>JAPTOF010000010.1:4190000-8990000 GCA_028554755.1 Cordia subcordata | reverse complement strand
ACACCATTATATGCTATAGGGTAAAGTGCATTTTTAACCCTATGTTTTGTTGTAGTCGTATGAAAATGTCAGTGTCTTAAAACTCATTAATGTCCCCCTAAGTTATAAAGAATATTGTACAGAACATCCAATTTTTGTGACAATTGTGCAATATTCTTTAAGGCATCGTGGTGTTAGCAACAACTTTTAGAGCATAAGGGTATTAACAAGTTTTGAAATCACAGGATGACTTTGGCAAAACACAGTGGGATAAAATGCATTTCCTTTATGTCAAAAGCGTATCCAAATTCTCGATTCATGTGCCTAAATAAAATGTGGATGTTTAGACACGTTTTCCCACAATTCCTAGCAAGAGCAGAAAGATAAAGAATGTGAATTTCGAGTTAAATCGTTTGATTGTTTGGTGTACATTATAGAGCAGAAAGAGTCCAAAGGCATTTGCAGAGGAGCTGGTGAAAGAGGCACATCAATACAATGGGTTTAATCTGATCGTGGCTGATCCTGAATCGAAAACAATGGTTTATGTATCCAACAGGCCTAAAGGAGAAGCTGTTTCAATTCAGGAGGTTCATCCAGGTGTCCATGTGCTTACCAATGCAAAGCTGGACTCTCCTTGGCCAAAGGTTAGATGTGATAATCAACTTTTCCTCTTTATGTGGAATTAGGAGATAGTTCAAATAGTTAAAACTATTTTCATCATGTCCTAAGTTTGAATCCTACGAGGGATGGGGGATAGGGTTGGATGTGGGGATAATAAGGAATCGGAGGTAAAGTGATCGACTGGGATCTCATTGATGACAAAAACAAAGTAGAAAGAGCTAAAATAAGGAATGGGAAGGTAACACAATCGACTGGAATCTTCTCGTAAAGTTATAACGCTATTAGAGAGATCTAATGGAAGTTAGATAATTATAGATGATTTGGACAACTTATCACTACTTGATTCTTGACATATTGCCGTATGTTATAAGAGGGTCGAAATTCAATGACTTTTGAGAAGAAGGGAAAAAGTCAACTGAAGAACTGCATTTATATGAAAAAGCATGTGAACTACTAGGCATTAAATATAGTTGCATTAGTGGAGTTGGATATATTTAGGCCATTTTCAATTGTCAAAGACATTACGAAATCACATTGATGAAAAATTAATGTGTTTTATATAGTTCTTTTTGCCTAACTTAACTTGGTATATTTAACTTTTGAAAAACATGAAGTTTTTGCATTTTGTGGATCAAATACAATTTGTAGATCTTGAGGGTTCAAACATTGATCGAGATCTCAATTAAAGTCCAAACATATTCCCAAAATGCCCCCTTGTAATTGGGTAAATAAGATACTCCACGACACCCCCCCCCCCCAAAAAAAAAGGAAAAAAGAAAATGCCAAATAAATTGGGTAAGTTGAAAATTGAATTTGCGCAGTCTCTAAACTTTTGAAGCCTCTTGTTCATCAAAATGCAAGCCAACTACAACAAGGATCATTGAATTTCAAGAACATAAAAATGTGAAATGTAGTACATTGCAACAGAAGAACCATTAACTTTCTTGTGTGTTTCAAAAACTATGGTTTCTTAAGACACCATCAAAACAATTCTCTCTCTGTTATTTTTTCGGCTAAGCAAGCAAGACATTCATTTCGATCCTTTTAATTTTATGGTCATCATTTTTGTTATCTCAGGCTCAGCGTTTGGTATTGAATTTCAAGCTGCTGCTTAGCATTTATGGTGAGGATGAAATACCAGTGAAAGAAATGTTGGAAAGTCTCATGAGGGACAGAGTTAAAGCTGACAAAAGCAAGTTACCAAACATTTGTTCTCTTGACTGGGAATACAATCTCAGCTCCATATGTGTTGAAGTTGACACTCCATTGGTAAACATTCTTCTTACACGTGATTAAGTCGGGTAAATTACATTAATGGTCCGTAGTCTTTGTCACTTGTAATACTTTTATATCTTTACCTTCATTTGCAACAAATGATTCTCGTAACTAATAATTTTTTGTTGTCATTAATCTAAACTCGACTTTCTGTTTAAAAGTCATGTTAAGTTTCACGTGAGGAAGCACGATATTTTTAAATTTTAGCCTTAAAAAAACAAGTATGCAATTCACATGCATCTCATTGAGATTTAATGTACTCTTTTAATGGAAAGTAGGGTTTGGACTAACAACAACAAAGAACTATTAGTCATTGGGCTAATTTATCACAAATAAAAGATAATAGATAGAATTGTTATAGATGATAAAAATAAAGAACGATTAATATAATTTACCCTGATTAATTTTCTTTGAACTAGTTTAAACTCAAGGGCAGATTTGTATGGGATTATGATCCTCCTCTTTCTTACTTCCCTCATTTTCCAATCAAAAATAATGATCATGAGTGAGAGAAGTAAGAAATAAGAGGATACAAGCCCGAATTTATCTAGTGGCTAGCAAGAGTTTTAGTTACCACCGACTCTGATTGTTTTTCAGAAAATATATGTGCATTTATCTCAAATTATTGCAAATTCTAATTTCATGCGGGTATATATATATTGAAATAACTCATTTAACGTTTGCAATTAATAGGGTCGATATGGGACTAGAAGCACAGCTGCATTGACGTTGGAAGGGAATGGCAAAGTGAGGCTTTATGAGGTGTATCTTGAAGATGATGTGTGGAGAGAGCACACTATAAGCTATCAAATTGAGCATTGTAAAAGGGACATGGTAAATCTCATTGAGCTGTGATGTGTACATGATGATCACTAGTGTAAAATTATGTACAACAATAATATACTCATTGACTAACCAAAGAAATAAAAGGTTAAAAATCAATGATGTATATTTTGTTAAACACAATAAATAAATGCAATAAATTATTCTTTATGAATTTAAATTTTTTTTATCGATGATTGAAATATCATTAGTGAAAAAGATAGATTACAATTATCACATGATACCTATTGAGAATACATCTCTATCGCGTTTCTATTCATTTGTAACCTATTATCATAATTATGATTACGTACATAGCAAAAGAGGACACGTTAAGCAAAATAAACAAACATAACAAATTTTAGTACGAATTTGAACTTTTAAGTATGATGGTGACTTAATATATTTCATTAAGTTTTTAGGATTTATTTAAATTGATTTTAAAAAAAAAATTTAAAGAACGTAAAATTTCTGACTTTAGAAAGAAGCTAAATTTGGATATCAACTTTCTTTAAAGTCAACATAATTACTTATTACAAAAATAATATATTTTAAAAAAAAAATACTTTTTCATGAAAATATATTGTAATTAACCTTATATATATTTCTCCAAATTGACTATTAAAGACGCTACAACTGCTTATCGAGCACTTTCCCGCTAAATTCAAAAATGGAGTCCACCACCGCGTACCACCTCTCTCCGCCAGGGACACCGCAAACCTGCGGGAAGGGCCACCGCAGCACCCTAATCATCACCACCAGCGAAGGCGGAGCGATCTGCCTCCTCTGCTTCTCGAACCTCATCTCCAACCCTCAATCGTCGCCCACAATCCACATCTCCTACGCGCTCTCGCAGCTCTCCTTAGCGCTCTCTCAGCCTCACTTTCTCCACACGTTCCTCACTTTTCACTCTCACTTCCTCGTCTTTCCTCTCGTCCACCTCCTCTCCTCCCTCGACGACGATCGCATCGCCGATCAGACCACCGATTTGATCGTCAAGATCGTTGACCATGCCGATGATGACGTGTACGGCGAGTTTGTTTCTAGGGTCTCCGATGTGCTTTCTTCCGGTTCGCTTGCATGGAGCCGTAAACAGCTCTATACGGTATACATTTGCTACTGAATTTTCTAATTTTCTTTTCTTTTATTTTTTCTCAATAAAATTCGGAATGGATAGCGCCTTTTGCACGAGGTATAATACACTCAGTAGAATTGCTTAAGCTGCGTAATTTTTTTTTTCTTTTTTATGTTTTTGCATAAAATGATCTATGTATAATGTTTTGTGCATAATATACAACAAGTTTAGAGCAATATATACCATATGATATAATTGTCTAGTACATTTCTTTTGGAATTTGTGATGTACAGTAAACTTTACACGATGTATAAGACTTTTATGATTTTTTTTTTCCCTCTTTATAAGCAAAAATTTTATAGCTCAATATTTTTATATTTGTTTTTTCAACTTTTTCCTCATTGTTAATGGCATTTTTAACTAGACCGAGAGAAAAATACAATTTTCTATTCATAGCGTAGAGCACCTACTAATAGTTTTAACTACTTGGAGGTTTTGGTGTTTTTTTGCAATTTCTTTCTCATTCTCGATGGCATATATTTTCTGCTTGAAGAAAAATGCAATGTATTTAGCATGTTGTACATGTACATGAGCAAGTGATCATTCTAATTAGAGCTTTATTTCAAATCTCATCGATACTTTGCGGTTGTAAGTTACACACATTGGTTCCAGAACTTGCTGAAGTAATATATAATCTTCCTGCACATAATATAATGTTGTATTTCATGATTTTTTTTCCTATTATGGTACAAATACACAATGTTTCAAGCAGAGTGTAGGGTACTTTCTGCAGAAGTAAAGTATGTGTAGTGTACTGCTTCTTTGGCACATGAGGTAAAATATGTACAAAAATGATCTTTCTGGAAATGCTTTATGTTATTGTACATTCTGCATTCTGCATTCTGCATTGTGCACTGCTGCTTCTTTAGCACATCCAGACTCGTAATTTTTCCTAAGATCCTGCTTTTTTACATTGGACTTGTGCTCTGAAATACAACCTTCAGATTGTCAATGATTTTCTACAGCTATTCTTCTTTCCAATTTGAGTATTAACTAATTTAAGATTGAGTCCCCTTTGATAATCTTGGATGGTCCTATTTGTAGGATACTTGAGTATTGAGTATGATACACTTGTGCATTGAGTATGACTTTTTGACTACCCCTTCTTTAAGATTCTACTGCTATTCTTCATTTTGGTGCAGCTCCATTGCTTGGGAATACTCTTGGATTATGAGAGAATCAATCCTTATGTTTATGTTAAAGATAAATACGCCCTTGTTTTCAACCTGGTTTCTGGTCTTCAGTTGTGTAGGTAATCACATAACTGAGCTTGCGAGATGGACATTTGAACTAACTATGAATCATATTAATCCTTTCGCGTCCTTTACATTCTTCTTCGCAGTGACGAGATCCAAGGGGAAATCCTTTTTCTCTTGTACAAAATATCTCTCCTTCAAGGCACATATATAGATGATGATAGTGCTGATGTTTTATCAGCTAATTACCCCAAGCTCTTGAACTTATCATTGCAAGTCCTCATGAAAACTCAAAGTGATGATGTTCGATTGAACTGTGTAGGTTTGTCACCTCTTCTGAACTATCATTCATTTATTTGTATCCCATTTGCTTGTTTTACCTCAAGCATAATTTGATGCTTTATGGTATGAACAGATTGCCTACACTACATATATATGTGTGTTTGTGTGTGTTTTTTCCAAAAAAGTTAAACCACACGAAGCCTCAGTATATTACCTACGAAATTGTAGAAAAGGGAATTGCCTCTTCGGAGGTATCCATGTCCTTGTGGTAAGATTCCTCGAAGAGAGAAAATATTATTTAAATTTGCTAATTTTGTCTACTGGCATGAGAATAGATACTAGGAGTAAGTGATAGTGGTCATCATTGGATAGACCACACTTTGGTATCGTATCTTAGCTTATTAGAATTCAGAAACACCTTCTGTAATCCTGATGTAACAAAGCTGAAAATGCATGCAGAACTGAAAAGATGAAAGATCATCTGCCTGTCTGCTGTCAAATCTTAGATAGTGGCATATATCATAATTAGATGAATTGTTCTTTTCTTGTATTTTTCTTTCTCCCTACTCTGTAATGAATTATCCTATTCAACATCATCATCTTCCAATACTTCTCCATTTTGTCTATGTAGCACTACTGAAAGTATTGGCTCAAAGATGCTTATTTGAGTATCAGATTGACAACACCTCCTTTGAGGTCGACACTTTCATGCAAACTACAGAACCAATGCTACAGAGGCCTCCCCTGAATATCTTGTTTGCTGAGGCCGTCAAAGGTGCCTTGTTATCATCAGATAGCCAAGTTCAGATTGCCACATTGGACTTGATCTTTTTGTATCTCTCATGCAAAGGTGACTCAGGAAAATGCCAAGTATTCGTCGAAGAGAACATTGCAGATTACGTTTTTGAAATACTGAGATTGTCAGGTACGTGGCATTGGAGGTACATGGACCTGCAGTTTAGTAAGAAACTGTAAACTGATAGACCCAGATTCTGTATGTAGTTTGTTCTAGTTGTATAATGAAGAACAAAAGAGATACTGTGACCCAGTCCTTTGACTGTCCCATTGTAAAGAGTTGTTTATGAAAATATTATATCGATCAATATATTAAACATGTTCTCTGTTCTTCGTTTCTAACTCGCCAGTGATTTAAGTTGAGTTTGTCCATGCAATTTATTTTATGATAGACGTTTTTACATCTCAATTCTCTGATGAACCCATATTTGTTATATGCAGGGTGCAAAGATTCATTAGTCACCTCGTGCATTCAGGTTCTTGATCTGTTGTCAACTGCTGAACAATCTTTTAGACAGAGACTTGCAGTTGGATTCACAACTTTGGTTCCCATTCTGCATTATGTAGTTGAAATTCCTTTCCGGCCAGTTCAAACTCAATTGCTGAAGCTTATATGGAACTGTATTTCAAACTGCCCTGGGGCAGTTTCCTCCTTGCATTTTGAAGAAATAGGTGTTACCTTGACAGGGTTGTTTAAGAAACATGTTGATGGACTGACAGGCATGCTTCCAGAGACCTTCACTTTGGCCTGCTCAATACTAGTTGATCTTATGAAATGTTCTTGGTCATCTCAATCCTCAAGTTTCTTAATTTCAATCCAAAATTCATCAAATAGTGCTGTCTTAATTTGTTTAAGCGATTTCAATAAACACCCTGGTCAACTTTTGCACTCACTTTACCTGGTGAAGGAGGCATATGCATATAGTCACGAAGGAAACCTTAGTAGCTCTTCAAAGATGGAACTAAGGAACTGTATCTTAGACCTATGTGGAGGACATATATTACCATGGTTTTTAACAACTGCGAAGGAAATAGAAGATGAAGATATTGCCTTGGCAGTACTGGAAACTTTTCATTCGATACTGCTTCAGGATTCTGACCCAGAAACCAAGATATTCACAACTAATCTTGTATCATTGTGCTGGTTCAGTTTTTCATTTGGATGTCTAGGAATATTCCCCACAGAAAGGATGAAACAGAGAATTTATCTAGTATTCAGTTCAATAGTTGATGTGCTTCTCGGAAATAATTCTGGCGAACTTATAAGGGATGCTGCCCCCTCCATGCCGTTGGACCCTATTGATTTACTGTTTCTTCTTGGGCAGAAGAATTTTCATCATCTAGAATTGTTGTCTTGCCAATCGGCAGTTCTGCTGGTACTGTATATTAGCTCATTATATGATGATAGGTAATTCTAATTCCTAATTCAACTTCTGCCATTCCAAACTGAAATTTTTAAATTGATTTATTTTTTGTGTATTCTTTTGCTAGGATTGCAGATGACAAACTGGTTTTAGCATCTCTTGAGCAATATATTCTGCTCAACAGCAATGAACTAATCCATGGAGCTTCTACACCAGTTACACTAAATCAGCTAGTCAGCCTTTATGGTCTCTACAGGGGTCTTGCCAAGATGAGCTATCAAATTCCCTACAGCCCAGAGGCTGAAAGGATTCTGTTTCAATTATTAGCTGAAAAGGACTGGGATTTGCTTAATACGAGGATCCATGCGGCATCACTTGAATGGTTGTTCCAACAAGAGAAAATCTGCAACTCACTGTATGACCAATTACTGAGGTTCTGCAGATGCAATAGTCCTAGTGGAAATCATATGATTATCCATGGCAAAGATAGTCAATGCATAGATGTAAATGCAATCACAGAATTGATAGCATCAGGGAACAACTTCACGCCAGTACTTTTCATACGTTTACTAGGAGCTCTCACGGAAGATGAACAAGAGGATGACCTCCTATCAGTAGTGACTGTAATCACAAAAACAATTAAAATCTTGGCTGGTGCTTCAGATCAGTTGTGCGTGAATGGAATAGGTGGTGCAATCCCGAATATTTATTATCATTCAAATTATTGTTCTTCCCCAGATGTATTTGTGGCCACCTCTAAACTAGTTTGTGGCCTTCTTCAATCTGTCGGCCATGAAGCAATTTCTGACGAGGAACCCTGGGTTGCAGTGGTGATGAAGGTATATTATTTTCACTGGGTCAATTTAAAATCTTATCTGGTTCCTGAATTTAATTA
The DNA here is from genome assembly GCA_028554755.1 of Cordia subcordata. Classification (NCBI taxonomy): domain Eukaryota; kingdom Viridiplantae; phylum Streptophyta; class Magnoliopsida; order Boraginales; family Cordiaceae; genus Cordia; species Cordia subcordata. The sequence goes on along the minus strand of JAPTOF010000010.1, from coordinate 8,981,636 downwards.
TCCTTTTGACTTACACTGTAGTTGCTAGACTACCTTATTCCCACTGTGACTTTGGAAGGATGGACTCAAGAATGTCTCATAGTCATTGGCACTCTTTCGTTGGTTTTGTACCTCTCAACAAAGCAAGTGCTGGTTGAAGCAGCAAAAACCATACTTCTCAGTACTCCTTTAATATCAACAATAACTAACACGATATTTGAAGCCTGTTCAAAGGGACCTGCTCTAGTTGATCATGATGAGGGAACGAGAACTGGGGAAGTCCTCGTATTCTTGCTTTTACTGCTATTCTTCTCTTCGAGAAGGTAAGTATTTCCTCTTAATTAATATAACAATCAAAATACAGTTACCAATCTGACTTTGAGTTGCACTAGCATGCATGCAGTACTACCAGGGATTCTGGACTGGCAAAACCTATTTGATGAGGCCAGCAATATGCAGCCAATATCCTATATCAGCATTCCTTGCCACAACTTGTGCAAGCTGATGCATTATGGGTCTCCAGTTGTAAAACTGATTGCTTCCTATTGCCTAGTGGACCTATTTAGCAAAATATCTTACGATGAAAGTAAGAAACTGGCCGAGTTAAAATTCAGAACAGGATATCTGTTGTCTGTAATGGCTATTTTAGAAGGACTGGTTTTCTTCAACGATAACAGAGTCTCTACGAACTGTGCCCTCTGTTTGTCAATGATTATGGGCTGGGAAGATCTAAACACAGAGTTACTGGTTACAGAAAGAAACCAGTGGTGCAGGTTGATAGTAGAAGAGATGGTTATGTCCTTTGCTGTCCCTAGCCTGGCATCAAAATTTTTCACGATACAACATGAGCCTGCAGTTCATGTTGCAGTTGCATTGCTTAAAATGAAGAGAGTGCCTAAGTGGATAAATACCGTGTTAGACACTTCTTGTATTTCTGGTATTATTGCAAACCTTTCAGCAAGTCAGATAACTACCGAGTTTGTGGCCTTTTTCCGACAGCTTCTAATTGCGGGCTATTTGAAAGCAGAGCAAATTGCTAGTCTCAACAAGTTATTCCAGGTGCAGATAGCTGCTGCTTCTAATGCTCTTTCATTTGTCACCTTAATTAACTCTCATTAGGTGAAGTTTGAATTTCAAATTAACATCTACTTTATCCACCAGTCATGCAGAAAACGTGTTTATACAGAAGAATTTCAAGATCGCAGCAAAGGGGAGCATGTAGAAAAAATAGTTGCTGATCCTGATGATTCTGGACAAGTTTCTGAGTGTCTCATCAACTTGATGTTTTATCAATCATCTCTCAACATGAATTCAAGAGGATCTCACTTTAGGGACTCAGGATTGTTGGAAGAAATAGAATTGTTTACGAAAAGTCTAATGGAAGAGGATGAAAGCTAAGAGATCCATTTCCAAAGTCTAATATGCAAAAAGGCAATTTCTCCATAAGAGACTGACTCAATGAAATCAGGATGCCACTGATGCTTCATGCTTTACACGGATCTAGTGATCAAACAACTTGTATTGTACATGACAAATTGTATCCCAGAAAAGAGCTACAAGACAATTTTACAGTACATATTATTCTGAACATGTTGTACATTATGCATAAAACTTTGTACATTTGATCACCTTATGCAAAAAGAAAGTAAGTGGGCAATAGAAATTGTACAATAGTAATTCAAGTGTAATTGCATCACTAATTGCTTGCTGAACTTAGAATGGGTAAGTCAGAAATGAAAGGAAAGAAAATGCAATAAGAATAGGAGTCTAATTGCATCTGATCAGCCTTGGAACTACCAATTTGTTTATACAGCTTTATTCTCTAGATGACGAGTCCAAGTTCATTGCAACTACACCCTCGGATAACTACTGCTTGCTAATAACATATTCACTAAGCGAGCTCATACCTCTAAGAAACAAAACATACATAAGTTATTTGCTTGAACTAAACATATGCTCCTGCAGTTCAATCAATAATTGTAGAGGAGCTCACCTTTGAAATTGTAAGAAAAATGTAGGGAATTCCTTCTAATCCATCATGATCTCTACTGAGTCTCCAAGGCATCACAAGTCCCTGTGCATTGAAGAGCAGCAAACAAATGACACCCAATATGGTTTACCTTTCCTTTTCTCTTTCTTGATTTCAGATGGATACCTTGCTGGAGAGTTCCATTCCTTCTCCATCTCTTTATTGGTGGTCTGATCATTGGGTGCTTCTGACTGTAGGATAGAATTCACTGTAGTCTCAGCAGTATCATTACTTTTAGTGGCAGTTTCAACACTCCGAGTCTCAGTTGGTACTTGTTTTAAGTTTGGTGACTTGGCTTCAGCCAGGAGCTTTTTCAAGGGACCATGCTGCTTCCCTGTGCTCCAGTTTGACACTTTTGCAATAATCTCCTCATTTTTCTTTCTACCTTGCGATTCATTTGCCACATTAGAGAGAGATGGGAACCAACCAGCTCGCAAATCTTCAGGTTTTTGCTGTTGATTGCTCTGCACAGTCTGGATTTCTGAAGGAGCAACTTTCTCGGATGCACTATTCCCTGATTCAACTAATGTCATGAATGATGGAGGCTCAAAAATGTCCAACTTTTCAGGGTGAAATTTATCAGCTGCATGCTTTGGCATTTGTAGATAAGCCTCTGACTTCTCTGGTGGTTGAGAATCAGCAAATGATAAACCTCCAGCATCAGTTGTAGCTGTTGAATCCGACTGGGAAGAAACCACTGTTTTTTTATCAAAAACCAGTTATATTTTAGATTGTGTGTGAGAGATGACTGCACGACTTTGACATCTTCTACATATGTGTGTCTGCGTGTTGTAATGCATATGACCATCAAGTTTCAGTCAGTAGTCAGTGTAAGATTGTAATGCAAACTTGAGTTAAGTGATAAAGTCCGCAAGTGATGACTTATAGAATACGGCTAAAATTCTGATAAGTCTAGTGACATGACCTGATTGGACTACAAGTGGCATACAAATTATAGAAGTTTTACCTGAAACTGATCCCCAATGACCTTCCAAACTATCAGCTCGACTATTTGAAGCAACTGATATATCAACTAAAGAAGCACCATCATACTGGTTTTTGAACTTATTGCCAACTTCATCTTGTGAGGGCCCAGAACCACAATCTGAAGACCTTTTTACAGCCTCTGTGGTGGGGCTGACTTCAACAGTAGAAGAATTTTCATTTGGAATTTCATTATCTACAAGCAGAGGCACCACTTCTTTAATTATGGAGTCTTCTGGATTTTCATCTGTTGCTAAAAGGATGCTGTTGTGACTTACTTTGATATCCTTGGATGCAGAAACAACTGAGTTTGCTGTAACATTACCAGATCCAAATCTTTGTGGGGCTTCTTGAGAACTCTGATCTTCGCACCTGTCTACCCTGGAATAAGGTTGTTCCATGTTCCCTGTTGCATCGATTACTTCATCCAGAACCATGTCCGAAGTAGTAGATTTTTGCATCTGCCCAATAGATTCATGTGCTGCTTCTGTATTCTTCAACAAGATTTCTCCATCACCCACTTTTGTGCTTTCACACCTTGATGTATCCATAAGTTCAACTGTAGTGCTTCCATGACGCTGATTTTGCTCTACTTTAAGTGATCCTTCAGTTTGATCATTTTCAGGTACAAAAGAATTATCACCATGTTTTAGGATTGTCTTTGATTCTGCTGAAAGTCCATTCTCCCAGGTTTCTCTACTGCTCTCTCTTATAGCTGCAACACTTATCAGACTTCTGTCTAGTTCATTATTATCAGCATTCTCACTCTTAATTGAGTTGTTTGCTTGCATGATCTCCTCACCAAAGGCTCCAGATTTTGTATCTGACTGGTCCAATGTGGCATCCTCCGTGTCAGCCTTTTGTGATGGCTCGCTGTCAATAGGATGAAGATGCGATCCTTCAGAAATAATGTATGATTGGATATTTTGTGCCTCAGTCTTCAGAGCATCTGAAGAGGTTTCTAAGGCACAAGAGCTATGATCATCAATGCTTTCCTCTATTGGTTCGGAGTTCCTTTCAGCATGTTTTTCGGTAAGGTTCTCATAAAATTCATGTTGTAAAGCATTCAAATCTACACATGAGCTCTCAATGCTACTGCTCAGGTCAGCTAAATGTAAACCAGAATTAGCCTCCTTGGCAATAGCTGTCTTGTCATTGCCTTGCATTAAACTAATTACTTCAGCAGCGCCAGAGCCTAAGTCCAGAGGAAGATTTGACTTAATTACATTGTAGTCTTTCAAATCTTCAATCACGTGCTCGACATTGTCCATAACAAGTATGCTTTGGGGCACTGAGAATGAATATATACCCGTCTGTGCCTCACTTGGACCGCATTCCTTCACATCAGCAACCCTCGTTTCCTCCTGTTCATTCTTTAAACTGCTAGCCTGCATTTCTTCTTTACCTTCATCTCCCCAGCCACAGACCCTAATTATCTCACATCGACCACTATCATCAGCAACATGAGGCAAAACAGTAACAGAGTCTGCCACATGTTCAGGAGGTTTGACCAAAGGGGATACATCATTTTTAGCCACATTGGCATTTTTAACTGCATTGGCTTCCACCTTATCATTTTCATGTTTCATTTGCTCACTAATTCCATCTGTAGAAAGATCTGAAGTTTGTCCTTGTCCCATCTGTAATTTATAATCTGTTATTAACGGTTCATGCACCACCTTTTCTGGTGTCATAAAATCCGAAGACTTCCCCTTTGTTCCTTCTGACTCAGACCCTTTTTCTTGATCTGCCTCAGGTATCACAGATCCCTGAGCCAGATCATACGTTGGTTGCTTGCGTATCTCTTCTAAATTACATTCCTGCTTGGCTAATTGTCTCACATCTTTACCATGTGGATTGATAAAATCAGTCAAACCTCTATCTTCTTCAGTATCTGCAGTTCCATTTATGCTGGCCTCCTTTTGAGTTCCCTGGTTAACATCTGTATCTATCTCTTTTATCAGCCCATCTGTAGGAGTTCCAAATTTAACAGGGTAGGTGTCAAGCTGTTTACCAATTATTTCACTGGATTCAACAGAAGATTTTTCATTTCCAGTGTCATTTAAGGATTTAGCAGTCTCGTCTTTTACACCATCAGTAACCCCTGCTTTCCATGTTTGGCTGCTCCATATTGGATCATTTGGTAAAGCAGATGTATCTACATTAGGAAAAAACAAAAAGATACGAGGATCTTGAGTGAAAGTAATAGAATAAACATAGGGCCCAGTGTAAACCATCTATTTACTCTCCTCTCTTGGGAGAAAGGAAAATTTCCCTCTTTCATGTTCAAAGAAGTAAAGCTCTTGTTCTGTCATATTGTCAAAGAATTGAACACTGATTTTCTTGTGCTGCCAAAGATTTGAACAATGAAAATAGATGGAGAAACGTTGATAAATTTATACCGTCCATTATTTCATATGTGACGACTGGTCGAACGAAAACAAAATACTCTTCTTGCTAGGTGCGATCCATTGGGAGTAAACAAGAAGTTCCACAATGATTTTCATCAATCTTTGTAATTAAGTCAATAAGTTCCACAATGAATTACAGTTAATACTTTCACAAGTCACCACTATTATTTATGGAAGTCTTTAAACAATTTATGGAAGTCTTTAAACAAATTTAAAAAAAAAAAAAAAAAAAAAAGATATTATGTCAAATATGAAAAGAAAAAAAAAGAATTGGCCACAAAAATGGTAACAATAAACTAGCATCTCCATCTGTGGTAAGTCAAAGGACAGAACAAAATTTGTAACGCCTTTCCGATCGAAGGTATTCTTCTTCAACCGAAACAAAAGTATCACATGACACGCATTTACTCAGTTACTCTTTATACATCATACAACTTTGTCTTGTTTCACCAACCAACAGACAAAAGAAATGCAGAGAATTAGATACCAAACCAACTCCCTCATCATCTCAGTACCTAACTTGCACAAGTGATGTATTCAAGCAGCTAACTAATCTGATATTTACTTTCATTCTATGTTGCTCAGACTCTTCAGTTGTGGGGTAGGTATTAGTATCCACGGGACTCAACACCGCACAAGTTTCCGACACTTTAAGAATAGACACAACTTTTTGACAATTCAAATTGGAAAACTATGAAATAGCAAGGCAGTGTTCTTATATTCTATTCAAGGGTCTGTCTTTACACGATAATTTTGAGGTTTCACATTCTTATCCTTAAATTACATAATAATATATACAGTTATTAGAAGTTATCAGTTTGAAACTTGCAATAGATATTTTCAATAATTTTGCAACATCGTGTCCTCATGTCTGAGTCTAGAACCAAACACTCATTTTCCGAGTCTGAAGATCCTAAAGTTTAACAAATAACAATATATGTGTTCGACACCTGTATCCAGAGTTCGAGTAACATTTGCTTTTACTACCCTTTTTATCGTTGAGCAAATTTGCCAACATATATGAAAAAGGGAAAATATACATTTGGCTAGCCTTGGGTATTATCGATCATGAATGTGATGGAACAAATTAAATGCTTACCAGCAGTTGTGTCAACCTTCAATAATTGGTTACCATTAAGATCAGTAGTGACCAGCTTCTCAACATCCTTATTCAGTCCTCTGATGGGATCTTCAATGCCTGGACTAACCATTTTGTCTGTAGATTCCATAACTGCATCCCGAAACAAATCATATCCAGATTCATTTGATTTGTCACCACCTCCACTATCACTATCAAGTACCTTGACACCCCTCTTGACAATTTTAGGACCTGAAAGATATCCATTTGACAGTACAGATTTAAGCTTGCAGTATCAATTTTTTCCACTAAAAGAAACACGCAAGTACAAAATGAACCAAGAGAGCCAAGCTCTCCAAACTGCTCGAAACTATTCAAGAATAGAAGTTAGCTTCCATTAGTTACAAGATCCACATATAATCGTATCGCAGAACTTGCAACTAACAAATATCATGTATCTAACATTGTTGACAATCTTCCTCACAACTTACACATAAATGTATTACACACACACACATAACAAGAGCACAGTTTAACTAAATTGAGAAGCATAATCCGAACAAAAGCAATAATTTTAGGCAAATGTGTCTGAGAAATTAAGAATTCTTACTAGGGGTGTGATGATCATCATCAGAGGAATGCTCATCATCTGAAACAGACAAATGAGGATGATCTGCATCGGATTTAACAAGTTTGTACGCTTCAAGGGTTCCACACACCTTCTTGTGTGCTCTTCTGTGTTTGGCACTTGGATGTGGATTTGGAAAAGGCCATCCACATCTGTGACACACATGATTCTCATGTCCTGAAGTAATCAAATCAAGAGAGCCCCTTTATTGTACAATTCTTGTGCATTACCAAGAACAATTTAAGACCAAAACAAAAATCAACATTTTAAGTATACCAAGAAAAAAGAATTGATATGTTACAAGAAAGTAGAAATAGAGGAACATAAAGAGAAAAATTCAAAAGGTAATCAAAGATCAAATAATTTTAGTGAACTAAACACACAGACACATAAAATTGTACAGAAAAACTTTGGAACAAATATAGGCATACACGTGCATATATAAGTAGATCCGTACACACAAAGACACACAAGAGAGTAGAACACGAAAACACATGTATGTCTACACACAATGTAAATACACATAGAGATGGGGAGAAAGGCAAAAACTGAATATAATTGACACACATATACATAGATATATGATATATACAAATATGTGTAGAGACGAGAAAGGATATAAAGAAAGCGAGCAAGAAAAAAGCAAAAGCCACAGAGAAAAAAGCTTCAAGAAACACAATAATCACAAACAAAACAACCTCAGGAAAAAATGGAGCAAAAATCGTGCAAAATAGTGCAACATAGAAGCAGCATAACTAACCTGAAGAACCATTCTTGTTCTGCTGGTGATATTGGCTGTCCATAGAGATAGATATGAAAGAGAAAAGAGACAAACAAGTCAAGGCGTACTTTGTGCGTAGTGTCAAAATGAGAAAAAGGGAAAGAGTTTCAAAAGAGATGTTTATATCGAGAGAGAGAGAGAGAGTGTGTGTGTGTGTGTGTGTGTGTGAAATACAACAGGTATTGAGGAGAGTACCATGTTAGTACGATCATACGACTTTTCAATGCATGGCATTTTTGGTCTTCTCTTGACTCAGATGTCAACGGGGCATGCTTCTTGGGGTTGTACTTTTGTGACCCTGTAGCCCTTGTAGGTAAGGATGTTAATAGTAATTCGCCCCGTGCCTGCAGGGGTACCGGCAGGATAAGGATAGGATTTTTACAAAAAACACTTGGGGCGGGGCAGGTGAGGTTTTTTCTTTATACACTGGTACCGGGGCAGGACGGGGGTTGGGGTTGGGTGACCCTGTCCCTGTCCACCCCGGTATATATATGTATGTATATTATATATTATGTTTAATAATTATCATTGGAACTAAGTTTAGATTTAATATGTTATTGTTGTGAAACTATATTGAATTTTAAGTATTAGAGTTTGAATTTAATGTGTTAAGGTTTGGTGCATGATTTATGTTATTTTTTATTTATTTTTATCTAATTAAAAAGTAGGGATTTCACTTGACAAATAGAGGTTTAACGAGTAGGTGTTTTGTCCCGATACTATGACCCCTTTGACTTTTAGTGACAGGTGCCCCGCAGGTAGAGGCATGGTGTAAAAAACACTGGTAGGGCCGGGGATGGTAGTCGAGAGAAAACCCCAGTATAAGTATAGGAGTGGGGTAGAGGCAGGTGGAAAAATACCAAGTGCGGAATAGAGGTTTGTGAACCCTTCCCCTACCCTGCCCTATTGACATCCCTACCTGAAGGACAATGGGAAATTTTCTTACATTAAGAGCAAAGAAAAAATTATTAGTTTTCACATTACCTGTATACTTTTCAGAGATAAATGATTGTTTAGTTTAATACTTCATTAAATCATTTGTGATAGTAAATCATTGATGGATGTAATAAAAGGAAGTTTCAATATAATAACTATTTCAATTTTTATCTTTATTTTTAATCTATTGGGACAACTATTGCATACCGATTGAAATTTGTTGACTTAACAAGGTATTTCTAAGATAAAGATCCTCTTATATTACTCTCTAATATGAGCAAAAAACTTTATCATTCATATTTATATATAATCATCTCAACTATTCATAAACTTCAAATTGTTTCTAAGAGCTTAAAGTCTTTATTGGTAACCGTCTTTGAATATGATTGAAACAAAAAAAAAAAAAAAGAAGAAGAAGAAGAAGAATTGAATTTATTACATTTTTAGTCGCATAAATATTTTAATCATGAAGACTAATGGAAAGGAAATACATTAAAGAAAAATTATTTATTTTCATTTTATTGGTCAAGTCATAGGCTTAAAAAAGAAAGGGATATTTCATATTTGCACACGATATGAGAAGTTGGGGAAAAAGTTTCTATTACAGCCACGTCTCTTTATATATTTGACCAAAAAAAAAATCTCATCGTATAGGGAAAAATAAAATAAAATATGATATTCTAGCTAAAAAATATCTATTAAACATAGGCTAGGTAGCATGGATTAGGATTTTCTCCAATTAAAGATACAATTTAATAGTTGTATATAAATAATTTTTTGTCATGAAAGTTATTTTTTTTCAATCGAAATTAAACAGTCTTACATTAAAAAAAAAAAAAGGCAATTAGTGGAACAACGATCGCATTACATCCTCTATATGCATCCGTCTACCCGATTTGCCATTGGAAAAATTTAGAGTTCAAAGATCTTTTCTTTTTTTCCCTTTGAAAATTATATTTTACCCTCAATTCTCTCTCTCTCTCTCTCTCTCTCTCTCTCTCTGCCCCCCCCCCCCCGATTTTCTAAAAGGAGCCAAAAGGATACAATTTTCAAATTTAACTAACTACCGAATCCACTAATTTTATAAAATGCCATTTTATATATAGGATTAGATATCATGTACCCTAAATATTATATACCCATTTAGCATTATACATCTTACATAGCACGTTCACAATTTTGTTATTATAAATTCATAATTTTTATACTATATGTTCACAACTTTTAATTATTTACAAATCGCATGTTATATGTTTATAATTTTAATATTTTTATATTCAAATCTTTTTATTGTTCAAAATTTACATATCCATTACTCTTATATTATATGTTCACAAGATTTATATCATACGTTTACAAAGATAAATTATATATTTCTGACTTTTTAAAATATATTCACAATATGTTAATAATATGTTCAGAACTTGTGAATAATATGTTCACAATCTGTTAATGATTTCAGAGCTCACATTTGAAGGTGTTATTAGTATCCAATCGACGATCGAATTATTCTGTTATATTCGTCAGTGTGAGGAGAGTGAACTCGTTAGATTTTATGTTGATTCGACTATCAAATTGTAAAATTTATTAGGCGATGCACCATACACATTTAAGTATATTATATTTTGGGTACATGATATAATACGCACTTATATAGGGAGATTATTATTATTATTTTTTCAATTGTCATTTTCGCCCTTGTATTATTATATTAATAATTGGATCAGGGTGGAACTTTCCTTTGTGAGAAAGATGTATTATCAAGCCTATTGTGGAAAGGGCAAATTCCACCATTAGTTCCCATGTTGGTTCATTGTATTAATTTAGTTCCCATTATTATAAAAATAATAAAATTAGTCCCTAATGTTACAAAAAGTAACGTAATTAGGCCCCAATATTACGAAAGTAGCACAACTAGTCTCCCAATGTTACAAAACGTGACAATATTAGTCATTTTTATTAAATTAATGTTAAAAATAATTAAAAAATAACAATTTTAAAGGGTAAAATTGTCTTTTAAATTAAAAGCATTTTTTCTTTCCTTTCCCTCTTCTTCCCCAATCAACCCAGCCACCTTCACCGCCATTGCACCACCACCGACCAACCCCAACCCCAACCTCTGCTTATTTTAACTTCAAAATTTTATCTTGACAAATCTAAATTTGTATCATGGCGTGAAATTAAATGTCACCACCATGCGAGTGACATAAGGCATTGATTTAAACAAAAAGACGTAATATATTAATTTAAACAAAAAATGTCAAAGTATATGATACATCTGAAGGGTAAACGTTAATCTTCCTCTAAGATGAGAAGGTCTAAATTCATGTTGGCCAATTTTTTCATGGTTTCAAAACCAGGCCCCTTGTCTGCGAACTTGATCTTAGCATACAGGCTAAGTTAATCAGCAAACCGAAATATCAACTTAGAAGATAGAGAAATCACGGCATCACCAGCATGGTTGTAAAAGGTGGTGATTGGGAGTCTACTTCCATTTACTAAGAAATTGGTGGTGGTGCAATGGCGGTGAAGGTGGCTAGGGTTGAGTGGGGAAGAAGAGGGGAAAGAAAGAAAAAATGGCTTTTAAAATTGAAAGACAATTTTGTCCTTTAAAATTGTTATTTTTTAATATTAATTTAATATTATCGTGTTCTATAACATTAGGGATTAATTGTGTCATTTTTGTAATATTAGAAACTAATTATATTATTTTTTGTAATATCAAGAACTAATTGTATTATTTTTATAATAATAAAGACTAAATTAACACAATAAAATAATAATGGAGACTAATAATGGAATTTGCCCTTGTGGAAACGTGTTGTTGACACTAAGCTTCATGAAAAACTGTTAAAGTTGCAATATTTTGGAAAAAATTAATTTGGAATCGCGAGCAAACGTTATCTTAAGCATATAACTTAATAAGCAAAAATCATAAGCAACTTTGTAATCATTATAAGCCCAAACTGTGTAGTGATTAATATATAAAACATGATGTTAGGCCTAATTTACTAGAGTAACCTATGTAGACTAGTTTGTGAAGCTCATGTTTTATTTGATTAATGTCATTGACGGTGTTCAAAATTTTTTTATAATCACTGAAAATGACGATTTTTTAACAGAAAAGATGTGTATTTATTTTTCTTAATTATAGAGGGATTATCAATTTATACCCAGAAAGATCCATCACATTTTTTAAAAGATCACAAAGAAATCTATAACAATTATCCTGTCAATAATTTTAAATCAAACGTATAAATGGGACTATGAGTTCATTTCCTGATGCAATACAGGGGCGTTGACTTCTTCCTTGGAGATGAAAGCTTTACTTTAATAAATTATTATGTAAAAACTGCCTAGACAAAGACTATTTATCCTACATGAGAATTATATGATCAAGTTTACTGTTGATTTTAAAAAGTTGAAATTTGATGGTGGTGGCTAATACGAGAATGTTGACATAGGTGCGTATCCAGTAAAATTAAAGAATGATAAAATTTAAAATGAGGTGATACAAAAATAAAAAAATCTCAATATAATAACTTTTCAGTATAAAAATTCATCCTAATTTTTCTTAATTTGCGTGATTACTTCTTTTCGGGGAAATAAAAAAGACATATGTGGCGAAAACAACAATTATCATTAGATGGATACCAAATCACATGATTTTGATCAACTAACACTTTTACCATTCGAATATTATCTCTTATTCGTACATCTAGGCGATAGTTAATACACTTAAGAAACTTTTTAAATTTGATCTTTTGTCTTTTAGTATATTAATTAGACATACATAAAAAATATTTAAATTATAAAAATATCGTGATATTTAGTATTACTTGAAAGAGATGAGGAAAGAAAAATGTGGTCCAAAACAAGTGAGTGTAGGACTAATATATATAGGCAAGTGAAACTTTATGTCTAGTGTGTTTACATTAAACCAACAGTCAATTATTGTCTTGCCATCTCGTGCCCGAATCAAGCACATCCAATTTCACATTGATTTCTCCAATGTAGTCATTACGCGTTGTATTCAATAATTGCTGAAAATATTAATGTTTTGGCACCAAGAAAATAAATCATGATAGTTGCATATTGTTAATGTGTGCTCCGGGGAGGAAAGGGAGAGGGATGGAAATGGAAAAAGATTTTAGGGTCTTGGGAGTAATGGAAGTGATTAAAACTTTCTTTTTTTTGTTTTTGTTTTTTGAGGTAATAATATAGGTTCGAATTCTTTTATAGGCAAGGGATTGAATTTGGATTTTGGCATCAAGAAAAGAAAATCGGAGAAAATTCTTCTTGTGTTTGGGATAGAAAACGGAAAGAATATAGAGTCTGAAAATAAATCATCTTTTAACGTCGTTGCTCTTACTCTTATGGGAAAAATAAACAAGTTGAGACTCACTAAAATGATTTTACAATAAAATAGCTTTGCCTCCATCAAATTCAAAAGAATCATAACGAAAGATGTAAAAATTTTCTTCTTTGCCTAAAGGAGGTTAAAATCTCAGAATTTTTACATTTAGGTTGAGTAACATATAACTAGAGTGTCGAGAAAAAAACCAGTTTTAACATTAAGGTGAGTAACATATAACTAGAGCATTGGGAAAAAAATCGATTTTCACATCTTTTATTACTCATTTTCAATAACTTTAGTTGTCACCTAACCAAAGACAAAGGAAAAAAAATAAAGCATTTTTCTATTTATTTTCATATCTCTATCTTTTCTTTCTTATTTTAATTTCTAATTCAGCATAGCATAAAGCATGCAGTGGTCCTCCAAAAAAGAAGACACTTTCCGCTTTTTTTGCACTTGTCACAAATGAATACCTTTTTGGAGACAAAATTATATTTGAAAACTTCAATAGGATTAGATTGAGCTGCATTCATTGAGCGGTTGAGTTGTCATATTTTTCTCACCATAGGCATTGAAATCAACTCACTCGGATTAATAAAGATAGAAGACTTTAGGGTGTTCATTGGTATGGGAAAAAAAAAGTAACAATATTAATTGTAGGGGTATATTGTCCTTGCACGCTCACAAGTTAACAAAGGCTCAATTCTTCGACCGAACAAGTATCTTAGGGTCACTGGTCCTCCCTATCGAGGAAAAAAATTATTTGTTTATTTATTTATTTTTTTGGCATTTGTAGATTTAACTAAATCAAATCAAATTAAAATTTATTTCACTAGTTAAAATCAGTTATATAAATTTAAAGATATTATACATTTTTAACAAGAATCGTCTCTTTTGTTAGATCTATCTACATATGAAATTTTATTTTTTGGCATTTTAGACATAAGATCTTTAAATAGCGATATAATTTGTTGGGACAAAAAAAATTGATTATAGTGTATAGTCGATTACTGTTTAAAAGAAAAAAAAAAAGTAGAGTAATTTTTAGGAAAGTTGTGGCATTACTAGAATGACTATGGTGGAACAATTAGAGAAACACACTTTGGTCCTATGGGCTTAATCTCCAAGAAAAATGCGCAAATGATAGAGCGAGGTGCAAAAGTCTATATAGATTCTCCTTCCAAAATGCTACGTGGGGATTGGGGTGGATTTGTTCCACACGGAAAAAGAAATAAGTCCATGTTTAATATCACATATTTTGCCCCTAAAACAAAAAAGGAAATTTCTTTTTCAATTTCATTCTCAAAGCGAGTTAAAAACATCTTTTTACCATAGATAAAGTTATCTTTTTTCTCCCACTAACTTTTTTGGAATTTAAATTTGGAAAACGATGATAATAATATTATATACATATAAACGATTAAAATTTCTTTCTTATATGACTACAAGATGAGAAAAAGGGAATCCCTACCCACCAAATGCGACCTACTAATTGAAAATCTGGCATCTACTTCGTCGGGCTTCATGATATGGACCATACTCCTTTCCTTATTTCTTTCTCCTGCTTTGATCAATTCTCTACTTTCAATTCTTTGAATTTTTGGGGCATTGCTATTGAAGACTTGTGCTTAAATGATGTATTACTTTGTCTACATATCTCAAGCTAATAAGATAACATGCTTGATAATTGGATTTAGAGGTTTGGATTGGATCAGTACTAGTATACACAATCTCACTTTGTGGTAACACATCTCAGAGACTCAAATAAGAGAACAACTCATATTATCATTGCAAGTATCAATATAAAAGGAAGTTTCAATATAATAACTATTTCAATTTTTATCTTTATTTTTTATTTTTCATCAATGGCGGCAACTATTGCATATCGATTGAAATTTATTGACTTAACAAGGTGTTTCTAAGATCAAGATCCTCTTATATTACTCTCTAATATGAGAGAAAAACCTCATTGTTCATGTGTATATATTATGATCTTAACTATTCGTAAAATTCAAATTGTTTCTAAGAGCTTGAAGTCTTCATTGGTAACAGTCTTTAGATATGATTGGAAAAAGAAAAAAAGGAAGAAGAAGAAGAAGAATTGAATTTATTATATTTTTAGTCGCATAAATATTTTAATCATGAAGACTAATGGAAAGGAAATACATTAAAGAAAAATCATTTATTTTCATTTTATTGGTCAAGTCATAAGCTTAAAAAAGAAGGGATATTTCATATTTGCACTCGATATGAAAAGTTGGGGAAATAAGTTTCTATAACAGCCACGTCTCTTTATATATTTGACCCAAAAAACAAAAAGTCTCATCATATAGAAAAAAAAAAAAGGAAAATAGGATATTCTAGCTAAGAAATTTCGATTTAACATAGGCTAGGTAGTGTGGATCAGGATTTTCTTCAATTATAAGATACAATTTAACAGTCGTATATCAATAATTTTTTTATTCATGAGAGCTATTTTTTTCAATAGAAATTAAATAGTCATACATTAAAAAAAAGAAAATGAAGGTAATTAGTGGAACTACCATCGCACTATCCTCTATATGCATTCGTCTATTCGATTTGTCACCGGAAAAATTTAGAGTTCAAAGATCTTTTTTTTTT
This sequence comes from Cordia subcordata, assembly GCA_028554755.1. NCBI lineage: Eukaryota > Viridiplantae > Streptophyta > Magnoliopsida > Boraginales > Cordiaceae > Cordia > Cordia subcordata. The sequence continues at coordinate 8,965,831 of JAPTOF010000010.1, read as the reverse complement.
CCTTTGAAAATTATATTTTCCCCTCAATTCTCTCCCCCCATTTTCTAAAAGGAGCCAAAAGGATACAATTTTCAAATTTAACTAACTACCTAATCCACTAATTTTATAAAGTACCGTCTTATATAGGGAGATTTACTGTTTTCCTTTATTGTGATTTTCACCCTTGTATTATTATATTAATAAATGGATCGCGGTGGAACTTTCCTTTGTGAGAACGATGTAATGGCAAGCCTATTGTGGAAACGTGTAGTTGACGCTAAGCTTCAAGACAAACTGTTAAAGTTGCAATATTTTGGACAAAAATTTAATTTGGAATCGTGACAATACATTTTTTTGAGCATATAATTTAATAAGCAAAAATCATAAGCGACTTTGTAATGATTATAAGCACCATATGTGCAGTGATTAATATATAAAACATGATGTTAGGCCTGATTTATTTGAGTAATTAACCTATGTAGACTAGTTTGTGAAGCTTGTGTTTTATTTGAATAATGTCAATAATGGTAAATTGATATGGATCCTTTGTGGTACAAAAAGTTTCCTCAAAATTCTTTTATGGGTCATTAAAAATGATGATTTTTTAAATAGAGGGGAAGTGTGTTTATTTTTCAGTAACTATTGAGGAATTTTTAATTTATATCTAGAAAGACCCGATACATTTTTAAAGAACCAAAAAAAAAATTCTATAACAATTTACCTTGTCAATAATTTTAAAATTAAATGTAAAAATGGGACTATGAGTTCATTTCCGATGCAATACAGTGGCTTTGACTTCTTCCCTGGAGATGAAAGCTTTACTTTATAAATTATAATGTTGATTTAAAAATCAAACAGCCTAGAGAAAGACAACTTATATGATCAAATTTTCTGTTTTTTTTTTTATTTCATGAGAAGCTAAAAGCCGATTATAATATGCAACTAATAGAAATTAATCCCTAGACCTACTTATGCTAAACATGAGAGACATATCATTTGATTATTATGTCTTTGGTATCAAATTTACTGTTAATTATAAAAGATTGAAATTTGATGGTAGTGGCTGATACGAGAATGTTGACATAGATGCATGCCTAGTAAAATTAAGAAAGATAAACTTTAAAATGAGGTAATACAAGAAAAATATATCTCAGTAACTTTTCAATATAAAATTTCATCGTGCTTTTTCTTAATTTGCGTGATTACTTCTTTTGGAAGGGAAAAAAAAGAGAGAGAGATATATGCCGAAAATAACAATTATCATTGGATGGATACCAACTCACATGATCTTGGTCAACTAATACTTTGGCAAGAAGGTTCTCATTTTGGCTTATTTTTGCAGAGCAACAAAGAAATAAACTTGAAATCCATGTAATATATGTGTGTATATATATAATATTGTTAGATAAAACAACTAAGGTTACATACCATCTTATTTTTTATTATTCAGATATCATCTTTTATATGTATGTCCAGTCGATACATTTACTTGAGAAACTTTTTAGATTTCTAGTCTTTTAGTATATTAATTAGACATACACAAAAAAATGATATTTAAATTATAAAAGATCATGATATTTAACGTTACTCGGAAGAAAAAAGGGAAGAAAAATGTAGTCCAAATTAAAACAAGTGAGTATAGGACTAATATATATTTGCAAGTGAGACTTTATCTCTAGTGTGTTTACATTAAAGAAACAGTCAATTATTCACCATGTGTTGACAGCTCGTGTCCGAATCAGGCACCATCCAATTTCACATTGATTTCTCCAATCTAGTCATGACGAGCTGTATTAAATAATTGCTGAAAATAATAACGTTTTGGCACCGAGAAAAAAATAATGATAGTTGCATATTATTACTGTGTACGGGTGTGCTCGGGGGAGTAAAGGTAGAGGGATGGAAATTGAAAAAGATTTAGGGTTTCGGGAGCAATGCAAGTGATTAAAACTTTTCTTTTTTTATTTTTTGAGGTGATAATATAGGCTCGAATTCCATTAGAGGTCGGGGATTGAATTTGGATTTTGGGGTGAAGGAAAAAAATTGAAGAAAATTCATCTTGTGTTTGGAATGGGAACAAAAAGAATATGGAATCAGAAAATGAACCATCCTTTAGCACCATTGTTCTTACTTTTGCCAGAAAAATAAATAAGTTCAGACTCTCCTATACTGATTTTACAATAATATAGCTTTGCCGGCCTCCATCAAATTCGAAAGAATCATAACGAAAGATGTTAATTTTTTTTTTAATGGTGAGTAGCATATAATTAGAGTATTAGGGGGAAAAAAAACCAATCCACTTCTTTCATGACTCATTTTCTATAAATCTACTTGTCACCTAAACAAAGACAAAGGGGAAAAAAACGATAATATTTTTCTATTTATTTTCATGTCTCTAGCTATCTTTTTGTAATTATTATTATTTCTAATTAATTCAACATAGTATAAAGCATGCAATGGGTCCTCCAAAGAAGAAGATACTGTCCGCTTTTTTGCACTCCTCACAAATCAAAACCTTTTTGGAGACAAAATTATATTTGAAAACTTCAATAGAATTAAATTGAGCTGCACTAATTGAGTGGTTGAGTGATCATAAATTTCTCATGATGGGCAAAGAAATCAACTCACTCTGAATAATAAAGATAGAAGACTTTAGCATGTTCATTGGCATGGGAAAAAAGACAAAAAAAAAAAAAGAAAGAAAAAAGAAAAAAGCAACAACATTATTTGTAAGGGCATACTATTCTTGCAAGCCCACAAGTTGAGTAATGAATGAACATTGAACAAAGCCTCAATTCTTCGGGCGAGCACCTATCTTAGGGTCAATGCTCCTCGAGGGAAAATAATTATTTGTTTACTTAATTTTTTTTGGCATTTGTAGATTTAATTAAATCAAATTAAATTAGACGTTATCTTACTAAGTAAAATCCGTTATATAAATCTAAAAAGATTATGCATTTCTAACAAGCGTAGTCTCTTTTATTAACTTTATCTACATATGAAGTTTCATTTTTTGGCATTTGTAGATTTAAGATTTTAACTAGCAATATAATTTGTTGGACAAGAAAAATTGATTGTGGTGTATAGTTGGTTACTTTTTTTTTTGAAAGGAAAAAGAAAAAAAAAAGGAAAAAATTAAGTGATTTGAAGCAAAATTGGGGCATTACTAGAAGGATTATGCTGGAACAATCAGAGAAACACACGAGGGTCCTATGTGCTTAATCTTCAAGGAAAATGAGCAAATGATAGAGCGAGGTGCAAAAGTCTACATAGATTCTCCTTCCAAAGTGCTACGTGGGGATTGGGGTGGGTTTGTTTAACATGGAAAAAGAAATAAGTCCATATTTTCTTTCACCCATTTTGCCCCTCACACAAAATAAATAGAAAAAAATAAATCCGTTTCATTTTCCAAAATTAAAAATTAAAAAAAAATATATATCTTCTCACCATGGATAAAGTGCTTTTTTCTCCCATTAACCATTTTTGAATTTAAATTGAAAAAAAAATAGAGATATTATATGCATATAAATGATTGAGATTTCTCTCTTATATTACTACGAGATGAGGAAAAAAAAAAAAAAAAAAAGAATCCCGACCCACCAAACGCAACCTACTAATTGAAAATCTGGCATCTACTTGTCGGGCTTCATGATATGGACCATACTCCCTTATTTCTTTCCTCAGCTTTGAAGAATTCTCTAGTTGCAATACTTTGAATATTTGGGGCATTGCTATTGAAGACTTCTGCTTAAATGATGTATTAATTTGTCTACATATCTCAAGCTAATAAGATAACATGCTTGATAAGTGGAGATAGAGGTTTGGATTGAATCAATACTAGTATACACATTCTCACTTTGTTGTAACACATCTCAGAGACTCAAACAAGAGAACAACTCATATTATCATTGCAAGTATCAAACGTTACAAACACTACAGTTTCATGAGTGCGACGAACTCTGGGAATAGCCGTGCCATACCTGCAGCAGATGTACTCCACAAACAAAACATTCTAATCCCGGAATCAACAGAGTAGCAAAAGCTCTTTCGGCATAATTGTACAGCATTTGCTTTAACACATAATAGTGCAAATGATGGCACGAAATTGCTAATAAAAGCATGTAGGATTTTATTGTCTTTGTTTTGGGATATTCTTTTGTCAATCCTATCTTGGTGGAATAACTTTTTCCTCATCATAGCGACTGGAAAATGCCACTCTTGGACGTTCCAAGCTCTGCGAATGGATATGACGAATTTAAGCAGCATATATGGGTTGTAACATGATGGAGTTAGACCACATGAATAATGCAGAAATAGCTTATGACATGTGCTGGAAACTTACTTTTATTCTGCAGTGGATCTTAAGATCTTCATTCATTTGACTAAGGCGCTCTTTTGCCAGTTTCTCTGTTTCCAATACTTTTCTGCATGCTTCCTCTAGCTGAAGCTACAGGAGATTGAAAATTATATGAGATGGTTTGATATTATAGCAAAAGCAAGAACAGTTGGAATACCATTGTAATAGTTCATAAAGTGCTTACCTGATTGACTTGAATGACAGCATGATCATTGACAGTGGCTGCTGACCTTTCCAACATATGGCAAAGGTCTTTTAATTCTTTGATTAATTCAAGAGCGACTTCCTCGGCATCTTGCATCTGATTTCTTGAAAATTCAAATGCTCTTTCAGCATTCAGTCGAAATGAAGCACAATTTAGACACCAACATAGCCCTCTACATCCTCTTGGATTTCTCTTCAGTATTCCTCTTCTAAGGCCATCTACATGACTTCCAGGTTCATCAGATTCTTTACCATTAGATAAGCTTTGTTTCACTCTTCCAACTAGCTGCACGTTGTCCAAGTCCGTGCAGTCTCTATCATCACCATCTGGCTGATATAGTGACATTTCCAATATAGAGTCTGTAGGCAAAATTTCATGATTAACACTCGGGCATGAAGGAACTGCTGAATTAATTGGTTCACCTTCAAATCTCTTGGCATTATTGCATGAAAGTTGCCTTTCCAATTTTGGGTGACAACTGGATAGAACACTATCAGGTTCAGGTGTCCCTTCAGTCCTCAAGTTAAGTGTGCTAGGACAGTCACTGACATTTGAGGATGTTATTGAGCTTGACTTACTATCAGAAAAACCATTGCTGGAGCCTAACTGGCTTCCTGAAAGACTAGGACTAGGGTTATCAGCTGAACCATAAGGAGGGATCATCAGCGATGTTTGATATTGCTCCTCATTGACAGTCCATTTCTTCTCAGGGGAAGTTTCAAGTTTCGTTTCATCCAGAGGGGTATCCTTTACGGAAGAAGCCAACAACATTGGACCCTGATCACCATCCGAATCCTTCTTGGCTTTTTTTGGTTGATCTTTAACTCCTGAGACACCTACATTAAAAAATTGTTAGCTCTCAAGCATATGTCCATCAGGTAACTAGCAATCACTTTTATATACACTTTGAACTGGCTGGATGAGACTTACAAGAATTTGTTCCCTCAACACTTGTCAGATATGGAAGCAGCCTTCTGTAGCTGACTGAGCCTAATGGTTTAAATACCTTCAATCGAGAACAAGGATTAAGAACCTGCGAGAAATGGAAAACTGTCCAATATTAGCAACTGTGCACTTTGGGCCATTATATGAGTTTTTCTACAAACAACAATCACATAGATAGTAAAGAAAAGTCAATTAATTTTCCAGTATAAAGGAACAAAATGAAACAATTTGACAATCATTTACCTGTCTGGCCTTTGAAACTGTTCCATTTTTCGTGTTGGGACTCTCATGAGAGCTGTTGCTATTAGACGTCTCATTGGTGCTACTCTGCCCGCAAGTGCTGTTAGACTCAAGACATTTCCCTTCTGCATTTTCCCCAGAGCGACCCTGCTCTAATCTACCAAAAACATCGGCATCTGGAGGTGTCATCTGAACACAATCTCCCATCAATTCGTTACCTCCATCCAAAACATTTTCATCATCTTTCAGTTTCCCATTAATCAGTCCGCTCTCACCAAGAATCGCAGCTACAACATTGTTGACTACATTGGTAACAACATCTACATCCTGCAGTTTGGTGGGTGACTGCACCTCAACCTTGTGCTTTTCTCCATTTTGAGGCTTCTCTTCATCAGAACGTTCGCTCACATTCTTCCATTTTACAGCACAAGAACAGTCCATCACATTTTGCAAATTAGAAGTAGCGTTATTCACACCCAAATTATAATCTCCATTCTTTGAACTCTTAAACTTGTCAGTAATTCCTTCCTTGACTATCCCAACTTTCAAAATGCCTGCAGAAAAAGGCATAATTATAACTACAATCACCTTTCCCGCCCGCTGGCAGTCAGCAGAATGAGTTCTCACCATAACATCCTGCTTATAATTTATTAATTCAATGCACAAACATAACTAAATAATAAAAGATGTGAATTTACCTGATTCATCTTTCGTGATGTCCCTCAGAAATGGTAGCAATCTTCTATAGCTAAATGAGCTCGTAGCTTTAAATGCCTTCAGTCTTGTATTCAAATTGACAACCTAGCACCAAAGCACACATCCCTTTTATTATTCACAACATGAGCAGACAAATTCACAAAAATACCAATCCGAAAACTACAATCACGTAACAGATACTTTGCACCACCAAATTTAGCCCATAGCAAACAAATCAAGGGAAAAAAAAAACAAATTTGAAGCATTAAACTAATTTCCCAAACTCAATTCCATGTTGCAGATATATTAACACTTCTGACGCCATAAGTTTTCATTTCCTTACATTAATACGAGGATCATACAAATAGCATGATTGAGGATTTTTAGCCCTCAAAACAAGACTAAAGATTCAACAAGTGAGCATACAAAAAATTGAGAAGTCACAATTCGTTAATTGATTCGAGAAAGCAAATATAAGAAAAGGGCATTGTTACTTTTTACCATTTTACTGCTTGAATTAGACACTTTTGTTTGATCAACACCCACATCCAAAATCAACCCATTTTCCCCACCTTCCTTCTCATTCTCCACAGCTTGCAATGGCGTAAAATCTCCCGGCGTTTTGCCCGAACCATCAAAATTCTCAATATTCTCATTCGCCATAATCCCATGGCCTTCATCAGAATCACACAAATCTACATTTTCAGAAGAACCCAGATATGTTTTTCCAAAATTTTCCAACTTCTTCAATTCTGTGCACAAATCTTCACCATCTATGTTTTTGAAGCTATCCGAGCTGGGCAAGCAGGCCGGGTCATCGGAGAACATTTTTCGGGCCCGAAGACCTTCTACGAGAGTACCATCATCGGCATTCTCTGCAGATTTAGTTTTCTTAAGAGAAGCACTGGAGAGATGGGCAAGTTGGTGTCCAGGCTCTCCAGCGGCATCATGGCGGGCCGGGCCAGTGGAAAATACTCTTCGGGCCCGGAGATCTTTGATGGGGATGTCCGAGTCGGAACTCTCCAGGGAGCTGGATTTCCCAATAGGATGAATTTCTGAGCTCTGGGCAAGTTGGTGGACGGGCTTGGGAGAAGCATCGCGGTAGGCCCGGCCCGAACGGTTGCGGTGGACGTATATTTGGGACTTGCTGCGGGTGAAAATGACGCCGGATAGTGGCGATTGAGAGCGACGCTTTCTTTTCCGGAGGTGGTGATTCTGTGCTGATGGCTCCATGGCAGCTAATGATGGGCTCAGCTGAGTAGGGTAGAATGTGTGTGAGGGTTTTGGAAAAGAAGAATGTAAAGAGAAGTGTGCGCGTTAGTGTGTGTGTGTGTGAGAGAGAGAGTTTGGCGGGAAGAGACTTGTATTATTTTGGCGGGAGATATCCCACTAAAAGACTTTTCTGTCCCCCTTTATTTTTTGTTTTTTTTTTTATGTTATTATCGCCGATTGAGAAAAAATATTTGTTATTGATTTAAGGCAACTTTTTAATTTCTTTCCTTGTACCTCAAGCATTTCTTATTCCCAATTTACTTTAATAGTTTCCTTATGTTTAATCAATCTCTTAGTTTTTGAGATTTTTATTTTAATTTTACTCTAATAGTTTTCATATATCAACGATTTTCTATTTTTATTTTACTCTAATATCTCTCTTTAATTTTAAATATTATATTTATTTTTGTTTAAATTTGTTCATTTTTATGGTAAGCAAAATATTTTAGATCACTAATAGAAATTTAATTTTTTTTAGTTTTCAATATTGTTTTTTATTTAAAACTTTTACGCTTTTATATTTGTTTATAAACATATTATATTTTCAATTATTAATATAATTTTTATTGTATTTTATGAATTAGAAGTTTTCTACTAGCTTTAGTTTTTATTTATATTACTTCATTTTTCATGATAAATTTTTTATTTTTATAATCCCTTTTGTCATATTAGCACTTGAAGAAATTTAAGGGATGATTTTAAGCATCCTACATGTGGAAATACTCAAAATTAACTTAGAGAATGAGTGAGAGCATCTCCACATGTAGAGAATCGTCTAAGGAATATGTTGGAGAATATTAAAGGAGAAATTTAGATAAATGACCTAAGAAAAATATGGTAATAGGCTTAAGCTCCGTGTTGGCCCAACTTTGATATTTCAATTGTTGAGCAATAGAATTTTTAACAGTAAAGTTTTGGTTAAAAATACTACTTAGTAAACATCCTTCATTATGTGGCCTGATATTTTAGGAGTTAAGTTTTTAACTGTTTTGAGGGCAACATTAAAATTTCAAAATTATGAAATAGCATTTTTGAGAAAAGAGGAAAAAATAATTTGTGACAAGACATAAAAACAACTTTTCAAAAGTCTTCTTCAAAAACCACCAATTTAGAAATTCTGGTTTTTTAGCTTTTTCTTAGCTTTGAGTTTATGTAAAAATACATTAACTTTAATTTTTAAACTCACAAAAAAAAATTTTAGTGTCTAAAATTAGGCCAAACAAACTCTTATTTGTCAAGTCACTCACTCAAATCTTTCCCCCCCCCCTCCCCTGTAATTCTATCTTTCGATGTCATGCCTTCTCCACTTTCATGTACCCAAATGAGAATTGGTTAATGTGTTGACTCTCTTTTTGAGTAATGCTCTCTCTTTTATGTTTATTAACAAGAAGAGAGAAAGAAAGAAAAAAAATTGCTCCTTCACTTTTTTAATTGCAAATAGGCTTCATATGGGTTCCAAACAAAAATGATGTTAAGTATATTAGCAAGAGAACCCCTCTATCTCTTGAGGTGAGACTCCCCTAGTCTTTTTTGAAACCCTTTCCCCCTCTCCAGTGCCACCGCGCTCTCTACGGTGTGCACCACCCCTCTCAACCTCTCCCCCACTTAGGTTCTACCCTACTTCTCTCTTGACCTAACAAGGCCATGGCCTTGCATGGGTTTCTCTTCATCTTTATCTCCCAAACTAAGCGACCGAAAATAGATTTGGAGCCCCTTTTATTTGTTTTCATGTTGTTTGGCCATTTTGCAACATCTCAACCCTTTTTGTTTTGGGTTCATGGGTGATGTACTTCATGTTGCTTGGAACCTCACTATACCAAGCTTGTCATTCCTTCTCTTGGCTAAGTGCAGCCGCCCCATTGTCAGTGCTTGCTCGCCCATGTTGTTACCACCAATGTTGGTGTATTACCTGCAAGTGATAAGGCAGCCTTTGTTGCCACTTGTTCAAGCCTAGGACTCTGAGGGTTCTCTTTCTTTTTGGAAGGATTTTGACCATTAGATGTTGAAATTTCCTAGGCCCAACTTCTAGTCGGGTTTGGAATGCTCTGGTAAGTATTCTATTGTTGGTTTTGGTTTGGTACTCGCAACTGGTTTCAATAGCTTGTGTGAACAAGTTTCGTGGCCTTGTTTCCACTTTGTACTTGATTGCCTTGTTAAAATCTGAAGTAGCTTTGAGTGGCGGAGCTTTCCTCCCTTGCTGTTGGGAGTGCCGATGATGGCTTTATGCTAATGGTGCTGCCGAAGATGTTTGCTTGTGTTTCTTTCTTTGGTTGTTTTTTGTTTAAGCCTTTGCCCGTTTATGTTATATCCTCTTGTTTGTTTAGGTTGGTTTCCGTTAGGCCTTCTTCTCCTGGGTCTCTTTAGGCCCATTTTTGTTTCCGCTTCATTAATGAATGCTTCTCTTTAACCAAAAAGAAAAAAAAAACAAAGAGGCTTGATATGCAATTGGATCTAAATTCTACTTCCATTCGTAAGGGAAAATGTTTATGCTTTTACGTTTTAAGTTGATAACCAATTTGTTGCATATCTATTAAGATCGATAAAATTTTCAAGCCAACAAGAATCTATACCAATTATTCTCGTCTATTGTTCACAGTTCTTCAAAGGTTTCCTTCTTATTTTTTTATGAGAAAAATCTTTCATTAAACTATAAACAAACATTATACAAGATGTCTAAACTTACTAAGACTAGGACTAGACACAACAAAAAAAAATGGACAAGCTTGGGCCAACTGAAGCCCAGACAAAAAATAAATAGAAAATTGACACAAACTGGGCCAAAGCCCAAGACACACCCCACCAAAACTCTAACCCTAGTAGCCACCAAACAAACTCTCCAATTCCAGTGACTAAAAACGACAAAGAACAAGAACAAACACAAATACCCATCAGTAAAGCAAAGACCACACCTTACTATCAATCCATACCAACCACACTATAGAAGCCAAGGAAGTAGTCGACTCAGATAGCTCACTCATATCCAAAGAAGACGATGTCCAAAACATGCCCGTCGAGGAAGCAATACAACCAAGCGTGAGGTGAGTTGGATGGGACTCACCAACCTGAACACAGAACCACCTCTACAACCAACTAACAAGGATAGATCTGGAGCAAAGAGCATCCAACTCTTCCGATGGCTTTGCTTAAGAAATGAATAACACCAATCCAACCAAAGAGGCACACATCATCTGCATACTTTTCACCGATAGCGTCACTAGTGTTAGCAACCACGCCACCAACCATAATACTAAAAAGACTTAGATCTAGTAAAGAGAGGGCAACACAGGACAAGATTTAAAGCCACAACAAAAAAGACCACCCAAAAGACAGCCAAAAAAGTCAAAGAAAAACAAGGAAAACACCAAGAAGCAAAAGAAAGAGCCACGACAGCCCGATCTTAGAGAAGGTTGCATGGGCTCATCACGAGCTCGGCTTGAACACAAGAAAGCAAGGGATGAACCCTAGAAAGAGGCTTAAATATATTTGTCCTTAAAGAGAAAAGAGAAAAACCAGGAGATAACTGGTGCATAGCCAGTTTGGTTTTTTATTTTGGAGAGCTAAACTGACTTTTAGAATTTAGTGTCCGTTTAAAGAAAATAAGGGTGTTTGGTTTTACATTCTAAAACTTGGTTTTGATTAAAAGTTAACTGAGTTTTGAGGCTAAGCGGTCCGTTTGCCTTTTCGCCAATGGTGTTTTAATATATCTTTTGGACAAAAATATCCTCTTTAATTTTTCATTATATCAATAGCTATCCCACTTTTCCTATCCCTATTTTATTTAATTTGGCATTCTTAGCTTCTCATTAGATTACAATGGTCTATAGTTTTATTTTTGCTAATATATTTTATTTTTGTTTCAATATTTTGAATTATAACTATAATTTTTTAAGAATTTTTCAAACAAATAGAAATATGAATGAAATAATATGTTATAGAAAGCAAACAATATTAGTCCAAAATGTCCATTTCAGTAATATAGGCAACAACAGTAATTTTTAAATATAAAACCAAATACCATCTCATTTGGTAAATGTTCATTTCACATAGAAATAACCAAATATATGTTTGTTGTCACCAAAAGTCCATTTGACTAAAAGTTCATTTTCAAAAAGCCTTTTCACAAAACTCAATTTCTCAACTAAATGCCAAACTCGCTCATAATTCCTTCTTTAGTACTCAAAATACCAAATTCGATAAGCTTGAAAAGTTTGTCTTTTCAAGCCATTCAATTGAGCTTGAAAACCAGAATGTAAGTATTTTGACCATCTTTAATGTCTTGAAGTATAGTAGACCATTTCTGATTTATTTAACTAAGATTTATATTACAAATCTTATGAAAAGTTCAAAGGATTACTATTTAAATTATATCTAAAATGAGAGCAAGAATAAGTAAGGCGTGGCTGACCAGACAGCGTGTTCGTCGCCCCTCATGAATCTGCCTAAAGCGTTAGCCAATGGCAGAAAAAATCCAACAGTAGTTCTGACCACCACATAAAATCGGAAGAGCATACTACCATGGAAGATTTCTTGAGATTGATAAGTGCTCCTGCAAGATGGAAAGGCAAAACGCGCGAGAGACAGCATATAAGCAGAGGTGAAGGCTGGAAAGATCAGGTCGAGTAAGGGGACGAGACCATTGGCTAAAAAAACCATGATGAATGCCACCAATTAGAGTTCGATCATGCAAAGGGAACCCATTACGTCGACTGCAGCCTGCTTTTATTGCTGTTGCTGGCATTGCAAGGGCTTCTGCTAAGGCGGCTGGAGGCTGAAGTAGTAATAGTAGTAGTAGTCGTTTGATAGGGCTCAGAGCGAGGAGCCACGACTAATGTTCCACCCGACATGTTTTCTCTTTCCTATTTGTTTTACTTGAGAAAATTTGTGTTCCTATCCACCTTGTATGTAGCTATTCAAGGAAAAACCAAAGTTCAAGCCTAAAAATTAGAGGCAAAGCATGTAGAATATAAATACATAGTAGCATGATTTAATTTTGAGGGTATTTGGCTTTGTTTTTCTTTAACCTGCTTATAAATAAGTGATGCTTTTAAGTAACTTTTAATGCTTATAAACAAATGTTAAATAAGTAGAGAAATATTTGGATAAAATATGTTTATAAATTGACATGTTTGCCTTACGCATAAATAATAGTGTAAGTAGAGAAGTGTTGCATGTTTTATAAAAGGTAGAGTTGTCCTTTTATTTGGTCAAATTACATTGCTTATGAGAAGAATAAAAAATACCTACTTATAAGAAAGTAAAACTTGCTATATTTTACCAAACATGTTAATTTTTTTAAAAAAAAAATTATAAGAGCATTTGACCTGCTTAGGAGCAAAGCCAAACCCTCTCTTAACGTTCCAACTTTTTTTTCCTTTCATTTTTTGGGGGTAAAATTAACATTCCAACTGAAAGATGCACTTTTTGCAAGATCGACAAACAGTTGTGGGGTAATAAACAAATAAATATGGAATAGTGAACAAATATTTACTGTGTGTCAATAGTATTGTGTGAACAGTAACGCATACTGTTCACATGTTTTCTACTGTTAAGTTGTTTGCTTTTTTTCTTTTTTCTTTTTTTTTAATACATGAGGAAGCATGATGCTTAATAAAAGAACACCTTGTAAGAGACCATGATATAAGGTCCCAACATAAATTGTGTTTTGAGAAATTTTCATGTGAGAAACATAAGTTTTTCATGTGAAAAACATAAATTGAGTCCTGAGAATTTTGCATGTGAGAAACATATGTCGATACTATATTAAGAATATCTGAAGCTCTATCATGTTAACATAACAAATAAATAAACTAATATCCTCTCTAAAAGCTTAAGCTTGTAGAGAGGATATTGGTTTATTTATTTGTTATGTTGACACGCCCCCTCACGTGCAGCATAATTTGTTTAAAGCTTGCACGTGAATAATTTAATTAAATGGGTGACGGTAAGGATCGAACCTGTGCCGTTTGACTTCCAGGCTCTGATACCATGTTAGAGTTACCACCTCATCTAAAAGCTTAAGCTTGTAGAAAGGATATTGGTTTATTTAGGGAAGTCCTTTAAGAATGTAAAGGATCAAGTCCTCTGGATCAACATAGACTAAGGTAGTAGTTAAACCATCAGTGATTGTTTTGACTTGATCAAGGTATGCTTGCATAGTTTGAGATCCCTTGTGAACGTTGTGTAACTTCAATTTTAGATGTTGAGTATGTGCTCTACTCAAATTGTTGTATCTGAGGGCTAAAGCTCTCCAAATTTCCACAGCAGAAGTGATTTGACACACTTGAGAAAACACCTCAGAAGATAAAGAGGCATAGAGACAAGTTCGAAGGTGCTTGTCAGTAGTAACCCAAGCAGTGAAGTCTGGATTAATAGAGGCAGAGCCATCAGACTGAGTAAGAACCCTAGGAGGGCATGGTTGTACTCCACTGATATGATCCAGAAGGTCATTAGCAAAGAATAGTGCCTCCATTTGAGATTTCCATTGGAAGTAGTTTGTGTTGTTTAGTTTGATGTGAAGAAGGGAATTTAGGTTCTGCATAAGAACCTTCAAACCAAAATTTAAAGCAAGATTTGAAGGTAAAGCCATGGTAGTAGAGAAAAGAGATTTGAGATAGAGAAGATCATATTATGGCAGCTAAAAAGAGATTTGAGATAGAGAAGATCAGATTATGGCAGCTGCAGTGAAGGTGTTAAAAAATCTCCAGGACCTGTGGTGCTCTGATACCATGAAGAAGAAGATATTTGGAAGTGGAGACATTTTTCATTAACTGGAAAAATGAGATCATACATGTATTTATAGTAGTAGCCTGCAGTAGGAAACATAACAACTAACTGCCTGACTAACACATTATCTCCACTACACCCATTCTATCCACTTCCAAATATCTTCTTCTTCATGGTATCAGAGCCTGGAAGTCAAACGGCACAGGTTCGATCCTTACCATCACCCATTTAATTAAATTGTTCACGTGCAAGCTCTAAACAAATTATGCTGCACGTGAGAGGGCGTGTTAACATAACAAATAAATAAACCAATATCCTCTCTACAAGCTTAAGCTTTTAGATGAGGTGGTAACTCTAACATATCATAAAAACTAATTGGTTAATATGAGGAATTCCATACTTGAAGCTTTAAAATTTTTCATGTGGACAAAATTTGGTCTACACGTGAAAAAAATTGAAAACAATACGAAGGCTTACATTAATGCTACATTAACCTAGTAAAAGAAGTAAAAATTGACGGAGGAGGAGGAGAAAAGCAAAGAATCAAATGAATGCTATATGAATTAATTACATTCCAACTCCCAAAAATGATCATGTCAACTTGGGTTGGTGATTTTCAATTAACTACATTAATGTTTTTCTTTTATGTACAATAATGTATTACCTTTCTTGCTTTTTTTAAAAATGAATTATACACAATATTTATCTGGCAAAACAAGTAATACTTGTATCAATGGAAGTAACTCTTCTTATTAATGAGGATTAGAACCATAATGATCAGCCTGAACCGCCAAGTAATAATTACATATCTTGATTTTGTCACTTGAAAAGCATTTTTTTTTTTTTTGGGTTCAAGCAACAAAAGCAAATTAATTACATAATTTTATATTGCGCAAAATATCATCAAAATCACTTTAAACTTTATATTGTACTAGAATGTACCCATTGCAATGTATGGGCAAATACATGTTCTTAATATTTTTATTTATTATTTATGACAAATTTTTATGTTCCAAGTGAGGATGAAATATAAATATATCTTTTAAAATTTTATTGTTTGTTAGTTTTTGTTACTAATTATGCATTGAAGAATATAATTTTATATAGTGATTGTAAAACAAAAATAGCAATAAGATTAATCTAAATGTATTACTTTTAATGATTATAGCTAAAAGTGACATAATATATATTTTGGAATGTTCTATATATATATATATATATATATATATATATGTATGTATGTATGTATGTATATAAAGAAAGTTTTGTATTCTATTCGTAAAAATAAGTTTACTTTAACCTTTAATGTATGGACATACAATTGTATTAGAAATGCAAAAATTTATCACTCTAGTTATTCATGAAGAGAAATTAAAATATCAATATCTATTTGAATAAAGGCCATACTTTTTTTATTTACATGGGTGAGGGAACAAATAAATATGTTTATATAAAAAAAAATTATGCACATTTGCATTTGCATGTAACCAATGCTTTAATATATGATATAAACAAAATTATTTGATATCGTATATATTAATAAAAGAATAAGTGTTTAAATAAATTTTTTTATTTATCTAGTCCTGCACCATAATATAATTAAGTAACATATGTTATGCATAAATTATAAATATGTATATATATTTTTTTATTTTTCTATACACTTAAATTAAAAGAAATATGATGGTGAACAACCAAAAAGGCACGTGCACATATAAATTTAATCTATAGTTTATATTTAAAATGTAGACAATTGCACCTAAATGACTATATATATTATATATCATTTATACAATATTTTAAAATATTACCTTAAAAACAATATTTCCAATTCTATTTGAAGGTGCACATTCGTGTCCTAGAATTCGAAAGTTCGACATCTCACTTCTATTTTCGAACTTCAGAAGTTTGAAATATCTACTATATATATCCCTTGATCCCAACCCCTCCTCTCCCATTTGAAATCATCTTTCTGTCCACCCCTCTCTGATCTCTCTCACATATTCGTCCTACCCAACCCAAAAAACTACAAAAAACAAATTTCCACATCCTAGGATTTTGCCTAAATCTTGTAAGTTTACTTTTTTTTTTTTCTTTTGTATTGGATTTATATGTTGTAATGTGTTTGTTTGTTTAGTTTCTATGTTGCTTAATATGTTAATTTTGAAATTAGATTGTTCATGTGTTTGCATGTAGTTAATTCAGCTATGTTGTTTAATTACTCACTTTTATTTTTTTTCATAGTTTTAGTAATCTAAATTTATGAAAATTAGAAAATTAATTAATAATTGACGTTAGGGTCGTTTTGGTGTTTTATGATTAATTTTTGGAATATTAATCATTTTATGATGATGGGATATATTAATTATTGTGCATATAATTAGTATGAATTTATAAATATTAGAAAATTTAGGTACTAGTTATTTAATTAGTATGAATGTAGAAAAATAAAATAATATGAATTTATAAAAATGAGAAAATTAAAGTTGTAGGCATATAATTAGTAACTGATGCTAAGGTTTTAGTGGCATTTTAGGATTAATTATTCAATTCATAATTAATCTAAGATGAAGTGATATGTTAGTTAAACATTAAAATTGTAGTTCTAAACTAATTAGTATGAACTTTTTAGAATTTCAATAATATAAAATTTAAAAAATGAGAAAATTAAAGTTATAGAGCATATAGTCAGCAAATGAAGTTAGGGTTTTAGTGGAGTTTTAGGATTAATTATGTTAATTATTAGTCATTTTAAGATGAAGTGATATATTAATTAAATATTAAATTTATAGTTCTAAACTAATTAGTATGAATTTTTTTAAAATTTAAATAATATAAATTTTAAAAATTAGAAAATTAAAGTTATAAGGCACATAGTCAGTAACTAAAGTTAGGGTTTTAGTGGAGTTTTAGAATTAATTATGTTCATTATTAGTCATTTTAAGATGAAGTGATATATTAATTAAATATTAAAATTTTAGTTCTAAACTAATTAGTATGAACTTTTTGAAATTTAAATAATATAAAATTTAAAAAATGAGAAAATTAAAGTTATAGGACATATAGTCAGTAACTGAAGTTAGGGTTTTAGTGGCATTTTAGGATTAATTATTCTAGCTACTATTAATTTTATTGTTGCATGGCAAAAGTTTGATTTACATTCTTTTTTTCTTTTCTTTTATCATGTAATTAATTTTATTTGTTGTGCAAATACTTACTTATACCTTTTTTTTAATTTACTTAATGATTGTAGGATCTAAGGCTCATAGACCGACTCCTAGCGATAGTTTAGTGTTATGCTATTACTATGACCACCGGGTGAATTATTTATCGTCACCCCGATAGTTAGAGGAACACAAGATTTATAGGAGTGATAGAGAGTTATTCTTATGGACGGAGCATACTGCCATGCAGACGACTTTGTTTAGAGCTGGATTTTTCAGATGTTATGCGGCGCGCTTCCATCAGGCTTTGTTTATAGCTATGTGGAAAGCTACTAGTTCTTCCTCCTCTAGCTCTGGATCCGGCTCTTCGCCATTGCCTGGCTCCACCTCAAGCCTTCGTTCTAGTAGTTTAAACTTTTCACTGACACAACATTTTCCTCGTTGTTTAACTGGACGTCCTCATCTTCTTCTTCCGGTTCAAATGAAATTGAATCTACTCTCACCTTAAACATTTCTGGAATGCCACTAGCTTGAGAGGGTCCTCCAACTTCAAATGTGAAGCATGACGGTGGAATGGTAAACTCTACCATTGTGGTTGAAATGTCAACCTCTGCATTGACATAATAAGGTGGTTCCACGTTCAAATCTGGCAAATCAACAACAACTTGTTGTGATGTTGGTTCTTCATTTAATGGTTGTGGGTTGTACACAACATCACTTTGCACGTCTACAACGACATGCGTACATCGCCTATTCATTTCCGTGCAAGCTGTTTCGTACATGTCCTGTACATCTTCGCCATCCTTAATGCCACTCAGGAAATAATATATTTGCTATAGGTTTGTGTCCCATTTGGGATCACGATAACACAAATCAACTCTATCAATAGTAGGCCGCAATTGGAGCGTTGTTAATATAGGAGATACAAATTAACTGTATGTCGTTCTGGGATGAATTTTTATTTTACGTGGTAAGTTTGGACCTACGTAGTCGAGCCCATGATCTGTTTCAATTTTGTGGCCATCATAATATAAATATATTGTAACCGCATCAACATTTGCATTCATCTTTTTGAGTGAAAGAAATTGTATAACGTGACTTTAGTGTAAATGAGCCGGAGAAGACAGGGAAGTGGAGTGAGGTTATATAGCAACATATTCAAATTTTGAAAATGCTACATAACATGACTTATCATGTGAAAGTTTGGAGGGTTAGTGATTTTGGAAAGAGCCAGTGAAGGGAGAAGTAGAGTGTGCTTATACAGTAACAAATTCGAATTTTGGAAATCATATTTCGAACTTCAAATTTCAGATTCCCTACCACTCCGTCAAATCGTTGGATTGGGTAAAATATAGGCGGAACCCTAATTCAAACTTCCAAAGTTCGAAATAGTACAATTCGAAGTTCAGAAGTTCAAATTCCCATATTATTTTAACTTTCGAAGTTCGAAATCCTTCCTGTCCAAGATTCTCTGCCTTCCATCACATCGTCGCAGAAGGAATCCATCACGTGATCACACAGGAATTCGAACTTCCTAAGTTCGAATTTATGATTTCCTACCCTACCCTCCATCACATCATCGCAAAAGGAATCTTGCAAACCGTAATCGAACTTCAACACTCTGATTTCGAACTTTAGAAGTTCGAATACTATATTGAACTTCCATAGTTCAATTTTGAGAATTTGAAGTTCGATTAGTGTCTGCTACAGATTTTCGAAATTTTGAAGTTCGAATACATTATTGTGGTAGCTAAAACAGTGGATTCTCTTGCTATATTACAATATCTCGTTGAGCAAATCATGTTGAATATTTTATGTATAGTGAATGACACCAATTCTATAATGTTTTCAAAATTTTTAACACTTATAGCATCTAAATATTATTTTAGTTTTATTTCTCACTTTTTTTTTTACTTATTCCTACCAGAAAGATACACGTCACACCATAATTTTGATTCAACAAAGTAATTTCAAGAAATGACAAATCTTATTCACCCTATCAATTACATGTAAACATCAATGTGAGATCAGTAACTATATCACATTAAATTATGCAAATACAGCCAATATAAGTAAGAATCTAGATACATTTCTAGTACTAATTTATTAATTCTAGAAATTTTAACATAATATCTTAATATTGTTTTACTTTAATTAACACTTGTATTTAAAATTACTTCTTTAAGCTATTTTTTTGAAACTGGCCACATGTAAAGAAAGTATTAATACAAATTATTCTTTGACATTAACGACTCATAAATATTTAATTTGAAACTAATATTGTGAGATTATAGCTGTTTTTCTCATTATATCAATTCATTCTAGAACAAAATTTCAAAATTCATTATAAAGAAAATAAAATTAAGAATATTTCACATCACATTCTAAAATACTTATATATACCTTGCTTTTATATATATAACTTTGAAATATTTATCTCTTGTTCTCTTTAGCACTTATTTCATTACACAGACGTAAGTACCACAATGAGACCCCATCAACAATCACGGAACAAAAACTGATTTAACTGCGATGGGTATTAGCTAGCCAATTTACACGTAACATTTGCACACGTCAAGAATTGGAAATAAAGTCTGCACTCGATTTGCTGATCTTCTAGCCAATTTGAACCCGACAAGCAAAAGGGAACCAATCAGATGGAGGATATTCAAAATATCAATACGAAATTGTAAAAGCAAATTAGGGATGCTCTATGTAAATTCACAGTATAAAATTAAAAGACATAAATAATAATGAAAATGCATACTTATTTGAGTTATTATTATTGAATAAACAAACGGTCAACTAGTTGAAGGAGAATGAGATGGAGAAATTGTAACCCCCTATTTAGACTTTTGGGCCCTTCATCTTTCTGAATCGAGACCCGACCCGGCTCGTGTCGTTCCAACAACCGGCGGGGAGCACCTCAGCATAGGATCACAGTTAGATCTTTATCTCTCTGTTCTACTTAAGATTAATCGATGTTCATAGGAACCACTATTAAGGTTTAGAGTAAGAGAGATGACCTAGCCTATATATAATAAATTCTGATAGGTTTATCTATAAAAGGTTTTATCAGAATATATGGGCCCATGCACAAAAAAATCATATAGAATTATGAAGTGGGTTTAAATCAATATGATTATAGAGTTAACTTGTCAATCAAATATTCAACCTATTTTATACAATCAAAAGTAATTAACAGTATTTCACTTTAAAGAGAAATATTCTAACAGCAATTGCTATTGAAGAGCACAAACACCACATTTTAGAACTGAAATTGTACTGTAAACAAGCATGCCTCACTAACAAGGATTAAGTAGTACTTCAAATGGATGACCCTATCTTCTTTAGAAGTGAGGTCATGGGTTCAAATTCCATATAGGACAGAAGAATAGATCCGGAATGGGTGGAAAAGGGGTTGTTTCGATTGTTTTTTTTTAAGTGTTTTTTTAACAATTATTTCTGAAAAGTTGAAAATTCTGACTTCTAAAAAAAGTTGCATTTGAACTTTTTTCAGAATTTCAACTTTTTTTAAAGTCAAATCAAATAATTATTGTAAATTTTATATAACTTTTTTGAGAAAAAAATATTTTTTCTTAAAAAAAATCAATCCAAACAAGTTTAATATAGACCACCTAAAACCTTTCTAGTATTACCATAAATGCTGCTAATGCAGTGGTCCCTCTACATAAAGGCTATGGCTTATGCCTCCATCATTCTACCAGCTGAAACATTAAACCCGCCCTATGCATTTGGCCCGTTTAGATTATTTTTTTAAGTGTTTTTTTTTAACAATTTTTAAAAAATAATTTTTTTAGAAGCTAAAAAATCTAGCTTCTAAAAAAACTTGTATTTAAACTTTTTTTGGAGTTATAATTTTTTTGAAAGCTAAATTAAATAATTAATGCCAATTTAATATAATTTTTCAAGAAAAGAAATGTATTTTCTCTTAGAAAAAAACCAATCCAAACAAGCGCATTATCATCCATGCATGTGTAAAGAATGGACAGATAATATAGACCACCTAAGACCTTCCCAATGTTACCATAAATGCTGCTAGCATAGTGTCTATGTTTGTGAGGTTATCTCAATAGTTCTCCGATCTTTTTTTTTAACCAAAATTTAAGTGATTTTAGTCACAATTTTACATTTCAGGATTTCTTATTTTCAATTCTATTTCAAAAACTTTCATATTTTTCACAAAATTCTAATTCTTATTCCAATTTTACTCCAACAGCTCTTTTATTTTATGACGCTGTAGTCTTACAGTTATGGGGGATGGGATTTGAGAGATGGCTTTGGGAATGAAACAAAACCCCTCTTTTGACGGGCCAACCCTCAAGCCCAGTAGACCCTCCCTTAACCTGTCCTCAGACAGCAAGTCTCACCAGGCTGCTGGCATTGTTAAATGCTCCGCCACAAAGCAAGCTTTCCCGAATACGATAGATGCGAAAGTGGCTAAAGAAGGAAGAAAGTAGTTGGACAACTATATAAATGAGGGTACATTAGTATTCCGGGAATTGGCAACATTGACAGAAAGGGGAAGAGGTAGGAAAAAAACTTTTTTAGGGGTAGCTCTACTAAAGTTGTCAGCCTAACCTTGGAATTGGACGAATACCTAAATCTTGGGGATTGTATAGGAAAGTTGTTGGAGCACATTAGTATCAATAACTTCCCTAAATATAAGGATTTTTTATGTTTAGGGGCTCTATTGGAGCAAGTTTGAGAACCGACAAGATTAGAGATACAATATTGGAAAAGTGTTCGATACTCCAAAAAAAGCCACAATTTTCCAACGCTTTTAAATTATATAAAATTACACTTTAAATTGAAAAATAAAAATTATAAAATTGTGAGGTGGGTTTCTTATATTTTATTAAAAAATTTATTCGTTTGCCGGACAATTTTGATGTTTTTCATTGTTGTCTTAGAACTACTAATATGATATGCAATTTTTTTGGCCACAAAACCTTATTACTTTTATAATATCATGTCCTTGTGTTCGAGTCTAAAGTTAAGATAACTTGTTTGGTCAATTTTCAAAATTTTAAATTCGACATTTCTGTACATTTCAACTCTCGAATTCAAAACTGTGTCCGACACCTTGTATCCTTAGTACTCTGAGAAACATAGACTGCAAAACTATTACATTAACAAATACAATTCTGTTTCAAATTCATTTTGCATCACATATTTTATGCAGGCCGAAAAGCCTTTAAACCAATTGGACTTCCTAACCAGAATATGCATCGTATGTATTGTGCGGTCCTGCGCAGTTCTGGTTGATTACTCTTTTAAGCATTCTAGAAATGACGTGAGAAATTTGTAGTTTTAATTTGGTGCCGTGACGTGAGTTTGTAGTTTTGGAGCCTAATCTCAGAGTTCCCGAAAGATCTAAAAATTGAAATAATTGCCCAATATGGTTGTTTTACTTAGAGCATGTTTCAAGTGGCTTTTTTTTTTTGCTCAGAAGGTTTTTTTTTTTGTTAAAAGAATACATTTTTCTGGATATTCGGTTTGATTTTCAAACAAACTGGAATTGTAAGCACAAATATAACTTTTTTCATAAACTAAAATTTTTAATTTTAAAAAAAAAACTTAAAAATTATTAAGAAAAGTGATTTTAATAAGACGAATCCAAACGAACCCGTAAACCACGTTGATCGCCAATTGGACATAATTTTTGAGTTTAACGTTTCGGTTCCCGGCCGATAAATCTCCATTCTCATATCTAAATCAGTGTTTAAGTGTTTTCGAGACAACTTTACTTGATGAAGTAACTAACAAATTGGAATATTCGATAGTTTCTTTTTTTTTTCTTTGAACATAAACATACTAATAGTATTATTAAATTAAAAATAAAACAGTAAAATTAGTCAACATCTATGGCATCATACACATAAATCAAAATATGAAACAGACCCAGAGGTGGGTTTAAAATCCAATTACTAGGGAGAAATATTGTCGAACGTTCTTTGCTAGTCAATTTGCCCCCACATTAGCACTTATTTATACGGGAACGACATTCCAAGCACCCGCCTCTAAGAGACAAAGTTGGACAACTTTCACAAGGCGCTCAATTGCCCAACTCAACGTCGATCCAGAATTAACACCTTAAACTAAATCAAGGTTACCAGATTCAAGGATTTCATGTGCATCACCACATTGGCAATCCGTGGATTGGTAAAAAAGCACGGTAAAATAAACACGCCATGGCAAGGTCGAGCCAAGAAAACTATGTCATGAACTTGGCCTGAACACAAAAAAAAACTAGAGGAAACTCTAGGGAGGATAATGGAGAAAGTCTATCTTAGAGAGAGAAAGAAGTTATGAAAATGTCCAAACTTACTTTGAGTTGCACGAATATTCGACAGAGAAGTTCTGAAAATGTCCAAACTTACTTTAAGTTGCCCGAATATTCGATAGTTTCGAACCTTACATATGATTTGCTCCACATATGTACACTTCTCACTTCTCGTTACGCGTCCAATTAAACAGGAAATTACGACAAAAAGCAAAAAAAGAATTAAACAGGAAGTTAGGACAAAAACCAAAAGAAGAATTCAACAGGATATTAAGAATTGTTTGTTGGAAAACTCTTTAATCAGTACAATTAACACCAGTCCATTAAAAATTTTTGTAGGTTTAAAGTAAAAAATTTGTAAATTTAGAATTTTTTTCAAAAAATTTGTAACATCAGTTCATAAAGAAATTTATAGGTTTAAAATAAAAAATTGTAAGACTAAAAATTTTATAACATCAGTCCATAAAAAAAATTATAAGTTTAAGGGTCTTACAAATTTTTATTCTAAACATATAAATTTTTATTTTATACTTATAAATTTCTTTTATATACTGATATCGATATGTACTCATGGCAGAAAATTTTTCCTTGCTCGTTATATGGCTGATATTAGACAGCATTTATTGGATGAAGACGCTACACTAGTGTAGTTGTTCTGTCCCAAACGTGGGATGATAAGGCAACTAAAGACGTATATATAACGATTTTTTGCAAGAGACGCCTAGAACAAGAGATTCGTGATACGTAGTACAAAGAAAAATAAGAAAGTCTATTTATTAAACATTACTGATGTTTTATTGTATCTTTTATTTTCTTTTTAGCGTAATGCTTTGTTGTGTCTTATATTATAAGAATTTCACGTATTAACTGTTGAATTAATTCTTATTATTTCGATTGGTTTTTTTAAAAGAACATTTTTCTGAAACTTCTAAAAAGAAATCACTTTTGAAAAGTTAATTTTTTGACTTCTAGAAAAGAGTTGAAATTAAAATTTTTTCAAAGTTTGATCAATTTTTTTTGAACTCTAATATAAATTCTTATTATAAAAGAATGTGCTTATCTTCTACTAAAGTCAAAAAAAAAAAAAAAAAGGTTTTAGGAGTACTATTCATTTGTGTGTTCCTCCACTAGAGCAAAAATGTCATCTACTCATCTCTTCTTCTCTAATTCTCTAAATATATAAAAAGATTCACTTTTTTGAGGACTCTTTATTTATGGATCTTCTCTATGAATGAATAGTACAAAAAAGTGACAATATTGTAATAAATAAAAAATGCATAATTATTAATGAAAATTTAATTTGTATAATATTTGTAATAGCAAGTTTATAATTTTTATATTTATCATGACACAATTATAATTTTATATTTACTCTTTTCTTCTTTTTGCTTCCCTAGCAAAATAATTTCTTCTTTCTTTTCTTACTTTTTTTTCCCTTAATCACGTATTTCTACTTTTATCTAGGGTAGATATTGGTTTAAATTTTTAATATTTTGAGTTTTGCAATAAAAAAATGATTGGGTATTAAAAGTCATAAAACTCAAATTGGATTAAGAGAATTAGTTTGAGTTTTTGAGTTCAAATTTTTAAATTTTTATTATTAAAATCAAAGAAACTTTTCGATTAGATAATCTTATATCTATTTTATCTCTTTTTCTCCCTTTCTTTATCAATTAAAATGATGTTCACTCTCTTTTTCATTTCTATTAATCACACCTTGTTGTTTTTGGATTTTTTATTTTTTTCAATCCAAGTCGGAAAAACTATAAAAAAAAAATTATTTGATCAGAGTTAGGCATGGGAATTCCGTTGAATTTTTTAAGTTCAATATTTGACTTTTAGAGCTAAAAAACTATTAAATTAAACATTTAAAATCAAAAAACTTGATTTTTTTTTTGGACATTTGGGTTTCAGGTTTACTAATTTAGACTAAATTAAAAAATACATAGATTTTTTAAATTGTATTGTGCTAATTTAAACTAAATTTAAAATAGATTTTGGCTTTGACATAACAGTGAAAATTGATCTGTATTTTTGAATTTCTAGTTTAGAATTTTGAACTTCAAGAACAAAGTTAAATTATCTAATTAGGTAATAAAAATTATAAAACTCAATCATTATTTAAATACCCGTATTTTGGTCTTCGAGTTTCTCATTGTCTTTTTTCTCTTGTGTTTTTGTTTATTTGTTAAATTTCATTGTGCTAATTGAGATTAGACATAAAAAAGATATGAAAAGTTGAAGAAAATTAAATACAAGAAGTTTTAGTTCATTTAAATGACAATATCGTAAAATAATCTCAAATTATATTAAATTACTTATAAAAATAAAAAATAAAGAGTCAACTTTTCAATTTCATTTCTAAATAAATTTTACATATGAAATTCTAATTCAATTTAATTAAGTAAAATCTGGAAAAAAAAAAGCATATATGCCCACCCTCATATTTACACAATTCCCTTTAATTATGTTCTACAATTTTTTTCTACTGTGTAATCAATTTTATCTCAAATTTGTTAAAACAACAAAGGCATAAAATTAATACATTTCTCTATTTCAATTTTTACAAAGAGATGTGTAAATATAAGTACAACTTATTTGACTCCTTGCAAGATAACTAAATTTTCTTAATAACTATTTATTATATAATTTGAATTTTGTACTACAATAATATTGAGTAATGTAGCCATGCCTTGCGTGGCGTCAATTTACTAGTAGATAAAAAAGGAAAAAGAAAATCCTCCAACATTTTGATTTGTAGCAACGAGCAATCGCTATATAAAACTTGAAATAATCACCAGTATAGATTGACAGTTTTTTTTTTTCCCCACACAAAGTACTTTTGTGGTACTTAACTCGTCAACTCCTTCAAGTTATTAGCCAACAACTGGAAAAAGATTCTCCCAATCCATTGAGGGTATTTTGTGGTATAGGTCTTTCCCGCGAGGCAATTAAGAGGGTGTTTGGTTTTTCTTACTTGGTGTTTATAAACATTTAAATAATAAAAAATATATTTTTTGATATATTCTTTTAGGTGCTTATAAGCACCTGAATAAGCAAATTCCAAACACCCTCTAAATCTATAAATTATATAAAGTAATATTATTATTTTATTTAATTATATCATGTATCATATGTGTTATTGTAACTCTTTTTCTACAAAACCACCTTTATAAAAATAAAATACTTCAATTTTCAAATCCTTTTTTATGCTCAATTATATATATGGCTAATTATATATAAAAGTATATTAAATCAATTTTTAAATTCTTTTTTTTTGTCAAAAAAATAAAATAACATTAACAATTAAGAAAATACAACAGGACCGGACCCATCACAGTAAAGACCAAACTAGCAAACTAGACTAATTGGGCCTTGACTGAATAAGAGACGAACATAGACATGGACAACAAAAGACCCAAACACAACACAACAAGGGCCAAACAAAGAGCGACCAACATAAGTAAACACAAACCAACAAGCCCGAAAACACAAACAAAACCTCGAACAAAGATAAAGCCACTGTTCGCAAACGAACAGGACACCAGAGAAGCACAATAATTCTGTTAGAAACAAATGCATCTCAGCATTGCCATCCTCCTTCGACAAAAGCAAAGTTACCAGTACAGATATAGCCTAAGAAAACTCTGAAGAACCTGTAACACCATCTGCAAAAGTAGCACTAGAGAAAAAACCACACATTGTGGACACAAATATGAGTGTAACGTCCGGTCAGAGGTTGGATCCAAAAAAATTCACTCCTAAATGGTTTAAACATTCCTAAAGAAAGCACAGACCTTCTAGGCTTTAGTCTTGAACAAGTAACGGGAGACATCACCCTATTAGCTTTGCAACAACGAGAAACAGCAAGGACAAGAGCACTAGGCTATTGGAACTGTAGGCAACACATGCATGAGACCAAGAGATGGTAGTTGAAAACTGAGGCCTTAAAGAAGCAGAATCCATATAAGAAAATTATATCCAACCAAGCAAAACCAGCCAACGCTCAAATCTAGAACAAGGAATGAGATCAAAAGGGTACAACTTAGATTTATGTTGTTTTGGCTCAAAAGAAAAACAGATTTGAGAATCCCAAGGATATCACCACATAAAACGAACGGAAAATCACAAAAATCACATAAAAGAAACCAAAGTAACAATAAAAGAACAAAAAAGGAGACCATGGCAGAGCTGAGCCAGGAAAATCTCACGGACTCGGCCCGGAGAGGGAAGCCCTTTGGTGAGAACTAAGAGGGAAGAAGGTCTAGAGCCATTTTCTCTATGAGAGAGAGAGCGCCCAGAGAGAGAAACTTGTGGAGAACTGAATTGAGACTATTAATTCGTTGTCAATTTTCAAATTCAATCGACTTGTATGAAACTATATATGATAAATCAATAATATAAAATTGATTACCTCCAAACTAATGGTAACTGAATACAATAAAATAGTACTTTTTTCATTTATGATATTTCACTCAAAAGAATTGAAAGAAATGTTGAAAGAAAAAAAAAGAAAAAAAGTCCAATTAGCAATTTGCATACCCAGTGCAATATTTTAATTATTTTGTTTCTTTGCCGGAAAACAAAAAACATTGAAAGAAAAGTTCTAACTGACCGTTCCATTTGAAATTTGTACTCTATTCATTTCATTAGTGATATTTTAATCATTGAGAAAAAAGTGACATTTAAAGTAAGATGTCCAAATTAATTATATGAATTGGGATGTCCAAATTTATTGTAAATAAATAATATAAAATTAATTGCCTATAAATTTATGGTAAATTAAATACATTAAAATCATACTTTTCTATTAATGATATTTCACTCAATAGAATTTAAAGAAATATAGAAAGAAAAAAACAATTCAAATGATAAATTAAATAGGGTAAAAAACACCAGCTTCCGTGGTTCATCAAAAGTGCATTTAACCTCCTTTGTGGTTTAAAAAGTCCCTTATCACCCCCGTGATCCATCAAAGATATATCAGACTCCCTTACCGTTAAAGAAACCCGTTATTTTTATCTTATATATTGCACAGGAATTATATTGGTTAATGTACTAATTGAACTACAAATTACAACGTAACACGAAACTGAACAGTACTACTATTTTGATTATTCTAACGTTTCGAGCACCTTTGAAAATTTATCTTTTAATTAGATTTGGATGTGATCTATATATTACATAAAGTAATATTGTTGCGTTATTTATTTATACATGCACATGCACACTGTCTTGCTTATTTTTCTCCAAAAGCACCTTTACAATTACCATTTATGAAAATAAAACAAATCAGATTCAAATCCTCATTTATGGTAAACTATATATATGGTTATTTATATACATAAGTGTCAAAACAATTTTCAAATTTATTTGATTATTATGAAACTATATATATGATAAATAAAGAATATAAAATTGATTGCCTCTATATATCTATATACATTATAAATAATATTTTTACTTTTTTATTAATACCACGTGTCTTCAGGATATAACTTTTTTCCCTCCAAAAGATTTTTAGTCACTCTCCAAAAATATTTCCAAATCTAATTATTTAAATAACCATTAAACATAGAATTGCATCTATCTATTTTATTCATTTTTTTCTAAGATTATTTGATTTGCCAAAGACAATAAATTTAATAATGCATTATTCTTCTTTCTATTGCTTTTTTTTTTTCTGGGATCGTGTCATTTGTTTTTTGTGTTCGATAAGTACAAATCTCTTACAGAAAAAAATATGATTAATGTCAAAGACTTGTTAAAAAATTTATTTATATTTCATCTTTGTATTTTTTTATTTCATTCGTGATTTTTATTTCCAAAATTATTGGAATTTTCAAAACTGAAAAATTCAATAAAATACACTATTTATCTCCTTTTTTTTGGTACAACACCCTTTATTTTATACTTCTATTTTTTCCAATTTAATATTCATGTCAAATCCTATAGAATTTCATAAGAAAATATAATTATTTTTGCAAACTTGCTATTCTCATATGAATTATAAAAATTAATACATCATAATAAATATACAAAATTCATTTATCCCGTGTATCTCACGGAATTATACTAGTTAGGAGTATCTACACAATTAGACGTGTTTGTTTAATCAAGTAACTACTTGGACCACGTTTGAAAAACTATAATGTAATTGTATTTGAGTATAACTAGAAGTACCTACACTGTTAGGCACCTTTGTCTAACCAAATAATTACTTGGCTAAAGGTGAACTAGGTGTAATCAAGGGTGAATTAGGTGTAACTGGATTTGTTCAATTGCATTATTTAATTCTCATAGTGGGAGACATAAATTAGTGTAATTACATAATATAATTACTCTCCAATAACTTTGGTACTATTTTAATTTTTTTATATTTGACATGCTTCACTATAATAAATAAATTAATACATTTGAATAAAATTAAAATAAATATATCTTAATAAATAAATAAATAAAAATATGTAAATATAAAATAAATGAAAAATATAAATGAATATTTTTTTCAAGTGTAGAATTTATTTAATTCTATAATTTTCAATAGAATTGTTGATCATAATTAAATATTATTATTTTTTGATAAATAATATTTAATTTTAAAATATTAGTAGTAGATAATATTTGGTTTCATATATTTATCTTTATAATTCAGAATATTTTTCATAAGTCCTATTTGTTTGTAATAAATAATAATTTATTAAAATACTTTTAGCAAATAACATTTTTAAATATGTATTAGTATTACTATGAATTTTAAAAATAAATATTTATTTTTAATATTTAATTATGTAATTACCCTATGTGCCATCTAACATGACATACAAACACATATACCGTACACCCGAGCACTGTGTGCTGCATAAGTATCCTGCACCCTTCCACATGTATAAATCATGTGCTCAACTCAAAAGAAAAACAATGAACAAAACAACACAGGAATTGACACTGAGAAAGAAGAAGAGAAAAATGAATACAAGTTCATTTGTTTAGTTTAATTTTATTTTCTTTTATATTTTATTTTTAAATTTAACAAAATTTAAAAATTATTGTTAAAAAATATATGTTTCATACATTTACAAATTTTATACTATATGTCCACAAAATTTAAAAATTATTGTTAAAAAATATATGTTTCATACATTTACAAATTTTATACTATATGTCCACAATTTTTTTTTTACAAATTTCATATTATATGTTCACAATTTAAATATTTTTTAATTATTTCAATTTTTTTTCACAGTCTTTATACTATACGTTCATAATTTAATTATTTCAATATTTTTAATATTTTTTAACTATGTCAGTTTTTAGAAAATTAAAAAATTATTGTTTGAAAAATATGTATTTCATGTTCATAATTTTTATATTATAAGTTCACAACTTTTACATGTTCACAAGTTTTATAACTTCACAATTTTATACCATATGTTTACAACTTTTATACGTTTGCAATTTTTATTTTATATGTTCACAACTTATTATCGACATGTTCATACTTATAAATGATACATTCACATCTATGAATACCTTGCTCATTAATTTGATCAAAATGTTCATAACCACAAATGTATGTGGTCACAAACTTTCTTACACAGTAACATTTCCTACTCAACCAAAGCTCACAACACTATAAAAAAAAATCTCTTCTTCTCTATCGAAACCCACATATTCACACACCACCACCGCCGTTGCCACAATTGCCTCTATCACTTCTTTCTTCCACAATATCCTTTTCTACTCAACCAAAGCTCTCAATACAAAAAAAAACCTCTCTTTCTCTACTAAAACACAAACATTCACACACCACCACGACTAACACACCACAACAGCCACCATTACATACACAGAGAGCACACATGGACAAAGTACATGTACATATAGAGAGCACAAAAGAGCATACATCGAGCAACTCATCACTTACATGCATGAGCTCTAACGCATCGTCCTAGACCTGTTTGTATGAGAGATACTTTGCATTTGTGTGCGCGAGAGAAAGAGAGAGAGAGAGAGAGAGAAAGAGCAGATGATGAAGATAAACATATTTGTAGAAGGTTTTTTTTTTAAAATAAGGCACGTGTAATACACGCACCAGAAGGTTATATATATATATATATATATATATATATATATATATCTTGCATGCGAGTTCCAATTTCCATTGTCAAAAGACAACTCCCATCTTCAATCTCAAAGCCATTATATTTAACTTTGGTTCATAAATGTCCCCACCAATCTTTTCATAACACTCCTCCTTGGACATTCATTACAAGAATATGTTTCGTTAAAACCTTACTAAGAAAAACCCAATAGAAAAAAAACCTAGTAAAGGAAAAGAGTACAATATTCTTTTATATGCTTCATGCTGTCTCATTAAAAACCTTGCTAGGAAAATTCAGTGGCACAAAACCTAGGCTATGGAAAAAAGAGTACAATGCGTATAGTCTCCCCCTTATGAAGACAACCAGGAATAGTCTCTGAGTTGTTGAATGCCACTCTTGTGCACCAGTTTCTCTAATGTTATTGTAGGTAATGCTTTTGTAAATAAGTCTACTAAATTGTTACTTGAGCGAATTCGGCAAACATTGATCTCACATTTCTTTTAGAGTTCATGTGTAAAGAAGAATTTTGGTTAGATATGCTTAGTTCTGTCACATTTGATGTAACCTCCTTTAACTTGAGCAATGCATGCAGTATTATCTTCATATAATATAGTAGGTCTTCTTTTGGTAGCTGAAATGTTGCATTCTCCTTCAATATATTGAGTTAAAGACCTTAACCATACACATTCTCGACTCACCTCATGTAGTGCAAGTATTTCAGCATGATTTAAGAAGGTGGCAGCAATAGTCTACTTCATTGAGTGTTAGGAAATAGCTATACCACCATATGTGAAGAGATATCTAGTTTGGGATCACTCTTTATGTGGGTTAGGTAAATACCCAACATCTGCATATCTTAGTAATGTAGGATGTGTATGCTTTGAATACAATAAGCCCATATCAATTGTTCCACAAAGATAACAAAATACATGTTTAATACTGGCCTAATGTCATCGTGTTGGTGCAGCACTAATGCTCTGTTTGTTATAGTCTTATTTTAAGATACTTATCTTGTTAAAATAAGCGTACATCTTATAAGATTTAAGAAATCTTATCATGTATTCTATGAAAATTCAAAACAAAATCATACTTTTTATCTTGTAAGAAACAAACAATCCATCCTATCTTATTTTTTTACAATTATAAAACGTATGGTGCATATGATAAGATATCTTAAATCTTACAAGATATCTTCAAATTTCAATAGGATAAGCCTCTTAAAATAAGATCATTTCAAACACACTATAAATCTTGCTAATAAATTTACAAAAAATGTAATATCTGGACATGTATTGTTAGCAAGATACATCAATGTACCAATTGTGCTAAGATATAGTACTTCAGGGCCAAGTGTTTCTTCGTTATCTTTTCGAGGACGAAAAGAGTCCTTTTTGATATCAAGAGATCAGACAACCATTGAGGTACTTAATATATGAGCTTCATTCATATTGAATCTCTTCAAAACTTTTTCAGTATAAGTCTTTTGGTGGACTAAAATTCCACTTGGCAAATGCACTATTTGCAGGCCGAGACAAAGTTTAGTTTTGTCCAAATCTTTCATCTCAAATTCTTTACATAAATATACAACTGCTACTGTAAGATTTTCAATCGTCCCTATAATGTTTAAATTATTAACATATACATCAATAATAACAAACCCATTTTTTGATTTCTTAATAAAAACACATGGGCTTATGGAACATTAACATATCTTTCCTTTAGAAGGTATATACTCAGATGATTGTACCACATTCGTCCAGGTTGTTTTAATCCATATAAGAGCCTTTGCAATTTAATGGAATACATTTCTCGAGGATTTATATGTTTCAGGCATATTCAATCCTTCAGGGACTTTCATAGAAATATCACTATCAAGTGATCCATATAAATATGTTGTCACTACATCCATAAGATACATATGAAGTTTTTCACAAATTACTAGGCTGATTAAATAACTAAATGTAATTGTGTCAACCACGGGAGAATATGTCTCCTCATAATCAATTCCAGGCCTTTGTGAAAAACCTTGTGCTACAAGTCGCGCCTTATATCTCACAATTTCATTGTTTTCATTTCATTTTCACACAAATACTCACTTGTGGCATACAGGCCTTATACTTTCAGGTGTTTGGACTATAGGTCGGAAAACTTTATGCTTTGCAAGAGAATTTAATTCAGCTTTCATTGCGTCTTTCCATTTAGGCCAATCATTTCTGTTTCGACATTCTTGAACAAACTTTGGTTCATAATTCTCGCTTTCTATCATCAATTCAGTAGCTATCGCATATGAAAAGTTTTAATCAATAACAATTTCATTTCGGTTCTATCTTTTTCTTGTAAAGATAAATTAATTGAAAATCTCTTCATTTTCAATATTGTCGCTATTTTTCTTATACTCAGGTACCTGATTCTTTACTGATGTTGCCTTTCTAGTAATTTTTGTGAAATTTATAGGATCATTAAGAACCTTGGATTTTTATCTTTGAAACCTATTTATCTACCATGTTTTTGACATACCGTAGACTCTCTTTTGAAATATCAATTCTAGCTAGAATATTTCGAGCTAAAACATGTGACATAGTCATTCTCTTTGTATAAGCGAATGCATCTAGCAATTGATAAGCAATCATTTATAGATGAATAATTTTCTCAACTTCTTGTTTAGATAGATTTATGCAAGGATCAAAACCAACATATATTCCTAGTCTTCTTTGTGGTTCTATTTTTGTGCGCTGTGATAGAGCAATTGAAACGTATACTGTACAATCAAATATTTTTAAATGGGATATATTTGGTTCTTGACCAAAAATCAATTGTAAAGGAAAATATTTATGATAAGTAGCTGATCTTATCTAAACCAGTGCTACAACATGCAATATGACATGTCTCCGAGCAGAACTAAGCAACTTAGTTCTCATAAGTAGTGGTTTAATGATTAGTTGTAGACGTTTAATAAAAGATTATGCTAAATCATTTTGAGCATATGTGTGATCCACAGAATGCTGGACTAGAATCCCAATTGATATATAATAATCATTAAAAGATTGAGATGTAAATTCTCTTGCATTATCAAGACGAATTTTCTTGATTGTATAATCTAGAAATTGTGCACGTAGGTGAATTATTTGTGCAAGAGGTCTCGTAAATGCTACATTTTGAGTAGATAATAAGGAGACATGTAATCGACGTGTGGAGGCATCATTAATACCATAAAATATCGAAATAGTCCACATGCTGGAAAAATAGGCTCACATATGTCCCATTGAATTTGTTCTAAAAATGCAGGATTTTCAGCATCAATTTTAGTTGGGGATGGCCTTATAATCAATTTCCCTTGGGCACAAGCAGCACATGAAAATTTATTTGATAAGAGTAATTATTGACTCTTTAATGAGTGCTTATGTGAATTTTTAATAATTTGTCTCATCATTATTGTGCCTGGATGTTCAAGGTGATCATGTTAAAGAGTAAAATTCTTTGGATCAATTATCTTCTAGTTTATCACAGCATGTGACTCTATAGGATTTATATAAGTACAATATAGTCTAGAAGATAATGCTGGCAATTTTTCTAACAAATGCTTTTTGCCAAATATAAGCAATGTGATATAGAGATATTCTTTATTGCCTTCCTTCATGGTTTCAATATGATAACTATTTTCTCGTATATCTTTAAAACTGAGTAGATTTCGTTGTGATCTACGTGAATATAAGGCATCACTTATTATCATTTTTGTTCCTCCAAAAAACATAACACAAGCTTTACCAGAGCTTTCAATTAGTTTTGTAGAACCAGCTATTGTATTGAAATTTACATCAGCTAATTTCAGTTAGGAGAAATGCTCCTTATTTTGAGAATCATATGTGTTGTAGCACTATTAAACAAACATATTTCTCTATCATTAATATGATGCAAATCTATAGTTTTTCATAATAGTGATAAAGAAAATACACAAATATTAGCAAAGATACGACATTCATTTTATAAAAAATAGATATTATATTCGAGCTAAAATTAAGCATTAAAGTGACAAACAGTTCAACGTAATAAAACGTTCTATTTTTACATAAAGATTAATTTGGATGGACATTTCCATCACCAATCAATTGCTCAATATTTTTAGTAGCATCTTAAAGAAGTCAGCGCAGTTAAGGTGTGTGTAATTCATTTAAATATTTTGTTCAACAAGATTTATCTCCATAAATTTTCCTTTTCTTTTCAATGAAGCTTGATAAAGATCCATGAGATGTTTAATAGGATAGCATGTTTGATGCCAATGTTCTTTCATGCCACATTTCTAGCAAGTACTTTCAGTATGTTGGAAAGATTTATTTCGTGGATTATTTCCTTTGTCGTAGTTTTTTTGTCTTCTGAAATTTGTTCTATTTGACATATAAAAATTATGACCATTACAATGTCTATAACCGCGGCCACGACCATATCCACGATAATGCCTATGACCATAATTATTTGATCATGTAACATTCACCTCAGGAGATGCAATTTCACTCATTTTAGGAAATAGTTTTGAGCCAGTTGGTCGTGTTTGATGGTTTTTCATCAAGAGCTCATTATTTTGCTCAGGAACAAGAAGACATGAGATTAACTCAGAATATTTTTTGAAACCACGCTCTCTATATTGTTGTTGTAAGAGCATATTAGATGCGTGAAAAGTAGAGAATGTCTTCTATAACATGTTTTCATCAGTGATATTTTCTCCGCATAATTTCAATTGTGAAGTAATTCTAAATACAGCTGAGTTATACTCACTTACATATTTAAAATCCTGCAATCGCAAGTGAATCTACTCATAGCGAGCTTTAGGAAGGATCACTATTTTATGTTGATCAAATCCTTCTTTCAAATTTTGCCAAATGACTAGTGGATCCTTTAGTATAAGGTATTCGCCTTTAAGCCTTTCATGGAGATGATAATGATTGAATAGTAATGCTTTAGCGCGATCCTGTAAGGATACGTT
The DNA here is from genome assembly GCA_028554755.1 of Cordia subcordata. Lineage (NCBI taxonomy): Eukaryota > Viridiplantae > Streptophyta > Magnoliopsida > Boraginales > Cordiaceae > Cordia > Cordia subcordata. The sequence continues at coordinate 8,928,860 of JAPTOF010000010.1, read as the reverse complement.
ATTTCCTTATTTAATTGTTTCTCCAAGGTCCTTGGCATTGAGATGTATTTTGACATCAAGGATCCATGATAAATAGTTATTGCCAGAAATATCAAAGGCTGCAAACTCAAGCTTCGTGAGATTTGACATTATGAATCTAGAATATTTGAGAAAACAAATTAGTAAGTAAAATAATAATATATTTACCTGACGTGCCTTGTTGACCATTAAATATAAGCATATAACAAGAAATTAAAACATTACAAATATGGCATATGACACTTATAAGCATGACATAATTTAACGATGTTAATTTCAAATGTAAATAACATGTTAGCGTAATTAGTCATTATATAATTATATTAGTGTTTATGTCCTTAGAAGTCATCATTTTTTTTATTTTAATTAAGTCATCATAATCACATGTCAAAAAGTCAAGGTGATCACGTCCTTAAAAGTCACAGTAATTAGGTCTTTCGAAAAATTACGGTATTTGTTATTATTTTATTTTATCATTATTATTTTATTAAAGAGGAAATATTACAATCATCTATTTTAGAAGAAATAACAGAAATTTTATTTCTAGAATAAATGCAATGTAAAATAAATATGATAGTAAAAACTTTATGCTATAGATATGATATAATACCAAAAATAAAATAAGAATCGTTACCGAAATTTTTTTGGTAGAATCATGCTCCTTTTAATAATTTGCAGATTTTCTCGTTGGCAAAGACTCGTGCTCATAACGTGTTGTAAAATAATTATGAAAGAGAGAAATATAAAGAGAGAAAATATAAAGAGAACTAAATTTTATTTCAATCTCTCAAATATATTTTTTACTTCTCTCAAATTTTTTTTACTCCTTAACATTACAAGACTCGTCCAAACTTATGATATATAAGCAAAGAATAGAGGAAACAAAACAATAAATGTTAACTGCAAACCTATGATATATAAGCAAAGAATAGAGGAAACAAAACAATAAATGTTAACTGCAAGAAATTCAATGCAAATCGGCGTATAGCTCGTTCGCTAGTCCCATTGTCGGAAGACAACTACCATATTCAATTTCAAAGCCATCATATTTGACTTTGGTTCATGGACATATATGTAAAGAATAGACAGAACAAAACAATAAATGTTAATTGTGAGAAAATTCAATGCAAATCGGCATGTAGCTCTTACGCGTTAGTTCCATTGTTAGAAGACAACTCCCACACTCAATTTCAAGCCATTATATTTGACTTCGGTTCCTGTCCACATAAATCTTTTCACAACAATCTAAAGGGCCTATTTGGATTGGTTTTTTTTTATAGGAAAAAGCACTTTTTTCTTAGAAAAGTTATATTAAATTTGCAATAACTATTTGATTTGGTTTCCAAAAAAGCTGAAACTTTGAAAAAAACTCAAATACAGTTTTTTTTAAAAGCCAGAATTTTCAGCTTCTAAAAAAAAATTGTTAAAAAAAGCGTTTTTGAAAAAAGCCAATCCAAACAAGCCCAAAGTCTCTATTGGAAAAAAAAAAGTCATCTCTGACACGAAAAGCAATGCATGTAGGTAGCTGTCCCGGACAACTCATATCATGCATAACCAATACAGGAAAATTTTTAATTTTTCCCTTTTTTTAAAAAATTATTACAAAAATACCCTAGTTTTAAAATCGTTTGCAAAAACGGTAGGTGACTTATCGTTCTTCCAGCTGTCAGAGAATATATCTGTGTGGTAGGGTGTCAGCAAGAGTGGTAGGTGACCTCCAGTTATTAGGGAGTAAACGACAGGTCATCTACCGTTACTAGGGAATAAACGGTAGGTCACCTACCGCTGCAATTTTCTAGGAACGGTAAGTGAGTTACCGTTATTAGCTTTGATCGGTAAGTCACTTACCGTTCTTTGTGCCATTATTCCCCATTGATCGGTAACTCACATACCATTTCTTTATGATTTTAACCCCTATTTAACCCCCGCTCTTCCATCCCCGAAAGCCCCAACACCAAAGTACATAGTTTTTTATTCTCTTTCACACTCCGCCTAGTATCCTTGATTTTCGAATCGCCAAAAATCTTTCCAATTATTTTCCACACATACATTCTTGTGTACTATCCATATAATATTTTAGTCAGTAAGAAAAATATGAATACAATCTCTGTTCTTTTATATTATGGCAGAGAAAAAATTAATGGCCTGTACGGTATCGAATATAAAACAACGAGGCCTGTTCGTAAGATCAAAATAACACATGAAACATCATACAATGAATTTTTTTATAGTGTCTATGAGAATCTTAATTTGCAGTATGGCATCGACAGGGTGGAGCTATCGCATCGTTTCCAATCAGGGGTCGTGCAGTTACAGTATCCATATTTTAGCGAGGCGGCAATCAGCAACGATGATGATTTGATGGATGTGTTTTGAATAGCATGTAATGATAATAACATGAATAATGCTCATGTTATTGTCCAAGTAAAGGCAGACGACATGTACATTCCGCAACGAAGCAGTGATTTCCAGCGTGGTTGCGCTGTTCTCGACTTGAATGCCGAACCATCACATGACGCTGCTGGGAGTGACATAGCAGGACCATCTCATATTGTGATGGTGGACTTGAACATGGACACATTTATGTCTGAACCTGACGAAAAAGATGAGGACATGACCCTGAACGAGAACGACGCCTGGTACGATGATGATGACATCTTCAATGGTAACGAAAACACTGTGAACATCAATGAGGAACATGAAGGCCATCAGTTGGTGCAGGGTCCACTGACGGGGCCATACCGATGCACACTGTACATGAAACTACTTTACTTCATACTGTTAGTCAAGAATATTATATTGACAGTATGGAGGAGCACAAAACGCAAATATTTTGGGCCGAGAAGGAATTGGCCAAAGGAATGATTTTTCCGTCAAAGAAAGACGTGATTCGGGCGGTTTAAATGTACTCGATAAAGGTATAACGTGAATACAAAGTGAAGAGGTCTGAACTAGATTTATGGGTTGTTTGTTGCGTAAATGCGTCCAACCTTACAAATCCATGCAGGCGGAAGTTGCGGGCAATTTGGAAATCCACGCATCACCAGTTTGCAATTCGGGCGTGCATAATTGTTTTGGTGATAGACGAAGGGCCGACCATAAAATGTTACTGCAGCACTGGTCGGTTATACGATTATGCACTTCGTAAAACACAAACTTGATTTCGATGTGGGTTTTGTATGAGCACACATTATGGACACTTTTTACGTGAACATTTCATACGAAAAGGCATGGCGTGGCCGAAATAAGGCCACTGAAATGATGTACGGCAATTGGGATGAGTCGTACCAGTTACTTCTATGATTTTTTAGAGCTGTCAAGGCAACTAATCCGGGGACAGTTGTAACATACAAGTTCTTCCAAGGGTCGACGCAAGGAACCAAAATTTTCGATTATGTCTTTTGGGCGTTTGCCCCATGCATTGTAGCGTGGAAGTATTGTTGTCCAGTGCTTTCTCTCGACGGTACTCACCTGCGCGGTCCATATAAGGGCCATCTACTAACGGCATCGACAGCTGATGCGAACGGTCAGATTTTACCGTTGGCGTTTGCAGTTGTCAATGCAGAGACAACCGAAAGTTGGTCATGGTTCCTTCAACTTGTATGGATGCATTTGCTGCATGATATAGATGAGATTTGTATAGTGTCTGATAGACATGCTGGAATATTCTCTGCCGTGAATCGTATCTCATCCGATGGGCAATTGCGGGTGAAGTGTCGGATGTGCTTGAGGCACCTCAAAAGTAATGTCATGAAACAGTTCCACAACCAGTATATAAAGGACTTATGTTGGACAGCTGGTAAGGAAAATTAAGTACGCAAACACGTAGAAGTGATGCAAAAAATTTTGGGAGTTGACCCAACACCAACCGGGTCTGGTAAACGTGCATACGACTATCTCACCAACATAGAACCAGAGATGTGGACGCTGTGTGCCGATAGAGGTTCGAGGTGGGGTATGATGACTACAAACAACGTTGAGTGTTTCAATGGTGTCCTTGTTGGGGCAAGGAATTTGCCTATTACAGCATTAGTGTCGCACACTTTCACAAAGTGTGCTGAATACTTCTACAACCGGTCTATACATGTGAGGCACTTGGCTGGACAACAATTTCTCCTACCTGTTAGAGTTAGGGAATTGTTTGACAAATGGGAGGCAAAGTCACACCTTCATTTTCACTACGAAACAGGTACAGCATAGGTAGGCCGATTGCCGGAATCATTCACTGACAGACGTCCTGTACAAGTGGTCAGGTTTAATGAGAAGACATGTACCTGCAGTAAGTGGATAGCGTACCATTTGCCATGTTTACATGCACAGGCTGTTGCACGCTACTTGAATGTAACGTTAGTTAACATGTTTCCGGTTGAATATAAAGTCGAAGCATACACGAATACGTATGCCATCCCATTTCAACCTTTGGGACATGTTGATTATTGGCCAGATGTACCTGCTTGGCAATTGCAACCCAATCCAAGTAGATTGCGTCACAGGAACAGAGGACCACCTGGGGGAAGCTGCATCCCTAATGAGATGGATCGCTCGAACCAAGTTCATAGACGAAGGTGTTCAAATTGCGGTCAACCGAGTCACAACGTGGCCAGCTGCCCTCAAAATCAACCTAGGCCCACACAACAATAGTTCTGATAATGTTTGTTAGAAATGTATCGTACTGTGTTCACTGCGTGTAATTTTTAGAGTAATGAATGGCTTTCAAGTTGAATGTGTTCCGGGATGTAATGTATGATGTAATGTAGGTGGATTGCTGTAATGTTTGTTAAACTTTTTCGTAGACAAAATTATTGAACTTGAACTGAAATGTAATTCATGTAAAACTAGTTTGTTAAATGATTGGTATTCATTTACATATTGGAAAAGAAATTTTTTTTTACATAAATTAAAAATTGAAAGAAAAAAACAAAGCTAATGTGTCCAACACGCCGGAGGCTGTCCCTTCTTCGCGCGAAAGGGCTGGACTCGTTGCGGCTGCGACGTAGAAGGGCGCTTCCCAGCTCTATGTAGTGGTACCTCCTCGGCCAGTGGCTGCTCCCCATCCTGCACATCACCCTGTTCACCACTGCCCTGATCACCACCCTCCACATCCTGTAGTGGGGCAAGACAGTCTTCAACTCGCAGTGGGGATATGGACGGGTCCGTCAATACCCCCATCGGCATGGTCATCTGCGTCGGCTCGTACACAAACGACGATGACATGGGCGGACGCGGTGGGACGGCTGGTATGGATGTAAACGGATGGATACCCTGACTAGATGGGGTATACTGCATGTAAGACGATCCACTAGGCCCTGGCTGGCCCCACTGTGTGGGCTGAGACCATGGTGTGGGATGTGGTGAAAATGGCTGGTAGCCCCACTGGTAGGTCGATGGGGGCTGCTGCGGTGGGGCGTGTGCCCATGGGTATACCGGTGGGGGCTGTTGTGTAAGTGTCTGCCCCGGATGCGAATAGTATGACGGGGCGGCCTGGGGGGCCGTCTGGGTCCATGGGTATGTCGGAGGCGGCTACGACTAATGAGACTGCATCGATGGCTGGGTTGATGCACAGGCAGGTCAAAATACAAGGGCGTCGCCAAAATATCGTCGTGCCTAGTCTGTTCCAGGGCCCACTGCATCTGGGACACGACATGATCCATCTTCGGCCAGAAGCGATCCTATGCCAACGTTCCTTGGCTGTGCTGCTGCGAGGCCCGCCGCATATGATGGAATGGACGGCCCAATGTCGAAGCCTGCAAAACATAATTATGAAAAAGATATTTACTTCGTATCATACATCTATCGGGAAAAACGTTATGCAGTATGCCAATAACCAATAAGGTTGACTTACCATAAAATGCTCGTCCTGTGTTGTTGCCATATATCCCACACGACGAGGCACCCATGACGGATGGGCAATCCGAATGATAGATTGGCGTCGGTACCACTGCATATACTGCTGCAGGTGCACTAGATCTAGCCTATCCTCAACGACACCGTTCACTACAACGTCCTGCGCCCTGGCCCATCGCCCATGCCACTGCTCCACGTCCAGGGGCTTTAACATCTCCTTCCTTTTCAAGTGTGCCTGGGAGACGAACGGCTCAGGGGCGTCTGGGATCGGCTGGCGCATCCCAAACTGGCGCAGCACACGATCAGCTCGATGCCATTCAACCAATCCACCGCAGAGTAGGGGGACCTTCGTCCTCCACCAGTTCGACCCCTCTGTACAGTAATCTGGTAGATCTTCTATAATGTTCCTATACGGCTGCCAAATAAACTGCAATGTAAAAGTGCATAGATACTTAAGGTTATTACTACTTCGCTAGCATTGAAATAAATTTAACATGCTACTTACATTTGCTATGAAAAACGAACCTGGTGGGGCTGAAGCTTGTCAATGACATCGCAATATAGTAGTAGGCCCTCGTTGGCCGTGTCTACAAAGGACTTCTCCATAAGGTACATTGCCCCCTGTGGCGCTTCTGGTAGGTTCCATCCGACCTCGTGCGGGTGCATCCTGCTCTAGATGTCTTGGGGCCTGGACTCAATAAGTGTGGGACGGAAACAGTCGAACCTGTCCTATATCCACCACTGTAAATAAATGGACAGTTAAGTTAATACCATATAGAACGTGATATTTACAAACAATTATTAATTGACTTATGTGCAGTACCTGTAGCAGGGTGATGCCACTATAAAGGTATGTCCTATCAGAATATACAAAGGCATCCATCCCCCTGTACAAATGTGCTAGCGCAGCAGCACCCCAGTTCAATCCCTTCACGACCTCAATGTCCGTGAGCAAAGTTAGCCAGTTCATGTTCCCCTAGCTATCACTGGTATCGGCAAAGAGATAAGAGACTATGTACCCGAACATCCATAAACGGGCAAGTCGCGCTGCGGTTGCACCCTCGACCTCGTGCTGGTAAGTCATCTCATACAACCGCTTCACCTCAGACAGTCTGATCTTTTCGGATTTCAACTCCATATGTTTATTTTCCACTATAATGCCGCAAAGATCATAGAAAAGCGCTGCCCACTCACCATAATTGCGCCTCGTCGTGGGTAAGTGCGGGATAGGGTTACCAGACACTGGTAGCCCCCATAAAACGGTCACATCCTGTAGTGTGATAGTGGCCTCTCCGACAGGCAAGTGGAAGGTCTGTGTCTTCGTCCGCCACCTCTCCAAGACGGCTGTCAATAAGGCGTGGTCTAGTTCATGCCAGCCTGCCTTGTAACAGCCATAGAACCCCGCACGCAACAACTCTTCCTGTACTAACAGGTGCTCTAGGGTCTAGAACAAGTACCCGTCTCCCTGCTGCGTGCGCAAATCCTTCGACGCAGTCTCTCCCATCAACATCTGCGTCCTATGCTGGGCATAATGCACCAAAAGGGATGCATCCTGGGGTCTAAGGCAGACATCCATGATACTATCCTGCAATCAAACAGTTAATATGCGTAACTAATTTTTTATAATAATTTTCTAGCAAATAAACCATATTCTTGTTCCTAGACAGTTGTACAATTTTGCTAATAAGCTACAAACATTTATATTAATCTTCTAATCAAATAATTTCCTAGTACATTTTAAGAAAATCCTAAGGAAATTCCTTAGGAATTATTTTTCAATAAATTAAATTAATTTTCTATTGAATTATATTACGTTTCTAACTAACTAAACATAGTTCTCGTTCCTAATAAACGACACCATATTCCTAATAACTTTTTCTAAAAGCACTTTTTCTAAAATCTTTCTAAATTTTCTAAATATTATAAATCTCGGCTCTATGAAATTTCTAAAATTCATAACTTTTTCTAAAATCTTTCTAACTTTTCTAAATACTATAAATCCCGACTCTATGAAATTTCTAAAATTAAAACCTTTTTTTAAAATCTTTCTAAATTTTCTAAATACTATAAATCTCGGCTCTATGAAATTTCTAAAATTCATAACTTTTTCTAAAATCTTTCTAACTTTTCTAAATACTATAAATCCCGGCTCTATGAAATTTCTAAAATCTTTCTAAATTTTCATGACTTTTTCTAAAATCTTTCTAAATTTTCTAAATACTATAAATCTCGGCTCTATGAAATTTCTAAAATTCATAACTTCTTCTAAAATCTTTCTAAATTTTCTAAATACTATAAATCTCGGTTTATGAGATTTCTAAAATTCGAAATCAACTTCTAAAATCTTTCTGCATTTTTTAAATACTATAAATCTTTACCAAACGAAAGGTCATACATTACAAAATTACGATAAATATCCTATTCATATGCATGTAAAAAAATATATATACATATGCATGTAAAATAAACACACACCCGCATATATGCAACTAAAATAAACACATAATAATACATATCAAGATTGTAGACGTTTTAATATCACATGTACATATACTATATACATACATACATGCTATATACATTACATATATACATACATACGATGCATATTAACAACATGTATATACATATAAAATTCAATATATAACAAATAAATAGGCGAGAATGTAGAAAACTTACAAGTAAAGGCACTTTCCTACGCGTGGAGCAAACCTTTTTGTAAAAAAAAGGGCCAAAATATTTTTTTTTCGCACAATACCAAAGCTGGGAAGGGTGAAGGGTGGGGTAAGCTCGGGTGTGGGAAAAAATGGGGAGGGGGAGGGGGTATTTATAGCCAAAATAAATGGTAAGTCACCTACCGTTACCGAAAATCATAATGGCCCAACCGTTTTTTTTTTTAATTTTAACGCATCCCGGTAAAACAGTAAACGGTAAGTCACCTATCGTTTCTGTGCTTATTTCGGTAGGTGACTTACCGAAAGTATTTAAATTCCTAGCGGATTTTTTAATTTTTTTATTCCCGGAATTAATGGAAACGGTAAGTCACCTACCGTTTCGGTAAACGGTAGGTGACTTACCGAAGAGGGTATTTTTACAAACGATTTTAAAATTAAGGTATTTTTACAATAATTTTAAAAAAAAGGGTAAAATTAAAAATTTTCCCAATACAACCAGAATAGGATTTATTAGCATCATTCATTTTCTCTGATTTGTCCGTCTATATTAAAAGCTAGTGTATCTATCTCAAACTGCCAAACAATCGACAATGTCCTATCACATCCTAAAAGAAATGTTCAATGGACCCCGCATAAATTTTGGCCCAACGTGTGAGGGGCGATTTTAGGCGAGCGGGTCCGAAGACCAACCCCGTTCCTAAACCCCCCATGGGCAAAAAGTTAACGGAATTGTCCTGCAAGCGTCACCTTAAACGTCACGCTATCAATCTTTCAGGCCTGTGCGGATAAGATAAATACATGCCTACAGAACGCACTCAAACGCACCTTATACATCTATCTATCTCTACTTTGAATGTTCATCACTCACATTAAAAAAAAAAAAAAAAGAGAAAGGAGCTCAGCTTTGTAATTAGTCTCAGCTGGTGCGTACAGCAATGGCGCAGACCCCCCATGTCCTGCTGGTAACATTTCCAGCACAGGGCCACATTAATCCAGCCCTCCATTTTGCTAAGCGGCTCAACAGAATGGGCATACAAGTGACCTTTGCCACCAGCGTTTCTGCTCATCGTCGCATGTCGAAAGCTGCCGGCTTGCTCGAGGCCGGCGGCCTAAACTTCGTGGCGTTCTCGGATGGATTTGATGACGGCGACAAAGGTGGGTTTACTGATGCCATTCGTTACATGACGGAGTTGAAGAATCGTGGGTCGAAAAACTTAGGAGATATCATGCTCAACCTGGCTGAGCAAGGCCGCCCCGTAACGTCGCTGGTCTACACTATTTTGCTTACTTGGGCTGCAGATTTGGCGAGTGAATTTCACATCCCATCTGCTCTTCTTTGGGTTCAACCAGCCACAGTTTTGGATATCTATTATTACTATTTCAATGGCTATGAGGATGAAATTACTAAGTATAGCAACGAACCCAATTGGTCAATTCAGCTACCTGGACTTCCATTGGTTCTTTCAAGCCGTGACTTGCCCTCTTTTATGGTTCCTTCAAGCTCCAATGGTGGTTGTAGTTTTGTATTGCAAGGGTTCAAAGAGCAGATGGATAAGCTTGACACTGAAGAAAACGCAAAAGTACTTGTCAACACGTTTGATGCACTTGAGCCTGATGCACTCAAGGCCATTGAGAAGTACAACTTAATTGGTATCGGCCCCTTGATTCCATCAGCTTTCTTGGATGGGAAAGATCCTACAGATACTTCATCTCGTGGCGACCTTTTCCAAAAATCGGAAGACTGCAAGGAATGGTTAGACTCCAAGCCTGAATCATCAGTTGTTTATATATCATTCGGGAGTATGTTGAATCTACAGAAAGTACTAAAGGAGGAGATTGCGAGAGGCTTGCTAGAGACAGGGAGGCCATTTTTGTGGGTGATAAGAGAGAACAAAAATGGAGAAGAGCAAAAGGGAGAAGAGAAATTAAGCTGCCTGGAAGAATTGAAGGAACAAGGCATGATAGTGCCATGGTGTTTACAGCTGGAGGTTCTGACCCATCCATCTTTGGGATGTTTTATGACGCATTGCGGTTGGAATTCTACACTGGAAAGCTTAACTTGTGGCGTGCCGCTTGTGGCTTTTCCTCATTGGTCAGATCAAGTCACAAATGCTAAGCTGATACAAGATGTGTGGAAGACAGGACTCAGGGTAACAACAAAGGAAGACGGAACAGCTGAGAGTGATGAGATCAAGAGATGTATAGAGATGGTTATGGATGGTGGAGAAAGAGGCCAAGAACTGAGAACAAATGCTAAGAAATGGAAAGATTTGGCAAGGGAATCTATGCTAAAAGGTGGTTCTTCGTATAAGAATCTGAAATCATTCGTTGAACAAGTTGGGAAAGGTTTCTAGCTAGCTACTATTGTACATTTCGGGAAAAAAAAAAGTTTGACTCGTCTCTATTAAGGATTGATGATTCAAAATGATGTTGACCAAGTCTTCTTTGTATGTTGGGTTAAGTTTTGAATTTTCAATTTGAATTGCTGTTGAAATGTCTACGTGTAGGGCTTAAGTCATAGCCTTCCACACTTCATACCATTACAAATACTGTAAGATATAGTGGAACACAATCACCCTTCGCTTCTTCTTCCCCTATAACTAACGCAACGACGATTCCAGCAACATCTTTGTCACCTACTCGGCTTTCGACACCGGCGCCTCTCATCACAGAACGGTCGACTTTAACAATCTTGCAATTAGTCGGAACTAGGGAGAATGCCACTTATCCTCATGCATGAGTTTGTGCTTAGATCCCAAAGTCCCTCGTAAAGCTTTAACTTTACTCTTTTCTTGTTTTCTTTTTTTTTTTTTTAAATGACATCAAATTTTACTAAACAATGCCTTATACTAATGATATTTCGCCATTTTTATCTCTCTTTTTGTTTATTTGACTATTTAATTCTACTTTATTGCTGCTATTTTTATTTTGATTTTGTTTTTAAATGTTAGATTGTTGTAGTAGAATTATTATTCTATTTTGGTTTTATACATGTATCTATATTTTCATAAGATTAGATAGATTTCAATCTAAATTTAATATTTATCTAATTTAATATATAACATAAATTTTACACAATAAACTACTTTTATGCTCATTTTTTTTATCTACTTAAAAGTTAATTCATTTCATAATATATGCATTAATTTAAATATATTGAGAAAATAGACCATAATCGAATCTAATTTTTCCTCTTTAATATTGTGGTAAGAAAAAAAATTTATCAATAGACTATTTTGGGCCCATTTGGATTGATTTTTTTCAAAAGCGTTTTTTTAATAGCTTTTGAAAAATATCTTTTCTTTAGAAACTGAAAATTTTGACTTCTAAAAAAACTGTGTTTGAGCTTTTTTCAGAATTTCAATTTTTTTAAAAACTATATCAAATAATTATTGTAAATTTAATGTAACTTTTTTAGGAAAAAAATACTTTCTCCTGAAAAAAAGCCAATTCAAACGGGCCCTTTGTATATTTTGCTATATTTTGAAATTAAAATCTTTTGATTTTTTATTTGATTGTAGATTTTTGTTGAATGATTCTATTAAATTATTTTATCTATTTTTCACTTTAATAAATAAATAGATAAGAAATTAAAAAAAGTAAAAGATAGATTTTTGTTAACAAAAATTTTAGGAACAATTTTTTTTTTATATTTTTTATATTTGAAATTAAAACTTTTCTAATTTCCAAATTGATTGTAGACTTTTTTTCGAATAATTTTATTAAATCATTTTATTTTTTACTTTAATAAGCATATACAAAATATTTTTGAATATAAGGCTTTGTTTAGTAAAATTTAATAGCGTAGGGATATATAGATTAAATTATAACTTCATAGGGGAATTTAAGATTTAAACTAAAATTCATTGGGGGAAATGACTTTTACACGCCAGAACTATGAAGGGTTAGATTATGTCATTTTAGGAGATGGGTCGGGTTTGAGTATATCACATACTGGCACTACTTCTCTTCCTGCCTCTTGTCATAACCTATAACTATATGATGTTTTATGTGTTCTTGCTATTAAAAAAAAAATGATTTCTTTTAATCAATTGTGTTGCACCAACAACATTTCAGTGGAACTTAATCCCTCTTTCTTTGTTGTGAAGGATCTACTCATAGGGGGCACAATTAGCAACGGGCTGAGAAAGAATCACACTTATGACTAGTCTAATGCTAGTTCGAGTCTAGATAGTAACACAGTTGATGTAGGGATTTCTTCTTCACTTCAAAAATGGCACGACAAGCTTGGGCATCCATCATAAAAATTTTTGTCTCCAATTATTAATAGGTTTTTTTACTTATGGACCCCCGTGTTAATGCTTAATGACAAGAAAGACCCTTGTGATTTTTCAAAATTTGTATAAATACTCTATCCATTACATTTTCCATCCATTTAAAGCCAAGTGTGCTACATGTTAATAGTGAGAGTGGGCTTTTGTTTTTTTGCTGTTATTTGAAAACATTACCCTTGTGTTTATTTTTTTTACCATCTTTCAAAAAAAAATAAAAAATAAAATAAAAATAGTGAAAGTTTTCTGCCACCCCCCACCGCCGTTACAACCCCTACCCCACCCCCACCACCACCCCTACTGCTACCATCACCACTTTCACCCCCACTACCACGCCAGTCCCTCATCCCCACCACCACCATGCTAGTCTCCCATCCCCACCACGCCAGCCTTCACCCCCACCACAACTGTCACCTTCATCCCACTACAACTATCAAACACCTATTTTGTTTTTGTTCTCTATCTTTCACACACTACGCAGTACCTAAGAAGCATCGACACTCCTCCAAGGCTGCGTATCGCGTATCCGACATGTGTCGGACACCGACACGCGCCAGACACGTGTCGGACACGTGTCCAAAATTTTTTTTTCAAAAAACATTTTTGGACATGCCCGGATACGTCCCAGACACATTGCGACACGCTTCAAAAGCTTTGAACCCAAAAAGGGAAAAAAAAAAAAGAAAAAGAAAACTAGACTGCAACTTCCATTGTTGCTTGGTGAGATCTGCACTTGAAAGCCGAAAGGTAGTTCACTACATTCTCTTGATGGCAATGCTCAAACTTTGGCATTTGTTCTCTGCTGTCATTGTGATGTATGTGTGTGTGTATGTGTGACGGGAAAGAAGAAAGAAGAAAGGGTAGGTTGGTGGTCTTGCATTGTGTGTGTTTGTGTACGTGTGACAGGAAAAGAGAAAGAAGAAGGGTAGGTGGGTTGGTGGTTGAGTGACGTGAAGAGTGAAAGAAAAAGGATTAAGTAGGTTTTGATTTGATGTTTTAATTTTTTTATATTTTAATCTTTAAAATTATATTTAATTTATAAAATGATCTCAATTAAAATTTAAAATAGTATTTTAGCCACATAATAAATATAATAGCCTAATCACATATTAATTATTTATTATATATTTTTATTTTATTATTTTTTTTATATTACATAACTAGTTATGTATTAAATATTACATAACATATTAATTTAGATATTTAGTCTTGTTTATTCTCTTTTATTACGACAAAAATTAATATTTATGTGCAATATCTATAAATTTAAATATAATTTATTTAACGTATCTCGTACGTGTTGTATCCTAGTTTTTTAGAAAAGAACGTGTCTACGTATCGCATCATGTTGTATCACGTGTCCACGTATTGTATCCGTGCTTCCTAGCTACGCACACTTAAGTCCACCACCACAACCACAAGAAAACACAGGCACAACACATAGTTTGAGGGGATCTTAAAAATTATCAAATTTGTTTCAATGAATGTCAGAATTTAAGAAATCTAAAGAAGACCAAGATGTCACTTACAACTAAACATTGACTTTGCAAAACCTTTGTTATGGGAAATAAACTTAGCAGCTTCATTACCAGAATTAAGAAGAAAACACATGCACAACACAGTTTGAGGGGAAACTGTCAATACCAAATTTTGTTCCATGACTTGAAGCTGATTTCTTGATGCAAGACAAGACAAATGAGAGTGATGGGTGGATGGTGAAAGACGGCAAGGGATGGGATTGGGATGGCGGAGAGGGGCTTGGGGATGGGGTGGGATGGCGGAGGCCAACGAGGATGGGGGTTATGTGATGGGGTGGCGGAGTGGTGTTAGCATGGGGAAAATTTTTAATTTTACCCTTTTTTAAAAATTATTGCAAAAATACCCTAATTTTAAAATCGTTTGCAAAAATACCCTTTTCGGTAAGTCACTACCGTTTCCATTAATTTCGGGAATAAAAAATTTTAAAAAAGCCGTTGGGAATTTAAATACTTTCAGTAAGTCATCTACCGAAAAAAGCACAGAAACAGTAGGTGACTTACCGTTTACTGTTTTACCGGAATGCGTTAAAATTAAAAAAAAAAAAACGGTTGGGCCATTATGATTTTCAGTAAGGTGACTTACCGTTTATTTTGGCTATAAATACCCGTCCCCCTCCCCATTTTTCCCCACACCCAAACTTACCCCACCCTTCACCCTTCCCAGCTTTGGTATTATGCGAAAAAAAATATATTTTGGTCCTTTTTTTTTACAAAAAAGTTTGCTCCACGCGTAGAAAAGTGCCTTTACTTGTAAGTTTTCTACATTCTCGCCTATTTATTTGTTATATATTGAATTTTATATGTATATACATGTTGTTAATATGCATCGTATGTATGTATATATGTAATGTATATAGCATGTATGTATGTATATAGTATATGTACATGTGATATTAAAACGTCTATAATCTTGATATGTATTATTATGTGTGTTATATATATGTGTTTATTTTAGTTGCATATATGCGGGTGTGTGTTTATTTTACATGCATATGTATATATTTTTTTTTACATGCATATGAATAGGATATTTATCGTAATTTTGTAATGTATGACCTTTTCGTTTGGTAGAGATTTATAGTATTAAAAAAATGTAGACAGATTTTAGAAGTTGATTCCGAATTTTAGAAATCTCATAAACCGATATTTATAGTATTTAGAAAATTTAGAAATATTTTAGAAGAAGTTATGAATTTTAGAAATTTCATAGAACCGAGATTTATAGTATTTAGAAAATTTAGAAAGATTTTAGAAAAAGTCATGAAAATTTAGAAAGATTTTAGAAAAAGGTTTTAATTTTAGAAATTTCATAGAGCCGGGATTTATAGTATTTAGAAAAGTTAGAAAGATTTTAGAAAAAGTTATGAATTTTAGAAATTTCATAGAGCCGAGATTTATAGTATTTAGAAAATTTAGAAAGATTTTAGAAAAAGTCATGAAAATTTAGAAAGATTTTAGAAAAAGGTTTTAATTTTAGAAATTTCATAGAGTCGAGATTTATAGTATTTAGAAAATTTAGAAAAATTTTAGAAAAAGTCATGAAAATTTAGAAAGATTTTAGAAAAAAGTTTTAATTTTAGATATTTCATAGAGCTGGGATTTATTGTATTTAGAAAAGTTAAAAAGATTTTAGAAAAATTTATGAATTTTAGAAATTTCATAGAGGCGAGATTTATAGTATTTAGAAAATTTAGAAAGATTTTAGAAAAAGTCATGAATTTTAGAAATTTCATAGAGGCGAGATTTACAGTATTTAGAAAATTTAGAAAGATTTTAGAAAAAGTCATGAAAATTTAGAAAGATTTTAGAAAAAGGTTTTAATTTTAGAAATTTCATAGAGTCGAGATTTATAGTATTTAGAAAATTTAGAAAGATTTTAGAAAAAGTCATGAAAATTTAGAAAGATTTCAGAAAAAAGTTTTAATTTTAGATATTTCATAGAGCCGAGATTTATAGTATTTAGAAAATTTAGAAAGATTTTAGAAAAAGGTTTTAATTTTAGAAATTTCATAGAGCCGGGATTTATAGTATTTAGAAAAGTTAGAAAGATTTTAGAAAAAGTTATGAATTTTAGAAATTTCATAGAGCCAAGATTTATAGTATTTAGAAAATTTAGAAAGATTTTAGAAAAAGTGCTTTTAGAAAAAGTTATTAGGAATATGGTGTCATTTATTAGGAACGAGAACTATGTTTAGTTATTTAGAAACGTAATATAATTCAATAGAAAAGTAATTTAATTTATTGAAAAATAATTCCTAAGGAATTTTCTTAGGATTTTCTTAAAATGTACTAGGAAATTATTTGATTAGAAGATTAATATAAATGTTTGTAACTTATTAGCAAAATTGTACAACTGTCTAGGAACAAGAATATGGTATATTTGCTAGAAAATTATTATAATAAATTAGTTACGCATATTAACGGTTTGATCGCAGGATATTATCATGGATGTCCGCCTTAGACCCCAGGATGCATCCCTTTTGGTGCATTACGCCCAGCATAGGACGCAAATGTTGACGGGGGAGACTGCGTCGAAGGATTTGCGCACGTAGCGGGGAGACGGGTACTTGTTCCAGACCCCGGAGCACCCGTTAGTACAGAAAGAGTTGTTGCGTGCGAGGTTCTATGACTGTTATAAGGCAGGTTGGCATAAACTAGACCACGCCTTATTGACAGCCGTCTTGGAGAGGTGGCGGACAGACACACACCTTCCACTTGCCTGTCGGAGAGGCCACTATCACACTACAGGATGTGGCCGTTTTATGGGGGCTACCGGTGTCTGGTAACCCCATCCCGCACTTACCCACGACGAGGCGCGATTATGGTGAGTGGGCAGCGCTTTTCTATGATTTTTGCGGCATTATGGTGGAAAATAAACATATGGAGTTGAAATCCGGAAAGATCAGGCTGTCTGAGGTGAAGCGGTTGTATGAGATGACTTACCAGCACGAGGTCGAGGGTGCAGCCACAGCGTGACGGGCCCGTCTATGGATGTTCGGGTACATAGTCTCTTATCTCTTCGCCGATACCAGTGGCAGCTGGGGGAACATGAACTGGCTGACTTTGCTCACGGACATTGAGGCCGTGAAGGGATTGAACTGGGGTGCTGCTGTGCTAGCACATTTGTACAGGGGGATGGATGCCTTTGTATATTCCGATAGGACATACCTCTGTGGCGGCATCACCCTGCTGCAGGTATTGCGCATAAGTCAATTAATAATTATTTGTAAATATCACGTGATTTCTATATGGTATTAACTTAACTGTCCATTTATTTGCAATGGTGGATATGGGACAGGTTCGACTATTTCCGTCCCACACTTATTGAGTCCAGGCCCCAGGACATTCAGCGCAGGATGCATCCGCACGAGGTTGGATGGAACCTATCAGACGCGTCACGGGGGGCGATGTACCTTATGGAGAAGTCCTTTGTAGACACGGCCAACGGGGGCCTACTACTATATCGCGATGTCATTGATAAGCTTCAGCCCGACCAGGTTCGTTTTTCATAGCAAATGTAAGTAGTATGTTAAATTTATTTCGATGCTAGCGAAGTAGTACTAACCTTAAGTATCTATGCACTTTTACATTGCAGTTTATTTGGAAGCCGTATAGGAACATTATAGGGGATCTGCTGGATTACTGTACAGAGGGATCGGACTGGTGGAGGACGAAGGTCCCCCTGCTCTGCGGTGGATTGGTTGAATGGCATCGAGCTGATTGTGTGCTGCGCCAGTTTGGGATACGCCAGCCGATCCCAGACGCCCCTGAGCCGTTCGTCTCCCAGGCACACTTGAAAGGGAAAGAGATGTTGAAGCTCCTGGACGTGGAGCAGTGGCAATGGCGATGGGCCAGGGCGTAGGACGTTTTAGTCAACGGTGTCGTTGAGGATAGGCCAGATCCAGTGCACCTGTAGCATTACATGCAGTGGTACCGACGCCGATCTATCATTCGGATTGGCCATCCGTAATGGGTGCCTTGTCGTGTGGGATATATGGCGACAGCACAGGACGGGCATTTTATGGTAAGTCGACCTTATTGGTTATTGGCATACTACATAACGTTTTTCCCGATAGATGTATGATACAAAGTAAATATCTTTTTCGTAATTTTGTTTTGCAGGCTTCGACATTGGGCCGTGCATTCCATCACATGCGGTGGGCCTCGCAGCAGCACAGCCAGGGAACGTTGGCACAGGATCATTTATAGCCGGAGATGGATCATGTCGTGTCCGAGATGCAGCGGGCCCTAGAACAGATTAGGCATGACGATATTTTGGAGACGCCCTCGTATTTTGACCTGCCCGATGCATCGACCCAGCCATCGATGCAGCCTCATTGGTCGCAGCCGCCTTCGACATACCCATGGACCCAAACGCCCCCCAGGCCGCCCCGTCATACTATTCGCATCCGGGGCAGACACTTACACAGTAGCCCCCACCTGTATACCCATGGGCACACGCCCCACCGCAGCAACCCTCGTCGACCTACCAGTGGGGCTACCAGCCATTTTCACCACATCCCACACCATGGTCTCAGCCCACACAGTAGGGCCAGCCGGGGCCTAGTGGATCGTCTTACATGCAGTATACCCCATCTAGTCAGGGTATCTATCTGTTTACATCCATACCAGCCGCCCTACCGCGTCCGCCCATGTCATCGCCGTTTGTGTACGAGCCGACGCAGATGACCATGTCGATGGGGGTATAGACGGACCCGTCCACATCCCCACTGCGAGTTGAAGACTATCTTGCCCCACTACAAGATGTGAAGGGTGGGGATCAGGGCGGTGGTGAACAGGGTGATGCGCAGGGTGGGGAGCAGCAGCCACCGGCCGAGAAGGTACCGCCACATCGAGCTGGGAAGCGCCCTTCTACGTCGCAGCTGCAACGAGTCCAGCCCCCGCCTTCGGCATGTGGGACGCATTAGCTTTGTTTTTTTCTTTCAATTTTTAATTTATGTAAAAATTCTTTTATTTTCCAATATGTAAATGAATACCAGTCATTTAACAAAATAGTTTTACATGAATTACATTTCAGTTCAAGTTCAATAATTTTGTCTACGACAAAGTTTAACAAACATTAAAGCAATCCAACTACATTACATCATACATTACATCCCGGAACACATTCAACTTGAAAGCCATTCATTACTCTAAAAATTACATGTAGTGAACACAGTACGATACATTTCTAACAAACATTATCAGAACTATTGTTGTGTGGGCCTAGGTTGATTTTGAGGGCAGCTGGCCACGTTGTGACTCAGTTGATCGCAATTTGAACACCTTCGTCTATGAACTTGGTCCGCATTTCATTAGGGATGTGGCTTCCCCTGGGTGGTCCTCTGTTCTTGTGACGCAGTCTACCTGGATTGGGTTGCAATTGCCAAGCAGGTGCATCTGGCCAATAATCAACATGTCCCAAAGGTTGAAATGGGATGGCATACATATTCGTGTATGCTTCGACTTTATATTCAACCAGAAACATGTTAACTAACGCTACATTCAAGTAGCGTGCAACAGCCTGTGCATGTGAACATGGCAAATGGTACGCTGTCCACTTACCGCAGGTACATGTCTTCTCATTAAACCTGACCACTTGTACAGGACGTCTGTCAGTAAATGATTCCGGCAACCGGCCTACCTGTGCTGTACCTGTTTCGTAGTGAAAATGAAACACGTTATGAAGGTGTGACTTTGCCTCTCATTTGTCAAACAATTCCCTGACTCTAGCAGGCAACAGAAATTGTTGTCCAGCCAAGTGCCTCGCATGTATAGACCGGTTGTAGAAGTATTCAGCACACTTCATGAAAGTGTGCGGCACTAACGCTGTAATAGGCAAATTCCTTGCCCCAACAAGGACACCATTGAAACACTCAACGTTGTTTGTATTCATCATACCCGACCTCGAACCTCCATCGGCACACAGCGTCCATATCTCCCGGTCTATGTTGGTGAGATAATCGTATGCACGTTTACCAGCCCCAGTTGGTGTTAGGTCAACTCCCAAAATTTTTTGCATCACTTCTACGTGTTTGTGTACTTGATTTTCCTTACCAGCTGTCCAACATAAGTCCTTTATATACTGGTTGTGGAACTGTTTCATGACATTACTTTTGAGGTGCCTCAAGCACATCCGATGCTTCACCCGCAATTGCCTGTCAGATAAGATGCGATTCACGGCAGAGAAAATTCCAGCATGTCTATCAGACACTACAAATCTCATTCATATCATGCAGCAAATGCATCCGTACAAGTTGAAGGAACCATGAACAACTTTCAGTTGTCTCTGCATCGATAACTGCAAACGCCAACGGTAAAATTTGACCATTCGCATCAGCTGTCAATGCCGTTAGTAGATGGCCCTTATATGGACCGAGCAGGTGAGTACCGTCGAGAGAAAGCACTGGACGACAATACTTCCACGCTGCAATGCATGGGGCAAACGCCCAAAACACATAATCAAAAATTTTGGTTCCTTGCGTCAACCTTTGGAAGAACTTGTATGTTACAACTGTCCCCGGATTAGTTGCCTTGACAGCTCTAAAAAATCGCGGAAGTAACTGGTACAACTCGTCCCAATTGCTGTACACCATTTCAATGGCCTTATTTCGGCCACGCCATGCCTTTCCGTATGAAATGTTCACGTGAAAAGTGTCCATAATGTGTGCTCATACAAAACCTACATCAAAATCAGGTTTGTGTTTTACGAAGTGCATAATCGTATAACCGACCAGTGCTGCGGTAACATTTTTATGGTCGGCCCTTTGTCTATCACCGAAACAATTATGCACGCCCCAATACTTCGTTATTTCAAACTGGCGATGCGTGGATTTCTGAATTGCCCGCAACTCCCACCTGCATGGATTTGTAAGGTTGGAAGCATTTACGCAACAAACAACCTATAAATCTGGTTCAGACCTCTTCACTTTGTATTCACGTTGTACCTTTATCGAGTACATCTGAACCGCCCGAATCACATATTTCTTTGACGGGAAAATCATTCCTTTGGCCAATTCCTTCTCGGCCCAAAATATTTGCGTTTTGTGCTCCTCCATACTATCAATATAATATTCTTGACTAACGGTATGAAGTAGAGCAGTTTCATGTACAGTGTGCATCGGTACGGCCCCGTCAGTGGACCCTGTACCAACTGATGGCCCTTCATGTTTCTCATTGACGTTTGCAGTGTTTTCGTTACCATTGAAGACGTCATCATCATCGTACCAGGCGTCGTTGTCGTTCAGGGCCATGTCCTCATCTTCTTCGTCAGGTTCAGACATAAATGTGTCCATGTTCAAGTCCACCATCACAATATGAGATGGCCCTACTATGTCACTCCCAGCAGCGTCATGTGATGGTTCGGCATTCAAGTCGGGAACAGCGCAACCACGCTGGAAATCACTGTTTCGTTGCGGGATGTACACGTCGTCTGCCTTTACTTCAACAATAACATAAGCATTATTCATGTTATTATCATTACATGCTATTCGAAACACGTCCATCAAATCATCATCGTTGCTGATTGCCACCTCGCTAAAATATGGATACTGTAACTCCACGAGCCCCGATTGGAAACGATGCGATAGCTCCACCCTGTCGATGCCATACCGCAAATTAAGCTTCTCATAGACACTATAAACAAATTCATTGTATGATGTTTCATGTGTTATTTTGATCTTACGAACAGGCCTCGTTGTTTTATATTCGATACCGTACGGGCCATTAATTTTTTCTCCGCCATAATATAAAAGAACAGAGATTGTATTCATATTTTTCTTACTGACTAAAATATTATATGGATAGTACACAACAATATATGTGTGGAAAATAACTAGAAAGATTTTTGGTGATTCGAAAATCAAGGATACTAGGCGGAGTGTGAAAAAGAATAAGAAACTATGTACTTTGGTGTTGGGGCGTTCGAGGATGGAAGAGCGGGGGTTAAATAGGGGTTAAAATCATAAAGAAACGGTATGTGAGTTACCGGTCAATGGGGAATAATTGCACAAAAAACAGTAAGTGACTTACCGGTCAAAGCTAATAACGGTAACTCACTTACCGTTCCTGGGAAATTGCAGCAGTAGGTGACCTACCGTTTATTCCCTAATAACGGTAGGTGATCTATCGTTTACTCTCTATTAACGGTAGGTCACCTGCCGTTCTTGCTGACACTCTGTCACACTCGATATATTCTCTGACAGCTGGGAGAACGCTAAGTCACCTACCGTTTCGGTAGGTGACTTACCGAAGAGGATGTTTTTGCAAACGATTTTAAAACTAGGGTATTTTTGCAATAATTTTTTAAAAAAAGGGTAAAAATAAAAATTTTTCGTCAGCATGGGGAGTGGGGATCGGCACTTATAGGGAGTTTTTTCAATTTTTAATTTTTTTTATTTTTAAAGAAAATAAAAGAAATTTTCTTTTAATTTGTTTTGATTTTTAAATAAAAATAAGGGGGCAAAACAGACAATTTATTAAACTATGATAAAAGCAAAATGGACACTTTCCAAAATCCGTCATTGAATTGACAAAAAAATTGATTTTTGGGGCAAGTATGCGAATTTCAAAAAATCACAGGGGCCACTTACTATTTTTTGAATTTCAGGAGTAGCGATGTCATTAGACATAAATACAGGAGGTCTTTAAGCAAAAAGCCCTCGTCAATAAATTTGATTTTTCACCTTCCTTATCTTTCTTTCCTTTTTATAACTCTTGTCAATGTAATAAAAGTCATAGATTGCATTTTGGCCTATATCTCTAACTAGTTGTAGGCCTCTTGAGTTAGTCTTTACCGATGCCTGGGGTCTGTTAAAAGAAGGAATGTTGAGAAGGAACTATTTCAGTTGACTTGCTTAAATATTGCAAAAGTACAGTTATATTTATAAGTGCAAAACAAGATGCTTGAACTTATTATTATAAAGACTTCCTTTACTAAGCTTCCTGACCATAATGTAAAGCATGACTTCTAGACTTTCCTAAATAATTAGCCATAAAGGAAAGAAAAACCTTTTGATCATCCTAGTTAAATACATTATAAAGTACTCTTAGATACAATGAACTTGGCCATGGATAAACCAAAAGGATCACGTATCTAATCACACTTGAGTTTTTAATTATTTTCAACGTGTCCTTTCATTCGATCAATTAATGCTATTCACATTATTTGATATTTATAGATCACTATTCTAAATATTCTTGGATTTTTGCACTTGTTCATAAATTTGATGCGTTTGAAATGTCTGACCATTTCAAAAGACTCGCATGGAAACAATTCAATCAAACCATTCTCACCATTTATTTTAAGGTGGAAAGGAGTACAAAGGGTTACACAATGTTTTTGCTTAACTAGGTAAACAACACCTAGTACCACCTCATAAACTCATCAAGACATTACTACCGTAGAAAGAATGACAGCTATATTATCAAAACAAGTATGTATGTATATGTGTGTGTGTATGTCACTTTGCTTCATTATGCCTTGCTTCTGCTTTCTTTTTGGCCTTTTGTTTTCGGGACATCAGTATATTTAATCAATCGTCTTCGGGATCCTATCCTTTCCAATCTCATTCCATCCAAGAAACTCCTTAACAAACCTTCAAACTTCTCTAAGTTGCAAATATTTGGTTGCTTGTCCTACCCTAGGATGTATGTGATCAACAAGCTTGAAATTCAATGTCAACCGTGCTCTTTTTGGGGTATTCAAGTGGCCATAATGCTTATATGTGTTTTGAGCTTCAATCTCATAAGTATTATTTCTTATAATATGTTAGATTTTGTTAGGAAATTAGAACAGGTTACACATACATGCAGTGGAACTAAAGCATGAATAATAAGAAAAGACACACAAATAAATGTGGTTCGACCCTCTGTCTATATCCATGAAAACTCCATTAAATAGAAAAGAGTACACACTTAATAGGTCTTTTTGCACGATTCAAAATATCTAAACCCTCTCTTATTGTGTCTTTACGATGGCTTTCTCTCTCTCTCTTTCTCATTCTAGACTTATTACAAGACACACACTCTTTATAATTAATGCAAGACTCCTATGCATAGAGGAGACTTCCTTGTCCTCTAAGACAAGGATTTCCTATTTTATCAATTCTCTCATAATTAAGACTCTTACCATAACTAAAATTTTGACTCTCATTATTACTCTTTCTTAATTTCAACATGAACTTGGGCTTAGCACTTGAGCCACAACCCAATAGATTTTTCTAGGATAATTTTCCTTATCATGCAATTACCACTAAAAATTTTGATCCATTTGCCCTTGATTTCTTCTTGATTGGCTTGGCAAACTTATCAATCCTATTTAACTAATGTGCTTTGTCTATTACTGTTGTATTACATTTACTATTTACCATTGTCCCAATAGCTCATGTGTTTTCCTTGTCATCAAAAGTCCATAGTCCTACCATAGTGCAACCTACTTCTTTCATTCCTATAGGCACTCAAGGTCCTCCAATCGTGTCACTATGCCAACCACAAAATAGTTCTTGTCAAGTCCATCCTATGTAATGTCCCTATGTGAGATCAGTCTTCAAATGCCTATTCTTGACATCAAATGGTCAGCTGTTCTAAAATTAACTCACAAAACCCAAAAGGAAAAATTTCGCTTACAACTCCTAAGCAATATTTTTAGAGTGTCTTGAACCAACTTCTACTCATTCAAGCCCTCAAAAATCCAAAATGGTACTTGCTGTGTATGAAGAGCTTGAGGTATTATCTAAAAACAATACATGACCCCTTGTTTCACTTAAGTTGTATTATAACATTGTGGGTTATAAATGGGTGTACCAAATAAAGTGAAATTCTAATAACTCTATTTCTTGCTATGAAGAGAGACTTGTAGCAAAAGGGGTCGCTCAACATGTTAGACTAGATTACAGTGAGACATGAAACATTAATCAACTAGATGTAAATAATGTGTTCTTGCATGGTTTTCTAACAAATGATGTTTATATGCTTTAGTCTTTAGGTTCTTGTTGATGAATCAAAACCAACATGTGTGCAAGTTAAATCTGTCACTCTATGGCTTGAAATAAGCCCCTCATGCATAATTTACAGAGCTTATATCATTCATTGTCATACTTGGTTCAAAGCCTTGGACAAAGATTTTTCATTGTCTATTTACCCAAATGGTTATGATGTTGTTTATATTTTGGTGTATATTGATAATTTATTGGTGACAGGAAACTCTTCAGAATTTCTCAAAAGAATTATTAGTAACTTACCTACTCGATTTTCAAGGATCTTGGATAATTTAGCTATTTTTTAGGAGTTGAAGCAATTTTTAATGGAGGAATCTTTCTCTCACAAATGAAGTATATGCAGACAAATGAAGTATATACAGGAGTCGCTAGAACATTTCAATATGAATTCTAGTAAGCCAATAAGCATGCTTCTCAATTGCAGAAATCAATTTTCCTCTTTGGTAAAAAAAATCAATTATCCTTAATTAGTTGACAGTTTTCCTCATGAATATGTCTCTTCTCATACTTCACTGTTGCTTATTGCAACCAGTAAACTAATTCAGTACATGCATGTTGCAATAGTTAAACATTGGATAGCCGTAAAGCATCTTCTGCGATATTAAAATGACATAATTGCATATGGCTTGTTTATTAGAAACGCTTCAACTTTGTCATCGTTGCCTAGAGAATGGATCCAAGACAGGGGGTGAATTGGATTATTGGCATAAATCAACACTTAAAACTCTTAACAAATATTTCAAGTAAAAGCACATACAAAATATAAAGCGAGTTCTTGAAATATAAGAAGTATAGGGTTAAGAAGATCAAACGCAATAATTTAGAGTGGTTCGAACTCCCGAAGGCTCAGTCCACTACCTAATATCTTCCCTTAGGGTTTTAGAAACTTTACTAGTGAAACAACTTCTTGCTTAGTACGTTGTAGAAGCTAGACCAATGATCACAACCCTTGTTTCACCACAAGGACCACAAGTATTAGTCAAATATTTGAGGATTTCAACCTTTCACTCTTGAGAGAAAGTTCCTCACAATTATGCCACCCAAGAGTAAAGAAACTCACACCCAATGTAACATTGGAGAGTTTGGAAAATAAGAACTTCTTTGTGAGCAAGTGTACAAAGATATTTAAACCTTTCTATGTTGCTCCAAGTAGATAAACGATTTATGAGATTATCAATGAATGCCAATAATATGCAATCAATATAGATAGTAATAAATAAAGTAAGATTGCAGAAGAGAGAGTGTGTTGAATGCTAGAGAGCTTGTGAATATGTTTTGATCAAGTTATATTTGCATTGGAAGGAGAAGGGTATATTTATAAGCTCAAAAAGTAAGTCTTCCAACTATTAAATTTTAAAAAACAACTCCGAGAGCTACTGGAATACTCTACCGGTCGACCCCCCGAGTATGCCGGTAGTTCCAGTAGGCAAAAGAGCCATACCACTCTACTGGTCGACCAGTAGGCTCTTCTGGTAGGCAACAATGCTTACTATTTTTATTGGAGCACAGAGCCTGTCAACTGCCTATGTAGGGGGAAATGATATATGCAAATTGTTTACCTATAGATACACATATATTATATAAGATAGCTCAAATATTTATAGTATAAAGCCTATATATGCACTTTTACTGCAAAGCCATGCAGATATATACATATATTCATACATATATGCATATATGATATGAAAAATATCAAGTGATGTATGCTATAGTACATGCAACTTCCAAAATACAAAGATCTATATTTCAAAATTGTATTTTCTACAGGAAAAGTCATTTAAATGTAGCTATAAGCAGTTATATACTTATAATAACAAGAATAAGAGAATAGAAAGAATATATAAATATGTATTAAGGAGAAAAGATGATCAAGTATAAAAGAATCAAGACTTTTGAGCAAAATGAATGAAGAATGCATGCAATGCACTAAGTTATTGAGCTCATATCATTTCGCTTATGTACCAAGATCAACTTAACATAAGGCTAACAAAGAGGAAAAGAGCTATAACAACAAGTCACAACTTCATGAACCATGCTCCATCTCTCTGTTTTTTTTTTTGCTCAAGAGTGCTATTGTTCAAGATATTCAATATATTAAAAGTAGTAGCAATTATAGAGTAAGAACACAATTATGACAGAATATAGGTCCATTGCTCAACTACTTTGAGCTTTTTCAATCAATTAATCTTCTTCAAGTGCTTCATATTACTTTGTTGGTGACACCTTGCTATGTGATAGTATAAGGGCAACATATTAGTGTGCTAACCCGGTGTTTCTCTCCCTTATGAAGCATTTGGCTATTGACAATAGTAATACTAATTATAGTTTTCACTATAATAACAATAATGATAACATCAACAACAACAACGACTACCAATATCATTTTGCATTCATAAGCATATTCAAGAACTAATTTTATCAAGTACATTATGTTCAATTAGCTAGCTAAGTAACTATTTGTTAATAGCTAAAATATTATAGCTTTTAACTACCCAAACTACTATTAATCTCTTAAATAATTATCAAATTCCCTGGCAACTATTTGTGTTGAAAACGTTGCTATACTATACTGTGAAAATTATATAAAACAGAAAAGAGTATGTGTGATTGGAAATAATAGGAGCCACCACCAATGGTGCCATGGTGGCTCTAGAAAAGAAAGACCCATAAAGGTTATGTTGTGAATTTTTAATCTATTGTAAATACAATAGAAGGGCCTATTTATAAGCCTTTATAACTTAGTGACCATGACTAGATAGCTAGATTAATAAGGCAACTAATATACTAAGGAAACCAGAATTTTAAGAAAATCAACACAATAATGAATTAAACTTTTTGAATTTAAATTAATTACTTAAGGAAAGATTTGTTGAGAAAGGAAATGTTTTTAGCCAGGAAATGTAAAACCTTCCCATATCAATTGTTTGTGAGATTTGTGTTCAACTTATAATGACATGGATTTACTACTATTATCATTATGAGTTTAAGTATATTTGGGCCAATTGATTAGGATCATTATGATGACAGGTCAGTAGTTGGGCCTGAGTTGTTACAAGTTGTATTAAAACAAGGTTCTGGGTAGATTCCATATTACCTAGGGTTCTAAACTGTGGTTATATTCTATTTTTGGTCATGTCGCCTCTTTAAGAAGAAGAGTGTGCAATGCTGTTCACTACTACTGTAATCAAGAGTTTAACCATTTTTGGCCAGTTGATTAGGCTCAATGTGGTGATAGTTTAGTAGTTAGATCTAAAAAAAATAGAATTATTTTAGACTAATTAGGTTCAAAGTTGATTAGGTTTAATATGGTGACAGATTAGTAGTTGAACTTGAAAAAAATTAAATTATTTTAAACCAATTAATTAAATTTGATATGATAATAGTCTAGTAATTGGACTTAAAAAAATTAAAAAATATGATGACATATGACAGAATTAAATTAGACATGGATTCTAAATTATAATATATATACATAGATTTTCTCGTGACTTGTGTTAATATTAGGAACCACTCATTTTGATGTTAATCGACATGAAAGGATTTAAATCTTTCGCACAAAACCATCACGTCATAGTTTAAACCATCAACGCTTTTTTCCTAATGGAAATTCCCATGAAATTCTCGTTGCATAATTGATGGTCTGACACGAATACAGATTTACAGCCACACATTCCCATCTTATTTGTTCGACATTCATCGCCTTCCATCTACTCTATATTTTCAAGTTCAAGTACTAGTTGATGTCTCAACTGGTATTACAGTGACAAAATTATACCAAAGAGAGAAAATAGTTGATGTCTCAACTGGTATTACAGTGACAAAATTATACCCCTTTATATTGTCCTCATTACTGCAACAAAGTAAATACAATAAATATTTTTTTAATCTTTTTGAACAAAGGTGGTGAATGAATCATAAAAAATATATAAATAAACATATTAGGTTTCTACTATATCAATGGTCTCATTAAGGGCAGAATTAACATTTTTCGAAGTAAACCAACCCTTTTACTAACTTTAATTAATAGCAGCATAACGGAGGACCGAAAAGAGAAAAATAATTGAAAATTTTTGTTTGATTTAATGCCTAAGAATAAGAGACCTAAATGTTTCTTCCCCTTAACATAATTTTATGTGAGGAGCTCAAGTATTATCTTCGCTAATTTAAAAATATTACAATTGTTCGCAGTTACTCTGCCTCTATGTTTATGTTAAGAATTTAATTTATGTAAACAGATCAATTTGCAAATTTTTACCGTATGATTACTGTTGGAGTATGACTCGAGGACATAAAAAATAATCACAGCACGGACACTAGAAACACAAATCTGGAACCCAGTTTTCTATACATGTTCTAAGAAAAATGCACTTGAAAGACTGATTTTGCGACAGCCCTTGCTTTTAAATTTCTTTCTCTCAACGTCCACATCTAATCCAACCACTCGTCCGAAACAATAATTTTGCTTTGACATTATATGTTGAACTCCACTCTATTGAAAAGTCGAAATTCTTACCGCGCTTTTGTCAGCGAATGCATCTCGGGCAGGACTGGCTAAGCTAACCCACCCTAAGGAGGATTTTCCATATGAAACAGGAAATCAAGAATTAATACTTGACTGTGCAGGAAACCATCAATAATACATTTTGATATGCAAATCCCGTTTGAAGGAGACGGATGAGACGTTGTTTTACCCGATGATAGCAATTGAGGTCACTGAGGTTTTAACCATTTTCGTAAGTGGCATTGACTAATGGTATTTAATGCAGAAAAAATGATATACATTAATTTTGTTGATGTTTTATTTGGGGAGTGGCGCAGCGGAATAATACGGTTACCGAAGCAAGATTACGCAACTAAAATAAGAAATTAGAGAAAATAGATAATTAAGATACCAAAATTTTACGTGGAGAACACTCAAACAAATTGAAGGAAAAACTACGGGCAAGTAAAGAGGATTTCACTATGTGTAAAAGTTTTACAACTTTCACTCTAAAATAAGAAGAAAACAATTTTACACTCTCTTATAATAGGAAAAACTTACTATCACACTAATTTATAGAACAAGTGGAAAAAATACTACACTTAAGAGAATTCTCTGTTATTCTCTTTAAATGCTTTGAATTGCTTCTTGCTTGGATGAAATGCTTCATCGGGGCGCCTAGGAGAATTCTTTCTTATTCTCTCTAAATGCTTTAAATTGTTTCTTGCTTGGATGAAATGCTTCTCCCGGGCTTAATATTTATAGGCAAAAATAAGAGACAAACAATTAATACAAGGTTGCTTTTTTTTTTTATCCATTAAATACTGTGCACCATTTTTCTTACCTAACAAATAGCCTCATTTTGTTTTTTCAACATTTTGCATGCAATTTTAGGATTTCAATGCACCATCCTTGATGTTGCAAGATTTGCATTGGTAGAAGATCTTAAAGCTTGCCTTGATGTTCAAAATTTGCAAGTTAATTTTGACTTTGTCACCTAAAAGTGACTTTACACACTTCACACTTTTCTATATTTTGAATTCGCAATGACAAAAATTTAAGAACCTCAAACGTTAAATTATCAATCTTGTGTCGTTGTAAATTCATTTTAGGGCCTGTTTGGATTAATTTTTTTTAGGGAAAAATACATTTTTTTTTCTAAAAAAGTCACATTAAATTTGTAATAATTATTTGATTTGGCTTTCAAAAAAGTTGAAACTTTGAAAAAAATTTAAATACAACTTTTTTAAAAACCACAATTTTCAACTTCTCAAAAAAACTAAATTTCAAAACTATTGAAAAAAATGTTTTTAAAAAAAACCAATTTAAATGGACCCTTAGTCATCTATTGTCATAAATAATAGAAAGTGATGGATCAAAACATAAATTAATAAATAAATAATAGAAAGTGGACGCCTCGTCAGGTTCCCTAATCCTACTATAAAAACCTTCCACAGCCATGCAATTGATGCATGCATAACACCTTGGGTCAGGAGGCAGGAGCCTCAATCTATCACTTCTCTATTCAACTTTCTATTTTCATCACTCACATAAAATTTTTAGCGGTTTTCTCGTACAAATTTTAGTTCAAACCAAATAAAGACCATTCCTACACAGGAGATAATCATATAGTTAGTCTCGACCTCCACTAAAACAAATGAAAAAGAGAAAATAGTTCATGTCTGATGCCTCCATCAGTAGAAGAACAGCTAGTCTCCGCTGGTACAACCCGGGCGCAGACCCCATGTCCTCCTGGTGACATTTCCTGCGCAGGGCCATATCAATCCAGCCCTGCAATTTGCTAAGCGGCTCATCAGAATGGGCATAGAGGTGACCTTCGCCACGGGTGTGTACGCTCAGCGTCGCATTTTGGAAGTTGCCGGCAAGCTTAAAGGCCTAAACACCGCACCCTTCTCGGATGGATTCGATGACAGGTATAAAGTCGGGGCAATCGATCCCGCTTATCACATGACGCAGGTGAAGAATCGTGGGTCAGAAACCGTGAGAGAAACCATTCTCAGCATTGCTGAAAAGGGCCGCCCCATAACATCAGTGGTGTACACTATTTTTCTTTCTTGGGCTGCAGATTTGGCTCGCGAATTTCCCGTCCCATCTGCTCTCCTCTGGACTCAACCAGCCACAGTTTGGGATATTTACTACTATTATTTTAATGGCTATGAGGATGAATTCAGTAAAAATAGCAAAGATCCCAATTGGTCAATTCAGCTGCCTGGAATTCCATTGCTTTCAGTCCTTGATCTGCCTTCTTTTATAGTTCCTCCAGGCTCAGATAAATATAGGATTTTGTTGGTATTGCTCAAAAAGCAGCTGGATTCACTTAATGCTGAAGAAAACCCCAGAATACTTGTGAACACATTTGATGCACTTGAACCTGAGGCACTCAAGGCCACTGACAAGTACAACCTGATTAGTGTTGGGCCCTTGATTCCATCAGCTTTCTTGGACGGAAAAGATCCCACAGATACTTCATCTGGTTGTGATCTTTTCGTGAAATCAAAAGACTACATGAAATGGTTAAACTCCCAGCCTGAATCATCTGTTGTTTATGTATCATTTGGGAGTCTGTTCAATCCACCAAAGAGGCAAATGGAGGAGATCGTGACAGCGTTGTTAGGGACAGACAGGCCATTTTTGTGGGAGATAGTGAAGGAAAACGGACAAGAGCAAAAAGGTGAAGAAAAATCAATAAGCAGAACGGAAGAGTTGGAGCAACGAGGCATGATCGTGCCATGGTGTTCGCAGCTAGGGGTTCCAACACATCCAGCTTTGGGGTGTTTGGTGACACATTGCGGATGGAATTCAACACTGGAAAGCTTAACTTGAGGCGTGCCGCTTGTGGGTTTTTCTCAGTGGGCAGATCAAGCCACAAACGCTAAGCTCATACAAGATGTGTGGAGGACAGGGACAAGGGTAACAACAAAGGAAGATGGAACAGCTGAGAGTGATGAGATCAAGAAGTGTATAGAGATGGTTATGAATGGTGGAGAAAGAGGGCGTGAACCGAGAAGAAATGCTAAGAAATGGAAGGATTTGGCCAGTGAAGCCATGCAAGAAGGTGGTTCTTCCTATAAGAATTTAAAATCATTCAGCGGAGAAGTTAAAAAGGGATTCTAGCTTGAGACTGCTATTAGTTGTTAAATTTGAGTTGGAGTTTACTTTTAAATCTTAGTTAAATTTGAATTAATTTAATTAAATATTTGGCTTAGCTTACTATCTTATATAACGTTAAATTTCTAGCAAGTAAATGATTTCCTAATCGAATAATATTTGCATATATATTCTATATCCATAATAAATTAATTGCCAATTAAAATTTTAAATTAAAACTAAGAATATATATCAATAATAGATAATAAATATACCTTTTGTAATTCACAAATGGGTTATATTTTAAGCATTAATTGATTGGTTATTTAATTTTCAATTAAAACTAATAATTTAATTATATCCATAAAGATAAAAACAATACAAATAAAATAAATAATAAATTATTGCATAAGTTAATAATAAAATATCCATTTTCATATAAGCGCTAATATGACACTCCCATAATACTCAACAAAGTATTTTTTAATAGTAAACATTAAATATACTTGAATTTAATTTTTTGAAACTCACAAATGAATATTATTTTAAGAATTAATTGATTAGAAATTAAATTCCTAATGCTAATAATACATGCATATAATAGATAAGGAACAAATTTTTTAAAATTCACAAATGAATTTTATCTTAAGCATTAATTGATTGACCATTTAATATTTTAATTAAAGCTAATAATATATATTTATAAAGATAAGAAATAATATAAAGTAAAATAATAAATAATAAAATGACTATGACATGTAAATGCTGACATGGCATTCTAACAATGCTCAAAAAATAGAACTTTTATATATATAGATTTTATTAAATGAGATAGAATTTGCTTTTACTTTGAGATAGTATTTGTTTTTACTTTAAAATAGTTGTTAGTTGTCTATATATATATATATTACTAATAATATTTTAAAACTAATTATAATAGACACTATTGTTTGTTTTCAAGGATCTACCTTGTTCGGAAAGTTCCTAAAGAAATTACAATCATACTATCTTAAAATTAATTATTTATGTTTATTTAATTAATTATACTTTAATATAATTATTATTATTTGTCATTAATATAATATGATCTTTAATTCATATAAAGTATAAAATAAAAATATATCCTAATTTGCGTATTGTGTAGAGTTTAATTAGACTAGTAAGAATATAATAGGAAAACTGTTGGAAAAAATTAAAAGTTTAGAGAATACCTAAATGTAAGGAGGCACATGTTAACTCTTTAAACATCAAGAAAAAATAAAAAAGATCAAAGTAGACTTAATATGAAATTCAATCAAACTAAGATTTTTTTTTTGGTTACATTGGAGGCTAATCCAATGTAAATTGAAACTAGTCTTCTTGTTGTGATTCCTCATGAGTCCTCGCCGAGAATTATCCTTAACTGATCAGGCAGTTCTGTCCGCTAGTGAACTCCAATTGGAAGCAAGATAGCACAATTAACAAGTCAATTAGCATTTCTATTCGCTTCTTGAAAAATATGTCTTATTGTGGAGTCGGGATTCTTATTGAGAAGACTCTGGCATTCTTCTATCAACGGTGATAAAGGTGTCCGCGTCTCCAAGCTGCTTTTCATCCAATTAGAAAGAAAGATTTTCATAGGGGCATAGGTGAGTTGGTAAGTGGTCAGGTGATTGGGGTGGAAACACTCCGACAACGCGGGTTCGAATCCGTGTGGTGACAGTTCCCTGCTGAAATATTGTGGGGGCTGCTGCTGGGTTCGTAACCCGTTAGTCCTCTCTCTGGCAGGGCTGCCACTCATGCACATCCCTGATTTACAACCCACCTGGTCATGGGGCCTCTGATACAGGTGGGAAAGGGGTTCGCCTTTGGACTAACCCTTTTAAGAAAAAAATTAGTGAGTACTATGAAAAATAGATCGAAATCGTACTATGAAAAATAGATCAAAATCAGTGCATGTCTCCACTTAATTTTCAGAGACATGCGCTACCAATCTTGTGGCCCAATTCATGTCCATTCATAGGTCCTTCTAGCTTGCACGCCTATAATCTGGAACCTGGCTTGTTTCCGATCTGGTAAGAAAATTTATTTAGAATGATATATAGCACTGTTTGCAAATAAAAATACTCAGGATAATGTTTGATATAGGCATATCACTCCGACCAATAAAATGACAACAAGTGGCTAGCGGGATGAGGTGACATAACTGGCAGACCCTCGGTGCACAGGTCAGCCCCTTTGGTTCATTCCAGGTGTGCACTCAGCAGACCCTTATGCTTTGGGTCCGCCACCCCTGTAAACTCCTGGCATACCCTTATGCGATGGGTAAGCCTCTTTGTATGTTCAAGATAGTATGCATGAATATGTATGGAAAGGAACCTTAAAGCCAAGCATAAGCTGGGAGGTGTTGGGAAGGCGTACCCTTACTCTTCGAGTACACCTAGGCCAAACTGTGGACGGGCACCTGCTCTTTTCTTTAAGTAACAATGTATGTCACGTCAACTAGCAAGGCAAGTCCAATTAGCACCTTACTTAAGGTAAACTTTGAGTATTGAGCCACCATATCTATAAATACCAAGCCATAACTCAAGCAAAGCAAGTAAGTAAGGACTAAAATCCTCTTCATTTGTCTTGTGTATGTTCATAGCACATTCAAACATGTATTCATACATTCGTGACTCTAACTTGATCGTCGGAGATACAACGAGGGGAAAGTCCCGTTTCGTCCTTGCTTTGTAGGGAAAGGCTTATGCGTCAACCGAGTGAGCGCAAAAGACTTACCCTCATACCAACCTGGAAGGCTTACCCTCACACCAATCTGGAAGGCTTACGCGTCTAACACGCGGGCAAAGGTTGACCCTCAGCCCATGTGTCCACCTTCGTTGCATCCAGCGTACCAACCAAGTTGTCCAAGTTACTACTGACGTGGGAAGGACATCTTTTACCCACATCAAATGTCGAAATTTTCTTTTATATTAATTCTAATTAAATCTTCTTTTCGACAAAAGCAGCTATGCGTGTTAATAAATAGGGTAAATGGCATCCTAGAGACCTAGACCCTTATGGTTTATTGTAAATGTATGTTAACATTTTATAGTTTCAAAATAGGCGTGGAACCCCATGTGATTTTAAAATGTATAACACATATGTCTCAAAAAATAGACATGAAATCTCCCGGTGATCCTCAAATGTGTAGCATATACACCTCATAAAACGGGTGCTATGTCTTTTCTAAAATCATAGAACAGAATGTGCATTTATGTTGAATCATAAGGGGGTAGGATGCTATTTACCATAATAAATAACACACTAATATCTTTTTCATAAGTTTAAATTTTCAGATAAGGTGATAACTTAACATGGTAAAGAAGCCTAAGTCATGAGTTCAAGTTGCTCATTTAAAATATTTAAAAAAATTTATTGATGCGTTAAATAACTAGCGCTTACATATAAAGAGACGTGTTAATATAATCAATAAATACATTACATAAACTTTTAGACAAGTTTGATAATTCAATTCTGTGGCTACCAGATTCAAACAGCTCAGGTGTCATGCATGACCAGATTGCAAGCATCAAGATTGGCTTTATTTGCCTCGTTTTAGATGATTTGTCACGTAGAATGGGACGTGAAACTGCCATTGCAGTGTCCTGTTGATTTTAACGCAAAATTTTGAAACCTTGCACTATATATCAGATCTTATCTCATTACTTTCTTTTTATGGTAGTATATTATATCTCACGTTGTTAATATTGTTTATTGTATACTGGTTATTTCAACGCATTGATATTAATTCTTCATTTATAAACTTACTCAATTTATTCCAAAACTGAGTAATGATTTGGTAAGAAGTAGTCAAAAAGATGATACAAGCAGCATCAATCCGATGAAGAGCGATCTTGCAGGACAAAAGAGAGTTTGGTGCTGGTATAATATCGGTCAACGGTTCTTGAGAGAGAATTTTCTAATTTTAATTGGGAAAGGTCTATGTTTTGGAAAGCCTCACCTCATTTTCGGTCCAACACGTATTTATAGCATTCCCGATGATGTCATGGGGTGAGTACAGATAATCATCAAGAGACCAGCTGAGAGCTGCAGGGTCGGGGTCTGCCCCCATTAAGTAAAATTAATTTGATTATGGTTATAAAACATTAAAGATCTACTTGAATATTTAAAGATATTAAAGACTAATTTCCCAAAAAGAAAAGAAGAAAAAGACAATGTTAGAAACGTTTTTGTGATTAGACTAATTCCCCAAAAAAAAAAAAAAGAAGAAAAAGACAATGTTAGAAACGTTTTTGTGATTAATCCATATAAGTCCCCTCCCTGAACGCCACACCCTAAGTCACATTCAAATATTTAGCTGTTTTCCCTGTAAAGTTATAGTTCAAAAAAACTAAAATAGACAAAGAGAGTGACAAAGTTGATGAAATGTCTCAATTAGTAGAGGCAAAATTGGTGTCCGCTGAGAATACTGCAGCCAATGCTCAAAATCCGCATGTCCTGGTGGTAACATTTCCTGCAACAGGGCCACATCAATCCAGCCCTTCAGTTTGCTAAGCGGCTCATCAGAATGGCCATAGAAGTGACCTTCGCCACGAGCGTTTATGCTCATTGTCGCGTGTAGAAAGCCCCAGGCATGCTTAAGGGCTTAAACTCAGGGACGGCGGTACATGGTCCCTTATGGGGTCAATTGACCCCACTGAACTTAAAAAGAAAAAATTAACTCTTTATATACATTATACACATTGACACTACTGCAAAATCAAAATGATCCAATTGATTTAACAAATAAAACAAACAAAAAAATAAAAAAAAAGAAAATGAGTCTGGATTATGGGTAGTTTTCTTTTTTTCCTTTTTCTTTTTGGCGGTATAATATGTAGTTTTTATGTATTCGTGATTATATTTTTAATAAAGTAAAAGAATAGAATATCCTTGTTCTTAAGGTTCTATTTGGCATATTTCACTACTATAGAAGAATATGGGTAATATGAAAAGTTAATGAGGGTATTTGGGTTTTGAACAAAAACTCATTGGAGAAATGGGGCTTACTCAATGTTAATTTATCTTCCTCACTTTTATCTTTTAGAGTTTTCTTGTTTCCTAGTGGATCTTTTAGCATTTAGAAATCAACTTGATGCTTATATCATTATTCAGCATTTGAGTAGTGAATTCAATAATATTAAGGGGCTAGTAATTTTGCTAAAATTATATATCCTTCAATTTATTTGCTTGTTAAATTAGCTTTGATTTTGTTAATTACAACTATAAGTACTGAATGAACAATTTTTACTATGAATTCTGTGAAAAATAGATTAAGATATTTAATAAGTGATGGATTATGGAAAGCTTTTTTCAAACAAATATACAATACTTTTAAAATATAAGATTTTGGTCAAGAAACAAATCTAATATTCTTCTGTAAAATATTAAAGCTTTTTTTTTTTGTCCCCGGCTCCATCGCTGCTTAAACTCTGCGGCCTTCTCTGATGGATTTGATGATGGCTACAAAGCTGGGGTAACTGATGTGAATCGTTACATGACAGAGCCGAGGAATTGTGGATCAAAAAGCTTGAGAGACATCGTCCTCAGCATTGCTAAAACCCGCCCGATAACGTCCCTGGTACACACTATTTTGCTCCCCTGGGCTGCAGATTTGGCGCGTGAATTTCACATCCCATCTGCTCTTCTTTGGGTTGAATCAGCCACAATTTTGGATATCTACTACTATTATTTCAATGGCCATGAGGATGAAATTATTAAGAATAGCATTGAACCCAATTGATCAATTCAGCGACTTCCGTTTCTGCTTTCAAGCAGTGACTTGCCCTCTTTTATGGTTTCTTCATCAAATACATATAGTTGTGCGTTGCCATTATTCAGGGAGCAGCTAGAGAAA
The DNA here is from genome assembly GCA_028554755.1 of Cordia subcordata. NCBI lineage: Eukaryota > Viridiplantae > Streptophyta > Magnoliopsida > Boraginales > Cordiaceae > Cordia > Cordia subcordata. The sequence goes on along the minus strand of JAPTOF010000010.1, from coordinate 8,890,027 downwards.
GTTGGTGCTGAAGAAAACCCCAAAATACTTGTGAAACACATTTGATGCTCTTGAGCCTGAGGCTCTCAAGGCAACTGAAAAGTACAGCTTGATTGTTGTTGGGCCTTTGCTTCCATCAGCTTTCCTGGATGGAAAAGATCCCACAGACACTTCATCTAGTGGTGACCAATTCGAAAAATCGAAACGCTACATGGAATGGTTGAACTCAAAGCCTGAATCGTCTGTTTTTTCTGTATCATTTGAGAGTTTCTTGAAACTACCCAGAAGGCAAATGGAGGAGACGGCGAGTGCGTTATTGGAGACAGGCAGGCCATTTCTGTGGGTGATAAGGGCGAGCGAAAATGAAGACGAAAAGGAGGAAGAGAAATTAAGCTGCCTGGAAGATCGGAGCAAAAAGGCATGATAGTGCCATCGTGTTCGCAGCTAGGGGTTCTATCACATCCATCTTTGGGATGTTTTGTTGTTGGAAAATATTTTGGATTTACAAATACTTAGACAACTTTAAGAGCGCAAGGACGAATAAAATTACTACTAAATATGATATATATTGAATATAAAAATTCTCAAAGTATATAGATTATTATCTTTACAATAGAACTCACTTTTCTTTCAATATTTTCTTCTTTCCACTCACTCTTTTTTCCTTTTCTTTCTTGCTTGTCAAAACACTTTGTAAAGCACTCTTATTTATACTAGTACTAGCTTACTCCACACATTTAATGAATATCTAGGAAAACTAAATATATTTAACTAAGTTCATGGCTATCAAAGATATATCATGTATGTACATGAATCTCCCTTTGCTAAGTTCCATGAATCAATCATTATTTCTTATATCTAATTAATTTTGGTTTGCATTCTCCAACACCCCCCTTCAAACCAAAATCATCCTGATGCCAAGTAAAGATCTTAACTTCTTGAATGCATTAGCTGGTAATGCCTTCGTGAAAATATCTGTCACTTGATTTGAAGTGTTGCAATACTCCAGAGAATTTTTTTTCATCTTGACATGCTTTCGCAAGAAATGATACTTGAGATCAATATGCTTGCTCCTTCCATGTTGCACTAGATTCTTTGACAACTCAATTGCAGATTTGTTATCAACATATATGATAGTTGAATCTTCTTGTAGATAATTAAGTTCCTTCAACAAATTCTTTAGCCAAATTGCTTCACAAACTGCTAAAGATAGTGCAATATACTCAGCTTCACATGATGATAAAGGCTACCACTTTGTTTCTTTGATATCTAACTGAGAGTTGCTGATCCCAAAAAGAACACATAACCAGTTGTATTTTTTCTTTCATCTTGGTCACCTCCCCCAATCACTGTCAGAATAGGCATACAATGAAGCATCATTCTTATTGGAGTATAAAAGGCCAAAATTTATGGTACCCTTAATATATCTCAAAATCCTTTTTGCTGCAAGCTAATGAGACTCTTTAGGTAATTCCATATACCGGCTTAAAAGACTAACACCATAGACAATATCCGGTCTTGTAATTGTGAGGTAACGTAAACTTCCAATCAAGCTCTTGAAAAGGGTAGGATTAACAGATTTTCCTTCTCCATTTTTTGTCATTCTTAAACCAGGAGCAACGGGAATTTCCACTGGATTGCAATTCTCCATCCTAAATTTTTGAATTAGCTCAGTGACATACCTTTTTTGTGATATGAAAATGTCATCATCTTGTTGATGCACTTCAATGCCAAGAAAGAAGGACATAAGTCCAGCATCTATCATTTCGAATTCTTTGAACATTGCTTGCTTGAATTCATCGAACATTTTTTGGCTGTTCCTAGTAAAAAGTAGATCATCCACATAAAGACAAGCCATAAGCATTTTACCTTGCTCATTTTTCTTTGTGTAAACTGCATGCTCCAGAGGACATTTGATGAAGCCATTCTCTTGAAAATATTTATCAATTCAAGAATTCCATGCTCGGGGGGCTTGTTTTAGTCCGTACAAAGTCTTCTTCAAACGATACACCTTGTAAGCCTTCAGGTTGATCAACATAGACTTTTTCCTCAAGTATTCCATTCAGAAAGGCTGATTTAACATCTAAATGGAATATCATTTGCTGCAAGAGATATCAACATTCCCACCGTGTCAAGTCAAGTAACTGGAGAAAAAACTTCTTCGTAGTCAATCCCATATTTTTGCTTGTAACCTTTTGCGACAAGCCTTGCCTTGTAGCGGTCAATCTTTCCATCTGCTGTCCTCTTAATTTTGTTCACCCATTTGACACCAATAGATTGTTGTCCTTTAGGAAGTAAAGTTAGCTCCCATGTGTCATTCTTTTCAATGGCACGTATTTCCTCCATCATTGCTTTCTTCCAACAGTCCTCTTTTACAGCTTCTTTAAAGGACAATGACTCATGATCAGCATAGAGACATAGCAAATCTACCTCTTCAGTTTCTTCATAAATCTCTCTTATACTACGACTCTTGATTGGTGGAGATGACGAACTCCCAGGGCTTGAAATTGGTGAGCTTTGATTTTGAGCAGTTCTCGCACGATGAGGAGTCGCCGCTATTTGTTCTGGAATTTCTTGCCTTGTCATTTCTTCTTCTTCGACTTCAAGTTGATTTTCTTTTCTTGAACCATCTCCATCCATTCTCCATGTTTCATTTTCACAAAAAACAACGTCTCTACTCACCACTATTTTATTAGTTAATGAATTGTAGAGCTTGTAGGCTTTGACTTCTCACTGTAACCAACAAAAATACATTTCTCACCTTGATTATCCAATTTTTTCCTTTTCACCTCTTGTACATGTGCATAGGCTACACAACCAAAGACCCGAAGATGGCTAACAATTGGTTTGTGGCCATTTCAGGCTTCCTGCGGTGTCATATTTTTTACACTTTTGGTTGGACATCTATTCAACAAATAAGTTGTACATGTCACTGCTTCAGCCCATAAATTTTTTGATAAATTTTTCTCCTTCAATATAGTCCTTGTCATGTCAAGAATTGTGCCATTTTTTTTCTTTCCAATGCGATTTTGTTGTGGGGTATATGAAGCTGTAAATTGTTGTTTGATACCCTATTTTCTGCAAAAGTCTTGAAAATCTTTTGAGGTGTTTTCACAACCTCTGTCAGATCTGAGAATTTTAATTTTGTAACCACTCTTCATTTCAACGAATGCCTTGAAACTTTTAAAAATATCAAAAGCAGCTGATTTTTCCTTCAAAAAATAAACCCATAACTTTCTGCTGAAATCATCAATGAACGAAATAAAATACTTGTTACCTCAGAGAGATGATGTCTCAAAAGGTCCACAAATATCTATGTGCACCAAGTGTAAAGGTGTATAAGCCCTCCAGGATTTTGCACTTTGAAAACTATTTCTTTGCTACTTACCAAGAGTGCACGCTTCATACACATATTCTGTCTTTTCAATTGATGGTAACCCATGGACCATGTTTGAATTGGACAAACGCTTGAGACCGTTAAAGTTCAAGTGTCCAAAACGAAGATGCCATTTCCATGACTCATTATTAATCAATCCTTGAAGGCATTTCTCAAAACTCGTACTTAGATGCAGCAGAAACATATGGTTGCTTGACATTTGAACTTTTGTGATAAGTCTTCCATGTGTATCTCTCAAGAACGAAAAAAGATTCTCCATGTGTATTATATACCCTTTTTCAAGTAGTTGCCCAACACTTAAAATATTGCTTTTCATGTTGGGTACATAACACACATTAGAGATAAATTGGGCAGCACCATTCTTTTGATAAAATTTAATTTTACCTTTGCCTTTCATTGCTAATTTGGATGAATCTCCCAGGCTCACATTGCCATCCACATTTTCTTCAAGTTCCTCAAAAAGTTCTTTTTCCCGCACATATGGTTGCTTGCTCCTGAGTCAAGATACCAAACATCAGTTTGATGTCTAGACTCTTCATGTGCCAAAAGAAGTGTGTCTTCCTCGTTTTCTTGCTTGGAGGTTTGAAGAAAATTAGATTGTTTTTCATTGTTATTCCAACATTCAGAAGCATAGTGACCGAATTTGTGGCAATTGTAACATTTAATATTTTTCGGTTTCCACGCCCTTGTCCACGGCTAGCTCTTCCTTTACCTCTTTCTCTGCCTTGTTGATTTCCAAAATTCTTTATTTCTTCTTACTGATGTGGGTTTCGAAAATTACCTCTACCTCAGGCTCTTCCTTGATTACCACGTCCTCCATGGTAAGAACCTCCACCTCTTGATTTTTAGTCTTATAAATTAAGCTTTGATTCCAAAGCTTGCTCTATGGTGCTGACATTAGAATTCTTTTGAATGCATTGCTTATACACTTGGAATGATCCTATCAACTCTTCAATTGTGAGTTGATCCAGGTCTTTTGACTTTTCAATTGCATCCACCACATGCTCAAAAGACTTTGTAAGTGATCGCAATATTTTCTCAACAACTCAGACATCTTCAATAGTTTTTCCATTTCTTTTCAACTGATTAACAATTGAAAGTAAGCGAGAGAAATAATCAGAAATTAATTCACCTTCTTTCATGTGAGCATTTTCAAATTCACCTCAAAGTGTTTGCAGACGAACTTTTTTAGCACGATCCACTCCTTTGAACAAAGTGGCAAGTTTGTCCCCTGCTTCTTTACTTGATTTTGCTTCTGCGATTTTCTCAAACATGGACTCACCTACACCTTGGTAAAGCAAAAATAATGTCTTTTTATCTTTATTTCTTAATTCACGCAATGATTGTTTTTGCTCCACATTCAAAGTTGCTTTAGCTTTTGCTGTGGGTTCTTCATATCCGTCCACAATAATCTCCCAAAGGTCTTGAGAACCAAAGAGAGCCTTCATTTGAATACTCCAAATTCCATAATTGTCTATAGTGAGTTTTGGAAGTTGAGGTTGCACAAGATTGTACACCATGGAAGAATTCACACTTTCAATTTACCGTGGCTCTGATGCCACTATGTTGGAAACTATTTTGAATTTATAAATACTTAGACAAATTTGAGAGTACAAGGAAGAATAAAATTACCACTAAATATGATATATATTGAATTTAAAAATTGTCAAAGTATATAGGCTGCTGCTTTTAAAATAGAACTCACTTTTTTCTCAATATTTTCTTCTTTTCACTCACTCTTTTTTCCTTTTCTTTCCTTCTTGTCAAAACACTGTGAAAAGCACTCCTATTTATACTATTACTAGCCTACTCCATGCATTTAATGAATATCTACAAAAATTAAATACATTTAACTAAGTTCATGGCTATCAAAGATGTATCATGTATGTACATGAATCTCCCTTTGCTAAATTTCATGAACCAATCATTATTCTTTGTATCTAATTAATGTTGGTTTGCATTCTCCAACATTTGTGACACATTGTGGATGGAATTCTACGTTGGAAAGCTTAACTTGCGGCGTGCTGCTTGTGGCTTTTCCTCAATGTACTGATCAAGCCACAAATGCGAAGCTGACACAAGATGTGTGGAAGACAGGAATCAGGGTAACAACAAAGGAAGATGGAACAGATGAGAGTGATGAGATCAAGAGATGTATAGAAATGGTTATGGATGGTGGAGAAGGAGGCCAAGAGCTGAGAAGAAATGCTAAAAAATGGAAAGATTTTGCAATGGAAGCCATGTCAGAAGGCGGTTCTTTGCACAAGAATTAAAATCGTTTATTGACGAAGTTAGAAAATGTTGAGACTACTTTCCAGGTGTGATAACCTAGATTCGTGTGACTGGGCGGGGATTAGTTTTGGGTTGAGGGTTTTTAAAATATTAAAAAAAAGGTTAGAAATTGTTCCTAGCTAGTTTTATTTTACTCTAATTCTCCTCCTCTAGCTCTCTGATGTTATTTTCTTCGCGTCCTCTTTCTTTTATAACCAATTTAGCAAACCAATCCTCAATGTTAAGATTAGTATTGATTGTAAATTAGTGGTGAAGCGTGTGTGGCCATTTAATTTCCTCTTTTCGCCTGATATGCACTGTTAACTTCTTTCTCTTATCTCATGTTACATGTTGCTTGCCGCTCTTACGATTTGATTTCTCAAGAGCATGTGCTAGTCAAATTTGCCCTGGTGACCCGTGTGAAGAAGTTGTTATTTGATGGTTGTATGAAGGTTAATCTTTTATCAATGAGTTCAAGCTATTTTCGTTTTATACAGTTGCCGTCTTCAAAGTTACTTTTATCAGCATTGGTAGTGGTTGTTAGTTTTGATTGGTCTCAAGTGCTATCTTTGTTGGGATGTTTTTAAATTTTGTTTTTTGTGATTCTAATTGTTTTCTTATCTAATAAAAGTTTAATGTACCGACAAAATATCTAATTACAAGAACTATTAACCAATAAAAATTGAAACAGTGGTATGTGAGTCTCCCGTATAAAACCAGTCTATAACCTCCAAGGTATGTAGAAACATTTATCAAGAGATAAATCCAAAGTAATGAACAACAGTCAGAGAGTTTTGGTAGTAACAAATATAGACTTAAAAGATAGCACAATCCTCTTTTTTAAATGAAAAGGTCCAGGATCTAATTCAAACATGGTTGTGATAAACACAAAGTTTGGTAGGAATGTAAAAATGAGATAAAAAAAAGCCCAGTCAGTAGTAGGGCCTGCCAAAATGGTATGGGGTCTTACCATATACAAAGGTTGTTTCGATTGATTTTATTAAAAATTGGTTTGTCCTACATATGCTTTTTTAGTGAGTTTTTATCGTAAAATCTATTTTGTATTTGTATTCACCAATTGAGAAGTAACTTTTAAACTATGAAAGTCATTGGATAAAAGAAGTAAAAACACCTTTTTTCTAGAAAAAAATATTACCAAGAAGAATGCACAAAAGCTCTTGCTCTTCTCTTTATATTAGTGTTTGCATTAAGAAAAGACTTAATATAGAAACAAATAATTTAAATTATTAATTAAAACCTGAATTTTAATGAGGAAATCTTTTACTAATGCATGCTAATATAATAACTTTCTTCCTAATTTTTATAGTGTTTGATAAAAAGCAATATTATTTGTTGTCCCAGAGTAACTTGTAGAAAATAGATATTATTGTCTCACACCAACTTTGCCTTCTTCTTCTTCTTCTTCTTCTTTTTCTTTTTTTTTTCTTTTCTCTTAACCATCATATACGCCTCTTCTTTTCATAAAAAAAATGTGTTGTACGCAAAATCTTTCAAAATGTCTAAAATCCCATTCTATACATAAAGATCTATAATTCTATACAATGTCACTATATTTACAAGGTTGAACTTTTGGTCAATGTCCATAGTAATCCTGTCGATTGTATTGGCCAAATCTATAAAACTCCCTGGAAATGGCATTTTGGGTCCAGGGTTGACTAAGGGGACAATGCATGTGTATTGCCCAAACTCATAAAAAGCCCAGGGACGAACCCTTGGGTCAGCGGCAAATCCCGGGGATCAACTCGCATGACTAATGGACATCAGATAATGAGGATAAGCCGGTTGTTCGGTTCAACAAATTGCAGGACTGAGGTTGTGGGCATAAAAGTAATGTGTCCAAACGGCTATAATTTAGGGATTCAGCCCCCATATAAGCTTGAGGACACGGACTATTCATCCTATTTCAAACACCTTGTCATTTTCTTGTATCTCCGATACTCCATCTCCAACAAGAAGGAGTTCTGGACTCAATTCTCGCAAGGTCCGAGATCTTTAATTGTAAATTAAATGGTCTATGTTTATAATTTGCTCTTCTGAAGTGAAATCGATGCCATCAATCCTTCTTGTTTTTTTCATGCCATAGATGGTAGATAGCCGTGCAAAGAACACTCTTGAAAAGGTCTGCTTTAAATGTAGAGCCTTTTCCCAAATCGCAAAGCTTCCTGACCACCCCATCCTAGACCATGTTAATGTTGTCAATCTAAGCCTCGAGTATAATGCTTCGAGATTCTAGATGAGAAGTATCCTGCACTATTGGTAAAAGAGACGAAAGATAAACAAATATTGATGGGCGCCCTTGTCCCTCTACCAAGCAAATTTCGTTGGGTACCAACCCCTTTTCCTTTTTGGAGACTTGAATCTATTTATATTTCATAAAATATTCGGGAGAAACTAGATATTTATGCAGAGTTTTCCATGACCCAAAAGAAAAAAAAGTTGAGTGTAAGCTTAGCTTGATATTTATGCAGAGTTTGATTGGTGGTAAAGGGTTAAAAAGAAATCAGTCTTCATTTCTATATATCATCCTTTACTCTTCAACTTATTCCTGACCGATTTCCTTTTTTTTTTTTTTTTTTTTTTTGGGGAGGTTCTTTTTGGGGGCAAATAGGGGACCATGCCCCCTTCCCCAACCTTTTTTTAACAAAAAAAAATTTTATGCCTAGTTTGGTATAATGGAATAGTTTAAAAAGAAATGGTCATTCTAGCCAAAATGGATCAAGGCAGAATACTTATAAAATACTTATTTTTTTTTTTATTTTGTTTGTTAAAACTGTGAAAATGCTAAAATGAAATTCTCATTTTATTTCATAACTTACAAGTTAGAATAGAATGAAAATATTCTACTAAAAAAGAAATACACTCGTTTCTTTGATTTGGCACAAATTTAAGTTTATGCATGACAATTAATTTTATACAATACTAAAATAGATTAAAATACTTTTACTAGTCTTTTGATTGTCAATAAAAAATAGCATTACTTATTCTATCATTTTTATTTTAACATCATATTTCAATTTATTTACTTTTTTAACAAAATTAAGGGAAAAAGTTAACTATCTAATAGAAATACACATTTTTTTTACTAAAAAGGTGTTAAAAATGAAAGAAACACGTTTATTTTTAAATATTTAATTTTTTACTTGTCAAAATTTTAGATTTTTTTAAAATAGAAATTGAAAATGTGTTTAATGATAGATAGGACATAATTATTTTTTGTGGTTTTGCTTTATTTTCTATTGATTCTCAGTCTTACTTAAGTTGGAATACTTGGACTTGGCTAAAGAATGGGTTTTTTTGACTTTTTTTGAATGTCATTTCATACAATTAATCTTATCAAATAAAAGAAAAAAAAAATCAGAAGTTGTAATGACCATTTCATTTCAGTACACCAAACATAACCTTATGTATTTGTTCCCTATGGCGGAGGCATATACGAGGGAAGAGGTGTATAGGCACCCTTGGCTTTCTTAAAAGAAAAGAAGAAAAAGTTAATGTTGTTTTCTTAATTATTTTTTGTTAATAAAAGACCAATTTACATAAAGTTCATTCTCTAGGTTTTACCCTCTTCATAATGAGAGTGTTCCTCTTTGTGATTGTGACGAGTGATAAAAAAAATATAAATTTGTAATTTATTGTATAGAGAATAAAAGTAAAACAAATTAAAATTAAAAAAAAAAGATGATTAAAAAGAGAGAAAATAATAAATAACTTTTTAATCTCTTACATAAAGAGAAATATATTAAATAACACTGATTATAATAAGTTAAAAGTTCAACTATTTTAAGATATTAAGTCATGTCAAGAATAATTAAGATGTAATTTTATTTACCATGACTATAGTTATTTATTTATATCTCTGGTGTATATTTAGAAATCATTATTATATTAATTATTATTTATTTTTACTAATTATTTTTAATTTATATAAAAAAATTTATACATAAATGTCCCACTAACCCTCACATCCTAACTCTGCCATTGCATATAAACATAAATACACAAAACCCTGTTGATGCATTTTATATGAAAAAGACTTAATTGTTTGATGATTTTAAGGTGTTTAAGAGCAGCAGTTATGGTGGCAGACAATACATAATCAACTGAGTTAGTAATTGTCACATATGATTACTAAATGAGCACCAATTACTCGGAATCTTTTGACTGCTTTATGCTTTTACAATATTTTCAACAAATTATGTGTGCTGTAACTGTATGCTTTCCGTATTACTTGTCCAAAGGGAAAAACAGAAAACTATATGCTTTTCCTTAGTTAATTTCACATCAATGCAAAAATTTTATTTTTCTTACTTGGATGCGCGGAGTCATCTAATTTATTTTCATAAATTTATTTCCCGCAGGAAAGTCAAGCAGGATTTGAAAGAAATTAAAAAGTCACGAAAAAATTGGAAAAAATCACGTACATAAAAAGTTAATACTGTAGTTCACGATATGTAAAGTACATATTTTTCATAAGTTAGAGTTTTTTTTATTAAAAGTTTTAAAATTAAAATTCTTAATTTCATATTTTATTAAGTTCAAAATCTAAAAACACTCTTTTCCTTATAATTTATTTAGCAACTATTAGTGGTTAAACTTACCATTGGATTCTCTATATTTACCACAAAGATGATGTATCTCACCTTTTGATAAGAGTAGAGATAAAATCTAGACATAAGAAAAAGAGTGTTAATGTGTTATCATATATAGCACTTGAAGAAACGGGCTCGGATCCCCGTGGTAGCTTCAACTGCTAGTCAATTGAGGGTTAAATTTACCATATATCTCTATCCCTGGTTCCCTGTCGTTCAAATTTAATTTAATTTTAAAATATTTATATTAAATCTCAATATTTCAGAAAGAAAGTTATAAAATTAGCCCCATTATTTATTTAAAGGCATTCATTATTATCCTCAATAATTTATAAAATTAATTAACATAATCCTATTTTTCTTTAGAAAAATGAGCAAAAAAAAGAAACTAATTTAAATTATTTTTTAAAATATTAAGAACTAATGTGGATTTTTTTAAATAAAAAATAAGGATTAGTTTGATTTTCTATAAAATGAACACTAATTCAAATTTTTTAAAATATTAAGGATCAATTTAAAAAGAATTGAATTTAAAAGAATGACAACAATAGGAACCGTTGATAAATTAACCTATCAATAATTAATCAATGCTAATCTTTAATTTGATTGAAGATTGATACATGGCGTAAAGCACCAAGTAAATTATTGACAAGGCTCAAATTACATCCGTATGAAGAGTAGTGATAGAAATTTTTAGTAGTTTTATCACTTAGAATATCACCTTTCACAAGAATAAAAAATTATATTAAATAATAAATATTAAATGATGATAATATTATTATTATATATGAAATAGAAGATGACTAAGAAAAGGGGAAATTCAGCGAAAGATCCTTTTTTTTTTTAATAAAAGGGAAGGGACTTCTCCCTAGAGTTTTATTGCTACCAAGAGGAAAATTACACATTGGAGGGGAACCAAACCTTATCTGTGTGATTGACAAACAAACCAACCACAAGTTACAAATGCAACCTAGCCAGTCTATATGCAAATGCAAGACAATTAAAGTAAACAAGGTGGAGGTCATACCCTTACCACCCTTACAAGCCCAGCAAATTACCTGCGAATACTAGGAATTGAAGGTTGAATTTGTCACATCGAAGAAGATCCCGAGCAACCTGAAATCCACAGATGAAAGAAGCATGACAAAGCGGGTACATGAGACCCCTTTATTAGCTAAGAAGTCTAATTCAACAAAAGACCCTTGTTATATATAAAAATGTTATTTAGGTTGTTACTATTTCAAAATTAATCTACTTGGTTTCTAATATTTGTAAAAAAAATGTCAATTTAGTTGCTATTATTTTTAAAAATAACTTATCAATTGGTTCTTAATATTTGTAAAAGAAGTCAACTTCATCTCTATTAACTAACCATGTATTAGTCATATGATAATTTTTAAGGACAGTGTAACAATTAAGTTGACACTCTCTGTAAGTATTAGAGACCAGATAGTTTGTTTTTGGACCGATAGAGATCAAATTGGTATAATTTATCTATAATAACAAGTGAATTATTCTTAAAATAATAAGAACCAAAATGACTTTTTTTTTTTTGCAAACAGTTGAGTGAAACTTAGAAAGGAAAAAAGGAAGTAGCTAGGTTAAAGCACCAACACTAATCAGAAACAGCATAACGGTAAACACCTCTACTTGGACATCTTTTCAACTTCTTCAACAAAAGATTGCAAATTCTTGTGTGAAGAACCACCTTCCTCCATAGATTCCCTTGCCAAAGCTTTCCATTTCTTAGCATTTCTTCTCACTTCTTGGCTCTTTTCTCCTCCATCCATAACCATCTCTATACATCTCTTGATCTCATCACTCTCAGCTCTTCCATCTTCCTTTGTAGTTACCCTGATTCCTGCCTTCCACACATCTTGTATCAGCTTAGCATTTGTGGCTTGATCTGTCCATTGAGGAAAAGCCACAAGTGGCACCCCACAAGTCAAGCTTTCCAATGTAGAATTCCATCCACAATGTGTCATAAAACACCCCAAAGATGGATGTATTAGAACCTCTAGTTGCCAACACCATGGCACTATCCTGCCTTGTTGCTCCAATTCTTCCATGCAGCTTAACTTCTCTTCTCCATTTTGGTTCTCTCTTATCACCCACAAAAAAGGCCTCCCTGTCTCCAGCAACCCTCTTGCAATCTCCTCCATATGATTTTTCGGTAAAATCAACAAACTCCCAAACGATATGTAAACAACAGATGATTCAGGCTTTGAGTTCAACCATTCAATGTAGTCTTTCGATTTTTCGAAAAGATCACCGCCAGGCGAAGTATCTGAGGGATCTTTTCCATCCAAGAAAGCTGATGGAATCAGGGGTCCAACACCAATCATGTTGTACTTCTCAATAGTCTTGAGAGCCTCAGGCTCAAGTGCTTCAAATGTGTTGACAAGTACTGTAGCTTTCCCTTCAGCGTCAAGTTTATCTAGCTGCTCTTTAAAACATGGCAATGCAAAGCTATATGTATCCGGGCCTGAACGAACAATAAATGAGGGCAGGTCATTGCTTGAAAGCAATGGAAGTCCAGGTAGCTGAATAGTCCAATTCCGGCCACCGCCAGCACCATTACCGTTGCCATTTCCACTGATCTTATCCTTATACCCATTGAAGTAATAGTAGTAGAGATCCAAAACCGTGGCAGGTTGAGTCCAGAGAAGAGCAGATGGGATGTGAAGTTCGCAAGCCAAATCTGCGCACCATGGAAGCAAAATGGAGTAAACCAGGGACGTTACGGGGCGGCCTAGGCCGGCGAAGCTGAGGATGATGTCTCTTAAAGCTTTTGTCCCACGATTTTTCAGCTCTGTCATGTATTGAGTGGCATCACTTGGGTTGAGTTTGTAGCCCTCATCATATCCATCCGAGAAGGCTGCAAAATTTAAGCCTTTGATAAGCACGTTTGGGGCTTTCGAGATGTGACGATGAGCATAAACAGTTGTGGCAAAAGTGACTTGTAAGCCCATTCTGGCGAACCGCTTAGCAAGTTGTAGAGCTGGATTGATGTGTCCCTGTGAAGGAAATGTTACCAGGAAGACATGGGGGCTTTGCGCCATGGCTGTACCAGGTCACACTAAAATTTTTCTTTTCTTTTTTTTCTTCTTATTATTTGATACAAGAGGAATTTTTGCGTGAACTTTTAGTGTGTTTCAGCCAAACATTTATAGGGAGAGAAAAAAGCTAGAAAACGTTTTGATTAAGGGCGTCGTGAAACACGACGGGTTTCGACCCAAAAAAAAGAGGAAAAGCACAAGGGACCATTGCATGCAATCAATTGTGTTAATGGTCCCTTATTTATATTAGTGGTAATAATATTGTATTATTTTTTATTTGTGCTGATAAATTAGTCTTATAATTAATAGTTTTATATTACTAGACTAAACACCATTTTTTTTTGTTAAAAAACATGTTAAATCTCATATGAGATGCATGTGAATCACACATGGACCACATATTTGCTATTCTTTTTCAAGGTTAAAATTGTGTGCCTCAAATGAGATTTAACATTGTTCTAAGAGAAATGGTGACACAAAACTATTAGCTATGAAATTAATCAATTACGAATAAAAATAAAGGATAAAATTGTTACACATGACAAAAGATAAGTAAAAATTGGTGTGATTTGTCCATCGAAAATCTTCAAAATTATGGTTATCTTTTCCATTCTTATTCTTTTATTTTGTTTTCTTAATTACATCAATATAATTCTTTTTTCTTTTTCTTTCATCTCATGTACTACCACATCACTTTCACCCATCTTCATCGTTATCTAACTTGACCACACCTCGTTTGTAAGCCTTTGGCACAGTAGCTAGAATTGTGGAAAGGACATACTCTACGGACCAAAAGAGAAGTGGGAAACATAAAATTTGGTAAACCTGACGTTGTACATGACGGTTGTAGGAGCACGTCTTAAAATTTCGTCCTTGCGATTCACATGTCAAGGAGGGTGTTTGGCTTTGCTTATTTTATGTGCTTATAAGTTTTTAAAAAAATATTTTCTTAAATATTTTTTATTATTTAAATACTTATAAATACCAAATAAGCAAAGTCAAACACCCTTAAGATGTTATTGTACTTGCACTTATATACATATCATCTTAAGATTATTTGAATTAGATTCCAAATAAGATTGAAACTCTAAAAAACAATTCAGCTTAACTTTTTCTACAAATTAGAATTTTTATTTTTTGAAAGAAAATACTTTTTTCAAAAGTTCTTAAAAAAATACTTTTTAAAAAAATCAGTCCAGACAAACCCTAAAGAGAACCTGAATAAGCAATGCCAAACAGCTTTTTCTTTTTCTCCCTTTTTTCTAAACAAATATTACTTTTTTTTTCCTTCTTTTTAAAATTATTACACTTTGGAACTATTTTTTTAAAAAAATTGGTTTGGGGTTTTGGAAACGCCTAGCTAGAAACCTCTTTGAAAATGTTGCTCTTTCTGTTATTTTTATTTATTTATTTATGTATCTTTCATGTCAAAGAGCTCTGCTGTCAACATATTTGCAATAAATTAGCTGTGTGGCGTTTTACACGACTTATCTCTTAACCAATGAAATCTATGCTTTAGTTTCTTATATTCACCAAAAATGTGTGTTATCTTGTGCATATTAGACAGAAGAATGTATTTGTATGGTTATGGTACCAAACAAATATAATCTTGTATTTGTGCGTCCCAAGATATTTAATTTCTTGTGGCGGGTGTAATGGGTGTCTGTCATATCGACCATGATGTCTCCTGTCTGCATCACAGCATCAGCCATCAGATAGAACCCCTAGCTTCAATTATCCGGAAACGGCTTATTTACTAGAATAATCGTGAAAAAAAAAACTAATTAACTAATGTCATGCTAAATTCATTATCTAATTTGAAGTGTGTTTTAAAATTTAATACTTAATTAATGCATTTTTAAATTCAAAGTCTAATTTAAACTCTAAATTAAAATTTAATGTTTGACGAGTTTCGTAATTCCAAATTCAAATCTAATTCAAAGTGTATTTAAAGTGTATTTGTTGTAACACACTACAAGATACAATATTGTCGCTA
This sequence comes from Cordia subcordata, assembly GCA_028554755.1. Lineage (NCBI taxonomy): Eukaryota > Viridiplantae > Streptophyta > Magnoliopsida > Boraginales > Cordiaceae > Cordia > Cordia subcordata. The sequence goes on along the minus strand of JAPTOF010000010.1, from coordinate 8,874,715 downwards.
ATGTGGGACCGATCAATTGAGAAGTAAAGTACTCCTCAAGTGAGGTTATTTTTATTTTTAACCTTATTTTTTAATTTGCTTCAAAAAATAACCCAGTTTTGAGGGGTAGCAAAAGTAGACTTTTCGAACTTATGAAGTTCGAAAACGAAGTTACAAAGTTCGACTATGTGAAGGGTAAAAAAAAAGGAAATTATAATATGAGATATCGAACTTCTGAAGTCCAACTAAGAATTCGAAATTCAGAAGCTCGGACTCGAACTTCTGAAGTTCGATTGAATGGATGTACACACAGGGCATTAAAGCAGAATCTCGAAACTCGAAGTCGAAATTCGAAATACATAGTCGAACTTCTGAAGTTCAAACAGTATACTCGAACTTCCGAAGTTCGATATCTAGCTTTTGTTCCTTGATTCGAACTTCTGAAGCTCGACTGCTCAGAAACCCAACACAGCTGGCCGTTATCGAAATTTGAAAGGTCGATAATCGATAACGCGCGTGTATCGCTGCACGTAATAGACAGGGCATTAAAGCAGAATCTCAAAACTCGATGTCGAATTTCAGAAATTCGAAATACATATAAAATCGAACTTCAGAAGTTCGATTATGTTGCACTCGAACTTCAGAAGTTTGAAATCGAGTTTTTGTTCCTCGATGTCGAACTTCTGAAGTTCGACTCCTCTACTATTTAAACCCCCGCCCGAACCCTCCTCTTCCATCCGAAATCTCACCTCTCCTCTCCTTTTTTGCTCTCTCCCTCTCTCATTTTTCTCCCACCCAATTTGAAAATTTAGTACAAATTTTCCACATCCTAGAATTTTGCCTAAATCTTGTAAGTTTTCTCTTTTTTTTTTTGGTATCGAATTTATATGTTTTAATGTGTTTGTTTGTTTAATTTATATGATGTTAAATTTCGAAATTATATGTTAATTACATGTTGCCTACGTCTAATTTGAAAATTATATTATTGTCTAGTTTAGTGGAATATTAATCATATTGGTTTATTTTATATGTTAATTATATGTTGCTTAACACGTTAAATTTTAAAATTAGACAATTGTTTAGTTTAGTGGAATATTAATTTTGTTGGTTTAATTTATATGTTAATTATATGTTGATTTATTTCAGGAATATTAATCATTTTATGATGATGGGATGTATTAATCATTGTGTATATAATTTGTGTACATATAATCAGTATGCATATAATTAGTGTGAATTTATAATTATTCAATTAATCATATAAAGTTTTAGGGTTTTAGTGGCGTTTAAGGGTTTTAGTGGAATTTTAGGATTAATTATGTTAATTATTAGTCAATTTAAGATGACGTTATGTAATAATTAAGTATTAAAGTTGTAGTTCTAAAGTATTTAACATGAATTTTATAAATTTTAAATAATATAAAATTTAAGAAATGAGAAAATTAAAGTTATAGGGCATATAGTAAGTAACTGAAGTTAGGGTTTTAGTGGAGTTTTAGGATTAATTATGTTCATTATTAGTAATTTTAAGATAAAGTGATATATTTGTTCAATATTAAAGTTGTAGTTCTAAAGTAATTAGTAATAAATTTTTTGACGTTTAGATAATGTTAAGCAGTATTAATTTTATTTGTTGTGCAATTTTAATTTGAAAATTATATTATTGTTTATTTTAGTGGAATATTAATCGTGTTGGTTTATTTTATATGTTTATTATATGTTGCTTAACACATTAAATTTCAAAATTAGACTATTGTTTATTTTAGTGGAATATTAATCATGTTGGTTTATTTTATATGTTAATTATATGTTGATTTATTATTTGGAATATTAATATTTTTATGATGATGGGATGTATTAATTGATGTAATTTTAAATAGTATGAATGTAGAAAAATTAAAATATTATGAATTTTACAGAGTTAGCAAAATTAGTTAAATATTAAGGTTGCAGTTTTAAACTAATTAGTAATAATTAGTACTTTTACATTTTTTTTAATTTACTTAATACTCGTAGGATCTATGGCTCATAGACCAGCTCCTAGCGATAGTTCAGTGTTATGCTATTACTATGACCACCCGGTGAATTATTTGTCGTCACCCCATCAGTTAGAGGAACACAAGATTTATAGGAGTGATAAAGAGTTATTCCTATGGACGGAGCATCCTGCTGTGCAGACGTCTTTATTGACAGCGGGATTTTTTGGATGTTATGCGGCTCGCTTCCATCAGGTTGACAATCCTCTTATTACTGCCTTGATTGAGAGATGGCGATCAGAGACGCATACATTTCATTTGCCTGTAGGCGAGGCCACGATCACACTCCAGGATGTCGCTGTATATTGGGGATTACCGATTGTTGGTCAAGTTGTCCCGGTGCTCGACGATACTAGTCGAACTCCGGAAGAGTGGTGGACACATATTCATCAGTATATTGAGGTATATGTATCTTTGGACAAAATTAGTGAAAGTTCAATTAACATACCCCATCTAAGGGAATTGTATGTAGCTCAAGGCACTCCGGAGAATCCTGATGTGGAGGAAGCGGAACGGCGGGCCCGTTTGTGGATTTTTTTGTTATTTGGCACCCATATGTTCACTGATTCGACAGGAAATAAATTATCGTTACATTGGTTAGACTTTTTGATTGACTTTGATCATATCGCTGAATATAATTGAAGCGACATGCCTAGCGATCTGTATAGATGGCTTTGTAAGGCTTGTTGCCGTGATTGTAGAGGCATGTGCGGGTCGTCATGCTGATTCAGGTAACACACTTACTCATCTCATTATTGTTAATGATATTTGAAGACGTATTATTGCTTATAATATAATTATCTTGTACAATGCAGTTTTTTGCTTGGGACAGACTCACGGCTTTTAGGCTAACACTGTGTGAGCAGACGGATAGGCACCATCAGAGGGATGGGCAAGCTGTTCACCCTGATTTCCCGTTGCCAGGCCCACCAAGCAGCTACATGTTCTTTGCGAGGAAGGATCTGAAGTGGGTTGCGGGCCGGACTGGTTTGAACGAGGCGCGGGACATGATTGACCGCCACCGGCGAGGTTTGAAAAAATTTACATCTCACATTTATTACTCTCCCTTGTTAATATACGTTGTATGTTTTATAAATTAATCTGCCGTTATTGTTGTGTTCCCAGTTTATTTGGCAGCCATTCGAGCATGCAATAGGTGGTTTGCCATAGTACTGTTTGGAAAATGCGGAAGTGTAGCGAGCATATGTACCCCTCATCGTTGGTAGGCGGGTTGAGTGGCACCATCTTGATCGGGTACTTCGGCAGTTCGGCATGCGGCAGACGATCCCTGTTAATCCACCAGCGTGGCAGAAGCACCGGGACGAGAAAGAGAAGATTACAGCCGAACAATATAATTCGGCAGTCGACATGTGGGTCAATTGGGAAAACACCATTGTGGCGACGGAGTTAGAGGACTTTCCCGATCTTGAGGCTTTGAGGGCGTATATGAGATGGCACTGAGGGATAACCATACTACATGCTGGACACCCTCGGACTAGTCATACAGACGACGGCTACATTGCGTTGGCCCACGATTAGAACAGTCTGGTTAGTGCAATATAAATGTTTTCCCATAAATTCGAATTTAGTACGCATTGATGCAATACCTATTAAAATTTTTGAAATTTTTCTTTATGCGGTATACGCTCAGCATGTGGTTAACCACAGTGGGAGTATTATACGGCAGTACGAGGCGGAAGACTTACGAGTAGATGCGGCTACTCTTGATTATATGGTGAGTCATCTGCAGGTCCTGTACATCAGAGGCCAGGCCGTACTTCAGCAGACCCAGCATGAGCACCTGTTAGACGACACGACAGCCATATATGACGTCCAACGTCCGCAATCGCCTCCACAAACTTTACATCGGTCGGGACAGCGGAGCCGTCATCATCATACCACTCAGGAGCCCAGCACTTCGTACACGCCGCCACAGCCTGGTAGGTCTAGCCAGTTTGAGTACGGCGGTCCGTCACATCAGGAGCCCAGCACCTTGAACACGCCACCGCAGAGGCCGTTATCTACCAGTGATTATCTGATAGATGACCAGACTGCTGAGCTGGTGTTCGAGGAGGACCATCTACTGCGTCGTACTCGTAGACGTACACAGTCACCACATCCACGGCCACGCATTTTACCCGACCGGACCAGCAGGGGTCGGAGGCCCGATTATTACACGCCTTCTCAGTATTGATGTAATTGAATAAACATTTTACATTTCAAACTTATTTTAGTAATTCTATGTAATTGAACTTTCATTTTTCATTGTTTTTTCGTACTTATTATCATGTCTCGATATAAATTGTGTTGATGTTGACAATATTTTGTGATGGAAAGATTTGACAATATCTTTTATTGAAAACATTACACACCATAGTAGAAAAGACTAATTAGCATCACATGCTACAACTTCATGATAACCATTTGAAGCTACGTATCTATTCTTAAGGGGCAATTTGGTGCAATATGCCCAGGGTTACGGCAATAACTACACTTTCTTCTGCCTACTTGGTCGGAATTGTCCATCTCGTTTGGTATACACCGAGTTCTTTCCCGCCCACGTCTTCTGTCGCGCACTCGTAAAGCATTCGGGAGTAACGTCCAACTGGGTCCTGGAGGCCAGTAAAATTCATGTCCAAGGGGTTGAAATGTCATATTATTTGTTGCCTCGAATGACTCTACCGTATAATAAAGATCAACCATGGTTGAAGGGTTTCCACCCCTATAACGGGCAACATATTGGGCATGAGAGCATGGCATATGATAGGCTGTCCACTTGCCACATATACATGTTCGTCCCACCCAATCTACCTCTTGTTCGTTGGGAACATCGTTCCATCGTTCTGGCATTCCACCGACCTGGTACCACTCATCTAGTCTGAATGCATGCAATCGCATCCGGTGTGAAGACGTCTGCCACTTTTCATATTTTTCTCTCTCTCGATCCGTCAGAATACGACCATCTCTACGCATGTGCATTGTGTTTGCCAACCTATCGTGGAAATATCCCTTTAGCTTTAAAAAAGCGTTATTTACTAGTGCTGTAATGGGCAATCCCCTGGCTCCGACAATCACACCATTGAAGCATTCAACATTATTTGTTGTCGCGACTTCATCTATAACCCCATCGTGGCTCAATGTCCATGACTCGACCGAGGTCGGCTAACATCCGTGCACCCGTACCAACGCCGATGGTCGTGGGTCGATATTACGAATAATGTCCATGGCGGTGATGTGCTTCCGTTTCTGGCTTTCTTTTCCAACTATCCAACACATGTCTTTTGCGAATTGGTTGTGCCATCTTTTCATCACATTGCTTTTTAAATGTCTCAAGCAAATGCGATGCTTTACTTGAAGTCGGCCGTCGGATGTTATTGTATTGATGGCTGCCGCGATTCCTGCGTGCCGATCAGACAGAATACAAACTGTTGACATGTCGTTTAAAAAACACTGACTTACCTTCTCCAGGAACCACCTCCAACTATTTGTACTCTCGCCATCGACAACGGCAAATGCCAACGGTAATATATGGTCATTGGCATCTGTCGCTAAGGCGACAAGCAGGTGGCCCTTGTACTTCCCATGCAAATGTGTTCCGTCCAACGAGTCTGATTGTGATGCCTCCATGCCATGATGCATGGACCAAAAGCCCAAAAACATAGTGGAAAATTTTTTTGTTTGATTGAACCACAGGCGAACTTGTAGTGGACAACGGTTCGGATTCTTTGCAATTACGGCAGCAAAAAGCGCGCAAAGATCTTGTATGACATGTCCCAGTCTCCAAAAACTAGTTGGATTGCCTTATTCCTACCACGTCACGCTTTCCCGTACGTTATATCAACATTTAAAGTCTTCTTTACGTGGGCTTGGACAAGACGTACCTTGAAATCAGGCTTCTCTGCAACAAATGCCTAACCATGTAGCTGACCAGACCAGATGTTAGATTTCTATGGTTTGGCCCGCATTTATCTCCCATGCAAATATGCATGCTTTGGTACCTCGTAATCTCAAACATCTTGTGTGTGCATTTTTTTACTGCACGAACCTTCCACTTGCATGGTGTCCTAGGATTGCTTGATTCGTAGCAACGTATGTCCCATAAAGACTTATTTGACTTCACCACCCTGTATTCTCATTTATGTTTGATCACGTTTTGTTGGACAGCCCGTATAAGATCAACCTTTTTCGGGAACACCATGCGTTTGGCCAACTCCATCCGTCTCTCATCCCATATTGGTCTCTCCATTGGAGGCTCATTTGAAGTGATGTAATACTTTGTCCTAGTTGTGTGGAAAGCTACTGGTTCTTCCTCCTCTAGATCCGGCTCCAGCTCTTCGCCATTGCCTGGCCCCACATCAACCTCTTCGTTTTCGTAGATTAACTTTCTACTGACACAACATCTTCCTCCTCGTTTAAGTGGACGTCCTCATCTACTTCTTTCGGTTCAGATAAAATAGAATCTAATTCCACCTCGAACATCTCCCGAATGTCACTAGCTTGAGATGGTCCTCCAACTTCAAATGTGGGGCGTGGCGGTGGAGAAAGGGAAAATATGGCAAACCCTGCCGTTGTGGTTGGAATGTTGACTTCTGCATTGACATAATAAGGTGGTTCCACATTCAAGTCTGGCAAATCACCAACAACTTCTTGTAGTGTTGCTTCTTCATTTGAAGGCTGTGGATTGTACACGACATCACTTTGCACGTCTACGACAACGTGCGCACATCTCCTATTCATATCCATGCAAGCTGTTTCGTACACGTCCTGTACGTCTTCGTCATCCTTAATGCCATTGGTGTAATAATATATTTGTTATAGCTTTGTGTCCTATTTGGGATCACGATAACACAACTCAACTCTATCGATAGTAGGCCGCAATTAGAGCTTCGTGAATATACGAGATACAAACTGATTGTATGTCGTTCCGGGAAGAATTTTTATTTTACGTGGTAAGTTTGGACCTACATAGTCGAGCCTATGATCTGTTTCAATTTTGTTGCCACCGTAATATAAATATACGTTAACTGCATTAACATTTGCATTCATCTTTTTGGGTGAAAAAAAATATATATATAATGTGACTTAGATGTGAATGAGTTGCAGAAGAGAGGGAAGTGGAGTGGTTAGTGGTATAGCAGCAAATCCAAATTTTGAAAATGCTACGTAATGTGACTTATCGTGTGAACGTTTGTAGGGTTAGTGATTTTGGAACGAGATGATGAAGGGAGAAGTGGGGTGTGCATTATATAGTAACAAATTCGAACTTAGAAATTTGGATTTTAAAATTCTGAGTTTCGACTTATAACCTAACTCGAATTTTAAAAACTCAAAACAACAAAATCGCAAGTCAGAAGTTCGAAAGTTTGAAAATTTCGAACTTTGAAAGTTCAAATTTTTCAAAACTTCGAACTTCACAAGTTCGAAAATGCACATCTCTGACAAAAATTTTATTCTCTGCTCTGCTCTGCCCTTGATTACTTCGGAATCTTGTAAACTCGAACTTCTAAAGTTCGAAACGCGATATTATTATCTGCCTCCTGATATTATTCTCTGCCCTCCGTCACATCGTCGCAACATCGTCACAGAAGGAATCATGCAAACCCTAGCACCCTATTTTCGAACTTCATAAGTTCGAAGTTATGCTTTCGAACTTTTGAAGTTCAAGTAAGAAAATCCTGCAAACCCTAGTACCCTATTTTCGAACTTCATAAGTTCGAAGTTATGCTTTCGAACTTTTGAAGTTCGAAGTTATGCTTTCGAACTTTTGAAGTTCGAAGTTATGCTTTCGAACTTTTGAAGTTCGAGCAAGAAAATATGAAATTCGATATCGAAGCTTCGTAATTCGAATATATTTTCGAACTTTCGAAGTCCAATATCGAGTTTTCAACATTCGTGATCGGGCTTCATAAGTTCGAAAAGTCTACTTTTGCTACTCCCCTCAAAACTGGGTTATTTTTTAAAGTAAATTAAAAAATAAGGTTAAAAATAAAAATAACCCCCTCAAGTGATGGCTCTCACCACGCTTTTTTTTTTGTTTGTCCCGCATAAATTAAACTGGTTATTAGCTTCAAATACCATTATGTCATACTTTAGGTGTAAAATTCGGACCCATTGGCGTTCAATTCAAATTTAAGAAATAATTAGTTAGATCAAAATTTACTAATTATTATTTAAACTTATAATATTGAAAAAAATAAATAAATATATATAAAAAGAAATAGTATAAATAGAAACTCAACCTAAACACAACATAACGTAAAAACTTTTAACTTATATGTCGAAAAAGTTCAAAGGTAAAATGACAAAAGACATTATTAGCTCATTTAATTTACTTTCAATTCATTTTGGGCTAGATTTCGGCCTTCTGCCTATTAATTGGACTAATCTTGTAATGGAAAGAAATATTATTGGATTAGTAAAGTAAGTGTTAGAAATGTAATTTTAGGTAATGATTTATTGGGTTTAGTGGGATTTGAGCTACTATAAAAAAGTTATTTTTATTTTTTTGTCAACTTTAAGTATTTACAATTGTTGGGGAAAAACATGCAAACAAGAAGAATACGAGAAGAAATAACGAACACAAGAATTACGTGGTTCAGCTTTAAAGCCTACGTCCGCGGGCAGCAGAGAATAATTCTATTATTGATCACGAATGCTACAAGGCTCTCACTTTGGTTTCTCTCTCACACATAACATAATGAGTATTGCCACATATTTATAGTGCAAAGGTTTCCTAAACCTATTAAGCAGAAAAGACAACTAATTAATTATGTACTACAAAAGGTAACAAACGAATAAGGTAATATGCTAACAAGGAAATCTGCAATTTTTGTTGCCCAAGAATACAGACCACATTCAACAAATCTCCACCTTGGCACGTATTCGCTCCAATCAATACACCATCATCCCTACAGCCAACTACCTCTAAGAGCTCAATGCTCCGCACCGCAAATAGCAACCAAGTCCAAGCAATGCTTAAACTTGCTGACTGGAACTACCTTAGTCATCATATCTGCTGGATTCTCATGGGTAGATATCTTTTGCACCGATATGATTCCTTGTGATACAACATCTCTGATAAAATGATATCTGATGTCAATGTGTTTAATCCTCTTATGATACATCTGATTCTTCGTCAGATGGATTGCACTCTAGCTATCACAAAAGACTGTACTTGTATCTTGCTACAGTCCAAGATCACGAACCAGGCTTTGTAACCACATGGCCTCCTTCACAGCTTCTGCAATTGCCATGTACTCCGCTTCAGTAGTCGACAATGCCACGATGGCGTAATGTCGCTTTCCAACTGATAGCACATCCATAGAGAGTAAACACGTAACCCGTCAGAGATCTTCTCTTATCAAGGTCACCCGCAAAGTCTGAATCACAATAACCCACCAACCTCGTGCAATCTCCAGTCATCTTGTTAAATAGCAAACCTACATTTGCAGTGCCACGCAAATATCTCATTATCCATTTCACCGCTTCCCAGTGTGTTTTCCTAGGTGATGCCATATATCTGCTCACAACACTAACTGTATGTAAAATATCAGGTCGAGTGCACACCATAGCATACATCAAGCTACCAACAGCACTCGAGTATGGGACATGAGACATATGTTCCACCTCCTCCTCAGTTTTAGGTGACAAATCTACAGACAATTTGAAGTGAGCAGCAAGCGGCACACTCACAAACTTAGCTTTAAGCATCCTGAAACACTTCAGCACCTTCTCAATATAACTTTGTTGAGACAAGAATAGCTTCCCAGCATTTCTATCTCTGTGAATCTCCATGCTAAGAATCTTCTTCGCTGCTCCAAGATCCTTCATCTCAAGCTCATCACCTAGCTGCTTCTTTAATTCGTCGATTGCAGACATGCTTTTAGCAGCAATAAGCATATCATCGACATACAACAACAAGTACACAAACGAACCATCTGGAAGTCTTTTGAGATACACACAGCTGTCATAGGCACTCCTTGTGTATCCAGCACCTACCATGAATGTGTCAAATCTCTTGTACCATTGCCGAGGTGACTGCTTCAACCCATACAAGGACTTCTTCAGTTTGCAAACATGGTTCTCCCTACCAGGAACTATATACCCCTCCGGTTGACTCATGTAAATTTGGTCTTCAAGATCACCATGCAAAAACGCCATTTTCACATCTAGCTGCTCAAGCTCTAAGTCATGAAAAGCAATCAAGGCAAGTAAAACCCTGATCGAACTATGCTTCACAACTCGAGAGAACACTTCGTTGAAGTCAACACCCTTCCTTTGTATATAGCCTTTTGCCACCAACCGTTCCTTGTATCGAGGACCTTCAACCCCTGGAGTACCTTCCTTTTTCTTGTAAACCTATTTGCAACCTACAACTTGCTGTCCCTTAGGCAATTCAACAAGCTCCCACGTTTGATTCTTATGAAGAGACTCAATCCCCTCACTCATGGCACCCACCCACTGAGCAGAATCTTTCCCAGATATGGCCTCTTTGTATGAATTCGGCTCATGTCCTTCAATTGTTTCGGCAATAGTCAAAGCATAAGCAACAAGATCAGCGTATCCGTACCTTTGAGGCTCTCTAATCTGTCTCTTTTCTCGCCCAGTGGCAATGCTGTACTTCTGTTGTTCAGGCACATTTTGATCATGTACCTCAGTTGGTTGAGTCGGCTGAATTTGACTGCTACTATTGTTAGATGGAACATTTGGAACATCAGCAAATACCTCCACCTGCTCTTTGACACCGTGGTCTAAACCAGCTACCGCTTTCTCCTTTTCTTGGTCTAATAAAACAAACTCATTGAATATGACATCCCTGCTGATGAGGAAACCTGGAGACTTTGGATCTGTGCACCACAACCTGTAACCTTTCCTCTCGGACGCATAGCCTAGAAATATGCATTTCTTTGCCCTCGGCTCCAACTTGCCATCTTTCACGTGAGCGTATGTAGGGCAACCGAACACCCTCAATCGAGAGTAGTTAGCAGGCTTACCAGACCATAACTCAAAAGGAGTTTTCAATTCAATAGCTTTGGATAGAGACCTATTCACCAAGTAGCATGCCGTATTGACGGCTTCAGCCCAAAAGTCTTGACTCAAACCAGATTGGGAGAGCATACAACGATCTCTCTCCACCAGAGTTCTATTCATGCGTTCTGCAACTCCATTCTGTTGTGGTGTCCTTATACATGTGCGGTGTCTCATAATGCCATGTTTCCTGCAGAACTCATCAAACTCTTTATTGCAATATTCCAACCCATTGTCAGTCCTAAGACGCTTAATTTGGTTACCAGTCTGCTTCTCAATCAACATCTTCTACTCGACAAATGTTGGAAACGCCTTATCTTTAGTTTTCAAGAAGCCCACACCATCCGAGAGTATGCATCAATGAAAGTGATGTAATACCTAGCACCTTTCTTGGAAGGAACTTTATTAGGACCCCAAAGATCAGAATGAATATAATCAAGTGTACCTTTGGTGTTCTTCTGCCCCTTGCTAAACTTCACCCTGGTTTGCTTTCCAAAGACACAATGCTCGCAGAAGTCAAGCTTTCCAGTTCTTTGTCCACAAAGCAAATCCCTCTTACTCAGCTCGGTCAGTCCCCTCTCGCTCATATGGCCCAACCTTTTGTGCCACAACTGCATAGTGTCATTATCACTCTCCTCAGATGTGATTTGCAACACTCAGAATCGCATTACTACCTTGAAGGACATATAAGCCGCCAGTCAAGTTCCCTTTCAAGAGCACAATTGCACTTTTGGTCACCTTTAAGACACCATTCTCACTTCGGAATTTGTATCCATGAGAATCCAAACGCCCAAGAGAAATCAAGTTTTTCTTCAGCTCTGGTACATGCCAACACTCGAGAGATCTTGTAATACCATCAAACATCTTGATATTTACGATGCCCATTCCCTCCACCTTCAACGAAAGATCATTGCCTAGAAAGACTTTCCCTTCTCTTTTGGAATAAGAAGAGAACCAGTCGCGTCTAGGACACATATGGAACATTGCACCAGTATCAAGAATCCATTGATTATGCCACTGTGATCCACTCACAGTCAAAACTTTCCCGGTACTACTCGAGTTATCTCCATCACTGTTAGCACTCTCCACTACATTAGCTGAATTCTCCACCTTTTTCTTTCCTTTTTTCAGTTTTGGACATTCTTTCTTAATATGACCCTTTTCACCACACTCGAAACAACGTAGCTTCCTTGCTCTTGATTTTGACTTTGACTTGCTTTTCTTTCTATTCGAACATCCCCCTCTATTCTCCGATCTCCCTCTACTCACTAAACCTTCCCCATGAATTTCTTCCCTATGTCTCGGAATATGTGTTTGAAGATTCTTCGATTTTAATGAAGTAATCACATCTTCAAAGGTAATTTTATCCCTCCCGTACAACATAATGTCCACAAAGTTCATATATGAAGGCGGTAAGGAGCATAATACGATCATAGCTTGATCTTCGTCATCAATTTTAACACCCACATCCTTCAAAGCAATAAAACAAGAGGTAAACTCATCAAGGTTTTTTTTGAGTGACGTACCTTCTTTCATTCTAAGATGATACAATCGCTTCTTCAAGTAGAGGCGATTGGTGAGAGATTTAGATGCATACAAATCCACCAAAGTATTCAAGCCTCAACTGCTGTCGTCTTCTCAGCAATCTCCAGTAATACTTCATTTGTCACGGACATATGTATTGCAGTTAAGGCTTTCGCTTCGAGTTCTTCTCTCACTGCTGGTTCCGTCTTTTCCGGGATCACTTCTTCAATGACTTTCCAAAGTCCTTGCATTGTCATAAATGCCTTGAATCTGATCCTCGAAAGACTGAAACTCATTCTCCCGTCAAACTTCTCAATTTCAAACTTTCCACCTGTGGAAGACATCTTCGTTTGCACAAAACTCACACTTCGGGATGGAATTTGGCTCAATGGATTGCAAAAACGGATTCAGCACGTCGAAAAACCTTAGGAACACCCCTGGTCAACTTTGGTCAACACCGGTCAAAGTCAAACCTGTTGGTCAAAGTCAACACCGTCCCTAAACACGTACTTTGGAGCAGAATCTCAAGAGCACGCAAACTCTATCTTCTTCGTTTCAAACCCAAACACGAACCACGACCTGCCGACGTAAGCTTCCACTCCAGCCACCAACGCTCAACGTAGACAACACTGGAGGACTCCTCGCTGAACAAAGACCTTTGTTTGGTTAGGCACCGTTTGGTTTGAGAAATTTTGGTTTCATAGTGAGTTTTGATTTTTCCTTTTTCCCTCAAGCGGCGGATTAATACCTGAGCTCTGATACTAGTTTGTTGGGGAAAAACATGTAAACACGAAGAATACGAGAAGAAATAACGAACACAAGAATTACGTGGTTCAGCTTTAAAGCCTACGTCCATGGGCAGCAGAGAATAATTCTATTATTGATCACGAATGCTACAAGGCTCTCACTTTGGTTTCTCTCTCACACATAACATAATGAGTATTGCCACATATTTATAGTGCAAAGGTTTCCTAAACTTATTAAGCAGAAAAGACAACTAATTAATTATGTGCTACAAAAGGTAACAAACGAATAAGGTAATATGCTAACAAGGAAATCTGCAATTCTTGTTGCCCAAGAATACATGCCACATTCAACAACAATGTATATTGTGGGCATGTGTCTATATTACTCATTAATTACTCAAAGAAAAAAAAAACTAATAATTACATTCCATTATGACGTTTTTTATCAACTAGATATTGGTCAATTTTAAATTTAGACCCTATGATCTGCCGTAATTTTCTAAATTTACTCACGTTAAACCTTCAAATTTACATTGAACAAAATTTTTTTGGGTCAAACATTGAACAAATTGAAGAAAGTCATATACTTCATCGTTGTACTCAAACTTCACCTATGCACTAACTTCATAATATCATTAATCTACCGTATACTTTGTATCTTTTTCACCTCCTTCTTTATCAAATAATTTTATTTTTGCGTCTTTCATATATAGTTGGTCATTTGGCCATTAATGTAGGATTAAAAAATTTTCACCTTAAGCACGACTAAATTAGCGATGTATTTTGTATTTTTAAATTTTTTATATCATGATAATATTTTTAAATTTTGTATATCATGATAATATCTAGCACTAAGATTAAATTATATAGTCTTTCATAGTGTATCATACAATACTTAGCATAAAGGTAGAATTGTCTTTCATAAATTTTAGGTGGTAAAACCCATTTAACTTCTCTCTGTTTGCTTGTTGTATAATAATTAGACATTCAGAATTCATCAAATTATTTTCTCTCTCTTTTTTGTTTCACCATGACATCATAGCCTAATTTATATCATCATAAAAATTAATAACACGCGCGCGCACAAAAAGAGAAAGAGCAAAAGCCGTGGAACCCCCATTCTTTTGATGAGGTTCGTGACTGACTTATTAGTATTTGTTTGAATTGTCTTATTTTTTGAAAGTGCTTTTTTAATTGTTTTTGTAAAATATTTTTTAAAAATTAATTTTTATTTAAAAAATTAAATTTGAAATATTTTTTTAAATTTTAAAATTTTTAAATTTAAGTTAAATATTTATTAAAAAATACATTTTTCATTAAAAAATATTTTTTATGTGAAAATCAAGGGAAATTTTTTTTACCCTGATTTTGAATTTTTATGGTAAAATTGCCCTACTTTTTAAAATTATTTCAAAAACGTCTTTTTAGTAGATGACTTATCGTTTGCAATAAAGACGCTAAACGGCTTTGATTTTTAACACAATAAGGGCGATAGCGACTTTATTTTTTAAATTTTTTCAAATTTCAAAATTTGCAAACTATAAGTGCCCTATCGAAAATGCCTGTTATATAACGGTAAGTCATGAGGTAAACAAGATAAAGAAGATGGTCTTTTATCTGGCAATCAAAAGCTACTACCCGCTGGGCGTTATCCTTTGGCAGATACTTCTATTGATCATATCAGTCGTTTTTTTTACTCTTTTACTCAACACTCGACAGCTCATCTTGCAAGTTGTGACCTGGTTAACACTCCTACCAAAGCTCGAATTTTTAGTAGGTCATCTGTTGAAAATGGTAGGTAACTTGTTGTGTGTAAGCCACTTATCGTTTTAATAGGTAATCTAACGAAAAAATATTTTTTAAAGTATTTTAAAAGCAGAGTATTTTTGCCATAAAAAATTCAAATTTAGGGTAAAAAGAAATTTCCCCGAAAATCAATCCAAGCATGCCATCAATCTCCGAACATGTCTGGCCGCTCACGTGGCCATATCATACTCCACATACATGCTTGTGGTTGGTTTTCCCTTCTTCCGGCAGGCGACTGCATTGTCTTTTCAATTTGGTTTTGCTCATAGTTACGTGGGAGGAAAACCAAGCCGCACCGAACTGTACTTAGTTTGGTTTATCTTGTTGGGTAATTTGATTTATTCAGTTGGATTCGGTTAGTTAAAAAACAAATAAAATCAATTAATAGAATAGTACTTTACATAGTAAAAGTTAAGAAATAGAAGAACTAAAGAAGTTTTATGTGGATTAACTTGAGCTTTCAATTTATAACAAACTTAATTAAAATTTAGCGTTAATTCCATCTTGTAATCTCAATGTTTACTATCATTGACACTTAGAGCCAGTTTAGTTTCCGTTTTAGATAATGTACTTTTAGAATTTAAAAGTTTATTTAAAAAAACAAGGGTGTTTGGTTTTACATTCTGAAAGTTAGTTTTGATTAAAAGTCAACTGAGTTTTGAGGCCAAACGGAGAAATTAAAATTTTTAATTTTTCTTTTTGCCTTTGTGCTAACGGTGTTTTAATATATTTTTTGAATAAAAATATCCTCTTTAATTTTTCATTATACCAATAGCCACCCCACTTTGTCCTATCCCTATTTTATTTAATTCGACATTCTTAGCTTCTCATTAGATTGCAATGATCCATGGTTTTATTTTTGTTTTAATATTTTGAATTATAATTATAATTTTTTAAAGAGTTTTTTCAAACAAATCGAAATATGAATAAAATAGTATGCTATAGATTGCAAATAATATTAGTTCAAAATATCCATTTCAGTAATTTATGCAACTAACAATTGTTTTCAAATATAAAACCAAACATTATCTCATTTAGTAAAAGTTCATTTCACATTGAAATAACCATACATATTTCTATTTTCACCAAAAATCTATTTGACTAAAAGTTCATTTTGAAAAAGTTTTTTAACAAAATTGAATTTTTTAACTGAATGCCAAACTCGCTCTTATTAACCCTATCTTTAGAATTTAACCACTTATTACCCCTCTTTAACTTATTGTTATAAAATGAATCGCTAAATTATTAACAACTAATAGTTATAATTTGTTAGACCAAATTATCCCTGAAATAATTTTCTTTTAAATAAATAGTGATTTGTTTATGCTTTTCTTTTAATCAATTAAGGCCATGCACCTAAAATAATAAAAAAATAGCTATTCCTTTTCTCGTTTTCCATAGTTAACTAAAGTATTGAAACTACCTGATTCCAATGCAAAAGTCCATCCACGTCTGATGCTTCTTCTGAATTAGACATGCAAATCATTTTCTTTTGGTTTGAAACTTCTGATATTCGTACGCAAATCACATCGTGAATTATCAGTTTATCAGCAAAGGCTTTTTGGAAGGTGGGGAATGGTTCAATAATTTTCTCAAGAAAAGGGTACACAACCGCATAATCCTCCGAACCTTCATTTCAGCTCTATTATAGTCCACTGTTGTTTAGACACATTAACCACCACAGAAAAATTTCCACACCTTGACAAAGTAAAAAAGGACAAATTTGGGAGAATAATTTTAGTAATTGAGATTATTAATTTTTTGTTTATAAGTGACGGTTTGGTGGAATCTTATGAAGAATGAAGAATTGGATTGATGTGCGATTTAAATCAAAAAAGGAAAGAAAAAAGAAAAAAATAAAGAAAATAGACAATGTCTTTGATTTCACCTCACGAGTTCTGTTTGCCTTGAGGTTAGATTTGTTACGTGATTGAATTTGACTTCTTGCCTTCTAGATTTGGATACTATAAAATCATGAGCTTATTTTACTAATTAGATAATTATGGTTAACAGTGTTAGAGGTATTTTAATGTTGAATGAGGTTGAAGGATATAATAAATGGTTAAAATTTAAAGATAGGGTTAATAAGTGTCATTAGTCATAAACAGTAAGGATATTAGATGGAATTAACCCTAGAATTTATATGTTTAATTATGTATATGATTTCGTTATATATAGTTTATGATATATTATAATGAATGACGTTGACTAATTTAGGTTTTGTTATGTTTTTCGTGCTACAATTTATTTTTTCTTTTTTTATTTTATTGTCTAATTTTGATTTCAACCAAACCAAACGGAATAGACCTAAATACATATTTCAGTTTTGGTTTATTTTGATAATACGAGATCGTGATTTGTTAGCAAAAAGACGATGAAGCTTTAACCAAGCTTCTCTGGAGAAGGAGTGACATTTTCGGAAAGGGACGCGAGAATAGCATGGAGCAATAATTTGTCTTGTCGAACCCAAGTGGTGAAAGCTGGATTTTGTGTTGCATTATCTCCTTCACCAAGCGGTGCTGATGGACACGGTTTAGTTCCATCCAAATAACCCATAATATCGTATCCAACTAAGAGAGAAGCATCAAATTCAGCCCTCCAAAAAGGGAAGTTAGAGTTGGTGAGTTCTAGTGGCAGTTGAGCCATAGTATTAATAGCTATTATATTATCATTAGTCTTAATAAATATGCTATTTACAAGATATATACATATATAAACATCAAATAAAATAAACATCTTATAATAAGCTTATATTAAACACAACATTAGTATGATTCTCATTACGGATCTGAAAGTAAGATTGAGATGCCGTCCAAAATAATCTTTTTGGGTTCCGTTCGATTCAATTCTTGTAGAAAGAAAAAAAAAGAAAAGAAAAGAAAAGAAAAGAAAAGTCGACAGAACTTTGAAACCTAATACAGCTCGGTAAAGTTTATTAATTTAGTTCGAGATTTCGTAAATCCGTCTACAACGAGTCTGCTGTATATAGGCAACACATAAAAACAACTTTTTATGTAACTTTTAGAGGGTGTTTGGTTTGGCCCTTTTTTTTTTTTTTGATTAAACTTACTTAAAATCTAATTTAAATTAATAGAAGCATTTGTTTTAATTAAAAAAGGTACTTTTTTTTAAAGTGATTTTAAGCCAAAAAATAAAAAGTTTCTCATATTTAGTTTTTACTTTTTATGGCTTTAAGTAATTTAAAAAAAAAATAAAATTGACCAAATCATTTACTATCTTATCCTTACCTTTTTGTATTTATTACAAAATTGTCTTTACTCTTTTATGTTATACTTATCATTTTAAATTCTATTGTCATGTGCTTAATAGTTATTTTAACAATACAAGTTACTTGTTAACCCACATTTACTAAACATATAAATATATGTTTTCATAATTACAACTTTTATTCAAACATGTAACTACTTAAAGTCGAATATATATAAAAAAAAAGCTACTTAAAGCCAAAAGTATTTTAAGTAGCTTTTCAAAAAATCAATCCAAACACCCTCTTAGTTTTTCACTTATATTTTCTCATATGAATCTTTTGTTTCCAGGTGTTGGGAATCCCATTTTCAGACCAACCCAAGATATCCATATTGGACTCTATGTACTAACGAGCAAAATTTGTCAAGGTATTTCTATAAATAGGTATAATCCATATAATCGCAGAAACTATCAAAATCAAAGAAGTGGTAATAATAACTGTAAGTATATGAAAGAGCTTTTTTTTTTTTTGGTAATTCCTATGATGAGTGGCAATAATAATTGTAAGTATATGAAAGAGCTTTTTTTTTTTTTTTTTTTTGTAATTCCTATGATGCAATTGGAGCTTATCAACAAAAACAAATGGTCTTATATGCTCATCCTATTGAAATGAAAAGAAATCTTATAAGATTTAGGATATCTTATCAAATACATACTATGAAATACTTGCAAAAAAATAAGATAACAATGGATTGTTATCCTATGAAATAGTTGTAAAAAAAAAAATAGATTACTTATTTCTTATAAGATAAAAAAATACAGTGTCTATACTGTGCACCATATAGACAGTGCTCCGCATGAGCACTATACACCATACAGTGCGTGAACAATATATGTATACAGTACGTAACAGTATATGTGTTCAAAATTTTTATATTATATATTCAAAACTCTTATATTATATGTTCAAAAGTTTAAAAGTAAGTTTACAAAATAAAAATTATAATTTTATAAATTTTATATTCTATTTTTAAAACTCTTATATTACATATTCAAAATTCTTATATTATATGTTTAAAATTTTTATATTCTACGGTCAAAATTCTTGTATTACAAATTCAAAAGTTTAAAAGCAAGTTCACAAAATAAAAATTATAATCTCATAAATTTATACTCTATATTCAAAACTCTTATATTAAATAGTTATAGATTATACCTTGTGTTTAAAACTCTTATATTACATGTTGAAAATTCTTATATTATAAGTTCAAAAGTTTAAAAGCAAGTTCACAAAATAAAAATTATAATCTCATAAATTTTATACTCTATGTTCAAAACTCTTATATTACATGCTCAAAATTCTTATATTATATGTTCAAATTTTTATATTAAGTTGCAAACATGTTAATAATTTTGAATTTAATTTCAAAATTATAAATATGTTTGTGGCTTAATTAAGAGTTTTGAATATATAATATATATATTTTGAACTTATAATATAAGAATTTTGAGCACATATACTGTTACTATTGTGTGAGTGTACTATTTACAAAGTATGGTGTACATGACTCCATAGGAACACTATCCCTATGGAGCACAATAAAAATTGAAAAAAAAGTATGATTTGTTTTAAATTTTTATAAGATGCATGATAAGATATCTTAAATGTTATAAGATTTCTCTTTATTTCAATAGGATAAGCATCTTAAATAAGATCAGTTCAAACACACTAGGTCAAAACACTATTTCTTCAAGTTATTATTGTTTGATAAAATAATGTTTGAAATAGTTTTCAGATTACTTTTAACATTCTAAGTAACTTTTGTTAATTGTTAAAATTTTTAACGTTTTAGCATTTCACTTTTCGTTTGACAATTCATTCTTCTCTTCATTCTTCTCTTCTGCAATTCTACCATTTCTAGATCTCTTCAATCTCTCCACACATTTTTACCTTTTTTCACAAAAATAAATCCAAAATAATATAAAAATAGATTTCAAATTCTATTAACAACAAAATATACAAAAATAGTGTAGGTTTTATTAGTCTATTCATTATTTTTCTTAGACAAAATAAAATTTGAATCTACTAAAAAATATATATTTATAATATTGATATGAATAATTTATGAAAAAATCATTTTTCTACTTTTAATAATAACATATTACTAAAAATATATTTAATTATAAAATAAATTATTTTATTTCAATAATAGTAATAACAATATCATAGTTATTGTACCAATGATGATAATGTCATAATATCAACGTCTTTTTATATCATTTTAATTTATTAATTAGTTTTTATCTAACATATTTTGTTACTCTAATAACTAACAATTAAATTATAATAATTATCAATTATTTAAACAATTATTAGTCAGACCTATGGTATTCATTTTTTTTTTCCTTGCGATAAGGTAAATTCAGTGGGCGAAGCCCGGTCACTGTTACACCTGGCTCTTTTTTTGCCCTTTAAGATAAAGAAAATTTAGTTAGCAGATCTCGATCACCAGTACAGCTAGCAAAATCTAATGACCAACTGATAAATTTCGAATGTACAGTATATTCCCTATAATATTCACCAGTTAAGTCAAGGGCACTCAACATAGCATGGGGGACTAGATTCGAACCTGTGTCATGAGTTGTATCCGTCTCCAACTTTTATCGCTTGGACATGCTTGGGACTGGTATCCGTTTTTGCAAATCTACATGTTAACGTAGTCGTGGATTACTCCATAAGCCAAGGAAAACAATGAAAAGTCGTGGGTCCTCCACTTTAATTCCTTGAAGACATAAAAAGAATTTCTTTTTTTAGCCCACTTTTTGGAATCAATTCCAAAAGTAACTTGATTTGCAATGCAACTTCAAAACTTGCCTTTTTGAAATCATCCAAGAATTCTCGCTCGAATTCTTGGAATTCCAAGGTAACTGTTCGTCCAACTTTCGTCAGAAACTCAAACGTGGATCAGAGAATAATGACGAGATTAATGCATTCGAATTCTGGGAATTCAATTTCGAATTCTAGAAATTTGTATTGAATTTTTGAAATTCAAATTTGAATTTTGAAAATTCGAGAGGGAAGCGGTTGAACTCTAGGAGTTCGAATTCGGCCTATTTATCTGCCCAGCCGAACCCCCTCCCTATTCTTCTTCCCCTCTCATCCTCTCTTAATCTCTCCTAAAACCCTTCCACCTAAATCGAAAATCTATAAAAAAAAAAAAAAAGCTCTATATCCTAGAATTTGCCTCTATTTTGTAATTTTTTTTAGTTTTTTATTATGTATTACTGTTTATATGCTATATTTTATAAGTTATATATGTTGCTTATAATTTTATGATATATTGTAGTTAAATTTATATGTTATTTTATTAGTTAAATTTACTTAATTAGATTGTTGTTGTGTTATGTTTTAATTGATTATATTTGTTGTTTTATTAGTTACGTTTAGTTTTCAGTTAATTTTGGTAATCTAAACTTATGAATATTAGAAAATTAATGTAGTAGTTATATAAATAATATGGATTTAGGATTTTAATCTTTTGTTTTGATTAATTATTTAATTATTGAATTGTTAAAATTATGTGATATATTAATTATTGTGCATATATGTTCAAACTATTCCAATTAATAATAAGATATGAGTATTAAGAATTGAAGAAATTTATGCATAGTTAATATAATTTATTTGAATATTATAGTTTAGAAAATTACTAATCTAGTTTTCCCACATAGTTTGAGTTTAAATATATTCAATAGATTTTATTTGAATATTATAGTTTAGAAAATTAATATAGTTTTTCTATAGTAGTTTCAATTTTAATTTATTTGAATATTATAGGTTGAATGTATTTAAATATTACAGTTTAGAATATTGTAGTTTAGAAACTTAATTTAGTTTAGTAGTTGAATTTAATCACATATGAAGAAAATTTTGTTTAGGAATTGAAGCTATAAAAATTTAGGAATCTAAGGTTTGTAGTGAAAATTTCTATAATAGTATAAAAAATTTATTTGAATATTATAGTTTAGGAATTGATCGATGAAAACTTTAGGTGAAACGTAAATTTTTATAGTTGTAGGATCTATGGTTGGTAGACTGAGCCCAAGCGATGATTTAGTGTTGTGCTATTACACTAACTACCGAGTGCATTATTTATCGTCACCCCAGCATTTAGAGGACCAAAAAATCTATCAGAATGACAGACATTAATTCCATTACCCGGAACACCTAGCTATACAATCTGCTTTGGCCATAGCTAGATTTTATGGATGTCACGTTGTGCGATTCCATCAACTGACAAGGCACTTGTTTCAACGCTGATTGAAAGGTGGTGGCCAAAGACACACATGTTTCATTTGCTTGTAAGAGAGGCCATGATCACCTTCTAGGATATTGCCATATATTGGGGCCTTCCAGTTGTTAGTACAGTTGTCCCGGAGCTAGACACGACTTTTTGGAGTTCGGAGGAGTAAGTTGATCTTATTCAGCAGCATATGGGGGTAATTGATGTAGACATGAATAGGATCACAAGAAATGAGATTAACATATCTTATCTAAGGGAGCAGTAGTTGGCAAAAGGTACTCACGTTAATCCCACTCTGGATTAGGCTTGTCACTGGGTATGTTTGTGGATTTTTTTTGTTTACACATTACCACATTTTCAAATAAGACTGGCAATAAGGGCGACTTATATCGGTTGAACCTTCTAATAAATTTGATCATATTAGGAGATATATCTAGGGGGCAACAGTGTTAGCGTATTTGTATAACTGGCTTTGTAAGGCTTGCTGCCGTGATTGTAGGGGCATCTTCGGTGTCGTGACACTCATTCAGGTATTAATTTTAGTAATCTCTTTGTTTTTACTAAACGTTGAAAATCTGTACTTTCTTATATTAATGTTGGCTCTCGCGATGCAGTTTTTCGCATGGAACAGGTTCACGACATTTAGGCCTACATTGTTGGAGCAGACAGATAGGCATAGGGAAATGGATGGGTATGCCTTTGACCCCGAGCACGTGTTGCTTGGCATTCCACGGGGTCACAAGTTTTATGTGAAGAAAGAATTAAGTTGGGCTGCAGCGAAGGCGGGTTTGGTTGCATGTTGGGACATTATAGATCATTTGCAGCCCGGTGAGGTTTGATAAATTTAATTATTTTTAATCTATGTTTTTTATTTTTATCGCTTGTCAACACTGAACTAACTCTTACTTGATTTTTTGTTCACAGTTTATATGGAGGCCATTTGACGACTCGATAGAAGATTTGCCACTGTACTGTCAAGAGAATATTGATGTATAGAGGGCACGTATACCCCTTATTGTTTACAAGATTGTAGAGTGGCATCATCTTGACCGTGTACTTTGGCGGTTCGGAATGCGGAAGACCATCCCTTCGAATCCACCTGTGTGGTAGCAGCATGGGGACGAGAATAATAAGATATCAGATGCTGAATTTCAGGTTGCTCTTGACATGTAGCAAGATTGGCGAGACACTCTTGTGGAGATTGAGTTGGGAGACTAGCCTAATCTATATGCATTAAGGATGTACATGACATGGTACTGCGGAATCACCATACTGCAGGTTGTCCACCATGGGACTAACACAGGATGAGATACATCTGGTGAGTGACATAACCCTATGCTTCAATTCCTTCAACTTCATTTGACAATGAAATGTGATTTGACATTTACTGTAACTTTCTTACTAGGCAGTATATGGACAACATATAGTCAACCATGCTCATAGCATGCAGTAGCAGTATAGTGAGGGCGATTTGAGAGGAGATGTACAGTTGATATAGGCTATAATAAGGCAGCTTCAGTAATACAGTTGAAAGGTGAGAGCGCATTGCAATAGAACCAACACTAGTATCTCCTAAAGGAAGGAATGCAATGTGGGAGGTCCCACCTCTGCTGCTGACACAGCAGACGCATCATCATTCACGAGAGCACGAACATCATCATCGATCATCATCCCAACAGTATAGTGTTCCACTAGTGCATGAGAGGACGCACGACGCATACTATGCCCAGTAAGGGGGTCATCTCAGTACAAGCATAGCGGTTCATCACATTACGAGTCGGGCGGTTCATCGGAGTACCAGCCATATACCCTAATGTAGCATCATAATAAAATGTGGAAAACTCGGCCGTCATTGTTGGAATATCCACCTATGCATCAGCATAATAAGATGGTTCTACGTTCAAGTCCAGTAAATCAACAATAGTTGTTTGAAATGGTTGTGCTTCTTCTACTAGTTGTGTGTTGTACATGTTATCACCTTGTACATCTATAATGACGTGCGCTTAACACCGGTTCATTTTCATGCAAGCTGTCTCGTACATGTCCTGTACATCTTCGTCGTCCTTCACGACACTCGGGTAGTGATATACTTGTTGTAAGTTTGCATCCCATTTGGGGTCACAATCACCTAAATCAACTTTATCAATAGTAGGCTGCAATTCAAGCTTTCTGAATATACGAGATACAAGTTGATTGTATGTTGTTCCGAGATAATTTTTTTTTTACATAGTAAATTTGGACCTACATAGTCAAGCCCCTGAGATGTTTCACTTTGGTGGCCACTATAGTATAAATTAACAGTAACATCAGCTTCATTTGCATTCATCTTTTGGGAACACATGATTTACAAAAAAAATTGAAGATATCTAGTAATTAAAACAAATTTTTGGTGGGAGAGAGTCAAAGCAGGTACTACAAAAACGTAACTGAGGTTATAAAGTTTTGAAGTGAGTAAGGGTATGAAATTTTGAGTGAAGTTTGGAATAAGGCTGTGGAGGGAGGGAAGCGAGTGTGTATATAACTATAACTCAAATTTTGGGAAATCGAAATTCGAATCCATTCTGCAACAAAATGACCCAAGATGACCCAGCAGCAAGGAATATATTCGATTCCTTGAATTCGAATTCATAAAATTCAATATCAACTTCGCAAAATTCAATTTCGAATTCCCAAAACACGTTCGAATTCCAGAAATTTGATTTCAAATTTTGGGAATTCAATTCTGCAATATTCGCTGCCACACCATCACAGGGAATATATGAATCAGTCAAAAAAAACCCCTAACGCAATTTCAAAACTCGAATTCGAATTATGAGATTTCGAAAAGGCTAGTTTTGAACATGCATAGCAAATCAGGTTACCTATGGAGTTGATTTCAAAAAGTGAGCTGAAAAAAAGTCCGACATAAAAATCCATAATGTGGGGTACAATAAAGCAATGAATGCCATTGTTAATAATTTTCCTATGGGCCTCATAGTCTTTATAGTACTGGTTATGCCTTGTTTCATTTATATTTAATGCTTGGCCCACGTCATTTTATATTATTGGTTATGCCTTGTTTCCTTTATATTTAATGCTTGGCCCACGTCATTTTTATTTGCTTCAAGGTTGACCATATATTGTAAAAACTAAGAAGCATAAAAATGCTTTAGAGGGTGTTTGGCTTTGCTTATAAGCTGGTCCAGCTTGTAAGCCAAAAACTAAAACTGCTTCAAAGCAGTTTGTGGCAGCTTATAAGCTAGTAAAAAAATAAAAAGAACTGCCAACAGCTTTCTTTTTGGGTGCTTATAAACTGTTGGTCAAAGTGTGTAAAAAGATATATTTACCCTTAAAAATGACAAATAAATTACAATAATAATTTTTATCACATTAATTAATGATATGTCATTTTCAATCATTTTAATTCATATTCCCACTTATAAGCACTTATTTACTAAGTATGTCAGAAGATTATAAGCTCATATTATCTAAACACATCTATACTTATTTATTACTAGTTTAAAAGCAACTTTTTGCTTACAAGCACCACTAGCTTTATAAGCAACTTAAAAAAAGCAAAGCCAGACAGGCTCTTAGTTAATGATCATCACCGTCCCCATGGATGATTCAGTGGTAGGAGTTGAAGATGGATACAGTTTATGAGCCGGGTTCAAACCCAGTCCCTTTCCTTCGGTTGAGTATTCTCAACTTAACTGGCTCACAGTATATTGGATGTGTTCTGCACCCGTGGTTTACTAGTAAAAATAATGACCATGGCCGTATAATTACTTCCTCTTTCTTCAGCTTCATTTGTTCGCAGGTTAAACAACATGTGAGGGAAAAATATTTTTAAAAAATAGAATATCTTTTGATATTTGATTATCATATTGGAAAATACTTTTTGTATTTGACTATTATACTTGAAAAATATTTTAATAAAAAACTTTTACAAAATGCATTTCTATTAGAAACATATTAATTAAATCAAAAATAAAATAGAAAATAAGAATTTTAAAATTTTAATTAAAAATTAAAAGATATAAAAGAAATATAAAATTAAAATTTAGAAATTAAAATTTTTAATTTTTATATTATTTTTCAAAATAATTCAATTTTTAGTTTTCTACTTAGTTTTTAGTTTATAATTTTTTATTTTTAAGTTTCTAATTTTTTAGTTTTTAATTATTTCAATGAAATTAAGGAAAGGGACCGGGGGTGTTTGGGGGCGCGGGCTATGTGTAAAAGAAAGGGGGAGAGAGTTACAATGCTAAAATTATTATTTTTATCTTCGCCACTAAAAAAACATATCCCTCTGTTTATAACTAAAGCTTTTCGTTAATTGAAGAATGTTTTTTGTTTTAACTTATTTATTCCTGGTATTAGTAAACATCAAAAAATCAAGAAAACATTTTCCTCCAAACAAAGGGAGACTTAACTTTAAGTGCTGATTTTCATGCTGGATTTGAAGCCATTTTTTCATTATGTTAGAGGGTGAACTGGACCAAGCTTAAACATGGAAGTTGTAGTCTTTAAAGCTAAGAACTTTATTGTTCAGAACACCTGTTCTTTGATAGTATCTATCGGTACTTTCCAAGTTAAAAGAAAGAAGGAATCACTCAATTTTCTAGATGATGCTATAAATAATTAGATAGTGTACAAATACTTGGTAGACTAGTTGATATTTCTATTAGTTAATGAAAAAGCCCAACGTAAAAAAAAAAAAAATTGCATGTTAGGTCATGAAATCCCAACTCCAAATCTGGAATGGAATGTATGAAATGTTTTTCTCGCGGATTACTGTGTTTATTCGAGTGATCCACAATCGACAAAAATTTCTCTTTTGCCTATCCCTATCCCGATGAGCTGAAACCATAGTCATTTATATAAACAGCATTTAGGTATCGGGTCATATATAAAATCTTGGGAAAAAGACATTTAGATCCTTTATTTTTAACCATTGAACCAAATAGATCTCTTAGTTTTTGTTTTTCTTTTCCCAAATCTTTCTATGTTAAAAAATACCATTTTTGCGCTTAATGAGGCAATGACATAGCAAAATTCTAATTTCTCTTAATTTTCTTTTTTATTTTACATTATTCATTCACGACTTGAATTTACAAAAAATTCTAATATTTTTATTTAGTTTTTTACATTATTCACCTCACACTTTGTAAAACATTTAATTAAAGTTATAGTTGTCATTCTTCTTTTGAAAAGAATAGAGTTGTTAATACAGGGTCGTCAAACTGATAACACAATGATTGTGCTACTTTTATTTCTTGAAACTTTTTGTTCTAAATTTCTCAAGTCCCTTGGAAAATGATGATCACTCTGAATTAGCTACAAATGCATTCTATGATAACACAGCTGAATAGGCCTTTAAGAAAAAATTATTCTAGACCTATGATATGAGAAAAAGGCTTGTAACTATATTAGAATAAATTTAAAAATAAAATGAAAAATATTAGAATTTTTTTAAAATCCAAGTGGTGAAAATTTTAAAAATAAAAAATAATAGAATTTTTTTTTAAAATTCAAGTGATGAATGAATAATTCAAAAATAAAAAAATAAGAGATATTAGAATTTTGTCATGTCATTTGCCTCATTAAAGGCAAAAATGACATTTTTAACATTGAGGGACTTGAAAAGAGAAAAAGAAAAATTAAAGAACCTATTTGGTCTAATAGCTACAAATAAGGAATTTAAATGTCTTTTTTCCTAAAATCTTGCGTCTAACTTTCAGCGCTCATTTGTCACTTGAAACTAGCAAATCTGGGTCTTCTTATTAAAATGGAAAATCGTTTATTTTCAAGTTAGGTTTCTTCATATTTTTGAATTGCCCTAACGCAATTTGCTTGCGTGCACTAATACGAATAAAACACACAATTTATTTATTTAATCACTAACTAATATGAAATACAGTAAAACAAATGGATTTAGTTTAAAAAATGGGAATACATCTAGAACAAAAAAAAATTGATAATCAATAAAAGGCACGACCCCAGCTTTAATTGTTAATCAATAATCATTGCTAACCTTGTTATTAATTTGAAGAGTGATACACGAGAAGCACCAAACTAAACTGGTGATAAGACCCCATTTTATTTCTCCAAAATACAAAACCAAAAAAAAAATGTAGATAGGAAAAGTCGACGTCGGGTAAAATACTAAGATTCATCAGATACAACTAAATAATAAATCCTTGCCTAGCTTAGTAAAGGCCAAAAAAAGAAAATACTTATCATATTTTTGCCTCCGCTCAATAGTTTCGTGGCAGGTTTTTTTTGGACGATTTCTAGGACCAGAAGGGACCTTGAAGGTTTACACTCCTCTACCTAGAAATCTTTCCAACTTCTTCAACAAATGATTGCAGATTCTTACATGAAGAACCACCTTCCTGCATAGATTCCCTTGCCAAATCTTTCCATTTCCTAGCATTTCTTCTCAGCTCTTGCCCTCTTTCTCCACCATCCATAACCATCTCTATACACCTCTTGATCTCATCACTCCCAGCTCTTCCATCTTCCTTTACTGTTACCCTTATCCCTGTCCTCCACACATCTTGTATGAGCTTAGCATTTGTGGCTTGATCTGTCCATTGAGGAAAAGCCACAAGCGGCACACCGCAAGTTAAGCTTTCCAATGTAGAATTCCATCCACAATGTGTCACAAAACATCCCAAAGATGGATGTGTTAGAACCTCTAGTTGCGAACACCATGGCACTATCATGCCTTGTTGCTCCAATTCTTCCATGCAGCTTAACTTCTCTTCTCCATTTTCGTTCTCTCTTATCACCCACAGAAATGGCCTACCTGTCTCTAGCAACCCTTTTGCGATCTCCTCCATTTGATGTTTCGGTAGATTCAACATACTCCCAAATGATACATAAACAACTGAAGATTCAAGCTTTGAGTTTAACCATTCGTTGTAGTCCTTTGATTTTTCGAAAAGGTCACCGCCAGATGAAGTACTCCCTGTAGGATCTTTTCCATCCAAGAAAGATGATGGAATCAAGGGTCCAACAACAATCATGTTGTACTTCTCAATGGCCTTGAGAGCATCAGGCTCAAGTGCATCGAATGTGTTGAAAAGTATTTTGGGCTTCTCTTGGACATCAAGTTTATCTAGGTGCTCCTTCAATGATGGCAGTGCAAAAGTATATACATCTGCAGTTGAAGACACCAAAAAGGATGGCAGATCACTGCTTGAGAGCAATGGAAGTCCAGGTAGCTGAATTGACCAATCGGAGCCATTGCCGTTTTTACTGATCTCTTCCTTATAGCCATTGAAGTAATAGTAGAATATATCAAAAACTGTCGCAGGTTGAGTATAAAGAAGAGCAGATGGAATGTGAAATTCATGAGCCAAGTCTGCACCCCAAGGAAGCAAAGCAGCATAGACCAGGTACGTTATCGGGCAGCCTTGATCAGCAATGCCGAGTATGATCTCCCTTAAGGCTTTCGCCCCGCGATTCTTCAGCCCTGTCATGTATTGATCGGCATCTTTCGGATTGAGTTGGCAGCCTTCATCATATCCATCCGAGAAGTCCACAATGTTTAAGCCCTTAAGCACGCCTCCAGCTTTTAACATGCGACGATGGGCATAAATAGTCGTGGCGAAGGTAACTTTTACGCCCCTTTTGATGAGCTGCTCAGCGAAACGGAGGCCTGGATTGATGTGGCCCTGTGTGGGAAATGTTACCACGAGGACATGGGGGATTTGCGTCATGGCTGTACCTGCCGGAGACTAATTTTTCCTCTACACTTGCAGATTAATTTCTTCGTGTGTATGTGTTATTGAGGGTGCCAGAAGGGACTAGTATGTACGTGTCGATTTATGGGCCTCGAGGTCTTGTAAGGCAGGAATTGAATGACAATAATGACGTCTGAGATGATGATTGAAGTTCGACAAAAGAGGGGAAAAAAATGATGATCTTTTCTCTTTCTTCGTTTGTAAAACAAGTTTTCATTGACCCAAAACCAATACACTCGTACTAGAAATTTTGGTTAAAAAGTATGTTACCATTATAGTAGAAAACCAAAAACTTGATTGACGAGAGGAAGTCATGATCATTACAAATGACAGCATCTTCAACTATCAATAGAAACACTTGCGTGAATATGCATCTCCAAGCTCAAATATTTGACAATTTGCAATTCAGAAATGGAAATGTCAACTTATTGATTAATGCTTGTTAACCAAATAAATAAACAAATATCCTCTCTATAAGTTTAAATTTTTAGATGAGTGGTAACTCAAGAATACTAAATTACTAACTTGCTCTGAGTTTCAATATTAAGAAATTGGTGTAAACTATCCTATACATACATATATATATATATATATATATGTATGTATCCAGTAGAGCTCAAAGAGACATGTTACATCAACTTCTATTGAGAGAGTACAAGTTAATTTTATACTTTCACACATGGTAACGTACAAGGTTAAAAAGATTATTAATTTCAAAAGTATAAATTATGTTTTAAGCTTCTAACATTGTTATTTTCCTTTAACTAAACTCTTATTGTTTTAAAATGTTCAAATTGATTTATAATATTTTACTACATAGTCAAATTAGTCCCTAAATTAAACAACCAATTTAGTATTTATTAGTTAAGAAATTTTATATCCTTCCTTTATATTTAATAAAGTTATTGTAAATACGAGTAAAATAATGAGGACTTTTAAACTATTTAAATTAGTTGATAATATCTTAAGGACATAGTCAAACTAGCCAATAAACATAGTCAAAATTTTCATTATTTAAAATTTTCATTATTTCTATATATTTATATTAGTCCTTAATATTTTACAGCTTATTCAAATTTGTCCCATTATATAATATAATATTATGTGATATAGATTTTAGAGATATAGTACACTAAAAAATAAGAAAATTATGTTATAAATACCAATATTTTTATTAAATTAGTTCCTATTATTTTTAAAAATTTAAATAAAAATAATGGTACAAAAATTATAACAGAAAATGAAATGATATTTAGTAATTCTTCTATATAATTATAATATTATAGTAGTAATAGTAGTAGTAGTAGTAGTAGTAGTCGTAGTAGTAGTAGTAATGATGATGATGATGATACTCCATCAAAGTTTAAGAGACTTTAGGGATGCCATGTCATCTTTTAATTAAGTTTTATTGTTTGTTTATATTAAATAGTCTTTAATACTAATAAATCTCTATCATCACTGCAAGTTACCGTTATTTCTTTTTATATCCAATCTTTATTATTTCAAAATATCCAAATCAATCATTTTTCAAGAAACGTCCAATTTAACTCCCGCCATTAAATATTTATCCTAATATGACTAAAATAACATTACTAATTTGGTGGACTAAAAGTATTATTTAATTGTAAATATTTACTAAATAAAATGGTTAAGACATATCATTGCATTATTCAAGTGAATATTAATAGTCATAACTAATTTTTGCACGTAATGGCATCATATTCATAGGATATTTCAAAAATAAAAATAAAAAGCACTGGAATTAATTTTTATAGATATTTAAAAATAATAAAAAAACACACGAAAACCTAAAAGTAATAAAAAATCACATTTATAAATATTTAGAAAACTAAAAAACACACAGAGAAGCTAAATAAATTCGTACAAAGTACAGGATATGAAAGCACTGGTAATATTAAAGCTGGTAACCAAAAGCATAAGCCTCTCTCTCCAAACCACCAATGACTGAGACGTACATTTGATTTACTTGCTCCTTCCATGCCATGTATATCTGAACCGTAAGCACCCCAGCTACATCCCTTTTATCGCTACATATGCTTGGGTTTCAAATATTTCTACCTCCCCCAAGCATTGTACATTTAACTAAGCCTATGCTGCTTGGATATCTTTAGAAGTGGCAAACGGATACCCGCGGGTCAACTTGACCCGTTTTATTGAGGGTCGAGTCAGGTTGACCCGTTTAACAAACGGGTTAAAACCCTAAGCCGATTTTAATGGGTTGATGAGTTAGGCAGGTTATTATAACGGGTTATGTGGGTCGCTTTGACGAGTTTGCAGGTCATTTTGGTGGGGTTAGGCGGGGTTCATGGGTCATTTTGCAGGTTGGCGGGCCTCTTTGACGGGATCACAGGCCACGCGTGGGTTGACCCAATCCGACTTGCCAATTTGGCGGGTTGGGTTAGGTTGACCCGTTTGTTTGGCGGATCATTACATCCTCAACCCTAATCCTCTTTTTTGGCGAGTTAAGCTGGTCAACCTATGAGTCTCAACCTGTTTTGTCACCTCTAGACATCTTCTTTGTAGATGATATCTTCTCTGTATTAGCAATTATTCTACCAATAGTTTAGTCACAACAAAAAATTTTAAAATTTGACAAAATTCTGTCTCAAAATGAATTTGAGACGTGATTTGAAACGAAAATTTTCCTTTTAAAAAACCCTCGTCTTAAGTTTTGAGATAGAAAATTTCACCTTAATTAAGACGGAAAATTTTCCTTCTCAAATTTATATTAACTTATTAGAAAATTAAGTATAAAGTTTCTGTCTCCAATTCACCAATTTCTAATAGTGAGTACGCGATGAACACGACGAGTGGATTCTCGGATTTGTGTGATAAACCACGGTATACCACCCCTAATGTGGAAGACACTAGAGATCTTTATGAAGGCCTATGAGAAGCCATTAATAGAGGTGTGTAAGAGTACTTGAAGTTGAAACAACCTCACGGATCAAAGATTCTAGCTAGTAAATAAGACCTATCTTGCCGATTGTTGGGAAACGTAAAAGGATGATCAACCAGATAGGATTTCAAACATCATTTATAAAGAAACTAACAAATATACAGATTGACATGTAAATTTCAAACTAAACTCATCGTTGAGGATTTATGTTCTCAAGGACCCACTCAACACAATCAGAGATTTTCTAAGACAAATGTTAGAAATGTTTTCTTCCCAAGAGTGATTACCATACGTTTTGTCACGGCCTCCATCAAAAAGAAAAAATAACGTTAGAAATGACCCCACTATTAAATTTTTTTCTATCTCATCCTTGACAAGAACAGATGTCTTTCCATATTGTTGAATGTGGCCCGTATTAAATTAATATGTGTCCTTTTCCTTGTAGTATACTGTTTACTTTTCCTAGTAGTATATTGTTTCCTTATCCTTGTAGAATACGGATTAGGATACTTGTATACTATAAATAGGGGCTAGGACATTGTATTTGGTGCCTTAGGGTCGCACCCCATGGGGGTGTAGAGGTTCATACCTCTTATGGTATGTGGGGTGAGAGAAACCAAAGTGAGAGCCTTGTAGCATTCGTGATCAGTAATATAATTATTCTCTGTTGCCCGTGGACGTAGGCTTCAAAGCCGAACCACGTAATTTCTTGTGTCCGTTATTTCTTCTCGTATTCTTCATGTTTGCATGTTTTTCCCCAACAAACTGGTATCAGAGCTTAGATATATTCCGCTGCTTGAGGGAAAAAGGAAAAATCAAAACTCACTGTGAAACCAAAATTTCTCAAACCAAACGGTGCCTAACTAAACAAAGGTATTTGTTCGAGGAGTGCTCGGTCTTTGTCTCGTTGAGCGTTGCTGGTTGGAGTGGAAGCTTGCGCCGGTCTGGTTCGTGTTTGGGTTTGAAGAACAAGCGAAGAAGATAGAGTTCACGTGCTCTTGAGGTTGGTTTTGGTATTCGGTATTATTTTTGGAAATTGGTTCAAGTTTGTAAAGCAGGTTTAGGGTTTGTAGGCTTTGGGTCTTTGGGTTTATTTGGATCGGGCCTGGGTAGTGGCCTTATCCAATTTTGGCTAGGCCTTGGGTCTTGGGTTAATTAATTTTTTGTTGGGCTTGGGTTCTAAGCCAGAAAAATAATAAATTTCTTTTTTGGGTTTGGGCTTAGTTTAGGCCAAAAGAATAAAAAAGAAATTTTTATTTGGGCTTAGATTTAGTCCTGAAACAAAAAAAAAAAAAAAACTGTTTTGACCTTCGACCGGCGTTGACCAGAGTTGACCAGGGTTTGACCGGGGTTGACTTTGACCGTTGACCATTGACCAAGGGTTGACCGAGTTTGACCAAAGCCTTACCCGACGTTTTTCGACGTGCTGAGTCCGTTTTTGGGCTCTGTTTTTCCAGATTCTGCTCTGAAGTACGTGTTTAGGGACGGTGTTGACTTTGACCAACAGGTTTGACTTTGACCAGTGTTGACCAAAGTTGACCAGGGGTGTTCCTAAGGTTTTTCGACATGCTGAATCCGTTTTTGCGATCCATTGAGCCAAATTCCATCCTGAAGAGTGAGTTTTGAGCAAATGAAGATGTCTTCCACAGGTGAAAAGTTTGAAATCGAGAAATTTGACGGGAGAATGAGTTTCAGTCTTTGGAGGATCAGATTCAAGGCATTTCTGACAATGCAGGGACTTTGGAAAGTCATTGAAGGAGTGATCCCGGAAAAGATAGAACCAAAGAACGAGAGAAGAACTCGAAGCGAAAGCCTTGAGTGCAATACATATGTCCATGACAAATGAAGTATTGCTGGAGATTGCTGAGAAGACGACAACAGTTGAGGCTTGGAATACTTTGGTGGAATTGTATGCATCTAAATCTCTCACTAATCGCCTCTACTTGAAGAAGCGATTGTATCATCTTAGAATGAAAGAAGGTACCTCACTAAAACAACACCTTGATGAGTTTACCTCTTGTTTTATTGCTTTGAAGGATGTGGGTGTTAAAATTGATGACGAAGATCAAGCTATGATCATTTTATGCTTCTTACCGCCTTCATATATGAACTTTGTGGACACTATGTTGTACGGGAGGGATAAAATTACTTTTGAAGATGTGATTACTTCATTAAAATCGAAGGATCTTTAAACACATATTCCGGGACATAGGGAAGAAGTTCATGGGGAAGGTTTAGTGAGTAGAGGGAGATCGGAGAATAGAGGTGGATCTTCGGATAGAAAGAAAAGAAAGTCAAGGTCAAAATCAAAAGCGAGGAAGCTACGCTGTTTCGAGTGTGGCAAAAAGGGTCACATTAAGAAAGAATGTCCAAGATTGAGAAAAGGAAAGAAAAAGGTGGAGAATTCAGCTAATATGGTAGAGAGTGCTGACAGTAATGGAGATAACTCGAGTAGTACCGGGGAAGTTTTGACTGTGAGTGGATCACAGTGGCAAAATCAATGGATTCTTGATACTGGTGCAACGTTCCATATGTGTCCTAAGCGTGACTGGTTCTCTTCTTATTCCAAAAGAGAAGGGAAAGTCTTTCTAGGCAATGATCTTTCATTAAAGGTAGAGGGAATGGGCATCGTAAATATCAAGATGTTTGATGGTATTACAAGATCTCTCGAGTGTTGGCATGTACCGGAGCTGAAGAAAAACTTGATTTCTCTTGGGCGTTTGGATTCTCATGGATACAAATTCCGAAGTGAGAATGGTGTCTTAAAGGTGACCAAAGGTGCAATTGTGCTCTTGAAAGGGAACTTGACTGGCGGCCTATTTGTCCTTCAAGGAAGTACAGTTACAGGTGTTGCAGCTATTACATCCGAGGAGAGTGATAATGACACTACGCAGTTATGGCACAAAAGGTTGGGCCATATGAGCGAGAGGGGACTAACCGAGCTGAGCAAGAGGGATTTACTTTGTGGACAAAGAACTGGAAAGCTTGAATTCTGCGAGCATTGTGTCTTTGGAAAGCAAACCAGGGTGAAGTTCAGCAAGGGGCAGGAGAACACCAAATGAACACTTATTATATTCATTCTGATCTTTGGGGTCCTAATAAAGTTCCTTCCAAGAAAGGTGTCAGGTATTACATCACTTTCATTGATGCAAACTCTCGGATGGTGTGGGTATATTTCTTAAAAACTAAAGATGAGGCATTTCCAACATTTGTCGAGTGGAAGACGTTGATTGAGAAGCAGACTGGTAAACAAATTAAGCGTCTTAGGACTGATAATGGGTTGGAATATTGCAACAAAGAGTTTGATGAGTTCTACAAGAAACATGGCATTGTGAAACACCGCACATGTGTAGGGATACCACAACAGAATGGAGTTGCAGAACGCATGAATAGAACTCTGGTGGAGAGAGCTCGTTGTATGCTCTCCCAATCAGGTTTGAGTCAAGACTTTTGGGTTGAAGCCGTCAATACGGCATGCTACTTGGTGAATAGGTCTCCATCTAAAGCTATTGAATTGAAAACTCCTTTTGAGTTATGGTCCGTAAGCTGCGACTACTCGATTGAGGGTGTTCGGTTGCCCGCATACGCTCACGTGAAGGATGGCAAGTTGGAGCCGAGGGCAAAGAAATGCATATTTCTAGGCTATGCGTCCGAGAGGAAAGGTTACAGGTTGTGGTGCAGATCCAAAGTCTCCGTGTTTCCTCATCACAGGATGTTACGTTCAATGGTCTGCTTTATTAGACCAAGAAAAGGAGAAAGCGATAGCTGATTTAGACCACGGTGTCAAAGAACAGGTGGAGGTATTTTCTGATGTACCAAATGTTCCATCTAGCAATAGTAGCAGTCAAATTCAGCCGACTCAACCAACTGAGGCACATGATCAAAATGTGCTTGAACAACAGAAGTGCAGCATTGCCACTGGGCGAGAAAGGAGACAGATTAGAGAGCCTCAAAGGTACGGATACGCTGATCTTGTCGCTTATCCTTTGACTGTTGCGGAAACAATTGAAGGACATGAGCCGAATTCATACAAAGAGGCCATATCTGGGAAAGATTCTGCTCAGTGGGTGGGTGCCATGAGTGAAGAGATTGAGTCTCTTCATAAGAATCAAACATGAAAGCTTGTGGAATTGCCTAAGGGACAGCGAGTTGTCGGTTGCAAATGGGTTTACAAGAAAAAGGAAGGTACTCCAGGGGTTGAGGGTCCTCGATACAAGGCATGATTGGTGGCAAAAGGCTATACACAAAGAGAGGGTGTTGACTTCAACGAAGTGTTCTCTCCAGTTGTGAAGCATACTTCCATCAAGGTTTTACTTGCCTTGGTTGCTCTTCATGACTTAGAGCTTGAGCAGCTAGATGTAAAAACATCGTTTTTGCATGGTGATCTTGAAGAGCAAATTTACATGAGTCAGCCGGAGGGGTATGTAGTTCCTGGTAAGGAGAACCATGTTTACAAACTTAAGAAATCCTTGTATGGGTTGAAGCAGTCACCTCGGCAATGGTACAAGAGATTTGACACATTCATGGTAGGTGCTAGATACACAAGGAATGCCTACGACAGCTGTGTATATCTCAAGAAGCTTCCAGATGGTTCGTTTGTATACTTGTTGTTGTATGTCGATGATATGCTTATTGCTGCTAAAAGCATGTCTGCAATCGACAAATTAAAGAAGCAGCTAGGTGATGAGTTTGAGATGAAGGATCTTGGAGCAGAAGAAGATTCTTGGCATGGAGATTCACAGATATAGAAACGCTGGAAGCTATTCTTGTCTCAACAAAGTTATATTGAGAAGGTCTTTGAGCGTTTGGGATGCTTAAAGCTAAGCCTGTGAGTGTGCCGCTTGCTGTTCACTTCAAATTGTCTGCAGATTTGTCACCTAAAACTGAGGAGGAGGTGGAGCATATGTCTCATGTTCCATACTCGAGTGCTGTTGGTAGCTTGATGTATGTTATGGTGTGCACTCGTCCTGATATTTCACATGCAGTTAGTGTTGTGAGCAGGTATATGGCATCACCTGGGAAAACACACTGGGAAGCGGTGAAATGGATAATGAGATATTTGCGTGGCACTGCGAATATAGGATTGCTATTTAGCAAGATGACTGGAAATTGCGCGAGGTTGATGGGTTATTGTGATTCAGACTTTGCGGGTGATCTTGATAAGAGAAGATCTCTGACGGGTTACGAGTTTACTCTCTCTGCATGTACTATCAGTTGGAAAGCGACATTACAGTCTACTGTGGCATTGTCGACTACTGAAGCGGAGTACATGGCAATTACAGAAGCTGTGAAGGAGGCCATGTGGTTACAAGGCCTGGTTCGTGATCTTGGACTGCAGCAAGATACAAGTACAGTCTTTTGTGATAGTCAGAGTGCAATCCATCTGACGAAGAATCAGATGTATCATGAGAGGACTAAACATATTGACGTTAGATATCATTTTATCAAAGATATTATATCACAAGAAATCATATCGGTGCAGAAGATTTCTACCCATGAGAATCCAGCAGATATGATGAGTAAGGTGGTTCCAGTCAGCAAGTTCAAGCATTGTTTGGATTTGGTTGCTATTTGCGGTGTGGAGCAGTGAGCCCTTAGGGGTAGTTGGCAGCAGAGATGATGGTATGTTGATTAGAGCGAATACGTGCCAAGGTGGAGATTTGTTGAATGTGGCCCGTATTAAATTAATATGTGTCATTTTCCTTGTAGTATACTGTTTACTTTTCCTAGTAGTATATTGTTTCCTTATCCTTGTAGAATACGGATTAGGATACTTGTGTACTATAAATAGGGGCTAGGACATTGTATTTGGTGCCTTAGGGTCGCACCCCATGGGGGTGTAGAGGTTCATACCTCTTATGGTATGTGGGGTGAGAGAAACCAAAGTGAGAGCCTTGTAGCATTCGTGATCAGTAATATAATTATTCTCTGTTGCCTGTGGACGTAGGCTTCAAAGCCGAACCACGTAATTTCTTGTGTCCGTTATTTCTTCACGTAATTTCGTGTTTACATATTTTTCCCCGCACACATATAATGGACTCCCAAAGTTTCTTCTCACTGAAACTACTCTCAGTGGAGGACAGCCACAACCTTACTTTGACATTATTGTGCAATACTAGAAATTAATAAGCTGAAGCTAAAAGTAAGGTATTAATGTGTGGTGGTCAAATTGCAGCTTTCCCTTTAAACTTATCATTATCCTGTGCTAGTATAATTTTCTCTAACAGACCAGTCAAACTTACAAATAGTTAACAATTTTAAGTTTTCAACGTTGATGGGTAGGTCCACCAATTTTAAGTTCTCAAGGACCCACTCAACACAATCAGAGAGTTTCTAAGAAAAAAATGTTAGAAATGTTTCCTTCTCAAAAGCGATTATCATACATTTTGTCACTGCCTCTATCCATAAGAAAAATAACATTAAAAATGACCCCACTATTAAGTTTTTTTCTGTCTCATCCTCAACAAGAACAGATGTTTTTTGATTTCATAGACTCCCAAAGTTTCTTCTTACAGAAACTACTCTCAGTGGACGACAGCCACAACCTTACTTTTACATCATTGAGTAATACTAGAAATTAATAAGCTGAAGCTAAAATTAAGGTATTAATATGTGGTGGTCAAATTGAGCTTTTCCCTTTAAACTTATCATTATCCTATTCTAGTATAATTTTCTCTAACAGACCAGTCAAACTTACAAACACGTTAACAATTTTAAGTTCTCAAAGTTGATGGGTAGGTCCACCTACCAAAGAAAAATATTCTCCTTTCTGCACCAAAATTTTTAAGTTATCCAAGCAAGGCTTCTTTGGCACATCAAGCGTACGTACATTTACATCACATTAAGCCCAGAAGATTCAAACTGACATTATATTATTGAACACCTTCTGTGTAGCGGATATTGTTTACAGAGCTGGTTGTTGTTATTCACAAAACTATTGCCATGCCTCTTTTTTTTTTTTCCAATTTTCTTGCCGCAGTAAGAAAAATTTGCGAAGCTCGATTACAGGAACACTCGGCGGAATCTAACCACCAACTAACAAACTTTGGACGCATAATATGTCTCCTTATATTTCTGCATGCACTAATTAAATTGAGAACACTCAACTTAAGGCATGAGACAGGAATCAAACTAGTGTCATGAGTTGTGTTCGTCTCTACCAATGACCTCTGTGCTACCACCAACAAGAATTTAATATATGGGATGACTGATGAGATATTGTTTCTAAACTTTATGTCATCAATGGGATAATTTGAATTATGTTCAATCATGTTACATTGAGAACTTAAAGGGCAAACACAATCACGCAAGTGTTCAACTGGATGAAAGTCAATAATTGGCAAATAAACCAGTTGTTGAACTTCAAAAGCTTACAACACACATTTTCAATAAAGCACGTGAATTGTTATTATATTGTCATTACTAATGAAATTTCAACAAAATGGTTCTAGCTCTTTATCCTCACAAGCCTGAAAATTTCACCAATAAAAATTTATTGATGTAAAAAAAAATTTACAGCATTCGGATATTTTTCATCGAAAAGAAATCTAAATTTACTAATGACACCAACTTGTTAATATAGAATGTTAGGGCAATGTAGTAATTGACCTCAGTTTGTGAGTCAAGGGACTGGTTGCTCCAGTTGAGCTTTTCGTTTGTTTCACTCATTGTAAATGTCCGTGTTTATGTTGGTCACTAATACAAGTATTTGCTTGCTTAATAAAAGAATTAACTCTTATATAAACAAATAAAAAAGTTAAAAGATATCTTTCAACATAAAGAATTACTAGCATCTATACTCATTCTACACACAGACTCTCATTTGAATCTGAAAATATCTCAATAACCATTTCAAGATCTATGACCGTACACATAAAATATAAGAATCTATTTTACGAGAGTTCTTACATAAGTTTTTTTTTCCCCTCACCACTTTACTAGTCATATTCATAAATGACATTATATATCCATATTTGTCCTTAAATTAAAGGCACCATGTATGTAATATTCAATATTAATACAATTGAAAAAATGTGTTATACTTGTAGATGAAATAAATGCTATACAATGTAAAACATTAATTCATAATATTTAATAAAATTTAATATATTTTTGAGTTGACATGTCAATCTCTCATCTGCTTAGAAAGTGATGTGTCACACTCTTATGCAACTTATTCTAGTTCTTATATATGATTTTTCTCACTACTTCAATCGTCATATTTATAAGCAATATCATATACATTATATGCATGTGCCCGTAAATTAAAGTCAGCATGATGTATATAATATTTGATATTAATACTGTTGACTAAATGTATTATATTATATACGCAATCAGCCCTATACATTGTATAGCAGTAACAATATTTAGTAAAATTTTATTTATTTTTTAATTGATGTGTCAAACTCTCATCTATTAGAAAGTTGACATGTCAAACTTTTGTGCAACTCTTTCGATTTTAGTGCGTAAATAGATTTACCTAAGTTTGATGTTTTGAGCAAAATTACATTAATTATAACTACATATGGGATTTGAGATTTAAACAAAAACTCTGGGAATAAATAAGATTGTCCTAAAACAGACTAAGGACAATATGCTCCTTCAAAATCGTCATCTCAAATTTCCTCACCGTCAATCTTACGTCCCTTCTTCCTTGCAATTATGTGAAGAAAAGGAGTGAAATGAGATGATGTGAACTAATGTAGATCAATAACATGCCTTCCTCAATTCACTCAACTTGATTCAAATGAGCTGTGCCTAATGGCTTCTCTCTCTCTCTCTAAAACCTTCACTCTCATCCTCCTTTTCGTAACCTTTCCTCACCATGGAACAAGCATACCACGCTAATGATGAAAGTACCGCAAACATGCTGGAACTTTTTCTAGCAACCAACAATCAACAAACAAAATCCCCAGCTTTCACTCTTCTTGGTAGGATTATCATTACTAAAAGCTTGAGTGAGCACACAATAAAATTCAACATCAACCAAAATTGGGTTTTAACTCTCCTTGCGGAACTTAGACTTCTGAGGAAAAATCTCTTCCTTATCCTTTTTCAAACTTCTGAAGACAGAGCTTTTGCTTGGGATAATAAGTAATGGACTATCCAAGGTCATCACATGCTACTACAAGAATGGCAACAAGAACTCACTCTTGATGAGATAGATCTCAACCACTCAACTTTCTGGGTCCAAGCCCATGGCCTTCCTTTGAGTTACATTACCCAAGAAAATGCTGAAAAAGTGTGCACTTTTCTTGGACCTCTTGAAGAAATTGATATCCCTGATGATGAAGAGCAAAAGCTCCTTTATGGTCTAAGATTTAGAGTGAAATGGGATATTGGGAGAGCTCTCCTGCCTGGTTTCCCTCGTAAGCGCCCTGAAATGCCACCTCGATGGGTTAACTTCCTTTATGAAAACTTGGAAAATTTCTGCCTCTTTTGTGGCAAAATTAGCCATACAGTTGGGGTTTGTCCTCAAAAACCTCCATCCATCTTCTAACTCAACCTTCGTAAGCTTGGGGGCTGGATTCGTACTAACTAGAAGTAATGGGTTCGTGCTCCGACAGCTGAGGTTTCGCCGTCGACTAATCGAGAAGAGAAAGTTCCTGCATCTCAGGCAGATTCCAATTTTAAATCCCAAGTGGGCTACCTTTTGATTCTAAGCATGCTTGTAGCAATCAAAGTCA
Organism: Cordia subcordata; assembly: GCA_028554755.1. Lineage (NCBI taxonomy): Eukaryota > Viridiplantae > Streptophyta > Magnoliopsida > Boraginales > Cordiaceae > Cordia > Cordia subcordata. The sequence continues at coordinate 8,831,744 of JAPTOF010000010.1, read as the reverse complement.
ACATCAGCAAAAACCTAACATGGTGAAGGATTACCTTTCCAACTCAAACCCACCCTACGTGAATCAAGCCAACAAAAAAGGTAAATCCTGTGCTTTGGAGGTACCTAACCTCACTTTTGCTTTTGTGCAGAAAGGCCACTTTCACCAAAATCTCAACTGTGTCAAACCTGATGTTACTGATAACAATCTTTCTCTCTACCTCCTTTTAAGGATTCGCCCATCCCAAAGCAACCTAAACCAGCTTTTCAGCCCAACCTTTCAGCTATCACCAACAAACCTCGTCAGCCATGCAAGCCTTCCACTACCGCCATCTTGTTTTTACTCACAAACGCACCTTCTAGATAAGCATTACTGAACCTCAAATTAAAAAACTCAAAAGCTCCACTCTGAACACATCTGTTTGTCTTGGTACTACTTCGAACTCTATGTTACTTAATGGTAACTCCTCATCTTGTGAGAACCCAAGGACTATCATTGCACAACCCTAGGATAAACAATGAGTTTGATAGTCTAGAACTGTCAGGGTTTAGGAAACCCCCTGACAGTTCAACATCTTAGGGACATTGTTGCCCAAAATAGACCCCTCTTGGCTGGTCTCTCTTCAACAAAACAAAAACATTCTGTCATTGAAAAAATTGCTTGCCGTCTTAGTTAGAAAATCCTTTGTTGTAGATCACATGGGCATCGTTAGGGCTATACCATATGAGATATAGTATGCGAAAAAGGATATGATGTTAACATGAAGGGGGGAAAAATTTGAGGTTGTAGTTGTAAATTTCATATTTTAGGCACAGATTTCTAGACTGTGAGATTTTCAAAGTAAAGACGAGTGGTTAGGAGAGCTCGTTGAAGGTTTAAGTTTTGAGGACGAAACTTCTTTTAAAGGGATAAGATGTGAGGATCCGCTAGTTAATTCCAACTCAACCACTCTAAACATATTCTTAAAGTGGTATTGTGAAGTGATCGTTATATTGGTAATGGGCTCTAGTTAGAGTAAGTAATAATAATAAAATAAAATAGATAGGATAATATTTGACCAGATAATCAATTTCGACTTGAAGTCTGTATATATACCTCTACACGTTGTCACGATTATTTTTCCTGCACTTTTTCTTCTCAGAAAATAACGAAGAACACTAGCATATTAAGTTGTGCGTATGTCCTCCCTTTAAGGGCTAATCTCAAGGGTATTTTCAGTTGTAGATTGAAGAAATTTAGAATTTAAGATCCGAGGTAAGTGGGATCAATTCTGATTCCAAATTTCCTTATCAATTCTACGTTAACCCCGAAATCTATTGAATTTATTTGTTACATGCTAATCCTGAGCTTGTTCTTTGTATCGTGATCATATTACCTCTAGCTGATTTGCTCGATTTCATGTATTTTGCTCATCACTCGCCTGTTAAATTACCAAATCATACTCTTGTATACTACCAATCAGTATGTGCACAGTGGGTTTCTTGAAATATACACACACACACAAGTTCCCGTTGCTTATATATGAAGTTTCACTTTGACCAAGTTTTGTGCATATATATTTTCCTCAACTCTCGCACATGGCTGCAATACCAATTACTTTAAGCTTTTTTTTGCCTTGACTTCTTACTCAAACTCAATTATTTGGAGTTTTTCTCTTTATTTGTATCTGGTCCAGTTTCGGCCAAAAGAAAAAAAAACGTGGCCATGCGGAATTAGAACAGAACATAAAAGGAAAATTAAAGCCTATGGAATCTCAGAAAATGAGTTGCCAAATTCTGGTTGAGAAGAGAATAAAATGTTGTTGGTATCTTTGTTTTTATTGTCATTTACATATATGTATATGTTAAACAATAATGAAAGCATTACTTTTCGAAGGTTTCAAAGCTGGGCCTTTTCCAACAATCTATTTATATATTTATTTATTTTTCATTCTTGATTTGTTCATCTCCGCTTGAAAATTTATGATTTTAGAAATTTTTCTTCTTATATTTTATTTTAGTTAAAAAGAAAGGGAACAGTTTGATTAATTGCTAAAAAAAAAAAAACTCGGCCGCCCTTTATCTAATAAAAAAAGTTTATAATGTATGATCAATTGATCATCTTCAGCCAACATTTTCTTCCTTTATCTTAATTTGTTCTTTTTCCTCTTAGTTTAATCTTATCACTATTTTTTTTTATCAAGAACATTTTTCGGTATTATTATTATTATTATTATTATTTCCCCTTTTTCTCATGATCTGATTTCCTAGTTAGAGTCATAGCTATCGTGCCTGGTTTGATAATACTGACTTGATTTGCTTTAAGATTTTACCTATGCTAGTAATCCACCCCTACAAGCTTGAAAGTCAAATTTAGTATTAGTATTCATCCTGTTAAACACTTATGACCAGAGAACTCTTCATTTTGATTGTTACTTTCTTTCCTACGATGGGTTATTATATATGAACAATTCTTGGGAAAAATCAATCCATCTCTCATTTTGTCACATGATGCATCTTGAATCCTTCACTTTGTTTCTCAATCATAAGTAACTGTCCTATCATAGAACTATTCTCTTGTTTAGATTTGACTCAAATAATATAAGTTGTGCTATGACGTAGCGTTTTATTATGATAAAAACAAAAAATCATAACAGCACAATACACCCATTACAATCACGAGAAGGAGCACTCTCATGATAAGAGAGTGCACTTCATATGACTTGGTCTCTTATTGAAAAAGAACATTTTATATTAAATATTTTGAATCAAAAACAAAATTTTATAACATAATAAGAGATTCAAACTTAAATATATATCAAAATTAGTGGCAGAGCCACGTTTGTATGAGGGGTGCCTGATATTTTTTTAATAAAAATAGTACTTTTTTTTTAAAATTTTTCTTTCAAAATAAGAGGCAAAATTAAATGAAGTGTACCTCCTAAGAGTGCTCCTTCTTATGCTCTTAATGAGTGTATTATTATTATTATAATTTTTGGTTGTAGCCAAAGTAAAATAAAAATTTATGACAAAAAAATACTTGTAGTTTATTATCTTATGAAAAAAAAAATTAAAACAAGCAAAAATAAAAAGAAAAAAAGGAGAGAAATGATAGAAAAATAAAAGAATAAAGAGATAGAAATAAAATGCGATTAAAATCAAAAACTAAAATAAAAAAATACTCAAGTCACTTAATTTTTAAGTATTTATATTTTCACCACAATTTGTTAAGTTTTTAAATAGAATGACTTAAATGGGACTATTTTAAAAATCTAGTGGTCCTTTTGAAACCAAAAATAATTTGATAGTTAAAGTAAGACTAGCTGAATAATTTAGTGACTTCTAAAATAATTGACCCTATGCTTAGTCTATGGTTGTAATTTGTAAAAGAAAGAGTATATATATGTTGTAATTGTTGTAAGTAAAAGTATACATCTAATCCCGCTATTCTTTTTTTAAAACATAGCTCGAGAAATAGGAGCGCTATCGGTGCTTTTGCAAACGACGGGTTTAGAGCCCCTCTCGTTTGCTTATTTTAATCTGTTTTAAGATATTTATAAGCAAAAAAGTTTCGAATAGTGTGTACTTACAAGTTATTGATATGTTTAATGAAAAAGTACTTATAAATAGTAATTTTAGGTTAAAATAATTAGAAAAACTTTCATTAATTAATGTTTAGGATATATAGTAAGGGACAGGAAAGTCCTGTTCACTTTTTTTTTGGGGGTAAAATATTAATGGACAAAAACTATCAAACATATAGCTTTTACTTTTCTACTTATATAAGCAAAGCTACGAATACTCTTTTACTCCAACTTCTGATGTCTACACCTCCTTTATTTTATTTATTTATTTTTTGGTCAAAGTTTACATCTCCTTTAGCTAGACAGCTTTCCAACTTCTTCAACAAATGATATCAAATTCTTGTGCGAAGAACCACCTTCTTGCATGGCTTCCCTGGCCAAATCTTTCCATTTCTTAGCATTCCTTCTCAGTTCTTGACCTCTTTCTCCACCATCCATAACCATCTCTATACATCTCTTGATCTCATCACTCTCAGCTATTCCATCTTCCTGCGTTGTTACCCTAATTCCTGTCCTCCACATATCTTGTACTAGCTTAGCGTTTGTGGTTTGTAGTTGCGAACACCGTGGAACTATCATGCCTTGTTGCTCCAATTCTTCCATGCAGCTTAATTTCTCTTCTCTGTCTTTGTTCTCTCTTATTACCCACAAAAATGGCCTCCTCGTCTTTAACAACCCTCTCGCAATCTCCTCCATTCTATGAAGTACCAACACTTTCAAAATGCAGCATATCGCGTGTCAGATAGGTGTCGGTGGTGTCTGACACGTGTTTGACACGTGTCTGGCAAATTTTTTTTTTTTTAATTTTCGACACGCTCCAACATGTCCTCCGACACGCTCCGACACGTAAATGGACACGCACGGGATTTTTTTGTAATTTTTAAAATTATTTGGGGCACTAATACAAATCTAAAAATAATTTTAAAAAAAAAAATCAATTTAACTTACTTATGTTGCTTATCATCTTTTCCAGAGAAGTAATCTTCTCACTTCTCCAAATTCCTTCAGCAAAAAAGACTCAGCTCTCGACCAAAAAATAAATAAATAAATAACTTACCTCCAATATTCCTGTGCTCGGTAGGATTGAAAAATTATATTATTGTGTGTGTTATTTTATGTTTGATTGAAAAATTATTGGGGTTTTTCAGATCTATTATTGTTGAACATGAATTACAAGATCTGGTGGTTTTTTTCCTTTTATTTTCATGCATGAATTACAAAAATTGGTGGTCTCTTTTTGTGTCATATTTTGGGGGATGGCTGAAGCCTATGAAGCAAATTGATTTGCCATAATAAAAATGATATTTAGGCAATATATATAAAATTTAAATATTTTTTTATTTAACGTATCCTAAGCGTGTCGTAACCTAATTTTTTAAAAAAAGACGTATCGACGTGTTGTATTGTATCGGCGTATTGTGTCCATGCTTCTTAACCTCCATTTGATTTTTCGGTAGATTCACCAAACTCCCAAATGATACATAAACAGCAGACCACTTAGGCTTTGAGTTAAACCACTCGCTATAATCTTTTGATTTTTCAAAAAGATCACTGCCAGATAATGTACCTGTGGGATCTTTTCCATGCAAGAAAGCTGATGGAATCAAGGGTTCGACGCCAAGCAAGTTGTACTTTTTCGTACATGAGAGCCTCAGGCTTAAGGGTGTCAAATGTGTTAACAAGTATTTTCGGCTTCGCTTCAATATCAAGCTTATCTAGATGCGTCCGAAATGCTTCCAACGCAGAAGTATACATATCTGCGGTTGAAGAAACCATAAAGGAGGGTAGGTCACTGCTTGAGAGCAATGCTAAGGATAATCTCCCTTAATAAGGCTTTCGTCCCACTATTCTTCAGCTCTTCCATGTATTGAATGGCATCGCTTGGGTTGAGTTGGTAGCCTCCATCATATCCATCCGAGAAGTCTACAATCTTTAAGCCCTTAAGCACGCCTCCTGCTTTTAACATGCGATGATAAGCATAAATATTCGTGGCCACTGGCGGAGCTATGTTTAGTTGAGGGGGGGCCAAGGCAACCCCTGAAATTTTTATGAAAAGATATTAGTATGTCAAAATTAATATAATTTTTTTTAAAACAAATATTGGCCCCCCTTGAATTTATGTTTTAATAAAAATTGCCCTTAAAATTTTTGTGAGATTCAAGTTTTTAATTTTTTTTATGTTTTTAAATTAATATAGAATATTTTAAAAAATTAATTGTCCCCTCCTCAACTTTTTTTTTAAAGAGAAATTCTCATTTTCTTATCTTTTGACATATTCTTTTCAAAATTACCTATGTTGTACTCTCCATTCACAGTATGAATTCATGCTGCAATTTACTCATGATGTTTGGCTTTGAATTTTTTTTTTTTTTGGTAGTTTTGTAATTTAAATTGAACTATATTTTTTTTATTAATTTGTTTTCATAGTTCAAGTACTTCTTTGATATAATAGTTACCTCATAGTTTGTATAATTTAATCACTTAAAAATTGACAACTTTTATGCATAGATTATTTTTTTTATTTATGTATAATGACTAGAATCATTCTTACCTTAATTTAAAATTTTGTTATTTGTTAAATAAGGCATAAATTTTGAGTGATAAAATTATAATAGAAAATTAATATTTGTGATAGAATTTTTTTATGAATATGTAAAATAATATGCCAAATTATTCAAATAATCTTGAACTGAGATTACTTAGAAGATCTACCACTAGTTTCTAGTTACGTCATAAAATTTCATAGAGATTCGTGTATTTAATAGTGTTAAGAATAAGTTCATTATTTAACAATTTTTAAATAAAAACATGCTGATAAAAATTATAAAATATATTTTATATATAATTATTTTAGCTATTTATTTATCTCTTTTTATATTAAAATAATATTTATTAGTAGTATAATATATTTTTATTATGAATTTTCTATTATATATTATTATTATTATTATTTTTCACAATTCATATAAAAAATTATACATAAGGGAGTGCACTCGCTGACCCTAGGGTCCTCGCTCCACTATTGGTCGTGGCGAAGGTAACTTTCACTACCCTTCTAATGAGCTGCTCGGCAAAACGGACGCCTAGATTGATGTGGCCTTGTGTGGGAAATTTTACCACGAGGACATGGGAGATTTGAGCCATGCCAGTACCGGCTGAGATGAATTTTTCCTCTATAGTTTATATAGAGTAAAAGTTTATAGGAAAAACAATTAGAAGTGACAAAGCGGGTTAGAACCCACGGATCAACCCGTTTAACCTACAAAAATGAAGAGTTGGGATTTAACATTTTGTAACCCGCAACGCAAACAGGTGGACCCAACCCAACTTGACCTGACCCAAGGAAAGCGCTGATTCTGCGGGTGACCTGTGGGTTGACCTACGGGTGTCTTCTTCTTTCTTTTTTTTTAATTTATAAAATACATATAAGCTTAAAATTAGAAATCCTAAGTTTTTTCTTCTTATTGTACTTTATAGTTTATAGCCTTAGCAGCCATATTTGAGGCTTTGATTGTAGTTATGGACTATGGTAATTGTTGTCTTATTATGTTAATATTAGTTTGTGATTAGGTGTTTAGTGGAGATTTTAAATTATCGATTGTGTTTGTGACATTTAGTTCATTAATTTTAACTATTTTTAGGTGCCTAATTTTTTTTTTTTGGGCCAAACAGGTCACAAGTGTTTATTAGTTACTACTTAATATTTTTGGTTTTATTTATTTTTAAATAATATTAAAATATCATAAAATTAAGCGAATAAACCCGTGAACCCGTGAGGCCACGGGTGCGGATGGGGTTGTAGGCACCCGCATGAACCCGCGCCCGCCCCGTGAAACTAGGGGTGGGAGTCGGAACGGATAGTCGGATATCGGATTAGAAAATCAACTATCCGATCGGATAGTTTAAAAGTATCTATTCGGCCGGATATCGAATGTTTGGATAACAGATATTTTCGGATTCAGATAATCGGATTTTCGAATTTATTTAATAATCAAAACATATTTAATTTCTCTATTTTACTACTAAACAACATTATAAGCATATAAATTTAGTGCCTCTCGAATTATAACAATATTAAATTATATTAAAAAGAAAAATTAACACATTTTACTAAATATGAAGTTTACCACAAACTATAATTCACACTAATATACCATACAAAAATAATAGTAGATAATAACCAATATATATAAGTTTACTACAAATCATTATCCACATTAATATGTCACGCATACTAAAGCCGATACTAAATACAAAATCTATCACAATCTATATTTCATAACAAGTCATCATATATTTTTGTTGTACCAAAAGTTAAACAAATAAAATATCCCAAAATATAGGACATAAAACTAAAATATTTAAAATAAAGTTAAAATTATAAAATAATAAAATGTTGAACCATCTTTAGACAATGAGGCCCTTAACATAAAATTAATATATTTTTATATGTATTTTATTTTTTGGATATTTCGGATCGGATTCGGATAGTAAAAAATTATCCTAATTCCTATCCAATGTCCGGTATTTTTATCGGATATTAAATTCGAATATATCCATATCCGAAGTTTTCATAATTTTTCTATCCAATCGGGTTCAGATACGAATACGGATTCAGATACGGAACGGATAATCCCACCCCTACGCGGAACCGCATAACCCGTGCTAAACGGGTCGGGTTGGCCCGTGAGTGCCCGTTTGCCACCTCTAAAAACAACTAAACCTTTAATTTAAGTGATGAATATATAATAATGGGTTATTGCATGCATCAACTCATAGGCCTGGAGGTTTATATATGGTTGACGAGCAACTCCTCATTAAAAGCGATTTAATTTTATGTCCACTTTTTTCTCTTTTCCTTATGACATCACCTCATATTAGTCTAGTTTACACATTAGATGTTTAGCAGCATTATATTCCTGGTAGTAGGATTTGAGCCGAGATAGAATTCAAAGCGATGAAGTTTGAGGGAACACATTCTAAAATTTTGTCCTTGTGGCTCAGAATTGAAGATGTTAATGTACTAGTAGTAAAATGCATTTCAGCGTCAATTTGACGGAAGGATCAGTAAAAAAAAAAATTGGTAATTAAAGGGTGAGGTTTTTCTCGCCGAGATTTTATTGACTCAAAAGTAAAAAGTGCAAAATAGAGGGGAGCTATGCCTAACTGTCTAGTCTACTCCTAGGAATGAAAGCTAATTGGCCACCCTTAATACAACATGCAAAATTTAGATGCAAATACACAATAAATAAAGTAGTATTATTACCTTTACAAAATATATAAACACAATTAAACAAGTCGATAGGATTACAACCCTTACAAAGAACCTAAATACTAAGGAGACCTAATCTAAAATCACAAGATCACGTCTTTTTTAATTACCTGAGTTTTTGTTAAAAGCTAAAAGAGTATGTTTCGAACCTGAATTTTGTGAAACATAGAAAGTTTGAACTCCAAAACTTTAACATTAGTAAATTTGCTTTGAAATTCTACCTTGAAAGATAGGCGTCATCAATGAAATTAGATTTTTTAACAAAAATTATTCAAATGTTGTAAGTTTTTGAACTTTTAATTTTAATTTTAATTTAATTTGAACTCTTTTCGTGTCACTGTTAGGTTTTATTTATTTATTTATTTATTTATTTATTTTGGTCATGTTGTTAGGTTTTGATTTGTACCACTGGTTTTGCCAATTATTGCCTTTTCATCCAATAGAGCATTTGCGTGATAATGTGGTCCGTTTAAGTTGTCAATTGCCGCGTGACTGAATCTCAATTTATGTCAGTGATGACATAAAGTTACGTCTCAACCCACACGCAGTTCCGGAATACAGATTACACAAAGTACTACGTGCAGCTCCTCCCCTTGTATGACACTTTTGTTTTGTCGGAATGTATGACACTTTTTTTTAAAAAGGTTAACTAAAGGATAACCCCTTTCCCATCTGGCCAGAGGCCCCTTAACCAGGCGGGAGGTAAATCGAGGGATGTGCATGAGTGGCAGCCCGACCAGGGAGAGGACCAACGGGCGTGGAAATCCAAAGAATACTTCGCAATATTTCAATGGAAAGATCGCGCCACACGACTCGATCCCGCGTTGTCGAGATTCTCACTTAATCACCTGGCCACTTACCAACTCACCTATGCACTTTTTGAATTTAGGTGAGGACATTAAGGGCCAAATTAAAGGTCTGTTTTGGTCCACTATCAGCGCACCTTTCTTGTGTTTAGGAGTTTTAAGAGCTCCTTAAAAAGTAATATAAATCTTCTATAAACTTTTTACGGATAGTCTGTAGCTCCGACTGTTGATCTTGGGATAAGAGACAGAGTGAAAGGCGTGCTATAACTTCTAGACAGTTACTTGATTTAGGTTTTAGGTATTAGCTTTACATTAGATTTTCTAAATCTTTTATATTTAAATTTAGATTTTTATAGGGTCTTGGGTTTCTGATTTTATGGTTTAAGGTTTAGGGATTTAGCGTAAAGGGTTTTAACTTTTACGATTTAGAGGTGCTTCTTGGTTTTGCTCCCATGCACATTTATTAATTAATTAGGTGCTTAAAATCAACCTGGTCGGCTATAATCCAACTTTGGATCATAATTGTGGTCCCATTCCCATATCACATCTCTCGAGTCAAAACCAATCGTATGCCTCTTCCATTACTTCACCTTTCCTTACGATCTCCATATACTTTTACATTTTTAGTTGGCGTAATTTAGTTAATTTTAGGTTAGACGGGCCTTTTAAAACAAAAACAGACCTTTTCAATTGAATATGATTTCAATTGAGAAACTCATCGCATTTTGGTTGCACGTGATACTTAATGAGACCAAAAAATTAGCGTTGGCCGAAGGGTCGGGTCACATTCGTGCATGCGCACTCGTCCACACCCGTGATTTTAGTTAAGAAACTCATTGCATTATGGTTGCAGGTGATATTAAGTGAAACTAAAACAAATATTAACAATAATTGATACTTCAAAAGCTTATATTCACAAAAAAAAAAAATACACACACACACACACACTACATATTCCAGTCAAAAACTAAATGAATAAAAGAATAAGAGAATGTTCTTAGGTTTTTTAAGTGCATTCATAACAATTACAAGTTCTTAAGATTTATACATATGTTCACAAGAATTAACTAAAATTTTGAAACAATAACATGTTTTTCTGATGAAATTGCTTTATCAAATGGTTATGAAACTTGACCCAAAAAAAATGGTCATGCATGGCTGCCTCCATTGCCGACAACATTCAAGCTCATGTCATTGCCAAGTCCCACTGGCGGAGCCATGTTTAGTTGAGGGGGGGCCAAGGCACCCACTGAAATTTTTATGAAAAGATATTAGTATGTCAAAATTAATATAATTTGTTTAAAAACAAATATTGACCCCCCTTGAATTTATGTTTTTAATAAAAATTGCCCTTAAAATTTTTGTGAGATTCAAGTTTTTAATTTTTTTTATGTTTTTAAATTAATATAGAATATTTTAAAAAATTAATGGTCCCCTCCTCAACTTTTTTTTTTTAGCAAACTTTTTTAAAGAGAAATTCTCATTTTCTTGTCTTTTGACATATTCTTTTCAAAATTACCTATGTTGTACTCTCCATTCACAGTATGAAATCAGACTACAATTTACTCATGACGTTTGGCTTTGAATTTTTTTTTTTGTAGTTTTTGTAATTTAAATTGAACTATATTTTTTTTTATTAATTTGTTTTCATAGTTCAAGTACTTCTTTGATATAATAGTTACCTCATAGTTTGTATAATTTAATCACTTAAAAATTGACAACTTTTATGCATAGATTATTTTTTTTATTTATGTATAATGACTAGAATCATTCTTACCTTAATTTAAAATTTTGTTATTTGTTAAATAAGGCATAAATTTTGAGTGATAAAATTATAATAGAAAATTAATATTTGTGATAGAATTTTTTTATGAATATGTAAAATAATATGCCAAATTATTCAAATAATCTTGAACTGAGATTACTTAGAAGATCTACCACTAGTTTCTAGTTACGTCATAAAATTTCATAGAGATTCGTGTATTTAATAGTGTTAAGAATAAGTTGATTATTTAACAATTTTTAAATAAAAACATGCTGATAAAAATTATAAAATATATTTTATATATAATTATTTTAGCTATTTATTTATCTCTTTTTATATTAAAATAATATTTATTAGTAGTATAATATATTTTTATTATGAATTTTTTATTATATATTATTATTATTATTATTATTATTTTTCACAATTCATATAAAAAATTATACATAAAGGAGTGCATTCGCTGACTCTAGAGTCCTGACTTCGTCATTGCATGTCCGGCAATCTCGTGCTACGCCGCCACCACCACCACGTCATTCCTTGACATCTGACAGTTCATGCAGAATCTTCCAACCAACCTTCTAAGCAGCGGACGCCGTGAGCCCTGTAATGTTGAGGGTGGTCATTGGCACCCCCTCAATTTTTTTTTTAAAAAATTTTACTTTATTAAAATTAAAGGAAGGTCCTTAAATATAAAAAATGGCACCCCTCATACTCATTATTATCACACGCTAAATTAAGTGAGGGATGCCAAATTCAAGTCTCCCATTTTTTTCTTTTAATTCTTTAAAGTTGATCAAGAATCTTTTTTTTTTTAATGATTGATGACTTCCTCTGCTAATTTTGTTTCACGTATTTTCTCATAACAAAATTCTCCTTTTATCTAGCTTTTTTGTTCTTGCTTTATCTTTCATATTTTCATTGTCTGAGTATATTTCATCAAGCACCCAATGATTTGCTTTTTCCCTTTACAACATGAAATAAAGCTGAAGTCAAGTGATGATGTGCTTTTTAAAATTTTTTTTTTCAATTCTTTAATTATTAATTCTTAAGATAATAGTTACCTCATAGTAGTATTAATTGAAAATTATCACTTTTTATTTATAAATTATTATTTCAATTTATGTATTATGTTCAAATCTATTTTTTAATTTAAATTATATTTATAAGTTGTTATTTTCTTTAATAGGCATCAATGTGATCGATAATTTTCTATAAAGAAAATAAATTTTTAGTGAACAATTTTTTTCTAGATCTAATGCAACAACTATTCAAGTAATACATAGAGGTACTCAAACAACCTGATGTGGAGAGCAACATAGAAGATCTACTAGTAAATCTAAGTTATGCCTTAAAATTTTGTGTTATCATTTACATAAAGATAATGTATTTGTAGCATCGATAATAAGTTGATTACTTAACAATTTCAAAATCTGAAGCCAAGCTGATGACAATTGTGAAACATGTATATTTTTTTAATTTATAATGACTATACTTATTTATCTATCTCCTCTTTGTGTGATAAAATAATATTACTTTATTGATATTATATATTTTTAATATTAATTTTCATAATTTATATAAAAAAGTTATACTTAAATAATTGCCCCCACTAACCTAGGGTCCTCGCTTTACCACTGAAGAATGGCCATGGTTGCAGCTTCTTGCTCTTGTCAGCTACGACTTGGCAGGCTATCCTCAACGGCGCAACCACAAACAAGTTAATCTCATTGGCGTGAGGCTAACGGTATCATCAAATCGAAGCGAAAACTTCTTCAATGTTGAAAACTGCGACTTTGTGGATATCATCATCCTGTACAGCAGCTTCACCGATCGAACGTATACAGTCCATGATCAGTGGAGATCTTTATGATTTGTTTTTTTTTTTGCAGAGATCTTTTTTCCTTTTTTGGTCAGATTTGCAGAGATCTGTTTGACCAGTGCGTATGTTTAGGTGTGTTTGTGTGTATTTCAAATTTTTTATTTTTCTTTTCTCTTTTTAAGTAGGGTGTTCACGGATGGTGCACAATAAGAATGGCGCATAGTATAATTTGCGATGATCTTCTCATGCTATCAAGAGAAGCTTTCATTCTCAGAGGATAATTTTCTATATGATATTCAAGTAAACTTGCTTTAGTAACGAGCAGTCCTGATCCTGTTTTTATTTATTTTTTATCAACTTTTTTTTCCATGGCTACTGACAGTGACTCCATATTAATTGCGCCACCCTCGGCAACATCATCTCCAGTCTCCACCCACCACGATACCAAACACCTTCCTTCAAGTCTTTTGGAAGCTGGCTAGTCACAAATGTCCAAACAGATGTGGTTGCATCTCGACTTGGATGTCTTTAGAGGTTGAAAAAAGTCTTGAAGCATCTAGCTAATTACCAAGCAACGATGACATATTTTGCCTGTTAATAAGTCTATAGAATAAATTAGCATCTAAAAGAAAAAAAAAATTCAATAATATAGCATGCAAAGAGAAGGGCATTGAATGCCAAGGCCGCTTCAAATAGCTAATCAATAACCATTGCTAATAATCTTTTATTTGACTTGATTGACTAGAAATAAGACTCCATTGCATTTCTCCATGCGCCAAAAAAAAAAAAAAAAAAGAACACGAAGACGCAGATAGGAAAAAAGAACAAGTTGGGTAAAATACCAACAATTATTAACAACTGCAACATAATAAAACCTTGAATGGAATTCTGAAGTTTACACCTCCTTTTGCTAGACATGTCTCTTTCCAACTTCTTCAACAAATGATATCAAATTCTTGTGAGAAGAACCAGCTTCCTTCATAGATTCCCTTGCCAAGTTTTTCCATTTCTTAGCATTTCTTCTCATTTCTTGGCCTCTTTCTCCACCATCCATAACCATCTCTATACACTTCTTGATCTCATCACTCTTAGCTGTTCCATCTTCCTTTGTTGTTACCCTTATCCCTGTCCTCCATGCATCTTGTATCAACTTAGCGTTTGTGGCTTGATCTGACCATTGAGGAAAAGCCACAAGCGGCACGCCACAAGTTAAGCTTTCCAATGTAGAATTCCATCCACAATGCGTCATAAAACATCCCAAAGATGGATGGGTTAGAACCTCCAGCTGCGAACACCACGGCACTATCATGCCTTGTTGCTTCAATTCTTCCATGCAGCTTAATTTCTCTTCTGCATTCTCATTCTCTCTTATAACCCACAAAAATGGCCTGCCCGTCTCTAACAACCCTCTCGCGATCTCCTCCATTTGATTTTTGGATAGATTCGCCAAACTCCCGAATGATACATAAACAATCGATGATTCAGGATTTGAGTTTAACCATTCGTTGTAGTCTTTTGATTTCTCGAAAAGATCCAAACCGGATGAAGTATCTGTCGGATCTTTTCCATCCACGAAAGCTGACGGAATCAAGGGTCCAACACCAATCAATTTGCACTTTTCAACGGCCTTGAGAGCCTCAGGCTCAAGAGCATCAAATGTGTTGACAAGTATTTTGGAGTTTTCTTCAGCATCAAGTTTCTCCATATGCTCCTTGAATGATGTCAGAGCAACAGGAAATGTATCTTCGCTTGAAGAGACCATAAATGAGGGAAGGTCACGTTCTGAGAGCAATGGAAGTCCAGGAAGCTGAATTGACCAATTGGGGCCTTTGCTATCTTTTCTGAATTTATACTCATAGCCATGGAAGTAATAGTAGTATATATCGAAAACTGCCGCTGGTTGAACCCAAAGAAAAGCAGATGGGATGTGAAGTTCACGAGCCAAATCTACAACCCAAGGAAGCAAAATGGAGTAGACCAGGCACGTTACGGGGCGGCCTTGGTCAGCAAAGCTGAGGATGATGTCTCTCAAGCCTTGTATCCCACGATTCTTCAGCTCTGTCATGTATTGACTGAAATCATTTGGGTTGAGATCGTAGCCATCATCATATCCATCCGAGAAGGCTACAACGTTTAAGCCCTTCGGCACGCCTCCGGCCTTCGACATGCGACGACAAGCATAGATGGTCGTCGCGAAAGTCACTTGTACGCCCCTCTTGATAAGCTGCTTAGCAAAATGGAGGCCTGGATTCATGTTTCCCTGTGAAGGAAATGTTACCACGAGGACATGGGGGTTTTGTGCCATGGCTACAATTTTCTTCGTGTATTTGTATTTTTCAGACCGTTTCAACTAAAACTTTGTAGATGAAACAGTTGAACTTCTAATGTGAGTAATTAATATACAAATGGATATAGAAAAGCTGTGATTGAGTGCTTGATCATGCAGCAGGAGCGATTATATATAGTAGGATTATGGAAGGAGATACAATTGACAGCGTGACGTTTGAGATGACATGAATGTAGTTACAGTTAAGAGATCATCAAAGCTGACTATGGAGTTGACCACGCAAAATTAACAAGACCAGTCTGTAAAAACAAATTAGTGTCATTAACAAAATTAGGTTTCTTTTTAACAAAAAAGGCTTAAATGTTATAAGTTTTTTGAAATTCAAAAGATGGGTTTTGTCGATTATTGACTTTCATCCGACAGAAGACTTGCGTGTTTGTGTCGTACTTTGAAGTTCTCAATTGTCACATGCCTTTGTCCCAAAAAAAAATTGTCACATGTCTGAACTGAACTTGGACATATATGTTATATATGACAAATATAAAATAAAATAAAAGAAGAAAAACTTGAATACTAACTTCAGATTATATGTCAGGGATGACATATAATCTACGTACTATGTGTCAATACCATGAGGTCATTATTCATTACATCACATGGCCCATTTCCCAACTTGTAAATCTTTTTGCATTATCCTTACTCAAATGATTTTCAATATTATGTTAGTTCGGCTCTTCTGATCATTAGTTTAATGGGGTGTAAATTTGAATATTCTGGCTTAACGTGATTGTTGTTGTGAATGAAATCGACATTCACCAAAGTCAAAGATAGTTGCTTATCATTTGACAAAGTAGCATGGTGACTTTGGAAAAAAAATTAATAATAAAGCTCAAATGCATTGGAAATCAAAGTAACAATTGTAGCAAGTAGCATGGGATTTTGTTATGACAAAATCTTTTCATTTAATGCATTGTCTCCTTGGCCTTGGTTATAAAAGACAGGGATTGGAAGAACATATGAGTTTGAAGTAGAAAAGATTTCAAAAGATAAATATAGAGACATTTGTTGTTTTCAAATTATTTTATAATATATCCAAATTATTTTATAACACGTTATCAGCACTAGTTTTTGCCAATGGAAAGTTCTGCCAATTATTAAAAGGGGCAAGACTCTACCAAAATTCGGTAATGGTTTTTATTTTATTTTTGATATTACATCATATATATGGCATAAAGTTTTTAAAACCATATTTAATTTACTTTGCATTTATTTTGAAAATAAAAATTTCTATTAAATTACTTCTTTTAGAATTTCTTTTAACATATTATTACAATATTCTCTATTTAATAAAACAAAATAAATAAATAAAATAATAATAACAAATACCATAATTTTTGAAGACCCGATTACTGTGACTTTGAGAACGTGATCACTTTGATCCTGGTTTATTTATTTATTTCTTTTTTGATCAAATTTTTTTCCATGGCTACTGACAGTGACTCCATCTCAATTCCGTCACCCTCAGCAACATCATCTCCAGTCTCCACCCACCACGATACCAACCACCTTCCTTCAAGTCTTTTGGAAGCTGGCTAGTCACAAATGTCCAAACAGATGTAGTTGCTTCTCGACTTGGATATCTTTAGAGGTTGAAAAAAGTCTTGAATCATCTAGCTAATTAACAAGCAATGATTACATATTTTGCCTCTTAACAAGTCTATAAATAAGTTAGCATCTAAAAGAAAAAAAAAATTCAATAATATAGCATGCAAAGAAAAGGGCATTGGACGTCAAGGCCGCTTCAATAGCTAATCAATAGCCATTGCTAATAATCTGTTATTTGATTTGAAGGGTCATACACCACGAGGAATACCAACCTAAACTAGAAATAAGATTCGATTACATTTCTCCGAAATGCGCCAAAAAAAAAAAACCGAAGATGCAAATAGAAAAAAGAACAGAAGGGTAAAATACCAACAATTGTTAACAACTGCAACATAATAAAACCTTGAATGGAATTCTGAAGTTTACACCTCCTTTAGCTAGACATGTATCTTTCCAACTTCTTCAACAAATGATATCAAATTCTTGTGAGAAGAACCACCTTCTTTCATAGAGTCCCTTGCCAATTCGTTCCATTTCTTAGCATTTCTTTTCATTTCTTGGCCTCTTTCTCCACCATCCATAACCATCTCTATACACTTCTTGAGCTCATCACTCTCAGCTGTTCCATCTTCCTTTGTTGTTACCCTTATCCCTGTCCTCCACACATCTTGTATCAGCTTAGCGTTTGTGGCTTGATCTGTCCATTGAGGAAAAGCCACAAGTGGCACCCCACAAGTTAAGCTTTCCAATGTAGAATTCCATCCACAATGCGTCATAAAACAGCCCAAAGATGGATGCGTTAGAACCTCTAGCTGCGAACACCAGGGCACTATCATGCCTTGTTGCTTCAATTCTTCCATGCAGCTTAATTTCTCTTCTGCATTCTCATTCTCTCTTATCACCCACAAAAATGGCCTGCCTGTCTCTAACAACCCTCTCGCGATCTCCTCCATTTGATTTTTTGGTAGATTCACCAAACTCCCAAATGATACATAAACAACAGATGATTCAGGCTTTGAGTTTAACCATTCGTTGTAATCTTTTGATTTTTCGAAAAGATCGAAACCGGATGAAGTATCTGTCGGATCTTTTCCATCCACGAAAGCTGATGGAATCAAGGGTCCAACACCAATCAATTTGCACTTTTCTATGGCCTTGAAAGCCTCAGGCTCAAGAGCGTCAAATGTGTTGACAAGTATTTTGGGATTTTCTTCAGCATCAAGTTTCTCTAGATGCTCCTTGAATGTTGTCAGAGCAGAAGTATACATATCTGCGCTTGAAGAGACCATGAATGAGGGAAGGTCACGTTCTGAGAGCAATGGGAGTCCAGGAAGCTGAAGTGACCAAATGGGGCCTTTGCTATCTTTTCTGAATTTATCCTCATAGCCATGGAAGTAATAGTAGTATATATCGAAAACTGCCGCTGGTTGAACCCAAAGAAAAGCAGATGGGATGTGAAGTTCACGAGCCAAATCTACAACCCAAGGAAGCAAAATGGAGTAGACCAGGCACGTTACGGGGCGGCCTTGGTCAGCAAAGCTGAGGATGATGTCTCTCAAGCCTTGTATCCCACGATTCTTCAGCTCTGTCATGTATTGACTGAAATCATTTGGGTTGAGTTCGTAGCCATCATCGTATCCATCCGAGAAGGCTACAACGTTTAAGCCCTTCGGCACGCCTCCTGCCTTCGACATGCGACGATGAGCATAGATGGTCGTCGCGAAAGTCACTTGTATGCCCCTCTTGATAAGCTGCTTAGCAAAATGGAGGCCTGGATTCATGTTTCCCTGTGAAGGAAATGTTACCACGAGGACATGGGGGTTTTGTGCCATGGCTACAATTTTCTTCGTGTATTTGAGATTTTTCAGTCCGTTTCAACTAAAACTTTGTAGATGAAACAGTACTTGAACTTCTAATGTGAGTGATTAATATACAAATGGAGATAGAAAAGCTGTGCTTAAGCGCTTTTATCATGCAGCAGGAGCGATTATATATAGTAGGATTATGTAAGGAGATAAAACGTGACGTTTGAGATGACATTAATGTAGTAACAGTTAGAGATCACCAAAACTGATTATGGAGTTGATCGTGCAAAATTAACAAGACTAGTCTGTTAAAAAAAATTAGTATTATTAACAAAATTAGGTTTTTTGTAAAAACAACAAAAAAATACTTCAAATAATGTTATAAGTTTTTTGAAATTCAAAAGATGGGTTTTGCTGATTATTGACTTTCATCCATTAGAACACTTGCGTGTTTGTGTTGTACTTTGAAGTTCTCAATTGTCACATGTCTTCGTCCCAAGAAAAAAAAAAAAAAAAAGTTTTTGCATGTCTGAATTGAACTTGGACATATATGTTATATATGACAAAAAGAAAAGAAAATAAATAAAAGAAGAAAAACTTGAATACTAACTTCAGATTACATGTCAGTGATGACATATAATCTACGTACCATGTGTCTATGCCATTCAGATATTACATCTAGTCGCCCATTTCTGAACTTGTAAATCCTTTCGCATTATCCTTAGTCAAATGATTTTCAATATTATGCTACTTCGGCTCTTCTGATCATGAGCTTAATTTGGTGCAAGTTTGAATATTCTGGCTTAGAGATGAACTTATTTATGTATAACTTCTTTCCTAAAAGAAATTGTAGTTTCACTAATAACTGATAATTAATTTATCATTAATTCTTATATTACATTTTCTCCAAACTAGTATTAATTAATTTATCATTAAATCAATGATCATTATTTGATTTATTCAATTATTACATTTTTATAAAAAAATTATTAGTATTAAAAATTGGAAATAATTAAATTTTAATAAATATATTTATATTTTATCTTATTATATGCAGTAAAAATATAATTAATTATTTATAATAAATTAAAATATTAAAAATACTTATTTTTTCCGTTGGACAGGGTTTACTCTAGTCCTTGACGAAAATTAAGTGCAGGAGGTGACGTATTACAATCCTTGTCGTTCATTGCACAACGCTTGGCGTGCCATATAAATGGCTCCAAAAAGTAAAATTTTATTTTTTATTGTGTATGAGAAGTAAACAAATTAAATCAGTTGCAAGCGGCGGTAAAATCATGCGCGCGAACCCAAAAGACGTCAGAATCATTGTTCATTGCATCCGTTGCGACAGACGTAACATCTCTTTGACCAAAAGAAAAAGACGGATTTTTTTTTTAAATGACACAAATTGTAAAGTTATTTACAAAAATAGCCTTATTTTGAAGAGTGTTTCAAATCCAATACTTTCGGCTATTCAAAAGTCGAAATAAGCTATTGAAAAAACTAAATTTGCTTGGCTGACAAAGTGGCAGGCAGATAAGCCACTTTCAAATTTTCAATGACCGAAAAGCAAGATTTCAGCTATTCAATAGCTAAAAATTGGTGGGGAATATATTCTCTGTCAAAGTGGCAAATTTTGACTTTTCAATAGCCGAAAATTTGTGACATCTTTCACCTCTTACATCAGCAAATATATTCCTGACTAGGTAGCAGCCAATTCGTTTATTGAATAGGCAAAATCCCAATCTGTCAGCTATTCTACTAACGAATTTAGCCTCACAAGTCTTTACATAGATCCTCATCCCATTGCTTCCTTTATTCATGCAAACAATTTGCTTCTAAAACTTGCTTGTAAATTTTACTTTCATCAGTTATTTTAACACTTCTTTCGACCTACCCAGATTCTTTCACACTTCTAAAATTTGTTTATAAACCATTTAAAAGTTTCATACAAATCCTCAAAAAATAATATGAATCCAAACACAATATGTTCATTTATAGTGTTTATGAGAAGCTTATTTTGCATTATGGCACGGACAGAGTTCAGTTTTATCACCATTTCTAATCGGCACTCATCAACTCCCAATATCCATACTTCAGCATTAGTGCAATCATTTATGATGAAGAGTTACGGGACACGTATGAGATCGCTTGCCATCCCAATTACATGCGTACGACTAATGTTTATGTTGACGTAGACACGAATGACGTGGACATTCTCCAGACAGTAAGTAGTGCTCCATCTCATGGCATTGTCCCCGATTTGAATGCAAATTTTAGTGGTTACCAAGATGAAGAAGTCGACATAGCGACGACGGTGACAGAATCTTCCAATTTGATTATGTCTCCTCAGGACACATTTAATGTTACAGGGATATCACATGTTAAAGACCCACATGTGGTGCTCGACTTGAATATGGACATATTTTAATTGGAGCCGAAAGAAGAGGACGAAGATGTCGAATTGATCCAACAAAATGCAAGGTACAATGATGATGAATATGGCGAAGAACAATTTGATGGGAATGACAACTACGCAAACTCTAACATAGGGGGTGGTCCGAGTAGCGATGGAGTACCTATGGTCGAGAAGTTTGATAATGCAGAGTTACAAACTGCTACATAAGAATACTTCATGGATAGTATGGATGTACAAGCAACCAAGCCCGTTTGGGACCATGATAAGAAGGAACTTGTTGTGGGCATGGTTTTTCCTACCAAAAAGATGTACAGAGAGCCATACAGATGTACGCAGTAAGTGTACAGTAAGAATACATGGTCGACAGGTCCACATCCATCTTCTACCTCGTTTTTTGTAAGAGTAACAACCTCGATAATCTATGTATATGGTATTTGCGTGCCATAAAAAAATCTACATACTGTTAATTTGAAATTACAAAGGACTGCGGGGTTCACAATTACTTAGTTACTAATAGACGGTATGGGCATAGAAATGTTACTGCTAATCTGGTTGGATTTATGACAAGGCATTTTGTAAAATATAAACCTAACTTGGAGGTAGGTTTTGTTTAAGCTCACATTAAGGAAGTACTTTAGGTGGATATATCTTATGGGAAGGTATGGCGGGAACAAAATAAGGCAATCAAACTGGTCTGTGGCGATTGGCACACCTATTATCAGTCACTTTCATGGTTTTTTAGAGCTTTGAAAACAAAGAACCCGGGTACCATTGTAACTTACAAGTTCTTTCCGGGTTCGATGACAGAATACAAAATGTTAGACTATGTATTTTGGGATTTTGCACCTTACATTGCGGCATGGAAGCATTGTCAACCCGTGCTTACGCTTGACGGTACCCACCTATAGAGGCCATACAAGGGTCATCTGTTTACAGCATGAACGACAAATGTAACAGGAAAAGTTTTATTGTTGACATTTGCCATTGTTGATGTAGAGACAATAGATAATTAGCCATGGTTTCTACATCATGTGAGTCAACATTTTCTTCATGATATAGAAGAGATGTGTGTAATATCTGATTGTCACCCAGGGATACATACTGCCATGGAAAATATCTTATCAGACGGGCATTTACGTGTGAATCATCAAAATTGTCTTCAACACCTAAAAAGCAACGTGATGAAACAAGTTTGAAACCAGTATGTTAAAGAATTGTGTTGGATAGCTAGAAAAGAACATCAAATGCGCAAGCATAATGCAATTTTGCAAAAAATTCTTGAAGTTCACCCCAAACCAGGTGGGACTGGGAAGAAGGCATACGACTATCTATCTAAAATCGATGAGGAGGTTTGGACCCTTTGTTTAAATGGAGGGGTCGTTAGGGTATGATGACGACGAACAATGTCGAATGCTTTAATGGTATTCTTGTTAGTGTTAGATGCTTACCAATCACTGCGTTAGTCTATCACACCTTTATGAAGCTCGTGGAATACTTCTATAATCGCTCCGTAAATGCTATATATTTGGCTGGAAAAAAAATGCTGCTCCCCAATAGAACAAGGGAACTTTTTGACAAGTGGGAGGCTCATTCACACCATCACAATATTTTTAATTTCCATTGGCCAACTGGGACTGCGCAGATTGGGTGTTTACCAGTCTCGTTTACTAAAAGACCTCCTACATAAGTCGTTAAATTCAATGAGAAGACTTTTACTTATGGTAAATGGACAGCATATCATGTGTCATATTCGCATGCACAAGCCTTAGCATAATACCTACAAAAACTAATCGAGGAGCTAATACCAAAAGAATATACAGTGGCAGCGTACACTGCAACATACTTATGTCGTTTAGC
The DNA here is from genome assembly GCA_028554755.1 of Cordia subcordata. Classification (NCBI taxonomy): domain Eukaryota; kingdom Viridiplantae; phylum Streptophyta; class Magnoliopsida; order Boraginales; family Cordiaceae; genus Cordia; species Cordia subcordata. The sequence continues at coordinate 8,808,562 of JAPTOF010000010.1, read as the reverse complement.
CTTTAGGACATGAGGATTATTGGCCGCTAGTACCCACATGGCAACTTGGACCTAATCTTGTCCGATTACGTGAAAGAAGGAGAGGTAGACTAGGAGAGAGACGTATCCATAACGAAATGGACCAATCGGATCAAATAAGTCGGAGAAGGTGTTCAAATTGTCATCAACAGGGGCACAATCATTCCAATTGTCCATGGTAGGACATCAATGTTAAATCCATATATTGTGATGTAAAATCCAGCTATTATGATGTAAAATATATCTAATGTCATGTAAAATGCACTTTTTCATGTTCATTAGTGATCGCTATTTGCATCTGCAATTATGAACTTTTGTTAATTTCAACTATATTGGTGATTGAAGTATACATGAATATAATTTATGTTTTATAACACTTAATTGAACCTTGATAGCCAAAAACAAAAAATGAAAAAAAAAATTACATAGCTAACAATTCAACAAAAAAAAAAATGCATGAATCCAAGTTAAATATACAAAATTCCACTAATACTATCAACTCAAAAACAAAAGGAAACCTATCCTCTACAATGTGCGGTAGCACAGTCTGAAAGATGTCCCTTCTTATCTCGTGGCAGTTGTCGTCTGGTTGGACCCTGCTCGCGCAACTACTCCTTCTTCCTTTGTGGAGGTCCCTAACCGGGTTGAGATGGTCCTTCTTGTCTGACTGAGTCTGCTAGGTGTCGGACTGTGTTTGCGGTCGATGTGACGGTTGAGCCTTAACTTGTGGCTGGTTATGAACATAGTTCTCAATTCGTATAGCATCATCAGGGGGTGCCCAGTCCCTTGATCACCAGATTCACTTTAACAAAATTTCTGTCTCTTTTGTGGCAAAATTATTTGTAAAGTTGGGGTTTGTCCTAAAAAATTGCCATCCACCTTGTAGCTCAAGCCTTGTAGTGACCTTCGTAAGCTTGGGGACTAGATTCGTACTAACTAGAAGTAATGGGTTCTTGCTCTGACAATTGAGGTTCCGCTGGCGATTGATTGGGAAGAGAAAGTTCCTGCATCTCAAATATATTCAAATTTTAAATCTCAAGTGGGCCATCTTTCTAATTATAAGCATACTTGCAACAATCAAAGTCAGCATCAACAAAAACCTAACATGGTGAAGGATCAGCATTCCAACTTAAACCCACCCTATATGAATCAAGCCAACAAAACAGGTAAACCTTGTACTTTGGAGGTACCTAACCCCACTTTTGCTTCTGTGCAAAAGACCATTTTCACCAAAATCCCAACTATGTCAAACCTGATCTTACTGACAACAATCTCTCTCTACATCATTTTAAGGATTTGCCTATCCCAAAGCAACCTAAACTAGCTTTTCAGCCCAACCTTTCAGCCATCACTAATAAACCTCTTGTTAGGTTATCTCCAATAGCTCCCTTCCTCTAAATTTAAGTGATTTGAGTTATTTTTTTATATTTTGGAATCCTTTATATTCAATTCTATTCTAACAAATCTCATATTTTTCACTCCAACAGTTCCCCTATTTTAAAATGTTGCAGTCTCAAAGCTATGAGGATAAGGGATGGGATTTCAGTGTTGGCTTTAAGGATGAAAAAATAGTCTCAAAGCTATGAGGATAAGGGATGGGATTTCAGTGTTGGCTTTGAGGATGAAAAAACCTTTATATGTAGGTGTTTTGTTTTGGTGTTGACAAAAAACTTAAAATTTTGAAGATGGAATAGAAGAGCTGTTGGAGCACTTTACTATTAACAATTTTCTTAAATATGGAGATTTTTGTGTTTTAGGGGGTTTGTTGGAGTTAGCCTTAGCCATGCAAACCCTCCACTACTACCAGTCTCTATTACTAAAAAACGTACCTTCGAGATGAACATTGTTGAACCTCAAATTAAAAAACTTAAATGCTCCACTTTGCATATATCTGTTTGTCTTGATACTACTTCAAACTCTATCTTACCTGATGGTAACTCCTCATCTTATGATAACCTAGGGACTGTCATTATACAACCATGGGATAAATAATGAGTTTTTTTAGTCTAGAACTGTAAAGGTTTGGGGAACCCCCTGATAGTTCAACATCTTAGAGACATTATTGTCCAAAATAAACCCTTCTTGGTTGGTCTCTCTGAAGCAAAACAAAAACATTCTGTCATTGAAAAAATTACTCTTCGTCTTGGTTACAAAATCGTCCGTGTTGTAGATCCCATTGGCATTGATAGAGGTATCTCCCTTCTTGCTTCCCATAATCTTTCTATTGATGTGGCTTTCTCCTCTAACTTTCTTCTTAATGCTACTGTTTGTTACCCTCATGACCTCTCTATTTGGAATATAAAGAGAATATATTAAACTTTATTTTCTCTTCTAACTTGAGCATTTACAACTGAAAGCTATCACCCTTATATATAGGCTACTCTAGAAATCCAAAACTAAATAGGATTTGGTTAAAACAATCCTTTACATATTAAAATAGCTCATAGATCAATTCTAATTTGACTAGAAAAATAACCAATAAACTAATCCTAATATAATTAGGACTCCTAAACATATCCAAATCCTAAATTAAGTTTATTTACTAACATCCCCCCTTAAACTTGATTTGATTCTTGTTACTCCAAGCAAAGCTCTCAGCTAGATGAACACGTCATTCTTGAGGGGCTTTGTGAAAATGTCGGCAATCTGATCTTGAGACTTCACGTGCTCTATCTCACTTCCTTCCTTGCAACACATTCTCGAATAAAGTGGTAACGTGTATCAATGTGCTTGCTTCTTTCATGAAAGACTAGATTTTTTACCAAGACAATTGCAGACTTGTTGTCAACATAGATCTCTACAAGTTCTTCTTAAGGCATATTAAGCTCCTTCATCAAGTTTCTTAACCACAATGCATGACAAACACATGAGGTGGCAGCCACATACTCAGCTTCAAATGTTGAGAGTGTAACAATAGGTTGTTTCTTAGAACTCCAAGTGAATGCAGTGTCCCCTACAAAGAAAAGAAATCCAGTGGTACTTTTCCTGTCATCTAGATCACTAGCCTAATCGCTAGCGCTATATCCCACAAGCTTGAAATTATGGCTTTGGGAGTATAAAAGTCCATAATCAAGAGTCCCTTCAATGTAACGAAGTATTCTCTTGGCAGTCTTAAAATGTATCTTAGTAGAAGCCTCTATAAAACTGCTTACAAGTCCTACAGCGAAGAGAATATCCAGTCTTGTGCATGTCAAGTACCTTTGGCTTCCAACTAGACTTTTAAACAATGTTGGATCTACTCATTCTTCTGCATCATCTCTTGACAATTGCACTTCACATTTGATTGGAGTATTTACAGGCTGACAGTTTCCATATTGAACTTCTTTAGGATCTTTTTGCATAACCTTCTTGAGAAATAAATATTCCTTCATCTATTTGCTTTACCTCGATTCCAAGATAATAAGACATGAGTCCTATATCAGTCATCTTGAACTCTTTCGCCATTGTCTTTTTGAACTCTTCAAATAAGCTTGGATTGTTGCTGGTGAAAATCAAGTAATCCACATACAAGTAAACAATCAAAATATCTCCATTTTGACACTTTGTGTAGAAAGTGTGCTCATGTGAACACTTAGAGAAATTATCATAATGAAAGTATTCATCAATTCTGCTATGCCAAGCTCTTGGAACTTGTTTTAAGCCATAAAGGGCTTTGTTTAGCTTCAAGACTTTGTTTCTAGATCCCTTCTCTATATAACCCAATGGTTGTTCAATATAAATCTCTTCATTCAAAAAACTATTTAGGAATGTAGATTTCACATCTAGTTGATGAATTTTCCATCTATATTGAGCTGCCAAAGATATAATAATAAATCTTATAGTTTCTAAGGGAGCAATAGGAGCAAATACCTCATTATAGTCAATGCCAGCTTTTTGATTATAGCTTTTTGCAACTAGTCTTGCCCTATATCTTTCCACTTCACCTTTTGCATTCCTTTTTATTTTGTAGGCCCACTTTACTCCAATGGCTTTGTGTCCTTCGAGTAACTTTGCAAGCTCCCAAGTATCATTCTTCTTGATTGGCTTGATCTTTTCATCCATAGCTTCTCTCCATATTTCATTCTTATCAGCTTCCTCGAATGTTATTGGCTCACAATCAGCAAAAAGACAAAAGAGAGTTAGTTCATCATTCAAATTCTGACTTACATCACAAATTTCACTCAAATTTCTATAACGAGGAGCTCTTTCTTCAGGACTCGAACTTATTGCAAAGGAGTTTCCTTGACCTATAGTTGGAGATGGAGTTGGAGTTGAAGTCAGAGTTGCAGTTAGAGTTGGAACTGTACTTGATGCTGGAGTAGGAATTGGAGATATAAAATCCCTATTTGCTTCTACTTCTTGCTCTTGTAGTGGTAAGACTTTATCTTCTTTTTGCTCATTAGTGCTCCAATCCCATTCTGCTTCTTCATCAAATTGAACATCTTTACTAATAATAATCCTTCCACTAATAGGATTGTAGAACTTGTAACCTTTGTAGTGTTTGTTGTAGCCAATAAAAACAAGTTTTTGACTTTTGTTATCAAGTTTGGATCGAACTTGATCAGGGACATGAGCATAGGCTACGCATCCAAAAACTCGTAAATGCTTGATGCCAAGCTTCTTTTTATACCAGGCTTCCAATGGTGTCTTGTTAAAAAAACTCTTTGTAGCATAACGATTCAAAAGATACATAGCACGATCAACAGCTTCAGCCCAAAATTCTTTCGGCATTCCTTTGGTCTTCAACATGCTCCGTATCATCTCTAGAATCAACTCTATTTTTTCTCTCAACAACTCCATTTTGTTGAGGCGATCGAGGAATTGTCAAAGGATGTCGAATACCCTGATCTTCACAGAACCTTTCAAATTCTTTTGATGTGAATTCTCCGCCTCTATCATATCTCAAAACTTTTATCTTGTGATCCCTTTCTTTTTTAACAAGGGCCTTAAATATCTTGAACTTCTCAAAAAGCTTCAGATTTTTCTTTTAAAAAATAAACCCAAGTTTTGCGGCGACAATCATCAATAAAAAGAATAAAGTACTTATTTTTACCATAAGAACTTGGATTTATAGGCCCATAAATATCGGCATAGACAAGTTCAAGTGGCCTCCTTGCTCTTGTTGTAGCCTTTACAAATTTGCTCCGAATGATTGATGAGAGGCAATCCATTCACCATATTATTTTTTGACATCAAAGACAAATTTTCAAAATTTATGTGCCCAAATCTCAAGTGCCAAATCCAAGCTTTTTCTCTTACACAAGCTTTAAAACATTTTGCTGTATCATTCTGAATATTTAGTACAAATAATCTATTTCTTGTCATTGGCACTTTGTTATCAAAACATTATTTTCATCCCTTATTACACTATTTATCTTCCAATAAAATTATGTAATTTTTCTCAAAAAGTTGGCCATAATATACTTTAAAAATATTACTTTTTTATTTTGGCCGATGGGCGTTGAAACCACTAAAAATAATATTCCAATTCTTACCTCGCAAAATTAAATAGAATATGTGATAAGAACAGGGTCGAATCCACGGGGATTGGGAGAGTATTTTATGCTAATTGTACCAAGTAGATTAATCAACTAAGTTGCAATCAAAAAGGGGGGAATTAAATGCGAAAAAGTAAAATTAATAAAGTTGTCCAGACCAGTGGTCGCGCTGCGTGGGTACGCAATTCGGCCAGAAAATAAAAAAACATAAATAAAACTTAAAATGACTAAAATACGCAATTCTAAATTAATGCAAAGCTGGAAAAACAGAAAATTAACGAGAATAAAATCTAGCCTGAGGAACAATCGTAATTTCAGTCAACAAATTCGATCATAGATGCAAAAGTACTTTCAGTTATTTCGATAAATCAGTTATAGTTATTGGCTCGGCCTAATAACCTTATCTTTTCTTGCAGAGTCGATAACGGTTTAAATCCTTACGATTTTTCTCACTATCCCCTTACCTATTAGACATTCTAATCCCTGGATATGCTCGCAGGATCTATCTAATGGCAGCAATAAAAATCTAGAAATACCTAATTCTAAAAGTCAATACTCTCGCGGTAATTGCTAATTTAGATTGCATAATTACACAGGAAACCTGATTACCACTATATTTAGATTAATTTAATTAATCTAACTGGCTATCTATTGTCATGCAATTAAATAATCACGAGCAAAATTAAATAATCACATATCAATATTAATTATTGAAGCAATAAATACGCAAATATCAGAATAGAATTAAAGGAATAAAAACACTTAGATCTCACGAATTTGATGAACCAAAATCTTGATTAATCCTCGGCTAGAAAAGAAAATTAGAACAGCTTGTCCATGAATGTCACCCAAAGAATAAAGAAAAAATTTACTATTGTCTGCTAAAAGTTGTCTCCCCCTCAAAGTGCAAATAAGAGGTATTTATATATATATATATATATATATATATATATATATATATATATATATAACCCTAACCTATTTTCCTCGTTGGATAAGGAAACCTAGCCCAAAAAGAATAATAATGTAAAAACCTTAAATATAAGTTCCAACAAAATAAAAAGTCCATTAATATTTAATCTATTTCCTCCAAAAGCCCAGAAAAAAATCTTCCATCTTGGTCAACCGAGTCAAACCCGCGTAGCAACTTAATGGAATTTTTCCACGTGACGGTGTCAACTTTGACCGCTACAAACACGTCCTAAAATCCCTTGAATCCATATATAATGCATCAACCTCTTTTTTCCAAGCATAAACATGTAAAAACACTAATTAAGGATCATCTAATTCAAGAATTAAGCACAATTAATTATGAATTAAAAGCTTATTTAAGACTTATCAAATTCCCCTACACTTAGACCGTGCTTGCCCTCAAACATGAAATCAATTGAAAACAAAGACTTCACATGCAAGATCGACCATGAATGTAGCTTTGTAAAGATCATATGCTAACTTTTTCAAACCAAGAACAATCCTATTCAAGAAATAAGGCAATAATTCCAAGCATAAAATTATTGTTCCTGTACCTATCTTTACAAAGCAGTAGCTCATTCTATAAACACATATTACCAAGCATATTCAAGGCATGCAGCACTTCAAACAACAAGACTTGACTCAATCATATAGCCTTCAAAAACCCAACTTTTTAGCAAAAAGAATTCCCCCAAAAACAAATAATTTTCAGCAAGTAAACATGACCACATGTTGTATTTCCACCAGAAATTTCCACCAAGCTTCAAAATAACCCAACCTCCTCACAAGCAAACATCAGCACACAGACCTTCAAAAGTCCTTCCACCACAACTCCAAGAAACTCGAGAAGGAAAACAAAGGTAAGATAGTTTTTAGTAAGACAATACAATTACCACCACATGTATAAGTTACCCGGATAGCACCCAAACACTATGTAAATGAACCTCGCACTAGGTAAAGCACGCAAAAATGATTAAAGCCAAGTATGATTATGCTAATGCAAAGAAGAGAAATCAAAAGTACAGCCTCAATGTACAATTTTCCTAAAAAAAAAAAGTTTGTACCTAGGCCTAGCTGCTGGAAGGCCAGATCACTTCAATTGCTTTTAGTTACTCTCATACAAAATCTTCATAACTTGCCTAGAATGTCATTCAACCTTTTTATGCGATGACAAATATTTTTGATAAATGCCCCTGGTTACTCAGTTGGTCACAATTCTAGGTGGGTTTTAGCTCTACTCTTGGTCCTCTTTCTTTTTCTTTTCTTTTTTTTTTTTGAAGACCAGTGGAGTAAAATGGAGCTTTTTATTTTACTTTTTTTTGGCACCTTTTTTTTTTTTCACAATTCGACTTTCAGCACTTCTGCAGGAGTGACCTCGACCCCGACATAACTTTCCTAGATACGCAACTTTTCACAATTTTACCACTAAAATAAATCAAGACAAGTACCCATCAAATTCAAACTAAGCATTGGCTTTTAGTTTAAGCACATGCACATTTTTAGCCCAAGTTAAGATTAAGTAAGATTCAAGCATGGCGTGTCTAAAGTAACTATCAAAGACAACTAAATACAATAGAGATGGATTCACTACATGTACTAACTTACAATAGAGATGCAAAAACAAGTTTCCTGAGCATGGGATTAGATTTTTTCCAAGAGAAGTGCCAAGTTCACAAAGAAGAAAGTTGAGTAAAAAGAAAAATAATTTGACAAAAAGAGTTTTTAAAAACTTACTAGATTGACTCTAAAAAAGCTAAACTCAAAGAAAAAAACAAATGTCAAACATAAGACATTAATGGACTCTACAAAAAAAATATTTTTGCAAAACACTTAACCAAAAAGTTTTTCTTTTGGTCATTTTTTTGGTTTTTCTCTTTTTTTTTTTAAAGGCTCAAGAAACACTAACTAAAACACATATATTGATAAGACTCAATATACCACATTGAAAACACATCTAAAAAAAAAACTCAAAATAAAGGACTAAAATGAAGCATTTCCTTCCCCACACTTATCACGCACATTGTCCTCAATGTGTAAAGAAAAGAAAACAACAAAATAAAAGAAAGATAAAACAAAATTGAGGGGGAAAAAAAAAAGAAAAAATAAGAGAACTTCCTTTAAAAGAGGTTCGAGAGGTGGTGGAACCGACTATCATTCATTCGAAGTGGGGCTATAGTACTCAATGAGATTTATCAAATTTTTTTTTTTAGTTTTGATTTTGAAAATAAGATATAGTTGCTTTGTCTGACTTTTATGCAAAACAGACACTTGTGCCTCTACGTGGGCAAGCCTAATCATCTAGCGCCCAAATTTTCAAAAAATAGCTCAAAAACTCACCAAAATTCCAAAGCAACTTCTACATGTAAACATCAAAACTCTCATAGAACACGTTCAGATCAAAGTTAGGATTCTCAAGGAAGAAGAAAATAAAAATAAAAAATAAAAAATAAAAGAAAAATTCCTAAAAAGAATAAAAAAATAAAAAAATTTGTAAAAATTGGAAATTAACTAGAAAACACTAGAAAACCCAAAATTGAAATTTCTAACTCTATGGGTTGTCTACCACCAGTGCCTTTGTTTAACGTCGTTGGCTCAACATAACCAATTTCATCTAAGCTTTATCAGGAGGCTTTTTTAGCTTAATTCTCTCACGGATGGGCTTCAAACGATGTCCATCAACTTTGATGACTTTGTCATTACTCGAGCTCTTCACTTCAACTACACCACAAGAAAACAATTAAGTAATAATAAAAGGACCTACACATTTAGTTTGTGGATCATTGGGAAACAATTTAAAACCATAGTGATAATATAAAATTTTATCCCACTAAAACTTGTTTTCCGCCAATAACTTTTTCGTGCAAACTCTTTTTCTTTTCCTCATGAATTTTTGCCTTCCCACAAACATTACTTTTCTTCTTTTCCAACTCTTGGGGTTGTAACTTCCTATGGGCATCCCTCTTGTCTACCATAGGTGGATTCAATCGGCTTTGAATTTCTCTCATTGGCTTCCCTTGATTTTTCCGCTTGGCAATTGATTCCTGCAAGTTAGTGCTACCTGCAAAAGTCTTCTTAAATTCTTTCGACTTTTCAAGAGTAGGACTTTTACAAGAAGTAACACTTAGCCTATTATCATCGACTGTTTCTAAAGCAAAAACACAAGACATCTCACTGGGATTTTTCATGCCATTATAAAGATCAAATTTAACAACATCTCCATCAAACTCTATAGTGAGAATACCTTTATGCACATCAATTTTCGTTTTAGCTGTACTAAGGAATGGTCTACCTAGAAAAATTTCACAAGACTTGGAAGATAGATCTTCCTTCATATCAAGCACATAAAAATCAACAGGAAAGACCAAATCATCTACTCGTACTAAAATATCTTCTAAGACGCCTTCAGGATTAACCAAAGACCTATCAGCTAATTGAATAACAACTCTTGTTTCTTTCAAAGGTCCTACTTTCCAGGGTCCTGTATTCAAAGTAGAATAAATGGACTTAGGCATGACATTAATGGACGCTCCTAGGTCACACATAGCTTTCTTGATACCTAGAGAGCCTATTTGATAAGAAATAACAAACATATATTGGTCCTTGCATTTTGGAGCAAATCCTTTTTAACCACGGCGGAGACATTCTCCCCCACACTTATCTTTTCATTCCCAAAGAGCTTTTTTTTATTAGTGCACAATTCTTTTAGAAACTTTGCAATTCGAGAAACTTGCCTAATAGCATCAAGTAAGGGAATATTTACCTTAACCTTGCAAAACAAGCTCAAAAATCTCCTTCTCTTCCTTCTCTTTTTTAGACTTTGCAAATTTTTGGGGAAAGGAGGCTTAACCATCAGCTGTATACCATTTTTAAGCTCTATTTTATTGCTGCCCGCCATTTTTTCATCGTGTTTTGCTCCCTTTTTTTCGATTTTTTTCTCTATTCTAAGTGCTGTCAACTTTGCATGCCCACGCCTAATCTGACAGTGGCTATCCAGCAGCTCTTTTTCACTTCGTACAGTGATTGCGCATGCATTTTCCTTTGGATTAGCAATTGTTTGAGAAGATAATTTACCACGGGACTCCAACCTACCTACAGATGTTGCTAATTGGCTCATTTGTGTCTCCAAATTCTTTATACTTGCCCTCGTTTCCTGTTGAAATTGTTGAGTGTTAAGAGCAAGAGATTTCACAATACCCTCAAGAGAAGTACCTAAACTTGAAGGTGTGGGCTGCAGTGGTGAGGCTGGTCGTGGCTGGAAATATTGCGAATTTGGTGAATTAAAATTTTGTGGCCTTGCTCCATAACTCAAGTTTGGGTGATCCCTCCAACCTAGGTTGTATATATTGAAAAAAAAAATCATATCTTTGCTGTGGTGGACTGGGAAACCCTCCAATGGCATTAACATGTTGTGGATCCTTTTATTGGAGCACAAGACACATATCAGTTGGGTGTACTGCCATGGCACAAATTCCACAAACTTTTTGAATTGGAACACTACCACATGCAACCAAACTTTGAACAAGAAAAGTTAGTTGAGTTAATTTTGAATTAAGGGAAGAAACATTTACCTCAATAACTCTTTTTGAATGCTCGTATCTATTTCCAAATTGTTGTGAATTTGCAACCATGATAGAAATCAAATCTCTAGCCTCTCAAGGTGTTTTGTCAACAATGGCACCTCTACTTGCAGCATCCATCATTCTTCTCTCAATTGGAAGTAATCCTTTATAAAAATATTGGATAAGAGATTGTTCAGAAATCCCATGTTGGGGGAAACTTGCACAAAGTCTTTTAAATCTCTCCCAATAATCATAAAGCAACTCTAAATCCCTTTGCTTGATGTCACAAATTTCTCTCCTAATTACCACAGCTCTAAAAGCTGGAAAGAATTTGTCAAGGAAAACTCTAGCCATATCTCCCCAAGTAGTGATGGAATCGGATAGAAGATAAAATAACCACTCTTTCGCTGCATCCGCCAAGGAAAAAGGAAATGCTCTTAATTTAATTTGGTCCTCTGTTACATCATTGGATCTCATAGTTGAACAAACTATATGGAACTCCTTGAGATATTTATGTGGATCTTTATTCTCCAACCCATGAAAAGTGGGTAAAAGACGAATTAATCTTGATTTTAGCTCGAAATTGACATTAAGCTCCGGATAAGTAATGCAAAGGGCTGATTGATTCAAAGGGATAGCGGCTAGTTCACCTAAAGTTCTATTATTTTCGGCCAGCTCCTCTTCTTTTTCAGACTCACTTGATGATTCAAACAAAGCTTATGATGTTTCAGCTTGTTTCTCAAGTTGTTTCCGCAACTTTGCTTATTTTTTCAAGATTTTTGCGATCTTTTCAATTTCAGGATCAAATTGCAATTTACCTGTACGATCTGACCTAGTAAAAAAAAAAGCAAAAATTTCAGCACCAATCCCTGGCAACGGCGCCAAAATTTGATGGGCGTCGAAACCATAAAAAATTATATTCCAATTCTTACCTCGCAAAATTAAATAGAATACGTGATGAGAATATGGTCAAATCCATGGGAATTAGGAGAGTATTTTATGCTAATTGTATCAAGTAGATTAATCAACTAAGTTGTGATAAAAAAAAGAGGGAATTAAATGCGAAAAAGTGAAATTAATAAAGTTGTCCAGACCACTGGTCGCACTGCGTGGGCACGCAATTCGGCCAGAAAATAAAAAACTTAAATAAAAATTAAAATGACTAAAATACGCAATTCTAAATTAATGCAAGGCTGGAAAAACAGAAAATCAACGAGAATAAAATCTAGCCTGAGGAATAATCGCAATTTTAGTCAACAAATTCGATCATATATGCAAAAATACTTTCAGCAATTTCAATAAATCAGTTATAGTTATTGGCTCGGCCTAATAACCTCATTTTTCCTTACAGAGTTGATAACAGTTTAAATTCCTACGATTTTTCCTGCTATCCCCTTACCTTTAGACATTCTAATCCCCAGATATGCCCGCAAGATCTATCTAACGGCAGCAATAAAAATCTAGAAAGACCTGACTCTAAAAGTCAATACTCTCGCGGTAATTGCTCATTTAGATTACGTAATTACACAGGAAACCTGATTACCACTATATTTAGATTAATTTAATTAATCTAACTGGCTATCTATTGTCATGCAATTAAATAATCGCACACAAAATTAAATAATCGCAAATCAATATTAATTATTGAAGCAGTAAATATGCAAATATCATAATAGAATGAAAGGAATAAAAACATTTAGATCTCACGAATTTGATGAACCGAAATCTTGATTAATCCTCGACCAGAAAAGAAAATTAGAACAGCTTGTCCATGAATGTTGCCCAAAGAATAAAGAGAAAATTTACTGTTGTCTGCTAAAAGTTGTCTCCCCCTCAAAGTGCAAATAAGATGTATTTATATAAGAAAAACCCTAACTTATTTTTCTTGTTAGATGAGGAAACCTGGCCCAAAAAGAATAATAAGGTAAAAACCTTAAATATAAGTTCCAACAAAATGAAAAATCTGCTAATATTTAATCTATTTCCTCCAAAAGCCCAGAAAAAATATCTTCCATCTTGGTCAACCCGGTCAAATCCGCGTAGCAATTTAATGGCATTTTTCCACGTGACGGTGTCAACTTTGATCGCTACAAACACGTCCAAAAATCCCTTGAATTCATATATAATGCATCAACCTCTTTTTTCCAAACATAAACATGCAAAAACACATAAAAAAAACTAATTAAGAAGTATTTAATTCAAGAATTAAGCACAATTAATTATGAATTAAAAGCTTATTTAGGACTTATCATTGGCACATAATATACTTTAGAAATAAGATGATGCCTTCCATCTTTCAAATGGATTAAAATCTTACATTTGCCTTCTACAGATATTATAGAGCCATCTCTAAATTTTACATTGCCCTTGACAATTTCATTGAGCTCTGCAAACATACTCCTTTTTCCACTCGTGTGACTACTAGTTGCTGTATCAAGATACCATGAAGTCCCATCTCCATTAGGATAACCTTGATGGACTATTAACAAGGTTATTTCCTTTTCTCCTTATTTCTCCATGCAATTTGCTTTCTTAACCACAACTTTTAGATTTTTTCTGCATTCATAAGAATAATGCCCAAATTTGTGAGAATTGTAACATTGAATTGATGATTTATCATACTTTCCTAAATTGTTGCCTCTTCCATGCCCAGATCCTTCTGTGTTGTTTTCTTCTTAATTGGATTGATTAAATCCTTGTCTTCTGCCACGTCCTCACCCTCTTTGTCCACAACCACGTCCACGTCCTCTTTGGCCTCCACTGTTATTAGAGTTTTCTTCTTTCTTCAAAGTAAGATTGCTTTGAAGAACCTTTTCTAGGACTTCCTTATCCTTCTTTTTATGTCTTTCTTCATGGGCTTGTAGCGAACCTATGAGTTCATCAATGGACATGGTATCTAAATCCTTTGATTCTTCAATAGCTACAATAATATATTCATATTTTAGATGCAAAAAACAAAGGATTTTTTTCTACTACATGGATATCTTTCAAATCTTCTCTATATCTTTTTAATTGATTGGAAACTACCAAAACTCTTGAAATATAATCTGATATAGATTCAGTATCATTCATATGGAGAGACTCAAACTCACATCTTAAAGTTTGAAAACGAACCTTTTTCACCTTGTTAACTCCCTTTTGGGATTTTTGAAGAATCTCCTATACTTTTTTCGCGGTAGTGGCACATGAGATCTTCTCAAACATCGCTTCATCCAAATATAGATAGATGATAGAAAGAGCTTGTTGATCTTTCTTACACAATCTTGTTAATGCATCTTTTTGAGCTTGAGTCAAGGCTACATCTTCATCTGGTTCTGTGTAGCCTTTTTCTACAATCTCCCAAGCATCTTGAGAGCCAAGAAGGGGCTTTAGATGAATTTCCTAATTATCATAATTATCCTTCATCAGGTGAGGGAATTGAAACGGAAGCATCCCATTAGCCATCATATTTACCTAGCTCTAGATACCACTTTATTAGAAAGTGGATGTTAGGGAAAAAACATGCAAACACGAAGAATACGAGAAGAAATAATGGACACAAGAATTATGCGGTTCGGCTTTGAAGCCTATGTCCATGGGCAGTAGAGAATAATTCTATTATTGATCACGAATGCTACAAGGCTCTCACTTTGGTTTCTCTCTCACACATAACATAATGAGTATTGCCACATATTTATAGTGCAAAGGTTTCCTAAACCTATTAAGCAGAAAAGGCAACTAATTAATTATGTGCTATAAAAGGTAACAAGCGAATAAGGTAATATGTTAACAAGGAAATCTGCTATTCTTATTGCCCAAGAATACGGGCCATATTCAACAAATCTCCACCTTGACACGTATTCGCTCCAATCAATACACTATCATCCCTGCAGCTAACTGCCTCTGAGAGCTCAATACTTCGCACCGCAAATAACAACCAAGTCCAAGCAATGCTTAAACTTGCTGACTGGAACCACCTTAGTCATCATATCTGCTGGATTCTCATGGGTAGATATCTTTTGCACCGATATGATTCCTTGTGATACAACATTTTTGATAAAATGATATATGATATCAATGTGTTTAGTCCTCTCATGATACATATGATTCTTCGTCAGATGGATTGCACTCTGGCTATCACAAAAGACTGTACTTGTATCTTGTTACAGTCCAAGATCACGAACCAGGCTTTGTAACCACATGGCCTCCTTCACAGCTTCTGCAATTGCCATGTACTCCACTTCAGTAGTGGACAATGCCACAGTAGACTGTAATGTCGCTTTCCAACTGATAGCACATCCAGAGAGAGTAAACACGTAACCCGTCAGAGATCTTCTCTTATCAAGGTCACCCGCAAAGTCTGAATCACAATAACCCACCAATCTTGCGCAATCTCCAGTTATCTTGTTAAACAGTAAACCTACATTTGTAGTGTCATGCAAATATCTCATTATCCATTTCACCGCTTCCCAGTGTGCTTTCTCAGGTGATGCCATATACCTGCTCACAACACTAGCTGCATGTGAAATATCAGGACGAGTGTACACCATAGCATACATCAAGCTACCAATAGCACTTGAGTATGGAACATGAGACATATGCTCCACCTCCTCCTTAGTTTTAGGTGATAAATCTGCAGACAATTTGAAATAAGCAGTAAACGGCACACTCACAGGCTTTGCTTTCAGCATCCCGAAACGCTCTAGCACTTTCTCAATATAACTCTGCTGAGACAAGAACAGCTTCCCAGCGTTTCTATATATGTGAATCTCCATGCCAAGAATCTTCTTATTGCTCCAAGATCCTTCATCTCAAACTCATCACCTAGCTGCTTCTTTAATTCGTCGATTGCAGACATGCTTTTAGCAGCAATAAGCATATCATCGACATATAACAACAAGTACACAAACGAACCAGGAATCCTTTTGAGATACACACAGCTATCATAGGCACTCTTTGTGTATCCAGCACCTACCATGAATGTGTCAAATCTCTTATACCATTGCTGAGGTGACTGCTTTAACCCATACAAGGACTTCTTCAGTTTGCAAATATGGTTCTCCTTACTAGGAACTACATACCCCTCCGGTTGACTCATGTAAATTTGCTCTTCAAGATCACCATGCAAAAACGCCGTTTTCACATCTAGCTACTCAAGCTCTAAGTCATGAAGAGCAACCAAGGCAAGTAAAACCCTGATGGAACTATGCTTCACAACCGGAGAGAACACTTCGTTGAAGTCAATACCCACCCTTCCTTTGTGTATAGCCTTTTGCCACAAACTGTGCCTTGTATCGAGAACCTTCAACCCCTGAAGTACCTTCCTTTTTCTTGTAAACCCATTTGCAACCGACAACTCGCTATCTCTTAGGCAATTCAACAAGCTCCCATGTTTGATTCTTATAAAGAAACTCAATCTCTTCACTCATGGCACCCACCCACTAAGCAGAATCTTTCCCAGATATGGCCTCTTTGTATGAATTCGGCTCATGTCCTTCAATTGTTTCGGCAACAGTCAAAGCATAAGCAACAAGATCAGCGTATCCGTACCTTTGAGGCTCTTTAATCTGTCTCATTTCTCTCCCAGTGGCAATGCTGTACTTTTGTTGTTCAGGCACATTTTGATCATGCACCTCAGTTGGTTGAGTCGGCTGAATTTGACTGCTACTATTATTAGATGGAACATTTGGAACATCATCAAATACCTCCACCTGCTCTTTGACACCGTGGTCTAAACCAGCTACCGCTTTCTCATTTTCTTGGTCTAATAAAGTAGACTCATTGAATATGACATCCTTGCTGATGAGGAAACCTTAAGACTTTGTATCTGTGCACCACAACTTGTAACCTTTCCTCTCGGATGCATAGCCTAGAAATATGCATTTCTTTGCCCTCGACTCCAACTTGCCATCCTTCACATGAGCGTATGTAGGGCAACCGAACACCCTCAATCAAGAGTAGTCAGCAGGCTTACCAGACCATAACTCAAAAGGAGTTTTCAATTCAATAGCTTTGGATGGAGACCTATTCACCAAGTAGTATGCCGTATTAACGGCTTCAGCCCAAAAGTCTTGACTCAAACCAGATTGGGAGAGCATACAACGAGCTCTCTCCACCAGAGTTCTATTCATGTGTTCTGCAACTCCATTTTGTTATGGTGTCCCTACACATGTGCGGTGTCTCACAATGCCATGTTTCCTGCAGAACTCATCAAACTCTTTATTGCAATATTCCAACCCATTGTTAGTCCTAAGACGCTTAATTTGTTTACCAATCTGCTTCTCAATCAATGTCTTCCACTCGACAAATGTTGAAAATGCCTCATCTTTAGTTTTCAAGAAGTATACCCACACCATCCGAGAGTATGCATCAATGAAAATGATGTAATACCTAGCACCTTTCTTGGAAGGAACTTTATTAGGACCCCAAAGATCAGAATAAATATAATCAAGTGTACCTTTGGTGTTCTCTTGCCCCTTGCTGAACTTTACCCTGGTTTGCTTTCCAAAGACACAATGCTCGCAGAATTCAAACTTTCCAGTTCTTTGTCCACAAAGCAAATCTCTCTTACTCAGTTCGGTCAGTCCCCTCTCGCTCATATGGCCCAACCTTTTGTGCCACAACTGCGTAGTGTCATTATCACTCTCCTCGGATGTAACAGATGCAACACCTGTAACTGTACTACCTTGAAGGACATAAAGGCCGCCGGTCAAGTTTCCTTTCAAGAGCACAATTGCACCTTTGGTCACCTTTAAGACACCATTCTCACTTCGGAATTTGTATCCATGAGAATCCAAACGCCCAAGAAAAATCAAGTTTTTCTTCAGCTCCGGTACATGCCAACACTCGAGAGATCTTGTAATACCATCAAACATTTTGATATTTACGATGCCCATTCCCTCCACCTTCAACGAAAGATCATTGCCTAGAAAGACTTTCCCTTCTCTTTTGGAATAAGAAGAGAACCAGTCGCGCCTAGGACACATATGGAAGGTTGCACCAGTATCAAGAATCCATTGATTATGCCACTGTGATCCACTCACAGTCAAAACTTCCCCGGTACTACTCGATTTATCTCCATCACTGTTAGCACTTTCCACCACATTAGCTGAATTCTCTACCTTTTTCTTTCCCTTTTTCAGTTTTGGACATTCTTTCTTAATATGACCCTTTTCACCACACTCGAAACAATGTAGCTTCCTTGCTCTTGATTTTGACCTTGACTTGCTTTTCTTTCTACCCGAAGATCTCCCTCTTGATGTGTCTGTTTTGTGTATTTATATTTTGCAATTATATACTTGTTTTGAGGTGTTTTGAGCTTCATTTGATGTATTAGTTTAACATTTAGGTCATACTCATGCATATTAGGGGCTACACGTTCATAGTTGAACTTAGGACTTAAATGCTACACTAATGTACGTTTCTTGCTTGTTTAAAGTGTGATTTGGGAAGATAATTGGAGCTTAACTGAGGGTGATTGAAGTGTGGAATAAAGCCAAGGGTGTTTTGGATGCAAAGGAATGAAGAAAAGTGCTTTTGGAAATGGCTGGAAGAAAGAAGGAGCGACCGAGGCGAAACTGAGCGCAACGTGAGCCAAATCCGGATCTTGCAACCTAAAAAAGACATGGACAAATTTTGGATATATTTTAGGGTGCAAAATATGGCTTAGGAGATCCCCCATGACGATACAAAGCCATAGAAAAAAACAGTGCGCGAATCGGAGCTAAAACGAGCAAGATATGACCATTTTACTATCAAGATCGGTTAACCTCTGTATAGGCCGGACGACCAAGCCGGTCGACCGGCTAGGTCTACCGGCCAGATCAGAACCTGGGCCAATTTTGGCCGGACGACTTAGGCCCAAAGCCGGTCGACCGGCTAGGCCCCCGGCTGGACGCGTTGAAAGCTTTATTTAAGCCATTTTTCAGCCCTTTTGAGGGGAGGAACTTTTATTTCTTAAACCCTAATAAACCCTAACCTCGACCCACTACACAAACCACCCTAAACCACCATCTAAACCCCACACCAAGCA
Source organism: Cordia subcordata (assembly GCA_028554755.1). Lineage (NCBI taxonomy): Eukaryota > Viridiplantae > Streptophyta > Magnoliopsida > Boraginales > Cordiaceae > Cordia > Cordia subcordata. The sequence goes on along the minus strand of JAPTOF010000010.1, from coordinate 8,789,525 downwards.
AGGATTGAAGCAGCAAACAAAGAATTGAAGGATTTGTACGGATTTGGAAGCAAGAATTTAGGAAGTTCTTCTTGTTCTTTCTCTATTTCTTGTAAATATGTTGCTAGATTAGGCTAGATTTAGGGTTGATTGTTATTGTATATTAGATTAGGCGTTGAATAATGGATTTGTGTAGATATTTGGCTCTTAATACATATTTATTTACATAAATTTATGGCATGATTCAATATGTCTATGTATTGGAAATCAAGCATGTCTATGTGTTTGTTAAAATGCCTAAGTGAATATGCATGTGTTATTTGTGGTACAAATGTTCTTATCTACTTATTTGGGTGATGTGATTGTGCGTAATCTCATGGCTTTGCTTAGTAGAGTAGGCTTTAGCTTTAAATCCAGCTAATAGGTTACATGCTTTGCTTAGTCGAGTTTAGGTGCTAGTCCTTGGCTTTAAACCCAACCAAGATGATAAGTTCTACACACGAATTGCGTAGGCTAGGAGGGATTGGCCCTTAGCTTTAAATCCAGTTAATGGGTTAAACCACTAGTATTGGTTAGGAGAACCCCCGATCAAAACAACGGCAATAGAAGTCTCGAGCCTTAGATAGACCTCATCCGTTCTCATAGCCCAAGTCTAGTTGTAATGCAATCGCCCTAGGTCCCCCTTCTTCTTTATTAGTGTCTCCTTCCTTAGTTTGGCTCCCTTAAGTTCCTCCATAGATTAGTTTATTTTCTTTTTTTTTTTCCGAGTTCCCTTCCATCTCAAAGTAAGTACACACACGCACGTAGTTAGTTTAAGGCACCCCAGTACACAGAAACTAAACTAAGGTAGCCTTCCTGTGGATTCGACCCCGCACTTACACACACTGTACTGCACACGTCCCGTGCACTTGCGGGCTATTAAGGCTTGTGCTCAAATAGCGATATCACCTCTATTCTCCGATCTCCCTCTACTCACTAAACCTTCCCCATGAACTTCTTCCCTATGTCCCGAAATATGTGTTTGAAGATCCTTCGATTTTAATGAAGTAATCACATCTTCAAAGGTAATTTTATCCCTCCCGTACAACATAGTGTCCACAAAGTTCATATATGAAGGCGGTAAGGAGCATAATACGATCATAGCTTGGTCTTCATCATCAATTTTAACACCCACATCCTTCAAAGCAATAAAACAAGAGGAAAACTCATCAAGGTGTTGCTTTAATGATGTACCTTCTTTCATTCTAAGATGATACAATCGCTTCTTCAAGTAGAGGCGATTGTTGAGAGATTTAGATGCATACAATTCCACCAAAGTATTCCAAGCCTCAATTGCTGTCGTCTTCTCAACAATCTCCAGTACTACTTCATTTGTCACGGACATACGTATTGCACTCAAGGCTTTCGCTTCGAGTTCTTCTCTCACTGCTGGTTCTATCTTTACCGGGATCACTTCTTCAACTTTCCAAAGTCCTTGCATTGTCATAAATGCCTTGAATCTGATCCTTCAAAGACTGAAACTCATTCTCCCGTCAAACTTCTCGATTTCAAACTTTCCACCTGTGGAAGACTTCTTTGTTTGCTCAAAACTCACACTTCGGGATGGAATTTGGCTCAATGGATCGCAAAAACGGATTCAGCACGTTGATAAACCTTAGGAACACCCTTGGTCAACTTTGGTCAACACGGGTCAAAGTCAAACCTGTTGGTCAAAATCAACACCGTCCCTAAACACGTACTTTGGAGTAAAATCTAGAAAAATAGAGCCCAAAAATGGACTCAGCACGTCGAAAAACGTGGGGTAAAGCTATGGTCAAATCTGGTCAACCCTTGGTCAATGGTCAACTAGTCATATATTTCTTTTGAGGACTAAATCTAAACCCAAATAAAAAAAAAATTTATTCTTTTGGCCTAAACTAAGCCCAAACCCAAAAAAAAAAAGAAATTTATTATTTTTCTGGCCTAGAACCCAGGCCCAACAAAAAATTAATTGACCCAAGACCCAAAACCTAGCTAAAATTAGACAAGGCCACTACCCAAGCCCGATCCAAATAAACCCAAAGCCTACTAACCCTAAACTTGCTTTACAAACTTGAACCAATTCCCAAAAAAAAAAATACCTGAATATCCAAAACCAACCTCAAGAGCACGCGAACTCTATCTTCTTCGCTTGTTCTTCAAACCCAAACACGAACCATGACCCACCGACGCAAGCTTCCACTCCACCCACCAACGCTCAACGTAGACAGCACCGGAGCACTCTTCGCCGAACAAAGACCTTTGTTTGGTTAGGCACCGTTTGGTTTTAGAAATTTTGGTTTCACAGTGAGTTTTGATTTTTCCTTTTTCCCTCAAGCAGCAGATTAATACCTAAGCTCTGATACCAATTTGTTGGGGAAAAAACATGCAAACACGAAGAATACGAGAAGAAATAACGGACATAAGAATTACGTGGTTCAGCTTTGAAGCTTACGTCCACGGGCAGCAGAGAATAATTCTATTATTGATCACGAATGCTACAAGGCTCTCACTTTGGTTTCTCTCTCACACATAACATAATGAGTATTGTCACATATTTATAGTGCAAAGGTTTCCTAAACCTATTAAGCAGAAAAGGCAACTAATTAATTATGTGCTACAAAAGGTAACAAGCGAATAAGGTAATATGCTAACAAGGAAATCTGCTATTCTTGTTGCTCAAGAATACGGGCCACATTCAACAGTGGAAGATGCTATTTTGAATATAGAGAGAATATATTAAACTTTATTTTCTCTTCTAACTAGGGCATTTACAATTGAAAGCTCCCACCTCTATATATATATGAAATCCAAAACTAAATAGGATTTGGTAAAACCAATCTTTTACATATTAAAATAGCTAATAGATCAATCCTAATTTGACTAGGAAAATAACCAATAAATTAATCCTAATATAATTAGGACTCCTAAACATATCCAAATCCTAAATCAAGTTTATTTACTAACACTCTCTTGGGATTTTATTTCTATGTATTGCTCTATTGACTACCATTTTAGGCAATAGTAATGGGATTTTATCTCTGGCTTGAAAATTCCTAGCACTAAACCTTGGATTTTCATTGGTGATTTCAATTGTATTTTGTCTCTTGCGGATAAAGATGGTGGACACCTAAAACCGATGGGCGAGATTGCTGCTTTTCGAAGGTTTGTTCAGATGAATTCCTTGGGGAAAATTGACACCAAAGGCCTTGACTACATCTAGTCCAACATGCGGGAAGAATAACACCTTATTCAAGAAGCTTTGGATCGTTGCTTTTGCAACTCAGCTTGGAGAAACCTTTTTCCTAATGCTTGGGTTAGTGTTCTCCTTCCCTGAGGCTCAGACCATAATCCGTTATGTCTATTTACTAATTGTTATGTTCAACCTAAGCCTAAGAGATTTTATTTTGAGAATTTATGGTCTGAAATACTTGATTGTGAAGATGTTATTACTTGTGCTTGGTCTCATAATTTTTTTGGAATTGCTTTCGCTTGCATAAACTCAAGTTGGATCACTGTCGTAGAAGACTCCTCCTTTGGTCGAGGAAACAGATAAAAAATAATAAGTCAAAAATTTTTAAACTTAAAGCTGAACTTGAGAGTTTTCTTGGAATGCCTTCTCCTGACTTCAAGGCTATCAATTGTATTTCATCTCAAATTGAACTTCTCTGGACCGAAGAAAAGTCCTATCAATTGTGTTTCATCACGTGTAAAATGGCTCCAACATGGTGATAATAACACCTCTTTTTTCATGATGTGACTATGCAACGGCATTCATGTAATTGAATTCTTCGATTAGAACAACCTAATGGGATTTGGACTGAAAATTTGGATGAGATTAAATCTTGTTTCCTCAACTTTTATTCTCATCTTTTTTCCTTTATTAGATACATTAATTTTGAGCCAATCTTGGATTGTATCACACCTTGCATTTATGAGGAGATGAATGAAGCTCCCATCAAGCCTATCTCAAGGCAGGAGATTAAAAAAGCTGTGTTTTGTCTTAGCATAAAGAGTGCCCTTGGTCCTGATGAATACAATGGTTTTTTCTTTCAAAAATATTGGCATATTGTCGAACAAGATATCTTTTTGGCTATTGAAAATTTCTTTTTTTATGGTAATTGTATTGCTGATGTAAATCAGACATATTTCACTCTTGTTCCTAAATCTAAAGCCCCAAGTGAAGTTGGTGATTATCATCCTATTAGTTGTTCAAATTTTGCTTACAAGATCATTACTAAAAACCTTGTCAATAGGCCTAAGCTTTGGGTGCACATGATCATCGCGCCCATGGAAACTGCTTTCGTCCCTGGATGAATTATTTATGATAATATCCTCCTTGTCCATGAGGTTCACCATTTTCTTAATAAAAAGCATAAATCACGCAAAGCTTATGCGGCTTTCAAGGTTGACATGCATAAGGCTTTTGATCAAGTTGAATGAAACAATCTTCGCTGCTTATCATTGGAAAAAATGGGCTTTCACTATTGTTGTATTAATTGGATTATGGCCTGTATCACTACAGTTTCATAACAATTCTTTGTTAATAGGGAAACACTTCCCCCTATTTATACAAAAGAAGGAATTCGTCAAGGTGACCCCCTTCCACCTTTGCTTTTCATTATCCTCACTCAAATCCTTACTTCGTTTATCATGGACAGAGAAGCCAAAGGTCTGATCAAAGGCATAAAACTTGCGCCAAACTACCCTCAGCTTTCCCATATCTTCTTCGTGGATGATATGATTTTTCTATTTGAAGCAAAGGAAAATTATGCTAAATCTTTTGCGGATACTCTTTATTAGTAATGTCACACCACGAGTCGAAGCATAAATGGAAATAAAGGTGGCACTAATTTTAATGCTTCAAGCATGAAACTGGCAATATTCTTTGCATCAATCATTATATCCCTATTTTGGTAACTATTTGGGTCTTCCTTCAACTTCGAGTAAATCAAAAACTCAAGCTCTCTCTTGGCTTGTTGAGAGAATTAAATGTAAGATTGAAGGATGGAAATCGTCATTTCTCTCTGAAGGGGGTCAAGCGGTTATAACCCAAGCTGTTCTTACAGCGATTCCTTCCTACCTTCTTTCCATTTTCAAAATCCCAGTTCAGACTTGTAAGCAAATTGCTTCTGCCATCTCTAACTTTTGGTGGGAAAATAAATGTAATTGGACTGATTGGAATCTCATCACCTTGCCAAAAAAAATAGGTGGGCTTGGTTTCAAAGATTTTCAACTTCAAAATTTTGTGCTTCTTGCTAAAATTGCTTGGCGAATCATGAATAACCCTAATTCTCTTGTTTTTCAAGTGCTCAAATGTCTTTACTTTAAGAATGCTGATTTCCTTAATGCAAAATTGGGAAGAAGACCCTCATGGGGTTGACGCAGCCTTAAGTATGAAATTGAGTTTCTTAAGGCAAATTGCAAATGGCAATTTAATGATGGTAACACCATTTGAATCTAGGAACACAATTGGTCACCTATCTCACCTACACCAATTCAGGCTAGTGAGTACCATTTCTCTTGCAAAAGATCTTCTTGAATCGAATATACAACATTCGGATATTGAGAAAATCAATTCTCTTTTTCCACCAACGATCAGAAATAAGATCCTCTCTCTATATGTTCCATTGTAGCCACAAAAGGATTTTCCCTACTGGCCTTATACCGATAGTGGTTCCTTCACCGTGAAAAGTGGATACAACTTGCTCACATCTATGAAACCTTTTAATGATCTGAAATGTCCTTTCTCTCATACAATCTCGACTCACTTCTAGAATTTGCAGGTGCCTCCAAAGATCCATTTCTTTCTTTGGCGTGCTTGTACCAATATTTTGGCTACTGGTAGAAATTGCTTTGTTCGCACGATGACTTTGTTCACAGGATGACTCCTGATCAGGATGACTGTTGCGCTATTTATGGAGAGGCCTTTGAATCCTCGGAGCACATTTTTCTCCTTTGTCTTGGAGTAAAGCTGTTTGGTTCGCTTCATCCCTCCAGTGCATCACTCAACCCAGCACTATTTCTTGCCTTGATACCTGGTTAGAGGATCTCTTCACTAAACTCTCTGTTTATGGGCACTTGAAGTAAGAAGCTTACTCTGTGTGGCTTTTCTCTGCTGGGACATTTGGAAATGCTAAAATGAGTTTATCTTTAAAGGAGCCACTGTTGACCCAACCCGTACCATGCTCTTGGCATACAAAGCTCATCAGGATTTCATGGATGTAAATCATGCGCACTTCACGACATCTCTTGCATTAGAACAATTCAATTTTGACCTCTAGCTGGACTCTACCAACTGGGGACATCATCAAAATCAATATTGATGCCTCTTTCAAGCACTCTTATGATGCAAGCTTTGGCAGTGTTTGCAGAGACTCCTTTGGCAATTTGATCTTTGGTCTTGCTCCTAAAGTCCGTTGCATATCTGCTATCATGGCTGAAGCGCTTGTTATGCTTAGAGCATGCATGCTATCAACTTTGATTGACACTCCCAAATTTTGGAAACTAACTCGAAGGTTCTTTTTCAAGCTATCACTTTTAGCTCTTCAACCTCCCCGATGGAGATTGCTGGCATTCTTTCAGATTGTCACCATCTTCCCGACAGTGCCCTTCACCTCACTTTCTCAAGTGTTTGTCGCACTGGTAATGCAGTTGAGGATTGGGTTGATAAAAATTGTAAAATTGACACACTACCCTCGTCCTGGGTCTTAGTTATTTCCCATGCTCTTCTCCCCATTTTGACAAATGACTCTGAGCCAAGAGGCATTGGCTAACTGTACTCATTTTTCTAATGAAATGTTTAACCCAAAAATAATAATAAAAAAGGAAGCAATGTTATGTCAACCAAAAAGAAAAAAGAAAGAAAAAAAAAGGAAAAGAGAGAGAGAATGCTACAAAGGGTGTCTTTTCTTCTTCTTTTGTCAAGAAAGGGTGTCTTTTCTAAGAGTTCCTTTTTTTTACTTTTGGTCAACAATCTTTTCTAAGAGTTCATTAATGTAATATATGCCTATTGGTGCAGCACACCCTAAATCACTAACATTAGGATTTAGCTATTTTTTGCTTTAAGCTATCGTAATTTTAAGTCACGTTACACTTGAGGGTAGTTTTTATTAGACGAGAAGTAGTGAAGAAAAAATTCTTGCAATAAGTGCACTTCTTGAAACTCGAAATTGTACTTATATCACAAGATGAAGCCATATCACCTTAACCAACAATTTATTAGTGTTTTAAGCTGTTTTCAACTCAGTAGACTTTTTTGTTCAATACAGACTAAAATCACACACAAGAGTAGATAACTATAGAGGAAAAATTACTTTGATCAGCTGGTACAGCCATGGCGCAACTCCTACATATCCACCTAGTGCACTCCCAAAAAAAAAAATGGCTTTTATGAACGAAAAATTTGTCACTAAATATTAAAACTCAGCCATTAAAATGAAATTATGATCGATTTGTGACCGACTTTGTCGACCAAAAAAGCTTCGTCACTAATTTTACTAGTGACTAATTTTAAGTCGGTTACCAAAAAAAAAAAAAATCATCTTATAGTTTGGTCACTAATTTTAACCCCCCAAAATATCAATAATTGGTTACAAACAAGTTACCAATTAGTGATTGAGATTACGGTTACTAAAATAGTAACCAAAATTTCACTCACTAATTAGTTTTAAACCAAGCATTTTCCACCTTATTTGGTGACTGAATTTCGGACATTAATTCAGTAAATAAAAATTCGGTCACAAACTAACTTATTTAGTGACTATTTACTAACAGAAATTCGGTAAAAATTACTGACCGAAATTAATCAGTTACTAATATCTCAATTAGTGACAGATTAATTTGGTCACTAATTAAGGCTAGGTTTTATATTTAGTGACCGAATAATTTTGGTCACTAATAATTCGGTCACTAATTGATATTAGGTTTATTGATAGATACATTTAGTGACTGATTTTCAGTCACTAATTTAGTGATTTAGTGACTGAAATTTCAGTCTTTATTTCAGTGACCAAAAATTGAGTCACTAATTGAGGAATTTAATCATTGAAATTCAAGCACTAAATGTGTATACATATTATTTGAATGATTAGTGACTGAAATTTTGGTCACTAATCAATTACCAAATACTAATAATACTATTTTTAAAATCAAATATTTTTATCTATCATATAAAATAATGGCATAAATAAAAAATAATAGAACTTAAATTTGTAAACAATAAACATAAAAAAAAATTTAACCAAAATATTAAATATTCAATACAACACTACAATGGCAATTAAATCCCAACAAACAGTTAATCCTAAAATAAGAAGTCCAGTCCTAACAACAAACATGGAGCATAAAAATCATTTTTGAGTCTCTCCCACAACCAAGGTATTCATAAGTTTGAAGGACAGGCAGCATATAAGAATAGCATATTCCATGTTTTCCACCCTGCATACGTGTTTCCAAAAGTTAACTACAGTATATTGGTGAACAAGATTTGGAATTTGATCCATTATAAAGCTCCACACTAATGAAACCAGTAGAATTGATTGATATCTTTAGAAACTTTTTAAATTGCCAATGACTTTTGGGGATTTTTTAATTTTTTATTTTTTTCCACCAAAATGGTGAGTGAATCATGCCAAAAAAAAAAAAAAAGGAAGAAGAATATCAAGTTTTGATCCTATCATTTACCTCATGAGGGTATAAATGGTATTTTATCAAAATTATTATTATTTTTTTGTTAACTTTATCTGATAGAGGAACTTAGAAAGAAGGGGAAAAAAAAAAGAACTTAGGGACCTATTTGAGCTAATACCTAAAAACGAAGGACCTACATGTCTTTTTAATCCCGATTTGAAGGGTGAAATGTCACCAGGAGGAGCACGAAACTAAACAAGTGATAAGATTTGATTATACTTCCCCAAAAATATAAAAAGAAAATAGGAAGAAAAATGAAAAAGTTAATAAACCTTGAACATAATTTTGAAGTTTATGCCTCTCTAGCTTGAAATCTTTCCAACTTCTTCAACAAATGATTTCAGATTCTTATCCGAAGAACCACCTTCCTCCATGGATTCCCTCGCCAAATCCTTCCATTTGTTTGCATTTCTTCCCAGCTCTTCGCATTTTTCTCCACCATCCATAACCATCTCTATACACCTCTTGATATCATCACTCTTAGCTGTTCCATCTTCCTTCCTTGTTACCCTTATTCCTGTCCTCCACACATCTTGTATCAACTTAGCGTTTGTGGCTTGATCTGCCCATTGAGGAAAAGCCACAAGCGGCACGCCGCAAGTCAAACTTTCCAATGTAGAATTCCATCCACAATGTGTCACAAAACATCCCAAAGATGGATGTGATAGAACCTCTAGCTGCGAACACCATGGAACTATCATGCCTTGTTGCTCCAATTCTTCCATGCAGCTCAATTTCTCTTCTTCCTTTTGCTCCTCTCCATTTCCCTTCTCTCTTATCACCCATAGAAATGGCCTGCTTGTCTCTAGCAACGCTCTAGCAATCTCCTCCATTTCACTTTTCGGTAAAATTAACAAACTCCCGAAAGATACGTAAACAACTGATGATTCAGGCTTTGAGTTCAACCATTCCATGTAGTCTTTTGACTTTTCGACATCATCACTGCCAGATAAAGTATCTATGGGATCTTTTCCATCCAAGAAAGCTGATGGAATCAAAGGTCCGACGCCGACCAATTTGTACTTTTCAATGGCCTTGAGGGCCTCAGGCTCAAGAGCGTCAAATGTGTTGACAAGTATTTTGCGATTCTCGTCAGCGTCAAGTTTATCTAGGTGCTCCTTTAATGATTGTAGTGCAAAAGTATCACCATCTGTCGCTGAAGACACCAAAAAGGAGGGTAGATCACTGCTTGAGAGCAATGGAAGTCCAGGTAGCTGAATTGACCAACCAGGGTCATCGCCATTTTTAGTGATTTCATCCTTGTAGCCATTGAAGTAATAGTAGAATATATCAAAAAGTGTGGCAGGTTGAGTATAAAGAAGAGCAGATGGGATGTGAAATTCACGCGCCAAATCGGCGGCCCAAGGAAGCAAAACAGAGTAAACCAGGGACGTTATGGGGCGGCTTTGGTCAGCAACCCTGAGGATTATGTCTCTTAAGGCTTCCGTCCCACGATTCTTCAGCTCTGTCACGTATTGAGTGGCATTGCTTGGGTGGAGTTGGTAGCCGTCGTCATATCCATCCGAGAAGGCTGCAATCTTTAAGCCCTTAGGCACGCCTCCTGCTTTCGACACGCGACGATGAGCATAAATAGTCGTGGCGAAGGTCACTTCTAAGCCCCTCTTGATCAGCTGCTCGGCGAAACGGAGGCCTGGATTGATGTGGCCCTGTGAGGGCAATGTTACCAGGAGGACATGGGGGATTTGTGCCATGGCTGGCTCAAACTAAAATTTTCCTCTTAGAGTATTTTTCGTGATTTTTAGTCTCTTTTGAGCAAATAAGTTTACAGGGAAAACAGCTTAAAGACTTCAATACGGATGGGCCTGGAGGTTTATATTTGCCGATCATTGATGACCTTTCGCCCGGTGGAACACTTGCGTGATTGGGTTTTACTTTTTAAGTTCCCAACGTCACGTGTCTAAACTTCAATTTATGTCAGTGGTGACACAAAGTTTAGAAATAACTTCTCATCCCAAATGTTAAATTCTATTTGGTCGCAGAAAAGGAGTACAATATCCGCCTACCTCGAAGGTATTCAATGTTATAATGTTAGTTTGAATCTTCTGAGCTTAATGTGATGAAAATATCTGTCGGCTTGATGTGCCAACGAAGCCTTGCTTGGATAACTTAATATTGTTGTTTGATTGGTAGGCCTAGCCGTCAACGTTGAAAACTTAAAATTGTTAACGTGATTGTAAGTTTGGCTAATCTGTTGGAGGAAACTGAATGGCACTATAGGATAATGATAAGTTTATAAAAGGGTAAGCTACAGTTGCGGAAGTAGAAGCTTTTTTTTTGGAGTGACTTAGACACATATACGTATTTGAATAAAAATCGTCATCAAGATTAAGTGAAAAAATTAGTCTTTCCATCTTCTAATATAAGAGAACATATTATATAAATATTATTAGATTTTTTTAAACATAAACAAATATAAAAAATACTATTTAACAAAATAATATAATATTATATAAGAAAAAGTTTACTAATTCGGTCAATCAAATTAAGTTCTTCTTTCTTTTATGAATTTCTCTAGCCAAAACAAATAATAAATAATATATGAAAAAACTCCCTAAATAAATAAATTTTCTGTGGAAAGGGTATCTAAAATTTATGAATTTCTTCAATTTATCTTTCCAGAAAAAAAATTACTCTAAGTATCTATCTAACAAAACAAATAAATTAAGGATTATTGAAATTTATTCGCTAAAATTGCTTATTTATTATGAAAAATTAATCATTGAAAAATATAATCTGTATAAAAATATATACAAAAAATTATTACGAGAATAATTTTAAATAAAAGAAAGAAGAGAAATTCAGGGGAGCTATAAGAAGAATTTTCGAAAATTTTATATACACAAATGTATATTTATTTGACGCTTTCTGTGTCCCTTAGTTCTACACCCGGAAAGCTAGCTGCAAATTGACCACCATGTATTACTTTCTAAATTTTAGATATTCAAAATTGTTTTTTTTGTAAATTTAAAAGTTAAAGTTAACTTTTTTGGTCTATTTTTAAAAGAATTTTTATATAAAAATTAAAGTTTGAAAAAAGTTAAAAATTAGAAACTCCAAATTTGAGTTTTTCAACAAAAGACTTTTGAAAACTTTACTAAAAGTTATACAGTTCAATAACCGAAATTCTATATTTGGGTTAAATAGAGCCTTAATACCTTATTTTTAGCTTCAGCTTGTTAATTTCTAGCATTGCCCACATATGTCAAAGTAAGGCTGTGGCTGTTTTGATCTATTGTTACTGTTTTAAAAGGTCCTGAATCAAACATGCTACTAAAAAAAATTATTTTACTGTTGGTAAAAGAAATAAAATATTGTTGTTGAATGAAAAAGCAGTTTGTGATTTATTTGGTTGAAATTACTGTTTAAAGTGCCATTTATAATGTAAATAATTTGATTTTAATATTTAGATGTTTTAGTTTAAAATTTGTCAATCTTTTTTATTTTTTAATTTTTATTTTTTAAATCTCTTAACCTCTTCACATTTTATTTTTTTAAAAGTTAAAATTTTTAAAAATTTTGAATTTTGAATTTTTGATTTTTTAGTTTTTTAATTTTCTTATCTTTTAAATTTTTTAATTTTTAGTTTGCAACTTTTTAAAGTTTTTGAGTTTTTTAAGTTTTTTATTTTGTTTAGATAATATATTTAATATTTAATTATAAGAATATATATAAATTGTAGTGCTTTGAGAAGAAGTAACATAATTGATACTTTTTTAAGACTTCCTTTTAGGTTATTTGGAGCACAGTTTTATCTATAGCCAAATACCTTATCTACCTGCTTGTTTGCCAAACCTTCGATTGAACCTTAATCTCGAGCAAGCTCCGACAGGGGTTTCAGTATGAAAGAACTTTAATGGTCCAATAGTCCGAAAGATATTTATTTTAGTGGGGGAGGTGATAAAAAAATTTTGTAGTGGTACCTTTTTTCTCTTTGATAGGAGACAAAAAATTTTGATATATATATTCTAGTTGATACTGTATATTCTTACAATTATCTTTTTATAATTTATATAAAATATTATGTATAAGTGAGTGCATCCGCCGATCATAGAGTCTTAACTCCGCCATTGTGTATGTTTTTCCAACAAGAAAGGCTAAGGCCTTGGTGGAAAAATCAACTGTTTAAATAGCTGATAGTTGTTTGAGTAGCTGTTAGCTATTAGATAGTTGTTTAAGTAACTGATTAAAAAGATATGTTCAGTAACATAGTTGTTTGGCTAGCTGATGAATGTTAAAATGACATAAAAGGGCATCATAATCATCTCCATTAATGTCACAATTGTTATTGTTATAATATCATTAATAATAATAATAATAATAATAATAATAATAATAATTGTAATAGTAATAATAATAATAATAATAATAATAATAATAATAATAATAATTGTTGTTGTTGTTGTTACTATTATTAAAATTATTGAAATAGGAAAATATATTTATAATTTTAATAATATTTTTTATTATAATATATTTATATTAATGATAATAAATTATTATCACAGCATACTAAAATAAACATAAACATTAAGCTTAGCACGAGATTTTTAAATTATTACTTGTGTTGTAGATCCACAACTATTACTCACATAGGCACTTTTGGTTGACACGAACTAGTATGAATTGGGTGAATCATACATTGTAGATGGTTTCAACAACCCTTTTATTTGAATGTTCTCATCTGGTTTTCATAATTGTAGTTTATTATTTTATGAAAACAAAAAAGTGAAACAAGCAAAAATAGAAAGAGAAAAAGAAGAGAAAGGATAGAAAAAATAAAAGAATAAAGAGATAGAAATAAAAGGAGATTAAAAATTAATTAAAAACTAAAATAAAAAAAATCAAGTTACTTAATTTTTAAGTATTCTTATTAGATTACAATATATGCATTATGCATTTAAAAAAAATGTTTCTTATTTCCAAATACATTTAAGTACATATAAGAAATACTTAGTAAGCATTTATTGGTCCCTCCAAAAATTATATATCGCAGTCTGTACTTCCTTTTGGCATCTTGAGTTATACTCATGCACTTTCATAGTATAAAAATCATAAAAGGTAATGCCTAAATTATTGATTATCCATTTCTATATTAAAAACATTATTATCAAAACAAATTAATGAAGATTTTCAAACTTTAAATCTTACTAACTAAAATTCGAATTAAGAGTCAGATAATTCACTGCACTAAAGATTTTAGATAATGCACTAATTTATGTTTTAAATAACCTATTAACTTTAATATTTTTCTTAAAATGTTAATATAAAAGATTGAAAGACTATCATTAATCACGTAGAGAGGCGAACTATTAAATAGAAGAAATAAATTTTTTTTTGTGCTGGGCGGAGGGTGATGTATAATGCTAGAGCAGCGCACCATAATCATGGTGCATGGTATAATTTGCACACACCAAGTGCCATGCAATGAACGACGAGAATTGTATACACATCGTACGCATGGATGCTAACGATATTATAATCAGAGGCACCTGTAATGTGCCTGAGCGGAACGTAATTTCCATTAGTGATGTATTGAGCTACAAAAACAAATACTTGCGGCCATGCACATGAAGTGGCAATGGAAAAGTGACAAATAGTCCTATAATATTTAGGATAGCCACAATTAAATACTATCATGGTTACTATTGATACCTCTTTCTATTGATGATACTGTTGCACAGAGATTTTCGTTTTGTAATCCATCGTCTAGCATAATCTATCTATATATATGTATGTATATATCTATGCCATATAAATTAATATCATTTGTTAACCTGTTATGTAAATTTTTTCGCACCTAAAAGAACTTTCATTCATCAAAATAATTTTCTAATTTACTGAATTTAGGCCCATTCTATAATTAACTAAGCTAAAGTATACGCCTTTACCATTAATATGGCTTTTTTTTTAATCGATGTCCATGTATTTTTTCGATCTTATTTTCCTATTTAAAATGTTATGTTCAATTACGGATATTTAATTAGAAAATATCATTGATATTGAAAATCTACTAACTATTAAGTTTTATAAAATATATTTATATTTTATCTTTGCATAAACTATACAAATATATTTGATTATTTTAATAAATAAAAATATTAAAGTAATTATTTTTCTCCCACATCGCACGGTGGTGTATATTAGTTAGTAGTTAAAAAGGTACGAAATAGGACTATAGCCATATGTTTTTCTTTTGAGCTTTGTTGTTTTTCAGACGCAAATTATTACTGGGTATGATCATCATCGATGGTACCAAAAACTCAACGTCGTTCGGTCGGCCGGCGCGCCGGGGGCCCGGAAGGTGTTTGGTTGCCGAAGTTGACAAATTTTTTGCATGAAAAACTAATAAAATTCTTTTAATAAGACGTTTTATTTAAAAAACACAGATAAATTATTAAGGTTAAGATTTTATTATAGTATGCATGTGTGTGCATATACATACATACATACTTTGTATGTTCAATTATTCTCATTAGATTACAATATACACATTATGAATCAAAATAAGAAAATGTTTCTTATTTCATATACATTGAAGTACATAAAAAAATAATTATTCTGCATAAATTGAACCCCCTCCAAAAATCATATATTGCATATCTATATGTTGGAATATGACCCATATTCAAAATAGGCAACAAACCTTCGAGTTCTGACCAAATTAAGAAGCCTGTCATATTTGGAGTCTTGCCTTATTTGTTCTCTTATCATATTTTTAGTCTTATCATATTTAGAGCATTATTATATTTGTAGTGCTACTATATTTGGTGTTTCTTGTACTATATAAATTGGGATTTTGCCTATTGTATTGGTGTGAGACAGAGAAACAAAGATGTGAGATAGAGAACCAGTGACATTGAGGGTGAGGAAAGCATGAGCAGTGAGAGCCCCTAGGCCCGAGCTCTTTCTCCGTATGTTGTATTCGTTCTTATCATAGTGAAATTCTCTTACTTGCCCGTGAATGTAGATCGAAAGCCGAACCACGTTAAAAATACTGTGTCTGTCATATTTTACATCTTTCTCTATCTTGTTTATCTTCGTTCCAAACACCTCAAATTCATGACACTATACTTCTCTTTGACATCCTAAGTTACACTTGTTGCACTTTCATGATATAAAATCATAAAAAAAACTAATACTTAAGTTATTGACTATCCCTTTTTATATTACAATGTTATTATCAAAACAAAAACTAATGAACATTTTCAAACTTTTAATCTTACTAATTAGTGTTCTAATTAAGAGTTGGATAATTCACTATATCTAAAATTTTAGAAATTCATTGATTTTTGTCCTAAATAACCTATTAACCCTAATTGCTTTTATTTTTTAAGTGTTGATATAAGAGATTGAAAGGCTACAATTAATTACATAGGGGGTGTGGTCCATTAAATACAAGAAACATAAATACACCACATCTTGGGGAATGGTCTAGGGGGCATTGCCCCTACTCCCTCCTCTCCCCCCCCCCCCCGACTCTGCCAACAACCATTTATGCATATTTATTAGTTAATTAGGTGGATTAAAATCAACCGAGGGTGACCTATAATCCAACTTGAAATCACAATTATGGTCCCCATATCACATCTCTCGAGTCAAAACTGATCATTTGACTCTTCCGTTGCTTCACCTTTCCTTACAATCATGTCTTTTTACATTCTTAGTTAGTTTTAACTTAATTTTAAGTTAGATAGACCTTCTATTGGATAAATAACAACTCTCTTTTCACACACATAGCTACTTGATTTCAAGTAAGTACATAGAGCCAAATCTTAGGAGCCTCTGTATGGAGATCGAACATGCATAGTGCACCATAATACTACGATAAACTCATGTACTTGAAAGTGTAAGACTTGAATTGAAGAGCTTTAAAGCTTAATTTTTTCACATACCCCAGGTTCATGATCACCCACTATATATGGTGCTAACAGTTCCTGGGCACAAACCTATCAAAATAGTACGATTTTCATTCTTGCTTCATTAGCACTCTGGTAGCAAAAGCTTGCAATCTGAATACTGTAAACTCTTTTTCAAGTTGAAACTTGAAACCTATATGCTACGTACCTAGAGCTAAGAGTACTTTCAGTAGCAAAAGCTTTTTTGGTAATATGAAAACTCTATTTTGTAATCTGAAACTCCACCAAAGCTCTATTTTTGATGCACTTGAAAACTATCATTTTAAAAAAGTTAGGAATGGACCAACATAATTACAACATTTAAAGGGGATACTGCAACAGCCAACACATTCAGACATTTAATCCGAGCTAACAAATACGATTACACTTGAGAGATTCACTGCATTCTGGTTGCAAGTGATATTAATAGCCTATTTGGAATAGTCTTATCTTTTATAACTATTTTTTATAACTACAAATAATACATCTTATAAAAAGTATCTTACAAGTGTCTTATAATAAGCTGATAACAAATAATATTTTTTACATAAGTTATCCAATAAGATAAGTGTCTTATAATAAACTCCAAACAAACACAGCATAAGAGGGTGTTTGGCTTTGCTTATTTTGGGTGCTTATAAGCATCTAAAAAAAACACCCTTTCAAATGCTTTTTACTATTTAGATGCTTATAAGCACTAAATAAGCAAAGCCAAACACCCTCTAAATGAGACCAAAAAAAAAAAAAAAATTCACGCTGGCAGAAGGTTTAGGTCACACCCATCACCTATGCCCGCGCACTCGCATACCCACGATTTCAGTTGAGAAACTCATTGCATTCTTGTTGTAGGTGATATTAAATGAGACCAAAAAATTAATGCTGGCTAAAGGGTTAGTTCACACTCGTGCCCATGCCTGCGCTATTGCCTATACCCTGACCAAGACATGGTTGGGGGCGCATATGCGTTTGTTTGGTGGTTTTCAAACACACACATAGTATAGAGTCTTCCCTCTGGATCTCATGTTGCCATCCACTTAAGTGCACATATATAGTGCAGAATCAGTGGGAGAACTGCATTTTGCACTCTTAATAAAAATCCGTACATTGCATAAAACCAACTTTAGTATCCAATTTCTCATTCAGTGAGAGTCCAAATTTTACATGTAAATATACCATGTCCATCTGCTCGAAAAGAGGAACACATTGGTATTACGAACTTGTTAATTTGACAAATGGGTCCCAACTCAAATTTTTGGGTCAAAGTGGCTTTGGCCACTTGTCAAAACCCTCAATTTTCTAAAATCAATATGCTAACTATGTCTGGAAACTTAATAAAGCTCTATATGGTCTTAAGCAGAAACCTTGAGTGTGGTTCCAAAGGTTTAGCTCTTCTACTCTTTCTTAATGTTTTTGCTGCAGCTCTGCAGATACATCCATGTCCACATATAAATCCTCTCATGGCATGCTTGTTTTGCTTCTCTTTATTGATGATATTATACTCACTGTTATTTTTTTCTTTCTTATTTTTTCCTTTATTTCCAAGCTAAATTACAACTCTGCTATGAAAGATTTAGGTGATGCTTATTACTTTTTGAGTATTAGAGTTCAATGCACTTCCACATCCTTTACCTTGTCCTAAGCTTGTTTAGTCTAGTCATGAGATTTTACCTTATTGAGTTGCAAAACTTTTAATAATAGAGTTTTAGTTAAAAATGTTATTGAATAAAAGTTGTTTATTTTTTGGCTTGATATTTTAGGAATTGAACTTCTAGCTATTCTGAGGCAATATTGAAATTTCGCAATTATAAATTAGTATCTTCGAGAAAGAAAAAAATATAACTTAAAAAATATAATTTCTGACATGATTTGATGTAAAAATAACTTCTCAAAAGTCTTTTCCAAAAAGCTCCAATTTAGAGGTTCTAATTTTTTAGCTTTTCTCAAGCTTTGGCTTTTATCTAAAAATACTTCTAAAGATAGGCAAAATGGGTTAAATGCAGTTTTAAATTTATATAAAATATTTTAAGTGTTTAAAAATTGGACCAAATGGACTCTAAATCAAAGTATGCTCATGACAATCCCTATGAGTTCTCTAGGCCTAGCGCAAAGCTGATTATAACTCCCCTGCCCGCAGAATCACAACCTTCTTTTCTGATGGACCCTACAACATGACTCGTTTTCTAGGATACTAAAGTAAACACCATGCAATGCACGGAGAAATAAGTATCTTTAATATTTTTATTTGCTGTAAATAGTTAATTATATTTTTATCGTCTATGATAAGATAAAATATAAATATATTTGGTAAAATCTAATTATTGTTAAGTTTTTAATACAAACAATTTTCTTTATAAAAATGTAGTAATTAAATAAATCAAATAATTATCATTGATTTCAATTGGAAGAAAATGTAATATAAGAATTAACTGCTAATTAACTATTAGTCATTAGCGAAACTTCAAAATTTTTAGGAAAAATTTCATAAATAAATTCATTTATATGTAATAACGCGATATATTGGAGCTTATCAGATAAGAAAATACATGTATGAGAGGACAACTTACTAACACTGGAGCTACAGGGGGCGCATCTGCACATGCACTCCCTAATTTTTTTTTAAAAAAAAAATGAAGTTTCTATTATTATTTTTAATTCTTTTGTTATGCGAGAGTAATTTATATGAGGTGCATCCTTTCGTAATAAAAGTGTACTCCCTCATGATCGTGATAAAGATAGTATTCCTCATAATAAAAGTGCACGCACTCCCTCATAATCGTGCTAAAGATAGTATTATCACTTTTATTTTATTTTTCAAACAAAAAAATAAATTTAGAATGAAAAAAAAAAAGCAAATAAGTAGAAAATCAGAAATAAAATAGACATAGAAAAGAAGAGATAAAGAAAGGAAAAACAAAGAAAGAAAAATGATTATTTGGACACTTATATTATATATTTCTAAGTTGAATATTTAACATTTTAAAAATTAGCAATCAAGCTAAGGCAATTATAAAATATGATTATATTTATAATAACAAAAACATAGTTCTATTTATATTAAAAGTAGCTATTTATTTATATTTCTTATGTATATTAAGATGCTATCAATAAATTAAATATTATATATTTTTATATTAATTTTTAATTGAAAAATATATATAAACGTGCACCCACTGAGCATAGAGTCTTGGCTCCGCCACTGCTTACTAATATGCTTTTCTCATGCACTATCTGCAAAAGTATGAAAAAATTTAATAAAACTAACTGTACATCATTAAAGAAAAAAGAAAAAAATATTAGCATTTTAGAGTCAAAAACACAAGCATGCAACATATATCTATTAAGGAGTGAGAGCTAGTCAGATGACACTTACTTAGTTGTAATCTTTACATTTTTTTTTTCTTTTTTTTTTTCGACTAAAGAAATCTAGCTGATTGAACCCCACCACCAACTAGCGAATCTCAGGTGCACATCACATCCCCTATTTTATGCACCAGTTAAGTCGAGGACACTCAATCTAACTGGTAGAACCCAACCACCGGTACATCTGACAGAGCCCACCCACCAACTGGCAAATTTTGGGTATACAGCACGTCCCCTATACTGTGCACCAATTAATCTGAAGATATTTTCTATATCAGTTAAGTCGAGAGTATTCAATTCAAAACAAAAACTAAATTCGTACCCGAATCATGAACCATGTTCGTCTCTAATGTTTATCCCCGGAACATCCCTAGAGAACTAGTTGTAATCTACATCTCTATAGAGGACCAGTTGTAATCTTTACATTGTTATAGTCTATCACGTAACTACGGGATACTCTTTGCTCTTATCATTTTGTACACTCAAATATTTTGTAATCTTCTCAGATGATCAATACAAGCTTTCATTATCAGAGCATAATTCCTCTATATGTTATTCACAGTAAACTTGCTTTAACGTGCACTCTTGGTCCTGGTTTAAAATTTTTTTTTTTTTATGATCAACTTTTTCCATGGCTACTGACAGTGAGTCAACATCAATTCCCTCACCCTCCACCACATTCTCTCCCGTCTCCACTTACCGGACACCAACCGCTGACCAACCCACCGAGTGATAATGTAATTTATTTTTAGGATTACAATTAAAATTCAGACTCGTTGTAATCTAGAATTGTATCTTTTTAACTATACTGCTTAGGAATCTTATGACTCGACTTGTTTTATTAGCTATATAATGTGTTGGAAGGATCATGCACAAATAAAAAATTCTATTTATAGAACATATATGTTAATTCTATTTGAATTAGAAATCCTATAATGTGAATTATTTTTGTTCTTATTAACTTTTTATTTTTTAATATTTAATTGAATTTGAAATTCGAGTCATACTCTAACATAATGTACATATCATACATTGAATATATAAAATATACAAAATATTCCTTTTGTACTCTTTCACAGTATCAGACTGATATTTATCACCATCAATTTGAGAGTGCAATGCAATACTTTCTTTGGACTCAGTTCCTAAACTTATCTCGTTAATGAATATATTTATTTCAATTTATCTGATTAATGAATATATTTATTTTAATTTATCTGATGAAGTTCCATATTACAAGTCTAAGAAGTGAGTTTCCTACGTTGAATGATCGCCCATAATCATCAAGATTGCATCATATCTCCAAGGCTGCTTGAATTGCTAACCAAGAAAATATTTAATAATATAGCATGCGAAGAAAGGGGTACCGACCTCCAAGGCTGCTTGAATTGCTAACCAACAACCATTGCCGATAATCTTTTATTTGAGGTTTTTTTTACTTATAAACTTCCTATGTTTAGGTATAATGACAGCGTTACTTACTGAATTCACGAAACTATAATATAGACCCCTTGTGTTTTCTCTAAATTTGCACACTTGCCACTCCGTCGGATTCAGATTTTCTGTTAAATCATTAACGAATTTTGAAAAAATATTCATTTTGCCCTTATCTTATTTAATAAAATATCTATTTTACCTTTATTTTGTTCAAAAAAATATAAATTAATTAAAAATTAAAAAAAAAAAGAAAAAGAAAAGAAAATCTTCCCAGACATCAGCCGCGACCCCCCCCCGGCAACACTCCCATCCCCAGCCGCCTCCCACCACCCCACCCCCATCCACAGCCGCCTCTCACCAACCAAAACCCTTATCTCCGGTCCAGCTGCCGCCATCCACTCCAATGACATTCCACCATGAAAGCTTGTGATGATGCATCTTTGGTCGTGTTTCTAATTGGCCCTTCAATGATTAAAAAATGCATGTTTGATCATCTTTAGAAAGTGCACTAATTAAGCCATGCCCGAAAAGTTTTATAGGTAGATATGTTTAGGTACGAAGCTTTCTTTAATGGCTAATATTCGTTGATTCTAGTGAACGACCAACTTGCTCTCCTTCTTGGATGATGCTAAAGGTGAGCAACGATTTCTTCAAATATGAGCAATTCTACAATAATTATATTTTGAAATTCCAGAAACCCAATAAAGAATTAATCTGAAAATTCCTACAACTTTGTTTATTCACAACACCTTTTTCTTCTGTATGGGGTAGTGGTGCTAGAGGAGACGGGGTGGTGTTGGCGGGGGTGAGGCTGTGTGGGTGGTGATGGGGGTGGGGGTGGTTTATCTCTTTTTTTCTTTTTCTTGGACTTATGATTAATTAAAAAAAATTAAAACACAGGAGATATGTGTGCAAACAAGGGCAAAAAACAAAAACCAATCTCATTGTTCACGTGTGTTCCACAATTAAGGTTAAAATAGATGGAGAACTTGACGGAAGGACCAAATGTAAAAATTTTGAAAAAACACAAGAGGTTTATATCGTAGTTTCGTAAATTCATAGACTAGCTATATCATTAGGCCTAAACACAAGAAATCTATAAACAAAACTCTCTTTATTTGATTTGGAGAGTGATACACCACGAGTACCAACCTAAACTAGAAATAAGACTCGATTATATTTCTCCCCAAATACAGAAGGAAAAAAAAAAGAAAAACGAATAAGCAAATAGACAAACAAGTGGGGTAAAATACCAACAATTATTAACAACTACAGTATAGTAAAAACTTTTATGGCATTTTGAAGTTTACACCTATTTTAGCTAGACACGTGTCTTTCCAACTTCTTCAACAAATAATATCAAATTCTAGTGCGAAGAACCACCTTCTTTCATAGATTCCGTTGCCAAACCTTTCCATTTCTTAGCATTTCTTCTCAGTTCTTGGCCTCTCTCTCCACCATCCATAACCATTTCTATACACCTCTTGATCTCCTAACTCTCAACTGTTTCATATTCCTTTCTTGTTACCCTTATTCCATTCTTCCACACATCTTGTATCAGCTTAGCGTTTGTAGATTGATTTGTCCATTGAGGGAAACCCACAAGTGGCACAAGTTAAGGTTTCCAATGTAGAATTTCACCCACAATGTGTCACAAAACATCCCAAAGATGGATGTGTTAGAACCTCCAGCTGTGAACACCATGGAACTATCATGCCTTGTTGCTCCAATTCTTCCATGCAGCTTAATTTTTCTTCTCTATCTTTGTTCTCTCTTATTACCCACAAAAAATGGCCTGCCTGTCTCTTCCAACGCTATCGCGATCTCCTCTATTTGATTTTTTGGTAGTTTCACCAAACTCCCAAATGATGCATAAACAACAGACGGTTCAGGCTTTGTGTTCAACCATTCACTGTAGTCTTTTGATCTTTTCCATGCAAGAAAGCTGATGGAATCAAGGGTCCGACGCCAATCAAGTTGTACTTTTCCATGGCCTTGAGAGCCTCAGGCTCAAGGGCGTCAAATGTGTGGAGAAGTATTTTCAGCTTCTCTTGAATATCGAGCTTATCTAGAAGCGTCCGAAATGCTTCCAATGCAAAAGTATATATATCTGCGGTTGAAGAAACCATGGAGGACGGCAGGTCACTACTTGAGAGCAATGGAAGCCCAGGTAGCTGAATTGACCAATTGGGTCCATTCCAATTTTTTCTGATCTCATCCTCATAGCCATTGACGTAAAAGTAGTATATATCGAAAACTGTCACTGGTTGAACCTAAAGAAAAGCAGATGGGATTTGAAATTCACGATGAAGCAAAGCAACGTAGACTAGGCACGTCACGGGACGGCCTTGGTCAGCAATGCTGAGGATGATCTGCCTTAACACTTCTGTCCCACGATTCTTTAGCTCTTCCATGTATTGATTGGAATCTCTTGGGTTGAGTTGGTAGCCTTCATCATATAAATCCGAGAAGTCTACAATGTTTAAGCCCTTAAGCTCGCCTCCTGCTTTTAACATGTGATGATGAGCATAAATAGTCGTGGCGAAGGTAACTTTTACTCCCCTTCTGATGAGCTGCTTGGCAAAACGGAGGCCTGGATTGATGTGGCCTTGTGTAGGAAATATTACCACGAGGACATGGGGGATTTGAGCCATACCTGTACCGGCTGATATGATGTTTCCCTCTATAGTTTATCTATAGTAAAAATTTATAGGGAAAACAGGTAAACCTTTAGTGTAAATGATGAATATATAATGATGGATTATTGCATGCATCAACACATGGGCCTGGAGGTTTATATATAGTACTAGTGTGCAAGGACCGAGCAATGCTCGGGCTGTTATACCCGTGTATCCTAATTTCATGTTAGGACATTAGTACAGAAAAATAGTTATACATTGTAAAATAAATTTCCTAAGTAAATTGATTTTTCTCAATTAAATAAATATACATACTTCAAGTCCCTTTCGTCACCGTAAATTTGTATTATGATTTCAAGTTAGCGTATTAACATAGAAAAATAATTACATTACAAAATCACACAAAAGAATCATTTTAATAGGCCAGGTCAAACAGCCACAATACCCACGGACCATCGAATCATTCATTAGCTTCACATTCTTCAGAATTTCAATGTTACTAAAGGAAAAGAAGTGGATCTAGTCATCATTCATCTAAGTATCCAAATGTGATGTCCATTTGATTTCACTTTCTTGAGAAAGTAGGAAGTAAATTGAGCATAAATAAGCATTAAGAGATTATCGAAGAAACCCACCAGTGGACATTAGGGCTGTGTAAATACCTTAAATGTGACGTCATATGTAAATACAACCTCCTTAACTATACCTACTTCCTGGGTAACAGTTTGGATCAAATTTTTGGGCTTCTTGTCTCATAACAACAACTGGAAAATTATAACTGTCGTATATAAAATACAAACCAGGGACATGAAGGAAAAACTACTTTAATTAAAAAGCTCATCAAAGATAAATTTATGAACTTCCCTCAAGTGTTCTAAGATTATGAGCAGAACGCCATGAACGCACATGTTTGCCATGTACTCATCATCAATCTTCTCCTTAAAATTCTTCATAGCATTTGCATTGAGCTTCACTTGGAGAAACACATTCAAATTTATGTGAATCAATATAGTGGCAGTTAATAACAATTGGGTCAATGGCTTCATGTAAAACTAATTCCTCACATGAAGATTTACATTTTATTGCAAGAAAAGTGGTATATCCAATATGTTGAATTATAACAAAATGGTTTCTTTGCCAGTGTAATCATGGTTTATCCTGAATATAACAAAATGGGTTTCATTTTGATTAGAAGTAAAAGGAAAACTTGTTGGTGACTGCTTGAACTTCGATGTGCTGATGATTAGGCATTAATTATGACATGAAGCATATTAATCTTTATTTTGTTTCCTTATCTGAAGAAGTATCTATAGACAATGACATCTTTGTTTAACTTTTTCCTTTGATGCACAGCTTTGTTATTTTTCTCAAGATTCACGATAGAGAATCACACCTAAATTACTCAGTAATATTCTAGGATAGGTATGGTGGAAGAGTAAAAGCTAGGGCAGCAAGTTATAGGATCTCTTTTGTGAGATTGTTTGTTTGGAACCCAAATAGGACTTGACCGTTTCCAAGTGAAACTAATATTATGCCTACTTGGATCCACTTTTGGTATCTTCTCAAGTGTCGTGATAGAGTAAAAGATCGGAAGGAAGATTTCATTGAAAGAAGTCAAAGTCTTTTCTTTAAAAAAAAAATACACATTCTTTAAATTATGGGGTCTTTCAGTCTAAACAAAAGCCCTTTTGAAAGGCATACTTTAAATATTCATTGTCCAGAACAACTCAACTGTAACGGGTTCTTTTTAGGCACTCGGTTCTTTCGCCTTAAGTCAAGTTCAGTTTACTTTTTTGAGTCAAAACTCTTATTCAAGTTGATGATAAGATTGATTTTTTGTTCGAGGTTCAAGAGAAAAGAGAGAAACCACCGCCCTATGGTGCTTTTACAAGATGAAGGGTATTATTCTATAGTTCTGTATTCTTTCATTTCTTACTTTCCTGTAGGCTATTATAATATCAAGATGAAGGGTTTTAGACCTAGTAGTCCATTGCTACATCAAGAATCTGTTTTCAAATTTCTGTATATAGTGTTTGTTTTACTCTTAATAAGTTGACTTTCTCTATATAATTCATTTGTAATATCACCTACATGATCCAGATATTCATTGCCCGTCTTGATTAGAATTTGTAGATGAACTTGGAAGAAATATTCTTAGACAGGATACAGGTCAAGAATGTAAAGATGAAGAAGGCTAAGAGAGTGGAGTAGAACGCTACCTTATATGAATAAATTGTCTGTCTGATTCTGATTGTATGAAATCATCATCTTGGGCAATAAATATATTGGTTGGATCTCTTTGTCTGATGTGTACTTGTGCCATTTGATTCCTTTCCAGCAGCTAATGCTTTCTTCATATTATTCACCTAGAAATTCAATCAGTTAGGTTGTTGAACCAAAGAAGCAAATGATCCATGAAACAACCATTCTGCAGTCCACACTAAGTAGTTCCAAAATAATCATAGCCAAGCAGCAAGGTTACGTCATTACAATACCATATTTAACAAATAGCTATCCATATATTGATCCATTGAAAAGGCTTTTATTAAATATAAAAGATAGCAATCCATGTAAAATGCTTCTGTCAAATACAACTGATAGCTGGGTCTGAGCATTGTTGGTCCATCTTCTTAGGTTTTCAATCTCCACTTCATCAATGCCATACCGTGTAGCATGCTTAGTAACCAAGTTAGCAAATTCATGAAGCTCAAGGTCGGTTATGCAATCGACTAAGCACATCTATGAATACATGTGTTAAGCTCAAAAGCCATGTACTACAAGCCATCAGTTGATCAATACAAAAGAAGATTTCGTCCCCACGTTTACACTTTGTTTCAATCATAGACCTTCTCCAACTATCATTATGCATACATATTAAATCCAAATCTTTTCATCTACATCCAAAAATTACTAACTAAATTCTTAGCCCAATAATTTCAAAACTTAACACTGAAATACACTTGCATACATGCCCCTGTTTTCCTCTTTTACTTTTCTTCGTCTTCTTCCTCTTCCTCCTCCTCCTCCTATTCTGCTCATATATTTCTGAGGGACACAACCGTTTAATAATGTAATATATGTAAAATCAAGTATGATTTCCTCCTATTTATTAAAAGTTGCAACTACGATACATTGCATATTTCTTCCTGACAATGGGATAAAATCTAGAAAACCCCTACAATTACCTCACATGACAGTCATCTGTTTACACTTAAGCAGATAGAAACCCACACATGCTCTAGCGCGCGGGCACATATATATATATATATATATATGCTGAAAATTAACAAATAATCACATAAAATTGCAAGTAAGATAAAAATTATCTTAGGGGTAGAGATCATTATTTGACCACCAGATAATATTGAGGCAATTGACACCGCAATACTTTTGCTTGTCAACTACCTGAAAAATTCAATTAAAAAGAACACGTAACAAATAATTTGAAAATAAAGAGAAAAAGCAAAGAGAGTAGAAGAAGAAATTGGAAAAAAAAAAAAAAGATTTTCTAATTCATTTTACGCGTCTCACCATTGGAACTATAGGAGCCATACTTCTATTTCTCTTTTTTTGTCAAAACTTTCCAGAGTGACTTTCAGATGCACAGATATATTGTTTGGAAAAGAAGATAACACCCGGGACACACTTGTAGACAAATGTCGCAATTACAAGGACAGAGTTTGTATTTTCGTCTTTCGCTTGTATAGCATTGCAAACAGGAACGACATCATTTTCATATCGTTTGTATGAAGAATGGTGAAACGGCGCCGTTTGTACCAAGAAGAAAAACTCAGCAGTGCTTCTTTTATAATATAGTAATAATAATAATAATAATAATAAAATTTTCCAGAGTGACTTTTAGAAGCACAGATATATTGTTTGAAAAACAAGATAACACCTGGCACACACTTGTCAAAAGTAGTAGACAAATGTCGCAATTACAAGGACAGAGCTTATATTTTCGTCTTTAGCTTGTATAGCATTGCAAACAGGAACGACATCATTTTCATATCAAGAAAGGGTTAACCAAATGTGAACCTCTTTCTCATTTGATCAGAAGTCACATGACTAAGTGGGATATTAAATAGGGATGTGCATGAGTGGCAGCCCTGTCAGGGAGAGGACCAACGGGTTTCGGTCAGGGAGAGGACCAACGAGTTTCGAAATCCAGCAACAGCCCCTACAATATTCCAACAAGGTACTGCCGCCACACGGACTCGAACCCGCGTTGTTGGAGTGTCTCCACCCCAGTCACCTGGCCACTTACCAACTCACAATTTCAACAGGGTACTGCCGCCACACGGACTCGAACCCGCGTTGTTGGAGTGTCTCCACCCCAGTCACCTGGCCACTTACCAACTCACATATGCCCCTGGGGGCGACATCATTTTCATATCGTTTGTATGAAAAATGGTGAAAAGGCACCATTTATACCAAGAAGAAAAACGCATCATTGCTTCTTTTATAATATAGTAATAATAACAATAATAATAAGACGTGCAACTCCTAATTAAAAGCGATTTAATTTTATGTCCACTTTTTCCTCTTTTCCTTATGACATCACCTCATATTAGCCCAATTATTAGGTTTTTAGGAGCATTATATTCGGGTTTTTTTATTTTTTTGACCCAATTTTTAATATACCGCTAAAAAATGATCTGCTTTAAGATTAGATTTCAAAAATGACCCAATCTCATTCTAGAAACGCGCCTGGCGGGTTCCCAAAATGAGACCGCGTTCCAGGAACCCTGTCGCTTTCCTAGAACGCGGCTGGTGTTTTTGCAACTTTTTTTTTAACATACCTTGTTTTTACATTATTTATTTATGTGACGGTATTACGTTTTTTCTTTATGCAATTATTTATGATCCGTGGATGCTTTTATTTCAGCATTATTGAAATCCATTTCCAGAATGAGATTGAGTCATTTTTAAAACCCAATTTAAAAGTAGATTATTTTTGCGCAATATATTAAAAATTAGGTCAAAAAAATAAAAAATCCCATTATATTCCTGATAGTAGGATTTGACCCCAGATAAGATTCATAGCGATGACGTTTGAGATGACGATTGAGCGAACACATTCCGGAATTTTGTCCTTGTGGTTCAGAAATCAAGATGTTAATGTACTAGTTGTAAAATGTACTTCAACGTCTATTTAACGGAAGGATCGCAGTTTTTTTTTTTCTAATTTTGATAAGAGGGCAAGTTCTTCTCACTGAAATTTTATAAGCACAAAAATAAAAATAAAAAATACAAAGTAGAGAAGGGCTAGGCCTAACCCTCTAGTTTACTCTTAAGAATGAAGGCCAAGTGGCCAAGTGACCAACCTTAATACAATATGCAAAATGCAAATACAAGTATATAAAATAAATAAAGTAGTACTACTACCTTTAAAAAATATACAAACACAATTAAACATAATAGTGCTATTATCCTTGGAAAGAATCTAAATACTAAGGAGACCTAATCTAAAATCGCGGGATCATGTCTTTTTTAGTTTGGGACATAAATTTTGTGAAACATAGAATTAATGGTTTGAACTTCAAAACCTTAACATTAGTAAATTTGCATTGAAATTCCACACTGAAATATAGGCGTCATTAAATGAAATTAGATTTTTTCAACCAAAATTATTCAAATATTGTAAGTTTTTGAACTTTTGATTTTTAATATTGATTTAACTTAAACTCTTTTGTTGTCATTGTTGGGTTTTATTTATTTATTTACTTTTTTCTTTTTTTGGTCATGTTGTTAGGTTTTGCCTCATACCACTGGTTTTGCCAATTATTGCCCTTTCATCCAATAGAACATTTGCATGATAATGTGGTGCGTTTAAGTTGTCAATTGCCACGTGACTGAATCTCAAATTATGTCAGTGATGACATAAAGTTACAATCTCATCCCACACGTATTGCTAGAGTACAGATAATATAAAGTACTAAGGGCCAATTATTAATTCTTAAGATAATAGTTACCTCATAATAGTATTAATTCAAAATTATCAATTTTTATGTATAAATTATTATTTCAATTTATGTATTATATTCAAATCTATATTTTTTAATTTGAATTTTATTTATAAGTCGTTATTTTCTTGAACAAGACACTAATATAATTGATAATTTTTTATAAAGAAAATAAAATTTTTAGGGGGAACAATTTTTTTTATATCTAATGCAACGAATATTCAAGTAATACACAGAGGTACTCAAACAACATGATGTGGAGAGCAACTTAGAAGATCTACTAGTAAATCTAAATTATGCCCTAAAATTTTGTGTTATCACTTACATAAAGATAATGTATTTGTAACATCAATAATAAGCTGAATACTCAACAATTTCAAATTTTGAAACCATGCCAATGACAATTATAAAATATATATTTTTTAATTTATAATGACTATACCTATTTATTTATCTCTTCTTTGTATGATAAAATAATATAACTATATTGATATTATATATTTTTTAATATTAATTTTTCATAATTTAATTAAAAAAGTTATACTTAAATAATTGTCCCTACTAACCCTAGCGTCCTCGCTTCGCCGCTGGTGAATGGCCATGTTTGCAGCTTCTTGCCCTTGCAGCTACGACTTGGCAAGCTATCCTCAACGGCGCAACCACAAACAAGTTAATCTCATTGGCGTGAGGCTAACGGTATCATCAAATCGAAGCGAAAACTTCTTCGGTGTTGAGGGCTGCGACTTTGTGGACATCATCATCCTCTACGATCGAACGTATACAGTCCATGATCAGCGGAGATCTGTATGATTTTTTTTTTTTTTCCTCTGCAGAGATCTTTTTTCTTTTTTTTGGTCAGATCTGCAAAGATCTGTTTGACCTGTGCATGTGTTTAGGTGTGTTTGTGTGTATTTCAAATTTTTCCCCTGTTTTTTAAGTACCCGTGCACAATAATAGTGGTGCCTGTTATAATTTACGGTAATTTTCTCATACTATCAAAACAAGCTTTCATTCTCTGAGGATAATTCTCTATATGATACTCAAGTAAACTTGCTTCAGTAACGAGCAGTCTTGATCCTGGTTTATTTATTTATTTCTTTTTTGATCAAATTTTTTTCCATGGCTACTGACAGTGACTCCATCTCAATTCCGTCACCCTCAGCAACATCATCTCCAGTCTCCACCCACCACGATACCAACCACCTTCCTTCAAGTCTTTTGGAAGCTGGCTAGTCACAAATGTCCAAACAGATGTAGTTGCTTCTCGACTTGGATATCTTTAGAGGTTGAAAAAAGTCTTGAATCATCTAGCTAATTAACAAGCAATGATTACATATTTTGCCTCTTAACAAGTCTATAAATAAGTTAGCATCTAAAAGAAAAAAAAAATTCAATAATATAGCATGCAAAGAAAAGGGCATTGGACGTCAAGGCCGCTTCAATAGCTAATCAATAGCCATTGCTAATAATCTGTTATTTGATTTGAAGGGTCATACACCACGAGGAATACCAACCTAAACTAGAAATAAGATTCGATTACATTTCTCCGAAATGCGCCAAAAAAAAAAAACCGAAGATGCAAATAGAAAAAAGAACAGAAGGGTAAAATACCAACAATTGTTAACAACTGCAACATAATAAAACCTTGAATGGAATTCTGAAGTTTACACCTCCTTTAGCTAGACATGTATCTTTCCAACTTCTTCAACAAATGATATCAAATTCTTGTGAGAAGAACCACCTTCTTTCATAGAGTCCCTTGCCAATTCGTTCCATTTCTTAGCATTTCTTTTCATTTCTTGGCCTCTTTCTCCACCATCCATAACCATCTCTATACACTTCTTGAGCTCATCACTCTCAGCTGTTCCATCTTCCTTTGTTGTTACCCTTATCCCTGTCCTCCACACATCTTGTATCAGCTTAGCGTTTGTGGCTTGATCTGTCCATTGAGGAAAAGCCACAAGTGGCACCCCACAAGTTAAGCTTTCCAATGTAGAATTCCATCCACAATGCGTCATAAAACAGCCCAAAGATGGATGCGTTAGAACCTCTAGCTGCGAACACCAGGGCACTATCATGCCTTGTTGCTTCAATTCTTCCATGCAGCTTAATTTCTCTTCTGCATTCTCATTCTCTCTTATCACCCACAAAAATGGCCTGCCTGTCTCTAACAACCCTCTCGCGATCTCCTCCATTTGATTTTTTGGTAGATTCACCAAACTCCCAAATGATACATAAACAACAGATGATTCAGGCTTTGAGTTTAACCATTCGTTGTAATCTTTTGATTTTTCGAAAAGATCGAAACCGGATGAAGTATCTGTCGGATCTTTTCCATCCACGAAAGCTGATGGAATCAAGGGTCCAACACCAATCAATTTGCACTTTTCTATGGCCTTGAAAGCCTCAGGCTCAAGAGCGTCAAATGTGTTGACAAGTATTTTGGGATTTTCTTCAGCATCAAGTTTCTCTAGATGCTCCTTGAATGTTGTCAGAGCAGAAGTATACATATCTGCGCTTGAAGAGACCATGAATGAGGGAAGGTCACGTTCTGAGAGCAATGGGAGTCCAGGAAGCTGAAGTGACCAAATGGGGCCTTTGCTATCTTTTCTGAATTTATCCTCATAGCCATGGAAGTAATAGTAGTATATATCGAAAACTGCCGCTGGTTGAACCCAAAGAAAAGCAGATGGGATGTGAAGTTCACGAGTCAAATCTACAACCCAAGGCAACAAAATAGAGTAGACTAGGCACGTTACGGGGGGGCCTTGGTCAGCAAAGCTGAGGATGATGTCTCTCAAGCCTTGTATCCCACGATTCTTCAGCTCTGTCATGTATTGACTGAAATCATTTGGGTTGAGATCGTAGCCATCATCATATCCATCCGAGAAGGCTACAACGTTTAAGCCCTTCGGCACGCCTCCGGCCTTCGACATGCGACGACAAGCATAGATGGTCGTCGCGAAAGTCACTGTACGCCCCTCTTGATAAGCTGCTTAGCAAAATGGAGGCCTGGATTCATGTTTCCCTGTGAAGGAAATGTTACCACGAGGACATGGGGGTTTTGTGCCATGGCTACAATTTTCTTCGTGTATTTGTATTTTTCAGACCGTTTCAACTAAAACTTTGTAGATGAAACAGTTGAACTTCTAATGTGAGTAATTAATATACAAATGGATATAGAAAAGCTGTGATTGAGTGCTTGATCATGCAGCAGGAGCGATTATATATAGTAGGATTATGGAAGGAGATACAATTGACAGCGTGACGTTTGAGATGACATGAATGTAGTTACAGTTAAGAGATCATCAAAGCTGACTATGGAGTTGACCACGCAAAATTAACAAGACCAGTCTGTAAAAACAAATTAGTGTCATTAACAAAATTAGGTTTCTTTTTTAACAAAAAAGGCTTAAATGTTATAAGTTTTTTGAAATTCAAAAGATGGGTTTTGTCGATTATTGACTTTCATCCGACAGAAGACTTGCGTGTTTGTGTCGTACTTTGAAGTTCTCAATTGTCACATGCCTTTGTCCCAAAAAAAAAAATTGTCACATGTCTGAACTGAACTTGGACATATATGTTATATATGACAAATATAAAATAAAATAAAAGAAGAAAAACTTGAATACTAACTTCAGATTATATGTCAGGGATGACATATAATCTACGTACTATGTGTCAATACCATGAGGTCATTATTCATTACATCACATGGCCCATTTCCCAACTTGTAAATCTTTTTGCATTATCCTTACTCAAATGATTTTCAATATTATGTTAGTTCGGCTCTTCTGATCATTAGTTTAATGGGGTGTAAATTTGAATATTCTGGCTTAACGTGATTGTTGTTGTGAATGAAATCGACATTCACCAAAGTCAAAGATAGTTGCTTATCATTTGACAAAGTAGCATGGTGACTTTGGAAAAAAAATTAATAATAAAGCTCAAATGCATTGGAAATCAAAGTAACAATTGTAGCAAGTAGCATGGGATTTTGTTATGACAAAATCTTTTCATTTAATGCATTGTCTCCTTGGCCTTGGTTATAAAAGACAGGGATTGGAAGAACATATGAGTTTGAAGTAGAAAAGATTTCAAAAGATAAATATAGAGACATTTGTTGTTTTCAAATTATTTTATAATATATCCAAATTATTTTATAACACGTTATCAGCACTAGTTTTTGCCAATGGAAAGTTCTGCCAATTATTAAAAGGGGCAAGACTCTACCAAAATTCGGTAATGGTTTTTATTTTATTTTTGATATTACATCATATATATGGCATAAAGTTTTTAAAACCATATTTAATTTACTTTGCATTTATTTTGAAAATAAAAATTTCTATTAAATTACTTCTTTTAGAATTTCTTTTAACATATTATTACAATATTCTCTATTTAATAAAACAAAATAAATAAATAAAATAATAATAACAAATACCATAATTTTTGAAGACCCGATTACTGTGACTTTGAGAACGTGATCACTTTGACTCTTGGACACATGATTATCAAGACTCAAAAAAAATAACTTATAAGGAGATAAACACTAATATAATGATTAATCGTAACAATTACACTAACATGTTATTTACATTTGAAATTGACATCTTATGTTATATTATGTCATGCTAATAAGTCTCATATGTCATATTTGTATTATTTTAGTTTCATTCTACGTGCTTATATTTACTAGTTAACAAGTTACGTCAGGTAAATATATTATTGTTTCACTTACTAATTTGTTTTTGAAATATGCTAGATTTATAATGTCAAACCTCACGAAGCTTGAGTTTGTGACCCTTAATATTTCTATCAACAATTATTTATCATGGATCCTTGATATCAAAACACATCTCAATGTCACGGACCTTGAATAAACAATTAAAAAAGAAAATAATGCATCCTTATAGGATCACGCTAAAATATTAATATTCCTTCATCATCATCTCCCTGAAGGGCTTAAAGCCAAATATCTTACAGTAATAGATCCATAAGTCCTTTAACAAAATTTGAAGGAAAGATTTGACCATCGTAAGATAGTGATCCTTATAATGCTCAATATGAATGGATTCACTTGTGATTGCAAGATTTTAAAACTCTAAGCAAGTATAATTTCGTTATATTTAGAATAACTTCACAATTAAAATTATGTGGAGAAAAGATCACTGATGAAAACAAGTTAGAGAAGACATTCTCTACTTTTGACGCATCTAATACTCTCTTACAACAACAATACAAAGAGTGTGATTTCAAAAAATATTCTGAGCTAATCTCATGTCTTCTTGTTACTGAGCAAAATAATGAGCTCTTGATGAAAAACCATCAAACTCGACCAACTAGCTCAGAACCATTCCCTAAAATAATTATAGTCATAGACGTGGTCGTGAATGTGGTCGTGGTCATGGTCATAGACATAGTAATGGTCATAATTTTCATAAACCAAATACACCAAGTTTCAAAAAAACAAGAAAACCACGACAAAGGAAATAATCTACGAAATAAATCTTTCCAACATACTGAAAGTACTTACAATAGATATGGCATCAAAGGGCATTGGCATCAAACATGTCGTACTACTAAACATCTTGTGGAACTTTATCAAGTTTCATTTAAAGGAAATGGAAAATGTGTAGAAACAAATCTTGTTGAATAAAATACTCAAATGAATTACACGTACCTTGACTACTTTAATTTCTTTGAGGATGGTATTGAAAATATGTAGCAATTGATTGGTGATAGAAATGTCCATCCAAATTAATCTTTATGTAAGAGTAGAACATTTTTGTTATGTTGGATTGTCTATCACTTTAATGTTTAGTTTTAGCTTGAATGTAATATCTATCTTTTGTGAAATGAATGTCGTATTTTTGCTAATACTTGTATATTTTTTTATTATTATTGTGAAGAATTATGGATTTACATCATATCAATGATGGATAAATATGTTTGGCTGATAGTACTACAACACATATTATTCTCAAGAATAAGAAATATTTCTCTCAATTGAAATTAGTTGATGCAAATGTCAATATAATAGCTGGTTCTGTAAAATTAATTAAAGGCTCTGATAGAGCTTATGTTATATTCCTCGAAAGAACAAAAATGATAATAAGAAATGCCTTTTATTCAAGTAGATCACAAAAGAATCTACTCAGTTTTAAAATATATGAGAAAATGGTTATCATATTGAAACTATAAAGGAGGGCAATAAAGAATATCTCTATATCACATCACTTATATCTGGCAAAAAGTGTATATTAGAAAAATTGCCAGCATTATCTTTTGGACTATATTATGCTTATATAAATCCTGTTGAATCAAATACCGTGATAAACCAAAAGGTAATTGATCCAAAGAGTTTTATTCTTTGGCATGATCGCCTTGGATATCCAGGCGTAATAATGATGAGATGAATTATTGAAAATTCACATGGACACTCATTAAAGAATAAAAGAGTATTCTCATCAAATGAATTTTTTTTGTACTACTTGTGTCTAAGGGAAATTTATTATAAGGCCATCTCTAATTAAAATTGATGCTGAAAATCCTACATTTTTAAAACAAATTCAAGGAGACATATGCAAGCCTATTTTTCTAGCATGTGGACTATTTCGATATTTTATGGTATTAATAGATGCCTCCACACGTTGGTCACATTCTCCTTATTATCCACTAGAAATATGACATTTGTAAGACTCCTCGCACAAATAATCGGCGTACGTGCACAATTTTCGGATTATATAATTAAAAAAATTCATCTTAATAATGCAGAAGAATTTACATCCCAATCTTTTAATAATTATTGTACATCAATTGAGATTATAATTGAGCATCTTGTGGTCACACACATATTCAAAATGATTTAGCATAATCTTTTATTAAATGCCTACAACTAATCACTAGACCACTACTTATGAGAACTAAGTTGTCTAGTTCTGCTTGAAGATATGTCATATTACATACTGTAGTACTAGTTTGGATAAGACCAACTGCTTATTATAAATATTCTCTTTTACAATTGGTTTCTAGTCAAGAATCAAATATATCTTATTTAAAAATATTTGGTTGTGCAGTATAACTAATTGCTCCACTGTAGCACACAAAAATGGGACCGTAAAGAAGACTGGGAATATATATTGGCTTTGACTCTCCATCAATCAGTAAATATCTTGAACTCTTAACTAGAGATTTTTTTACAAAACAATATTCCTAGCATTAGAAGGAGAAAAGCAAAAGCTGAAAAAGAAAAAAATTACATGGAATGCATCATCTATGGGTCATTTTCATCCTCGTACAAATATATTTGAACAAGAAGTTCAAAAAATTATTCATCTATAAAAGATTGCTCACCAATTGCCAGATGCATTCACTGATACAAAGAGAGTGACTAAGTCACATGTTCCAGCCCGAAACGCTTTTGCTAGAATTGATATTCCAAAAGAGAAATCTATTGATACTCTAACAAATGAGTATGTCACACACCAAAAGCGTGGCAGGCTAATTGGTTCTAAAGATAAAAATTCTAGAAAAAAGAAGAAGCCAAATAAGCAAGTTGGCATTGTTGATGTCACAAAAATAGCTGGAAAGACAACTCCAGCAAAGATTCAGATACCTAAGCATGATAAAAATAGTGAAAATATTAAAAATGAAGAGATATTAATTAATTATATCTCTACAGGAAAAAGATGGAACTAAAATGAAATTGTTGTTGATGAAAAATTTTCATATGCAGTAGCTACTAAATTAATGATAGAAAGCGAGAATTATGAACCAAAGTCTATTCAAGAATATCGATATAGAAATGATTGGCTTAAATGGAAAAATGTAATAAAGGGTAAATTAAATTCTGTTGCAAAGTGTAAAGTTTTTGAACCTATAGTCCAAACTCCTGAAAATATAAGGCCTATAGGCTACAAGTGGGCATTCGTGCAAAAACAAAATATAAATAATGAAATTATAAGATATAAAGCACAATTTATAGCAGAAGGTTTTTCACAAAAGCCTAGAATTGATTGTGATAAGACATATTCTCCCGTGATGGATGCAATTATATTTAGTTATTTAATCAGCCTAATAATTTCTGAAAGACTTCATATGCATCTTATAGATCACTACAAAAGAAACCACAGCAAGCAACAGATAAATTCAGTCCCCATTTTGTCACCAAACCCCTGTTCGCGACAGATTGGTGACGGAAATAGAGCGTTGCTATAAGCCCCATAGCCATTCCGTCGCTAGGTGGCAATGGAATTATCCATCACCATGAAAATTTCCGTTACCATTTATCATTCTTTTTTGGAATTGATATTCGTTGCCAATTCATCGCCACTTCTTTCCATCGCCAAGTCATCGCCATTTCATTTCGTGACCAATACGTCGCTATTTCTTTCCGTAGCCAATCCATCGACATTTCTTTCCGTCACCAATCTGTCGCCATCTAGCACCTATTTAAATCCATCGCCAACATATCGCTATTTTTTATCATAGCAATTTAATTTTTCTGCCATTTATTTTCATTTCATTTACAAATATATAGAATTTTATTTTTTTATATTTCAACTTTAACTTAAAAGTAACAAATATTAAGAAGCAAAAATAAAATAAATATTATATTATAAAAAATTCAATAATTACATAATAATACAAATTAAAATCATTCGGTATTTTAAAAGATATCAAATATATAACAAAAATTATCTAAGAGTCTTCACTCGAGGGCCTAAGCAGATCACCCCGACGTGGCGAGATTATCTAAATATATGCCTTGTTTTCGACCCACCAGTCGCCTGGAGGAATAATGCATCGTCATCAATTTGCGATTCCCTGAGAAATCCTTGTGTCACAGACTCTTTCTCTTGAATAAGTTTATTGTATGTTTCCTGCATTAAAAGATAAACTTTAATTTACTTTCTAAAATGACATTAAATCCTTATAATAAATATGACGTACTAATTTAATATGATAAATTGATTCACCATGACTTATGCGACCTTAGAGATAGAATGAGGGGCATTAGAACCTTTATAATGAATCGTATCAATGTCATTGTCATTTCTACCACTTTAAAATATCATTAACATGACAGTATCAGATAAAAATGTGAAAATTTAAGATCAAAATTGCAGTCTTTATAGCATGATTCTCACTCACATAATAAGCCATGACAAGAACACACATAATACATATAATCATATATTGAGCAATTAAGGCATGAGTCGCCCTCGCATAATCACAAATGAAGTCTTTAAAGCACGATTGCCCCTCAAACTACAATTTAAAATAGAGCAAGTAAAGAAAAATTAATTTTTATGTGATCTACTTTTCACCGTTTTGGTTCAAGTATTTGTCTCACCTTTCCAGAGAGTGAAGGCAACAATAACTTTTGGTGAGCTAATTAAAAGTATAAAAATGCGTACAATCCTTTGATGCTATATGCATGCATTAAAGTGTGTGTTGTATTACTAAGTGTAAAATCTCATTCAATTGAGATGAATTGGATATAATCCAACCCAATTATATCACTCTGACCAATTAATCAAACAAGAACAACATCACTGGTCATCTCAATCACTATAGTTGGATAATTTATCAGATAATTTTAATTTCTAAAAGCAACAGACTCTGTGTTGAAAGGCAAGAAATAACGGTAAAGGATTAAAAAGGGAACAATGAATCCCAGATCACAACCTTATTATTTGTTAAAGGTAAAAATTTTGCACCTGAAGAAAACTTTAGCTCAAACAGTAAAATGCATCAATAAGTGTAGTTAAGGCTGGATGATGAAAGAATATTATAACAGAAATTTAATGATGATTAATTATTCACACGCACATACCAAATGATTTAAATAATTTATCATTAGTTAATTTCTCTCATAATATTATATATACAAAAGAAGTGATTCAGATTCTTCATGTATTATTGTTGAACTTGTCTAGTGTCTCATAAAGGCTAAACATGTAACTGATTAATAACTTTAGATGAGAAGATAAGACATCAGATAAAATAAAAACAAAGAAAAAGATCATAAGCTACACAAATGGACAAGGCTGTTGCCAATTTCCTAAATGTTCTTGGTGAAGAGAAAAAGATCAGTCATGAAAAGCTGATGGAGATGAACTTTTGTTTCCATAGTTATTGTCATTTGGTTAATCAAATTGTATGTAAAACAAATTAATGAAAGATGATTGAACAAAAAAAAGCCGATTACCTCAGATAGATCCCGGAGAGAGTAAAATGCATAGCTATCTTTCGGCATTGAAGATACCAAGATACCATAACCTCGATTGGTTTCTCTTAAAACCTGTTGCATAGTACTTAACTTGTTAATTACTGTCTTCATCAGAAGGCTGGTTGCTTTTGTTGTATAATTTGGAATTCATTACCTTGAACAAACATCATTAGAATTGCTCAACCTACATTGTTAGAATTATCATCAGTTTTTATTACCTAATTATAGTAAAGAAACTGCATAACAAGAAATTATGAGAGCTGAAGATTGATATTTGAAGAGAAAAACTTCACTTACCAAGCAAATCAAGCAAAAACTCTATAGCTTTACCTTTGTCCCAATCAAGCACCGGCCAAATTTCTAAAACCTAATAAAAAATGATCAATCAACACTTTAGGAGCACAAAAACCTCTAAACTGCCGTCCAGCTCTGTTTTGCCATCTCGAAAAACCTCCGAACCGCCTCATTCTTCACTCTTCCCTAATTCAAACTTCAATTGAATCACTAGATACATGTGTGTGTAATCTATTGACACATATGGCTGTATGAAATAGAACACGAATTATTAAAATTTAAATGATCAGCAATATTCTTGAAGTTTCCATATTAGCAATGCTATGTATATGGCAATAAAATTAACTGGCAACATCTAACAAAGCATATATGGCAAGAATAAGTAACTAGTTAAAATATATGTAGACCATATTGCACTTAATAAATGAAAAGACAAAATGTATACTATATTGCACTTATGCCTTTAGTAGAGCCGTAAGAGATAGTTAGTTCTTCTGGTCTAAATCATTTCTTTACGTCTCCAATGGTGGTAAACTGTCCAAATCTATCCATTCGGCTCACTTTAACATAACTCAATTTCTGAAAATCCTCAGCCAATTAAAGTTAATTACTCAAAATCAAAGCCAAAAGTTTCATCTTTTGTCTCCGTTAAGGGGGAAAAAAGGCAAAAAAATAATGGCTAGCTAGAGTTTATAAACAAGTGGACTTTGATTCAAACCAAAGGAAAAAGAAGGGACTTTTTTAACGTGTAAAAGTCATTGAGATTTAAAAGTTAATCACGAAAGAAAAATTATATGCAAAAACAAAAAAGTGAGAGATCTGAGAAATATCAGAAGTGAAGTGATGAAGATGCCTCACCGGAATCGTGAGCTTTTGTCCATGCCCCGTTGCTGGAGATGGAGTGATGACGAGTGAAGACGCCGAGCCCGACAATGAGATGCACTGCTGCCGCTGGGTTTTCTTTTTATTCTTGATTTCCTTCTTTTTTTCCCCCTTCATTTCTTCTTTCTTTTCTCGGCTTAGCCGTGTGTTTGTGTTTTGTGTTTTGATGGGTTTGGGTCTGATAGAAATAGGACAAGAGAAAAGTGGGGTTGGTGTGTGTAAGTTGACACCTTTCATTTTCTTTTTTCTTTTTTTTTTTTAAACCCAAAAATTTTATTTTGCTCATTAATAAGCCCGAACAATATTTTAACACACCCACCGCATAAATACATTTAATAACATAATCTCAGATATTTATTTATTTTATATTGTTATTATTTTATTATTTTTTCTCGAACATCACATCTATAATTCTTCAAAAGGTTTCGTCCTTCTTGAAACTTCACTAACCACGGTCTTTAAAAAAAAAAACAAATATTCCTCGTACATTTCAAGTTTTAATCCCAAGTCAACTTTCTAATTTCACAATTTCCACTCCACTGAACTCTTGCATATAGAACGATACTGTATCTCAACACTTGACCTTTTCGATTGCTAAAACTTTTAACTTAACATACACTTTAGTTTTAAAATTTTAAAACTTTAAAACCTTGAAGTTTTAATTTAAAAGTCAATACTCTAAAAATTCTAACTTTTAAAATTATGAACTAAACTTTCAATTTTTAATTTTAAAAATTTTAAATTTTTGTTTTTTATTTTTTAATTTTTAATTTTAGAATTTTAAAATTTTAAAATTTAACTTAACATAAATATTTTTACAAAAAAAATTATATTT
Organism: Cordia subcordata; assembly: GCA_028554755.1. NCBI lineage: Eukaryota > Viridiplantae > Streptophyta > Magnoliopsida > Boraginales > Cordiaceae > Cordia > Cordia subcordata. The sequence continues at coordinate 8,747,271 of JAPTOF010000010.1, read as the reverse complement.
TTTTGTAATAAATATGAAAGATAAAAAAATTAATTTTCAATCGTCACCATTCCGTCACCAATATCATGTCCATAGCCTATCTGTCGCCAAATTGGCAACGGAATTGCTACGGAATCGGAATGAGTAAATCAATTTTCATCACTATTCATCACCCAAGTTTTATCAGTGGCTATACCATAGCCAAATGGCGATGGAATGGTGACAGAATGAGACGATAAAAGTGAATTTTATATCTAAATTAACATTAATCCTTCATTTTTGTTGTACACTTAATTTCAAATCTAAATCCTGAACAAAATAATAGTTTTTCACATTGTATTTGCTTGAAATTGCCTTTTAAAGATATACTGATTGAATACGTGAGATATTACTCTTCTAAATACTACTATAGTTTATGAAAATATGCATATTCTTGTCATTTGTTAAGAAAAATGAATTTAACTTTTTACTATTGATATAATTTTGAATTTGTTATATATGAAATTAAAAAAAACTAATATTTAAATGTTTATAATATATTATGTATAAAAATTATTATTTTAGTTTTTAATAAATTAAACACTTGATAATCATATGTGAAAAATGTTCAAATTGAAAAAATTAAAAAGTAAGGAATTAGAAATTCAAATATTTAAAATATAAAATTTTAACTTGCTAAATTAAAAATAAAATTTAAAAATCAAAATAATAAGAGGAAAAAAACTTAAAACTAAACTCCGTCTCTACTCCGTCGCAAACTATTTATACCTATCGCTATTCCGTAGCCAATTGGCGACGGCTTTGCGACAGCACAAGAAGATAAAAATAAATTTTGTACCTAAATCAACATCAATCCATTAGTTTTTGTTGTATATTTAATTTCAAGCCTTAATCTTGTACAAAATAATATATTTTCACATTACAATTGCTTGAAATTTTAGTCATGAAGATATATTGATTGAATATGTGAAATATTTTATTACTCTTCTAACTACTAATATAGGAAAAAGGTTTTCTATCCCATTAATTGGTTAATAATATTTGGTTTTCACATGATATAATTTTTTTTTCACACAACATAAACATCTATACCCTTGAAGTTGATTTAATTAAAAGAATATATAAGATTTGTAGTCATCAACAAGTTTAATGAATATTTTTGTCGCTAATCCGTAGCCAATTGGCGATGAATTAGAGACAGAACTTTCCATTTCGTTGCTATGTCGTCTCCATTCCGTCACCAAATGGCTACGAAGTTGTTCCGTTGCCACGTTTTATGCGATGGATTGGCTACGAAAGTGTGGTTGGCAACAGAACTTCCCCCTCCCGTTGCTATGTTGTCGCCATGTTTTCGGCTACGAATAAGCTATAGATGTTTGGTTGGCGATGGTTTGATGACAGAACTTTCCCCTTTTTGGTGTACCGTTGATATGCCGTCGTTATTTCATCACCAAATGGCTACGAAGTTTGCTCCGTCGCCATTTTTCCGTCGCCTGCGGTTGTTTTCTTGTCGTGGATATAATGACAACATATTTATATGGGTCAATTGATAGCGATATTTATATAAAAGTCCCTGAAGGACTAAATATGCCTGAAGCATATAGATCAAATTCCCAGAAGATGTATTCTGTAAAATTATAAAGATTTTTGTATGGATTGAAACAATTTAAACGAATGTGGTACAATCATGTGAGTACTTACCTTTTAAAGGACTGATATGTTAATAGTCCTATAAACCCATGTGTTTTTATCACGAAAGCAGAAAATGGGTTTGTTATTATTGCTGTATATATTGATGATTTAAACATCATAGGGACTAATGAAGAGCTTACAACGGTAGTTACATATTTATGTAAAAAATTTGAGATAAAAGATCTCAGCAAAACTAAATTTTGTCTAGGCCTACAGATCGAGCATTTATCAAGTGAAATTTTAATCCACCAAATGACTTATATTGAAAAAGTTTTGAAGAGATTCAATATGGACAAAGCTCATCCATTGAGTACTCTTAACGGTTATTCGATCTCTTGATATCAAAAAGGACCCTTTTCATCCTTAAGAAGATAACGAAGAAATAATTGGCCCTAAAGTCCCGTATCTTAGTGTGATTGGTGCATTGATGTACCTTACTAATAATACACGTCCACATAATGCATTTTCTATAAATCTATTAACAAGATTTAGTGTTGCACCAACACAAAGACATTGAATCGGTATTAAACATGTATTTCGTTATCTTCATGGAACAATTGATATGGGCTTTTTATATTCAAAGCATATACAACCTGAATTAATTAGGTATGTAGATGCTGGGTATTTATTCGACCCGCATAAAAGATGATCTCAAATTGGATATCTTTTTACACATGGTGGAATGACTATTTCTTGAGGCTCAACAAAACAAACTATTGGCACTACTTCCTCAAATCACGTTGAATACTTGCACTACATGAGGTGGGTGAAGAATGTGTATGGTTGAAGTTTTTAACTCAACATATTGAAGAAGAATGCAACATTTTAAATAGTAAAAGAGGACTAACCATATTGTATGAAGATAATACTGCTTGTATTGCTCAAGTTAAAGGGGGCTACATCAAGGGTGACAAAACTAAGCATATTTCACCCAAGTTCACACATGAACTTCAAAAGAAAGGTGATATTGATGTTTGCCAAATTCGCTCAAATAAAAGCTTAGCAAACTTGTTTACAAAGGCATTACTTGCAACAATATTGGAGAAATTAGTACACAAAATTGGGATGGATGACTCAGAGATTGCTTCTGATTATCTTCATGAGAGGGAAAATTATATTCGCTATACTTTTTTTCCCTTAACCTAGATTTTGTCCCACTAAGTTTTCCTGACAAAGTTTTTAATAAAACAACATGAAGTATATAACAAGAACGTTGTACTCTTTTTTTTCACTAGGTTTTTTTCCACTAGGTTTTTCCTAGTAAAATGTTGAAGAGGCATATTATTGTAATGAATGTCCAAGGGAGAATGTTGTGAATGAAATGAACATTCACCAATAGGTCAAAAATGGTGGCTTATCATCCTAACAAAGTAGCATTGTGGGTTTGGAAAAAAACTCAAAAAAAGCTCAAATGCATTGGGAATCAGCAACAACAATTGTAGTAAGTAGCATAGGATTTGGTTCTAACAAAATTTTTCATTTAATGCATTGTCTCCCTAGCCTTGGTTATGAAGGCCGGGATTGGAAGAACATATGGGTTTAAAATAGAAAGGATTTCAAAAGAGAAATAGAGAGACGTTTATTATATTTAAATTATTTTATAACATATCTAAGTTATTTTATAACAATTGGCAATATGTGTAAGGCTTATATGGGAATGAAGCCTTACTTGGACAAGTCAAAATTTTAGTGTGGAAAGGGGAATACTTTTCTTTGATTTGGTGGGCAGTCAACGTTAAGAAGTTAAAATTGTTAGTGATAAGTTGTATTTTCTATTTAATTCTATACTTTTTAAAATTTAACTTTGAAGTTTTTGGAATTTTTCAAGTTGAATTTGAGCTAATTTGATTTTATTTTCACAATTTTTACATGTGAGAAATCTGGACAATTTTGCAGTCTCCGTGTTTCGAGCACAACTTTTTGGTCGAAAATCTAAATAGGGTGATTCAGAATGCGTCGGAAAGAAGACTTGAAGAGGAACAAAGTCATCTCTCTCGTAAAAGGTCCAAATTTCCAACGTTTTCAAGGCCAAAAATGAACTCAAAGTGACGTGATCTGTAGCCTGCGAGTTTTGGCAGCTTAATTTAGTTCGTCTTTATGCTTGTTTTGGATTGAGAATTTGTCAAAATGACATGAGAGAAAAGGGGGCGCGCGAAAGTCTTGTTTTTGCTTTCTTAGGAGTTTTGATCAGCCAATCTCATAAGAAACGTAAACAAAAAAGGAAAGAATTAAAGACCACTTTTTTCTAGCCAAAGGGAACCACAAGCATTATGGATTATTTAAAGTGGTGTTGGGTTCACTCTTATACCAAGTTGGTCGGTGGTGGCTGATTGTTATAAAAGGTGGTTTAGCACACTTACAAGGGGAGAATCGAAAGCTTTAGGTGCGGCGCAACAAAGTAGAAGGACGACGACCTCGATGCAATACCGGCCGGTTCCCTCTGTGAAGGGTTTTTTTTTTTTTTTTTTCTTGTTCTTTAACATTAAAATTAGTTTGACATTTATTTTCTGCTTCCTATCAATTTTTCTTAAATGGATTTTAGTCTTAATCTTGAAATTTAGAATTAGTTTCAGATTTATTATTCAGTTGCAACTTTATTATTTCTGGACTACTAGTTTAGAGTTTAATTCTTGTTTTGGGATTTTCATGTTAAAATTTTATATTTCAATTTTAATCGTTAATTTTTAGCTTTAGAATTTTTATTATTTTATGATGTTTAATTTAGTAATTTTAGTTTTTTATGTTTTAAATTTTTATTCTATGATTAGCTAAATTTCTCATTCTAGTATTTAAATGTAGTCTTTTGTTTTCATGTGATTGCTTTTACTGTTAATTTGAATATTGTTGATAGATTAATATATTGTCTTAGGGCCTATTTTCTTGCGAATAGCTCATCATTAATTGCATGTTTAAGTTGTTATATGAAGGATTGAAAGATAAAGTATAACAGTAGTTCATTAAGACAATAGACATAGGAATTTTATTATTTAGAAATAAAAACAAATCCTGTATGACATCGTATGATTCATGCATGCCTAAGCTGCTACATCACCAAATGGATAAATTACCATAGAGCTTAATGGGTTTATGTTAATACTTGTGATTACGAAAATAGACATAAGGTTAGCATAACTACATTTATGGTATCTTGAAAGGAAACTTCAATGACTTTAGGATATCTAGTCATTAACCTAGGGAAATTGAATTCAATCAATCAATTTCATTTAATAATAGGAGACTATTAGATGAAATCTAAATTCTTAGAATTGTCCATCTTAAGTGTTAGAGTTTAATTAGTTAAGTCTTTATTTTAGATTTTCATTTGTGCACTTTGTTTTGTTTGAACTAGGTTTTTCTAGATAATATAGGGAACTTTAATTTTGGTACTTGATACAAGCTCCTCGTGTACGATACTTTTACTCACTCTTTATTATTTGTCACGATTCCATACACTTACGAATTTCACACAACAGTTAACATGGTTGTAAGTTTGGCTAGTTTGTTATTAGAGAGTATATTACTATATAGGACAATGTGATTTAGGTGTAAGCTGTTGTTTAGCCTAGTTGTGAAATTATAACTATTGAATTATAAAAAAATTTTAATAGTAAAATTTTGAGTTAAAATATTACTGAATAAAAAGTTGTTAATTATTTGATCTTTTATTTTAGGAGTTAAGCCTTTGTCAATTGTTTTGAGAATAATGTTTGACTTTAAAAAATATGACGTATTTTTTTTTAAAGAAAAGATGAAGAAAAACAAATTTTGGCATAATAGAAAAATAGCTTATTAAAATCTTTTCAACAAAACTCCATTTTGGAGCTTCTGGTTTTTCAACATTTTTGGCTTCAGTTTTTGTAAATATAAAAGCTTTTTAAAAATAGTCAAACAAGTTAGATTCAACTTTTGAGCTTACAAAAATTATTTTTAAGTGTCTAAGAATTAGGCAAGACGGACTCTTATTAGTTAACAAGTAACATTAGAAGGTTTTTTGATAAAATAATTTTGATTAACAAACAATAAAAAAACATTAACAATATTTATCAACCAAATTTTATTAATAAATTATAAATGAAAAAACAAGATAAAAACTTCCCTAGAAATCAAAATTTACATCTACAAACTAATAAAATATACGTAAAACTCTAACTTGAATTTGACCATATATCATACCTTTTTAAAGATCTTTTAAAAAGTAAGAACCGATTGTAACTATAAATTTTTAACATATCAATAACATACCATAGTTCTTATATAGATTTTCTTTTTAACCACTTTAATTCTTACAATCATAAATAATATTATATACGTTCGTATCTGGCATATGTAGTATTTGAGATTAATCCATTTGATTAAATATATTTGTGTTGCAAAATTAAAGTCAACATAATGTATAAATGGTATTTGATATCAATTCAATGCATATATTGTGATATCCTACATTAGTTTGTAGGGTAACTTGTGACTTGTTTATAAGTGGGTGGTATGGGTATAATTAATATCTTGGTTAATTATTTTGGGCCAGTTAATTAAAAATTCAAGTAGTTATTAGTTATACATATAACACCAGTCTTGCTCGCAGGCTTGGGGTTTGGGCTCGAAGGTGTGATATATATTGTATAATATTAAAAGCATTAATAGAAAAAGGAAAAAAAAGGAAGATAAGATGACTTTTTAAGTTGATGTGTCGAACTCTAACAACATGCTTCTAAGGTTGCGATTAGTATGCAGGAATGACCTAAAATGAAATCGTTATTCCAGCTTCTCATTCATTTCTTTTGTTTGGTGGAACTAATTGAAGTTAGAAAGCCCACTCCCATAGAATGGTCTTTCCAGAAAAAAGTAAGAAAACTCATTCCTTAACTAAACCTAATAAATTAATATTGCAACTTAAGTTGGAATCATAAAAAATAAAATAAAACCAAAAAAATAATTTACTATTCCCATTTACCCTCGCAAATCTTCAATCATTAGTAAACAAATAAAAATTAAAAAGTACGAATTAAAAAATTAAAAATACACATAATTTTTTTTTCATTTTTAACTCTTTTTCACCTAAAAAATGGGTGTAGTTTTACTGGATGATTAACTTTTCTCTCAATTATGTTGGAAAAATAAATAAATTAAAATATGCTAAAAAAATAAAAAAATGATTGAACAAATTATGCTATGTTTTATCGTTGATTAAAAGACAAAGAGTATTTTAGTTTATGTTAATATTATATAAGATAATTGTCATGTATAAGTCTATTTATGCCAAATTAAAGAATAAGTGTATTTTGGTTAATTAAATTAATTTTTATTCTATTCTAATTTTATTTTAAAATAATTTTACCAAATATATTGAATAAGATAGTCATTATATTCCAGTTTTATTTTTTATAGTTTTAACCATACACAAGAAAAAAAAAATATTCCACAGCTATTCTGCCTTGATTCTTTTCTGCCTTAAATGATAATTTTTTTCCAAATGATTCCATCACACCAAACGGGCCATAAGGGTTAATTTCAAACAAAATTCTCAAAGTTGTTATTTAATTCCATATTTAGAAAAGATCAAATATTTTATGAAATATTAAGAATTAATTTGAATATTTTCAAATAATAAAGACAAATTTAATATATTATTTTAAAGACTAATTTGAACTTTTTTAAATGAAAATTTTAATTTAGGAAAACGTAAATATTAATGACCTTTTACATAATTTTCCCTTCTTCTGACTTTAGTATTTGAATTGAGGGAAAGAGGAAATTGCAAATTGACCATTACCAGCATTATTGTATTTTGGCTTTCTATTTCTCAATATGCACTTTATTCTATCCGTCTTTTTAAGTTGTGTTTTGCTGTTTCTTTTCTTACACGTTCTTGGCTTTTCTCCCCTCAATCATTTTCAATTCAAGCTTTCCCAGCTTGGATACCATGCACCTAAAAATCAGTAGTCAGTACCTCACCAACCACGGAAATTTTTTAATTTTACCCTACTTTTAAAAAACTTTCGCAAAAATACCTTTGTTTTGAAAAGTATTTTAAAAATACCCGTTTCGGTAAGTCACATGACTTACTGTTCTCCCACGTGTCAGAGCATCTTTTAAGGAAACGGTAAGTGACTTACCGTCTGCCACGCTGTCAGGAGAACGGTAAGTCACTTACCGTTATTCCCCTATAAACGGTAAGTGACTTACCGTTCATTTGTGCATTATTCTTCTTGACCGATAAGTCACTTACCAAATTTTTATGGCTTGAACTCCTATTTAATTTCCGCTCTTTCATTCTCGGAAAACCCAACACTAAAGATCCAAATTTCTTATAACCCATATATAATCCGCTTAGTATCCTTAATTTTTAAATCGCCCAAAATCTTTCCAATTATCTTCCACACATACAAACTTGTATACTATTCATTTAATATTTTAGTCAGTAAGAAAATATGAATACAGTCTCTGTTCTTTTATATTATGGTGAAGAAAAAATTAATTGTCCGTATGGTATCGAATATAAAACTATGAAGCCTGTTCGTAAGGTTAAAATAACACATGAAACATCATACAATGAATTTGTTTATAATGTCTATGAGAAGCTTAATTTGCGTTATGGCATCGACAGGGTGGAGCTATCGCATCGTTTCCAATCGGGGGTCGTACAGTTATTGTATCCATATTTTAGCGAGGCGGCAATCAGCAACGATGATGATTTGATGGACGTGTTTCGAATAGCATGTAATGATAATAACATGAATAATGCTCATGTTATTGTGGAAGTAAAGGCTGACGACGTGTACATTCCGCAACGAAGCAATGATTTCCAGTTTGGTTGCGCTGTTCCCGACTTGAATGCCGAACCATCACATTACGTTGCTGGGAGTGACATAGCGGGACCATCTCATAATGTGAGGGTGGACTTGAACATGGACACATTTTCATCTGAACCTGACGAAGAAGATGAGGACATGGCCTTGAATGAGAACGATGTATGGTACGACGATGATGACATCTTCAATGGTAATGAAAACATTGCGAACGTTAATGCGGAATGTGAAGGGCCGTCTTCTGGTGTGGGGGACCTTCGTGTACCGTACCGATGCACGATGTACATGAAACTGCTCAACTTCATCCCGTTAGTCAAGAATACTATATGGATAGTATGGAGGAGCACAAAACGAAAATATTTTGGGATGAGAAGGAATTGGCCAAAGGAATGATTTTCCCGTCAAAGAAGGAGGTGATTCGGGCGGTTCAGATGTACTCGATAAAGGTACAACGTGAATACAAAGTCAAGAGGTCTGAACCAGATTTATGGGTTGTTTGTTGCAAAAATGCTTCCAACCTTAGAAATCCATGTAGGTGGGAATTGCGGGCAATTCGGAAATCCACGCATCGCCAGTGATACCGCTATTTGAGTACAAGCCTAAATAGCCCGCAAGTGCACGGGACGTGTGTAGTACTGTGTGTGCAAGTGCGGGGTTGAATCCACAGGGAGGCTACCTTAGTTTAGTCTCTATGTGCTCGGGTGCCTTAAACTAGCTACGTGCGTGTGTGTACTTACTTTAGGATGGAAGGGAGCTCGGAAAAAGGAAAATAAAAACTAATCTATGAAGGAACTTAAAGGAGCCAAACTAAGGAAGGAAACACTAATAAAGAAGAAGGGGACCTAGGGCGATTGCATTGCAACAAGACTTGGGCTATGATAGTAGATGATATCTATCTAAGGCTCGGGACTTCTATTACCGTTGTGTTGATCGGGGCTCTCTTAACCAATACTAGTGGTTCAACCCGTTAGCTGGATTTAAAGCTAAGGGCCAATCCCTCCTAGCCTACGCAATTCGTGCTTAGAACTTATCCTCTTGGCTGGATTTAAAGCCAAGGACTAGCACCTAAACACTACGTGACATTAAGGCTCAATTAACCAACACTAACGTGGGTGAGTGATACTCTAGTCTAGGTTAACTTATCCGCTTGGCTGGATTTAAAGCCAAGGACTAGCACCTAAACTCGACTAAGCATAGCATGTAACCTATTAGCTGGATTTAAAGCTAAAGCCTACTCTACTAAGCAAAGTCACGAGATTAAGCACAATCACATCACCCATATAAGTAGATAAGAGCATTTGAAGCACAAATAACACATGCATATTCACTTAGGCATTTTAACAAACACATAGACATGTTTGATTTCCAATACATAGATATATTGAATCATGCCATAAATTTATGTAAATAAACATGTATTAAGAGCCAAAGATCTACACAAATCCATTATTCAAAGCCCTAATCTAATATACAACAACAATCAACCCTAAATCTAGCCTAATCTAGCAACATATTTACAAGAAATAGAGAAAGAACAAGAAGAACTTCCCTAAATTCTTGCTTCCAAATCCATACAAATCCTTCAAATCTTTGTTTAATGCTTCAATCCTAGCTTGGTGTGGGGTTTAGATGGTGGTTTAGGGTGTTTTGTGAAGTGGGTAAAGGGTTAGGGTTTATTAGGATTTAAGAAATAAAAGTTCCTCCCCCGAAATTGAGCAGAAACGAGCTTTTTATAGATTCCTTTAGCGCACAGCCGGTCGACCGGCTCCTCTTTCTTGCTCGACCGGCTTCAATCATGATGCTCTCTGGACTGGCAGGTCGACCTAGCCGGTCGACCGGCTTCTTGAGGAACTCGACCGGCTTCACTCTTTTATTCTCGAGAGCGGCCGGTCAACCTAGACGGTCGACCGACTCTTCTTCTAAGTCGACCGGCTGGATCAGAATGATCTCTTCTTTATTTCTTTTCTTCCGGTCTTCATCCGTTAGCTCATTTCTTCCTCGCATAAGCTTGAACCCTCCCAAAACACTCCTAAAACATGGAATATAACATTTAGTATAGTATTTATGCACCTAAATACATTATATACAAATATTAACAAATATGCATAAACTTTATACTAAGCGCACTCAATTATACTCTAAACACCCTTAAATATGCATGCAAAAACTAGATGCAAACATGCACAAATGACACACATCAACACCCCCAAACCTTCCCCTTGCTTGTCCTCAAGCAAGCCTAAATGAAGTCTATCCTCATGCTTTTCAAAGAGTTGTCAATTGCATTGACTTGCTATCTTTTCGCATCCAAGGGGTACAAGGGGTCATTTTTTTCATGTAAGGGCTTCCTTAATCTTTTTCAGATCCTCCCTTTGATCACAAGGGGTCTCACACCTCTTGGGAATGTCACCAAGTAGCTAGAACCACCACAAACTTAGGATTCCAACTCATGCACTCGGGATGTTGATACTTCGTGCTCTATCAACTAACATGACCTCCCAATATGCACTTAGCCTCAAAGATACAAGAAAGAGAAGATACATCACAATGGCTCACATTGACGTAAGAGCCTTATTCATAACACATGAAAGAACAAAAGAGATACTTGTGTCAAATTGACATTATGTCACTTGACACTTATTCAACATACTTTACTTTTCAATCTTTTTGTTGCCTTTTGGCTTTTCTCTTTTTCTCATTTTTTTTTTGTTTTTGTTTGTTTTTTTTTTTTTCAATACATAAATAGAACAAAAAGAAAGGAAAAAGAAGAGGCTTAGGCAAACTAAAAGAACCAATCAAGGAATGGACACTCATATCAACAACCCTTTAAAAACACTTTTTCCAACCAAGTTGTGGGGAAACTATAAGGTGCATTCTTAGAAACATTGACTCCCCACAGTTTTCAAAAGGATTCTCTTCAAAGTCTAGGTTATACCCTAGACTCCATTTACTCCCCACAATACACCCTTATCTTCTCCAATCAATTAAGTCAATAACAAAAGCCAACTCTCCAACCAACGTGGAGATAAACTAACTCAAAATATGCAAAAAAATTAAAAAATTTGAACACATTTTAAGCAAAAAATAAGATATGGCAAGCGAATCTATCCCAAATATGATACAAACAATAAATGAGCAACCACACCCCCAAACCTAAACTTTGCTTGTCCTCAAGCAAAAATCACAAAACCACATGACAAGCAATCAACATGAAATACATATGGGGAATACGGAGAGGGATAGATAAGGACAAGTAAAAGATGGATAGATACAACCTTGTTTCCATGTAGTCCGCAAATGCCAAAGACAATCCAATGATCTACTAGCCTCTATCTTTTGTGGAAAGCACTAATGCTCAAAAAACAAAGAAGAGATTAGAAGATATGCTATGCAAGCTCACATTGACATTTGAAATGATAAACAAGGATGTAAACACGGGGTAAGGGATTGATGCACAAATGAAGAAAAGGAGCAAGAACAAGTAAGGGAGTAAAAATCTAACCTACTAAGAATGAAAATAAACAAAAGAAATCCTAAAATATAAAAAAGGTAAGATAAAAAAAAGCAATCTAATCTATTATGTACAAAAGCAAATAAATACAAGAAAAACAAGAAAAATATGAACAAACCTAGGGTGCCTCCTAGTAGCGCTGGATTTAACGGCTCCAGCCGGGTGCCAATGTTAGAGTAAAACATGTTTAAAATTGCGTGGCACAAATTGTTGGATAATCATTAAAGCACAGAATATAGAAGGAAAAGGGTCATGCACTAAAGGCTGGGGCAATGAATGCATGATGCACCCCTTTTCAAGATCCCACCCTAAAATATCAAATGAATGCGCAAGTGTGGAATGAAGCATGCTCAAACGTGAAGAATCATGTCCCGCTTGCTCTTTAATTAGCCACCCCAATGCCTTCTTCTCATAATCAAGGGCTAGGAACACACTTTCCCCATTGGTCAAAGATAGGTCTAATGCATGCAATATGGGAAACGTGCTTTCTAACCCTAGATGAAAATGTTCTATGCATGAAGGCACAAACGTGAGCTCCAAAAAGGAAGACTCAATGGAATGGGAAATGGGCGTTGGAACGACATTTGGAGAAGAAGAACAACGATATAGGGGGTGGATGTACTACACTCTTCTTCTCCACAAGATATAACATGATCAAGCCTAGGTCGTTCTAACTCCTCACGAAGGGTGGATTCAATCTTAATGGGCTCTATTTCCATCAATGAATCATCAAACATCCAAAGAGACCCATAGATCATTCTTCCAAGCACATCAATTCCTTTCTTATGTGTCTTCTTAGAGTTGTTATTCCCTTCAACATCATGATTCTTAACTCCAAGAAACTTATCATCTAAAATCTCCGAAATTGATGTCTTGTTTTCCCCAATGGATGACTTTAAACCTTTACTAGCTGCAGTCTCTTTAAATTCATCAATACATTCATCACCAGTGGGTGTCATCTCGCCATCATGCTTTTCATATGGGGTAGACACTAATGGAGGGGGCAATGGGGACACAACGAATTCCTCATCATGTATGCATGAATGCTCAAGGGGAGAATGCACGCTAAACTCCCTAAATGCCGACTCGGAATGCAATTGAGTACTATCGACACAAAACTCAACCTTCATGTGTACGGAATGTGTGGGATGATAAGAAAGAAAAAGCTCGTGTGACTCAATAGGAGACGTTGAAAGCTTAAGAGGATAAGGTACTACTTCCTCTAAAACATAATCACAAGAGTCATTAAGAACCAAGTTATCATTAAGCTCATCTTCATCCTCACTACAAGATGTTAACTCCCCATCAACCTCTCTTTCTAGTTGTCTCTCCCATACATCATCATTTCCACCCCTAGTCACCTCATCGTTAGGTCTCATCTCTATCCCTTCAACTCGTTCTAAAGATATATCATCATTCTCACTCATGAGTTGCATACTCTCAACCACTCTCTCCAAGGACACACTAAAAGATTTCGTGTCTCGCTTCAAACTCTCAAGTTGTTCTTGGTTAGATTGGATGAGGGATAAGAGATAGTCAAGTGTTTTCTCTTGAGAAGAAAACCTAAAAGAAGAGGGCTCAACCGAGTGAAAAAGGTAGTCATTTTGAAAATCATTTTTCACATAACCATCAAAAAACTCGGGAGAAGAATGGGTGGAAAAAGAAGGTGTTAGAGGTGGAAAATCGAAACTAGAAGGTGAATGGAATAAAGAGTCATCTTGACCCCATTGTGAAAATGCATGATGTTGCTCCCTAGAATCATGATAGCTAGATGTAGATGCATGCATGGGCATATGATTGCTAGGGGCATAGGGCATTGCATGCAATCGGGAATGAGGGTGGAAGGTGGGACAAGCACTAGGAAAATGAGCACGGCTTCCACAATGATTGCAATAACAAGAATATGCATCCCTATAGTCATGATTACTAAATGAAGATGCATGAGATGTTGCATGACTATAGAGGTCATTAGTAGCACTAGCCTTAGGTGGGGAATTCTCATGGGGACAGAAAACGGTAGAATGCATAAAACTTCCACACAAGCGACATGCATAAGGGACACGTTCGGGTAGTGGGGAAGAGGATACAAGTGACCACCAAGAAGCATTAGGATCGGTCATATTCAATGAATCACAAGTAAAACCCCTTCACAGTCAAATTTTTTAAAAAAAAAAAAATTTTTCGAGAAAAAAAAATTTTTTTTTCTATTTTTTTTTTCAAAAAATGGAAAGCAAGTAAAGATAGTGCACACGCAAGCAACCAATCGCAAACACAAAAGCACACAAAAAACCAATACCGTGCCTCCCCGGCAATGGTGCCAAAAACTTGATACCGCAATTTGAGCACAAGCCTAAATAGCCCGCAAGTGCACGGGACGTGTGTAGTACTGTGTGTGCAAGTGCGGGGTCGAATCCACAGGGAGGCTGCCTTAGTTTAGTCTCTATGTGCTTGGGTGCCTTAAACTAGCTACGTGCGTGTGTGTACTTACTTTAGGATGGAAGTGAGCTCGGAAAAAGGAAAATAAAAACTAATCTATGGAAGAACTTAAAGGAGCCAAACTAAGGAAGGAAACACTAATAAAGAAGAAGGGGACCTAGGGCGATTGCATTGCAACAAGACTTGGGCTATGATAACAGATGATATCTATCTAAGGCTCGGGACTTCTATTGCCGTTGTGTTGATCGGGGGTTCTCTTAACTAATACTAGTGGTTCAACCCGTTAGCTGAATTTAAAGTTAAGGGCCAATCCCTCATAGCCTACGCAATTCGTGCTTAGAACTTATCCTCTTGGCTAGATTTAAAGCCAAGGACTAGCACCTAAACACTACGTGACATTAAAGCTCAATTAACCAACACTAACGTGGGTGAGGAATACTCTAGTCTAGGTTAACTTATCTGCTTGGCTGGATTTAAAGCGAAAGACTAGCACCTAAACTCGACTAAGCAAAGCATGTAACCTATTAGCTAGATTTAAAGCTAAAGCCTACTCTACTAAGCAAAGCCACGAGATTAAGCACAATCACATCACCCATATAAGTAGATAAGAGCATTTGAAGCACAAATAACACATGCATATTCACTTAGGCATTTTAACAAACACATAGACATGTTTGATTTCCAATACATAGACATATTGAATCATGCCATAAATTTATGTGAATAAACATGTATTAAGAGCCAAAGATCTACACAAATCCATTATTCAAAGCCCTAATCTAATATACAACAACAATCAACCCTAAATCTAGCCTAATCTAGCAACATATTTACAAGAAATAGAGAAAGAACAAGAAGAACTTCCCTAAATTCTTACTTCCAAATCTGTACAAATCCTTCAAATCTTTGTTTAATGCTTCAATCCTAGCTTGGTGTGGGGTTTAGATGGTGGTTTAGGGTGTTTTGTGAAGTGGGTAAAGGGTTAGGGTTTATTAAGATTTAAGAAATAAAAGTTCCTCCCCCGAAATTGAGCAGAAACGAGCTTTTATAGATTTCTTCAACGCACAGCCGGTCAACCTAGCCGGTAGACCGGCTCCTCTTTCTTGCTCGACCTGCTTCAATCATGATGCTCTCTGGACTGGCCGGTCGACCTAGCCGGTCGACCGGCTTCTTGAGAAACTCGACCAGCTTCACTCTTTTATTCTCTGGAGTGACCGGTCGACCGTCGTCGACCGGCTGGATCAGAATGATCTCTTCTTTATTTCTTTTCTTCCGGTCATTATCTGTTAGCTCATTTCTTCCTCGCATAAGCTTGAACCCTTCCAAAACGCTCCTAAAACATGGAATATAACACTTAGTATAGTATTTAATCACCTAAATGCATTATGTACAAATATTAACAAATATGCATAAACTTTATACTAAGCGCACTCAATTATACTCTAAACACCCTTAAATATGCATGCAAAAACTAGATGCAAACATGCACAAATGACACACATCAGCTAGTTTGAAATAACAAAGTATTGGGGCGTGTATAATTGTTTCGGTGATAGGCGAAGGGCCGACCATAAAAATATTACCACTGCACTGGTCAGTTATACGGTTATCCACTTTGTAAAACACAAGTCTGATTTCGATGTGGGTTTTGTACGCGCACACATTATGGACACCTTTCACGTGAACATTTCATACGAAAAGACATGGCGTGGCCGAAATAAGGCCATTGAAATGGTGTACGGCGATTGGGACGAGTCGTACCAGTTACTTCCGCGATTTTTTAGAACTGTCAAGGCAACTAATCCAGGGACAATTGTAACATACAAGTTCTTCCAAGGGTCGACGCAAGGAACCAAAATTTTTAATTATGTGTTTTAGGCATTTGCACCATGCATTGCAGCGTGGAAGTATTGTCGTCCAGTACTTTCTCTCGACGGTACTCACCTATGCGGGCAATATAAGGGCCATCTTCTAACAGCATTGACAGCTGATGCGAACGGTCAGATTTTACTATTGGCGTTTGCAGTTGTCGATGTAGAGACAACAGAAAGCTGGACATGGTTCCTTCAAATGGTACGTCGGCATTTTCTGCATTACATGGATGAGATTTGTGTAGTGTCTGATAGACATGCAGGAATTTTTTCTGTCGTGAATCGTATCTCAGCTGATGGGCAATTGCGGGTGAAGCATCAAATATGCTTGAGGCACCTCAAAAGTAATGTCATGAAACAGTTCCAAAACCAGTATATAAAGGACTTATGTTGGAGAGCTGGTAAGGAAAATCAAGTCCGCAAACACGTAGAAGTGATGCGAAAAATTTTAGAAGTTGACCCAACACCAAGCGGGGCTGGTAAACGGGCATACGACTATCTCACCAACATAGACCGGGAGATGTGGACACTGTGTGCTGATCGAGGTTCGAGGTGGGGTATGATGACTACAAACAACGTGGAGTGTGATATCGCTATTTGAGCACAAGCCTTAATAGCCCGCAAGTGCACGGGACGTGTGCAGTACAGTGTGTGCAAGTGCGGGGTCGAATCCACAGGGAGGCTACCTTAGTTTAGTTTCTGTGTACTGGGGTGCCTTAAACTAGCTACATGCGTGTGTGTACTTACTTTGAGATGGAAGGGAACTCGGAAAAAAAAGAAAATAAACTAATCTATGGAGGAACTTAAAGGAGCCAAACTAAGGAAGGAGACACTAATGAAGAAGAAGGGGGACCTAGGGCGATTGCATTGCAACAAAACTTGGGCTATGATAACAGATGATATCTATCTAAGGCTCGGGACTTCTATTGCCGTTGTGTTGATCGGGGGCTCTCTTAACCAATACTAGTGGTTCAACCCATTAGCTGGATTTAAAGCTAAGGGCCAATCCTTCCTAGCCTACGCAATTCATGTGTAGAACTTATCCTCTTGGCTGGGTTTAAAGCCAAGGACTAGCATCTAAACACTACGTAACATTAAGGCTCAATTAACCAACACTAACATGGATGAGGGATACTCTAGTCTAGGTTAACTTATCCGCTTGGCTGGATTTAAGGCGAAGGACTAGCACCTAAACTCGACTAAGCAAAGCATGTAACCTATTAGCTATATTTAAAGCTAAAGCCTACTCTACTAAGCAAAGCCATGAGATTACGCACAATCACATCACCCAAATAAGTAGATAAGAGCATTTGAAGCACAAATAACACATGCATATTCACTTAGGCATTTTAACAAACACATAGACATGCTTGATTTCCAATACATAGACATATTGAATCATGCCATAAATTTATGTAAATAAATATGTATTAAGAGCCAAATATCTACACAAATCCATTATTCAACGCCTAATCTAATATACAATAACAATCAACCCTAAATCTAGCCTAATCTAGCAACATATTTACAAGAAATAGAGAAAGAACAAGAAGAACTTCCCTAAATTCTTGCTTCCAAATCCGTACAAATCCTTCAATTCTTTGTTTGCTGCTTCAATCCTTGCTTGGTGTGGGGTTTAGATGGTGGTTTAGGGTGGTTTGTATAGTGGGTCGAGGTTAGGGTTTATTAGGGTTTAAGAAATAAAAGTTCCTCCTCAAAAGGGCTGAAAAGTGGCTTAAATAAAGCTTTCAACGCGTCGGTGAGGCTCACCGGTCGACCGGCTTTGGGCCTAAGTCGTCCGGCCAAAATTGGGCCAGTTACGATCTGGCGGTCGACCTACCCGGTCGACCGGCTTGGTCATCCGGCCTATACAGAGGCTAACCGATCTTGATAGTAAAATGGTCATATCTTGCTCGTTTTAGCTCCGATTCGCGCACCATTTTTTTCTATGGCTTTGTATCGTCATGGGGGATCTCCCAAGCCATATTTTGCACCCTAAAATGTATCCAAAATTTGTCCATGTCCTTTTTAGGTTGCAAGATCCGAATTTGGCTCACGTTGCGCTCAGTTTCGCCTCGGTCGCTCCTTCTTTCTTCCGGCCATTTCCAAAAGCACTTTTCTTCATTCCTTTGCATCCAAAACACCCTTGGCTTTGTTCCACACTTCAATCACCCTCAGTTAAGCTCCAATTATCTTCCCAAATCACACCTTAAACAAGCAAGAAACGTACATTAGTGTAGCATTTAAGTCCTAAGTTCAACTATGAACGTGTAGACCTTAATATGCATGAGTATGACCTAAATGTTAAACTAATACATCAAATGAAGCTCAAAACACCTCAAAACAAGTATATAATTGCAAAATATAAACACACAAAACAGACACATCAGAGTGTTTCAATGGTGTCCTTGTTGGGGCAAGGTATTTGCCTATTACAGTGTTAGTGTCGCACACTTTCACAAAGTGTGCTGAATATTTCTACAACCGGTCTATACATGCGAGGCACTTGGCAGGACAAGAATTTGTCATCCCCATTAGAGTCAGAGAACTGTTTGACAAGTGGGAGGCAAAGTCACACCTTTATAAAGTGTTCAATTTTCACTACGAAACTAGTACAACACAGGTCGGCCACTTACCATAATCATTTACTGACAGACGTCCTATACAAGTGGTTAGATTTAATGAGAAGATATGTACCTGCGGCAAGTGGACAACCTACCATTTACCATGTTCACATGCACAGGCAGTTGCACGCTATTTGAATATAATGTTAGTCAACATGTTCCCGCTTGAATATAAAGTCGAAGCATACACAAATACGTATGCCAACCCATTTCAACCTCTGGGACACGTTGATTATTGGCTAGATGCACATGCTTGGCAATTGCAACCTAATCGAGCCAGATTGCGACACAGAAGTAGAGGACCCGCAAGGGGTAGGCGCATCCCTAATGAGATGGATCACTCGGACCAAGTTGGTAGACGAAGGTGTTTAAATTGGGGTCAACCGAGTCACAACGTTGCTAGGTGCCCTCAAAATCAAACTAGCATCACACAACAATAGTTCTAATATTGTTTGATGGGGATGATGTATCATATTATAATCACTATGTGCAATGTTTAAAGTATTGAATGGATTTAATGTTGAATGTGGGCCGGGATGTAATGTTTGATGTAATGTAAGTAGGTTGCTTTAATGTTTGTGTAGTTTTGTCATACACAAAATTATTAAACTGAAATGTAATGCAAGTAAAACTTGTTTGTTAAAGGTAACCAATTCATATACATACATAAAAAAATAAATTACATAAATTAATAAATGACAAAAAAAAATTAATAAAAAACCAAAGCTAATGTGTCCCACACCCCGGAGGATGTCCCTTCTTCGCGCGAGGTAGCCGAGCGCTTCCCCGCTCGCTGTGGCGGTAAATCCTCGGCTGTGGACTGCTGATCCCCACCTTGTTTGCCACTGCCCTGACGACTACCCTGATCTGCACCCTGCTCATCCTGTGATGGGCCAAGATAGTCTTCAACCTGTAATGGAGAGGTAGACGGGTCAGTCGATAGTGATGGTGGCATGGTCTGCGTCGGCTCGTACACAAACAGAGATGACATGGGTGGACGTGAGGGAACGGCTGGTGTCGATGTAAACGGATGGATACCCTGAGTAGATGGGGTATACTGCATGTAGGACGATCCAATTAGCCCCGGCTGGCCCCATTGTGGGGTCTGAGACCACTGTGTGGGAGGTGGTGGATATGACTGGTAACCCTAATGGTAGGTCAGTGGGGGCTGCTGCTGTGGGGTGTGTGCCCATGGGTATACCCGAGGGGGGGCTGCTATGTAGGTGTCTGAGCAAGCTGCGAATAGTAAGACGGGGCGGGCTGGGATGGCGTATAGGTCCATAGGTACGTCGGAGGCGGCTGAGACCACTGAGTCGGCATCAATGGCTGGGTCGATGTATCTGGCATGTCAAAATACAAGGGCGTTGCCACAATGTCAGCGTGCCTAGTCTGTTCCAGGGAACGTTGCATCTGGGATACAACAAGATCCATCTCCGGCCAAAAACATTCTTGTGCCAACGTTCCCTGGTTATACTGCTGTGAGGCGCACCGCATGTGATGAAATGCATGGCCCAATGTCGAAGCCTGCAAAACATATTTAGTGAAAGGGATTGACTTCATATAATACAACATTGACAAATACATTATGAAGTATGCCAATAACCAATGTGGTACACTTACCATAAAATGCTCGTCTTGTGCTGTCGCCATATATCCCGCACGACGAGTCACCCAAGACGGATTGCCAATCCGAATAATAGAACGGCGTCGGTACCATTGCATGTACTGCTTCAGGTGCACCGGATCTAGCCTATCCTCCACAACACCGTTCACTATAACTGCTTGTACATTGCCCCAATACACATTCAAAGGCTCCACATCCGCTGGCTTCAACATCTCTTTACCTTTCAAATGAGACTGTGACACGAACGGTTCAGAGGCGTCTGGGATCGGCTGGCGTATCCCAAACTGGCGCAACACACGATCGACTCGATGCCACTCAACCAATCCACCGCATAGCAGGGGGACCTTCGTCCTCTACCAGTCCGACCCCTCCATATAGTAATCCGGCAGATCCCCGACAATGTCCTTATACAGCTGCCAAATAAACTGCAAAGTAAAAGTGCATAGATACTTCGAGTTAATACTGTTTCGTTAACATTGAAAAAAAAAGTTAGCATATGGTCTAAATTTGCTATTACAAACAAACCTGGTCCGGTTGAAGCTTGTCAATAACATCGCGGTAAAGTATTAGACCCCCGTTATAAAGGACTTTTCCATAAGGTACAACACCCCGCGATGCGCGTCCAATAAGTTCCATCCGACCTCGGCAAAGTGCATCCTGCTCAGGATGTCCTGGGGCCTGGACTCAACGAGTGTGGGCCGGAAACACTCAAACCTTTCCCATACCTGCCACTGCAGATAAATATCACAGTTACGTTAATACAGTTATGAAATCATATGATATTTACAAACAAGGTTTAATTTACTTATGCCAAATACCTATATGAGGGTGAGCCCGCCACACAGGTATGTCCTATCAGAAAAAACAAAGGCATCCATCCCTCTGTACAGATGTATAAGCACTGCAGCACCCCAGTTCAATCCCTTCACGGCCTCAATGTCTCATAGAAAAAGCAGCCAATTCATGTTCCCTCAACTGCCACTTGCATCGACAAACAGATGAGAAACTATGTAGCCAAACATCCACAAACGGGCACGTCGCACTGCGGATGGACCATCGGGCTCTTGTTGGTAAGTCATCTCATACAACCTCTTTACCTCGGACAGCCTGATCTTTCCGATTTTCACCTCAATATGTGATTCACCCACCATAATGCCACAAAGATCAAGGAAAATCCCAGCCCACTCACTATACACCCGCCTCGTGGTATTTAAGTGCGGGATGGGATCACCAGACACGGGTAACCCCCATAAAACGGCCACATCCTATAATGTGATAGTGGCCTCTCCGACAGGGAAGTGAAACGTGTGTGTCTCTGTCCGCCACCTCTCAACAACGGCTGTCAATAAAGCGTGGTCGAATTCATGCCAACTTGCCTTATAACACCCATAGAACCCTGCACGCAATAACTCTTCCTGAACTAACAGGTGCTAAGAGATCTGGAACAAGTACCCATCGCCTCGCTGAGTGCGCAACTCCTTTGACGCGGTGTCCCCCGTCAAAATCTGCGTCTTGTGGTAGGCATAATGTACCAAAAGAGATGCATCCTGGGGTCTAAGACGGATATCCATGATGTATCATACGATCAAACAGTTATCTGGCATAAATAATATTAAATTACATAATATCTTAAAATTTCTTATAAAGTTCTTATTTAATTCCATATTAACTTATATTACTTTTCTATTCAAATAAACTATATTCAAATCTTAATAAAATACACCATACTCCTATTAAATTGTAATCAACTTTTTATTCAAATGAACTTTGTTAAATTCCTAAAAATTATAAGAAATTCCTAAGGAAATTTATTGTATTTATTATTTAATAAATTATTTTGCACTTCATATTAAATTATATTACTTTTCTATTCAAATAAACCATATTCTTGTTCCAAATAAATTGTATAATTTTCCTAATAAATTACAAACAATTATATTAATTTTCTAATCAAATACATTTTATTAAATTCCTAGTACATTTTAAGCAATTCCTAAGGAAATTTCTTAGAAATTATTTTCTAATAAATTATATTAATTTTTTATTAAATTATATTACATTTCTAACCAACTAAACAGCATTCTCGCTCCTAATAAATTACAATCAATCACACTATATTCCTACTAAATTTGCATAAGTTTTAAATGTCAAATGGGCAATTTCGGTTCTATGAAATTTCTAAAATTCATAACTTTTTCTAAGATATTTCTAAATACTATAAATCTCTAGCAAACGAAAATGTCATACATTACAAAATTACGTTTAATACGGTTATTCATGTGTATGTCAAAAATATATATACATATGCATGTAAAATAAACACACACACACATACATATATATATATATATATATATGCAACTAAAATAAACACATATAATTATGCATAAATAGTTATAGACATATTAATGTCACATGTACATATACTATATACATACATACATGCTATATACATTATACATATACATATGATCGCATATTAACAATACGTATATACAAGTAAAAATCAATATATAACAAATAAAAAAGCGAGAATTTAGAAAACTTACAAGTAAGGACACTTTCCTACGCGTGGGGCCAAACTTTTTTGCCAAAAAAAAAAGGGCTGGGGGTATTTAAAGGCCACAAAAACGGTAGGTCACCTACCAAACGGTAGGTGACTTACCGAAAATATTAATTACAACGGCTTTTTTTTTTTTGAATTTTGTCAAATCCTGGGAATCGGTAGGTGACTTACCGAAACGTGTATTTTTGAAATCCTTTTCAAAATAAGGGTATTTTTGCGAAATTTTTTTAAAAATAGGGTATAATTAAAAAATTTCCACCAACCACTCACCAACCAGTAGTTACTTCACATACTTAGCCAAAAAAAAAAAAAGAAAAAAAAAGCCAAGACAAAAAAAAAAAAGAAGAAAAAAAGCCATAACAGTGCTTGCTCACAATCTTATTACTATATATTTACAACTTTTATATTATATGTTTATAATTTTAACACTTTATATTTAAAATTTTTAATTATTCAAATTTTAGTTATTCACTACTTCTATATTATATGTTCAAAAGTCTTACATTATATGTTCACAATGATAAACTAATTATTTACAATTCTTTAAGATATGTTTACAATCTATGAATGATATATTCACACTCAGTGAAATGCAATCGCACCTTGTAAATTTAAAATTCAAAAAAAAATAAAAAAAGGAATTATAAGCTTGATTTAGCCAAAATATCAAACACTTTATCTGCATTATTTTCTTCAATAAAGCATTAGCTATGGTTTTGCAAAGTCTCTCACCAATTTTAACACAAAATCACTGCAAAAAATTTGTAAAACTTAAAAAATTCAGTCTCAAAATGGATTTGAGACGAAATTTTTCCGTCCCAAAAACTCCCGTCTCAAATTTTGAAATCGAAAATTCCGTCTCTAATTGAGACAAAATTTTTCGTCTTAAATTTCATTTTAAATATGAATTAACTTATTAGAAATTTGGGTCTAAATTTTCCGTCTTAATGTGAGACGGAAAATTTTTGTCTCATATCCTTCTCAAATTGATACCGAAAATTTCCGTCTCAAAATTTCTGTCTCAAATCCTCCAATTTCTAGTAATGAATGCTCTCATGGCCCTTAACATTACTCCGTGGTTTCTCTCTGATTCCAACATCTCCGCATCACACCAAATCAAATCCCAACACATATATATACATATGACACACACATACATACATACATACATATATATATATGTATATGTATGTATATGTATATGTATATGTATGTATTTGTACATATACATATATATATATATATATATGTATATATGTATGTATGTATATACTGATGCAATTGCTATATTTCGCAAGTTAGCATTAGGTTCTCATTGATTAAATTTAGTGTTCACATCCAAAACAATGAGAAACATATTTTTTTTAATTCAGCTCGATCTCAGTTAGCGTTTGGTTCTCATGGTTTCGGCCCACGGTGCTCCAAAAGTCCAACTCTGCTGCCGCTGATTTCGTTCACTACAATTTTTATTTTTCTAATTTATTTGGAGCGTGTTTTATAGGCCAGAAAAGGTGCACCATCCTCCTTAGGTGTACAACAAGTTAAGTGAACGGTATAAATTGCGAGGGTGGTATGTATTGTGGGAGTGTAGAGTATTATTTGCGTATTCACAACCGATAACTAATTGATTGCAAATGTTTAACAATAAACTTGCCAAGCGAATCTATCATCGCTCCAATAAAACATTGGCGCTCTATGTTCAAGTAGAAGTACTTGCCAAAAGTGCTCGAGTGTAGGGGTGTTTATTGGGGATTCCCCGTCCCAATCAACCAATTTTTTTTCCTTGAAATAATTTTTAGAGAAGGGACTTTGTTCCGTTCTCCGCCCCAATTCACTAACGGGGAACGCATTTTGGGGAAGAGGGAATGGGGAATGGGGAAAAAGTATCAAGAATTGGAGAATTCTCAAATTCTTTTAAGAAAGGTTTAAAACTAATTCTACAATTAACATAAATCTCAACTATCAGTTAATTCTACAACTAACTAGTAAAAATCATCATCCCTCATCAACAAAATAATTCTAAATCTAGAGTTCAAAATGTAAACAAAAATATATAATATAATTCAAACTCGAAAATATAATATAATACATAACCAATAAATCATAACTCACAAGTCTAAAACATAAATAAAAAGCACAATCTAATTGATCAATAGTATTCATGCTCCTACCTACATCTAAAATGCCAATATTTTTTTCGTTTTTGTGTACAATAAGTTTGGTTTATTTTTTGCCACTTTTATCAGATAGAGTGCATGAGAGACATGTATGTTACTAAGATGTCCTCTCATTCATGTATTTCTTATCTAATAAGCTTAATTCAATATATCACTTTAGTACATAAATATGAACTTATTTATGTATAATTTCTTTCCTAAAAGAAAATTGTAGATTTGCTAATGACTGATAGTTAATTTATCATTAATTCTTATATTACATTTTGTGAAGTCAATGATAATTATTTGATATATTCAATTATTACATTTTTGTAAATAAAATTATTTGTATTAAAAACTTGACAACAATTAAATTTTAAGAAATAAATTTATAATTTATCTTATCATAGATGGTAAAAATATAATTAACTATTAATAATAAATAAAAATATTAAAAATATTTATTTCATCCCGTGCATTGCACAAGGTTTACTCTAGTCATTGATGAAAATTAAACGCAGCTTAGCTGACATATTTTAGGTGCCTTCGATTATAATTTAGTTAGCATCCAAAAAGACAAAGTGTTTACAATCCCTGTCATTCATTACATGATGCTTGGCGTGCCGTATAAATGGTTCCGAAAAGTAAAATTTTATTACTTATTATGCATGAAAAATAAACAAATTAAATTTTATTATTTGCGGAGTTTTTTTACAAATAACACAAATTAAAAAATAAATTTCAAAAATAGCCTTGTTTTTTGTTGGATTTCAAAATTAGCACTTTCGGTTTTTCAATAAACGAAATCGGGTATTCAAAAAACGAAAACGTGCAAAATATACACGTAATCATAACGGAAGATTTTTCGGCTATTCAATTGCCGATTTCGGCTATTGAATAGCCAAAAAATCTTGTTGTAATGGCACAATATTTAATGCCCTCGATTTTCGCTCTTTCAATTTTTGAATAGCTGAAATCGGCTATTCAAAAATCGAACATTTTGCTATAAAACCCCCCCACTCTTCTTCCCCACCCAATCTCAAAGCAATTTCCCTCCCCTCCCCTTGTTTTACCCCACGTTATTTTAGCCATAAAACTCAAAATCTCGCTCAAAAAGCTTCAAGCCTAGGATTTTGCCTCTTATTGTAAGTTTTTTCAAATTTTTACCGATTTAAAGTATTGTTTTTTTTACGTGTTCTTCAAGTTGTTTCATGTATATGCATGTTTTACGTGTATGTATAGTTGTATGTATCGTATTTATGTATATATTCATTATGAGCATGTACATATATGTTGTGCATGTTTATGTTACGTATAAACATCCGCCGATATGATTGTTGATGTTATTGTTGTGTAGTTTAGTTTAAGATGTCGATATTTGAATTACTATGTTGAAATTGTTATTGTTATTGTTACTGTCAATATAATAATAATAACAAATTTGATAATAATAATAGTAATTAATTATTATTGTTATTATTATTAATATTATTGGATTATTATTATTATTATTAGTTTTATCATTATTATTTGTATTTGTATTATTATTATTATTATTATTATTATTATTAGTTTTTTTTAATCTTTTTCTTATTCTGATTGTTATTATTATTAGTTTTATCATTATTGTTGGTACTACTATTATTAATATTATTATTATTTTTATTAGTATTAGTTGTATTATTTTTATTAGTATTGGTATTTTTATTATTATTATTACTATTATTAGTTTTACTATTATTATTCTTATTCTTATTCATATTAATAATAATACCAATAATAGTAATAAAAAATAATAATAATGCCAATAATAAAATTTCTTTTATTATTCTTCTTTTTAGTGTTACTATTATTATTGTTGTTGTTGTTGTCATTCATATTATTTGTTTTATTATTATTTTGAGTAGTAGTAGTAGTAGTAGTAATATTAGTATTAATAGTAGTAGTCTTAGTAGTTGTCTTCTTTCTTCCTATTATTATTATTAGTAGTAGTAGTAGTAGTTTTATTATTATTTTTATTGGTATTAACTTTATTATTAGTTTTCTTATTCATATTCTCATTCTCACTGTTGTTATTATTATTATTATTCTTATTGTTATTATTAGTAGTTGTATCATTATTAATGTTATTGTCATTATTATTATTATTAGTTTTATTATTGTTATTGTTATTTAGATTATTATTATTGTTACCATTAGTCTTATAGTATTATTATTAATGTTATTATTATTTTGAGTATTATTATAATTATTATCAGTATGAATTGATATTAACATATTTACTAATCAATTCATTTATTGTTCGTAGGTGACGCTGTGGCCCAGAGACCAGTATCGGAGGACACATCCCTTCTCGTTCACTATGCTCAGCATAGGACTCATTTGATGATGAGCAGCACATATATGAGGGAGGTCCGAGTACCCAGATGCGATAAGCATCTATATGACGAGCCTGAGTATCCTCGTGTTCAGGAAGCACTAGTGACTGCAGGATTTTATGGGTGCTATGCAGCCAGTGGGCAGGAGTTTTATTATCCTATGCTTACTGCCCTAGTTGAGCGGTAGAGAGCAGAGACACATACATTCCACCTCACTTCTGGAGAGGCCACCATTACACTGCAAGACGTAGCTATTTTATGGGGTTTACCCATACAGGGTGCACCTATGCCGGAGATCCGTAAGGCGCGACGCACGGTTGTCGAGTGGCAGCAGCTACTCCATGATGTATGTGCTGCAGCACTTCCTCCAGACGTCATTAATGCAAGAACTGGCAAGGTGAACTTGCATGAGTTGAGACATGTATACACGTCGACGCGTCTAGAGGAGTACACCCAGGAGCAGGCTCAGCATCGTGCCCGTCTGTGGATATTCTCCTTCTTGAACTGCCATTTGTTTGCTGACGCCAATGGCAACCTGGGAGACATGAACTAGTTGTCTAAGCTGCACATCTTTGGGAATATTAGGTAGCTGAATTGAGGCACTGCAGCACTTGCATCCATCTACCATCAGTTGGATCTATGTGCATACAGTGATAGAGTGAATTTATGCGACGACTTTAGTCTGATGCAGGTATTATATATATTCTATATTGTATCTATAAAATTTCTATGAATAGCAATATTACTAATGTATTGGTTTACGTGCAGTGGTGGCTGTTCGATAGGTTCGACATTTTTAGGCCCAGACTCTATCCGCCGCCAACACGGCAAGCGCAGCGATCACACTCGGCTGAGGGTAATTGGGTTGGGTTATTGAGGAAGCCCCGTGGTGCCATATATCAGCAGCTGAAGCAGTTTCAAGATACTGCTAACAACGGTTTGTTGGTGATTCGCGATGCATTGGACAAGATGCAGCCGGATCAGGTGTGATAAGCATATTAAGATGTATAACTGTATATTACATATACTCTTTAAGTTAATAACTATTTAACTTATTTGAGCAACAATATTGGCATCACAGTTTGATTGGGAGCCGTACATGAGCATCATGGACCAGTTGCCACTGTATTGCATGGAGGGTTCTAAATAGTGGAGAGCATGTGTCCCACTGCTCTTGGGACGGATGGTTGAGTATCACAGACCCGACAGGGTTTTGAGGCAGTTTGGTTTGCACCAGTCGATCCCATACGCATTGCTACCATCTACCATTGACGACAGTGGACCACATACGAGGAAAAGAGAAAATAAAGGATCCTATTGAGTTAGGTCGGTTGCGTGGTCTCTGGGATCAGCAGCGGAGGGTGATCACCGAGGAGAGCGCAGATGTAGTCCCACTGTCTTAGTATATGCAGTGGTACCGGCGTCACTCTATCACCGTCATCGGTCAGTCGTTGTCGAAGCATACGCATACCGGCTACTAGACACAGTCCCGGGACATGGATCGCTTGGTAAGTAGAGTATAACAACGTCATCATGATTTTTCTAATAACGAGGATGTAAATATTATGTAGTGTAATAATGATGTGCTCTGTGTGCTAGCTAGTACCATGGGTACCGTGTATCATCACCTATATCGCGGGTACCAGCAACATGCGCAGGGTATTTTCTTCTGCAAGCTTCTGGCCAGAGATGCACTTTGTACTCAGCCAGATGCAGCAGACATTGACACAGGCACAGTATGAGGTGTGCCAATCACTGTATACAAGTTCGATCGCCTTATTTCGCCCACGCCATGCCTTCCCGTAAGATATATCAGCCTAGAGTGCTTCCTTAACGTGATCTCGAACAAAACTGACCTCGAAATCAGATTTATGTTTTACAAAATGTCTTACCATAAATCCGACCAAATCAGTGGTAAGATTTCTGTGCCCACATCGTCTGTTATGAGCTAAGCAGTTGTGTACCCCGCAGTACTTTGTAATCTCGAATTGTCGGTGCATGGATTTTTTAGTGGCACGCAAGTACCATCTACATGGATTATCGCGCATGCTACTCTTGCAAGAAGCGACGTACACGCTCGGTGTGGACCGGTCGACTGAGTACTCTCTTTGTACGCTAACTGCGTACATCTATACGGCCCGCTGCACATCTTTTTTGGTAGGAAAAACCATGCCCAATGCAAGCTCCTTATTATCTAGGTTCCAAACGGGCTTACTTGCTGGTATATCCATGCTATCCATGTAGTACTCCTGCGTAGCAGTTTGTAACTCAACATTATCCAACTCCTCCATTGTAGGTAGTCTACCACTGCTCGGACCACCTTCTATGTTAGAGTTTGTATATTCATCGTATTCATCATCATCGTACCATGCATTTTGTTGGTTCAACTCCACATCCTCGTCATCTTCTTTGGGCTCCGATTGAAATGTGTCCATATTCAAGTCGAACATCGCATGCGAGCCTCCGGCATGTGATGTCCCAACCACATTATTTATTTCCCGAGGAGACACGTCTAAGTTGGAAGACTCTGGCACGGTCGTCGCCATGGTAACATGTAAAATTTCCATTCGGATCGGGGACACTCTCATCATAAGGAGTACCACTGACTGTCTGGGGAATGTACACGTCATCTATGTCTACGTCCACATAAACATCTGTCGTGCACATGTAATTGGGATGACAAGCAATCTCGTACATGTCCCGTAGCTCTTCATCAAAACTGACTGCACTAACGCTGAAATACGGATATTGGGAGTTGATGAGTGCTGATTGAAAACGATGATGCAACACAACTCTGTCCATGCTGTAATGCAAATTGAGCTTCTCATAAACACTATAAACGAACTCATCGTACGACGTTTCTTCTGTTATTTTGACTTTGCGCCTTGGTTTTGCAGTCTCGTACTGTACGCCGAAAGGGTCGTTGATTTTTTGGGCTCCATAATGTAAAATAACAGTTACTGCATTTGGATTCATATTATTTTCAGGATTTGCTATCAAATATTGGGTGGTTTACAAATAACCAAGTGTTTTTTTGCTAGTGATATGCTAAGAAAAAAAAACGAAGCAATGTGTGCAAGCAACGGGAAGGAGGAGGGGGTTTATATAGTCATTCGTGATGCTGAGTTCGTTAGTTGAATATCCGAAATATAGATTTCGGCTATTCAATAAACGAATATGGCTACCACTTTGTCAATCACGTATTGATTGATGGGAAGTAAGAATGACGGCACAAACTTTCGGCTATCCAATAGCCGAAATTTGCTGTTCAAAAACCAGAAATCTGCCAGGTTACCAAGGGGAATATATTTCACACCATTTTTCGGTTATTCAATAGCCGAATAAGTTTTCGGTGTTTCAATACTCGATTTCGGCTATTGAATAGTCGAAAAATTTTCCGTTACGATCACGTGTATATTTTGCACGTTTTGGTTTTTTGAATACCCGATTTTGTTTATTGAAAAATCGAAAGTGCTATTTTTGAAATCTAATAAAAAATAAGACTATTTTTTAAATTTATTATTTAATTTGTGTTATTTGTAAAAAAATTCCATTATTTGCAGGTGGTGGCAAAATCATGCGCGACAACCCAGAAAACGTCAAAATCATTGTTCATTGCATGGGTCGTGACAGACTTAACATCTCTTTGACCAAAAGATAAGACCTAACATCTCTTGTTTATCTACAGACGAAACCTTAATTAGTAAGGTGATTAAGGTTGTGAAAAAGAAGTTAAAGAATAGTTTTCTACGATAAGTAAGACATGCGAAAAATAATCATGCTTAAATTAAAAAAGAGAGAGAGAGAGAGAAGAAAACAAAACATATTATTTGAGAAAGAAAAAGAAGAATTATTAAGATCCAAATTGTCCATACAAAATATCATTATTTTCAAGTTCAAAATTATTTAAATGACACATGACATCATCATGAAAAATAAAAATTTTAGAATTTTATTATAACAACTTCTATATATACACTCTAAAGCTGGTAAAATTGGTACTGTTCTTTTTCCTCTAAAATTCTTTCAACCATTTGTCAATACTTGATTGGATCACTATGAACCAACATGTAATATTCTTTTTCTTTTTTTTGGAAATAGTGCTAAGTTATGATAGTTTATTTAGTGAACCATTTGATAACTTCTTGAGCATTATTATATTAGAGTGAAGTGCAAAATTATGTCTTAAAAGAAATAAAGTCGACAATGACATTTATTTTAGTAAATAGGTTATCATGGCTAGAAGTGACTTAAGAGATAAGGAGGCCTAAAGCCAATGTATAATACGAGGCCTGTTATTTCTAGTTGTCTTATTTAAATTATTATGAATTACAGAAAACTAAATATACCAAAAAGAATATAAATTAAAGAGTAATATAAAAACGTTTAAAAGTTAAAATAATAGAACTTTTTTTTTCTCTTCGTTCTTTTTAAATAGAATTACCGGTAGTTCTCTACTTACCCCAAATGATGACTTGAACTCGAGACCTATCAGTCCCAAGTGAGGGGTGCTCTCACTATATTACACTCTCTTGTCTAAAATAATAGAACCTAGTAATGAAAGTTTCATTACAAAAAGGATCACTTCTTGAGAGCCATCCAATGGAATGATAATATTTCTCTACAAGAAAAAAAAAAAAATCTTTGCCTTGTTATGTGAGAGAAATATAATAAAGACTAAAGAGAGTTGAGGAAAAAAGATTGTAAAGATTAAAATATAGTGAAGAATATTCAAAACTAAAATATAATTAGAATTTTATAGAAGTAAACAATGATATTGAAGAAAGGGATTTCAACGGAGTTAATCGCAATAAAAAATAGATAGTGTGGGCATTGGTAAAGGTTAAAAATTAAAAAAGTTATTTAAATAATATTCCATGACTTAGTGTTAGAAATAACAATTTTATTTGGAGATGACTCGAGAGAACTAATAGGTTTTTGTGGAAAACATAATAATATAATTGTAATTCACTAATTAACACGAAAAAGGAAGGATATGATACTTATTAGATGTTAATTAGTAGACCTTGGCTAGTTATAAAAAAAGCTAAATTAGACTTTTAATTATGATAACTTATTTTTTTTTAAATTTTGGGTTCAATATTTTAGGACCTAAAGCGATGATTTTAGTTACTTTACCCTTAAGCCACTCCTTGATAATGACATTAATATTTACATAGTGATACAGAAAAAAAATATGTGAATTAAAGAACTAATTACATGCATCTTTTTAAATTTAATAATTATAATTTTATATCACTTAATGATATTAAGATAAATATAAAATATTAATAAGACCTAATAGAATGTAAAATATGTTCATCTAAAAAAAGTAACATTGATTTAAGACAACTTAAAATTTATCCATCTTATGAATAGCACATTGGCACGGGTCCAGCGACCATGCACTTATAGGGAAAGTTTTCAATGGCATGTCCCACAGCCATCAAATCGTTTTCTACCTTGCTAGCAACTTGATGAAATTATATTTCAAAAATAGTTGTGCAACTGAGATACGGCACTATATTGACTAAGGTAAAATGTATTAGATTTTTTTTAATGATATGTCATAAGTGTACAAAACTTTTTTACAGTGTTAAAAATTTTATAACAAGTCTTTGTGGTGAATAAAAGTTTCATATGCACCCCCTACTATCTTAATTCCTGGTGTTAAAAATTCATACGAAAAAACATTAATAGTCTTACACTTTCATTTAATTTTTTTTCTTTGTTTCTAGTTAAACACGTATATAATAATTAACAAAAATAAAATATTAATTTTCAGAATACAAGCCACATATATATATATATATATATATATATATATATATATATATGCAAAATGCATACACGAGTAATTGGCTAAGTGCCTGTGATACAAGTTTGCTATTTAATTGAGTGCATAAAAATATGAAAAAATAGAAAACAGATAAAAGATCTCAAAACTTATATCAAGACTGAAAAATTAAAAGGCTTCCAAAACAATGGATGAAATCAGATTAAGTAGAACGAAAGCCATGTAATAGAATGTATAAGTTTAAATGCACATTCAGATTGTCATATTGTCTTTAAGTGCAAATTGACCCCAAAAAAAAAAAAATCTTGATCAACCAAAAATAAATAAATAAATAAATAAAAGAAATGGAGCAAAAAGTCATAACAAAAAGAATAAAGAGTGAAAGCGTATAAGTAAAAAAGAAAAAGAAAGAAATAAAGAATCGAACTTTGCCGCTTGAAGGGTCGAGCAACGGAGAAGTAAAAGTAATGCACATGTTTGACCCCCAAAAAAAAAAGAAAAGAAAATTAAATGAATAGGTAAGACTGTTAATGTCTTTATGTAGTAAATTTTTAACATCATTAGAGGAGTGTAGACAATAGAGGGTGCACATGAAACTTTTATTCACCGCAGAGGCATGTTATGAGACTTTTGGGACCACTGGAAGGGTTTTGTGCACTATGATAGACTACAGGGGATCCAATGTATTTTACCCTATTGAATATTATGATACTTTGGGTTCTATTTGGCTTAATTTTTAGATATTTAAAAATATTTTTATAAGTTTAAAGATAAAATTAATTCGTTTTGTTTATTATTATTTTTTTAAAATTAGGTCAAAAGTCAAAGTTAAAAAATCATAAGTTCCATGTAGGAAGTTTTCAGGAAAATAACATTTTTGAGAAGATAATTTTAGATTAACGAAGTTGGTTTTTTTTTCCAAAAAAAATATTACATATTTCAAAATTTTAATATTACCCTTAAAACAGGCAAAAGTTTAATACTTTTAAACATAAGACCAACCTGTTAATTGCTTTTGGTCAAGAATACTCTAAACCGGTGCTTTACCAATCGAAACTCTAAAACTAAATAACTAAATGTCACAAATAAACCAAATAAAGTCTTTTTCTTTCACTGTAATAAACAGCTACAGAAGTACTTATTACAGCTTGGTTGTGCTTATTATAAATACCCAAAATAAAAATAATTATTTATAAATACCCAGAAAAAGCACGGTCAACTAAAGACCTTATGGTCTCTAAGTAGTCATAGAATTAATTCTCATTAATTGCATATTATAATCAGTTTTTGGTAAAAAGCACGGTCAAACAAGCATTTATCCTCAAGACTTTAAGCGGATAGAGGGAACCTCAACAATTGCAAATTTGACCAAGATTTCATATATCCTAATCTATTCCACCAAAACCATCGTACAGCCCATATGTATCGATATTTATTTATAATCTTATAATGCTATAATTCATATTTAAAAAAATTAAAATAATTATATTTGTTACATCTTATTTATAAAGTTATAGTGATACGAAATATCAACCACAACATGGACGCCAAAACCCATGCATGCTTCCTTACTGGGGGTTGAACCAGGTGGCCCGCGAGGCCTCGAAGCTTCAATAACTTATATATTAGTTTGTGCAAAAAATTATTATGGGGCCCCTTAAATATTTGTTCTCCCTTCATTTTTTGGTCTAAAACTACTTCTGTAGTGACTTTTTTAGTATACAAGTTCTTCTATGTAGTTGATATTTTAGTGATTAATTTGTTGTAATAAATAAGTAATTTCAAAAAAATAAATTTTAGTAATCTTTTATTTATTTATTTTTTTAGTTACATATGTTAGAGTTACCACCTCATCTAAAAGCTTAAACTTGTAGAGAGGATATTGATTTATTTATTTGTTGTGTTAACACACCCCCTCACGTGCAACCTCATTTAAAAGCTTAAGCTTGTAGAGAGGATATTGATTTATTTATTTGTTGTGTTAACACAACCCCTCACATATTGATTTATTTATTTGTTGTGTTAACACAACCCCTCACGTGCAACGTAATTTGTTTAAAGCTTACACGTGAACAATTTAACGTGGACAATTTAATATTTTTCAAATGGGTGGCAGTAAGGATTGAACTTGTGCCGTTTGGCTTTCAGGCTCTGATACCATGTTAGAGTTACCACCTCATCTAAAAGCTTAAGCTTGTAGAGAGGATATTGATTTATTTATTTGTTGTGTTAACAACATATGTATTTAGAGTTTTCTTCCTTATAAGATAAATTTAAACAAGTTCATAAATTTGAAAAAAAATTTCATAAAGAATTTATTTAAGGAGATTTTTTACGTATAATTTATTTAGCTAGATAATTTCATAAAGAAGAAAAGAGCTTAATTTCATCAACTAAATCAATATTCTTTACATAATTTTATATTATTTTGCTAAATAATATATGTTCATATTTCAATAATGTTTAAAATATCTCATACCAGTAACATTTGTTGTTGTAAATCATTGTTATAAACGCGTTGTCTATCTTATATTAGGAAAAAAAGAAAATTTTATTATTTTATTTAATATTAATTTGACCATAATTTTTATTTAAATATATAAATAAATTTCTACCCGCCAACCATAAATTTCTGATTTTGATTCTGATTCTGCTGTTCCATGCCCGCCAGTCATCGCCGACGATAGTAACCATATCCAAATCATGATCCAATAGTCAAAGTTGCCGACTCAAATGTCTCTTTCCTATTGTAAGCTAGTAATTGGATTCTCAAGATTAATACATAGCTCAAATAGTGGATATTATCTTTCTTAAATGTGAAATCTGAGTTGAATTATGAGGAGAGAGGTTTAACAAAACATATAAACATCTTCATATTGGCCCCTAAGCTTCAATACCTTATATATTAGTTTATTCCAAAAATTATTGGCCCCCTTAAATATTTGTTCTCCCCTCTTTTTTTTGGTCTAAAACTCCTTTTATGGTGGCTTTTTTAGTATACATGTTCTTCTCGATAATATTTTAGTGATTAAATTTTTATAATAAATAAGAAATTTTAGAAAATAAAATTTAGTGATATTTAATTTATTTATTTTACTAGTTATATATGTACTTAGAGTTTTTTTTTTCTTATAAGATAAATTTAAAAAAGTTCATAAATTTGAAAATTTGTTTCATAAAGAATTTATTTAGGGAGTTTTTTACATATAATTTTTTTTAGCTAGATAAATTCATAAAGAAAAAAAGAGCTTAATTTTATCAACTAAATCAATATTCTTTACATAATTTTATATTATCTTGCTAAATAATATATGTTCGCTTTTCAATAATATTTAAAATTTCTCATACCAGTTACATTTGTTGTTGCAAATCATTGTTATATGCGCGTTGTCTCTCTTATATTAGGAAAAAGAAAATCTTATTTTATTTAATATTAGTTTGACCATAACTTTTATTTAAATATATAAATAAATTTCCACCCGCCGACCATAAATTTCTGATTTGATGCTGATTCTGCTGTTCCATACCTTGCAGTCATCGCTGACGATAGTAACCATAACCAAATCATGATCCCATAGTCAAAGTTGCCGACTCAAATGTCTCTTTCGTATAAGCTAGTGATTGGATCCTCAAGATTAATAGATAGCACAAGTAATTAATATTATCTCATTTGAATGTGAGTTTTGAGTTTAATTACTTAGGGAATGGTTTAACAAAATATATAAACATCTTCATATTGTTGCCGAAAAACTAACAAACTACTGATAAGCAAACCATGAGCTACCACCACCACCACCATTTTCTCGTCCTCTCACTGCCTGCCCAAGGCCACGTCAACCCAACACTACAACTCGCAAAGATCCTCGCCCGGAATGGCGCGCGCGTCACCTTCGCCACCACCATTCTCGGCCTCCGCCGCATGAAGGCCCCCCTCCCCACCTACCCTGGCCTGTCCTACGCCTCTTTCTCCGATGGCTACGACGATGAGCCCTCGAAGAGCAACTTTGATTTGGTCAAATACATGGATGATCTCAAGCATGTCGGTTCTCAAACTGTGGCAACCCTCCTGAGAAATCTCTCAGACGAAGGCCGCCCCGTTAGCTTCGTGTTGTATGCAATCACGTTGCCGTGGGCCGCCACGGTGGCGCGTGAGGTGCACGTGCCGTCCGCTTTGGTTTTTATCCAGTGCGCCACTTCGTTTTCCATTTTCCACCGCATCTTCAACAGCCATGATGGTATTTCCACGAACATTGATTCCTCCATCTCCATTGAGTTGCCTGGATTGCCATTGTTTTCGGGTAACGATATTAATACCTTCTTGTTCCCTACAAATCAATTCTACTCGGCTATGGTGCAATGTTTCGAAGAACACATAAAAGCCCTGGAACAAGACCCTAAACCCTGTGTACTAGTCAACAGTTTTGATGCCCTGGAAAGAGAACAACTCAAAGCAATTGCAAACATAGATATCATAGCCATAGGGCCATTGATTCCATCAGCTTTCTCCGATGGGACTGATCCGTCAGACAATTCCTTCGGCTGCAATTTGTTCGAAAAAGACAAGGAGTATCTCAAGTGGTTGGACGTGGGGGAAGAGGGTTCCGTGGTGTATGTTTCATTTGGAAGCTTAGCGCAGATAAAGAAAGAGCAGAACGAAGAGATATTGCATGGCTTGGTGCAAAGTGGTAAGCCATTTTTTGGGTGATAAGATCATCACCGGATAGCGAAGAAGTAAAGGTATTGATTGATCAGAAAGATAAGTTGACAGAAAAGGGATTAATAGTCTCATGGTGTGCACAACTAGAAGTACTTTTTCATAAGTCAGTGGGGTGCTTTCTGACACACTGTGGTTGGAATTCAACAATGGAGAGTATGATTTCCGGTGTGCCGATTGTGGGGTGTCCACAGTTTGCAGACCAGCCCACAAATGCGAAGCTTGTGGAAGAGGTGTGGGGCAATGGGGTGAGAGCAAAAGCCAACCAAGAAGGGGTGGTTGAGAGGAAGGAGATAGCAAGATGCTTAGAAATAGTAATGGGAGATGGAGAGGAAAGGGATCAGATAAGAACGAATGCTGAAAAATGGAGGGATTTGGCTGCGGAAGCTGTTAAAGAAGGTGGCTCTTCATATAACAATTTGAAAATGTTTCTGGAGACACTGTAATATCTCTATGCTCTCTCGAAGAACATAGCAAGGACAAGCTTGGATTTGTCTGTAATTTATTAGTCAATGTTTTCTGTTTCTCATGTAAACTATATTAAACGTTATAATCTTATGAGCAGAGTTTTTACGCACCAATTAACACTAGTTGCTCTCTAACCTTTTCTCCAAGAGGATGAGACTTTGAAATGTAGTATTCCTATTTCCATCAGAAATCAATTGGTTTTACTTTTCTGAAAGTAAGAGTGTACATAGTTTTGGTAAAGCGTATTTTAAATTAAATTAAAACTAATTAGTTTACATTTAAAACAAATCAAATAGTTTTTTTTTTATTGGTAATAACCAAACCAAACCAACATACTGCTTTGGTTTGGTTTTCGATTTTTCTAAAAAATTTAAACAACTCAAATTTCATAATAAAAAAAAACTTGATGTACTATCTATATTACAAATTTAATGTCATAAGATTTTATCATTAAAACAAAGGACAAGTATAGTTATAGCTTGATGGTCAAAGTTTGAAAATATTGTCTATGGGTTTGACTCCTAAAATATATAAAATTAAAGATGAATATATATACATAAAATTAAGAATGAATATAATTTGGTTTGGTTTGTTTTATTTTGGTTTGTGGATTTATTTCAAACCAAATTAAACCAATTGATTTTGACTTGAAATTAACTAATTGGGTTTTAACCTTGTAAAATAATCAAACCAATCCTAATTTGTCATTATTTCATGTTGGTTTGGTTAGTTTAACCAACTCATATTCATCCCTAATCGAAAGGATACATTTTGTCTTATTCCTTGTGATTTTTTGTAAGTTTGTATTATTTTTGTGCTTCTAAAATAGGAGATATACCCCTTATTTTCAAAAGAATTGTTGACTTACCTTTTTGGTCGTATTTTTGCATTATAGAGGTAATAGAGGTGTTGTTTTCCGTCGGAAATAACATAACGTGCTCTACACGCATTCCTGGTGTGCCTTTTTTCAAAAAGTCAATAATATTTTATATAGAGTAAATAGTTCCCTATCATCCTGTAATTTTTTGTAAGTGTATGTAAACCTTGTGCTTCTAAGATAAATAGACTATCCCCTTATGATCTTAGTCATTTATAGATTTTGGTTAATTAATTTGAACAGAGTTAAGTAAATAAGGGAGCAAGTGTGCAACACTTTCAAGAATTAGAGGGAATTAAATATGGCACTTATTACTTGGTCAAGAAATAATAATCTTTATGAGAAATGCAGAACTCAAAATTATAAATTCACAATGTTGAACTTCGAGATTTAGCTGTCCAACTCAGAGCAAGTAATTTCATGAATCATAATATATCATCAAATACATCATGTAATAACTTATATATTATATAAAAGAAGATACATGATCCTTTAATATATGTCACATGTCATTATGCTAGCTAATAGTACTATTTTCTTATCTAAAATAAGATTCAGAAAATCTTTTACTACTTTTTATATTAGATTATCTTTTATTTTACTTTCTCAATTTAAATATTTCATTCAATTGCTAAAAATTTCTCACAAAACATTATTAGTATTGAAAACTCGTTATAAATTAAATTCTAAGAGATCAAATTAAATTCTAAGAGATGTATTTATATTTTATCCTAATATAAAATATAAAAATTGACCATCAATAACAAATAAAGATATTAAAAATACAAATTTTTCCTATGCATTACACGGGATATACTCTAGTTTCTATGAGGTTGTATGAGATTGAGGTTTAGCTGTATAAATAGTAGTAGGTTAAAAAAAAAACATGTACATAAATTGTTTGGTTATGAATAGAGCTAAGTTTTGAGAGGCGCAAAAATGGGGCTTGGGTAAAGCATCAGCTATGCTACTCTTATCAAATTGTGTTTTCCAAATAAGAGATTTATATATATACTCTTTATTACTTACAATAATTACAACATACAGCAGGTTTATAAATATATATATATATATATATATATATATATAAATGGAAAAGTCACAGCATATTCATTTATAGTTAAAAATTAAATATATTATTTAAATAAAATTAGAATTTAAAATTTTAAAAATTAAAATTAAAAATTTTAAGAAATTTAAAGCAAAAAATCTAAAATGTTGAAGTTAAAGGAATAAATCATAAACAACAATCTTAACCAAAGAAATCATGAAATGTTTTTTTATTGAAAAACAAAATTTACCAAATAACAAAACAACTTTTATCAACAATTAAATTTAATTTCAATATTTTAAAAAAATTTTATAATCGTAACAGCAGATAGCAGCAGCAATATCAAGTTGACCCTATATATCAGCGTACTTGTTTCACATCTAACAAGGCAGCGATCACGAAATACTTATGGATTTTGCATACTAAACAGAAAACAATTTTGGTCGGAGTGGATCTCATTGAATTATCTGAAGCAC
This sequence comes from Cordia subcordata, assembly GCA_028554755.1. NCBI lineage: Eukaryota > Viridiplantae > Streptophyta > Magnoliopsida > Boraginales > Cordiaceae > Cordia > Cordia subcordata. The sequence continues at coordinate 8,706,245 of JAPTOF010000010.1, read as the reverse complement.
CACAGTATTTGGGACCTGCCATTTTCCAGCAAACATTCCTGGTCTTGTTGGAATATGCTTCAACTTAGGGATGTGGCCATGCACTGTATTATACACTAGATTGGTGATGTGAATTAAGCGATAGTTCAAATGGTTAAAACTATCTCTTTTAGGCGTAAAATTTCTCGATTAAATCTCATAGAGGTGAATGTTTTAAAAAAGTTTTTTGTTAAAAAAATACAAATGATTGGTGGCGGACGCAAGACATTGTTTTGAAAAGATAACTGGCACCCCTTGGGTCCGTTTACCATTACTTTTGGGGAAGATATTGCTCAGATTGTAGGGTCAAATGTAATGCGCTGGTCCAGGACTTCTTACATCAGAATTCTTGGCGATGGCCAGGTGAGCACCCTGTCTTCGACATTATCGAACAGAACATGTAGAGAATGAGCTAGATAAGATCCTTCCGATTAAACTCTTCGAAGGGGCCATTCACGTGTCACACTCCTTGGGACCTCATCAGACTGGATTAGGATCTCTTATATCAGGATTTCTTTCGTATTGATATAAAAAGATCATCTTAACCATTCATGTATTGCTTAAATTTATTTCAACTATTCATTTGAAATAAATCTCAGAAAAAGTGGGTAATGAGAGAGCAATTTTTTTTAAAAAAAAATTAACATGATGATTGAAATGTTTATACTACCTCATAAATGGTCAAAATTTTCCTTATATCAATATGAAAGAAGTCAAGTATGAGAGACTTTTGGATTAATTCTTCGAAGGAGCCATCCACATGTCACGCTGCTTGGGATCTCATTAAAATCGGGTTAGGATCCTGTCATATCCAGTCTTTTCTCATAGTGACATGAGAGAATCATTTTAACCATTCATATTTTGATTGAAGTCATAACACCTGAAAGTCGAGTAGCATTGCTCTGTCTGGTTCTGTGGTTCAAACATGCTATTCCCAAACATTCATTCTGCTCATGGCAGTTTTGGTTGGATAAGTTGCCAACAAAATCTAGAATGCTTACTTGGGGCTTGCATATTAACCCAAATTATATTGTATATTCTGTCAGCCATGCTATTGAAGACAGGGATCACATTTTTGGTTATTGCTCTTTCACTTCTCGTATCTGGAGGAAAGGATGCAGGAACTGCTTGGTTTCAACAAGACCGACTGTTTTGGTTTGAGGCTTTGAGATGGCTCACTGAATCTGCTGGAACCAACTCATTTCAACACACCGCTCTTAATTTGTTCTTTTGCGCATACATTTACCACGTTTGGACAGAATGGAACTGAAGAATCCATTCCTACGCGCTTACGGAGGAACAAATCTTTTCAAACATTATTTTTAATGTAAAAACCAAATTGTATAAACTTAGGAAATTTAGAAGTTCTCTCGTGAATAGTGCAATTTGTCGAGCTTGGGGCATTACGAGAACAGGTTTTTGTAGCTCGCTTGTTGATATATATACAAAAAAGTAATGAACATTTTGCTTATTTAGCAACAAAAAAAGTTTCACATCTAAACATCCAAATGGTAAGGCTAAGAATATCACATTTCTACACAATCGCAAGCTCCTCAGACAATATCCCACAATGGAACAATCTAACACTAAATGAAATACTTTTACCCAACAACAATAATCATTGAAAATATTAAATATTAATTAAAAAATTATTATTGAAGAGGACCTAACTCCATAATCATCAAAAGGTCAAGTGAAAACCCAAAATTAATTTGAAATACTTAGCAAGAGGTGAACCCAGAAATAGATGGATCTTGTTTATAGGTAAATACTAACCTAATTAATGAGGCAAGAAGCTTTGTCACTGTTGTGACAGTGATGGATGAACAATGTTGTAATTTGTGAGAAATAGTCTGACATAATAAATATTTAATAAGTTTAATAAGTTAAAAAGAGAGTAGTTTATAAGAATTTAAAAATTAAAAAAAATTAGATGAAATGATTTGTAATTATATAATCATAACAACCTTATTTTTTTAATGTCAGTGGCAGTGCTAATGACTTGATGAGTGGCAGCAGCATGCTAATAAGTTGATGAGTGCTTGAATTTTTTTAATGTCAAACAATCAAAGTGGTTTTTTTTATGTCAAACAGTCGGAGTCATGCTGCTTCACCTTGCAACAGAAAAAAAAAAAAAAGGTGGCAAAAATGCATATTAAATATTTTTTAACTTACAAATAAAAAAAGTTAAAAACTACGGTGTGGCGGCCGCTACCGTGAGCCACCACTGTAGGTTTGCCTCAGGGAAGAAACACCAATCTATTATCCCATCGCTAAATAATATTAGTTGAAAAATGATATTAATAATTAAAAATCTGCTTTCTTTTTTGATGATATGTTAATATAGATAAAAAGATATCTAATTACTTTTAAAAAATAAAAATGATATGATCAATAACCAAAAAATGATAGTGTATCATGACTTAACTAATATAAACCAAAAAATATAGAGCAAATTGAATTTTACACCCATATATTTTGTAAAAATTGCATAAAACCCCCAATGCTTTGTCAAAGTTGTGTAAACCTTTTATGTTTCAAAACTCTTAGATAAAACCTCATGGTTAAATAATGTTGTATAGAACCCAATTTCAGGAGTGATTATGTAATTTTCTTATAACATAAGGGGTACTAGCAACATTCTTTCTAACATGGGGCTATTAAATAGAAAGGTTTGAAATATAAAAATTTTATGCAACATTGTCAAAACACAGAAAAGTAAAATGTATTTTACCCAAAAATATATTAAAGTAAGGTAAATTAAATGGCATCCTATACCCTTTGGTATAAATGCAAAATTGCATATTACCATCTTGTCATTTCAAAATAGTCACGGCCTCTCATTTCAAGGGTCATATACGCTCTACATTTAAGGACAACTAGAGGGTTTTGTGCATACTTTGAGACTAAATGAATAACATACACTTATGACATATTACGAGAAATAAGGTTTTTTTTACCCTTCAAATAATGTGTAATTAATATAAACGAAGACATTGGATGAAAACAAAATAGGGAGTCTTAAGATTCAATTAAGGATTCTCTAAGATAAGGATTTATTTAAAAGTAGATGAACTGTTAAAATAAAATTGAAACTTTTAAAGAAAATACTTTTTTTTTTTTTTCTATTTGTAGCTTATAAGCCCCAAATAAGCTTATACAAATTAAATAGGCTCCTGATAATATTGAGAGATTGTAAAATGTGTGTTTGAATTGCAGCAACCAAGGGGGAAAATAAAGTATTTGTGTGTAATCTTCCCACTTTATAAATATATTTTGTAAGCATGTATGTATGTTGTGTTCCTGTATCTATGAATATAACCTATGAAATGAGTGTTTGAGATTGATAAGTATACTAATTGGCTAACTAATTATGATTTAGGATTTCCTGTTAGTTTTTATATTTGGGATATCATCTTTTAGGAAATCTTTCCTTGCTACTTATTAGAGATTTGCCAAGGAATGGTTTTAGAGGAATTCCCTGTGCGGAAATGATCACTCTTCGACAAAACTTTACCTCCTCTGAAAGAAGATTGGCTTTTTTTTTTTTTTAAGAAAAACACTTTTTTTTTCTCGAAAAGGTTCTATTAAATTTGTAATAATTATTTGATTTGGCTTCCAAAAAAACTAAAACTCTAAAAAAAGCTCAAACATAACTTTTTTTAAAAACTAAAATTTTCAACTTCTAAAAAAAAAACTCTTAAAAAACGCTTTTGAAACGGGCCCAAAGTAGCGTTTATTAGTTTAGCTAACTATACAATTTATAGCATATATCAGCAACTCTACATGATGCTAACCGTGACCAACTCAATAAATATATGTGAAAAAAGATTCTCAAAAAAATTTTCATTTTTCTTATAGCTACACGAATACATTATATGGCTCAAAGTAGATCATAAGCCAAAATTTAAATAAACAACACGACGTTATATGGTATTATACACTAAGAATATTGACTTAAAGAAAAAAAAATCAAAAGTAATTCATATTTATAAGGGTGGCGCAAAGGTAAAACAGCTAAAGCCAGCACTTCAAACTCTCAAAATCTTTAGCCTCAAAATTTTAGAATAAAATGTTAGGTTATCATAAAAGTCTACTTTAGTCTCTTTTTTTATAACTAGCGAAGGCTAAACTAATCATATTCTCTCTTGTTAATGTTAATAGTCAACTATAATCATATTTTTATGTTTTTTACAATTTTTTTTTCAATCCTCTCTAAATAAAAATTGTTATTTGTAATACTAAATCATCAATTAATGTTGTTTTTATCAACTAAATATTAACCCTCACTAGTTGCTACTGTATCTATTTTCTAATGTGATTTAATATCAAAATATCCTTCTAAAATTAAGTTATCTTTTAATTATGAATATTCTTCTCTACATTATAGGCATTTGCAATCTTCTTCTCAATTACACTCTATTTTAGTCTTTGTTATATTTCTCTCCTATAACAAAGCAAAGGAATTATTTTTTTCTTGTTGAGAAGCATTATCATTTCATTAAATCATTATTAGATTCTATTGTTCTAACCTTTAGATATTCTTTACATTAGTTTTTAATTTATATTGTTGTAAGTATATTTATTTTTTTATTTATAAAAATTTTAAATATAATATTCAAAAATATAAAAGGCCTAATATTGTGCTTTGACTTCAGGCCTCCTGATCTTTTGAGCTACTCCTTATCAAAGTAGATCATAACCCAAAATTTAAATAAACAACAAGATGTTATATGGTATTATACCCTAAGAACATTGACTTGAAATAAAAAAAAAATCAACAGTAATTCATATATATAAGGGTGGCGCAAAGGTAAAACAGCTAAAGCCATCACTTTAGGTCTCAAAATTTTCAGCCTCAAAATTTTAGAACAAAATGGACAAGAGCTTTAGAAATTAAGTAGCAAATGCAATTTCTTGACGCCCACTATAAATTTTCTCTTTTTATTTTGATATATACTAATGCAAAAAGATGTTTCATATGTCAAATAAGTTACCTGTGAAGTTACCAACTAGTTTTTATTCATTAGTCATACCCACATCACTCTAAATCAATAATTCAATAAAGTATGTCCAACATACATTTTTTAAGTGAGAAGAGTGATCTTGTCCAAATCTATGAAGATCTTAAAGGAATTTATATATTATACTTAATGTATAATAAGCACAATTTCGAAGATTCCTGAGATGTTATATCATAACATAGATTCGTGACATGCTATATGTTATACTTAATGTATAAGAAGCATCACAATCTCGAAGAGTCGTCAGATATGTCATGATATAGCAAACAAGACGTAGCCACATTCTTTTAAAAAAATTCCAAGAAACACAAGTAGGAGAGAATATTAAAAGTGAAAAAATGAATATCACAAATGAACAAGATACTTTATTCTGATTAATTCTCGCCTCAATTTTATCATTGGAACAGACAATTTCGAGAAGTTGAGAATGGAAAAAAAAAAAAAAACACAAGTGGAGATTGAAAATTCCAAAATTTTAAAAGATAGTTAAATAATCCAAACATATTACGTCAACAAAATGTAAATCCAAGTATTAGTAAGATACATAAGCCAAAGCATAAACTAAAATGCACACAACATAATAATGGATAAGTACAAAATGAAACATGGCCAACAAGGAGGAGAGTGAAGAAAGCGCTGAAGGAAAGGAAGTCTTTTACTTGGATTATGCAAAGAATTTTGCTTATTCTCCTCTTTTGGTGTGCCTAAATATTAGATTCCAATTCATGCATATGTCCTCTAAAACATGTTCAAAGTAATGGAGCACCCACAGAAAGAAGCATAGTCGCCTGAAGTAATCCTTAGACACGTCCTTGTTGCAGGAGGAGAAGAGATGAAGATTTCATTGTTTCAAAGATCTTTTTATGATAAGGCATTAAGGTACTATTTAACCTCACTAGTGTTGTTGTTGTTGTTGTTGTTATTCAAATAAGATAATAATATTGTTATCATATTTTTTTTTGGATGGTTGATATTATTATTATCATATTCTTATTGAAATAACTTATTATCATTATTTAACAATTTTTATTGTTTAACAATAAGTTATTTATTATTAAATAATAATAAACAAGTGTTATTTTTTAATTTTATAATTACGAATTATAAAACAACAGTAGGATATTTTTACATGAACACTGATGATGCTAATGTTAAGGCTAATTTTGTTATATGAAGACAATTTTGTGCGATATGTAAATACTATTTTTAATCTTTTTGGCATTAAATACACTAATTTATTGCTAATGTCTTCTTCATATTTTTAAATCATGGTAGCTATATGTTATTGTCAAGATTAGAACGGGATTAATGATATTGATTGGCATAATTAAAAGCTAAAAAGTTTACAAGATATCATTTTCAAGGAAGTTTTTCAGAAATTATAGTTTGTTATATATATAATAAATTCTCTACATCATGCTAAATAAATATTTTATTACGATTGTCTGACTCATTCTATTGATATTTGAAATACACATAAAAAATCAAATTATACGTAAAAATAATCATAATAATACAGATATGATAAACTAGTAGTCAATTATTTTTAGGGCATGGAAGAAACATTATTGGTGGGTTATTTTTATTGAAAAAATATTGTCCAAGACTTGTCCATGGAATTAACAACTATATAGTGACAAGGGGTCTTCAACATTCTTCATCACTTTTCCTTCAAATGACAATTTTCCATTGTTCGCTGTAAATTACTTGTTTCCTTGAGCTGCTGAGGAGTAACTAAGATGGGCCCCTGTGGTAAGTTGATCGGGCAAATTGAGATTAGAGCTGTTGGGGATTTATTTCATGAGAGCTTTAGACACAAGCCACACAGTTTATCAACCATGAGCCCTGATAAAGTACATGGATTGGAATTGCATGAAGGTGACTTGGGAAGTGTAGGCAGTTGCATCTCCTGGCACTACACCCATGGTAAGCCTATATCATTACAATTCTTGTATTTTTTAAAGTTAGATCTGACATATTGGTTCGTGTATTCTGTCTCTAGTGTTATTTTATTTTTTAGAAGGTAAAGTCAAACTCGTTTTAATTATTCTAGGAAATGTTGCTCCTATCCTATCACTCTTAAAATTCTTCGAATATCATCTGATTGATATCCCAATAAATGACATCCAATAGAAAGGTTCAAATCGTAGTTTGCTAACCAATTGACTCCTCTCTTAGCTTCTTTGAAGATATGAGCGATCGTATAGCCTATTTCGTTTAACATCTTCTTACATTTTTATAGCTATAAGTACCCCGTGAGAGGGAGCCCTTGCCTGGATAGCTGCCTTTTATCCATTGTAATGAGACCTAAGAATCAGTTTCGATTTCCAAGTTTGGAATTCCCTTTCTAATTTCTATGTACTCTCTTTAATTTGGTAACTGATTATTTTTTGTCACTAACATATAGGAAGAGGAGGGTTGCCAAACAGATAATTGAAAATATAGATGAGGAAAACAAAGGAAAATTTTTATTTTTACCCCTTTTTTAAAAAATTATTGCAAAAATACCCTAGTTTTAAAATCGTTTGCAAAAATACCCTCTTCGGTAAGTCACCTACCGAAACGGTAGGTGACTTATCATTCTTCCAGCTGTCAGAGAATATATCGAGTATGGCAGGGTGTCAGCAAGAACGGTAGGTGACCTACCGTTAATAGGGAGTAAACGGTAGGTCACCTACCGTTATTAGGGAATAAACGGTAGGTCACCTACCGCTGCAATTTCCGAGGAACGGTAAGTGAGTTACCGTTATTAGCTTTGACCGGTAAGTCACTTACCGTTCTTTGTGCAATTATTCCCTATTAACCGGTGACTCACATACCGTTTCTTTATGATTTTAACCCCTATTTAACCCCCGCTCTTTCATCCTCGAACGCCCCAACACCAAAGTACATAGTTTCTTATTCTCTTTCACACTCCGCCTAGTATCCTTGATTTTCGAATCGCCAAAAATCTTTCCAATTATTTTCCACACATATATTCTTGTGTACTATCCATATAATATTTTAGTCAGTAAGAAAAATATGAATACAATCTGTTCTTTTATATTATGGCGGAGAAAAAATTAATGGCCCGTACGATATCGAATATAAAAAAACGAGGCCTGTTCGTAAGATCAAAATAACACATGAAACATCATACAATGAATTTGTTTATAGTGTCTATGAGAAGCTTAATTTGCGGTATGGCATCGACAGGGTGGAGCTATCGCATCGTTTCCAATCGGGGGTCGTGCAGTTACAGTATCCATATTTTAGCAAGGCGGCAATCAGCAACGATGATGATTTGATGCACGTGTTTCGAATAGCATGTAATGATAATAACATGAATAATGCTCGTGTTATTGTCAAAGTAAAGGCAGACGACGTGTACATCCCGCAACGAAGCAGTGATTTCCAGTGTGGTTGCGCTGTTCCCAACTTGAATGCCGAACCATCACATGACACTGCTGGGAGTGACATAGCAGGGCCATCTCATATTGTGATGGTGGACTTGAACATGAACACATTTATGTCTGAACCTGACGAAGAAGATGAGGACATGGCCCTGAACGACAACGACGCCTGGTACGATGATGATGACGTCTTTAATGGTAACGAAAACACTGCGAACGTCAATGAGGAACATGAAGGGCCATCAGTTGGTGCAGGGTCCACTGACGGGGCCGTACCAATGCACACTGTACATGAAACTGCTCTACTTCATACCGTTAGTCAAGAATATTATATTGATGATGGAGGAGCACAAAACGCAAATATTTTGGGCCGAGAAGGAATTGGCCAAAGGAATGATTTTCCCGTCAAAGAAGGACGTGATTCGGGCGGTTCAGATGTACTCGATAAAGGTACAACGCGAATACAAAGTGAAGAGGTCTGAACCAGATTTATGGGTTGTTTGTTGCGTAAATGCTTCCAACCTTACAAATCCATACAGGTGGGAGTTGCGGGCAATTCGGAAATCCACGCATCGCCAGTTTGAAATAACGAAGTATTGGGGAGTGCATAATTGTTTCGGTGATAGACGAAGGGCCGACCATAAAAATGTTACCACAGCACTGGTCGGTTATACGATTATACACTTCGTAAAACACAAACCTGATTTCGATGTGGGTTTTGTACGAGCACACATTATGGACACTTTTCACGTGAGCATTTCATACGGAAAGGCATGGCGTGGCCGAAATAAGGCCATTGAAATGGTGTACGGCAATTGGGACGAGTCGTACTAGTTACTTCTGTGATTTTTTAGAGCTGTCAAGGCAACTAATCCGAGGACAGTTGTAACATACAAGTTCTTCCAAGGGTCGACGCAAGGAACCAAAATTTTCGATTATGTGTTTTGGGCGTTTGCCCCATGCATTGCAGCGTGGAAGTATTGTCATCCAGTGCTTTCTCTCGACGGTACTCACCTGCGCGGTCCATATAAGGGCCATCTACTAACGGCATTGACAGCTGATGCGAACGGTCAAATTTTACCGTTGGTGTTTGCATTTGTCGATGCAGAGACAACCGAAAGTTGGTCATGGTTCCTTCAACTTGTACGGATGCATTTGCTGCATGATATAGATGAGATTTGTATAGTGTCTGATAGACATGTTGGAATTTTCTCTGCCGTGAATCGTATCTCATCTGACGGGCAATTGCAGGTGAAGCATCGGATGTGCTTGAGGCACCTCAAAAGTAATGTCATGAAACAGTTCCACAACCAGTATATAAAGGACTTATGTTGGATAGCTGGTAAGGAAAATCAAGTATGCAAACACGTAGAAGTGATGCAAAAAATTTTGGGAGTTGACCCAACACCAACCGGCCCTGGTAAACGTGCATACGACTATCTCACCACCATAGACGGGGAGATGTGGACGTTGTGTGCCGATGGAGGTTCAAGGTGGGGTATGATGACTATAAACAACGTTGAGTGTTTCAATGGTGTCTTTGTTGGGGCGAGGAATTTGCCTATTATAGTGTTAGTGTCGCACACTTTCACGAAGTGTGCTGAATACTTCTACAACCGGTCTATACATGCGAGGCACTTGGCTGGACAACAATTTCTCCTGCCTACTAGAGTCAAGGAATTGTTTGACAATTGGGAGGCAAAGTCACACCTTCATAACGTGTTTCATTTTCACTACGAAACAGGTACAGCACATGTAGGCCGATTGCCGGAATCATTTACTAACAGACGTCCTGTACAAGTGGTTAGGTTTAATGAGAAGACATGTACCTGCGGTAAGTGGACAGCATACCATTTGCCATGTTCACATGCACGGGCTGTTGCACAATACTTGAATGTAGCCTTAGTTAACATGTTTCCGGTTGAATATAAAGTTGAAGCATACACGAATACGTATGCCATCCCATTTCAACCTTTGGGACATGTTGATTATTGGTCAGATGCACCTGCTTGGCAATTGCAGCCCAATCCAGGTAGACTACGTCACAGGAACAGAAGACCACCTGGGAGAAGCCGCATCCCTAATGAGATGGATCGCTCGGACCAAGTTCGTAGACAAAGGTGTTCAAATTGCTGTTTCCACTTTTTCAAGCGAAGGGCCAAGTGGGTCCATCTCTTTTTTTGGGATATTGAAACTAACTTAGTTTTTGAGTTCCTTGCCCCAACCTCTAATCGGATCTATGAATCCTGTTTTATTCGCTTTTCTCTACCTGTATGTTGTCTCCTCGATGGTTGACTTAAAGTCGATGGCATGTTTGAATCTTAACAAGCTTTTGGTGATTGTTTTCTTGGTGTCTTTGGTTGCAAGGAAATTTGATGGTGAGGTTTGGTTTTACATGATTCTACGGATGCGGGCCATTTTCATCCAGTTTGGATAATTTTCATGTGTGTGTGTTTGTTTGAAGACCATAACATTAATAAGGCATTAAGATATTATTTAGTTTGTTTTAATCCTTATCATATATATATATGTGTGTGTTTGTGTGCAAGTATGAAATATTTTAGCAAATAAAACTAGTTTGAGTTCTTTTTCCTTTTTAGAAGTTTTGAAATTGTTTTGTTTTCCAACCCCATTTAACCAAATAATTCCCTAATAAGCTAAACCCGATTTTCCTAGCATGAGATTGGGGACCCCATTGAATAAACACCACTAGCTAATTATGAGTATAGCATAAGTAATTAATTCAATTTTCATAAGATCAAGACTTGAACTAAGCTCAAGCCCAAATACAGTCTAATATAAGGTACCAAGCCCATGAACAGCGAAAATTCTTGAATTTTGATCCTAAATCTATGTGTTCACAAAAAACAAAGATAATAATTGTGTTTTTACACATTTTAAACTATATGTTCACAAAAAAAAAGAAAAATACAAACTTAAAAAATCTAAAATTGAATTTGTTTGCAAAGAATAATGTATTCGTAAGTGCAAAACTAAATGTTCATAATAAAATAAGAAAATATTCACAAATTTTAAAGTATATGTTCATGAAATAATAATTGAAAGCTCATTAGTGTGAAATTATAAGTTTACATGAAAATAACTAAAAGTTCACAAAATTTAAAATTTAAAATTTTTCTTTATAGAGATTTATAATTATATGTTTACAATTTATGAACTCTAAGTTCATAATGTATAATAAATATTTACAACGCTTCCACAGCTACTTTACAATTTATCAACTATTACTCACAAGCTATCAATTGTTTGTTAACAAGCAGCTGCTGCTCATCGTCGTCTTCCTGTCATTTTCATCGCATATCAATAAATATGAATCTTTTGTTGTACACACGTATATGCACCTTACAACACATATACACATTCTTATAAATTCTAAGAAAAAAGAGAGAAGAAAGCAGCACACATACATACATACGTGTTTGTCTGTGTCAGTGTGTGTCGTAGATCTAGACGATTTCTAGAGGAAAAGAGGAAAAAGATAAAAAAATCTGTTTGGACTAGTTTGTTTATAAAAAAAATATTTCTTTTGAAAAAAATATATCTTTTTTTTAATAAGTATTTGGATTAATTTTTTTTAAAAAAATTAAACCTGTAAAAAAGCTTAATTTTAAGGAAAAAAAATATATTAAAAAAATCAATTTAAACAAGCCCAAAGAACAGAGAGCGAACAAAGAGGAAGAGAGGGCGTCAACTGCAAATCCATTTTTTAAAAAAAGAGTATGTTTCACGCGCTTAACGAGAAATGCAGGGCTCTGCAGAAGCACAATAAAAGGTGCATGGTAAAATGTGTGCAATAAAGATTTGTATAATATCATACTATGGAAAGACAACTGTTGCACAGATGTTTGAAAATATGGGAAAAAGATATGTTTGATTACTTCTTTTCCTTTATGATTAATAATGTTACTTTTATTTGATCATTTAATTCAAAGTGACGAGTTTGACTCCAAAAAAATATATATATACAAAGTGACATAAATGTTCCAAATTAATTGGTTTACCATAAAGGGTCTGCCACGTGTCCAGGTAACTCTAATAAACCAAACGACCTCCTCATCAAAGATAGCCTTCCTAAAAAAACCCACTCTGGCCCATTTTAACCTTATAAACCAACTGCCTAAACCAAATCCCCTGTACACGACAGAAACGGCCCAATCCAACCTGGGCACCACATCTACCATAAAAGCCATAATTGAAATTGGATCATAAATACTAGTAAATTAACACTGTACAATGTACGGTTATGTTATCTAATATTTTTATGATGCAAAATTTAAATTATATGATAAATAGTTATTAGAAAATTCAATAATCTTGCAAGGAGTCAATTAAGTTATAATTATATTTACACATCTCTTTATAAAAAGTAAAATCGAAAAAGGTGTTAATTTTATCTCTTTGCTATTTTGACAAATTTAAGATCAAAATGATTATAAAGTGGAAAAGAATTTGTAGAATTAGAAGGGATTGGATGAATATCGGGGTGGAAATATCTAAATTTTCTTTTGGATTTTACTTGATCTAATCGAATTGGAATTTCATACGTAAAATTTATATAGGAATCGGATTGAAAAGTTAAATTTTTAATTTTTTTATTCTCATAAGTATTTTAATGTAATTTGAGATAATTTTGTAATTATTTAATTTTCTTCAATTTTTAATATCTTTTTAAATTTAATCTCAATTAGTATAATACGATTTAATGGAAAAACAAAAACACAACAAGAAAAAAGATAATATTAACCTCGAAGACCAAAATCCGGGTATTTAAATTATGATCAAGTTTTTTAATTTTAATTACCTAATTGAATTGTTTATTTTTTCTCTTGAAGTTCAAAATTCTAAACCTAAAAATTCAAAGATTCAAATCAATTTTCTCTCTTATGTGAAAGTTGAAATCTATTTTCAAATTCAATATAAATTAGCATAATATAATCTAACAAATCTATGTATTTTTTTAATTTATTCTAAATTAGCATAATATATTTAAGAAATAACGGAAATAAAAAATCAAAGCTTGAATTTGAAAAACCTAAAACTCAAATATCCAAAAAACACTCAATTTTATGATTTCAAATATTTAATTTAATAGTTTTAGCTCTAAAAATTAAAACATTTGAACTTAAAAATCCAACCAAATTCTCATATCTAGCCCGATAGAATAATTTTTTGACTTGAAATGGAAAAAAGGTAAAAAGTCAAGCAAAAAAAGTGAGATTAGTAGAGAAATAAAAAAGAGAGTGCACATAATTTTGATTGAGAAAGAAAGGGAAAAAAAATAGAGTAGATTTAAAATTATCTAATCGAATAGTTTCTTTGATTTCAATAATAAAAATTTGAAAATTTGAAACTCAAACTAATTCTTTATCCAATTTCAGCTTTATGACTTTTAATACCCTATCAAAAATTTTTTATCAAAGAACTCAAAATATTAAAAATTCAAACCAATTTCTACCTCAGATAAAAGTTGAAAGACTTGATTAGCAAAGAAGTAGGAAAAAAAAAAAGAACAAATCGTTTTGCTAGGGAAGCAAAAAAAGGGGAAAAAAAGAATAAATGTAAAATTATAATTTTGACATGATAAATATAAAAATTATAAATTTTCCATTACAAATATTATATATATTTTCATTGATAATCATGCCCATTTTTGGAAGTTATTACTGTTGAACTTATTGGTTTTAATCTATTTTGATGATGCCATAATTGCACTTTGTAAATTATAGTAGCTTGAGCTATGTGAAGGCTTTTGAGCAACGAAATTGAAGCATGAACCATGGAGATTATGTAGAATTAGATCTTGTTCTTTAGCTCTTGTCAAGTTGATCTTAGTACATAAGCAAATGTCTATGAAGCTTAAAAACTTAGAATACTGTATGCATATATCTTGATCTTTCTTCCAAGTACATGCCTATATATCTTTGTAAGTATATACACTTGCCTTCAAAAGTCTTTTCCTACAGAAAATACATCCTCTCTACATACTGTAGCATACATTATTTTGATATCTTGATTATCATATATGCTTGTATGTATGTATATATGTATACCTGTATGACTTTGCAGTAAAAGTGCATATATATGCTTTATACTTCAGTATGTATGCTATCTTGTTCAATATATATGTATCTATAGGTAAACAACTTGCATATATCTATTCCCTATGGAAAATTTGTAAATAATCTTGATTGTGTGCAAGTTTTAGCTTTGCATTTAATATTTATGCAAGTTGGTTGATATTGCATTAATGAGATAAGATATATGCTATATAAGTAGTTGTCTTGAGCTTCAAAATTCTGCAGAAAAACGCTTTTACTATTGACTTGATATGTAACAACTTTTTGGTAAAAAGTTAAAACAGCTTTTTCCGCTTTTTCTGCAACTACGGGCGCACTTAGGCAGTCTACCGGTAACGTCTTCAGGCAAAAACAGAGAGCATGATTCCTCTACCGAAACACTCAGGTCAGTCAATCGGTAAAGTGTTCCGGTAAGGCCATTTGGCCTCTGGAACTACCGGAACACCCAGGGGGTTGACCGGTAGTGTGCTCCGGTAGTCCCTCTATGTTGTTTTACAAAATTGACTATTGGGAAATTTGCTTTTTTGGCTTATAAATACATCCTTCTCCTCCCAACTCAAACACAACTTGTTCAAAACATCTCCATTAGTTCTCTTGCATTCAATACACTTCACCTACTGCAATCTTGCTTTATTAATTGCAACCTTCATTGATTGCATATCATTGGCATTTAAGAACAAGTTTTTCTCTTGAGCTTCATAAATTGCTTATCTACTTAGAGCAACATAAGAAGGTTTAAATACCTTTGTATTCTTACTCATAAGAAGTTCATTGTATATCAAACTTTTTACTATCATATTGGGAGAGAATTTCTTTACTCTTGAGTAGTATAGGTGTGAGGAACCATTCTCAAGAGTAAAGGGTTGAAATCCTCAAGTATAGGGTTATACTTATGGTCTTTGTGGAGAAACAAGAGTTGTGATCGTTGTTCTACGCTTCTACAATGTACTAACCAAAAAGCCGATTTACTAGTGGAGTTTTCGAAACCCGAAAGGGAGACCTTAGGTAGTGGACTAGGCGCTCGAGAGTTCAAACCACTCTAAATCGTTGTGTTTGATATTCTTGACTATACTCTCTTTAACTTTCAAGTACTTATCTTGATTGTAACATGCGATTTTGGTTGACATTATTGTTAAGATTTTTTATTCGTTAATTGTGCTAAGAATCCAATTCACCCCCCTCCCCGGTCTCGGATTCATTTTTGGGCAACAATTACAATATTGTCATTTTTGGGTACTATCCATTTATGGATGAGAACTATAAATAAATAATAGCCAAAAAAATGATTCTTTTTATATTGATAGAGAAATGTTATACTGTAGTGATGCATCATTATATATACACACACAAAGCTACATACATTTTACCCTATTTGCAACTCAATTTCCAACTTCTAATGAAATTTGAGCCCAAATTATTATTTTTTTAGGAAAAATAATTTTAACTATTTGAACTCCTCTTTAAACGGAGATAGTAGTACCACAATAGTAGTAATAGTAATAGGTAGTTGTTCATATATGAGTGAAGAAAAAGTCAAAATTATAGCTAGAAAAGTTTTTTCCTCTTCACTTATTCAAATTATAGAGAAAAGCACGTTACGAGAAAGAGTTAGAATTTTTTCTAGGATCAATATAAGAGAAACATATAAAAACTTGAATTTTTTTTGTCAAATATAAATAGTACAATTATCTCAATAAGGTCTTATATTTGAAAAAGTTGTATAATCACTTTATTTTTAATACTATAAAAATTAATATATCATTTTCAATTATAGTCACTAAACTATCATTTTTAATCCATCTCACATTTAATTGCAATTAGCAAAAGTTCTTCATAAATATTTATAAAAAAATGCTCTTTCAACACTTGTAAGTGCAACTAGCAAATAAATTGAAGGGGATATAATGCTTTTCTTTGTCTCAACCAATTTCTCCATGAAATAATTAAATGCATGTAATTTGTTACAATATAATTATTTTAAGCTGGTTCCCAAGTGCTAAAAGATTTACTGGAAAAAAAAAAAGAAAAAAAATTCAAAGGAATAAACTAGGCTGAACATGAAATGCGAGATATTTGTACTAGACTAAATCCCATACTGATTACCCTGTATGGAAATATCCCGATTATTTTTTGAATATTTTGCCTCATATCATTCCAAATTTTAAATCTTGGGACAAGATAAGGATAGACCCTTTATCCCATCCTAAAACGTGAACCATCCCTTCCCATCCTGTAAATCCCATCCCACACTGAAAAAATACATAATTATATAATAATATATACATGAATATATATGATATATATTATTTAAAATATATAATTATTATTATAATTAATTATTACTACAATAATAATTATTATTATAATATATATTATAATATAAAATTATATATATTATTTTAAAACCCCTTTTATATTTCTAACCCTACCTCTCTAACTTTTTACACATTAAACATCTTTTATCTTTCACTTTAATTAGTATGTGTAATTTATATAAAATTAAACCTTAAAACTTTATTGTTGCCACACAAGTAAATGTAACAAAGGGTATAAAATTAAAAATCAATTCTATTCACTTGCAAATGATGATGTATCGGGAGAAAAATGTCATTAACATCCATGCTTAGAAAAAATAAAAATATTAATCAAATCATGAATCAAATAAAGAGAAACAAAAAAAAAAATCTTTATCTATCTATTTAACATATATAATGTTAATACATTTTTCCTCTCTCTTTTTTTTTTAAAAAAAAGAATTAGCAGTGAGTTTTCATTTATTCTAATATATCTTTGAACTTGAGATCCATAAAAGAATTTTAATTTAAATATCTCCATTACAATTAGAGAAAATGATATTTGAATTCCAAATTAAAATTAATATTTTAAAGAAAGTTTGATATAGAATTCTAAAATTATAATATAAACCTCAAAAATCTAATGACGCTATATAAGCAAATATAGATAGGTTATAAGAATCCAGGTTATTAAGTTGTTTATCTCTAGTTTCCATCTCTCGGTTGACATTATTATTTATGATTGTTATTTACTATTTCTAATTGTTGCAATGTGAAGTCCAGAATTTTCTAATTTGCATGAATAATAATTTTTAAAACTGAATTTGTTATTTCACTATTATTTATTCTGAAAATAGAATTTCATCCCGAAACCCGAACCGTCCCATCCCAAATTCTCTAAAACATTTGGAACGAGATACAAATATATTGGGATGGGAATGGGATGGTAAAAATGCATATCCCAATACTTTGGGATGGGACAAGGATTGATTAAAATTCCGAACCATCTCGTCCCATGCTCAGCCCTAGAATAAGCAAACGGATCGGGATCCTCTCATATCAGCATTTTTCTTATATTGATATGAGAAGATATTTCAATCATTCAAGTCTTAGTTAAAGTTATCTTAACTATTAATATGAGACAAATACCCAATGACAAATTAACTCTTCCTTCCTAAAAGCCACAAATGAATTATTGTGGTTCAAGTAGACAAATCCTCTCTCTTTTATTTGTTCGAGTATTACAGGACTAGGTTCATCAAATTGTGGTCTGCACGTTTAATCAAAACGCAAAGCTGGACATCTCAACGTGGGAATTAAGAAGAAGACAGCGAAATCATTTTCGAAATCAATTATTTTGCTTAGCCGACCATGTTGAGAAAAATAAACTCAGAGATGGCTTTCACATGAATGACAATAGATCATGACATTGAATTAACGGGATTTACTGATCTGGTTTGCTTTTCATTTTGGAGAATTAAGTTAATTTTTATAGTTTAAAATTCCATTCTAAAAACATAAAAGTGAAAAATAAAAAATTATAACTCATTTCTTTAATGCATGTTTTGGCAGCATTGAATTATATCTGAAAGGCCCCCCCAGCCACGGGCAACTCCCTCTTTATCGCTATCTGTAGCAGTATTATTATTTAGTCATTTTCTCAAATAAACCCTTGATTCGAGGCAGTAATTCTCTTGCTCCAACCACTAATTATGACATTCTGAAGAGACAAAGATGTGACTTCTGCACCAACACAATGAGTAGCATTTGCCATCAATTTGTAACATTTTTCTTTTTTTGGCTAATTAACCAATCTGTAGCGATACACTGGGTTTGTTCAGCAACATTAGCTATTTAAGTAGTGGATAATTATTTGGGTAGCTAATAGCTATTTATATTTTCGATATTAGCTAATAGTTGTTCAACTAGCTGTTTAAAAGATTGTTTAGTAAAACTTGCTGTTCAACTAATAGACAAATTACAAAATGACATAAAAGGACATTAGAATTAGCTCATTAATGTCATTATTGTTATTATATAATTATATAATTTTTATTATTTCTACTATTATTATAATTGAAATATGATAATATATTTATAATTTTAATATTACTAGTGATGCTAAACTACTACTACTATTACTACTACTACTACTACTACTAATAATAATAATAATAATAATAATAATATATAATTTTGATTTGGTCCCTCATAAAACTTTATAATTAATTTAATTATATTGTAGCTAAAATAAATAAAATCAAGCAAAATTTGATGTGGCAAGCTAAAAATTTGATATAAGGGTGTTAACAATATAGTTTATTCTTGTTTGTTGCCTTTTTTTTTTTTTTTTGCATTATTAGAAAACTTGAGATAAATAGAAATTAATAGATAAACTTTTATCCACATTTGGTTTCAGATAGCAAATAACATTTAATCTCATTTGATAAGTTTTGTCCTTATGACTAATAACTTAGTAATAGAATGGAGAAAAAAATTTCAAACGCTATTTTCTTATTCTGAAACATTAAAACCTATAACGTTTAAAACAAGCTATCTAAAACACTAAATGCTAATCTAAAAAGTTATTTTATTGAACAGAGATAAATATCAAAATAACATTTTGATAAAGTCAAAACGCTAAACGCTATGTAAAATGCTATTACCAAACACTCTCTTAGGGTTTGTTTGGACTGATCTTTTTATTAAGAAAATATTTTTGAAAAAAAATTTTAGTTTTTAATGAGAACTTAAATTCAATTTTTTAAACAAAAAAAATTATTAAAAAGAAACTCAATTTTAATATTTTTAGAAGTCAAAATTTTTAATTTTTTTTAAAAGTCAGAAGTTATAAAATAATCTTTAAAAGATAAAAATGAAAAATGATTGAACAAAAAATGATGCTATGTTTTTTTCGTTGATCAAAAGACAAAGAGTATTTTAGTTTATGTTAATATTATATAAAATAATTGTCATGTATAAGTCTATTTATGCCAAATTAAAGAACAAGTGTATTTTGGTTAATTAAATTGATTTTTATTCTATTTTAGTTTTTTTTTAAATAATTTTATCAAATATATCGAATAAGATAATCTCCATTCTAGTTTTTTTATTTTATTTTATTTTTTTAACCATACACAAGAAAAAGAAAAAATATTCCATAGCTATTCTGCTTTGAATTCTTTTCTACTTTAAATTCTCAATCTTTTTCAAATGATTCTATCATACCAAATAGGCCATAAGGGTTAATTTCAAACAAAATCCTCAAAGTTGCTATTTAATTTCATATTTAGAAAAGATCAAATATTTTATGAAATATTAAGAATTAATTTGAATGTTTTCAAATAATAAAGACTAATTTAATATATTATTTTGAAGACTAATTTGAACTTTTTTAAATGAAAATTTTAATTTAGGAAAATGTAAATATTAAAGACTTTTATATAATATTCCCTTAACTGACTTTAGTATTTGAATTGAGGGAAAGGGGAAATTGCAAATTGACCATTACCTACATTATTGTATTTTGGCTTTCTATTTCTCAATTCCACTTTGTTCTCTCTGTCTTTTTCAGTTGGCTTTTGCTGTTTCTTTTCTTACACCTTCTTGACTTTTCTGCCCTCACAATCATTTTCTGTTCAAGCTCAGCTTGGATACCATACACCTAAAAATCAGTAGTCAGTACCTCACCAACCAGTAGTCACTTCACATACTTAGAAAACCAAAAGAAAAAAAAAAAAAAGCCATAACAGTGCTTATTCACAATCTTATTACTATTTATTCACAATTTTAATATTATACATTTATAATTTTAACCCTTTATATTTAAAACTTTTAACTGTTCAAATTTAGTTATTCACCACTTCTATATTATATGTTTAAAAGTCTTATATTATATATTCACAATGATAAACTAATTATTTACAACTCTTTAAGATATATTTACAATTTGTGAATGATATATTCACACTCTGTGAAATGCAATTTCGCACCTTGAAAATTTAAAATTCAAAAAAAATTAAAAAAGGGACAATAAGCTTAATTTAGCCAAAATATCAAACACTTTATTTGTATTATTTTATTCAATAAAGCATTAGCTATGGTATTGCAAAGTTTCTCACCAATTTTAACACAAAATTACTACAAAAAATTTTGTTAAACTTAAAAAAATTCAGTCTGAAAATGGATTTGAGACGAAAATTTTCCGTCAAAAAACTCTTGCCTCAAATTTTAAAATCGAAAATTCCGTCTCTAATTGAGACAAAATTTTTCGTCTCAAATTTCATCTCAAATTGTATTAACTTATTAAAAATTTTGGTCCAAATTTTCCGTCTCAATTTGAGACGAAAAATTTGTCTCATATCCGTTCCAAATTGAGACCGAAAATTTCCGTCTCAAAACTTCCATTTCAAATCCTCCAATTTCTAGTAATGAATGCTCTCACGGCCCTTAACATTGCTCCATGGTTTCTCTCTGATTCCAACACCTGCGCATCGCACCAAATCAAATCCCTACACTATATTTCACAAGTTAGCATTAGGTTCTTATTGATTAACTTTAGTGTTCACATCCAAAGCAATGAGAAGATATTTGTTTTTAATTCAGCTCGATCTCAGTTAGCGTTTGGTTCTCATGGTTTTGGCCCATGGTGCTCCAAAGTCCAACTCTGCTGCCGCTGATTTCGTTCACTACGATTTTTATTTTTATTTTTTTATTTGGAGCGTGCTTTACAGGCCGGAGGAGGTACACCATGCTCCTTCGGTGTACAGTGAGTTACGTGTATAGTACAATTTGCAAGGGTGGTATATAGTGTGGGGGTGTATAGTAATATTTGCGTATTCACAACCAGTAGCTATTTGATTGCACATGTTTAACAATAAACATCCCGAGCAAATCTATCCGCGCTCCAATAAAACATTGGCGCTCCATGTTCAAGTAGAAGTACTTGCCAAAAGTGCTCGAGTGTAGGGATGTTTATTGGGGATTTTTTGCCCCAATTAGCCAAATTTTTTTCCCAAAATAATTTTTGGAGAAGGGACTTTGTTCTGTTCCTAATTCCAATTCACTAAGTGGAAATGCGTTTGGGGAAATGGGGAATGGGGAATGGGGTAAAAGTATCGGGAATTGGAGAATTCTCAAATTATTTTAAGAAAGGTTTAAAACTAATTCTACTACTAACATAAATCTCAACTATCAGTTAATTCTACTATTAAGTAGTAAGTACTAGCATGCCCTACTGAACAGATAAAAATAATCATTACTCATCAACAAAATAATTATAAATCTAGACTTCAAAATATAAATAAAAATATATAATGTAATTCAAACTCGAATATATAATATAATACATAACTAGGGAACCATAATTCATAAAACATAAACAAAAGCACAATTCAACAGTACATTCATGTCTCATAATCAGTCAATCATAACCCAAAAATTCAAACCATAAATAAAAAACTCAATCCAACAAACATATGATATATATATTTTAAAAAATGGTAAAAAAATTTGGGTTTCGGGTTTTCTCCGAAAAAAAAAAAAAATTGTTCCGATCCCCAACCCATTCTCCCAAAATTTTTTTCCATCCCCAATATTTTTTTTTCAATTTCCCAAAAATAATTTTTTCATTCCCAAATTTTCAAATTAGAGATCAAATTTTGCCTATAAATGCACAGCCCTACTCGAGTGGTAATAAGCCGCTCAACAAAGAAGTCACTCCAATCCATGAGTCTAAAAGGGCTCATTTGGATAAGTTTTTGCTCAAAGTATTTTTATATTTAAAAAAAAATATTTTTAATAAATTAATTTTTTATTAAAATTAAATTAAATTTTTTTTAAAAGTCCAAGCAAATGCTTAATATTCCGAAAAAATGTCTTTTAAGGAAAAAATGTTATTTCACTTAAAAAAAATTCAAACTGGACCTAAATTCGCAAAACATTGTTGTTGATTATTATTCCGTCTTGATCCTCGTCTACAGAAGCACTTTATAAAACTTAGAAAGAAGCGATAAATCTTTAAAAACAACATGGGCACTTCGAAGAATATATTCAAAAATACCAGTTAATGAAGTATCATACCTAGTAATAATGCATCGAAAAAACAACAAAGCTCAAAAGCAAAACATGGTACATAATAATCCCATTTCGTACTTTTTTAACTAAAAATTATGCTGGACGATGAATTACGTCAATAGAAAGAGACCGTAACACAATTAGAGGACCATGATAGTGTTTAATGATCGTGGCTATACTAATGGTGTAGGATACAGTAATATAACTAGCATGTGTACATATAAATTTAACAAGAAAAAGAAAATTAAAAAAGAAAATTAAGCTGTTCATTTCCCCCTAGTTATTCGTCACATTGTAGTTGGCTTATCATGTGCTTGCATCTAATATTTGCTTTTGTAGCTCAAAACATCTATTATACATTAGATGACAGCAACAATCACTAAAAGATAAATTTGAGGCAATTTCCCCTCCATTCTTGAAGCATAACTTTTGGACACGTGTCTGCTAATCTGGCCGTCCATTTGCAACCCATCTAGTCATTTACTACTAATTGATCAATAGCTAATATTCATGCTTCCACTTATATCTAAAATGCCAATATTTTTTCTTTTTTTGTGTATAGTTAGTTTGGTTAATTTTTTGCCGCTTTTGTCAGATAAAGTGCACGAGAGAGAAGCACGTTACTTAGTTATCCTCTCATGCACCTATTTTCTTATATGATAAGCTTAATTCAATATATTGCTATAGTACATAAAGATGAACTTATTTATGTATAATTTCTTTCCTAAAAGAAAATTGTAGTTTCACTAATGACTGATAGTTAATTTATTATTAATTTTTATATTACATTTTATATCTTATCATAGACAATAAAAATATAATTAACTATTAATAATAAATAAAAATATTAAAAATATTTATTTCTCCCGTACATGGCTCGGGATCTACTCTTTTCATTGATGAAAATTAAGAGCAGCTCAGCTGACAATTATTGGTGCCTTCGATTATAATTTCGTTAGCATCCAAAAGGACAACGTGTTCATAATCCTTGTCGGCCATTGCACGAAGCTTGCCGTGCCATATAAATGGTTCCGAAAAGTAAAATTTTATTGCTTATTGTGTATGAAAAATAGACAAATTAAATTTTATTATTTGCAGGTGGTGGCAAAATCATGCGAGACAACGCAGAAAACGTCAAAATCATTGTTCACTGCATGGGTTGTGACAGACTTAACATCTCTTTGACCAAAACAAAAACACAGACCTAACATCTCCTATTTATCTACAGACGAAACCTTAATTACTCAATGATTAAGGTTGTGAAAAAAAGTCAAAGAATAGTTTCTATGATGAGTGCGACAGGCAAAAAGTAATCATGCTTAAATTAAAAAAAGAAGGAAAACGTCAAAATTTAATAATTATAATTTTATATCACTTAATTATATTAAGATAAATATAAAATATTAATAAGACATAATAAAATGTAAAATATGTTAATCTAAAAAAAGTAACATTGACTTAAGACGACTTAAAATCTATACATCTTGTGAATAGCACATTGGCACGGGTCCAGCGATCGTACACATATATAGGGAAAGTTTTCAATAGCATGTCCCACAGCCATCAAATCGTTCTCTACCTTGCTAGCAACTTGATGAAATTATATTTCAAAAATAGCTGTGCAACTGAGATACGGCACTATATCGGATAAGGTCAATTATATTTCAAAAATGTCTTTTAAGGAAAAAATGTTATTTCACTTAAAAAAAGAAATTTCAAACTGGTCCTAAATTCACGAAAAATTGTTGTTGATTATTATTCCATCTTGATCCTCGTATGCAGAAGCACTTTATAAAACTTAGAAAGAAGCGATAAATCTTTAAAAATAACACGGGCACTTTGAAGAATATATTCAAAAATACCAGTTAATGAAGTATCATACCCAGTACTAATGCATTGAAAAAACAACAAAGCTCAAAAGCAAAACATGGTACATAATAATCCCATTTCGTACTTTTTTAACTAAAAATTATGCTGGACGATGAATTACGCAATGAAAATCTCTGTGCAATAGTATCAATAGAAAGAGGCCGGAACACAATTAGAGGACCATGATAGTGTTTAATGATCGTGGCTATGCTAACAGTGTAGGATACATTAATATAACTAGCATATGTACGTATACATTAGAACAAGAAAAAGAAAATTAGCTGTTCATTTTCCGCCTAGTTATTTGTCACATTGTGATTGCCTTATCATGTGCTCGCATGTAACATTTGTTTTCGTAGCTCAAAATATGTATTATACATTAGATAAAAGCAACAATCGCTAAAAGACAAATTTGAGGCAATTTCCCGTCCATTCTTGAAGCATAACTTTTGGACACGTGTTCGCTAATCTGGCTGTTCATATACAGCCCATTTATAGCCTGTTTGGAACAGTCTTATCTGAAATCTGAAATCTGATAAGTATCTTATCTGATAAGTATCTTATAAGAAATAAGTGTCTGATATAATAAGACTGTTTGGTTTGTTAGCTGAAATGCTGTTATAAGTTACTTTGATAATAATGTTATCAATTTTAACTCATGATATTTTAATTTTATAATTAAATAATAAATATAAAATATAAATATTAATTAATTTTTATTTTAAAAATTAAAACATTTGAAATTTTAATTTTTAATATTTAATTTTTAACATTTTTTATTTTTTAATTATTTAGTTTTTAAATTTTAAATTTTTGTATTTTTAATTTTAATTTTTTTAATATTTAATATTTAATATTTAATTTTTATTTTAAAATTTTTAATTTTTTAATTTTAAATTTTTATATTTTTATATTTAATTATTTTCTAACTGATAAGATATAAGATAAGATATAAGTACCCTAAACCCAACTTATTTTTTATAACTACAAATAAGACATCTTATGAAAAATATCTTATAATAAACTGATAACAAACAGTCTTTTTCACGTAAGTTATCAAATAAGATAAGTGTCTTATAATAAGCTCCAAACAAACACAGCACTAGTGATCCACTACTAATTGATCAATGGTATTCATGCTCCCACCTACCTCCAAAATGCCAATATTTTTTTTTCTTTATTTGTGTATAGTTAGTTTGGTTAATTTTTTGCACCTTTTGTCGGATAGAATGCAAGAGAGAGAAGTAAGTTAATAAGTTATCCTCTCATACACATATTTTCTTATCTGATAAGCTTAATTTAATATATCGCTTTAGTACATAAAGATGAACATATTTATGTATAATTTCTTTCCTAAAAGAAAATTGTAGTTTTGCTAATGACAGATAGTTAATTTATCATTAATTCTTATATTACATTTTGTGAAATCAACGATAATTATTTGTTTTATTCAATTATTACATTTTTGTAAAGAAAATTATTTGTATTAAAAACTTGACAACAATTAAATTTTAACAAATATATTTTTAAGTTATTTTATTATAAATGGTAAAAATATAATTAATTATTAATAATAAATAAAAATATTAAAAGTATTTATTTTTTCCCGTACATTACACAAGGTCTACTCTAGTCACTGATGAAAATTAAGCGCAGCTCAGCTGGCATATTTTAGGTGCCTTCGATTATAATTTCGTTGGCATCAAAAAAGACAAAGTGTTTACAATCCTTGTCGTTCATCGCACGACGCTTGCCAGTGCCATGTAAATGGTTCCGAAAAGTAAATTTTATTATTTGCAGGTGGTGGCAAAATCATGCGCGACAACGCAGAAAACGTCAAAATCATTGTTCACTGCATGGGTTGTGACAGACTTAACATCTCTTTGACCAAAACAAAAACATAGACCTAACATCTCCTATTTATCTACAGACGAAACAATGATTAAGGTTGTGAAAAAAAGTCAAAGAATAGTTTCTATGATGAGTGAGACAGGCAAAAACTAATCATGCTTAAATTAAAAAAAGAAGGAAAACGTCAAAATTTAATAATTATAATTCTATATCACTTAATTATATTAAGATAAATATAAAATATTAATAAGACATAATAAAATGTAAAATATGTTAATCTAAAAAAAGTAACATTGACTTAAGACAACTTAAAATTTATACATCTTGTGAATAGCACATTGGCACGGGTCCAGCGACCGTACACATATACAGGGAAAGTTTTCAATACCATGTCCCACAGCCATCAAATCGTTCTCTAAACTTGATGAAATTATATTTCAAAAATAGTCGTGCAGCTGAGATACGGCACTGTATTGAATAAGATAAAATATATTAGATTCCTTTGTGATATGTTATAAATATACAAAATTCTTTTATAATATCAAAAGTCCAATAATAAGTTTTTGTGGTAAATAAAAATTTTATGTGCACCCCCTACAATTTTAATTTTCGGTATTAAAAATTTATAACAAAAAATATTAATAGCCTTACACACTCATTTAATTTTTTTTCTTTGTTTTTTTGTTAAACACGTATATAATAATTAACAAAAATAAAAATATTAATTTTCAGAATACAAGCCACATATATCTGCAAAATCCATACATGAGTAATTGGTTAAGCGGCATGTCCTACAAGTTTGCTATTTAGTTGAGTGCATAAAAATATAAAAAAATAAAGAACAGATAAAAGATCTCAAAACTTATATCAAGACTGAAAAATTAAAAGGCACGAATTCCAAAACAATGGATGAAATCATATTAAATAGGACGAAAGCCATGTAATAGAATGTATAAGTTTAAATGCACACTCAGATTGTCATATTGTCTTTAAGTGCAAATTGATCCAAAAAAAAAATCTTGATCAGCCAAAAATAAATAAATAAATAAAAGAAATGGAGCAAAAAGCCATAACAAAAAGAGTAAAGAGTGAAAGCGTATAAGTAAAAAAGAAAAAGAAAGAAATAAAGAATTGAACTTTACCACTTGAAGGGTCGAGCAACGAAGAAGTAAAAGTTATGCACATGTTTTAACCCCAAAAAAAAAAAAATTAAATGAATATGTAAGGTTATTAATGTCTTTATGCAGTAAATTTTTAATACCATTAGAGGAGTGTAGACAATAGGGGGCGCATGTAAAACTTTTATTCACCATAGGGACATGTTATGAGACTTTTGGGACCACCGAGGGGTTTTGTGCAGTTATAATAGACCACAGGAGATCCGATATATTTTACCTTATTGAATATTATGATACTTTGGGTTTTATTTGGCTTAATTTTTAGACAGTTAAAAATAATTTTATAAGTGTAAAGATAAAATTAATTTGTTTTGTTTATTTATTTTTTTAAATTTGGTCAAAAGTCAAAGTTTAAAAATCATAAGTTCCATGTAAGAAGTTTTCAGGAATAACATTTTTGAGAAGATGATTTTAGATTTACGAAGTTGGTTTTTTTCCATAAAAAAGGTTACATATTTCAAAATTTTAATATTACCCTTAAAACAGGTAAAAGTTTAATACTTTTAAACATAAGACCAACCCATTAATTGCTTTTGGTCAAGAATACTCTAACCCGGTGCTTTACTAATTGAAGCTCTAAAACTAAATAAATAAAATGTCACAAACAAACCAAATAAAGTATTTTTCTTTCACTGTAGTAAACAGTTACAGAAGTACTTATTACAGCTTAGTTGTGCTTATTATAAACACCCAAAATAAAAATAATTATTTATAAATACCCAGAAAAAGCACGGTCAACTAAAGACCTTGTGGTCTCTGACCTTTAGTCTTAGAATTCATTGCCGTTAATTGAATATTATAATCAACCTTTGGCCTGTTTTAAATCGAAAAAGCATGGTCAAACGAGCATTTATTCTCAAGACTTTAAGCAGATAGAGGCAGCCTCAATAATTGCAAATTTGACCAAGATTTCATATATCCTAATCTATTACACCAAAACCATCATACAGCTCACATGTATCGATATTTATTTATAATCTTATAATGCTATAATTCATATTTATAAAATTAAAATAATTATATTCGTTACATCTTATCTATAAAGTTTTAGTGATACGGAATATCGACCACAATGGACGCCAAAACCCATGCATACTTCCTTACTGGGGGTTGAACCAGGTGGCCAGCGAGGCCTTGAAGCTTCAATAACTTATATATTAGTTTGTGCAAAAAATTATTATGGGTCCCCTTAAATATTTGTTCTCCCTTCATTTTTTGGTCTAAAACTCTTTTTGGAGTGACTTTTTTAGTATACAAGTTCTTCTATGTAATGATATTTTAGTGATTAATTTTTTGTAATAAAAAAGTAATTTCAGAAAATAAATTTTAGTAATCTTTAATTTATTTATTTTTCTAGTCACATATGTACTTAGAGTTTTTTTTTTCCTTATAAGATAAATTTAAAAAGTTCAAAAATTTGAAAAAAAATTTCATAAAGAATTTATTTAAGGAGCTTTTTTACATATAATTTATTTAGCTAGATAATTTCATAAAGAAGAAAAGAGCTTAATTTCATCAACTAAATCAATATTCTTTGCATAATTTTATATTATTTTGCTAAATAATATATGTTCATTTTTCAATAATGTTTAAAATATCTCATACCAGTAGCATTTGTTGCTGTAAATCATTGTTATACATGCGTTGTCTCAATGTCTCTCTTGTATTAGGAAAAAGAAAATCTTATTATTTTATTTAATATTAATTTAACCATAACTTTTATTCAGATATATACCAATCACAAATTTCTGATTAGATTCTGATTCTGCTGTTCCATGCCTAGCAGTCATCGCTGACGATAGTAACCATAATCAAATCATGATCCGATAGTCAAAGTGGCCGACTCAAATGTCTGTTTCCTATTGCAAGCTAGTGATTGGACCATCAAGTAAACAGATAGCTCAAATAGTGGACATTATATCTCAAAAATCGTAATTTCTGAATTTAATTATACGGAGAGTGGTTTAACAAAATATATAAACATCTTCATATTGTTGCCGAAAAACTAACAAACTACTGATTAAGCAAACCATGAGCTACCACCACCACCACCATTTTCTTATCCTCTCACTGCCTGCCCAAGGCCACATCAACCCTACACTACAACTCGCCAAGATCCTCGCCCGGAATGGCGCGCGCGTCACCTTCGCCACCACCATTCTCGGCCTCCGCCGCATGAAGGCCCCCCTCCCCACCTACCCTGGCCTGTCCTACGCCTCTTTCTCCGATGGCTACGACGATGAGCCCTCGAAGAGCAACTTTGATTTGGTCAAATACATGGATGATCTCAAGCATGTCGGTTCTCAAACTGTGGCAACCCTCCTGAGAAATCTCTCAGACGAAGGCCGCCCCGTTAGCTTCGTGTTGTATGCAATCACGTTGCCGTGGGCCGCCACGGTGG
This sequence comes from Cordia subcordata, assembly GCA_028554755.1. NCBI lineage: Eukaryota > Viridiplantae > Streptophyta > Magnoliopsida > Boraginales > Cordiaceae > Cordia > Cordia subcordata. The sequence goes on along the minus strand of JAPTOF010000010.1, from coordinate 8,676,045 downwards.
CGCGTGAGGTGCACGTGCCGTCCGCTTTGGTTTTTATCCAGTGCGCCACTTCGTTTTCCATTTTCCACCGCATCTTCAACAGCCATGATGGTATTTCCACGAACATTGATTCCTCCATCTCCATTGAGTTGCCTGGATTGCCATTGTTTTCGGGTAACGATATTAATACCTTCTTGTTCCCTACAAATCAATTCTACTCGGCTATGGTGCAATGTTTCGAAGAACACATAAAAGCCCTGGAACAAGACCCTAAACCCTGTGTACTAGTCAACAGTTTTGATGCCCTGGAAAGAGAACAACTCAAAGCAATTGCAAACATAGATATCATAGCCATAGGGCCATTGATTCCATCAGCTTTCTCCGATGGGACTGATCCGTCAGACAATTCCTTCGGCTGCAATTTGTTCGAAAAAGACAAGGAGTATCTCAAGTGGTTGGACGTGGGGGAAGAGGGTTCCGTGGTGTATGTTTCATTTGGAAGCTTAGCGCAGATAAAGAAAGAGCAGAACGAAGAGATATTGCATGGCTTGGTGCAAAGTGGTAAGCCATTTTTTTGGGTGATAAGATCATCACCGGATAGCGAAGAAGTAAAGGTATTGATTGATCAGAAAGATAAGTTGACAGAAAAGGGATTAATAGTCTCATGGTGTGCACAACTAGAAGTACTTTTTCATAAGTCAGTGGGGTGCTTTCTGACACACTGTGGTTGGAATTCAACAATGGAGAGTATGATTTCCGGTGTGCCGATTGTGGGGTGTCCACAGTTTGCAGACCAGCCCACAAATGCGAAGCTTGTGGAAGAGGTGTGGGGCAATGGGGTGAGAGCAAAAGCCAACCAAGAAGGGGTGGTTGAGAGGAAGGAGATAGCAAGATGCTTAGAAATAGTAATGGGAGATGGAGAGGAAAGGGATCAGATAAGAACGAATGCTGAAAAATGGAGGGATTTGGCTGCGGAAGCTGTTAAAGAAGGTGGCTCTTCATATAACAATTTGAAAATGTTTCTGGAGACACTGTAATATCTCTATGCTCTCTCGAAGAACATAGCAAGGACAAGCTTGGATTTGTCTGTAATTTATTAGTCAATGTTTTCTGTTTCTCATGTAAACTATATTAAACGTTATAATCTTATGAGCAGAGTTTTTACGCACCAATTAACACTAGTTGCTCTCTAACCTTTTCTCCAAGAGGATGAGACTTTGAAATGTAGTATTCCTATTTCCATCAGAAATCAATTGGTTTTACTTTTCTGAAAGTAAGAGTGTACATAGTTTTGGTAAAGCGTATTTTAAATTAAATTAAAACTAATTAGTTTACATTTAAAACAAATCAAATAGTTTTTTTTTATTGGTAATAACCAAACCAAACCAACATACTGCTTTGGTTTGGTTTTCGATTTTTCTAAAAAATTTAAACAACTCAAATTTGATAATAAAAAAAAAAACTTGATGTACTATCTATATTACAAATTTAATGTCATAGGATTTTATCATTAAAACAAAAGACAAGTATAATTATAACTTGATGGTTAAAGTTTGAAAATATAGTCTAGGGGGTTTAACTCTTAAAATATATAAAATTAAAGATGAATATATACACATAAAATTAAGGATGAATATAATTCGGTTTGGTTTGTTTTATTTTGCTTTGCGGATTTATCTCAAACCAAATTTAACCAGTTGATTTTGACTTGAAATTAACTAGTCGGGTTTTAACCTTGTAAAATAATCAAACCAATCCTAATTTTTCATTGTTTTAGGTTGGTTCGGTTAGTTTAACCAACTCATCTTCATCCCTAATCAAAAGGATAAATTGTGTCTTATTCCATGTTATTTTTTATAAGTTTGTATTATTTTTGTGCTTTTAAAATAGGAGATATACCCCTTATTTTCAAAAGTGTTGTAGACTTACCTTTTTGGTCGTATTTTTGCATTATGGAAGTAATAGAGCTGTTGTTTTCCGTTAGAAATAACATGACGTGCTCTACATGCATTCCTCGTGTGCCTTTTTCCAAAAAGTCAATATTATTTTATACGTTTCCTATCATCGTAACTTTCTATAAGTGTATGTAAACCTTGTGCTTCTAAAATAAGTAGACTATCCCCTTATGATCTTAGAGGGTGTTTGGTTTGGCTTTTTTTTTTTTTAATTAAACTTGTTTAAAGTCTAATTTAAGCTAATAGAAGTATTTGTTTTAATTAAAAATGTACTTTTTTTAAGTGACTTTAAGTAAAAAATAAAAAGCTCCCCAACCCCAACTTTTACTTTTTATGGCTTTAAACATGTTGAAAAAAAGCAAGTTTGACCAAATTATTTACTATTTTATCCTTACCTTTTTCTTTTTATTACTAAAATATCTTTACTCTTTTATCTTATACCTACCTTTTTAAATTCTATTTTAATGTCCTTAATAGTTATTTTAACTAAATAACTTACTTTTCAACCCCCTTTAATCAAACATGTAAATACTTATTTTTATAACTACAACTTTTATTCAAACACGTAACTACTTAAAGTTGACAATAAAAAAAAGTCATTTAAAGCTAGAAGTGCTTTAAGTAACTTTTTTATAAGCCAATCTAAACACCCTCTTAATCATTTATAGATTTTGGTTAATTTCAACGGAGTTAAGTAAATAAGGGAGCAAGTGTACAACACTTTCAAAAATCAGAGGGAATTAAATATGGTACTTGTTACCTGGTTAAGAAATAATAATCTTTATGAAAAATGCAGAACTCAAAATTATAAATTCACAATGTTGAACTTCGAAATTTAGCTGTCCAACTCAGAGCAACTAATTCCATGAACCATAATATATCATCAAATACATCATGTAATAACTAATATATTATATAAAGGAAGATACATGATCCTTTAATATATGTCACATGTCATCATGCTAGCTAATAGTACTATTTTCTCATCTAAAATGACATTTAGAAAATCTTTTACTGCTTTTTTTTTATATTAGATTATCTTTTATTTTACTCTATCAATTTAAATATTTCATTCAGTTGCTAAAATTTCTCACAAAACATTATTACTATTGAAAACTCATTACAAATTAAATTCTAAGAGATGCATTTATATTTTATCCTAATATAAAATATAAAAATTGACCATCAATAACAAATAAAGATATTAAAAATACAAATTTCTCATATGCATTACACATGATATATTCTAATTTCTATGAGCTTGCATGAGATTGGGGTATAGCCATATAAATAGTAGGTTTCAAAAAAGACATATACATAAATTGTTTGGTTATGAATAAAGCTAAGTTTTGAGAGGCTAAAAAATGGGGCTTGGTTAAAGCATCAGCTATGCTACTCTCATCAAATTGTGTTTTCCGAATAATAGGTTTATATATATATATATATATATATATATAAATGGAATAGTCACACCATATTCATTTATAGTTAAAAATTAAATATATTATTAGAAATAGTAATGGGAGATGGAAAGGAAAGGGATCAGATAAGAAAGAATGCTCAAAGATGGAAGGATTTGGCTGTGGAAGCTGTTAAAGAAGGTGGCTCTTCATATGACAATTTGAAAATGTTTCTGGAGACACTGTAATATCTCTATGCTCTCTTGAAGAATATAGCAAGGACAAGCTTGGATTTGTCTGTAATTTATTAGTCAATGTTTTCTGTTTCTCATGTAAACTATATTAAACGTTATAATCTTATGAGCAGAGTTTTTACGCACCAATTAACACTAGTTGCTCTCTAACCTTTTCTCCAAGAGGATGAGACTTTGAAATGTAGTATTCCTATTTCCATCGGAAATCAATTGGTTTTACTTTTCTGAAAGTAAGAGTGTACCTAGTTTTGGTAAAGCGTATTTTAAATTAAATTAAAACTAATTAGTTTACATTTAAAATAAATCAAATAGTTTTTTTTATTGGTAATAACCAAACCAAACCAACATACTGCTTTGGTTTAGTTTTTGATTTTTTTTAAAAATTTAAACAACTCAAATTTCATAATATATATATAAAAAAAATTGATGTACTATCTACATTACAAATTTAATGTCATAGGATTTTATCATTAAAACAAAGGACAACTATAGTTATAGCTTGATGGTTAAAGTTTGAAAACATAGTCTAAGGGGTTTGACTCCTAAAATATATAAAATTAATATTGGGCTATGGCTCAAGTGCTAAGCCCAAGTCCATATTGAAATTAGAAAAGAGTCTTAATGAGAGTCAAAATTCTAGTTATGGTAAGAGTCTTAGTTATAGTAGGATTGATAGATTAAGAAATCTTTTGTCTTGGAGGGCAATGAAATCTCTTCTATAATAGGACTCTTGTATTAGTTAAAATAAGTGAGTGTGTCTTGCAATAAATCTAGATTGTGAGAGAGAGAGAGAGAGAGTCATTGTAAGAACACCGTGAGGAAGGGTTTAACAATGAAATCTCTTCTATAAATAGGACTCTTTTATTAGTTAAAATAAGTGAGTGTGTCTTGCAATAAATCTAGATTGTGAGAGAGAGAGAGAGAGAGAGAGAGAGTCATTGTAAGAACACCGTGAGGAAGGGTTTAGACTTTTCTATCCGTGTAAAAAGTCACTTGGGTTGTAATACTCTTTTCTATTAGTGGAGTTTTTCGTGGATGTAGGCAGAGAGCCGAACCACGTTTAATAGTAGGTATTCTTTTCTTGTTACTCATGCTTCAATTCCGCTACGTGAGTCTGTGTTATGCGTCTTAATTTCCTAACAAGTGGTATCGAGAGCCTGGTTGGAGGGAGGACGCTGGTTTGCATGAAAAACAAAAAAAGAAACATCAAAGAGGAGTAAAAAAATTCGCTGATCTGCTGGTCACGTTTGGCAGCCTTCCCGAGGACCAATCGATGATCCGTTTGTTGCTGTGTTTTTGTCTTGGAGAGGAGAGTAAGCTGCTAAAATTTTGTGACGATCCGACGGTCGGATTGTGAGATATAAGTAGGTCAAGTTTTGTGAGTTTGTGGTCAAACAGTCAAACAGAAATCTTGACCAACGTTGACCGAAGGGCTGCAAGGGTTTAACCGCGTTGACTAAGGGTCTTCCCATCGTTTTTCGACGTCCGAAATCCGTTTTTGGGGTTAGTTCTACCAAATTCTTGCTGGATTGTTGAGTTTTAGCAAATTTGTGCATAAGTGCATGACGACGACCGGTACAAAGTTTGAAATTCCAATGTTCGATGGGAACATGAACTTTAACTTGTGGAGGAATACTATCAAGGACCTTTTGGTATAACAAGGCCTTGATAAAGTGCTAGAAGAGGCAAAACTGGAAGAAGTCAATGATAAGAAGTGGAAGTCCCTACAACGAAGAGCCGTAAGTACAACTTGGTTGGCGTTAACACTGCAAATTAAGTGTCATGTGATTGATGAGATGACGATGAGTAGTGTGTTTGACAAGTTGGAGAATATTTATGAGTCGAAGTCAATCACCAACTGATTGTGTTTGAGGACGGAGCCCTATTTGTTCAAGATGAAAAAGGGAACCGCCATCTAGGATCACATTAACAAATTCAACGAGTTAGTGGTCAAGCTCATAAGTGTTGAGGAGCCTGACAAAAGAATTCCAGATGAAGAACAAGCGCTCGTACTACTATCTTCCTTGCCGAAGTCGTATAAGCCGTTTGTGTAATTAATCCTCGTTGGGAAGAAGATTCTCGCGCTGAACGAAGTGACTGCGCTCTTAAGAGAGAACGAGAGGATGTTGGAAAGAAGTAGTGTGCCTAATGGGGATCAAGCATTAACCGTTGAAGGTTCGAATTGAGGGAGGAGCTCTGGAATAGGGAATTCTCGCAGAGGTAGATCGAGATCAAAAAGCCGAGCTGGGGACGGAGAAGACGATCAAGAGTGCTACTACTGCAGAGAGAAGAGCCATATCCAACCAAGATGTCCTAAATTGAGAGAAAACATGAAGAGCCTTAAAGAATGGAGATCTAAGGAGAAGGAGAAGGCTTATGGCGAGGACTTCAAAAACCTTGTTGAGGGTGATGATAGCGATCGTATTGAGACTGTTTTGATGGCAGTAAGTGGGGATGCTAATGACGGCTCGAAAAGGAAGAAGACTGACTGGGTGATGGATTCAGCAGGAACGTTTCATGTTTGCAATGATAGAGCTAATTTCGACACTTTGCTTTTGAGGAAGAGGCTTGGATACATCATTGTTGGGAACAACCAGAAGATGAAGGTTGCTGGCATTGGGAGAGTTCGCCTGAGGCTCAATAATAGTAGTATCAAGACCATCTCCAATGTAAGGTATGTGCCATCTTATGTGTCCAACATAATTTCGTTGGGTGAGTTGGCATCAAGAGGGTACAAGTACATTGGTGAAGGAGACTGCTGCAAAGTGTATCGTGGAGAGGAGCTAGTTCTTGAAGGGAGGAAGAACGAGAAGCACGTGTGATACTTGAAGGGATGCACCGCGCTGAGAGACGAACGCGACAAGTGTGAAGAAGCTCAAGTGAAGGATAAGAAGAAGAGAAGAGTGACGTTCTCACCTACTGTGGAGATTCTTGGCACTTCTCGCCAAGGGAGGAATTTGTTGGGTTATGGCTCAAGTGCTAAGCCCAAGTCCATATTGAAATTAGGAAAGAGTCTTAATGAGAGTCAAAATTCTAGTTATGGTAAGAGTCTTAGTTATGGTAAGATTGATAGATTAGAAAATCCTTTGTCTTGGAGGACAAGGAAATCTCCTCTATAAATAAGACTCTTGTATTAGTTAAAATAAGTGTTGTGTGTGTGTCTTGCAATAGGTTTAAATTAAGAGAGAGAGAGCCATTGTAAGCACACCGTGAGAAAGGGTTTATACTTTTCTATCCGTGCAAAAAGTCGCTTGGTTTCTATTAGTGGAGTTTTTTGTGAATGTAGGCAGAAGGCCGAACCACGTTTAATAGTGTATATTCTTTTCTCGTTACTCATGCTTTAATTCCGCTACGTGAGTGTATGTTATGCATCCTAGTTTTCTAACAATTAAAGATGAATATATATACATAAAATTAAGAATGAATATAATTTGGTTTGGTTTGTTTTATTTTGGTTTGTGGATTTATTTCAAACCAAATTAAACCAGTTGATTTTGACTTGAAATTAACTAGTTGAGTTTTAACCTTGTAAAATAATCAAACCAATCCTAATTTTTCATTATTTCAGGTTGGTTTGGTTAGTTTAACCAACTCATATTCATCCCTAATCGAAAGGATACATTGTGTCTTATTCCTTGTGATTTTTTGTAAGTTTGTATTATTTTTGTGCTTCTAAAATAGGAGATATACCCCTTATTTTCAAAAGAATTGTAGACTTACCTTTTTGGTTGTATTTTTGCATTATAGAGGTAATAGAGGTGTTGTTTTCCGTTAGAAATAACATAACATGCTCTACACGCATTCCTTGTGTGCCTTTTTTTCAAAAAGTCAATAATATTTTATACAGAGTAAACAGTTCCCTATCATCCTGTGATTTTTTGTTAGTGTATGTAAACCTTGTACTTCTAAGATAAGTAGACTATCCCCTTATGATCTTAGTCATTTATAGATTTTGGTTAATTAATTTGAACAGAGTTAAGTAAATAAGGGAGCAAGTGTACAACACTTTCAAGAATTAGAGGGAATTAAATATGGTACTTATTACTTGGTCAAGAAATAATAATCTTTATGAGAAATGCAGAACTCAAAATTATAAATTCACAATGTTGAACTTCGAGATTTAGCTGTCCAACTCAGAGCAAGTAATTCCATGAACCATAATATATCATCAAATACATCATGTAATAACTAATATATTATATAAAGGAAGATACATGATCCTTTACTATATGTCACATGTCATTATGCTAGCTAATGGTACTATTTTCTTATCTAAAATAACATTCAGAAAATCTTTTACTGCTTTTTATATTAGATTATCTTTTATTTTACTTTCTCAATTTAAATATTTCATTCAATTGCTAAAAATTTCTCACAAAACATTATTAGTATTGAAAACTCATTACAAATTAAATTCTAAGAGATGTATTTATATTTTATCCTAATATAAAATATAAAAATTGACTATCAATAACAAATAAAGCTATTAAAAATAAAAATTTCTCCTATGTTTTATGCGGGATATATTCTGGTTTCTATGAGCTTGTTTGAGATTGAGGTTTAGCCATATAAAAAATAGGTTTCAAAAAAAGCATGTACATAAATTGTTTGGTTATGAATAAAGCTAAGTTTTGGGAGGCTAAAAAATGGGGCTTGGGTAAAGCATCAGCTTTGCTACTCTTATCAAATTGTGTTTTCCAAATAATAGGTTCATATATATACTCTTTATTAATTACAATAATTACAACATACAATATGTTTATATATATGCTTTATTAATTACAATAGTCATAACATATTCATTTATAGTTAAAAATTAAATATATTATTTAAATAAAATTAGAATTTAAAATTTTAAAAATGAAAATTAAAAAGTTTAAGAAACTTAAAGCAAAAAATCTAAAATGTTGAAGTTAAAGAAATAAATCATAAACAACAATCTTAACCAAACAAATCATGAAATGTTTTTTTTTTTTTTTATCAAAAAACAAATTTTACCAAATAACAAAACAACTTTTATCAACAATTAAATTTAGATTGCAACAGTAATATCAAGTTGACCCTATATATTAGCGCAATTGTTTCACATCTAACAAGGTAGCGATCATGAAATACTTATGGATTTTGCATACTAAAGAGGAAACAATTTTGGTCGGAGTGGATCTCATTGAATTATCTGAAGCACCACAGTATTTGGGACCTACCATTTAATTTCCAGCAAACCTTCCTGGTCGTGTTGGAATATGCTTCAACTTAGGGATGTGGCCATGCACTATATTATACACCAGATTGGTGATGGGGATTAAGGGATAATTCAAATGATTAGAACTATTTTTTATAGGTGTAAGGTTTCTCGATTTAATCTCATAGAGGTGGGGGTCTTAAAAAAACTTTTAAAAAAATACAAATGATTGGTGGCGGACGCAAGACATTGTTTTGGAAGGACAACTAGCACCCCTTTTACCATTACTTTTGGGGAAGACATTGCTCAGATTGTGGGGTCAAATGTAATGCACTGGTCCAGGACTTCTTACATCAGAATTCATGGCGATGGCTAGGTGACACTACAAGGAATGATGCCAATAATTTCATATATTTTGATCTCTAGTTACATTTGAAAGTATAATTAAAAAAAATTATTGCACTTGCTACAAGTGTAACTAATATTGATGCAACAAAAATATTGCTACATTTAAAAATGTAGCTACTATTTGCTACATTTAAAGATGTAGCTAATATTAATTACATTTTGAAATATAGCTAAGGTCTGCTTTATACACACATACATACGTACACACTCAAAATTATTGTATCCTAAGCACTCTAACTAAAAAAAAATAGTTTAATGTGTGAACACAAAAAAAAAAAAGAATTAAAATTAGAATAAAACTTGAACTGTAATATAATGGTTCAATTTGTATAAAAATTGAATTGAGAAAAACCAATAAAAGAGTTTTACCTCAATTGATTTTATAGACAATATGGTATTGTAACGTTCTCAAATCTACCGATGTGGGACAAAACACATGCTATGGCCTTCAACTTCATGCTTTTGAAGTATATCAAGCAAATGTCTCATGTACTTACTAATTATTTAGCTACACTTGGAAGTGTAACTAATTTAGCTACATTTGGAAGTGTAACCAAATGGTTGATATATAAAAAATTATACAAAGATATTTTATTACACTTGAAAGTGTAACTATTTTAACTACACTTGGAAGTGTAGCCAAATGGTTGGTATATAAAAAATTATACAAAAATATTTTATTACACTTTAAAGTGTAACTATTTCTCTACACTTGCTTCAAGTATAATGGCAAAAATGTAATTACTGGCATAAAATGTTGTAGTGTGAGCACCTTGTCTTCGACATTATCAAACAGAACATGGAGAGAATTAAGCCGAGATGGAACGAGCTACATAAGATCCTTCGGATTAAACTCTTCGAAGGGGCCATTCACGTGTCACACTCCTTGGGACCTCATCAGACTGGACTAGGATCCTCTTATATCAGGGTTTCTTTTGTATTAATATGAGAAGATTATCTCAACCATTCATGTATTGCTTAAAATTATTTTAACCATTCATTTGAAACAAATCCTAGAAAAAGTGGGTAATGAGAGAGAAAAAAAATTTTAAAAAAATTAACATGATGACTAAAATGTTTATACTACCTCATAAATGGTCAAAATTTTCCTTATATCAATATGAAAGAAGTCAATTATGAGAGACTTTTGGATTAATTCTTTGAACGGGCCATCCACATGTCACGCTGCTTGGGATCTCATTAAGATCGGATTAAAATCCTCTCATATCAGGACTTTTCTTATAGTGACATGAGAGCATCATTTCAACCATTTATGTTCTGATTAAAGTCATAACACCCGAAAGTGGAGTGGCATTGCTCTGTCTGGTTCTGTGGTTCAAACATGCTATTCCCAAACATTCATTCTACTCATGGCAGTTTTGGTTGGATAAGTTGCCAACAAAATCTAGAATGCTCACTTGGGGCTTGCATATTAACCCAAATTATATTGTCTCTTCTGTCACCATGCTGTTGAAGACAGGGATCACACTTTTGGTTATTGCATTTTCACTTCTCGTATCTGGAGGAAAGGATGAAGGAACTGCTTGGTTCATCAAGACCGACTGTTTTAGTTTGAGGCATTGAGATAGCTCACTGAATTTGCTGGAACCAACTCATTTCAACACACCGCTCTTAATTTGTTCTTTTGCGCATACATTTAGGGCTCGTTTGGATTGACTTTTTTGAAAAGTACTTTCTTTAACAGCTTTTGAAAAACAGTTTTTTTTTTTTAAAAGTTAAAAATTTTGGCTTCTAAAAAAAGCTGTATTTGAGCTTTTTTCAGAATTTTAACTTTTTTAGAAGCCAAATCAAATAGTTATTACAAATTTAATGTAACTTTTTTGGGAAAAAAAAGTATTTTTTCTGAAAAAAACTAATCCAAACACGTCCTTACCATGTTTGGAGAGAACGGAACTGAAGAATCCATTCCTCTGACGCACTTACTGACGAACAAATCTTTTCAAGCGCTATCTTTAATGTAAAAACCAAATTGTATAAACTTAGGAAATTTAGAAGTTCTCTCGTGAATAGTGCAATTTGTCGAGATTGGGGCATTGACGAGAACAGGTTTTTGTAGCTCGCTTGTTGATATATATATACAAAAAAAGTAATGAACATTTTGCTTATTTAGCAACAAAAAAAGTTTCACATCTAAACATCCAAATGGTAAGGCTAAGAATATCACACTTCTAAAACAATTGCAAGCTCCTCAGACAATATCCCACAATCGAACAATCTGAAACTGATGAAATACTTTTACCGAACAACAATAATCATTGAAAATATTAAATTTTAATTAAAAAATGATTATTGAAGAGAACCTAGCTCCATAATCATCAAAAGGTCAAGTGAAAACACAAAATTAATTTGAAATACTTAGCAAGAGGTGAACCCAGAAACAGATGGATCTTGTTTATAGGTAAATACCAACCTAATTAATAAGGCAAGAAGCTTTGTCAGTGTTGTGATAGTGATGGATGAACAATGTTGTAATTTGTGAGAAATAGTCTGACATAATATATATTTAATAAGTTTAATAAGCTAAAAAGAGAGTGATTTAAAAGAATTTAAAAATTAAAAAAATTAGATGAAATGATTTGTAATTATATAATCATAACAATCTTATTTTTTTAATGTCAGTGGTAGTGCTAATGACTTGATGAGTGGGAGCATGCTAATAAGTTGATGAGTGCTTGAATTTTTTTAATGTCAAACAATCAAAGTGGTTTTTTAATGTCAAACAGTCAAAGTCATGCCGCTTCACCTTGCAAAAGATATAAAAGGGTGGCAACAATGCATATTAAATATTTTTAACTTACAAAATGTAGAAAACAAATAAAAAAAAAGTTAAAAACTACGGTGTGGCGGCCGCTACCATGAGCCACCACTGTAGATTCGCCCCTGGGAAGAAACACCCATCCATTATCCCATCACTAAATAATATTAGTTGAAAAATGATATTAAAAACTAAAAGTCTACTATATTTTTGGATGATATGTTAATATAGATAAAAAAAATATCCAATTACTTTTAAAAAATAAAAATGACATGATCAATAATTGGAAAATGATATTGTATCATGACTTCACTAATATAAACCAAAAAATATAGAGCAAATTGCATTTTATACTCATGTATTTTGTAAAAATTGCATAAAACCCCCTATGCTTTGTCAAAGTCGTAGTAAACCTTTTATGTTTCAAAACTTTCACATAAAACCTCATGGTTAAATAATGTTTTATAGAACCCAATTTCAAGAGTGATTATGTAATTTTCTTATAACATAAGGGGTACTAGCTACATTCTTTCTAACATAGAGCTATTAAAGAAAGCTTTGAAATTATAAAAATTTTATGCAACATTGTCAAAACACAGAAAAGTAAAATGTATTTTATACAAAAATATAATAAAGTAAGGGTAAATTAAATGGCATCCTATCCCCTTTGGTATAAATGGAAAATTTCATATTACCATCTTGTCATTTCAAAATAGTCACGGACTCTCATTTCAGGGATCATATATGCTACATTTGAAGACAACTGGAGGGTTTTGTGCATACTTTGAAACTAAATGAATAACATACACTTATGACATATTACTAGAAATAAGGTGTTTTTTTCCCTTCAAATAATGTGTAATTAATATAAACGAAGATATTGGATGAAAACAAAATAGGGAGTCTCAAGATTCAATTAAGGATTCTCTAAGATAAGGATTTATTTAAAAGTAGATGGACTGTTAAAATAAAATTGAAACTTTTGAGATTATGTTCCTAAGAATACAAAAGTAACTCAAAATCTGGAATTTAAAAAAAGAAGGAGGGGAGGGGGGGGGGGGAGGAGAAGCTATTGAAGTTAGCCTACTTTTTGTTATTGTAGTTGGATTCTAAGGGAATTATGTTAGGTTTGGTGTTGTTTGCATTTGCTTGAATAGACTACTTTTAATTTAAATTAACAGGAGTAATGATTTCGGATCCTAAAAGTTTACTTTGGATTACTATAGCAATTACTTGTGGCTGCAATATCAGGAAAGCTTTAAGTTGATAAATCGTAAATATTTTACCGTGATTGAGAGCCTAATCTTGTAAGAATGGAAAAGCACAAAACTATAATGACAATACTCTTTTAATTTAAGTAAATAACAAAACCCTAACACAGGAAGAATTTGCCGACACTGGAAATCATTTTCGAGAATAATTATTTTGCTTAGCTGACCATGATGATCATGACATTAGCTCATAGCATTATTAACAGGACAACTACCCTAGTTTGCCTTTCCATTTTAGGAAGTCAAACTGATTTTTAACATTTAAAATTTTATTCAAAAAGTATGCATTCCTCCAAATTTTTTTCTGATTTCAAAATTTGCTGATATCCCCTTGTTATTTAAAAAACATTGCACATTACCATCTGCCTTTAGTTTTTCCATTAAAGTTATATATATGGAGAGTGTAAATGTCATATGCACAACACATTTTAACTTACTAATTAAAAAAAAATTAAACAAATTAGTACAAATTATCTCCTTTACTTTTAGAAACGGTGTAAATTATCCCTTTTAATTTTAGACTTAAAATGTACAAGCACACCCCTAGATTAATACAAGATTGAAGACATATCTACATGTTTTCTTAGTTTAAATGATAAACAAAGAAATCTACATAATTTAGGAGATATATTTTCTATATTCATCCCACAAGGGGTGCAATTACTCCTTATTTCAAACCAAATAGCAGAATTTGTATCATTTTTTAAAAATCAAAGAGAGTAATTTGTACCAACTTATTTGAGTTTTTTCAATATTGACAAGTCAAACTTCATTGTAGGCATGTTTTTAGAAATTCTCCATTAACTTTAATAAAGGAACAAATAGTAGGGGCCAACTGATGTGCAACATTTTTGGAACTATAAGGGGTATCAATGAGTGCTGAAATCATATGAAATTTTATTCAATTTTCACAAAACACTAGAGAAGAGATGGTAAAATGCATTTTACTATTTAGGAAATAAAACAATTCATCTACATAAAATTGTAATGAATTACATTTTCTTTATTAATACTTTATGAAAATGAAAATTATTAAATTAAAGAAAGACATTACATTAGGAATTTATTCCCTGTCAACTAAAAAAAAATAGAGAAGGCAAAGTGTATTTACCCTCTTGTGTTTTATTAAAGTTACATAAAACTCTTTATATTTTAAAAATTCACTAATAGTGTGTTTGGAATGATCATATTTTAAGATGCTTATCCTATTAAAATTTGGAAATATCTTATAAGATTTAAAATATCTTATCACATGGATCATGTATTTTATAGTTGTCAAAAATAAGATATGATGGAGTGTTTATTTCTTATAAAATAAAGAGTATAGTTTGTTTTAAAATTTTTGAAGGATCCATGATAAGATATTTTAAATCTTATAAGATTTTCTCCCATTTAATAAGATAAGCATCTTGAAATAAGACTATAACAAACAGAGCATAAAACTACCCCCTTCCATGTTATAGAAAATGTTGCACAAAACCTCTAATTTTCGGGTGAGCGTGCAACATTCTATATAATATAGGGTACTATCAAAAACATTCTCCATATCATAGAGTTATTAGCAAGTTATGAAACTATAGGGGATTATATAACCTTGACAAAATATAATGAAACAAAATGGATCTTGCTCAAAAGGAAAAATATTTTTTCCTTTTTTCTTGTTTTTTCTTTGTATAATGAGGAATATATCTTTAGAAAGTCATTTAGACTCATAATATATGGTCAAAATTCCAAGACATATCGGTCTTATTCAATACAATGAGTTGTTTAGTTAATTAATAGATGTTTGGGTAGCTAATATTTGTTGCATTTTAGCAGCTAAAGAATAGCTATTTAATTAATTAACTAATTGAAGAAAACGTATCCACTAAAAATATCATTTCCAAAAAAGTTTTCGAAATTTGTAACTATTCATATGTAATTAATATCTTCTATCTACCTATGCTCAATAATTTTATTAGATTCGCCTCAATCATTCTGTTGACATTTGAGATACACATAAACAAATTAAATGGATATGTTAAAATAATCATATTATTAATGCAGATAAGACAAACTAGTAGTCAATTAATTTTAGGCCATGGAAGATATATTATTGGTTGGCGTACCTTAATTATGCATAGGGTATGGGTCTCCATTGAACCCAATACCCTTATCTTTATTGGAAAAAAATAAATTAACGACTATACAAAGACGAGGGGACTTCAACATTCTTCATCGCTTTTCCTTCAACTGATACATTTTCCATTGTTTGCTATAAATTACTTGTTTTCTTGAGCTACCAATTAAATTAGAAGTAATTAAGATGGGCCTAAGTGGTAAGTTGATCGGCCAAATTGAGATTAAAGCTGTCGGGGATCTATTTCATGAGAGCATTAGACACAAGCCACACAATTTATCTACCATGACTCCTGATATCGTACATGGATTTGAATTACATGAAGGCGATTTGGGAAGTGTAGGCAGTTGCATCTCCTGGCAATACATCCATGGTAAGCCTATATTATTACTATTTTTCGTGTTTTTTATTAATCAATTCACTCATCAATTAGTTTCTCTATAGATATATATAGATGATCGTTTAAAATTCGTTGAATATCACCTGATGTGTCTCCAAGCAAATGACACCTAGGGGGAAGACTCAAAAACCATAGTTCATTAATCAATTGACTCCTCTCTTAACTTTTATGTAGATATGAGCAATTATATACCCCAATTAATTTAGCATCTTCTTGCATTCCTCTAGCTATACATAACGGCGTGAGGGTGCCCTCGTAATAATAGTTGCTTTTTATCCACTGTAATAAGACTTGAGTTTCAAGTTTCAGATTCCCTTCTAGCCTCCCTAATTTAACAACAGATTATTTTTCGTCACTGACAGATGCGAAGAAAAGGTTTGCCAAACAGATAATTGAAAATATAGATGAGGAGAACAAGTCGATCAGATTCAAGAATATTGAAGGAGACCTAATGGAGTTGTACAAGTCATTCTTCATAACATATCATGTTGATGATACGGGTGGTGATAAGCACTTGGTGACATGGAGCTTGGAGTACGAGAAGCTCAAGGAAGATGTGGCTGATCCAACCACATTGTTGTAGCTCTTTCTTGACTTCACCAGGGATATGGAGAATCACCACGTAGCAACACCATTAATGGACTGAATTATAAGTATCGATTTCTGAATTAGAGCCCGTTTGACTCTATTTATTTTGTTACTTATAATCCCCAAATAAGCTTATACAAATTAAACAGGCTCTTGATAATATTGAGAGATTGTAAAATGTGTGTTTGAATTGCAACAACCAAGGGGGAAAGTAATGTGTGCGTGATCTTCCCACTTTATATATATATTTTGTATGCAGATATGTATATTGTGTTCCTGTATCGATGAATATATCATATGAAATGAGTGTTTGAGATTGATAAGTATACTAATTGGCTGGCTCGTTTGGATTGACTTTTTTCAAAAGTGTTTTTTTTAACAGTTTTTGAAAAGTAGCTTTTTTTGAAAAGTTGAAAATTTTGGCTTATAAAAAAAGCTATATTTAAGCTTTTTTCAGAGTTTTAACTTTTTTGAAAGCCAAATCAAATAGTTATTGCAAATTTAATGTAACTTTTTCAAGAAAAAAAATACTTTTTTCTTAAAAAAAAGAGTACTTTTTTCCTAAAAAAAAGTCAATCCAAACAGGCCCTAACTAATTATAAATTAGGATTTCCTATTAGTTTTTATATTTGGAATATCATCTTTTAGAAAATCTTACCTTGCTACTTATTAGAGATTTGCCGAGGAATGGTTTCAGAGGAATTCCCGATTTCCCTGTACGGAAATGATCACTCTTCGACTCAACTTTACCTCCTCTGAAAGAGGAGGAAAAAAAATCTCAAAAGACCTGTTTGGATTGACTTTTTTTTTTTAAAAATACTTTTTTTTTCTTAAAAAAGTTATATTAAATTTGTAATAACTATTTAATTTAACTTCTAAAAAAACTAAAACTCTGAAAAAAAAACTCAAATATAACTTTTTTAAAAATCAGAATTTTTAGCATCTAAAAAAAAAACTATTAAAAAAACGCTTTTTAAAAAAGTCAATCCAAACGGGCCCAAAGTAGCGTTTATTAGTTAAGCGAACTATACAATTTATAATATAGATCACTGTCAGCAACTCTACATGATGCTAACCGTGACCAACTAGATAAATATATGTGAAAAAGATTCCCAAAAAAAATTTCATTTTTCTTATAGCTACACGAATACATTCTATGGCTCAAAGTAGATGATAAGCCAAAATTTAAATAAACAACAAGATACCCTAAGAACATTGACTTAAAAAAAAAAAATCAACAGTAATTCATATATATAAGGGTGGTGCAAAGGTCAAGCAGCTAAAGCCATCACTTTAAGTCTCAAAATCTTTAGACTCAAAATTTTAGAACAAAATGTTAGGTTATCATAAAAGTCTACTTTAGTCTCTTTTTCATAACTAGCAAAGGCTAAACTAATATCTAATAAATCTCATATTCTCTCTTGTTAATGTTAATAGTCAATTATATTCATATTGTTATGTTTTTACAATTTTTTTTTCAATCCTCTCTAAATAAAAATTGTTATTTGTAATATTAAATCATCAATTAATGTTGTTTTTATCAACTAAATTTTTAACCCTCGCTAGTTGCTACTATATCTATTTGCTAATGTGATTTAACTCTATCAAAATATCCTTCTAAAATTAAGTTATCTTTTAATTATGAATATTCTTCTCTACATTATAGTCATTTGCAATCTTCTTCTCAATTACACTCTATTTTAGTCTTTGTTATATTTCTCTCCTATAACAAAGCAAAGGAATTATTTTTTTCTTGTTGAGAAGCATTATAATTCCATTAAATCATTATTAGATTCTATTGTTCTAACCTTTAGATATTTTTTTCATTAGTTTTTAATTTATATTGTTGTAAGTATATTTATTTTTTATTTATAAAAATTTAAATATAATATTTAAAAATATAAAAGGCCTAATATTATGCTTTGACTTCAGGCCTCCTGATCTTTTGAGCCACTCCTTATCAAAGTAGATTATAATCCAAAAATTAAATAAACAACAAGATGTTGTATGGTATTATACCCTAAGAATATTGACTTGAAGAAAAAAAATCAACAGTAATTCATACATATAAGGGTGGTGCCAAGGTAAAGCAGCTAAAGCCATCACTTTAGGTCTCAAAAGCTTTAGCCTCAAAATTTTAGAACAAAATGGACAACAGCTTTAGAAATTAGTTAGCAAATGCAATTTCTTGACGTCCACTATAAATTTTCTCTTTTTATTTTGATATATACTAATGCAAAAAGCTGTTTCATAAGTCAAATAAGTTACCTGTTAAGTTACCAACTAGTTTTTATTCATTAGTCATACCCACATCACTCTAAATCAATAATTCAATAAAGTATGTCCAACATACATTTTTTAAGCGAGAAAAGTGATCTTGTCCAAATCTATGAAGATCTTAAAGGAATTTATATATTATACTTAATGTATAATAAGCACAATTTCGAAGATTCGTGAGATGTTATATCATAAAATAGATTCGTGAGATGCTATATATTATACTTAATGTATAATAAGCATCACAATCTCGAAGAGTCGTCAGAAATGTCATGATATAGCAAACAAGACGTACCCACATTTATTTAAAAAAATCCCAAGAAACACAAGTAGGAGAGAATATTAAAAGTGAAAAAATGAATATCACAAATGAACAAGATACTTTATTCTGATTAATTCTCGCCTCAATTTATCATTGGAACACACAATTTCGAGAATTTGAGAATGGAAAAAAAAACACACACACACACACAAGTGGAGATTGAAAATTCCCAAAATTTTAAAAGATAGTTAAATAATCCAAACATATTACGTCAACAAAATGTAAATCCAAGTATTAGTAAGATATATAAGCCAAAGCATAAACTAAAATGCACACAACATAATAACGGATAAGTACAAAATGAAACATGGCCAACAAGGAGGAGAGTGAAGAAAGGGCTGAAAGAAAGGAAGTCTTTTACTTGGATTATGCAAAGAATTTTGCTTATTCTCCTCCTTTGACGTGCCTAGATATTAGATTCCAATTTATGCATGTGCCCCATAAAACACGTTCAAAGTAATGGAGCACCCACCGAAAGAAGTATACTCGCCTGAAGTAATCCTTAGACATTTCCTTGTTGCGGGAGGAGAAGAGATGAAGAATTCATTGTTTCAAAGATCTTTTCATTGATAAGGCATTAAGGTACTATTTAACCTCACTAGTGTTGTTGTTGTTGTTATTATTATTCAAATAAGATAATAATATTATTATCATATTTTTTTTGGATGGTTGATATTAATATTATCATATTCTTATTGAAATAAGTTATTATTATATAACAATTTTTATTGTTTAACAATAAGTTATTTATTATTAAATAATAATAAACAAGTGCTATTTTTTTATTTAATAATTACGAATTATAAAACCACAGTAGGATATTTTTTAAGTTATTTATTATTAAATTAAGATTAGAGCTATTGGAGATTTATTTCATGAGAGCTTTAGACACAAGCCACAAAGTTTATCAACCATGAACCCTGATAAAGTATATGGATTTGAATTGCATGAAGGCGACTTGGGAAGTGTAGGCAGTTGCATCTCCTGGCACTACACCCATGGTAGGCCTATATCATTACAATTCTTGTGTTTTTTAAAGTTAGATCTGACATATTGGTTCGTGTACTTCATCTCTAATTTTATCTTATTTTTTAGAAGGTAAAGTCAAACTAGTTTGGTTTATTCTAGGAGATGTTACTCCGATCATATCACTCCTAAAATTTTTAGAATATCATCTGACTGGTATCCCAATAAATGGCATCCAACAGGACGGCTCAAATCATAGTTCGCTAATCAATCGACTCCTCTCTTGACTTTTTTGAAAATATGAGTGATTGTATAGCCTGTTTGGTTTAACATCTTCTTACATTTTTATAGCTACTCGTACCCCGTGAGAGGGAGCTCTTGCCTGGATAGCTGCCATTTGTCCATTGTAATAAGACCTGAGAATCAGTTTCGATTTTCAAGTTTGGAATTCCCTTTCTATGTACTCTTTTTAACTTAACAACTGATTATTTTTCGTCACTAACATATAGGAAGAGGAGGGTTGCCAAACAGATAATTGAAAATATAGATGAGGATTCCGTCAAAAAAATATATATATAGATGAGGAAAACAAATCGATCAGATTCAAGATGATTGAAGGAGACTTGATGGATTTGTACAAGTCATTAATCATAACTTATCATGTTGATGAGACGGGTGATAATAAGCACTTAGTGAAAAGTGGAGCTTGGAGTACGAGAAGCTTAATGAAGATGTTATAACTCATCCAACCACGGTGCTGCAGTTCGCTCTTGACGTCAGCAGGGATATGGAGAATCACCATGCAGCAACACGAAAGGTCGCTAATTAATGTCCATTAATGGACTCAACTATAAGCAGCAATTTCTGAATTAATATATATTGTGAGATTGTAAAAGATGCATGGATTTATTCCCCCCATAGTGTTCGACTATTGATTTTGTCGTGTTTTAGTCTTTTAACTTTTAATACGAATTTTTTATTCTTTAAGCTTTAATAAATAAAACATCGTTAGTTCCTCGATTTTGATAAATAAGATGTCATTAGTCCTTCAAAAAGATTCATTTTAAAAGTTAAAAGAATAAAACAGGACAAAGTTAATAGTTCAAGGATTATAAGGAGAATAAACCCAAGATGTATTTTAATTGCAAAAACCAAGTGGGAAAAAAAAAGTATACGTGTGTGTGATGTTCCCACTTTATATTTATAATGCCATTGTCGATCATCAAGTCTACATGGATACACCGTGGACCATATAGGTGCAAGAGAATATTGTCGATCAAGCTTGGGCAACAATCTTTGTCTGTGCCATCCGATGGATATGGAGATGGAGAAATGATACTACCTTTGGGGGCCATACTAGCTTGATAGCGAGGGAGAAGGCTTCCTTTATAAAAAAAAATAGGTTGCTGAAGTCCGTAATGCTTGGCGGGTGACACAGTTCAACGAGTGCATCATGGATAAGAAAATAATTCTAGTGCATTGGACGCCACCAGTAGAAGGGACCAAATTAAACATTGATGGATGTTCGAAAGGAAACCCAGGATTAGTGGTGGCAAGAGGCTTGTTTCGGGATAACATGGGCCGATGGCAAGGTGGTTTCACGATAAATTTGGGAACGGCATCGAATAATCTTGCCAAGGTTTTGGTACGTTGAATGCAAGGCAAATTTATGGAATTTTACTCCCTTGTTGCACTATGTCGATAAGTGCAAGATGGTCTTAGAAAATCATTGGATTTCTCCATTTTGCACATTTATAGAGAAGTCAACAAATACACAAACTGGCTTGTCAATTTTGGATTACAAAAGCCAATAGGATGTCATCATTTGAATGAGCCTCTGGATGGACTTCGAAGACTCCTGGACGACAATTATCATGGAACTCCACATTTAGAGTAGTTGGTTTGTAAGCGGCTTAACCTTCGAAGAAAAAAAAAAAGAAGACCATCTCATTAATAAGGCATTAAGATATTATTTAGTTTGTTTTAATCCTTATCAAATATGTGTGTGTGTGTGCAAGTATATAAATATTTTAGTAAATAAAACTAGTTTGAGTTCTTTTTCCTTTTTAGAAGTTTTGAAATTGTTTTGGTTTCCAACCCCATTTAACCAAATAATTGCCTAAGCTAAACCCGATTTTCCTAGCATGAGATCGGGGACCCTGTTGAATAAACATCACTAGCTAATTATGATTGTGGCATAAATAATTAATTCAAAGTTCATAAGATCAAGACTTGAACTAAGCTCAAGCCCAAACACAGTCTAATATAAAGTACGAAGCCCATGAACACAGAAAATTCTTGATCTTTGATCCTAAATCTATGTGTTCACAGATAACAAAGATAATAATTGTGTTTTTACAAATTTTAAACTATATGTTCACAAAAAAGTTATATATATATATATATATATATATATAAACTTAACAAATCTAAAATTGAAATCTTTTACAAAGAATAATGTCATATTCGTAACTGCAAAACTAAATGTTCATAAAACAATAAGAAAATATTCACAAATTTTAAAGTATATGTTCATGAAATAATAATTGAAAGCTCATTAGTGTGAAATTATAAGTTTACAAAAAAATAACTAAAAGTTCACAAAGTTTACAATTTCAAATTTTTCTTTACAGAGATTTATAATTATATGTTTACAATTTATGAACTCTAAGTTCATAATATATAACAAAAAGTTCATAATGTATAATAAATATTTACAACGCTTCCACAGTTTCTTTACAATTTGTCAACTATTACTCACAAGCTATCAATTGTTTGTTAACAAGCAGGTGCTACTCGTCCTCTTCTTGTCATTTTCATCGCATATCAATAAATATAAATCTTTTATTATACACACGTACATGCACCTTACAACATATATACGCATACTTATAAATTATTAAATAAAAAAAAAAGAGAGAGAAGAAAGCAGCGCACACACATACATTCATACTTGTTTGTATGTGTCAGCGTGTGTATATACACACACTTTTCGTAGATCTAGAGGGTTTCTAGGAAAAAGAGGAAAAAGATAAAAGAATCCGTCTAGTTTGTTTATAAATATATATATATATATAGATAGTTTTTTTCTGAAAAAAAAAATACATCTCCTTTTGCAATAATTATTTGGACTAAAATTTTAAAAAAAATTAAATCTCTGAAAAAGCTTAGTTTTAGGTAAAAAAGCATTTGAAAAGGCCAATCTAAACAAGCCCAAAAAACAGAGAGCGACAACTTCAAATTCATTTTTTAAAGAAAGAGTATGTTTCACATGCTTAATAAGAAATACAGAGCTCTACAGGAGCACAATAAAACGATGCATGGTAAAATTTGTGCAATAAAGATTTGTATAATCTCATACTATTGAAAAACAACTGTTGTACAGTTGGTTAAAAATATGGGAAAAAGGTTTGTATATGTTTTATTGCTTCTTTTCCTTTATGATTAATAATGTTACTTTTATTTGATCATCTAATTCAAAGTGACGAGTTTGACCCAAAAAAAAAAAAATTCAAAGTGACATAAACGTTCTAAATTAATTGGTTTATCATAAAGGGTAATGCCACGTGTCCAGCTAACTCTAATTAACCAAACGACCTCCTCATCAAAGATAACCTTCCTAAAATAACCCAATCTGGCTCATTTTAACCTTATAAACCAACAGCCTAAACCAAATCCCCAGTTCACGACAGAAACGGCCCAATCCAACCTGGGCACCACATCTACCATAAAAGCCATAATTGAAATTGTATCATAAATACTAGTAAATTAACACCGTACAATGCACAGTTATATTATCCAATATTTTTATGATACAAAATTTAAATTATATAATAAATAGTTATTAGAAAATTCAATAATCTTGGAGTCAATTAAGTTGTAATTATATTTACACATCTCTTTATAAAAAGTGAAACTGAAAAATGTGTTAATTTTGTCTCTTTGTTGTTTTGTCAAAATTAAGATCAAAATGATTATAAAGTGGAAAAGAATTTGTAGAATTAGAGGGGGTTGGACAAATATCAGAGTGGAAATATCTAAATTTTCTTTTGGATTTTACTTGATTTAATCGAATTGGAATTTCATATGTAAAATTTATATAGGAATCGGATTGAAAAGTTAAATTTTTTTTTAATTCTCATAAGTCTTTTAATGTAATGTGAGATAATTTTGTAATTATTTAATTTTCTTCAATTTTTCATGTCTTTTTAAATTTTATCTCAATTAGCATCATACGATTTAATGGAAAAACAAAAACACACAAGAAAAAAAATAATGAGAAACTCGAAGACCAAAACCCAGGTATTTAAATTATGGTCAGGTTTTTTAATTTTAATTACCAAATTGAATAGTTTATTTTTTCTCTTGAAGTTCAAAATTCTAAACCTAAAAATTCAAAGATTCAAATCAATTTTCACTCTTATGAGAAAGTCGAAATCTATTTTCAGATTTAGTATAAATTAGAATAAAATAATCTAACAAATCTATGTATTTTTTTAATTTATTCTAAATTAGCATAATATAGTTAACAATTAACAAAAATAAAAAATCAAAGCTTGAATTTGAAAAACCTAAAACTCAAATATCAAAAAATACTCAAGTTTTATGATTTCAAATATTTAATTTATTAGTTTTTAGCTCTAGAAATTCAAACATTTGAACTTAAAAATCCAACCAAATTCTCACATCTAGCCCGATAGAATAATTTTTTAACTTGAAATGGAAAAAAATTAAAAATTCAAGCGAAAAAGTGAGATTAGTATAGAAATAAAAAAGAGAGTGCACATCATTTTGATTGAGAAAGAAAGGGGAAAAAAAGATAGAGCAAATATAAAATTATCTAATCGAATAGTTTCTTTAATTTTAATAATAAAAATTTAAAAATTTGAAACTCAAACAAATTCTTTATCCAATTTGAGTTTTATGACTTTTAATACCCTATCAAAAATTTTTTCTCAAAGAACTCAAAATATTAAAAATTCAAACCAATTTCTACCCCAGATAAAGGTTGAAAGACTTGATTAGCAAAGAAGTAAGGGGGGAAAGAAAGAACAAATCGTTTTGCTGGGAAGCAAAAAAGGAAAAAAAAAGAGTAAATGTAATTTTGACATGATAAACATAAAAATTATAAATTTTCCATTACAAATATCATATGTATTTTCATTAATAATCATGTCCTTTTTTGGAATTATAACAATACTACCATTTTTGGGTACTATTCATTTATGGAGGAGAACTATAAATAAATAATAACCAAAAAATTGATTCTTTTTGTATTATTAGAGAAATGTTGTACTGTAGTGATGCATCATTATATATACACACACAAATATATATACATTTTACCCCATTCGCAACCCAATTTCCAACTTCCAATGAAATCTGAGTTCAAATTATTATTTTGTAGGAGAAATAATTTTAACTATTTAAACTCCTTTTAAGCTGAGATAGTAGTACTACAATAGTAGGAATAGTAATAGCTAGTTGTTCATATATGAGTGAAGAAAAAGTTAAAATTATAGCTAGAAAAGTTTTTTCCCCTTCACTTATTCAAATTATAGAGAAAAGCACGTTAAGAGATAGAGTTAGAATTTTTTCTAGGATCAATATAAGAGAAACATATAAAAACCTGATTTTTTTTGTCAAATATAAATAGTACAATTATTCTCAATAAGGTCTTATATTTGAAAAAGTTGTATAATCACTTTATTTTTAATACTATAAAAATTAATATATCATTTTCAATTATAATCACAAAACTATCAATTTTAATCCATCTCACATTTAATTGCAACTAGCAAAAGTTCTTCATAAATATTTATAATAAAAAAAAGATGCTCTTTCAACACTTGTAATTGCAACTAGCAAATAAATTGAAGGGGATATAATACTTTTCTTTGTCTCAACCAATTCCTCCACGAAATCAAAATGCATGTAATTTGTTACAATATAATTATTTTAAGCTATAAATATTTTAAGTTGATTCCCAAGTGCTAAAAGATTTACTGGAAAAAAAAAAGAAAAAAAAAACTCAAAGGAATAAACTAGGCTGAACATGAAACATGAGATATTTGTACTACACTAAATCCCATACCGAAATACCCTGTATGGAAAATTCCCAATTATTTTTTGAATATTTTGTCTCATATCATTCCAAATTTCAATTTTGGGACAAGATAGAGATACACCCTTTATCCCATCCTAAAACCTGAACCATCCTTTCCCATCCCACACTGGGAAAGTACATAATTATATAATAATATATACATGAATATATATATTATATATATTATTTAAAATATATAATTATTATTATAATTAATTATTACTATCATTATTATTATATATATATATATAATAATATAAAATTATATATATTATTTTAAAACCCCTTTTATATTTCTAACCCTACCTCTCTAATTTTTCACACATTAAACATCCTTTATCGTTCACTTTAATTAATATGTGTAATTTATATAAAATTAAACCTTAAAACTTTAATGTTGCCACATAAGTAAATGTAACAAAGGGTAAAAAACTACAAATCAATTCTCTTCACTCGCAAATGATGATCTATCGAGTGAAAAATATCATTAACATCCAAGCTTAGAAAAAATAAAAAATATCAATTGAATCATGAATCAAATAAAGAGAAGCAAAAAGAATCTTTATCTATCTATTTAACATATATAATGTTAATACTTTTTTCCTCTCTCTTTTTTTTTTTAAAAAAAAAGAATTAGTAATGAGTTTTCATTTATTCTAATAATATCTTTGAACTTGAGATCCATAAAATAATTTTAATTTAAACATCTCCATTACAATTAGAGAAAATGATATTTGAATTCTAAATTAAATTAAAATTTTAAAGAAAATTTGATATAGAATTCTAAAATTATAATATAAACCTAAAAAATCTGACGACACTATATAAGCAAATATAGATAAGGTATAAGAATCTAGGTTTTTAAGTTGTTTATCTCTAGTTTCCATCTCTCAGTTGACATTATTATTTATGATTGTTATTTACCATTTCTAATTGTTGCAATGTGAAGTCGAGATTTTCTAATTTGCATGAATAATGATTTTTAAAATTGAATTTGTTATTTCACTATTATTTATTTTGAAAATAAAATTTCATCCCAAAATCCAAACCATCTCATCCCGAAACCTCTAAAACATTTGGGACGAGATGCAAATATATTTGGACGAGAATAGGATGGTAAAAATTCATATCCCAAGACTTTAGGATGGGACAAGGATTGATTAAAATTCTGAACCATCTCGTCCCATGCTCAACCCCAAAATAAACAAACGGATCAGGATCCTCTCATATCAGCAGTTCTCTTATAATGATATGAGAGGATCATCTCAATCATTCAAGTCTTAATTAAAGTTATCTTAACTATTAATGTGAGATAAATACCCAAAGACAAATTAACTTTTCCTTATTAAAAGCGACAAATGA
Organism: Cordia subcordata; assembly: GCA_028554755.1. Classification (NCBI taxonomy): domain Eukaryota; kingdom Viridiplantae; phylum Streptophyta; class Magnoliopsida; order Boraginales; family Cordiaceae; genus Cordia; species Cordia subcordata. The sequence goes on along the minus strand of JAPTOF010000010.1, from coordinate 8,648,680 downwards.
ATTCTTGTGGTTTAAGTAGACAAATCCTCTCTCTTTTATTTGGTCAAGTATTACAGGACTGGGTTCATCAAATTGTGGTCTGTATGTTTAATCAAAGAGCAAAGGTGGACATCTCAACGTGGGAATTAAGAAGAAGACAAGGAAATCATTTTCGAAAATAATTATTTTGCTCAGCCGACCATCTTGAGAAAAATAAACTTAGAGATGGATTTCATGAACGACAATAGATCATGACATTGCATTAACAGGATTTACTAATCTGGTTTGCTTTTCATTAATTTTTATAGTTTAAAATTCCATTCTAAAAACATAAAAATGAAAAATAAAAAATTATAACTCATTTCTTTAACGCATGTTTTGGCAGCATTGAATTATATCTGAAAGGCCCCCCTAGCCACGGGCAACTCCCTCTTTATCGCTATCTGTAGCAATATTATTATTTAGTCATTTTCTCAAATAAACCCTTGATTTGAGGCATTAATTCTCTTGCTTCAACTACTAATTCATGACATTCTGAAGAGACAAAGATGTGACTTCTGCACCAACACAATGAGTAGCATTTGCCACCAATTTGTAACATTTTTCTTTTTTTTTTTTTTGGCTAATTAACCAATTTGTAGCAATACTCAGGACTTGTTCTACAACATTAGCTGTTTAAGTAGTAGATAGCTATTTGAATAGCTGACAACTGTTTATATTTTAGATATTAACTGATAGCTGTTCAACTAGCTGATAAATTGCAAAATGACATGAAAGAACATTAGATTTAGCTCATTAATGTCATTATTGTTGTTATATAATTATATAATAATTATTATTTCTACTATTATTATAATTTATATTTATAATTTTAATACTACTAGTGATGCTAAACTAATAATAATAATAATAATAATAATAATAATAATAATAATAATAATAATAATAATAATAATATAATTTTGATTTGGTCACTCATGAAACTTTATAATTAATTTAATTATATTATAGCTAAAATAAATAAAATAAAGCAAAATTTGATATAAGGGTGTTAGCAATATAGGTTATTCTTGTTTATTGCTTTTTTTTTGCATTATTAAAAAACTTGAGATAAATAGAAATTAATAGAAAAACTTTTATCCACATTTGGTTTCCAATAGCAAATAAAATTTAATCTCATTTGATTAGTTTTGTCCTTATGACTAATAACTCACTGATAGAATGGAGAGAAAAATTCAAACGCTATTTTCTTATTCTGAAATATTAAAACCTATAATGTTTAAAATAAGCTACCTAAAACACTAAATGCTAATCTAAAAAATTATTTTATTAAACAAAGATAAATATCAAAATAGCATTTTGACAAATGCTAAACACTATGTAAAATGCTATTACCGAACACCCTCTTAGGGTTTGTTTGGACTGATCTTTTTATTAAGAAAATATTTTTGAAAAAAAAAATCATAGTTTTTTCTGAGAACTTAAATTCAATTTTCTTAAAAAATAAAATTATTAAAAAGAAACTCAATTTTAATATTTTTAGAAGTAAAAATTTTTAATTTTTTTTTAAAAGTAATACTCCCAGAAGTTAAAAAATAATCTTTAAAAGAAAAGTTTGGACTAGCACATGCAATCCAACTGCCTCACAGGTCAACCATTAAGCATGAAAGAAACTCTGGATGTTGCATCTCCTAGTTAAACGAATAAAGAAACTCTCGATGATGGCTGTGAAACGTCGAGTGGGCTCCACACGTTTGTAAATTTGCCGGTATGTTATTAAATTCTAAATAGCCATTCAGCAGATAGATTCTTCCCTGATAATTATTGGTCAATATAAAAGTAGTTAAATATTTCTTTTCCAATTAAGGCCTGTTTGAATTAATTTTAAAAAAAATTACATACTTCTTTTTCTAAAAAAAAGGTACCATCTTTTAATTTTGTAATAATTATTTGGCTTCACCTCTAAAAAAAATTAAACTATGTAAAAAGCTCAAATATGACTTCTTGCAAAAATTAGAATTTTTAGCTTTCTGAAAATACTTTTTTTAAAAAATTATTAAACAAATACTTTTAAAAAAATCAATCCAAACAAGTGCTAAGCATACAAAATTTTGTTGCATCGTTGCACCTTCTCAATATGATTAACTTCAATGAATATGAAGTACATCAAAAGTTAGATGTGCTAACAAAAAGCAAAAAAAAAAGAAAAACATGTTAGGAAAACATTTGGTAAATCTAACATAGCTAAGAAGAAATTAGTCTTTGTGAAATTACTAAAATATATGATCACGATAAAATGTAAAATTTCGTTAACATGGGATGAAGATTGATGCCTCCAGATTCGAAAGCTTCAGGGTCAATTTTTTTGGCCAAGACGCCATATTTATTTAGTAGGCTTTGTTTCGTCTACCTTCTAATTATTTAAAAGTACATTTTATGAGTTTAATGTTAAAAAGACCACTTTGACATATTTCTAGAAGAACTTTTAGGTTAAAATTAGAAGAAAAAGAAGAAGTTCTAATTAAGAGCTTCCGAAAAAAGGTTTCGTAACACGTGAGTTAAAGGTTGAATATCCTTTTTGTCTCTATTCTCTCTCTAGTAGTTAGAGTAACATCTTATTCTCTAATAGTTTTTCTTACCCTTTTTTTGCCATCTCCAGTGGTGCGTCCCTCTATCATCAGTGGATCTTTTTTTAACCCTCTCTCTGTCCTTTTTTTTTTTTGGTGTCTTTTTCTTGGTGATTTTCGTTTTTCTTGTATTTGCTGTTCTTTTTTTCTGTGTGTGCTTTGTTTTCTTTTTCCTTTCTTTTTTCTTTTTTGTTTTCTTCTCTGCTTTCATCTTGTGCCCTTGATCTGTGTTATGTTGTCAGTGTTGTTTTGGCCGTGGGTTGTGGTGGTTTTGAAGGTTTTCCAAACACAGATGATGAGATCTTCTTTGCTCTATGTTGTGCCTTTCATCTGCATCCTTCCTCTGCCAATAGACACCAAAAATAGTGGCGCATGTTGCACTTGGTCCCCTTTTCCCTTTGGATTGCAGAGGTCATAGGGTTGCTTTGGTTTCCACTTTTTCAAGCGAAGGGCCAAGTGGGTCCATCTCTTTTTTTGGGATATTGAAACTAACTTAGTTTTTGAGTTCCTTGTCCCAACCTCTAATCGGATCTATGAATCCTGTTTTATTCACTTTTCTCTACCTGTATGTTGTCTCCTCGATGGTTGACTTAAAGTCGATGGCATCTTTGAATCTTAACAAGCTTTTGGTGATTGTTTTCTTGGTGTCTTTGGTTGCAAGGAAATCTGATGGTGAGGTTTGTTTTTGCATGATTCTGATGGGTGCGGGGCATCTTCATCCAGTTTGGATAATTTTCGTTGCCAAAGCCACCACTTGTTGCTGTTGGAGTAGTGTTATGGTTTGTTTATGGGCCCATTTAGATTGGGTTTTTTCAAAAATGTTTTTTTTTAATGTTTTTTAAAAAATAATTTTTTTTAGAAGTTGAAAATTTTAGTTTTTTTAAAAAAATATATTTGAATTTTTTTCAGAGTTTTAACTTTTTTAGAAGTCAAATCAAATAGTTATTGTAAATTTAATGTAACTTTGTTCAAAAAAAAAAATACTTTTTTTTTTTAAAAAGTGAATCCAAACAGGCCCAATATCTTTGTGTCTTGGCTTTGGCCCGTTGTTTTAGGCTCATTTTATTTTTTGCTTTTCAGTTTAGGATAGTTTGCCCTTTTGTTTCGATTGTCCTATTATATGTCCTGATATGTAATTTTGGGTTTTAATGTTAATGAAAGCTTTATTTTGACCCCCCCAAAAAAAAAAAAGAAAAGGTTTCATGTGATTCGTGAAACTATTTTTAGATAGTGTGAAACTAAAGCTATTTTTCTTCTTTTTATCTAAAAGAAATATCACTCCATATATTTGGAATCTACCATTGCCTCAACGTAAATGAAAATTTGACATCTAAACAGAAACACGAAAAATCAACCACTTTGTTTAAGAGCAATTTTAGCATGCTCCCTCTCGTGCAAGCAATGAGTTCGAAATTTACTACTACCCACTTAAAAAAAGTTAAAAATTGTCCATGAACAAAGTTCAAAAACAAATTATGCTCGTACGTAAGGGGCATCTTAATATAAAAAATAAATACAACAATATTCAGTTTACAGTGTAAACTTTTAATAAGATAGTAACTTTAACAAAAAAAGAAAAGCCGTTATTGAAATAAATGCAGTAAATGCCCAAGAACGTTGTCGATAAATTCAGTGGAACCTGACTCTAATCCATCTCACAGCTGGGCTGCATGTAGATAAAGACCCCGTGCTCTCTTGCTCTTGTGAATTAGGACAACCGGGGGGATCTATTGGCCTGGTTTTACACAAAGTTGTCTGGTTTGAAGAAGCTTTGCCTTGGCCCATTTGATTTCCTATCTTTAGAAGCAAGGCTGGTTCCCCGAAAATATGGAACAGAATGGCAGGGACATGTAGCCATGTACCCATGGCTTCTTTTGTTATGCGAGAGGGTGAAGAAAGTACTAAGTAGGGTTGTTCATTAATTAAGTTTTCCTAATTACAGACTCGACCTTGTTCGATAACAGTGTTTCAACTAAAAATACTACTTCCTTCATTTCTTATTGTTCGATAAAATAGTATTTTATATAGTATTTGTGATTGAAATGGTGTTTGAAGTAATGTTTCTGGATCGTTAATATTTTTAACATTTCAAGTAGTGGTTAATGTTTAACCTTTTATTTTGGCAATCTTACCCTCTTCAATTTTTTTGACAATTCTACCTATGATGCAATCTCTTTCTATATTTTTAAATTTTCTTTCAAAAATATAAATCTAAAATGACATAAAATCAATTTAAAATAATCTCTATATCAAAATATACTTATTCATCTATTTATTGTTTTTCTTGACAATGTAAAATTTCGATCAATTAAAAAATATTTGTATAATAATAAATATTTTTATAATATTAATAACATATATATCAAAAATAATTTTATTAAACTTTAATAATAAAATATGATTATAAGAAACATATATCTAATTATAAAATAAATTATCTTATTTCAATAATAGTAATAATAATTATATTTATCATAATATAATAATATAATACCAATATATTTTTATGTCATTTTGTGTCATTAGCTAATCCAACAGGTAATTTTATCGAATACATATTATTCAATCAGCTAACCAAATAGCTATCTGCTAATACCTAAAATGCCTATTATCTATTACTCAAACAGTTATTAACTACTCTAACAGCTAATTTTAGTGAACAAGCCCAAAAATTTGGTATGCAAAAATCAAGTTTGGGTAATTAGGAATCATGGGCGTGGGAGACTAAGTTGCTTAATTATTTCAGAAAAACGGGTTGGATTGGAACAAAATTTAAAATTTCGGGGAAATCTGAAACAAGAATTAGATTATTACTAAAATGCTACAGTAATTTAAGCTAGTATAAAGTTTGGATTATATAAGTATTACCGATATATATAACTTTTAATATGCAAATATTGGAATTAGAAGTTGTCCTCTCATTAGTATCTTTAATTGATTGATATCATGAGAGACCATAGTAATTTAAGTTGGTACAATCTTTGGATTATGTATTTTTGTTTCTCTCTTTTGAATTTATAACCATTTGATATAAATTATCTCTGAATTATTTTTTCTTTTTAATATGGGGGATCCCTAGATTCTAACTTGTTTTTTCAATTTCTTAATTTCTTGAATAAAATTAAGAGTGATAGTTTGAAGATTTATGATTTGAAAATATAGAAATAACCATGTTAAGGCTTAAGAATAGAGTTGTCATCACTAGGGGATTAAGGAGTAATTTAAATATGATGAGTTGTGTTCAAATTTTGATAGGAGACTGGAGGATTAAGTTTTGGTGGAGGGTTAAAAAAAAAGGGAATTGCAAGCAGTATTATTATATAGACATCAAATAACACAAAGAAAATGTTTGTGATAGTTTCTTGTTCTTTTCATATTTCCTTATATTTTTGTTAAAATGTAGACTTATTGTGTTTGAACATCATTTACATTGATACCTGTCAAGTTACATTAAGGAACTTAGGACAACGAAAAGACAAAAGACACAAAGTTACATATGGAAAGTTCAATGTGGAAAATTATGTGCGTGTGTTTTTTTACTTTTCAGAGTATGTGGGAATTCAATTAATAGAATTCAACAACTCGAAAATTATGTCGAGTTCAATTATCAACTTATAGCTTATAAATGTAGCAATTTATTTGTTTCAATACATACACCGATTCAGTCATGCTGTCTTTTTAGAAAGCTGTTCAAAGTTATTATAACTATGACTTAAGCGTGAAAATAAGAAACTTTGATGGTTGGCCAGTTGTCCCATGGAAAATTGTAAATGTGAATGAGGGAGGAGCCAAGCTAGAGAACAACTCTTATTTCTATTGATAAATAATGGAGAGAAACTAATTATACAAAAAGAAGAAATATATTTTAAATGAGAACATCAAAGGGTGCATGATAGTGTTGGGGCCTAAAATTCAAAATATATATATATATATATATATATATATATATATATATATTTTAGGTCCAAAAAAGAACTTATAATTCAGGCAGTCTGTTCTTTCTAATATATCCTGCCTGGTAGTGTTGATCCTCCTATATTATTATTTTTTCAGGATTCACTTATCTTATTATGAAAAATATCAGACTAATTCTTATGGTGAATAAGTCTCAATCCTGGGACGAAAAGTTCAGCCTCTTATTAAAAGTTCTTTGGGTTTATTGTTTCGTTTCTCATTTTTTATATTCTTTCAATAATTGAGTTTTTTATCTTTAAAAAAGACAAATTAGAACTCATCTTTATAATTTGTGATAATCGTTAGTTTTTAAGTCAAACATATGGACATACAATTCTTTCAATTTTAGACCTACTCAACCCAACAATATGCCTTCAAATCACCAATTCACATACATGTAGCCCATCAAAATTTTTAATTAATTAATAAAATGATATAAGCTATTTATAATTATTATGTTCTACTAACAATATTATGATATTATAAGAAAATGCTCATCGATTTTAGATAAGTCATCTTCATTTGCCTCTTGGATTCGAAGCAGTTTCTCTAACAATAGCATTTTGTTGCAGAAGCTACCAATCAGTGCATGGTGGATGCCAGCTTAAGGATACCTGTCTAGGGAGATATTATTGAATAACAACATCATAATCTCAGCTTTATTTAATACCATGTTAATTATTCTCATTACCAAATTTAATAGCTTTCTGTTTTGGTTACGTAACTAAAGTACCTAAACCAATCAATTGATGTTAAATCTGACCTAAAATACTGTATAGAATGTCCCCACAACATGTGCACCACAACTCAAAAGTCTTCTTCACTAAAAAGTACCCTTCTATAAAATGCCCTCACTGCACAGCTCAGTACATGGTCTCCCTCTCATCCCATGTGAGATATGACGTTCAACTCAACAAAATTCCTCATAAATGTGCCCAAGGATTTTGACCGAAAAGTTGAGTAGCAAGTGATTAAAAAATTAAAATTTTAATTTATGCTATTCGAACATAAATGTTATAACGTTTTTTAAGAATATTTTAACAGTAAGTGCTGAAATTGAATGTGATGAGTTTAATTTTTCCTATTTCTTTTACCTCTTAAACTTTAAACTTCTTTTGATTGAATTAAATCCGGAATAAATTCTACCTAAGTGATGTCATTTTTTTATTAGTTTTATAAGTGGAATAAAAAGAGAATTTTTGGAGAAAAATGAGCTTTTTCAGTTGTTGGGCATAACTTCTCGCTCAGATCTCAAAACATGGGGATTCAAGATATCATCGGAAACTTGTCACGAGATCGACAACTTTTCTACTCAGAGCAGGAGCTAATTTATCGTTAAGGTGACCAAAATCGCAAGTTAAACTTTTTGGATGAAATTGGAAAAAGCTAGCTTGAGTAGTTAATGAGTTGGCGCTAAGGATGGCAATGAGACGAGTGACTTAAGGTACTCTATATTGATCGATCCGATTAAAATCCGATAAAATCTGTCATATTGAGAACCCGGAACGAATCCAGAACGATTAAAAATAACCGTTAGGGTTTAGAACAGAACTGGGATTAAACCCTAGGGTACCCCGCATTCCAAACCCGGTTATATATATACATATATGTATATATATGTGTAGGTGTTTTATATTTATTAATTAATTATAGTTTTAACTATATAAGTTCATATTATATACTAAAAATTAAGAAAAGATTTTTACTTTTTACTAGTAGTAAGATTTGAACTCTTAACTTTTTACTCTTTAAAATTTTATCATTTGAATGTATTTTAAGAATATTGTTTAGATTTCTTAGGAAAATTTATTTAAATGTTTAGTTTTTTAAAATTTAGTAATTTAATTCGGTTTTTAGGGTCTTAAATTCGGGTTCGGGAAGTTTTTTTGTCAAAATTTTTAATTTAAATTTTAAATCTTTTTACTGGGTTTGGAACGTTCTGAGTACCTGTAAATTTGGGATGTTCTGAGAATAGGATTCTCATTTAATCTTTATCCGGGTTTGGGACGGAAATGAAAATTAAGATGCTACCCAGATAACGTAGGTTTGGTTTTGGACTTTCATTTCAAAAGATGGAGTTTAGGATTCTTTCATGGGTAAAATATCCGTTGCGTTGTCATCCCTAATTAGTACACCCAAGCTTGAATTCATTCCGTTTCTTTTTCTTAGTAATTGTGGGTGAACTTGAGAAAGCAAGAAAAAAAGAATATTTCAAGTGGGACCCATTATGAGAAGACCGGGGGGGGGGGGGGAGAGAAAAAGTAAGTTGACCAATCTTAAGACTTGTGAGGTGAGGCAGTGGTGGTAACTTGGGGGAAAAGAATATTATATTATATATCATGTATATGTGGTGTCCATGGCCATCAAAAAGAAAAAAAAAATGGAGGGGAGGCCGGGAATATTATATTAACTTGGGGAGGCTTGGACGCGGCTGCAGTGCTAGGAAACGAAGACAATTCAACGTGGGAGCTTGCGTCTTCCAATTTTTTCATATTTGTTTCCAATAAACTTAAAGTCTTTCTTAGCTTCTTTAAATTTTCAGTTAAATCGTAGCTTTAGATTTGGAGTTCAATTTTAAACTTTATGTTTAATTTTTCAAATTTATTATTTAATTTCAATTTTTTATTTTAGATTATTATTTTAGACTTTAATTCTTGTTTTATATTTTATGGTTATTTTTAATTTCTAAATTTAATTTTAATTATTTTAATATGCTTCAAATTATTAGTTTAGGATTTTTATTCTTGAATAGGAGCTAAATTTCTCGTACTAAGATTGTGATAAATCTTTGACTACTATATTATAGTTTTATTTTAGGTTGTGCATTGGGCTTAATTTTTATACAATTAATTTAATTTATGTCAATTCATATTGTGCTTAATGCTTCTGATTGATTGGCCACCAATTGAATTGATTTTAATTGTATATTAAGACCAAGAGGTGATATGCGTAATGGACTTAGGAGAATTCAACAATCCAAAAAATCATATGCTCATGGGTATGTGCTCAAAAAAGTTCAAGAATCTTAATTAAAGTGAAACTGACATCCAAATCAGATAAAAACAAAAAACAATGTCTCCAATAACTTTGACAGAAGAGTGCAGTGCAATCTTGCAGAAAAAGCTACCACAAAAGTTAAAGGATCCAAGAAACTTTACAATACCATGCACTACTAGAAATTTCACCAACAGAGCTTTGTGTGACCTTGGTGCTAGTATTAATTTGATGACATTGTCTGTTTATCAGAAACTCGAGGTGGGGAATGTCAAGCCAACAACGGTGTCACTGCAATTAGCTAACAGATATATCAAGTACCCACATGGAGTTATTGAGGATGTTTTGGTAAAAGTGGACAAACATATCTTTCTTGTAGATTTCATCGTGTTAGACATGGAAGAAGATGGAGATATTCCAATTATTCTGGGTCAACCTTTTCTTGCCACTGGAAAGGCATTGATTGATATTGAGAAAGAGAGCTTGTTTTAAGGGTTGAAGATGAAAAAGTGATTTTCAATGTTTTCAAAGCACTGAATGACCCATCACAATATGATTGTTGCATACAAGAAAAATCGCCCACCAAATCCTTTTTCAGTCAAATTCAGCAAGAAAGGCAAAATTCAAGGAGCATGTGAAATTCTTGGAAGCTACAATGCCAATTCCTCTTAAGCTGAATATTGAAAGCAACACATGTTCATCCACTCTAGCACTCCCTACTCCTTGCACTATGCGTTTCCACTGGCAGACCCAAAAGAATGACCTGAAGAAAAGTCCAGCTGATGACTATAAATGAAGCACTTCTTGGAAGGCAAACCAAGTGTCTTTTGAGAATTTATTTTTGTATTTTTTTTGTTTTTCCATTATATTTTTGATTTCTTATTTTTTTTATTTGTCATTTCTTTTGTTTTAGGAATTGAGTTTCGCATAAATTTAGGGGTCACGACAACGACTTTTCCAAGCTTCATGAGCGCTCAGCATCAAAAAATTCGGAGAAATTTCTTTTTCCTTATCTTTTATTTTCTTAACATTGAGGATAATGTTGATTTTAAGTTTGGGGGTATGGAAGAGAGATTCCGCAAAAAAATAAATAAATCAAATAATCAAAACAAGAAAAAATTTGAAAAATTTTTAAAAAATTTGTCTTTATGTCTTTTTTTATTTTTTGTGTGTTTTTTTGTGGTTTGATTATCATATGTCAATGATGAGAATACAGTTGAGATTAAATATGATTCTTAGAAACAATATTTTTTGTTCTTGTCTAATTTGGATGGTAGTTTCACCTTAGTTGCGATTCTTGAACTTTTTTGAGCATATGAGCATATGATTTTCTAGATTGTTGAATTCTCTTCGGTCTACTATACATATCACATCTCGGTCTCAACATCTAATTAAAATCAACTCAATTGATGACCAATCAATTAGAAGCATTAAGTACAATATAAAATTGACATAAATTAAATTAATAGTATAAAATTAAGCCCACTGCACAACTTAAAATAAACCTATAACATAGTAGTCAAATATTCATCATAACCCTAGTACGAGAAATTTAGCTAATATTCAAGAATAAAAATCCTAAACTAATAAATTGAAGCATATTAAAATAATTAAAATTAAATTTGGAAATTAAAAATAACCATAAAAAATGAAACAAGAATTAAAGTTTACAATAATAGTCTAAAATGAAAAGTAAAATTAAACAATAAATCTGAAAAATTAAACATAAAGTTTAAAATTAAATTCCAAATCTAAAGCGAAGGTTTAACGGAAAATTTAAAGAAGCTAAGAAAGACTTTAAGTTTATTTGAAACAAATCTGAAAAAATTGGAGAAGGACGTCACAAGCTGCCACGTTGAATTGCACAAATTATAAGATGCACCCTCATCTATGTGGTCACTCAAGCATATTTGTTCAGTATTCATAAATTGTTTGTCCAATAAAATTCACAAAAATATTTATACATGAAAATAGTCACAAATATTTGTTCATTATTTATAAACTGTTTGTCCAGTAAAATTCACAGAAATATCTATACATAAAAATAATCACAGATATTTGTTCATAATAAAAAGACTATTTATTCAGTATTTATAAGCTATTTGTCTAATAAAATCTACAGATCATTGCAATATTAGTTAACAAGTATAAAATTGACAAATATTTAATAATAAAAGTAGTCACAAACTTTTGTTCGGAAAAAAACTATTTGTTGAGTGTTCATAAGTCGTTTATCTAGTAAAATTCATAAATCATTACAATATCTGTTGACAAATATAAAATTAACAAAGATTTATACATAAAAACAGTCACTGATATTTGTTCATAATAAAAAAAAATTATTTAATATTCATAAGTTATTTTTTTAATATATTTATAACCGCAAGTACCAATTATACTGTATATTTACAAGTACACTGTATAAGTTTTCCGTTGAATTGTCATCGTTTCCTCCGCACTGCAGCCGCGTCCAAGCCTCTCCAATTCTCGCTTCCAGCCTCCTCTCCCCCGGCCCCCCTCGCCCCCCTCCCCCCCCTCCCCCTTTTTTTTAATTGGCCATGGACATTATATATATAATATATAATATAATATTCTTTTCCCCCAAGTTACGACCACTGCCTCACCCTCGCCAGTCTTAAGATTGGTTAACTTACTTTTTCTTTTTTCTTTTTTTTTCCCTGTCTTCTCGTAATGGGCCCCACTTGAAATATTCGCCCTTCCTAAGTTAACCGAGAATTATTCCCAAGTTAACCGAGGATTACAAAGAAGAAGAAGAGAGTGAATTCAAGCTTGTGGGCCCCAACTCATTAACTACTCAAGTCCGCTTTTTCCAATTTCGTCCAGAAAAGTTTAAATTGCGATTTTGGTCGCCTTAATGGTAAAAATTAGCTCTCGTTCCAAATAGGAAAGTTGTAAATCTCATCACGAACTTTTCATTGATAGCAATCACTATGTTTTGATATTCGAGAGAGAACTTATTCTTAAAGTGAAAACTTATTTTTTTTGAAAATTCTCTTTTTATTTCACCTATAAAAATAATAGAAAAATGACACTACTTAGGTAAAATTTATTCCAAATTTAATTCAATCAAAACAAGTTTAAAGTTTAAGAGATAAAAATAGGAAAAATTAAACTCATCAAACACCTGCAAAACCTAAGCTTTGCTCATCCTTGAGCAAAGGAATTAAACACGAGAACATTGATTGATTTCACACTTGCCTCAAAGATTGCAATAGTATATAGTTCAAAGAATATATTCAAGAAAGTTCAAATCCCAATTCAAACATCAGCAACATCTCAAATTGAGTTCCTGGTGTGTGTGTGTGTATGTGTGTTTGAATAACCAATCACATAACCATGCTAGCTACTCAAATCACTCCAATGCAAACAAGAGAATGTTGAAACTGATCTCGCTAAAAGAATTTCAAAATCTTTTCTTTTTCTCTCAATTTTTTTTAACTCAAATTTTTTTTTTATTTTTTCCTTCTCTTTTTTCCATGATTTCTTTTTCCTTTTTTTTTTGAAACTCAATTTTTTCTCTCTTCTTCTCCGAACGAACTCCATAGACTTGCTTTTCATATCAGTTCTCCACTAATATAGACAACACACTATCAAAAATCAATAGGACTTTTCAAGGGTTGTAATGTAAAGCTTGGGTAGGGGCTAACAAAGAAAGGATAGATTAAGATTCATAAAAAGGAACAAGAGAACTCAAATGAACCCACAATAAAGCACAAAACACTCTCAAATCGTAACACCCAAAAAAAAGAATCAACTCATGACTTGGGTTCAATACCAGTCCCTTGCTTTGAATGAATACTCTTGACTTATGTACTATGTACACAAAGTTTGTTAGTTGAACGTTGAGAGGGGATGTGCTATGCAAACAAAATTTATTAGTCAGTGGCCAAGCTCTATCCGTTGATCTGATAGTTGGACCCTACCAACTAAATTTTCTTGTTGTAAGAAAAGAAAAGAAAAGAAAATCTTAAAATAAATATGATATGATTTGATCTAACTACTAGAGTTTCTCATCCTTCCAAAAAGAATCCGTATAAATTACAACAGCAATGATAAAATGCCATCTTAGATTTCACTGGCTAAGCAGGAGCTTGTCACCCACTCTAGTGACCTCTGTCTTTGATCAATCTAGTGAATTGACCAAAACATCTCTCTATGTATACCTGTAGTCAATGCCGGTTGTAACAAATATCATCACCCTTAAGACTACATCTGGAACCTAGAAATCTCTCGTCCCATATAATGATCATCCACTGGTCACGGATCTCTTAATCAATGAAGCAACCCACAAGCCAAACGACCAATATACTCCTGAAAGGCAATATCACTAGTACTAGATTTTTGGTGGTCAAGTGGAAAAATCCAAGGGAGTACATAGACTCTGCTGTAACATATGCATGTCTCAACTAAATTATAATATAACACCCAACGTATGAAACAGACAATTTTATCACTCAAGAGCTCTCTTTATGGCACATTAAAGTATTCCACCCTAACTTAATCAGTTCATCCACACATATTTAGTATTAAAAACATTTGTCACTCAGAAGTTGTGAGTGTCTCGTCTTAACCATATCTAGTAAAGAATTTCTGAAATTTGCAAAAAGTTTTGGTCCACATTAATCATTCAGCCCTACTGGCAGATAAAAGAGTCCACAGTTTCTGCCGTGTGACACAGCCTGGAAACAAGCAAAGGAACCAAATTTATTCTTAGGTAGACTTGTGACTTATCTAACAAAATGCAATTTGTTTACTTCATCCAGTTGTTGAACTACCGTACGGTTGATCTACCCTTTAACTACTTCCATCTCTGTCCCTTGTGTGTCAGGATTGTGGGTCCAGCAGTTCAATATCGTTGTGTAAAAACCAAACGACACGAATCATGTCATATCCCACTAAATGAAATTGGAAAAACAAAAAAAACAAAAAGAAGCAACATTGGCCAACACTTAAAAAGAACAAATATGAATAAATATACATTGAAAATCTTAAATAAAAGAATGTGGTACATACATATTGTTCTACTCTATTTTTCTCCACCTTATCTATTCCCTTTCAGCATCACAACATTATATGCCCCCCAGCTCAATCGGATAGGTGGCCTATCTGTCAACTTCAAAGAATTCAAACAAATAAAGCAAACACCTCTATCAATTCTAGCTTATTTTACAATTTTGGATGACAACAATAACATATAAAATTTATCAATACATGCTAAGGGGAAAAATCAATAAATTAAATGAATCTTGAATCTTTTGGGTGACTCATGACTCAAAAAGGACTCAACCGCGTCGAAAGGTTTGCTGGATTTATGCCAAGTCTTCTAGCATTTCTGGCATATTCATTGACTGATTCAATTTCAGTTTCATTTTATCTGCAGTCTGCGGAATTAAAACTGTCCGCAAAGCCTGAAGGCTTCGAGGGAATGCTGGACTGCGTTTGACTGTAGGAGAAGCTGTCAAACATTCTTGAAGTACCTTCATCAGCTTGCCACCTTTGAAGGGCTTGGGGAAGGCTCATATGGAGGTCAATGCCAGAGCTGTCCTCTTCTCCATGATTTGAAGGTTTCCATTGCTCTACAAGGGGACCTAGCACATTAACAGCATGTCCCATGTCGGGTCTTTGAGATGGCTCGCGAGCAGTGCAATGGCCTGCCAACTCGGCAACCTTGCAAATACTTTCGTATGTTTCATCATCTGGTTCAAGAGTGGGATCAATAGCCTTTCGGAGGTTGTCTTTGTTGATAAGGACCCTGCGGAACCACGTTACCAAATGTGATCTCTCATCTGGCATAGTCTCATCAAGGGCTTTCCGACCAGTGATTATCTCCATCACGACTACTCCAAATGCATAGACATCCACTTTTGTAGTGACTCGTCCAGTAGCTGTCAGGAAACAGAAACACATTAAATCTTCCTGAGTAACGATGATGCTCTTACATAAATGAACCAAGAAGCAGCACACCATGACGTTAGTTTTACCAAGTAATTCACTTGAAGAAACTGATAGGTCAGCTAACAATCATCAAAATCTCCCAAAGTATAAAACATATATTGAAGATAAAGATAAGTTCATAGGAAACTAATAGATTTGTGACAAAAATCCATCTCACGGGGAAACTGCAACCAAGTTACAGCAAAGTTCATCTGATCAAAGAAGAATGTTCACAACAGAATTAATTGATTACAAATTTCCATCTCATAGAACATCAACGGACCGAGTTACCCGCAATAAATGATGAACATAGATATCACAAAATATGAGTGGTGCCCAATGTGCATTAATCCAGTATAGCAGCTTTCCTAAATTGCACCAATATCAACGACAATTATTGTACTAGTGGAACTGCCAAATGAAGAACAATTTCAACTTAAAAATCCGAGTATAGGAAACATAATGACTTCAATAACATGTGCTTTTGTTTATATCATAAGCAAAGAAGGGACGTTAGCTAGAATCTAGAGAACTCAGTACCAGGCTTTGAAATTCTATGAACAAATACGAAATCAACCATAGATCAAAATTCTCCTTCTTATTTGGTAGAATTGACCTAGCTTCATGTTAAAGAGAATACTTACCAGCATATTCAGGTGCAAGATAACCAAATGTTCCAGCCAACCGCGTCTCAACAGAGTATTTCCCGTCAGGTGCATTTTTGACCAGCCCAAAATCAGCAACTTTCGCTCTCATGTCATCCCCAAGAAGTATATTCGAGGGCTTCAAATCTCTATGAATAAAACTTTGTTGTGCTAAACTGTGTAGATATTCAACCCCCCTTGCCACATCCAATGCAATCGTTACCCTTTGCTTCCAAGTTAAAGGTTGATAACCATGCTCCTGCCACTCAAAGAGATGCTGACTTAAAGTTCCCTGTGGCATATACTCATATACCAAAAGTCTCTCATTGCCATTGATACAGTACCCCAGAAGAGCAACCAAGTGCCTATGCCTAACTTTTGTAAGGACGGCAATTTCCGCTTGAAACTCATTCATTCCTTTGGTACCCATTGCTCCGGATTCCATCCTTTTTACGGCAATCTTAGTTCCATCGTGCAACTCTCCCTTGTAAACTACGCCAAATCCTCCTCTACCCAATACATTTTCTTCACTGAAATTATTAGTCACTTGTCGGAGGATTTGGATAGAAATAACAACATTTCCACCTTCAAAAATTGGAATTTCACTATGATCACCACTGCTCTGACTCTGCAACTCACTTGGAACTCCAGCATATCCATTCACAGAAGGAGGCACGCTTGTCTTCACCATTTCCTTCCCTTGCTCAGAACCTTCAGCCCTCCCAAATCTCTTATGACGCCTCCTGATATAACATTTATAAAACACAAACAACAGAACACCAATGAAAACCAAAACAGCTATAACAACACCGGCTATCATACCACCCGAAACTTTAGACCCTTTCGGACTCCCTGATGAACTTCCACCAGGACTACCCGAACCAGATCCTGAATCTGACCCTCCACTACCAGCACCAGTAGTCACATTCTTTCCAAGCAACAAATTACCAACATAAGTAAACTTCACACTAGCCGGAAAAACAAGTATAGGGCCAGATAAATTGTTATTAGAAACATCAAGAACTTGCAGTTGAGGCAAAGTTGTTAGACTTTCTGGTATTGTACCAGTAAGATTATTATCATTCAAATCCAAGGTCCTCAAACTAGTCAATTTCGCAAAAGCAGGCGAAATGGTACCTGAAAATCCCCGATTTGCAAAGTTCACAAGGGTCACATTCTTCCTCTGCGAATCACAACCAACAAAGGACCAGCCTTTGCAAGCATCATTCCCTTTCCAAGAATCTGCCAAAGAACTCGGGTACCCGATAGCACCAGCAACATCAAGAAGAGCTGCGACCTGCGGATCACAAGGCCCTGGAGTTGGGTTACAAAAGCTATTAGTAGTCCCTAAAGTAACGTCCACGCCATCGCGAAACTGAGGCATCGGACCCTGCAATTTGTTATTCTGCAAAGTAATATTAACCAAATTCTTAAGATCCATCAAAGATTGTGGAACAACACCAGTAAATTGATTATCTCTCAGCTGCAAATCGAAAAGATTGGTGCAATTAGACAGGTCCGGAATTGCACCAGTGAAAGCATTCGAATGTAACCACACTTGGTACAACTGGTTCATCGAAGACAACACACCAATAGTCCCATTTAACCCAGTTTTCTGATTATTCAACCACAAGTTCTGTATCGCAGAGTTAGCCAGAGATGGAGGCAAAGGCCCTGTGAGATCATTATACGAAAGCCTCAAGCTCTGCAGACTCGAAAAAGAATCGAAAATGTCAGGGATGATACCCACCATGCCTGCCCAACTCGCTTGAAAACTTTGCAAGTTGGAGCTTTCAGTAATATAAGTTGGGATTTGCCATGGCGGCAAGTTTGAATTATTACTAATGCTAAAACTCCGCAGACTTGTCACGCCTAAGAGGAAGTGCTCAGGGAGAGAATCAAAAGAGTTGAAGTCTAAGTAGATTTCTTCCAAGCTTGTCATGTTGGCAAAAGATGGTACAGTTCCAGAAAGCTGATTTCGCTGGAGAGAAAGCGATTTCAAGCTGGAGAGTTGGTTGAGATCTGAAGGGAGCGTGCCTGAGAGAGATTGCGAGCTCAAATTGATGGTGGTGACACGCCCTGAATCACAGTTAACATTTTCCCAAGAACAGTAAGGCTTGGAAGAGTCCCAGCCTGATGGGGTTGGGGAGAGAGCTTTGAGGAGCGCAGCCATGGCGGCTGAGTCATCTGCGGAGGAGAGAAAGGCGTGGCTAAGAAGAAGGTAGAGGATTAGGTAGAGATGGTGTTGGGGGTGTGGGGTGGAAGCCATTGACGAAGCTTGTGTTTGAGTTCTGTGTTTTGCTGTGTGTTTTAAAATAAGGAGTTTTTATTAAGGAAAATGAGGTTGTTTTTTTTGTTGTTGTTTCTTTAGTTTTTTATTTGGTCCGCCTTTTTGTGTGTCATTTCCGTATGGGATTTATGCTCGTCCAAGGTGACAGCTGCATGGTTTCTGTCAACTTGTAGATTGTGGTTGTCTTGGCTTCTAAACTAAACCTTCATGTGCTTAACCTTTTTTTTTTTTTTTTTTCTTTTCCTTTTTTTCTCCAAAACCTCTAATTTCCCGCCTTCACAGGATTCGGGCCCATAACGTTAATTTTGGAAAGGTTTTAAGACTATCTTTGCTTAACTTTCTATTGGAGGCTTTATTTAGTTTAAGTATTGTTTATCTATTACTCAATTAATTATATCCGTAGTAATCTAACTTGATGTCAAAGTAAATCTTATTTTACAATGTTTCTCGACCACTTATAGTTTAAGATACAGTGATATTGTCTAAATATTACAATTACCCCCAAGGTCTTGTTTGGATTGATTTTTTTTTTTTAGAAAAAATACTTTTTTTCTTGAAAAAGTTTCATTAAATTTGTAATAACTATTTGATTTGATTTTTAAAAAAACTGAAACACTGAAAAAAAAATTAAAATATACTTTTTTTTAGAAACCAAAATTTTTAATTTTTTAAGAAATTTTTTTTCAAAAACTGTTAAAAAAACGCTTTTAAAAAAAATCTAAATACGCCCCAAGTCTCTTATAAATATTCTATTTCTATTTTACTTTCCTTTATCAAATATCTGTCTAGTACCATACAAGTGTCTATTATTTATCGGAGATGATCATTGTACGATTATGTGAATCAGCGTCAGAGCATTTTATCAGTTAATATTTTATCTTATTATTTTAATTGGTCATATAGTTGAGTTTTCCTTTGTTTATTTCTTACTCGGCGGATGCAACACTTAGTCGAATTTCTCTATGCATTATTACTCGGTTTGTATTCTGTCATCAGCTTGCAACATATATTATATTCAACTTTTCAGCATAACAAGCATGACCAACCGTAGATTTATTTTATTTTACCATTAAATTAATGTCGTGCAAGGTATAGCTATATTGTTCAATATTATTATAATACAAAATTTAATTATTTAATAAATAATTATTAAAAAATTCAATAATCTTGTAAAGAGTCAAATAAGTTATACTTATCGTTACACATCTCTTTGAAAACATTGAAATCCAAAAATATGTTAATTTTGTCTTTTTATTATTTTGACAAATTTAAGATAAAATTAATTATTAGAAAAAATTTTGTAGAATTAGAGACATTAGGTGTATATGAGGATGAAAATATCTAAATTTTCTCTTGGGTTGTACTTGATGTAATTGAATTAGAATTTCATATATATAAAATTTATATAGGAATTAGATTAAAAAGTTAATTTTTTTTATTTTTATTCTCATAAGTACTTTAACGTTATTTGAGATGATTTTGTAATTATTTAATTTTCTTCAATTTTTATATCTTTTTAAATTTAATCTCAATTAGTATAAAACAATTTAATGAAAAAATAAAAATATAAAAGAGAAAAGATGATGAGAAACTCGAACACCAAACCCCCGGTATTTAAATTATGATCCGGTTTTATAATTTTTATTACCTAATTGAATAGTTTATTTTTGCTCTTGAAGTTTAAAATTCTAAACCCGAAAATTCATTCAAATCAATTCCCACTTTGTAAAATCAAAATCTATTTTCAGATTTAGTATAAATTAGCATAATACAATTTAACAAATTTATGTATTTTTTTAATCTAGTCTAAATTAGCATAATATATTTAATAAATAACAATAATCAAAAATCAAAACTTGAATTTAGAAAACCTAAAACCCAAATATCCAAAAATACTCAAGCTTTATGATTTTAAATGTTTAATTTAATAGTTTTTTAACTCTAAAAATTCAAACATTTGCACTTAAAAATCCAACCAAATTCTCATCTTTAACCCGATCGAATAGTTTTTTGGACTAAAAAATGCAAAAAAAAAAAAATTAAAAATCAATTGAAAAAGTCTGATTAGTAGAGAATTTAAAAAGAGAGTGCACATCACTTTCATTGAGAATGAAGGGTAAAAAAGATAGAGTGTATATAAAATTATCTAATTAAATAGTTTATTTGATTTTAATAATAAAAATTTAAAAATTTGAATACAGAAACTCAAGCTGATTCTCTACCAGATTTGAAGTTTATAACTTTTAGTACCCTGTCAATTTTTTTATTGCAAGACTCAAAATATTAAAAATTCAAATAAATTCTTACCCCAAATAAAAGTTAAAAGACGTAATTAACAAAGAAGTAGGAAAAGAAGGAACATATTATTTTGCTAGAAAAGGAAAAAAGAAAAAAAGAGTAAATATATAAAATTTTATTTTTTATGAGATAAACATAAATTACAAATATTATATAAAATTTTAATGATAATTACACACTTTTTAGAATTTAGTATAATATTGCCATTTTTGAGTACTATTCATTCATAAAAGAAATTCATGAACGAAAACTACCAGAAAAGTGAATCTTTTTATACAAAGTAAAGATTTTATGTTTTCTTGGGGTCACGAGGAAGAGTCAATGATATGACGCCAGATGTTATTAAATTTATTATTAATATAAATAAACATCTTTTTTAATATAAATAAATATTTATTATTATATTATGAGAGAATTCTTACCAGTTTTCTTTGGATTTTATTGAAGTTGTTGGTTTCTTGACTGTGATTATTATGAAGGGAGATAGCTTAAAATTGTGGTGAGTGATGTAATCTAGGAGGCCAAAAACAAACAAAGGGAGGCAACTTCCTGCAAATTCGTAAACTTACCTCGTGTTTGATGCATGTCAGATATAGAATTACTACAAGATGCGGCAACAAGTGTTTTGTCCCACTTCTCTTTGTCTAAGTTCTTAATTGTTTAAAAATTAAAAATATCTTAGTTGAGCTTGTTCAATTAAGTTGATTATAACATCAAAAGAAACTGGCATTTGTTGTTTGATTTCAATAGTATTTCCAAATAATCACGATATAACATTCTATTCATTCATATTATGTAGGAAATCTCTTTTCGTTCTTTGAGTGTTCTCTTTCTCCCAAGAAAGAATTCTCCAGTTCTCTCCCCCTCATTTTACCCATAGGGTCTCTTTCTCTAAGCTGAGCCTGTGATTCTTTTCAGGCTTTGCTCTCTTGTTGCTTCGTTCATTTTGTTTTACTTTCTTCCCTATTTCTACCCAGGTCTATTTGTTGTTTGCTTTCTCTCGGAAGGTGAGCTCAAATCTGCATTTGTGACGTCTTCTCTTTCTACGTGATGGCAAGGCCCGATGTTTTTTATATGCCTTTCCTCGATGATGTGGAGTTTCAAGCTGGAATCTATGCTATTCATCTTCCAACAATCCCATCCTTATGTTGTTTGAGGTGTGATTTGTTGGGTGCTCTTGATCTCGTGCTAGTTCTATTGTACAAAGGTGAGAAGGTAGGTTTGTAAAACAACAAGCCTCGACTTAGAACTCGTTTGGATTGACTATTTTCAAAAGTACTTTTATTGACAGCTTTTGAAAAATAGTTTTTTTTGAAAATTTGAAAGTTCTGGCTTCTGAAAAAAGTTTTATTTGAACTTTTTTTTTAGAATTTTAATTTTTTTGAAAGCCAAATCTAATAGTTATTACAAATTTAATATAACTTTTTTAAAAAAATATATATTTTTTCTTAAAAAAAACCAATCTAAACAGGCCCTTAGAGGGTCCGTCTTTCTTCTAAAGGTGTTTGGACCATCTACGTTTCCTCTTTCATTGGCCTAACCTCTGTAAATCTGGCTAAACTAACCATGGTAATGGCATTTGTTTGTCTTTTCTGAGTGTGCCACTTTGTTGGTGTCTTCTACAGGTCGTTATGAGTTATTTGCTAATTTCGCTTCCCTGGTAGATTGTATCGATATATTGGCAGACGGTGAGGTTGTGATCTTTGTGATCTTTTTTATGTTGATGGGAAAAATTTTTGTTTGTTGGTGATAAAGGTGAAGACCATCGAAGCAGCGCTTGTTGTCAGCTATACTCTAGGTTTTGTTTGGTTTTTCGGCTTGGTATGGATTTTTCTTTCTTTTCTTTTGCTGGATTTCGTTTAAAAAAATAAAATAAAGCACCTAACAACGCATCTTCACGCGTCTTCTATTTGACCCAACGTTTTGCGGGTTCATGTTTTTTTTGCATGTGTCTTTTTCCTTCGGTCCTGGACTCTTGGTATATGTCTTAGTCTTGGCCCACTTGCTATGGTTGTTTGGTTTGTCCTGATTTGAAATGGACATGGACTTGATGTAAATGTTTGATGTTTTACTCCTAGTATTATCTGCTTTTCGACCAAGGAAAAAAAGAAAAAGAAGAAATCATATCATATTAGATTTACGAGACTGAGACGAACTAAAGAGAAAGAAAGGAAATAAAAAGAGAAATGAACAGAGAAGAAAAAGAAAGAAGAAGAAGAATGAAATCCATTCATTTGTAATATGAATGAATAAGATTTTACCTTTTAATTACTCTAATACACTAAATGGCCTGTTTGGTATGATGGAACAGTTTTGAATATAGTAAAAGAATATATATATTATATATAAGTAATTTTGCAAAAGGTGATTGCATTCACCATTTTACTTTTTCTTCTTATAGAAAAATTCAATTATAACGTCATTTTTCAGAAACAAGTCGTTTGTTTTCTCATCACAAGATAATCGAACAATCGACCAAAAAATACAAAAATAAAGATATGAGAAAAGAAAAACACCCTCAAATTTTTTTTTTTTGGATCAATAAAAACATACTAAAATTGAAAGAAACAAATTTAAATTTAGACAAGACCAAATAGGTCATAGGCTAAAGCCCACCATCTCACTAAACCCAAACACTACACGTGGTTTTGGGTCTATCAAAGACAGGAGCCAAAACTGGACTCAACGATATGGTCAACTTTGATCTTACTAAAAAAACCCAACCCACATATGGGAACAGTGAACTCCGACTCACCACACCCAACCCAACCCAGACGACACCTAGTTTTAGTTTTTTTTTTTTTTCCTTCTTTTTGGAGAAAGGGCAGGGATTTCTCCTCGGAAATTTTATTAAAATGAAAACAAAGAAACCAATAACAACAAAGAAAAAGAGAGGACGATTAAAAAGTCATGTTGCCATGAATTAAGTTTAGATTCTATTTGGCCTAACTGTTAGATTTTAATTATTAAAAAGTAGTGCTTTTAGTAGTAAAATTTTAGGTGAAAGTATTGTTAAACAAAAATAATTGACTGTTTGGTCATGTATTTTAGATGTTAAACTTTTACACCTTGTTTGGATTGAGGGGAGTGGGATGAAAGGAAAGGGAAGGGAGGGTTTTTTGTATCCCCTCCATTGTTTGTTTTGGAAGGATTGGGAGGGGAAGGATAATGAGAGGAAAAACAAAATCCCCCCATCCCTTTAATTTTTCATCCCTCCAAATTGGGGTGATTTGGGGGGAGGGGATTCTTCCATATTGTGTGAAGACAATTATGACCCTAATCTTTATTTTAATTACAATTGAACCTGATATATAAGCAAAATAAAAAAGGGCACATAAGTAAATTTACATAAAAAATTTATCCTTTTCTCTCATTTCCTTCCAATTCAAATACAAGATTTTCAAAATCCTTTATGATTCTTATCCCTACAAAAAAACTCTAATCCAAACATGAATTACCCATTTCCTCTCCTTTCCTTTATAATTCTTTCCTTTCCTTTCCTTTCCTTTCCTTTATTAAATTTCCTCCCTCCAATCCAAACAGACCCTTAGTTGTTCTTAGATTAATATTAAAATTTCAAAAATATGGAATTGTATATTTGTAAAAAAATGATAACAATTAATTCCACACAAGACATAAAAGTAACTTTGTAAAAACTCTTTTTACAAACAAAACAAAAAAAACTCCAATTTGGATTTTCTGAGTTTTTAGCTTTTTTCTAGCTTTGCTATCATGTAAAAGTTTTTCAGAAAATGGGTCAAATACGTTAATTTTAACTTTTGAAATTACAAAAAATACTTCTAATTGCCCAAAAATTTGACCAAACATACTCTTAGACTCCCAACACCTTCGAAGGCAAGTCATTGCTCATAGAAATAGATTAATTAAAAGGGTCTTTTGTTTCATTTATAAATTGATCAAATCTATTTATAAACAAATCTAAAGGGCAAAAATAAGGAAAATGTTTAAGACATGCCGTACATTTAAATAATCACTTCATATTGTGTCATGCACTTTAGTTGACCTTTATTAGAGCCTAATGGATCAGATTGGTCTGGCCCTTTTTAAAGATGTCAACAATGATGTCATTTGCATTTCGGCACAATCTTTTACATCTTTCCTAGATGCTACTATTCATTTATGCAACATCTATCTGATTGAAAATGTTTTAAATCTGACCCAAAAAAACAAAAGAAAATGTTTTAAATTGGTCCACCCACAGACCACTTCAACGGGTCTCGCATGAATTTTGGTCCCTATGTGTGAGAGGTGATCTTGGGTGAGCTTATATGGAGACCAACCCTTATCTAGCTTCAATGAACTTTAGATCTCTTTTTTTTTTTTTTTATCAAAAGGATTATATATAGAGCAGCCAATATTTCTTACTATGTCCTTTTGGGTAGTTTTGAAACTCCAAGAAGCGTCTCTTTTAGCATTATTAAAGCATCCACAAGCCCCACTCGTGTGCTTTTCACATCTCATAACCTTTGCCTTTTCACTTTGATTATTACAATCTTCATTCATACACATTATCTTGAGCCTTCCTCTTCTTGTTGCATGCATGGGTAACTAATCAACCTATCTTTCTTTATGAAACTCTCACAAAGATCATTTAGTTGCTTCTCTCCTTTGATAATTTTGTAGTTGAACCGTTCATGAGTAACTGTTCCTTCATTCTTCAGCTTATATAAATTAACTCTCATCATCACATTCTGTAAGCCCGAAACATTTCTTTCTTTATATCTAACAGCAGAAGTACTTTTGGGAGATTTGATGAAAAACTGCAGGATGCATCCAGAGAAAGTAAGAGGGAAGATGATTTTCGCCGTCTGTTTCTTCTTCCTCCTAGCTTTTTCGAGTAAGTTTTTACATACAGTAATTATATTCAAGTCAAATTTCTCGTGTATATGATAAAAATTCTGTAATAAAGTATATTGTTAGCGAGTGACATATAATAATACTCTTGTTCGTATTAACTTATGTGGCAGATGCGATGGTTCCTTCACCGATTGGCATCAACTATGGCCGGCTAGGGAACAATTTGCCATCTGCATATCAGTCAATTGAGCTTCTCAAAGCCATGAAAGCTGAGAGTTTGAAGCTCTATGATGCTGATCCAGAAATACTAAAATTGCTCTCATGGACGAACATTCGTGTCTCAATCATGGTCCCAAATGAGCAGATTCAAACCATTGCTTCAAATGAAACTCTAGCAAACGAATGGGTAAGCGAAAATGTTCTTGCTTATTATCCCAACACAATAATCCGTTTTGTGCTTGTTGGAAACGAAGTGCTCAGCAACAAAGATAAGCAGTTGTGGAACCAACTTGTACCAGCTATGAAGAACATCAAGAGAGCACTGAAGGGACACGAT
Organism: Cordia subcordata; assembly: GCA_028554755.1. NCBI lineage: Eukaryota > Viridiplantae > Streptophyta > Magnoliopsida > Boraginales > Cordiaceae > Cordia > Cordia subcordata. Next base: position 8,622,565 of record JAPTOF010000010.1, on the reverse strand, counting down.
ATTCGGAACATTAAAGTCGGGACGCCATTGGCGATGGACTTATTGGAATCGGCTTTTCCGCCTTCGAGTGGGAAATTCAGGCCTGATATTCCAGTGAATGAAGTGTTGCTGCCATTGCTGAAATTCCTGAATGGTACCAAATCGTATTTCTTCCTGGATGTGTATCCTTACTTTTCCTGGTCCGAAAATCCAGCAAATATGAGCCTGGATTTTGCATTGTTTAAAGGTGGAAATAATCTAACGTATAAGGATCCAGGGAGCGGATTGGTTTACACAAACCTCCTGGATCAGATGCTTGATTCAGTCGTGTTCGCTATGCGAAAACTTGGATTTCACAATATCTCATTAGCGATATCCGAGACCGGTTGGCCTAATGGGGGTGATATTGATCAGCCTGGAGCAAATATATACAATGCAGCTACTTATAATCGTAATCTAGTGAAGAAAATGACTGCAGATCCACCAATTGGCACCCCAGCCAGGCCTGGAAAGATGATACCAACATTTTTATTCTCTTTATACAATGAGAACCTGAAGGGAGGGCCTGGAACGGAGAGGCATTGGGGACTGTTGAGTCCGAGTGGGAGGCCTATTTACGAGCTCGACCTGACGGGGAAGCGGCCGGAGAAAGAGTATCGCCGGCCGCTGCCCGGGCCGTGGAATAACAAGCCGTACAAGGGGAAGCTGTGGTGTGTGGTGGCAGCAAGAGCGAACATCATGGAGTTGGGAAATGCTTTGGATTTTGCATGTGCTAATGGGAATGGGACTTGCGATGCACTTGCACCAGGGAAAGCATGCTATGAGCCTGTTTCTGTAATTTCACATGCTAGCTATGCGTTTAACTCTTACTGGGCAAAGTATAGGAGCAGTGGAGCCAGTTGTTACTTCAATGGCCTTGCAGTTCAGACCACCTCGGACCCAAGTAAGTACAGTACTGGTTTACGTTACTTGTCTTAGGAGTGATGAATTGGATACGAAAGGGAAGGGGTTGGGTCGGGTAGAACTTTTAGATCAAGTTTTAGGAGAACCAAGGCTGTTTTTTGGTTTTCATTTCTAATTTTTGGTACAAAATGGGGTTTTTGACAATATGAACATATTTAAATAATGGTCGTACAATAACATTATAATGGAAATATGAACTTTGTTTTTCTTTTGAGAAAGATTAATTGGCTTCTTCTGATTTTGATTTCTCTCCTTGTTTTTGTTGCAGGCCATGGTTCTTGCAAATTCCCAAGTGTGTCTCTGTGAATAACCATTTGGGGCTGATAGTATGGAAACGACCATATTGTTCTCATATATAAGATGTTAATTTAGTGGCTCCTATGAATTTGATTATTATTATCATATATATAATAATCTTTTCCAAAATAAATTTATACAAGTAATTGAGAAATAGAAGCTTTAGATTCAAGAAGACCTTTCGTGTTGTTTTCTTATGTAATTCCCTAGAGAATTATAGCAATTGATTAAAAGAAATATATTGTTCTCACTTTTATTTTGCATGTACCAAATGCCATTTGACGTTTGCTCTAACTTTAATTTTTGCAAATATGATCAATGGGTAGATATGTTTTTCTTATAATTCAACGCGGGAAAAGAAAAAACAAACTAGTATCTTTCCCTAGAGAGGTTATGAATTTGAAAATGCTTAACTATGTGAAGAAAAAGATATATTATTAAATTCATTCCACGTTAAAAGATACCATTTAATATTTATATGCAAATAATTTATTTCGTTACTGACTAAGTTCATTTTTTTTCAATTAAATAAATCTTATTTTAACAAAAATTTAAGATGAGTTCTAAAGGGGTTACAAATCCAACAAATTTCTTAATGGATCCCCTTGGATGCAACTCTTTTTGCTATAATTCATAAAATTCTCATAGTTTTGACAAACCCAAAGAAACAGCTAAAAATTACTCAACAGAAAGGAAGGAAACTACCCGATTTGGTGAACATAAAATATTTGTCGGAAAAATAAAATATACTTTGGTGTTTTAGTTATAATAATGATGATGGTGATGGTGATAGTGATGGTGGTGGTAAGGATACTATACACCCTCAACATAGCATGTGCATCTATTCACAATTTTTATATTATATGTTCATAATTTTTATATTATAAGTTTACAACTTTTAATTATTTATAAATTGCAAGTTATATATTTACAATTTTAACATTTTATGTTCAAATTTTTAATAATTTATAATTTACTTATCCATTACACTTAAAGTATATATTCAAAAACTTTATATCATATATTTATAATAATAAATTTTTTATATTTATGACTACTCAAGATATGTTCACAATCTGTAAAAGACATGTTCACAATTTGTGAACAACATGTTCACAGTCTATGAACGATTTCGAAGCTTGCAGTTGGAGGTGTTATCGTTGTCCGATCGACGATCGGATTTTTGTGTTGCGTTCGTCTACATGAAGAGAATGAACTCGCTAAATTTCAAATTGATTCGACAGTCAGATTGTGACATCTCTTGAGAGGTACACCATACTCATTTAGATGTACTATAATATGGGCACATAGTATAATTCGCGTGATGATGATGATGTGAGAAATTAAAGGGTGTGTGAGTAAAGATAAGCTATTGAGACGTTACACAATAATGGGCCTAAACTGACCAAGTCCAACTAAAGCAAAAAAGAAAACCCATGAAAATTAGCCTAAAAGCAGTTACGCAAGCAGTTCAGCAGTCCCAAGTCAAATCACGAAAATTGGAAAACAAAAATTCCCAACCAAGGGCCATTCAAAAAGACAGAGGCCCAAACGAGTAAAAAGTAATTCACTATCGTTAAATTACGAACTTTCGATCTTAGTAATATTGTAATCTCATACCATGATCTCATTCTCCAAAAAAAGGGAAGAGGAATAAAGAAATGGAGAGAAAATAAAAGCTATCCCCTAATCTCGAGATAGTATTCTAAAAAGTTCATGTGTATTAATTAGTATTATCATCGTTGACCTTTGTTTCTTTGAGAGAAAAAAATTACAATTTTTTCACTGTAGTACCATGTGCAATAAGCTAAGTGAGTTGGCAACCATATGAAAATTTATTTTGCATTAATAGCACCAGGGCTTATTAGTAGTCGGTATCTCTGTTTGGTGGATCCATTATGTTGGCCGACAAATTACAATCCACCTGAAGTTATAATAATTATTCAAGAACCAAATAGTCTAGGCACCTTTTGACGAATGACACGATTAAAAACCCCACATAATTGCAAACAAAAATACCAAATGAAAGATTAAAATTATTATTAAAAAGAATTTATTAAATTATATTAATTATTTATTACTATATTTTATTAATTTCTATTATTTCATTTTTAATTTAAAATTTTAAGTTTATTTTTTTTATTTTCAATGTTATATTTTTTAATTATAATTGTAATTCAAGAAATATTAATAACAAAAGAGAATAATTTTGTTTAATATATATATTGGCAAACTGCAAAGCAAAAAAGTAAAAAAGTCAATTCATGTGTACTAATTAGTATCTTCATCATTGACCTTTGTCACATTGAGAGTAAAAAGTTTGAAGGTTCTTTTCACTATTGTGTACCACGCGCACTAAACTAAGTGAGTTGGCAATCATATGAAATTAAGTTTGCATTAGGCATTACTAGCCAATATTTCTGTTTAGTTAAGCCAATGTGTTGGCCGACAAATTAAAATTCACCTAAAGTTATAATAAGTAACTTTTTACTGTTAAAGTTTATAAGCCTCAAAATAAGTAGAGCTAAACAAGCTCTTAATATATCTTTTTTATATTATAAGTTATTTGAAATTATAATCAAAAAATAAATTATATTATTTTAGAATAACTTATTAATAAACAATCCTTAATTTTGCTTTGGAACTTTATCCATGAGGTTTCGATGTATCAAAAAATATTGCAAATAACTTTTATGGTTGGGTTATCAAAAACAACTATAAGAGTTTACTACTCTTGAGTAGGTCTCTCATACCATGTGCTGTCCCCATTGATTTGAAAAAGGATATTTGAATATGATTTAATTATTAGTAAAAGTTATGAGTATAATTAATAAATTAATTTAAATATTTTTTGATCAATTAATTACAGACTAAAGTATTTATTACAATATTTTTTTCACTCATAGGCTTTCAGCTTGAAGGTGAAACAAAATGGTATTCAAAGCCAATTACTAGTTGGATGTGACTGTTATTTGATGTGTATGACAAAGTATTACACCAAATGTAAAGAATCACTTATTGAGCTTGTAAAAGCCGTCTGTAGAGTCTTGTATCACCTCATCTTTAGTGATTGTGTATCCTTGATGTCTTCAATGACAATGAGAGGTGATTGTAGTATCTAACATTAATTTGAGAAGGATATTGAGTATAGTTTAGGGTAAAATGCACGATATTCTCTTGTGGTTTGTTAGGTTAGTTGATTATTTCCTTTTGTTCTAAACTTATCGCATTACCTCTAGTGGTTTTTGAAAGATGACACATAAACTTCTATCTTGATATTTTTCGTTCAAATTAACTTATTGTGCATGATAAGTGTATTTTTTAGAACTTGTAATGTGTTACATATTTTCACAAAAATACTTTTATTTTCAACTAACGACGATTATATAATAATAGAAAAAAGAGGCATTTGTGCCACCTTTTAGAATGTAAAAGATGGTGACATAGTAAGTTTTGAGAACATATAGAGTAATCGGTTAATTAGGCAAATCACATGGGGTAACATGTCACTTTTTGAAAAATACAGTGAGTAATATGATAAATTTAAAAGATATGAGGTAATCGACTAATCAGAACTAAAGTATCGTGCATTTCACTGTATAGTTTATAAACAAGTTATACATATAATTGATAACTAGTCTAATTATTTCTGATTAATTAACTAAAAATCCAAATAAGTTTCACTCGCTAATTTAAGAATTCTCTAAATTAACTTTAAATGCAAAATGAATAATGTGGGCCTGAGAACAAGACAAGAGGAAGCCGCATTAATTAGAGTGGGAACAATGAAAATATGGCAACGTTCCAAAAATGGATCGTTTGTTAGTTTGCGTTTTGGAGGTCACAATTGACAACGCGATTGTCCCAATCACCACAACATCGTAAATTTGTCTGTCATAGCTTCTAAATGTACTGCTGGAGTCATCGAAGTTTGGAGAAAGAAAAAAAAAGAAAGAAAGAAAAGAATAGATAGGATTTGGAAAGTGACTTTCGTTGTTGTTCGTTTTCTTCAATGCTTCTTCCTTCTTCCCCCAACCCCAACTACCCACCAAAAACTTTTCCCACCACTCTCTCTCTCTCTCTGATTGACCCATAAAACACACACAACACACAGTAAAGCTCTAAACACTGAAGGGTCATCTATCTCTGTTTATTTGCCCGTGTATTACATGCAGTTAGACTGGTGTCTCTTTGTTGTCTAATTTGATTCTTGATGGCCATAACTATGAAGAGTAGCTTTGTTTATAGTTCGGGTGATGGGCTGCACGCGGCGGGGAACCTTGTTTCTCAGCATGGGTTGATCAACAAGAACGTATTCTATGGGAAATATGGGGCGATTCGTGTTATCAGGAGGAGGAATCTTCGCGTGTATTGTAATTCAGAGGTGATCATAGAGTACCCTTTTCTGAAATTGGATTTATTTTTGTTTAGGATCGCTTGAATTCTATGTATAGTTTTGAAGTATCATTTTCTGTAGATTATGTGTTATGATGATGATTTTGTTTCGAACGAATCTTCATTTGTTAGTTGAGGTTGAGGTTGTCTGTATAGCTTGAGATATCATTTTCTGTAGGTTGTGTGTTTTGTTTTGAATGAATCTTCATTCATCAGTTGATTTTCATGTAAAATCAAGTAACGATCAGAAATGTCCTCGTGTGTTACAATCTTTGAGTATGTTGACTTTAATAAATAAATACAATAAATTTCTTGCTAGCATTTTTAAACTTTTGGAACTTTTAGATGTGATGCTCTTATTCAATCTTCTCCTAGTTCATCACTTCTCCACAATTCTGTTTCCTAATGTCAACTCTCATACATAGCTCGTACCTCTGGTCTTTTTGTTTTAATTTTTTTGTATCAAATCTTGCATTCGAAGCTGTTTCTTGAATTCAATATGGATTTAGGATATTACCGATGTTTCTTAATGCCTTTTGTGTACATGGTGTTATTCTGTCACTATCACTCGAATCAAGTTTAGTTGTTTGCCCTCAGGTCTCCAGGATGTCTAATTCATGAGCGAGAATCTTCTCATGAATGTTTACTAATCTTATGAGGCAATAAAAAGTGGCGAAGAAACTTGAATCTGTAACTACTTTGACATTTTCTAAAGATTCATCTCAAAAGGTGCAAATACACACTGAGGTTTACAGGATGCCTAATTAACGACCCAGTCCTGAGGTTACTCGTTAGTAATGATAATGCAAAAATTATCTTATGTGATATTTAGTGCTATTCAGAAGTGTGAATACGAATTCATTGTTTTAAGAATTTGTGAGCCAGTCGAGTTATTACATGTCCTTGTTCAAACTTCTAATTCTTCTTGTGAAAAGTCAAGTTACGAAATGTAAAAGATGAATAACAGGATGTGACATCTGTTGTTCATGAATTATGTCGCAGACGAAAGAAATGCAAATTAGAAAGTGTTCACCTTTTCTAGAGAGGACATTGTTGTCGGGAAATGGTGCGTTACCTTCTGCTGAATGGAAAGTTGTTCCCGACATTTGGAGAACATCAGCAGAAAAATATGGTGATCGTATAGCTTTGGTAGATCCATATCATGACCCTCCCACAAACCTAAGCTATAAACAGGTCAGTTTATCATCTTTATTATTTAACATGCTTGATCTTTTCTGTAAAATATATCTTATTTATTACACTCCATGATACATATAAAGTATTATTTTTTTTCACTTAAAGTTGCAGCAGACATTGTTGCAAAACTATAAATGGAAAAAGTTCTAATATAACTCTAGGCTGAGAGTTTACATCAGGGGCAAAAATAAGGTTACCAATGTTGGACAGGCTGGAAGATGATGTGCTGCTTGTGGTGAGATAACATCAGGTGGTGTTAACACTAGATGGCTGAATTAGGTTCATCTATTATGATTTCAGCCTCGTGTTTGGCAAGTCTTGTTTAGAGGGTAGAAATTTGAAATGAAAATGAAGTGAAGTGTATTTGGAGAGTTGAGGGTTGTGAAGAGGAAGACACTCCAAGAGGTGACAAAGTTTTAAGCTTTCATTCGTGATGCAAAGTCATAATTATTAATCTTTTGATAGGTTTTGCGGTTAAAATTTACATTTTGCTCATGGTGTCTATTTGTCAGAGTTAAAACATCTTTTTTGGTCGGTAGTGGGATTTTGGTACTGTTGGCAAGTATTTTGGTAATTATTTATAGAGGATCCAAGAAGGAAACGAAAGCAGGCACAAAAGACTAGAGAATAGAAGGGCATCTAATGCGAAAGAGCCTTCTGCCCTTTCTATTGGTTTTATGCTAGTTGATACCATCAAAACTGCACATAGTATTTTGCTTCGTGTCCAAAGAGAAGGATAAGGTAGCGTTACACCTCTTTTGACTTTTGTTCCTCTTTATTAATTTGGCTTTCCAAAAAGGGGCAAAGCCGTGAAAGTTGAACATTCATTCAGTACTCAACAATATAACTACATACGTAAAATCTAGTGTCCTTTTGTAAACAAAATGTCTTCTGAAGTACTGTCACTCTCCTATCTTAATTTGTTGGCTGGTTGCCATTGCTACATCTATCATTCATGTTGCTACCTGTTTATGAAGAAGCTGTATACTTCCCCCTCTTATAAGTCGTTTAGTGGTTTCGCAGCATAAATCTGAAACAAAATAGTGTTCGCTACATGTCCAGGAGTAATTCATTGTTTATAATTAATGATGATCCAAATGTTTGAAGAATCTATTGGAAATTGGATCCCGAAGTAAAGTTGTCTCTACTATTATGTCTGTTGATTTTGATTCAATCTGGGCATGGAAATCGTCTTTGAAATGCTTTTGACTTTTGAGTGATAAATGGCTCGTTTCTCCCTTCGATTTCCCTTCTGTTGTCTTTGCCTAATATAACATGCTTTAGATTTTGCAAATTGCAGCTTGAGCAGGAAATTTTGAACTTCTCTGAAGGTTTGAGAGTCATTGGAGTAAAGCCAGAGGAAAAGCTTGCACTTTTTGCTGACAATTCTTGTAGATGGCTTGTTGCAGATCAAGGTAGGCATTTTGTTCTCAGATAGACTGCACAGTCAAACATCTAGAAACTCTTAAGCTGTGTTTATGTTAACCATATGTGTCATATATCACAACATGTAAAAAGGTTGAGCTGGATAGAACTGCTAATGGGCCAAGGCATTAAAGACGCAGAAGCTGGTAAGACATGAAAGATGGCCAGAATTTTTTTTTTCCCCTTCTCAGCAAGACCACAAAAGGACTTGAAGTATTTATTTATTATGGAGATTAGTGTAAAGGGAATAATTGTGACTTCAGAAAGCAAGACATCATGATTGTGGAAAAGAACTTGCAATTTAGACCTTCTCCCTCTTTCTTGCATATCTTCCGTGAATGCATTTTTGAGTGAAATGTTATTCAAGAGTTGCTCAATATGGGGCTTCTAATAGATCTTTTGAGTTAAATCTTTGTGAATAGGAACTGACACATCAAATTTTGGTCATAATGCATAAACCGATTCTGTGTGTTTGCACATTTAAATATTTAAACGATCACATATGAAGCTTGCTTTAGGTATTATGGCCACTGGAGCAATCGATGTGGTGAGGGGTTCAAGATCATCAGTTGAGGAGCTGTTGCATATCTACAACCACTCTGAAAGGTTAGGGAAGATGTTCTTGTTCAGTTTTGTTTCAATCAGACTCTATGTTACTAGCTACCACAAGGGAAAGAAAGAAGGGATAAGAAATAATCTAAAGATTAAGGCGATGCACAATCTTATGCCATATTCTGTCTCCCAATTAGCACTTTTGGGCAAGCACATGTGATTATGATGAAGATATCGTTTGCTTGATGCAAGTTTGTGATGTTTTACTTTCAATCTCATTTGACTCTTCTCTATCATGTGTCTTATATGTAGTCAATGTGTTTTTGCATATCAATATATCTTGGTAATATAGTAACAACTAACATGTGCATATATGGTATTCTAGAGGCATGCTTTTGTAGGAATCTTGATAATGTTGGCATTAACAGTAACCTGCTCAAACTGTGTAGATGTAAATCATGGAGCTAGAAATTATGGGAATGTCTTAACATTCAATTCTGAGAACATGTTGTAGGAAATTTAGCCAGGAATAATACCAAGAATGTGCCATCTCCCCAGCTCCCCGGCCAAAGTAAACATCCTAAGAAAGCAAGGGAAAGAAGAAATCCTTCCGAAAGAAGTGTGTAGCTTGAACTTGTCAAGAGTGCCATACTAATTTTGCCACATTATATTGAGGAAATATAAAAATGTTAACATAGAAAAGCTCCACGTAAGTAGGTGAATTCCATTAGAAATTACAAATACTTACTTTCACCACTCAAATTACGGAGATAAAAATAAAGAGGGACTTAATCTTGTGAACAGATTCTATCTAAACATTAAAAACATGCAGGAAAAGCATTAAATAAACATTATAAAATCGACAAAACCCTCTGAAGAGATGGTCAAATTACAGCTGGAGATGTAATGACATAGGCCCATATACTAGCCTGCAAATTTGTTGGGTCCAATCAAGTACCCCAAAATGCTTAAGCCTATGTAACAGTAGTAGTGATTCTGAGTGATTATAAACTAAACACAAGTCTCTCGTAAAACATATGTAGGACTTGGAATGGCAGATTAATACACCAGATGCGTGGCAAAAGCAATGTAACTTAATATTGCAGACCCAGAGCTGCATGGCAAAAGCAACAGAACTTAATATTGCAGACCCAAAACTACCCTTCTCCCCCTTTCTCTTGAATAAGTGGATTTTTCAGGTTTTCCTAAGTACTTACCTCATTTTCTAATTCTTCTGTGACTTCGTAAAGTTTCTTCTTCATAATATGGTAATATTCAGTTTACAGTGAGTCTACCGTAGCTTTAGGTTTGGTCCAATGGGTTGGATTTCAAATGTGTTAACTTCCTCTTTCCAGAACCAATGCTCACATGCGTGGAGATAAAGTCCAAGCTCTGCACCTTAAGGATGCAGCAGAGGGCTTGTGCTTTGTTTTTACTTCATTCCAGTTTTATGTTATTGAGGCTTTTAATATTTGACATTTACTTTTAGAAGTTAACTTACTCAATGGCTCCATTGAGATTTATATGACTTGTTCACAAAATAAATGCTGAAGAAATGTGGTGATTCTAACAAATAGTGAAAGGAAGAATGGACCTTCTGCTCGCAATGTTCATTCACATTTTGACTGAAAGTTCGTATGCTGCTTTCATTTAACATGGTGTTAGATTCAATTGGTCCGATAATAGGTATAATGAGGTGGTGACTGCCTGCTATATAAATTGATTATGTGGTCATTTGAGGTGAGAGTGTGCATTCATAACTTGGTTTTACGAGGTGGATATTGAGGCTCAGCAAATAAAGCACATTACCATATAATTATTGTTTTACTAAAAATTTCTTAAACAGAAATTTTAGGATAACTGTGTCAAAATTTCAAGATCAGATAGCTTATGTTTATTGAAGTTTGCACAGGTTGATATGATAATGGTACTGAATTTCTTTGATCTTGATAGTTGCTTCTGAGGGAGGGGAAGGAGGAGATTGCTCTAGTCTTTGTGTAAATATATATAGTTCTAGTTCTTGGGTACCAAAAGGGGGCAGATTCCCCTGTTCTGGTTGTAAGCAGCTTACTAATTGCATCCCTTGGAAGTGATAGCCTATTCAAATTATTCACAGGATTGGCATGAAAAAAGTAATATCTGACCTAGCATTCATAAACATTTTCCAAACAGCATTAGTACCTATACCCACCGATTGAATTGTTAACTGTAAGTGGTAAACTTATTGCATAAGAAATAAGTCATTCCCTATCTGTTTGACAATTTTCACTTTAATTTCATAGACTCATCGCTGTAAGAGTAATAGCTATGAATATTTCTCTAGGCAAATAGAAGAGACACACGAAATTAAATGGCTTGGTTAACTCAGACTGCTACCTTTTCCTTATACAATGAGTTTTGATTGTACAAAACTTCTGACAGTGTATTTGTCCCTTTCTTCTTCATATTCCTCAGGGAACTACAATAACTCACTAGATTCTTCTTATTGTTATTACAGTATTGCACTTGTAGTGGACAATCCTGAAATGTATGACCACATGCTGGAAACTTTCCACTCAAAAGCCACTGTGAGATTTGTTATCCTATTGTGGGGTGAGAAATCATCCCTTCCAATTGAAGCAACAGAAGAATTGTCTGTATATAGTTACAAGGAGATTATAAATCTCGGCGAGGAGAGTCGTTTGAAGTTGCTTGATTCTGAAGAAGCTAGTAAGTTTCTTCATATCAGCCATTGAATAACTTCTATCAAAATGTGTATTTGTAAAAGAGCATCATAACATAACGGGGAAGCTCTTGGCACTTTGATTGCAGATACCTGTGTTTCTAAATCTACTAGATCATTATGTTTGGTACTCCACTTAACCGAGATTAGAGGCTCCAATAGATCTTTCCGAGTGATAACATTGTGCTCTTTTGCCTTATCTTGAACTTTCCCTAACATGGTAACATCATCTTGTTATGACCAAAATTAAGCACCTAGCTTTCAGGGACTAAAATTTACTTAACCCAATGTCTTGATAAAGCCACAGAACACTTATCTTTGAGGTTGCAGTTAATCTAGGGGTTGATTGTTTTTTCTGGGTGATGATAATAGGCTTGCTCATGTGGTTTTGTACAGCTGTCTGTGATTCAGCTTTTTTCCTTCAATATGACTGTTGATTGAATGGCAACATTTGGTGAATCACATTGCAATGTAATTTCAACCTTCTGATATCATGTTGTAAACACATTCCTAGTAATATCTGGTGGATTGCACCATAGCTTGTGATTCCAGTTGGTTGAGATTATCATTCTCACTCAAATTAGATGGCTATTGGCCTCCAAAACTATGGGTCACTTGTGAAACCTGGCAGATGTAGGATTGAAGGCCTAATTCAATATACTTCTGTTAGCACACAGAAAAGAGCTTATTAAAATCTATCTAGATGGAATGATAGAGGTTGTATATCTTGTGAGAATTCAAGATGAATGTTAGAGAAAGTGACTTAGTCAATTCTTTAGCCAGTTTAACTCCCGTTATGGTCGCTCCAACATTGGGGTATGAATAGTCCTCATGACCCTTTATACACAAATGATTGTCCTTGGATTTTACAATTGCACAAGGCATAGACTAGGTCATTAAGATTTTTCCATCTGTTACGTAAGATCAGATGTTGCATGCTTACCTTGTTTATTATCAATGGTCAGAAACACCTTCATCAGATTAATGATGAGCTTGCTGACATCTGATTTAGCACACCATTGATGCACTTTAAGGTTTGTGGCTGTATGAAGCATAGATAACACACAATATATTCATACTTATTACACTGCTTTTATATATATCATCTGTGGATTATATTATCTTGCTTTCTAAGTGGTTACTCAATTTAAGGTAGTTAAATCATTGGGAGAAACATGGTTGACATGCTGAATTAATTTCAGGGCAGCAATATACATATGAGGCCATCAGCTCTGGTGATGTTGCTACGCTTGTCTATACCAGTGGAACCACTGGGAATCCTAAAGGTGTCATGCTTACGCACAAAAATCTGCTGCACCAGGTTTGCTTTTTTCTTGTTTATCTATCGGTAATGTCTCAACTATGTTTTTAGGGTATTCAAAGAGTGGAAAGGCCTGATAACTTGGTGGATAAGAGTATCCCCTATCTGGCTGCTTGATGAACTTTAAAAATTGATATGTTTTAAAGGTCTCAGGGTCATTATGCCTTTCCTATAACAGTTAGATGCATAATTTGCTTAATTGAAGTTATGTTTTAACCGCCTTATTTTTCGCTTTATTAAATTGGTCTTGATAGCATATTGACTATTAATCACTCTTCATATTATAGCTGACTCTCAATATACTTGAACACAAATTTTGATATTCAGAAACCTTAAGGGAAGACCCAACACATTGTTATTTTCTATTACATTGTGAAATACTAGACTCCAGTGTCAGCAGTAGATTCAGGAAAGTATCATAGAATCTTTTGTAGTGGCAAAGATTGATTGTTTGTCAACTTTGCAAAGCGGGTATATGGGTTAATTATAGAATAGAATAAAGTTAAGTTATTTAATACGTTTATCTGATCCAATGTTTTGTTGTCAGTTGAGCACATCTTTCTTGCACGTTAAATCGTGGGAAAAGTGCTGCCACTAATTCTTAGTATGAAAGTTCACTAATTGTTAATGAAATAGATACCAGATGAGCAGTCATCCTCTGTTAAAAAGTGGCTTCAATGATTTTTATGTTCCTATCTTGTTGCCTCTGGAGCAAAATGTGCATCAAGAAAGAATAAGGAGTATTCAGAAAGAGCAAGCAATTTCAAGGAATAAAAATACTCTTCGTCCCACTTTGCCTCCAATTTTCAATTAGCAATACTGTTTGATCTGAGAGTCAAAGCATATATTAGTTTAAAAAAGCGGGGCCACATGTAATATTTGCACTTTAAGCAATTGATAGTGCAAAAATGGGCCCAGACAATTCAAATTTTATATAGCTCATTGGTTCAAGAGATGCTGAGGTTTCTAATTTTGGAAAGTGGATTACTATTTTCAGCACATCCCATAAGGGGAAAAATAATAGAAAGTGCACATTTTATTTTATTTGGCAAAAAATATTATTTAGTTTTCTGTAAATATGAAAAGAAAAAGAAAAATGTCAGTCCACACAGGCCTAAGATGCATAAATTTCACTTCATCATTTATTGAAAAACTAACTATTGGCAGAGAATATAAAATCAAATGACAATTCTCGTCCTAAGGAAGGATTGCACATTCTGACCAGTGTAAATCGATTTGCCATAACCAGGAGTGGAGCAGTAGGTGTACCAGGCAATCATTCTTCGGGCAAAATTAGTGATATTGTTGTTTGCAAGTTTAAGTACTATTTGGTCCCAGAAAGTTTGTGTTGGTGCAGCCATTCATCAAAATAAGATTTCTTGATGTTGGTCTTGCTGTGGGTATTACATGTACTATGTATCATTCACTGTCTGAATTTAAATTGCAGCCTCTGATGATTCTGAACCTGTTATTGTGTAGTTCAGCTTTTGTTCTTTGTTTAGCTTCTTCGAACATATAGCACTTGGTTATGTTGTTTGCTATAATGCAACTTCAATTGCTTTAATACAGACTACTATCATTCTACTTTTGTAGTATATTGCTATTGGTTCCAATATTCTATTAGTTTTTTTCTCAATCCTTTATGATTGTGCTTATCTTCTGGAATGCTTGGGAATAGACTGAACGCTCCTTTGCTCATGAATCCCCATTGTTCACTTACCAATTTGCTTTCTCCATCTTCTTTTGTAGATTACAAACTTGTGGGACATTGTACCTGCTGTGCCTGGGGACAGATTTCTGAGCATGCTCCCTCCTTGGCATGCTTATGAGCGTACCTGTGAATACTTCATATTCACCTATGGAATTGAACAAGTATACACAACGGTGAAAAATTTAAAGGTAGTTCTATTTTTTCCCTCTTCCTGTTTAGATATACTATATCACATTATGCAGACTATTGAAAATTTTATAGAAAGTTTGGCAGCCTACAGGAATGGCATTCAATGGCGCACAATTTTTGTTTGTTCAGATATGTAAACTCTTCCTCCTATCATGGAGTATTGCAGTCTTATCTGTGCTTTTGTTGGTGTTGTAGGAAGATCTTCGAAGATATCAACCTCACTATATGATCTCAGTTCCACTGGTTTATGAGACACTTTACAAGTAAGTCTATTCTCTGGAACTTCTAACATAGGAATTGCACCACTTTAACTTCTCAATACGATTAATATGCTTATCTCTGGAGCAATGGGTTTCATCAGCAGGAGGGAAAAGAAAATCAAAAATGATTTTTGAATTTTATTATTTACTTATCTATAAATATAGAAGAAAGTTCTAGATAGTTAGAACTGATTCTGAAAAGAATATTTGGCATTTGATATCTAAAGCTAATGAACTCAAAAAGCTTTTTGTTTTCTGTGCACCATAATTATACTAATAGCAGAAGACGTACCTTGGTGCTTGTGGTCAAACTTTCTGCTAAATAACATGTCCTCAGTGTCTTCTATTTCTGGATTGCCATTTTGTTATTCCAGTTGTGTCAACTTATTTTCACATTAATGTAGTATGCAATTATTCCTTCTTTATCCTTCATAATCATTGATTTTGTGCTGATAAATTCTCTAATTCTAGGAAATTTTCTCTGTTATTACTGACATTGCAGTGGAATTCAAAAGCAAATCCACACCAGCTCCACTGTGCGTAAACTAGTTGCACTTTTCTTCATTAAGACCAGTATGGCTTTCATGGAGGCCAAGAGAATTTATGAGGTGTAATCTTGGTTTTCCTCTATTCTCCTGAACTTCAATATGCTGTGTACTTTCTGTCCACTTAATTCAAGAGGTTCATTAGATCTTGTCGTGTTATATTATTTTGACTTCTGTTCCAAAATGGAAGTATATTTAGTTGTATTTTCTATCAGTAGATAACCTGCTAGATGGTCATATACTTTGATCAAGTCTATCTTTTAAGCATTTCCCCATTAAGGTGTTAAAAGCTAAAATATATTGATGTTTTCCATAACATAAGGTTACATGTAGCTCTGCGGTGTAATGTGATCCTTTTTCTCCTTTTGCTTTGAAAATGAGAGAAGATCCAGGTTTGTAAAGGATACTTGCTGCATGCTCATATCGTGTTTCCTGTTTCCTCCCACCTATCTCTTCTGACATTTCTTTCTTAGGACTATGGTTACTTTTTCCTGTTTTGCTGATTTCTCCACCTGGGTGGCAGAAAACCAGGATAAGGGTACATATGCTATTTGTGCCAAATTCCAAAACTTATTGATGGAAATTTGTTTGCTACTCATTCTTTTTTTGCTAACTCAACAAGTATTTTTTCCATTCCAAATCCATGAAGACTATATGTGATTATCAAAAGGAGGCTAAAGAGCCTTGATGAAAGATATAGGAAGAGAACTGGAAATATGTCAGAAGATAATTTGAACAATAAACATCCTTTTTGTGAATACGAGAAGATTCGTTAAAAAGATTTTTTTTTCCCTTTTAGTGGGTGAGAGAATTGTTTAAAGGCTTTATACTTTCCCAGTATTAGACTGCTCTATTTATAATATTACGAAGGGTAAGAAATATTATGTCTCTTCTAATATAGGAGAGAGACTTTTTATAATAGCAATATAATATTCTAACTAACATACTACCCTTAAGATTCCCTCTCAAACTAGAGCATGTATATCATAAGTGCCCAGTTTGTTATAAATATGTTTAACTCGAGAACCACCGAGAGACTTTGTAAATAAATCAGCTAACTGATCACTCGAGCTAACAAAAGAAGTAACAATCTCCTTGGACAACAGCTTCTCTTCGACAAAGTGATAATCTATCTCAATGTGTTTGGTTCTTCTGTGAAACATTGGATTTGTTGCAATGTGGATTGCTGCCTGATTATCACAAACAAGTTTCGTAAGACCAGAAGAAGCGATACCAATCTCCTCGAGAATATTCTTCACCCATATTAGCTCACAAATAGCCACTCCTATAGCTCGATATTCTGATTCAGCACTTGAGCGGGCAACTATATCCTATTTCTTACTTTCCAAGAAATAAGATTTCCTCTGACAAATACACAGTAACTGGAGATAGACCTTCTATCAGAAGGACTACCTGCTCAATCTACGTCTAAATACCTAACAATCTCCATGTGCCCGTGATCACTGTAAAGTAGGCCTTTCCCACGTGAGCCTTTAATATACCTTAAAATTGGAATGACTGCTTCCCAATGTCTTTCTAGTGAAGAGTTCAGAAACTGACTGACAACATTGACTGCAAAGGAGATACCCGATCGAGTAACAGTAAGATTTCTTCTTTCTAGGGTCTTGTGTCTCTTCTCGACGCATTCTTCATCGGCATTCTTGCCTCAAGGTCTTTGGGAGTACTTGTTCTATTCTACTTGAAATGAGCGAGCAACCTTCTATATCTCCCTGAATCTGATATTAACTCCCTCTTATCTGGAAGAAGCTTCACACTTGGGTCTATAAGTGAGTCACAAGGTTGTGCACCAAGTAAACCTGCCTCACTCAAAGTATCTAATGCATATATACGTTGAGAAATAAATAACTTTTGTTTCGACCGTGCAACCTCAATACATAGAAAATAGTGAAGTGACCCTAAGTCTTTGGTTTGAAATTGCTGATGAAGAAAAGCCTTCAACTCGTCAATCTCTTTTCTATCATCACTTGTTATGACAATATCATCCACAGACACAATCAAAGAAGCCATTTGCCCGATGAGCACTGATAGAACACTGCATGATCTACACTACGAGTCATGCCAAATTCAAGGACTGTGGTATTGAAGCGTCCAAACTATGCCCTCAGAGATTGCTTGAGGCCATACAGAGCCTTTTTAAATGACATATCTTTTGAGACTCCCTTTGAGCAACAAAACTTGGCGGTTATTCCATGTACACCTCCTCATCAATATCACCATTCAGGAAACATTCTTGATATCCAACTGATGAAGTGGCCTATGGTGAATAGATGCCAAGCAAAGAAAAATACGAACAAAAGACATCTTAGCAACAGGAGAAAAAGTGTCATCATCAAGCTGAGCCTTCAAACGATCTACTTGACCATCCGGTGATACCTTTATTTATATACCCATCGGCAACCAACAGGGCACTTGCTGACTGGCATATCAGCTAACACCAAGTTCCATTATGGTGTAAAGCCGATATCTTCTCAAGCATAGTAGCTCGCCAACCAGGGTGAGCACATGCCTCTGCCATAGACTTATGAATGGAAATAGAAGAAAGAAAGGCAACAAATGATGATTATGAAGGAGGTCAAGAGGCATAAGAAATGAAGTTAGATATAGGATGCCGAGTGGTGCAAGAACAAGTATCTTTACGTAGAGCAATGGGCAGGCCAAGGTCAGACGGTTGAGCAGGAACTGGATCTGGAGACGACGAATCAGATGATACCGGGGCAGGTGGCAATAAACGTGGATGGCGTGGGTAGACTTGTAGGTTTGGTCTATCTAGATGTGCAGCAGGAGACAGTGGAGAATTAGAATCAGGAGCTGAAGCGAGGTCTGAAGTAAGAGAAGGTGCCAGAGATGAATCAAAGGTGGGCACTCGAAGCAGTAAAGACTTGACCACGGTTTCAACAGTGGTGGTTGAAGGAAAAAAGGGTGTATGTTCAAAAAAGGTAGCATCAGTGGACACAAACCATCGAATTAATTAAGGAGAGTAATAACAATAACCCTTTTGATGCCGAGAGTACCCAAGAAACACATACTTGATGGACCGAGAACCTAACTTATCTACCCTAGGGGAAAGATTGTGGACAAAGCAGACACATCCAAAAACCCGAAGAGGGAGCATATAAATAGTATCATGAGGGAACAAAATGGAGAACGATATTTGATCATGTAGCATAGATGATGGCATGTGGTTAATAAGATAGCACGATGTAAGTACAGCATCATCCTAAAAACGAAGAGATACATGTCTATGGAGAAGAAGTGTACAAGTTGTCTTAATGAGATGACGATTCTTTCTCTCAGCCACCTCATTCTATTGTGGAATATGTGCACAAGATGACTGGTGAAGAATGACGTGAGAACATAGAAATGAGGAGAAAGAAGCAGAAAAGTATTCTTTTCTACTGTCACTTCGAAGAATTTGAATAGAGACACCAAACTATGTGTGAAAATATAAAACACTTCAGAACATTCTTTCATTAAAAGCAGCCATGTCATACGAGACTAATCATCGATAAACGTAACAAAATAATGAAACCCAGATTTAGAAGTAGATAGACAAGAACCCTAAATATCAGAATGAACAAGAGAAAAGGGCTGCAGCCTATTTATTGACTCGATTAATGAAAGAACTACGCCTATGTTTGCCTAACTGACAGGACTTATAAGAAAATTCTTTGATTGACCCTAAACTAGGAATCATTTTCTTGACACTAGGCAATGAAGAATGACCAAGGCAAGAATGGACTTGTTCTTGTGAAGGGGCAACAACACGTGGTAGATTGAGGGACATCGAGATAGTACAGTGCTCACTCCTCACGCCCGGTACCAATCTTCGAGCCAGTCTTTAAATCCTAGATTGACACAGAGTCAGGAGTAAATGTCACAGAACAACGAAGGTGTTTGGTAAGCCGACTAATAGATAAAAGATTAAAGGGAAATTTTGGAAGATAGAGGATAGATGATAAAGGAATAAAAGATGTAGGGTGTGCAGTTCCAATTCCACGAGTAGAGGTAGAAGACCTATCTACAAGTGTGACATTAGAGAACGTACCAGGTCTAAAATTAGATAGTAAACGGACATTACCACAAATATGATTAGATGCACCAGAATAAGAAACCAAGAAACAAGGTCAGGCATAGTATGGGACATAAGAGCCATTAATGAACTAGCCTAGGCAAAAGAGGCAGTCGAAACGGGATGCATGGCTTATTTGGATGCCTTAAATTGTAGAAACTTAGAGTATTTATCCCCTGCAATAGTCAGCGAAGCAGGAAGTGAAAGGACTGCAGAAGTAGAAAGTTGGGCTGAATTTGTTTAAACAGCATTAGCACTCTAAGAAGGGCGACCATGAAGAGTCCAACACTTTTCTTGAACATGACCAAGTTTATTACAATAACTGCACTATGGTCGTTTGCCATTATTAGAGTGGCCTGCCCATGTCCAGAAGTACCACGACCTCGACCATGGCCTCCTTGAACATAATTATCATCAGGAGCTGAAGTAGGGGCAACCAAAGCAGACTGATCTTCTTGTGGAGAAGACCAAAGAGTGAGGATGAGCATGTTGTACTCGAGCATAGGTACCATTCAAAGCAGGCAAAGTAGAATCAAAAAGCAACTGAGACCGAATAGCATTATATCGAGAATTAAGACCATGCAACCAAAACATCAAAGACAAGTTATCCCATTGTTGCTCAATCACCTTAGGATCTGTACTCAGAGAGAAAATATCACGAAATTTAATCATGGCAATCTGAAATTGGTTATAATAATCAGTTAGGTCCATATCCGACTATGCACGTAACATATCAAACACAACATCAAAGGCCCGAGTGACTTGATGGGAATATCGCACTTGGACTTCTAAGTTTAGCAGTTGCGAAAACATGTCTGAATAAGAGCTTTATGGATTGCCAGAGCAAACTCACCAACTAAGCATCAACATGACGCCAGGCATGAGCATGTCTTAACCGCCATGTTGTCCAAGAAACCAAATCTTAACCGCCACGAACCAAGATGAGTAATTTTTGCCATTCAATTTGACTGTTGTAAGGTGGGAGTACCAGAAAAGAAAGGCACAACAATTGATGAAGTAGCAGCAACTTGAGTTCTTGATGACTCAGTTTGAGTCTTTGTTTTCTCGGTAGAATTAGATTCCATGATAACAGAAAAATTAATCGAATGTGCAGCAGCCTACACTATAACAACGGTACTCCCACAAGCCAACTCAACGATCAATCGAGGGCAGACAAACCAAAAAATCAATTTAGCATATTTTCATTTTTTTGTCTTTCTTTCTCGGTTCCTTTCCCTTTTTTTTTTTTTTTTAATAAGACTCAAATGAAAATGGTAATTACAAAAAAAAATGCATAATGAAGTGGAATTTCACAAAACCAACTGGAAAATCGAACTGGGTAGAGAAGGGCGACCATATTGGAGAGAGGAGGTCGCCGACCGGAGCTCCAATGACGGCACGTGAGTTCACACGTCGGGAGGTGGCGGCGTGTTTTGCCACGCTTGGCCTCCGATGATGGTGAAATTTCACAAGTTGGGTCGGATTTGGATGGAGAAGCCACTGGTGGTGGCGGTAGCAAGATAGTGGCTGGATTTGCATAGACCTAAAAAAAAGGTTCGGCCAAAAGGGTGGTGGTGGTGGCGGCACCACTGGCCGTGTTTGGATAGAGAGGGAATTAAAGGTTAATGTGACGGTTTTATATATATATATATATTACATATATGCAATATATGTATATGTTATTTGTTTTCTATTTTAGTTTTAGGAAAATGAGGGGGTGGAAATTCTAATGTCTAAACCTAGCTCTAGATACAATGTTAGAGAAAGACTAGACATTAGGATTTGAGAGAATGGTTTAAAGGCTTCATATTTTTACAATACTAGCCTGTTCTATTTATAATATCACGAAGGGTAAAAAATATTATGTCTCTTCCGATGTGGGAGAGGGACTTATTACAATAGAAATATAATATTCTAACTAACACACTACTCGTAACACTAATATATGACCATCTCCTCTTGCTTTCCTCAAGTGTCATAGATATAGTAATTCATTGGAAGAAAATTTCTCTATTATCAACTATTTGTTAGAATTGCTAATACTTAATATATGAATTTAAATTTCGTTATTTTAAGAAACATTTTATTCAAAATTTTATTTAGAGGTACTTATGTCCCAGGAATATTTACTTTTCTAATCTATTTCAATGCCGGCAATAATATAATCTTAGTAAACCTATCCCCTACCTTCCTTCTCTATTATAAACCCTAAGCCTTATTCCTAAATTAAGAATCAAGGTTCTTATCACACTTATGATGTTTAGTTATCCTTCCAATACTCCATTATATTGAAACAAATTAGGCTTTTGAGGGAAGTAGATGGAGACTGCTTTTTTGAAACAAATTTGAGTTCATGGGTGGTCTTTTTGGATTGGGAGATTTTATGACTATACTGCTAATAGCATACAAGATGTTGTAAGTAGCTTGTAAAGATAGGTTTTTGTTTTTGGGCTCTACCCCCCTGGTGCACTGAAATTAATTTTTTAACATTCAAAGAAAAGATTTCCATATTGTGATCAACCAATTTTGTTCCAGCTTGGAGCTGGATATTAGTTGACTAATGACAGACCAGTGATAGTATTTGGTTAAATAGTATACTCCCATTTTGTTTGGTCCAGTGCAGTAGATTATGTTTACCAACACATTCGAATTGTTGCGTATCATATGCTTGTTTTTTAACATCTTTCTCTGAAGTCTTCTTCAATTATTTGATGGTTATTTATCTGTTCTCTGAGCACTTTGTGAACTTGTTTTAACCTTTCCTAGGGGAAATGTTTAACGAAAACCACGAAGCAACCTTCATACCTTGTTTCAGTGGTTGACTGGTTATGGGCAAGAATCATTGCTGCTATATTGTGGCCTATACACTTGTTGGCAAAGAAAATTGTTTACAGCAAAATTCACTCTTCCATCGGCATCTCAAAGGTTCTATACATTTTATTTGTTACTTGTTTTAGGTATTTCTTGTTGTTATTGTCATTTTAATAATGCTGCCACTGGTTGGCAGCGTGGAATTTAGTCAGATTGTTATCAGAAGCTTCCTTGTACATCTGCAGGCTGGCATAAGTGGAGGTGGGAGTTTGCCCTCATATGTTGACGAGTTCTTTGAGGTAAGGAGTTTCTACATTTTTGGCTATGTAAGGCAAAGATTGGGAGCCATGTTTCTAAACTAGTCTAGTTTTGATAACCCACAGGCCATTGACATAAAAGTTCAGAATGGATATGGTCTAACAGAGTTATCTCCTGTTGTTGCTGCTCGACGCCCATATTGCAATGTAAGAAATGCATCCACTGCATAAATTTATGTATCTACCTTTCTTACTTTTAACACCGATGTTGCTAGTTATATGTGCAACTGATAAGCAGCTAAAGACTTATGAAGACCAGTGGTTTTAATTTTTCTGGTGGTTAAAATGTGAGTGAATGGAATGCAGATAATGACCATACACTGACTCCTTTGATTCTTAAGATTTTGTTTGGATTGGAATAAGGAGAAAATTGTCTTCATCTCTGAAAAAAAAGAAAAAAGAAAAATAGAACACCATGTGAGCTGAATTCCGCAAGCTCCATATGCCAATATTATTCAGAAACTGGAACTTGTGATCATATGCATAATATAGACGCACGTATTTCTTTTCCTTGTTTTCGTCCATGAGGTGGAGGATACAGTAGTCATTGGAGAAGGTAGGATTAGATCACAGAGTGGACCTAAAGTGAGGAATTGTGAACGTTGTGGTCCTACAAAATTCAAAATTAGTACGAGAATAGTTCATTAGTCGTTACATTAAGTACAATAAATGAATAAAACCAAATCCTCTCTACACGCTTAAGTTTTTAGATGAGGTGGTAATTCAACTTGGTATCAAATCCCAACAAATCACGCTGCATGTGAGGGGGCGTATTAAGTTCAATATATAAAAAATACCAAATTCTCTCTACAAGCTTAAACTTTTAGATAAGGTGGTAACTCAACTAACCTTAGGATTCTTTAGACTTAGTGAGACCCTTCTTCATTCATGTGTGACATTTTAATTTGTCCACGTGTGAACCTTCTTTCAATTACCAAATCAGGTCACATGTGAAGGGTAGTGTTAGAGTATTATTCCTCCCACATAGAAAGTTTATAAAATCTAAGACCACTTAATAAGATCCTGCGCTACTCTACCTAGCATCAATTGGCTTTAGGTTGATACCTCAAGATTTTTTAGATGGTATCAGAGCCCAAGTTATGGGTCAGTTATAATTGTCCAGGTGTGACCCTTCTTCATTCACGTGTTTCGTGCTAATTTGTCCATGTGTAACCTTTCTTTATCCACGTGTAACGTTCTAATTTGTCCATATGTGACCCTTTTTTCAATTATCAAATTAGGTCATACGTGAGGAGAAGTGTTAAGAGTGTTATTCCTCCCGCATAGAAAGTTCATAAAATCTATAACCACCTAATAAGATCCTGGGCTACTCTACCTAATACCAATTGATTTTAGTTGGAATTTCAGGATTCTTTAAATGGTATCAGAGCCCAGGTTATGTGCGTGTTCGGCAACAGCTTTTCAAGTAGCTTTTAGTGTTTTGACACTATTTTTCTAAATTATTACTTTCGGTACACTAGCGTTTCAAGTAGCTTTTAGTATTTCAATAAGAATTTCTCAAAAGCTAAAAATTTTAGGCTTTTAGTTAGCTTTTAACTTTTCATTTTTTTTTTGGCAATTTTACTCTTTTTGTATTTTTTTTTTCAGTTTTTCTATTGTTTCTCCAATCTCTTTCTATATTTTTACCTTTTCTTTTACAAATATAAATAAGAAATAATATAAAAATGAATTTCAAATTCTATATAATCAACATTACTAAAAATATAAGTTTTATTAGTATTTTTTTTGACAAGATAATTTTGAATCTATTAAAATTAATTTTTATAATATTGATACAAATGTTTTATCAAAAAATTAGTTATATTTTAATACTAAAATATGATTATAAATATATCTAATTATGAAATATATTACCTTATTCCTATAATAGTAATAATAATTATAATTATCATAACAACAACAATAATAATAACATGATATTAATGTCTTTTTACGTCATTTTACATTCATTAGCTAATCTGATAGCTAATTTTGCCGAACAAAAGTTATCAGCTAAAAGCTAAAGTATAACAACTATCAGCTGCCCTAACAGCTCAATTTGCTGAGTAGGCCCTATTGGCCAATTATATTTGTTTACGTGTGACCCTTCTTCATCCATGTGTGACGTTCTAATTTGTCCACGTGTGGGCCTTCTTTATCCACGTGTAACGTTCTAATTTGTCCATAATTTGTCCACGTGTGACCCTTCTTTCAATTACCAAATCAGGTCACACATGAGGAGGAATGTTAGAGTATTATTCCTCCTACATAGAAAGTTCATAAAATCTAAAACCACGTAATAAGATCTGGGCTACTCCACTTAGTACCACTTGGTTTCAGGTTGGAATCTCAGGATTCTTTAGAATATCAACCACATGTATTTGGTGGAGTTGCTTAGGCATTACCCTGTCCATTGAAAGGTGGTAAAACCAGTAATTCATGGTATGTTTCTAAATATATTCAATTTGTTTCACTTATTTATTACATCTCATGCCTATATATACACACCCCTTCTGAATTGATATGCCATTTGACTATATCCCAATTTTAACCGTGAAGGTTCTTGGCTCGATTGGCCATCCGCTTCAGCACACAGAGATAAAAGTTGTAGATGCTGAAACAGATGAAGTTCTTCCTCCAGGTTCAAAGGGCATCGTCAAAGCTAGAGGACCACAAGTGATGAAGGGTTACTACAAGGTGAACTTTTAATTTCCTTTTTACCTTTTCTGATGAATACTTTGAACCTTTATGCATTAGATGCATCTGCAACAGTTCAAAAATTATTGGCCTGATAAGACCTATGTCGTAGGCCTTCTTCCATTTTGTGTAATTGTTATGGATTTTGCTGACTGATCTCCCTTCATTGTTTACTAATCATATGCTTATATGGAAATTCTATGTACTTCAATAGTTTGTTAGAGATCTATATTCTTTAAAAGTTATTGATGTTACAAAATTCATCTGTGTTAGACCTTCTCATCTCTTTAGACACTGCAGAAATGCTGTTTCATTTTACATCTTATGGCATTTGCAAATTTATTAGTTGTAGTGAATACTCTCATGGCATTATGTTATGATGGTCCAGATATAACCATCTTAGTTGATAGAGCCGTCAAAGAATGGTACTTCATCCATCCGAGAAGCACTCCCACTTTCTTTCCAAACTAAGTCCTCTTTGACTTTAGAAACTGGAGTTTTCTTTCCTTTGATATTCAATCCTGTTCAGTACTCAGATTATGGTACTCTTATGCTAGAACTTGAGATGTAAATCATGAGGGGGAAAATAGATACAGAAATGGTTTAATCCTGTGTTTTTATTATGTTTTCTTAATTTCTTTTTGAAGTCAAAAGAGACTGTAATGAGACAATCTCTTATGGGATTGGAGTTGTATTTACCAGATGAGAGATTTTATGTCTTCATTATCAAGACTATTATGATATCTCAGACGGGGAACTGATTGTGCTGATTAATGTATCATGTCCTTCTGTTGTATCCTCACAATATGTGAAGCATGCGTGCTGGAAATGCACATGGCGGGTAGAGAGCATAACCCTGATTATATTATCTAATAGTGGAACAAGCTGAGTTCTGAATTGCACACAATCCATTTTGCAATTTATCACTGCAACTATTTCAGGGTTGAAACTTCCTACACTCTATCAATTAGTTTTCTGTTTGATGAATTTGTTACCATAAGCATTTACCTCGAGTCTGAAACATTTTACTTTGACTTAGAATCCAACGGCAACGAGGCAATCAATAGATGAGAATGGTTGGCTGAACACTGGTGACATTGGCTGGATAGCACCGCATCATACTCTAGGGAGATCTCGGCATTCTGGAGGTGTTATCATTCTTGAAGGACGTGCAAAGGATACTATAGTCCTTTCAACAGGTAATTATGAGGTTAATTGTTGTAATCTGTCTTTCCTATGTCATCTCCGTAATTCTGCAATGTAGCTCTTTAACCTATCTTTTGAGAATTTTGATTTGCAGATATTCAGCCACAATCTCCATTGTAATTCTACTATTTTGACAAGATGGGCCTTTTCCTAACTAAATTTCTTTGAAACAGCTTCTAGGATGGCCACAATCTCCATTTTAATTCTACTTTTTGATAAAAATGGCCCTTTTCCTATCTAAGTTTCTTTTGAAAAAGCTTCCAGAAACTCAAATCTCATGGAACTTTCTGCTTTCTGTATCTTGTAAAGGAAGCAGTTTCATGTCTTGTTTGGTTATTTTATCTCTGCTGTATCTTGTTTCCATCGATGTATACAGAGTGATATTTTATCCGTACCACTTTTTCCTTTTCGTGTTCTTCACCATGTTTATGGTAGTTCACTTGATAGCAAAGTTGTTGGCAGCTCTTTAGCGTATTCCATAAAGCATGATTGTATAGTATTAATCCTCACATGATGCGTGGGAAATAGGTGAGAATGTAGAACCATCTGAAATTGAAGAGGCTGCAATGAGAAGTAGTCTGATTCAACAGATTGTTGTCATTGGCCAGGTGAACTTACTTTATAATTTGGTTTTATGAATTCCTCATTTTCCCTAACATCTGTGCGAGGAACTGAACTTCTTTTCCTTTTCCTATTATCCATATAACGTGAAGGATCAACGACGTCTTGGAGCTATTATTGTACCAAACAAGGAAGAGATTTTATCTGCTGCAAAAAGCTTATCCATCTTGGATTCTGATTCTTCTGAACTTAGCGGGGAAAAAATGGCTAGTTTATTACATGAAGAGCTACGGAAATGGTAAGTATTGACTGATAACTTAGTGTAACAAATTTTTGTGAGCACTGCATAGGTGGTGAATTTTACAAGTTTATTACCACCAGTTTCTTTGTCAACGAACCAAAGGGAAATTTCGAGAATCACATAATCATTCTCAGAGCTGCTCGCTGCATCATGTTCTCATCTTTATCAACTGATCTATGTAGAACTGTAGTGTAGTTTCATGACAGAGTTAAATGTTACTTCATAGAACTTTTGGCGTGGGTTTGGTTCTACTTCTAACATTTATTTCATTCCTCAGGACTGCAGAGTGTTCATTCCAAGTAGGACCGATTCTTGTTGTAGATGAGCCTTTTACGGTAAAATTCTCGGACCATCAAGGCACATCAATTTATAATTCAATAACAAATTAGTATTAACTATTAAGTTTCTGAAAGCGTCATATTATGTATACAATTACTTCCTGCTTGCAGATTGATAGCGGTCTAATGACTCCGACCATGAAGATTAAGAGGGACAAAGTTGTAGCTCTTTACGAAGAACAGATAGAGAATCTGTACAAGTGACTTTAATGGAGTCTTCAGGTACTTGGCATTGAATTTCTACCATTGTGCCTCCTAGAAGTACCTAAAAGAAAGAAGAACAGGCATGTGTATTTTTAGAGAAGAATGATAAAGCAATCACATTGACAATTTGGCAAACTTTAAGATGAGGTTTACACCTGCATCTGTTGTAAAATGGACGAAAATAGATCCAATTGTATTTGAGTAATCAAACCTTGTAGCAGATGTTTGTTTGCAATTGTCAAACCAGTGAATAATTGAGTGTCTTTTCTTAGATATGTTAACTTAATGCTTGTAATTTCAGAATTTTACTAAACTATTGTTTGTATAAATGCATTTTATGTGCTTTACAGACTTAATGTTTTCAGAATGTTACTAAGCAATGCTTGTAATTTCAGAATGTTACTAATCCAACTGAATTAAACTCAAGAAGTGACCAAATTAGTCTTTTAATTTGTATCTCAAACGTTCTATCACTAAATTAATCTGTGAAATACTTTTTCTCCAAATCCGGCTTATATTACTCCCCTCACCGTATTGTCATGACCCATGACACTAATACAGGCTGGCATCCGTGAAAAATAAATTGTAACATTTTTTGGAGAAAATGAGTTAAATAACCCTTTTTCTCAAGTAACATAACTTATGTTTGCAACAAATGAGTTAAATAGTCCAAATTTGAATGAGTATTGAAGACTTAAATTTATTAGGCCACCTGTTTACTTGCAATGGTCAATGAGGTACTGACTGTTTACAGTGAAAATTGAGTTTTGGGAACTGGAACTTAGACTCGAGTTATTGAGGGAAAGTATTTATTTTTCTTTTTTGAAAAATGTATGTTGTTTTCGGAACTATTATTTGATTTGTTTTCGGAACTATTTTTTGATTGGACTTTCAAAAAATTTGAAATTCTTAAAAAAGTGTAAATATAGCTTTTTTAAAAACTAAACCTTTTAGATTATGAAAAAAGAACTTTTTTCCAAAAGGTGAGCCTTGAATCTCATAGAGGACGAGTGATTGGGTTGGGACCAGGATTGTTTGAAAAAAAAAAAAAAATAGAAAGCCTAGAAATTATCACCTTCTTCTTAAATGTACAAAATTATAATTTTCCTGATGTTCAAAATTATAATTGACATTATGTAGAGTTGAAACTTAAATGACTTACAAAATTTAGTACCACAAAAATTTACCTGTTATGCTCGTCTTTTTGTGTAAATTGGATGGTAAATAAGTGTGAGATTTTTATTCTATGTCTCTTATAATTGATCAGCAAACTTTTCTTTTCTTTTTTTTTTTTTTTTAAATCTCCTTTTGGAAACATATCCTATATTAAATGTTGGATTATTTTTTCATTATCTAAAAATGGAACTAACGTCTTATATATTCTAAGGCGATTCCATTGTAAATGGTTTATCGTTTGGAGAACCTTTCCACTAATCAAATTCCATTGAACTAAATGTGCAAAAAAATTATTAAAGTTGATCAAAATAATTTTTTAAAAAATTTTTTTTTGCCCATGCTCCTAACCCAACGCCCGAGCCCTACGGGATTTCAACCCAGGTTTAAAACTTTCAATCAATGACACAGAATGGGCACCTTCAAAAAAATATAAAAATATTGTTTTTAAAGAAATATTTTAAAATATTATATAAATAGTATGTAATATATATGGTAATTTGGGTGCCATTATCTATATTTTAAATATAAACTATATATCAAATTTATATGTGCATATTTCTTTTTTTTGGGCTCATTGTCATACTTGTTTAAAAAAGTTTATAGAAAAGATGAAATACATATACATATTCATAATTTCATTGTATGCCACGTATTATGTATTTTGTGTATCACATGAGTACTATCATCTTATATAAATATCAGAATAATTGTCAAAAATACTTTTAATTAACAAATCTTTATATAATTTTTAATATTATATCATTTTATATGAATATCAAAATCTATACATTGTACGAGAAGATACTCTAATACATACATACATATAAAAATTAATTTTTTTTATAAATTTTAAATTAAATATAACTGAACTTTAAAAAAAAAAGAGTAAAAATAATAAATTTTTATATTAACAAAAATATATATTTAATTTTAACAAGTATAATATTACACGAATCAATATTTAAATATTTACCAAAACACTCATAGAAGGGTGAATAAATCAAAACGCATTAGAATTTATAGCATCGCGTGTGGATGGCACGGCCGCGCGGGTAAAACAGTGAACAACCGTCTGTCTTGCTCTCCAAGCACAACACCACCACCCTTCCGGCGACGCGCCGCCGTGAACACCGCCGCCCTATATAAACTTCCACGCTTCCTTAACATCGTCACTCACACACCCCCTTGTTTTACATCCATAGAAAAACCAAAGTGCTTCTAGCCTAAGCTCTGAAAAAATGCTTCACCAAAGCAAAGATTTCAGCTTCACCCTTTCATAGTCATGCAATTGCCAAACGCTTTTCGACCTCATCGTCACCATTGCTTATGCTACCAGCTAACAAGGCCGCCGCTGCTGCGGCGGCTTGTTCTTCAGCCAACCCATCAAGCATTTATATGATAAGAAAGAGTTGTTTTTACAATGTTCAAACTCAGAGGTTTTTGACAAAAGAAGAAAGTCAAGAACACAGGAATTGATGAGCATCAAGCCCACACGCCAGAGCCAGCAATACTTTACGGATCATCAAATGGTCAGTTGGTTTACCTTGATTTGATGCAGAATTTTTACCAGCTGCGTATCTCAAATGCTTTTAGCTTAGAGTATTTTAAGCTTCCACTTGTTGAGAAATTACCAGATGGCCTCTTTAGCTGCAAATTTCACCAATTGAATGACGGGTCGTATGAAATGAGTGGATTTGTTCGGGAAAATGATGGGTGTTATGTAGGATTTTCGAAAAAATTGGAGGATCTGGGGAGGTGGTTGTTTCACCAAATGGTGTGGTTATGGCATTAGATAGTAAGCGTAGTAAGTTGTCTTATCGTAGATTAGGGGAGGATAAATGGACAATTTTGGAGAAAAGATCAAAAGACTCGAAATTTTTGAGTCTTCTGTTTGGGGAAGATGATCAGCGATTTTACAGTATTATAAGCCTAGGGCCTGGTGGAGATGTTGAGGTCCAGAGTTGGGATTTTCATGACCCCTTCTAATCAAAAAGAGGAATCGAATTTAGTTACCTATGGTGAAGGCAAATTCAATAATAATTACCCGTTTTTGCCAATTGATGAAACTTGCAATGAGGAAAAGCAGAGTAGATTGTGCTGCTGATCCTAAAGTGTGTCCAAGCCAAAGGCCCTTTCCTCTTAAATGGAGTCCAAAACCTGACACTATGGCCACTGAGATCTCAACCAGATAAAATGCTCCAAGGTTGACATATGCACCTAAATGTTGCCACCCGCTCCATCTGGCAACTCCTGAAGCAGGGAAAGTGAAAAGATAAACTAGTAAAATCGCCTTTAATAGTCGATGCATGGGTGATTTTCCATTTTATTTTAGGAAGCAGAGAATGCAACATTACTGATAAACATTGAAGATTGACATTTTCTTTCTCTGTTTCTCAGTAGCAGTGACATGGTCTGTAAAGATGTTGTCTAGTAGTAGCTAGCTTGTTAGTCATTTCTTCAAGTAAATAGGTAGAGCAATGGAGGCAAGACAGACCTGAAAGAACCGCTTGAAGACTATCTCAAACGAGCAAGAAACATATGAAAGGTATCATATCTTTGACATAATTGACAACTTCTTTCTCATTACTGAAAGCATATCCAAGGACATGGCTGGAGGATAGAAGAGTTGTGGTTACAATGATAACCTCTGCAATAGCAAGAACAATAACTGCCCTGACAGCCATTTGAACTGACTCAGGATTCTCTGCTCCCGGTTCACTTGAGACCCGAGTACTCTAAAGTGGTGGATGACTTCTTTGGTCAATATTGATGCGTAAAAAACCAGACACTGGAGACGTACATGCAAAAGAATATTTACCAGAGTCTTGGTGCAAACCTTGCAGCAGCACAACTTGAAAATGGGATGAAATAGTGCATTGTTGAAATTAGTTGGCTGTCAGAAAGATTAGAATACATCAACATCAGTTATGGTAACTTCTGAGATCACCAAATAGGCATACCAGCACAAAATCATACCATATTGAAAGCACTGAAGACTCAAGTTAGGGATTTGGCAGACGTCCAGAAGGCAATATAATCAATTCGAATGTCCACCACTCAAGACTGGGATCACAAGCTTGAGTATTCAAAAGTAACGGATATAGAATCAACAACGAGAACTGTGTATGATCTATCTATCACAGGAAAGAATATGGAATGAACTTACCAAACCATAGTAGTACCAGGGATAGCAAATTGGAAGAATTCCCTTATTCATGGGAAAGCATCTCGTGAGAAAGAAAGACGCGTCTTCTCACACACTGAAGAATTCTTTACATACAGAGCAAGCGATATGACATTCGGCCAATTGGATAAGCCTATTGACAATGCTGCTCCTGCAATTCCTAATTCAAATTTAAATAGTAGGATCCAACAAATTGGTATTTGAAAAAGTCGAGCTGCAGCTGAACTTAAGACCATTGCCATAGTCAGGCTCTGAGTTTGCAAGTAGCGAATCAGCGACTGAAGAATAGCAAAAGGAAACAGTGTAGGTATGAGCCAAACTGCATATCTGCCTGCTTCATGAGAAATTGTTAGGTCTTGGCCTACAAAAATCAGTACTTTGTCCAAGAAGACCCATAAAATAGCTATTGGAATACAGACACCAATAAGAGATATAATGGCGCCATAAGTATAAACTCCAAGCTTGTGGTATTGTTCAGCTCCATAAGCTTGCCCGCTTAGAGTTTCCAGGGCACTTGACATTCCCCACTGTCCATGAAGATCAGTGCTCAGTCAGCTTCTGTTGGAATCAATGTTAGTCTTACATGTTTAACTATTTTAGAAGAATCATCTATATGTCTTATAGTTGCTAAGTGTGGAATTCGATTTGATTAATCAATGAATGTAGAATGAATTCTATATCTTATTCTATGGAACTCAGTTAACATGCTCATCTAAAGTGAGAATTCAGTTTGAGGTTCACACGGTAAAAGGACTAGACCTATCCTACCTCCCCCTATGCCTACTCGTAGAACAAGAAAATTTCAACGAATTCGCTTGACTCGAAAATTCTGTAAGATAGTGTGTTTCATAGTGGCATATATGTTTGGTCTAGCTAACGAGTAAAGAATCTGAATTTCTAGACTAAGTTATGTTTCATAGTGGCATATATGTTTGGTCTAGCTAACAAATAAAGGATTTTGCAGAATGCCATTAAAGAGCAAAGCACAAGATGGCCTCCACTAGTAACGTTCCTCCCTGTCTGGTGCAATTTATTTAAGAAGCTTTCATCCTTAATAACCATGTTATCCACAAAATTTCTAATGATAAGCAAATGTTGTCCATTGCAGAAGTCATACACATACACTGGTCCCAGGCCAGAATAGATCCTGAAAATTGCGAGGTATATGAACGACACTTAAAAACAACCATTCTTTTCTTTTCTTTTTTTTCTCTCTCTCTCTCTCTTCAACCATATCATCTCATGTCACTCAACATTACGCGCTCTTGCTTCTCTTTTTCTCCCTTGGTCATTCAAAACGAGCAACAAAGCATGATTCGTTTTGCACATTTTTCCAGGATGTAACCAACGAGTGATTGAGCTTGTAAAGTAAGAGTTTGCATAAAGATACTAATTAATTTCGAGTTGTACCCCAATAAACTCTAATTAGTATGGTAAAACCAAAAGCAAAAGCAGACACTCTGCCTGGCATTCAAATCATCAAATGTAACACTACATTAATGAACTGATGAATAGTAAAAGGTTCCCACTAGAGTGCTCACCAGGACACTGAAGCCAAGAACATTAGCGAAAGAGGTGGCGATTGAAGAACCAGACAAGGCGAGTTCACCAAGATGCCCCACCATCATCATTGGTACAACCCAAGACAGGTGCTGAGATATAGTCACTGCCACCTTTGGTATGGCTAGATAACTCGTCCTCTTCAGCTCTTCCAATAATACTTGCCATGTTGCGACCCTCTGCCTCTCTGCCAGCAAAGCTTCCTCCATGTCTAGCGTATATATATATATATATATATATACTTTCTTGTCTTTTTCAACTGATGCATATATCGAAAACCTGAAGATGAAGCTTGACTATGAGTTGCTAGATCCACTTATAATCTCTTCTCCTTTTTTAACAATTAAAATCCCATTACAGATTCCGCTCTCCATATTCTAATGCAATTTTATGCTTCAACGGCAAGCAACTAGTTGACCTGATCCTTGTATTGGGTGCATAAACAAAGAACCTAAAATGCTTCCTTCGACTTGCTTTGCAAAAAGGAAATCATGTCTGCTGTAAGCTGTTTTTAGGAGCCAGATACAAGTTTATTTCTTATGACTGTTCTTTTTCTCTATCTTTTATTGTTGTGATGATCAGGTATAGTAATGGGAGATTGGTAGATGTCCTTGCCCACATAACCATATATGAGATTTTCACCTTATACGACTCTTCATCAATTCTTTTGAAATCATTAGATCCTTTTCCACGTTCGAAAATATATTCCCCTCATTGAATTTCCTGAAAAGTTGGCTATTTCTAAACAGATCCAGAGTTAATGGAAATTTCTCCTGGAATTTCTTGCGGTTAACAGTGTTTGCCAATTTTAACCATGTACAGGAGCTAACTGGCTGTTCCACAGCACATTGACGAATTTAATACATGGTTTTCCGGAAATGAATCCATAACTTGATTTTATTTATTTTATTTTTTGTGTGCCGGGAAAAAAGTATCATAATACTTGAGCTATAACAACTAAAATACTTTTGCCAAATATATCAACAAAAATTATGTCAGGCCAAGAGAAAAGCTTTATTTAAAGCACTACTTATATATGCCCCATCAGGACACTATTCAGCTTCTCAAATCAAATCAAACCAAATCATGTCCACGTCCACGTCCACACTAAAGGTAAGATCCACTAAAATCATATTACAAAAGAGAAAAAAAAAATCGGAGAATGAAAAATTCTAAAGGCACTTTAAAGTGAGGAAGAGAGTGATTATAAAATTGTCTGTATCTGAAAATCACATTGACAAATGTAACCGTTGCTAATCTCAAATGTCCTTTCATTTATGAGAAATGCCCTCAGAAAAAATCCTTTGTCTAGCAATTGATGCCTGCAATATCCACACAAAAAATTCAAGTATTAGCACTTATCAAACATAGTTTCCACTTTCAAATGCTGAAAAAGAAAAGTGGAAAGGTAAATGCAATCATAATTAATTGGTAGGGCACCTAAGTGAAAGTTGAAACTAGTCCTGTTTTACCTGTTTTTGCCAATTGATGAAACTAGTAATGAGGAAAAGTAGAGTAGATTGAACTGCAGATCCTGAAGTGAGTCCAAGCCAAAGGCCTTTTCCTCTTAAATGGAGAAGAAAACCCAAAACTATGGCCACTGGGATCCCAACAAGATAAAATGCTCCAAGATTAACATATGCACCTATATGTTGCCACCCACTCCCCCTTGCAACTCCTGAAGTAGGGAAAGCGAAAAGGTAAATTAGTGAAATCACTCAGGAAACAGAGAATGCGACATTGCTGATAAACATCGAAGATTTGACATTTTCATTCTATATTCCTCAGTAGTAGTGACATGGTTCATAAAGATGTTGTCTACAAGTAGTAAGCATGTTAGTCATTTCTTCAAGAAAATGAGTAGAAGCAACGGAGGTAAGACAAACCTGAAAGGACTGCTTGAAAACAATCGGAAACAAGCAACAGACAGATGAAAGGTATCATATCTTTGACATAATTGACAACTTCTTTCTCATTACTGAAAGCATATCCCAGGACATGACGGCAGGATAAAAGAGTTGTGGTTACAATGATGACCTCTGCAATTGCGAGAAGAATACCCGCCCTAACAGCCATTCGAGCTGCCTCAGGATGCTCTGCTCCCAGTTCATTTGAAACTCTAGTACTGTAAAGTGGTAAAATATTTCTTCAGTCAATATTTATCTGTAGAGCCAGAAACTAGAGATATATACATGCAAAAGAATATTTAGCAGAGTCTTGGCACAAACCTTGCAGCAGTACCAATTGAAAATGGGATAAAGTAATGCATTGTCGAAATTAGTAGGCTGTCAGGAAGATCAGAATACATCAACTTCAATTATGTTAACCTTATAAGAACACCAAATACGCGTATGAGCGTAAAACCATACCATATTGAAAGCACCGAAGACTCAAGTTGGGGATTTGGCATAAGTCCAGAAAGCAATATAATAATTTCAAATGTCCACCACTCAAGACTGTGATCACAAATGACTGTGCTTGAGTAATCAAAAGTAAAAGATATAGAATCAACAATGAAAAGAAGAAATGTCAAATGTGATGATCTATCTCTTGAGAGGAAAGAATGTGGAATGAACTTACCAAACCATAGTAGTAGCAGGGATAGCGAATTGGAAGAATTCCCTTATAAATGGGAAAGCATCTCGTGAGAAAGAAAGACGCGTCTTCTCACACGCTGAAGAGTTCTTTACATACAGAGCAAGCAATATGACATTCAGCCAACTAGATAAGCCTATTGACAATGCTGCTCCTGCAATTCCTAATTCAAATTTAAATATTAGGATCCAACAAATTGGTATTTGAAAAAGTAGAGCTGCAGCTGAACTTAAGACCATTGCCATAGTCAGGCTCTGAGTTTGCAAGTAGCGAATCAGCGACTGAAGAATAGCAAAAGGAAACAGTGTAGGTATGAGCCAAACTGCATATCTGCCTGCTTCACGAGAAATCGTTGGGTCTTGGCCTATAAAAATCAGCACTTTGTCCAAGAAGACCCAAAAAATAGCTATTGGAATACAGACAACAATAAGAGATATAATGGCGCCGTAAGTATAAACTCCGAGCTTGTGGTATTGCTCAGCTCCATAAGCTTGCCCGCATAGAGTTTCCAGAGCACTAGACATTCCCCACTGTCCATGAAGATCAGGACTCAATCAGCTTCTTTTGGAAAATCATATTGCTGTTACATGTTCTATAGCATATAAACTAATTTAGAAGGATTATCTACTGTGTAGTAGTTGCAATGCGTGAAAATTGACTTGATTAATCAATGAACATGCAACAAGTCCAATATGTAGTTCTAAAAAACTATGTTAATTACCATGCTCATTTGAAATGGTAATTTTAGTTTGAAGTTCATGCAGTATACGGACTAGTAGAAGAAGAAAATTTCAATGAATTTGCTTGAATCCAAATTTCCATAAAATAGTCTGTTTCATGTCGTTCTGGCATATATTTTCTACACTTATCTTGTTCCATCACCACCCTAAAGGATTTTGCAGAATGCCTTTAAAGAGCAAGGCATAAGATGGCTTCCAATAGTGAATTTCCTCCACGTCACACGCAATTTATTTAAGAATTGTTCTTGCCTGATAGCCATATTATCAAGAAAATTTCTAACAATAAGCCAATGCTGCTCATTAGAGAAGTCATACACGTAGATTGGTCTCAAGCCAGAATATATTGGACAATTTAGTGACGAGCAGACTGAAACATATTTCAGTTTTGATCTATTCGGTTTTTATCAATCTCAGTTGGGTTTGATCCTACCCCAACCCCTCCTCGCCCCCCCCCCCCTGTCTAAAAAAAGTTTAGTTATTAATCGAATGCTCAATCCTACTCAAACTGCCAGATATGTAGAGTGATGCTTAAAAACAACTCTCCTTTTTCGTTCTACCTCATTCTCTCTCCTCAATCACATCATGTCACACTGCTTCACATTACACACTCTGTTCTCTTTCTCTCTCCACGGTCACTCAAAACGAGGGAGAAAGCGCAGTTTGTTTTAAACATTTGCTGCCGATATAATCAACGAATCATTGAGCTTGGGAAAGCATAGTTTGTTTTAAACATGGTCAAACTTAAGTACTTACAAGCTGAAAAAAAAAAATAGCAATAAGAGAAAGCTGGGTAGACCTAGCTTATTTTTTACCAGCTTATAAGCTCTTAAAAGCTGCTTATAAGTCCAGTTATCAAACATGTCATTTTTGTTTTTCGGCTTATAAACTGGTCAAACTTGCTTGTAAGCTTAGCCAAACAGGTTCATACATAATTTGTATGACAAAACCAAAAGCAAAAGTAGACATTCTCCTAGCATTCAAACGTAAAAGGTTGCTACTGGAGAACTTACCAGGACACTGAAGCCAAGAACATTGGTGAAAGAGGTGGCGATTGCAGAGCCAGACAAGGCAAGTTCTCCAAGATGCCCCACCATCATCACTGATACAACACGAGACAGAAACTGAGATATAGTCACTGCCACCATTGGTACAGCTAGATAACTTGTCTTCTTCAGCTCTTCCACCAGTACTTGCCATGTAGCCACCCTCTGCCTCTCTTCCTTCACTGGCAGCAACTCCAGCAAGGCCTCATCCATGTCTATTGTAGGCTCGTTTGGATTAGCTTTTTCTAAAAGTTTCTTCTGTTTTGTAATTTCTGAAATAAATTTTCTAAAAAGCTAAATATTTTATGGTCGAATTTGAACGTTTTTCTAAAACTAGTCAAATATTTATCGCAAAAAAAATTAATACTTTCTAAGAAAAAAGAGCAATCCAAACGGGCTTTATATCAACTTTCTAGTCTTTTCCTAGTGCTATATATGAAGAACCTGAAGATGAAAGTTGACTATGATTTGCTAGATCCACTTATAATCTCCTCTTTCTTTTTAACAATTAAAATCCCATCACAGATTTCTCTCTGCATATTCTAATGCAATTTTATGATCCAACGGCAAACCAACAAGTTGAATATTGCTATTAGATAATATTCTCTGTCTGGTTGACTTGCTTATAAAGTATATGTCCGCTGTAAGCTGTTTTTAGGAGCCAGAGGCTGACAGTTGAATTGAAAGCAAATATATAAGTTTATTTCCTATGGCTTTTTTTCCCCATTTTTTTATTGTGTGATGAATAGGTATAGTAATGGCAGATTGGTAGCTGTCCTCCTCTGCAGAAGTACTCTATACATTACACTTTCTAACTCATACGACTCCTTGTTCAATTTTTTTAAAATTATTAAACCTGTTGTGGTAATTAAGAATACCCCTTTCGAAATTATTTGGATCTTTTTCTAAGTTCGAGAATACCCCTCTTGGATTTTGCTTGGGGAATTATAGTAAGAAAATAAGGAGAATCCCATACCAATTCCTGAAACATTGACTATTTCTTAAACAACATCCAGAGTTATTGAAAATTTCTCCTCGGAATTTCTTGTAGCTTAACAGTGTTTTTCAATTTTAACCAAGTAAAGCTGCCAACTGGTGACTCTGAACCATATGCACGAATTTAGGGCCCATTTGATTTTTTTTAAACTAAAAGTCACTTTTTTTTGTTAATAAAATATAACATTAAATGAGTTGACTTTAAAAAATTGAAGCTCAAAAAAATAATTCAAATTCAGTTTTTTTTTTTAAACCAAAAATTTCAATTCCTAAGAAAAACACATTTTTTAAAAAATTATATAAAAAAATATTTATTAAAAAAAAGTTAATCCAAAACAAACTCTTCAATACATGATATTAGAGCACCGGCATCCACCAAGAAAGAGGAGAAAAATGAAACTGAATACCCAAAAAACAATCTACAATTTGCAAAACAAGTCTACTTCTCATATATTAGTTGGCGGAAAATTTGCTCGAGCATGTCCAAAAAATAGAGAAAACAGGGTTGTTAATATGTCTTGTGGTGGCTAGTCATCTTCGTCACTGCCATACTGTTGACAGAGTAACTGCAAACTACTGCTTGAAACCGCGGTGTTTTGCTTCGTCTCAGCCTTGTTCGTCTCCTGTTCTACTGACTTGCTATCGCTGCAAACTAAAGAGGGCTTATTGATAACAGAGATTACAGATGTGGGCTTGGATGCCCTTGAACCTCCCGCTTTGTCTCGTTTGTTAGTGTTGTTGTTAGTGCTGTTGACGGGACTGGCTTTTGTTAAAGCATTTGTTGGGTTTTCACGAGCAGCTTCATTACTCTTTTGCCTCTTAGAATTATCGTTTGATGTTCCAAAAAGTAGATCCTCGTCATCTTCAATGCCTTCGTCTTGAATCCTTCTCCCATGCTGCTCTTTCAACTCTCTATAAAGTGATCTTACTTTGGCTTCATCCAACCTTTTTGCCTTGTCCTCATTCATGCGCTTCAAGGTCTCAAAGTCCGCGTCTACACTAATTGTAGCTTGCCTAAGCTTCATAGATTTCATTTCATCCAAGGCAGCAACGATATCCATTTCTCTCTCTGAATCTAATGTTCTGTTCTCTAACGATTCATGGCATCTCTGTTTCTTCAGCACTATAAAGCACAGACTTGATGCGCAGTGTCACGCCCCGAAATTTAAGCCTAACCCGAGGTGTGACACGTCACAGGTTTAAACTTGCAAGGTTACAA
Source organism: Cordia subcordata (assembly GCA_028554755.1). Classification (NCBI taxonomy): domain Eukaryota; kingdom Viridiplantae; phylum Streptophyta; class Magnoliopsida; order Boraginales; family Cordiaceae; genus Cordia; species Cordia subcordata. The sequence continues at coordinate 8,581,971 of JAPTOF010000010.1, read as the reverse complement.
ACAACTCGCGAACCAAAAGCACGTAAACTTGCTCAGCAGATAGCAGAGATCTATTTATCATTAACAACTATTTACACAAGTAAGAGACTTAGTTACATTTCATTTATCAAAATTGACAGTATTTCCTGTCTAAAGGTTATAATAATTACATATGTTCCAAAAAGATTGAAGTCATTCCACAAAAAGAAACTCAGCAGAGAAAGTCTCTAGCTAGACTATGGTGGGTTCTCTCCCTGGTGTCCCTGACCATCACTCTCTGCAAAATAAATATGTAAAAGTATGAGTGAAACGATGCTTAGTAAGTGAACACCCCAAATGAAATTTAAGGACAGCTCTAAAAGAAAACAAAACAAAGATAACACTATATTAACTGACAAGATAGTAAGAAGTTTGTTTATCAGAGTTACACAGACTAAGCCAGTGGAAGGAATTTATACTCAGAATCACGGAATACACGCAGAACAGAACTTCCGTAGGACCATGATATTAATACTAAATAACCCATCACATCACAGATAGGCATTCATAAGCCTCTTCCTCTCACGGTGAACCTCCCACCGACGAGAGCACAAAAATCACACCTCCGTCCAGTGAACCATCTCCCACTGACGGGCATAGAACATAACATATATATATATAACGGCAATCTCACCCGCCGGATAGGTGTCACAGTCCGAGGAAACACATTCAACGCAAACAACACATTGAATAGTTCCATAATCCCAGGATTTCAACAAATATAAGTACATATCAAATACAAACTCAGAATTTCTGATTTCACAATGACAATCCGAAAGAGAATGATTAAGAGTGCTCAGAAAACCCAAGTAAAGCGGAGACCGGAGCCTAGATGGGTAGTCTAGCTTACCCCTCTCCCGTGTTCAGTCACACTCCATTCCTGCCTAACATTACATAATAATTATTGGTTAGTTTAATATGTCAATGACGGAGAAATAAAATATAAACTTCATGCTTATATATTTAACCAAAGATAAGAAACAACACACCAAAATCTACATATATCCTCACAAGCTACTAAGAACTAATTAGCAAAGAAGTTATGATGCAAAGTAGGAAAGAACATTATAAACACATATCATCAACCTAACCATTCTATCAACGATCATACGCTAAGTTCCACTCATTTTCATAAGGACAATCTTGTGTGTGTGTGTGTGTGTGTGTATATATATATATATATATATATATATTCACCATGGTGTCTTCCTTCACTACCAATTTTAATAAACTACACACATGCCAAGCCAACTCTAATTAAATTCAATACACCAAATTTAATCTCACACAAGGCTTTATAAGCATATAAACATCATTGATAACATGCCAACCATTCATATAATATATTAATCATTTTTCTTAGGAAGAAATGTAGTTGGCTCATACAATTATAAACATAAGAACAAATATCATGTTCAACCTCATAAGTTATGGCATGCTTACACGTGACAAATTCATTTACACCTTTCTAGCTTAATAAATAGTTCAAAGGACCTAAATCATACACTTATTCATGTGTAAGAATCCATAAGAAATTAAGGTAAAAGCAATTAAATAAATAACTTACTTACTAGAATTTGTCAAATAGAAAAAGACCTAATTTTTGCTCTAATTTCCAGCAACAGCAACAATGAAAGAAGAAGGGGAAAAGAGGGGCTTTGGGGCAGTTTTTGGGCAGAGAAAGAAGAGCAAAATAAAGGTTTTTGGGGCTGATTTTTATCTAACTAATTTGAGCTTATTAAAATTGCATTTCAGCCCCCAAGAATCTGGTTAATTAACAAGGATGACCCTATAGAAGCCAGCTGTATTTTATTTGCACAAACACATGCACACACATGTATAGGTAGGTAGGAAACTTATCTCATTTTCCAAATTTTTCTTCTTTTTCTTTTCTGGTTCTTTTCCATTTTTTTTCCCCCAGATATTACACCTTATACCCCTTCAAAAAGCTTCGTCCTCGAAACTTTACTTACCTAGATCTTCAAAAAGGAATGGGTATTTGTCCCACATCTCAAATTCTAACTCCCAGGTAACCTCTCTTACACTACGGTTACCACTCCATTGTACTTTCACATATGGAATCGTCCGACGTTGCAAGATCTGATCTTTTCTATCTATAATGGCCACTGGTTGTTCTGGATATGTCAAATTCTCCCGCACTGGTACCTGATCATACTGTAAGATATGATTTGGATCTAGGACATACTTTCGAAGTTGGGAGACATGAAAGACATTGTGAATGCCCGCTAGTGTTGGAGATAAAGCTATTTTATAAGCAACTTCTCCAATCCGTTCTAGAATCTCAAATGGTCCCACGTATTGGGCAATTAGCTTACCACAACTTCCAAATCGGCTCACGCTTTTTGTGGGCGACACTTTCAAGAATACATGATCGCCAACTTCAAATGCTAGTTCTTTTCGCTTAAGGTCGGCCCAACTTTTGTGTCGATCTTGTGCTTGCTTAAGTCTAGTCCATATAAGTTGAACCTTCTCTTCAGCATCTTCAAGAAGTTGTGGCCCTATCATTTTCCTTTCATCCAAATCCCAATAAAGTGGAGTCCTGCATTTTCTTCCATATAAGGCTTCATAAGGTGCCATTTAGATACTGGACTGATAGCTATTATTATAAGCAAACTCGACTAAAGCCATGTATACATCCCAGCTACCTCCTCAATCCATAACATAAGCACGCAATAGATCTTCTAAGATTTGAATGGTTCTTTTAGTCTGGCCATCTATCTGAGGATGGAATGCTGTGCTCAATTTTAGTTCAGAACCCAAGGCTCACTGTATACCCCGCCAGAATCTGGAAGTAAACCGAGAATCCCTGTCAGATACAATCTCTTTTGGCACCCCATGTAAACACACAATCTCATTTATGTACAACTTGGCTAGCTTTTCTTTCTCATCATTTATTCTGATAGGTAAGAAGTGAGCTGTCTTCGTTAGTCGATCCATAATCAACCAAATTGCGTCATTCTTATTTCTAGTCCTCGGTAACCCCATAACAAAATCCATCGACACACTGTCCCATTTCCATTCAGAAATTGGTAGAGGTTGAAGTAAACCAGATGGCTTCTGGTGTTCTGCTTTTATCCTTTGACATGTCAAACATCTAGTAACATAGTCACCGATATCCCTCTTCATGTTATTCCACCAAAAATGTTGCCGCAAATCATAGTACATCTTAGCACCCCCACGGTGTATTGAAAATAAAGACTTATGTGCTTCATCTAGAATTTCTGTTCTTAATTGGGGGTCTTTAGGAACACATAACCGGTTGTTGAAAAGAAGAGTACCATCCTCCCGTACATGGAATTCCAGTTTATTTCCCCTATTCACCTCACCCCTAATTTTCTCCAGAAACGGATCATTTCTCTAGGCCATTTTAATCCTTTCTGCCAAAGTGGATTGGACAGTTAGCGGCGCTAGCACACATCTTTCACTAGGCATGATCATTTCTAATTGCAACTTCTCAAATTCTTGAATCAACTCTTGTTGTGCAGTCACCAAACTTGCCGTGGTTGTTATTAGTCTTTGGCTAAGCGCATCAGCCACCACATTGGCTTTTCCTGGGTGATAATGAATATTTAGATCATAATCCTTGAGAAGCTCTAACCATCTTCGTTGCCTAAGATTTAATTCTCTTTGGGTAAATATGTACTTAAGACTCTGATGATCAGTATAAACATCACATGCTGGCCCATAAAGATAATGGCGCCAGATTTTCAACGCGAAGATAACTGCTGCCAATTCCAAGTCATGTGTAGGGTAGTTCTGTTCAAAGTTCTTCAATTGTCTGGAGGTATAGGCAATTACCTTCCCGTCCTGCATTAATGCACACCCCAAGCTGCTCCGAGAAGCATCACTATATATCACAAAATTTTTCGAACCAGAAGGAAGTGTTAATATCGGTGCTGTTATCAATCTATTCTTTAACTCTTGGAAACTCCCTTCACATGCATCTGTCCAATCGAATTTCACATTTTTCCGAGTCAGTTGTGTCAGGGGTGAAGCCAACCATGCAAATCCTTTGACAAATTTCCTATAATAACCTGCTAAGCCCAAGAAACTTCGTACCTCGGAGGCAGTAGTCGGTCTGGGCCAAGTTCTCACAGCCTCAATTTTTTGGGGATCCACTGATACACCATCTTTAGAAATGAAATGGCCCAGAAAAGTTACCCGATCTAACCAGAACTCACACTTCTTGAATTTTGCAAATAATTGCTTCTCTCGGAGGGTTTGTAGAGCCGTTCTCAAATGTTGTTCATGCTCTTCAAAACTCTTTGAATATATCAGAATGTCATCTATAAACACCACAACAAACTGATCTAGATAAGGCCTGAACACTATATTCATCAAGTCCACAAAGGTTGTTGGAGCATTTGTCAATCCAAATGGCATCACAACAAACTCATAATATCCATACCTGGTACGAAATGCCGTTTCGGAATGTCTTCAGTTCTTACCTTGAGCTGATGATACCCAGATCTTAAATCTATCTTCGAGAGCACCACTACACCCTGTAACTGATAAAAAAGATCATCTATCCGCGGTAGTGGGTAACTATTTTTCATCGTGACCTTGTTCAGTTCCTGATAGTCAATACACAATCTCAAGCTGCCATCTTTCTTTCTCACAAATAACACTAGAGCTCCCCATGGCGAGACACTAGGGCGGATATATCCCTTATCAAGTAGTTCTTGTAGTTGTATTTTCAATTCTTTGAGTTCAGTTGGAGCCATTCTATACGGTGCCCTTGATATCGGTTTTGTTCCTAGGAAAAGTTCAATTTTAAATTCTACTTCACGCTCTGGCGGCAACCCCCGGTATATCCTCTGGAAATACATCTGAAAATTCTCGAACTACCGGGATATCTTTGAGTTTTTGCCCTTTTTGTTCAATACTCACCACATGAGCTAAATACCCCGCACAGCCTTTTTGTAACAAATTTTGCACCTTTAAAGCGGAAATAATACAAGGTGCCTACAACTGTCTTCCCTGAACTTTAAACTCTGGCTTTCCCGGTATCCAGAATATAATCTTCTTGGCAAAACAATCCACATAACCATAGTAGGCAGACAACCAATCCATTCCTAGGATAACATTGAAGTCTTTCATGTCTAACTGAATTAAATCAGCTCGCAGCTCTTTTCCGCCCATGTGTACCACCCAATTCTTATAAACTTTATTCGTGATAACAGGGCCCCAATAGGAGTTTCAACACACAATTCTGCTCCTAATGGCTCAGATGTAACATCCAATAAGGATGCAAATAATGGGGATATGTAGGAATATGCTGACCCCGTATCAAACAAAATATGGGCTTAAATATAAAAAATTGGGAAAATACCTATTACCACGGCCTCTGATGCACGAGCATCTCCATATGTCAAGGCATATACTCTAGCTCTCGGCTGTGGTCTCTGACCTTTACCCCTCGGTACAGTTGGCTGAGCTTGTCCCATCATGGGTAGAAATGCTGATCTAGAATCTAATAGGGGAAGAGCTGGTCTCGAAACTGGTGGAGGAGGGGCTATCCCTGGAGCCTGAAATAGTGGGGGCATAAGCTCTCGACAGTCCCTAATCCGATGGTCTAGGGATCCACATCTGAAACATCCCTCAGTAGCACGTTTACAATGCTCAGTGGGATGGGATCGACCACAAAGATCACACCTCGGCCTTAGTAATTGTCTCTGATCCCCCTGAATGAAAGGTCCTGGCTGAATACTCGGTCCCCTAACCTGTTGTGGCATTGGCCCTTGTGGTGGTCCCGTGATATGCTGAATAAAAGGTCTCCTAGGAGCATAAGGCCTATAACTACTAGATTGAGATAGCCTTGTCCTTTTCTTGCTGCCCGTAGTAACTTGATCCCGGAAATACTCCTTTTTTTTATTTTCACCCTCTTCAGCAATAAGCGCTGCCTTGAAAACCCCATCATATGTCTTATAGCGAATCGGAGCTACAAACTGATGGATAGAAGGTTTTAAGCCTTCCTCAAATTTCTGTGCTTTTCTATAAGGGGTCAGCACTGTAAAATCAGCAAATTCCACTAGTTCATCAAACTTGTTTACATACTCGGTGATTGTCATATGGCCTTGGTGGGAGAATTCTTTAACCTTCCTGTCTAAATACAATCGTGGATAAAACTTTTTCTCGTAGAGCTGTCGAAAATGTTCCCATCCGATATCCTTGGGAAGTTCAGGTAAAATGTTATTCCACCAAGTCTCCGCATGACCTCTGAATAAGTGTGTAACTAACCGGACCTTGGTAGCTTCATCATACTTGATTATTCTCCATAACCTATCCATGTTTTTCATCCATTCATATGCCTCCTTAGGATCTTTATATCTCCAAAACTCTTTAGGATGATTTGCCAAAAATTTCTCCAATGCTTCGGAATCCGCAAACCCTGAGATTTTGCTCCTTTTTGAGAATTGGAAATTCCTTCCACTATTTACTGCAACATTTCCCCAGCTATGGATTTGGAATCAAGAGTTGCCCCATGCTCCTGTAAGGGTTGTTTTCCCCTTTTTTTTAACTTTTTGCTGTTCCATTATCTGCCCCAACGGGACATTTTCACTGGCTTCTTCGAAATCGTTATCGCGATCCATATCCTGTAACAAACATATACCAAATGCTACAAGCAAGTTATGTTAAATGATATAATAAATCACAACTCAAAATTAGTAAAATAAAGCCCTAACTGCCCCTTGTCTAGGCCTCACGGATCATAACCTATTGCTCTGATACCACCTATGTCACGCCCCAAAATCTAAGCCTAACCCGAGGCGTGACACACCACACGTTTAAACCTACAAGGCTGCAAACAACTCGTGAACCAAAAGCACATAAACCTGCCCAGCAGATATTAGAGATCTATTTACTATTAACAACTATTTACACAGGCAAGAGACTTAATTACATTTCATTTATCAAAATTGACAGTATTTTCTGTCTAAGGGTTATAATAATTACAGATGTTCCAAAAAGACTGAAGTCATTCCACAAAAAAAAAACCCAACTAAGAAAGTCTCTAGCTAGACTATGGTGGGTTCTCTCCTTGGTGTCCCTGACCACCACCTCTGCAAAATAAATATGTAAAAGTATGAACGAAATGATGCTCAGTAAGTGGACACTTCAGATGAAACTTAAGGACAGCTCTAAAAGAAAACGAAACAAAGATAACACAATATTAACTAACAAGATAGCAATGAGTTCGTTTATCAGAGTTACACAGACCGATACAGTGGAAGGAATTTATACTCAGAACCATGGAATACACGCAGAACAGAACTTCTGTAGGGCCATGGTATTAATACTAAATAACCCATCACACCACAGATAGGTATTCGTAAGCCTCTTCCTGTCACGGTGAACCTCCCACTGACGAGGGCACAGAAATCACACCTCCGTCCAGTGAACCATCTCCCACTGATGGGCACAGAACATAACAAATATATATATAACGGCAATCTCACCCGCCGAATGGGTGTCACAGCCTCAGGAAACACATTCAACACAAACAACACACTGAATAGTTCGATAATCCCAGGATTTCAACAAATATAAGTACATATCAAATACAAACTCAGAATTTCTGATTTCACAATGATAATCGGGAAGAGAATGATTAAGAGTGCTCAGAAGACCCAAGTAAAAGGGGGTGGTTTATATCACTGGTTCCTTTTTTTTTTTTATTGTTCTCCATGTAAAGTTCGACTGAACTTGTATTTTCTTTACAAAGCTTTCCCTTTGGAGGTGAAAAAAGAGGTCATTATATTGGATGATTATGAGGAAACAAGATGATAAACAAGATAAGGATATGTTAGGATGGGAATAGCCTTATTTACTATCAGTGACATCAACAAATGAAGGGATCATTTGGTAATTTTTTATTATATTATTATCACCTTCCAAAAAAGAAGGAAAAATAACCGCATAACTTATTTTGATGTATGTGGAGTAGCATTTGATAAAAGAATAACAACAGGAGTGTATGAATTAGGGGAGAGAGAGTTGATAACTTATCTTGGGCTGTTTCATGTTCGCGTTTACCGTAGAAAAAAAGGATCTTATTTCATTTCCTAATGGTGGGCTGTAGTGCATAATGCACTTGGATTCAGAAAGGGGGGTGTTGTTAAGATTTTGGAGACATCTAGCTTGGAAAAAAATTTTCTGACCCATCTTGATTAGTAGTGTATTGTGAGTTGTTGAATATTGTTATTATGGATGAGATTTGTGAACTGTGATTAAGATAATGTTATTTGCTTTTGCTATTTTCTCTTAATTTTTTGAATTAAGATTAGAGATTTGGCAACTAAAGATTTTGGAAGTAGAGATTTTGATATTGTTTTTTTCTTATTATTAGGTTGAATTGGAATTAGGGATTTGAAAATTAGGAATTCCAGAACTAGAGATTTTGGAATTAGATATACTTATATCTTATCTTATATCTTTTCAGTTAAAAATAATTAAAAAAAATTTAAAAACTATAAAAAATTAAAATTAAAAAATTAGAGAAAATAAAAAATTAAAATTAAAATTAAAATTTAAAAATAAAATATAAATTATTAAATATTAAAAATAAAAATTAAAAATTAAAAAATCAAACATTAAAAAATTTAAAATAAAAAATAAAAAAATAAAAATATGAAACTACAAAATTTTAAAAATTAAAACATAAAAAATGTTAAAAATTAAATATTAAATATTAAAATTTCAAAAATTTTAAATTTTAAAACAAAAATAAAATTTAATTAATATTTATATTTTATAATTTATTATTTAATTATAAAATTAAAATACCAGGACTCAAAATTAATAATATTATTATCAAAGTAACTTATAACAATATTTCAGCTTACAAACGAAATGGTCTTATTGTATCGGAAACTTAGTTTTTATAAGGCACTTATCAGATAAGATACTTATCGGATTTCAAATTGAAGATAAGACTATTCCAAATAGGCTATAAATATATAATTAGACGTATAGCTAGTCATAAAGCAGTACAAAACTAACATGTTCATAAAATATTTATAGAATATAACATTTCGTATAACTAAATGAGTTGACTTTAAAAAGATGAAAGTCAAAAATACAACTCAAATTCGTTTTTTTTTTCTCTTAAAACCAAAAATTTCAATTTCTAAGAAAAACACATTTTTTAAAAAAAATTATATAAAAATATTTATAAAACTATCCATAACACATTCTTTAAAAAGAGATTGAGTTTTTTTAAAAGGAAAAAAGGTATGATATGGTAACACATGGTATAAGTACAAAGGCAATGCACTACTTTATAATATATTGATAAAAGAGCACTAAATATTAATTTGACATATGGCTAGTCATAAAGCAATACCAAACTAACATGCTCATAAAATATTCCTACACCCTAAAAAGATATAGTTTAAAACTAACATTTCATCCACTCCATGACATACACTCACTGAACACCTCAAATCATATCACATTCATACGAACATTTCACTCAATTCACTCATTTATGTATGTATGTATATATGAATAGATGTTACTTATTTGATACTCTAACTTCACAAGAATCAAGGTACAAGTATGGTGGGGAGCTATTGGCCTCTAGATTGAGAGATTGTTCGGCATTCAGTGGACACGTGTTAGAAGTGGAAGGAGGTGTCGAGAAAAATAAAAATAACTAAAATTATTGAACAAGTGTCCAACATGTGTTGAATAGTGTCGGGGGAGTATCAGTGTCACGCGATCCTCCGGAGAGTGTCGGTACTTCATAGTGTCCCACTTCTGCTTTTCTTTCTCTATTTCCTCGTCCTATGCACGCCAGGATTTGAAATTCCTAGTTGTGGATTCCTCGTCCTCTGCACGCCAGGATTTGAAATTCCTAGTTGCACCAGATTCCACAACGCCATTGCACCCCCATCTTTACCGCCGTTGCATTGTATTTGTCAACAATGCACTCTGGGTGCTATTTAAGAATACCCCTTCTGGATTTTGCTTAGGGAATTATGGTAAGATATAGGGAATTATGGTAAGAAAATGTGGAGAATCCCATACCAATTCCTGAACAATTGGTTATTTCTTAAACAAAATCCGGAGTTATTGGAATTTTTTTTTTTTTTGAAATTTCTTTTAACTTAACCGTGTTTTCCAATTTTAACCAAGTAAAGTTGCCAATTGGTTGCTCTGAACCATATGCACGAATTTAGGGCCCATTTGATTTTTTTTTTTTAACTAAAAGTCGCTTTTATTTATAAAATATAACATTTCGTGATAACTAAAAGAGTTGACTTTTAACGCAGTAGAAATTTGGAAAACATAACAAGAAAAAAGGAAAATCAAGGAGCTCAATTTCAAGGTTGAAATTTAGCAAGAAATCCATGGTTGAAATTTGGGAAAAATCCCATAGATAATAAACCTTAAAAGAGGGAATAAAAATATCAATGAATAATTTATGAAAAAAGTTTTCTAACAATGAAAATTTTTTACCCCTATATATAGGCTATTTTAAGAATACAAAACTAAATAAAATTTGATTCTCCAAGTCCTATACATATAAAAATAGCGAATAAACTAATTACATAACTAGGATTGAATACAAAACTAAATAGAATTTGATTCTACAAGTCCTTTCCATATAAAAATAGCTAATAAACTAATTCTTATATAACTAGGACTGAATACAAAACTAAATAGAATTTGATTCTACAAGTCCTTTCCATATAAAAGTAACTAATAAACTAATTCTAACTAGGATAGCTAATAATCTAATTCTTATATAACTAGGAGTGAATACAAAACTAAATAGAATTTGATTCTACAAGTCCTTTCCATATAAAAGTAGCTAATAAACTAATTCTAACTAGGATACAATAACAAATAACAATAGGACTCAATAACAGACAACGAATCTAAATCCTAATATAACTAGAATTGGACTACATCAACTTATAAAAAGCTAAAACTTAAAAAAAAACAACTCAAATTCAGTTTTTTTTTTTCCTTAAAACCAAAAATTTCAATTTCTAAGAAAAACATATTTTAAAAAAAAATTATATAAAAATATTTATAAAAAAAGTTAATCCATAACAAACTCTTTAATACATGATCTTCGAGCACTAGCATCGACCAAAAAAAAAGAGAAAAAGGAAACTGAATACCCAAAAAACAATCTACAATTCTCGAAACAAGTCTACTTCTCAGATATTAGTTGGAAATAGAATTTGGCAGACTAATTAGGACTCAATAACTAGGACGGAATACAAAACTAAATAGAATTTGATTCTACAAGTCCTTTCCATATAAAAATAACTAACAACTTAATTCCAACTAGAACTCAATAACAAATAACAAAATGACTTAATAACAAATTACAAATCCAAATCCTAATATAACTAGAATTAGGCTACATCAATTTTAAAAAGCTAAAACTCAAAAAAAACAACTAAAATTCAGTTTTTTTTTAATTATAACCAAAAATTTCAATTTCTAAGGGAAAAACATTTTTTAAAAAAAATTATATAAAAAATATTTATAAAAAAAGTTAATCCACAACAAACTCTTTAATACATGATCTTAGAGCACTAGCATCCACCAAGAAAAAAGAGAAAAAAGAAACTGAATAGCCAAAAAACAATCTACAATTCGCAAAACAAGTCAACTTCTCAGATATTAGTTGGCTGGAAGTATGCTCGAGCATGTCTAGAGAATAGAGAAAATCGAGTTAGTTGGCTGAAAATTTGTTCGAGCATGTCCAGAAAATAGAAAAAACCGAGTGTTAATACGTATTGTGACGGCTAATCATCGTCATCACTGCCATACTGTTGACAGAGTAACTGCAAACTACTGCTTGAAACCGTGGTGTTTTGCTTCGTCTCAGCCTTGCTCGTCTCCTGTTCTGCTGACTTGCTGCCACTGGAAACTGGAGGGCGCTTCTTGATAACAGAGATTGTAAATGTGGGCTTGGACGCCCTTGAGCCTCCTGCTTTGTCTTGTTTGTTAGCGCTGTCGACGAGACTGGCTTTTGTTAAAGCGTCTGTTGGGTTCTCAGGAGCAACGTAATTACTCTTTTGCCTCTTACAATTATCGTTTGATGCTCCAAAATCGTCTTGAATCCTTCTCACATGCTGCTCTTTCAACTTTCTAAGAAGTGCTCTATCCTCTTCCTCCAACCTTTCCTCCAACCTTTTCGCGTTTTCCTCTTGAATCCTTCTCTCATACTGCGCTTTCAACTTTCTAAAAAGGGCTCTATCCTCTTCCTCTAAGCTTCTTGGCTTTTCCTCTTTTATGCAATTCCAGGCCTCCAGCACCGCGTCTACACTAATTGTAGCTTGCCTACGCTTCATAGATTTCATTTCATCCAAGGCGGCAAGGATATCCATTTCTCGCTTTGAATCTAAGGTTCTGTTCTCCAACGATTTCAAGGCATCTCCCCTTTCTTCAGCATCCCTCTTACGCTTTTCTTTCTCTCTTTCCTCGTCCTCCGCACGCCAGGGTTCGAAATTCCTCGTTGCACCAGATTCCACAACGTAATCTGAATTCTGAGGATCTGTCTTGAAAGTGATCTCAGCGGAACATTTTGTGCATCTGAAATAGAATCTGAAGATCTGGACTCCCAGGTAGGTCTCCCCGATGACGTCTTCTTTACGGGAATTGAACTTGGTGCCTTTGTAGATGTAGTTTCCACACGTCGCGCAACGCACGCTCATCGGAAGCATCATCCTGACCTTTATTTGGTGGTTCTTGGGTTGTCTACGGCATGGAATCTTCGCCGGATCAAAATCCGGCGGGTAGTATTTGTTCAGCACCTTCCTTTCTCCCATCTATTCTTCTTCTTCTCAACTGACTCCTGAAGCAAATCTCGTCGAGCCCTTGAAACCAAAGGCGAAACTAACCGCCTTGTTCGACAAACGAAGTCAAGTTTTGTGTTTTAAATTCTCAACACCTCTATATATTGTAATAGATGATCAAGAAGAATTATATGTTGTAAAACTAAAGAGAAAAGAGAAAATAAGAAAATAGAGAAGAATGAGAGAGAGATTTTGTTGATATTGATAGGTATACAATTACAATATATAAAGTTTTATTTATAGGAATTTAATGACTTGCTATCTAAGAATTCTCCTTTACAATGTTGAAGTCTTTTCCTTCTCAAACTAGGATTTTTATAAATAGAAATTTATTAATGATGTGGATATCTATTATATAATATCCTGTAGCAAACATTCTCCGTACATTATATAACTCTAAGATTTAGATGATAGAAAAAAAAAATTTTATCCTCAATTTTCCAAAACCAAAATTGTAAAGTGGCCTTTTCTTCTCGATCTCCTAACCAAATAGAAAGAAAGAAAAAATCTCAAAACCAAAATTCTAGAATAGCCCACCTGAACTCGAGCCACGTATAAATGGGCTCTCTTTTGTGAATTTAGCATAAGGCAGCTTAATGTCACGCCCTTAGCCTAGCTTAAGCGATGCGAGCAGCACTAAGACACTTTTCTATAGCAAAAGTGACTAAGTCAGCCTGAAAACCACGAACAAAAGGCTTCGCAAAGCAAATAATAAAGCAGCGGAATAAAGAGATGAGAGAATAAGGCTTTGTATTGCTCTCAACTTTTCTGTGTGTCTTACAAATGAAAATGCTAGGCTATTTATATATGATTGTAGTCTAATGAATGGCTAAGATCATTTCAATCTAATGGCTAATATGTGCTTCTAGAAGATTCTACCCTAATCATGAGATATTTGCAACCAATCTCAAACCATAATCCCTCAATCAAAGGGGATTTGATATTATCCTTATCTAGTGTATCTTCTAGATCCTTCCTGGATAGAAGTGTCATGTGTTCATCCTTTCAAGCTTTATCATTCTTGTCACATGGTTGCTCACATGGCACCTGCATCATCGGGGTTGCCCTAGCACGAAAAAGTGCCACATGCGCTTCCGTACAAGCCTCAGTCTTGTCATCCTGCTGCCCATGTGGCGTCTCCATCGGCAGGGCGTGACATTAAGCTGGCCGTTTATTGCGTGTCCCAAACGAGATTGGGAGTAAACTTACAAGTATTTATAATATTTATTGCATAAAATCTAGGAGAACAATCATTGATTATATCACATGTCACCCAGTAAGCATCTCTCCAATTAAAAAATAATAATGAAATTGAAAAATATAACGTGTTCTAGATTTTAATGTTTACAATTGATCTTGCTTTGATCATAAAACATGACTATACGAGTCCTCGCTATTAAAATAATGTTAGAAAATAACCCGAAAGAGTCAAATTTTGAGGGGTAAAATAGTCTTTTAATTTTAAAAGCCTTTTCTTTCTTTTTTCCCTCTCTTCTTCCCCAATCAACCTAAGCCACCTTCATTGCCATTGCACCACCTCCTTCACCGCCATTGCACCACCACCTTTAGAGCCATTGCATTGTGTTTCTCACCAATGCACTCTTCACCCAACACCGTATTTAGGCATACCGAAATAGAGATCCATATCGACAAGCTAGAGCTGTCAAATCAATTGCTTTTGGCTTTCTCTAGATCTATGTCTTCCATGGAGTTGCTTGCAGACCTATCGGTTTCTACAAGCAAAAGTAGCAATGCTTTTGTTTGTGACCAAGAGCATTCTATTCTATAGGATTGAAGTTTTCATGTTTCTTGATTAATTTCTAAAACCGCAGATTATTAAATGTATATAGCAGTATATAGGATTTTTGCAGCCTTTCTCCTGTTTAATGAGCTCACCTTGCTTGGCCGTACTACTTATGTTCTTGCTTCTAATGCGTAGTTGCATATAACAAAAATGGGCTTCTATTGATATTTCATTGGTGCAGACCTTTGTGTGCACTGATGACAAGTACAGTGCAATGGTGGTGAAGGTAGCTTGGGTCGACTGAAGAAAAATAGGGGGAAAAAAGAAAAAAGAAGGCTTTTAAAATTAAAAGACAAATTTACCTCTTAAATTTAATTTTTTTTTGTTATTTTATAAAATTAATTTAATGGAAAGGACTAATATTGTCACATTTTGTAACATTGGGGATTAATTGTGCCACTTTCGTAATATTGGGAACTAATTGTGTTACTTTTTATAACATTGGAAACTAATTATATTACTTTTATAACATTGAGGACTAAATTGACATAATGAGCCAACAGTGGGGATTAATAGTGGAATTGGCGCTTAAATCTTCTATATATCATGTCAAGTTGGTTGTTTTTATTCTTTTGTCTTCAAGATCTTACACCGAGAGGGGTTTTGTCATATCCTTTGTCTTAAATATGAGAGGTCTGAGTTAATTTTCAGTAATTATACTTGTTGGATTATCAACCCTTGATCTTTCTTAAACCAAAAATATATATATATATATATATATATATATATCTATATATATTATGGATTTTGAATTTTATCTTCAGCTTTTATCTCTTGGTTTTATCATATTTAGTACCACAATATCTGAAGTATAAAAGACTAATTTTTAATTTAGCATATGTATTTGTAATTTTTGATATATAGGGTAAAATGAATTGACCACTAATCTTGTACTAAGTTTGAAATCCATTTTGTTTGGGCTTCAAATCACTGTTGAACAATTACTTGTTTTTCATTTTACCTATTTCGTTAGTTTTTCTAATTAATTTTAAAGGAGTACTGTTTGTTAAATTATAAATAAGGAAAAATTTCAATCTCACTCACTAAAAAAAAGTTTTTGTTTAATTCCATCTAGATTTTTAAAAGTTTTCACTATATTAGATTTTTATTTTTTTAGGCAAAATGATCATTTACCAAAATTTGAATGCTTATATATATACTTTTGAATTCTCAAAATATAAGGGTTTTATCTCTAGTTGTTTCTTCGAAGCAATGCAAAAATATTCAGCTTTCCTATTGTAGATCTAATAACAAAGTGTTTGTTAGGAAATTAAGACAGGTAATACACATGTAGTGGAATTAAAGCATGAATAATAAAAAAGCAAATATAATTAAACATCGTTCCGCCTTTTGCCTATGTTCACAAAAACCTCCATTAAACAGAAATGAATATTACAACCCAAATGACTTTTTGTATGGTCTGAAAAATCTAAACCTTCCCTCATAATATTCTTACAATGGCTCTCTCTGTTAATTTAAACCTATTGTAAGACACACACCTTACCAAACACTACTAGAAAATTAGCTTTTAGCGACCGCCACAATCGGTCGCTAAACCATAAAATCGGTCGGTAAAAACAATTAGCGACCGATTTAACGACCAACACTAGTGGTCGCTAACCCCTTGGTCGCTAAATTAAAAATAGTGACCGATTTAGAATCGGTCGCTAATTACCGACGGACAATGCGATCGGTAAAATTGCCGACGGACAGGGCGGTCGGCAAAATTACCGACCGATTGTGCGGTCGGCAAAATTACCGATCGAATTGGCAGTCGGCAAAATTACCGACCGACTGTGCGGTCGGCAAAATTACCGACCGAATGGGCGGTCCGTAATTTTGCCAACCGCCCATTCGGTCGGTAATTTCAGCGTCCATAATTTTAGCGACCGATTAGGAATCAGTCGCTAATTTTGTTAAATAAGTACAATAACTTATCCAGTTTAATTTACACATAAACCTGCCAACACTTATATATACACATATATCATCACAAATTTGTAATACAATAAACTAAATGCATATAAACACATCTTGCAATCCAAATTTTCCCACATAAACCATACAATAATGTGCCACTTAAAAGCTTTAAAACATACACACAATAATGTACCAAGCTAAGTACTATTTTCATCCACGCATTACAAAGTATTCTTTTCTAGAAAAAGAATACCTTTCTATAAAAAAAACCCAATCCAAATAAGTCCGGAAACTGTTTTATCAGAAAAAATTAATGTGCTGATACTAATTAAACAGGCCCTTTGTAAATTCTTGAACCAAACAGGGAACAACCTATGTGGGAAGCCATTGAAGCCATGCAAGAAGCATTCCATCCCAAAGCTCGCCATTGTCCTCACCATTTTCGTCGCAGTTTCACTGCTTCTCATCATCACAATTTCACTCATCTGCTTTTGCTGCCGCAAGAAACCGTGCCGCTACGAAAAATCAACAGTGGAAAATCTCCATAACATCAAGGAATTCTTTCACTCCAGCAATATATTCATCAGTTATTCAATTATTCCTAACACGACAATACATCCAATTTCGATCTATAGGCACTCTGTCCCTAACAAAGTTAAATAATCATAAATTAAACTTGTGATTTATGTGCCTATATATGCATTTGTTTAATTATTTGGGAAGAGAATATACATTTAAAGACTAATAATAGCTTAAAGAACTTAGAAATTTAGCTTAAAGACTAATAATATAAATTTAACATTTTAATTGGTCATGCACTAACTGACTTTTTTGCTAAAGTGAAAAGATCAAAAAGGAGGGTGTACAAAAGAGTGCCACTGACAAAGAAGTAAAATTCAAGAAACTCACAGGGGCCTAAAATGCTAGATCTTGAACTACTGAGGGAAAGAGACAGTTGTGATGCCAAATATTAACCCTTGATGCAATAAAAGAATCACCATGATTAAAACTAGGTGATGCCAATTTCAGTGTGGCTCCAATTAAGAACAGAGAGGATACACAAAGGTTTAAACCGATACAAACCTTACAAGCAACTCTCCAAATAACATAATAGATAACAACCACCCAAAATTCTTGACTGGGTTTTACACTTATGTACAAAGAAACTAAACTTAATCTAAGACAGAAAATTAATACCAAAATTAAGTGGGAAGCTAGTGCCTCAGCCTTCTACCATACTAAATTATTGAAACAGCAGTTGAATGGGAACATATTATACATGACTAAGCTTACATGGTGGTGCGCAAGCCTATCGAGTTTCGCCACCAATTCTTGACGTCAGTCCTACTCTGAGCTGCTCTTGCGTGTAAAACCGGCTGCCCATATTCACCGTCGTTTGCTGGATGATCAAGTCATTCACTATTGATACACAAAAAAGGCTAATATTATGCTTCGTTTGTTTAGTCAATGAACCCACTTTTGGTCGGACAATTTAGAAAATCATAACAAAAATCTATAAATTCCTACCAATTATTGAAAAAATTGGTAGTCCCTTTCCCGAGTGACAGCGGCGACGACGGCAGCGGCGAACTTCGGCAGCGGCGAACGGGCAAGGCGGTCGTGGGTGGTGGATCCGCGGGAGGGTGTGGTCTTGGGGATGAGGGGGGGAGGGGGGTTGCTAGAAGGGGATTTTGGGAGTGAAAGGGCGTGGTTGGTGGGTTGTGAGGGCGGAAGGGGGTTGTGAGGTGAAATATTGAGTTTTGCTGATGAAGAGGGTAACAGAACCAAGGAAAAGATAAGATTTCGGTGGAGAGCCTAGGGGCGGGCACCAGACTTATTCACAACTTAAATTCAAATTAATTAAAAGTTTTTCTTTCTTTCTTTCTTTCTTCCCCGCCCCCCCCCCCCCCATTAAGTTGGTCTCCATAAATCTCATATATCTAACTAAATTGAACCTTCTAATAAAATCTTCCAAGTCAAAACTTAGACTTTGCTACTCATATTATTACCAAGATCACAGAGGCATTGTTGGAATGTTACTCATTATATATAACAATATTATGCAGTACACGTAGTCGGTTTTAAACTTCAGACATGTTTAGTGGCCCATTGGAGTTGTTTGGATTGTGTTTTTTTTTTAAGTGAAAAAGTACTAGAAAACTTAAATATTTTATTGTTGAAGAAAATTGAAATGAAATTATTTTTAAAATTTATTTAAATACTTATTGTAAAAAGTATGAAAAGAAAATCAATCCAAATAAGTCATAAGATAAACTCATATCAATTACGCTCTCATAGTAACATGATAAATAAAAATTAACCATTTATATGCATATAATATTATCACAATCATTCATGAAATTCTAATCTAAAAAAATTAATCCGCTAAAATATAATTAAGCCAAATAGGGCCAGAGCTAAACAAGTATGTGCTCCCTTCACCAACCTTTAAAAACACTTTTTTTGAGCTGATAGAAAATATTATTCTAAAGAACTACGGGAAATGATCAAATAGCAATTTGTTGTGAATAAAAAGGAAATAAAAATAAAAATTAGATATTAAATGTAAAAATTAAAAAAATTATAATTTTAAAAAATTAAAGATTGAAAAAAAATTATATAGACCAAATAAGAATAGGATCTAAAATATGTGCATTTTCTTAAACTAGATTTCCTTACACTTTTTTTTAAAAAAATTTAAATTAGGGACCAATTACATTCGATCGCTAAATTAGCGACCGAAATTGAAGTGGTCGGTAATTTAGCGACCAACATAGTTTCAGTCGCTAAATCTTGAGACCGAAAATGACGTGGTCACTAATTTAGCGACGGAGTGTAAGTCGGTCGCCAATTTAGCGACCGAACATAACTCGGTCGCTAAATTTAGCGACCGAATTTAACTCGGTCGCTAAATTTAACGACCGATATTACTATCCGTCGCTAAAAAGGTCAAAAATTTTATTTAGCGACTAAAATTTGTTCGGTCGGTAAATATATAAATTAGCAACCGATATCGAGCGGTTGCTAATTTTCAGTTGCTAAAAGCCAGTTTTCTAGTAGTGAAACAACTAACGGTAGAGCCTTGTTTATATATAAGACTTCTTTTTCCTCTAAGACAAGGGTTTCCTATTCTCTTAACCTTACCATAACTAGGACACTTATTGTAATTGAAATTTTGACTCTCATCAAGACTCTTTCCTTTAGTATAGGCTTGGGCTTCGTACTCAAGCCATAACCTAACAAATTCCTCCCTTGACAAGAAGTGCCAAGAATCTCCACAGTAGGCGAGAACGTCACTCTTCTGTTCTTCTCAGCCTTCACTTGAGCTTCTTCACACTTGTTGTGCTCTTCTCTAAGTACGATGCATCCCTCCAAGTAGCACACGAGCCTTTCATTCTTCCTCCTTTCAAGAACTAGCTCTTCTTTGCGATACATTTTGCAACTGTCTCCTTCATTAACATACTTGTACCCTCTTGACGCCAACTCTCCTAGAGAAATCATGTTAGACATACAAGATAGCATATACCTCACATTGGAGACGATCTTTATACTACCATTGTTGAGCCTCAGGCAAACTTTCCCAATGCCTATAGCTTTCATCTTGGTTGTTCCCAACAATGATGTATCCAAGCTTCTTTCCCAAAAGCAAAGAGTCTAAACTAGCTCTATCATTACAAACATGAAACGTACCAACTAAATCTAACACCCAGACTGTGTTCTTCTTCGAGCTTTCATAAACATCCCCACTCACCGCCATTAAATAAGTCTCACTACCATCACTATCATCACCTTAAACTAGCTTCGCTGAGTCCTTGCCATAATCCTTTTCCTTGCCCTAAGATCTCTACTCTTTAAGGCTCTTCATGTCATTCTTTAATCTAGGACATCTTGTTTGGATAAGGCCCTTCTCTCTACAATAGTAGCACTCTCAATTGTCTTTTCCATCCCAAGCTCGACTTTTGGATCTCGATCTATCTCTGTGAGAATTTCTTCTTCTAGAACTCCTCCCTCGATTCGAACTTTCAATGGCTAGTGCTTGATCTTTGCTAACTACACTACTTCTTCCCAACATCCTCCCGTTCTTTCTCAAGAGTGTAGTCACTTTGTTTAGCTCGTGAGTCTTCTTCCCTACAAGGATTGATTGCACGAACAGCTTGCACAACATCGCAAGCAAGATAGTAGTACGATTGCTTATTCTTCATTCGTAATTCTCTTATCAAGCTCTTCAACACTAATGAGCTTGACCACTAGCTCGTTGAATTTGTTGATATGATCCTGGATGGCGGTTTCCTCTTCTATCTTGAATGAGTAGAGCTCTATTCTCAAATACAATTGGTTGGTGATCAACTTTGACTTGTAGATGTTCTCCAACTTGTTGAACATACCACTCACTGTCGTCTCATCAATCATATGACATTTGATTTGCGTACTACTGCCAACTGAATAGTACTTACAGCTTTTTGTTTTAGGAACTTCCACTTCTTATCATTGACTTTGACCAGTTTCACCTCTTCTAGCACTTCATCAAGGCCTTGCTGCACCAAAGGTTCTCGATAGTATTCCTCCACAAGTTGAAGTTCATGTTCTCATTGAACATTAGAATTTCAAACTTCGTACCAGTCATCGTCATGGCTTCTATGTACAAATTCACTAAAACTCAGCAATCCAACAAGAATTTGGCAAAAATGACCCCAGAAACGGATTCAGGATGTCGAAAAAGGTTAGGAAAACCCTTAGTCAACTCAGTCAAACCCCTAAAAGTCCTCGGTCATGTAGTCAAAGTTTCTGTTTGATTGCACACACACAATCTCCTATGCGCACAAAACACAATATCAAAGCTTAGCTTCTGGCCAATCAAAACACGCAAGTCCACCACTTGCCATGCACTGCAAAGCACTTAATCAAATTCTCCCCTAATCTTATTTGCTCTAGATCCAGCAACCAAAAGTCTAAAACGATCTTTGAGCTTACCATAAATCCTTGCACTGCGAAACATTGGAACAAAGCCTACCCAAGTGGGTTATCTTCTCCACTCATCTTCAGAGCTGGGAAATCCAAATTTCTATAATACTCGACTGGCTCTCTTTCGTGCTCTATTCAATGCTCGGCTGCCGGCAAAAAGCTCCCCTCACAGCGGCAACACTTTGGCAACCATCAGATCTAGGGGTGTTCATTGGAGATTATCCAGTCCAAAATAGACTATTATTATTTCCCGAAAATAATTTTGGAGAAAAAAAATTTCAACAATTTTTGCACAACTCCCCCAATGGGGAGTACAATTTGGATAATGGGAAAATTGGACAAAACTCCTTGGGGAATAGAGATCTCCAATTTAAGAAGAATACATTAAAGGTAAACACATACTAAAAATACACACACTGGCAAAAATAAATTGTTTATATTTTCTCTAGAAAAAATTTTCATGGCTCAGTTGTCACACAAAAAATTTGAGCTCTGGTACCCCGGTCCCGGACGTGGCACCCTGGGACCCTGCTTCTGACCCTTGGCGCCCCTCCTCGTGCGCAAGCCTTCAGTACCCCGGGATACCGAGGGCAGTGCACAGGCTCTCGGGACCAAGGACACAACCTAGGCCCTTCGGTCCCGGCTCTCGGCCCTCAGCACCCTGAGACCTGGCTCAGGACTCCGGGGGTCGAGGGCCGGGGACCTAAGTCCGTTGCACGAGCCCACGGGAACCAGGGCCGAGTTTGGGAAGTCGGGGACAGGGGCGTCAGGGGCTGGGGGCGAGGGCCGGGGGGTAGTGTGTGTAGCGTGTTAAATATGGGTAGTGCGTATAGTGTGTGTAATGTGTAGTGTGTGAAATATGTGTAGTGGGTGAGTGTTTGTAATGGGTAAAGTGTGTGTAGTGTGTATATTTGGCCTTTTAAAAAATTAATCTATTGAATTTTGGATAAATTGGATAATATCCAAAATTTAGAATTTTATCCAATCTTCAACTTTTTTTCTCAAAAAATTCCGCATATCCAATATTTTTTCTCCAATTGACCATTCTCCATATCCAATTTCCCCAAGCTCCAAAAGTTTGGAGAAAATATTAGAGATCTCTAATGAGTGAATACCCCTACTTAGATCCTAGATCTTTTGTCGGTAGCAAGCTTCTCCATCACCTTTGATGGCGACAAGCTTCCCCTCATTCACTAGCATTGACTTCAGCCTTTCCTCAATGTGCACTTGATGACAAAAGCTTTGCCATCTCCTGGCGAACCAACCAACACCACCTACGCTTTGATCAGACCACCTAACGACAATCTACCACCACTCTCTGATGCGACAAACTTCTTTTTCACGCTAGTGTTTCTTCTGGCAGCATCTCTTGACATGAAGCACACTAAAAGCTTCCTCTGACAGTGGCAAAGCTTTTCGTGTGGTTTATTTTTTGGTGATGCTTCTTTTCCAATGAAAAGCAATGGTGGCCATCGATCCTCTTCAAGATTTTTTTTTAATTCTACTCATGACATCACGCTGACATCACCTCTTAACACTCGATGAAGTCACCAAGCAGGATAAAATTTTTCTTGTTTTTTCGTGCAAGCAACCCGCAAAAAACGAGTCCTCCCTCCAACCTAGCTCTCGATACCACTTGTTAGAAAATTAAGACGCGTAACACAGATGTAGCGAAACCAAAGCACAAATAATGAGAAAAGCAAAAACAATTAAACGTGGTTCGGCCCTCTGTCTACATTCATGAAAACCTTCACTAAATATAAAATAGTATTACAATCCAAGTGACTTTTTGCACAACCCAAAAAGTCTAAACTCTCCGTCATGGTGTTCTAGCAATGGCTCTACCTATGGCAAGAGACACACCTTACCAAACAACTAACTATAGAGCCCTATTTATAGAGGAGACTCCATTGTCATCCAAAACAAGGGTTTCCTGTTTTCTCAATTCTACTATAACTAGGACAGTTATCATAATTAGAGTTTTGACTCTTGTCAATACTCTTTCCTAATTTCAATATAGGTTTGGCCTCCGAACTCGAGCCATAACCCAACAGTGTGATTTGATGAGAAAAAGATAATATGTTAATATGTTTATATTTACTATTAATTGAAAGATGGATCCAGAAATGTAAACACAAGAAATGTTATTAGTGTGTGTTTACGTGAGAAATTTTACGTAGGTAAAAGTGAAAATATGGTTGCGAACTTCTCTCTTTGTGCAAGTAAGTGCGTAATTTGTTTTTTTTTTAATTAAAAAAAGTTTATTTAGTTAATTTTTTCAAAAATGTTTTTCTTTTAAATTTTTTTAAAAAATGTGCTTTCTGAATAAACATAATTTTGGGCTCGTTTACTGTTTCTTACCTCATGGACAGGTCGAAATTTTGGTTTCAATAGAGCCCTAAGAGCCTGTTTGGCTCTTCTTATTTTGCTATTTATGAGCATTTAGGAAAAAAAAGCATTCCTCACATGTTTTTTATTATTTACGACTTATAAGTTCCAAATAAGCTCAGCCAAATAGGTTCTAAGACTAATAACTTTTTTCAACGAGTGTTTCTAAAAGAAAATTTAAAATTACTATAAGCTACAACTTGCTGTCACGTAAATCCAACTGTATTGTTGGGGGAAAACTATGCAAATACGAAGAATACGAGAAGAAAAAATAGACACGAGGAATTACGTGGTTCAGCCTTAAAGCCTACGTCCACAGGCAGTAGAGAACAATTCTCTAATTGATCACGAATACTACAAGGCTTACTTTGGTTTCTCTCACATACCTTACACAATGAGTATTGTCACATATTTATAGTGCAAAGGTTTCCTAAAACCTATTAAGCAGAAAAGGCAACTAAGTAATTATGTGTTAAAAAGTAATAAGCTAATAAAGTAACATGCACAAATGGTAATTTGCTATTCTTGTTGCCCAAGAATACGGGCCACATTCAACAAATCTCCACCTAGGCACGTATTCACTCCAATCAACACATCATTGTCCTTGCTGCCAACTGCCTCTAATGGCTCAATGCTCTATACCGCAAATAGCAACCAAGTCCAAGCAATGCTTGAACTTGCTGACTCGAACCACCTTAGTTATCATATCTGCTGGATTCTCATGGGTAGATATCTTCTGCACCGATATGATTCCTTATAATACAACATCTCTGATAAAGTGATATCTGATATCAATGCATTTATTCGTCTCATGATACATCTAATTCTTCGTCAGATGGATTGCACTCTGGCAATTACAAAAGACTATACTTGTATCTTGTTGCAGTCCAAGATCACGAACCAGACCTTGGAACCATATGGCCTCTTTCATAGCTTCTGCAATTGTCATGTACTCCGCCTCAGTAGTCGACAATGCCACAATAGACTGTAATGTCGCTTTCCAATTGATAGCACATCCAGAGAGAGTAAACACGTAACCCGTCAGAGATCTTCTCTTGTCAAGGTTACCCGCAAAGTCTGAATTACAATAACTCATCAACCTCGCGCAATCTCCGGCCATCTTGCTAAACAGCAAACTTACATTTGCAATGCCATGCAAATATCTCATTTTCACCACTTTCCAGTGTACTTTCCCAGGCGATGCCATATATCTACTCATAATACTAACTGCATGTGAAATGTCAGGACGAGTGTACACCATAGCATACATCAAGCTACCAACAGCAATCGAGTATGGAACATGAGATATATGCTCCTCCTCCTCCTCAGTTTTAGGTGACAGATCTACAGACAACTTGAAATGAGCAGCAAGCGGCACACTCACAAGCTTTGCTTTAAGCATCCTCGCACCTTCCCAATATAACTTTGCTGAGACAAGAACAACTTCCCAACGTTTCTATCTCTGTGAATCTCCATACCTGGAATCTTCTTCGCTGCTCCAAGATCCTTCATCTCAACTTCATCACCCAATTGCTTCTTTAATTCATCGATTACAGACATGCTTTTAGCAGCAATAAACATATCATCGACATACAACAACAAGTACACAAATGAACTATCTGGAAGCTTCTTGAGATACACAAAGCTATCATAGGCACTCCTTGTGTATCCAGCACTTACTATGAATGTGTCAAATCTCTTGTACCGTTGCCAAGGCGACTGCTTCAACCCATACAAGGACTTCTTTAGTTAGCAAACATGATTCTCTTTACCAGGAACTACATACCCTTCCAGTTGACTCATGTAAATCTGCTCTTCAAGATCACCATGCAAAAACGTCATTTTCACATCTAGTTGCTCAAGCTCTAAGTCATAAAGAGCAACTAAGGTAAGTAAAACCCTGATAGAACTATACTTCACAACTGGAGAGAACACTTCGTTGAAGTCAATACCCTCCCTTTGTGTATAGCCTTTTACCACCAATCGCGCCTTATATCGAGGACCTTCAACCCCTGGAGTACCTTCCTTTTTCTTGTAAACCTATTTGCAACCAACAACTCGTTGTCCTGTAGGCAATTTAACAAGCTCCCATGTTTGATTCTTCTGAAGAGACTCATTCTCTTCACTCATGGCACCTACCCACTGAGCAGAATCGTTTCTAGATATAGCCTCTTTGTATGAATTCGACTCATGTCCTTCAATTGTTTCAGCAACAGTCAATGCATAAGCAACAAGATCAGCGTATCCATACCTTTGAGACTCTTTAATCTGTCTCCTTTCTCTCCTAGCAGCAATGCTGTACTTCTGTTGTTTAGGCATATTTTGATCAAACACCTCAGTTGGCTGAGTCGGCTAAATTGGACTACTACTATTGCTAGATGGAACATTTGGAACATCAGCAAATACCTCCACATGCTCTTTGACACCATGGTCTAAATCAGCTACCGCTTTCTCCTTTTCTTGGTCTAATGAAACAGACTCATTGAATTTGACATCCCTACTGACGAGGAAATATGGAGACTTTGGATCTGTGCACCGCAACCTGTAACTTTTTCTCTCGGACGTATAGCCTAGGAATATGCATTTCTTTGCCCTCGGCTCCAACTTGCCATCCTTCACGTGAACGTAAGCAGGGCAATCGAACACTCTCAATCGAGAGTAGTTAGCAGGCTTACCGGACCATAACTCAAAAGGAGTTTTCAATTCAATAGCTTTGGATGGAGACCTATTCACCAAGTAGAATGCCGTATTAATGGCTTCAGCCCAAAGGTCTTAACTCAAGCCAGAATGGGAGAGCATACAACGAGTTCTCTCCACTAGAGTTCTATTCATGTGGTGTCTCTACACATGTGCGGTGTCTCACAATGCCATGTTTCCGGCAGAACTCATCAAACTCTTTATTGTAGTATTCCAACCCATTGTCAGTCCTAAGATGCTTGATCTGTTTACCAGTCTTCTTCTTAATCAATGTCTTCCACTCGACAAATGTTGAAAACGCCTCATCTTTAGTTTTCAAGAAGTATACCCACATCATCCGAGAGTATATACATCAATGAAAGTGATGTAATACCTGGCACCCTTCTTGGAAGGAACTTTATTAGAACCCTAAATATTAGAATAAATGTAATCAAGTGTATCTTTGGTATTCTCCTGCCCCTTGCTGAACTTCACCCTAGTTTGCTTTCCAAAAACACAATGCTCGTAGAATTCAAGCTTTCCCGTTCTTTGCCCATAAAGCAAATCCCTCTTGCTCAGCTTGGTCAGTCCCCTCTCGCTCATATAGCCCAACCTTTTGTGCCATAACTTCGTAGTGTCATTATCACTCTCTTTGGATGCAACAGTTACAACACCTGTAACCGTATTACTTTGAAGAACATATAGGCCGCCAGTCAAGTTCTCTTTCAAGAGCACAATTGCACCTTTGGTCACCTTTAAGACACCATTGTCAGTTTTGAATTTGAACCCATGAGAATCCAAACGCCCAAGAGAAATCAAGTTTATCTTCAGCTCCGATACATGTCAATACTCGAGAAATCTTGTAATACTATCAAACATCTTGATATTTACGATGCCCATTCCCTCCACCTTCAAGGAAAGATCATTGCCTAGAAAGACTTTCCCTTCTCTTTTGGAATAAGAAGAGAACCAGTCACGCCTAGGACACATATGGAACATTGCACCAGTATCAAGAATCCATTGATTGTGCCACTGTGATGCACTCACAGTCAAAACTTCCCCAGTACTACTCGAGTTCTCCCCATCATTTTCAGCACTCTTTACCACTTTGGCTGAATTCTCCACATTTTTCTTTCCCTTTTTTAGTTTTGGACATTCTTTCCCAATATGACCCTTTTCACCACACTCGAAATAGTGTAGCTTCCTTGCTCTTGATTTTGACCTTGACTTGGCTGAATTCTCCACATTTTTCTTTCCCTTTTTTAGTTTTGGACATTCTTTCCCAATGTGACCCTTTTCACCACACTCGAAATAGCGTAGCTTCCTTGCTCTTGATTTTAACCTTGACTTGCTTTTTTTTCTACCGGAAGATCCCCCTCTATTCTCCGATCTCCCTTTACTCATTAACCCTCGCCATGAACTTCATCTCTATGTCCCGGAATATGTTTTTGAAGATCCTTCGATTTTAATGAAGCAATCACATCTTCAAAGGTAATTTTATCCCTCTTGTACAACATAGTGTCCATAAAGTTCATATATGAAGGCGGTAAGGAGTATAATAGGATCATAGCTTGCTCTTCGTTGTTAATTTTAACACCCATATCCTTCAAAGCAACAAAATAAGAGGTAAACTCATCTAGGTGTTGGTTTAGTGATGTACCTTCTTTCATTCTAAAATGATACAATTGCTTCTTCAAGTAGAGGCGATTGTGAGAGATTTAGATGCATACAATTCCACCAAAGTATTCCAAGCCTCAATTGCTGTCGTCTTCTCAGCAATCTACATTAATACTTCATTCGTCACAGACATATATATTGCACTCAAGGCTTTTGCTTCGAGTTCTTCTCTCGCTGCTAGTTCCATCTTTTCCAGGATCACTTCTTCAATGAGTTTCCAAAGTCCTTGCATTGTCATAAATGCCTTGAATCTGATCCTCCATGGACTGAAACTAATTCTCCCGTCAAACTTCTTGGTTTCAAACTTTCCACCTGTGCAAGACATCTTCGTTTGTTCAAAACTCGCACTTCAGGATGGAATTTGGCTCAATGGACCGCAAAAATGGATTCAGCACGTCGAAAAACCTCAGGAACACCCCTAGTCAACTTTGGTCAACACCGGTCAAAGTCAAACCTTTGGTCAAAGTCAACACTGTCCCAAAACACATACTTCGGAGCAAAATCTAGAAAAACAGAGCCCAAAAATGGACTCAATAAGTCAAAAAACATAGGGTAAGGCTTTGGTCAAACCCAGTCAACCCTTGGTCATTGGTCAACGGTCAAAGGCAAACCCAGTCAACGCTGGTCAAAGGTCAAAGCTGGTCAGAATGTATTATTATTATTATTTTTTCCCTGTTTCCTAGACTAGGCCCAATCCAAAAATAAACACTTTTTTCTTTTCTTTTTCTTTTAGGCTATACCCAAAACCCAAGTCCAAAGAAAAATTTTCCTTCTTATTTTGAAAACTACCCAAGCCCAACACGAAAAAAACAACAACCAAAATCTTAAAAAACCCAAACCCAGCATACCTAAGCCTAAACAGCGAACAAGGCCGCTACCCCTGGCCTGATTCGAGACCCAAGCCTAGCTGCTCCATAAAACCAAAAAAAGAAACCCAGAACCCGATCCACCCAACTATCCTTACCCGAATCCAAACCCAAACCCAAAGAAAAAAAACACGACCCGCTTAAGCAAAGCCACCGACCCGCGGGCCTTGCCTTCTCTACCCGCTAGCCAACCCAAACAAAAGC
This sequence comes from Cordia subcordata, assembly GCA_028554755.1. Lineage (NCBI taxonomy): Eukaryota > Viridiplantae > Streptophyta > Magnoliopsida > Boraginales > Cordiaceae > Cordia > Cordia subcordata. The sequence continues at coordinate 8,552,611 of JAPTOF010000010.1, read as the reverse complement.
TCAACTCACCCGACTGGAACTCACTCCATCGATCACCAAACTCGACACCGAGCACGCCAGTCCACTCGCCGCCACACACCGAAGCAACTCCGGCCCTTTTAATGCCGATTAGACGCCGACGAAGTACCTCATCGTCACGCTTGAAACCCGCAGCCTTTAGGCTTTGAAAAAACGCGATTCAGGCCACCTAACCTTCATGCCGTTCACGCCAAAAGAGTCTCCAGCAACCTATGATCTTCGCAGTAGCTTCAAATCACCATTTAAGTCGCCGGAAAAAACCAACAACCACTTGTTCCTAGCGCAACCTTTTCCTTTTCAGTGACAGTGTTCCCGAGCACGAAATCCAACAAAACTACCACCAAAACGATCCTTACTTCGAGAGGAATCTGTTGATACCAATTTTGTACAATTTCATTAACAAAATTGTGAAGTTCAATTTCGGCAGCTAATGGTGATTTTAAGGCTCAGTTTGGCTTGAAGCTTTATTTGGTTTCAATTAAGGCTCAGTTTGGCTGAGTTTTGATTTTCCTTTTCTTCCTCGCAGCAGAATAAAAAATACCTATGCTCTAGATACCAGTTTGTTGGGAGAAAAAATGCAAACATGAAGAATACGAGAAGAAAAAATAGACACAAGAAATTACATAGTTCAGTCTTAAAGCTTACATCCACGGCAGCAGAGAACAATACTCTTATTGATCACGAATACTACAAGGCTTACTCTGGTTTCTCTCACACAACTAACACAATGAGTATTGCTGCATATTTATAGTGCAAAGGTTTCCTAAAGCCTATTAAGTAGAAAAGGCAACTAATTAATTATGTGCTAAAAAGATAATAAGCTAATAAGGTAACGTGCACAAATAATAATTTACTATTCTTGTTGTCCAAGAATACAGGCCACATTCAACATGTATCTTCGTATCAATGTTGATGGACGTCTATCATTAAAATTGAATCATGATGTTGGAAGAAACCAAACTGGGATGCATAAGTATATATGCATACTTTTCTTGCAGGTATTTTTAATGGAAGGGTTTGACTCATTTTATTTAAGGTTTTGAATTTAAACCCTTAATTTCACATTACACCAAGTTTAAGTTCAAAAATTATCTTTTTCCCTTTAAAATATGTCAGTATGTATAAATAAACTCACAAAAGGTTAAAAATGTTATTTTAACTAGTTTCTTACTAGTATATCAAATATCTAACATTAATGTCAACTTAAAACTTATCACCTGATTTAAGGGAAATGAGTTTCAAATTTTGATCATTTCTTAAAAATGTTCTACATCGTCCTTAGAAACAAAGATCTTCTTCTAGAAGTATACTCTGATTTGTCTAATGTTTATAGTCTTCAAAGACCGAACATGTAATTTTTTTTTTTTTTACACTGGGCTCTTTTATTAACTCAGAGAAATATCAGCCAATCTGCCTTATTTTTTTTTAATAGAAAAATAAGATAAGGAGATGGTTCCATGTGCTCTGATTCATTATTTGGAATTCTAGTTCAGGAGCACTATGAAAGTGTTTCGAAGGTGGGGACTATCTTGATGCAAGTCTACCTCTGGCCTAGATCAATCTAAGCTAAATGAAATCTCTATCATTTTGTTTAAAAAAATCAAATTTGAAACTTCATACACCTTAAAGCTCATAGGGCAAAAAGATATATATATATATATATATATATATATATATATATATATATATTGAGGTCCTCATCCTCATTAACTCTTAGCATTGAATAGATTCGATATTAACCTTATCAATATCTCAAATCAATGATGGGGTCTGTTTGGCACCTAAATGGGCACCTAACCAAAATGTAATGGCTTTTTCTTTCGATTTTTCATTTATCGTAATCGTTAATGATGGAATCATTACACATAGTATGCTGGGACCCATCAACCTATTTTTTTTTCTATTTTTCTCCCTGTAACTCTTCCTCAACCAGAGACATGCATGAAGTAGTCAGGCTATCACAATCAATGTGGATATGAAAATTTTAACAATTTTGTAGCATCATGGTGCTAGTTTATTACTGTTCTAGGCGATATTATTGGCCATCTAAATTAGTCTTTTTTTCAATAACTATTTAATTAGTTTTTAAAAAAATTAAAATTTTGAAAAAAAAACTCAAATTTAAAATTTTTTTTAAGAAGTCAGAAATTTTAACTTTTTAAGAAAATACTTTTCAAAACACAGGGCCTACTCTAAGGCAACTCCTGGATCCCGGGAAGCATGTAATCTGCCCAGGGTCTACCTCTCCTGGACCCCAGGAAGGGAAGCATGGACATGCATGGAATCTGCCCAGCGTCCACCTCTCCTGGACCCCAAGAAGCATGGAATCTGCCTAGGGTCTACTCTGATACCACCTGCATGGAATCTGCCCAGAATCTATCTCTTGGACCCCAGGAAGCATGGACATGCATGGAATCTGGCCAGGGTCTACCTCTCCTGGAACCCAAGAAGCGTGGAATCTACCCAGGGTCTATTCTGATACCACCTACAATGATCTAGGCCTAACTATCGACCTACCATCACGTTGAGCCTAATCAAATGGTAATGAACTTAAACTATTATAAAGTGCACACAAATTTCACGCAGAATCAATGTGGGAGGGCATCACAAATAATGATTTTCATGTCCAATTAAAGAAAATGATTCGCTAAACCCGTCCGAAAACTAACAGAGTGGACGGAATGAAGCAAAGAATTAGTTCATTGAGCGTTTTGAAACAAAAAAGGAAAAATCTTAATGGGTTGATCTGAAACTTCAAGCAGATTTAAATGGCTTGTGATGCAATATACACCCTTCTCTGTACGCCTTTGCGTTATACATTCGTCATAATTTAGTTTAATTGACTATGGTATTTAAATTGTTACATATTATAGCTCACTACCATTTTTTTTTTTTGGCACGTCTACAAAATAAGGTTCCATTTTACTTGCATGAATATTTTACCATTCCCTTTACTACTTAAGCTATTTATTATGTCGTGTTACGAAACTATACTTCCGGAGACTTGTATTAATCTGGCATCTCTGTCTAAAATATGCCCCTTGATATTATTTTTGAAGGTTAGGTTTCATTGTTATGATCATAGTTGAGCAATTTTTTCTCCTTTTTTCCTTTAAGATTCGTGCTTAAAACTTACAGATCTCAAGTGAGAGGAGCAACCGGACTATGCCATCTTATGGATTACAGTTGAACCCTGTCTCTTTATGATTAACGGATGATGCCGTGCTCTTACTAAAATAAAAAAAAAAAAAGAAAAACCTTCCTACGTGCGTGGCGATAGCATTTTCCAGATTTGCACTGTGATAAGTTTTGAAGGGAGTTAAATTCAAATAAGTCCCTACTGTTAACACTTTTTTTTCATTTTAGTCCCTATTATTACAAATAATTCATATAAGTCCTCAATGTTTACTTATTATAGTCAAATTAGTCCCTGCAGTTAGAGTTAAATTCAAATAAATCTCTAATGTTTACATATTTTTTAATTTTAATCCCTATTATTTTAAATAATTCATACAAGTCCCCAATGTTTAATTATTATGGTCAGATTAGTCCCTACAATTAGAATGGACGTTAGTTTTGACGAAAATGTCCAAATGACCTCAAACATAAAAGTAATTGACAATCTTACCCTTTGCGCTATAAACAAAATCCAATTATCTATTTTTTTAAGCAAGAATTCCTAGCCAAAAAGAAAAAAAGCAGTAGGAATTTAACATTTTGGATGATAGTTATTGCATTCTTTGCATATTTGGATTTATTGTGAACTTTTATAAGACACATTAGACATCTAATTGAAATTTTTTTAATGAAAATTAGGAACTTTTATTGTCTAAAAATTATTCCATAATGAAATTCACAGTACAAAAGTTCAAGGTATTATAATCAACTAAGAATAAAAAAAAAGAAAATAAAATTACTTCCAATCTTTTTTATTCATTTTTTCTTAAACATAGGAACTAACTTAAATAAGTTTGTAAAACACTGGGGGCTAGTATGAATTTTTTTTCAAATAATGGGGACTAGTTTGTCTAATTTTGTGAAACATTAAGGACTAATTTGAACATTTTAAAATAATATGGACCACTTTGAAAAAATAGAGAAACAATAGGGACTTATTGTGAAATTTACCCTTTTGAAGGCGTGACCAAAAAGTCCTCATTATATTATACCAGTCACCATATTGTCATTCTCCTGTTGAAAAATTCTATAAATAGACTTTACTATTTACAAAAAGTATTACTTTGGTCTTTATTATTCAAAAAGTGATCCACTCGATCCTTAATATTTGAAAATAATGTTAATTTAATTCATATTATTTTAAAGGTGACTATTTGGTCAGTATTTTGTAAAAAGTGTCAATTTCATCCCCTTGTATTTGTTACATGGTCACTTTTGAATGTCAACATTGAAACATTAGGAACTAAATGGATTACTTTTAAAATAATATGAACCAAATTAACATTTTTTACGGATAATAAAGACTAAGTGGATCATTTTTAAAGCAATAAAAATTCAAATGATAATTTTTATAAATGATAGGGACCATTAATTGGAATGTGCTCCTCTCCTGCATATGTATTTCATGCCTTTTTGTTGTTTGATCGTTACAGATTCCATGTTCACAATAAAACATGATACTTCCGAAGCAAAATTCTCTTGAGATACTTAACGTGTTGCTGCTTCTTGTTGCTTCAAAAGGCCTTATAGTCTATCCCTTGATTCACCTTTAGGGAATGGTATGATTTACAAACTAAACTACCTGCTTGAAGATATTGGAACCTAGAAATCAAGAGAGAGAGTGGGAAAGAGAGATGACCAACATGGTACTATTTAGAAATAAAAGGAAAAAAATTTAATTCAGACTGAAAAGGGAAGATGATGAGACAAGAAAGATGGATTCAGCATTACAGCAGTTCCCAGAGAATACTCCTGGTTGGGGAAGGAGACTTCTCATTTTCTGCCTGTTTAGCTAGGGCGTTTGGTTCTGGTAGTAACATGGTTGCTACATCCAAGGACAGCAAAGGTAATTATCTCGTCTCGTACATGAAAAAATCACAAGATTTAAAACTATTATATAAGTTGTTCGCTCTATGTAATGTAATTTATTTTAGAATGGATTTCTGCATATGTTGAGAGACAAATCCATAATTTTTACATGGGAGGGACTAAAAATATATAATATACATTTTAGGAACCATATATGCATTATTTCATTTTATTTTTACTGGACACTAGATTAGTTAATTCCCAGCCTAAGGGTATCTTATAAGTTTAAATACATAGATATTTTCTGAAAGAAAAATTGTATAAAATAGATTAGATCCCATCTGATTTATATTTGATGTTCGTCGACAGATCCCCGATATTATCAGAAGTTCAAAACTCCTCACATATATAATCTCCCTCTACTTAATTCCTAAAATCCTCTCATAATAATTCAATTCTATTTTGTAGAACACAACATACGTCCCACCGTTCCAAAGGAGAACGGTACTTTATTTCAGAAAGTCCATGGATGGGAGATTATAAGGGAATTTATTTGAAATATAAGAGGCCCCCCCCCCCCCCCAAAATTTTTTTTCTCTTCTTTTATTTTGTCTAAAATTATTCTCATAATAATCCTTTTAGTATATATATTTTTGATATAGATAATATATTAATACTTAAATTTTTGCAATAAATAAGTCATTTAGGTGAATAAGTTTCAGTAATCCTTAATTTATTTATTTTGCTGATTAGGTACTTAGTATTTTTTTTTTACAAGATAAAAAGTTTATAAAACTTAGATAACTTTTCCATAGAGAACTTATTTTTTTAAGAAGTTTTTTGGTATATTATTTATATATTTATTTTGGTTAGATAATTTCATAAAAGAGAGAAGAAATTAATTTAATCGACTGAATCAATAAACTTTTCTTTACATAATTTTTTATTATTTTGTTAAATAATACTTATTTACACTTATTTATGTTTAAAAAAATCTAGTATTACCAACTCTTGGTGTCATAATTATTGTTATAGGTAATGTATTATCTCTCAACGATAGTTTCCATTCAAATACGTCAATAGATCTTGACCCCCTCAACAAAAAATTCCTGGTTCTGCCCTGGTCCGTTGTACTCTAGATAAACCACATGGGAATTAATACAACTTTGGTCTTCGTTTTTAGAGATATTGAGAATGAAGCACTGGAGCAGTGAAGAGAATCTGCAGGAGTTGAAAAGATTAAATTGTCTGGTGCTGCATGAAATTGATGTACGGAACATGAACCACGATCCAATCTTAAAGAGGATGAAGTTTGATGTGATAGTCTTCAACTTTCCACATGCTGGTCACTTTTGTTGGTTACGCGAGAGAGACGCCGCCCTCATCCGGTAAGAACGGTGACCAACACCCCATAATGTTTATTTACGAGAAATGTTAAATATTACCTTATTTTCGATATCTATTTATAACATGGATGATGTGAATGCTTAATCAGTATGTTTTAAAAAAGGAAAAAAAAAAACAAAATTATTTGTTGTTTTGGCATGTGAAGGCCAACTTATATGAAATCTATAATAAATGTGTAAGGATAAATAACTTATTTGGTCCCTTGTCTTTGATCTTTTTAACAATTAACTTCTTTATTTTTAAAAAGTCATAACTTAGTGGCTTATCTTTTTCACTGGTGGCGTTGTTAGTTCTAATAAGATCAAAAAAGTAAAAAAAGTATTATGTTTTAGTTGTTTATCTTTGTAATTGGTGGCGCAGTCATTCCTTATCTTTGTAATTCATAACTCTATTAGTCCTAGTTAACGCCATTATTCTCTTGATACTTATTGAGTTTAGGACTAATGACGTTACAAATTACAAAGATAAAGTGACTTGTCCAATTTTGAAGATAAGCCACTTTATTATACAAAAAAAGTCAAACATCAGAGATCAAATGAGTGATTTACCCAATGCATAATGAGAAAAGTAATATTTTAATTAGTGTTGGGAATTAGGTCAGATTTTTTAAATTTGGATTTGAGATTAGAAAGTTACTACACAATTGGTTGTGGAGAAAGGGAAACCGGATAGGATTCAAATTCTCTAATTTTGGATATTTTGAGTTTTGAATTTAGAGTTTTTATTTTTTATTTTAAAATTTTTATCCAAACCTGACCAGATCGAGTAAGATCTTTTTTTTTCTTTTTTCCTTTTTGGGGTATCCCCACTCCTTGTAATATGTGGCATAATTCATCCGATGCAATGACTTTTTTCCTCGTTCTTACTAATTAAAATGGTTCTTCTATATTTTTTACATTATGTGAAATCACCACAAGTAATAAACTATTTAAGCGACCATCTCATACAAAAATTTACATGTAGGCTTAATTGTTCTGTTGTTAATAAGTCGGACGTAGAATTTGATAGAGAGACTTAAATTCACGACTTTAATTGTTCTAGTGTTACATATATATAGTACCATTGATAAGTTCATCAAAAATCTTAAACTATTGGAGATGTATTCATTATATTATTTGCTATCTTCCAGAAACAAAATTTTGAGCACCCAACTAAAACAAGAATTCATATCGTATGACATTGCTTTCATATCATTGATTCAAATTCTTAGTTTTATTCATCCAAAACATGAGCAAACAAACAAAACAGGGACCAAATAAACGTTTTTACACCAAAAAAGAAAGCAAAGTTCGATATACAAACCTCTTGTTATACATAAAGATGTACATAGTTAAGAGAATCGAAAAATCGGAGCTATTTAATTTCCTTATATATTAACCTGTGGATGGAATATAACAGGATGCACAAGCGGCTACTGGCAGCCTACTTCAGGAGTGCAAGAGAGATGCTACGAAGAGGAGGCGAAATTCATGTCACACACAGGGATGATTACCCCTACAACACATGGGAAGTGGTGAAGCTTGCAGCAGATGCTGGCCTCCAATTGAAAGAGAAAGTGAGATTCCTGAAGAGCAACTACCCAGGCTACCATAACAAGCGAGGAAGCTACATAAAAAGCAACCAAAAATTCCCTATTGATGAGAGCTATACCTTCAAATTTGTTTTAAACTCGGGAAATAACACAATAAATGCAGATGATGAAGCCGTGGATGTGATTATAAGAAGTGCTCTTTGATTATCTCCATGTTTAACTAATCCCTCACTACACACGTCCGAAGAAATATAATGCGTGTGGTTAATATATATATATATATATATATATATATATATATATATATATATATATGGGGTACGGATCTTACAATTTGGACACGTCAAAAAAGTGTACATTATAAAAAAGTCAATAGCCTACACAGATGTACAAAATGCTGCTGCTTTTTACCTAATATTTAAAGGGATCCAAAGATATCCCAAAATTGTTATACATTAGATATTAATTAAAGGGTCAAGCGTTATTAATGTTTTTTCAAGTTGACATCAATTAATATTTATATTGTATTACTCAAACTTTTTCATATTTAGCTAATGAAAATATTTTTTGTAACCATTCGAATGAAGATTTACTTGGAATATTGTTTCAGCGGTCGCTTTGTGGAACGTAGTAATCCATATTTAGCTAGTGAAAATATTTTTGTAACCATGCTAATGAAATAGTAATCAAGTGGCTTCAATTTCTGGTAGCTTGGAATATTGTTTTAGCGGTAGCTTTGTGGAACATCTAGAAGTGACGCAACGCTATGATCTTCCACAACTCAGGACTGTATTGCACGTTAATGATATTGCAAAAGTTATAATCTCACAAGCTCGAGAAATTATGGAAGCTTGGAGTGGGCAACAAATAAGGCAATATGACAAGCCAAAAAGGGGGTTTTGAGCCTCCCTACGGTCAAGAACTAATCGAGATTCTATAGTAAAAATTAATTGACTAATATAAAGAGTAGGCTAAGATTTTGTATGGTGGACTTTAATTTGGACCTTTATATATTTTAACACTCTCTGCATCTGGTACACAAAATAATGTCTTTGGATCAAGGTGAGACCTAGAGACGAATGGTCTAATATGACCTGGAACTTGGATGGATATGAAATCCAGAATAATGAATGGGCTAACACAACTTGAAATAGATTGAGGTGAGACCCGGAAGACGGATGGGCTAACAAGACTCAGAACATATGGATGTGAGACCCAGAATAATGAATAAGCTAATACAACCTGAAACAGATGCAACTTGATAATGAATAGGCTAACACAATTCTAAACAAATGCAACTTAGCTGTTTGAAGGATAAGCCACTATGTAAACAGATGTGCGCAATGAACAAGCTTGATGCGTTATACGTGGACATATGTGTAGCGCGAACACTGGACCAAAAGCTTAGTTCTAACACCATAGTAAAAACCAACTATGTTTCCATTAAAAAAACGAATCAATTTATATGAATAGTCCAGTACCTTATATGATAGGCTTGATTATTGAGATTTTTCCATGTGAGACTTTAAATATTTTAACCCCTACAATTGTAAGAAGTTTGGTGGAAAGCTATTGGAGCATCTCCTCCTTTTATACCCCTCTACAATGGGCGAAAATTGCCATTATAGAGAAACTATTAGTGACTCGTGGAATGCACAGACTCACTAATTTTATTTGTGTAAAATATAAAAAGTTGCATAATTACTATTAATTAAAAAAACTGATGATATCAGAGAGAATATAAATTTATTCTTGTTCTCCAAAATCCTGCGCAAAAAACAGAATCAGGTTACTATCGAACATGAGCTTGCAGGTACAAATATAATGACATATATAAGGTATTTCTGAAGACAACATGCATGCTTTAATACCCTACATTATGGATAAAATTATTATTTGACCATGAGTAGCTTGAATATGATTTTTTTATAATTCAAGTAAATGAGCAAATCACGTAAGACATCGTATATTATCATAAGACTTTATTTTTGCTTTTACCGTTTGAATATAACGTAAATATTAACATGTTAAATGGAGTTAATGTGGTACTTTCTCTTTTGGTGGAATTTGCTCTTCAGACCATTTTAATTATTATTATTTTTCAACTAACGTCATATTCAGTATATTAAATTTTGATTGTAATGTAAGAAATTATTATATTAAAAAAATAAAACTCTAACTTTAATTAAACAAATTATTGTACTAAATTCCAATTTATAATAATGTTAGGAAAGCTGAAACTTGTCCCAATTAATACTTAAGTTTATAAACTGATAATGCCAAAAAAGAAAAAAGAGAAGAAAAGTGAGCAAGGTGTCACAAGATCAGAGTCCAACAAAATTTGTACTTAAATATAGCAATTGTTAATCTTAAGCTCTTTGTTAATATAATAATCTATTTATTAATTAATTTTAGTATTATTGCCAACTTATTTCCTACTAGCATATCCTAAATCCTAATAGTAATGAATTGATTCTAGTTCTATTAACATTTTATTAATTATAGTTATATTATTGATTTCATTTATATTACATTTGATTTGCACCGAAGATACCCCGAAATTCATTTTATCTATTTCAGAAAGTGATTAAATTAAATAAATAGTTACAAACTTTTCAAGCAACCTTATCTAGAGTATTGACAAGAGAATGAGCTTTTTTCTTCTTATAAGACGTAGGATATACTTTAATGCTTGACTTCTAAGTTGACTTATTAAAAGTCTTGATAGTAATCTGCACGGAAGAGTCTAAGAATTCACACTTGCTTTGACTTGTTGAGTCACGGAATTAAGTCTTCTAAACATAATAATTGATATATTACTCAATTAATGTATTAATTAAAACCATAAAATTGCTACCACTTTGGCTCATAAAAGCATGAAAAGCAAGTAAAAGTCTATGTGAAACAAGGAAAAGAAACTAGAAAATTACTCCACAGAATTAGCCTAGTGATGAAGCATATAGGGGCTAAAGGAGTGAGACTTGATACGGACCTTAAACCAGTCAAGATGCCAAGCTATATATTTTCGTAGTGATAGTGAGGTAGTCCTTCTAGCGGGCCCGCTTGGATACTGATTTTTGGATAAGATCATGTGTTTTGATAGTGTTAACCTGTGCATTCTTTTTCCTACCAACAGGATTACAGGATGATTACAAAGATTTGAGAAAATTGGCAAATCAAAAGAAAATAGAAGAGAAAGTTGCCATTTTGGATACCCATTCAGACAATCCTTATTACAAACAAAATTGCAAATTTTTCAAACCTATGTATTTATGTACAGATCAAGCTTTCTTTTCTTTTCTTTTTTAATTTTTTCAATTGGATGGTCAAAAGTTACCAGAACAGTTTAATATGATAACATGAGATAATGGTTCAAATGTCTCAAAAGCAAAATAAATTTATCGAACATTTTTTATAGGACAATAATTTTTTTCTTATTCAAAGAGATAAAAGATACTTCAATGATTGACTAATGAGTCAAGCTATTAAATGCATGACAGCATTGTACATGAAAGAGTCTAAAAATTTACGCTCACGTTACTTTATAAGTCATGATAAGGTTGAGGATGATGCTCAAGGATTGATAATTTGTGGTTGTTTTTACTCCATCACTATCCCATGCATTTAGGCTGGAAATTAATCAGTTCATCTTTATTATGTATTAGTAATTTAAAACGATTTGTTTTGCACAGGTAAATTCTTTTTATTAGATAGTATCTAATTTTGATTTTGAAAGATTTAAACTTTATTCTATTTTAGAATTATATTATTATTAAAATTTTAAATTCTGATTCCAAAAAATCTCCATCCTAAAAGAAAATTAAATTATAATTTTAGAATTCTAAATTAAATATTCTTTTTAAATTATTTTTAATTCCAAATTCTAAATTTTCTTTTTTCATGTTTGTAAGTGGAAACATTCAAATTGAAATAAGATCAAGGGATAACTCAAGTAGTTAGAACTATCTCAACCCAAAAATAAGGTCCCAAGTTCGAATATCATGGGATAGTGGGTTTTGAAAAAAAAAAAGACGAACATTCAAATTGAAAATTCTTTTGTTGGCATCAAGTTTGAGCTGTATTGGGACAAATAAGAATCACTACACTTCATTTAAAAGGGAAAGAGAGAGAGAGAGAAAGAAAGTGTTATTAAGTTCTAATTTATCTTTTCACAAAATTAATTGATGCTCAACTTCTCTCATCCAACCTTAAGGCGAAAAGTCAATGCACATAACATTATACATTTTAAAAAAAATTAAACCTCTTAAAATATATTCAAAACAAAGTGTTAAAGCATACACTAGCTTTGAAGAAAGATTAGACCTCGTAAAATACACTCAAAACAAAGCGTCAAAATATATGGTAACTTTCGAAAATAGGTTTATAGATTTGATGATAAATAAACTTTATCTTTTAATAATGTAAGGTCAGGTTTCCTTTCTTCCCTTTTTATGTAATGGTTGACAGTTATTCAAATTATATCATTAGATGGATCATCTTAAAGCAAAATGATCCAATGGTTTAAATTTATTACGTCCTATTTATGCCTAAGGACAATGAGCTCTTCTCTCTGTCCCTCTCTCTCTCTTATTGATAGCAATGTGTATGAAAGAATCCAAGAATTTACACTTCTTTTTGCATTACTTTTGGGGTCATGAGATTAAGTCTTCTAATTATAATCACTTCGATATATCACTAAGTTAAGGTAGATATCGAAGCAATAAATTGATGATCACTTTGGTTCACGAAAGTATAAAACCTAAACACAAAACTGCTTCAACTCCATTTTGCCATATATCTTTCGTCATGGATGACAACAGAATTTATCCACTATTTCTTTTGTTTTCTCTCGGTCTCTTGTTTTCCTTAAAATATGTTTCTGAATCCACTGCAACTGCAACTTCAGATTCCAAACTAGATCTGCTTTTTAAATTATTTTTAATTCTAAATTCAAATTTTTTCCATGTTTGTAAGTAGAAAATTTTAAATTGAAAATTCTTTTGTTGGTGTTGAGTTTGAGCTGTATTGGGGTAAATAAAAGATCATTTCATTTAAAAAAGAAAAAGAGAGAGAGAAAAAGAAAGTATTTTTAAGTTCTAATTTATCTTTTCACAAAACTAATTGATGCTCATCTTTTATCATCCGACCTTAACATGAAAAGTTAATGCACATCACACGTTATCCGTTTTAAGATAAAATTAAATCTTTAAAAAGATATTCAAAACAAACGTTAAAGCATTCGCTAGCTTTTAAGAAAAATTAGACCTCTTAAAATGCACTCAAAATAAAGCATTAAAATATATGGTAACTTTTGAAAATAGATTTATAGATTTGAGGTTCTTATAGATTTGAGGATGAATTTTATTCTTTTAATAATGTATAGGTCAGGTTTCCTTTCTTCCCTTTTCTATGTAATGGCTGAAAGTTTTATATAATTAGATGGATTGTCAAGCAAAAAGATCCAATGGTTTAAATTTATTATGTTCTATTTACACTTAAGGTTACCTTGGAGGTCTTATGATACTACTACTACCACCCATTTTAGATATTATTGAATGAAATTCCTTCCAGGCAAATTTTCCAAGCAACATTATCTTGAATATTAACAGGACAATGAACTCTTCTCTCTCTCTCTCTCTCTCTCTCTCTCTCTCTCTTGTTGATAGCAATGTGTATGGAAGAGTCCAAGAACTCACACTTCTTTGCATGACTTTTGGAGTCATGAGATTAAGTCCTCTAATAATAATCACTACGATAAATACTAAGTTAAGGTAGATATTGAAGCTATAAATTGGTGATCACTTTGATTCACGAAAGCACAAAAGTGCTTCAACTACATTTTGCCATATATCTTTCATCCCAAACACAAAACTGCTTCAACTACATTTTGCCATATATCTTTCATCATGGATGACAACAGAATTTATCCACTATTTCTTTTGTTTTCTCTCGGTCTCGTTTTATCCTTAAAATATGTTTCTGGATTCAATAATGTTAGTGTTAGGTGCATCAAGAGAGAAAGACAAGCTCTTCTCAAATTTAAGCATGACCTTGTAGATGACTCAGGTCTTCTCTCTTCATGGGATAACAAAGAATGCTGCAAATGGTTGGGTGTCAAGTGTAACAATAGAACTGGTCATGTAATCCATCTCGATCTTCGCGGAGATAGTTCATCTTGGCTTAATGGGCAAATATTAAGAGGAAAGGTTAGTCTTTCTGCACTAATTGGATTGCAACATCTTCGTTATTTAGACCTCAGCAACAACAATTTCTCCGAAAGTCAGAATAGGAGAAGCCATTGGTTCTTTACATAGATTGAGGTACCTGAATCTATCGTATTGTTTTCTTACCGGTGTAGTTCCTGATCAAATTGGGAACCTTTCCAATTTGCAGACCCTTGATCTTAACTGGAAAAATCTTACGTTAAACAACCTTGTTAGGCTCTCTCCACTTCGTTTGTTAAGACAACTTGATCCCTCATGGTCTTATCTAACCATTGCACTCACTAGCTTTACCGTCTAATAATTTAAGCGAGCCATTTCCTTAGTTACTAAAGAAATTATCCAAAGGCGCGCAGAATTTCTTGAGTGAGCTATATCTTGATGATAATGGATTTACAGGAAGGATCCCAGAAAGTATTAGGCAATTTTCCAAGTTGGAAATTTTATATCTGTCTTCCAATTTATTGGAGGGACTGGTTACAGAAATTAATTTTTCCACACTTTCCAGATTAAAAGTGTTAAGCTTATCCTTTACCTCACTAACATTAAGTGTAGGGCCCGAGTGGATTCCTACATTTCAACTTAATGTCATAAGCCTAGCGAACTGCAGTATGGGACCTCATTTTCCACAATGGCTTCGAACTCGAAATATTTTTCCGCGCTTGATATTTCATCTAATGGTATTTCGGATACAATACCTAATTGGTTTTGGAATATCTCTCATAAGTTGGAATCCTTGGATCTTCACGGAAATATGTTCTGGGGTTCAGTGTCTTTTCTTTGTGGAATTAATAGTAACATCCACCTTAGAGATCTTGACCTGTCTGACAACCTCTTCACGGGAGATCTTCCCGATTGTTGGATGAACATGAAAGAATTGTGGATGCTCAATCTCCGGCAAAATAGTTTCTCTGGTCAAATTCCAGAGTCTCTTGGCTATCTACAAGAGCTTGAGGTGCTGAACTTGGGTCATAATTCTTTTGTAGGTGAATTTCCTTCCTCAGTAAGAAATTGCAGTCTACTAGAAATCATTGATGTTGGAAGGAATCATCTAAGTGGTAATATTCCACCTTGGATAGGGACGCATCTAACATATTTGGCCATTCTTAGCCTTCGATTAAAGAACTTCAGTGGAAACATTCCTCAAGAGATCTGTCAGCTTTCCTACACTCAAGTCTTGGACCTATCTTGCAACAATGTCAAAGGAAAAATACCACAATGCTTCAACAATTTCACTTTTTTGGTTGAAAAAGAACATCCAAAAGATTTATTTGGATATGATTTTGAGGTTGCTCTCTACATACACTATATATGGGTGCAACGGAAGAGACAGGAGTCAGAATTCAGAGAGACACTTCGTCTATTGAAGATCATTGATCTTTCTAACAATAAGCTTGTTGGGCAGATTCCCGAAGAGATCGCAAGTTTGAGGGCATTAATTTCTTTGAACCAATCAGTCAACCATTTGACTGGTAACATTTTCAGTGGTATTGATCAAATGCAGATGTTAGAATCGCTTGATTTGTCCAGAAATCAAATTTCTGGTGAGATTCCAGCAGGTCTTGCTCGTTTAAATTTTCTTGCTCTCTTGGACTTGTCATACAATAACTTGTCAGGTAGAATTCTATCAGGCACTCAACTGCAGAGTTTCAATCCATCAACATATATTGGAAACAGCAGCCTATGTGGCCTTCCACTCGACAAGTGTCCAGGCGATGATAATGACCCTCGACCTACTGATCATGGGAAAGATGCCAATGTTGAAGATGAGGATGGATTCATGAGTAAGGAGTTCTACATAGGTATGGGACTTGGTTTCCTTGTCGGATTATGGGGAGTTGTTGCTGTTTTGTTCAAAGATTCTTGGAGGAATGCCTACTTTAGGTTCTTGAAGTATACATGTGATTGGTTTTATGTGAGATCGATGGTGTACTGGTTAAGATTGAAGAGAAAGCTGAGTGGTTGAACTTTTTATGTGTTTGAATATGTTCGTGCAAATTATGTACTTAGCATGTGTTTTTTCTTCTAGTTTTGTTCAAACAAGTCTACATTACATCTTGGATGTAGAAATGCAAGTTGCCTTACCTTTTCTAAGTGTGCTGCGTTCAAACAATGTGTATTTACTTTTTGGTTGATTAATACGAAAACAATGCTTAGACTGCGAATATGAATTCCCTTGGGCTTTCCAAGTTTAATATAGTGTTCTGTGAAGGGCATGGGTATAATTAGGCTGTCTTTGTATGAAAAGAAAATTTTGAACTCATTGAAAGAGATTCAACTATACAGTTTGAAAAGGTCTTAACTATAGCAGAAAGGCAAATCTCGTGCTAACTGAAAGCGGCAAAAAACACTCAAGCTTTAGCAGTTCACATATCTAGAACAGAATTCAATTACCATTTTGAAACATATACCCAACATCCAAGAGCAACATATGGAGTTATCGAGTTTTCTCGCTATGAACTTATCAAAGGTAGACAATCAATGGTCCAACATTAAGGAGTTGGAGCAGATTTTGGATCCCAGACTAGACGGAAAGCATTCTCTTACGCCCACTCAAAAGCTAGCAGCCAAAGCCAATAGCTGTTTAGTGCAGCATCCAAAGAATCGTCCTAGGAGTGAGTAGAATAGCAAAGACTCGTGAAAATACAAGTCCTCAAGTTTCTGATGAGGCAGTTTTCACCCGAAAAAGGGATGCTCCTGAAGGTACTTCTAAGGGTTTAAAGAGAACGGTAGCTGAACGTTTTACGGGATGTAACAAGGGACTCATTTGAAGGACATGGAGACCAAAGGTTATTGTGACTAACTAAGCTAAATGCATAAGAAAGAAGTAAATGTCTAAATGAGGGATGTTAATCAGAGATATATATAGTTTGGGTGATCATTTGAGTGAAGTTAATGAATTGCACTTGGCTCTTTCACATCAGTGGTCAGAAGTTTTATGAGGCAGATACGCTTGTTATGTTAATTGCTGCCTCTTTTTCTTGTTTTATGGGTAAAATTCTTGATCTTACTTGTGCACTTAGCTGGAAATATGTTAATTTCATTTAAGAGAGAAAAACCAAAACCACGAAAATCGAGGGAAAGTAACAGCAGGTCTTATTCCATCCACAAACCTGTAGATGTACTCGAATCACAACAAAGAATTTCGCACTTCTTTCAAAGTTATTCCTGTTTCCTAGTTAAGGAAAACATGTATTGAAACAGAGGGTGTAGCATATAGAAGTCAAGACCAAAATCTGGAAAATTTTAAGGTCTCAGCTTCGAGGACAAGTGAGCGAAACATGTGGAATTAAGGAATGAAAAATTTATTAACTTTGACGTTTCCAGTAGGCCATTGTTTGGAAGGTAAGAAAAGAATCAGTTTCAGAAATTGTTATAATCTCCTTTGAACCGAACAGAAAATTGAAATCGTTGTTGTCATAACCAAAAAATTCTCTTCTTGTATGCTCGGGCATGCTCTACCATGAGGGGTTTACGCAACTTGTTTACTTGTTGAAGATACATGTACTCTCCTGTCCTATCAACATGCTTATGGTACATCAGACTAATTTGTTAAATGTTGACTTACATTTCAGACATTAGTGATTTTAGTTTCAATAAATCTAGTTGTGATAGTGTTACGCTCCAGAGCTAGGTCTCGAGCAAGATTAGTATTATAAGCATAACTAAATATTAACTTAGGCATAACTAATTATCGACTTACATTTCAGACATTGATGATTTGAGTTTCAATAAATCTAGTTGTGATAGTGTCACGTTCCATAGCCAAGCTTTCAGACATTGGTAATTTGAATTTCAATAAATTTAGTTGTGATATTGTCATGCTTCGAAGCCAGGCGTTCAAAAATTAGTCATTTGAGTTTCAATAAATCTAATTGTGATAGTGTCACGCTCCGGAGCTAGGCCCACGAGTTGAGTTTCAATAAATCTAGAGATTGATTTACATTTTAGACATTGGTGATTTGAGTTTCAATAAATGTAGTTGTGATAGTGCCACGCTCCAGAGCCAGGCTTTCCGACATTGGTCACGCTCTGGAGCCAACTTTGACATATATTATTTTATTTTCAACATGAGTCTTGTGGGGGAAAAGCTTCTTGACTAAATTGGGACCAGAGCAGGCAGGTAATTTATCGTTCAAATTCCCATGGTTTTTTTTTTTTTGGGAATTTTAAACTGCTAATCAAAAGGATTTTGCGACCTTTCTAAAGAAGGCGTTTATCTACTTTTTTTTCCTTTTGAAGGGACCACAAGAGTGTCTATTAATGTAACCTAACTTAGTTTTAGCACTAAGAGAGATACATATAGAATGACACCATATAGAAAAGTTGTGTTCATGGAGAAGTTTGGAGACAAGCATTATACCAAGATGGTCTAAATGGTGAATGAAATATCGACTAGAAGTGTCAATATTTGGAACTTCTTTACCTAAGGAATTACCTTTTCTCATGTTTGTTGAAAAAAAAAAAAAAAAAAAGTAAGGTGCTGGCTTGAGGGGGGGGGGGGTGAAATCAATAGATTTTCTGTTTTTGCAATATACAGAAAGACAATGAATCTTAACATGAACCCCCTAGACATGATAATATGTGATATTCCAGAACTGCATTACTTAGAGTTTGAATAGTAGTTTTCTCTCTTAATCAGGCTCAATTAAACTATTTATAACTCTTACCAAAATCTTGGGTAAATACCAAGCTACTAACAACTATTTCCCTTTTTCCCCCATCTTCACTATAAGATATATTTAAATTCAAATTATCACTATAAAAAAAAATAATTCTAATCACTTGAACTACTCCTTAAATCAATCCCTAACAATTAATAAGTATAGCTTATATATCTCAAAGAGCCTAAAACGTATTACATCTGTATGGCTTCTAGCTTTTAGGTTTGTAAAGTATCATATGTTGGAACTGTAAAGATGTCACTCTTGAGACTTTGACCCCCCAAAAAAAGTAACTCTTAAGATTGAGATGTCACAATTGAAAATATAAGAAAAAGAATTGACAAATACAACAAAACAAAGGGACCATTATTATTATTAACCCAAATATTTATGCATAGAATCTTTTTAACTGATGAAAAGCTGTCAAAACGTGGTGAATTTGTTTATTGGATCAGATAATAAAATGGTGTACAGTACAATGAATTGTTAGAGAGAAGAAAAAACAAAAAGCATTTTGTATATTGAATGGGACTACATGACGTATTTAATAGGTATAATATTTATTAATAGATGATTCAAAAAATAATAATCAATGACCAAGTTGATGTGTCAATATCTTTTATTCGAAGAGATGACATGACAAGCTCTTATTCATTTGGAAAGTTAATGTGTCGAGATTCATTTATTTTCATTTATTTAAAGAGTTAACATGTCAAGCTCTCATTCATTTGAAGAACTAACGCCTCAAACTATGTCATCTTTCCTCCAACTATACATAGATACTAGGGATGTTGCTTGTGCTACACACATGCTTCGATCAGATTTAAATATGTATTCCAATTGCTTGTTATATCTTACTTTTAGTTAATGCAATATTAATAAAGCATTAAAAAATGTCTGAATATGCAATTCTCATGAGTATGCACGGCATTTTTTTTCCGGCAAAAGCCAAAGGCCTAAAATTTTATTCCTTCCAAAAAAAATATTACAAACAAGATGGACCAAAGATAAGTTATATCATGTACTTGCAGGTACACAGTATAAGATGTATTATTGAATAAATAATTATGAGGTATTAGACAAACAGTTATAGCCTTGTGGGGTACTAAATAAATATTCACTGGACAAATAGTTGTGAAGTACTAAACAAACAAGCAGGTACACTTTGTAGGTGCAATATATAATTTAGGTGAATGGATCAAACCCTCAATCAAGGAGATTGGATAATATAATCCTTATAAATGGATGGCGTTTCTTGAACTACTTCTTAATTATTATCACACCAAAATTTATTTGCAATTCTTCTTTATTCTCAAAAAAAAAAAATGAAAAGCCCAAATTTCTAGCTTTTGAAAGAAAAAGTGAAATTGAGTTTTTCTAAGAGTTTTAGTCTTTTTAAAAAAATTAATGAATTCAAAAACTTATTTTAAAATTAAGTTTTTTTTTTAAATATACTACCATATCTTTTTGGATTGTTTAATAATATATTGAATCTATTCTAAACTACAAAACAACAATATTTTGGTTTATTATTATAGTTTTCATTCTGTTCTAGTATGTTAAAAATAATTTTTACCAAATAATGAAAAGAAATAGACATTTCATTCCAACTACCAAACACAAGGAAAAAGTGTATTTTTGGAGCATTCAGCTTGAAATTATATTCTAACTCTCATGTATGCATCTCTCTCAACTTCTCCACCACCTAAACCGATGCCTCAAACGCCAAAACCCTTCACAAGCCAAAGCTCTCCATGCCCACATCATCAAAGCTGCCCTAAACCAACAACACGGACCTCTACTGAACAATACCCTTTTGGCTCTCTTCTCCAAATGCGGGCTCCACAAACACGCCGTCCAACTGTTCGACGAAATGCCCCAACGAGATTTGTTCTCATGGGCAACGATTTTTACCTCTTACAACCAAGCCAACCTTCCTCATTGCACTCTCACCCTGTTTCGCGACGTGTTGTCTCGCGATGGTTTTCGCCCTGACCATTTCATTTTCGCGAGCATCCTTAAGGCCTGCGCTGCCTCAGGTGCTGTGAATATAGGCAAACAAGTCCATGCTCAGTTTGTCATGTCGGAATTTGGAGGTGATGATGTTGTTAAGTCCTCGTTAATTGATATGTATGCAAAATGTGGGTTACTGGAAAGTGCTCGTCTAGTTTTTGATACGATAGCTTTGAAGAATATTGTTTCTTGGACGACTATGATATCAGGGTACGCGCGGTTGGGGAGGAAAAGTGAAGCTATTGAGCTGTTGAGAAGTTTTCCGGGTAGGAATTTGTATTGTTGGACAGCTTTGGTGTCGGGGTTGGTGCAGAGTGGGCATTGGGTTGAAGCGTTTAGGTTGTTTATGGAGATGAGAAGGCAAGGGGTTGAGATTTTGGATGCATTTATTCTTTCCAGTGTTATTGGGGCTTCTGCTAGTTTAGCTGCACTAGAGCTAGGAAAGCAAGTCCATTGCTTGATTCTCCGTCTTGGTTTTGAAGATAGTTTTTTTGTTAGTAATGCGCTCATAGATATGTATGCTAAATGTAGTGATGTGTTGACTGCAAAGAAAATTTTTGATGGCATGTGGAAAAGAGATGTGGTTTCTTGGACTTCAATTATTGTTGGGATGGCACAGCATGGGCAAGCTAGTGAAGCATTATGTCTTTATGATGAGATGATATCAGCTGGTTTGAAGCCCAATGTAGTGACTTTTGTTGGATTGATATATGCATGTACCCATGTTGGTTTGGTAGAAAAAGGTCGTAAACTATTCAAATCAATGATTGAGGATTATGGCATAAGTCCTTCTTTGCAGCACTATACATGCTTATTGGATCTTTATAGTCGATCAGGATATCTTGATGAGGCTGAGAATCTACTTAACACAATGCCATTTGAACCTGATGAAGCTGTATGGGCTGCTTTATTAAGTGCTTGTAAGCGGCATGGAAATGTTAAAATGGGAGTTAGAGTTGCTAATCATTTAATAAGCCTTGGACCAGAAGATCCTTCAACACTTGTACTTTTGTCTAATGCTTATGCTGGTGCTGCTATGTGGGAAAATGTTTCTAAGGTCAGAAAGTTGATGGCTACTATGGAAGTGAAAAAGGAACCTGGTCATAGTTGTATCGACTTAGGAAAAGAGACTGTTGTCTTTTATGCTGGGGAGTCACTGCATCCTATGAAGGATGAGATATTTGCATTGCTTAAGGAGATGGATGCAGAGATGAGGAGAAGAGGTTATGTGCCAGACACTAGCTCAGTTTTGCATGACATGGATCAGCAAGAAAAGGAAAGGCAGCTCTTTTGGCATAGTGAGAGACTGGCAGTGGCTTATGGTTTGCTTAAATCTGTGCCTGGGACTGTTATAAGGATTGTAAAGAATCTCCGGGTTTGTGGAGATTGCCACACGGCTCTGAAATTCATGTGCAGCATTTCTAGGAGGGAAATTGTTGTTAGGGATGCCAACAGATTCCATCACTTCAAAGATGGGATGTGCTCATGTCGTGACTTTTGGTGATGTGTGGTGTGAACAGCAAGCTATTATTTTCCAGATGTGCTCTTTGACATCTTTATTCAGGAAAAAATCTTAATATCGATTGAGGTGCGAAGCATTATCTTTCATGTTACTTTCTTCATAATGTTCATGGTCTCGCAGAACTGTGAACTTTATCTTAATCCTATAAACTCATACTTTATTTAATAAATATTTCGTTTGCAAATGTTCCAGATTTTCAGCTATAATCAGGGAATGAAAGATAAATAACTAAAGTGCTTGCTGAGGACCATAGTTCCTGTATTACAACCACAAAAGGAGAAGCGGTGTTGCCATCACATAGATGTTATAATGTTTGGTAATGCATACTCATTCTGCTAAGAGTTTTCTGTTTTCAAATGCATCATGTGTTTCAGGTGAATCTACAACCTAGACCTGTACGAAGCTACATCAAGCTTTGGATAGATCAAGCTTGGCTTGTATGTTAATGCGCCTGAAGCATTGCTTGAGCTTGGCTCAGTAAAAACCTAAGAAAATGGGCTCCAGCTTGAGCTCAACTTGTTTATTGGTCGTCCATATCTAGTTGAATCAAGCTCAATTGGAATACAAACGTGGTTCGTGAGTGAATCTTTATATTTTTTCCTGCAATTATTTGAGGAAATTTTACTCCAATGGGGACAATGTTTTCTTGGCAAATCTCGATGTAAAAACAATTTTCATATTATTATCAAGTTGAATATCATAACGAGAAATCCATATATTTACATTCTATGAAATATTACTTAAAAATGCACAGTTTATAAGCAATATAATTTATATGAGCTAAGAAAGCTTGAGCTCGAATCATTTACTAAATAAATCATTTCCAAGCGATTCCAGCTTGTGTTAGGTTAATCTAGTATCAAATTTGATGCTTCATTACTATTTACTTGATAATGCGAAACATATCAAGTTGAATATTGCATCTTTTCCTCAAACTTACCTTTGTATTTTTCACTTAAAGTTTATTCATTCTTGAACAGGGCTAACAGCAGTGCCAACTAGATATTCAAGTTTGCCAGTCAAGAGCAGTGTGGCTTACCAAGAGATGCTATTTGCTCAGAACCCTGCATGTCATGTTGTGCCTAGCTTGACTTCACCAAACCTTGTCAGAAGTTTCCGCGAATTCATTTCATGGAGTGAAGAACTCCTCGTGACATTATAACATTATGGATGGCATCGAATAACTGTGAGGTGTCCTATTATTTCATCACAACTGAATGATAACTTACAACAGTCAGATTTTGCTCATAACATTATGCATGAATCCACTCCCGATTTATGAGTATTAGATAAGAGTTGTCTGAGTGATCCTATCACCATCACTGGACTGACATTGTTAAGCTTTAGCAGAAGGTGAAATTGTTCATAAACCCAACCATAGTACAAAAGTCACTATGTAAAGCAAATGATTGTTCTCCTTGTCCCAGTTGTTGACAGAACTGAACACTAATTTAGTAAGAACAGATATATACATTTAATGAACTAATTTTAATTTATGTATTTTGTTGATAATTTTCCTTAGGGCTTGATTTATTTTTCTGCTTAAAACTTTTATTTATCAAAATAAAAAACGATTGAAAAGAGATGCTTCTGAACTAAATCGTTCCAGGATAATTGTAGTTATGAACCATGCTTTCATAAAAATGGCGGTGCGAATCTCATCTGAATTGTGAGAATAACTGACGAAGCCGTGCCATAAGGGGTCATTCTCCAAAAGAGACAGGGCCAAGCCTGACGGTTGTTTAAGTAGGTTGGGTGACAGATTGGCAATAGGAGTACTCCAATGTAAAAACTAGGACAACAAAAGTGGAGCATACGACGATACAGCTTTATGTACTGTTTCTTCCAGTGCTCAGAAAGCTAGCATGTGAAAGCCAAGACTGTTGAAGAACAACGTGAAAATGATTCGAAAAAAGATAAAAACAAATCTGCTCTCCGTTTTACGCCAAGTAATATGTTTTTTAATACTATTAACTGAATGCTAATAAATTAAGACAGATGAGGTTTGTCATTCCTGGATGAAGCTGAAGCAATGCTCTCTTATCCTAGTGGACTGAGGACAGGACACGCTACCGCAGCGATTACATTGACTTGTCGAAAAACTGCTTAAATTAGCTTTGATTTTAAGCTTTTTCTTAATTACTGACTATAAATAATTATGTGTGAATAAAAGTTATTGTCATAAAAATAATTATTTATATATTTGGTTTAAGTTGGTTAAAAAGTAGCTTATATTGTTAAAATAACTATTAAGGATAGAAAAATAAAATTCAGTTAAAACAGAAAATAAATATAGTTATTTATTTATTTCTAAAAATATATTATCATAATAAATAATTTAATTCGTGTTATATATTAAACTTGTATAAAACGTATAGGTCTACCCTTGCGTTTTGTGAAGGAAGCACAGCTCCCACAATTATTTTTGTTAATTAGTTAATTCAATATATAATAATAAGTCAACCGCTGAAATGTCCAGCGAATTATTTTGTTAGTTATCCACATTCTATTTTATTGTCTAGCAATTTTCACAGTTAAAGAATTAATTTAAGTGGGTAAAGATATCATACACTTTAAGTTATTTGCACCAACATAACATTGTATACCTATTCACAATCTTTATATTATATATTTACAATTTTTATACTATATATTGACAACTTTTAATTATTTACAAATTACAAGCTATATGTTTACAGTTTTAATATTTTATGTTCAAAACTTTTAATTGTTCTTAATTTACTTATCCATTACCCTTATATTATGTGCTAAAAGATTTATATCATATGCCCACAATAATAAATTACCTATTTTACAACTCTTTAACATATATTCGCAATCTTTAAATGATATGTTTACAACTTGTTAACAAGATGTTCACAATTTGTGAACGATTTCGGAGCTCGTAGGCAAAAGTATTAACAGTGTCCAATTAGCGATTGAATTCTTGTGTTGTGTTCGTCGGTATAAAGAGAGTGAACTCGTTAAATTTCACGTTAATTCGATAGCTGAATTGTGAGATATATTAGCGGTGCACCATGTACATTTAGATGTACAATAATGTTACAGTATAATTTGCGAATTTAAGTGGCTATTAATATATATTAGGGGAAAAGTATCACTAGTTCCATATATAGAGGGGATTAAGTGAAATTTTCCTTTATTTTTAATTTTATTTAATCATTTGAAATATGTTAGTATGAGAACAATCTATTACAAATTTTATTAAAAATTATTGAACAAATTACAAAATTTGGAACAGTGTGGAACATGACTTCTCGTCGGCATATTAAAAAAAAAAAAAAAAGGACTAGAGGAAATTATAATTTAAAAGGCCCAAAACAGGTGATCTATTAGTGATGGCTAACATTGGTGTATAAAAATTTAAAAAAAAAAAAAGAAGAAGATAGAATCAGGACGGGACTTTGATTGTATATAAAAAAGACTACAAAAGACAAATAATATCTATAGAAAAGTAGGTAATGGCTTTGCGTTAGTGATATTAAAAAGAAAGGCTAAAAAATGATTATAAGGAAACAATTACTGGAGAGCCAGTATGTAATGACTTCACATACGGTATAAAAAAGGAGATTATAACTTATCGAGAACAATGATGACTTCACATTGATATATATAAGAAAGAAAGAAAGAAAGAAAACTTACAGCCAGGATTGTTCACTCTGCAACGGTTCTTGTTTACCAACATAATAATAAGTCAAGCGCGCAAATGGCCAGCGAATCATTTTCTCCCGAAATGTACGTTCACCAATTGCACCTTCCCATATTGATATGAAAGAAATTTTAGTTATTTATGTATAAATCATTTTATCTTATTGTACAAATTTGTAAATGCACAATTATCGTAAGATTTACAATTATATTTGTTGTTTGATATAAAAAATTAAAAAAAAAACAAGGGTGCAAAGCACATAATACAATTACAGTAGTATACACCAATAAATTTGAACTCTGAACTTCTAATTAAAAGGAGTCGTTATAGAATAGAAGTCATAGTTTTTTTATTGTGGAAAGAGTACAATAAAAGGCACGCTTTTAAGTGATTTTATAGTTCTAACGAGAGAAAAACATTTTAAAGAGCTGAATAGACATAAATCAAGTCTATAAACTTGTTTGGCTCTATTTATTTTGCAACTTCTAAGCTATTAAGAAAAGAAAGTTAACCTCAAGGGCGATAGTAATTTGCCTGAAGCCAGAGTGCATTTTTCTTATGCATTCCTAAACCTGGCAAGGGGTCAGTGTCAATATCTTCCTTCCTAACCCCAGAAGGCAACGACCAATCAAACAAATATAGAAGATTGGCAAGTATGAGCTCGACTGTGGCCATTCCCATAGAGATTCCAGGACAAATTCTCTGGCC
This sequence comes from Cordia subcordata, assembly GCA_028554755.1. Classification (NCBI taxonomy): domain Eukaryota; kingdom Viridiplantae; phylum Streptophyta; class Magnoliopsida; order Boraginales; family Cordiaceae; genus Cordia; species Cordia subcordata. Next base: position 8,525,871 of record JAPTOF010000010.1, on the reverse strand, counting down.
GGCTCCAAAGGGAACTAACATAAAGTGTTGTCCCTTATAGTCAATGTCACTATTCAAGAACCTCTCGGACAAAAACTCATCTGGGTTCTCCCAAATTTTGGGATCCCTCCCTATTGCCCATGCATTTACATAAAGCAATGTCTTGGGTTGGACTTCGTATCTGCCTATGGTGCACCTATCCAATGTTTCTCTTGGTATCAAGAGGGGAACTGGGGGATACAATCTCATTGCCTCTTTTACCACAGCCCTGAAGTAGGGAAACTTTTGACAATCATCTTCGTCCACCATATCTTTTTTTCCCATCAGCTTCCTTATTTCTGCTTGAACTTTTGTCATTGCAGCAGGACTCTTAATCAATTCTGTCATTGCCCAAACCACTACGATCGAGCTCGTCTCGGTTCCAGCAAGGAAGACATTCTGTCCAGAAAAATATTTTATGATCATATATCAATCTAAGCAAAATTTAGTATCCAATTAAAATTGAAGAAAAATTAACAGCAAAGGATGTTTTGTGCACTTTTAAAAACTCTGGTAGAGGTAATTAACTAATTTTGATACTACATAGACGTATGGTGCACGTAAGTTAGAGTACAGGAGGTTAGTATGCAATTTACATGCGCGGTGCATGATAATTAATGGCAGGGGGTCTTTTGCACACTTTAAAACTTCAGTGGTAATCAGCTAATTTTGATACTACAAAAAGTATAATGCACATAAGTCAGAGCAGAGGGAAGTAATATGCAATTTATCCTATATGTTATTAACAAATTTTTGAAAATCTAAAAAGTAAATAACAAATTTCAGCACTAATTAAGGATTACCATAAGCATAGCTTTGATATGATCCACAGTCAAACCTTCCTGTTCTCTAAGTTTGAGTAAGGTATCTACGATATCACCATCCATGGACTCTGGCCTATTTGCATCGAGATGATTGTCGATGAATTCTTGATAAAGGGAATCCATCTTGTTGAAAACATCATCAGCATGAGCGATTGCTCCGGTAAGTTTATCAAGCCAGCCTACCAGAGGGAAGTAATCCGAAAAATAGAACCTGATCATCACCTGCAGAACTTCTTCAATCATCTGGAAGAAACTTGTCCTCTCCTGATCTTCCTTGCCGTATCTCTTCCCGAAAGCAACTCGGCAAATGATTGTGCTCGTCAGAGATATCACTGCATCGCTCAAATTGGTGAGCTTAGACTGGGAAGTGGGAAGCATCTTCAGTTATTTCTCTGATCATTCGGGAGACTTCATCTACGCGAATGGGACGAAAGGATTGCACCTTCTTGGAGCTAAAGAGATGGAGGACACACAACTTCCTCATCCCTCTCCAGTAGTCAGTGTACGGCCCGAAGATGACATCCGAGTTGTCGTACGATATCTTTTGCGCCCCAAGTTGTGATACCCTGCTGCAGCATATGTGATCGTGCTTCTTCATCACCTCTTCTGCGATTTCTGCCGAGGAAACAACTAAAACTGACTTGGAACCAAGCTTCATGGACACGAGAGGCCCATACTTTTTCGAGAGTTGCCAAAAGAAGAGATGAAGGGGAGTGGTTTTATCCAATTGATGCAAGTTTCCCATCAAGGGTAGCCCTGGAGGACCAGGTGGAAGAACATTGATAATTTTTCTTCGATTCTTGAAGAAAATTACGAGGATTATTGTGAGAAGAGTGACCAGAAGAAGAATCATCTCCATGCGATTTGATGTTATTTGACTTACTGAAAACAAGCTTTATTTGAAACTTTTTTTTAGAGTTTCGACTTCTGCAAAAGCCAAGTAAAAAATGCTTTTTCTTCGAAGAAAGCTAATAGAAACAGGCTCTATGTATATGTTGTTTCCTTGTCTCTGCTCATGGAGATTTTCAGCTTCTTAAGTAGAACTGTTTGGCATTAACTATGAGAGTCGTAAGGATTCCAAAATTAGAGAGATTGCCGTAGTATGTGACGCATAATTTATCACGTAAGTAAAAAATTAAATATGTTAGTTGTCATATTATTATTATTATTTTTTTTTTTTTGGGGGGCTGCATTCATCAATAATCATTAGCACAAAATGGACACATGGAAATCAATAATGACCACCTTTGCCCACGGTGGAGCTTCTGCCTCACTCTGTCCTTTACAGTGTGAATCCGAATAGAATAAGATCGAAGGGTGGAAAAAGTATTCTCATGCAATATCAGAAATATAATTGTATCATTTGATTAAAGTTACACGTGTAAATGCATTAGGAGGTAAATTAAATGGCTCAACAAGTCGTGAGTTGAGGTGATAATGATCTCACCTGGAGAAAAACAAAAATACAAGTTCAAATTTTGAAAGGCACACTTGTTGAGAAGGCTTTCCTTAACTGTTCCCAGCCATATACGAATTAATTTCAAGTTTAATGTGGCTTAAAGATACCTTAATTCAAAGCAAAAAAATAGCTCAACAAGATTTGTAGTATGCTGCAAGCCCCTTACCCCTTTGAGGTGCAAGCCAAAGAACAAGAAAACGCTTCAAAAAATCTTGCAAACGCCTATGACCAATTTATCATTATTTTATATGTCAATAGCTCACATTTGCTTGTTGTATGTGCACGTCCACACACTTTCTCTTTTCCAATGTGACATATGAAACAAATGTAAAAAATATTTTAAGAGTAAGAGAAATATATATTTAATAAATTGCCAGATTATTTTTCAATAAAATTAGTTGGCATTTAATTATATGATTATCAAAATAATATAAAAGATGAAACAAAAAATATATTACACCCGCAAGCCACGCGAGGACTAGACAAGGGACAAAGAGGGTGTTTGGCTTTGCTTATAAGCTAGTCAAACCAGCTTATAAGCCAAAAATAAAAATTGACACGTTTGGCAAATTTGCTTATAAGCAATTCAAGGCTACTTATAAGCTGTCAAAAAAAAAAAAAGGTGGGGAGCAACTGTTTTTTTAGGTGCTTATAAGCATTTGGTCAAACTAAACAAAAAGACTTGTTTGCCCTTAAAAATAATAAGTAACTTACAACAACATGTCTTTTTTAGTCATTTTAATTACTATTGCTACTTATAAGCACTTATTTACCAAACATATCAATAGCTTAGAAGCACATATTATCCAAACACATCTCTGCTTATTTATCACTAACTTAAAAGTAGTTTTTTGCTTATAAGCAACACCTGCTCATAAGCACTTCAAAATAAGCAACGCCAAACGGGCTCAAAGTATCATTAGTCCCATATATAGAGGGGATTAAGTGGAAAACTTCCTATATTTTTTAATTTTAGTTAATCATTTGAAATTTGTTAGTATGAGAACAATCTATCACAAATTATTCAACAAATACCGATACATTGAACCATCTCAAAATTTTGGAACAATATGGAACATGACTTTTCATCAGCATATAAAAAAAACTAGAGGATATTATAATTTCAAAGGCCGAGAACAGCTGATTAATTAATACATGCACATTTGATATAGGAAAAAATAGAAAGAGACTACAATTTATTAGAATCAGTTAATGAATTGGGATTAGGTACCAGCTCAAGTGGTTAAGCATATTCTCCACGAATAAGGTCATGACTTCAAATCTCATAGAAGTCAGGGGATTAGGTTGACAAGAGGAATTTTATTAAAAAAAAAAAAAAGGTAATGACTTTGATTAGTATATAAAGATCCTAGAAGAGATAATAATATCTATAGAAAAATTGGAACTGACTTCATGTTAATATACCAAAAAAGGAAAAAAAAAATAAGAGAGACTATTTGATGACTAAAACAAACAACTATTGGAAAGCTAGAAGGTAATAATTAACTCTCCATATTGTGTATAAAATTATGACCTATATAGAGCAGTTGTTGACTTCACAATATTGATATACATAAAAATAGTGAAAGAGTCAATGACTTAATAAAAAATCAGATAGTTAGTGACTTCACGTCAAAATATACGTAAGAAAGAAAAACTGAAAAAAGACTCACAAACAGTCATGATTCTCCAGTTCGCAATTATTTTTGTTAATTAACTTAATAATAAGTCAAGCACTCAAATGTCCAGCGAATCGTTTTCTCCCATTGTATACGTCCACACATTTACATCTTCTCATGGGGCGGATTGGGGATCCGTGTTTATGTCACCAATCGATTCATTTTATAGGTGTCTGTCTGATCCTAACATGGCTGAATTGGGCTTGTTCATCCCCTCATTCCAATAAAAAGGATGCAAAGATCACTTTCGAGTGAATGTTCGGATTTCTCTAATACAGACAGTTAGGAGAACTATGACCTTGGCAAAAAATTCTTTATCTACTCAAGAAGATTATGTCTCAAATTGCTTTTTCATAAAGAAAAAAATAAAATAAATAAAGCTCCCTAATCGATGAAAGAAGGGCGATTGTGGGGTGAAAAAAATAACCCGGGTTTACGCGCTCTTCCCGGGCTAGCCCACCCGTAAATTTGAGTTCACGCATTTACATCTTCTATTGTAATAAAATTTTAATTATTTATAAGTAAATCATATCATCTCACCCATTCATGATAATTGAATCCGAAAAAAGAAGTGATTTTTTTGAAATGCTTTTTTTTTCCTCATTATTCACTCTTTTCAGAATTTAAATTTCACAAAAAGTTAAGAAATTATATTTCTATACATAAATAACTAAAACTTTTTCTTTCTATCATTATGTGAAAACGAGTAAATATGAAAGAATCATAACCCACGTTCGTTCATTTATATGTGTGTAATTCACCACCACATGTATCCACTTGTTTAGCCCACTTGTTCCTGTTGAGGTTCATGTTGCCTGACCAGATGGGTCCACATTTTATTGTCATGTTCTTTATCGGGAGCAAGTGTATAAAGTTTTGTTTAGTTTAACTATTAGATTTTAGTTGTTGAATTGTAGTACTTTTAACAAAGTTTTGTGAAAAGTGTTATTAAATAAGAAATAGTTAATTATTTGGTTTGATATTTTAGAAATGGAGTTTTTAATTGTTTTGAAAAAAATATTGAAATATCAAAATTATAGAGTAGGACTTTTGAGAAAAGAAAAAAAAATTCTAACATGATGTGAAAACAACTTTTTAAAAGTCTTTTTCAAAAAGTTCAAATTTGGAGTTTCTAATTTTTTAGCTTTTTTAATTTTGACTTTTATGTAAAAACACTTTTGAAAATTTACCAAACAAAATAGATTTAGCTTTTAAATTCACAAAAATTACTTTTGATGGTCTAACATCTGGGCCAAACAATCTCTAAGCATTATGTATATATTTCCCATCAAATACACCTAAAAAAAAGGTGAAATTTTGTTTTGGACAATTCAGGGGAAAAAGGAGCCCAAGTGGCATACAGCAAAGTTAGAACTTGACCTTTTGTGTAATGTCATCTCTAATAATTCTCCTAAATTTTTAAAACTTCTTCATTTAGGAAGAATTATTAATGATAATAAATTTTAACAACTCTCTTATCAAATTCCGAATATTTTAAAAATTCCTTGAACAAAAAATCAAAGCACTTGCATTTCATCTCTAAAACACTTCCCTCAAAAGTTGCAACAATCATATGACCTCCGGAAAATATATATATGTATGTATGTATGTATGTGGGGGGTGGGGGGGGGGGGTTGGGTTTAAATTTTAAAGCCTCAGGCCAAGGGGTTGGAAACCCCAACGAAATAATTTGCCGGTGTATTTCTTTTTCTGTACTTTTTTATTTAAATTTGCATATTATTGCAATTATTTGTAATTTATGAATTTTGGTATGATAAAAAATAATTAAAAATTAAAATATAATATAATAAAGATAATTAAAATAAAAATATAATTAAAATAAAAATGACATTAAAATTTAAAAGGATTTTTCTAAAAATTTCAATTTGATAGGATAATAATAATGTTAATAAACATTTTTAAAATAATTTTACTAATGAAAACATAACATATTGATTGACAATGAAAAAAAAATGTTAAGTTGTTATCCTCTTATTTTTAATTTGAAAAATAGAGATGTAATATTGTTATAAAAGATAAATGAATAAAAATAATAAATACACTAAAGAATGTGTTCAATTAAAATAATAAAGAATTTTTGTGTGAAATAGAGAAATTGTTGGAGGAAAACTGAATGGAATTTCCTAAATCAAGAGACTAATAATAAATAGGAAGTTGGAAATAAGAAATCCTAAAATTTAGGAAATGTTGGAATTAGCCTAAAACCTTAATGCTGGACATTTTTTTTTTTTAATAAGAAAAGAAAAACTCAGGCCCAATGTTCGTAGTGTTCGTTTAGTAGGAAGTGCCGGGTACATTTATCTAGCTGCTTGCAAAAGACAGCAATATTTTAAACTTGGGCTTGATTCTATTGTTCTGCCGCGGAGCTCTTTTTGCGTTGTTTAGGACCCATATGTTTCACAGAAAATATTTTTTCAAAGAAAAATGTTTTCTTGGTCAAAAGAAAACAAGTTGATCTTCCTATAAAATATTTTCCTTTTCTCAAAAAAAGAAAACATTTTTCACACACTTTTCTAATCTCCTCCAACCTCCGTCCTCTTCCCCTACCAGCGCACATAAATATATTTTTTGGTGTCATTAAAAAATATTTTCTAATTAATTTTTATTATAACAACCAAACAGTGGAAAAATATTTTATTAGGAAAGGATTTTCTGAGAAAAATTTTCCATGAAAAATATTTTCCAAGACAAACGCATCTACTAAATTAAATTAAGTTTATAAATAGATTTGACAACCTTAAAAGGCAAACTAGACACCCTCTATCTTCCATGTTTATGTGTTGGGTAGAATTAGCCAATCTTCTGTGAGTTCGATCCAATATGATTAATGGGCTTCAGATAGGAGAAGAGCACGAGGGTTCGTGTGGAACGTTGCCAGGGTAACGGCTAAGTTGATCCCTTTTAGCAGAAAATCGGGTTCTAGTAGGATCTTAAAGTGTTTGTGAGAGATTCACGTTGAAAGGCTTAGCAAGGACAAAAGGGCCATCTAATGTGTATAAAGGTGAGGGCTTCCATCCAAGTAAGAGGGAACCAATACACTATTTATATACCTTTCAACCCTTGATTACGAGAGACTAGGATAGTCAGTCGTAGTCTTAATTGTAGAAACCTCATAGGAATCTACAGTTTAGAGGCCTGGTTCATCTTAACTGCATTATGGCTCAGCATTATTGCAAGGGGCAGCTTCTGCTTTACATCAGTCTAATGTTAGCTGTCTACATTCCACTTAATTCATATCTCAAGCATGGACTCTATACCAGATTTGAAGCTCAACAATTAGATCATACACGAAGGAGGGCGTCAGGGCATACATTGTCTCGTCTAGATAAATTAGGACCTATCTAGATTCTTGGATTACTCCGCTTAACACCGTTTGGCTTTTAAATGGAACCTTATGTTACTGAATAACATTTTCTTTAGGCAGGATGTCCATACATGAACTATCAGTTGACAATACACTAAATCTCCAGGTTGCACATTGCGAGTAACACTCAGCTCATAGCAATCCTGGAAAAGCCAATTTCACGGATAAACTGCTATTGACATTTAAGTTCTTGCTATTTTTCGTCCAAATATATTGCAGATCTAACACGCAGGCGCATATACATTTGCTTCCTCTTATTTCTGTGCAGCTCTGGGAAGGCTGATTTGGACACGTTTATGGGCAGATAACAGATATTGATTCAAATCCATATGTCGGAAGTGCAGTCACCACCAGGATATCTCATCTCGTGTGCTAAAGATGGGCCATCAGGTTCAGCGCCAAAGTCTACAAAGAAATTCCTGTTGATGTTAAGGCCACCTTTCTCAGTGTCAACATCAATTTGCAGCATGTGAGATCCTTTCTCCACGAGCTCAGGATAAAATTGCCGGTCCCATGTACTGAATAAAGAGTTTGTAGCATACAGCCTTTTTCCATCTAGACTCAATTGTATCATCTGAGGTCCTCCCCTCAATTGATTCCCCTGAGAAAAAGAATTCATAGAACGTCTTTCTATAAGCGCAAAGATATATTCTAACATTTCCTTGTAAGTTACAAGTATAGTTTGGTTTATCAACTTAAAACTGCACTGTTCATTGAACAAGGAAAAGGGCAGCGGTACACTTGAATTTACCTGATAAAATTGATTCTACACCATGTCAAACGTGAAGTGCTAATTTCTTAAGCATGCAAAAAAGAAGGTTGTTCAGAATTTTGCTAGTATTGGCATCTGCAATATATCTGCTTTTGACCAATTCAGCTTGAAGAAGTCATATTATGTTACGAGATGTTTAGGACAGGCCAACAAGGTCAATGATCATAATGAACCTTTAACTATCTCATTTCATATTCAGCTCCACATTTTGCCGTAAAGATGGCCGAACATATCTATATGAACAACTAGTGCATTGTATAGTTAGTCATATGTCAAAGGCAGCACTCTGAGTTGTATTAGAACTCATTCACGCAGTAACCCAGTTGTCTAATTTTCACAAAACTGCAAATGAAAATATGGATATATAGCCTTTTCAAAATCAAAGAAGTGATATACCTGCACATCTGGGATGTCAAACTGGTGTGTTGTACCATCTTCAGCCTCGGCAACTACAGGACTTCCTTTCCGAATTGCTCCTCCAACCCATACTTGGCCAGTCAGCTTAGGATTTTTAGGGTCTTCAATGTTATATTGCCTGATATCACCATGAAGCCAGTTGGCCAAGTAGAGAAATCGATCATCAAGAGATATGAGAAAATCGGTTATAAGACCAGGCATTTCAGGAAGTATCCAGTTCTGCACCTTCAGAGGCTTCACTGATATTGCTACCTGCAGTTAGTTTGGTTATCAGTGACTTATTAGGTGGGTGATTCATGTCACTATATATTTGCAATCTGATCCCTTTTGCTTACCTCATGGCTCCATGAGCCACCTTGGTTCTTGAAAAATCGTACCATGTTGCTTGTTAAGGCACAACCAACATAGCCAGTATCTTTGGATGGATCGTGCAGGAATCTAACCTGCAAACAAGTTTTCATATTTAAAAAGTAGAACCAAGTAACTTGAACTTTTGATAAACTACAAGGAGATAACATGAAGTTTATCCTAGAAAACTACATAGATGGGTTCTCATTCTCAATCTGACCTCCAAGGGTAGAAGCCCAGTGTTACCAAGATCCAATGTCTGTTTTAGTTCTCCATCAGGCCAACTGTAGACATGCAAATGTCGCCCATAGAAACCATCTGAAACATCCTGCAGGTTGAAACCTTTGGTGAAAGCAGCTGGGGCTCCCCATGAACTGCTGATCATGGTCTTGTGTTGAGGTTGGTACCAATAATCATAACCATAAAGAGGACTGTGACCAGGTTTCTCCCACCTGTTCTATTAACATAAAGTTAGGAGTACGTCATCCAATCAAAGCACTTATTTCCCATCTGCCATTATGTTAATAGATGAGCCTGTATGTTATGTCAACATCCTTTAAACTCTGACAATTGCTAAACAGTGGCATAATATGGGCATTATGTTGCAGAAGATAAAACGCATCGAAATGCTATGACCTTCATAACTTACACAAGAATGTAGTGTGTGACCAGAAGAGAAACAATTAAGCTTTCCTTTATTTTTATTTCCAGATTTCAATGCGCCTCCTTGTCAAGCTGTAACTTATGCACCTTTTTCTTGCCATTTGCCTCCTTGAAAAGTTTCTTTTCATTCGAAAAGAGATGTATTGTCAATCATGAACTTAATTGAATAACTTAAATTTATTCATTTAGCAAAGAGGTTCCTCTGTCGTATATGGCAATCCAAGACCCCATAGATGGCACAAGAATATACTTTTGGCATTTAGATGGAACAAATCCACATCTATACTTCTTTCAAAACGGAACATGTAGTAATCAAGGACTAACAGATATCCTTTTCAAGTTAAATTTACTTTGTGACATTTTAACTTTCTTTGTTAATGCATTACATAGAAACTAAATGCTAATAAAAGTAGCCACATTGCATAGATCATCTCTTTCTCGAAATCTAGTAATTAACAGACAAAATACGGCACCTTCCCTTGACATTGAAATCTGAATCAAGCAAAAGGAATCCATTTCCTTCCACATTTCCATCCTTGTCTCCGAGGCATGACACCATGATATCACCAGAAGCAAGGCAATGGGCTGTATGTGGAAAAGCTAATCCAGTTTTCTGTATGATATCTCCAGGTTCAACAACTTTATGCAGCGTCGGAGCCCTTGGATCCTTCTGTGTGTCAATTGCATATATACGACCAGAACTGAAATAAATGTTAAGAGCTTAGCAGGCATGAATTACCCCTTTATCTTATTCCTATCAATGCAACCAAAGTCTACCGAACTTTCCTTTCTGATAAGTAATGCAAATTAGAGATTAGCACTCAGGGGATAGATTTTAGCAAGAAGAAATGCGAATAAGATCGGCCACATGATAAACTAAGATCAGCCACATGATAAACTAACTCTCATTTCTTCGGGCATATTTAGGGAAGCAAAAGCTACAGAAATCAAATTGGAAAAGGAGAACTTGCTGTAGCTAAAAATGGAGAATATCACTGCTTTCAATTCACATTGAAGTATAACACGGATACCTACAGGAACGCTGTAGATTTCAAAGCCAAACCAAGCCTTACTCCACTAGGTAAAGTCTGCTTCTATCGTCCACTGTATTTAGGCAGAACCAAAGTTTTCATTCATTACAGAAATCATGTACACAATAACATACTATAAATCATGTTTCCATTTGCCTAGAAACCAGAAGTAAACATAGGAACATATAATTACTACTTCTATCAAATTGCAAGCCAAAATCTCTGAAATTCTTCAGTATTTAATAAGAAGGTTGCAATGTACATGCTAATGCTCTTGTGGTAAATTTTCAGCGTTCAGATTCATAATTTGAAACATAAGCAACAGATGAAAATTTTTATCTGCACTATATTTTCGACAACTGAGAGTGTTAAATGAAACATTCAACGAATCACAGCTCTCTTACACTAGTGAAGGCAGAACAAGAAATCGCCGAGCAACCGAGGCATCTCCATGGCAAGAGCTACAAGCATTCCAACCAGAATGATGTAGTTCATCATCTGTATAAGGCATTGGCAGTCTGTGAATGACTTTACAGTAAGTCGGCGAATTTGGATCCACATCTACGGTAGCTAGGTAGTCAGGCTTCTCTTTTCCTGTCCCTGTAATAAATGAAAACCAATGTAATCAAATTTAGCAGATAATAAAATGAAGAATGCATAGATGACAATTCAAGAATTCATTTTCCCATCACACATATTCTACGTATTCTTAGACAAGAAGAGGAAATTTCATTCTTCAACTTCTTGTTCAATGCTGAAATCAAACAGAAGTGCATAACATATATAAATTTGAAGATCAATGAAACTGTTTACTTGTGCACTTACCAACTATACAAATTAGGATGTAATTACGCTGCGGTAATCAAACACGTATTACGATTTAAAATACTGTATGATCACTAAGGGCCTATGCATTAATACTGTGGTGTCCAAATAAACCATTTTCTTCACCTCAGACATTGGATCTGGAGTCTGCTACCAACAACCAATTTCTCCCAATCAACAAGAAACTTGTCCAAATTTTAGGCTATGATATCACTTACAGGGTATAACCCAATGGTTCTTTCACCCTCTTAGTCGCGTTCGATAAAAATTGTAAAGTGTTGTCCCACATTATTTTGTCGTAAGATTTTTATTCAATTTATAATGACTTGTATTCATTACTACTCTAATCGTAGCGCTTAAGTATTTTGGACTAATTGATGAACCTCACTTGTAATGACAAGTAAGTGAGATCATTACAAAAATGAACATGCAATCGTATAAAACTGAACACAAGATATTTCTAGGGAGTGATGACGTGAGTCCAAATCTTGAAAGTGATGACGGGAGTTCAAATCCCGTAATAGATTAGGGATCGAAGAAATAGAACAGCAAGATCCTCATAATTCTCAGACAACATGAAAAACTGAAAACAAGTAAAAAAAAATTAAAACAATTGAAGAATTAAAGAACAAAGATTTCACAAACCTGTATAGATGCATGTAACATAAATAAGGGTCTCCCTAGGACCAGACATGGCCTCAAGTGGACTACCATACCCTGGCCCTTTTTTACAACAATCATTTGCCTCCGCCGTCCCATGTTCCACCACCACCACATCTGTTGCCATTTTTTCTAGTTTTTGTGTGTGTTTGTGCGTGTTTTTCTAAGTGACAATGATTTTAAATTTTGTGCTCTCCAAAACCAAAAATAGGCTAATTGCAAAGTACCCTTTTCTGTTTAACTTATCTTAATGTCTGTGCATCTAATGCAATATTTATGGTGAATGAGAAGTGATTTGATATGCTTATTATGAAGCCACGTTTGCATAGTATCGGTTTCGGATGACATTATTGTTGTAAGATACAGACAAGTTCATTTGTTGTCATGCATTATTTTGTTTGCATTTCCCCATGATATGATATGAATTATGATATTTTAGTTTTTTTCGTCTTGGTGAACATATCTAGTAAGACTTGTATCGATATGATTTGGATAGTCTAAATGTCAGTGAGAGACTCATGCAATCACGATAAAATAATTGGAAATTTTAAGCTTGAATCTCTTATAACATATAAATTACTAAAAATAGGTAAATGATATCGAGGGAATTCTTTAGGTTGTCCCTTTGAATATTTAAATTTGTAACTCTTTAAAATGGAATTAACAATGTTTTATTTCTTATTTTATTTTATTTAATTATTAGTCCTCCAATTAAAATCTATCGAAAAGCTAAATTAAAATCAAAGACTTAAAGTAGTCACATGAACGTCAAGTGTAATTTAGATTATTGTATATCAATTACATTTTCATAATCTCGCTGCTATTTTTCAAATCCAATTATGCTTATTTTTAATCATAAGTGAAATGTAATGACGTAAGGATCTATATGTAAATATAATATCTATTTAAATATGTTCGAACGAACCCCCTCCCAAATCTGTGAAGATCGGCCTTTTTGGTTTATCCTAATATTATAAGAAGATAGAGATATTACTAGGGAAAAAAGAAAGATATTGATATCGAATGACATGCAATAATTTCGGGACGATTTGGGTACTGCACGTGGACGTATACTTTGACTAATTTTCGTCTTTGGAAACGTAACGTGGTGCACATGATGAAGTGGCTGCATATGATTGGGCCCCATCTTTGGCGAGAGTCAACGAGTTAGACTGCCACTATCATCAATTTCGTAGGGAAAGATATGGATACGATGAACATTACTGTCATCATATAAAAAGATTATCTATCAAATGCAAAAATATTTGGTTAATAATAAGGATAGTCCCTTATTTTTTTCATATTTAATTATCACATTTTAATCTCAAATCTTATAATTTTACAGTTTCAATCAACATATAATATTTTACAGAACCGAAATCTGAAAGGCATACAGATATAAGTTTTAGGCTTTCTGTGATATTATTAGCTATGCGCATTGATAGTTAGAATTGATTTAAATAAGTAGTTCAAGTAATTAAAAATTATTTTTCTTACATTAATAACTTAAATTTAAAATTTATAGAGGAGATAGGGGAAAAAAAGAAAATAATTGTTAGCAGTTTGATATTTTGCCATGATTTTTCCATTTTAGTAGAGTTATGAATAGTTCAATTTAACATGAATTAAAAAACAAAAAACTATTATTCAAAGTTATGGGGAGTGTAGAGGGTGTTTTTTTTTGGTTACTTGTAAGTCAATTTTACCTATTTATAAGTAAAATTTATCAAATGCATAGATCTTATTTTTTTACATATAAGCAAATTTGACCAGCTTATAGTCTGTTTGAATTTTTTTATAAAAAGCTTTTTTTTAAAAAAAAACATCTTTGTTTTGCAATAAAACCAAAAATTTTAATTTATTAAAAAAATATTTTTTCAAAAATTATATAAAAAGCATTTTATTTTAAATGCCAATCCAAATGAACCTATATTATCTTGACACAATCCCATACATATATGTTTGCTCTTTCCTTTTCTTTTTCATTTTTCTTCTTTTTTTGTTCCCACGGGAATTATGACTAATTGATCAATGATATTCAATTCTTCGCCCTAAGGAATTGAAGAATGGAATTTGCATTGACGAGGCTTGAAGTCACTAGTAATGTTCAACCGCCAGAGTCCTACAAGAAGAACAAATGACGGAGTATTGTATCCGAAATAAGTTTTGACGTCCAAGTGAGGATACTACGAAGAGAAATGGTATAAATGGCTAGAAATTGCCTACTTCTTTTAGTGATGTGCTTGGGTATACTTATAAGATAACTCAAGTGGTATAACTAATGATTGTGGGTGAACGCAACTTGCTTCTACTTTTTTGACAAAGAAGAGAGGTAGCACACATTGTCATGTTGTAGCCTCCCATCACGTTAGTTTACGCCAAGCTACTTGTGTCAAACTACACACGGACATGGTTCCTCTGGATGTCCGGTGGTCATGGACATTACAATATTGATTAGGCCCGGTGCGGACCTCGTCGACACACACATCTGGAGGTATTTAGATCACGCACTCAATAGACTAGCTGAATACACCCATCATGCATTAATAAAAGATTGTTACAAATAAATGAGTTCAATCTAATTAGACCCAAAATAAAAGAAAAACAACAATAAAGGTGGCAAGTCTAAACTATAAGCGGCAAACTACAAACCACAATCACAAACCAGTTTCTTGTAGTTAAAACAAATGTTTGGATATCTTGCATTGACTCGATGTCAAATATTTCTATTTCAATTTTTATTTTTATTTTTTAGGTAAAAGGCACATCGTTCCACATTAAATGTGTACTTTGTGTCATTAATAATACATATATCTTTAATAATGTAGTAGTTAAATAACTAAAATATATAATACAAAAATAAAACGACATATATATGGGAGAAATGAATATTTTTATGTTATTATTATTGTTAATAGTCAATTTTGAGAATTAATCTAAGGGATAAAAGATAGATATATTTTGTCATATTAAATTTCTAACATTGACTACAACTTTTGTAATTGGATAAAATCTTATAATTTTAGAAAGAAAAATCATGAATGATATAGATGGATACTTGGTTACATTTTCATCATTTTGTTGAGCGTGTTTTTAATTTAATAAATTATCTTTTTTTAATGTACAGATTAAAATAGAAATATTTTAGTCTTTTGGATGCTGAAGTAATAAAGTACATGTCGCAACTATAAGAAAGAGATCAATTTTAGAGGAAATCATTGTAGTAAATTTATTTATATTCTATTATATAGTATAGATATCCATCTATTGGAGAAAAAATTATGAGAAAAAAAAAAAAAAGAAAAACCACAATTGACCGTCAACAAGGACCAGAGACCCGCAAATAACATCAAGTATAATATGGCCAAAAGTCTTACGCACAAACTATTCTGGGACTTGTGAAGTGAGAAAATTTATAATAAAATGAGAATACAGAAGTGCGTTTAGTTTGCTTGATTTGTATTTTCATTTTTATAGAAAATAAAAATTAGGATTAAAAATTTATTTAGTTAACTATTTTTGTTTTCATTTTCAGAAAATAAAAAATAATTTTCTAGGAAAACAGAAAACATAAAAAAAAGTGTTTTCTCTAAAAACTTATTTGGTTGACTATTTTTGTTTTGATTTTAAGAATTTATTTTTCTTTTTTGTTTTCTTTTCTTTTTTCCTTTTTGGGTCTTTTTCTTTTCCTTTTCCTTTTTGGACTCGTGAAGTAAAATGGGAGTATGGGACCATAAGTCCAAGATGCTACATTCAAGGGTGTTTGGCTTTACTTATTTGATATTTATAAATATTTAAATAATAATAAAAAAATAACTGACAAAATTAGCTATTTTAGCATAAACTCTATAAACTGTGGTTAGTTTGGTCAAACACCATCCCAGGTTGAATCTTAAGGTTTAGGCTGCTAGCAGTCTGCTGTGGGTGGCAACCACGTGATGATAATGCAAGCAAACCACCAGCAGCAGCAGCAGCAGCCATGGAAACTCAGCATTCACACCAAGGCCAAGAACTTCCATCTCAAGCTTAAAGCAAACAATCTCTTCTTCTTTCCCTCTTCCAAGCTTTTCCAATTCTCCATCAGATTCAAGCTCCACCATTTTCTCCTAGATGTGAAATCTGAACCCCATTATTCATTTCCCCAGAAACTCAAGTCTAAATCCCTACAGCTTCTCTCCAAATTTCGCATCCGACGAGCTAATAAAGGCGTTTCTGCTGCGAAAAGCTTCAGAATTATGAGGGTACCAAAATGGTTTGCGTGTAAGGTAAGTATATATATATACACACACACACACATACCGAATTAGCAAGTTTGCGTGCGTTTAGAGGCCATTGAAGGCTGCAGTCTTTATTCGTCCTGAATTATTTTTGAAAATATGTGTATTTTTCAGTTAGAAAAACCATGGAAAATGAAATAAATGATTTACTTAGGACTGTAATTAGATTATGTTTTTATAGCCCCGTTAAAACAAAAATTCTGAATTTGCCCTCGGTTAGCATTAAGAGAGTGATTCAAGCATTAGATTACTACAATCAGGTAAAATGCACGTGACCCCTGTATTTTCCCTGAGTAGCTGATTGTCTCCTGTGCTTTTGAAAAGACAATGTATGCTTTTTTTTTTTTTTTAATATTCTTAGTGCTTTATGTTCAAATTAATTTATTGTGCATAAAATGCACAATATTTTGCATCTACGAGTGTTAAAAAGCTTGCAATATATTATATTCTTTTTTGGAAAAATACCCTTATTTTCAACTAAATGGTGTTGAGATAATAACGAGAAGCAGAGGCCGTTGTGCCACCCTCTGAATGTTTAGAAAATAATGTGGTAAATTTAAAAATTCAGTGGTTTAGTTAGCTAATTAAACAAACTACAAATATAATCAACTCATTAGACAAATCATAAGCGATAACGAGCCACCTTTCAAAAAGTACAAGAGGTAATTCGATAAATTTTCAAATATAAGAAAAGAATCAATTAATTGAACAAATTGCAGGCCGTAACGAGTATTTTACCCCTATGACAATTAGTTCACTATTGTGATTTGACAATTATAATGACAGGGACCAGCTGGAGTGAGCTCAGAGGTGGCCAGAAACTTTGCTTTTTTGTGTCGATCAATTTCTGAGGATGATCCACAAGGGATGTTTAAGTCTGGTTCAATGATGCTGTTATATGTTGTTTCACAAGTGTACGGTTGTTTAAGAAGGAAAAAGTGTACCATGATGCTTTTTTTGCTTGTTGCAATCCTTGTTTCTCCAATGCTGCATCTGAGAAAATATTTTCCCGTCTCAAACCACTTTTTCAAGGCTAAAATCGTGTTGCACCTTTTGGAGTTCATAGCTTCACTAAAGTAGAGACGTTCAATTTTATTGAGAGAAGAATTTTACGTAGTTTTGATTTTTCCTTTTTTTTTTTTTGTACGTTTATTCTCCTTCTAATTTTTCGTCGAAGGATGGAATGATAATGAATTTGTCTGAGTCGATTTCGAATTTGAGTATCAGAATTGTTGTCAAGTAGCTTTAGATTTATTTTCCAATTAAGTGTAAAAAAATGTTTTACGTTTTATCGAAATTGCACATTAAGATTTGTGCTTTTATAATTATATCATAACTCATACAATTCATAACAGTGTAGCTTACTGTGCCCAGGTATAGTAACAACAACAAATTCTTTGTTATATTGTTATAAGTTACACCTTCTATCATATAATTTCAACAAAAACATAGGAGATTCTTTTGTCAAACACTTTGCGGTTTTTTGTAAAACAAGGTGTACTACGAATGAGAGATATTATAAGGACTTGTTTGAATTGGCTTTTTTTAAGAAAAAAAGTATTTTTTTTCTTGAAAAGTTATATTAAATTTACAATAATTGTTTCATTTGGCTTTTTAAAAAGTTGACACTCTAAAAAAAGACTCAAATACGATTTTTTTTAGAAGTCAGAATTTTGAGCTTCTAAAAAAAAGTTACATTTCAAAAGTTATTAAGAAAAGCACTTTTTAAAAAAGTTAATCCAAACGGGCTCTAAGTTGACGATTAATAAGTGTGCATTCTGATTTGAAATATAAATTTGGTTAAGCATTTTAGCCAATTGATTTGAAATTTAGGTAATTATTTCTTAGGCTCACAGTATTAATCTTGTTAACTTTAGATTCTGAACTCGGGGTATGCATTCACGTAGTACGCGAATTAGTGAAATCGAAAAGGGATTGGAAATATTGGAAATGAAATAAGTAAAAGAAAAATGCTTTAGGATCAAAAGAAATTTTTTGGGTGGATGAGAAAATGGAAAAGGAGCAACAAACTGGAAAATGATCAAGCTCATGATGAAAAATTGCAGGGATCAGTTAAGTGTTGCTAGCTGATTACTTGCAGCCTTAAGTCCTATGGAGAACATTAAAGCGCTCTATAATCTTTGACTGTATCTCTTATTTAATTATAACTGTATTAACAATTCACAACTGTTAGATCTCGCTAGTAACATCATAACATTATGAGCAGATCCATCTCTATCCCGAGGTATCACGCCGGCCAGATGAAAATGCCAGTTATCTGGAGCTATTAATTATTATCATGTTCTTGCATTTAAAAGTCTTTGCAGCTTAGCTGTCCGAGTTGAGGCCTTGGCATTTATGGGTGCTTGCTTGCTTGCAACTTAGACAGCTTCAGGAATTTTACCATTGAGTCTGATTCTATTGAAGTTATTGAAGCAGCTAATACTGATCCAATTCATCATCTGCTAATTGATTGGAAAGTAAATATTCCCAGTGATTCACAAATTTCTTGATAGAGACTTTCCTATTACTAGCATGGGCTAAAGCTTTTTCTATGCACCTTTACATTAAACTAGAAGTTTTTGACACAAATAAAAAAAAAAAGAAAGAAAAGAAATATTGTCACTCATCTCATTGAAGAATTGGATTTGAAAATTTTAAAAAATAAAAAATAAAATGTACATAGGGCCCACAAAAACAAAAACGTTTCAAGAAAATAATTGATTAGTCAAACAACTAGTCCTTTCAAAACTATTCTCTTATCCTCATTTTAATTGGTGTAGAAGCTACTAGAGGAGTGGTCTTCGGGCGAATCAATGGATCTAGGAGAAATCATATACGGAGGAAGACAAATCTACTGATTGGTGAACGAGAACAAAAAGCAATGTGAAAACAATCTTTTGGAATTACATGTTTGGTCTTATTGTTAATCAAAGGAGAACCCCTTTCCCACCTGGCCAGAGGCCCCTTAACCAGGCGGGAGGTAAATCGAAGGATGTGCGTGAGTGGCAGCCCGACCAGGGAGAGGACCAACGGGCGTGGAAATCCAGCAACAGCCCCCGCAATATTTCAGCGGAGTACTGCCGCCACACGGACTCGATCCCGCATTGTCAGGGTGTCTCCACCCTAATCACCTGGCCACTTACCAACTCACCTATGCCCTTGGGGGCATGTTTGGTCTTATTGTTAATTACATCTTAGTTGGATCACGTAGATGAAAACCAAAGCATAAAAGAGATTAATTTTTATTTGTGAAGTTGCCAACACATTAATTATATTGATAAAGTCTATCATTGGTCATCATTGCGCAGACTAAACTTTTGTTGTTTCTTCAATCTTTTTTCCTTGATTATCTGACTAATTTAGTTACTTTTTATCTATTGATGTATTACGAAGAAAAAGTCTCGAAACAATATAAAATTGTTGCGGTATGACTTGAAGGTTACTAATTAACGTTATTAAAATAGTTTCTTGCAAAATACAAGATAAGATTACATACAATAAACTTCAAATTGAATTCAATTCTTCTTGAAATTCGCATATTACAAAAATTTCATGCACCGAACTACTTTCTTCTATTGCCATATAATGTGAGGCATATTTCTTTGCACCCCTTTTACATTTTGAGGTTAGTATTATAACCAAACTGTGCACATCATGTTCGAGTTAGGTAGAGTGCGGTCCCTCTGGTTCTAGTGTGGCTTCCACTATCTTTACGGAAAGTGAAGTACACGATAAAGAACTTGATGATGGAAACAAATTAAGCAGCCATTGAAAAAAATGGGAAAGAATTGCAGAAAGATGCTCCTCAGTCTCTACTTTCTTGTTCTTACCCTACTGTGTTTGATCACTGCTGTTTGCAGCATGAAAGAGTTGCAGAAGCAATGCAATGGCTCAATAGCCGAGTGTGATGATGATGAAGACTTGGAGATGCTTATGGAGTCAGAAATAAGCAGAAGATTTCTTGAACAGAAGAAGAGGTACATATCACCAGGAGCATTGAAAAGAGACCAGCCAGTTTGTAATGGCGGTTCCAGTGGTCAGCCTTACTCAAGGAGTGGAGGTTGTCTGCCACCCCCTTCAAATCCTTACAACAGAGGCTGCCCCAAGTACTACCGCTGCAGAAGCGATGCGTGATATTCTCCAAGATGCTTGTTTAGTCCAAGATCAAACCGAGCCTTATCCCACTGAATATAGTTGACGATGTAAGATACTTGTTTATTGAGTGAATATGTTTGTCTTTTTAACCTTCTTCTTTACTTTTTTCTTGTTTGGGTATTGGGAAATCAAAAATTGTTGCTCGCTAAAGCACACTCAATATGACTTCACCTGTATGGCTATATTCTCCAGCAGATTGAAGAGTTCCATGTGTTCTTTGTTATCTACTTCTACATGCAGTATTCCCCATATTCAAAAGTAAATGCAATTTACCATTCAACAACTGGATGTACACATCCGGCTTGAAATTCTGACTTATGTGAAATGCAAATATTGACATGTACACCTTTTTGCATCTATGTGCGCACGCGCGTGCGTGTGGGTGTGTGTGCTTTGACCGCGTCTTACTTCCTCCTCTCCCTCGACTTTCATATTGTGTGCAGTATAATTTCTGAGATTATTGTTCACCTGAGGCAGACTGTTAAGAGGTAGTGAGAATGATATTCAAATAGTTCTCCTTTGGGTCACAGCAAATGCAAACAATTCACAAGTCATAACAGCCTGGTTTATGAGTCTTGGGGCCTATTTAGATTGATTTTTTTTTTAAGAAAAAGTATTTTTTTTTTCGAAAAAATTACATTAAATTTGTAATAACTATTTAATTTGACTTCCAAAAAAGTTAAAACTCTAAAAAAACTCAAATACAGCTTTTTTTTAGAAGCTAGAATTTTCAACTTTTCAAAAAAAACTATTAAAAAATGCGCACTTGAAAAAAGCCAATCCAAACGAGCCCTTGATTCTCTTAAAACCCTATTCATATTTCAATTCTTCATAAGAATGGTTAGTCACATGTCTGAGGATATCTAGTACGAACACAAGAAGCAAAGATAAAGTGGGTGCCCTGTGTTCTAAATCGCGTATGAACATGGACATTACCTTCATGTATCCATCACAACAGACAGGTTTTACAAAGACCAAGAACTACAATGGTGTTTTCCTGTTATTAGGAGGTAAAATTCTATATATTCATATCGTTTTGGATGGTTAAGATTGACGGAAAAGAAAGAGAAAGAGAAAAGAAAAGAAGGAAATTAAATTTTAAAATGCACGAACAAAATTGATTCATTTATGACATGTATGATAGAAGTTCACCTCAAGGCCACTAGTAATCCATGAAAGCGACCAAGACAATACCTTCCAAGAATACAGAGAACTTGGGGAAAAAAGTGTTGCTGGGGAATTCAAACTTCTAGCAGCCGAAAACTAGGTAAATATTCGAACCATGAATGAGGCTGTACAAACTTTTCCCTTCAAAGAAATACATGTTGCGATAATCTACTGGCTTAAGTGATTCAAGAACAAAAATGCAGAATGTACAACTCACTCCCCTAAGCAATTTTCTTACTTAAAATACAGTTTCCAAACCTCACGAACATTGGAGGAGCCGTCTGTAATCTCAGCAACCAGAGAAGCTGCCAATACACCTGGTAAGCCAATTCATTTATTATTTATCTTCAGGAAATAAAAAATCTCAAGGTAAGAAATAAAAAATCCCAAGATACTCCTGAGCGTGTCCTAAAGTCTTCTCAAACAGATATATAGATGAAAACCCTCAAGAAATACAGATGAAAAATGAAGACTTGGGAGGCATTTCTGAATTCCCCCTTCCCAGGGTTGGTTCTCGAATAAGGAGCTACTCATGCTAGCTTCCCATGGGAGTTAAGCATGCTTATAACTTTTAGCTATAGCCTACGTGTACACCTTCCAGGCATGAGGAAGCATATTTTCCGTAACAGCAATCGTAAAAGGATACAGCAATTCAGGAAGCATCATCTGTCATAATACTCAGCACCAGTCACCCACACAACTAGATGTAGAGAAAAAAGGAAGGAAAAAATACCATGAGTAAAGAAGAAGATTCTTTGTACTTTTATGTCTTGAAAGGCAAAAAAAAAAAAAAAGAAAATTAAAGAAAAATATGAAGTCTCAAATCTATATATTTTCAAAAAATTAAATATTTGCTTTCAAAAGTTTATCGCATTAGCGCTGAAAAGAATAATACTATAGTTTTCACCTTCAAATTCTATAAATACAAATCTTAATAACCTACGAGCAACTTCATTGACTAACCAGTGTATTCCATCCCTGATTGTGAAGTAACGATGCTTGTTGAATAATTGATGTGTATCAAAGTTAAATATTAAAATACAGATCAAAGTATTCACCAAAAGTTCTTGATGGAGTAATTTGAGTGGCTGTCTATTAGAACAAGCACTAACACCTTAAAATATCTAAAAGAACTGAATCAGGTCCGTAAATCTTTGAAGTTGGGGAAAAGACAGACAAGAACAAAGGGTCCTCATAGGCATAAGGTACTGTCAGCGTGCATATAACACACTAAGTGAGAATAAGATATAGGTTTTAAGAGCATAACTGATTCTTTTTCCTGATAAATAATATTTAAAGCAAATTTCAGTTCCAGTTTCACACAAGCCCTGTTGCTATGGAGCAAAATAGCCCTTTGAAATATCAACTATCATGAACAAGGAAATTGGCAAATGAATTCAGAATAAAATAAGTAAGAAAATGAAATTGGCACTAACATAAGTAAGAAAACAGCTATCTTGCAGCAGAGGAAGAATATAAAAGGGAAAGAGAAATTATATCCACATTTATCTTACCATCTTTCTCCACCACAGATAGAAATCGTCTTGATCCTCCTCCAACCCCAAAATAATATTTCTTTGCTGCCATGTATATAACTCCACGAGTAGTAGTTATGCACTGTTAAGAAGTCAGAAGCTAAAGGTAAATAAAATTCTTGAGATGAAAAGCATATATTCTGAAACTAAATAGAAATGCACCTTTTTTATAAGCATGTAAAGACCAGCTAGAGCAGAAATTGAGTAAACAGTCTCTGCCATTAAAATTACATCATAACCAGCAGTATGATCTTCCTCTGGGCTACAGGTTGTGCCTTTCTCATCAGTAGATGCAAGAGGGAGAATTTGATCAACTTCATTCCAGTCACCAGCAAAGAAACGAATTTCAGCATTGCAATTAGAGTCAGTCACATCGGTAGCCAAGGATTGAGACTTGTCCCAGATGTTGGCATTCACATTGGGGATGGTGAGATGTTGCAGGACCTCAGCATTGAAATCCTGGAAATGTACAACAGTAGCACCCTAACACGCCAAAAGAAAAACAAAAACAGGAAAGTTGAGATTTTGATGACACCAGAATCTATAAGAACTCAATATAGGCAACAACAGCGCAAGAAATCCTTTTTTACCTTCAGGCAAGCAAAAATCCCAGGAAGTCCATGACCACATCCAAGCTGAAAACCGATGAAGAAGACAACAGTAAGATGTATATTTCTTGTTCTCAGGCACCAAAATTACCATAATACATTTGCCACAGCAACATTGAGAAGGTCTACCAACTCGTTTGGGTGCAAAGGTCAAGACCAACTTGAATTTCAAAATTGAAGCAAAACATAGATGAGTGCTTCACTTATTTTTATCTTTTGTGTTATTTCCAGGATAGTAAGATTAATAGCATCTTCTGGTTTAATGCTTCCTCAATCTCTCAAATTCCTCCCTCCTTGAACAAAGTGAAATGAACTTCATTTTCCATAGACACAACGATTTCAATGAGATTCAGAATCATCGACACACGTTTACTAAAATTAGGATATAATCATGTCGTGACCAATTTTTAGCTCCCAGCACAATGAGGCAGCCTTTTCTTATCTCATCCAGGGTTATGGGAGTTTTAGCATATATTGGGCTCATCAGGAAACTAAACTTCCACATAACGAGGAAATTTTCAATAAGGTACACAGAGCTATCTACTCCTAGTACCCATTGTTTTCTATAAGTGTTCTAAAGGTTACTCCTATTTATAGCATTCAGAAAATGTCCATTTCCTGAAACCTTTGATTCCGGTAACTTTCTGACTTTTATATCTTTTAAGCTAATATTTTAAAAATTAATGAACTGTCACATTTGAGAACAAAAAGATAATAAGCTTCTAGCAGTGCTTATTATGACCAGATACTGAGGACTTGATTTTTTCCAGTAAAGGAGTAACATATATGTGCATACATCCTGGTTATTCGATCTTATTTTTTTTCATATGCTGCACCCACTTTTGGTACCTTTTTAGTGCCTTTCTGTATCTAGGTTATACTTACGTTTCTCTCTGCGGATATAATCATGTATTATAATCGAAACCTCACCAAATGTAAGTGATGTCAGAGTAAATGTGTGATGTGTGTTTAGCAAGTGTCTTCGTAGAAATGTTTCACTAATGTATCCAACAATAACAAAAAATAAGTTCTTTGAGGAAATAATAAAAATTTATGTTAACTACTAGCTTACTTAGCATGTTCAGTAAAAAAAGATTTAAGAATTACATTAGCATTTGGAGCCCACCTCTAAAACTCGCTTTCCCCTTAATGACAATTTTCCATCTTGAATTTCTGAGCGAAGAGCTTTAACCAAATCTAATGAACCTTCCCATAACTTCAGTCCACCTGCTCCATTATATAAACACATTATCATTTGCAATCTCTCAATCTATCAGTACCAACTATAATACATGAAAAATTACTACTCCATCTACCTCTACTATCCATATGAAAGCAATTATACATTGAAGGTGATTACCAAAAAGACAAAAATATTCTTACAAACCTTCATATTTCCCAGGGACTAAATCCGAATTTGACAATGAGAAAACCTCCTTAGTGCTCACTCTTCCCTGAAAGAATGCAACAATCGTTGGAAACTACTTCATACAACATTAGACAAGTTACTTGCCTTCTTCAACTCAAATACAATAGACTTTTCTCATTTACACGAAATATTTATGGAAAAAAATAAAGGTTGAAACTTTCAGACTCCTAATTGCTAATACTCAAAACAAAAGACAAAATACACGAAACAACTGGAGATAGGTACAAGCTTGAAACTTTTTAGTGAAACAATAATGGGAAAATAACAAAAACCATAGCCTTTGCCAAATTTTCTTCCAATTTCTTTTCATTACTCAGCAACCAAGAACATAATTCAAGACTTCCTGTTGGAGGATCACAAATATTAGTAAACCAAAATACAATGTTCAACTCCTACAGCAAACCTCACAACTTTTCCCTCGCACAAGGTACAACTTCTAAAGCATAAAGTACAACTTCTAAAGAACAAAGTACAATTCCTGTGGCACAAGGTTTAACCTCTAAACGCCAAGTACAACATTCTACACTTTACAATATGTACATTAATTACATAGCACAAAATAAAAGTTATTACCTTGAGCAATGTAAGGCCATCCAAGTTCACAGTCTCCACAGTGTATTTCACATCAGATGAAACCTGCTTGAATTTCAAAACTTGCCCATCAATTATAACACAATTAAATTCACAAAACACACACAAATCCACACATATATGTATGCCAAAAAGGTTTTTTTTTTTTTTTTACCTGTGAGGAAAGAACCTCAAGACAAGGAGGTGGAGGTGTGAGAGGCTTTTCACTTCGTGGGGTGTCAAGAAAGCTTAAGCCTAAGCCACCCTTTGAATGGTTTTCATCAAATAATCGAAATGTTTGCAGCGTTGAATCTGTTTGATTTTTTGCTTCCATTTGCTCGCTCAGCTCTGCTCAGCTCAACTCTTTTTGAGAATTGAGACTTACTTTGCAAAGACTTGTTTAGGTATTATTATAGAATTGGGCCCTGACCCAAAACACAAAAGAATAATAGAATTGGACCTTAATGATATTGGGCTTGACCCCATAGCCATGCTCCAAGCCTACCTCTGGACCTGCCAAGGCCCAACACACTGAATTTCTCCTCTGGTCCGTCAATAAGAACAGGCATGCAGCAGTCTTTCTCAAGAAGTAAAGGGATCGATGTTTTCCTCCATGAAAAGGGGCAAATTTAACTTGCTAATAAAATTATGAGGTTATTTTTATAATTGGAGAATTATTAGTTAACGGTGTTTAGCCTGTTAATATTGAATGAGGTTAAAAGATAATAAATGGTTAAATTTAAGAGAGGGTTAATAAATGTCACACATTAAAAAGTACCTCATAATCTCCTAATGATACATTAAAAATACATTTGATCCCCTGCTATTAAAAAATCCATTATCTTTAACCATAGACTTTGAATCCTCAATTTCAAATTAAACAACAAATGATCTAACCACTAGGCTATAAAAAATTTATACTTTAATCTATTACCATAAAATAAATATATCATATACTTTTATAACTAAAAAATATCACAATCTTGGATTGGATTCAGAGGTGACCTATTAATATTCAACTATATTACAGAAGACATTAGATGAAGCTGTGATTAACGTCTCATTTCAAATTATTTTGTTTGAAATTTGTTTTTGATATTATTTATAATAATTTAAATTCATTGCTATTGTCATGTGGGTCTATTTGCAAAACACAGTACAATTACTAGCTATGTAATTACTATACAATAATTTAAATAACAAGGCACGTTTGTTACCACAGTGTAGTTACACATTATTTCACATGGCATGTTTGGTTATACAAATTGTATTTACACAATTAAATAATTTAATTCAAGAATAAGTATTTATTTTACAATGTATATTAATACTATAAATACTTAAAAATGTCATTTGCTAAAAATATTTAAAATAAAATATTATTTATTATAAAAATAAATATAGCTTATTAAAAATATTATGAAGTATAAATTAAAAAAATGAAATTAAATATTAGTATATTATAATATTTTTAAAATTAAATATTATTTATCAAAAAAATAATAGTATTTAATTATAATCAGCAACTTTATTTATATTTCTAAATATATTATTTATATTTTATTTATTTATTTATTTATTTGTTCTATATTTATATATTATTTATTTATTTATTTTTGTTATTATTATTTATATTTATTTCATAGTGAAAGTATACTAAATACTAAAAGAATAAAAGAGCGTGAAAGTCGTTAAAGAGTAATTACACTATGTAATTATACTAATTCACACCTCTCCCCATGAAAATTGGATAGTATAATTGAAGAGATTCTTAATTATACTAATTCACCTCTCCCTAGGAAAATTGGATAATATAGAAGAGATTCTTAAGGAGATCCAATTTCACCTAGGAATGGCAATGGGATGGATATCTTACCCACGAAAGAATCCCAAACCCGCTACCTAAACAGCATATCGATTCTTGTTCCCGTCGCAAATCCAGATTAAATGGGGATGCTATTCCCTGAACCTCCCAAATTCGCAGGTACCCAGAACGTTCCAAACCTGATAAAAAAACTAAAATTTAAATGAAAATTTTAAATTGAAACTTCCCAAAACCGTAAAACCTGAGACGCCTCAAACCCGAATTCAAAATCTATATTCTCAACCCCCGAACCCAAAACCTGGAACCCAAGCTAAATCACTAAATTTCAAAAAACTAAACATTTAAATGAATTTCCTATTTTTGCCTCAAATAAATTAAATGATATCCCTAAAATGCATTAAAATGATAAATTTAATCTTCAAATAACAAATTAACATACTTTACTATAAAAAAAAGGCAAATCTAAATTATAAACACATATAATCCACAGCTCAAAACATTAAACTACAATTTAAAACAATTAAACAAATCTAAATTAACATAAGTTTAAAACAAAACCATCTACACAACAAAGCAACCAAAATTTTCACATAACAAAGCTATTCACTTTAGAAAGTAACCGACAAATCCCAACAAACACAAATCTAGAAACCGGGTTCTGGAATGCGGACACTCGGGGATCAATCCCAGTTTTGTCCTAAACCCTAATAGATATTTTAAACATTTCGGGTTCGTTCTGGGTTCTTAATAAACACATGTTTATCAGATTTTAATCGGATCGATCAATACCGGGTACCTTAAATGACTCGTCCTATTACCATCACTAAATCACACCTAATTCACCTCTAACCATTTAATTATTTGATTGAATAAACATGTTTAACTGCATAATTTACTGTGGAATTTTAGAACGGTTGAACCATAAGTGATTGCGAGATGCAAATCTATATATTTATCAATGAGAGAGTTCCAAAATACGTCAATTCTTAATAATGACAGCAGGATGATCAAATGGTCCAAGTTTCCAATACAACTTGTAAAAGAGACAACGGGTTTTTATTTTTTACTTATAAAAATATATAATATATTTATTCTATGGTAATAAGTTAAAATATAAATTGCTTATAATTTATAAGCTAGTTAGAATATTAGTTGTTTTAATTTAAAGTTGAGGGTTCAAATCCTTTTAGCAGTATTTCTTTTGTAAAAGATAAAAAGATAGTTTGGATAATTTTGAGCCAAAAAATTAATTTGTGCATAGAAAATTTATGGTTAAATACAATGGATTTTTTTAGAGTAAAATGCACCAGACCCCCCCCCCCTGGTAGTCTACTAAAGTGCGCAACACCCCATCTATGGTGCTAAGAGTCTCACAAGAAACTCCTATGGTGAGTAAAAATTTTACACACTCTCCTAACCGTCTACACTCCCTAATGGTAACACACACTCTACTAACCGTCTACACTTCCTAATGGTGTTAAAGTTTACATAAAAAAAGACACTAATAACCTTACTCCACTCATTCAATTATTATTATTATTATTATTATTATAAAGTTGTGATCATAATTCTCAAAGTTTACGATTTCCGGAACAATATTGTCAACTAGACTTTTAATCAATTTATGTAGTGAAACGAGTTAAGAATCTTGACTTAACAAATGATTACAATTTACATAAAATAAAACTGGAAGTCAGCCCAATAAATTTGTTGTTGAATGCAAATTAAGCTATAATCGTAATAGTGATCAGCCTTATCAATTAGTTAATTTGATAAAGTCAGACCTGATAACTTTTGTCAGCATTAATAATAATAATAATAATAATAATAATAATAATAATAATAATAATAAAAATAACAACAACAACAACAACAACAACAACAATAACAATAACCGCAAAAATAATACTAATAATAACAATAATAATAGTAATAACTATGATGATAATAACAATAATGATAATAATAATAATAGAAAATTGAATCAGAGAAGTAAGGCTATTGATGTCTTTTTTTATGTAAATTTTAACATCGTTAGGGGGTGTAGATGGTTAGAAAGGTACGCGTGAAATTTTTACTCACCACAGGTGCTTATTATGGGACTTTTGGCACTTTAAGAGGGTGTTGTACGCTTATAGTAGACTATAAGGGGGTCTGAAGCATTTTACTCATTTTTTTTATAATATGGGGTCTAGCACACTTTTAATAGATCATAAGGAGATTACCAGGAGGGTCTGGTGCACTTTTGATTAATAATTATAATTAAAACTTAAGAATTGATTGAAAAATGATCAATTTATTAAAGGTACATTTGTGTCAATCTAAGATTTTTACTCTTCAGTCTCAATTTTTCATCAAACTATATTGAAATATGCTCATTCATTATAATTTAGACCCAAAAAAAATTAAAAAATTGAAAAAGAAAAAATTGATGGCCCTCGTGATGCTGGAGGTATGATATGCGTTATTTTGATATTTAGCAAAAAGATCTCTTTCAATTTAGTCATTCATGAATTATTAGTATTTCATTAATTCAATCTTCTATCTATAACAGTACACATATATACCCATAAAATAAAAATAAAAATAATGTTAACTGTTGAAAAACAAAATAAAAAATTAAAGAAACAATTGAGGACCACGTCTCTCAAAAATTATAATGCATGTAGTTAATATAAATTTTGTACTTATATGTATATGATGTAACAATATGTATATGATGTAACTTTAACGATCCATTATGATGGATGAAAAAGAATATTAAAAATGAAATGAGTTGAGAGCCACTTAACCATTTTATTATTATGTATAGATAGATATATATATATATATATATATATATCATTCCCATGTCTATAGTCAAAGTATGCTTTTTGCGTTTGGCTTGCTTGCATTGACAGGCATCCTACCAAATATCGTCTTCTTGAATGGGGTGTGGTCAAGGATGCAGAATGCGTTTTTGTGGCATCGATTTGGAAGATATAATGCCCTTACTTCTAGAATCTGGAAATGGTATTGCTTTTGCATGAGGTGGAGCTACCCTGCTTTAGACCGGAATGTTTTGATTCAAAAATTGAGTTTGATTGGCAAAGAGAAAGGTCTTCGGGCATATTTGGTCAAGAGTGTTTTTCGTTCTATTGTGTATCAACTTTTGCAGGAGCATAATTATAGAATTCATAGTATCCAAGTTGCTTCGGAAGAACAAGGTTTATGAGAAAATTAATACTGATATCAAACGTATTTTTAGTGTTAATCGTAAATATAAAGATACTTTAGATAAGAGTTACCTTATAGTCTGAACATCGATTTTTAACTTTTTATACTTATAAAATTGTTGGTGGTGGAATGAAAAAAATGCTTACTAATAAAAGGAAAAAAAAAAAAAACAGTGTCTGTTGACCCCAACGACCCAATGTTTCTGTCATTCTAGACTTGATGAACCTGAAGAGAAATTTCACCAAATAAAATTGCCGGCAGGATTGACCAAAAGGAAGAATTATATTTCTTCTCGGGTTAATGAATCAATAATTCCAGTTGTTACGATGCCTTGTAAGAGAAAATTTCTAAGTCGTTCAATGTCAATCATGGATGAGCCAAATCGTCATGACAGACAATAACAAATCAACAGTGAGTCTAAAAGAATTCTTTCACACGCTTTCCAACAATAATAACCACAGCAAGAAATGCATCTGTCATTTTTGGAATCTCTCGCTCTATGTTTATTTTCAACTCCCCGAAGCATTTCGTCAATTTCGTGTATTATCCGTTGCTCTTTCCAGTTTTTTCTTGCACGCAGAATATAATTTTGTTGACTGACCTTTTAGTAGACAAGTCTATATAGCACCCTGTAGCTATCCTATGAACAAGAATGAAAAAAGTTCCCACTAGAAAAAAGTGTTTTCAAGATTTTTTCAACTGACATGCACTCGTCTTAGGTACTTGCACCATTAGTGCACTCTTTCTTCATACTGATTCATGGCCAATAAAGATACCCTGGACAATGTTTTTGTGTCTTCAACTACTTGGCACAATTATGATGTTTTTCTTAGCTTTAGAGGGGAGGATACATGCAAGAACTTCGTTCTCTTGTAGATATTAGATAAGATAACTTGTCATAGAAAATAACTATTGCAAAAACTGTATATAATAGTCTTTCATCTATTTGGAAGATATTGTTCTCTTGTAGACATCTGAGAGGATAACTTGTCAGAGAAAAATAACTTGTTAGATACATTTTTCTACCAAGTTGAATTGCTTTCATGGATGAGCCAATCATTGTGACAAACAATGAAACAAATCAACAACGGATTTCTAAAAAATTATCATTTATCGTACGTTTGCCAACACGATTCGATTGCCAAAACAAGAAATGCATCTATCATTTTTAGGGAATCTTTTGGTCTATGCTTATTTCAATGCCCCGGAGCATTTCATCGATTTCGTATGACGTGTGTCACCCGTTACTCTTTCCAGTTGTCTAGCATACGGAATATAACTTTATTCATCATTTTTCACTAGAAAAGTCTAAAGCACCCTGTAGCTACTCTATGAACAAGAATGAGGAGTTTCATAACTAGAAAATAAGTATTGTCAAGATTTTTCGACAGAATCACTATATTTTATCAAACTTATCTTACATCCAACCTCTAAAAGCTGCCATACATCTAAAGGACTTGCCACATCCCACTCTTTCTTGATACTGATTCATGGCCGATAAAGGTACCTTGGACAACGTTCTTGTGTGCTCAACTACTCGCTGGAATTATGATGTGTTTCTCAGCTTTAGAAGGGAGGACACACGCAAGAACTTCGTTAACGATCTATATGTTTCTTTAGTTCAGGCTCATTTACACACCTTTCCAGATGATGAAGAATTGCCAAGAGGAAAAGAAATTTCGGCTAAACTTCATACAGCAATCCAGGAGTCAAGATCTTCTATTGTAGTTTTCTCCAAAAATTATGCTTCTTCTAGATGGTTCCTTGATGAGCTTGTTGAGATCCTCAACTGCAAAAAGGCTAAAGGTCAATTAGTCCTTCCTATATTTTACGACATTGATCCATCCGATGTACGTAAACAGAGCGGGAGTGTGGCAGAACCATTAGCTGAGCATGAAAAACATTTAGGAAATGAAGTGGAGAAGATTGTGAAGTGGAGAAAGGCACTAATTGAAGCTGCAAATCTATCAGGATGGGATATTTGTGGTGTTGAAAATGGGTAATCTTTGCTAGATTTCCTTTTTCTTAAAATTTAAATTATGTACTTAATTGTGCACGCTGGTTAAAAAATACTCTTAAACACATAATAAGATTAATAGAAGTTGTATTTGTCCATGCTCAATCATATGGTAATGCTACCCAAACTAAATGAAGAACTAGTACACTAAATTTGATCTATATAGCACATGATATCTAAATCACATAATGTCATTGACGCTGGCTGTCACAATTAATTTTCAATATATGCAGTATTTCCACTTTGAATTGCCATAAAAGGGTTACAATTATCTTAGACTTCACCAAATGAAAGTGTTCTTTCTATTTTATTTTTGATGTATTCACAGGAAAAAAATCAATGTTCATCTAAAAGATCATTGAGGAAGTTGTATGTAGACTAATTCATACATACCTGGACATTGCTGCCTACCCTGTTGGAGTAGATTCTCGTGTTGAAAAAGTATTGTCACTATTAGGCATTGGTTCAGAAGATGTCCGCATGATTGGCATTTGTGGAATGGGCGGAATAGGAAAAACAACTATTGTAAAAGCTGTATATAACAAGGTCTTTCATCTATTTGAAGGATATTGTTTTCTTGCAGATGTTAGAGTAGTTGCAGAAAGTTCCAATGGACTTGTTGTTTTGCAGAAGGAACTTCTTTCAAAAGTTCTAAAGAGAAAGTGTAATAATTTTAGCAATGCTGCTGAAGGGGTTAATCTCATAAAAAAAAGATTGCAAGCAAAAAGAGTCTTCATCATCATAGATGATGTGGATCAACTAATCCAATTAAACAACTTAGCTAGGAGTTATGAGTGGTTTGGTTCAGGAAGCCGGATCATTGTAACCACTAGAGATGAGCATTTGCTAGATGAAATTAGAGTACACGAGAAGTACAAGGTGAATGAATTGGCTGTGGATGAATCTCTAGAGTTATTCAGTTGGCATGCTTTTAGGAAAACTTCCCCAGTAGATGAATATATGGAGCTCTCATGTGACATTGTACGCTACACAAGAGGGCTTCCCTTAGCTCTCGAAATTTTGGGCTCCCATTTATTTGGAAGAACTGTGCTAGTATGGGAAAGTGCAATTAAAAAATTACAACAAATCCCTTATAACCAAATTCAAAAAAAGCTCCAAGTAAGTTTTGATGGCCTAGATGATAAAGAAAAATAGACCTTTCTTGATATTGCATGCTTTTTCATTGGAATGGAGGAAGAGTATGTCATTAAGATATTGGATAGTCGTGGCTTCTACCCTAGAATTGCAATTAGTGTCTTAAGAAGTAGATTCCTATTGAACGTGGATAAAGGTAATAAGTTGAGGATGCATAACCTAGTTCGAGATATGGGAAGGGATATCATTTGCCAAAAGTCTCCTAATGAGCCAGGAAATCGCAGTAGATTATGGTTCCATGAAGATGTATGTACTACATTACAAAAACACAAGGTATGACATCTATTTAGCTTCGAGGGTTGTCAATTGTTATTTCTTCTGGTGATTTAGGTATAGTCATATAAATCATATAAATACTTGTATGTCATTAAATTTGATTAGTAAACCATTTTTCTTTTTCCTTTGCTCTTTGAAAAACTAGGGAACTGGAGCAATTGAAGGCATGTCCTTGGTCCTACCAAAGTTAAAGGATGGACAATTTAGTACTAAAGCATTTTTTAAAATGGACAATCTGCAAAATCCTTCAAATTAATTATGTGCACGTTCATGGAAGTTATAGCCTTCTACCTAAGGATCTAAGGTGGCTTTGTTGGCAGCATGTGCCCTTTAACATGCTTCCCTCTCAATTTTCAATTAGAAAATTTGGTCGCTCTAGATATGAAACATAGCTGCTGCAAGGAAGTGTGGCCAGGTAAAAAGGTATATCATCTTTTACACGTATAAGATTTTTAATAACCATATATGTACCTATTATGCGATCAAACAATGCGCAAAATATCTTTTCATTTTTTGTTTGTGATAGGTCTTGGCCAACTTGACGATCCTAGATCTCTGTCATTCGCAGTCTCTTACCAAAACTCCAGACTTCAGTGGAACACCTTTACTTGAGAAATTACTTCTTGAAGATTGTAGAAGTTTGAGAAAGATTCGCCATTCGATTGGACTCCTGAACAGGCTTGTTCATTTAAATCTCAAAGACTGCAACAAACTAAGGCATCTTCCCAACAGTATTTGTAAGGTAAAGGCCCTTGAGTATTTGAATCTCACTGGTTTTGTAGAACTAAACCAGTTGCCCAAGGACATGGGATATGTAGAGGGCTTGAAAGAACTTCTTGCAGGAGGAACAGCTATTAAGAGATTGCCCTATTCAATTGAATTTCTAAAGAATCTTAAAATTATAGCTTTGCAGGGGTACAACAAAAAAAGAACAACCCAATCCTTGTTGTCAGTCTTTTCATCTTGGATATTGCCAACAAATTTCATTGTGCGATTCTTACCACCTTCCATTTTAGGTTTACACTCAATAAGAGAGTTGGCTCTCTCCAACTGCAACTTATCTAATGGAGATATTCCTGCTGAAATAGGGAACTTATCATCATTGGAACTGTTGGATTTAACTAAAAATAACTTTTCTAGCCTGCCATCCACCCTCTCTCAATTATCTAAACTAAAATGGCTTTGGTTGGGTAATTGTAGAAGCCTTTCATCAGTCCCCAAAGTTCCATCCAACCTATCCTTCTTATTTACCAATAATTGCACATTACTTGACATGTTAGACTCACCGAGCTTCAATAAATTCCAAGTCATTTTTCTTGATTTTTGTAATAGCCTATGTGAAATTCACAACCTATCGAACTTTAAATTTGAACCTCCAATGGGTCTACGTGGTTATACTAATCTGGCAAGTATCTTCAAAGATAACATCTTTAAGGTATATATATATATATATATATATATATATATATATATATATATACATATCTCTCTCTCTCTCTCTCTCTCTCTCTCTCTCTCTCTCTCTCTCTCTTCCCTCCCCCCCCCCCCCCTGTTAGAGCCCTGGACACAGCCACAAAGAAATCAATATGAAACTAATATCTTTCGTGATTCAATTGAAACAGGGACAACTGCCCTTACACATTGATCGTGTGATAGCTGAAGTACCACGATGGTTTAGTTATCAAATTACGGGATTGTCAATATGTTTTGGCATGCCAATGGATATGAAGAATAAACTCCTGGGAATTAATCTTTTCATTGCTTTTGGAGATGAGGAAATAATTGAAGTGACTGATGTTCCTACTGCTATGATATGTCATAAAACTCATGATGTTCAAGACTGCCAACTGTTTAGCTATATGGGTGCCCTGAAAACTGCCAAAGAACATTTATGGATGAGCTATACGCCAAAAGGTTCACTTGATCTTCCACTGAATGGTGGAGAAGCAATGGAGGTCTCTGTCAAAACAAATCCAAAGCTTAAAGTGACAAAGTTTGGAGTCCATCTAATACATAAAAATCATTTTGAAGGAAAAGTACAAGAAGATAGAGAAGTGTGGCATCAATCTTAGGAAGATGAAGAATAAAACTACCAAGCAAAAGATTTTATATTCTTCTCTCTCTCTATCTCCCCCTTTCTCCACCCCCCAAATCAAGTTTCAAGAACCAGGTAACTCTCAAACTTTGGGGCTTCTAGAAAAATAGGCTCCTCAGTCTAACTGAGCTTCATTAGGCATTATAATTCAACGCAGACACATAAATTTTGAAGAGTGATGGCAGAACTTCAATTGCTCACTAAGTCAGAGAGCCACATGTGTCTACCCCCTCAAGATAAGTTGGTTGAATCTTTCCATCTTCTATCTTTTGTCTGTCAGGTCTGTTGATAAGTTTAGTTTTCTTGTCTTTTCAAATATTTTTATTTTTATTTCCATAGAATTGCTTTTATTGCAGCAAAGAGAGCGAACTACTTGGTTTGTTTCTTGTGATTTAATACTTGCTAATTGAATGTTTTGATTATGTAAGTAGAGGCTTTGATTTTGACTATACCCCTTTTCTACATCTCATGTGATAGATGAAGTTTGATTGGGAGCATTAGGTTCATATTTGAATGTTATGAACACCACAAATCCTAAATGCTACAATACCTGTGTTATCAAAACTCCCTTAAAATGTTTTAAAAATTTGAGGGGGAATATAAGAGGATTTTGAGATAAACCACAAAGGAGTCCAATATATTTTACAGCTTGCTCCTGATTCACTTACTTGAAAGTAATCAAGGGCCAACAATATTGCCATATTGATTTACCCTCACAATTCACTCTGGAAACAAATCCCTTTTAGACAATGACATATTCTAGAATAAACAAACTACAAAGCCTAGTAAATTACACTTTTAACTTGCAGAAAGACAAAAAAATTTTGTCAAAATTATCTCAACAACACAAGTAAGATCTATACTACTAAAAAAAGACTACTCATGTCAGTCAAATGGCTTCAATGTAGCAAAATCTATTTAAGATGAGTCACATGGTAATGCCAATAATTTATGGTGCAATGACTGAATTTGTTTCAAAAGGTCATCAATTTTTAATCAGATAGACCTCTTCATCATCCTATCCTATTTCACATATTTCTCGCGCTAATTGTCTTGTCCTAAGAAAGAATTCATTTCTCTTTACAAGTTCACGAAATAGACCTGCTTGATTTTATGCCTTTCTTTTCCTATCTTTCGTGTCTTTTTGGGTGTTTACTTTGTGTAGATATATCATGAAACTAAAAGAGCCAACAAATCAAGTTCAAGAAAGCCTATGCAATTATTGAAGATCTATAAATTTCCATTTTCCCTTTAGTTTAAGAACAGGTGAAAAACCATCACTAATAGTCTTATCAAGAAAAACAAGGCATTGAGTGAATAAAAAGTCGACATGGCATGATGGTGGAGACACAGTTAAACTCAATCCCTTGCATTTCTTTAAAGAGTAAATTGCATAATACCTTTGTACTTTAATTTATGTGCACCATACCTTCTTTTAATATCAAAATTAGCTAATCACTCCCTGTGCTCTGGCCTATATGCATTATATTCCTATAGTATCAAAACTAGCTAATTACTTTCTTGAAGTTTTTGAAAGTGTGGAATTAACTCCCTGCTGTCCATTTTTTTGTTACACTTTTTAAAATAGACAGAATGAGGGGGGGAGGGTTTGCACATTTTTAAAAACTTTGGGGGGTAATTAGTTAGTTTTGATACTACTGGGAATATAGTGTATATAAGTTAGAGTACAAGAGGTAATTAGTTAGTTTTGATACTATAGGAAGGTATCATGAACATAAGTCAAAATACAGGGGTAATATGTAAATAACTGTTTCTTTAAAATATGCAGTCGAGACTAGCTATTATTGTTGCTTCGATAAATGATAGAATCACAGATCACTTACCAGTTAACATCACTCAATTTTCATATCTAGATATTGATTGAGGTGAACCTTCAACTGCTCTCAACCATGTAGGAGCCATCTGCAAAACAAAAAAACAGTGTCCAACATTAATTAGTCCAAATTGACAACAAAAATAATCTCTAACCACTAACTCTATTCCCTACATGTCCTACCCCAAACCCAAACCTCTAGACGCGTAAGCCCCACTGGTGTTATAAATATCATCAATAATTATTTGGACATTTAAATTAACTAACTCAAAATTACGGTATTCACTTATAAGTCACTCGAATATCCCCTCGCACACTTTAACATTATACTCAAGTGATGATGTTAAAAACACAATGCGGGATTTAAAAGGGAGAAAAGGACATTTCTAGTAGTTATTTTCGCTTGAGTAGATGCTTACCGATACCATGCTTGTGTACATAACACGCAGTGAAATAAGGAATGGTCAAGTCTTGTTTGATAAAAAATGAATAAAGTAAAAGATACGCTTGCAAGACAACATTCATCCAACGCATAAACAAAACCAAGAAAAGTCAAGAGATTTAGGAATAACAAGTTCAATAGGTATCACTTGTGTAGTAGATTGAATATTAATCAAGAGATTTTAATGTAAATGAGATTTTGTGGATGATTTAAGGTGTTTGGTGTACATATTTTTAGTTAATACAAGTACTTGTTTTTCTAGGGAAAAGAAATAAAAAACAAAGAAAGAAAGAAAAGTCAAGTACAATATAACTATCTTTCAATGATTATGTAAAAGAGAATATAACAAATTAAAGATAAGAGTAACATCTATATCTATATATTGTATAAAGGTAATACAATTTTTTTTTATCATTGTCGTGTATCATTATTTGATTACTTTTCTCTCTCTCTCCAGAAAATGTCTAATCCTTCTTTTCTATTTATCTAAAATTAGTTCCTAATTTAAATCAAATTTCTTTTATTTAATTTTTTCAATGTAATCAACTCCAAATTTCTCTTAAACAAACATGATTATTATTGAAAATTTACCAAAAATAACTTCTTATAAAATATATTTATATGTTATCATGCCATAAACTAAAAATATATATATATATATATATATATTTCCCATAATATTACTTAAAAGAAAGTACATGTCTTTTCCATCAATATCACATGTAATACCTCATAATTTTCTATAAAGAAAATAAATGGTGGAGTTGGAATTCGAAGAGTTATAACTGACATTTATTAGTTTAAAGTTGAAGGTAATGGGTATGTGAAGTATGTGGCTTATTTAATTAAGGAATATTTTCTTGGGAATTGAATATAGGAAGTCCTAAAGTTTTGTAACTACTGGGTTAGTGGCTTACTTAGTAGCCTTTATTATTGTTAAAATGTTACACAAACCTTCTCTAGCCTATCTGAATCTTCACCTATATTATAAGACAAAGATGTTAGGGAGAAAAAGCTAAGGTTGCAAACTAATAATTTAGGCACTGATCATTAAGCAAATACATTAGGATTATCATAATGGTTGGTTTATCTCATTTGAGGCTTTGCTTTTGGTAACCTTCTTTAGAGGTAAGTTGGGACTTCCCCTTTTAACATAAACCTTATGTATTTATATTTATGTTTACTAAAATGCTTCTAAAATTTCTTCAACTGTATTTTAAAATTTTTGCTTAAAACTACTGTAAAAACTCTTGGTAAATACATATTTCTATAAGTAAATCTATTTTATATTCTTTTTCCATTGAATGTTCTCGAAACAAAAATGGGACCAAAGTTATTGAGAAAGTACATTTGAAAGCTATTATTTGTAAGTCAAATTGTGATTTTGAACTCGATAAAGGAAGATTTTAAAAGTTTTGGGTTTACGATATTTGGGTATCGCATATAGGCCGTGAATGTAATTGGCAATTATTCTGTTATTATGACCCTTACATCGGTAAGGATTGTACACCATCTTTGTTAATGTATCATGTAGTCCACTATTTATTAAGATATCTTGCTCGCTTTTAGTGGTTGGGCAAAACGAACCACTTTTCGTATTACTATGCCATGATCACAGCCTAACTTGTATTCCAACAAAAATTAGTTTGGGTTGCAATTTTGTATGTTTTGTCTCGTTTTAAACAATTAATATATTGCACGTAAACTATTATTTATTCTTTTTTATGCATTATGTAGCTTATTTTGATATTTGAAAATGATTATTGTTATAAGGTCCCAAACTATTTTATAGGGAAGGACCCTCTTATTGAGTTATATACTCATTCTTTTTGACTAATGTATTTTGTAGAAAAGGAGAAATAGAGTCTTTTGGGGGAAGAGTCTTGCGTAGCTTTTCGATAAGGAAATATAAGTTCAGCTTTCACTTAATTTTTAGAACTCTTTTTGAGCTAAGATTTAACCCTTTTTTTTTTAATATTTTGGAATTGACAATATTTTGTAAATTTGGAGATTTATGAATTGTAATATTTTTTCTGAGATTATCATTAGCTTTTAGTTTTAAATTTGAATTGATTGAAGCCTTGCGGTTTAGGTATGGTCTTCTTCTTAGGTACGTGATTATCTCACTTCTCAAATATTCATAGTGTAAAGGTATGTTTTAGATAATAATCATTTTTTTGTTGGAGATTTGGAAGGATTGAATAAAATATTAAAAAATATATTTATATTTTATCCTAGTATAAATTATTAAATTTATATAGAAGCACTTATTTTTGTTATAAAATATATTTATATTTTATCCTATTACAAATTTAAGATTTATATAGAAGTACTTTTTTCTGATGCACTAGTTATATTTTAATTGACGGAACGCGTATCCGAGAAACGCTTGGCTGTGCATCATGACCATATTAGCACGGGACCTAACCAATAGGAGGTTTGCGCTCGCCATCCACACGAGAAAGAGTTTACAAATGATTGCACTTCGAAAGACCCGTGGACTTCAAGAAAAGATAATTATTAGTTAGAAGACAATCTGACAAAAGTAGCACAGTGTGAAATGAGCTAGTGAGAGAGCATTGGTTGACAAAGGTGTTGTCTTCTTCCCTCTGTTAGGGAAGAGCAACGCAATTTTGCCAATGGGAGCTGCCCAAAATCATTAGCAAGGCCACTTGCGTGTCCTATAAATATCACCATCCACACCATCCTAGGGGGTAAGCAATCTTCTCCCTCTCGGCTTCCTAAGTTTTCGCTTAACACGCACTTGAAGAGAGAGATTTGCAGAAAAATATCTATCATCACATTATGTTAAATTGATTACAGTCAGGTGCTATTCATACATGTCTATAGTGCTTGCATCTCAGCTAATTCTGTTACAGCTATTGCGAGCTTATGAACCGCTTCTATAACTAGCTGAAACTATATTTTGCCTCTGTGGATATAGCTGAAACTATATTCCAAAATCTGTTAAGATATAGCTTAACCACTTCAATTCATCTGCTGTGAAGGCCCATAGATCTATATTTTGCCTCTGTGGAGGATGTTGCTACAGTTGGCTGCTTTTTAGCAGACCACTACCAGATTTTCTGTCTAGTGAGTCACTAGCCCAATCTAAATCAGAAAAGGTTGTGAGCTGGAAAGATGTAGGCCTAAGAAGAATGCCCTGAGAATATGTTCCTTTAACAAACGTCAGCATTTTCTTTAGAGTAGAGAAGTCGAATTGTGTGGGCTGGTGCACTTGTCGACAAATTGAATTGACAACAAATTGAAGATCAGGTCTTGTAATTGTACGGTATTGAAAAGCCCCAACAAAGCTCCGAAATGTGTAGGGTTAGAGTAAGATGCCTGCTGCAGTGATTTTTTAACTCTATTGGAACATCAGAATTATAAATTAAAAAAGAAAAAAGAATATAATCAACGGTAGAATAGAGTGATGAGGTAATTGGAAAAGAAAAAATATATATATTAATACAGATATAAATTTGTAATATTATATCATATCATATCAATATCGAAGCTCGTACATTATACTGGAATACACTCTTATATTATATAAAAGAGAGTACATGTCTTTTCAATTAATACCACATGTCTTTGTGCCATTAAATTTTTTTTCCCTCCCAAAAAACTTTTAGGACATTCCTTCCGTCAATTATTTCCTAATCTATTTCCTTTTTCTCATATCAAATCATTTATTATATTTTATTTTTTCAATTTAAATGTTCAATTCAAAAATCGCTCATGGAAAGAATATAACGACATGTGTGCATTTTTTCAACATCACATATATAACCCGCGTTCTCCCATATGTTCAGTCATACATCTAAATGCATCAACTTTTTCAGTGTCTATGTCATTAATTACTTTTATGTCCTCAACTCAATGAATGATGTGGATGTAATGATAAGGACTTAAATTATCGTAAATTGAATCCTGGACGTAAATTGCACTGTGAATATTATCGTAAACAATTTTGTTTCGATCATTTGTTTTCTATATATTTGTCAATTAAAATTTTGTTTACGTATAAATAATTTAAATTGATAAAATTAAATAGTGAACTCTTCGAATTGCATGGGGTACACCTAGTATAAATATATTGTGGACGATTCTGTTGGTTTGCA
The DNA here is from genome assembly GCA_028554755.1 of Cordia subcordata. Lineage (NCBI taxonomy): Eukaryota > Viridiplantae > Streptophyta > Magnoliopsida > Boraginales > Cordiaceae > Cordia > Cordia subcordata. Next base: position 8,483,062 of record JAPTOF010000010.1, on the reverse strand, counting down.
GCCATGATTGCTAGTTCTTTTTTCATTTTTCTTTCTTCCCTTTGGGTTAGAAAAAAATTATCAGTCAGTACATACTTGATCAATATTCTTTTTGCAAGCTTTTGCTACTTTGGCATATATTTTTTTTTATTTCCTCGGAATATTTCAAAGGTGATAAAAATCATATTTGCTTATTCATTTTCTTTGTTAATTAATTAAATTATTTTTTGAACAAAGAACTCGTATTGATAGTCAACGGTCATATATTTGTCATTATAGTCCGAAATCACTCATGTTCATGCCACCTAATCAATGTATCTCCAATTCTAATATTTCTTGTCAAAGAAAGGTTCAAAGGAAGACTTTGAAGCTGAAGAGACAAGACTGAAGACTTTCAGAATGGTTCTTTGAATTCATGGCACTCGGTAGCGGGCAAAAAGAGATGCTAATTGAGAGTGCGTGTAAGCTCAAAATTGTCTTTTAAAATTACGGTTGTTTGTGAGCTTTATCAGTCTTAAGTTTCTTTACATCTAAAAGCTGTCATTACTAACGAATTGAACTCTTTGATTTTACTTCATGGCTGGCAATAGCACCGTGAACATTGTTTCTACGCATTCAACTGCTCGCTGAAATTAAGTATTTTTGACATGACCGGCAAGAAAGCAAGAGAAACACTTTTTTCTAACTTTAATTATTTTGGATAAGATAAAATATTAAGATGTATGATCAATTATTTATAAATTTATGATACTATTTCTTAATTAATTTACATCTTTAAAATTTTAAAATTAAGACGTAATAGAAATAATCTAGCATTTCCTTCTGACGGTATGACACGTTATTCTTTCATGTGTTATGGTACAAGAAAACTATGATGTCATTTAATTCAAATAGACAAGATTGAAGACTTTCAAAATGACTTTGGACTTTGAAGTCATGGCACTCAGTAGTGTGAGAAAGACTTACTAATTAAGAGCTTTAACAATAAATTTTTAGTTTTTTTAAATTTAAAAATAAAAATACAAGAAAATGATAAAAAAAAATAAACTTCTATTCATTTTTCTCTTTCTTCTTTCTCAGCGTCAAGTGCTGCGCTAATTTGTTCATTATTTTTTTTTTGGGAGCTGAGCGCGTGTAAACGCGCGGGAGAGATGTATGAACCTTGTGTGGCACACAGTGCTCGGGTGCACGATATCGGACCTGCACTTTTAATTATTTTAACGATTAAATTAGCTCAAACCCCAAAAATGAAAGCTTTAAATCTGCCTTTTAGCTTTCCATTGGCGTTTGAATCTGCTCAATTCAAGTTCTGACTGAAAAATTATGGCCAAATACTAAAACAGTTAAATTTTCTCCAAAATTCTGCCTTTATTCTATCTATAAAAATAATTAAAAAATACACCTATTAGGTAGAATTTGTTCCACTAAAATTCAATCAACCAAAAAATTGAAGTTTAAGAAGTATACAAGCACAATTAAAAATTAAGCATATTAATACCGTGTCAATGTTGCAAGTGTTAGATTTTTTTTTTAATTTTATATTTTATGTGATTAAAAATTACAGTTAAAGGTTAAGAAATTTTATTGAGAAACAATCAATTTATTAAAAGTATATTTATTTCAACCTCCGACTTTTACTTTTCAGTCTCAATATTTTGTCTAACCATTATGCTCTCTTGTTATAATTTAGACACAAAAAAAAACATAAAAAATTGAAAAAGAAACTGACAGGAAGCAACATTTAATCAATATTATGGATGATTTTAGTAGATGCTAAGAAAATTAACAAACAGAACATAGGAAAAAGTTAAAGAAGCGATAGGCATTGATACAAAATACTGAAAAGAATTACAAAGCGTGAAGGTGCGACATGGTATGCTCCATTATTACATGTGTGTTAAGAGACAAAACAAAATAAAAGAATATATAGAAGAAGCAATTTGCCTTTTGGTAAAAGAAATATTATATAAGATTTTAAAGGATAGCACTACTCAACTGTTATAAGATGTAGCTCAACCGATAGTCACGTTAAAAAATTCAGACTAACAGTTAAGAAAAAATCAAAATATGAAAAAACAAACATGAAAAAAATTGAAACAAACATGGCAACCTTCAAAAATTATAATGTATGCTACAAAAGAAACAAAATATAAAAATTAAAAGTAATTGAGAACTTATACACAATATAAGACTAAAAAGAAAAAGAAAAAGAAAATGATTAATTCATAAGAATAGTTCTGAACAGATTGTATAAGTGCTTTAGAATTCTTTGGGGGAAAGAAAAACGTGAGTCAATGCATAGTGTTCAAAATCAATCATTTTACCATATGGTAGCCCGACGACTCGCGGGGTGCTGCAGCTATGATATTATTTTGATATTTCTATATTTTATCTAAATGTAAAGTTAAATATTGTAAATTATACCATGATCTCATATAAGGTATTCATTCATTAAGTATCATACTCTCTCATATATTAAAAAAAAAAAACATTCAGCTAATATGCGTTTCTCTCTTTCGTCCAATTTCTCTCTCTTCGTTTTTCTCTTTCCACACTTGTCTCTTATTCTCTTATTTGCTTCACCGGTGACACCGCCAATCATCTCACGCCGAATAAAGATCACCATAAAATTCATCTTTCTTCACTGATCGTAATGATGTGCATCATGTTCAAGAAAACCTCTTTCGTGTTGATCCACCATTAAAGTCCATAGTCTTCTTTCTCATGCTGGCGAATATTTCGACATCATCTCGTTGCCGTAAGTACCAATCTCTTCCTCTCATCGTCACGATTCTAACCGCATTCTCTCACGTGGTGTTTGAACACTCCAAGATCAATTTGTCATTAAAAGCTACCTTCACCTTCAAGTATGCATACATACAGATATGTTTGTGTTTGTGTGTATGAATAAATAGTTGTGAGGTAATGAATAAATATTTAATATATATATATATATATATATATATATATATATATGTAAGTCAGTGAACAAATAATTATGGGTTAATAAACAAATAATTATTTAACAAATAGTTGTATAGTAGTGAACAAATAATTGTGGTGTATTGAACAAATATTTGATGAATATATGAAAGTCAGTCAACAAATAGTTATAGGATAGTGAGCAAATAATCAATGAACAAATAGTTATGCGGTAGTAAATAAATGTTTACTGTGTGAATAGTAGTAGGTGGAGCAAAATGATTAATGAAAAAACACCTTGTGAGGGATTATGATATAAGGGCTCGATAAATTGTTAGCCATTACATACTTGATCAAAATTGTTTTGCAAGCTTCTGGTACTTTGATGTATTTTTTTTTTTTAAATTTCTAAGGTGATAAAAATCGTTTTTGTATGTAGACTAAACCATATATACTTGGATGTTGCTGCCGACCCTGTTGGAATATATTCTCGCGTGGAAAAGTACTATCACTATTATGCATCGATTCAAAAGATGTCCGCATGATTGGTATTTGTAGAATGAGAAGAATAGGGAAAACAACTATTATAAAAGCTGTGTACAACAAAATCTTTCATCTATTTGAAGGTAGTTGTTTTCTTGCAGATGTGAGTAGTGGCAGACCTTGCATGAAAATTTTCGGGGGTAAACTATTGCCTGAATAATGACATACCTCTACAGGGCTCCACTACATACTATTCTGTTTTCTTTTTGATATTTGAATTCATCAATAATATAATTCAAATAAAAAATTTCAGTAATTTTCTTTTTAATATGAAAGAATAAATTATCGGAAAAAACTTATCTTCTATTTACAGAGTATTATTTTCACGCACTTCATTGCTAAAGATGCATTTTCATGTTAACCATCAAGCTTAGTGGATCTAAGCCTTATGGTACTTGCCAAGGATCAATAAATACTAGTCTAACTTGCGTGTTTAAAATTCTAAGTTTATAACGAAACATTAGTAATCAACTATATTATTGACCTTATGATGCCTTGTAAGAGTGAACTGCTAAATTGGTCAATGTCATTCGTGGATGTGCCAAATCATCACGACGGACAAATAAGACTTCTTGAGTGGTTGGCCCGCAATGAGAATTCCTAGTGATGAGAATTCTTTCACGCATTTTCCAAAATTTCTATGGTGGACAAGTGTACAGCGCCCTGTATATACTCTATGAATAAGCATGATTTTTCTACAGTTCTTTAGTGGTTGATTAATTCTTTAGTGGACACGTTTGCCAACAATTTTGAAGGTTTTTTCTACAAAACCACGATAGTTTTAACAGTCTTATATTCTTTAGTGCACCTTCTAAAGACTGCCATTCATCTAAAGAACTTGCACCATTGTACTCTTTCTTGATAGTGATTCATGGCCGACGAAGGCACCCTAGACAAAGTTCCTGCGTCTTCAACTTCTCGCTGGAATTACGATGTTTTTCTGAGCTTTAGAGGGGAGGATACACGCAGGAACTTTGTCAACCATCTATACATTTCTTTAGTTCAGGCTCATGTACACACCTTTAGGGATGATGAAGAGTTGCCAAGAGGAAAAGAAATTTCAGCTGAACTTCAGAAAGCAATCCAAGAGTCAAGGTCTTCTATTGTAGTTTTCTCAAAAATTATGCTTCTTCTAGATGGTGCCTTGATGAGCTTGTTGAGATCCTCAACTGCAAAAAGGCTAAAGGGCAATTAGTCCTTCCTATATTTTACGACATTGATCCATCCGATGTACGTAAACAGAGCGGGAGTGTGGCAGAAGCATTAGCTGAGCACGAAAAACATTTTGGAAATGAAGTGGAGAAGATTGTGAAGTGGAGAAAAGCACTAACTGACGCTGCAAATCTATCAGGATGGGATATATGTGGTGTTGAAAATGCGTAATCTATATTTGCTAGATTTCCTTTTTCTTAAAATTTAGATTATGTCTCTTTTTGCAAATTAAATACAGATTATGTAGTTGTGCATGTTGGTCAGAAATTCCCTTAAACACATAATAAGATTACTAGAAGGTGCATTTGTCCTTGCTTAATCTTATGATATCTAAATCACATAATGTCATTCACAATGGGTATCACAATCAGTTCCCAATATATGCAGTATTTCCACTTTGAATTGCTAAAAGATTTGCAATGATCTCAGACTACACTAAATGAAAGCATTCTTTCTATTTTATTCTTGATGTGTCCATAGGAAAAAATCAATATTTATCCAGAAGATCTTTGAGGAAGTTGTATGTAGACTAAACCATACGTACTTGGACGTTGCTGTCTACCCCATCGAATAGATTCTCGTGTTGAACAAGTACTGTCACTACTAGGCATTGGTTCAGAAGATGTCCGCATGATTGGCATTTGTGGAATGGGCGGAATAGGGAAAACAACTATTGCAAAAGCCATATATAACAAAGTCTTTCATCTATTTGAAGGATATTGTTTTCTTGCAGATGTTAGAGAAGTTGCAAAAGTTCCAATGGACTTGTGGTTTTACAAAAGGAACTTCTTTCAAAAGTTCTAAAGAGAGAGTGCAATAAGTTTGGCAGTCTGCTGAAGGGGTTAATCTCATAAACAAAAGATTGCAAGCCGAAGAGTCTTCATCGTCATAGATGATGCGGATCAACTAATCCAATTAAACACATTAGCAAGGAGATGCGAGTGGTTTGGTTTAGGAAGCCGGATCATTATAACGACTAGAGATGAGCACTTACTAGATGAAGTTAGAGTACACCGGAAGTACAAGGTGAATGAATTGGCTGCGGATGAATCTCTAGAGTTATTCTGTTGGCATGCTTTTCGAAAAACTTCCCAACAAAAGAATATAAGGAGCTCTCATGTGACATTGTACACTACACTAAAGGGCTTCCTTGGCTCTTGAAATTTTGGGCTCTTATTTATTTGGAAGAACTGTACTAGTATGGGAAAGTGCAATTAAAAAATTGCAACAAATCCCTGAAAATCAAATTCAGGAAAAGCTCAAAATAAGTTTTGATGGCCTAGATGATAAAGCAAAGCAAGCGTTTCTTGATATTGCTTGCTTTTTCATAGGAATAGAGGAAGAGTATGTCATCAAGATATTAGGCAGTCGTGGCTTTTATCCTAGAATTGCAATTAGTGTCCTAACAAGCGATTCCTCCTTAAAGTGGATAAAGGCAATAAGTTGAGGATGCATGACCTAGTTCGAGATATGGGAAGGGATATAATTACTGAGTCTCCTAATGAGCCAGGAAAACGCAGCAGATTGTGGTTCCAAGAAGATGTATATAATACACTAGCAAAACACAAGGTATAATGTTATATTTGGCTTTTAAAGTTCTCAATCTTTATTTCTTCATCATTTAGGTACATGTGGCATCACAGCTCTAACATAATCTTGCACTTGGGTGTAACCTTTGATAGTCATATATATACTTGTATCTCACCAAATTTGATCACTAAATTGTCTCTCTTTTTCCTTTGTCTTTGAAAAACTAGGGAACTGGAGTAATTGAAGGCATATCCTTGGTCCCACCAGAGTTACAGGATAAGCAATTTAGTACTAAAATGCTTTCTAAGATGGATAATCTGCAAATTCTTAAAATTAATCAAGCCCATCTTCATGGAAATTATAGCCTTCTATCTAAGGAACTAAGGTGGCTATATTGGCAGCACTGCCCTTTAACATGCTTTTCTCTCAATTTTCAATTAGAAAATTTGGTTGTTCTAGATATGCAACATAATAGCTGCAAGGAAGTCTGGCATGGTAAAAAGGTATATCATCTTTTACTATGAGATTTCAAATAAACATCCTTGTGCATATTATGCACTCAAAGAATAGGAAAAATAGCTTCTCATTTTTTGTTCGTGACAGGCCTTGGCTAACTTGATGATCCTAGATCTCTGTCATTCGCAGTCTCTTACCAAAACTCCAGACTTCAGCGGAGCACCTTTACTTGAGAAATTACTTCTTGAAGATTGTAAAAGTTTGAGAAAGATTCACCATTCAATTGGACTCTTGAATAGACTTGTTCATTTGAATGTCAAAGACTGCAGCAAACTAAGGCATCTTCCCAACAACATTTGCAGGGTAACAACCCTTGAGTATTTAAATCTCACTGGTTGCATAGAACTAAACAAATTGCCCGAGGACATGGGATATATGAAGTGTTTGAAAGAACTTCTTGCAGGTGGAACGTCTATTAAGAGACTGCCCTATTCAATAGGATTTCTAAAGAATCTTAGAAGTGTAACTCTGCAAGGATGCAACAGAAAGAGAACAACCAAATGCTTGTCAGTCTTTTCATCTTGGTCATTGCCAACAAATTCCATTAGATTCTTTCCAACTTCCATTTCAGGTTTGCATTCAATAAAAGAGTTGTTTCTCTCTAACTGCAACTTGTCTGATGGAGATATTCCTGCTGAAATAGGAAACTTATCATCATTGGAACAACTGGATTTAACTAACAATAACTTTTCTAGCCTGCCATATGCCCTTTCTCAACTATCAAAAGTAAATTGCCTTTGGTTGGGTGGCTGTAGAAACCTTTCATCAATCCCTAAACTTCCACCCAACCTATCATACCTAAATACCAATAATTGCACATCACTTGAAAAGTTAGATCTACCAAGCTTCAGTAAAGTCCAAATCATTTGTCTTGATTTTTGTAGACAACGCAAAAGTTGTGGCCTCACGAGCTTTATACTTGCAACTCCTACTGGTGTACGTAATTATACAAATCTGATAGCTATCATCAAGGATAAGTTCTTTAAGGTATCTCTCTCTCTCTCTCTCTCTCTGAGCCTTGGATGAAGCCATAAAGAGATTAATGTAAAACTAATATCTTTCGTGATTCAATTGAAACAGGGACTGATGCCCTTGCACATTCACCAAGTGACAGCTGAAATAGCACGATGGTTTAGTTATCAATTTACCGGACTGTCGATTTGTTTTGCCATGCCAATGGATATGAAGAATAAATTCCTGGGGATGAATCTTTTCGTTGTTACTGGAGGTGATGAAATAACTGAAGTGATTGATGCTCCTACTGCCACTATATGTCATAAAACTCATGGCGTTCAAGCCTGCGGATCCTTTTTATATGTTAGTGCCATGAGAACTACTAAAGAACATTTATGGTTGAGCTACACGCCAAAACGTTCACTTGATCTTCTATTCAATGGTGGAGAAAGAATCGAGGTCTTTGTCAAAAAAAATCCAAACCTTGAAGTGAAGAAGTTTGGGGTTCACCTAGTATATAAAGAAGTAGAAGATAGAGGGATTGAGGAGTAGCAAAAGTAGTTAAGGCTATCTCCCTCAGATGGGAGGTCGTGGGTTCAATCCTATAAAAGTGGGGGTTTTGAGAAAAAAAAAAGTAGAAAAAGATAGAGAAGTATGGCATCAATCTTTGGAAGATGAAGAATAAAATTCTTAGGCAAAAGATTTTCTATTTTTCTCTGTGTTTCCCAATCAAGTTTCAAGAGCCATGTAACTCTCAAACTTCGGGGCTTCTACAAAATTGGCTCTTTAGTCTAGCTGAGCTTTATTAGGCATTGTAATTCAACGAAGCCAAATAAATTTCGAAGAGGAGTGGCAGAAAATTGGTTGCTCCTCAAGTTAGAGAGTCACATTTACTGACCCTCTCAAGATAAGTTGTTTGAATCTTTCCATCTTCTGTCTACTATTTGTTAAGTCTCTTGATAAGTTCAGTTTTGTTGTCTTTTCCAATATTTTTATTTTTATTTTTATTTCCACAAAACTGCTTTTATTGTAGTTGAGAGTGAACTACTTGGCTTTGTCCTTGTGGATTGTAATGCTTGCTAACTGAATGTTTTGATTATCTAAATAGATGCTTTGCTTTAAAATATAGATCTTTTCCACTTCTCATATAGTAGATGAAGTTTGGTTAGGAGCGTAGGTTCACATTTAACTGTTACGAACGCTAACAAATCCTGAATGCTACAGTACTCATGTTATCAAAACTCCCACACAAACATGTTTTAAAAATAAAGGGGGAATATGAGAGGATTTTAAGATAAATCTCACAGAAGTCTAATATATTTACAGCTTGTTACTAAATTACTTAGCTAAAAGTCCTCAAGGGCTAGCAATATTGCTGCACTGATTTACTCTTAGAATTCACTCTGAAAACAATTTCTTTAGAGAATAATAATATAAAAAAAACATCACTGTAAGAATCATATCAGGAAAAAAATTAGGTTCAAGAAGAAAAGCCACCACAAGTTCTTTAGATTTATAAAATGCCATTCTCCTTTTAGTTTAAGACAAGGTCTGCAACCATCACTAGGAGAATCATATCAAGAAAACAAGGTATTGAGTGAATAAAACGTCAACAAGGCATGGAATGGTGTATGAGAGAGAGAGACACAGTCACTTAAACTCACTCCCTTACTTTTCTTTAAAATATGTAGTCCAGACAAGCTATAAATGTTTCTCAAATAAATGACACAGGTCACTTACCAATTACCAGTTAACATCACCCAATTTCATATCCAGATTTTGGTTGAAGTGAACCTTCAAGATCTCTTTACCATGGAGGAGCCATCGTCAAAACCAGAAATCGTGTCCACTATAAGTAGTCCAAATTGACAACAACAATCATCTCTGATCATTGAGAATATTGCTATGTGTTACTCTTTAAGCCTAGACCTCTGGACACGTGAGCCACACTAGGGTTATAAGTGTCACCAATAACTATTTGGACATTTAAATCAACTGACTCAAAGTTACAACACTCACTTATAAGTCACAAAAATACCAATTAGAAACCGAACACTATACCAAGTGTGATGATGTTCAAATCACAATGCGGGATTTAAAAGGAAAAGAAAATAAAAGAATATTTTTGGTGGTTATTTTTGCTTGAATAAATGCTTACTAATAATAGCCATTCTTGTGCAAAAAGCACACAATAAAATAAGGTGTGGTCAAGATCTTATTCGACTAGAAATGAAAGAGTAAAAGATACGTTTACAACACTTAACATCATGCTAAGCAGAAATAAAACAAAGAGAAATCAAGTGTAGTATAGCTATCTTTCAACTGATTATGCTGGTAAAAATGGGGTGTAAACGAGATGAAATAAACAAGAAATTTAAGACACAATTGACATAGTTTGGCCTATATCTAGTTCACAGGCAAAATGGAGAATTTTATTAAGACAACATCAATAATTAATACAAGATGGACTCTCACTCTAACTTTAATCGCTCTCTTTGCTAACTGCCTCTTGGCTCTCTCTTTTTCCACTCACCTATTACAATAGGCTAAGCACCTGTTGCAAGACATAGAGACTAGAAAATAGGACAACACACAATTGTGGTAGAATACAAACAATGTGAAGCTCGAAAAGAAGGCAAGACAATAAATAAGGCAGTCTTCCTATGTTCCTTGTGTTACAATTAGAATATGGGCCAAATCTTACAAAACTCCACCTTAGACAATATTCACTCCCTATCGACCAACCTCTTCTTCACCAACTAGCCCATTTGCGCTCAACACTTTGCATTGCCTATACATGCAATACATAGCAGCCGTCTGAGCAACCTCTTCATTGCCCTCTAGCATCCTTGTAGCGCTACATTTCCACTACCTACATTGCTCGTAAGTGAAAGACCTCAAGTGTCTATGATATCGTTCTCACCTCGATGCTAACAACACTTGACTCAAGAATATTGCGCATATGCTCCACCCCGTCTCCAAAACCATGAAGAGACTTCATTTCTTTACACATAGTACCCCTCAACTAGGCCACCCTTGAACCATCTTCAACCTCACCATGGAACCCTTGCTCATCCATTCTCATCGTTGCAACATTCAAAGCATAAGCCGCCTAATATTTTCCATCTTCGAGGATTCTTCATCATGTCCACACTGCTCAGTAACAATATCACACTACATACTTCGAGATACATATTCACCTTGTATCTCCTCCTACTGATTCAATTGGACTGAACCATTGCCATCCTTTAGTGCTCCAAAAGCATTACCACGTAGCTCACGTACTCTATGGAACTTTTCTGTCTATCTTCCACCCAACACCCTTAACTATACAACCATCAAGAACATATAGACTTTCTACCAAAACCCTCTTAAGAGTAACTAGGGGCCCCTACACATTTTAAGAACTTCATTCTTGCAATGAAACCTGCATTTATGAGAATCTAATTGCCTACCAACACTTAAAATGTCTGATAGTGCCATCAAACATCTTGATCTTCACGATGCAGGTTTTAACTGCCTCCAATGTGAGGTCATTCCCAAGATAGACTTTTCCACTCTTTTCGAAATGAGCAGAAAACCAAGCTCTTTTAGGACACATGTGAAACGTAGCACTAGAATCAAGAATCCACTGATCTTGCCATTATTCTACAGTGATAAACTAGACATCTTCAATACCGTCAGAACTTTTATCATTAGCATTGTCTACCACGTTTGTTAATTCCTTCTTATCTTTCTTCAGGCAAAGGTTCCTAAAGTAACCTCGTTCATTTCACTCAAAACACGCCACATGTTTTGTCATCGATTTTGACTTCCATGAAGATCGCCCCTTTTTTGTGTTTCATTAGGCCTCAACCTATGTTTCCTTATCTGGCTATCTCGAGCAGTACATCATAAAGATGCACATGTGTATTGCACTTATAACCCTCTCCTCTAGTTCCTCATTTTCCTCCGCTTTCAACTCTTTCTTGACTTTGCCTTCAAGCACTTTCCAAAATCCCTGGATGACCATGAAAGCCTTGAACTTAATCTTCCAAACACTAAAGTCGCCCTTCCGTCAAATTTCTCTATCTTGAACTTTGTCAAAGTCGAACTCATCTTCATCTCTCCAAAACACACACTCATAATAGAATTTGGTCAAACCGTCTGTAAAATTGAACTTAGCAAGCAATAAAGCCATTGTACCCCTCTGGAAAACTCTGGTCAACCTGGTCAAATGTGGTCAAACTTGATGATATCCTAAAAAGCATACCCTTAAGCAGAATTTTGCAAAACTGAGTCCAAAACGAACTCAGTGGATAAAAAATGTTAAGGTAAGTTTGGTCAAACTTCAATAAAACCTAGTCAACGGTCAAAGTCAAACGTGGTCAAATATGGTCAAACAAGTCATAGCAGTTTCCATGTATGCGTGACACTAGATCAACCCTCTTCGTTCACATTTTTCGTGCTCTCATGTGTCCAAATTTTTGCGACAAGTCCATGCACCAAATTCAACAAATTTTTCGTGTGTTTTTCATATACGCACAACATAGCTCTCAATTATAGCAGAATACAAATAAGACAAAACTAGAAAAGAAGGCAAGACAACAACTAAGGCAAGTCTTCTCATATCCCGTAGGTACCAGTTTGAATACAGGTCAAACCTCACAAATTATGTAAAAGAGAAATAACAAATTAAAGATAGAGTAATAACTATCTATATATTTTATCTCCCTACTATAATAAAAAGAATTACTTTTGTTGGTAGTACTATTCATAGATGGATTGTATTGATAATGTTGTAATAATTTCTTAAAAAGAGGCATGATTATCAACAAGAATCTATATATTGGTTGTAATGGTAAAATTGTAATTTTTCATGTTTGTCATGGCAAAATTATAATTTTATATTTACTCCCTTTTCTTTTACCTTTTTCCTTTTCTAGCAAAATGATTTATTCTCTCTTTTCCTATTTCCTTGTCAATCACATCTTTCAATCTAGATGAAATTGAATATAATTATTAATATTTCGAGTTTTGGGAGTAAAAAAATTTATTTGATTGGGTATTAAAAGTCATAAAATGAAAATTGGGTTAGTGGAAATAGTTCGAATTTTCAAGTTCAAATTTTTTATTTTTTAAAACCAAAGAAATTATTCAATTGGACAATTTTACATATATTATATTTTTTTTTCTCTTTTTCTTCTCAATCAAAATGATATGTACTCTCTCTTTTATTTCTCTGCTTGTTACACCTTTTCACTTTTGAATTTTTTTTATTTTTTTCCATTTCAGGTCAATAAATCTATTCAATTAGGTTATGGATAGAAATTCATTTGGATATTTTGAATTCAAAATTTTGAATTTTAAGAGCTAAAAAAGTATTAAATTGAATATTTAAAATCGTAAAACTTGATCCATTTTTGGATATTTGGGTTTCAAATTTTGATTTTTGATTATTTGTTATTTGTTAAGTATGGCTAATTCGGACTAGACTAAAAAATAAATAGATTTGCTAAATCGTATTGTGTTAATTTAGAGGAAAATTGATTGCTCTCTATTCGTAACACTCCATCCCACATTGGTTCTTTGTCAGATTTGTGTACACTTTATAATGGCTTGGGTTCAGTACTACTGTCATCACCGGCTTAAGCATTTTGGGCCAGTTGGTTAAGCTCAAGTGTGGTGGCAGGGCGAGTTGAGCACAGGTCGTTCTGGTGGTATTGAGCTTAGGTTATGATCGGACTTGGATCCGGGATGGGTTTATGGGTAGACTAAGTTTATGTCATATTAAGGATCTTTTGTTATTATAATATTAAGTTAATTATGTACTAAGACTTGTGGTGTTATAGGACAATTATGGCCCCTAAGAAGAGGTCTGTGGTGAGTTCGAGCAATGTTCTATCTCCGTAAATTGATGATGAAAATGTTCCATTAGCTGAACCTGCAAGACAACATGAGATTGATGAAGAGATAGTTGAGGAGGCTGACTTTGATGGCATTATCGATGCTCTTCTCCGCCGAATGGTGCAAAAGCACTTAACACACCTAATGAGGTGAATGATGACCAAAAAGCATTGGAGAGGTTCCTAAATATGCAACCGCCGTCATTTACTGGTGAGGAAGAAGCACAAGAGGCTAATAAGTGGTTGACCACAATGGAGGGGTTGTTTCTCACTTTAAACTTGAAAAATGGTCAAAAGTCCGATTTGCAACTTTCAAGCTGCAAGGGGTGGCTTTAGACTGATGGAACTTGCAGCGTGAAGAAATGGGCGAGGAACTCGTAGGATTGAAGCAATTTCATGAGATGTTCGAGACTGAATATTATCCAGTAGCTTATCACAATATTAAGGTAGTCGAATTCACGAACTTAAGACAAAAAGATTTGACTGTGGAGGAATACTACCGGAAATTCATTGGATTGGCTCGTTTTGCACTTTACGTGGCTCCCAATGATTATGAGAAAGCTAGAAAGTTTGAGTTGGGCTTAAATCTCAACATTCGCAGCATTGTGGCTCCTCATTCGCACAAGACCTTGAAGGAGGTACTAGCAGCCACAACCTTAACTAAGAGGGATTTGAAATTGCTGCAACAATAGAGAGCTTTTTCGAGTAAGAGGAAAAGTGGATTTGGCCCATCACAAGGTAAAAACAGAGGAAACAATAAAAAGACACATGTATCTGAGGTTAACAAAAATGCAAGCAAGTGCAATAAATGTGGTGGGTCTCATAAAATAGAAGATTGCCGCTGGATTTCTGGAGCATGTTTCAAATGTGGAAATAAGGAACATCGCATTAAAGATTGTCTAGAGATGAGAGGAGGTAATTCAAGGGTGAATAATGCTGGAAAGAAGCAACCAAACCGTGCACGCCTCTTCACCCTTAATTGTGGTAATACTCAGCAAATGTAAGATTTGGTAATGTGTATTATTCCTATTATGTTTGTCTTTGCTCATGTGTTATTCGATTCTGGTTCCAATTTCTCTTTGTGTCATCTTCCTTTGCTGCATCCATGAATCTCATGCCTGAGCAATTAGAGTATCGAATATGCGTTGGAACTCCCATAGGAAAGTCTATGAAGGCAACTATAGTTTATCATAACTGTGTAATTCATATTGGAAAAAGGGAATTGTTTGCTAATCTAATTAAGATAGATTTACAAGACTTTGATTTAATTCTTGGCATGGATTGGTTAGCTACATATCATGGTCATATTGATTGCTTTGGTAATAGGGTTGTCTTTTGTAAACCGGGGGAGGAGAAATTTGAATTCATAGGTAGGACTTCCCAACCTCAAGATTATATCATCTCTCAAAGCTCAAAAATTGGTGAGAAAGGGAAGTACAACATTTTTGGCAAGTATCATGGAGTCTGAAGGTAACAAATAAAAGGCGGAGGATATTTCCATTGTTCGAGTTCCCGATGTATTTCGGATAAAATTCTGGTCTTCTCTGAATCGAGAAATTGATCTCATACTAGGAACTATGCCTATATCTAAAGCACCGTATCGGATGGCATCTGACTTGAAAGAACTGAATGTGCAATTGCAAGAATTATTAGACAAAGGGCTAATATGCCTTAGTGTGTCGCCTTGGGAGCACGGTGCTTTTGTTAAAAAGAAAGATGGAAGTATGTGCTTATGCATCGACATCGAGAACTAAACAAGGTAATGATTAAGAATCGGTATCCATTACGAGAATTGATGATTTACTCGATCAATTGCAAGGGGCATTAATATTCTCGAAGATTGATTTGAGATCGGGGTATCATCAACTAAGGATCAAGGCTGAAGACATTCCAAAAACAGCCTTTTGAACGAGGTATGGCCACTATGAGTTCCTCGTGATGTCTTTTGGATTGACTAATGCTCTGGCAGCATTTATGGATCTAATGAATAGAGTCTTTAAGCCATTCCTAGACGAGTTTATGGTGGTATTCATTGACGACATTCTTGTATACTCGAAGAATTCTAAAGAGCATGAGTCCCACTTACAAGCTGTGTTACAAACACTTAGGAAAAACAACTCTATGCAAAGTTGAAAAAGTGGGAGTTTTAGTTAACAAAAGTTGCTTTCCTAGGCCATTTTATATCAGAAAATCGACTATCTGTGGAACCATAAAAGATTGAAGCTGTAATTAGTTAGCCAACACCTAAGTCCATAAATTAAGTTCGTAGCTTTTTAGGATTAGCGGGTTATACCGAAATTTCGTGGAAGGGATCTTTAAGAATGTCATCCCAAAGACACGCCTTATGCAGAATGGTGCGAAGTTTGAGTGGACAACAAAATGTGATGGCAAGCCGAGTTGGACTGGTCGTTACAGTGGTATCGAGCGTGCTGGTAGATTTCACACCGCACGGGATTCTAGGCGTGGTTTTGTTATTCTGTTTGGGTCAGGACGAGGACTTCGCGTCTTTAAGAGGGGAGTTTGTAATACCCCATCTCACATCGGTTCTTTGTCAGATTTGTGTGTACTTTATAATGGCTTGAGTTCACTACTATTGTCATCACTGGCTTAAGCATTTTGGGCCAGTTGGTTAGGCTCAAGTGTGGTGACAAGCTAGTAGTTAGGCCTGGGTTGTTATATGTTCTCTGTAGTAGTTAGAGTAACATTTGGTCTTTCCAGTGGTTTTTCTTGTCGTTTTTTCCTATCACCGGTGGTGGCAGTGGATCTTACTATTTAAGTGCTTTGTCTTCTCTTTTTTTGTGTTCTTTGTTTTTTCTTGTGTTTTTTGTTGTTCCATTCCTCTTTATTTGTTTGTTGTGGTGTTCTAGATTTGGATCTCTTTCAGATCTATTGGGTCCTCTCAATTTTTTGGCTTCAAATCTGAAGAGTGACCATCCTCTTGTGGTTTTCTTTGCTTTGGTTTGTGTATGGTTCTATAAGGAAGGTATCCATGATACTTACGCACTGCCTACTCTAGGCGATGGGCGTAAAATCGGTCAGATCTGTGCTTTTCATCGATTGATCTCCCATGCGTTGCCAAAAGCCTATCGCGCCTTGTGCTCGTGATCCTTTTTTGTTTCTTGTTTGTAAAGGTGATGAGGTGGTATTTGAAGCCATTTGTTCAAACCACGAGACAAAAGGGTCCATCCTATTTCTAAGCATGTTTAGACCATCTTGGTTGAATTTTTTCACAGCCTAACCTTTGACTGGTTTGTCACTCCCGTTACACTCACCTTTGAATTATGTTTTGATTGTTGCTTGCTGGTCACTACTTTGCAGTCTGTCTTTGGATCTATTAGAGTTTGGTGATGTGCTCTTTTTGGCAACATTGTGAGGGATCAAAGATTTGTTGTGGTGATGATTTGCCTTTTGCTCACAAAAGTTTCTCGTTTATGCTGCTCTTCAGAGTCATCTTTCATCATGGCTGCTTTCCAATGTTTGTTTAGGATTAGGTTTTTAGGTCTCTTTGGGCATTGTGTGTGTTTGGGTCCATGGTCTGTTTTAATGTCTGGGTCTTGTCTAGGCTTGTGGTTTGTTTTGTGTTAGGCTCTTGTGTTTTTTTCTTTCCTTTTCCAATCTTCTAAGACTTGGATCTCTTTGTATTTGTCTTCTTGTTTAATGGAATTTCTCTCTTTTTCTATAGAAAAAAAATTAGAGGGAAAACAAATGTTGGTTTTTACTTAAGAGTGGAAATCCACTTGGATATTTGAATTTTCATGTTTAAAATTTTGAACTCAGAGAGCAAAAGAAAACTATTCAATTAGGTACTATAATTACAAAACCCCAATAAGAATTCAGACATTCAGGTTTGGGTTCTCTGACTTTGTGATTATCTTTTTTTGTCTTTTTGTTATTTGTTCTATCGCATTGTGCTAATTGAATTAAATTTAAAAATAGATACGAAAAGTTGAAGAAAAAATAAATATAAAAGCTCAAATACATCTATATTAGAATTATATAAGTTCAAATAATTGCAAAATCATCTCAAATTAGAATGAAGTACTTATGAAAAAAATAAAATAAAAATCAACTTCTCATTCCAATTCATATATAAATTTTACACATGAAATTCTAATTTGAGCATATTAGGTAAAATCTAAAAGAAAATTTAGATATTTCAGCCCCCATATACACCCATTCCTTTTGATTCCACAATTTGTTTTTACTTTTCAATCGATCTCATTCCAAGTTTGTCAAAATAATAAAGAGACAAAATTAACACATTTCTGTGGTGCAATTTTTACAAAGAGACGTGTAAACATAAGTAGAACTTATTTGAATCCTTCCAAGATTATTGAATTTTTCAATAAAGATTTATTATATATTATAAATTTTGTTTTACAATAATATTGGGCAATATAACCATGTCTTGCACGGCATTAGCTTACTAGTATTATATAAAAAAAGAGCAAATACCTTCTTCTATCTATAATTATAGAAAAATTTTGGATTTGAGATAGAAAATTTCTATCTCAAACTTAAAAATTCTGTCTCAAAATGGATTTGAAATGGAAAATTTCTATCTCAAAACTCGTCTTAAATTTTGAGACGAAAAATTCCGTCTCTAATAGAGAAGGAAAAATTTCTCAAAAATATCATCTCAAATATGTATTGACTTATTAGAATTTTTTTTTCCAAATTTTCCGTCTCAAATCCGTCTCAATTTGAGGTGAAAAATTTTCGTCTCAAATTCGTATAAATTTGAGATAAAAAATTTTTGATCCAAATTTTTCGTCTCAAATTCACCAATTTCTAGTAGTGATCAATATCACATATTTTCATTTTATCCTTTTTTTTCCACTAAAAGTATCGAGTCCATCCTTTTTATCCATCTAAAATTATTTTCTAATGTAAATCAGATCCTCTTTTTATATTATACTTTCAATTTAAATATCTATTTAATCAACTCCAAATCTCAAATAAAGAAATATAATCATTATTGAAAATTTAGGAGAAAAATTTTATTAATCATGCCGTAAACTATAAAAATTTTATATTAAAATTTTATTTTTCCTTGTGTTGAATGAGATGTAATCCAGCATCTATATCTATGACATTACTAGTTATTAGTACTTTGAACTAGAATTCATCCCTCTCGAAATTGCCACCAGCTCTGTTTTCTTTTTGCCACGTGTTATCCGAAGTAAGTCTTTTTGCTTACATTCTGTACTTAATTCGTACCTAATATAGTCGCTGCTAAAAATATTGAAAGAAATCTTAAAGGTGTTTTGAGAGTGAACTGTCATTCAATCATTCATCAACGATTACATTAGGCTGACTCCTTTGGAGCTGCAACAAGAGCTGCCAACTAACTTAACTACTAGTTGCTTATGGAGCACTGACACTCTAAAAGATCGTGTGTCCCCATGTCCGACACGTGTCGGACATCGATATATTCTGACAGTCTCCAACACGCGTCGGACATTGATACACTCTCAACATTTTTCGCCAATCTCCGACACTTATGCGATACATGTTCAATAGTTTTAATTTTTCATTACACTTTCGAACACTCTCTCGATACCTCCCGATACTCTTCTAACAGTTTCTGGATATGTGTCCGGCGAATGCCGAACTATTACTCAATAAAGTGGCCAACACCTCCCTTGGACAACCTACTACAAACATATATGTTGTGAGTGTGTTATGACGTAAGGTGTTGAGTGTATGACCTTAAGTGAGTGAAATATTAGTTTTTAAGCCATATCTTTTTAAGTTAGAGAAATAATTTACAAACATGTTAGTTTTGTGACTTTTGATTTCCTATGACAAGTTATATGTCAAGTATTTATTGCTATTTGTTCTTTTATTTATGATAATAAAAATGATGGCCATTTCACTATATATAATACATACATACATACATAAACACACACACATACATATATATATATATATATATATATATATACATATATACATATGTTATATAACACATCCTCAGCATGTTGTATTCTAGTTTTTTATAAAAAGCCGCATCGGCGTTTCACATCGTGTCGCGTATTGTTTCCGTGCTTCTTAGCTAATTACACTTCAACATAACTAAATGCCAGATAGCAGTCTGCTTGAGCTCATTTGTTTCTTTGTTTGCTCTTCCTTGTCAAATACTCACAAGGTTCTTATTTTGCTTTTTCAAAATCATTCAAAATTTTAGGCGAATGGTGGAATGGCGTAAATGTCTCTATTCCAGTGAAATAAGTTACCGGGAGAATACAATTTTATTGACTAATTTTCAGTAGACCAGACTGGAGATTTCCATGCTGACTCTTTGAAAATCCATAGCACCCTAGCTAGCTATTCCTCGGGCCAAGTTTCCTTGTCTTCAACTAATCGCTGGAATGAAAAATTATTATAATTGAACTTATTAAAAATTAAATTTACAAAAAATTATATTTTATTCTAGCATAACATATAAAAAATTAGTCATTAACAATAAATAAAAACATTAAAGATACACATTCTCCCATGCATCATATGGGTTATACTCAATTATTTGTCATTCCAATGTCTATAGTCAAAATCAAAGTCTATTGTCCCCATGCTAGTCAATGCATCTCCCATTTCCTTGTCAAAGAAGAAGAAGAGTCCAAGACTTTATGAACCCAAGTAGAAATTTCGCCGAATAAAAATTTTGACAGGATTGACCAAGAAAAAAATAATCATAGTACTAGTCTCGCTGACAAATTCGAAGTTCCATTCTAAGTTAATCACGGAACAATAATAATCAAACATATTCTGTTCTTATGATGCCTTGTAGGAGAAAATTGCTAAGTTGTTGAATTGCTTTCGTGGATGAGCCAAAAAACCATGACACATAATAAAACAAATCAACAATGAGTCTGCAAAAATGATTTTTTTCATACATTTTCCAAAAATTCGATAACCACAACAAGAAATGCATCTATCATTCTGGGAATCTGTAGGTCTACACTTACTTTGAACTCCCCAAAGCATTTTGTCGATTTCATGTGGCGTGTAACATCCGTTACTCTTTCTAGTTTTGTCTTGCATGCAGAATATAATTTTATTGACTAATTCTTTAATAGACAAGTCTATAGCACCCTGTAGCTACTCCATGAACAAGAATGAAACTTTTTCTAACTGGAGAAAAGAATATCTTCAAGATTTTTCCACAGGATCTCTATAGTTTATTAGACTTATCCTACATCCAACCTCTAAAGGCTGCCATTCATCTGAAGGACTTGCAAATTTCACCCTTTCTTGATACTGATTCATGGCTGATAAATCTAACGAAAAATGTGAAGGAGGGGCTAAGTGTGCTTGGCTTTTGAGAAACACGAGAAGCATGTGTGTCTATCTTAAAACTATAAGGAGATAACTTACATTTATAACAAATCACAATGGGGTTGAATGTTGTTTTTATTCTAGAAATTGCACGACAAAAAAGAAAATAGTCAAATTTGAAATAAAAATTTCCATCTCAAAATGCAAATTATTATGTCTGAAAAAGCCTCGTTTCAAATGTTGAGACAGAAATTTCCATCTCTAATTGAGAGAAAAATTTTATGTCTCAAATTTGTTTCAAATTTTGAGAATTCCCTAGGTTTCGTTAATGTCTTGGAATATCCCATCTCAAATCCATCTCTAAATCTGAGACAAATTTTTCTGTCTCTATTTAGCCTCTCATATGTTTTCTATTTTAACAATTTATTTATTTTTGTTTATTTGAATTTGCTAAATTGATTCAACCAATCCATTCCATCAATTCATCCTATTCAATTAATGCATTCCATCAATTCATCCTATTCAACCATCAACTAACAACTCATTAAATCCATTAAATACATCCTATTCAACTATACATTCAACCATATCAACCAATGTTTCTTTCCATCAATAATACATCATATTCAACCAATAATCCAACCATTCAATACATACTAAAAAATATATATATTTTGTTAAACAATATCCATTCCATAAGCACATCCTAGTCAACAAAGTAATTATCCAATACAAACTATGGAGTGATTTAGAATAAAGTAACTAGTTAGACAATATCCATTCCAGCAACACATCCTAATCAACCAAGTAATTCAAAAGTAGGTAGATATATAAAAGTGGTCATCCATTACAAATGATAATAAAGTTCAATAATGGAATGATAGAATATCTAAGGATCTGTAGGAACATGAGAAGGGGGGGGGGGGGTTCCAAGATTCTTGTACTCGTACCCATCTGAGAAATAGCTTCTTTAACATGACATGCAAACTTTTTTGGAAGAGAACCTTCAAGCTTCTGTAATCTCTCCTTAGTTTCCTTTAACTTTGCTTTTAAGTTTTCATTTCTTGCACATCATGAACAAAGTATAAGGATGAAGATCTTATACTCCTACTGAGTGCAAGGTCCACGTCACACCTATACTCCTACCTAGTACAAGATCTACATCACACCCACCAAAGCCGTCTGTATAAACAACGTTTGCTTGGTTCACCAGTAGCCTATGTCCAACAGCCTGCATCCCAAATCCTCTCAACTAGGCCCTCTATGCCATGTTTTTGTCGCACAAGTGACTCATATGCTTCATAAATTATCTTCGATTTCTCATCGATGAATTTTCCAGCCTTTTTCCTGTGAGTTTCCAAGTAAAGCTCTGCATTGGTGATTGGACGTTTCCTCTCGTCCACCTACACCAATTACAATATGCATGTATATTAAAATTATGTGTGACAATAGTTGCAATAAGCATGAATATGAAAAAGAAATGTGAAGTACTTTTAAGATTCAAGGATGCCAGATATTTGAAATTTATACTATGACAGTTGTATGCTTAGTTACTTGTATGCCAGAACTTGTAGCAACTTACATTCAGAGGTGCCAGATATTGGAAATATATAAGATGACATTCATATATAAACTATTGAACATGCCAGAACCCCAAGCCAATTATCATCACATCCAGCTCTCAGAGAAGTATACAAAGGATCACACTAAGGGGTAAAACAATGCACCTTCAAACCCTCACAGGAGAAAGGAAAAAGAAGACTCAAGGAACAAAAACATACAAGACACTTTTCCTCAGTCTCAGTGTCACATGATGCCCTCAATAATGACTTTGTCCAATTATCACAGGCATTATATCTTAGACACAAAATCTTTCCTTTGGATTTTACATGCAACCTTTTGACACCTAAACACAATGCATTTAACTCTATTTCTCCCTCTCACCCCTTTAAAAGCCTCTTGATTATTAAAATTATATCAAAATCTAAACTAAAGCAAGTCAAATTTGGTGAATTGCAACTAAATTATAACAATATTACAAAAATTATTGCAATCTGCTGCTCTAGCCACGGCAACAAACCACCATCACTGTCCTTCGTAGATATGACCACCACCACCAAGCCCTTCTCCATTTATACATAAATTACCAACTATAAACGACTCCTGCCTTTATTTATATGAATTTACATTTTATTTTCGTACTTAATAAATTATCTAAAATTTCAAAAAATTAATTTAATTAGCTTGGGGAGAGGAAAACTCATTACCACCGTAGTAGCAACTGGTAACAACCATAGAATTGGTGGTGTAGGTGGTGGAAATGCTAGCAACCGGCAACGACCGCAAAATGAAATGGCAAAAATTGAAGAGAGACACAGAGAGAGAGAGAGAGAGAGAGAGAGAGAGAGAGAGAGAGATATGTGCTCAATTAAATGTTGTCGTTCTAGTTATGTAATTTTTCTTATTTTCCCCAATGCGTCTCTAAGTTCGTCAATTTTTTCCTCCACTTTTATTCAAATTTTTCGTCTCAAATTGACCAATTTCTTGTAGTGTTGTTTGGCTTTATTTTTCTTTTTTCTTTAAATTTCTTGTAAGCAATTGAAACAAAATATTAAAAAAGTTAAAGAAGCACTAGGCATTAATACAAAATTAAAAAACAATAAAATGCTTGAGGGGTACGACATGGAAGGGTTAATCATTATAATGTATGTTAAGAAATGAAACAAAATAAAAGAAAAATATATTGAAGAAGCAATTTGGCTTTTGGTAAAAGTAAATATTATAATGTTTTAAAGTGCACCACTACTCAACTACTAAAATAGATAGATCAACAGGATGTCACATAAAAAAAATTGAGATTAACTATCAAGAAAAAAATAAAATGTAAAAAAAAAATTGAAGCACACATGGCAACTCCTAAGAATTATAATGCTAAAAAAGAAACAAAAAAAATTAAATGTAATTGAGAATTTATACACAATGTAAGACCAAAATGAATGATTCATAAGAATAGTCTCTAAGTGTTTTAGAATTCTTCAAAAAAAAAAAATGAAAAAAGAGAGATGGTGCATAGAATTGTTAATTGACACTTAGCACACGCAAACTCAAACATTTATTGCATGCTAGCCTATGATGACCTGTATGTCGTTGCGGGCATGATATATATTCTTTTGATATTTTGGGTTAATTCTATTGGATTGACAGTTTTACATGTAGTCTATTCTAATCTATATTTTTAAAAATTCTTCTAAGAAAACATGCTAGAAAAGCGGAAACAACCACATAACATACAAAAGAACAAGCTTAAGAACACATAGAATATAACCAGTATTTGCATAATATGTAAAGCTAATCTTTTGAAGTATGGGGCCTTTGGTGAAGCTACAATAGTCATGATCTTTATTCCCGCTCACGAATAAGTCCATAAAAAATTTCAACTAGAAGGGTGTCGCCGATTAACTCGAGGCAACTCCCTAGTATTTTTTTCCTATGATTGAAGAGACTTATCTTGAGAGAGCAGCCTCTTGTATGGGAAGAAGCTTAATAATATACTCTTGAAAATCTAGAGCAAAAATCAGAAAATAAGTGTGCACTACATATTGTAGTATTCTTTTACCAAAATGGAAGAAATCAACTACAAGAATGAGATGCTAGAAATGGTTTAGGATTTTTTTTTTGTTTTGGGTAAAACGGAGATGGCACTCTTTGCAATTTTCACTAGAAATAGTTTAGGGTTTTGCCTATTTATAAGAAAAGTTTGGCACCCAGATCTTTTAAACTTTCCATGTGGGAAACTTTTCCTTTGTAGTAAATATTTGGCATATGTCTTAGAAGTTACTTGTATGACTTGAACTCTTATGCAAGTTGTAGTTACTTGTACCTTTTGAATTCTCTTATACTAACTTTCTAGTACATGTTTTGAAAGACTTGGACTAAGTCCACAATCCAAGCCCAACATATAGTCCATAATTCATATGGAGGCCCAAGCTCAATAAGAAACCATCCAAGCCAATTAGGTTATCTTCAGTCCTCAAGAAGCCCAAGCCCAATTCCAAGCTTTGGCCTAAATAGGCTACTACCACAATATGGAATTTGCTCTTCCAAAGATTACTCTCTCAAAGTCATTCAACTAGAGAAGGGACCAAAAAAACAAAATTAACCTTGGCTTTCACTAATGACCAAAAATGTCCTTGCCAAATCTTGGTGACATAATAACCATTTTTAACTTTGATCTATTCCACCATAAGATCAAAGTTGACCTCTAATAATAATTGCTACTACCTATAAGCTTATCACAAAAGAATGTGAATTTTGTCTTTGACCTGCTAAATACCGCCAATAATGCCCCTCTATGCACACCTATATTTAAGGCTGGTCCTTTGCCCTTTGTACTATCACCTCCTTAGTTATATCTTCTTCATTGGATCTCTTGTCCTATAAACAGCCATCCTTGATCATGGATCCTTGATCTCAAGAGTGACCCTTAAGCTAAATGATTGATACACCCAAAAAGGTAGTATCACTAGATCTAGATTTGAATGATCGATCGGACAATCCCAATGGGGCACATAGACTCCATATTACATATGCAAGGTTGAACTAATTAGAACTTGAAAATCAACACACAAGGCTGTTGATCTTAATAGAATAAGATCTCACCTACAATGAATCAAAGCACCAAATCTTAACCGTTAGTTCATCCACATATGCTCAAGATTGAGAGCAATGGTCATTTAGTAGCAGTGAGTATCTTGTTTTCTTTCTTTGATAGTACATCTCAAGAAAAACATGCTCACAATAGTCCTGTCCAATGCATGACACATGTACTATCAAGACAAGTCCAGAAAGCCCTCTAATGACCTAAGTATATCACCCTTTATGAGAAGACTTGCTCACTATAACCTTATCTCGGTAGAGTGCCAAACATTGCCATTCAATGGAATCAATTTATGACATGATTAAATCTCGACATGGACCTATTGTGCATCCAATATCACTGTTTACTTAAGTCATTATTTCAAGTCAAGGGACCTTCATACATGCATCAATAAAAACATACCAGAGATAATATATAAGAAACTTATAATGTCATTTATAAAATAATTATTACATTGTGTAACATCCAAAATTGCATATACAAGTCAGCTTTAGGGCATATTAATCCCAACAAATTCCTTCAGTGGTCCCTGAACTTTAAGCCTTAGGACAAAATGGTCCCTGAGCTTTCAAATTGTGCCTTTTAGTCCTTGAACTTTGAATCATTGGACAAACAAAGGACAACTTACATTTTCTATTAATGTTTTGATGGCAAAAGCACGAAATTTGCATGTGCTTGTAATTTATCAACTATCAGAGGGGAAAATAGTCAATGCAAATATCAACTAACTTTAAGAGCCATTGTCTGCTAAAACCCTAACCCAAAATTGATAACCCTTATTTCAAAATCCCCAATCAAAATTCTTTAACCCTCTTCAAGATTCAGCTTCAATCCACATGGATTCTCTTGTTTTTGCAAGAAGCCATCCACTTTTAAGACGTCCTAGATAGATTTCAACCTAGAGAGATGTTTTGTGGGGTGCAACAGATCTGATGAGGTTGATGCATGAGGTTTCTTTTCTTTGGGTTTATCTTTTGATATGTGATCGTAGCAAGTCCATCATACTAAGATTATTGAAATCCATTAACCGAAAAGAGCAGGAAGTTGCTAAATGTAGGGGGCACATAAATGTGGTAATGTTGATGACATTTGGGATTTTGTTGTTTGCCGTTGTGAAGGTGATTTGTCCAACAAAATGTTGAATCTTTAGCTATGTATAAGGTAGGTTAACTTGTATTAGAGTAGGTTATTTTGGTAAAGACCTTGTACTTCCAACTTTTTTTTTTTGGCTTTTCTGTAAGATGGAAGGTCCGAATTTGGGTTGGGTTTGATCATTTTGTAAGCTTTATTTAAATGTTGTAACCTTTTTCTGGAATGTATGATCCAACAAATTTATAAGATGGAAAAAAATGTGTCTTGTTATGTTGTAATTTTGGTTTGGGCTTGATGGATTGACAGATTACTAAGATGGAAGAAAGCGTGCCTTTTTTTCTTCTATTGAATTTTGGTTTGTAGTTTGATGGTTTAATGTTGAAATTTTGGTTTGTAGTTTGATGGTTTAATGTTGAAATTTTGGTTTATGCCTCATTTTGATAGTTTATATACTGTTGTTGTATCATAAGTGTATGTGTTATTGTTGAATTGGTGCAGCATTTGTGAAATGGTGCTTGCTTTGAACCTCAAATCAGAGAGACCAATCCATGAGGTTGACTTTCTCCCTTTGGCAGAAGAGGAATTGATATGAATGAAATTAATGCATAATGAATTTAATTATATTAAAAGCTTTATTAAAATTTATAAAAGTAATAAATTTTATATTTCTACAAATATTTATTTATATTTTATTTATTTTTTGTTTATTATTATTTATATTTATTTCCTAGTGCAAGAATACCAAATACAAAAAGAATACAAGAGCGTAAAAGTTGTTAGAGAGTAATTACACTGTAATTACACTAATTCACATCTCTCCACATGAGAATTAGATAGTGTAATTGAAGAAATTCTTAACGAGATCTAATTTCACCTAGAAATGGCAATGGGATAGATGCCTTACCCACGAAAAATTCCCAAATCTGCTATGTGGATAGCATATCGATTCTCGTTCCCGTCCCAAACATGAATTAAATAGGGATGCCATTCCTGGAACCTCCCAAATTCACAGTACTAACGTCCCAAACACAGTAAAAACTAAAATTTAAATGAAAATTTTAACCCAAAGCATCTCAAACCCGCGAAATTGGAAAGTCTCAAACCCAAATTCAAGATATTTTCTCAACCCCTGGAACCCAAAACCTGAGACCCGAACTTAATCACTAAATTTCCAAAAACTAACCATTTAAATGAATTTCCTATTTTTGCCTCAAATAAATTAAATGATATCCATAAAATGCATTAAAATGATAAATTTAATCTTCAAATGACAAATTAACATACTTTACTATAAAAAATACAAATCTAAAATATAAACACATATAATCCATAGCTCAAAACATCAAACTACAATTTAAAACAGTCAAACAAATCTAAATTGACATAAGCTTAAAACAAAACCATCTACATGACAAAGCAACCAAAATTTTCACATAACGATGCTATTCACTTTTGAAAGTAATCGACAAATCCAAACAAACACAAATCTAGAGACCAGGTTTGGGAATACAGTGCTGGGGTGTCAATCCCAATTCCCAACTAAACTCTAATGGATATTTTTAATCATTTTAGGTTCGGTTTGGGTCCTTAAGGGGACGGATTTTTATGGGCTTTTAATCAGATCGGTCAATATTGGGGACCTTAAATGACTCGTCCTGTTACCATCACTAAATCACACCTAATTCACCTCTAACCATATAATTATTTGATTGAATAAACATGCCTAATTGTATAATTAACTGTGTAATTTTAGAACGGTTGAACCATAAGTGATTGCGAGATGCAAATCTATCTATTTATCAATGAGAAAGTTCCAAAGTACGTCAATTCTTAATAATGACAGCAGGATGATCAAATGGTCCAAGTTTCCACTACAACTTGTAACAGAGACAACGGATTTTTATTTTTTAGTTATAAAAAATATATAATATATTCATTCTATGGTAATAAGTTAAAATATAAATTACTTATAATTTATAAGCTAGTTAGAATATTAGTTGTTTTAATTTGAAGTTGAAGGTTCAAATTCTTTTAGCAGCATTTCTTTTGTAAAAGATAGAAAGATAGTTTGGATAATTTTGAGCCAAAAAATTAATTTGTGCATAGAAAATTTATGATTAAATACAATGAATTTTTTTAGGGTAAAATGCACCATAGACCCCTGTAGTCTACTAAAGTGCACAACACCCCCCTATAGTGCTAAGAGTCCCACAAGAGGCCCCTATGGTGAGTAAAAATTCTACACACTCTCTCCTAACCATCTACACTCTCTAACAGTATTAAAGTTTATATAAAAAAAGACACTAATAACCTTACTCCACTATTCAATTATTATTATTATTATTATAAAATTGTGATTATAATTCTCAAAGTTTGCGATTTCCAGAACAATATTGTCAACTAGACTTTTAATCAATTTATGTAGTGAAATGAGTTAAGAATCTTGACTTAACAAACGATTACAATTTACATAAAATAAAACTGGAAATCAGCCCAATAAATTTGTTGTTGAATGCAAATTAAGCAATAATTGTAATAGTGATTGGCTTTTTAATTAATCAGCCTTATCAATTAGTTAATTTGATAAAGTCAGACCTGATGACTTTTGTCAGTAATATAATAATAATAATAATAATAATAATAATAATAATAATAATAATAATAACTATAAAAATAATATTGATAATAACAATAATAATAGTAATAACTATAATAATAATAATAATAATAATAATAATAATAATAATAATAATAATAGAAAATTGAATAAGAGAAGTAAGGCTATTGATGTCTTTTTTTTATGTAAATTTTAGCGTCGTTAGGAGGTATAGATGGTTAGAAGCGTACGCATGAAATTTTTACTCACCACAGGTGCTTGTTGTGGGACTTTTGACACCATAAAAGGTGTTGTGCACTTATAGTACACTATAAGGGGGTCTCATGCATTTTACTCAATTTTTTTAATATAGGGTCCAATGCACTTTTAATAGATCATAAGGAGATTATCAGGAGGGTATGATGCTCTTTTGATTAATAATTACAATTAAAAGTTAAGAATTTATTGAAAAATGATCAATTTATTAAAGGTATATTTGTTTCAATCTAAGATTTTTACTCTTCAGTCTCAATTTTTCATCAAACTATATTGCAATATGCTCATTCATTATCATTTAGACAAAAAAAGTATTTAAAAAATTGAAAAAGAAAAAATTGATGGCCCTCGTGATGCTGCAGGTATGATATGTGTTATTTTGATATTTAACAAAAAGATCTCTTTCAATTTAGTCATTCATGAATTATTAGTATTTCGTTAATTCAATCTTCTATCTACAACAGTACACATATATACCCATAAAAATAAAAATAAAAATAATGTTAACTGTTAAAAAACAAAATAAAAAATTAAAGAAACTATTGGGGACCACGTCTCTGAAAAATTATAGTGCATGTAGTTAATATAAATTTTGTACTTATACGTATATGATTTAACTTTAACTATCCATTATGATGGATAAAAGATAATATTAAAAAATGAAATGAGTTGAGGGCCTCTTAACCATTTTATTATTATGGATAGATAGATATATATCATTCCCATATCTATAGTCAAAGTGTGCTTTTTGTGTGTGGCTTGCTTGCATTGACAGGCATCCTACCAAATATCGTCTTCTTGAATGGGGTGTGGTCAAAGATGCAAAATGCGTTTTTGTGGCATCGATTTGGAAGATATAATGCCCTTACTTCTAGAATCTGGAAATGGTATTGTTTTCGCATGAGGTGGAGCTACCCTGCTTTAAACTGGAATGTTTTGATTCAAGAATTGAGTTTGATTGGCAAAGGAAAAGGTCTTCGGGCAGATTTGGTCAAGAGTGTTTTTTGTTCTATTGTGTATCAACTTTTGCAAGAGCATAATTGTAGGATCCATAATATCCAAGTTGCTTCGAAAGAACAGGTTTATGAGAAGATTAATATCGACATCAAACTTATTTTTAGTGTTAATTGTAAATATAAATATACTTTAGAAAATAAGAGTTTTTGTACTATTTGGACATTGATTTTGACTTTTTATACTTGTAAAATTATTGGTGGTGAAATGAAATAAATGCTTACTGATAAAAGGCGGAAAAAAGAAAAATCATTGTCTGTTGACCCCAACTATTCAATGTATCTCTCATTCTAGACTTGATGAACCTGAAGAGAAATTTCACCAAATAAAATTGCCGGCCGGATTGACCAAAAGGAAGAATTATAGTTCTTCTCGGGTTAATGAATCAATAATACCAGTTGTTATGATGCCTTGTAAGAGAAAATTGCTAAATCGTTCAATGTCAATCATGGTTAAGCCAAATCGTCATGACTGACAATAACAAATCAACAGTGAGTCTAAAAGGATTCTTTCACACGCTTTCCAACAATTCAATAACCACAGCAAGAAACGCATCTATCATTTTCGGAGTCTCTCGCTCAATGTTTATTTTCAACTCCCCGAAACATTTCGTCAATTTCGTGTATTATCCGTTGCTCTTTCCAGTTTTTTCTTGCACGCAGAATATAAATTTGTTGACTGACCTTTTAGTAGACAAGTCTATATAGCACCCTGTAGCTATTCTATGAACAAGAATGAAAAAAGTTCCAACAAGAAAGAAGTATTTTCAAGATTTTTCAACTGACATCCTACGTCCAGCCCCTGAAGGCTGCCACTCGTCTTAGGTACTTGCACCATTAGTGCACTCTTCTTGATACTGATTCATGGCCAATAAAGATACCCTGGACAATGTTTTTCTGTCTTCAACTACTTGCCAGAATTATGATGTTTTTCTTAGCTTTAGAGGGGAGGATACACGCAAGAACTTCGTTGACCATCTATATATTTCTTTAGTTCAGTCTCATGTACACACCTTTAGGGATGATGAAGAGTTGCCAAGAGGAAAAGAAGGATTAATTCCTCTAGTGGTCCCTGAACTTTGAGCTTTGGAACAATTTAGTCTTTAAATTTTCAAATTGTGCCAGTTAGTTGGATATATGTGGTGTTGAAAATGGGAAATCTTTGCCAGACTTCCTTCTTCATAAAATTTGGATTGTGTACTTCTTCTGCATGTTGCTCAAAAGTTCCTCTTAAACACATAAATATTACTAAAAGGTGTTTTTGTCCTTGCTTAATCTTAAGGGTAATGCTACCCAAACAACGTGAAGAACTAGTACGATCAATTTAATCTACATAACACATGATATCTAAGTCACATAATGTCATTCACACTGCGCTTCACAATCTGTTTCCAGTATATGCAGTATTTTCACTTTGAATTGCTAGAAAAGGTTTGCAATTATCTTACACTTCACCACATGAAATTGGTTTTTTCTATTTTATTTTATTATTATTTTTTCTATGTATTCACAGGAATAAATCAATGTTTATCTAGAAGATTATTGAGGAAGTTATGCGCAGACCAAACCATACACACACTCACCCGGACATTGCCGTCTATCTTGTTGGAATAGAATCTCGTGTTGAAGAAGTACGTATGGTCAATATTAGGTGTTGGTTCAAAAGTTGTCCGTATGATCGACGTTTGGGAATGGGTAGAACAGGAAAACAACTATCGCAAAAGCTGTATATAACAGTCTTTCATCTATTTGGAAAATATTGTTCTCTTGTAGATGTTAGAGAGGATAACTTGTCGAAGAAAAATAACTTGCCGAGAAAAATAACTTATTAGATGCATTTTTCTGCCAAGTTGAATTCCTTTCATGGATGAGCCAATCACCATGACAAACGATGAAACAAGTCAACAATGGGTTTCTAAAAAATAACCTTTTTTCATACGTTTTCCAACACAATTCGATTGCCAAAACAAGAAATGCATCTATCATTTTGGGAATCTTTTGGTCTATGCTTATTTCAACTCTCCGGAGCATTTCATCGATTTCGTGTGACGTGTGTCACCTGTTACTCTTTCCAGTTGTCTTGGATACGAAATATAACTTTATTCATCATTTTTCACTTGAGAAGTCTAAAGCACCCTGTGGCTACTCTATGAACAAGAATGGGGAGTTTCATAACTAGAAAATAAGTACTGTCAAGATTTTTCGACAGAATCACTATATTTTATCAAACTTATCCTACATCCAACCTCTAAAACCTGCCATACATCTAAAGGACTTGCCACATCGCACTCTTTCTTGATATTGATTCATGGCCGATAAAGGTACCTTGGACAACGTTCTTGTGTGCTCAACTACTCGCTGGAATTATGATGTTTTTCTCAGCTTTAGAGGGGAGGACACACGCAAGAACTTCGCTAACGATCTATATGTTTCTTTAGTTCAGGCTCATTTACACACCTTTTAGTATGATGAAGAATTGCCAAGAGGAAAAGAAATTTCGGCTGAACTTCATAAAGCAATCCAGGAGTCAAGATCTTCTATTGTAGTTTTCTCCAAAAATTATGCTTCTTCTAGATGGTGCCTTGATGAGCTTGTTGAGATCCTCAACTGCAAAAAGGCTAAAGGCCAATTAGTCCTTCCTATATTTTACGACATTGATCCATCCGATGTACGTAAACAGAGCAGGCGTGTGCCAGAAGCATTAGCTGAACATGAAAAACATTTCGGAAATGAAGTGGAGAAGATTGTGAAGGGGAGAAAGGCACTAATTGAAGCTGCGAATCTATCAGGATGGGATATTTGTGGTGTTGAAAATGGGTAATCTTTGCTGGATTTCCTTTTTCTTAAAATTTAAATTATGTACTTAATTGTGCATGCTGCTAAAAGTTCCTCTTAAACACATAATAAGATTACTAGAAGTTGTATTTGTCCTTGCTCAATCATATGGTAATGCTACCCAAACTAAACGAAGAACTAGTACACTCAATTTGATCTACATAACACATGATGTCTAAATCACATAATGTCATTGACGCTGGCTGTCACAATCAATTTTCAATATATGCAGTATTTCCACTTTGAAATGCTACAAAGGGTTACAATTATCTTAGACTTCACCCAATGAAAGCGTTCTTTCTATTTTATTTTTGATGTATTCATAGGAAAAAATCAATGTTCATCAGAAGATCATCGAAGAAGTTGTGTGTAGACTAAACCATACATACCTAGACATTGCTGCCTACCCTGTTGGTGTAGATTCTCGTGTTGAAAAAGTATTGTCACTATTAGGCATTGGTTCAGAAGATGTCCGCATGATTGGCATTTGCGAAATGGGCGGAATAGGGAAAACAACTATTGTAAAAGCTGTATCTAACAAGGTCTTTCATCTATTTGAAGGATATTGTTTTCTTGCAAATGTTAGAGAAGTTGCAGAAAGTTCCAATGGACTTTATGTTTTGCAGAAGGAACTTCTTTCAAAAGTTCTAAAGAGAAAGTGTAATAAATTTAATAAATTTAGCAATGCTGTTGAAGGGGTTAATCTCATAAAAAAAAAGATTGTAAGCAAAAAGAGTCTTCATCATCATAGATGATGTGGATCAACTAATCCAATTAAACACCTTAGCAAGGAGTTGTGAGTGGTTTGGTTCAGGAAGCCGGATCATTGTAACGACCAGAGATGAGCATTTGCTAGATGAAATTAGAGTACACGAGAAGTACAAGGTGAATGAATTGGCTGTGGATGAATCTATAGAGTTATTCAGTTGGCATGCTTTTAGAAAAATCACCCTAATAGAGGAATATATGGAGCTCTCATGTGACATTGTACACTACACAGGAGGGCTTCCCTTAGCTCTCAAAATTTTGGGCTCCCATTTATTTGGAAGAACTGTGCTAGTATGGGAAAGTGCAATTAAAAAATTACAACAAATCCCTTATAACCAAATTCAAAAAAAGCTCAAAATAAGTTTTGATGGCCTAGATGATAAAGAAAACAGACCTTTCTTGATATTGCATGCTTTTTCATCGGAATGGAGGAAGAGTATGTCATCAAGATATTGGATAGTCGTGGCTTCTACCCTAGAATTGCAATTAGTGTTTTAACAAGCAGATTCCTAATGAATGTGGATAAAGGTAATAAGTTGAGGATGCATGACCTAGTCCGAGATATAGGAAGGGATATCATTCGCCAAGAGTCTCCTAATGAGCCAGGAAATATCAGTAGATTATGGTTCCATGAAGATGTATGTACTACATTACAAAAACACAAGGTATGACGTCTATTTAGCTTTGAGAGTTGTCAATTGTTATTTCTTCTGGTGATTTAGTTATAGTCATATAAATCATATAAATACTTGTATGTCCTTAAATTTGATTAGTAAACCAATTTTCTTTTTCCTTTGCTCTTTGAAAAACAAGGGAACTAGAGCAATTGAAGGCATATCCTTGGTCCTACCAAAGTTAAAGGATGGACAATTTAGTACTAAAGCACTTTTTAAAATGGACAATCTGCAAATCCTTCAAATTAATTATGTGCATCTTCATGGAAGTTATAGCCTTCTACCTAAGGATCTAAGGTGGCTTTGTTGGCAGCATTGCCCCTTAACATGCTTCCCTCTCAATTTTCAATTAGAAAATTTGGTCGCTCTAGATATGAAACATAGCCGTTGCAAGGAAGTCTGGCAGAGTAAAAAGGTGTATCATCTTTTACATGTATAAGATTTTGAATAACCATATATGTACCTATTATGCACTCAAAGAATGCAAAATATCTTTTCATTTTTTGTTAGTGATAGGTCTTGGCCAACTTGACGATCCTAGATCTCTGTCATTCGCAGTCTCTTACCAAAACTCTAGACTTCAGTGGAGCACCTTTACTTGAGAAATTACTTCTTGAAGATTGTAGAAGTTTGAGAAAGATTCACCATTCAATTGGACTCCTGAACAGACTTGTTCATTTAAATCTCAAAAACTGCAACAAACTAAGGCATCTTCCCAACAGTATTTGTAGGGTAAAGGCCCTTGAGTATTTGAATCTCACCGGTTGTGTAGAACTAAACCAGTTGCCCAAGGACATGGGATATATAGAGGGCTTGAGAGAACTTCTTGCAGGGGGAACAGCTATTAAGAGACGCCTATTCAATTGGATTTCTAAAGAATCTTAAAATTATAGCTCTGCAGGATGCAACAAAAAGAACAACCCAATCCTTGTTGTAAGTCTTTTCATCTTGGATATTGCCAGCAATTTCCATCGTGCGATTCTTACCACCTTCCATTTTAGATTTACACTCAATAAGAGAGTTGGCTCTCTCCAACTGCAGCTTGTCTAATGGAGATATTCCTGCTGAAATAGGGAACTTATCATCATTGGAACAACTGGATTTAACTAAAAATAACTTTTCTAGCCTGCCATCCACCCTCTCTCAACTATCTAAACTAAAATGGCTTTGGTTGGGTAATTGTAGGAGCCTTTCATCAGTCTCCAAACTTCCATCCAACCTATCCTTCTTCTTTACCAATAATTGCACAGCACTTGAAAAGTCAGACTTGCCGACCTTCAATAAATTCCAAGTCATTTTTCTTGAAATTCACAACCTATCGAACTTTAAATTTGAACCTCCTATGGGTCTACGTGGTTATGCTAATCTGGCAGCTATCTTCAAAGATAACATCTTTTAGGTATATATATCTCTCTCTCTTCCCCCCTCCCGCCCCAATCCAAACGGGCCCTAGTAGATTTTCTGTCTAGTGAGCCACTAGCCCAATCTAAATCAGAAAAGGTTGTGAGCTGGAAAGATGTAGGCCTAAGAAGAATGCCACGAGAATATGGTCCTTTAACAAACGTCAGCATTTTCTTTAGAGTAGAGAAGTCGAATTGTGTGGGCTGGTGCACTTGTCGACAAATTGAATTGACAACAAATTGAAGATCAGGTCTTGTAATTGTACGGTATTGAAAAGCCCCAACAAAGCTCGAAATGTGTAGGTTTAGAGTAAGATGCCTGCTGCAGTGATTTTTTAACTCTATTGGAACATCAGAATTATAAATTAAAAAAGAAAAAAGAATATAATCAACGGTAGAATAGAGTGATGAGGTAATTGGAAAAGAAAAAATATATATATTAATACAGATATAAATTTGTAATATTATATCATATCATATCAATATCGAAGCTCGTACATTATCCTGGAATACACTCTTATATTATATAAAAGAGAGTACATGTCTTTTCAATTAATACCACATGTCTTTGTGCCATTAAATTTTTTTTCCCTCCCAAAAAACTTTTAGGACATTCCTTCCGTCAATTATTTCCTAATCTATTTCCTTTTTCTCATATCAAATCATTTATTATATTTTATTTTTTCAATTTAAATGTTCAATTCAAAAATCGCTCGCGGAAAGAATATAACGACATGTGTGCATTTTTTCAACATCACATATATAACCCGCGTTCTCCCATATGTTCAGTCATACATCTAAATGCATCAACTTTTTCAGTGTCTATGTCATTAATTACTTTTATGTCCTCAACTCAATGAATGATGTGGATGTAATGATAAGGACTTAAATTATCGTAAATTGAATCCTGGACGTAAATTGCACTGTGAATATTATCGTAAACAATTTTGTTTCGATCATTTGTTTTCTATATATTTGTCAATTAAAATTTTGTTTACGTATAAATAATTTAAATTGATAAAATTAAATAGTGAACTCTTCGAATTGCATGGGGTACACCTAGTATAAATATATTGTGGACGATTCTGTTGGTTTGCAGCCATGATTGCTAGTTCTTTTTTCATTTTTCTTTCTTCCCTTTGGGTTAGAAAAAAATTATCAGTCAGTACATACTTGATCAATATTCTTTTTGC
This sequence comes from Cordia subcordata, assembly GCA_028554755.1. Lineage (NCBI taxonomy): Eukaryota > Viridiplantae > Streptophyta > Magnoliopsida > Boraginales > Cordiaceae > Cordia > Cordia subcordata. Next base: position 8,445,733 of record JAPTOF010000010.1, on the reverse strand, counting down.
AAGCTTTTGCTACTTTGGCATATATTTTTTTTTATTTCCTCGGAATATTTCAAAGGTGATAAAAATCATATTTGCTTATTCATTTTCTTTGTTAATTAATTAAATTATTTTTTGAACAAAGAACTCGTATTGATAGTCAACGGTCATATATTTGTCATTATAGTCCGAAATCACTCATGTTCATGCCACCTAATCAATGTATCTCCAATTCTAATATTTCTTGTCAAAGAAAGGTTCAAAGGAAGACTTTGAAGCTGAAGAGACAAGACTGAAGACTTTCAGAATGGTTCTTTGAATTCATGGCACTCGGTAGCGGGCAAAAAGAGATGCTAATTGAGAGTGCGTGTAAGCTCAAAATTGTCTTTTAAAATTACGGTTGTTTGTGAGGCTTATCAGTCTTAAGTTTCTTTACATCTAAAAGCTGTCATTACTAACGAATTGAACTCTTTGATTTTACTTCATGGCTGGCAATAGCACCGTGAACATTGTTTCTACGCATTCAACTGCTCGCTGAAATTAAGTATTTTTGACATGACCGGCAAGAAAGCAAGAGAAACACTTTTTTCTAACTTTAATTATTTTGGATAAGATAAAATATTAAGATGTATGATCAATTATTTATAAATTTATGATACTATTTCTTAATTAATTTACATCTTTAAAATTTTAAAATTAAGACGTAATAGAAATAATCTAGCATTTCCTTCTGACGGTATGACACGTTATTCTTTCATGTGTTATGGTACAAGAAAACTATGATGTCATTTAATTCAAATAGACAAGATTGAAGACTTTCAAAATGACTTTGGACTTTGAAGTCATGGCACTCAGTAGTGTGAGAAAGACTTACTAATTCAGAGCTTTAACAATAAATTTTTAGTTTTTTTAAATTTAAAAATAAAAATACAAGAAAATGATAAAAAAAAATAAACTTCTATTCATTTTTCTCTTTCTTCTTTCTCAGCGTCAAGTGCTGCGCTAATTTGTTCATTATTTTTTTTTTTGGGAGCTGAGCGCGTGTAAACGCGCGGGGAGAGATGTATGAACCTTGTGTGGCACACAGTGCTCGGGTGCACGATATCGGACCTGCACTTTTAATTATTTTAACGATTAAATTAGCTCAAACCCCAAAAATGAAAGCTTTAAATCTGCCTTTTAGCTTTCCATTGGCGTTTGAATCTGCTCAATTCAAGTTCTGACTGAAAAATTATGGCCAAATACTAAAACAGTTAAATTTTCTCCAAAATTCTGCCTTTATTCTATCTATAAAAATAATTAAAAAATACACCTATTAGGTAGAATTTGTTCCACTAAAATTCAATCAACCAAAAAATTGAAGTTTAAGAAGTATACAAGCACAATTAAAAATTAAGCATATTAATACCGTGTCAATGTTGCAAGTGTTAGATTTTTTTTTTAATTTTATATTTTATGTGATTAAAAATTACAGTTAAAGGTTAAGAAATTTTATTGAGAAACAATCAATTTATTAAAAGTATATTTATTTCAACCTCCGACTTTTACTTTTCAGTCTCAATATTTTGTCTAACCATTATGCTCTCTTGTTATAATTTAGACACAAAAAAAAACATAAAAAATTGAAAAAGAAACTGACAGGAAGCAACATTTAATCAATATTATGGATGATTTTAGTAGATGCTAAGAAAATTAACAAACAGAACATAGGAAAAAGTTAAAGAAGCGATAGGCATTGATACAAAATACTGAAAAGAATTACAAAGCGTGAAGGTGCGACATGGTATGCTCCATTATTACATGTGTGTTAAGAGACAAAACAAAATAAAAGAATATATAGAAGAAGCAATTTGCCTTTTGGTAAAAGAAATATTATATAAGATTTTAAAGGATAGCACTACTCAACTGTTATAAGATGTAGCTCAACCGATAGTCACGTTAAAAAAATTCAGACTAACAGTTAAGAAAAAATCAAAATATGAAAAAACAAACATGAAAAAAAAAATTGAAACAAACATGGCAACCTTCAAAAATTATAATGTATGCTACAAAAAGAAACAAAATATAAAAAATTAAAAGTAATTGAGAACTTATACACAATATAAGACTAAAAAGAAAAAGAAAAAGAAAAAGAATAATTCATAAGAATAGTTCTGAACAGATTGTATAAGTGCTTTAGAATTCTTTGGGGGAAAGAAAAACGTGAGTCAATGCATAGTGTTCAAAATCAATCATTTTACCATATGGTAGCCCGACGACTCGCGGGGTGCTGCAGCTATGATATTATTTTGATATTTCTATATTTTATCTAAATGTAAAGTTAAATATTGTAAATTATACCATGATCTCATATAAGGTATTCATTCATTAAGTATCATACTCTCTCATATATTAAAAAAAAAAAACATTCAGCTAATATGCGTTTCTCTCTTTCGTCCAATTTCTCTCTCTTCGTTTTTCTCTTTCCACACTTGTCTCTTATTCTCTTATTTGCTTCACCGGTGACACCGCCAATCATCTCACGCCGAATAAAGATCACCATAAAATTCATCTTTCTTCACTGATCGTAATGATGTGCATCATGTTCAAGAAAACCTCTTTCGTGTTGATCCACCATTAAAGTCCATAGTCTTCTTTCTCATGCTGGCGAATATTTCGACATCATCTCGTTGTGCCGTAAGTACCAATCTCTTCCTCTCATCGTCACGATTCTAACCGTACCTCTCACGTGGTGTTTGAACACTCCAAGATCAATTTGTCATTAAAAGCTACCTTCACCTTCAAGTATGCATACATACAGATATGTTTGTGTTTGTGTGTATGAATAAATAGTTGTGAGGTAATGAATAAATATTTAATATATATATATATATATATATATATATATATATATATGTAAGTCAGTGAACAAATAATTATGGGTTAATAAACAAATAATTATTTAACAAATAGTTGTATAGTAGTGAACAAATAATTGTGGTGTATTGAACAAATATTTGATGAATATATGAAAGTCAGTCAACAAATAGTTATAGGATAGTGAGCAAATAATCAATGAACAAATAGTTATGCGGTAGTAAATAAATGTTTACTGTGTGAATAGTAGTAGGTGGAGCAAAATGATTAATGAAAAAACACCTTGTGAGGGATTATGATATAAGGGCTCGATAAATTGTTAGCCATTACATACTTGATCAAAATTGTTTTGCAAGCTTCTGGTACTTTGATGTATTTTTTTTTTTTAAATTTCTAAGGTGATAAAAATCGTTTTTGTATGTAGACTAAACCATATATACTTGGATGTTGCTGCCGACCCTGTTGGAATATATTCTCGCGTGGAAAAAGTACTATCACTATTATGCATCGATTCAAAAGATGTCCGCATGATTGGTATTTGTAGAATGAGAAGAATAGGGAAAACAACTATTATAAAAGCTGTGTACAACAAAATCTTTCATCTATTTGAAGGTAGTTGTTTTCTTGCAGATGTGAGTAGTGGCAGACCTTGCATGAAAATTTTCGGGGGTAAACTATTGCCTGAATAATGACATACCTCTACAGGGCTCCACTACATACTATTCTGTTTTCTTTTTGATATTTGAATTCATCAATAATATAATTCAAATAAAAAATTTCAGTAATTTTCTTTTTAATATGAAAGAATAAATTATCGGAAAAAACTTATCTTCTATTTACAGAGTATTATTTTCACGCACTTCATTGCTAAAGATGCATTTTCATGTTAACCATCAAGCTTAGTGGATCTAAGCCTTATGGTACTTGCCAAGGATCAATAAATACTAGTCTAACTTGCGTGTTTAAAATTCTAAGTTTATAACGAAACATTAGTAATCAACTATATTATTGACCTTATGATGCCTTGTAAGAGTGAACTGCTAAATTGGTCAATGTCATTCGTGGATGTGCCAAATCATCACGACGGACAAATAAGACTTCTTGAGTGGTTGGCCCGCAATGAGAATTCCTAGTGATGAGAATTCTTTCACGCATTTTCCAAAATTTCTATGGTGGACAAGTGTACAGCGCCCTGTATATACTCTATGAATAAGCATGATTTTTCTACAGTTCTTTAGTGGTTGATTAATTCTTTAGTGGACACGTTTGCCAACAATTTTGAAGGTTTTTTCTACAAAACCACGATAGTTTTAACAGTCTTATATTCTTTAGTGCACCTTCTAAAGACTGCCATTCATCTAAAGAACTTGCACCATTGTACTCTTTCTTGATAGTGATTCATGGCCGACGAAGGCACCTAGACAAAGTTCCTGCGTCTTCAACTTCTCGCTGGAATTACGATGTTTTTCTGAGCTTTAGAGGGGAGGATACACGCAGGAACTTTGTCAACCATCTATACATTTCTTTAGTTCAGGCTCATGTACACACCTTTAGGGATGATGAAGAGTTGCCAAGAGGAAAAGAAATTTCAGCTGAACTTCAGAAAGCAATCCAAGAGTCAAGGTCTTCTATTGTAGTTTTCTCAAAAAATTATGCTTCTTCTAGATGGTGCCTTGATGAGCTTGTTGAGATCCTCAACTGCAAAAAGGCTAAAGGGCAATTAGTCCTTCCTATATTTTACGACATTGATCCATCCGATGTACGTAAACAGAGCGGGAGTGTGGCAGAAGCATTAGCTGAGCACGAAAAACATTTTGGAAATGAAGTGGAGAAGATTGTGAAGTGGAGAAAAGCACTAACTGACGCTGCAAATCTATCAGGATGGGATATATGTGGTGTTGAAAATGCGTAATCTATATTTGCTAGATTTCCTTTTTCTTAAAATTTAGATTATGTCTCTTTTTGCAAATTAAATACAGATTATGTAGTTGTGCATGTTGGTCAGAAATTCCCTTAAACACATAATAAGATTACTAGAAGGTGCATTTGTCCTTGCTTAATCTTATGATATCTAAATCACATAATGTCATTCACAATGGGTATCACAATCAGTTCCCAATATATGCAGTATTTCCACTTTGAATTGCTAAAAGATTTGCAATGATCTCAGACTACACTAAATGAAAGCATTCTTTCTATTTTATTCTTGATGTGTCCATAGGAAAAAATCAATATTTATCCAGAAGATCTTTGAGGAAGTTGTATGTAGACTAAACCATACGTACTTGGACGTTGCTGTCTACCCCATCGGAATAGATTCTCGTGTTGAACAAGTACTGTCACTACTAGGCATTGGTTCAGAAGATGTCCGCATGATTGGCATTTGTGGAATGGGCGGAATAGGGAAAACAACTATTGCAAAAGCCATATATAACAAAGTCTTTCATCTATTTGAAGGATATTGTTTTCTTGCAGATGTTAGAGAAGTTGCAAAAAGTTCCAATGGACTTGTGGTTTTACAAAAGGAACTTCTTTCAAAAGTTCTAAAGAGAGAGTGCAATAAGTTTGGCAGTGCTGCTGAAGGGGTTAATCTCATAAACAAAAGATTGCAAGCCAGAAGAGTCTTCATCGTCATAGATGATGCGGATCAACTAATCCAATTAAACACATTAGCAAGGAGATGCGAGTGGTTTGGTTTAGGAAGCCGGATCATTATAACGACTAGAGATGAGCACTTACTAGATGAAGTTAGAGTACACCGGAAGTACAAGGTGAATGAATTGGCTGCGGATGAATCTCTAGAGTTATTCTGTTGGCATGCTTTTCGAAAAACTTCCCCAACAAAAGAATATAAGGAGCTCTCATGTGACATTGTACACTACACTAAAGGGCTTCCCTTGGCTCTTGAAATTTTGGGCTCTTATTTATTTGGAAGAACTGTACTAGTATGGGAAAGTGCAATTAAAAAATTGCAACAAATCCCTGAAAATCAAATTCAGGAAAAGCTCAAAATAAGTTTTGATGGCCTAGATGATAAAGCAAAGCAAGCGTTTCTTGATATTGCTTGCTTTTTCATAGGAATAGAGGAAGAGTATGTCATCAAGATATTAGACAGTCGTGGCTTTTATCCTAGAATTGCAATTAGTGTCCTAACAAGCAGATTCCTCCTTAAAGTGGATAAAGGCAATAAGTTGAGGATGCATGACCTAGTTCGAGATATGGGAAGGGATATAATTCGCCTGGAGTCTCCTAATGAGCCAGGAAAACGCAGCAGATTGTGGTTCCAAGAAGATGTATATAATACACTAGCAAAACACAAGGTATAATGTTATATTTGGCTTTTAAAGTTCTCAATCTTTATTTCTTCTGTCATTTAGGTACATGTGGCATCACAGCTCTAACATAATCTTGCACTTGGGTGTAACCTTTGATAGTCATATATATACTTGTATCTCACCAAATTTGATCACTAAATTGTCTCTCTTTTTCCTTTGTCTTTGAAAAACTAGGGAACTGGAGTAATTGAAGGCATATCCTTGGTCCCACCAGAGTTACAGGATAAGCAATTTAGTACTAAAATGCTTTCTAAGATGGATAATCTGCAAATTCTTAAAATTAATCAAGCCCATCTTCATGGAAATTATAGCCTTCTATCTAAGGAACTAAGGTGGCTATATTGGCAGCACTGCCCTTTAACATGCTTTTCTCTCAATTTTCAATTAGAAAATTTGGTTGTTCTAGATATGCAACATAATAGCTGCAAGGAAGTCGGCATGGTAAAAGGTATATCATCTTTTACTATGAGATTTCAAATAAACATCCTTGTGCATATTATGCACTCAAAGAATAGGAAAAATAGCTTCTCATTTTTGTTCGTGACAGGCCTTGGCTAACTTGATGATCCTAGATCTCTGTCATTCGCATCTCTTACCAAAACTCCAGACTTCAGCGGAGCACCTTTACTTGAGAAATTACTTCTTGAAGATTGTAAAAGTTTGAGAAAGATTCACCATTCAATTGGACTCTTGAATAGACTTGTTCATTTGAATGTCAAAGACTGCAGCAAACTAAGGCATCTTCCCAACAACATTTGCAGGGTAACAACCCTTGAGTATTTAAATCTCACTGGTTGCATAGAACTAAACAAATTGCCCGAGGACATGGGATATATGAAGTGTTTGAAAGAACTTCTTGCAGGTGGAACGTCTATTAAGAGACTGCCCTATTCAATAGGATTTCTAAAGAATCTTAGAAGTGTAACTCTGCAAGGATGCAACAGAAAGAGAACAACCAAATGCTTGTCAGTCTTTTCATCTTGGTCATTGCCAACAAATTCCATTAGATTCTTTCCAACTTCCATTTCAGGTTTGCATTCAATAAAAGAGTTGTTTCTCTCTAACTGCAACTTGTCTGATGGAGATATTCCTGCTGAAATAGGAAACTTATCATCATTGGAACAACTGGATTTAACTAACAATAACTTTTCTAGCCTGCCATATGCCCTTTCTCAACTATCAAAAGTAAATTGCCTTTGGTTGGGTGGCTGTAGAAACCTTTCATCAATCCCTAAACTTCCACCCAACCTATCATACCTAAATACCAATAATTGCACATCACTTGAAAAGTTAGATCTACCAAGCTTCAGTAAAGTCCAAATCATTTGTCTTGATTTTTGTAGACAACGCAAAAGTTGTGGCCTCACGAGCTTTATACTTGCAACTCCTACTGGTGTACGTAATTATACAAATCTGATAGCTATCATCAAGGATAAGTTCTTTAAGGTATCTCTCTCTCTCTCTCTCTCTCTGAGCCTTGGATGAAGCCATAAAGAGATTAATGTAAAACTAATATCTTTCGTGATTCAATTGAAACAGGGACTGATGCCCTTGCACATTCACCAAGTGACAGCTGAAATAGCACGATGGTTTAGTTATCAATTTACCGGACTGTCGATTTGTTTTGCCATGCCAATGGATATGAAGAATAAATTCCTGGGGATGAATCTTTTCGTTGTTACTGGAGGTGATGAAATAACTGAAGTGATTGATGCTCCTACTGCCACTATATGTCATAAAACTCATGGCGTTCAAGCCTGCGGATCCTTTTATATGTTAGTGCCATGAGAACTACTAAAGAACATTTATGGTTGAGCTACACGCCAAAACGTTCACTTGATCTTCTATTCAATGGTGGAGAAAGAATCGAGGTCTTTGTCAAAAAAAATCCAAACCTTGAAGTGAAGAAGTTTGGGGTTCACCTAGTATATAAAGAAGTAGAAGATAGAGGGATTGAGGAGTAGCAAAAGTAGTTAAGGCTATCTCCCTCAGATGGGAGGTCGTGGGTTCAATCCTATAAAAGTGGGGGTTTTGAGAAAAAAAAAAAGTAGAAAAAGATAGAGAAGTATGGCATCAATCTTTGGAAGATGAAGAATAAAATTCTTAGGCAAAAGATTTTCTATTTTTCTCTGTGTTTCCCAATCAAGTTTCAAGAGCCATGTAACTCTCAAACTTCGGGGCTTCTACAAAATTGGCTCTTTAGTCTAGCTGAGCTTTATTAGGCATTGTAATTCAACGAAGCCAAATAAATTTCGAAGAGGAGTGGCAGAAAATTGGTTGCTCCTCAAGTTAGAGAGTCACATTTACTGACCCTCTCAAGATAAGTTGTTTGAATCTTTCCATCTTCTGTCTACTATTTGTTAAGTCTCTTGATAAGTTCAGTTTTGTTGTCTTTTCCAATATTTTTATTTTTATTTTTATTTCCACAAAACTGCTTTTATTGTAGTTGAGAGTGAACTACTTGGCTTTGTCCTTGTGGATTGTAATGCTTGCTAACTGAATGTTTTGATTATCTAAATAGATGCTTTGCTTTAAAATATAGATCTTTTCCACTTCTCATATAGTAGATGAAGTTTGGTTAGGAGCGTAGGTTCACATTTAACTGTTACGAACGCTAACAAATCCTGAATGCTACAGTACTCATGTTATCAAAACTCCCACACAAACATGTTTTAAAAATAAAGGGGGAATATGAGAGGATTTTAAGATAAATCTCACAGAAGTCTAATATATTTACAGCTTGTTACTAAATTACTTAGCTAAAAGTCCTCAAGGGCTAGCAATATTGCCGCACTGATTTACTCTTAGAATTCACTCTGAAAACAATTTCTTTAGAGAATAATAATATAAAAAAAACATCACTGTAAGAATCATATCAGGAAAAAAATTAGGTTCAAGAAGAAAAGCCACCACAAGTTCTTTAGATTTATAAAATGCCATTCTCCTTTTAGTTTAAGACAAGGTCTGCAACCATCACTAGGAGAATCATATCAAGAAAACAAGGTATTGAGTGAATAAAACGTCAACAAGGCATGGAATGGTGTATGAGAGAGAGAGACACAGTCACTTAAACTCACTCCCTTACTTTTCTTTAAAATATGTAGTCCAGACAAGCTATAAATGTTTCTCAAATAAATGACACAGGTCACTTACCAATTACCAGTTAACATCACCCAATTTCATATCCAGATTTTGGTTGAAGTGAACCTTCAAGATCTCTTTACCATGGAGGAGCCATCGTCAAAACCAGAAATCGTGTCCACTATAAGTAGTCCAAATTGACAACAACAATCATCTCTGATCATTGAGAATATTGCTATGTGTTACTCTTTAAGCCTAGACCTCTGGACACGTGAGCCACACTAGGGTTATAAGTGTCACCAATAACTATTTGGACATTTAAATCAACTGACTCAAAGTTACAACACTCACTTATAAGTCACAAAAATACCAATTAGAAACCGAACACTATACCAAGTGTGATGATGTTCAAATCACAATGCGGGATTTAAAAGGGAAAAGAAAATAAAAGAATATTTTTGGTGGTTATTTTTGCTTGAATAAATGCTTACTAATAATAGCCATTCTTGTGCAAAAAGCACACAATAAAATAAGGTGTGGTCAAGATCTTATTCGACTAGAAATGAAAGAGTAAAAGATACGTTTACAACACTTAACATCATGCTAAGCAGAAATAAAACAAAGAGAAATCAAGTGTAGTATAGCTATCTTTCATGATTATCTTTGGGTAAAAATGGGGTGTAAACGAGATGAAATAAACAAGAAATTTAAGACACAATTGACATAGTTTGGCCTATATCTAGTTCACAGGCAAAATGGAGAATTTTATTAAGACAACATCAATAATTAATACAAGATGGACTCTCACTCTAACTTTAATCGCTCTCTTTGCTAACTGCCTCTTGGCTCTCTCTTTTTCCACTCACCTATTACAATAGGCTAAGCACCTGTTTGCAAGACATAGAGACTAGAAAATAGGACAACACACAATTGTGGTAGAATACAAACAATGTGAAGCTCGAAAAGAAGGCAAGACAATAAATAAGGCAGGTCTTCCTATGTTCCTTGTGTTACAATTAGAATATGGGCCAAATCTTACAAAACTCCACCTTAGACAATATTCACTCCCTATCGACCAACCTCTTCTTCACCAACTAGCCCATTTGCGCTCAACACTTTGCATTGCCTATACATGCAATACATAGCAGCCGTCTGAGCAACCTCTTCATTGCCCTCTAGCATCCTTGTAGCGCTACATTTCCACTACCTACATTGCTCGTAAGTGAAAGACCTCAAGTGTCTATGATATCGTTCTCAGCCTCGATGCTAACAACACTTGACTCAAGAATATTGCGCATATGCTCCACCCCGTCTCCAAAACCATGAAGAGACTTCATTTCTTTACACATAGTACCCCTCAACTAGGCCACCCTTGAACCATCTTCAACCTCACCATGGAACCCTTGCTCATCCATTCTCATCGTTGCAACATTCAAAGCATAAGCCGCCTAATATTTTCCATCTTCGAGGATTCTTCATCATGTCCACACTGCTCAGTAACAATATCACACTACATACTTCGAGATACATATTCACCTTGTATCTCCTCCTACTGATTCAATTGGACTGAACCATTGCCATCCTTTAGTGCTCCAAAAGCATTACCACGTAGCTCTACGTACTCTATGGAACTTTTCTGTCTATCTTCCACCCAACACCCTTAACTATACAACCATCAAGAACATATAGACTTTCTACCAAAACCCTCTTAAGAGTAACTAGGGGCCCCTACACATTTTAAGAACTTCATTCTTGCAATGAAACCTGCATTTATGAGAATCTAATTGCCTACCAACACTTAAAATGTCTGATAGTGCCATCAAACATCTTGATCTTCACGATGCAGGTTTTAACTGCCTCCAATGTGAGGTCATTCCCAAGATAGACTTTTCCACTCTTTTCGAAATGAGCAGAAAACCAAGCTCTTTTAGGACACATGTGAAACGTAGCACTAGAATCAAGAATCCACTGATCTTGCCATTATTCTCTGATGATAAACTAGACATCTTCAATACCGTCGAACTTTTATCATTAGCATTGTCTACCACGTTTGTTAATTCCTTCTTATCTTTCTTGAGCAAAGGTTCCTAAAGTAACCTCGTTCATTTCACTCAAAACACGCCACATGTTTTGTCATCGATTTTGACTTCCATGAAGATCGCCCCTTTTTTGTGTTTCATTAGGCCTCAACCTATGTTTCCTTATCTGGCTATCTCGAGCAGTACATCATAAAGATGCACATGTGTATTGCACTTATAACCCTCTCCTCTAGTTCCTCATTTTCCTCCGCTTTCAACTCTTTCTTGACTTTGCCTTCAAGCACTTTCCAAAATCCCTGGATGACCATGAAAGCCTTGAACTTAATCTTCCAAACACTAAAGCTGCCCTTCCCGTCAAATTTCTCTATCTTGAACTTTGTCAAAGTCGAACTCATCTTCATCTCTCCAAAACACACAGCTCATAATAGAATTTGGTCAAACCGTCTGTAAAATTGAACTTAGCAAGCAATAAAGCCATTGTACCCCTCTGGAAAACTCTGGTCAACCTGGTCAAATGTGGTCAAACTTGATGATATCCTAAAAAGCATACCCTTAAGCAGAATTTTGCAAAGCGAGTCCAAAACGAACTCAGTGGATAAAAAATGTTAAGGTAAGTTTGGTCAAACTTCAATAAAACCTAGTCAACGGTCAAAGTCAAACGTGGTCAAATATGGTCAAACAAGTCATAGCAGTTTCCATGTATGCGTGACACTAGATCAACCCTCTTCGTTCACATTTTTCGTGCTCTCATGTGTCCAAATTTTTGCGACAAGTCCATGCACCAAATTCAACAAATTTTTCGTGTGTTTTTCATATACGCACAACATAGCTCTCAATTATAGCAGAATACAAATAAGACAAAACTAGAAAAGAAGGCAAGACAACAACTAAGGCAAGTCTTCTCATATCCCGTAGGTACCAGTTTGAATACAGGTCAAACCTCACAAATTATGTAAAAGAGAAATAACAAATTAAAGATAGAGTAATAACTATCTATATATTTTATCTCCCTACTATAATAAAAAGAATTACTTTTGTTGGTAGTACTATTCATAGATGGATTGTATTGATAATGTTGTAATAATTTCTTAAAAAGAGGCATGATTATCAACAAGAATCTATATATTGGTTGTAATGGTAAAATTGTAATTTTTCATGTTTGTCATGGCAAAATTATAATTTTATATTTACTCCCTTTTCTTTTACCTTTTTCCTTTTCTAGCAAAATGATTTATTCTCTCTTTTCCTATTTCCTTGTCAATCACATCTTTCAATCTAGATGAAATTGAATATAATTATTAATATTTCGAGTTTTGGGAGTAAAAAAATTTATTTGATTGGGTATTAAAAGTCATAAAATGAAAATTGGGTTAGTGGAAATAGTTCGAATTTTCAAGTTCAAATTTTTTATTTTTTAAAACCAAAGAAATTATTCAATTGGACAATTTTACATATATTATATTTTTTTTTCTCTTTTTCTTCTCAATCAAAATGATATGTACTCTCTCTTTTATTTCTCTGCTTGTTACACCTTTTCACTTTTGAATTTTTTTTATTTTTTTCCATTTCAGGTCAATAAATCTATTCAATTAGGTTATGGATAGAAATTCATTTGGATATTTTGAATTCAAAATTTTGAATTTTAAGAGCTAAAAAAGTATTAAATTGAATATTTAAAATCGTAAAACTTGATCCATTTTTGGATATTTGGGTTTCAAATTTTGATTTTTGATTATTTGTTATTTGTTAAGTATGGCTAATTCAGACTAGACTAAAAAAATAAATAGATTTGCTAAATCGTATTGTGTTAATTTAGAGGGAAAATTGATTGCTCTCTATTCTGTAACACTCCATCCCACATTGGTTCTTTGTCAGATTTGTGTACACTTTATAATGGCTTGGGTTCAGTACTACTGTCATCACCGGCTTAAGCATTTTGGGCCAGTTGGTTAAGCTCAAGTGTGGTGGCAGGCCGATGAGTTGAGCACAGGTCGTTCTGAGGTGGTATTTGAGCTTAGGTTATGATCAAACTTGGATCCAGGATGGGTTTATGGGTAGACTAAGTTTATGTCATATTAAGGATCTTTTGTTATTATAATATTAAGTTAATTATGTACTAAGACTTGTGGTGTTATAGGACAATTATGGCCCCTAAGAAGAGGTCTGTGGTGAGTTCGAGCAATGTTCTATCTCCAGAAATTGATGATGAAAATGTTCCATTAGCTGAACCTGCAAGACAACATGAGATTGATGAAGAGATAGTTGAGGAGGCTGACTTTGATGGCATTACTGATGCTCTTCTCCGCCGAATGGTGCAAAAAGCACTTAACACACCTAATGAGGTGAATGATGACCAAAAAGCATTGGAGAGGTTCCTAAATATGCAACCGCCGTCATTTACTGGTGAGGAAGAAGCACAAGAGGCTAATAAGTGGTTGACCACAATGGAGGGGTTGTTTCTCACTTTAAACTTGAAAAATGGTCAAAAGTCCGATTTGCAACTTTCAAGCTGCAAGGGGTGGCTTTAGACTGATGGAACTTGCAGCGTGAAGAAATGGGCGAGGAACTCGTAGGATTGAAGCAATTTCATGAGATGTTCGAGACTGAATATTATCCAGTAGCTTATCACAATATTAAGGTAGTCGAATTCACGAACTTAAGACAAAAAGATTTGGTGTGGAGGAATACTACCGGAAATTCATTGGATTGGCTCGTTTTGCACTTTACGTGGCTCCCAATGATTATGAGAAAGCTAGAAAGTTTGAGTTGGGCTTAAATCTCAACATTCGCAGCATTGTGGCTCCTCATTCGCACAAGACCTTGAAGGAGGTACTAGCAGCCACAACCTTAACTAAGAGGGATTTGAAATTGCTGCAACAATAGAGAGCTTTTTCGAGTAAGAGGAAAAGTGGATTTGGCCCATCACAAGGTAAAACAGAGGAAACAATAAAAGACACATGTATCTGAGGTTAACAAAAATGCAAGCAAGTGCAATAAATGTGGTGGGTCTCATAAAATAGAAGATTGCCGCTGGATTTCTGGAGCATGTTTCAAATGTGGAAATAAGGAACATCGCATTAAAGATTGTCTAGAGATGAGAGGAGGTAATTCAAGGGTGAATAATGCTGGAAAGAAGCAACCAAACCGTGCACGCCTCTTCACCCTTAATTGTGGTAATACTCAGGCAACAGAAGATTTGGTAACAGGTATTATTCCTATTATGTTTGTCTTTGCTCATGTGTTATTCGATTCTGGTTCCAATTTCTCTTTTGTGTCATCTTCCTTTGCTGCATCCATGAATCTCATGCCTGAGCAATTAGAGTATCGAATATGCGTTGGAACTCCCATAGGAAAGTCTATGAAGGCAACTATAGTTTATCATAACTGTGTAATTCATATTGGAAAAAGGGAATTGTTTGCTAATCTAATTAAGATAGATTTACAAGACTTTGATTTAATTCTTGGCATGGATTGGTTAGCTACATATCATGGTCATATTGATTGCTTTGGTAATAGGGTTGTCTTTTGTAAACCGGGGGAGGAGAAATTTGAATTCATAGGTAGGACTTCCCAACCCTCAAGATTATATCATCTCTCAAAGCTCAAAAATTGGTGAGAAAGGGAAGTACAACATTTTTGGCAAGTATCATGGAGTCTGAAGGTAACAAATAAAAGGCAGAGGATATTTCCATTGTTCTGGAGTTCCCCGATGTATTTCCAGATAAAATTCCTGGTCTTCCTCTGAATCGAGAAATTGATCTCATACTAGGAACTATGCCTATATCTAAAGCACCGTATCGGATGGCATCTGCTGACTTGAAAGAACTGAATGTGCAATTGCAAGAATTATTAGACAAAGGGCTAATATGCCTTAGTGTGTCGCCTTGGGGAGCACCAGTGCTTTTTGTTAAAAAGAAAGATGGAAGTATGTGCTTATGCATCGATTACTGAGAACTAAACAAGGTAACAGTTAAGAATCAGTATCCAATACCGAGAATTGATGATTTACTCGATCAATTACAAGGGGCATTAATATTCTCGAAGATTGTTTTGAGTTCGGGGTATCATCAACTATGGATCAAGGCTGAAGAGATTCCAAAAACAGCCTTTTGAACGAGGTATGGCCACTATGAGTTCCTCGTGATGTCTTTTGGATTGACTAATGCTCTGGCAGCATTTATGGATCTAATGAATAGAGTCTTTAAGCCATTCCTAGACGAGTTTATGGTGGTATTCATTGACGACATTCTTGTATACTCGAAGAATTCTAAAGAGCATGAGTCCCACTTACAAGCTGTGTTACAAACACTTAGGGAAAAACAACTCTATGCAAAGTTGAAAAAGTGGGAGTTTTAGTTAACAAAAGTTGCTTTCCTAGGCCATTTTATATCAGAAAATCGACTATCTGTGGAACCATAAAAGATTGAAGCTGTAATTAGTTAGCCAACACCTAAGTCCATAACGAAGTTCGTAGCTTTTTAGGATTAGCGGGTTCTACCGAAAGTTCGTGGAAGGGTTCTTTAAGATTGTCATCCCAATGACACGCCTTATGCAGAATGGTGCGAAGTTTGAGTGGACAACAAAATGTGATGGCAAGCCAGTAGTTGGACTGGGTCGTTACAGGTGGTATCAGAGCAGGCTCTGGGTAGATTTCACACTGCCTGGGATTCTAGGCTGTGGTTTTGTTATTCTGTTTGGGTCAGGACGAGGACTTCGCGTCTTTAAGAGGGGAGTTTGTAATACCCCATCTCACATCGGTTCTTTGTCAGATTTGTGTGTACTTTATAATGGCTTGAGTTCACTACTATTGTCATCACTGGCTTAAGCATTTTGGGCCAGTTGGTTAGGCTCAAGTGTGGTGACAAGCTAGTAGTTAGGCCTGGGTTGTTATATGTTCTCTGTAGTAGTTAGAGTAACATTTGGTCTTTCCAGTGGTTTTTCTTGTCGTTTTTTCCTATCACCGGTGGTGGCAGTGGATCTTACTATTTAAGTGCTTTGTCTTCTCTTTTTTTGTGTTCTTTGTTTTTTCTTGTGTTTTTTGTTGTTCCATTCCTCTTTATTTGTTTGTTGTGGTGTTCTAGATTTGGATCTCTTTCAGATCTATTGGGTCCTCTCAATTTTTTGGCTTCAAATCTGAAGAGTGACCATCCTCTTGTGGTTTTCTTTGCTTTGGTTTGTGTATGGTTCTATAAGGAAGGTATCCATGATACTTACGCACTGCCTACTCTAGGCGATGGGCGAGAAAATCGGTCGAATCTGTGCTTTTCATCGATTGATCTCCCATGCGTTGCCAAAAGCCTATCGCGCCTTGTGCTCGTGATCCTTTTTTGTTTCTTGTTTGTAAAGGTGATGAGGTGGTATTTGAAGCCATTTGTTCAAACCACGAGACAAAAGGGTCCATCCTATTTCTAAGCATGTTTAGACCATCTTGGTTGAATTTTTTCACAGCCTAACCTTTGACTGGGTTTGTCACTCCCGTTACACTCACCTTTGAATTATGTTTTGATTGTTGCTTGCTGGTCACTACTTTGCCAGTGCTGTCTTTGGATCTATTAGAGTTTGGTGATGTGCTCTTTTTGGCAACATTGTGAGGGATCAAAGATTTGTTGTGGTGATGATTTGCCTTTTGCTCACAAAAGTTTCTCGTTTATGCTGCTCTTCAGAGTCATCTTTCATCATGGCTGCTTTCCAATGTTTGTTTAGGATTAGGTTTTTAGGTCTCTTTGGGCATTGTGTGTGTTTGGGTCCATGGTCTGTTTTAATGTCTGGGTCTTGTCTAGGCTTGTGGTTTGTTTTGTGTTAGGCTCTTGTGTTTTTTTCTTTCCTTTTCCAATCTTCTAAGACTTGGATCTCTTTGTATTTGTCTTCTTGTTTAATGGAATTTCTCTCTTTTTCTATAGAAAAAAAATTAGAGGGAAAACAAATGTTGGTTTTTACTTAAGAGTGGAAATCCACTTGGATATTTGAATTTTCATGTTTAAAATTTTGAACTCAGAGAGCAAAAGAAAACTATTCAATTAGGTACTATAATTACAAAACCCCAATAAGAATTCAGACATTCAGGTTTGGGTTCTCTGACTTTGTGATTATCTTTTTTTGTCTTTTTGTTATTTGTTCTATCGCATTGTGCTAATTGAATTAAATTTAAAAATAGATACGAAAAGTTGAAGAAAAAATAAATATAAAAAGCTCAAATACATCTATATTAGAATTATATAAGTTCAAATAATTGCAAAATCATCTCAAATTAGAATGAAGTACTTATGAAAAAAATAAAATAAAAATCAACTTCTCATTCCAATTCATATATAAATTTTACACATGAAATTCTAATTTGAGCATATTAGGTAAAATCTAAAAGAAAATTTAGATATTTCAGCCCCCATATACACCCATTCCTTTTGATTCCACAATTTGTTTTTACTTTTCAATCGATCTCATTCCAAGTTTGTCAAAATAATAAAGAGACAAAATTAACACATTTCTGTGGTGCAATTTTTACAAAGAGACGTGTAAACATAAGTAGAACTTATTTGAATCCTTCCAAGATTATTGAATTTTTCAATAAAGATTTATTATATATTATAAATTTTGTTTTACAATAATATTGGGCAATATAACCATGTCTTGCACGGCATTAGCTTACTAGTATTATATAAAAAAAGAGCAAATACCTTCTTCTATCTATAATTATAGAAAAATTTTGGATTTGAGATAGAAAATTTCTATCTCAAACTTAAAAATTCTGTCTCAAAATGGATTTGAAATGGAAAATTTCTATCTCAAAAACTCTCGTCTTAAATTTTGAGACGAAAAATTCCGTCTCTAATAGAGAAGGAAAAATTTCTGTCAAAAATATCATCTCAAATATGTATTGACTTATTAGAATTTTTTTTTCCAAATTTTCCGTCTCAAATCCGTCTCAATTTGAGGTGAAAAATTTTCGTCTCAAATTCGTATAAATTTGAGATAAAAAATTTTTGATCCAAATTTTTCGTCTCAAATTCACCAATTTCTAGTAGTGATCAATATCACATATTTTCATTTTATCCTTTTTTTTCCACTAAAAAGTATCGAGTCCATCCTTTTTATCCATCTAAAATTATTTTCTAATGTAAATCAGATCCTCTTTTTATATTATACTTTCAATTTAAATATCTATTTAATCAACTCCAAATCTCAAATAAAGAAATATAATCATTATTGAAAATTTAGGAGAAAAATTTTATTAATCATGCCGTAAACTATAAAAATTTTATATTAAAATTTTATTTTTCCTTGTGTTGAATGAGATGTAATCCAGCATCTATATCTATGACATTACTAGTTATTAGTACTTTGAACTAGAATTCATCCCTCTCGAAATTGCCACCAGCTCTGTTTTCTTTTTGCCACGTGTTATCCGAAGTAAGTCTTTTTGCTTACATTCTGTACTTAATTCGTACCTAATATAAATCATTGCTAAAAATATTGAAAGAAATCTTAAAGGTGTTTTGAGAGTGAACTGTCATTCAATCATTCATCAACGATTACATTAGGCTGACTCCTTTGGAGCTGCAACAAGAGCTGCCAACTAACTTAACTACTAGTTGCTTATGGAGCACTGACACTCTAAAAGATCGTGTGTCCCCATGTCCGACACGTGTCAGACATCGATATATTCCTGACAGTCTCAACACGCGTCGGACATTGATACACTCTCAACATTTTTCGCCAATCTCCGACACTTATGCGATACATGTTCAATAGTTTTAATTTTTCATTACACTTTCGAACACTCTCTCGATACCTCCCGATACTCTTCTAACAGTTTCTGGATATGTGTCCGGCGAATGCCGAACTATTACTCAATAAAGTGGCCAACACCTCCCTTGGACAACCTACTACAAACATATATGTTGTGAGTGTGTTATGACGTAAGGTGTTGAGTGTATGACCTTAAGTGAGTGAAATATTAGTTTTTAAGCCATATCTTTTAAGTTAGAGAAATAATTTACAAACATGTTAGTTTTGTGACTTTTGATTTCCTATGACAAGTTATATGTCAAGTATTTATTGCTATTTGTTCTTTTATTTATGATAATAAAAATGATGGCCATTTCACTATATATAATACATACATACATACATAAACACACACACATACATATATATATATATATATATATACATATATACATATGTTATATAACACATCCTCAGCATGTTGTATTCTAGTTTTTTATAAAAAGCCGCATCGGCGTTTCACATCGTGTCGCGTATTGTTTCCGTGCTTCTTAGCTAATTACACTTCAACATAACTAAATGCCAGATAGCAGTCTGCTTGAGCTCATTTGTTTCTTTGTTTGCTCTTCCTTGTCAAATACTCACAAGGTTCTTATTTTGCTTTTTCAAAATCATTCAAAATTTTAGGCGAATGGTGGAATGGCGTAAATGTCTCTATTCCAGTGAAATAAGTTACCGAGAATACAATTTTATTGACTAATTTTCAGTAGACCAGACTGGAGATTTCCATGCTGACTCTTTGAAAATCCATAGCACCCTAGCTAGCTATTCCTCGGCCAAGTTTCCTTGTCTTCAACTAATCGCTGGAATGAAAAATTATTATAATTGAACTTATTAAAAATTAAATTTACAAAAAATTATATTTTATTCTAGCATAACATATAAAAAATTAGTCATTAACAATAAATAAAAACATTAAAGATACACATTCTCCCATGCATCATATGGGTTATACTCAATTATTTGTCATTCCAATGTCTATAGTCAAAATCAAAGTCTATTGTCCCCATGCTAGTCAATGCATCTCCCATTTCCTTGTCAAAGAAGAAGAAGAGTCCAAGACTTTATGAACCCAAGTAGAAATTTCGCCGAATAAAAATTTTGACAGGATTGACCAAG
Organism: Cordia subcordata; assembly: GCA_028554755.1. NCBI lineage: Eukaryota > Viridiplantae > Streptophyta > Magnoliopsida > Boraginales > Cordiaceae > Cordia > Cordia subcordata. The sequence goes on along the minus strand of JAPTOF010000010.1, from coordinate 8,425,542 downwards.
AAAAAAATAATCATAGTACTAGTCTCGCTGACAAATTCGAAGTTCCATTCTAAGTTAATCACGGAACAATAATAATCAAACATATTCTGTTCTTATGATGCCTTGTAGGAGAAAATTGCTAAGTTGTTGAATTGCTTTCGTGGATGAGCCAAAAAACCATGACACATAATAAAACAAATCAACAATGAGTCTGCAAAAATGATTTTTTTCATACATTTTCCAAAAATTCGATAACCACAACAAGAAATGCATCTATCATTCTGGGAATCTGTAGGTCTACACTTACTTTGAACTCCCCAAAGCATTTTGTCGATTTCATGTGGCGTGTAACATCCGTTACTCTTTCTAGTTTTGTCTTGCATGCAGAATATAATTTTATTGACTAATTCTTTAATAGACAAGTCTATAGCACCCTGTAGCTACTCCATGAACAAGAATGAAACTTTTTCTAACTGGAGAAAAGAATATCTTCAAGATTTTTCCACAGGATCTCTATAGTTTATTAGACTTATCCTACATCCAACCTCTAAAGGCTGCCATTCATCTGAAGGACTTGCAAATTTCACCCTTTCTTGATACTGATTCATGGCTGATAAATCTAACGAAAAATGTGAAGGAGGGGCTAAGTGTGCTTGGCTTTTGAGAAACACGAGAAGCATGTGTGTCTATCTTAAAACTATAAGGAGATAACTTACATTTATAACAAATCACAATGGGGTTGAATGTTGTTTTTATTCTAGAAATTGCACGACAAAAAAGAAAATAGTCAAATTTGAAATAAAAATTTCCATCTCAAAATGCAAATTATTATGTCTGAAAAAGCCTCGTTTCAAATGTTGAGACAGAAATTTCCATCTCTAATTGAGAGAAAAATTTTATGTCTCAAATTTGTTTCAAATTTTGAGAATTCCCTAGGTTTCGTTAATGTCTTGGAATATCCCATCTCAAATCCATCTCTAAATCTGAGACAAATTTTTCTGTCTCTATTTCGCCTCTCATATGTTTTCTATTTTAACAATTTATTTATTTTTGTTTATTTGAATTTGCTAAATTGATTCAACCAATCCATTCCATCAATTCATCCTATTCAATTAATGCATTCCATCAATTCATCCTATTCAACCATCAACTAACAACTCATTAAATCCATTAAATACATCCTATTCAACTATACATTCAACCATATCAACCAATGTTTCTTTCCATCAATAATACATCATATTCAACCAATAATCCAACCATTCAATACATACTAAAAAATATATATATTTTGTTAAACAATATCCATTCCATAAGCACATCCTAGTCAACAAAGTAATTATCCAATACAAACTATGGAGTGATTTAGAATAAAGTAACTAGTTAGACAATATCCATTCCAGCAACACATCCTAATCAACCAAGTAATTCAAAAGTAGGTAGATATATAAAAGTGGTCATCCATTACAAATGATAATAAAGTTCAATAATGGAATGATAGAATATCTAAGGATCTGTAGGAACATGAGAAGGGGGGGGGGGGTTCCAAGATTCTTGTACTCGTACCCATCTGAGAAATAGCTTCTTTAACATGACATGCAAACTTTTTTGGAAGAGAACCTTCAAGCTTCTGTAATCTCTCCTTAGTTTCCTTTAACTTTGCTTTTAAGTTTTCATTTCTTGCACATCATGAACAAAGTATAAGGATGAAGATCTTATACTCCTACTGAGTGCAAGGTCCACGTCACACCTATACTCCTACCTAGTACAAGATCTACATCACACCCACCAAAGCCGTCTGTATAAACAACGTTTGCTTGGTTCACCAGTAGCCTATGTCCAACAGCCTGCATCCCAAATCCTCTCAACTAGGCCCTCTATGCCATGTTTTTGTCGCACAAGTGACTCATATGCTTCATAAATTATCTTCGATTTCTCATCGATGAATTTTCCAGCCTTTTTCCTGTGAGTTTCCAAGTAAAGCTCTGCATTGGTGATTGGACGTTTCCTCTCGTCCACCTACACCAATTACAATATGCATGTATATTAAAATTATGTGTGACAATAGTTGCAATAAGCATGAATATGAAAAAGAAATGTGAAGTACTTTTAAGATTCAAGGATGCCAGATATTTGAAATTTATACTATGACAGTTGTATGCTTAGTTACTTGTATGCCAGAACTTGTAGCAACTTACATTCAGAGGTGCCAGATATTGGAAATATATAAGATGACATTCATATATAAACTATTGAACATGCCAGAACCCCAAGCCAATTATCATCACATCCAGCTCTCAGAGAAGTATACAAAGGATCACACTAAGGGTAAAACAATGCACCTTCAAACCCTCACAGTATAAAGTAAAAGAAGACTCAAGGAACAAAAACATACAAGACACTTTTCCTCAGTCTCAGTGTCACATGATGCCCTCAATAATGACTTTGTCCAATTATCACAGGCATTATATCTTAGACACAAAATCTTTCCTTTGGATTTTACATGCAACCTTTTGACACCTAAACACAATGCATTTAACTCTATTTCTCCCTCTCACCCCTTTAAAAGCCTCTTGATTATTAAAATTATATCAAAATCTAAACTAAAGCAAGTCAAATTTGGTGAATTGCAACTAAATTATAACAATATTACAAAAATTATTGCAATCTGCTGCTCTAGCCACGGCAACAAACCACCATCACTGTCCTTCGTAGATATGACCACCACCACCAAGCCCTTCTCCATTTATACATAAATTACCAACTATAAACGACTCCTGCCTTTATTTATATGAATTTACATTTTATTTTCGTACTTAATAAATTATCTAAAATTTCAAAAAATTAATTTAATTAGCTTGGGGAGAGGAAAACTCATTACCACCGTAGTAGCAACTGGTAACAACCATAGAATTGGTGGTGTAGGTGGTGGAAATGCTAGCAACCGGCAACGACCGCAAAATGAAATGGCAAAAATTGAAGAGAGACACAGAGAGAGAGAGAGAGAGAGAGAGAGAGAGAGAGAGAGAGAGAGATATGTGCTCAATTAAATGTTGTCGTTCTAGTTATGTAATTTTTCTTATTTTCCCCAATGCGTCTCTAAGTTCGTCAATTTTTTCCTCCACTTTTATTCAAATTTTTCGTCTCAAATTGACCAATTTCTTGTAGTGTTGTTTGGCTTTATTTTTCTTTTTTCTTTAAATTTCTTGTAAGCAATTGAAACAAAATATTAAAAAAGTTAAAGAAGCACTAGGCATTAATACAAAATTAAAAAACAATAAAATGCTTGAGGGGTACGACATGGAAGGGTTAATCATTATAATGTATGTTAAGAAATGAAACAAAATAAAAGAAAAATATATTGAAGAAGCAATTTGGCTTTTGGTAAAAGTAAATATTATAATGTTTTAAAGTGCACCACTACTCAACTACTAAAATAGATAGATCAACAGGATGTCACATAAAAAAAATTGAGATTAACTATCAAGAAAAAAATAAAATGTAAAAAAAAAATTGAAGCACACATGGCAACTCCTAAGAATTATAATGCTAAAAAAGAAACAAAAAAAATTAAATGTAATTGAGAATTTATACACAATGTAAGACCAAAATGAATGATTCATAAGAATAGTCTCTAAGTGTTTTAGAATTCTTCAAAAAAAAAAAATGAAAAAAGAGAGATGGTGCATAGAATTGTTAATTGACACTTAGCACACGCAAACTCAAACATTTATTGCATGCTAGCCTATGATGACCTGTATGTCGTTGCGGGCATGATATATATTCTTTTGATATTTTGGGTTAATTCTATTGGATTGACAGTTTTACATGTAGTCTATTCTAATCTATATTTTTAAAAATTCTTCTAAGAAAACATGCTAGAAAAGCGGAAACAACCACATAACATACAAAAGAACAAGCTTAAGAACACATAGAATATAACCAGTATTTGCATAATATGTAAAGCTAATCTTTTGAAGTATGGGGCCTTTGGTGAAGCTACAATAGTCATGATCTTTATTCCCGCTCACGAATAAGTCCATAAAAAATTTCAACTAGAAGGGTGTCGCCGATTAACTCGAGGCAACTCCCTAGTATTTTTCCTATGATTGAAGAGACTTATCTTGAGAGAGCAGCCTCTTGTATGGGAAGAAGCTTAATAATATACTCTTGAAAATCTAGAGCAAAAATCAGAAAATAAGTGTGCACTACATATTGTAGTATTCTTTTACCAAAATGGAAGAAATCAACTACAAGAATGAGATGCTAGAAATGGTTTAGGATTTTTTTTTTGTTTTGGGTAAAACGGAGATGGCACTCTTTGCAATTTTCACTAGAAATAGTTTAGGGTTTTGCCTATTTATAAGAAAAGTTTGGCACCCAGATCTTTTAAACTTTCCATGTGGGAAACTTTTCCTTTGTAGTAAATATTTGGCATATGTCTTAGAAGTTACTTGTATGACTTGAACTCTTATGCAAGTTGTAGTTACTTGTACCTTTTGAATTCTCTTATACTAACTTTCTAGTACATGTTTTGAAAGACTTGGACTAAGTCCACAATCCAAGCCCAACATATAGTCCATAATTCATATGGAGGCCCAAGCTCAATAAGAAACCATCCAAGCCAATTAGGTTATCTTCAGTCCTCAAGAAGCCCAAGCCCAATTCCAAGCTTTGGCCTAAATAGGCTACTACCACAATATGGAATTTGCTCTTCCAAAGATTACTCTCTCAAAGTCATTCAACTAGAGAAGGGACCAAAAAAACAAAATTAACCTTGGCTTTCAAAATGACCAAAAATGTCCTTGCCAAATCTTGGTGACATAATAACCATTTTTAACTTTGATCTATTCCACCATAAGATCAAAGTTGACCTCTAATAATAATTGCTACTACCTATAAGCTTATCACAAAAGAATGTGAATTTTGTCTTTGACCTGCTAAATACCGCCAATAATGCCCCTCTATGCACACCTATATTTAAGGCTGGTCCTTTGCCCTTTGTACTATCACCTCCTTAGTTATATCTTCTTCATTGGATCTCTTGTCCTATAAACAGCCATCCTTGATCATGGATCCTTGATCTCAAGAGTGACCCTTAAGCTAAATGATTGATACACCCAAAAAGGTAGTATCACTAGATCTAGATTTGAATGATCGATCGGACAATCCCAATGGGGCACATAGACTCCATATTACATATGCAAGGTTGAACTAATTAGAACTTGAAAATCAACACACAAGGCTGTTGATCTTAATAGAATAAGATCTCACCTACAATGAATCAAAGCACCAAATCTTAACTTCGTTAGTTCATCCACATATGCTCAAGATTGAGAGCAATGGTCATTTAGTAGCAGTGAGTATCTTGTTTTCTTTCTTTGATAGTACATCTCAAGAAAAACATGCTCACAATAGTCCTGTCCAATGCATGACACATGTACTATCAAGACAAGTCCAGAAAGCCCTCTAATGACCTAAGTATATCACCCTTTATGAGAAGACTTGCTCACTATAACCTTATCTCGGTAGAGTGCCAAACATTGCCATTCAATGGAATCAATTTATGACATGATTAAATCTCGACATGGACCTATTGTGCATCCAATATCACTGTTTACTTAAGTCATTATTTCAAGTCAAGGGACCTTCATACATGCATCAATAAAAACATACCAGAGATAATATATAAGAAACTTATAATGTCATTTATAAAATAATTATTACATTGTGTAACATCCAAAATTGCATATACAAGTCAGCTTTAGGGCATATTAATCCCAACAAATTCCTTCAGTGGTCCCTGAACTTTAAGCCTTAGGACAAAATGGTCCCTGAGCTTTCAAATTGTGCCTTTTAGTCCTTGAACTTTGAATCATTGGACAAACAAAGGACAACTTACATTTTCTATTAATGTTTTGATGGCAAAAGCACGAAATTTGCATGTGCTTGTAATTTATCAACTATCAGAGGGGAAAATAGTCAATGCAAATATCAACTAACTTTAAGAGCCATTGTCTGCTAAAACCCTAACCCAAAATTGATAACCCTTATTTCAAAATCCCCAATCAAAATTCTTTAACCCTCTTCAAGATTCAGCTTCAATCCACATGGATTCTCTTGTTTTTGCAAGAAGCCATCCACTTTTAAGACGTCCTAGATAGATTTCAACCTAGAGAGATGTTTTGTGGGGTGCAACAGATACGATGAGGTTGATGCATGAGGTTTCTTTTCTTTGGGTTTATCTTTTGATATGTGATCGTAGCAAGTCCATCATACTAAGATTATTGAAATCCATTAACCGAAAAGAGCAGGAAGTTGCTAAATGTAGGGGGCACATAAATGTGGTAATGTTGATGACATTTGGGATTTTGTTGTTTGCCGTTGTGAAGGTGATTTGTCCAACAAAATGTTGAATCTTTAGCTATGTATAAGGTAGGTTAACTTGTATTAGAGTAGGTTATTTTGGTAAAGACCTTGTACTTCCAACTTTTTTTTTTTGGCTTTTCTGTAAGATGGAAGGTCCGAATTTGGGTTGGGTTTGATCATTTTGTAAGCTTTATTTAAATGTTGTAACCTTTTTCTGGAATGTATGATCCAACAAATTTATAAGATGGAAAAAAATGTGTCTTGTTATGTTGTAATTTTGGTTTGGGCTTGATGGATTGACAGATTACTAAGATGGAAGAAACGTGCCTTTTTTTCTTCTATTGAATTTTGGTTTGTAGTTTGATGGTTTAATGTTGAAATTTTGGTTTGTAGTTTGATGGTTTAATGTTGAAATTTTGGTTTATGCCTCATTTTGATAGTTTATATACTGTTGTTGTATCATAAGTGTATGTGTTATTGTTGAATTGGTGCAGCATTTGTGAAATGGTGCTTGCTTTGAACCTCAAATCAGAGAGACCAATCCATGAGGTTGACTTTCTCCCTTTGGCAGAAGAGGAATTGATATGAATGAAATTAATGCATAATGAATTTAATTATATTAAAAGCTTTATTAAAATTTATAAAAGTAATAAATTTTATATTTCTACAAATATTTATTTATATTTTATTTATTTTTTGTTTATTATTATTTATATTTATTTCCTAGTGCAAGAATACCAAATACAAAAAGAATACAAGAGCGTAAAAGTTGTTAGAGAGTAATTACACTGTGTAATTACACTAATTCACATCTCTCCACATGAGAATTAGATAGTGTAATTGAAGAAATTCTTAACGAGATCTAATTTCACCTAGAAATGGCAATGGGATAGATGCCTTACCCACGAAAAATTCCCAAATCTGCTATGTGGATAGCATATCGATTCTCGTTCCCGTCCCAAACATGAATTAAATAGGGATGCCATTCCTGGAACCTCCCAAATTCACAGGTACTCAGAACGTCCCAAACCTGGTAAAAAACTAAAATTTAAATGAAAATTTTAACCCAAAGCATCTCAAACCCGCGAAATTGGAAAGTCTCAAACCCAAATTCAAGATATTTTCTCAACCCCTGGAACCCAAAACCTGAGACCCGAACTTAATCACTAAATTTCCAAAACTAACCATTTAAATGAATTTCCTATTTTTGCCTCAAATAAATTAAATGATATCCATAAAATGCATTAAAATGATAAATTTAATCTTCAAATGACAAATTAACATACTTTACTATAAAAAATACAAATCTAAAATATAAACACATATAATCCATAGCTCAAAACATCAAACTACAATTTAAAACAGTCAAACAAATCTAAATTGACATAAGCTTAAAACAAAACCATCTACATGACAAAGCAACCAAAATTTTCACATAACGATGCTATTCACTTTTGAAAGTAATCGACAAATCCAAACAAACACAAATCTAGAGACCAGGTTTGGGAATACGGTGCACGCTGGGTGTCAATCCCAATTCCCAACTAAACTCTAATGGATATTTTTAATCATTTTAGGTTCGGTTTGGGTCCTTAAGGGGACGGATTTTTATGGGCTTTTAATCAGATCGGTCAATATTGGGGACCTTAAATGACTCGTCCTGTTACCATCACTAAATCACACCTAATTCACCTCTAACCATATAATTATTTGATTGAATAAACATGCCTAATTGTATAATTAACTGTGTAATTTTAGAACGGTTGAACCATAAGTGATTGCGAGATGCAAATCTATCTATTTATCAATGAGAAAGTTCCAAAGTACGTCAATTCTTAATAATGACAGCAGGATGATCAAATGGTCCAAGTTTCCACTACAACTTGTAACAGAGACAACGGATTTTTATTTTTTAGTTATAAAAAATATATAATATATTCATTCTATGGTAATAAGTTAAAATATAAATTACTTATAATTTATAAGCTAGTTAGAATATTAGTTGTTTTAATTTGAAGTTGAAGGTTCAAATTCTTTTAGCACATTTCTTTTGTAAAAGATAGAAAGATAGTTTGGATAATTTTGAGCCAAAAATTAATTTGTGCATAGAAAATTTATGATTAAATACAATGAATTTTTTTAGGGTAAAATGCACCATAGACCCCTGTAGTCTACTAAAGTGCACAACACCCCCCTATAGTGCTAAGAGTCCCACAAGAGGCCCCTATGGTGAGTAAAAATTCTACACACTCTCTCCTAACCATCTACACTCTCTAACAGTATTAAAGTTTATATAAAAAAAGACACTAATAACCTTACTCCACTATTCAATTATTATTATTATTATTATAAAATTGTGATTATAATTCTCAAAGTTTGCGATTTCCAGAACAATATTGTCAACTAGACTTTTTAATCAATTTATGTAGTGAAATGAGTTAAGAATCTTGACTTAACAAACGATTACAATTTACATAAAATAAAACTGGAAATCAGCCCAATAAATTTGTTGTTGAATGCAAATTAAGCAATAATTGTAATAGTGATTGGCTTTTTAATTAATCAGCCTTATCAATTAGTTAATTTGATAAAGTCAGACCTGATGACTTTTGTCAGTAATATAATAATAATAATAATAATAATAATAATAATAATAATAATAATAATAACTATAAAAATAATATTGATAATAACAATAATAATAGTAATAACTATAATAATAATAATAATAATAATAATAATAATAATAATAATAATAGAAAATTGAATCAGAGAAGTAAGGCTATTGATGTCTTTTTTTTATGTAAATTTTAGCGTCGTTAGGAGGTATAGATGGTTAGAAGCGTACGCATGAAATTTTTACTCACCACAGGTGCTTGTTGTGGGACTTTTGACACCATAAAAGGTGTTGTGCACTTATAGTACACTATAAGGGGGTCTCATGCATTTTACTCAATTTTTTTAATATAGGGTCCAATGCACTTTTAATAGATCATAAGGAGATTATCAGGAGGGTATGATGCTCTTTTGATTAATAATTACAATTAAAAGTTAAGAATTTATTGAAAAATGATCAATTTATTAAAGGTATATTTGTTTCAATCTAAGATTTTTACTCTTCAGTCTCAATTTTTCATCAAACTATATTGCAATATGCTCATTCATTATCATTTAGACAAAAAAAGTATTTAAAAAATTGAAAAAGAAAAAATTGATGGCCCTCGTGATGCTGCAGGTATGATATGTGTTATTTTGATATTTAACAAAAAGATCTCTTTCAATTTAGTCATTCATGAATTATTAGTATTTCGTTAATTCAATCTTCTATCTACAACAGTACACATATATACCCATAAAAATAAAAATAAAAATAATGTTAACTGTTAAAAAACAAAATAAAAAATTAAAGAAACTATTGGGGACCACGTCTCTGAAAAATTATAGTGCATGTAGTTAATATAAATTTTGTACTTATACGTATATGATTTAACTTTAACTATCCATTATGATGGATAAAAGATAATATTAAAAAATGAAATGAGTTGAGGGCCTCTTAACCATTTTATTATTATGGATAGATAGATATATATCATTCCCATATCTATAGTCAAAGTGTGCTTTTTGTGTGTGGCTTGCTTGCATTGACAGGCATCCTACCAAATATCGTCTTCTTGAATGGGGTGTGGTCAAAGATGCAAAATGCGTTTTTGTGGCATCGATTTGGAAGATATAATGCCCTTACTTCTAGAATCTGGAAATGGTATTGTTTTCGCATGAGGTGGAGCTACCCTGCTTTAAACTGGAATGTTTTGATTCAAGAATTGAGTTTGATTGGCAAAGGAAAAGGTCTTCGGGCAGATTTGGTCAAGAGTGTTTTTTGTTCTATTGTGTATCAACTTTTGCAAGAGCATAATTGTAGGATCCATAATATCCAAGTTGCTTCGAAAGAACAGGTTTATGAGAAGATTAATATCGACATCAAACTTATTTTTAGTGTTAATTGTAAATATAAATATACTTTAGAAAATAAGAGTTTTTGTACTATTTGGACATTGATTTTGACTTTTATACTTGTAAAATTATTGGTGGTGAAATGAAATAAATGCTTACTGATAAAAGGCGGAAAAAAGAAAAATCATTGTCTGTTGACCCCAACTATTCAATGTATCTCTCATTCTAGACTTGATGAACCTGAAGAGAAATTTCACCAAATAAAATTGCCGGCCGGATTGACCAAAAGGAAGAATTATAGTTCTTCTCGGGTTAATGAATCAATAATACCAGTTGTTATGATGCCTTGTAAGAGAAAATTGCTAAATCGTTCAATGTCAATCATGGTTAAGCCAAATCGTCATGACTGACAATAACAAATCAACAGTGAGTCTAAAAGGATTCTTTCACACGCTTTCCAACAATTCAATAACCACAGCAAGAAACGCATCTATCATTTTCGGAGTCTCTCGCTCAATGTTTATTTTCAACTCCCCGAAACATTTCGTCAATTTCGTGTATTATCCGTTGCTCTTTCCAGTTTTTTCTTGCACGCAGAATATAAATTTGTTGACTGACCTTTTAGTAGACAAGTCTATATAGCACCCTGTAGCTATTCTATGAACAAGAATGAAAAAAGTTCCAACAAGAAAGAAGTATTTTCAAGATTTTTCAACTGACATCCTACGTCCAGCCCCTGAAGGCTGCCACTCGTCTTAGGTACTTGCACCATTAGTGCACTCTTCTTGATACTGATTCATGGCCAATAAAGATACCCTGGACAATGTTTTTCTGTCTTCAACTACTTGCCAGAATTATGATGTTTTTCTTAGCTTTAGAGGGGAGGATACACGCAAGAACTTCGTTGACCATCTATATATTTCTTTAGTTCAGTCTCATGTACACACCTTTAGGGATGATGAAGAGTTGCCAAGAGGAAAAGAAGGATTAATTCCTCTAGTGGTCCCTGAACTTTGAGCTTTGGAACAATTTAGTCTTTAAATTTTCAAATTGTGCCAGTTAGTTGGATATATGTGGTGTTGAAAATGGGAAATCTTTGCCAGACTTCCTTCTTCATAAAATTTGGATTGTGTACTTCTTCTGCATGTTGCTCAAAAGTTCCTCTTAAACACATAAATATTACTAAAAGGTGTTTTTGTCCTTGCTTAATCTTAAGGGTAATGCTACCCAAACAACGTGAAGAACTAGTACGATCAATTTAATCTACATAACACATGATATCTAAGTCACATAATGTCATTCACACTGCGCTTCACAATCTGTTTCCAGTATATGCAGTATTTTCACTTTGAATTGCTAGAAAAGGTTTGCAATTATCTTACACTTCACCACATGAAATTGGTTTTTTCTATTTTATTTTATTATTATTTTTTCTATGTATTCACAGGAATAAATCAATGTTTATCTAGAAGATTATTGAGGAAGTTATGCGCAGACCAAACCATACACACACTCACCCGGACATTGCCGTCTATCTTGTTGGAATAGAATCTCGTGTTGAAGAAGTACGTATGGTCAATATTAGGTGTTGGTTCAAAAGTTGTCCGTATGATCGACGTTTGGGAATGGGTAGAACAGGGAAAACAACTATCGCAAAAGCTGTATATAACAGTCTTTCATCTATTTGGAAAATATTGTTCTCTTGTAGATGTTAGAGAGGATAACTTGTCGAAGAAAAATAACTTGCCCGAGAAAAATAACTTATTAGATGCATTTTTCTGCCAAGTTGAATTCCTTTCATGGATGAGCCAATCACCATGACAAACGATGAAACAAGTCAACAATGGGTTTCTAAAAAATAACCTTTTTTCATACGTTTTCCAACACAATTCGATTGCCAAAACAAGAAATGCATCTATCATTTTGGGAATCTTTTGGTCTATGCTTATTTCAACTCTCCGGAGCATTTCATCGATTTCGTGTGACGTGTGTCACCTGTTACTCTTTCCAGTTGTCTTGGATACGAAATATAACTTTATTCATCATTTTTCACTTGAGAAGTCTAAAGCACCCTGTGGCTACTCTATGAACAAGAATGGGGAGTTTCATAACTAGAAAATAAGTACTGTCAAGATTTTTCGACAGAATCACTATATTTTATCAAACTTATCCTACATCCAACCTCTAAAACCTGCCATACATCTAAAGGACTTGCCACATCGCACTCTTTCTTGATATTGATTCATGGCCGATAAAGGTACCTTGGACAACGTTCTTGTGTGCTCAACTACTCGCTGGAATTATGATGTTTTTCTCAGCTTTAGAGGAGGACACACGCAAGAACTTCGCTAACGATCTATATGTTTCTTTAGTTCAGGCTCATTTACACACCTTTTAGTATGATGAAGAATTGCCAAGAGGAAAAGAAATTTCGGCTGAACTTCATAAAGCAATCCAGGAGTCAAGATCTTCTATTGTAGTTTTCTCCAAAAATTATGCTTCTTCTAGATGGTGCCTTGATGAGCTTGTTGAGATCCTCAACTGCAAAAAGGCTAAAGGCCAATTAGTCCTTCCTATATTTTACGACATTGATCCATCCGATGTACGTAAACAGAGCAGGCGTGTGCCAGAAGCATTAGCTGAACATGAAAAACATTTCGGAAATGAAGTGGAGAAGATTGTGAAGGGGAGAAAGGCACTAATTGAAGCTGCGAATCTATCAGGATGGGATATTTGTGGTGTTGAAAATGGGTAATCTTTGCTGGATTTCCTTTTTCTTAAAATTTAAATTATGTACTTAATTGTGCATGCTGCTAAAAGTTCCTCTTAAACACATAATAAGATTACTAGAAGTTGTATTTGTCCTTGCTCAATCATATGGTAATGCTACCCAAACTAAACGAAGAACTAGTACACTCAATTTGATCTACATAACACATGATGTCTAAATCACATAATGTCATTGACGCTGGCTGTCACAATCAATTTTCAATATATGCAGTATTTCCACTTTGAAATGCTACAAAGGGTTACAATTATCTTAGACTTCACCCAATGAAAGCGTTCTTTCTATTTTATTTTTGATGTATTCATAGGAAAAAATCAATGTTCATCCAGAAGATCATCGAAGAAGTTGTGTGTAGACTAAACCATACATACCTAGACATTGCTGCCTACCCTGTTGGTGTAGATTCTCGTGTTGAAAAAGTATTGTCACTATTAGGCATTGGTTCAGAAGATGTCCGCATGATTGGCATTTGCGAAATGGGCGGAATAGGGAAAACAACTATTGTAAAAGCTGTATCTAACAAGGTCTTTCATCTATTTGAAGGATATTGTTTTCTTGCAAATGTTAGAGAAGTTGCAGAAAGTTCCAATGGACTTTATGTTTTGCAGAAGGAACTTCTTTCAAAAGTTCTAAAGAGAAAGTGTAATAAATTTAATAAATTTAGCAATGCTGTTGAAGAGGTTAATCTCATAAAAAAAAAGATTGTAAGCAAAAAGAGTCTTCATCATCATAGATGATGTGGATCAACTAATCCAATTAAACACCTTAGCAAGGAGTTGTGAGTGGTTTGGTTCAGGAAGCCGGATCATTGTAACGACCAGAGATGAGCATTTGCTAGATGAAATTAGAGTACACGAGAAGTACAAGGTGAATGAATTGGCTGTGGATGAATCTATAGAGTTATTCAGTTGGCATGCTTTTAGAAAAATCACCCTAATAGAGGAATATATGGAGCTCTCATGTGACATTGTACACTACAGGAGGGCTTCCCTTAGCTCTCAAAATTTTGGGCTCCCATTTATTTGGAAGAACTGTGCTAGTATGGGAAAGTGCAATTAAAAAATTACAACAAATCCCTTATAACCAAATTCAAAAAAAGCTCAAAATAAGTTTTGATGGCCTAGATGATAAAGAAAAACAGACCTTTCTTGATATTGCATGCTTTTTCATCGGAATGGAGGAAGAGTATGTCATCAAGATATTGGATAGTCGTGGCTTCTACCCTAGAATTGCAATTAGTGTTTTAACAAGCAGATTCCTAATGAATGTGGATAAAGGTAATAAGTTGAGGATGCATGACCTAGTCCGAGATATAGGAAGGGATATCATTCGCCAAGAGTCTCCTAATGAGCCAGGAAATATCAGTAGATTATGGTTCCATGAAGATGTATGTACTACATTACAAAAACACAAGGTATGACGTCTATTTAGCTTTGAGAGTTGTCAATTGTTATTTCTTCTGGTGATTTAGTTATAGTCATATAAATCATATAAATACTTGTATGTCCTTAAATTTGATTAGTAAACCAATTTTCTTTTTCCTTTGCTCTTTGAAAAACAAGGGAACTAGAGCAATTGAAGGCATATCCTTGGTCCTACCAAAGTTAAAGGATGGACAATTTAGTACTAAAGCACTTTTTAAAATGGACAATCTGCAAATCCTTCAAATTAATTATGTGCATCTTCATGGAAGTTATAGCCTTCTACCTAAGGATCTAAGGTGGCTTTGTTGGCAGCATTGCCCTTAACATGCTTCCCTCTCAATTTTCAATTAGAAAATTTGGTCGCTCTAGATATGAAACATAGCCGTTGCAAGGAAGTCTGGCAGAGTAAAAAGGTGTATCATCTTTTACATGTATAAGATTTTGAATAACCATATATGTACCTATTATGCACTCAAAGAATGCGCAAAATATCTTTTCATTTTTTGTTAGTGATAGGTCTTGGCCAACTTGACGATCCTAGATCTCTGTCATTCGCAGTCTCTTACCAAAACTCTAGACTTCAGTGGAGCACCTTTACTTGAGAAATTACTTCTTGAAGATTGTAGAAGTTTGAGAAAGATTCACCATTCAATTGGACTCTGAGCAGACTTGTTCATTTAAATCTCAAAACTGCAACAAACTAAGGCATCTTCCCAACAGTATTTGTAGGGTAAAGGCCCTTGAGTATTTGAATCTCACCGGTTGTGTAGAACTAAACCAGTTGCCCAAGGACATGGGATATATAGAGGGCTTGAGAGAACTTCTTGCAGGGGGAACAGCTATTAAGAGACGCCTATTCAATTGGATTTCTAAAGAATCTTAAAATTATAGCTCTGCAGGATGCAACAAAAAGAACAACCCAATCCTTGTTGTAAGTCTTTTCATCTTGGATATTGCCAGCAATTTCCATCGTGCGATTCTTACCACCTTCCATTTTAGATTTACACTCAATAAGAGAGTTGGCTCTCTCCAACTGCAGCTTGTCTAATGGAGATATTCCTGCTGAAATAGGGAACTTATCATCATTGGAACAACTGGATTTAACTAAAAATAACTTTTCTAGCCTGCCATCCACCCTCTCTCAACTATCTAAACTAAAATGGCTTTGGTTGGGTAATTGTAGGAGCCTTTCATCAGTCTCCAAACTTCCATCCAACCTATCCTTCTTCTTTACCAATAATTGCACAAAGACTTGAAAAGTCGGACTTGCCGACCTTCAATAAATTCCAAGTCATTTTTCTTGAAATTCACAACCTATCGAACTTTAAATTTGAACCTCCTATGGGTCTACGTGGTTATGCTAATCTGGCAGCTATCTTCAAAGATAACATCTTTTAGGTATATATATCTCTCTCTCTTCCCCCCTCCCGCCCCAATCCAAACGGGCCCTAGTAGATTTTCTGTCTAGTGAGCCACTAGCCCAATCTAAATCAGAAAAGGTTGTGAGCTGGAAAGATGTAGGCCTAAGAAGAATGCCCTGAGAATATGTTCCTTTAACAAACGTCAGCATTTTCTTTAGAGTAGAGAAGTCGAATTGTGTGGGCTGGTGCACTTGTCGACAAATTGAATTGACAACAAATTGAAGATCAGGTCTTGTAATTGTACGGTATTGAAAAGCCCCAACAAAGCTCCGAAATGTGTAGGGTTAGAGTAAGATGCCTGCTGCAGTGATTTTTTAACTCTATTGGAACATCAGAATTATAAATTAAAAAAGAAAAAAGAATATAATCAACGGTAGAATAGAGTGATGAGGTAATTGGAAAAGAAAAAATATATATATTAATACAGATATAAATTTGTAATATTATATCATATCATATCAATATCGAAGCTCGTACATTATCTTTGGAATACACTCTTATATTATATAAAAGAGAGTACATGTCTTTTCAATTAATACCACATGTCTTTGTGCCATTAAATTTTTTTTCCCTCCCAAAAAACTTTTAGGACATTCCTTCCGTCAATTATTTCCTAATCTATTTCCTTTTTCTCATATCAAATCATTTATTATATTTTATTTTTTCAATTTAAATGTTCAATTCAAAAATCGCTCGCGGAAAGAATATAACGACATGTGTGCATTTTTTCAACATCACATATATAACCCGCGTTCTCCCATATGTTCAGTCATACATCTAAATGCATCAACTTTTTCAGTGTCTATGTCATTAATTACTTTTATGTCCTCAACTCAATGAATGATGTGGATGTAATGATAAGGACTTAAATTATCGTAAATTGAATCCTGGACGTAAATTGCACTGTGAATATTATCGTAAACAATTTTGTTTCGATCATTTGTTTTCTATATATTTGTCAATTAAAATTTTGTTTACGTATAAATAATTTAAATTGATAAAATTAAATAGTGAACTCTTCGAATTGCATGGGGTACACCTAGTATAAATATATTGTGGACGATTCTGTTGGTTTGCAGCCATGATTGCTAGTTCTTTTTTCATTTTTCTTTCTTCCCTTTGGGTTAGAAAAAAATTATCAGTCAGTACATACTTGATCAATATTCTTTTTGCAAGCTTTTGCTACTTTGGCATATATTTTTTTTTATTTCCTCGGAATATTTCAAAGGTGATAAAAATCATATTTGCTTATTCATTTTCTTTGTTAATTAATTAAATTATTTTTTGAACAAAGAACTCGTATTGATAGTCAACGGTCATATATTTGTCATTATAGTCCGAAATCACTCATGTTCATGCCACCTAATCAATGTATCTCCAATTCTAATATTTCTTGTCAAAGAAAGGTTCAAAGGAAGACTTTGAAGCTGAAGAGACAAGACTGAAGACTTTCAGAATGGTTCTTTGAATTCATGGCACTCGGTAGCGGGCAAAAAGAGATGCTAATTGAGAGTGCGTGTAAGCTCAAAATTGTCTTTTAAAATTACGGTTGTTTGTGAGGCTTATCAGTCTTAAGTTTCTTTACATCTAAAAGCTGTCATTACTAACGAATTGAACTCTTTGATTTTACTTCATGGCTGGCAATAGCACCGTGAACATTGTTTCTACGCATTCAACTGCTCGCTGAAATTAAGTATTTTTGACATGACCGGCAAGAAAGCAAGAGAAACACTTTTTTCTAACTTTAATTATTTTGGATAAGATAAAATATTAAGATGTATGATCAATTATTTATAAATTTATGATACTATTTCTTAATTAATTTACATCTTTAAAATTTTAAAATTAAGACGTAATAGAAATAATCTAGCATTTCCTTCTGACGGTATGACACGTTATTCTTTCATGTGTTATGGTACAAGAAAACTATGATGTCATTTAATTCAAATAGACAAGATTGAAGACTTTCAAAATGACTTTGGACTTTGAAGTCATGGCACTCAGTAGTGTGAGAAAGACTTACTAATTCAGAGCTTTAACAATAAATTTTTAGTTTTTTTAAATTTAAAAATAAAAATACAAGAAAATGATAAAAAAAAATAAACTTCTATTCATTTTTCTCTTTCTTCTTTCTCAGCGTCAAGTGCTGCGCTAATTTGTTCATTATTTTTTTTTTTGGGAGCTGAGCGCGTGTAAACGCGCGGGAGAGATGTATGAACCTTGTGTGGCACACAGTGCTCGGGTGCACGATATCGGACCTGCACTTTTAATTATTTTAACGATTAAATTAGCTCAAACCCCAAAAATGAAAGCTTTAAATCTGCCTTTTAGCTTTCCATTGGCGTTTGAATCTGCTCAATTCAAGTTCTGACTGAAAAATTATGGCCAAATACTAAAACAGTTAAATTTTCTCCAAAATTCTGCCTTTATTCTATCTATAAAAATAATTAAAAAATACACCTATTAGGTAGAATTTGTTCCACTAAAATTCAATCAACCAAAAAATTGAAGTTTAAGAAGTATACAAGCACAATTAAAAATTAAGCATATTAATACCGTGTCAATGTTGCAAGTGTTAGATTTTTTTTTTAATTTTATATTTTATGTGATTAAAAATTACAGTTAAAGGTTAAGAAATTTTATTGAGAAACAATCAATTTATTAAAAGTATATTTATTTCAACCTCCGACTTTTACTTTTCAGTCTCAATATTTTGTCTAACCATTATGCTCTCTTGTTATAATTTAGACACAAAAAAAAACATAAAAAATTGAAAAAGAAACTGACAGGAAGCAACATTTAATCAATATTATGGATGATTTTAGTAGATGCTAAGAAAATTAACAAACAGAACATAGGAAAAAGTTAAAGAAGCGATAGGCATTGATACAAAATACTGAAAAGAATTACAAAGCGTGAAGGTGCGACATGGTATGCTCCATTATTACATGTGTGTTAAGAGACAAAACAAAATAAAAGAATATATAGAAGAAGCAATTTGCCTTTTGGTAAAAGAAATATTATATAAGATTTTAAAGGATAGCACTACTCAACTGTTATAAGATGTAGCTCAACCGATAGTCACGTTAAAAAAATTCAGACTAACAGTTAAGAAAAAATCAAAATATGAAAAAACAAACATGAAAAAAAAAATTGAAACAAACATGGCAACCTTCAAAAATTATAATGTATGCTACAAAAAGAAACAAAATATAAAAAATTAAAAGTAATTGAGAACTTATACACAATATAAGACTAAAAAGAAAAAGAAAAAGAAAAAGAATAATTCATAAGAATAGTTCTGAACAGATTGTATAAGTGCTTTAGAATTCTTTGGGGGAAAGAAAAACGTGAGTCAATGCATAGTGTTCAAAATCAATCATTTTACCATATGGTAGCCCGACGACTCATGCGGTGCTGCAGCTATGATATTATTTTGATATTTCTATATTTTATCTAAATGTAAAGTTAAATATTGTAAATTATACCATGATCTCATATAAGGTATTCATTCATTAAGTATCATACTCTCTCATATATTAAAAAAAAAAAACATTCAGCTAATATGCGTTTCTCTCTTTCGTCCAATTTCTCTCTCTTCGTTTTTCTCTTTCCACACTTGTCTCTTATTCTCTTATTTGCTTCACCGGTGACACCGCCAATCATCTCACGCCGAATAAAGATCACCATAAAATTCATCTTTCTTCACTGATCGTAATGATGTGCATCATGTTCAAGAAAACCTCTTTCGTGTTGATCCACCATTAAAGTCCATAGTCTTCTTTCTCATGCTGGCGAATATTTCGACATCATCTCGTTGTGCCGTAAGTACCAATCTCTTCCTCTCATCGTCACGATTCTAACCGTACCTCTCACGTGGTGTTTGAACACTCCAAGATCAATTTGTCATTAAAAGCTACCTTCACCTTCAAGTATGCATACATACAGATATGTTTGTGTTTGTGTGTATGAATAAATAGTTGTGAGGTAATGAATAAATATTTAATATATATATATATATATATATATATATATGTAAGTCAGTGAACAAATAATTATGGGTTAATAAACAAATAATTATTTAACAAATAGTTGTATAGTAGTGAACAAATAATTGTGGTGTATTGAACAAATATTTGATGAATATATGAAAGTCAGTCAACAAATAGTTATAGGATAGTGAGCAAATAATCAATGAACAAATAGTTATGCGGTAGTAAATAAATGTTTACTGTGTGAATAGTAGTAGGTGGAGCAAAATGATTAATGAAAAAACACCTTGTGAGGGATTATGATATAAGGGCTCGATAAATTGTTAGCCATTACATACTTGATCAAAATTGTTTTGCAAGCTTCTGGTACTTTGATGTATTTTTTTTTTTTAAATTTCTAAGGTGATAAAAATCGTTTTTGTATGTAGACTAAACCATATATACTTGGATGTTGCTGCCGACCCTGTTGGAATATATTCTCGCGTGGAAAAAGTACTATCACTATTATGCATCGATTCAAAAGATGTCCGCATGATTGGTATTTGTAGAATGAGAAGAATAGGGAAAACAACTATTATAAAAGCTGTGTACAACAAAATCTTTCATCTATTTGAAGGTAGTTGTTTTCTTGCAGATGTGAGTAGTGGCAGACCTTGCATGAAAATTTTCGGGGGTAAACTATTGCCTGAATAATGACATACCTCTACAGGGCTCCACTACATACTATTCTGTTTTCTTTTTGATATTTGAATTCATCAATAATATAATTCAAATAAAAAATTTCAGTAATTTTCTTTTTAATATGAAAGAATAAATTATCGGAAAAAACTTATCTTCTATTTACAGAGTATTATTTTCACGCACTTCAT
This sequence comes from Cordia subcordata, assembly GCA_028554755.1. Lineage (NCBI taxonomy): Eukaryota > Viridiplantae > Streptophyta > Magnoliopsida > Boraginales > Cordiaceae > Cordia > Cordia subcordata. Next base: position 8,404,749 of record JAPTOF010000010.1, on the reverse strand, counting down.
TGCTAAAGATGCATTTTCATGTTAACCATCAAGCTTAGTGGATCTAAGCCTTATGGTACTTGCCAAGGATCAATAAATACTAGTCTAACTTGCGTGTTTAAAATTCTAAGTTTATAACGAAACATTAGTAATCAACTATATTATTGACCTTATGATGCCTTGTAAGAGTGAACTGCTAAATTGGTCAATGTCATTCGTGGATGTGCCAAATCATCACGACGGACAAATAAGACTTCTTGAGTGGTTGGCCCGCAATGAGAATTCCTAGTGATGAGAATTCTTTCACGCATTTTCCAAAATTTCTATGGTGGACAAGTGTACAGCGCCCTGTATATACTCTATGAATAAGCATGATTTTTCTACAGTTCTTTAGTGGTTGATTAATTCTTTAGTGGACACGTTTGCCAACAATTTTGAAGGTTTTTTCTACAAAACCACGATAGTTTTAACAGTCTTATATTCTTTAGTGCACCTTCTAAAGACTGCCATTCATCTAAAGAACTTGCACCATTGTACTCTTTCTTGATAGTGATTCATGGCCGACGAAGGCACCTAGACAAAGTTCCTGCGTCTTCAACTTCTCGCTGGAATTACGATGTTTTTCTGAGCTTTAGAGGGGAGGATACACGCAGGAACTTTGTCAACCATCTATACATTTCTTTAGTTCAGGCTCATGTACACACCTTTAGGGATGATGAAGAGTTGCCAAGAGGAAAAGAAATTTCAGCTGAACTTCAGAAAGCAATCCAAGAGTCAAGGTCTTCTATTGTAGTTTTCTCAAAAAATTATGCTTCTTCTAGATGGTGCCTTGATGAGCTTGTTGAGATCCTCAACTGCAAAAAGGCTAAAGGGCAATTAGTCCTTCCTATATTTTACGACATTGATCCATCCGATGTACGTAAACAGAGCGGGAGTGTGGCAGAAGCATTAGCTGAGCACGAAAAACATTTTGGAAATGAAGTGGAGAAGATTGTGAAGTGGAGAAAAGCACTAACTGACGCTGCAAATCTATCAGGATGGGATATATGTGGTGTTGAAAATGCGTAATCTATATTTGCTAGATTTCCTTTTTCTTAAAATTTAGATTATGTCTCTTTTTGCAAATTAAATACAGATTATGTAGTTGTGCATGTTGGTCAGAAATTCCCTTAAACACATAATAAGATTACTAGAAGGTGCATTTGTCCTTGCTTAATCTTATGATATCTAAATCACATAATGTCATTCACAATGGGTATCACAATCAGTTCCCAATATATGCAGTATTTCCACTTTGAATTGCTAAAAGATTTGCAATGATCTCAGACTACACTAAATGAAAGCATTCTTTCTATTTTATTCTTGATGTGTCCATAGGAAAAAATCAATATTTATCCAGAAGATCTTTGAGGAAGTTGTATGTAGACTAAACCATACGTACTTGGACGTTGCTGTCTACCCCATCGGAATAGATTCTCGTGTTGAACAAGTACTGTCACTACTAGGCATTGGTTCAGAAGATGTCCGCATGATTGGCATTTGTGGAATGGGCGGAATAGGGAAAACAACTATTGCAAAAGCCATATATAACAAAGTCTTTCATCTATTTGAAGGATATTGTTTTCTTGCAGATGTTAGAGAAGTTGCAAAAAGTTCCAATGGACTTGTGGTTTTACAAAAGGAACTTCTTTCAAAAGTTCTAAAGAGAGAGTGCAATAAGTTTGGCAGTGCTGCTGAAGGGGTTAATCTCATAAACAAAAGATTGCAAGCGGAAGAGTCTTCATCGTCATAGATGATGCGGATCAACTAATCCAATTAAACACATTAGCAAGGAGATGCGAGTGGTTTGGTTTAGGAAGCCGGATCATTATAACGACTAGAGATGAGCACTTACTAGATGAAGTTAGAGTACACCGGAAGTACAAGGTGAATGAATTGGCTGCGGATGAATCTCTAGAGTTATTCTGTTGGCATGCTTTTCGAAAAACTTCCCCAACAAAAGAATATAAGGAGCTCTCATGTGACATTGTACACTACACTAAAGGGCTTCCCTTGGCTCTTGAAATTTTGGGCTCTTATTTATTTGGAAGAACTGTACTAGTATGGGAAAGTGCAATTAAAAAATTGCAACAAATCCCTGAAAATCAAATTCAGGAAAAGCTCAAAATAAGTTTTGATGGCCTAGATGATAAAGCAAAGCAAGCGTTTCTTGATATTGCTTGCTTTTTCATAGGAATAGAGGAAGAGTATGTCATCAAGATATTAGACAGTCGTGGCTTTTATCCTAGAATTGCAATTAGTGTCCTAACAAGCAGATTCCTCCTTAAAGTGGATAAAGGCAATAAGTTGAGGATGCATGACCTAGTTCGAGATATGGGAAGGGATATAATTCGCCTGGAGTCTCCTAATGAGCCAGGAAAACGCAGCAGATTGTGGTTCCAAGAAGATGTATATAATACACTAGCAAAACACAAGGTATAATGTTATATTTGGCTTTTAAAGTTCTCAATCTTTATTTCTTCTGTCATTTAGGTACATGTGGCATCACAGCTCTAACATAATCTTGCACTTGGGTGTAACCTTTGATAGTCATATATATACTTGTATCTCACCAAATTTGATCACTAAATTGTCTCTCTTTTTCCTTTGTCTTTGAAAAACTAGGGAACTGGAGTAATTGAAGGCATATCCTTGGTCCCACCAGAGTTACAGGATAAGCAATTTAGTACTAAAATGCTTTCTAAGATGGATAATCTGCAAATTCTTAAAATTAATCAAGCCCATCTTCATGGAAATTATAGCCTTCTATCTAAGGAACTAAGGTGGCTATATTGGCAGCACTGCCCTTTAACATGCTTTTCTCTCAATTTTCAATTAGAAAATTTGGTTGTTCTAGATATGCAACATAATAGCTGCAAGGAAGTCGGCATGGTAAAAGGTATATCATCTTTTACTATGAGATTTCAAATAAACATCCTTGTGCATATTATGCACTCAAAGAATAGGAAAAATAGCTTCTCATTTTTGTTCGTGACAGGCCTTGGCTAACTTGATGATCCTAGATCTCTGTCATTCGCAGTCTCTTACCAAAACTCCAGACTTCAGCGGAGCACCTTTACTTGAGAAATTACTTCTTGAAGATTGTAAAAGTTTGAGAAAGATTCACCATTCAATTGGACTCTTGAATAGACTTGTTCATTTGAATGTCAAAGACTGCAGCAAACTAAGGCATCTTCCCAACAACATTTGCAGGGTAACAACCCTTGAGTATTTAAATCTCACTGGTTGCATAGAACTAAACAAATTGCCCGAGGACATGGGATATATGAAGTGTTTGAAAGAACTTCTTGCAGGTGGAACGTCTATTAAGAGACTGCCCTATTCAATAGGATTTCTAAAGAATCTTAGAAGTGTAACTCTGCAAGGATGCAACAGAAAGAGAACAACCAAATGCTTGTCAGTCTTTTCATCTTGGTCATTGCCAACAAATTCCATTAGATTCTTTCCAACTTCCATTTCAGGTTTGCATTCAATAAAAGAGTTGTTTCTCTCTAACTGCAACTTGTCTGATGGAGATATTCCTGCTGAAATAGGAAACTTATCATCATTGGAACAACTGGATTTAACTAACAATAACTTTTCTAGCCTGCCATATGCCCTTTCTCAACTATCAAAAGTAAATTGCCTTTGGTTGGGTGGCTGTAGAAACCTTTCATCAATCCCTAAACTTCCACCCAACCTATCATACCTAAATACCAATAATTGCACATCACTTGAAAAGTTAGATCTACCAAGCTTCAGTAAAGTCCAAATCATTTGTCTTGATTTTTGTAGACAACGCAAAAGTTGTGGCCTCACGAGCTTTATACTTGCAACTCCTACTGGTGTACGTAATTATACAAATCTGATAGCTATCATCAAGGATAAGTTCTTTAAGGTATCTCTCTCTCTCTCTCTCTCTCTGAGCCTTGGATGAAGCCATAAAGAGATTAATGTAAAACTAATATCTTTCGTGATTCAATTGAAACAGGGACTGATGCCCTTGCACATTCACCAAGTGACAGCTGAAATAGCACGATGGTTTAGTTATCAATTTACCGGACTGTCGATTTGTTTTGCCATGCCAATGGATATGAAGAATAAATTCCTGGGGATGAATCTTTTCGTTGTTACTGGAGGTGATGAAATAACTGAAGTGATTGATGCTCCTACTGCCACTATATGTCATAAAACTCATGGCGTTCAAGCCTGCGGATCCTTTTATATGTTAGTGCCATGAGAACTACTAAAGAACATTTATGGTTGAGCTACACGCCAAAACGTTCACTTGATCTTCTATTCAATGGTGGAGAAAGAATCGAGGTCTTTGTCAAAAAAAATCCAAACCTTGAAGTGAAGAAGTTTGGGGTTCACCTAGTATATAAAGAAGTAGAAGATAGAGGGATTGAGGAGTAGCAAAAGTAGTTAAGGCTATCTCCCTCAGATGGGAGGTCGTGGGTTCAATCCTATAAAAGTGGGGGTTTTGAGAAAAAAAAAAGTAGAAAAGATAGAGAAGTATGGCATCAATCTTTGGAAGATGAAGAATAAAATTCTTAGGCAAAAGATTTTCTATTTTTCTCTGTGTTTCCCAATCAAGTTTCAAGAGCCATGTAACTCTCAAACTTCGGGGCTTCTACAAAATTGGCTCTTTAGTCTAGCTGAGCTTTATTAGGCATTGTAATTCAACGAAGCCAAATAAATTTCGAAGAGGAGTGGCAGAAAATTGGTTGCTCCTCAAGTTAGAGAGTCACATTTACTGACCCTCTCAAGATAAGTTGTTTGAATCTTTCCATCTTCTGTCTACTATTTGTTAAGTCTCTTGATAAGTTCAGTTTTGTTGTCTTTTCCAATATTTTTATTTTTATTTTTATTTCCACAAAACTGCTTTTATTGTAGTTGAGAGTGAACTACTTGGCTTTGTCCTTGTGGATTGTAATGCTTGCTAACTGAATGTTTTGATTATCTAAATAGATGCTTTGCTTTAAAATATAGATCTTTTCCACTTCTCATATAGTAGATGAAGTTTGGTTAGGAGCGTAGGTTCACATTTAACTGTTACGAACGCTAACAAATCCTGAATGCTACAGTACTCATGTTATCAAAACTCCCACACAAACATGTTTTAAAAATAAAGGGGGAATATGAGAGGATTTTAAGATAAATCTCACAGAAGTCTAATATATTTACAGCTTGTTACTAAATTACTTAGCTAAAAGTCCTCAAGGGCTAGCAATATTGCCGCACTGATTTACTCTTAGAATTCACTCTGAAAACAATTTCTTTAGAGAATAATAATATAAAAAAAACATCACTGTAAGAATCATATCAGGAAAAAAATTAGGTTCAAGAAGAAAAGCCACCACAAGTTCTTTAGATTTATAAAATGCCATTCTCCTTTTAGTTTAAGACAAGGTCTGCAACCATCACTAGGAGAATCATATCAAGAAAACAAGGTATTGAGTGAATAAAACGTCAACAAGGCATGGAATGGTGTATGAGAGAGAGAGACACAGTCACTTAAACTCACTCCCTTACTTTTCTTTAAAATATGTAGTCCAGACAAGCTATAAATGTTTCTCAAATAAATGACACAGGTCACTTACCAATTACCAGTTAACATCACCCAATTTCATATCCAGATTTTGGTTGAAGTGAACCTTCAAGATCTCTTTACCATGGAGGAGCCATCGTCAAAACCAGAAATCGTGTCCACTATAAGTAGTCCAAATTGACAACAACAATCATCTCTGATCATTGAGAATATTGCTATGTGTTACTCTTTAAGCCTAGACCTCTGGACACGTGAGCCACACTAGGGTTATAAGTGTCACCAATAACTATTTGGACATTTAAATCAACTGACTCAAAGTTACAACACTCACTTATAAGTCACAAAAATACCAATTAGAAACCGAACACTATACCAAGTGTGATGATGTTCAAATCACAATGCGGGATTTAAAAGGGAAAAGAAAATAAAAGAATATTTTTGGTGGTTATTTTTGCTTGAATAAATGCTTACTAATAATAGCCATTCTTGTGCAAAAAGCACACAATAAAATAAGGTGTGGTCAAGATCTTATTCGACTAGAAATGAAAGAGTAAAAGATACGTTTACAACACTTAACATCATGCTAAGCAGAAATAAAACAAAGAGAAATCAAGTGTAGTATAGCTATCTTTCAACAGTTATGCTGGGTAAAAATGGGGTGTAAACGAGATGAAATAAACAAGAAATTTAAGACACAATTGACATAGTTTGGCCTATATCTAGTTCACAGGCAAAATGGAGAATTTTATTAAGACAACATCAATAATTAATACAAGATGGACTCTCACTCTAACTTTAATCGCTCTCTTTGCTAACTGCCTCTTGGCTCTCTCTTTTTCCACTCACCTATTACAATAGGCTAAGCACCTGTTTGCAAGACATAGAGACTAGAAAATAGGACAACACACAATTGTGGTAGAATACAAACAATGTGAAGCTCGAAAAGAAGGCAAGACAATAAATAAGGCAGGTCTTCCTATGTTCCTTGTGTTACAATTAGAATATGGGCCAAATCTTACAAAACTCCACCTTAGACAATATTCACTCCCTATCGACCAACCTCTTCTTCACCAACTAGCCCATTTGCGCTCAACACTTTGCATTGCCTATACATGCAATACATAGCAGCCGTCTGAGCAACCTCTTCATTGCCCTCTAGCATCCTTGTAGCGCTACATTTCCACTACCTACATTGCTCGTAAGTGAAAGACCTCAAGTGTCTATGATATCGTTCTCAGCCTCGATGCTAACAACACTTGACTCAAGAATATTGCGCATATGCTCCACCCCGTCTCCAAAACCATGAAGAGACTTCATTTCTTTACACATAGTACCCCTCAACTAGGCCACCCTTGAACCATCTTCAACCTCACCATGGAACCCTTGCTCATCCATTCTCATCGTTGCAACATTCAAAGCATAAGCCGCCTAATATTTTCCATCTTCGAGGGATTCTTCATCATGTCCACACTGCTCAGTAACAATATCACACTACATACTTCGAGATACATATTCACCTTGTATCTCCTCCTACTGATTCAATTGGACTGAACCATTGCCATCCTTTAGTGCTCCAAAAGCATTACCACGTAGCTCTACGTACTCTATGGAACTTTTCTGTCTATCTTCCACCCAACACCCTTAACTATACAACCATCAAGAACATATAGACTTTCTACCAAAACCCTCTTAAGAGTAACTAGGGGCCCCTACACATTTTAAGAACTTCATTCTTGCAATGAAACCTGCATTTATGAGAATCTAATTGCCTACCAACACTTAAAATGTCTGATAGTGCCATCAAACATCTTGATCTTCACGATGCAGGTTTTAACTGCCTCCAATGTGAGGTCATTCCCAAGATAGACTTTTCCACTCTTTTCGAAATGAGCAGAAAACCAAGCTCTTTTAGGACACATGTGAAACGTAGCACTAGAATCAAGAATCCACTGATCTTGCCATTATTCTACAGTGATAAACTAGACATCTTCAATACCGTCAGAACTTTTATCATTAGCATTGTCTACCACGTTTGTTAATTCCTTCTTATCTTTCTTCAGGCAAAGGTTCCTAAAGTAACCTCGTTCATTTCACTCAAAACACGCCACATGTTTTGTCATCGATTTTGACTTCCATGAAGATCGCCCCTTTTTTGTGTTTCATTAGGCCTCAACCTATGTTTCCTTATCTGGCTATCTCGAGCAGTACATCATAAAGATGCACATGTGTATTGCACTTATAACCCTCTCCTCTAGTTCCTCATTTTCCTCCGCTTTCAACTCTTTCTTGACTTTGCCTTCAAGCACTTTCCAAAATCCCTGGATGACCATGAAAGCCTTGAACTTAATCTTCCAAACACTAAAGCTGCCCTTCCCATCAAATTTCTCTATCTTGAACTTCGTCAAAGTCGAACTCATCTTCATCTCTCCAAAACACACAGCTCATAATAGAATTTGGTCAAACCGTCTGTAAAATTGAACTTAGCAAGCAATAAAGCCATTGTACCCCTCTGGAAAACTCTGGTCAACCTGGTCAAATGTGGTCAAACTTGATGATATCCTAAAAAGCATACCCTTAAGCGAATTTTGCAAAGCGAGTCCAAAACGAACTCAGTGGATAAAAAATGTTAAGGTAAGTTTGGTCAAACTTCAATAAAACCTAGTCAACGGTCAAAGTCAAACGTGGTCAAATATGGTCAAACAAGTCATAGCAGTTTCCATGTATGCGTGACACTAGATCAACCCTCTTCGTTCACATTTTTCGTGCTCTCATGTGTCCAAATTTTTGCGACAAGTCCATGCACCAAATTCAACAAATTTTTCGTGTGTTTTTCATATACGCACAACATAGCTCTCAATTATAGCAGAATACAAATAAGACAAAACTAGAAAAGAAGGCAAGACAACAACTAAGGCAAGTCTTCTCATATCCCGTAGGTACCAGTTTGAATACAGGTCAAACCTCACAAATTATGTAAAAGAGAAATAACAAATTAAAGATAGAGTAATAACTATCTATATATTTTATCTCCCTACTATAATAAAAAGAATTACTTTTGTTGGTAGTACTATTCATAGATGGATTGTATTGATAATGTTGTAATAATTTCTTAAAAAGAGGCATGATTATCAACAAGAATCTATATATTGGTTGTAATGGTAAAATTGTAATTTTTCATGTTTGTCATGGCAAAATTATAATTTTATATTTACTCCCTTTTCTTTTACCTTTTTCCTTTTCTAGCAAAATGATTTATTCTCTCTTTTCCTATTTCCTTGTCAATCACATCTTTCAATCTAGATGAAATTGAATATAATTATTAATATTTCGAGTTTTGGGAGTAAAAAAATTTATTTGATTGGGTATTAAAAGTCATAAAATGAAAATTGGGTTAGTGGAAATAGTTCGAATTTTCAAGTTCAAATTTTTTATTTTTTAAAACCAAAGAAATTATTCAATTGGACAATTTTACATATATTATATTTTTTTTTCTCTTTTTCTTCTCAATCAAAATGATATGTACTCTCTCTTTTATTTCTCTGCTTGTTACACCTTTTCACTTTTGAATTTTTTTTATTTTTTTCCATTTCAGGTCAATAAATCTATTCAATTAGGTTATGGATAGAAATTCATTTGGATATTTTGAATTCAAAATTTTGAATTTTAAGAGCTAAAAAAGTATTAAATTGAATATTTAAAATCGTAAAACTTGATCCATTTTTGGATATTTGGGTTTCAAATTTTGATTTTTGATTATTTGTTATTTGTTAAGTATGGCTAATTCAGACTAGACTAAAAATAAATAGATTTGCTAAATCGTATTGTGTTAATTTAGAGGAAAATTGATTGCTCTCTATTCTGTAACACTCCATCCCACATTGGTTCTTTGTCAGATTTGTGTACACTTTATAATGGCTTGGGTTCAGTACTACTGTCATCACCGGCTTAAGCATTTTGGGCCAGTTGGTTAAGCTCAAGTGTGGTGGCAGGCCAGTAGTTGAGCCTGGGTCGTTACAGGGTGGTATTTGAGCTTAGGTTATGATCAAACTTGGATCCAGGATGGGTTTATGGGTAGACTAAGTTTATGTCATATTAAGGATCTTTTGTTATTATAATATTAAGTTAATTATGTACTAAGACTTGTGGTGTTATAGGACAATTATGGCCCCTAAGAAGAGGTCTGTGGTGAGTTCGAGCAATGTTCTATCTCCGTAAATTGATGATGAAAATGTTCCATTAGCTGAACCTGCAAGACAACATGAGATTGATGAAGAGATAGTTGAGGAGGCTGACTTTGATGGCATTACTGATGCTCTTCTCCGCCGAATGGTGCAAAAAGCACTTAACACACCTAATGAGGTGAATGATGACCAAAAAGCATTGGAGAGGTTCCTAAATATGCAACCGCCGTCATTTACTGGTGAGGAAGAAGCACAAGAGGCTAATAAGTGGTTGACCACAATGGAGGGGTTGTTTCTCACTTTAAACTTGAAAAATGGTCAAAAGTCCGATTTGCAACTTTCAAGCTGCAAGGGGTGGCTTTAGACTGATGGAACTTGCAGCGTGAAGAAATGGGCGAGGAACTCGTAGGATTGAAGCAATTTCATGAGATGTTCGAGACTGAATATTATCCAGTAGCTTATCACAATATTAAGGTAGTCGAATTCACGAACTTAAGACAAAAAGATTTGACTGTGGAGGAATACTACCGGAAATTCATTGGATTGGCTCGTTTTGCACTTTACGTGGCTCCCAATGATTATGAGAAAGCTAGAAAGTTTGAGTTGGGCTTAAATCTCAACATTCGCAGCATTGTGGCTCTCATTCGCACAAGACCTTGAAGGAGGTACTAGCAGCCACAACCTTAACTAAGAGGGATTTGAAATTGCTGCAACAATAGAGAGCTTTTTGAGTAAGAGGAAAAGTGGATTTGGCCCATCACAAGGTAAAACAGAGGAAACAATAAAAGACACATGTATCTGAGGTTAACAAAAATGCAAGCAAGTGCAATAAATGTGGTGGGTCTCATAAAATAGAAGATTGCCGCTGGATTTCTGGAGCATGTTTCAAATGTGGAAATAAGGAACATCGCATTAAAGATTGTCTAGAGATGAGAGGAGGTAATTCAAGGGTGAATAATGCTGGAAAGAAGCAACCAAACCGTGCACGCCTCTTCACCCTTAATTGTGGTAATACTCAGGCAAATGTAAGATTTGGTAAATGTGTATTATTCCTATTATGTTTGTCTTTGCTCATGTGTTATTCGATTCTGGTTCCAATTTCTCTTTTGTGTCATCTTCCTTTGCTGCATCCATGAATCTCATGCCTGAGCAATTAGAGTATCGAATATGCGTTGGAACTCCCATAGGAAAGTCTATGAAGGCAACTATAGTTTATCATAACTGTGTAATTCATATTGGAAAAAGGGAATTGTTTGCTAATCTAATTAAGATAGATTTACAAGACTTTGATTTAATTCTTGGCATGGATTGGTTAGCTACATATCATGGTCATATTGATTGCTTTGGTAATAGGGTTGTCTTTTGTAAACCGGGGGAGGAGAAATTTGAATTCATAGGTAGGACTTCCCAACCCTCAAGATTATATCATCTCTCAAAGCTCAAAAATTGGTGAGAAAGGGAAGTACAACATTTTTGGCAAGTATCATGGAGTCTGAAGGTAACAAATAAAAGGCAGAGGATATTTCCATTGTTCTGGAGTTCCCCGATGTATTTCCAGATAAAATTCCTGGTCTTCCTCTGAATCGAGAAATTGATCTCATACTAGGAACTATGCCTATATCTAAAGCACCGTATCGGATGGCATCTGTGACTTGAAAGAACTGAATGTGCAATTGCAAGAATTATTAGACAAAGGGCTAATATGCCTTAGTGTGTCGCCTTGGGGAGCACCAGTGCTTTTTGTTAAAAAGAAAGATGGAAGTATGTGCTTATGCATCGATTACTGAGAACTAAACAAGGTAACAGTTAAGAATCGGTATCCATTACCGAGAATTGATGATTTACTCGATCAATTGCAAGGGGCATTAATATTCTCGAAGATTGATTTGAGATCGGGGTATCATCAACTAAGGATCAAGGCTGAAGACATTCCAAAAACAGCCTTTCGAACGAGGTATGGCCACTATGAGTTCCTCGTGATGTCTTTTGGATTGACTAATGCTCTGGCAGCATTTATGGATCTAATGAATAGAGTCTTTAAGCCATTCCTAGACGAGTTTATGGTGGTATTCATTGACGACATTCTTGTATACTCGAAGAATTCTAAAGAGCATGAGTCCCACTTACAAGCTGTGTTACAAACACTTAGGGAAAAACAACTCTATGCAAAGTTGAAAAAGTGGGAGTTTTAGTTAACAAAAGTTGCTTTCCTAGGCCATTTTATATCAGAAAATCGACTATCTGTGGAACCATAAAAGATTGAAGCTGTAATTAGTTAGCCAACACCTAAGTCCATAACTGAAGTTCGTAGCTTTTTAGGATTAGCGGGTTCTACCGAAAGTTCGTGGAAGGGTTCTTTAAGATTGTCATCCCAATGACACGCCTTATGCAGAATGGTGCGAAGTTTGAGTGGACAACAAAATGTGATGGCAAGCCAGTAGTTGGACTGGGTCGTTACAGGTGGTATCAGAGCAGGCTCTGGGTAGATTTCACACTGCCTGGGATTCTAGGCTGTGGTTTTGTTATTCTGTTTGGGTCAGGACGAGGACTTCGCGTCTTTAAGAGGGGAGTTTGTAATACCCCATCTCACATCGGTTCTTTGTCAGATTTGTGTGTACTTTATAATGGCTTGAGTTCACTACTATTGTCATCACTGGCTTAAGCATTTTGGGCCAGTTGGTTAGGCTCAAGTGTGGTGACAAGCTAGTAGTTAGGCCTGGGTTGTTATATGTTCTCTGTAGTAGTTAGAGTAACATTTGGTCTTTCCAGTGGTTTTTCTTGTCGTTTTTTCCTATCACCGGTGGTGGCAGTGGATCTTACTATTTAAGTGCTTTGTCTTCTCTTTTTTTGTGTTCTTTGTTTTTTCTTGTGTTTTTTGTTGTTCCATTCCTCTTTATTTGTTTGTTGTGGTGTTCTAGATTTGGATCTCTTTCAGATCTATTGGGTCCTCTCAATTTTTTGGCTTCAAATCTGAAGAGTGACCATCCTCTTGTGGTTTTCTTTGCTTTGGTTTGTGTATGGTTCTATAAGGAAGGTATCCATGATACTTACGCACTGCCTACTCTAGACGATGGGCAGAAAATCGGTCAGATCTGTGCTTTTCATCGATTGATCTCCCATGCGTTGCCAAAAGCCTATCGCGCCTTGTGCTCGTGATCCTTTTTTGTTTCTTGTTTGTAAAGGTGATGAGGTGGTATTTGAAGCCATTTGTTCAAACCACGAGACAAAAGGGTCCATCCTATTTCTAAGCATGTTTAGACCATCTTGGTTGAATTTTTTCACAGCCTAACCTTTGACTGGTTTGTCACTCCCGTTACACTCACCTTTGAATTATGTTTTGATTGTTGCTTGCTGGTCACTACTTTGCCAGTGCTGTCTTTGGATCTATTAGAGTTTGGTGATGTGCTCTTTTTGGCAACATTGTGAGGGATCAAAGATTTGTTGTGGTGATGATTTGCCTTTTGCTCACAAAAGTTTCTCGTTTATGCTGCTCTTCAGAGTCATCTTTCATCATGGCTGCTTTCCAATGTTTGTTTAGGATTAGGTTTTTAGGTCTCTTTGGGCATTGTGTGTGTTTGGGTCCATGGTCCATTTTAATGTCCGGTCTTGTCTAGGCTTGTGGTTTGTTTTGTGTTAGGCTCTTGTGTTTTTTTCTTTCCTTTTCCAATCTTCTAAGACTTGGATCTCTTTGTATTTGTCTTCTTGTTTAATGGAATTTCTCTCTTTTTCTATAGAAAAAAAATTAGAGGGAAAACAAATGTTGGTTTTTACTTAAGAGTGGAAATCCACTTGGATATTTGAATTTTCATGTTTAAAATTTTGAACTCAGAGAGCAAAAGAAAACTATTCAATTAGGTACTATAATTACAAAACCCCAATAAGAATTCAGACATTCAGTTTGGGTTCTCGACTTTGTGATTATCTTTTTGTCTTTTGTTATTTGTTCTATCGCATTGTGCTAATTGAATTAAATTTAAAAATAGATACGAAAAGTTGAAGAAAAATAAATATAAAAGCTCAAATACATCTATATTAGAATTATATAAGTTCAAATAATTGCAAAATCATCTCAAATTAGAATGAAGTACTTATGAAAAAAATAAAATAAAAATCAACTTCTCATTCCAATTCATATATAAATTTTACACATGAAATTCTAATTTGAGCATATTAGGTAAAATCTAAAAGAAAATTTAGATATTTCAGCCCCCATATACACCCATTCCTTTTGATTCCACAATTTGTTTTTACTTTTCAATCGATCTCATTCCAAGTTTGTCAAAATAATAAAGAGACAAAATTAACACATTTCTGTGGTGCAATTTTTACAAAGAGACGTGTAAACATAAGTAGAACTTATTTGAATCCTTCCAAGATTATTGAATTTTTCAATAAAGATTTATTATATATTATAAATTTTGTTTTACAATAATATTGGGCAATATAACCATGTCTTGCACGGCATTAGCTTACTAGTATTATATAAAAAAAGAGCAAATACCTTCTTCTATCTATAATTATAGAAAAATTTTGGATTTGAGATAGAAAATTTCTATCTCAAACTTAAAAATTCTGTCTCAAAATGGATTTGAAATGGAAAATTTCTATCTCAAAAACTCTCGTCTTAAATTTTGAGACGAAAAATTCCGTCTCTAATAGAGAAGGAAAAATTTCTGTCAAAAATATCATCTCAAATATGTATTGACTTATTAGAATTTTTTTTTCCAAATTTTCCGTCTCAAATCCGTCTCAATTTGAGGTGAAAAATTTTCGTCTCAAATTCGTATAAATTTGAGATAAAAAATTTTTGATCCAAATTTTTCGTCTCAAATTCACCAATTTCTAGTAGTGATCAATATCACATATTTTCATTTTATCCTTTTTTTTCCACTAAAAAGTATCGAGTCCATCCTTTTTATCCATCTAAAATTATTTTCTAATGTAAATCAGATCCTCTTTTTATATTATACTTTCAATTTAAATATCTATTTAATCAACTCCAAATCTCAAATAAAGAAATATAATCATTATTGAAAATTTAGGAGAAAAATTTTATTAATCATGCCGTAAACTATAAAAATTTTATATTAAAATTTTATTTTTCCCTTGTGTTGAATGAGATGTAATCCAGCATCTATATCTATGACATTACTAGTTATTAGTACTTTGAACTAGAATTCATCCCTCTCGAAATTGCCACCAGCTCTGTTTTCTTTTTGCCACGTGTTATCCGAAGTAAGTCTTTTTGCTTACATTCTGTACTTAATTCGTACCTAATATCGTCGCTGCTAAAAATATTGAAAGAAATCTTAAAGGTGTTTTGAGAGTGAACTGTCATTCAATCATTCATCAACGATTACATTAGGCTGACTCCTTTGGAGCTGCAACAAGAGCTGCCAACTAACTTAACTACTAGTTGCTTATGGAGCACTGACACTCTAAAAGATCGTGTGTCCCCATGTCCGACACGTGTCAGACATCGATATATTCCTGACAGTCTCCAACACGCGTCAGACATTGATACACTCTCAACATTTTTCGCCAATCTCCGACACTTGTCTGATACATGTTCAATAGTTTTAATTTTTCATTACACTTTCGAACACTCTCTCGATACCTCCCGATACTCTTCTAACAGTTTCTGGATATGTGTCCGGCGAATGCCGAACTATTACTCAATAAAGTGGCCAACACCTCCCTTGGACAACCTACTACAAACATATATGTTGTGAGTGTGTTATGACGTAAGGTGTTGAGTGTATGACCTTAAGTGAGTGAAATATTAGTTTTTAAGCCATATCTTTTAAGTTAGAGAAATAATTTACAAACATGTTAGTTTTGTGACTTTTGATTTCCTATGACAAGTTATATGTCAAGTATTTATTGCTATTTGTTCTTTTATTTATGATAATAAAAATGATGGCCATTTCACTATATATAATACATACATACATACATAAACACACACACATACATATATATATATATATATATACATATATACATATGTTATATAACACATCCTCAGCATGTTGTATTCTAGTTTTTTATAAAAAGCCGCATCGGCGTTTCACATCGTGTCGCGTATTGTTTCCGTGCTTCTTAGCTAATTACACTTCAACATAACTAAATGCCAGATAGCAGTCTGCTTGAGCTCATTTGTTTCTTTGTTTGCTCTTCCTTGTCAAATACTCACAAGGTTCTTATTTTGCTTTTTCAAAATCATTCAAAATTTTAGGCGAATGGTGGAATGGCGTAAATGTCTCTATTCCAGTGAAATAAGTTACCGGGAGAATACAATTTTATTGACTAATTTTCAGTAGACCAGACTGGAGATTTCCATGCTGACTCTTTGAAAATCCATAGCACCCTAGCTAGCTATTCCTCGGGCCAAGTTTCCTTGTCTTCAACTAATCGCTGGAATGAAAAATTATTATAATTGAACTTATTAAAAATTAAATTTACAAAAAATTATATTTTATTCTAGCATAACATATAAAAAATTAGTCATTAACAATAAATAAAAACATTAAAGATACACATTCTCCCATGCATCATATGGGTTATACTCAATTATTTGTCATTCCAATGTCTATAGTCAAAATCAAAGTCTATTGTCCCCATGCTAGTCAATGCATCTCCCATTTCCTTGTCAAAGAAGAAGAAGAGTCCAAGACTTTATGAACCCAAGTAGAAATTTCGCCGAATAAAAATTTTGACAGGATTGACCAAGAAAAAAATAATCATAGTACTAGTCTCGCTGACAAATTCGAAGTTCCATTCTAAGTTAATCACGGAACAATAATAATCAAACATATTCTGTTCTTATGATGCCTTGTAGGAGAAAATTGCTAAGTTGTTGAATTGCTTTCGTGGATGAGCCAAAAAACCATGACACATAATAAAACAAATCAACAATGAGTCTGCAAAAATGATTTTTTTCATACATTTTCCAAAAATTCGATAACCACAACAAGAAATGCATCTATCATTCTGGGAATCTGTAGGTCTACACTTACTTTGAACTCCCCAAAGCATTTTGTCGATTTCATGTGGCGTGTAACATCCGTTACTCTTTCTAGTTTTGTCTTGCATGCAGAATATAATTTTATTGACTAATTCTTTAATAGACAAGTCTATAGCACCCTGTAGCTACTCCATGAACAAGAATGAAACTTTTTCTAACTGGAGAAAAGAATATCTTCAAGATTTTTCCACAGGATCTCTATAGTTTATTAGACTTATCCTACATCCAACCTCTAAAGGCTGCCATTCATCTGAAGGACTTGCAAATTTCACCCTTTCTTGATACTGATTCATGGCTGATAAATCTAACGAAAAATGTGAAGGAGGGGCTAAGTGTGCTTGGCTTTTGAGAAACACGAGAAGCATGTGTGTCTATCTTAAAACTATAAGGAGATAACTTACATTTATAACAAATCACAATGGGGTTGAATGTTGTTTTTATTCTAGAAATTGCACGACAAAAAAGAAAATAGTCAAATTTGAAATAAAAAATTTCCATCTCAAAATGCAAATTATTATGTCTGAAAAAGCCTCGTTTCAAATGTTGAGACAGAAATTTCCATCTCTAATTGAGAGAAAAATTTTATGTCTCAAATTTGTTTCAAATTTTGAGAATTCCCTAGGTTTCGTTAATGTCTTGGAATATCCCATCTCAAATCCATCTCTAAATCTGAGACAAATTTTTCTGTCTCTATTTCGCCTCTCATATGTTTTCTATTTTAACAATTTATTTATTTTTGTTTATTTGAATTTGCTAAATTGATTCAACCAATCCATTCCATCAATTCATCCTATTCAATTAATGCATTCCATCAATTCATCCTATTCAACCATCAACTAACAACTCATTAAATCCATTAAATACATCCTATTCAACTATACATTCAACCATATCAACCAATGTTTCTTTCCATCAATAATACATCATATTCAACCAATAATCCAACCATTCAATACATACTAAAAAATATATATATTTTGTTAAACAATATCCATTCCATAAGCACATCCTAGTCAACAAAGTAATTATCCAATACAAACTATGGAGTGATTTAGAATAAAGTAACTAGTTAGACAATATCCATTCCAGCAACACATCCTAATCAACCAAGTAATTCAAAAGTAGGTAGATATATAAAAGTGGTCATCCATTACAAATGATAATAAAGTTCAATAATGGAATGATAGAATATCTAAGGATCTGTAGGAACATGAGAAGGGGGGGGGGGGTTCCAAGATTCTTGTACTCGTACCCATCTGAGAAATAGCTTCTTTAACATGACATGCAAACTTTTTTGGAAGAGAACCTTCAAGCTTCTGTAATCTCTCCTTAGTTTCCTTTAACTTTGCTTTTAAGTTTTCATTTCTTGCACATCATGAACAAAGTATAAGGATGAAGATCTTATACTCCTACTGAGTGCAAGGTCCACGTCACACCTATACTCCTACCTAGTACAAGATCTACATCACACCCACCAAAGCCGTCTGTATAAACAACGTTTGCTTGGTTCACCAGTAGCCTATGTCCAACAGCCTGCATCCCAAATCCTCTCAACTAGGCCCTCTATGCCATGTTTTTGTCGCACAAGTGACTCATATGCTTCATAAATTATCTTCGATTTCTCATCGATGAATTTTCCAGCCTTTTTCCTGTGAGTTTCCAAGTAAAGCTCTGCATTGGTGATTGGACGTTTCCTCTCGTCCACCTACACCAATTACAATATGCATGTATATTAAAATTATGTGTGACAATAGTTGCAATAAGCATGAATATGAAAAAGAAATGTGAAGTACTTTTAAGATTCAAGGATGCCAGATATTTGAAATTTATACTATGACAGTTGTATGCTTAGTTACTTGTATGCCAGAACTTGTAGCAACTTACATTCAGAGGTGCCAGATATTGGAAATATATAAGATGACATTCATATATAAACTATTGAACATGCCAGAACCCCAAGCCAATTATCATCACATCCAGCTCTCAGAGAAGTATACAAAGGATCACACTAAGGGGTAAAACAATGCACCTTCAAACCCTCACAGGAGAAAGGAAAAAGAAGACTCAAGGAACAAAAACATACAAGACACTTTTCCTCAGTCTCAGTGTCACATGATGCCCTCAATAATGACTTTGTCCAATTATCACAGGCATTATATCTTAGACACAAAATCTTTCCTTTGGATTTTACATGCAACCTTTTGACACCTAAACACAATGCATTTAACTCTATTTCTCCCTCTCACCCCTTTAAAAGCCTCTTGATTATTAAAATTATATCAAAATCTAAACTAAAGCAAGTCAAATTTGGTGAATTGCAACTAAATTATAACAATATTACAAAAATTATTGCAATCTGCTGCTCTAGCCACGGCAACAAACCACCATCACTGTCCTTCGTAGATATGACCACCACCACCAAGCCCTTCTCCATTTATACATAAATTACCAACTATAAACGACTCCTGCCTTTATTTATATGAATTTACATTTTATTTTCGTACTTAATAAATTATCTAAAATTTCAAAAAATTAATTTAATTAGCTTGGGGAGAGGAAAACTCATTACCACCGTAGTAGCAACTGGTAACAACCATAGAATTGGTGGTGTAGGTGGTGGAAATGCTAGCAACCGGCAACGACCGCAAAATGAAATGGCAAAAATTGAAGAGAGACACAGAGAGAGAGAGAGAGAGAGAGAGAGAGAGAGAGAGAGAGAGAGAGATATGTGCTCAATTAAATGTTGTCGTTCTAGTTATGTAATTTTTCTTATTTTCCCCAATGCGTCTCTAAGTTCGTCAATTTTTTCCTCCACTTTTATTCAAATTTTTCGTCTCAAATTGACCAATTTCTTGTAGTGTTGTTTGGCTTTATTTTTCTTTTTTCTTTAAATTTCTTGTAAGCAATTGAAACAAAATATTAAAAAAGTTAAAGAAGCACTAGGCATTAATACAAAATTAAAAAACAATAAAATGCTTGAGGGGTACGACATGGAAGGGTTAATCATTATAATGTATGTTAAGAAATGAAACAAAATAAAAGAAAAATATATTGAAGAAGCAATTTGGCTTTTGGTAAAAGTAAATATTATAATGTTTTAAAGTGCACCACTACTCAACTACTAAAATAGATAGATCAACAGGATGTCACATAAAAAAAATTGAGATTAACTATCAAGAAAAAAATAAAATGTAAAAAAAAAATTGAAGCACACATGGCAACTCCTAAGAATTATAATGCTAAAAAAGAAACAAAAAAAATTAAATGTAATTGAGAATTTATACACAATGTAAGACCAAAATGAATGATTCATAAGAATAGTCTCTAAGTGTTTTAGAATTCTTCAAAAAAAAAAAATGAAAAAAGAGAGATGGTGCATAGAATTGTTAATTGACACTTAGCACACGCAAACTCAAACATTTATTGCATGCTAGCCTATGATGACCTGTATGTCGTTGCGGGCATGATATATATTCTTTTGATATTTTGGGTTAATTCTATTGGATTGACAGTTTTACATGTAGTCTATTCTAATCTATATTTTTAAAAATTCTTCTAAGAAAACATGCTAGAAAAGCGGAAACAACCACATAACATACAAAAGAACAAGCTTAAGAACACATAGAATATAACCAGTATTTGCATAATATGTAAAGCTAATCTTTTGAAGTATGGGGCCTTTGGTGAAGCTACAATAGTCATGATCTTTATTCCCGCTCACGAATAAGTCCATAAAAAATTTCAACTAGAAGGGTGTCGCCGATTAACTCGAGGCAACTCCCTAGTATTTTTTTCCTATGATTGAAGAGACTTATCTTGAGAGAGCAGCCTCTTGTATGGGAAGAAGCTTAATAATATACTCTTGAAAATCTAGAGCAAAAATCAGAAAATAAGTGTGCACTACATATTGTAGTATTCTTTTACCAAAATGGAAGAAATCAACTACAAGAATGAGATGCTAGAAATGGTTTAGGATTTTTTTTTTGTTTTGGGTAAAACGGAGATGGCACTCTTTGCAATTTTCACTAGAAATAGTTTAGGGTTTTGCCTATTTATAAGAAAAGTTTGGCACCCAGATCTTTTAAACTTTCCATGTGGGAAACTTTTCCTTTGTAGTAAATATTTGGCATATGTCTTAGAAGTTACTTGTATGACTTGAACTCTTATGCAAGTTGTAGTTACTTGTACCTTTTGAATTCTCTTATACTAACTTTCTAGTACATGTTTTGAAAGACTTGGACTAAGTCCACAATCCAAGCCCAACATATAGTCCATAATTCATATGGAGGCCCAAGCTCAATAAGAAACCATCCAAGCCAATTAGGTTATCTTCAGTCCTCAAGAAGCCCAAGCCCAATTCCAAGCTTTGGCCTAAATAGGCTACTACCACAATATGGAATTTGCTCTTCCAAAGATTACTCTCTCAAAGTCATTCAACTAGAGAAGGGACCAAAAAAACAAAATTAACCTTGGCTTTCAAAAATGACCAAAAATGTCCTTGCCAAATCTTGGTGACATAATAACCATTTTTAACTTTGATCTATTCCACCATAAGATCAAAGTTGACCTCTAATAATAATTGCTACTACCTATAAGCTTATCACAAAAGAATGTGAATTTTGTCTTTGACTGCTAAATACCGCCAATAATGCCCCTCTATGCACACCTATATTTAAGGCTGGTCCTTTGCCCTTTGTACTATCACCTCCTTAGTTATATCTTCTTCATTGGATCTCTTGTCCTATAAACAGCCATCCTTGATCATGGATCCTTGATCTCAAGAGTGACCCTTAAGCTAAATGATTGATACACCCAAAAAGGTAGTATCACTAGATCTAGATTTGAATGATCGATCGGACAATCCCAATGGGGCACATAGACTCCATATTACATATGCAAGGTTGAACTAATTAGAACTTGAAAATCAACACACAAGGTGTTGATCTTAATAGAATAAGATCTCACCTACAATGAATCAAAGCACCAAATCTTAACTTCGTTAGTTCATCCACATATGCTCAAGATTGAGAGCAATGGTCATTTAGTAGCAGTGAGTATCTTGTTTTCTTTCTTTGATAGTACATCTCAAGAAAAACATGCTCACAATAGTCCTGTCCAATGCATGACACATGTACTATCAAGACAAGTCCAGAAAGCCCTCTAATGACCTAAGTATATCACCCTTTATGAGAAGACTTGCTCACTATAACCTTATCTCGGTAGAGTGCCAAACATTGCCATTCAATGGAATCAATTTATGACATGATTAAATCTCGACATGGACCTATTGTGCATCCAATATCACTGTTTACTTAAGTCATTATTTCAAGTCAAGGGACCTTCATACATGCATCAATAAAAACATACCAGAGATAATATATAAGAAACTTATAATGTCATTTATAAAATAATTATTACATTGTGTAACATCCAAAATTGCATATACAAGTCAGCTTTAGGGCATATTAATCCCAACAAATTCCTTCAGTGGTCCCTGAACTTTAAGCCTTAGGACAAAATGGTCCCTGAGCTTTCAAATTGTGCCTTTTAGTCCTTGAACTTTGAATCATTGGACAAACAAAGGACAACTTACATTTTCTATTAATGTTTTGATGGCAAAAGCACGAAATTTGCATGTGCTTGTAATTTATCAACTATCAGAGGGGAAAATAGTCAATGCAAATATCAACTAACTTTAAGAGCCATTGTCTGCTAAAACCCCTAACCCAAAATTGATAACCCTTATTTCAAAATCCCCAATCAAAATTCTTTAACCCTCTTCAAGATTCAGCTTCAATCCACATGGATTCTCTTGTTTTTGCAAGAAGCCATCCACTTTTAAGACGTCCTAGATAGATTTCAACCTAGAGAGATGTTTTGTGGGGTGCAACAGATACGATGAGGTTGATGCATGAGGTTTCTTTTCTTTGGGTTTATCTTTTGATATGTGATCGTAGCAAGTCCATCATACTAAGATTATTGAAATCCATTAACCGAAAAGAGCAGGAAGTTGCTAAATGTAGGGGGCACATAAATGTGGTAATGTTGATGACATTTGGGATTTTGTTGTTTGCCGTTGTGAAGGTGATTTGTCCAACAAAATGTTGAATCTTTAGCTATGTATAAGGTAGGTTAACTTGTATTAGAGTAGGTTATTTTGGTAAAGACCTTGTACTTCCAACTTTTTTTTTTTGTCTTTTCTGTAAGATGGAAGGTCCGAATTTGGGTTGGGTTTGATCATTTTGTAAGCTTTATTTAAATGTTGTAACCTTTTTCTGGAATGTATGATCCAACAAATTTATAAGATGGAAAAAAATGTGTCTTGTTATGTTGTAATTTTGGTTTGGGCTTGATGGATTGACAGATTACTAAGATGGAAGAAACGTGCCTTTTTTTCTTCTATTGAATTTTGGTTTGTAGTTTGATGGTTTAATGTTGAAATTTTGGTTTGTAGTTTGATGGTTTAATGTTGAAATTTTGGTTTATGCCTCATTTTGATAGTTTATATACTGTTGTTGTATCATAAGTGTATGTGTTATTGTTGAATTGGTGCAGCATTTGTGAAATGGTGCTTGCTTTGAACCTCAAATCAGAGAGACCAATCCATGAGGTTGACTTTCTCCCTTTGGCAGAAGAGGAATTGATATGAATGAAATTAATGCATAATGAATTTAATTATATTAAAAGCTTTATTAAAATTTATAAAAGTAATAAATTTTATATTTCTACAAATATTTATTTATATTTTATTTATTTTTTGTTTATTATTATTTATATTTATTTCCTAGTGCAAGAATACCAAATACAAAAAGAATACAAGAGCGTAAAAGTTGTTAGAGAGTAATTACACTGTGTAATTACACTAATTCACATCTCTCCACATGAGAATTAGATAGTGTAATTGAAGAAATTCTTAACGAGATCTAATTTCACCTAGAAATGGCAATGGGATAGATGCCTTACCCACGAAAAATTCCCAAATCTGC
Source organism: Cordia subcordata (assembly GCA_028554755.1). Taxonomy (NCBI): domain Eukaryota; kingdom Viridiplantae; phylum Streptophyta; class Magnoliopsida; order Boraginales; family Cordiaceae; genus Cordia; species Cordia subcordata. The sequence continues at coordinate 8,380,986 of JAPTOF010000010.1, read as the reverse complement.
TATGTGGATAGCATATCGATTCTCGTTCCCGTCCCAAACACGAATTAAATAGGGATGCCATTCCTGGAACCTCCCAAATTCACAGGTACTCAGAACGTCCCAAACCTGGTAAAAAACTAAAATTTAAATGAAAATTTTAACCCAAAGCATCTCAAACCCGCGAAATTGGAAAGTCTCAAACCCAAATTCAAGATATTTTCTCAACCTGAACCCAAAACTGAGACCGAACTTAATCACTAAATTTCCAAAACTAACCATTTAAATGAATTTCCTATTTTTGCCTCAAATAAATTAAATGATATCCATAAAATGCATTAAAATGATAAATTTAATCTTCAAATGACAAATTAACATACTTTACTATAAAAAATACAAATCTAAAATATAAACACATATAATCCATAGCTCAAAACATCAAACTACAATTTAAAACAGTCAAACAAATCTAAATTGACATAAGCTTAAAACAAAACCATCTACATGACAAAGCAACCAAAATTTTCACATAACAGTGCTATTCACTTTTGAAAGTAATCGACAAATCCAAACAAACACAAATCTAGAGACCAGGTTTGGGAATACGGGTACGCGGGGTGTCAATCCCAATTCCCAACTAAACTCTAATGGATATTTTTAATCATTTTAGGTTCGGTTTGGGTCCTTAAGGGGACGGATTTTTATGGGCTTTTAATCAGATCGGTCAATATTGGGGACCTTAAATGACTCGTCCTGTTACCATCACTAAATCACACCTAATTCACCTCTAACCATATAATTATTTGATTGAATAAACATGCCTAATTGTATAATTAACTGTGTAATTTTAGAACGGTTGAACCATAAGTGATTGCGAGATGCAAATCTATCTATTTATCAATGAGAAAGTTCCAAAGTACGTCAATTCTTAATAATGACAGCAGGATGATCAAATGGTCCAAGTTTCCACTACAACTTGTAACAGAGACAACGGATTTTTATTTTTTAGTTATAAAAAATATATAATATATTCATTCTATGGTAATAAGTTAAAATATAAATTACTTATAATTTATAAGCTAGTTAGAATATTAGTTATTTTAATTTGAAGTTGAAGGTTCAAATTCTTTTAGCAGCATTTCTTTTGTAAAAGATAGAAAGATAGTTTGGATAATTTTGAGCCAAAAAATTAATTTGTGCATAGAAAATTTATGATTAAATACAATGAATTTTTTTAGGGTAAAATGCACCATAGACCCCTGTAGTCTACTAAAGTGCACAACACCCCCCTATAGTGCTAAGAGTCCCACAAGAGGCCCCTATGGTGAGTAAAAATTCTACACACTCTCTCCTAACCGTCTACACTCTCTAACAGTATTAAAGTTTATATAAAAAAAGACACTAATAACCTTACTCCACTATTCAATTATTATTATTATTATTATAAAATTGTGATTATAATTCTCAAAGTTTGCGATTTCCAGAACAATATTGTCAACTAGACTTTTTAATCAATTTATGTAGTGAAATGAGTTAAGAATCTTGACTTAACAAACGATTACAATTTACATAAAATAAAACTGGAAATCAGCCCAATAAATTTGTTGTTGAATGCAAATTAAGCAATAATTGTAATAGTGATTGGCTTTTTAATTAATCAGCCTTATCAATTAGTTAATTTGATAAAGTCAGACCTGATGACTTTTGTCAGTAATATAATAATAATAATAATAATAATAATAATAATAATAATAACTATAAAAATAATATTGATAATAACAATAATAATAGTAATAACTATAATAATAATAATAATAATAATAATAATAATAATAATAATAATAATAATAATAATAGAAAATTGAATCAGAGAAGTAAGGCTATTGATGTCTTTTTTTTATGTAAATTTTAGCGTCGTTAGGAGGTATAGATGGTTAGAAGCGTACGCATGAAATTTTTACTCACCACAGGTGCTTGTTGTGGGACTTTTGACACCATAAAAGGTGTTGTGCACTTATAGTACACTATAAGGGGGTCTCATGCATTTTACTCAATTTTTTTAATATAGGGTCCAATGCACTTTTAATAGATCATAAGGAGATTATCAGGAGGGTATGATGCTCTTTTGATTAATAATTACAATTAAAAGTTAAGAATTTATTGAAAAATGATCAATTTATTAAAGGTATATTTGTTTCAATCTAAGATTTTTACTCTTCAGTCTCAATTTTTCATCAAACTATATTGCAATATGCTCATTCATTATCATTTAGACAAAAAAAGTATTTAAAAAATTGAAAAAGAAAAAATTGATGGCCCTCGTGATGCTGCAGGTATGATATGTGTTATTTTGATATTTAACAAAAAGATCTCTTTCAATTTAGTCATTCATGAATTATTAGTATTTCGTTAATTCAATCTTCTATCTACAACAGTACACATATATACCCATAAAAATAAAAATAAAAATAATGTTAACTGTTAAAAAACAAAATAAAAAATTAAAGAAACTATTGGGGACCACGTCTCTGAAAAATTATAGTGCATGTAGTTAATATAAATTTTGTACTTATACGTATATGATTTAACTTTAACTATCCATTATGATGGATAAAAGATAATATTAAAAAATGAAATGAGTTGAGGGCCTCTTAACCATTTTATTATTATGGATAGATAGATATATATCATTCCCATATCTATAGTCAAAGTGTGCTTTTGTGTGTGGCTTGCTTGCATTGACAGGCATCCTACCAAATATCGTCTTCTTGAATGGGGTGTGGTCAAAGATGCAAAATGCGTTTTTGTGGCATCGATTTGGAAGATATAATGCCCTTACTTCTAGAATCTGGAAATGGTATTGTTTTCGCATGAGGTGGAGCTACCCTGCTTTAAACTGGAATGTTTTGATTCAAGAATTGAGTTTGATTGGCAAAGGAAAAGGTCTTCGGGCAGATTTGGTCAAGAGTGTTTTTTGTTCTATTGTGTATCAACTTTTGCAAGAGCATAATTGTAGGATCCATAATATCCAAGTTGCTTCGAAAGAACAGGTTTATGAGAAGATTAATATCGACATCAAACTTATTTTTAGTGTTAATTGTAAATATAAATATACTTTAGAAAATAAGAGTTTTTGTACTATTTGGACATTGATTTTGACTTTTTATACTTGTAAAATTATTGGTGGTGAAATGAAATAAATGCTTACTGATAAAAGGCGGAAAAAAGAAAAATCATTGTCTGTTGACCCCAACTATTCAATGTATCTCTCATTCTAGACTTGATGAACCTGAAGAGAAATTTCACCAAATAAAATTGCCGGCCGGATTGACCAAAAGGAAGAATTATAGTTCTTCTCGGGTTAATGAATCAATAATACCAGTTGTTATGATGCCTTGTAAGAGAAAATTGCTAAATCGTTCAATGTCAATCATGGTTAAGCCAAATCGTCATGACTGACAATAACAAATCAACAGTGAGTCTAAAAGGATTCTTTCACACGCTTTCCAACAATTCAATAACCACAGCAAGAAACGCATCTATCATTTTCGGAGTCTCTCGCTCAATGTTTATTTTCAACTCCCCGAAACATTTCGTCAATTTCGTGTATTATCCGTTGCTCTTTCTAGTTTTTTCTTGCACGCAGAATATAAATTTGTTGACTGACCTTTTAGTAGACAAGTCTATATAGCACCCTGTAGCTATTCTATGAACAAGAATGAAAAAAGTTCCAACAAGAAAGAAGTATTTTCAAGATTTTTCAACTGACATCCTACGTCCAGCCCCTGAAGGCTGCCACTCGTCTTAGGTACTTGCACCATTAGTGCACTCTTCTTGATACTGATTCATGGCCAATAAAGATACCCTGGACAATGTTTTTCTGTCTTCAACTACTTGCCAGAATTATGATGTTTTTCTTAGCTTTAGAGGGGAGGATACACGCAAGAACTTCGTTGACCATCTATATATTTCTTTAGTTCAGTCTCATGTACACACCTTTAGGGATGATGAAGAGTTGCCAAGAGGAAAAGAAGGATTAATTCCTCTAGTGGTCCCTGAACTTTGAGCTTTGGAACAATTTAGTCTTTAAATTTTCAAATTGTGCCAGTTAGTTGGATATATGTGGTGTTGAAAATGGGAAATCTTTGCCAGACTTCCTTCTTCATAAAATTTGGATTGTGTACTTCTTCTGCATGTTGCTCAAAAGTTCCTCTTAAACACATAAATATTACTAAAAGGTGTTTTTGTCCTTGCTTAATCTTAAGGGTAATGCTACCCAAACAACGTGAAGAACTAGTACGATCAATTTAATCTACATAACACATGATATCTAAGTCACATAATGTCATTCACACTGCGCTTCACAATCTGTTTCCAGTATATGCAGTATTTTCACTTTGAATTGCTAGAAAAGGTTTGCAATTATCTTACACTTCACCACATGAAATTGGTTTTTTCTATTTTATTTTATTATTATTTTTTCTATGTATTCACAGGAATAAATCAATGTTTATCTAGAAGATTATTGAGGAAGTTATGCGCAGACCAAACCATACACACACTCACCCGGACATTGCCGTCTATCTTGTTGGAATAGAATCTCGTGTTGAAGAAGTACGTATGGTCAATATTAGGTGTTGGTTCAAAAGTTGTCCGTATGATCGACGTTTGGGGAATGGGTAGAACAGGGAAAACAACTATCGCAAAAGCTGTATATAACAGTCTTTCATCTATTTGGAAAATATTGTTCTCTTGTAGATGTTAGAGAGGATAACTTGTCGAAGAAAAATAACTTGCCCGAGAAAAATAACTTATTAGATGCATTTTTCTGCCAAGTTGAATTCCTTTCATGGATGAGCCAATCACCATGACAAACGATGAAACAAGTCAACAATGGGTTTCTAAAAAATAACCTTTTTTCATACGTTTTCCAACACAATTCGATTGCCAAAACAAGAAATGCATCTATCATTTTGGGAATCTTTTGGTCTATGCTTATTTCAACTCTCCGGAGCATTTCATCGATTTCGTGTGACGTGTGTCACCTGTTACTCTTTCCAGTTGTCTTGGATACGAAATATAACTTTATTCATCATTTTTCACTTGAGAAGTCTAAAGCACCCTGTGGCTACTCTATGAACAAGAATGGGGAGTTTCATAACTAGAAAATAAGTACTGTCAAGATTTTTCGACAGAATCACTATATTTTATCAAACTTATCCTACATCCAACCTCTAAAACCTGCCATACATCTAAAGGACTTGCCACATCGCACTCTTTCTTGATATTGATTCATGGCCGATAAAGGTACCTTGGACAACGTTCTTGTGTGCTCAACTACTCGCTGGAATTATGATGTTTTTCTCAGCTTTAGAGGGGAGGACACACGCAAGAACTTCGCTAACGATCTATATGTTTCTTTAGTTCAGGCTCATTTACACACCTTTTAGTATGATGAAGAATTGCCAAGAGGAAAAGAAATTTCGGCTGAACTTCATAAAGCAATCCAGGAGTCAAGATCTTCTATTGTAGTTTTCTCCAAAAATTATGCTTCTTCTAGATGGTGCCTTGATGAGCTTGTTGAGATCCTCAACTGCAAAAAGGCTAAAGGCCAATTAGTCCTTCCTATATTTTACGACATTGATCCATCCGATGTACGTAAACAGAGCAGGCGTGTGCCAGAAGCATTAGCTGAACATGAAAAACATTTCGGAAATGAAGTGGAGAAGATTGTGAAGGGGAGAAAGGCACTAATTGAAGCTGCGAATCTATCAGGATGGGATATTTGTGGTGTTGAAAATGGGTAATCTTTGCTGGATTTCCTTTTTCTTAAAATTTAAATTATGTACTTAATTGTGCATGCTGCTAAAAAGTTCCTCTTAAACACATAATAAGATTACTAGAAGTTGTATTTGTCCTTGCTCAATCATATGGTAATGCTACCCAAACTAAACGAAGAACTAGTACACTCAATTTGATCTACATAACACATGATGTCTAAATCACATAATGTCATTGACGCTGGCTGTCACAATCAATTTTCAATATATGCAGTATTTCCACTTTGAAATGCTACAAAAGGGTTACAATTATCTTAGACTTCACCCAATGAAAGCGTTCTTTCTATTTTATTTTTGATGTATTCATAGGAAAAAATCAATGTTCATCCAGAAGATCATCGAAGAAGTTGTGTGTAGACTAAACCATACATACCTAGACATTGCTGCCTACCCTGTTGGTGTAGATTCTCGTGTTGAAAAAGTATTGTCACTATTAGGCATTGGTTCAGAAGATGTCCGCATGATTGGCATTTGCGAAATGGGCGGAATAGGGAAAACAACTATTGTAAAAGCTGTATCTAACAAGGTCTTTCATCTATTTGAAGGATATTGTTTTCTTGCAAATGTTAGAGAAGTTGCAGAAAGTTCCAATGGACTTTATGTTTTGCAGAAGGAACTTCTTTCAAAAGTTCTAAAGAGAAAGTGTAATAAATTTAATAAATTTAGCAATGCTGTTGAAGGGGTTAATCTCATAAAAAAAAAGATTGTAAGCAAAAAGAGTCTTCATCATCATAGATGATGTGGATCAACTAATCCAATTAAACACCTTAGCAAGGAGTTGTGAGTGGTTTGGTTCAGGAAGCCGGATCATTGTAACGACCAGAGATGAGCATTTGCTAGATGAAATTAGAGTACACGAGAAGTACAAGGTGAATGAATTGGCTGTGGATGAATCTATAGAGTTATTCAGTTGGCATGCTTTTAGAAAAATCACCCTAATAGAGGAATATATGGAGCTCTCATGTGACATTGTACACTACACAGGAGGGCTTCCCTTAGCTCTCAAAATTTTGGGCTCCCATTTATTTGGAAGAACTGCTAGTATGGGAAAGTGCAATTAAAAATTACAACAAATCCCTTATAACCAAATTCAAAAAAGCTCAAAATAAGTTTTGATGGCCTAGATGATAAAGAAAACAGACCTTTCTTGATATTGCATGCTTTTTCATCGGAATGGAGGAAGAGTATGTCATCAAGATATTGGATAGTCGTGGCTTCTACCCTAGAATTGCAATTAGTGTTTTAACAAGCAGATTCCTAATGAATGTGGATAAAGGTAATAAGTTGAGGATGCATGACCTAGTCCGAGATATAGGAAGGGATATCATTCGCCAAGAGTCTCCTAATGAGCCAGAAATATCAGTAGATTATGGTTCCATGAAGATGTATGTACTACATTACAAAAACACAAGGTATGACGTCTATTTAGCTTTGAGAGTTGTCAATTGTTATTTCTTCTGATGATTTAGTTATAGTCATATAAATCATATAAATACTTGAATATCCTTAAATTTGATTAGTAAACCAATTTTCTTTTTCCTTTGCTCTTTGAAAAACAAGGGAACTAGAGCAATTGAAGGCATATCCTTGGTCCTACCAAAGTTAAAGGATGGACAATTTAGTACTAAAGCACTTTTTAAAATGGACAATCTGCAAATCCTTCAAATTAATTATGTGCATCTTCATGGAAGTTATAGCCTTCTACCTAAGGATCTAAGGTGGCTTTGTTGGCAGCATTGCCCCTTAACATGCTTCCTCTCAATTTTCAATTAGAAAATTTGGTCGCTCTAGATATGAAACATAGCCGTTGCAAGGAAGTCTGGCAGAGTAAAAAGGTGTATCATCTTTTACATGTATAAGATTTTGAATAACCATATATGTACCTATTATGCACTCAAAGAATGCGCAAAATATCTTTTCATTTTTTGTTAGTGATAGGTCTTGGCCAACTTGACGATCCTAGATCTCTGTCATTCGCAGTCTCTTACCAAAACTCTAGACTTCAGTGGAGCACCTTTACTTGAGAAATTACTTCTTGAAGATTGTAGAAGTTTGAGAAAGATTCACCATTCAATTGGACTCCTGAACAGACTTGTTCATTTAAATCTCAAATTCTTCAACTAACTAAGGCATCTTCCCAACAGTATTTGTAGGGTAAAGGCCCTTGAGTATTTGAATCTCACCGGTTGTGTAGAACTAAACCAGTTGCCCAAGGACATGGGATATATAGAGGGCTTGAGAGAACTTCTTGCAGGGGGAACAGCTATTAAGAGACTGCCCTATTCAATTGGATTTCTAAAGAATCTTAAAATTATAGCTCTGCAGGGATGCAACAAAAAAAGAACAACCCAATCCTTGTTGTAAGTCTTTTCATCTTGGATATTGCCAGCAATTTCCATCGTGCGATTCTTACCACCTTCCATTTTAGATTTACACTCAATAAGAGAGTTGGCTCTCTCCAACTGCAGCTTGTCTAATGGAGATATTCCTGCTGAAATAGGGAACTTATCATCATTGGAACAACTGGATTTAACTAAAAATAACTTTTCTAGCCCGCCATCCACCCTCTCTCAACTATCTAAACTAAAATGGCTTTGGTTGGGTAATTGTAGGAGCCTTTCATCAGTCTCCAAACTTCCATCCAACCTATCCTTCTTCTTTACCAATAATTGCACAAAGACTTGAAAAGTCGGACTTGCCGACCTTCAATAAATTCCAAGTCATTTTTCTTGAAATTCACAACCTATCGAACTTTAAATTTGAACCTCCTATGGGTCTACGTGGTTATGCTAATCGCGCTATCTTCAAAGATAACATCTTATAGGTATATATATCTCTCTCTCTTACCCCCTCCCGCCCCAATACAAACTGGCCCTAGTAGATTTTCTGTCTAGTGAGCCACTAGCCCAATCTAAATCGAGAAAAGGTTGTGAGCTGGAAAGATGTAGGCCTAAGAAGAATGCCCGAGAATATGTTCCTTTAACAAACGTCAGCATTTTCTTTAGAGTAGAGAAGTCGAATTGTGTGGGCTGGTGCACTTGTCGACAAATTGAATTGACAACAAATTGAAGATCAGGTCTTGTAATTGTACGGTATTGAAAAGCCCCAACAAAGCTCAAATGTGTAGGGTTAGAGTAAGATGCCTGCTGCAGTGATTTTTTAACTCTATTGGAACATCAGAATTATAAATTAAAAAAGAAAAAAGAATATAATCAACGGTAGAATAGAGTGATGAGGTAATTGGAAAAGAAAAAATATATATATTAATACAGATATAAATTTGTAATATTATATCATATCATATCAATATCGAAGCTCGTACATTATACTGGAATACACTCTTATATTATATAAAAGAGAGTACATGTCTTTTCAATTAATACCACATGTCTTTGTGCCATTAAATTTTTTTTCCCTCCCAAAAAACTTTTAGGACATTCCTTCCGTCAATTATTTCCTAATCTATTTCCTTTTTCTCATATCAAATCATTTATTATATTTTATTTTTTCAATTTAAATGTTCAATTCAAAAATCGCTCGCGGAAAGAATATAACGACATGTGTGCATTTTTTCAACATCACATATATAACCCGCGTTCTCCCATATGTTCAGTCATACATCTAAATGCATCAACTTTTTCAGTGTCTATGTCATTAATTACTTTTATGTCCTCAACTCAATGAATGATGTGGATGTAATGATAAGGACTTAAATTATCGTAAATTGAATCCTGGACGTAAATTGCACTGTGAATATTATCGTAAACAATTTTGTTTCGATCATTTGTTTTCTATATATTTGTCAATTAAAATTTTGTTTACGTATAAATAATTTAAATTGATAAAATTAAATAGTGAACTCTTCGAATTGCATGGGGTACACCTAGTATAAATATATTGTGGACGATTCTGTTGGTTTGCAGCCATGATTGCTAGTTCTTTTTTCATTTTTCTTTCTTCCCTTTGGGTTAGAAAAAAATTATCAGTCAGTACATACTTGATCAATATTCTTTTTGCAAGCTTTTGCTACTTTGGCATATATTTTTTTTTATTTCCTCGGAATATTTCAAAGGTGATAAAAATCATATTTGCTTATTCATTTTCTTTGTTAATTAATTAAATTATTTTTTGAACAAAGAACTCGTATTGATAGTCAACGGTCATATATTTGTCATTATAGTCCGAAATCACTCATGTTCATGCCACCTAATCAATGTATCTCCAATTCTAATATTTCTTGTCAAAGCAAAGGTTCAAAGGAAGACTTTGAAGCTGAAGAGACAAGACTGAAGACTTTCAGAATGATTCTTTGAATTCATGGCACTCGGTAGCGGGCAAAAACAGATGCTAATTGAGAGAACATGTATGCTCAAAATTTTCTTTTAAAATTACGGTGGTTTGTAAAGCTTATCAGTCTTAAGTTTCTTAACATCTAAAAGCTGTCATTACTAACAAATTGAACTCCTTGATTTTACTTCATGGCTGGCAATAGCACCGTGAACATTGTTTCTACGCATTCAATTGCTCGCTGAAATTACGATATTTTTTACATGACGGGCAAGAAAGCAAGAGAAACACTTTTTTCTAACGTTAATTATTTTGGATAAGAGTAAATATTAAGATGTATGATCAGTTATTTATAAATTTATGATACTATTTCTTAATTAATTTACATCTTTAAAATTTTAAAATTAAGACGTAATAGAAATAATCTAGCATTTCCTTCTGACGGTATGACACGTTATTCTTTCTTGTGTTATGGTACAAGAAAACTATGATGCCATTTAATTAATTTTCAAATAGACAAGATTGAAGACTTTCAAAACGACTTTGGACTTTGAAGTCATGGCACTCAGTAGTGTGAGAAAGACATACTAATTAACAGCTTGAAACAAAGCTTTCTAACACAGAAATATCCATCTATTTATAAGTTCAAGATTTTATTATAAAACCACTGCCTATTTGCAAGACCTACTCTAATTTTCACCTCCGAAAGATGCAATTACTTACAAATTTAACTCTTTCTTGATATTGCTTCATGGCTGGCAATTGCACCCTGAACAATGTTTCCTCGTCTTCAACTTCTGGCTGGAATTATGATGTTTTTCTAAGCTTTAGAGGTGAGATACACGAAAGAACTTCATCGACCATCTCTATAATTGTCTTGTTCAGGCTAATATCCACACCTTCAGGGACGACGAAGAATTGCCAAGAGGAAAAGAAATTTCAGCTGAACTTCAGAAAGCAATCCAGGAATCAAGATCTTCTATTGTAATTTTCTCGAAAAATTATGCTTCTTCCAGATGGTGTCTTGATGAGCTCTTGAAGATCCTCGACTGTAAAAAGGCTAAAGGGCAATTAGTCCTTCCTGTATTTTACGACATTAGTCCATCTGATGTACGTAAACAAGAAAGGAGTGTGGCAGAAGCATTAGCTGAGCATGAAAAGCGTATAGGAAATGAAGTAGAGAAGGTTCTGAAGTGGAGAAATGCACTAATTGAAGCTGCAAATCTATCAGGATGGGATATATGCAGTGCCAAAGATGGGTAATCTTTTCTGGTCTTGCCCTCTATTCTTTTTTTTTTTCCCTATAAAATGTGCAATTTGGTTAAAATACTCTCAACTAGATTACTAGAAGGTGCATTTGTCCTCGCTTAATCGTATGCTGATGTTAGCCAGGCAACATGAGCACTTGTATTATCAATTTGATCTGCATAACACACAAGATTTAAATCACATAATGTCATTCATTATGGCTATTTTAGTTTTTCCACATTTAGTTGTTACCGAATATTGCAATTACCTCAGATTTCACCATGTGAATTCGTCTTTCCATTTTCTTTTCTGATGAATTCACAGGAAGAAATCAATGTTTATCCAGAAGATTGTTGAGGAAGTTGTACACAAAGTAAACCATACATACTTGGATGTTGCGGTCTACCCTGTTGGACTAGACTCTTGTGTTGAAGAAGTATTGTCTCTATTATGCATTGGTTCAGAAGATGTCCGCATGATTGGTATATGTGGGATGGGAGGAATAGGAAAAACAACTATTGCAAAGGCTGTATACAACCAAGTCTTTCATCTATTTGAAGGTAGTTGTTTTCTTGCAGATGTGAGAGAAGTTGCACAAAGATTCAATGGACTTGTTGATTTACAGCAGGAACTTCTTTCAGAAGTTCTAAAGAAAAAGTGTGTCGATATTGTTAATCCTGCTGAGGGGGTTAATCTGATAAGCAAAAGATTGCGGGCAAGAAAAGTCTTCATCATCATAGATGATGTGGATCATGTAAAACAATTAAACACATTAACAAGAAGCTGTGGGTGGTTTGGTTCAGGAAGCCGGATCATTATAACCACTAGAGATAAGCATTTGCTGGATGAAATTCATGCGGACTGGAAGTATAAGGTGAATGAATTGGGCACAAATGAATCTCTAGAGTTATTCAGTTGGTTTGCTTTCAGGAAAACTTTCCCAACAGTAGAATACATAGAGCTCTCGCGTGACATTGTGGGCTACACTAGAGGGCTTCCCTTAGCTCTTGAAATTCTAGGCTCTCATTTGTTTGGAAGAACTGTGCTAGTATGGGAAAGCGTAATTAAAAAATTACAACAAATCCCTAATAACCAAATTCAAGAAAAGCTCAGAATAAGTTTTGATGGTCTAGATGATAAAGTAAGAGAGGCTTTTCTTGATATTGCATGCTTTTTCATAGGAATGGAGGAAGGATACGTCATTAAGATATTGGATAGTCGAGGCTTCTACCCACGAATTGCAATTAGTGTTCTGACTAGCAGATTCCTATTAAATGTGGATAAAGGCAATAAGTTGAGGATGCATAACCTAGTTCAAGATATGGGAAGGGATATCATTCGCCAAGAGTCTCCTAATGAGCCAGGAAACCGCAGTAGATTGTGGTTCCATGAAGATATATGTAAAACACTAGTAAAACACAAGGTATAATTTTATATTCTGCTCTGAGAGTTGCTAATAGTTATTTCCTCTGTTGATTTAGGAATACATGGCAGAACATGTAGGTGTTAACCTTGCACCATGCACGTAATTATACATCCATGCCCGTACTTATACATCCTCGAATTTGATAACTCAACTATCTCTTTCTTTTCCTTTGTCTTTGGAAACCTAGGGAACTGAAGCAATTGAAGGCGTATCCTTGGTCCTACCAGAGCTGAAGGATAGACAATTTAGAATTGAAGCGTTTATTAAAATGGATAATTTGCAACTCCTTCAAATTAGTCAAGTGCATCTTCATGGAAGTTATAGCCTTCTATCTAAGGAACTAAGGTGGCTCTGTTGGCAGCATTATCCCCTAACATATTTCCCTCTCAATTTTCAATTAACAAATTTGGTTGCTCTAGATATGCAGCATAGCAACTATAAGGAAGTTTGGCAGGGTAAAAAGGTACATCTTCTTTTAAATGTTTGAGATTTCAAATAAACATCCTTGTAAATATTATGCGCTCAGAGAAATTGGCAAACTATCTTAAACTATCTTCTCATTTTTGGTTTGTGACAGGTCTTGGCTAACTTGATGATCCTAGATCTCAGTCGTTCGCATTCTCTTACCAAAACTCCAGACTTCAGTGGAGCACCTTTACTTGAGAAATTGCTTCTTGAAGGTTGTAGAAGTCTGAGAAAGATTCACCATTCAATTGGACTCTTGAACAAACTTGTTCACTTGAATCTTAAAGATTGCAACAACTTAAGGCATCTTCCAAACAGCATTTGTAGGGTAAAAGTCCTTGAATATTTAAACCTCACTGGTTGCACAAAGCTAAACCGATTGCCTGAGAACGTGGGTCATATGGAGGGCTTGAAAGAACTTCTTGCAGATGGAACAGCTATTAAGAGATTGCCCTATTCAATTGGATTTCTAAGAAATCTCAAAAATGTATCTCTGCAAGGATGCAACTGGAAAAGAAGGACTAAATCCTTGTTGCAACTCTTTCCCTCTCGGCCATCACCAACCAATTCTAACATCATGAGATTCTTACCACCTTCCATTTCAGGTTTACACTCAATGGAAACGTTGGATCTCAGCAACTGCAACTTGTCTGATGGGGATCTTCCTGCTGAAATTGGGAGCCTATCTTCATTGACAGCATTGGATTTAAGTAAAAACAATTTCCATAGCCTGCCATCCAGCCTCTCTCAACTACCTAAACTAAATGGGCTTTGGTTGGGTGACTGTAGGAGCCTTTCATCAGTCCCAGAACTTCCTCCCACTGTGTCCTACATAGATACCTATAATTGCCCATCACTCGAAGGGTCACACCTCCCATCCAGCCTCTCTCAACTATCTTCATTTCAGGTTTGCATTTGTGTTGATGTTTACAATAGACTACAGGGAATTCGAGGCATAACGAGCTTTAACTTTGCACGTCCTATGGGTCTCTTTGGTAATCTGCAAACTATGTTCATGGATAGGTACTGGAAGGTATATCTCACAAGTCTCTCTCCCCCTTATTCCTTCTCTCAATGAGCCCTGGACATGTGAAAATCTTGCCTGGACTAAGATCAAATTTGGGGACACGCGGTTATTGTCGACTCCTGATTTTGTCAGCACTTTTAATAATAAAAGGCAAAACTTATTACATATCCATGAATTGGCAATAAGTGAATAAACTAAGACCAAGTCCCCACACATGGTCTTAGTCTAGGCAACAAGTGATACGAGACTAATATCTTTTGTGATTTAATTGAAACAGGACGTGATGCCCTGTCACGTTGGCCTTTTAAAAAGGGAGGTACCACGATGGTTTGATTATCAAATTACAGGATTGTCAAGATGTTTTAAGATGCATATAGATATAAAAAATAAGTTCATGGCAATTGTTTTTTGGATTGTTTATAGAGCCAACGAAATAATAGAAAAGACCGATGCCCCTTCAGCTGTTATACGTGGTAAAACTAATGGTTTTGAATATTCCCCGTTGTTTTTATATGTTGGTTACGGAAGAACCACACATGAACATTTTTGGGTGAGCTACACACCAAATGGCTCGCTTTATCTTCCATTCAAAGATGGAGAAACAATGGAGGTCTTTCTCAAAACAAACGCAGAACTTGAAATGAACAAGTTTGCTGTTCATTTACTGTACAAAAAGTCATCTTGAAGGCAAAGTACATGGGAGGCATCAATGTCGGATCTGGGGGGCCAAAAAGAATTGTATATAGAACTACATGTAGTCTTTGCATTTATGTTTTACTCTTTCTCCTTTCCTAGTTTCTACAGCTATCAATCTCTTTGTCTACCAGCCTTTAATCTTTTATCCTTTCAACTCTCAAGTCGCAATGCTCACAACTGATAAGGGACCTTATCAGGATTGATTAAGGATCGTTATCATTAAATAAGTACAAAAATTTTAACCTTTATTTATTATATTTATGTTTTAATTTAGTTGCTAATTTGCATGGACAACTTAGTTTGAGCAATGAGTTTAGTAGATAGCAGTGATATTTCACGACTTTTGTCCTAAAGCATCCCGAAAATTTTTTTTATGTGATTTTACTTTTAGACTTAAGAAACTTAGTTATAGTTGTCGATCATGTTATGGTATTGTTTATCTTCTTATGAATTTTTCGATAAATTTTCAGGTTCGTAAATTTAGAAAATTTAAAAAACCAAGGGCAAGAACAAAATTATTGAATTTTTTTTTTGGGCTGTGCTATTGATGCTTTTCTTTTCATAAAGGGAACTACCTAAAATTTAGAAGCCAATCATTCATGTTACGCCCCGAAAATTTAACATACTAATTCATGTTACGCCCTGAAAATTTAACATGCTGAACTATATTTAAATCTGTTCAAAGTTCTTGATCAAATCTCAAAGGATGGGATTACTTTGGAGCAGAATACAAGGTCTAATGCCTACTGTGGTGAAATCTTTTTGTTGGGGTGACCAAATTGGAGGTCGCCTAAGCAAACTGCTTCTACAAGCTCACCCAGTTCCAAATGACTCTGCTCATTTGGAACGTAAGGGGTTTAAACAAACCCCAAAGGAATAAAGGTATTGTAGGAGTTCGGCAACTTAATTAATGCAAATTTAAATGTTACGAAATTACCTAAAACCCAAAAATTATTTTAAACATGGAATCAGACAATATTTTCAATAATCAAGATATGCAAATCTTCAATTTTCAACATATCTTCAAGGATATTAAAATGTCTTCAATAGTTCCGCCTGAAATTCGAAGTAAACTTTTGGAAGAGAAAGTAAATCTAGGATCAAGAGCACACGTATGAGAGAATGCAGGAACAACCAACCATAGTACTTGGACCAAATATTATCAAAAGGAGCAATCTATTATAACATTTCATGATCCAATACAAAATCGGATTAGTAGAATGGATCTCAATTATTTGTGTTAGGTAGCTGGAAATATATATATATATATATATATATATATATATATATATATATAAAATATTTTCTTCTCCTCATATGTTGCCCGCAAGTGCACGAGTTGTAACAAATAATATAGGAGTAAGGTGTTGATCTCACAAGGATTGCATATTAAAAACTATATCATAACTACCGAAATTGGTTTAACTCTAATTTTATTTAACAAACGAATTGGGGATTTAAGGAAAATAAATTTAAAAATAAAACTAAATACTAAAAAAAAAAAGAAATCAAAATTGCTCAAACTAACAAGAATTAAATTCTAATCTTGAAAAGAATATGGTTAATAATTTCACCTTTCCAATCCTCTTTAACTCTCTCCCACTTTTCTCAATCAGTTAATCTTATTCTTAAGTGACAATTAAAAATGGTAATGTAAATCACTAATCTCATCCAAAACTTAGCAATCTAGTAAATCACTAATCTATTGATTGACAATTAAAAAAACCAATTTACTATATTCCTATCCAAATTGAAGTAAGTAAAGATTCATTAAGACCACTTATTTATTCAAAAATTGCATAAATCCTATGAGTATATATTCCTACCCTACAGAACTTATATTATTCTATTTCGAGACTAATTCTAAACTTCATCTTTCAATTTGGTTAAGAATTCCTAAACAATTAATTGAGTGACCAATTCAATTAAAAGCATTAGGCATAAATACAATAACCACTTAAATGAATAAATTAATTGATATCAAATTAACAAAAGAAAATTAAAGACTCACAATAGGATCTACTGTAACCCTAGAAACTAAATCTAATTCATAACTAAAAGCTTGGAATCAAGAATAAATAATGGAGACATAATAAAAAAAATTGAAATTAAATTCTAAAATTTAAATTTAAATTGAAAATTAAAAATAAATTTTAAAATAGCAATCAAAATCTAAATTAAAATTTAATACTAAAATAGAAAATTAAATGTAAAACTGAAATAATATTAAAATCTCAAATAAAAGTTTTTGAAACTTAACAATAAATTTTAAAATAGCAATCAAAATCTAAATTAAAATTTAATAATAAACTGGAAAATTAAATGTAAAACTGAAATTAATAATAAACTTTCGATTGCATTTCAATTAATGTTATCTTTTTTTTTTTTTAACAAAGTTGAGACGTCTTAATTTTATATTTTCAGCGAGCTCCAAAGACAAGGAATGCATGCGGGTCGCACAAGTCTTTACACGTTTTTTCTTAGGTAGTGCTCTGCGAAGGCGTCTTCAACATCTTTTTCAATGCAAATAATAAGATGCACCCAAACAACTGCCTACCTGATGAGGTACGTACACCTTTTAGTGCGTGTGAGAACTATAATTTTTTAAAAAAATATTCGTGAAAATTCTCTGTCTTTCGTATTTTTGTCTTCTCTCTCTCTCTTTCTCACAATAACAAACACAACACTCTCTCTTATGTTTAGGGATGGCAATGGAACGAGTGACTTAGGGTATCCAGTATCGACCAATCCGATTAAAATTCGATAAAATCCGTCCTGTTAAGAACCCGGAACGAATCCGGAATGACTAAAATAGCCGTTAGGGTCTGGGACGGAACAGGAATTGATCCTGTTATGTATATATACATATATGTACATATATGTGTGTAGATGTTTTATATTTATTAATTAATTATAGTTTTAAGTACTAAATACATTATATACTAAAAATTAAGAGAATATTTTACTTTCTATTAGTAGTAAGGTTTGAACCCTTAAAATTTTACTTATTAAAATTTTATCATTTTAATCTATTTTAGTGATATTGTTTAGATTTTTTGGAGAAAATTTATTTAAGTGGTTAGTTTTTTAAAATTTAGCGATTTAATTCGATTTCTAGGGTAGAAAACATATCTTAAATTTGGATTTGAGATGTTTCTTGTTAAAATTTTTATTTAAATTTTAAAATTTTTAATCGGGTTTGGGACGTTCCGGGTACCCGCAAGTTTGGGACGTTCCGGGAATGGAAATCCCTTTTAATTTTTATCTGGGTTTGGGACGGAAATGGGAATTGGGATGCTATTCGGGTAGCGGATTTGGAATTTCTTCATGAGCAGGGTACCCGTCCCGTTGCCATCCCTACTTATGTTCATTTGATTTCTCTCTCTGACGCACAAACACACACTCTCTCTCACACACAACTATTGCATTAAATATTCAGCGAGAGGAAAAAGGTGCTGCATGACTAGCTATTGTTTTTTTTTTTTGGTTTAATTATTTATTCTTTTATGGTGGTGATGGTTGAGGTTGGAGTGGTGGTGGCGTGGTTGCCTTTTTTTGTTTTTCTTTTTTTTTTTTTATTTTCATTGTAAAAGATTGAAAACAACTAGTGAATAATTTCACTTAATTTAACTGATTTAA
This sequence comes from Cordia subcordata, assembly GCA_028554755.1. NCBI lineage: Eukaryota > Viridiplantae > Streptophyta > Magnoliopsida > Boraginales > Cordiaceae > Cordia > Cordia subcordata. The sequence continues at coordinate 8,362,382 of JAPTOF010000010.1, read as the reverse complement.
TCATTTATACTTTTGTGGTGGTTGTGGTGATGTTGGTTGTGATTGGGCTTAGAGTAGTGGTGGTGGCGGGGGTGGTGTTGATTGTGGCCGTAGTTGCCATTTTTTTGTTTTTATTTTGCTTTGTAAAAGAGAATAGAAAAGGGTGGAGGTGGTTGACAAGTGTGAATATGTGAATAAAATTGTGAACATGACGTTTATAATTGTGAATATTTCAATCAAAATTGTGAACTCGTTGATTATAAGTGTGAACATCTGGGGAGATGTTGTGAACTTGTTAGTTGTCAATTGTGAGCGTATAATATAAAAATTTTGAACATACAGAGTAAAAGTGGTGAATAAATAAACTTGATGAACACATCATATAAAAATTATAAACAATTAAAATTTTTTAACATTGAATATTAATATTGTGAACATATAATATAAAAATTATAAATGTATATATAAAAATTGTGGATGCATAAAAATAACGAATGTAAAATATAAAAATTGTAAACATATAACATAAAGATTATGAACTATCTATAAATAATTTAAAAATATTAAAATTGTGAACTTATAAAATGAAATTTTGTAAAAGGAAAATTGTGAACAAATAGTACAAAAATTGTAATGTATGAAATATATATCTTTAACAATAAATTTTTAGTTTTTTGAAATTTAAAAATAAAAAATACAAGAAAATGAAACTAAACTAAAAAAAAAAATTAAACTTCTATTCATTTTTCTGTTTCTTCTTTCTCAGCGACAAGTGCTGCGCTAATTTGTTCATTATTTTTTTTTGGGTTTGAGCGTGTGTAAACACGCGGGGAGACGCATATGCACCTTGTGTGGTTAGTGGTTACTGAAGGCGTTAATCTGATAAGCAAAAGCAAGCAAGAAAATTCCTCATCATCATAGATGACGTGGATCAGCTAATACAATTAAACGCTTTAGCAAGGAGTTGTGAGTGGTTTGGTTTAGGAACCCAAAACTTTATAATGACTAGAGATGAGAATTTGTTAGACGAAATTAAAGTACATGGGAAGTTCAAGGTGAATGAATTGGCTGCGGATGAATCTCAAGAATTATTCAGTTGGCATGCTCTTAGAAAAACTTTCCCAACAGAAGAATATATGGAGTTCTTATGTGACATTGTTCGCTACATAGGAGGGCTTACCTTAGCTCTTGAAATTTTGGGATCTTATTTGTTTAGTAAAGCTATGCTAGTATGGGAAAATGCAATTAGAAAATTACAACAAATCACTGATACCCAAATTCAAGAAAAGCTCAAAAGAAGTTTTGATGGCCTAGATGATAAAGCAAAATAGACCTTTCTTGATATTGCATGCTTTTTCATAGGAATGGAGGAAGAGTGTGTACCACCTCCCGGGGAGGATTATATATCATTGTGTCTTTAACTATTTATTATGATGCATAAAAAAAAAATCAGAAAATAAAATGAGTTGAGGGGTGCCATATAGCACCACACTTACCCATTTTATTATTATGCATAAATATAGATATTTTGTTATGACCAGAAAATATCATTCCCCTGTCTACGTAAGAAAGCAAAGTCTGTTGACCCCAACTGTTCAATGTATCTCCTATTTTCTTGTCAAAGAAGGGTCGTCGGAAGACCTCATGAACCTAAAGAGAAGTTTCACTAAATAAAATTGCTGACCAGGATTTTTTTTAGAATAATAATTTCTCTCGAGTTAATCACTTTACCTTAGTGGATCTAAGCCTTATGATACTTGCCAAGGATCAATAAATCCTAGTCTAACTTGCGAGTTCAAAATTCTAAGTTTATAACGAAACATTAGTAATCAACTATATTATTGATCTTATGATGCCTTGTAAGAGAGAACTGCCAAATTGCTCAATGTCATTCGTGCCTTGTAAGAATTCTTGAGTGGTTGACGGGCAATGAGAATTCTTGGTGATAAGGAATCTTTCGCGCGTTTTCCAATATTTCTATAGCGGACAAGTTTACAGCACCTTGTATATACTTTATGAATAAGCATGATTTTTCTACAATTCTTTAGTGGACACGTTTTCCAACAATTTTGAAGGTCTTTTCTACAGAACCACGATAGTTTTAACAGTCTTATATTCTTTAGTGCACCTTCTAAAGACTGCCAGTCATCTAAAGAACTTGCACCATTGTACTCTTTGTTGATACTGATTCATGGCCGACGAAGGTACCCTGGACAAAGTTCCTGCATCTTCAACTTCTCGTTGGAATTACGATGTTTTCTTAGCTTTAGAGGGGAGGATACACGCAGGAACTTTGTCAACCATCTATACATTTCTTTAGTTCAGGCTCATGTACACACCTTTAGGGATGATGAAGAGCTGCCAAGAGGAAAAGAAATTTCAGCTGAACTTCAGAAAGCAATCCAAGAGTCAAGATCTTCTATTGTAGTTTTCTCAAAAAATTATGCTTCTTCTAGATGGTGCCTTGATGAGCTTGTTGAGATCCTCAACTGCAAGAAGGCCAATTAGTCCTTCCTATATTTTACGACATTGATCCATCCGATGTACGTAAACAGAGCGGGAGTGTGGCAGAAGCATTAGCTTAGCATGAAAAACATTTAGGAAGTGAAGTGGAGAAGATTGTGAAGTGGAGAAAGGCACTAACTGAAGCCGCAAATCTATCAGGATGGGATATATGTGGTGTTGAAAACGGGTAATCTATCTTTGCTAGATTTCCTTTTTCTTAAAATTTAGATTATATCTTTTTTGTAAATTAAATTCAGATTGTGTACTTCTTATGAATGTGGCTAGAAATTCCCTTCAACACATAATAGGATTACTAAAAGGTGTATTTGTCCTTGCTTAATCTTATGATATCTAAATCACATAATGTCATTCACAATGGCTGTCACAATCAGTTCCTAATATATGCAATATTTCCACTTTGAATTGCTAAAAAGATTTGCAATGATCTCAGACTTCACAAATGAAAGCATTCTTTCTATTTTATTCTTGATGTGTCCACAGGAATAAATCAATATTTACCCAGAAGATCATTGAGGAAGTTGTATGTAGACTAAACCATACGTACTTGGATGTTGCTGTCTACCCTGTCGGAATAGATTCTTGTGTTGAACAAGTATTATCACTACTAGGCATTGGTTCAGAAGATGTCCGCATGATTGGCATTTGTGGAATGGGCGGAATAAGGAAAACAACTATTGTAAAAGCTGTATATAAGAAGGTCTTTCATCTATTTGAAGGATATTGTTTTCTTGCAGATGTTAGAGTAGTTGCAGAAAGTTCCAATGGACTTGTTGTTTTGCAGAAGGAACTTCTTTCAAAAGTTCTAAAGAGAAAGTGTAATAATTTTAACAATGCTGCTGAAGGGGTTAATCTCATAAAAAAAAGATTGCAAGCAAAAAGAGTCTTCATCATCATAGATGATGTGGATCAACTAATCCAATTAAACACCTTAGCTAGGAGTTGTGAGTGGTTTGGTTCAGGAAGCCGGATCATTGTAACGACTAGAGATGAGCATTTGCTAGATGAAATTAGAGTACACGAGAAGTACAAGGTGAATGAATTGGCTGTGGATGAATCTCTAGAGTTATTCAGTTGGCATGCTTTTAGAAAAACCACCCTAATAGAGGAATATATGGAGCTCTCATGTGACATTGTCCACTACACAGGAGGGCTTCCCTTAGCTCTCAAAATTTTGGGCTCCCATTTATTTGGAAGAACTGTGCTAGTATGGGAAAGTGCAATTAAAAAATTACAACAAATCCCTTATAACCAAATTCAAAAAAAGCTCAAAATAAGTTTTGATGGCCTAGATGATAAAGAAAAATAGACCTTTCTTGATATTGCATGCTTTTTCATTGGAATGGAGGAAGAATATGTCATCAAGATATTAGACAGTCGTGGCTTCTACCCTAGAATCGCAATTAGTGTCCTAACAAGTAGATTCCCCCTTAAAGTGGATAAAGGCAATAAGTTGAGGATGCATGACCTAGTTCGAGATATGGGAAGGAATATCATTCGCCAGGAGTCTCCTAATGAGCCAGGAAAACGTAGCAGATTGTGGTTCCATGAAGATGTATGCAATACACTAGCAAAACACAAGGTATAACATTATATTTGGCTTTTAGAGGTCTCAATCTTTATTTCTTCTGTTGATTTAGGTACACATGGCATTATAGCTCTGACATAATGTTGCACTTGGGTGTATAATCTTGCACTTGGGTGTAACCTTGGACAATCATATAAATACGTGTATGTCACAAAATTTGATCACTAAATTGTCTCTCTTTTTCCTTTGTCTTTGGACAACTAGGGAACTGGAGTAATTGAATGCATATCCTTGGTCCTACCAGGGTTACAGGGTAAACAATTTAGTACTAATGCACTTTCCAAGATGGATAATCTGCAAATTCTTAAAATTAATCATGTCCATCTTCATGGAAATTATAGCCTTCTATTTAAGGAACTAAGGTGGCTATATTGGCAGCATTGCCCTTTAACATGCTTCTCTCTCAATTTTCAATTAGAAAATTTGGTTGTTCTAGATATGCAACACAACGGTTGTAAGGAAGTCTGGCAGGGTAAAAAGGTATATCATCTTTTACTATGAGATTTCAAATAAACATCCTTGTATGTATTATGCACTCAAAGAATAGGAAAAATATCTTCTCATTTTTTATTCGTGACAGGTCTTGGCTAACTTGAAGATCCTAGATCTTTGTCATTCGCAGTCTCTTACCAAAACCCCGGACTTCAGTGGAGCACCTTTACTTGAGAAATTACTTCTTGAAGGTTGTAGAAGTTTGAGAAAGATTCACCATTCAATTGGACTCTTGAGAAGACTTGTTCATTTGAATCTCAAAGACTGCAACAAATTAAGGTATCTTCCCAACGTCATTTGCAAGGTGAAAGCCCTTGAGCATTTAAATCTCACTGGTTGCATAGAACTAAATAAATTGCCCGAGGACATTGGATATATGGAGGCCTTGAAAGAACTTCTTCCAGGTGGAACGTCTATTAAGAGATTGCCTTATTCAATTGGATTTCTCAAGAATCTTAAAAAAGTAACTCTTCACGGATGCAACAGAAAGAGAACAACCAAATCTTTGTCAGTCTTTTCATCTTGGATATTGCCAACAAATTCCATCATGAGATTCTTACCACCTTCCATTTCAGGTTTACACTCAATAAGAGAGTTGGTTCTCTCAAACTGCAACTTGTCTGATGGAGATATTCCTGCTGAAATAGGGAGCTTGTCATCATTGGAACAACTGGATTTAACTAACAATAACTTTTGTAGCCTGCCATCCACCCTCTCTCAACTATCTAAACTAAACTGGCTTTGGTTGGGTGGCTGTAGGAACCTTTCATCAATCCCCAAACTTCCACCCAACGTATCTTACCTAACTACCATTAATTGTAGATCACTTGAAAAATTAGATCTGCCAAGCTTCAACAAATTCGAAGTCATTTGTTTTGATTTTTGTAGAATACTTGAAATTCGTGGCCTAACAAGCTTTATGTTTGTACCTTGTATGGGTGTACGTAATCCGACAGCTATCACCAAGGTTTCCTTATTAAAGGTATATATATCTCTCTCTCTCTTTGATTCTTGGACACAGCCACAAAGGGATCAATATGAAACTAATATCTTTCGTCATTCAATTGAAACAGGAGCTATTTCCCTTGCACTTTCGCCAAGTGACAGCTGAAATACCACAATGGTTTAGTTATCAAAGTACAAGATTGTCAATTTATTTTGACATGCCAACGGATATGAAGAATAAATTCGTAGGGATGAATCTTTGCATTGTTTCTGGAGGTGATGAAATAACTGAAGGGATTGATGCTCCTACTGCGACGATATGTCATAAAACTCATGGTGTTCAAGACTGTGGATCATTTTTATATGTCAGTGCCATGAGAACTCCTAAAGAACATTTATGGTTCAACTACGTGTCAAAAGGTTCACTTGATCTTCCATTGAACGGTGGAGAAACAATGGAGGTCTTTGTCAAAACAAATCCAAAGCTTACAGTGAAGAAGTTTGGGGTTCACCTAGTTTGTGAAGCAGAATAAGATAGAGAGATTAAGGGATAGCTCAAGTGGCTGAGATTATTTTCTCCAAATGAGAGGTCTTGGGTTCAATCTCATGGGTGGGATTTTTTTATTTAAAAAAAGAAAAGTAATAGAAGATAGAGAAGTATGGCATCAATCTATTAGAAGATGAAGAATATAACTACCAAATGAAATATTTTCTATTCTTCTCTATCTCCCAATCAAGTTTCAAGATCCATGTAACTCTCAAAATTTAGGGCATTATAATTCAATGAAGGCACATAACCTTTGAAGAGGAATGGCAGAACTTCGATTGCTCATAAAGTCAGAGAGCCACATGTATTGACCCCCTCAAGAGAAGTTGGTTGAATCTTTCCATCTTCTATCTATTGTTTGTCAGGTCTCTTGATAAGTTCAATTTTCTTGTCTTTTCCAATATTTTTATTTTTATTTCCATAGAATTGCTGTCATTTTAGCAGAGAGTGAACTAGTTGGCTTTGTTCTTGTGATTTAATGCTTGCTAATTGAATGCTTTAATAATGTAAGTAGATGCTATGATTTTGACTATAGTTCTTTTCTACATCTCATGTGATAGATGGAGCATTAGTTTCATATTTAAATGTTACGAACACCATCAATCCTGAATGCTACAATACTTGTGTTATCAGAACTCCCTCAAAATGTTTTAAAAGTTTGAGAGGGAATATAAAAGGATTTTAAGATAAACCACAAAAGAGTCCAATATATTTTACAACTTGTTCCTTATTCACTTACCTGAAAGTACTCAGGGCTGGCAATATTGCCATAGTGATTTACCCTCGCAATTCACTCAGGAATCAAATTCCTTTTGGAGAAAGACATTCTAGAATAAACAAACTATAAAGCCTAATAAATTACACTTTTAACTTGCAGAAAGACAAAAAAAATTTGTCAGAATTATCTCAACAACACAAGTAAGATCTATACTATTGAAATGGCCACTCATGTCAGTCAAATAGCTTCAATGTAGCAAAATCTATTTATGATCGAGTCACATGGTAATGCTAATAATTTATGATGTAGCAACTGAATTTGTTTAAAGGTCATCAATTTTTAATTATATGGTTCATCATCCTATCCTATTTCACGTATTTCTCGCGCTAATTTAACACGCTGATTGTCTCATTCTAAGAAAGAATTTATTTCTCTTTACCAGTTTCACAAAACAGACTTGCTTGATTTTGTGCCTCTCTTTTCCTATCTTTCGTGTCCTTTTAGGTGTTTTTGTTGTTTACTTTGTGTAGATATATCATGAAACTAAAAGAGCCAACAAATTAAATTCAAGAAAGCCTCTACATTTATTGAAGATCTATAAATTGCTATTTTCCCTTTAATTTAAGACCAGGTGAACCACAATTAATAAAAAAGTCTTATCCAGAAAAAAAAGGCATTAAGTGAATAAAAAGTCAACATGGCATGATGGTGGAGACACACTTAAACTCAATCCCTTACATTTCTTTAAAAAGTAAATTGCATACTATCTCCGTACTTTGACCTATGTGTATCTTGCCTCCTTTTAGTATCAAAACTAGCTAATCACTCTCTGTACTCTGACCTATATGCATTATATCTCTATAGTATCAAAACTAGTTACTTACCCCCTAAAACTTTTTAACAACTCTATGCTATCTATTTTTTTGTTACACTTTTAAAAATAGATAGCAGGGGGTTTTTGCACTTTTTTAAAAACTTTAGGACGATAATTAGTTAGTTTTGATACTACAAAGGGAATGATGCATAGAGGTCAGAGTACAGCGAGGTAATTAGCTAATTTTGATACCACAGGGAGGTATGGTGAACATAAGTTAGAATACAGGAGGTAATATATAAATAACAGCTTCTTTAAAATATGCAGTCCAGGCTAGCTGTTAATGTTGCTTGGATAAATGACAGAATCATAGATCATTTACTAGTTAACATCACTCAATTTTCATATTGAGATATTGGTTGAAGTGAACCTTCAATTGCTCTCAACTATGAAGAAGCCATCCACAAAACGAAAAACATTGTCCAGCATTAATTAGTCCAATTTGACAACAACAATAATCTCTTATCATTGACACTATTCCTTACATGTCATGTTCAGAACCCAGGCCTCTAGACGCACAAGCCCCACTGGTGTTATAAGCATCATCAATAACTATTTGGACATTTAAATCAACTAACTCAAAGTTACAATATTCACTTATTAGTCACTCGAATATGCCCTGACACACTTAACATTATACTCAGAGTGATGATATTAAAAACATGATGTAGGATTTAAAAGGGAAAAAAAGGACATTTCTAGTGGTTATTTTTGCTTGAGTGGATGCTTACTGATAACATGCTTGTGTAGAAACACGTAATGAAATAAGGCATGGTCAAGTCTTGTTTGATGAGAAATGAATAAAGTAAAGCATATGCTTGCAACACAACATTCATCCTGTGCATAAACAAAACAAAGAAAAGTCAAGTACAATATAACTATCTTTCAATGATTATGTAAAAGAGAAAATTAAAAATTAAAAATAAGAGTAGCATATATATCTATATATTATATTAAAGGAAATACATTTTTTTTATCACTGTCATGTATCATTATTTGATTACTTTTCTCTCTCCAGAAAATATATAATCCTTCTTTTCTGTTTATCTAAAATTATTTTCTAATTTAAATCAATTTTTTATTTAATTTTTTCAATGTAATCAACTCTAAATTTCTCTTAAACAAACATGATTATTATTGAAAACTTACCAAAATAACTTCTTATAAAATATATTTATATCTTATCATGCCATAAACTATAAAAATCTATTGAAAGTATTGTATGTATGTATGTATGTATGTATGTGTGTGTGTGTGTGTGTGTATATATATATATATATATATATTCCATAATCTATATATAGATAAAAGTTAAACTTAAAGGAGCTTAAAGAAAGGTGCTATATCAGCACCTATCTTTTTGCTAAGTGAGCAAAATTAATATAAAGTTTTTCTTTTTTCTTTTTTCCTTTGAGCAAATTTATCTCATTTGGAAAATTAAGTGTAATCATTAAGTAATCATTTTGGTAATGATTACATACAATTTAAACAACATTATGGCTGTTAAGTGGATGTTGGACGTTGAGAATGGGTTTGAGTTCAATATTTGAAATCTATAACAGATGCATGAACATGATGGCCATAATCATTAGGTAATCATTTTGGTAATGATTACTTACAATTCAAAAGGCATTATGTCTTTTAAGTGGATGTTGAAAATGAATAATTGTATTCCTCCAGCATTGAATGTCTTTGGTAATGATGGTCAATTTTTCTGAAAGTTTGTGAAACATTTTTGAGCGTTTCACTCTCCAGCATTTGTGGGTTTTCTTTTTTTTTTTTTAACATTGATGGGTTTTTATTTTTATTTTTTTGCATTTAATTTTTGCTATATATATATATATATATATATATGTGTGTGTGTGTGTGTGTGTGTGTGTGTGCGTGTGTGTGTGTGTGTACCTTGTGGATGATAATCTTGAAAATAGAAGTTTGCCAAATTTTGATATCTTGGATATTAGTAAGCTAATATCAATTTCTTTTTTTGGTTGGTCTCTATGAATAGTGATTATCATCTAATTTCTCTGTTGAATGAAAGAAGAACTAACTGGAATTTGGTTACTAGAGTTAGTCCCTGTGGGATGTTAACAATTTCAAATCAAACAATGAGCTGATGAGTGTTGATATGGTTCTGATAGATGCAGAGGTCAGTATTGTTTTTTCATATTTGTTTCCAAATTAGTTAGTGTTCTCCTCTAACATAATGAATTTTTGCAGGGATAACACATCCATGCAATCATTAAGAAACGGTTTGTAGACAAGTACAAACCATTACTTGAAGAAGGAAGTGTATATGTGTTTAAAATTTTTTAGTTGAAAAAACTAAGAAAGCATATAGAGTTGTAGACAAAGAAAATTTGATTTGTCTCTCCTTAAGTACATTTGTAAAGAAATATGATGCAGAAGATATTATAATGCTATTTCATAAGTTCGAACTTGTTAATTTTGAAGACATTCTAGCCAGGTGTAACACAAATGTTAGACTAACAGGTAATAAGCTTTTCTTTTGCTTTTTGTGTTGTTAAATGCATTTTTTGAAGTATAGTTAATACTCACTCTTTTGAATATTACAAATGTAGTAGGTTGCCTTTGTTAGTCTTCTAAGGGTGATGGTATTGCAAATGTAAAAAGAAGAATTATTACATTAGAAGATCTTCAGGAGAGGCAAATTCAAATAACGTTGTTTGGAAAGTGTGCACATCTTATCTCAAATGCTGATTTAGAGGATGCTCCAATTATGATTATCATTTCAACGATTCTAAAGACTTGGAACAGTATGTATTAATGAATTAGTGTTATCTTATATTTTCAAAATTAAATATAATTGCTCACTCAATTATTTTTAATTTTACTTTTTTAACAGATTCATTGCCCTTGAAGTCTTCTTCAGCAATGAAAGTTTATAGAAAATTGGACAATCCAGAGGGCAAGAAATTTCTTGCATGGTATATGTACTCTTTCCTTCACCATTGCAAAATAAGCAAATGAAAACCCTAAATTTTTCTTTTTATGTTTTTCGTACTGAATTTGATCAAAGAAAATGCTTTGGTGTTTGGCTTTATGGTGCAGAGACGAAAACCTTGTGATACCAGTGCAAGCTACCTTTTGTGAGAGGGAGGGATTTTTCAATTCAAAAGTTTTTTCATATTAATTATTTTATCATAGTATTGGAAAACAAAAACAAAAACAAAAAAAAAAAAAGAAAATTGCCCCAAAATTAAGAGGATGATGTGTCGGAATTGGGAATAATGTCTTGCTAGATAATTGAAACTTTCCATATGTGCAACAAATGCATCAAGAGGGAAGAGAAAGTTGTATGGCTGCCCACATATTAATTTGCTTTAGAAAGCTAAGTTAAACGACTAACAATGTAGGAATTCGTTACTTAGTGGAACAATATTAAATGTAAGAACGAATCAAAACTTATAGAAACAAGTAAGTCAATAAATTTAAAAAAAAAAGAAATAAATGTACGGGCTCTGGTGATTCTAGTATTACTTAAAAGAAAGTACGTCTTTTCTATCAATATCACATGTCATCATTCTATAACTTTTTTCCTTAATAAAACATCAAATCCATCCAATCTATGCATCTAGTCCATTACTTTATTTTATTTTCTTAATTTAAATATTTTATTCAATCCCTCCAAATCTCTAACAAAAAAATGATTATTCTCTAAAATATACCAAGAATAAAATATTATAAAATATATTTACATCCTACTATAAATTATCAAATTTGTATAGAAGCACTCATTTTATTATAAAATATATTTATATTTTATCCTACTATAAATTATAAGATTTATATAGAAGTACTCGTTTTTTTGGTGCATCGCACTAGTTATATTTTAGTTGACGAAATGCGTATCCAAGAAATGCTTGGATGTGTATCATGATCATATTAGCACGAGACCTAACCAATAGGAGGTTTGTGCTGCCATCCACCCAAGAAATAGTTTACAAATGATCTGTAGGGAAAATAGAATAAAGAAATAGCCGCACGAGTAAAAAAAAAAAAGAAATAAATAACCAAAAAATAATTACAATTCAGTGGTGAAATGAAAAATGAAGAAATAGGAAAGAAAATAAAATAAACTTAGCCAAGGCTAGTAAACGATATCTTTAAGGGATTTATGCCCCCTTTATCGGTGCTAAGGAGTGTGGCATATCCCTCCAAGGATACAACGGCTATTACCATCTCGGTGTACGGTAGCACTCTAACACAAAAAATCAAAGTAGTAGCAAATGAACTCTCTCTGATTATGCTCTCTATGCTAAAACTCTATGTGAAAATAAACTTGAAAGCTATGCTATACTTTGTGTAGAACTGTGTGAAGAACTAGTCCTATTTATACTAGTACAAGAGGCCTAGAATAAAAGCTGGGAAATTAAGACTCCTTTGAAAGGCCCACTTATCCTGCTCGTAACAACTCCACTTACTAGCAACAGTTAAAACCATTTCTAGAATGCTCTTCAATGTGCACAATCATAAAGTCGGGTGTTCAAACTGATTTCGATTATGAGACTTGAAATTCTCCTGTTGGTGAATAAGAATTTGCCCAAAAAGATATATTCAAAACAAAAAACCAGGCCACACCTGCACCCGCGCTGCGTCCCCTGACCCGGTCAACCATGCTGTGCAAGCGTGCATGCGTGTGGTATTTTTTTATCATAATGCCCATATGTATAGTTCCCTCCATTTGCCTTGTTGGCTTGACCCATAAAGGCTTCTATATTTGGATTGAGCAAAAACTTCATAAACTTTCTATGTGGGATTCTACTCCACACATATCTAAACTAAACAACCAAACTTGTTGACTACACAACTTTGATTGCTAATTTTTCATTCACCGTAATTCCATTTTTGACAAGTAAATATACCACATTCATCCACTCGGAACGAGGATCGTAACGGTACCAAGTACCAAACGATTTGACAAGCGAGACCTGGAGTCAATTATAGCTTTGACCACCAAGTCAAAACCATATATTTAACACTCCCCTATAGGGATGAAAATTAGCAAACCATAATGCATGCAAATGCAAGAGAGAGTTCGGAGAGAGACCCTGTCTCATGATCAGTAGTTTTTGGCTTTGAACCTTTCTTCGTGAATGCTATCGAACTTACTTGCTGACCAGTGGACTCGTGGTCTTGAACTATTCATCTTAAGTGTAAACCAAGACAATAACATGCATATAGCATCTCCTAATTCACTACTAGTTTTCACGGTTGTGCTTATTTCGGTCCTGAACAACTCTCGGTATTCATGAGTACTCAGAGAATTCAACCTTCAATTTGCTTAGGAAAGACCCCTCCTTACTCACATAGGTTATTCTTCCTGAAGAGTATCCTGCTGTACCCTACTTGGTCTTCCGAAGCTACGAGAATCATTAAATGCTAAGCTTATCCTACACCACGCAGGTTGTACTGTCTACTTGCCATAGGAAAAGGTAAAGGAGACTTATGCCCCTATAGTGCTTGAATAGAGTCACACAAAATCCAATTTCCCCTTTGAACCAAGATTCAAGGATCTCCTGTCATTAAGGTAGGGTTGACAATTATGATGACTCTTTAGTTACTTTATAGGTTTAAGACCCATCTCACTTGACAACTTAAGAACTTACTCTCTACTTACACATTTGGTGAGTAGATCCGCAACGTGATAACCCCATCAGAGAGCAATTACTTAACGGTATGATGTCTACAGTGTATATGTCTAGACTTACTGTTATACATAACACTATGTGCCCTGCCAATTGCTGGTTGACTATCACAGTGAATACTAAAAGCAGCCACAGGTTTCGACCAACATGAAACATCCTTTAAGAATTGTCGAAGCCATTCAGCTTCTTCGCCAGCTTTGTCCAAAGCTATAAATTCAGACACCATTGTAGATCTGGCTATACATGTTTACTTAGTGGATTTCCATGACACAGCTACTCCTACTAAAGAAAAGACATTTCCACTTGTGGATCTTGAGTCTTTCGTGTCAGATATCCAATTCACATCACTATACCTTTCTACCACTACTGGAAACCTAGTATAGTGCAACACGTATTCCATGGTGTATCTCAAGTACCTTAAGACCCTGACTAGTGCAATCCAATGTTCTTGACTTGAATTACTAGTGTATCTACTTAGCCTATTCACTGCACAGGCTATGTCGGGTTTTTTACGGTTCATTATATACATTAGACTCCTTATAATTCAGGAATACTCCAATTAAGATATCCCTTCACCCGTATTTTTCTTTAGATGTATACTTATACCTAAAGGAGTCTTTGCAATTCCGGTGTCACCGTTATTATACTTGTTTAGTATTTTCTCAATGTAATGAGACTGAGACAAGGCTAGACTTTCAGGTGTCTTAATGATTTTTATACCTAGGATTACGTCTGCAACACCCATGTCTTTCATTCGAAATTCTGGAAGAGCATCTTTTTTGAAGACATAATTGCTTCATTATTCTTTCCCATAATAAGCATGTCATATACATAAAGGCAAACAATGGTAAAATTCTGATATGTTCCTTTCCAATAAACACATTTATCACACTCGTTAATTTTGAACCCATTTGTAAGCATAACTTGATCAAATTTCTCATGTCATTGTTTAGGTGTTTGTTTTAATTCGTAAAGAGATTTCACAAGCTTACAAACTTTTCCCTTTTGACCAAGAACTACAAACCCTTCGAGTTGTTCCATATAGATCTCCTTTTTTAGATCTCCATTCAATAAGGTAGTTTTACATCTATTTAATGTATCTCCAAACTATTTATAGCTGTAATAGCTATCAACATCCGAATAGATGTAATTCTTGTTACCGGTGAATAAGTTTCAAAGTAATCTAGACCCTTTTTTTAACTATAGCTTTTTATAACCAACCGTGCTTTATATTTATCAATCGACCCATCCGCTTTCATCTTCCTTTTGAAAATCCATTTGCACCTTAAAAGTTTATTTCCAGGAGGTAGATCCACCAATTCCAATGTATGATTATGCATAATAGACTTAATCTCACTATTCACCGTCTCTCACCAAGAGGTGTCTCAGGGCTAGACATAGCTTCCTTGAAGGTTTTGGGCTCATTTCTAACATAAATGTTATAAAGTCAGGCCCAAAAGACTTAGATGTCCTCGCCCTTTTACTACACCTAGGTTCATCAGTTATTACCTCTTTATCTATATCTGAATGGTGAAGAAACTTTTTAGACGAACCAGGTACAATTTGGTTCTTTTGCCACTTAAATGGAAATGTTGTCTCAAAAAACTCGACATTTTGTGATTCAATTACTGTATTCTCATGAATGTCAGAAATTTCTAACTTGTGTATGAGAAATCTATACGCATCACTGTTTCGTGCATATCCAATGAAAATACAGTCTATTGTTTTAGGCTCAATTCTGACCTGTTTCTAAACTGGAAGCCCCAACTTAGCCAAACACACCCCCATAGCCTCAAATATTTGTCAAAAGGCAGTAGGCCTTTCCACAATTCATATGGTGTCTTTTCCAATTTCTTGTGAGGTATCTTATTCAAGACATGATTTACAGTTAAAACTACTTCCCTCCACAAGTTCTGAGGTAGGCCTGAGTTTATTAACAAGGCGTTCATCATTTCTTTGAGAGTTCTATTTTTGCATTTAGCAACCCGATTTTGTTGTGGAGAATAAAGAGCTGCCTTTTGGTGTATCATTCCTTGTTCAGCACAATAAGTTTCAAAAAGATATACATATTCTCCTCCCCTATCACTTCTCGAAGTTTTAATCTTCTTACCAAGTTGATTTTCTGCCTCAGCTTGGTATTGGTTAAAAGCCTCCAAAGCTTCATCTTTGGATCCAAGCAAGTATACATAACAATACCTTGTGCAATCATCAATAAAAGTTATAAAATACTTTTTACTGCCTCTTGTTTGCAAAAATTTTAGATCACAAATATCACTATGAACCAACTCAAGAGGTTATGTGGTCCTATCTACAAATTTGAAAAAAGTTCTAGTTAATTTTGATTTTACATAGACTTCACATTTTTTATGATTTGAAAAATCAACTCCATGGACTAGTCCCATTTTTAAAAGTCTGTTTAGACAATCAAAATTTACACGTCCCAACCTTTCATGCCATAAAGTAGAAGACTCAAAAAAGTAAGCAAAAGGAACAATCTTGTTTATCTCATTCTCGCCAGAAGGCCCAGTAATATTATTTCTTTTGGAACTTGGGCTCTAAGACTCAACTTATACATCCCTTCATAGAGATAGCCCTTATCCACAAAATCATATCCCTTCTTGATTACAGCTTTATCAGCACTAAACAGCATAGAAAGTCCAACTTTACCTAACAAAGAACCGAACACTAAATTCTTTCTAATCTCAGGAACATGCAAAACATTCTTAAGCATTAGCTTAACACCAAAGGTCATCTTTAGAACAACATTTGCTATACCTACAACTTGAGAAGTTGCAAAATTTCTCACGTACAGGACTTCTCCCCCGGAGTTAGCTATGTAGGAAGAGAATAGCCTTTTCTTAGACCAAACGTGTCTTGTTGCCCCTATGTCAATGAACCATTGTTTAGGATTACCTACCATGTTCACTTCTGATGCCACTACTGAAATATTTAAATCAGACACATTGTCCCCTAGATCCTCTACGACATTTGCTAGGGCATTTCTTTTGTGCAACCTGTAGTCTTTCGCTTGTGACCAGTTTTGTCACATATATAAAATGTCTCGTTGCACTGCTTCTTGTCTGCCTTGGGTTTCCCAGCAACTGCCTTCCCCTTCTGCCCACGATTAGCTTGCTAGTGAACTTCTTTTTTTGGTTGGGATTAGGACCATGTTCCTGTGGGCCTTGGAGTTCATACCACCATGCATGCCCCATTTACCAGTTGAATTGATTCTCTTCCTCAATTCTAAGCCACAGGATTAAATTCTTCATTTTCATCTCCTAAGGTGATTTTTGAAATCACTCCATCTAGGGGGCAATTTATCTATCAAGGCAGCCACCTAGAATTGTTCAACTTGAGGCATCCCTTCAGCATGAAGCTCTTGGATGATTAACTAGTATTTTTGCACCTGTGACGTCATTGGTTTAGAATCTGTCATAGAAAATTCTAAAAATCTAGTTACCACGAATTTCTTCATGCTTGCACTTTCTAGCTCATATTTATCCTTTAATGACTTCCACACTTCCTTAGTCGTTTTACATTTAGCATGTACTTTATACAAAGAACTTTCTAAGCAATTCAAAATGTAATTTTGGTAAAGAAAATCGTTGTACTTCCAAGCATCCACAATCACCACTGTCTGCATATCTGGGTTGTCCTCTAATGAAGAAGGATCTTGCTGCACATACATGACAGCCCCAAAGTTGTGAGATAAAACTCCATTTGGAGTTGCCATGATTTAAAGTCTTTCCCAGAAAACTTCTCTGGCTTCTCAGCATATGGTGGTGGAGGTACATAATGGGTTATCCTAAATACAGGCTTATCTCCAAATATACTACTCGGACCGGCAACATTTGTAGCTTCCCCAAAGCCACTACTTGTTCCAGCAACATTGTTGGCTTGACCAAATGAGCCGAAGGCTAATCCAGTCACGACTCCAAATCCTCTGAATCCCTATACAATCCCAGGAACCTGCACAGTCATAGTAGTTGTTCGAGTAATTCCAACAGTCCCAGTCATGGTAACTCCAGTTGGGGTGTTCCTAGCAGTCACAGGAACATTTAGGGTAGCAATGGAAACTACGGTCACACTTGTTCCAGCAGTCCAAGTTTGATTATTGTCACAAATTGGATTTCGTTGTTATTCCCAGTTTGAGTTTCGTTATTTCTAGACATGATTGAAAGCAAAGGTTATAAGATTTTTTGCACTCAACTGACCAAAATTAGTAAACTAGTATAATAAATAATTTAAATTGGTAGTCAAAAAAATAAAATTCTAGTTTCTGTTTGAAACAAATTTGAAAATTGTAAGCAATAGATACCACATTTTACAAAACCCGTAGAAATTCAGAATGATATATAAATCCCTTAAGCCATTGGGAAAATAGAATAAAGAAGTAGCCGCACGAGTAGGAAAATAAATAAATAAATAACCAGAAAGTAATTACAATTTAGTGGTGAAATGCAGAATGAAGGAATGGGAAAGAAAAAGAAAATAAAATAAAATAAACTTAGCTAAGGCTTGTAAACGATATTCTTAAGGGATTTACGGCCCCACTATCGGTGCTAAGGGGTGTAGTGTACCTCTCCCAGGATACAACGGCTATTACCTTCTTGGTATATGGTAGCACTCCAATACAAGAAACTGTTGAACCAGTAGCAAATGAACTCTCTCTGATTATGCTCTATATGCTAAAACTCTATGTGAAAATAAACTTGAAAGCTATGCTATACTCTATGTAGAACTATGTGAAGAACTAGTCCTATTTATACTTGTATGAGAGGCCTAGAATAAAAGCTGGAAAATTAAGACTCCTCTGAAATGCCCACTTATCCTGCTCGTAACAGCTCCACTCAGCAGCATCAGTCAAAACCGTTTCCAAAATGCTCTCCAACGTGCACAATCATAAAGTCGGGCATTCAAATTGATTTCGATTACGAGACTTGAAATTCTCCTGTTAGTGAATAAGAATTTGCCCAAAAAGATATATTCAGAACAAAAACTGGGCCACACCCACACTCGCGCCACATCCCTAGATCAGCCAACCGTGCTGTGCGTGCTCAGCCGCGCGTGTGTGGTAGTTTTTATCATAACGCCCACTATATATAGTTACCTCCATTTGCCTTGTTGGCTTTATCTATAAAGGCTTCTATATTTAAATTGAGCAAAAACTTCATAAACTTTCTATGTGGAATTCCATCTCACACATATCCAAACTTAGCAACCAAACTTGTTGACTATACAACTTTGATTACTAATTTCTCATTCATCTTAAATCTGTTTTTGACAAGTAAATATAATACGTTCATCTACTCAGAATGAGGATTGTAATGGTACTAAGTACTAAATAGTTTGACAAGTGAGACCTGGAGTCAATTGTAGCTTTGTCTACCAAGTCAAAACTATATATTCAACATGATCACACTTGGAATGACCCGTGGACTTCAAGAATAGATAATTGTTAGTTAGAAGACAATTTGGCAAAATTAGCACAGTGTGAAATGACCTAGTGGGAGAGCATAGGTTGACAAAGGTGTTGTCTTCTTCCCTTTGTTAGGGATGATCAATGCAAGTTTGCCAATGGGAGCTACCCAAAATCATTAGCAAGGCCTTTACGTGTCCTATAATATCACCATCCACACCATCCTTGGGGATAAGCAATCTTCTCCCTCCTAGCTTCCTAAGTTTCCCCTCAATACAAATTTGAAGAGAGTGAGAGATTTGCAAAAAAATATCCATCATCACATTATGTTAAAATGATTACAGTTAGGCGCTATTCATACATGTCTGTAGTGCCTGCATCTTAACTAATTCTGTTACTGCTGTTGCGAGCTCATTAACTGCTTCTATGACTAAAACTAACTCTAGTGCATATACTAAATAACATAACTGTGTCACTGACAGTCATTTACAAAGCAATTCCAAGTCTATCTATATCTTATCAAGCCTTCCCAAACTAAACAGGCGAGGCCATGTGAAGCTTGTCTTTGAGCTGCAAAAACTTTGGTTTGCTGAGATGCTTAGTGAACGGGTTCTAATCTGTAGTGGAGATATAAGAGATAACTGGATGTTTAACCAACACTTGCTCTGTTACAGAGTGATAATCAATTTCAATGTGTTTTATCCTTGCATGAAACACTAGATTGTTGGCGAACGTAATAGCAGAAACACTATCACAGAATACAGTTGGTGAGGAGACTAGAATGCTAACCACTTCAACTCAATTGCTGTAAAGGCCATAGATATATATATTCAGCCTCTGTGGAGGATCTTGCTATAGTTGGCTACTTTTTAGAAGATCACTAGTAGATTTTCTGTCTAGTGAGTCACTATCCCAATCTAAATCAGAAAAGGTTCACTGCAAAAAAACCAAGAATATACAGTAGTTTTACTACAAAATGACAAGAATAGGTAGCAGTTTTACGATATAGGTAGGGGTTTGAGTAATATGTAGATATATTGTTAAGCAAGATAACTAATAAATGTATTTTTAGTTTGATTGGTAGATGGTATGATTATAAAGTGCTACAATAAGAAAAGTTCAAGGTTCGAACCGTAGATAAAATATAGTGTGATCTTTTTCTTTTTGAAATTTTATATAAGTGGCGTTTTAAATAGCCGACGTCTATACTAGCCGTAGTTTTAAAATAGGTGGCACCCATATAGGGGGCGGAAAAACCGGCACCTATTACTCACTTTTTTTGTAGTGGTTGTGAGCTAGAAAGATTTATCAGAATATATGGACCTACGCACAAAAAAATTGTATAGATTTATGAGGTGAGCTAAAACCAATATGATCACAAAGCCCAACTTGTGAAACAGATATTCAGCTTATTGTATAAAACCAAAAATAATTATCAGTAGCCCACTTTAAAGAGAAATTTTCTAACACAAAGAACTCGTATTGATAGTCAATGGTCTTATATTTGTCACTGTAGTTAGAAATCACTCCTGTTCATGCGACCTAATTAATGTATCTCCAATTCTAATATTTCTTGTCAAAGAAAGGTTCAAAGGAAGACTTTGAAGCGGAAGAAACAAGACTGAAGACTTCCAGAATGATTCTTTGAAGTCATGGCACTCAGTAGCAGGCAAAAAGAGATGTTAATTGAGACCAACTGTAAGTTCAAAATTTTCTTTTAACATTACGGTCGTTTGTAAGACTTAACGGCCCTAAGTTTCTTGACGTCTGAAAGCTGTCATTGCTAACAAATTGAACACCTTGATTTTACTACATGGCTGGCAATAGCACCGTGAACAGTGTTTTTACATATTCAACTACTCACTGAAATTACGATATTTTTGACATGACCGACAAGAAAGCAAGAGAAACACTTTTCCCTAACGTTAATTATTTTGGATAAGAGTAAATATCAAGATGTATGATCAGTTATTTATAAATTCATGATACTACTCTTAGCTGATTTACATGTTTAAAATTTTAAAAGTAAGACGTAATAAAAATAATCTAGCATTTCCGTCTTACGATGCCCTGTGGCTGTAAGCAAATTTGCATACATATGCACAAACTTAATTATATGTCTATATATACATATATATGTATATATTCTTTTCTCTATGAGCTTAAACTTTTGGATAATGAAGTGATTACAATACAAGGTGTAAGCCAAATAATCATGGAAGGCAACAGAATAAATCAAGAATGAGTCTGTCAAGCATAGCAACAGGTGTTATTTCACGTATGACATGTTATTCTTTCTTGTTTTATGATACATGAAAACTATGATGTAATTTAACTAATTTTCAAATAGACAAGATTGAAGACTTTCAAAATGACTTTGGAAGATTGAAGACTTTCAAAATGACTTTGGACTTTGACGTCATGGCACTCAGTAGTGGCAGAAAGACTGATACTAATTAAGAGCTTGAAACAAAGCTTTTCAAACACAAAAGTATGCATCTATTTATTAGTTCAAGATTTTATCATCAAACTGCTGCCCCATTTGCAAGACCTACTTTAATTTTCACCTCCGAAAGCTGCCATTACTTACAAATTTAACTCTTTCTTGATATTGCATCTTCATGGCTGGCAATAGCACCCTGAACAATGTTTCCATGTATTCAAATGCTCGCTGGAATTACGATGTTTTTTCTAAGCTTTAGAGGTGAGGATACACGAAAGAACTTCATCGACCATCTCTGTACTTGCTTAGTTCAGCCTAATATCCACAATTTCATGGGGGACAAAGAATTTCCAAAAGGAAAAGAAATTTCAGCTGAAATTCAAAAGGCAATCCAGGAATCAAGATCCTTTATTGTAGTTTTCTCGAAAAATTATGCTTCTTTTGGATTTTGTCTTGATGAGTTGACGATCCTCGACTGCAAAAAGGATAGAGGACAATTACTTCTTCCTGTATTTTATGACATTGATCCATTTGATGTACATAAACAGAGAGGAAGTGTGGCAGAAGCTTTAGCTGAGCATGAAAAACATATAGGGGAACTGAAGTAGAGAAGGTTGTGAAGTGGAGAAATGCACTAACTAAAGCTGCAAATCTATCAGGATGGGATATATGCAGTGCCAAATCTATCAGGATGGGATATATGTAGTGCCAAAGATGGGTAATCTTTTCTGGTCTTCCTCTATTCTTTTTCTTTGCTATAAAATGTGCAATTTGGTTAAAATACTCTCAACTAGATTACTAGAAGGTGCATTTGTCCTCGCTTAATCGTATGCTAATGCTAGCCAGGCAACATGAGTACTTGTATTATCAATTTGATCTGCATGACGCACAAGATTTAAATCACATAATGTCATTCATTCTGGCTTATAGTTTTCCCACATTTAGTTGTTACTGAATATTGCAATTACCTCAGATTTCGCCATGTGACTTCGTCTTTCCATTTTCATTTATCCTGAATCGAAGGAAGAAATCAGTGTTTACCCAGAAGATTGTTGAGGAAGTTGTACACAAACTAAACCATATATGCTTGGACGTTACGGTCGCCCTAGTTTGAATAGACTCTCGCGCTGAACTAGTATTGCCTCTATTATCCATTGGTTCAGAAGATGTCTGCGTGATTGGCATATGTGGGATGGGAGGAATAGGAAAAACAACTATTGCAAAGACTGTATACAACCAAGTCTTTTGTCTATTTGAAGGTAGTTGTTTCCTTGCAGATGTGAGAGAAGTTGTACAAAGATTTAATAGACTTGTTGATTTACGGACGAAACTTCTCTTAGAAATTCTAAAGAAAAACTGTGTCAATTTTATTAATCCCGCTTAAGGGTTTAATCTGATAAGCAAAAGATTGTGGACGAGAAGAGTCTTCATCACCATAGATGATGTGGATCATGTAAAACAATTAAACACATTAACAAGAAGTTGCGAGTGGTTTGGTTCAAGAAGCCGGATCATTTAGAGTAAATTGCGTATTACTCTCTTATACTCTGACTTAACGTGCATCGGCTATTTCTTCTTGGTCTTCAGAAGCTGGGGAAAGGAGACTGGCGTGGTATATCAAAAAGCTACATCACATCAAAGACTCCCACTCAAGTGGCAAGCCATGCACAAAAGTATTTTATTCGGCAGAGTAATGCAACTAGGAGGAAAAGACGCTCCAGCCTATTTGATGTGGTTCCTGATATGGTTTGTATTGCTTCTCTGTAATAATTGTGATCTTTTCCTTTATGGTTTTATGGATATGGTTGACTGAAGTAGACATGCCTATAGAGAAGAATTAGGTTGCTTTGCCTAGTCTTGTTTTAAAATATTGCTCGCCAACTAAATCTCGTAAAAGGATCATTCTGTAGACTGAGTCTCCTTCTCGCGGAGCAGTGAATATATCATGGATAGCATTACCCTGATCATTTTTTGTTGCACAGACTTTGATTTTCCCCTATTCTTATGTCTATTTAATTTCTTAGCGTCCATAAATGGGTTACGATAAGATCAATCTCTTGTTCTAATGTACTAATTTTCCCTTGAAACTTGTCCTTAATACCCTGCCAGGTTGCAGATCCACCACCATTGCCAGAAGAAACATTTATGCTTTCTCCTCAAATTGCAGAGAGTTACAAAGAGCAAACTAGTAATTCATCCTCACAAGCAGAGGAAGGTAACCCCAAAACAGGGATTTCATTGGACCTTTCTCTGAAGCCGGATTTTGGATCCATGGACATCACTCCCATTGAAGCTGCTGAATAAAGAATCTGTTGCACCTTCACCTGAAGTTCCTCCAGTGTTTCCATCAATGGTTCCAGCTTACATACCCCTACCATTTCCATTACGGCCACCAAACACCCCTTTTGTTAATGAATCCAAAATTCATTAACAAAACCTATTCCTGTTATTCCCAAGGAACCAGTCAATGTCGATGAATTAGTAGGCATGTCCCAGCTCAGTTTAGGCGACGCTGCCACCTGTAACATAGAGCCATCACCGCTCTCCCTGAAGTTAATAAGCGAGCCATCGAGGCAATCAGCATTTCATGCAAGTACTGCAGTCAATGGCTCAGAAATCACAAAGGGTGAAACCAGTCCAATTCAGGCAGTTTAAGGTAGTCAAAATGGGAACAAAAGCAACACCTATTTTTAGGTGGTCTCTTCTCCTCCAACCTCCCTTCTTTCTTTGACAAATTTTGTACAATTTCCTTCTTTTTTAGTTGATCTTTTGCATTTAATATATATTTAGATCCCAAAGTTTAGGTTATAGGATCTGGATGCTATAATTCTTTCTAATTGTACACAAGTTGGGTTCTTAATAATTTTAAAAAGATGTTTTTTTTATGGTTCAAAAGGAATAAACTACTAGTTCAAAATGACTAAACTACTGGTTCAAAATTCATACACTACATGTGCAAAATTAATATAGTATTTCATATGTTACACTAATAGTTCACAAAATACTATCATATTTGATAAATTAACAGAATTAGTTCAAACCTGAAGAAAGGGAAGGAATTATATCTAGTTGATTAACATTCACTCTACATGTTCAAAATGCATAAACCACTATTTCAAAAACAAAGATAAATGCTCAGAATCGCCTAACAAAAAATATCTCAGTCACAGATTAGAAGATAGATGCTCAAACATTAGAAGATAAATCCTCAAAAAACCTATACGCAAAACTATAGCAACAATTTTAACAGCTTCGCTTTGACCTATTAAAATGTGTTTTTTTTTATTTTAAACGACATCAAACGACATCGTTTCAATAGAGCGTGTATAACATGCGATTTAAGGAGCATGCTCCGTAGATGTACAATGCCTACAGAGCATAGGAAAATTTGTAATTAGTTGTTGCAACAAGAAATGATAAAGCAATAAACGTGCTAATGTGTAAGACTTGAACCCGTGACCCAATAAACATGCTAATGTGCGAGACTTGAACCCATGACCCCTTTCTCATTCGATTTAAGATTTCACTCACAGCTTCGAATCCCACAAAATGCATCTTCCATGCTTCTTTTTCAAATGGTTGGTTGTTGCAACAAGAAAGAGATAAAGCAAAACAAACAGCTGGTTGTTGTAACAAGAAAGATATGGGTAAATAGCTCCAGATCCCCTGCATTTTATTTAAAGTGCATAAAATCCCTTATATTTTTAAAACTCAATCATAATTTCCTTGTGGTTTTTGAAACTAAGCACCATACGCCCTTTCGTTAAAAATCCCATTAACTTTAACCGTGAGTGTATTACACTCGCTCCAATTGTAACTGGACTTCTTCCTTTTGCAAAATAAACTTGCGACTTCTTCCTTTTGCAAAATAAACTTGCTCTTGGTCAAAAATACCTATTCTAACCAATTAGACTTTGAATGTATTTGTGTTTTTTTTATTTCCGTACCATAAAAATATCATCTACAATAGAAACAAAATTAAAAGAAAAAAAGAAACTGCACTGGCACCATCCATCATAGCTACCATCTCCATCACCGCCCATCATAGCCACCATCTTCACCACCACCCCTCCTCACACCTACCATCTCCACTGTTACTACACCACCAAACCATTCACAATACACACCCCGACGTATACAAACGTCACACACATGAACAATAGATGCCATCTCCTCCACCATTTTTTATACCAAGTGTAGTTTATTGCAGATGACCAGACGCAGTCCGAGAAGACGCACCAGCTATGAAGCGATAATGCTAGTGTGAAACATCCTAAAATACATCTCATGAACAACAATGAGCAAAATAATTGAACTAATTTGTAACAGAGAAAAGTAAATAATATTAACAATTCAAGAATAATCTTCGGTATCAAGTATCAACCACAGCCACGCAATAACTTAATCAGGTTCCACAAACGACGAACCAAAAAAAAAAAGGCATCTATTACCCCACAAAATATTTAGCACATGGATTAACACAGAAAATTTGACTTCTGCATCATGTCCAATTAACCCAAAAAAATTAAAAAAAATAAAAATAAAACAAAAAAATAAAGCTAATCCCAAAGAAATTTACCCAAAAAAGAAGGGACAAAAATATCAAACCTGGCAGACACAACACATAGGCATCTTGGAAGCTGAGTTAAGATAGAGGCACTCTCTGGTGCTTACTAGCGAGCAAAATAATTAGGGTGGGGGTAAGGAGGAGAGAAGACGATGTTGGTTTAGAGAGAAAAGGAAAAAAGTGTTAGGGATAATGTTTGAAAAGTACGGTAAACATGTTTTTTTGCTTAAATTTGTTAAGACCTTTAATGCAGCTAAGCCAATGTGATGCATATGCATAATTTCAAAAACGTAGAAGGTATTATAAGAGGTTTTAAAAATATAGGGATGTTTTATACATTTTTGGCAAAAACACAGGGGTTTGGAACTTTTTACTCAAAAGATCTTCAATGCTTCTTTTCCATAATGGTTGGTTGTTGCAACAAGAAGAGATAAAGCAATAAATGTGCTAGTGTGTAAGACTTGTACCCATAGACCCCTTTCTCATTTAATTTAAGATTTCACCAACTGGTCCTCACTGATTACTATGTTAAGGAGTGAATTCCCGGCTTTAAAAACCCGTTTCGAGTTCAAAACCCGAAATGGGTCAAAATTCAAAATATCTCAAGCGCGCATTCGTCGGGGCTATATTCGGATTTCCGTCACCTGAGTTTGGGGTTTTCAAAATTGGAAAAGTTTATTTTTTTAAAATGATTTGAAAACAAGATTATTTTTGAAGAATTTATCAAAATAAGGTCATTTTTTTTAAAAACAAAATCCCCACATGAATTACCAAACACAAAAATCAAGGGACCCATGTCTTTTAATCTTTCTTGTGGCTCCCGCATGCATTTCTTATCTTTGGAGCTGGCCGAGAATTACCAAAGGAAAAAAAAAAAATTTACTTCAATTCTTTGGTATGTCTTATTTAATATTTGTGGGACCCATGCAATCAATTTAAATTTCACTTTTCCTCAATTCCAGTACAAAACTTTCCATTGCATTTTTAATTATCTTTACGATTAAATTAGTTCAAACCCCAAACGTGGAAGCTTTTTTTTTTTTTTTTTTTTTCCTGGGAGGCTAAAGCTTTATACAAAAATCACCAGGCCATCTCATTCCGTTTTCATTTTGAGCTAAGGCTAACTCTAACAAATTTCCTAAAACACAAAAATTCTCATATTTAGAGGTATTGTTAATAGTAAAATACTTCAACAGCTCTCTTATCTCATCTCCAAAATTTTAAGTTTTTTCCTAACTCTAAAACAAAACATTTATATATAGGAGTTTTTTTTCATTCCCAAATACCATCCTCCATCCCCATAACTCTAAGACTGTAATATTATAAAATAAGAGAGCTATTAGAGTGAAACTGAAATTGGAATTCCCTAAATTGAAAGTTTGGTAAAAGATAAGAGAATTGTTGGAATAGAATTAAAAATAAGGGATCCCAAAATATAAGAAAATGACTCAAATCACTTAAATTTAGGAAAAAAAATATGAGAGCTGTTGGAGATAATCTAACAAAGGAATAAGTTGTTGATGAGCTAATTCAAGATCTTGGCACCCTATGAGCAATCCAAGACCAAGATTGGCTAGCTTCATTTTAGCTTTTCAATAGACATTTGAATCTGCTCAATTCGAGTTTTGAGTGAAAAGTTATGTGCAAAATATTGAAATAGTTAAATTTTCTCATAAATTCCTCTTTTATTCTATCTATAAAAATAATGAAAAATACACCAATAGGTAGAATTTATTTCACTAAAATTCAATCGACCACAAAATTAAAGCTTAAGAGGTATACAAATATAATTAAAAATTAAGCTCATCAATATCGTACAATGTTGCAAGTGTTAGATTTTTTTTTTAATTTTATATTTTATGTGATTAAAAATTACAGTTAAAAGTTAAGAAATTTTATTGAAAAACAATCAATTTATTAAAAGAATATTTATTTCAGTCTAAGATTTTACTCTTCAGTCTCAATTTTTTGTCTAACGATTATAGTATGCTCACTCATTATAATTTAGACAAAAATATATAAAAAATTTGAAAAGTAAACTGACAGGAAACAACATTTAATCAATATAATGTATATATGAATTATAATATATGCTAAGAAAATTAACAAACAAAACATAGAAAAAGTTAAAGAAGCGATAGGCATTAATAGAAAATATTAAAAAAAAATTACGATGCTCGAAGGATGTAACATGGTATGCGCCATCATTACATGTATGTTAAGAAACCAAACAAAATAAAAGAATATACTGAAGAAGCAATTGGCCTTTCGGTAAAAAAAAATATTATAAGGTTTTAAAGGGGGCCACTACTCAACTGTTACAATATATAGATCAATTGAAAGTCACATAAAAAATTTGAGACTAATTGTTAAGAAAAAAAACAAAATATGAAAAAAAAAATTGAAACAAACATAGCAACCTTCAAGAATTATAATGTATGCTACAAAAAGAAATAAAGTACAAAAAAATAAAAGTAATTGAGAACTTATACACAACATAAGACTTGAGAAAAAAGAAAAAGAAATAATCATAAGAATAGTTCTTCTTTAGGGGAAAGAAAAACACGAGTCAACGTGTAGAGTAATTAAGGGTCTATTCGGCAAAATTATCTCTTTAAGTAACTGATAGTTGTTTGTGTACCTAATAACTATTTAGGTAATTGATAGCTATGTATTTTAGATGTTAGTTGATAGCTGTTTGAAAAGATATGTTTGATAAAACTGGCTGTTCAATTAGCTGATAAATTACAAAATGACAAAAAAGGACATCAAAATTATCTCATTAATGTCATTGTTGTTATTATATAATAATTATTATTTATATTATTATTATTATTTATATTATTATTATTATTATTATTATTATTATTATTATTATTATTATTATTATTATTATTGAAATATGATAATATATTTATAATTTTAGTACTATAAGATAATAATAATAATAATAATAATAATAATATATTCAAAGTTTATTTTACTAGAAAATTCTAAATATAATTTTGATTTGGTCGATCAGAAGACTTTATGATTAATTTAATTATATTGTAGCTAAAATAATTAACATCAGACAAATTTAAAGTGGCAAGCTAAATTTGATATTAGGGTGTTAATAAAATAGTTTGATATTATTTATTGAATTTTTTTTCTTTTGCATTATTAATAAACTAGAGATAAATGAGAATTAACATATAAAATTTAATCTACATCTGGTAAATGAGATAAAATTTAATCTACATCTGGTTTTCAATAATCACAAATTATACCATGCACCCAAAGTATAGTACATGCATGGTGTACTGTCCAATAAATCTCACAATTTAACCATTGGATCAACATAAAATTTAATGAGTTCACTTTTCTTATACTAACGAATACAATACAACGATCCAATCGTCGATCGGACACTGGTAACACATCCAACTGTGAACTCTGAAATCATTTGCAGATTATGAACATATCATTTACAGGTTATGAACATATCTTAAAGAGTCGTACACATATAATTTATTTTTGTGAGCATATGATATAAAGCTTTTAAATATATAATATAAGAGTAATAGGTAAATAAATTGTAAACAAGTAAAAGTTTTAAACATTAAGTGTTAAGATTATGAACATATAACATGCGATTTGTAAATAATTAAAAGTTGTGAACATACAATATAAAAATTATAAATTTATAATAACAACATTGTGAACGTGCTATTGGAGGGTGCACAATGCTATGTGGATACACATATTTAACGTGTACAATATCTGGTCCCACCAATAACAAATAAAATAAATTTTGTCCTTATCGCCAAATATTTAGGGATAGACTGGAGAAAAAAAAAGTTAAACACTACCTCATTATTCTAAACGTTAAAACTTATAACGTTTGATAGAAGCTAACTAAAACACTAAACGCTAATCTAAAAAGCTATTTTATCGAACGAAGATAAATATCAAAATAGTGCTTAGACAAAGTCAAAATGCTAAACGTTATCTGAAAAGCTATTGTCAAACACCCGTTAAGTAGGTAACACTTCACACACCTACAACCAACCATTTTATGGTATACTAGCCTGATGACTTGTATAATGTTGCAGGGTTTATAAATATTATTTTGATATTTTTATATTTTATCTAAATGTAGAGTTAAATGTCAATAAGTTTTATTAATAATTTTTTATTAATTTATTAAAGGCATATATATATTTTTAACTTAAATATTCATTAATATTTTATTAATTCAATATTCTATCTATAATAGTACATATTACCATAATAGTAAAAATAAAATTATTGTTAACTATTAAAAAAATGAAAAATTCAAGAAACCCTTGAGGACCATGTCTCCTAAAAATTTTGATGCATGTAATTAATATAAATGTGTATGTGTATGTGTATATAAATATATATATATATATGTGTGTGTATATGTATGTATATATACATCTGAGGAGGATTATATATCATGTATTTTTGGTTATCTCTCATGATGCATAAAAAAAATATCAAAAAATGATGAGTTGAGGGGCGCCATATGCAATACCTATACTGTGCAATGCACAATGCTCTGCATGAGCAATGTACACTGTACTGTGCATGAACAATACATATGCATAGTATGTAACAGTTATATTATTGGTTCAAATTTTTTATATTAAAGGTTCAAAATTTTCATACTATAGGTTCAAAACTCTTATATTAAGCTTTGAACATATTCAAAACTCTTATGTTACGTGTACAAAAGTTTAAAAGCAAATTCACATAATCAAAATTATAATCTCATAAATTTTATATTATATGTTCCAAACTCTTATGTTACATGTTCAAAATTCTTATATTATATGTTCAAAATTCTATTCCGAGGTGTGTGTTTTGGAAGAGATGATGAATTCGACTTCAACGAAATTTTAGATTGAGAAATTTGACGGTAAGGGCATTTTTAGTGTTTGGAAGATCAAGTTCAAGGCTTTCATGGTCATGCAAGGGCTTCGGAAAGTGCTTGAAGGGAAGATCAAGAACGAACTGAAACTGGAGTAAAAGGAGGAAATAAAGGAAAAGGCTGTAAGTGCAATACATATTAGCATTTCTAATGATGTATTAATAGGGATAGCCGATAAAGAGATAGCAATTGAGGCCTAGAAGGCTCTGATGGATCTCTATGCACCTAAATCGTTGATGAATCGCCTCTATCTCAAGAAGCGATTGTATACCCTCAAGATGAAGGAGAGTCCGTCCGTGAAAGAACACCTTGACGAGTTTAATTATATTGTGATGGAGTTGAAAAACATAAGAGTGACGATTGATTCAGAAGAGCTTGTCCTTGTTTTGGTGTGTTCTCTACTGCCCTCATATGATAACTTCGTAGACATTCTATTGTATGGATGTGACAAGATCAGCTTGGATGACGGTTGCTCAGCATTGAAGTCAAAGGATTTGAAGAAACACTTCCCAAAAAATGGAGTGGAAGTTCAGAGAAAGGGATTAGTGAGTAGAGCAGTGAAACACAAGAAAGGGAGATCTTCATAGAAGTCAAAACAAAGAGCAAAAGATATGACGTGTTTTGAGTGTGGGGAACGAAGTCACCTTAAGCACCTTTGCCAAGAGAGGAATAAGCAGGAGTCAGCGAACATGGTGGAGGATGCGGAGGACGAAAGTTCTGATGGTACTAAAGGTGTCTTGTCTGTTACTGCAGGACATTGGCAAGACCAATGGATTCTTCATTCTGGTGCTATGTTTCACTTGTGTCCTAGGAGATATTGGTTTTCTACTTATTCTAGAAAGAGTGAAAAAGTCTATCTTGGGAATGACCTCACGTTAGAGGTGGCTGGAACTGGCATCGTGAAGATCAAAATATTTGATGACACTATCAGACCTTTCGAGTATTGGCATGTCCTTGAGCTGAAGAAGAACTTGATTTCTCTTGGGCGGTTAGATTCTCACAGATACAGGTTTCATTGCAAGAATAGAGTCATTAAATTGCATAGGGGTTCCCAGTTACTTTTGAGAGGGTATTTGACAAATAGTCTCTATGTTCTTAATGGTTATACAATCAAGGGTGTTGCAGCAGAAGATGGACAGAATAGTGCCATCGAGTAGGTAGAGCTGTATGGTGATACTCTTGGGGCTCTAGAGGATGGCAGTGGAGGTTCAATCCAAGAAGAAATACAAGGCGAATATGTATCTCGAAGTGTGTAGTGCGAGATTGGTACTAAGCAGAGTCGACGTAATGAAGAATGATAGAACATGTGAAGAGGCTTATGCTTTGAATGCTGTGGTAGTAAGTGTGCATAAACAAGGTTCCATGGTGGGATTGAAGATAGTCCAAGGGTGGCTCAGTTGAGAAGTACTGTGGGTGAAGAGATGGAGTCTCTTTGTGGTTCTGAGGACAAGGTAAAGCATGTGTGCAATGTTCCTGAGTCGAGTGGTGTTAGCATCAAGGCTGAGGATGCTGTGAAGGGCACTTGAGGCATTTAACTTGCAAGTACAAGGATGTTAGAGGGCAGTGAAGAGGTCACTAAGACGGTTGCAATGAGTTGCCTGTGTAGGCAATGCAAAGCGGTGAGCCCAGTTAGGGTTAGTTGGTAAAGGAGAGGAGAATTTTGGTTGGTCGATAAGGAGTGGATACGGTCCAAGGTGGAGATTTGTAAGGTCTGCCCCGTATTCTAATGGTACTTAAAGAATATGAAAAGACTTACCTTATTTGTTGTCTTGCCATTAATTGTAGCTGTTATATTATGTTGTCTCTGTGTCATATAAATATGTGCTTAGCCTATTGTAATAGGAGTGAGGGAGAAAAGAGATATGTGAGGCAATTAACAGAGAGTGATTAGAGCTAGAGCGAGAGTCCATCTTGTATTTATTATCAATGTTGTCTTAATAAAATTCTCCTTTTACCCATGGAGTAGGCGTAGGCCAAACCACATAAAATAGTGTCTTGAACTTCTCGTTTATTTTGTCTCATTTACACCACATTTTTTCCAACAGTGTTGAAGGTTGGAGATCATATTCATATGTTGGTATTAGACAAACCAACGAAGAACATTTATGGGTGAGCCATATAGCAAAAAATTTAGTTCACCTTCCATTTAAAGGTGGAGAAACAATGGAGGTCTCTCTCAAGACAAAGTCAGAGGTAACTCAAAAAGTTTGGAATTCATCTACTATT
The DNA here is from genome assembly GCA_028554755.1 of Cordia subcordata. Taxonomy (NCBI): domain Eukaryota; kingdom Viridiplantae; phylum Streptophyta; class Magnoliopsida; order Boraginales; family Cordiaceae; genus Cordia; species Cordia subcordata. Next base: position 8,329,459 of record JAPTOF010000010.1, on the reverse strand, counting down.
TCAAAATCAAAGTAGAAGAAGATAGAGAAGTGTGGTATCAACCTTTGAAAGATGAAGAGTAAGAAGAATAAAACCACCATGGATAACTTTTCTCTTGTTCACCCTCTTCTGATCAAGTTCTAAGAACTAAGTAACTCTTAACGTATGTAGGTTGATTTTGTTTATATATTGGCAGTAGAATTTCTTTTTCCATTTATTTTTGTCTATTGTCTAATTACAGAGTACAACTTTTACAAAACAACGAACAAATTCTAAAGCACAAAGCACTATGCCTTTTTAACATTAACGACGTTATATTCAAGACTTGGAAGTAGAGGATCATAACTAAGAAAAAACCATAGAGTGCAACTTCTTATGCCCTTACGGAAGCTATTCTAAGTAGGGTTGTCAATGGTACTTCACCTTGCCCCATCCTGCAGAAGTACTAGCAGGATAGGGGTAGGGTTTTTGTGAAAAAACTCTTGGGCGGGGGAGGGGTGGGGTTTTTTTTATTCTACACTAGTGCTAGGGTGGGGCAGGGCTGAGGTTTGTTGTCCCCGTCACACCCCGCCCCAGTATATATATGGTTTTTAGATTATATATATAATATTTCACTAGTTTATCTCCAATTGTTGGTTAGCTTAGCGATTGAAGGCTTTCTCTATGTTATAGGAGATGCAAGTTCAAACCTTCTATCCCCTTTCCCCTTTCCCTTTTTTTTAAGTAGTTTTCTCCTACATTTCAATTTTTATAATTTTTTTCTAAAATTTCTCTTTCCAATTCTTGTCAAGTGATCAAGTCATCTGACTCATTTCGTTTTTCAATTCTTGACAAAGTTTTTCTTTCAATTATTTTCAAGACCATGGACGCCTTTAATAAACATATTTTTAATTGCATGTTTAATATTTTTTTAGTCCAATATAAATGTATACCATAATTTACCGTAGGTTCTAAAAATTTAATATTTTCACGAATTTGTTTATCTTTAATAAAAAGTACAAAATTTAATCACGAATTTTGCAAAATAAATAATAAATAATAGATTGATGTATTATCAAATAAAAAATAATATAATAAATTAATAGATAAACTAATATAATAATATAATAAATTAATGGACAAAAATCATGTACTTATTCTATTACAGTTAGTAGCCATGCATATTTTAAGAAAGAAATACTTATCTTGTTAGGAGTGGAAGAGCTCTAATGTATATTATAGATAGTAGATATTTATTTGTATAATAGATATTCAATTGTTATGGATACACTATGATTTTAACAATTTTTATCAAATATATTATTGTAATTGAACAATGAGGACAAAAATGATGTAGCTATTCTATTACACTTAATAGCCATACATATTTTAAGAAAGAAAATGCTTATCTTATTAGGAGTAGAAGAACTCTAATGTATACTATAGATAGTATATATTTATTTGTGTTATTGTTATAATAATGTATAATATATATTCAATTGTTATAGATACGCTATGATTTTAACGATTTTTATCAAATATATGATTGTAATTAAATAATGAGGACAAAAATGAACGAGGCATTTTTTATCGTCTCATAAGATATAATATGAAAACTCAAAACAAATTATACTTTCATTTTATAAGATAGATATAAAATTATTACTTTCATTTTAATAATATTCTATTATTTAAAATAGATATAAAGTTCTCATAAGATTATTGCTTTTATTTTAGTAATAGTCTATAATTTAAGATAGATATAAAAATTTTTATTAAATTATTTTAGAGGCTAGAGAGTTATTTAAAAGAAACAAACATTTAGCAGGGATCAATACATAATTATAAACAATTAACACTTAAACATGAATTAAATATAAAATAATAAAAATTTAAAAACTTATTTCATGTTATATGATTTATGAGTATGACTTATATCTAATATCTTTTGACCCAAAAAAAAAAAAAAAAAGCTAGAAAACTCACATCTGATTCTAACCCTAAAAGCTCAAAGTTTAAAACATAAAACACTTCATCCCTTCCCCAAAGACAAAGCCGCCGCCTACCGCTGCCTTCTTCATCAATCGCACCAGCTCTCATAGTGACCCCAAAACATCTTTATTCTTCATCCAATTCAGCTCTCATAGTGACGCCATCACACCCACCAATGCCATCGACTAGCAGCAGCGGGCCGTTCGACCATTCACACCCACTAGCGCCATATGCTCTCAGCAACGGCACCATTGGCTCTCACTTCTTAGCATCAAGTTTGCATACTAGTCATGCTCTGTTTGACCTTAAAAGTTTGATTCTAAAAGCAGCATGTTTGATTCTCTGTTAAAGTTTGAAAGATAAGCATTGCGTACAAGCGGAGAACTTCTTTTTTCTTTTCTTAAGTTTCTCTTTTTCTTTTTCCTCTTTGTTTTCTCATACTCATGGGGGACTTTTCTGACCCTGTCTATATTTTCTACAATAATTCCATTAAAGTTTGATTCTAAAAATCGCCTAACTTCCTCTTCATAAAATTAAATATCATAAATTTTATTAAAAAAATTTCTAATTACTTGCAATTGGACACAATTGAACCAGAATGCTAATGAATCTAAAACAGGACACAACTTAGTTAGTTGAGCAGATCACTTACTAGTTAGAAAATCTTAAGTAGTTGAACTGATTGGTGTAAGTGAGTTGGTTACACCATTATTTTTATTCTCTCTTTCTTTTTTTTTTTCTTTTAAAAATTTTAAGGTGGAATTGGTTATGTAAAATGCTAGATTGAGTTGACACAATCAGAATTTCATTTCGATTATTCTGGATAGATGACACAATTAGAATTTCATTTCTATTATTATAGACTCTCTTTAAGACTTGTAATTCTGGTACATGTTGTGCATTGACTACTTTGGTTTGGCAATCGAATTTGAGGTTGTATGAATGTATGCTAGTTTAATTGTATATACATGGAAATCATACAACAACTTAAACATTAGCCAAAAAATCTCTCTTTTCTTAGTAAGCCACTTTTGCAACACCTTATCTTTCTGGTTCTTCACATGCTTAGAATGTTGATGATCTTTCGTTCTCTATTAATGACCACTTTGTTGTTTTTCGTATATATATATATATATATATATATATATATATATATATTGTTTCAGTGAAAGATGTCTCAAGAAGGAAATGTTTCTCAGGCAAAATTAGCAATTACTGATGCCTAGGAATAGAGCTTGTTGTTTGTGTTAATGAAACATTGAAACTTGTTATTTGTTTGTTAGATTTATGTTTTATTATGTTTAAATTTTGGAGTTTAGAGTTCATATGACTTGGAGTAAGTTTGGATTTAATGTGTTGTTGTAGTAAGATTTTAAATTTTATGTGCTAGAGTTTGAATTTGACGTGTTAAGGTTTGGTGTATGATTTATATTGTGTTATATTTATTTTTATCTAATTAACAAGTAGGGATTTCACTTGATAGGTAGGGGCTTAACAAGTAGCGGTTTCACTTAACAGGTAGCGGCTTAATATGTGGGGGTTTTACCTCGGTGCTACCCTCTCTTTGACTTTTATTGACAAGTGCCACATAGGTAGGGATAAGGTGTAAAAAACACCAGTAGGGGCAAGGATGATAGTGGGAGGAAACCCCGGTACCAGGTGTTGGGGCGGGATAGGGGTAGGTAAAAATATAACAGATGCGGAGTAGGGATTTGTGAACCCTGCCCCTATCCTATTCCATTGACATCCCTAATTCTAAGGCACAAGTGTGCAATCTGTAGAGCACAAGGTACAATCCCTAAGCTTAATCTTCAGGTCACTAACATTTTACAACGTGCTTTAATGCTTGTACATTAATTACATGGAGCAAAATGAAAATTATTACCTTGAGCAATGCAAGGCCATCCATGTTCACAGTCTCCACAGTGTTCTTCACATTTGATGAAACCTGCTTGAATTTCAAAACTAACCCATAAACTATAACACCATTAAATTCAGACACACACAAAATCCACACATATATGTATGCCTAAAAGGCTAAATTTTTCTTTCTTTCTTTTTTTTTTTTTTTTTAAAACTTGTGAGGAAAGAACCTCAAGACAAAGAGGTAGAGGTGTGAAAGGCTCTTGACTTTGTGGGGTTTCAAGAAAGCTTAAGGCTAAGCCACCCTTTGAAGGGTTTTCATCAAATAATCAAAATGTTTGGAGTGTTGAATCTGTTTGCTTTGTTGCTTCCATTTGCTTGCTCAACTCCGCTCAACTTAACTCTTTCGGAGAATTGAGACTTCTATTTGCAAAGACTTGTTAAAAAATTATATAATTAGGCCTAAACAAAAAAGAATTATATAATTAGGCCTCAATGATATTGGGCTTGACCCCATAGCCATGCTCCAAGCCTACCTCTGGACCTGCCAAGAGAACATAGTCAATTACTCTAGTCCTTTAATAAGAACATACATGCCTCAGTGTCTCAAAAAGTAAAGGGATCCATGTTTTCCTCTAGGAAAGGGGCAAATTTGACCTGTTGATAAAATTATCAGATTATTTCAGTATGGATGAATTATTAGTTAACGGTGTTCAAGGTCTGTTAATATGAAATGACGTTAAAGGATAATAAGTGGTTAAAATTTAAGCAAGGGTTAATAAATGTCACTAATCATAAACATTAAAAGGTACCTCATAATCCTATGATAATTCATCAAAAGTACATCTGACCCCCTACCATTAAAAATGCGTTATCTTTAACCATAGACTTTGAACCCTATTTTAAATTAAAACAACAAATACTCTAACCAATTAGGCTATAAGTAATTTATATTCTCATCTACTATCATAAATTTAAATAAATATATCATATACTTTTATAACTAAAAAAATCACAATCTTGGACTGGATTCAGAGGTGACCTCTTACATAACGTGTGCTAATATTAAACTATATTACAAAATATATATAAGATGAGGCTACAAGTAATGTCCCATTTCAAATTAATATTGCGTGAAATTTGTTTTTGATATTATTTATAATAATTTTAATTCATTGTTATTGTTTTATGCAAATTTAAATATTTTAGACCAATTGAACCATAAGTGATTGAAAGGGGTAGACTTAGGGGAGAAACATGTAGGGGGGAAGGGGCTAGCCTCGCAAATGATATCATGTATCTACAAGAGCATAGAACATAATGTACCAAATTATTTATTCAGTATTTATAAGCTACTTATCCAGTAGAATATACAAAAACATCTATGCATGATAACAATCACAGATGTTTGTTTAGAATAAAAAGACAATTTATTTAATATTCATAAGCTGTTTGTTTAGTAAAATTCATAGATCGTCACAATATCTGTTGACAAGGGTAAAATTAACATCTATACATGAAAACAACCACAAATGTTTTTCCAGAATAAAAAGGCTAGTTGTTCAGTATTGATAACCTTCAATACATTTACAACCACAAGTGCACGTTGTACTGTACACCTGCGGGTTCACGATATAAGTTCCCAAGTTGGCCCTCTGATGCTCCAAAAAATTATTTTTTATGTATATGTATGTTGTATTTAATTAAAGAGAAAAAAAAAGAAAAAAAATCCTACTTTTGTGCCTACTAAAATTTTTTGTTAATGGGTAAATATTTTAAAACATGACACTAATACAATGACAATGACAGTAATTTTTTTCTAAATATTTTTCTTATTTTTTTTCTTTATTTTTGGATTTTGAAACTTTGGATTCTTGTCGGGACATTTTAGTCAGTGAGTTCTTTAGTTATTTAAAATGATATTTAAGTGGTCAAATTTTTATAAGGGATAAATAATTAATTTTAGTGGATAAAATTCTACTAATGCTTAATCTATTTGTCTTTTAGTTAGTCATTTTAAACTTTCTATATAAAACAATTTACTTTGAGTATACACATTATTAACTAATGTTGGGGTTTTCGCATAAAAATATATTTTGTAAATGAAAAAAAAAATACTTTTTTTAATAAGTTTTTGGAGTAGCTTTTAAAAAGATAAAACTCTAAAAAAATAGAACTTTTTTTCTAGTGTTATAATGTGTGTCCGTTTTTTATAAGCCAATCAAAATGGACCTTTCAAACTTTTAACAAAATTTTGAAAGGGTAAACATGATATTATATATGTCCTTAAGCCTAATTACCCTAACTTTTTAAAAGATACCTTGATTTTCTACCTAGGAAGAAATTATTGTTGCATTCATGAAAATATGACAATTGACTTTTTTATTAGACAAGTCCAACTTCATTATCTTAATTAGTTGACTTCTTTTCCATAACTTTACCTTATTTTTCTTTTTTTGCTAAACAATATTTTACTTTATTATAATTAAAGTATTTAATATTGTTGATATTCTTAATCAAGTCTCAGCCCCTCAACCTTAAATTTTTGTCTCTGTCCCTGACAGTAATTACTAGATGCAAATATATACACACACACATACATATGTCCATACGTACGTACATAGGCAGGTATGTAAGTGCACACACACACAGAGACACACATACACACATACATATAAAGTTTCAAAATACGTCAATTCTTAATAATGACAGCAGGATGATCAAAATTCAAATGGTCCAAGTTTCCAAAAACAACTCGTAAAAGAGAGAACGAATTTTTCTTTTGTTTTAGTTATAAAAATATATGACATATTTATTTTATGATAATAAGTTAAAACATAAATTGCTTATAATATAGTTAGTTAGAATATTTATTGTTTTAATTTAAAATTGAGGGTTCAAATTCTTCTAGCAACATTTATTTTGTAAAAGAGAGAAAAGTAGTTTGGATAGTTTTGACCCAAAAATAATTAACTTGGACACAAAAAATTTATGGTTAAATATAATGGACGTTTTAATGGTTGGTGGATCGATGCACTTTTGATTAATAATTATAGTTAAAAGTTCAAAGTTTTATTGAAAAATAATCAACTTATTAAAGGTATATTTATTTCAATCTAAGATTTTTACTGTGATATCCCACATAGGTTTTTGGGGTGACTTGTGACTTGTTTATAAGTGGGTGGAGTTGGAATAACTAACAATTTGGGTTAACTATTTTGGGCCAGTTGATTAGAGGTCCAAGTAGCTATTAGGTATGCCCATAACACTAGTCTCACTTGCGAGTTTGTGGGTCTGGATTCGAGGGTGTGAAAGAATGGTACTCAGAGCTAGTTACCAGTCGGTTGCGGGAGCAAAGTGTTATATCAAATGTGCGGTGGGAGCTACCTTTTGAGCCCGTAGGAGCCACCTCTAGAGTCCTGCACACCCTGGTCTTGTGTGTGATTCTAGAATCCTGCACACCCTGGTCTTGTGTGTGATTGTATGCCCCTGACGAGGACGTCAGGTCCTCAACGGGGGGTGAATGTGATATCCCACATTGGTTTGTGGGGTGACTTGTGACTTGTTTATAAGTGGGTGGAGTTGGCATAACTAATAACTTGGGTTAACCATTTTGGGTTAGATGATTAGAGGCCCAAGTAGTTATTAGTTATGCACACAGCACCAGTCTTGCTCGCAGGCCTATGGGTTTGGGCTCGAGGGCGTAACAGAATGAATGTGATATGTCACGTCGACTTGTGGGGTAACTTGTGACTTGTTTGTAAGTGGGTGGAGTGGGTATAACTAATAACTTGGATTAATCACTTTGGACCAGTTGATTAGAGGCCCAAGTAGTTATTAGTTATTTCCACAACACCAGTCTCGCTCGCGGGCCTACGGGTCTGGGCTCGGGGCCGTGATAGAATGGTATCAAAGCCAGTTACCAGCTAGTTGTGGGAGCTAAGTGCTATGCAGGGTACAGTGCTACACCAAATGTGTAGTGGGAGTCACCTCTTGAGCCCGTAAGAGCCATCACTAAAGTCTTACATCTCCTCGTCTTGTGTGTGATTGTGTGATCCTAACGAAAACATCAGGTTCTCAACTGGGGGTGAATGTGATATCCCACATCGGTTTGTGGGGTGACTTGTAACTTGTTTATAAGTGGGTGGAGTTGGTATAACTAATAACTTGGGTTAACTATTTTAGGCCAGTAAGTAGTTATTAGTTATGTCTACGACACCAGTCTCGCTCGCGGGCCTAAGCTTAGGAGTGTGACATTTACTCTTATAACTATTACACAATGCTCACTCATTATAATTTAGAAAAAATATATAAAAATGTTGAAAAAGAAAAAATTGATGAAGCTCGTGATGCTGGAGGTATGATATATATTATTTTGAAATTTAAAAATCTCATTCAATTTAAACATTCATGAATTATTAGTATTTAATTAATTCAATCTTTTATCTATAACAGTAGATATACCCATAAAAATAAAAAAAAAATAATGTTAATTGATAAAAAACGAAATAAAAAATTAAAGAAATGATTGAGGACCACGTCTCCAAAAATTGTATATCTATATCACCTCCCGGGGAGGATTATACATCATGTGTCCTTAACTATTTATTATGATGCCTAAAAAAATCAGAAAATAAAATGAGTTGAAGGGTGCCAGATAGCACCGCGCTTGCCCATTTTATTATGACTAGAAAATATCATTCCCATGCCTATGTCAGAAAGCAAAATCTGATGACCCAAACTGTTCAATGTATCTCCCATTTTCTTGTCAAAAGAGGGTCGTTTGGTATTGTTGTTGTTTCTAATTTTCTGTTTTTGTTGATCAAAATTTGAAAATCAATTCATTTATTTTTTTTTTTCTGAAAAAACAAAAACTAACAACTTGTTTTTGCAACTTTGATAAATAAAAAAAAGTGATTTTCTCAGGTTGTGGCAACAGGATTTCAAAACTTTTATACATTTCATGCAGAATACCTTTTAGAATTATCTTTTTAAAATTAATGTGAACTCATTAATTTTTTTGAAAAATAATTATTAAAATTAAAATTATTTAAAAAATATTTTTAAAAAATTTTATTTTAAAAATAATTTTTCAAAAATATTTTAGAAAATATTTTAAAAATAAAATTAATTTTATAAAAAGAAATTTTCAAAAAATAATGAAAAATATTTTGAAAAAAATAATTTTAATAAACAAAAAAAATATTTTTAATAAATTAAAAAAATTTTGAAAATAATTTTACTAATTAAAAATAATTCTAATAAATTAAAAATACATTTAAAATTTATTTTGATAAACTAAAATTTTTAAAAAAATATTTTAATAAAATATAATTAGTTTTAGCAAATAAAAAACATTTTAAGAATTAAAATAAAAATTATTTTTATAAATATTTTTAAAAAATAAATTTATTATCTTTAGAAACATTCTAAAAAATAAGCTAATAAAATAATAAATGAAAATTTTAAAAGATTCAAAATTAAAAATAAAAATATATTCTCAAAATAATTAAACTTATTTTTTGAAATTATAATCTTGAAGAAAATAAATTAATTTTATAATATTCTCATTGTTCTTTTACAAAATATTCTCAAATATTTTCATGTGTTCTATTTAATATAAAATACTAAAATAAAAAATAAGAGACAAAATAGTTTGTAAAATATGGACAACCAAACATGTTTTTGGTTTTTGTTTATAAATTTTATAATTTAACCAAACGCGTTTACAGTTTCTGTTTTTAATTATTCTTAGACAATTTTTTGTTTATGATTCTAATTTTTGTTTTTTAAATTTTTTACAGCGCTATCAAACGAGCCCTAAGTTTATAACCAAACGTTAGTAACCAAGTATATTATTGATCTTATGATGCCTTGCAAGAGACAACTGCTAAATTGTTCAATGTCATTCATGGATGAGCCAAATCGTCACGACAGACAAATAAGAATTCTTGAGTGGTTGACGGGCAATAAGAATTCTGTGATAAGGATTCTTTCACACGTTTTCCAACAATTCTATAGTGGACAAGTCTACAGCACCCTGTATATACTCTATGAATGAGCATGATTTTTCTACAATTCTTTAGTGGTTGACTAATTCTTTAGCTGACACGTTTTCCAACAATTTTGAAGCTTTTTTCTACAGAACCACGATAGTTTTAACAGACTTATATTCTTTAGTGCACCTTCTAAAGACTGCCATTCATCTAAAGAACTTGCACCATTGTACTCTTTCTTGACACTGATTCATGGCCGACAAAGGTGCCCTGGACAAAGTTCCTGTGTCTTCAACTTCTCGCTGGAATTACGATGTTTTTCTTAGCTTTAGAGGGGAGGATACATGCAGGAACTTTGTCAACCATCTATATATTTCTTTAGTTCAGGCTCATGTACACACCTTTAGGGATGATGAAGAGTTGCCAAGAGGAAAAGAAATTGCAGTTGAACTTCAGAAAGCAATCCAGGAGTCAAGATCTTCTATTGTAATTTTATCAAAAAATTATGCTTCTTCTAGATGGTGCCTTGATGAGCTTGTTGAGATCCTTAACTGCAGAAAGGCTAAAGGGCAATTAGTCCTTCCTATATTTTATGACATTGATCCATCTGATGTACGTAAACAGAGCAGGAGTGTGGCAGAAGCATTAGCTGAGCATGAAAAACATTTAGGAAATGAAGTGGAGAAGATTGTGAAATGGAGAAAGGCACTAACTGAAGTTGCAAATCTATCAGGATGGGATATATGTGGTGTTGAAAATGGGTAATCTATTTTTGCTGGATTTCCTTTTTCTTAAAAATTAGATTATGTCTTTTTTGCAAATTAAATTCAGATTATGTACTTCTTGTGCATGTTGGTCAGAAATTCCCTTAAACACATAATAAGATTACTAGAAGGTGTATTTATCCTTGCTTAATCTTATGATATCTAAATCACATAATGTTATTCACAATGGCTGTCACAATCAGTTCCCAATATATGCAGTATTTCCACTTTGAATTGCTAAAAAGATTTTCAATGATCTCAAACTTCACCAAATGAAAGCATTCTTTCTATTTTATTCTTGATGTGTCCACAGGAATAAATCAATGTTTATCTAGAAGATCATTGAGGAAGTTGAATGTAGACTAAACCATACCTACTTGGACATTCCTGTCTACCCTGTTGGAATAGATTCTCATGTTGAAAAAGTATTGTCACTACTAGGCATTGGTTCAGAAGATGTCCGCATGACTGGCATTTGTGGAATGGGCGGAATAGGGAAAACAACTATTGCAAAAGCTGTATATAACAAAGTCTTTCATCTATTTGAAGGATATTGTTTTCTTGCAGATGTTAGAGAAGTTGCAAGAAGTTCCAATGGACTTGTAGTTTTACAGAAGGAACTTATTTCAAAAGTTCTAAAGAGAGAGTGTAATAAATTTGGCAGTGCTGCTGAAGGGGTTACTCTCATAAACAAAAGATTGCAGGCCAGAAGAGTCTTCATTGTTATAGATGATGTGGATCAACTAATCCAATTAAACACATTAGCAAGGAGCTGTGAGTGGTTTGGTGTAGGAAGCCGGATCATTATAACGACTAGAGATGAGCACTTGCTAGATGAAGTTAGAGTACACTGGAAGTATAAAGTGAATGAATTGGCTGCGGATGAATCTTTAGAGTTATTCTGTTGGCATGCTTTTAGAAAAACTTCTCCAACAGAAGAATATAAGGAGCTCTCATGTGACATTGTACGCTACACTAGAGGGCTTCCCTTAGCTCTTGAAATTTTGGGCTCCCATTTATTTGGAAGAACTGTGCTAGTATGGGAAAGTGCAATTAAAAATTTGCAACAAATCCCTTATAATCAAATCCAAGAAAAGCTCAAAATAAGTTTTGATGGCCTAGATGATAAAGTAAAACAAGCCTTTCTTGATATTGCTTGCTTTTTCATAGGAATAGAGGAAGAGTATGTCATCAAGATATTAGATAGTCGTGGCTTCTACCCTAGAATTGCAATTAGTGTCCTAACAAGCAGATTCCTACTGAATGTGGATAAAGGCAATAAATTGAGGATGCACGGCCTAGTGCGAGATATGGGAAGGGATATCATTCACCAAGAGTCTCCTAATGAGCCAGGAAAACGCAGCAGATTGTGGTTCCATGAAGATGTATGTAATACTCTAGCAAAACAAAAGGTATAACATTATATTTTTAGAGTTCTAAATCTTTTTTTCTTCTGTTGATTTAGGTACAGTGGCATTAAAGCTCTAACATAATCTTGCACTTGGATGTAAACTTGGATAGTCATATAAATACTTGTATGTCACCAAATTTGATCACTAAATAGTCTCTCTTTTTCCTTTGTCTTTGGAAAACCAGGGAACTGGAGTAATTGAAGGCATATCCTTGGTCCTACCAGAGTTACATGATAAACAATTTAGTACTGAAGCACTTTCTAAGATGGATAATCTACAAATTCTTAAAATTAATCATGTCCATCTTCATGGAAGTTATAGCCTTCTATCTAAGGAACTAAGGTGGCTATATTGGCAGCATTGCCCTTTAACATGTTTCCCTCTCGATTTTCAATTAGAAATTTTGGTTATTCTAGATATGCAACATAACAGCTTCAAGGAAGTTTGGCAGGGTAAAAAGGTATATCATCTTTTTACTATGAGATTTCAAATAAACATCCTTGTACATATTATGCACTCAAAGAATGGGAAAAAATATCTTCTTATTTTTGTTCATGACAGGTATTGGCTAACTTAAAGATCCTAGATCTTTGTCATTCGCAGTCTCTTACCAAAACTCCAGATTTCACTAGAGCACCTTTACTTGAGAAATTAATTCTTGAAGGTTGTAGAAGTTTGAGAAAGATTCACCGTTCAATTGGACTCCTGAATAGACTTGTTCATTTGAATCTCAAAGACTGCAACAAACTAAGGCATCTTCCCAACAGCATTTGCAGGGTAAAAGCCCTTGAGTATTTAAATCTCACTGGTTGCATAAAACTAAACCAATTGCCCGAGGATATAGGATATATGGAGGGCTTGGAAAAACTTCTAGTAGGTGGGACAGCTATTAAGAGATTGCCCTATTCGATTGGATTTCTAAAGAATCTTGAAGTTGCAATTCTGCAAGGATGCAACAAAAAGAGAATGGCCAAATCCTTCTTGTCAGTCTTTTCATCTTGGACATTGCCAACGAATTCCAACATTATGAGATTCCTACCACCTTCAATTTCAGGTTTACACTCAATAAAAGAGTTGATTCTCTCCAACTGCAACTTGTCTGATGGAGATATTCCAGTTGAAATAGGGAGCTTAACATCATTGGAACTATTGGATTTAACCAAAAATAACTTCTGTAGCCTGCCATCCACCCTCTGTCAACTATCCAAACTAGTCTGGCTTTGGTTGGATGACTGTAGAAGCCTTTCATCAATCCCAAAACTTCCTCCTAGTTTATGTTATCTACATACCTATAATTGCACATCACTTGGGAAGTTACATTTGTCAAGCTTCTATAAATTGAAAGTGATTTCTCTTGATTTTTGCAATAGACTAGGTGAAATTCAAGGCCCGACAACCTTTAACTATGGACCTTCTATGGGTCTTCGTAGCAATATGCAAGCCATCTTCAGTGGTAACTTCTTGAAGGTATCTGTCGCTCTCTTTATCTGAGCTGGGCACAGCCAAAAAGAAATTAGTACAAAACTAATATGTTTTTTTCGATTTATTTGAATCAGGGACAGCTGCCCTTTAACATTGACCTTCTGACAAGTGAAGTACCAAGAAGATTTAGTTATCGAATTACGGGGCTGTCTGTGTGTTTTGACGTGCCAATAGATGTGAAGAATAAATTCGTGGGAATCATTCTATGGGTTGCTTATGGAGGCGAGGAAATAACTGAAGTGACTGATGCTCCTACTGCTATGATATGTGATAAAACTAATGGTGTAGAAGGCTGCCAGTCGTTTTTATATGTTGGTGTCCCGAGAACTGCCAAAGAACATGCATGGATCAGTTACACACCAAAAGGTTCATTTGATCTTCCATTCAATGGTGGAGAAACAATGGAGGTCTTCGTTAAAATAAATCCGGAGCTTGAAGTGAAAAAGTTTGGGGTTCATCTAATGTACAAAAATCATTTTTGAAGGAAATGAAGAAGAAGACAGAGAAGTGCGGCACCAATCTTTGAAAGACGAAGAATAAAACTAGTCCTCACAATTCAATCCAGAAACAAATTCCTTCTAGCCAAAGACATATTTTGGAATCACATGTTAATGCCAATAATTTATGATTATGATGTAGCAGCAGCTGATTTTGTTATTCGCAGATCATCAGTTTTTAATCAGATAGACCTCTTCATGTCCTATTGCACATATTTCTTGTCCTCTTTCTTTACATTTTCTGATTTATTCTTGAAGCATCAAATTTATCATCATCATTTTAACGCACTAATTTTATCATTCTAAGAAAGAATTCATTTCTCTTGACCAGTTTCACGAAAGAGGTCTGCTTTTCCTATCTTTTGTGTCCTTTCGGGTGTTTTCGTTATTTACTTCATGTAGCTACATGATGAAATTAAAAGAGCCAACGAATTAATTTTAAGAAGAAAAGCCTCCACAAGTTCTTCAAAATTATAAATCGCGACAAAGTGTTCAACCATTAGTAGAAGAATCATATATATATATATATATAAAAGGCATTGACTGAATAAAAAGTCAACAAGGCATAGAATGGTGCACCAGAGAGATCTTCAAAATATATGCAATCCAGACAAGCTGTTAATGTTGCTCCAATAAATGGCATAGGTCACTTACCAATTAACAACAGTCCATTTTCATATCTGGAGACTGATTGAAGTTAACCTTCAAGAGCTCTCTACCATGGAAGAGCCATCTGCAAAACCAAAAAGGGTGTCCAATATTACAGTCTAAATTGATAACAACAATCATCACTGATCGTTGAGAGTATTCCCTACTTGTCACACTCCGAGCCTAGACCCCTAGAGATGCAAGCCACTTTGTTATTATAAGCTGTCACCAGTAACTATTTGGGCACTTAACTTGCTCAAAATTATAGCACTTACTTATAAGTCACCCAAATATCCCCACAAACCGAAACATTATACTAAGAGTAATGACATACAAATCCCAGTGCCGGATTAAAAGAAAAAAAATAAAAACATTTCGGGTGGTTATTTTTTCTTGAGTAGTTGCTTACTAATAATAGCCATGCTTGAGTGAAAAGCACGCAACAAATAAGGCATGGTCATGATCTTGTCTGATCAGAAATGAAAGATTAAAAGATACTCTTGCAACACATAAGATTCATGCTAAGCAAAACCAAAACAAAGAAAAGTCAAGTACAATATAACTATATTTCAACAATTATGTAAGAGAGAAAATAACAAATTAAAGATAGAGCAACGTCTGACTATTAGAAGATGCAGGGGAAACGATTTGAACGCCACCTTCATCAGACTGTCTATGCAGCAGAGATCTCCAACTTATGGAATTAGGAGCATAACAGAACAACGCATGATTGTGGAGCCACAAGTGAAGATAAAATTTTTAACATTTTTTTTTTTTTGAAGTGAAGAGAAACTTGTTTATAGGGAAAAAGTTTAGAAACAGAGCTGTGAATAGTGCCTTGTGCAGGACCACAAATGTGGATGGTTTTATTCTGGCCTAGTCATTCTTATTTGTTAGCGATAGTTAGTATCCCACTATTCCATCAAAGGGCTTGTTGATGTGATTTGAAATTCTTTGGAAACGATAAATTAATTACTCGGTCATGCTCAACAAAAATAAATCAAAGTTAAGAGAAAAGATGGAAGAAAATTTACCCTAAAATCGGCTAAAATATGTTGAGAAATTCTTTGTAGCTCAATTTTAGTCCTCTTGGTACGCATTTTCTATCTTTAATGTAGAGCAAAATCGACAAAGAATTGAGAAAGAAGAGCTCAAAACTAATTCTTTCCTGACCTTTCTGTCGTTTACTTTTGTAATTGCCCATACATGCCTTTAGAATATGAAAACGTATGTCTCATATTCTTCAATGATCAAATGATTTATGATTAATCATGCATGTATTTGATGCAGTTTTGTTCTTAGTCGTAAATTCTACATGTAAGCGCAATATAGGATCATATACATGAATTTACAATATAAAATTTAAAAACATAATTGATAGCGGAAGCACATACCTGTTAGAACCATTATTGTCAAAGAATTGTCGTTGAAAAAATAACTGTCACCTAGTCTAGGTTTAGATCTTCCTCTCCCTGCTCTACTCAATATTAACAGATGCTTATGGGAACAACTGTTAGGTTAAGAGTAGGAGAGGAGACCTAACCCTATTTATAATAAATTTTGACAGTCCTACCCATAAAAGGATTTATTAGAAAATGGGTCTGCGCACAAAAGAACTGTATGGATTTATGAGGTGGGCTAAAATCAATATGATCACAAAGCTCAACTTGTGAACCAGATATTCAGCCTATTTTATAAAATCAAAAATAATTAACGGTAGCCCACTTTAAAGAGAAATTTTCCAACAGTCTCCCACTTGGGCAACGTTAATTGTTTTATTTATTTTTCAAAAATTTTTAAGAAAAATATTTATTAGGCTGAATAGGAAACAGAATGTGGCCACAATTTTTAAAAATATTCTAATTCATAAGATTACACCTCGAGCGCATATCCGGACCAACAAGATTGTCAAACATCGAATCATGGCAGTCATAGTGTTCCATATTGACACAAGACTTTCCATGGTCACAAATGTCATCCAACCTTATTGTCATGGACCAAACATACGGTAGCGTAGCAAGAAACTAGCACCAATATGTGATCAAAATATGCTATTTCTTTGTCAGTCCTTCACATGATTTCTCCAATATTTGCATTTAAAGCAAGAGAAATCTATTGTTCTTATCCTCACAAAATAGCGTTCAATATGCTAGAGGAAAGAACACATATCCTTACAAAACGGCATTCAACAGGCCAGAGGATAGATTATTCTTAACCTCACAAAATGGCGATCAACATGCCAGAGGTAAGAATACATATCTCCAACCAAAATGTGTCCTTATGGAGATATTAAACACAATAGGGGATCTTATCGCAATGGACACCAAACATAAGATCCTCAATAAAATATGAATATGAGTAATCACAATATACAATTATATTGTAAACCATAAAACAACATGCTATTGTACGAATGCACTAATGTGCAAAACAAAACATAAAATAATGGGAACATCCAGCGGTACATGATGATATAAAGCTCCCACTAGACAATAGTATCAAAAAGATTGTAAAATACTCATATTCCTAACATGTTTCACAAAAAAATATAAGTCAAAGACCCTTGGACAAGGAGTCAATTAATACGTCATCACTAGCAATTCGTTCTATATGAATGCCATCATTTTTGACAAAGTCTCTGACTACCAAGAACTTGATATCTATATGCTTGCAAGCTTTAATTTTCTTATTATTCTTTGATAATAAAACAACAACTCTATTATCACAATAGATCTTAATAGATCTAGTAACAGAATTTATAATTCTCAAAACTAGATATCATGTTCTTAAAACATATAGCAGGAGATGAGGCATCATAACAAGCCACAACTTTGCATAGTTGAAGAGGCATTAAGCTATTATTTTACACTCTTCCAAGACATGGCCTCTCCAGCTAACACAAAGATATACCCAAAAGTAAATTTTCAATCATCTAAGCATCCAACATAGTCAAAAGTAGAATATCCAACCAATTTTAGATAATATACTTTATAGCAAACAAGCATATAATTTTGGTCTTTTGTAGGTATTTTATTACCTAATTAGCAACAACACAATAATCCATTCCAGGATTTATTATCAACCAAAACTCTTATCACAGAAGCGATATCAAGTCTAGTGCATACTAGATCGCACAACAGGCTCTCAATAGCAATAGCACAAGGTATATCTTTCATAGAATCCCTCTTTATATCATTTTGAGGATATTGCTTCAATTTGAGTTGATCACCTTTTACAATAAATGCACATAAGACTTACAATCTTTTACACCAAAAAAGTTCTGAAAACTCAATCAATGTAAGATTTCGTAAAAGATTTAAAAATTTCAAGAGACCTATTTCTACAAAACTTAGTCCCAAGAACAAAAGAAGCATCCTCAAAATCTTTCATATCGAAAGCCTTAAGTAAATATTGTTTAGTCTCATGGAGCATACCCAAGTCGTATTTAACTAGCAAAATATTAGTAACATGCAATATTACGAAGACAAATTTACTCGCAGTGATCTTGAAGTATATACATGGATCAACTCTATTTTCCTCAAAATAATAAGAAGTTAACATTTCATCAAACTTCAAATATTCATTGCCTTGAGGCTTGATTCAAAACCATAAATAGATTTTCTAAGTTTACAAGCCATGTTATTCTGACCAGTAATAGTAAACCCTTAGGCTATTTTATGTAGACTTATAGATATATATATATATATATATATATATATATCATTATTAAGAAAAACTATTTTCACATCCATAAGAGACATTAATAGCTCAAAGAATATTTTATAGAAATATGTGAAAAAAGATTTCGTTGTAATCTATACCTTTTCTTTGGGTAAAGCCTTTTATAACTAATCTCACCTTTGGCCTCTCAATCTTTGATAAGTTCTAAATAAGTGTTTAATTTGTTTGTTAGATGCACTTGATTTTGGAATAGAATGCTTCTTAATCGATGTTTTAACGTAATTTTGCATAATTGTGCTTAGGAAAAGGAGCTGGATGCATTACATATGGATATAGAAGCTTTTTGGACGTGTTTGTAGCGGTCAAAGTTGACATCGTCACGTGAAAAAATGCTATTTAAATGCTACGCGGGTTTGACTAGGCTGACCAAGATGGGAGATATTTTTTCTGGGCTTTTGGAAGTAATTAAATTAAATATTAGTAGGCTTTTTATTTTGTTGGAACTTATATTTCAGGCTTTTATCTTATTATTCTTTTTAGGCCAGGTTTCCTTGTCCAACAAGGAAAATAGGTTAGGGTTTTTCTTATATAAATACCTCTTATTTGCACTTTGAGAGGTAGACAGCTTTTAGTAGACAGCTTTTAGCAGATAACAGTAAATTTTCTCTTTATTCTTTGGGCGACATTCATGAACAAGTTGTTCTAATTTTATTTTCTAGCTGAGGATTAATCAAGATTTCGGTTCATCAATTCTGTGAGATCTAATTGTTTTATCCCTTTCATGTTATTTTGATATTTGCGTATTTACTATTTCAAGAATTAATATTATTCTGTGATTGTTTAATTTTGTGCACGGTTATTCAATTGCATGACAATAGGTAGCCAATTAGATTAATTTAATTAATCTAAAAATTGTGATAACCAGGTTTTCTGTGTAATTACGCAATCTAAATGAGCAATTACCGTGAGAGTATTGACTTTTAGAATCAGGTCTTTCTAGATTTTTATTGCTGCCGTTAGATAGATCCTGCTGGCATCTCCGAGGATTAGAATGTCTAATAGGTAAGGCGATAGTGGAAAAAAGCACAGGGGATTTAAACCGTTAACAACTCTGTAAGGAAAGATGAGGGTATTAGGCCGAACTAATAGCCATAACTGATTTATCGAAATAATTGAAAGTATTTTTGCATCTAGGATCAGATTTGTTGACCGAAATTGCGATTGTTCCTCAGGCTAGATTTAATTCTCGTTGAATTCCTATTTTTCCAGCCTTGCGTTAATTTAGAATTGCATATTTTAGTCATTTTTATTTATTTTTTATTTACGTTTTTATTTTTTTGCCCTGTTGCGTGCCCACGCAGCGCGACCAGTGGCTGGATAGTTTTGCTTATTTTACTTATTTTTGCATTAAAACCCCCCGTTTTGCTTGTGACTCGCTTGATTAATCTACTTGACATAATTAGCATATTCTAAATTTCTCCAATCCCTATGGATTCGACCCTGTTCTCATCACGTACTCTATTTAAATTTACGAGGTAAGAATTGGAATATTATTTTTGGTGGTTTCGACACCCATCAAATTTTGGCGCCGTTGCTGGGGATTGGTGTTGAAATTTTTTTGCTTTTTATGACAAGGTCAGATCATACAGGTAAGTTGCAATTTGATCCTGAAATTGAAAAGACCGCAAAGACCTTGAAAAAAGAAGCAAAGTTGCGGAAACAACTTGAGAAACAAGCTGAAACGTCACAAGCTTTGTCCGAATCATTTAGTGAGTCTGAAAAATAAAAGAAGATGGCCTAAAATAATAGAACTTTACGTGAATTAGCCGCTGTCCCTTTGAATCAATCATCTCTTTGCATCACTTGTCCGGAGCTTAATGTCAATTTCGAGCTAAAATCGGGATTAATTCATCTTTTACCCACTTTTCATGGGTTGGAAAATGAAGATCCACATAAACATCTCAAGGAGTTCCATATAGTTTGTTCAACTATGAGACCCAATGGTGTAACAGAAGACCAAATTAAATTAAGAGCTTTTCCTTTTTCCTTGGCAGATGCGGCGAAAGAGTGGTTATTCTATCTTCCATCCGGTTCCATCACTACTTGGGAAGATATGGCTAGAGCTTTCCTTGACAAATTCTTTCTAGTTTCTAGAGTTGCGGTAATTAGGAGAGAAATTTGTGCCGTCAAGTAAGGAGATTCGGAGTTACTTTACGATTATTGGGAGAGATTTAAGAGACTTTGTGCAAGCTACCCCCAACATGGAATTTCTGAACAATCTCTTATCCAATATTTTTATGAAGGATTGCTTCCAATTGAGAGAAGAATGATGGATGCTGCAAGTGGAGGTGCCATTGTTGACAAAACACCTCGAGAAGCTAGAGATTTGATTTCTATCATGGCTACAAATTCACAACAATTTGGGAATAGATACGAGCATTCAAAAAGAGTTAATGAGGTAAATGTTTCTTCCCTTGATTCGAAGTTAACTCAACTAACTTCTCTTGTTCAAAGTTTGGTTGCAGGTGATAGTGTTCCGATTCAAAAAGTTTGCGGAATTTGTGCCATGGCGGGACCCCCACCTGATATGTGTCCTACGCTCCAAGAAGAGGATCTACAACATGTTAATGCCATTAGAGGTTTTCCTAGTTCACCACAGCAAAGATATGATTCTTTTCGAACACATACAACCTAGGTTGGAGGGATCACCAAACTTGAGTTATGGAGTAAGGCCACAAAATTTTAATTCATCAAATTCGCAATATTTCCAGCCACGAACAGCCCCGCCACTGCAGCCCATACCTTCAAGTTTAGGTACTTCTCTTGAGGATATTGTGAAATCTCTTGCTCTTAACACTCAACAATTTCAACAGGAAACGAGGGCAAGTATAAAGAATTTAGAGACACAAATGAGCCAATTAGCAACATCCATAGGTAGGTTGGAGTCCCATGGTAAATTACCTTCTCAAACGGTCGCTAATCCAAAGGAAAATGCATGCGCAATCACTCTACGAAGTGAAAAAGAACTACTAGACAACCACTGTCAGACTAGGCGTGGGCACGCAAAGTTGACAGCACTTGAAACAGAGAAAAAAATTGAAAAAGAGGGCGCAAAGCACAATAAAAAATTGCTGGACAGAGATAAAACAGAGCCTAAAAATGGTGTAGAGCTGGTGGTTAAGTCTCCTTCCCCCGAAAGATTCGCAAAGTCCAAAAAAGAGAAGGAAGAGAAGGAGATTTTTGAGCTTTTTCGCAAAGTGGAGGTAAATATTCCCTTACTTGATGCAATTAAACAAGTGCCTCGAATTGCAAAATTTTTGAAAGAATTGTGCACTAACAAAATGAAGCTCATTGGGAATGAAAAGATAAGTGTGGGGAGAATGTCTCTGCCATACTTAAAAAGAAGGATTTGCCTTCGAAATGCAAGGACCAAGGTATGTTTGCTATTTCTTGTCAAATAGGTTTTTTAGGTATTAAGAAAGCTATGTGTGATTTAGGAGCATCCATTAACGTCATGCCTAAGTCCATTTATTCTGCTTTGAATGTGGGACCCTAGAAAGTAGGACCTTTGAAAGAAACAAAAGTTGTTATTCAATTAGCTGATAGGTCTTTGGTTTATCCTAAAGGTGTCCTAGAAGATGTTTTAGTGCGAGTAGATGATTTGGTCTTTCCTGCTGATTTTTATGTGCTTGATATGGAGGAAGATTCATCTTCCAAGTCTTGTGAAATTTTGCTAGGCAGACCATTCCTTAGTACAGCTAAAACTAAAATTGATGTGCATAAAGGTATTCTCACTATGGAGTTTGATGGAGATATTGTTAAATTTGATGTTTATAATGACATGAAAAATCCTAGTGAGGTGTCTTGTGTTTTTGCTTTAGAAACAGTTGATGATAATAAGCTAAGTGTTACTTCTTGTGAAAGTCCTTCTCTTGAAAAGCCAAAAGAATGTAAGAAGACTTTTGTAGGTAGCACTAACTTGCAGGAATCAATTGCCAAACAGAAAAATCAAGGGAAGCCATTGAGAGAAATTCAAAGCCGATTGAATCCACCTATGATGGACAAGAGCGGTGCACATAGGAAGTTACAACCCCAAGAGTTGGAGAAGAAGAAAAGCAATGTTTGTAGGAAGGCAAAAGTTCGCAAGAAAAAGAAAAAGAGTTTGCAAGAAAAAGTTATTGATGGAAAACAATTTTTAGTTGGACAAAAAATTTTATATCATCACTCTGGTTTTAAATTAATTCCCAATGATCCAAGGACTAACTGGGTAGGTCCTTTTGTTATTACTAAATTGTTTTCTTGTGGTGCAGTTGAAGTGAGTAGCTCGAGTAATGACAAAGTCATCAAAGTTGATGGACATCGTTTGAAGCCCGTCCGTGAGAGAATTGAGCCAGAAAAGCCGCCGGATAAAGCTTAGATGAATTGGTTATGTCGAGCCAATGACATTAAACAAAGGCGCTGGTGGGAGGCAACCCACAGAGTTAGAAATTTCAATTTTTTGCAATTTTTTTAAATTCTTTTTAGGAATTTTCTTTTATTTTTTTATTTTTATTTTCTTCTTCCTTGAGAATCCTAACTTTGATCTGAATATGTTGTATGAGAGTTTTGATGTTTATAGGTAGGAGTTGCCTTGGAATTTTGGTGAGTTTTTGAACTGTTTTCTGAAAAATTGGGCACTGGACGCTTAGACGTGGGCACGCAAAGACTATTTTGAAAAATCATAAAAATTTGGTGCAACAAAGATCAAAGCTCAAAAAAAAAAAAGGTGAATCTCGTTGAGCACCATGGCCACACTCCGGATGAATGATATCCAGTTCCACCTCCCGCACCTCTTTCAAGGGAAGTCCTTTTACATTTTTCACCCCTCTTACCTGTGTTTTATTTTTCTTATATTTTGTTGTTTTCTTTTCTTTACACATTGAGGACAATGTTCGTGATAAGTATGGGGGAGGACTATTTCGTGTTTTTGTTTTTGTCTTTTATTTTGAGTCTTTATAAGTAATTATGTTTTATTTAGTATTGTTTGGGTCTTCCTATGTCTTGTCTTCATGAAAAAAAAAAAAAAGAAAAAAGAGAAAAAAATTTGTCAAGTTTTTGTTTCCTTAGTTTTATTTTTCCAAATATTTTTGGCTCAACTGTCTACTTTGTAAACGTGGCATTCCTCATCAAAAAAATCTAATCCCCACGTTCGGGAAACTTGCTTTGGTTACAACGGTAAGTTAGTACCTGCAGTAAATCCATCCCCATTGTTTTTGTCCCTTGATAGATACTTGAACACGCTATGTTTGAACCTTGCTTAATCTTAAATTGGATTGAAAATATGCATGCGATTCAATTGGAAGCTACTGCTTAGTTTGAGTTTGAGAGGTACTTGCCTTGATTTATTTTTGTGGTAAAATTGTGAAAAAGTGCGTGTCTAGGAAAGTTATGTCGGGGTTGAGGTCACTCCTGCAAAAGTGATGAAAGTGTGAAAAAAAAGAAGCGCAAGAATGAATGAATGAAATTAAAGTAAATGCACACCTTTTTACTCCGTTGGTCTCCAGAAGAAAAAAAAAATAGAGATTCATGAGTAGAGCTAAAAGCCACCTGGAATTGTGACCAATTGAGTAACCGGGGGCATTCATCACAAATGTTTGTCATCGCGTAAAAAGGTTTAATGGCATTCTAGGCAATTCATGAAAATTGTGAAAAAAAGGGCAGTTGAAGTGATCCGGCTTTCCGGCAGCTGGGCCTAGGCACAAACTTATTTTCTTTGACGAAAAATTGCACATCAAGGTAGTGCTTTGATCTCTCTTCTTTGCATTAGCATAATCATACTTGGCTTAAATCTGTTTTGTGTGCTTAAATGGTGCAAGGTTCATTTACATAGTGTTTTGGATGCTAGCAAGGTGACTTGTATATGTGGTGGTTCTTGTTTTGACTTGCTAAAAAACTGGCTTACCTTTGTTTTTTTTTCTTTCGAGTTTCTTTGAGTCAAGTTGGAGGAACTTTTGAAGGTTTATGTGCCTATGTTTATTATGATGGATGGTTGAGTTAGTTTGAAGTCCAGTGGAAAATTTTGATGGAATTATTCTTGAGGGAACTTTGTGGCTATATTTTTTATAAAGATGTCTATTTGTGAGAATTTTCTTGCTAAGTTAGGCTTCTTTTTGAAAATCTTTGGTCAAATCAAGTCTTACTTTTGGAAAAAGTGCTGCAGGAATTTGCAAAATCAGTGCACTCTTTTGGCTAAAAACATTGCAAGTTGGTTAAAAGAAGAAGGAAATTTAGTTTGTCAGTATGTTAACTTGGTTGTTTTTATAAATGCTTGAATTGGGCCAGGACTTGTACATGTGTTGAGAGGTTGAGCTCGAATGATTATGTTCTTATGATTGAATGGTCACATGATGGAATGTAGAATGATAAAATTGGTAGATGAATTGCAAAGTTGAAGCTTTGATAAACATATGTCTTAATTTTGTTCTGTACTTTGGATTCTTTGAAGTACAGAAAATTTTATTGTAGGACTTGCATTATTTTTGGTTGTACAACTTGGAATCTTTGCATAATTTCGGTCTTGGTCAGTCTTGCATGTGAATTTCCTGTTCTTAGTTGTTTTCATGCTTGAGGGCAAGCATGGTTCAAGTGTGAGGGAATTTGATAAGTTCTAAATAAGTGTTTAATTTGTATGTTAGATGCACTTGATTTTAGAATAGAATGCTTCTTAATAGATGTTTTTAATGTAATTTTGCATAATTGTGCTTAGAAAAAGGAGCTGGATGCATTACATATGGATATAGAAGCTTTTTGGACATGTTTGTAGCGGCCAAAGTTGACATCGTCACGTGAAAAATGCCATTTAAATGCCAACCAAGATGGGAGATATTTTTTCTGGACTTTTGGAAGGAATTAAATTAAATATTAGTAAGCTTTTTATTTTGTTGGAACTTATATTTCAGGCTTTTACCTTATTATTTTTTTTGGGCCAGGTTTCCTTGTCCAACAAAGAAAATAAGTTAGGGTTTTTCTTATATAAATACCTCTTATTTGCACTTTGAGAGGTAGACAACTTTTAGTGGACAGCTTTTAGCAGACAACAGTAAATTTTCTCTTTATTCTTTGGGCGACATTCATGAACAAGCTGTTCTAATTTTCTTTTCTAGCCGAGGATTAATCAAGATTTCGGTTCATCAATTCTGTAAGATCTAATTGTTTTATCCCTTTTATGTTATTTTGATATTTGCGTATTTACTATTTCAAGAATTAATATTGTTCTGTGATTGTTTAATTTTGTGCACGGTTATTCAATTGCATGATAATAGGTAACCAATTAGATTAATTTAATTAATCTAAAAATAGTGGTAACCATGTTTCCTATGTAATTGCGCAATCTAAATGAGCAATTACCGCGAGAGTATTGACTTTTAGAATCAGGTCTTTCTAGATTTTTATTGCTGCCGTTAGATAGATCATGCCGGTATCTCCGGGGATTAGAATGTCTAATAGGTAAGGCGATAGTGGGAAAAATCATAGGGGATTTAAACCGTTATCAACTCTGTAAGGAAAGATGAGGGTATTAGGCCGAGCCAATAGCCATAACTAATTTATCGAAATAGTTGAAAGTATTTTTGCATCTAGGATCGGATTTGTTGACCGAAATTGCGATTGTTCCTCAGGCTAGATTTAATTCTCGTTGAATTCCTGTTTTTCCAGCCTTGCGTTAATTTAGAATTGCATATTTTAGTCATTTTTATTTATTTTTTATTTACGTTTTTATTTTTCTGCCTAGCTGCGTGCCCACGCAGTGCAACCAATGGCTGGATAGTTTTGCTTATTTTACTTATTTTTGCATTAAAACCCCCCGTTTTGCTTGTGACTCGCTTGATTAATCTACTTGACATAATTAGCATATTCTAAATTTCTCCAATCCTTGTGGATTCGACCCTGTTCTCATCACGTATTCTATTTAAATTTACAAGGTAAGAATTGGAATATTATTTTTGGTGGTTTCGACACCCATCAATCTTCTCTATGAGATCTCTCTTGGTCTTAAAGACTCATTTGCAACCAATAAGATTATCTCTTTTAAGAAGATCAACAAGTTCCCAAATTTATTTTCATCATAGTTTGCATCTTATTTCTCATAGCATTCAAATAAATGCAATAATCATTATAGATGAAATATCTTTTTTCTCTAATAGACCTTTTAAATGTTGTTCATCATTAAATCATAAGGTTGTGAGATCTCAACATGTAGATTGTCATTGGCTGTAACATCATCATCTATTATAGGGTATTCACTAATATCTTGTCTCTCAATGTGAGTAGAGTACCAGCCTGACTACTTATTAGTAGTGGAAATGAGACAATTTCTCTATCATTATCCTCAATAGTAGGTTGAGGACATACAACATTACTAACATCCAATTATAAGAATTTGGGCATTTAAGATTTGACAATCTTAGAAACACACATAGAAGAGTAAAACTTATATCATTAAAAATGAGCCAAATACCCAATGAAACAATGAATAGTCTTAGGGTCAGTGGTTTCTTATTTGAAAATCCTTACCTAAGTAGGACAACCCCAAATCGAAAATCGGTCAAATTGAGTTTTCTCCTTAACCAAAATTCAAAAAAATGAGCCTTAGGGACAAACTTGTTGGGAACATGGTTAAGTATTTAACAAGAAATTTTAATGGTTTCACTGTAAAGGTACTTTAGTAGGTCAGTAATACTCATCATGCTTCTTATCATATCCGTAAAGGTGTATTTTCACCTTTTGATCACACCATTTTACTTAGGGATACTAGACATAATATACTAACCAACAATCCCATAATTCTATGAGTACTTGATAAATGACCCTATATGTTGTCCGGAGATCTAAGCCTACCACAGTATTCACCTCTTCTGTCAAATCCAACAATTTTGATAACCTTTCCAAATTATTTTTCTTCTTGTCTTAAAAATTTTAAATTTCTCAATAGCGTTAGATTTTTCTTTAATTAGATAGAGATATCTATACCAAGAAGAATCATCAATGAATGTAACAAAATATTTATTACCACACAATATAACAGAATAAGGTACCGTATTATCTATGTTTATCACTTCTAAGAGGCAAACCAGTGGGTAGCATATTTCTTTTAACTTTAGTGCACTTACCCCTTATGCACCCAATATAAGTTTCAAGATCATCAAAAATTTAGAGAAGGTAAAATCTCACTGTTAATGAGTCTTTCAACTCTTTCCCTAGAAATATTACCTAACCTTTTATGCCACAACAAAGGAAAATTTTCTTATAATTAAACTCCTTTTAGAAGCAAAATTTTTATATGAAAAGAGTCACGAGAACTTCCTAGGAATAAGCACAATTGGCATAAACCATTTGATAAAACACATTCACCAACAATTTTGGAATTAAAAAAAAAACAATTGTACTTGGTCATTTCTAAAGTGAAAATCATAACCAATCTTGTCTAAAAAAAAGAAATAGGAATCAAGTTCCGTCTAAAACATTTTCTAAAATAAGTTCAAAACTAATTTTTAAATACAGACTAATATTCCCAATGTAAGACTTTAATCCACATGCCCTTCATCTATTTTCTCTTTGTTTAACCAAAATTGAACTTGGGCAATGAGCTTTTTTATAACATTTTCTTACAAAAGTAAGAGTTATTATCAAACTTAGTGATAGCAGATTTGGGACTTCTTACATTGTGATTTTAATCTACGATATAGATCTGACCTTTACCACCCTTTTTTAAAACTATGACCTTTCTTAGTAACATGACCCTTAGAATTCGAAGTACTAATGTTATAAAAATAGGGCTTAAAATTGAAAACAAAATACAACCTTTGGGGTTCTACCCTTAATTTTGTTTTCCTCAATAACACAAAAAAATTTTTTGTCATCGATATTCTAAGATTCTTTGGTATTTCTCTCGTATAGTTATTAAGAGTTCTTTTACATTCTTAGTTCAAAACAAGCCATTCAATAAATACTCAGTTATGGTCTCTTCATAGTCATTAAGCAAGACAGTTAGACCTCTCCTATTATTAATTATGTTACCCTTTCTTTATCACCATTTTTATCAACCAAAGCGATATGTGTATCAAATGTAATGTCAAGTCAGTATTGACTATACTCAGATAAAACCCAATATTTGCTTTCATTTCATAATGGTTTTATCTATTCAAGACATCTAAGTAATTATGGTTCAAAGTAAATGAAACAATCCAAGAAAAATATGCAATATCAATAAACATTATGCAAACATACTACATTACAAGAGTAAGCATTATAAACAAAAGAGTCCAAGCACATCGTTGTCATATCTGCCTTTGGGCAAATAATTTAACATGTAAATAGGCGCTCTTTTAACATAAAGTAATACATATAAGATCACCCCATTAAAAGAAAAGTCAACCACCTTTGGGCAATTAAACTTCCTAACAGCATTGTAATCTTGGTCCATACTTTATGTTTATGCTACCGGGCTAAAGCCATATAATGATCTCCTTTGGGAGAACATTGCGCACTTTACTATGGTAGTTTCCCAAACAAAACAAGACAAGCCATAGATTTAATTGGACAAATCACTTTGGTGAATTTGCCTACTTAAATCTATGCTATCAACTCATTGGGAAAAATTAATGCTTAACTTTAATCACAAAATACTATATATGTGATTGACCGCACAATATGAAACAATTCAATATGACATGTTTCTGTGATCAATTTAAAATTGCATTCTTCAAAAAATTTTCAAATTGAATAAAGAAAATAAATATTTTCATTAAATTCAGAGACTAAAGAAAACTTCTAAATCAAATCTTTATTTATAAAACATAGAAATTGCCATAGAGAAAAACATAAAATTTCAATGTTTAATTAAATTTATTTTCATAACAAAGCTAAAACAATTGTTACTGGTGCCAAAACCAAATATTAACTTGATTCAATGGCAACTCCCTTAGCAATAGAATTCTATTACATTTGCAAAAGCAAATAAATGATGGCACTGCACTTAAAAGTGCCCTAAGGATTCGTTATAGTAAGTCAATTAATGATATATTAATTAATTTAATACTTTAAAAGGAATAAGACAAAAGCAATAATTATAAAATATCCATTGCAATAACATTGCACCATTAATGACATATCTTAGGGCATAACAAAACATTTCAATTTGCTAATATACAATCAAACTGAGAATTAAAAAAAAATGAAACTAATAATAATAAAAATAAATTATTATTATTATTATTTTAACGAGCCCCAAATACATATATCATTTGTATATATATTTATTTATATAATAATGGATGCCCAAAAAAAAAAAACTCGGCCACGATTTTTTTTCCCTCTCAAAAGACTAATATATATATATATATATATATGCAAAAATTTAACATTTTAAATTAAATTTAATTCCATAGTAGCAAAGGCATTGTTTCATAAATATAAAATATGCAATGCTATATCTTTGGTAAGAAAAACCTTTAGCCAAACAAGACCTTCCCAACTTAAAAATAAGGGCTCTGTTTGGCTATGTAAATAATCCAAAGACCAAAAAGCTAAAGAAACTAAGTTTTGCCAAACATAGCCCTTTCTAGCTTAAAACACAAGGGCCTTGTTTGGTCGCGCTCATATATAACAAAAACCTAAGTATCCCAAAAGGCTTATTTGCCAAACACACCCCTTACCAATTTAAACTAATGGCCCAACTCTCATGCGCGCGAGCCCATTCCCTTATTCCATCTTTCCACTGCTAAGAGTGGGAGGTTGTCACTGCTCTGTGAAACCAGCCTGGTGTGTTGCCCTCCACCCTAGAAGCTCATGAAGCCCAAGGCCTCCGCCTAAGCCACACGGTCTAACTACTGGCCTGCCACAACACTTGAGCCTAACCAACTGGCCCACAATGCTTAAGCCGGTGATGACAGTAGTAGTGAACCCAAGTTCTTATAAAGTGCAAACAAATATCACAAAGAACCGATGTGGGATGAGGTGTTACAAACTCCGCCCTTAAAGACTCGACGTCCTCGTCGCGGCCCAAACACAATAACAGAACCACAGCCCAGAACCTCAAGCAGCGTGAAATCTGCCCAAAGCCTGCTCTGATACCACATGTAAGCGCAATATCGGATCATATACATGAATTTACAATATAAAATTCAAAGACATAATTGATAGCGGAAGTACATGCCTGTTTGAGCTATTATTGTCAAAGAATTGTTGTTGAAAAAATAACTGTCACCCAGTCTAGGCTTAGATCTTCCTCTCTCTACTCTACTCAATATTAACAGATGCTTATGGAAACAACTATTAGGTTAAGAGTAGGAGAGGAGATCTACCCCTATTTATAATAAATTCTGACAGTTCTACCCATAAAAGGATTTATGAGAATATGGGTCTACGCACAAAAGCACTGTATGGATTTATAAGGTGGCCTAAAACTAATATGATCACAAAGCCCAACTTGTGAACCAGATATTCAGCCTATTTTATAAAACTAAAAATAATTAACGGTAGCCCACTTTAAAGAGAAATTTTCCAACACTGCAAACATGGGAGTCCAATGGATTCCTGATAATATGGGAGATATTTTAATTACATTAACATTTTGAAGACAGATTGAATATCAGATTTATGCTTCTAAGATAGCTTGTGCAACTAATATTGGATTAGTTTATGTCATTAGATTATTCACATTTTCTAGTTACACTTTCTTAATACTACAAAGAGATAGTGAGCTTGTAGCCTAATATTTGCACTTAATCGACGAATCTAAATCCTAAATATTAGCCATATATTTTTGTTTTAACGTCTTGATATACTTAACACCAGAAGCAACAGGTTTATAGCTCATAGAAATAGTCTCAATGGACGTCATTGGCATATCGTATGGAGGGACGGTTCAAGAGATTTGGAGACCTAAAGTGAAAATTCTTATGTCTATCGCCGTGTAATCTTTTCCTATAAGACGCCGGCCAGTTCCAACAAGAACGTGGAGAATATAGATGTGGCTGAAATAAATTTGGACCACATGCAGATTGCACCAAGAAATATCATAAAGAAAGGACGTGGCGATATCCAATGAATCCAACAAATTTATTTAATACTTGAATGAGATTTTCTCGGATGCCATTGTCAACAGTACAGCACGTTGTGAATCTTGTTTTGAATTAGAGTATTTTTAAATCTCATTAAATTTCAGATTAATTCCTATCAAAGTGTGTTTTTTGGGATGCAAATTTGTTTTCTCCTCTTTATAAGATAAGACCATTAGCGCCTCAACCAAAAACTTGTTAGTAGCACGATGTGAAACTTGAGTCCAGTCACAAAGTTGTAATCAACAAATTGTGTATTATACTTGACTTGAGAGTATATGGAGAACTTATATCATATACTTACAGGTATTCAATATAAGATATACTGCTGAATAAATAGTTATATAGTACTAAACAAATAATTATAGGATTTTGGACAAATAATTGTAGGACACTGGACAAACAAACAAGTATATCTTATTTAATGACATAGTTTGCAGTATAGGGAACATATGCGTTTAGGGAAAATGCTATTTACCTCCATGAATTTTTGCCTAAATTCCAATGTTTTTCATGAAAATTTAATTTTATCTACTTTCCTCCCTGACATCAAGTATTACCAAACAATGCCTTGTATTTAATAATATTTTGTCATTATTATTATTTTTGTTTATGTGACGATTTAATTATATTTTATTTTTAGTCTTTTATTTTTATTTTGTTTCTAAACATTAGCATGTCATCGTAAAATTGTTATTCTATTTTCGTTTTATCGCGTACCTACATATTTTCATAAATAGATAGATTTTAATCTAAATTTAATATTTATTTCATAAAATGTATAATACAAATTATATACAATAAATTAATTTTATTTTCATTTTCTATATTCTTAAAAGTTAGTTCGTTCCAAAATATATGCATTAATTTAAGTAGCAAAAATTCATTCCATTTAAAATATACATAAATATATTGAAAAAATAGACCAAAATCGAATCTAATTTTTTTCTCTTTAATCTCATGGGCAAGAAAAAAATTGTCAATAGACTATTTTATATATGTTGTCATATTCGTTTTCTAATTGATTGAAGATTTTTGTTGAATGATTTTATTAAATTATTTAATCTATTTTTACTTTAATAAATAAATAGATAAAAATTGAAAAAGTAAATGGTAGTTTTTTTATTAACAAAAATTTTAGGAATAGACTATTTTTTATTTTTTATATTTAAAAGTAAAACTTTTATGATTTTCAAATTGATTGTAGATTTTTTTGGTTGAACAATTTTATCAAATTATTTTATATATATATATATATTTACTTTAATAAATATACACAAAGTACTTTTTAATATAAGGCTTTATTTGACAAATTTTGATAACATAGAAAAATATAGATAAAACTATAACTTCGTGGGCGAGTTTGAGATCTAAGCTAAAACTCATAGGGAAACTAGGATTTATTTAATATTTGGATGAGATTTTCCGAGATGCCATTGTTAGCTTTGTGTCACATTGTTAAACAATCTTGAGTCCAGTCACAAAATTCTAATCAACAAGTTGTGTATTATACTCGACTCGGGAGCATATGCATTTATGTCCTACACTTAAAAATGTAACTAATATTTGCTACATTTAAATATATAATTAACATTAGTTACATTTTAAAATGTAACTAAAGTTTGCTACATTTGAAAATATAACTAAAATTAGTTACACTTTGAAATGTAGCTAAAATTAGGTACACTTTCAAATGAAGCTAATATTAGTTACACTTTGAAGTATAACTAACATTTGTTACATCTTAAGATGTAACTAAAAAAGTATTACAAATATAATATACATAATATATATATATATATATATATATTATATTCCTGTAAAATTACAAAATCAGAATTTATAAGATTTGAAAAACAACAAAATCCTTTATAATTACAAACTACAATATTGTATTCATAAATCAATAAACAATTATATTTCACATTCTAATTTCTTTCAAACTAACAAAATACTACTTCTAATACAAAAAATATAGACAAAATTATAAACTAATACAACATTTTCTTAAAAAGAGGTTAAAAAATTCAAAACTTGTGATGGGCGTCGAAATCACCAAAAATAAAATTCCAATTCTTACCTCGCGAATTTAATTTGTGTACACTGTGAGAAAAAGGTCGAGTTCACAGGGATTAGAGAAATTTAGAATATGCTAATTATGTTAAGTAGATTAGTCAAGCGAGTCACAAGCAAAACAAGGGGGTTTTAATGCAAAAATAAGTAAAAATAAGCAAAACTGTCCAGCCGTTGGTCTACTGTGTGTGGGCACGCAACTGAGCAAAAAAATAAAAATGTAAATAAAAAATAAAAATAACCAAAGCACGCAATTCTAAGCTCACAGAAACGTTAGAAAACAAGAAATCAATGAAAATTAAGTCTAGCCTAAGGTATAATCGCAATTTCGGTGAACAAATTCGATCTTAGATGCAAAGATATTTTCAACTATTTTGATAAATCAGTTATGGTTATTGACATGGCCTAATAACCTTATCTTTTCTTACAGTGTTGATGACAGTTTAAATCCCCTACGATTTGTCCTCGCTATCGCCTTACCTATTGGACGTTCTAACTCCCGGAGATGCTCGCAGAACTTATCTAACGGTAGCAATAAAACTCTAGAAAGACTTAATTCTAAAAGTCAATATCTCACAGTAATTGCTCATTTAGATTGTGTAATTATACAAGAAACTTAGTTACCACTATTCTTAGATTAATTAAATTAATCTAATTAGTTACCTATTGTCATGCAATTGAATAATTGGACACTAATTAAACAATCACAGAACAATATTAATTCTTGAAACAGTAAATACGCAAATATCAAAATAGCATGAAAGGAATAAAACAACTAGATCTCACGGAATTGAAGAACCAAAATCTTGATTAACCCTTGGTTAGAAAGAAATTTAGAGCTCCATCTCCATGAAGATGGCGGCTCAGAGAAATAAAAGTCTGTTGAAAATATTCTAATTAAAGTCTGGCTCACTCTATGAATCGTACGTAAGAAAATATATAGGAGAAATTTCTAAGCAGAGTCCTTCTCGAATAAGGAAACTCTTTAAAACTAAGGAAAATAAAAAGGTAAAAATCCTTAATAAAAGACTTTTACAATTAATCTCCTTCCTTTTCAAAATATGGCAAGTATTCAATGCAATTCTTTTTCAAAAGTGCTACCAAAATATCTCCAATCTTCGTCAAAGCTTGGTCAATCCCGCGTAAAAATTGTATGATATTTTCTAAGGTAGCAGAATCAATTTTATCAGCTACAAACATATCCAAAAATCCCTTAAATCCATATATAATGCATCCAACTCCTTTTCCCAAGCATAAAGATGTAAAAACGCATCAAAAACACCAATTAAAGAGCATCTAATTTGAAAGTTAAGCACAATTAATTATGAATTAAAGACTTATTTTGGACTTATCAACATGAATAGAACATCATTTGACTTTATATACTTTATAATCTCAATTTTCTTAATAGTTTGGAGGAACCCAGACCAGCTTATAATATAAAAAATTAATTGAAATTTCAAAATAGTACAGAAAAGGATAAAAATAATTATCATCAGACAAGATTTGAACAAATTGATCATTCAAGGAATGTTGCTACTTGTAGTTTTAATAAAACATTCCAACATAACTAATATCTACAATGAACCGTAATAGCAACATCCTCATGAGAGTTCAAAGTATGTCACTGCATATACCCCTTCGGGCAAGATATACAATATATGATATGAACCTCCCACTCAAGTGAAACAGTGAGACAACCTTAAACAGATCTATCGCTTTCGGGCAAATAAATCCATTTAAAGTCATAAGAACAACCACCTTCACTGCCCACTCCTATTTCTTTTAAATTAATACATATAATTACCCCTTTTGGGCAGGCAATTGCATATACTAATCCAAAGAAGCAAGCATCCTAGGATCCTTATCAAATAATTAACGAATTAACACAAAGGCCCACTTTTAGTCTGTTTGGAATAGTCTTATCTTAAATCTGAAATCTAATAAGTATCTTATATGATAAGTGTTTGATATAATAAGACTGTTTGATTTGTAAGCTAAAATGCTGTTATAAGTTGATTTGATAATAATGTTGTCAATTTTGAGTCATGGTATTTTAATTTTATAACTAAATAATAAATTATTAAATTTTAAGGTTAATTAATTTTTAAATTTAAAATTTTAAAATTTTTAATTTTTAATTTTTAATTTTTTAGCTTTTAAATTTTAATTTTAATTTTTTTAATTTTCTAATTTTTTATTTCAAATTTTTAATATTTAATTTTTTTATTTTTAATTTTTAAAATTTTTATTTTATTTTAATTTTTAAATTTTCTTTAATTTTTAATTTTTATAATTTATAATTTTTATTTTTTTATTATTTTTCTAACTGATAAGATATAAGACAAAATATAAGTACCCAAACCCAACTTATTTTTAATAACTACAAATAAGACATCTTATGAAAAGTATCTTATAAGTGTCTTGTAATAAGCTAATAACAAACAATCTTTTTTACATAAGTTGTCAAATAAGATAAGTGTCTTAAAATAAGACCCAAACAAACACAACATTTGGCGCAACTGCCTATATAAATCATTAATGATTTAACTGGGACAAGTTACTTTCATGTGTAATATCACTACTATTAATCCTTTAATTAAATCTTTATAACATAAATGCTTAGTAAAAACTAATATATGAACATCATATATATACAAAAATTCTAAAATAAATCTTGAGTTGGGCATATATGTAGATATAGTAATGATATTATGATATATACTACAAATAACTAGCTCATAATGCATAAATATTTACATGTCAAATAGAGACATAGATAAGCAGCTTGAAACGCGTATATAATGTTCATATCCATCCCACTAATCAAATATATCAAACAATAAGCATCTGCATGCTTAATGAAACCCCCTTAGTTGGTGGCACAATAGATCTTAAAGAAACACTCTAATGGCACTCATAAACTTTAAAATTATTGGATTTCCAGTTTATATAAAAGAGGAACTCTACTGAGTGCAAGTATATGAACATCTCAAATTTAAGAAATTTCATAGACCAATCTCTTTAAAAACATTACAGTAATGTTGAATGTGACCCATATTCTTGGGTAACAAGAATAGCAAATTACCTTGTGTGCATATTACCTTATAGCTTATTACCTTTTCTAGCACATAATTAATTAGTTATTTTTTCTGCTTAATAGGTTTTAGGAAACCTTTGTGCTATAAATATGTGGCAATACTCATTGTGGTAGGAGTGTGAGAGAAACCAGAGTGAACCTTGTGATATTCACTAATCAATAATAAATTATTTTCTGTTGCCCGCGGACGTAGGTTTTAAGGTCGAACCACGTAATTCTCTTGTGTCCGTTTTCTTCTCGTATTCTTCGTTTTTTCATGTTTTTTTCCCAACAAACTGGTATTAGAGCTTAGGTACTAATCCGTTACTTGAGGGAAAAAGGAAAAATCAAAACTCATTGTGAAACCAAAATTGTTCAAACCAAATAGTGCCTAACCAAACAAAAGTCTTTGCTAGGCGAGAAGTGCTCAGGTGCTGTCTACGTGGAGCGTTTGTGGCTGGAGTGGAAGCTTACGTTAGCGAGTCGTGGTTCGTGTTTAGGTTTGAAGAACAAGCGAAGAAGATAGAGTTCGCGTGCTCTTGAGGTTGGTTTTGGGTATTCAGGTTTTTTTTTTTTTTTTTGGAATTGGTTCAAGTTTGTAAAGCAGGTTTAGGGTTTGGGTTTTCGGCTTTGGGTCTGGGTTTTTTGGATCGGGCCTGGGTAGTAGCCTTGTCCAACTTGGTTAGATCTTGGGTCTTGGGTTAATTAACTTTTTTTTTTTGGTTGGGCTT
Organism: Cordia subcordata; assembly: GCA_028554755.1. Classification (NCBI taxonomy): domain Eukaryota; kingdom Viridiplantae; phylum Streptophyta; class Magnoliopsida; order Boraginales; family Cordiaceae; genus Cordia; species Cordia subcordata. Next base: position 8,292,189 of record JAPTOF010000010.1, on the reverse strand, counting down.
AGGTTCTAGGTTAGAAAAATATTAAAATTCTTTTTTTGGGTTTGGGCTTGGGTTAGTCCAAAAGAATAAAAAAGGGAAGGAAATTTTTCTATTTGGGCTTAGATTTAGTCCAGAAACCAAAAAAAAAAAAAAAAAAAACTGACCAGTTGACCTATTTGACTAGGGTTGACCGGGGTTTGACTTTGATCGTTGACCATTGGCCGAGGGTTGACCAGGTCTGACCAGAGCCTTACCCCATGTTTTTCGGCGTGCTGAGTCCATTTTTGGGCTTTGTTTTTTCAGATTCTGCTCTGAAGTGCGTGTTTAGGGACGGTGTTGATTTTGACCAACTAGTTTGACTTTGACCAGTGTTGACCAAAGTTGATCGGGGGTGTTCCTAAGGTTTTTCGTCTTGTTGAATCTGTTTTTACGGTCCATTAAACCAAATTCTATCCCAAAATGTGAGTTTTGTGAAAACAAAGATATCTTCCACAGGTGGAAAGTTTGAAATCGAGAAGTTTGATGGGAGAATGAGTTTCAGTCTATGGAGGATCAGATTCAAGGCATTTATGACAATGCAAGGACTTTGGAAAGTCATTAAAGAAGCGATCCCGAGGAAGACAAAACCAGCAGCGAGACAAGAACTTGAAGCAAAATCCCTAAGTGCAATACACATGTTCGTGACGAATGAAGTATTGCTAGAGATTGCTAAGAAGACGACAGCAGTTGAGGCTTGGAATACTTTGGTAGAATTGTATGAATCTAAATCTCTCACAAATCACCTCTCCTTGAAGAAGCGATTGTATCATCTTAGAATAAAAGAAGATACATCACTAAAACAACACCTTGATGAGTTTACCTCTTGTTTTATGCTTTTTACCACCTTCATATATGAATTTTGTAGATACTATATTGTACGGGAGGGATAAAATTACCTTTGAGAATGTGATTGTTTCATTAAAATCGAAGAATCTTCAAACACATACTCCGGGACATAGAGAAGAAGTTCATGGGGGGGGGGGTTTAGTGAGTAGAGGGGGATCGGAGGATAGAGAGGGATCGTCGGTAGAAAGAAAAACAAGTCAAGGTCAAAATCAAGAGCAAGAAAGCTACACTGTTTCGAGTGTGGTGACAAAGGTCACATTAAGAAAGAATGTCCAAAATTGAAAAAGGAAAAGAAAAAGGTGGAGAATTTAGCTAATGTATTGGAGAGTGCTGACAGTGATAGAGATAACTCGAGTAGTACCAGGGAAGTTTTGACTGTGAATGCATTACAGTGGTATAATAAATGGATTCTTGATACTAGTGCAACGTTTCATATGTGTCCTAGGCGTGACTAGTTCTCTTCTTATTCCAAAAGAGAAAGGAAAGTCTTTTTAGGCAATGATCTTTCGTTGAAGATGGAGAGAATGGGTATTGTAAATATCAAGATGTTTGATGGTCTTACAAGATCTCTCGAGTGTTAGCATGTACCGGAGCTGAAGAAAAACTTGATTTCTCTTGGACATTTGGATTCTCATGGGTACAAATTCCGAAGTAAGAATGGTGTCTTAAAGGTGACCAAAGGTACAATTGTGCTCTTGAAAGGGAACTTGACTGGCGGCCTATATGTTCTTCAAGGTAGCACGGTTAAAGATGTTGCAGCTGTTGCATCCGAGGAGAGTGATAATGACACTACGCAGTTATGGCACAAAAGGTTGGGCCATATGAGTGAGAGGGGACTCACCAAGCTGAGCAAGAGGGATTTGCTTTGTGGACAAAGAACTGGAAAGCTTGTATGGTGCAAGCATTGTGTTTTTGGAAAGCAAACCAGAGTGAAGTTCAGCAAGGGGCAAGAGAATACCAAAAGTACACTTGATTACATTCATTCTGATCTTTGGGGTCTTAATAAAGTTCCTTCCAAAAAAGGTGACAGGTATTACATCACTTTCATTGATGCATACTCTTGGATGGTATGGGTATATTTCTTGAAAACTAAAGATGAGGCGTTTTCAACATTTGTCGAGTGGAAGACGTTGATTGAGAAGCAGATTGGTAAACAGGTTAAATGTCTTAGGACTGATAATGGGTTGGAATACTGCAATAAAGAGTTTGATGAGTTCTACAGGAAACATGGCATTGTGAGATATCGCACATGTGTAGGGACACTACAACAGAATAGAGTTGCAGAATGCATAAATAGAACTCTACTGGAGGGAGCCCATTGTATGCTCTCTCATTCTGGCTTGAGTCAAGACTTTTGGGCTGAAGCTGTTAATACGGCATGCTACTTGGTGAATAGGTCTCCATCCAAAGCTATTGAACTGAAAACTCCTTTTGAGTTATCGTCCGATAAGCTTGCTGACTACTCTCGATTGAAGGTGTTCGGTTTCCCTGCATACGCTCACGTGAAGGATGAGAAGTTGGAGCCGAGGGCAAAGAAATGCATATTCCTAGGCTATGTGTCTGAGAGAAAAGGTTAAGGTTGTGATGCACAGATCTAAAGTCTCCAAGTTTCCTCGTCAACAGGGATGTCACATTCAATGAGTCTGCTTCATTAGACCAAGAAAAAGAGAAAGCGGTAGTTGGTTTAGACCACGGTGCCAAATAGCAGGTGGAGGTATTTGCTGATGTTCCAAATATCCCATCTAGCAGTAGTAGCAGTCCAATTCAACCGACTCAACCAACTGAGGTGCATGATTAAAATGTGCTTGAACAACAAAAGTACAACATTGCTACTGGGCGGGAAATGAGACAGATTATAGAGCCTCAAAGGGGTTTACAAGAAAAAAAAAGGTACTCCGAGGGTTGAATGTCCTCGATACAAAGCACAGTTGGTGGCAAAAGGCTATACACAAAGGGAGGGTGTTGACTTCAATGAAGTATTCTTTTCGGTGATGAAGCATACTTCCATCAGGCTTTTACTTGCCTTGGTTGCTCTTTATGACTTAGAGCTTGAGCAGCTAGATGTGAAAACGACATTTTTGCATGGTGATCTTGAAGAGCATATTTACATAAGTCAACCGGAGGGGTATGCAGTTCCTGGTAAGAAGAATCATGTTTGCAAACTGAAGAAGTCCTTGTATGGGTTGAAGCAATCGCCTCGGCAATGGTACAAGAGATTTGACACATTCATGGTAGGCACTAGATACACAGGGAGTGCCTATGATAGTTGTGTGTATCTCAAGAAGTTTCCAGATGGTTCCTTTGTGTATTTGTTGTTGTATGTCAATGATATGCTTATTGCTGCTAAAAGCATGTCTGCCATCGACGAATTAAAGAAGCAGCTGGGTGATGAGTTTGAGATGAAGGATCTTGGAGCAACAAAGAAGATTCTTGGCATGGAGATTCGCATGGATAGAAACACTGGGAAGCTATTCTTGTCTCAACAGAGTTATATTGAGAAGATGCTGGAGCCTTTCGGGATGCATAAGGCTAAGCCTGTGAGTGTACCGCTTGCTGCTCATTTTAAATTGTATGTAGATTTGTCACCCAAAACCGAGGAAGAGGTGGAGTATATGTCTCATGTTCTATATTCGAGTGTTGTTGATAGCTTGATGTATGCTATGGTGTACACTCGTCCTGACATTTCACATGCAGTTAGTGTGGTGAGCAGATATATGGCATCACCTGGGAAAGTACACTAGGAAGCAGTAAAATGGATAATAAGATATTTGCGTGGCACTGCGAGTGTAGGTTTGCTGTCTAGTAAGATGACTGGATATTGCGTATGGTTGGTGGGTTATTGTGATTCAGACTTTACAGGTGACCTTGATAAGAGAAGATCTTTGATAGGTTACGTTTTATGCTCTCTAGATGTGCTATCAGTTGGAAAGCGACATTACAGTCTACTGTGCCATTGTCGACTATTGAGGCGGAGTACATGACAATTGCAAAAGTTGTGAAGGAGGCCATGTGTTTACAAGGCTTGGTTCATAATCTTGGGCTGCAGCAAGATACAAGTACAGTCTTTTGTGATAGCCAGAGTGCAATACATCTGACAAAGAATCAGATGTATCATGAGAGGAATAAATACATTGATATCAGATATCACTTTATCAGATATATTATATCACAAGGGATCATATCGGTGTAGAAGATATCTGCCCATGAGAATCTAGCAGATATGATGACCAATGTGGTTCCAGTCAGCAAGTTCAAGCATTGCTTGGACTTAGTTGCTATTTGCGGTGCAGTGCATTGAGCCCTTAGGGGTAGTTGGCAGCGGGGACGATGGTGTGTTGATTGGAGCGAATACGTGCTAAGGTGGAGATTTGTTGAATGTGGCCCGTATTCTTGGGCAACAAAAATAACAAATTACCTTGTGTGCATATTACCTTATAGCTTATTACTTTTTCTAGCACATAATTAATTAGTTGCCTTTTCTACTTAATAGGTTTTAGGAAACCTTTGCACTACAAATATATGGCAATACTCATTGTGTTAGGAGTGTGAAAGAAATCAGAGTAAGCCTTGTAATATTCGCTGATTAATAATAAATTATTTTCTACTGCCCGTGGACGTAGACTTTAAGGCCGAACCACGTAATTCTCTTGTGTCCATTTTCTTCTCGTATTCTTCATTTTTGCATATTTTTCCCCAACAAGTAATTTTATAAACCTCCGATCTTTATTTGCTTGACTTTAAGGGGCAATAAACTTCACACTGGTCTATTTCCACAAAAAAAAAAACTTCACTGAGATATATGCATCATTCTCATGCGGAAACTACATTATATGTTTTGAGTGTGAAACCTCACTACCCTCTTAAACAACCAAACCATGCTCACACATGAAGGTACATAATCATATGAAAAATAATACTCCTACTAACCTTCATGTGAAAACCTTCATATGATAACAACTTTAGTTATCCTTTTTTTGGAGTGCTTAAAATTGAAATGATGTACAACCAAAATAGGCCATTATCCTATAATACTTTATCATGGAAAAGGATCCATAATAATACCTCCTTCACTAAATTAAAAAAATATAATCACTTCATTCATTGACTATCAAATATACAACAACTTACTTTAGATAGTCAATATATGAGATATGATTCAAGCCTTTTCTTTCTTTATTTCATATTTTGGAAGTATCCACTTAAAATATAAAACTCAAAATTGCTAATTTAAAACTTAAAATAGCCTTTACACTAGGATACTTCATATACTTTAGAAATACATCCATATTTCTATTCATTACAATTATTGCCCTTAACAAAAAGTGTACATGAAGCCAATACACCTTTTCAATTCTAATCATACATAGATGTATAAAAGTCAAAATTGTAGAAGCAAGGAATTATAATTACACCCAAACTATCTTATTCGCAAAAAACATGGAATAATCACAACCTCGAATCTTAACTCAAACTTTATTATTAAATACAAAATAATGCACCCGTCATGAAATCTGCCACTTGAATTGTCAATTAAGAAAAACTTTCCATTTTTTGGGACCAATAAATCACATAAACACCCTCAAGGTAAATATGACATTAATATATTAAAGTCTTACACAAGTGAATAGCAAAATCGATCTTTAGCATCCTTATCATTCACTTGTGGTCCGTAGAAGTTAAATCTCTTAATTACCTACTTCAAGAAAATAAAATTGTGAACTATAATTTTAAGTGATAAATTATTCTAGAATTCTTATTAGACAAATTTATGAAACCACGACAGATAACCAGCTTTGGCAAATTTATCCAACATGATCCAGAAAGTAGTCTAACTAAAATAAAAAAATGTCCTAGAATCCTTATTGAGTCTTCTAAAAATCAATTGATGAATTAGGAAGACATCAACCAGGACAACTTTAAAACCTCGTATCAAAATATGTTTACTTTATACATGGAATGCCTCCAAGTAAACTAGAAAAATATCATGTATGCATTAATTTAACTTGACAAAAGTTACCCCAAAATTTTAGCTTTAATGTGAGGGAGCATAGTCCGATTAAATGTCACTCAACCATTTTAAAAGCCAAACTTAAGCAACATTTGCAGGTAAGTAGAACAATATAATAATATTGATATATTAAACTTCATGCTCTAATTTTAAGTGATGATAAACTCAAAAAAAAAAAAAAAAAGAAAAGAAAAACAAAGCTCACGAAAAACTAGTTTGCTATCTTTTAAATTATTCTATCATGACTTGAAAGGTCATATTAAATTAATTTCTAATCTTGAAAAATAAATGTTACTCTTTAGAGTAAATACATGATCCTTAAAATCCATATTTAATAGAGATTAAATAAATTTAATAAACTTTATATTTTTCATAGGGAAAAACTCCATAATTCCATAAATAGAATTAGATAATATCTTGATACATGCTATAGAGAAAGTCAAAAAAGCACATATAACATGATAGAACATTACTTGACTTTATATACTTTATAGTCTCAATTTCATTAATGATTTGAGGGTACCCAGACCAACTTATAAAGAAAACTTAATTGAAACTTCGTATTATTGCAAAACAAAATGGATAAAAATAATTATCGCCACCAAAATCTGAACAAATTGACCATTCAAGGAATGTTGCTAATGGTAATGTTAATATAACATTACAATATAACTAATATTTATAATGAATCTTAATAGCAACATTCTCATGAAAGTTGAAAGTGTGGCACAGCATATTCTCCTTTGGGCAAAAAATACAACATACGATATCAACTTCTAACTCAAGTGAAACATTGAAACAATGAAACAACCTTAAATAGATCTATTCCCTTTAGGTAGATAAATTTATTTAAAGTCAAAAGAACAAACACCCTCATTGCCCACTCTCACTTCTCTTAAATTAATACATATAATTACCCTCTTCGGGCAGGCAATTGTATATACTAATCTAAAGAAGCAAGCATCCTAGGATCCTTATCAAATAATTAATGAATTATGCAAAGGTTCGCTTTGGCACAACTATCTACATCAATCATCAATTATTTAAATGGGACAAGTTATTTTCATGCGTAATGTTGTTATTATTAATCCTTTAGTTAAATCTTTACAAACAAAAATGCCCAATAAAAAAAAAACTATTATATGAACATCATATATATATATATACACACAGAGTCCAAAATAAATCTTGAGTTGGGCATATGTGTAAATATAGTAACGATATTATAAGATATAGTACAACTGGCTAGCTCATAACACATGAAAATTTACATGTCAAATATAGACATAAATAAGTAGCTTGAAAAGAATATGGCTTACTTATTCACTTATTTCCAAAGCAGCTGATTATAGCCATTGGTAAAGAACATCACCTCCCAAGCATCCTTCTATAAACTATTAGTAATTCTCCACCAAATTTGGTCAAGATACTTTATGAGTCAAAACTTGTTCATTGATGCCATATTTCATACATGGCTTAGCGCCATATGCAAAATTATATTCTTGATTTTGAGTATCGTAAACAAAGTCGACTGATAATGAACTTATCCTTTAACATATTAATGTGCACAAATTATGTCAAGATCCATGAATCAATTCACTTGATCACTGTAAACATTGCACATTTAATTCGATAGGAAGAACCATTTTCAGGTAATATAAATATTTATCGACATCATTGCTGCATAAAGAATGGGTCATTTGAGAGAGAACCAAATGTTCAATCACAACTATAAGCCCAAAAATCAGCCAAAGATAATGTCATCTCTCACTATAATTAAAAACCCATTACTGGAAGGGATAATGTCAATTACAAGCTCTTACTATCCATTGATAATTCAACTAAAAAGATAACCATATTTTTACCAAAAGACAAGATAGCAACAATTCCAAGAGCTTATTTTGGTACAAGAAACAAAATCTTAAAGTATGCCCAAAATCAAATAGGCCCAAAATCTTTGTTAGCTTGCCCTCTATAGCAAACCAAGTCAAACAAACTTAAAGTTGCTTACTTTAGCTTAAGTATGTGTAAATAACCTTGCTTGGCTGCTTCTCCATGGAAGAAACAAAAGAAAATGCTGACAAACCAGCATTCTTCTTGGAGTTCAAATCCTTTCCTTAAAAAAACTATTATATTATTGGACAATAATATTATAGAAAATTGCAACGTGGTTAGCCAAGTCCAGTTTGGTAGACATTACACATCAACATATAACCATTGTTCATGATCAAATAAATATCTACTTTAAAATTGTCCTTCAAGTTTTCTTAAGCACAATATCCAAAGAAGAGGAGAGGAAAAAAAAAAAAGAACAATTATAAGTATCATAATACTACCATATTCGAGACCCTGACATTATCATCAAGATTATAAACTTCCAACATCATTATTAGAGAACTTAAGCAAGTATGCCATTAAAAATAATAATATAATAACTTGAGTTGACACCAACGTGCCAAATTAAGTGATAAACGTCACGATCCTTTCTGTAATACATATATATACACACACATACACGTATGTATGTATTTCATTCTTGATCATCATAATTAACTAGATAAAAAAAAATTTCTTTCACCGTAAACAAGTGAAATAATTTTTAAAAAAACTAATTTTACTTTCAGTGCATTAAGAATAAAACCTTTTCCAATATATAATACTAAATTTACTTTAAGATTATAAATTCTATAAGATAATGATGCATCCGAACACAACAAAGGTTAGGTGTTGAACTCCTACCCATAAAACTTCCTAACTCTTTACTACTTGATTACCACGTATTTGTCCTATCATGGACGAGCTACATGCTTTTGTCTTAAAAATTGGTTCCAATGCAGAACTAACGCGGGGTCAAAGTTCCATTCCATGGCCCTTATAAGCTAGATTGAAGCATGCTTAATATAATATATATTATATATATGTATACTAAATATGAAATTAAAATAATATATTAAAGGGTCATGGCTTGAGCTTTCATGAATTTAATTGAGCGTCATGACTTTAATTATAACCTTCACGTGCATGTATATACCTTTTGCAAGCAACCTGTCAATATCCTTATAATAACTACTCCAAGAACAAATTGCTTATGATACACGCATGAAGCATTGCATATGATCTTTATTAAAGTGGTATCAGAGCCACTAATATAAGATTAATTACCTACTTTAAGAAATTTTAATTAAAAGTGAACTTTTAAAATTTCTTAAAGCAGGTAATTAATATTAGTGGCTCTGATACCACTTATTATACTTAATTAAAACTAACACCAGAAATAAAAACACTGCAATAATAAATTAGATAGATTATCCTTGAAGCATACCTCAATTTGAAGCCATTAAACTCTTCTTACGACAATCCTATGATAAAATAAAACTATAGTAGTGTGTTGTGATAGGTAAGCCTAGACTAGGGGCTCTCTCTTCCTCTCCAACTCTTGTATGGTGGTTATAAATGGGCAAGCCAACCCTAATAGCCTATTAGTACTTTGGATGGGAGAAAGGCCTAACCTTAAAAACTTTATTGCCCCCCTCCCCCCCCCCCCCCCAAAAAAGTGCTCTAAAACTTTAAGCAGACTCCATATCTTGCATATCACACTACTAGAGAATAACTTTAATAAGACGGATTTAAGCCCAACTAGAATGGATCACAATAAATAATATTTTGGACTTTGTCGGTCAACCTCAACTTGTTTTTTGAAATCATAAAAAAGTCTCACTCAGTGGTAGCTTACAATTTAATAAAAAATTCTAGCAGAAGGTCCCAAGACTTTACGAACATAAAGAGAAATTTCACCAAATAAAAATTTTGATAGGATTGACCAAGGAAAAAATAATCATAGTACTAGTCTCGTTGACAAATTCGAAGTTCCATTCTAAGTTAATCACGGAACAATAGTAATCAAGCATATTCTGTTCTTATGATGCCTCGTAGGAGAAAATTGCTAAGTTGTTGAATTGCTTTTGTGGATGAGCCAAATCACCATGACACATAATAAAACAAATCAACAATGAGTCTACAAAAATGACTTTTTTCATACATTTTCCAACAATTCAATAACCACAACAAGAAATGCATCTATCATTCTGAAAATCTGTAGGTCTATGGTTACTTTGAACTCCCCAAAGCATTTTGTCAATTTCATATGACGTGTAACATCTGTTACTCTTTCTAGTTTTATCTTGCATGCACAATATAATTTTATTGACCAATTCTTTAATAGACAAGTCTAAAGCACCCTGTAGCTACTCCATGAACAAAACTGAAACTTTTTCTACTGAAAAAAAAAAAAGAATATTTTCAAGATTTTTCCACAGGACCACTATAGTTTATCAGATTTATCCTACGTCCAACCTCTAAGGGCTGCCATTTATCTAAAGGACTTGTAAATTGCACCCTTTCTTGATACTGATTCATGGCGGATAAATCTAACGGAAAATATGGAGGGGCTAAACGTGCTTGGCTTTTGAGAAACACAAAGAGTATGTGTGCCTATCTTAAAACTATAAGGAGATAACTTACACTTATAACAAATCACAATGGGGTTAAATGTTGTTTTTATTCTAGAGACTACAACCACAAAAAAAAAAAAAATCCAAATTTGAGACGAAAATTTTCCGTCTCAAAATGGAAAATTTCAAACATTGAGATAGAAATTTCCATCTCTAATTGAGAGAAAATTTTTTTGTCTCAAATCCGTTTCAAATTTTGAGAATTTCCTAGGTTTCGACAATATGTTGTTTAGTGACAGAATATTCCGTCTCAAATCCATCTCTAAATTTGAGACGGATTTTTCTGTCCCTATTCCGTCTCTTATATGTTTCTATGTTAACAATTTTATTTATTTTTGTTTATTTGAATTTGCTAAATTGATTCAACCAATCCATTCCATTAGTTCATCCTATTCAATTAATCCATTCCATTAATTCATCATATTCAACCACATCAACTAACAACTCATTAATTCCATTAAATACATCCTATTCAACCATGCATTCAACCATATCAATCAACGCTTCTTTCTGTCAATAGTACATCATATTCAACCATATCAACCACTAATCCAACCATTCAATACATACTAAAAAAATATACATTTCATTAAACAATATCCATTCCGTAAGCACATCCTAGTCAATGAAGTAATTATCCAATACAAACTATAGAGTGATTTAGAATAAAGTAACTAGTTAGACAAATACATTCCACTAAGACATCCTAATCAACCAAGTAATTCAAAAGTAAGTAGATATATACAAGTAGTCATCCATTGCAAATATAATAAAGTTCAATAATGGAATGATAGAATATCTAAGGATCTATAGGAACATGAGTGGGGGGGGGGGGGGGTTTATAAAAGTACGTGTACTCGTACCCGTCTGAGAAAGAGCTTCCTTAAGATAACATGCAAACTTTTTTGGAAGAGAATCTTCAAGCTTCTGTAATCTCTCGTTAGTCTCCTTTAACTCTGCTTTTAAGTTTTAATTTTCCGGCGCATCATGAACAAAGTATGAGAATGAAGATCTTATACTTCTACTAAGTACAAGATCCACGTCACACCTGTACTCCTACCGAGTACAAGATCCATGTCACACCCACCAAAGCCATATAAATGGCCTTTGGTTGGTTCACCAGTAACCTATGTCCAACAACCTGTGTTCCAAGACCTCTCAACTGGGCCCTTTATGCCATATTTCTGTAGCACAAGTGACTCATATGCTTTATAAATCATCTTCGATTTCTCATCGATGAATTTTCCGTCCTTTCTCTTGTAAGTTTCCAAGTAAAGCTCTGCATTAGTGATTGGACGTTTGCTCTCCCCCAGCTACGCCAAATACAGTATACATGTATATTAAAATTATGTGTGACAATAATTGCAATAAGCATGAATGTGAAAAAGAAATGTGAAGTACTTTTAAGATTCAGGATGCCAGGTAGTGGAAATTTATATTGTGACAATTGTATGCTTAGTTACTTGTTATGCCATAACTTACAACAACTATGAGTCTATCATAACTTACATGCAAAGATGCCAGATATTAAAATTATATCAAAAGCTGAATTGAAGCAAGTCAAATTTGGCGAATTGCAACTAAATAAAAAACATATTACAAAAATTATTACAATTTGCTGCTCAAGCCACGACAACAAGCCACCATCACTGACCTTCATAGATATGGCAGCCACCACTAAGCCCTTCGCCATTTATACATAAATTACCCACTATAAACGGCTCCTGCCTCTATTTACATTTCATTTTCATACTTAATAAATTATCTAAAATTTCAAAAAAAATAAATTAATTAGCTTGAGGAGAGGGAAAATCATTACCAACGTAGTAGCAACCGGTGACGACCATAGAATTGGTTGTGCAGATGGCGGAACTGTTAGCAACCAGCAACAACCACAAAATGAAACAACAAAAATTGAAGAGAGAGAGAGAGAGAGAGAGAGAGAGACGCCATCAACTCATTTTAGGGCTAAATGAAATAGGGTTGAATGGGGCTTGTATGGTGTATATGTGCTCAATTAAACGTTGTCGTTCTAGTTAAGTAATTTTTCTTATTTTCCCCAATCTGTCTCTAAGTTCTCAATTTTTCCCTCTACTTTTATCTAAATTTTTTGTCTCAAATCCACCAATTTTTAGTAGTGTTGTTTGGCTTTATTTTTCTTTTTTCTTTGAATTTCTTATAAGCAATTGAAACAAAATATAAAAAATTTTAAAGAAGCACTAGGCATTAATACAAAATTAAAAAGCAATAAAATGCTTGAGGGGTGCGACATGGAAGGGTTACTCATTATAACGTATGTTGACAAATGAAACAAAATAAAAGAAAAATATATTGACGAAGCAATTTGGCTTTTGGTAAAATTAAATATTATAATGTTTTAAAGTGTACCACTACTCAACTACTAAAATATATAGATCAACAGGATGTCACATCAAAAAATTGAGATTAACTGTCAAGAAAAAAGTAAAATGTAAAACAAAAAATTGAAACACACATGGCAACTCCTAAGAATTATAATGCTAAAAAAAGAAACAAAATATAAAAAATTAAAGGTAATTGAGAATTTATACACAATGTATGACCAAAATTAATGATTCATAAGAATAGTTTTTGAGTGTTTTAGAATTCTTCAAAAAAAATAATAATAAATGAAAAAAGAGATATGGTGCATAGAATTGTTAAGTGACACGTAGCACACCCAAACTCAAGTATTTATTGAATGCTAGTCTATGATGACTCGTATGACGTTGCGGGCATGATATATATGCTTTTGATATTTTGGGTTAATTCTATTAGATTAATAATTTTACATGTGGTCTATCCTAGTCTATACTTTTAAAAATTTTACTAAGAAAACATGCTAGAAGAGCATAAACAACCACATAACACATACAATAACAAGCTTAAGAACACATAGGATATAACTAGTATTTGCATAATATATAACGCTAGCCTCTTGAAATGTGGGGCCTTTGGTGAAGCTACAACCGTCATGATCTTTGTTCCGCTCATGAAAAAGTCTTATAAAAAATTTTAACTAGAAGGGTGATGCCAATTAACTCAAGGCAACTCCCTAGTCTTTTTCCCTATTGAAAAGACATATCTTGAGAGAATAGCCTCTTACGTGGAAAAAAAATTAATAATATGCTCTTGAAAATCTAGAGCAAAAATCATACAATTAATATGTACTATGTGTTGTAGTATTCTTTTACAATAAATGGAAGAGATCAACTACAAGAATGGGATGCCAGAAATGGTCTAGGATTTTTTTTTTCTTTTGTAAAAGGGACATGACACTCTCCACAATTTTCACTAGAAATGGTTTAAGATCTTGTCTATTTATAAGAAAAGTTTGGCACCCATTTTTTAAACTTTCCATATGGGAAACTTTTCCTTTGTAGTAAATATTTGCCATATGTCTTAGAAGTTATTTGTATAACTTGAACTCTTATGCAAGTTGTAGTTACTTGTACCATTTGAATTTTCTTATAATAACTTTTTAACACGTTTTGAAAGACTTGAGCCAAGCCCACAATCTAGGCCCAACACATGGTCCATGATTCAAGTGAAGGCCGAAGCTCAATAAGAAACCATTCAAGTCAATTAGATTGTCTTGGGTCCTAAAGAAGCCTAAGCCTAATCCCAAGCTTTGGAGTAAATAGGCTATTACCACAATATAAAATTTTCTCTTTCAAAGATTACTCTCTCAAAGTCATTCAACTAGGAAAGTCACCAAAAAGACAAAATTAACTTGGCTTTGAAAAATGACAAAAAATGTCCTCGCCAAATCTAGGTGACATATTGACCATTATTAACTCCAATCTATTCTACCATAAGATCAAAGTTGACTTCCAATAATAATTGTTGTTATCCATAAGCTTGACACAAAAGAATGTGAATTTTGTCTTTGACCTACTAAATATCGCCCATAATGCCCTTCTATGTATACTTACATTTAAGGCTGATCCTTGGGCCTTTGTACGATTACCTCCTCAGCTAATCTTCTCCATTGGGTCTCTTTTCCTATAAACAACCATCCTTGGTCGTGGATCCTTGATCTCGGGAGTGACTCTTAAGCCAAATGACTGATACACCCATAAAGATAATATCACTATATCTATATTCGATGATCGATCGAACAATCCTAGGGGGCTCATAGATTTCATATTACATATGCACGTTCCAACTAATTAGAACTTGGCACTCAACACACAAGGCTGTTGATCTTAATCGAATAAGATCTCACCTACAATGAATCAAAGCACCAAATCTTAACTTCGTTAGTTTATCCACATATACTCAAGATTGAGAGCAATGGTCATTTAGTAGCAGTGAGTATCTTGTTTTCTTTCTTTCGTAGTACGTCTCTAGCTAAAAAAGCATACTTACAATGGTCATGTCCAATGCATGACACATGTATTGTCGAGACAAGTTCGGAAAGCCCTTCGATGACCTAGGTAGATCACTCTCTACGAGTAGACTTGCTCGCGATAACCTTATCCCGGTAGAGTGCCCAACATTGCCATTTAGTGGACTCAATTTATGACATGACTAAATCTAGACATGGACCTATTGTGCGTCCAGTATCACTATTTACTTAAGTTATGAGTTGAAGTCAAGGGACCTTTATATATACATCTATAAAAACTTACTAGAGATAATATGCAAGAAACTCTTAATGCCATTCATAAAATAAGTATTACATTGTTTAACATCCAAAATTGCATATACAAGTCAGCTTTAAGGCATATTAATCCCAACAAATTCCTCCAGTGATCCTTGAACATTAAGCCTTAAGACAAAATGGTCCCTGAGCTTTCAAATTATGCCTTTTAGTCCCTGAACTTTGAATCATTGGACAAATGAAGGACAACTAACATTTTCTGTTAATTTTTTTACAGCAAAAGCACGAGATTTGCACGTGCTTATAATTTATCAATTATCGGAGGGGCAAATAGTCAATGAAAATATCCAACAGGTTTAAGAGCGATTGTTTGCCTCATTTTGATGTTAAAAGCCCCAGTTCCTACCCAAAATCCCTAACCTAAAATTGTTAACCCTTATTTCAAAATCCCCAATCAAAATTCTTTAACCCTCTTCAAGATTTAGCTTCAATCCGCGTGGATTCTCTTGTTTTTGCAAGAAGCCATCCACTTTTAAGACATCCTAGATATATTTCAACCTAGAGAAACATTTTGTGGGGTGCAACAGGTATCATGAGACTAATGCATGAGGTTTTCTTCTTGGGGTTTATTGTTTGATATGTGATTGTCGCAAGTCCATCATACTAAGATTATTGAAATCCATTAATCGAAAAGAGTAGGAAGTTGCTAAATATAGGAGGTGCATGAATGTGATAACGTTGATGACATTTGGGATTTTGTTGTTTGCCGTTGTGAAGGTGATTTTCCCAACAAAATGTTAAATCTTTAGCTTTGTATAAGGTAGGTTAACTTGTATTAGGGTAGGTTATTTCGGTAAAGACCGTGTACTTCTAACTTCTTTTTTTTGCTTTTCTGTAAGATGGAAGGTTTGAATTTGGGTTGGGTTTGATCATTTTTTAAGCCTTATTGAAATGTTGTAACCTTATCTTGAAACGAATGACCCAACAGATTATAAGAAGGAAAAAAAATGTGTCTTGTTATGTTGTAATTTTGGTTTGGGTTTGATGGGGTTGACAAATTACTAAGATGGAAGAAATGTGTCTTTTTTTTTTTCTATTGAATTTTGGTTTTTGGTTTGATGGTCTGATGTTGAAATTTTGGCTTGTGTCTCATTTTGAAAGTTTTGGTTGTAGTTTTGGATGGGTTATGATGATGTTGAATGGTGCAATATTAGTGAAATTGTGCTAGCTTTGAATCTCAAACCATAGACCCCAATCAATGATGTTGTCTTTCCCCCTATAGTCGAAGAGGAATTGATATGAATTAAATTGATACGAATTCTATTGAAACACCCTGCAATATTCATTTATTGTGGCCATCAAAGAACCGATTAGAATAAAGCATACCTAATAGAAACCCAATTCCATTTCATAAATATCTTAAATTGAAACCCAACATGAAGATATCAAATTACATTCAACAAATACAGATTACAACAAACACCATTAAAGTTCAACACAAACACCATTAAATGTTCACCACAAACGCAGTGAACAAGCACACATGTAATCTCAATCACTACAAACTCCATTCAAGTTCAAACAATAATCAGAGGCCTTTTCTCTTTCTGGAGATGCCACTCTTAGCATTCTTTGAAGTACGAGTCTTTGCACCATTGTTTTTATCACTCTCCGCATCACTAGTTACTATTAGTGTGCTTGAAGCAATATAAGTGCCAGATGTTTTCATTGCACCCACCTCTTAAAACCTAATAGGCCATGATAACAAGTTAACCAAGCTTTCATTAATGTAAAACAAGTTAGCAATGTATAACAAGTTTACAATAGAATTCCAAGATTGCACATAAATCTCAATGCAAACATTTTCATCACTAATCGTAGTCATCTCTAGTACATCATTGTTGGATACTTCATAGGAGCAAGTGCAGAAATCGAAGTAATGAGCTTAGTTTAGCTTGTATAAACGGAGGAAAGATACTTCATTGGAGCAAGTGCAGAAACAAAGTAATTACAACATACAAAATAATCATTTTCACACTCAGCTATTTCATAATTTTAGCCAGTTTAGTTTAGCTTGTCTAAATGGGGAAAAGAAACTTCAAGAGAGCAACTACACAAATTGCAACAATCAAAACACACATACAACATTTAGAGAATAACAATTCATCCAATTGCGAACATATACACATATATAGACGCATATACATGTACAGTAACCAACAAATTCAAGCAGAGAAAATACATGTAGACAGCACTAAAACTACATGGATACACAAACACACACAAATATAGAGACAACCATAGCACTAGACATCTACATTGCAACGTTTTTAAGATATCAAGTTTAGTGATTGTATAAATATGCGGGTTCCAAGTTTGGTCTTTGAGCCATTGCAGCTATTTTGTCCTCTTTCCAATAACGTAGTAGTGATTCCGAACAAGCTTTGGTCTTGTTCTAAAAGCCCTCTTTTGATCTTCCCCAAGAAAGCCCTAATTGGAAGAAAACCCTCACCCAATCCCTAATTTCTATCTTGCCAAAGTAGAGGTAAGTGAGCTATACTCTGACTTTTTAAATTTACAAAGAAGTGTTGGTGCTATTTGTCAAAACTGCCTCTATAATTTGACATTTCATGCAGCATGTGCAGATCTCGTGCGTTTGCTGTCAAAATGTTAACAGAAAACGTTAGTTATCCTTCCTTTGTCCAATGATTCAAAATTCAAGAACTAAAAGACACAATTCGAAAGTTCAAGGACCATTTTGTCCCAAAGCCTAAAGTTCAGGGACCACTATAGGAATTAACCCTTGATAATTTTTATGATTTATCTAAATATATGGTCAAATGTTAATCAATTTTATTGATAAATCCTTTCATCAATTTATTAAGATATTTCTCTTTCAATTTAAACATTCATGCGTTATTACTATTTAATTTTGATCTTCTATTTGTAATAGTACACAAGCCCATAAAAAATAAAAAATGTTG
Source organism: Cordia subcordata (assembly GCA_028554755.1). Taxonomy (NCBI): domain Eukaryota; kingdom Viridiplantae; phylum Streptophyta; class Magnoliopsida; order Boraginales; family Cordiaceae; genus Cordia; species Cordia subcordata. Next base: position 8,274,198 of record JAPTOF010000010.1, on the reverse strand, counting down.
ACTATTAAAAAACAAAAAGAAAAATTAAAGAAACAATTGAGGACCATGTTCCAAAAATTATAATGCATATAGTTAATATAAATCTTTGTACACACTCATATCTTTAACTATCCATTATGATGCATAAAACAAATATTAGAAAATGAAATGAGTTAAGAGGACACCATATGGCACTCCACTTATTAATCATTATGACCAGAAAGTATAGATCACATTAAGCATGGATGCATGATCATCAGCGCATTTAAAAAGCCATCTTGCAATTGGAATTAGGTGTAATTGATAGTAAATACACAGTTAGGCGTGTTTGTTAAACCAAATAATTACTTGGCCAGAGGTAAATTAGATGTAATTGGACCACCTGAATTACACTCTCCAATTCTCATGGGAATATATGAATTGGTGTAATTAACAGTATAATTATTCTCTACAATTTTTATTAATCTTTTATTCTTTTTATATTTGGCAAACTTTACTATGAAATAAATATAAATGAATAAATAAATAAATTTAAATAAAATTAAAAATAATTAATTAATAATTAAAAATATAAATATAAAATAAATACAAAAAGATATAAATAAATATTTAAAAATATAAATTTTATTTAATTTTAACAGTGTTGTTGATTATAATTTAATATTATTATGCTTTTGTTAGATACTATTTGAATTTAAAAATATTAGTAGTAGATAATTTTTATTTTCATATATTTATATTTATATTTCATAAATTTTTATAAGTCATATTCATTTTTAATTAATAATAATTTATTTTAAATATGTTTACCAAATAACAATTTATGCATTTGTTATTATCAATATAAATTTTAAAAATAAATATTAATTTAAAACTAAATTATTTAACTGCATATTTACCATTTATCCTACATATCATACAAAATTAATGTGTAATTACGTTGTGATAACCATACACATCTTGTGATTTAAACTATTGTGTAATTACTAAACTGTGAACTACACCGTCCAAATAGACTTTTACTAATCATTCCCATGTCAATAGTCAAAAATCAAAGTCTCTCCACCTCAACTATTCAATGTATCTCCCATTTTCTTGTCAAAACATGCTCGTTCGAAGACTTCATGAAGCTAACGAGAAATTTCACCGAGTAAAAGTGCTGATAGGATTGACCAAGAAAAAAATATAACTTTTCTCGGGTTAGTCAATTTATCTCAGCGGATCTGAGCCTTATAACACTTTATTATTAAATCAATAATGCCAGTCTGGCTTGCATCAAGATTTTAAGTTTATAACCCAACATTGGCAACCAAGCATATTATAGAAAATTGCTAATTAAGTTTTTCAATTTCATTCCTGGATGAGCCAAATCATCATGACGGAATGTATACAAGGATTCTTCCACACGTTTTCCAAATCATCATAACATGTATTTATTATTTCGAAATTTCTTGGTCTAAGCTTATTTTCACTTGCCGAAGGATTCTTCCAGGCGTTGGTCTTTCCAGATTTCCAGTTTTGCCGAAGGATGGGCCAAATCATCATGGTTAACTAATAGTAGACAAGTCTATACAGCACCCAGTATCTATACAATTTTACGCGTTATTCTAACAGGAAAAGCACTTTCAAGAATTTTCTACAGAACAACTATAGTTTATCAGACTTATTCTACGTCCAACTCTAAAGGCTGCCATTATATTCATCTAAAGGACTTGCACCATTGCAATCTTTCTTGATACTGATTCATGGCCGATAAAGGTAACCACGACAATGTTTCTGTGTCTTCAACTACTTATTTGAATTACGATGTTTTTCTTAGCTTTAGAGGGGAGGATACACGCAGGAATTTCGTCAACCATCTATATATTTCTCTAGTCGAGGCTCATTTACACACCTTTAGGGACGATGAAGAGTTGCCGAGAGGAAAAGAAATTTCAACTGAACTTCAGAAAGCAATACGGGAGTCAAGATCTTCTATTGTAGTTTTCTCAAAAAATTATGCTTCTTCTAGATGGTGCCTTGATGAGCTTGTTGAGATCCTCAACTGCAAGAAGGTTAAAGGCCAATTAGTCCTTCCTATATTTTACGACATTGATCCATCTGATGTACGTAAACAGAGCGGAAGTGTGGCAGAAGCATTAGCTAAGCATGAAAAACATTTAGGAAATGAAGTGGAGAAGATTGTGAAGTGGAGAAAGGCACTAACCGAAGCTGCAAATCTATCAGGATGGGGTATATGCGATGTTGAAAACGGGTAATCTTTGCTGGACTTCCTTTTTCTTAAAATTTAGATTAGTACTACTTGTGCATGTTGGTCAAAAGTTCCTACTAAACACATAATAAGATTACTAGAAGGTGTATTTGTCCTTGCTCAATCTTTATGGTAATGCTACCCAAACAACATGAAAAACTAGTACCGTCAACTTGATCTATGTAACACATGATACCAAAATCACATTGTTGAAATATATTCCCTTCCCACAAGGAAAAATAATAAGACTGTAGACCACCTTACAACGGAGGTGTTATAACATATAAAAAAGTTCCACATCAAAACATCTTAAGATTCAAGGTCACCATATAAAAGTCCTAGACAACTTTCAATATTGACCAATTGGCTTTTATGTTGGATCCCCAATGATCTTTCACATGGTATTAGAGTTAGGTCTTGCTCCAGTCTCTTGCACCTCCACAAGTAACCCGTCTTTGTTCTTTAGTTCGTTTGAGCACCTATTCTTTGTTTTTGGCATGTTTGAGAACTTGTTCCTAGTTCTTGCTTCTTGTCCACAATCACACATGAGGAGGTGCTGAAATATAGTCCCCTCTCATGTGAAAAAATAATAAGATTATAGATCACTTTACAAGGGCTGTGGTTACAACATATTGGTCACAACATATAAAAAAGTCGCACATCAAAAAATTTTAAGATTCAAGATCACCATATAAAGGTCTTAGGCCATTCCTCATAGTGACCAATTAGTTTTTACGTTGGAAGTGTAGTGATCCTTCACACACATAATGTCGTTCACACTGGCTGCCCCAACCGGTTTCCAATATATGCAATATTTCCATTTTGAATTGCTATAGAAGTTCTGCAACTATCTCAAATTTCACCATACAAAATTGTTCTTTCTATTTTACTTTTGATATATTGACAGGAAAAAATCAATGTTTATCCAGAAGATCATTGAGGAAATTGTATGTAGACTAAACCATAAGTACTTGGACATTGCCGTCTACCCCGTGGGAACAGATTCTCGTGTTGAAAAAATATTGCCACTATTAGACATCGGTTCAGAAGATGTCCGCATGATCGGCATTTGTGGAATGGGCGGAATAGGGAAAACAACCATAGCAAAAGCTATATATAATCAAGTCTTTCATCTATTTGAAGGATATTGTTTCCTTGCAAATGTTCGAGAAGTTGCACAAAGTTTCAATGGACTTGTTGTTTTACAGAAGGAACTTCTTTCAAAAGTTCTAAAGAAAAAGTGTAATACATTTGGCAATGCTGCTGAAGGAGTTAATCTCATGACCAAAAGATTGCATGCCAGAAGAGTCTTCATCGTCATAGATGATGTGGATCAAGTAATCCAATTAAATGCATTGGCTAGAAGCTGTGAGTGGTTTGGTTCAGGAAGCCGGATAATTATAACAACTAGAGATGAGCATTTGCTAAATGAAACTAGAGTACATGGGAAGTACAAGATGCGTGAATTGGCAGCTAATGAATCTCTGGAGTTATTCAGTTGGCATGCTTTCAGAAAAACTTTCCCAACAAAAGAATATATGGAGCTCTCATGTGACATTGTACGCTACACCAGAGGGCTTCCCTTAGCTCTTGAAATTTTGGGTTCTCATTTGTTCGGAAGAACTATGCTACTATGGGAAAGTGCATTTAAAAAATTACAACAAATCCCTGATAACCAAATTCACGAAAAGCTCAAAATAAGTTTTGATGGCCTGGATGATATAGCAAAAGAAACCTTTCTTGATATTGCATGCTTTTTTATAGGGATGGATGAGGAGTATGTCATCAAGATATTGGATAGTCGTGGCTTTCACCCAAGAATTACAATTAGTGTCCTAACTACCAAATTCCTACTAAATGTGGATAAAGACAATAAGTTGAGGATGCATGACCTAGTTCGAGATATGGGAAGGAATATCATTCGCCAAGAGTCTCCTAATGAGCCAGGGAATCGCAGTAGATTGTGGTTTCATCAAGATGTACGTACTACACTAATAAAACGCAAGGTATGGCATTATATTAGGCTTTGAGAGTTGCAATCATTATTTCTTTTGTTGATTCTAGGCATACATGACATCACAACTCTAAACACTTATATGTCACCAAAAATGATGAGTAAATTCTCTCTCTTTTCCCTTTGTCTTTGGAAAACTAGGGAACTGGAGCAACTGAAGGCATATCCTTGGTCCTGCCAGAGTTAAAGGATAGACAATTTAATACTGAAGCACTTTTTAAAATGGATCATTTGCAAATTCTTAAAATTAATCATGTGCATCTTCATGGAAGTTATAGCCTTTTATCTAAGGAATTAAGGTGGTTGTGTTGGCACCATTGCCCTTTAACTTGCTTCCCTCTCAATTTTCGGTTAGAAAATTTGGTTGCTCTAGATATGAAGCATAGCAACTGCAAGGAAGTTTGGCAGGGTAAAAAGGTATATCATCTTTTAAATGTCTTGAGATTTCAAATAAACATCCTTGTATCTATTATGCACTCAAAGAATGGGCAAAATATCTTCTCATTTTTTTGTTCATGACAGGTCTTGGCTAACTTAAAGATCCTAGATCTTTGTCATTCGCACTCTCTTACCAAAACTCCAGATTTCACTGGAACACCTTTACTTGAGAAATTACTTCTTGAAGGTTGTAGAAGTTTGAGAAAGATTCACCATTCAATTGGACTCCTGAATAGACTTGTTCATTTGAATCTCAAAGACTGCAACAAACTAAGGCATCTTCCCAATAGCATTTGCAGGGTAAAAGCCCTTGAGTATTTAAATCTCACTGGTTGCGTAAAACTAAACCAATTGCCCGAGGATATAGGATATATGGAGAGCTTGGAAAAACTTCTAGTAGGTGGGACAACTATTAAGAGATTGCCCTATTCGATTGGATTTCTAAAGAATCTTGAAGTTCTAGTTCTGCAAGGATGCAAGAAAAAGAGAAAGGCCAAATCCTTCTTGCCAACAAATTCCAACATCATGAGATTCCTACCACCTTCAATTTCAGGTTTACACTCAATGAAAGAGTTGATTCTCTCCAATTGCAACTTGTCTGATGGAGATATTCCTGCTGAAATAGGGGACTTATCATCATTGGAACTATTGGATTTAACCAAAAATAACTTTTGTAGCCTGCCATCCACCCTTTGTCAACTATCCAAACTAGACTGGCTTTGGTTGGATGACTGTAGAAGCCTTTCATCAATCCCGAAACTTCCTCCTAGTTTATCCTATCTCCACACCTATAATTGCACATCACTTGGGAAGTTACATCTGCCAAGCTTCAACAAATTGAAAGTGATTTCTCTTGATTTTTGCAATAGACTACGTGAAATTCAAGGCCCCATGAGCTTTAACTATGGACCTTCTATGGGTGTACGTGGTTGCTCATTACTACGAAGAAATGTGCAAGCCATCTTCAATGATAACTTCTTTAAGGTATCTGTCTCTTTCTTTATCTGAGCGGGGCACAGCCACAAAGAAATCAGTATGAAACTAATATGTTCTTTTTGATTTATTTGAAACAGGGACAACTGCCTTTTAACGTTGACCTTCTGACAAGTGAAGTACCAAGAAGGTTTAGTTACCAAGTTACGGGGCTGTCTATGTGTTTTGACATGCCAATAGATGTGAAGTGTACATTCGTGGGAATGATGCTATGGGTTGTTTATGGAGGCGAGGAAATAACTGAAGTGACTGATGCTCCTACTGCTATGATATGTGATAAAACTAATGGTGTAGAAGGCTGCCAGTCGTTTTTATATGTTGGTGTCCTGAGAACTGCCAAAGAACATTCATGGGTGAGCTACACACCAAATGGTTCACTTCATCTTCCATTCAATGGTGGAGAAACAATGGAGGTCTTTGTAAAAACAAATCCAGAGCTTGAAGTGAAAAAGTTTGGGGTTCATCTAATATATAAAAATCATTTTTGAAGGAAAAGAAGAAGAAGATAGAAAAGTGCGGCATCAATCTTTGAAAGACGGAAGATTAAAACTAACAAGCAAAAGATTTTTCTAAATAAGGCTTCTGCAAAATAGGCTCTTTAGTCTAACTGAGCTTTGTTAGGCATTATAACTCAATGAAGCCACATAGATTTTAGGTTGTTCATTAAGTCAGAAAGCCACATGCAATCTTTCTCCACGTGGTGTACTTAATATATGTAGGTTTGTTTACATTTCTCTCTCCACTTTCTGTCTATTGTCTGTCAGAGGCCTCTTTATAAGTTCTGTTTTGTTGTTACCATAGAAACATTTGTATTGTAGCTGAGAGTGAACTACTTGGCTTTGTCCTTGTGAATTTGTAATGCTTTCTAATTGAATGTTTTGATTATCTAAACAGATCCTTTGCTTTCAAATATAGCTCTTTTATACATTTCATGTGGTAGATGAAGTTTTCTTGGAGCATAGGTTCACATTTGAATGTTATGAACACCAACAAATCACGAACGCTACAATATTCTTCCGTTATCAAACAAGGGGAGTCCACTATGTTTTACAGCTTATTACTTATTCACTCACTTAAAAGAACTCAAGGCTAGCAATATCGCACGAGTTATTTATCCTCACAATTCACTCCAGATACAAATTCCTTCTAGCCAAAGACATCTTGGAATCACATGTTATTGCCAATAATGTATGATTATGATGTAGCAGCAGCTGATTTTGTTATTCGAAGATCACCGGCTTTTAATCAGATGGACCTCTTCATTGTCCTATTGCACATATTTCTTGTCCTCTTTCTTTACATTTTCTGATTTATTCTTGAAGCATCAAATTTATCATCATCATTTTAACGCACTAATTTTCTCATTCTAAGAAAGAATTCATTTCTCTTGACCAGTTTCACGAAACAGGCCTGCTTGATATTGCACCTCTCTTTTCCTATCTTTTGTGTCCTTTTGGGTGCTTTCGTTATTTACTTTTGAGTAGCTACATGATGAAATTGAAGGAGCCAACAAATTAATTTCAAGAAGAAAAGCTTCCACAAGTTCTTTAGATTTATAAATCGCCATTTCTCTTTTAATTGAAGACAAGGCGTTCCATGATTAGTGGAAGAATCATATCAAGAAAAACAGGGCATTGACTGAATAAAAAGTCAACAAGGCATAGAATGGTGCACCAGAGAGACACAATTACTTTTACTCAATCACTTACTCTTCTTCAAAATATATGCAATCCACACAAGCTGTTAATGTTGCTCAAATGAACGACACAGGTCACTTACCAGTTAACAACAGTCCATTTTTATATCTAGAGACCGATTGAAGTGAACCTTCAACAGCTCTCTACCATGGAAGAGCCATCTGCAAAACCAAAAAGGGTGTCCAGTATTACAGTCTAAATTGATAACAACAATCATCACTGATCGTTGAGACTATCCCTACTCGTCATACCCCGAGCCCAGACCCCCTGAGCCGCAAGCCACTCTGTTGTTATAAGCTGTCACCAGTAACTATAACTATTTGGGCACTTAACTAACTCAAAATTATAGCACTTACTTATAATTCACTCAAATATCCCCACAATACTCAAAATTGTAGCACTTACTTATAATTCACTCAAATATCCCCACAATCCAAAACATTATACTAAGAGTAATGACATTCATATTACAGTGCGGGATTAAAAAAAAAAAAAAAACATTTCGGGTGGTCAATTTTTCTTGAATAGATGCTTACTAGTAATAGCCATGCTTGTGTGAAAAGCACGCAAGAAATAAGGCATGCTCATGATCTTGTTTGATCAGAAATGAAAAGAGTAAAAGATACGCTTGCAACACGTAAGATTCATGCTAAGCAAAACCAACACAAAGAAAAGTCAAGTACAATATAACTATCTTTCAACAATTATGTAAGAGAGAAAACAACAAATTAAAGATAGAGCAACATCAGACTATTAGAAGATGCAGGGGAAACGATTTGAACGCCACCTTCATCAGATGATCTATGCAGCAGAGATCTCCAACTTATGGAATTAGGAACTGTAACAGAAGAGCGCATGATTGTTGAGCCACAAGTGAAGATCAAATTTTTAACAACACTCCTTTTGAAGTGAAGCGACACTTGTACATGGGGAAGAAGTTTAGAAACAGAGCTGTGAATAGTGCCTTGTGCAGGACCGCAAATGTGGATGGTTGGCAATTGGCATGTCATGTGTCTATGTCTGTCGTCGTCTAATCTTATCCTATAAGACGCTGGCTACAACAACAAGAACGTGGAGAAAGTACTTTAATAAATATACACAAAGAACTTTTTAATAGAAAGCTTTATTTGACAAAATTTGATAACATAAAAAAATATAAATAAAACTATAATTTTATGGACGAGTTTGAGATCTAAGCTAAAACTCATATGAAAACTAGGATTTATTTAATACTTGGATGAGATTTTCCGGGATGCCATTGTTAGCTTTGTAGCACGTTGTTAAACAATCTTGAATCCAGTCACAAAATTCTAATCGACAAGTTGTGTATTATACTCGACTCGGGAGCATATGCATTTATGTCCTTTGGCTTTGTCTATAAAAGCATAAGCAGCAAACCCTTCTCCTACACAACTACATTGTTCATCCAGCAATTAAAACATCGTCTCACGTTGAAGAACACATCATTTCTGATTTCTTTCCTTGTGATCTTTTCCATCTTCTCAGCCGCAGCTGCCGAAGCACCAGACCCGGTGCTTGATCATGACGGGAATAATCTCACGGCAATTGCATACTACTACATTCAGCCGGCTTTCCGCGGCAAAGGTTATGGAGTCACTACAAGAAATATTACTAATAATTACATATATATTAATCTCCAGTCACATTTGAAAATGTAATTAAAAAAATTGGTTACACTTGCTACAAGTGTAACTAATATTGATGCAACAAAAAATATTACTACACTTAAAAATGTAACTAATATTTGCTGCATTTAAAGATGTAATTAACATTAGTTACATTTTAAAATGTAACTAAAGTTTGCTATATTTGAAAGTATAACTAAAATTTGTTACATCTTAAGATGTAACTAAAAGAGTATTAAAAATATAATAAATATATATATATATATATATATATATTATATTCCTGTAAAATTACAAAATCAGAATTTATAAGATTTGAAAAATATCAAAATCCTTTATAATTACAAACTACAATATTGTATTCATAAATCAATAAACAATTATATTTCACATTCTAATTTCTTTCAAACTAACAAAATACTACTTCTAATACAAAAAATATAGACAAAATTATAAACTAATACAACATTTTCTTAAAAAGAGGTTAAAAAATTCAAAACTTGTGATGGGCGTTGAAACCACCAAAAATAAAATTTCAATTCTTACCTTGCGAATTTAATTTTTGTACGCGGTGAGAAAATGGTCGAGTCCACAAGGATTGGAGAAATTTAGAATATACTAATTATGTCAAGTAGATTAGTCAAGCAAGTCACAAGCAAAATAGAGGGGTTTTAATGCAAAAATAAGTAAAATAAGCAAAACTGTCCAGCCGCTGGTCCGCTGTGCGTGGGCACGCAATTGGGTAGAAAAATAAAAACGTAAATAAAAAATAAAAGTAACCAAAGCATGCAAAATCTATCTAACGGCAGCAATAAAACTCTAGAAAGACCTGATTCTAAAAGTCAATACTCTCGTGGTAATTGCTCATTTAGATTGCGTAATTACACAAGAAACTTGGTTACCACTATTCTTAGATTAATTAAATTAATCTAATTAGTTACCTATTATCATGCAATTGAATAATCGGACCCTAATTAAACAATCACAGAACAATATTAATTCTTGAAACAGTAAATACGCAAATATCAAAATAGCATGAAAGGAATAAAACAATTAGATCTCATGGAATTGAAGAATCGAAATCTTAATTAACCCTTGGTTAGAAAGAAATGTAGAACTCCATCTCCATGAAGAAGGTGGCTCAGAGAAATAAAAATCTGTTGGAAATATTTTGATTAAAGTCTGGCTCTCTCTATGAATCGTACGTAGGAAAATATATAGGAGAAATTCCTAAGTAGAGTCCTTCTCGACTAAGAAAACTCTTTAAAACTAAGGAAAATAAAAAAGGTAAAAATCCTTGATAAAAGACTTCTAAAATTAATCTCCTTCCTTTTCAAAATATGGCAAGTCTTTAATACAATTCTTTTCCAAAAGTGCTACCAAAATATCTCCAATCTTCGTCAAAGCTTGGTTAATCCCGCATAGAAATTGCATGATATTTTCCAAGATGGCTGAATCAATTTTATCAGCTACAAACATGTCCAAAAATCCCTTGAATCCATATATAATGCATCCAACTCCTTTTCCCAAGCATAAAGATGTAAAAACACATCAAAAACACCAATTAAAGAGCATCTAATTTGAAAATTAAGCACAATTAATTATGAATTACAGGCTTATTTTGGACTTATCAACATGAATAGAACATCATTTGACTTTATATACTTTATAATCTCAATTTTCTTAATAGCTTGGAGGAACCCAGACCAGCTTATAATAAAAAAAATTAATTGAAACTTCAAAATAGAACAAAACAAAAAAGGATAAAAATAATTATCACCAGACAAGATCTGAACAAATTGATCATTCAAGGAATGTTGCTAATTGTAGTTTTAATATAACATTACAACATAACTAATATCTACAATGAACCGTAATAGCAATATCCTCATAAGAGTCGAAAGTATGTCACTGCATATTCCTCTTTAGGCAAGATATACAATATATGATATGAACCTCCCACTCAAGTGAAACAGTGAGACAACCTTAAACAGATCTATCCCTTTCGGGCAAATAAATCCATTTAAATTCATAAGAACAACCACCTTCACTGCCCACTCCTATTTCTTTTAAATTAATACATATAATTACCCCCTTTGGGCAGGCAATTGCATATACTAATCCAAAAAAGCAAGCATCCTAGGATCCTTATCAAATAATTAATGAATTAACACAAAGGCCCACTTTTAGTCTGTTTGGAACAGTCTTATCTTAAATCTGAAATTTGATAAGTACCTTATATGATAAGTGTCTTATAAGAAATAAGTGTCTGATATAATAAGACTGTTTGATTTGTAAGCTAAAAGGCTGTTATAAGTTAATTTGATAATAATGTTGTTAATTTTGAGTCATGGTATTTTAATTTTATAACTAAATAATAAATTATAAAATATAAAGATTAATTAATTTTTATTTTAAAATTTTAAAATTTTTAAAAATTTTAATTTAATTTTTTTTAATTTTTTAGTTTTTAAATTTTAATTTTGAATTTAAAATTTTCTAATTTTTAAATTCAAATTTTTAATATTTAATTTTTTTAATTTTTTAATATTTAATATTTTATTTTTTATTTTTTATTTTTTATTTTTTAAATTCTTAAATTTTATTTTAAAAATTTTTAAATTTTATTTTAATTTTTAAATTCTAAATTTTCTTTAATTTTTAATTTTTTATAATTTTTAATTTTTAATTTTTATTATTTTTCTAACTGATAAGATATAAGATAAAATATAAGTATCCAAAACCCAACTTATTTTTAATAACTACAAATAAGGCATCTTATGAAAAGTATCTTATAAGTGTCTTATAATAAGCTAATAAAAAATAATCTTTTTCACATAAGTTGTCAAATAAAATAAGTGTCTTAAAATAAGACCTAAACAAACACAACATTTGGCGCAACCGCCTATATAAATCATCAATGATTTAACAGGGACAAGTTACTTTTATGTGTAATATCTCTACTATTAATCCTTTAATTAAATCTTTATAACCTAAATGCGGAGTAAAAACTAATATATGAACATCATATAGATACAAAAATTCTAAAATAAATCTTGAGTTGGGCATATATGTAACTATAGTAATGATATTATGATATATACTACAAATAATTGGCTCATAACGCATAAATATTTACATGTCAAATAGAGACATAGATAAGTAGCTTGAAAAGAATATAACTTATTTATTCACTTATTTCCAAAGTGGTTGATTATAGCCATTGGTGGAGAACATCACCACCCCAAGCATCCTTTTGCAAGCTATTAGTAATTCTAGACCTAATTTGGTCAAAATACTTTGCGATTCAAAACATGTTAATTGATGCCATATTTATATATATATATATATATATATATATATATATATATATATATATATATATGGACTGGCATTATATTTAGAATTATATTCTTTATTTTGAGCATCATAAACAAAGTTAATTGATAATGCACTCACCCTTCAACATACTTACGTGCACATAATTTTATAAAGAAAATCATGAACTAATTCACTTGATCACTCTAAATACTACACATATAATGTGATAGAAAATCCATCATTTACCAGCATTATTGTAACATAAAAACTAGGTCATTTGAGAGATAACAAACGATTGATCACAATTATAACCAAATTTAAATCCAATGTTACCTTTAATTATTATAACTTTTGCTAGCGAAAGGCACAGTCATGACCAGGTACCCCACTTATAAAATACAAATGATCAACAATAGGTAATTGTGATCTTAAAAAAAAAATTACCTTATGCAAAAGTTCATGGTCGATTCAGTATGTAATTATTATCAAGTTCAAGAACCAATCATCAATTATAATATGACACACATGGATGGCATTTATAATCCAGTAAACATCTCCCTTTGCTTCAAGAAACTTGTGTCTTAAGTATCTAGCCCTCTATATATACTTTATGTGTGCTATAGCTAGCAATAATGTTTCGAATCTGCAGATAAATATCTCCTCTATTAATCCTATCAAATTGTGGCGATTATTCAACGAGTCGATAGTACCAAGCATAAACAAAAGAAAACCCGAAACTACACTTTCTATGTCAACTTAGCTTAAACTTCACTTATTTCAATCAGCCACCAACACACAAAATTTCTTATTAATTATTTACTTGTTGCCAGAGTGGTTCCACTATGCTATGGACGCAAACTTAAATATTGCATTTGGTTGCCCAGCCAAAATATGGGTGACGTCAAGTGTCGTCATGGCCCTTACGATGAAGTTGTGGTTTGTAAGAAAATATGATTAGCCGAACACGCTACAGACTATTCAATGCAATGGCTGCAAAACACTCAGTCCATGAGTAGAACCTTGAGTATGTATCAAGAGATGTTATCGTAAAATAAATCAATGTTTAGTCATCCTTATTTGATATGATGAATTGTAAGCAGATTTCTATGAATTTTTACAGGGATTCACCCAAGTCAATAAAATAAATAGAAATTCTTATCATTAAAAGACATTGATTAATATATTAAAAAAAAGTTTCACCACATCTACTAGTTTTACCTTTTCTTTAGAAAAAACGTAAATAAAAATTAAGTAGGTTTTATCATAAGGAATTCAGCCACATAGACTTTATACCCCACTAATAGACTCAGCCACATATATACCCTTAGGCCTAAAATAGAAGTCCCTCAAGAATCTACAAAATCACATAAATATGTCTTAAAAATATTTGGTCTCGTCGCCCTCGTCTTTGCCTTGTTTAAATGAGCTATCAAAACTCAGTTATAGGGCATACCGGCTACTACAACATTGCCAATCTCGAATTATTAAGGGCATGACTTTTTGACTTTGGCCGACTTTCGAATAATTTTTCTTATCTTTCTCTACGTAATCTTTTCATGTAATGTGATGCTTCACAATTGACCAGCTATTAGTACCCATATTAGAGAAACTTTTCAAAATTGTTAGCATGCATGCAGTTCGTGGAAGTATCTGCGGGAATCATGTCGTGCCTGATTTCTAATGTATGGCAACTCGTGATTCTTTATGCAGATTCTAAATTTGATATTAGTGGCTCTGATACTACCTGTTAGACTTTAATTAAAACTAATACTAGAAATAAAAACACTGCAATAATAAACAAAATTAATAGTATTTGAAGCGTACCTTGTTTTAAAGCCTTAACTTCTCTTAAGATAGTTTTTCGAATCCTGCGATAAAACTGTAGCAACGTGTTATGGTAGGCACGCCTGGACTAAGTGCTCCCTCTCCTCTCTAACTTCTGTATGAGGGCAGCCAATCCTAATATAAACTATTAGTACTCTAGATAAGAGAGAGGCCTAGCTTTAAAAACTTTATTAAGTCCTCCATCAAGGTGCTCTAAAACTTTAAGCAGGTTTTACAGTTTACATATCACACTACTAAAACAATAATATTCATGAGACGAATCTACACCCAACTGAAATAGATCACAATTAAATAATACTTGAGATTTTACTGGTTAACCTCAACCCATTTTTCGAAAACATAAAACATTTCAATTAGTGGTAGCCTATAATTTTAATAAAAAATTCTAACATAGCATGCTCAATATCAGCCATTGCATTTCAAGTCAAAATCCTACTGGATCCTTTGAAGTTCTTTGGCTTAAATACAAATGTGTTCTTCTCTTCTTTTCAAACGAAATTGATTCACAAGATTTTGGAGCGAAAAAGAGCAGGATGTCTATGGCCATGTAATGCACCTTTCAAAGTGGACTGTCAATTTCCAACGTGAACATGAAGCCCCTTCCGCACCAGTTTGGATTAGATGGGCCTTGCTCGCACAGTTGAAGGCCTAAAGTGAAAATCCAACTGGACGATTGGACGTCGTAATCTTATCCAATAAGACGCTGGCTAGGGACTATGGCTCCAGTCACAACAAGAACGTGGAGAATATTGATGCGGCTGAAATAAATTTGGACCACATACAGATTGCACCAAGAAATATCACAAAGAAAGGACGTGGTGATATCCAATGAGTCCAACAAATTTATTTAATACTTGAATGAGATTTTCTAGGATGCCACTATCAGCTTTGTAGGACATTGTGAATCTTGAGTCACAAAGTTGTAATCGACAAATTGTGTATTATACACGGCTCGGGAGGGTATGCATGTATGTCACTTGGCTTGTCTATAAAAGCATAAGCTGCAAACCCTTCTCCTACACAACTACATTGTTTATCCAGCAATTAAAACATCGTCTCACGATGAAAAACACATCATTTCTCATTTCTTTCCTTGTGATCTTTTCCATCTTCTCAGCTACAGCTGCTGAAGCACCAGACCCGGCGCTTGACAATGACGGGGATAATCTCATGGCAGGTGCATACTACTACATGCTGCCGGCTTTCCGGGGCAAAGGTTATGGAGGTGGAGTCATACTAGACAGCATTAGCAATGAAACCAGCTGCCCACTTGCCGTTTTCCAGGACCCACTTGATATTGCTTTCGGCCTCCCATTGGTATTTACTCCAGTGAATCCCGAGGAAGGAGTAATCCGCTTTTCGACTGATCTAAATATAAAGTTCACAGTTTCAACAATTTGTGTTCAATCAACTGTGTGGAAGGTTGAGTACTATGTTGAACCACTAGGGCGGTACCATATAATTACGGGTGGAGTTGAAGGGAGCCCCGGGGCCGATACTATAAGCAACTGGTTCAAGATTGAGAAAACCCTCAAGGGTTACAAGCTTGTTTACTGCCCGGCAGTGTGCGAATTTTGCAAAGTCATCCGCGGAGATGTTGGCATTTTTTACGACGATGCAAGGAATTACCTGGTTCTGAGTGATGAACCATTCGAGGTTCGGTTTTGGAAGGCTAGACAGCCTAGACGGATAAGCTATCCTAACAATGGAGTTGTCCAGTAACTGTCTACCGCTCTTATGTGTAACAATGTAAGAATAAAGGCTCATATATATTTCTGTAAAACACATTGTCACCAAAAACCAATTAAGTGGATTTAATTTATGATAGAGTAGTGCATTTTCTTCATCCAAATTTAGAAGAAAGGAAAGAAAAATGAAAAAAAGAATTTATAACATTCTGCTTATGGTATAGTAGTGCATCTCTTTCTTAAATTTGCCTAAAGCATGTACGGCACAAATATTTAAGTGGAAAAGCAATTACATGACAAGTAATGTTAGACGTTACTCTCCTTTTAGCAATATCTACACTGTACACTATATGTATAGTGCTCAGCATGAGTATTGTATAATGTACTGTGCATGAACGGTATGAACGCAGATTACGTAATAGTACATGTGTTTAAAATTTTTATATTATGGTCTAAAACTTTTATATTAAATCATAAACATGTTCAAAACTCTTATATTACATATTCAAAAGTTTAAAAGCAAGTTCACAAATTAAAAATTCTAATCTCATAAATTTTATACTCTATGTTAAAAATTCTTATATTACATGTTAAAAATTCTTATACTATATGTCGAAAATTCTTATATTATATGTTTAAAACTCTTATATTACAAGTTTAAAAGCAAGTTCACAAAATAAAAATTATAATCTCATAAATTTTATATTCTCTGTTCAAAACTCTTATATTAAGTGCTTATAGATTATACTCTGTATTCAAATTTCTTAAATTACATATTCAAAATATTTATATTATATATTCTAAATTCTTATATTACGCTGCAAGCATGTTCAAAATTTTGAACTTAAGTTCAAAATTTTGAACATGTTTGCAGCGTAATATTAGAATTTTGAACATATAATATAAAAATTTTGAACCTATAATATAAAAATTTTAAACATATGTCCTGTTACGTATGGTGCACGCACACTGTTCATGTATAGTGTGATGTATAGTGCTCTATAGGAGCACCATCCCTACAAAACATAATAAAAATTGCATTCTTTTAGCACCTTATTTTTGCCTCTTATTTGGCAAGTTGAATTGGCACGCCAACTATACTTTTTTGTTTTCCAATCTCTTTCCTTCTTTATTTTTTTCACTCTTTTTTTTATGTTTTTCTTTCTCTTTATTTCTCGTCTACAAATTTCTCCTCCCATCTTTGCAACCAGGTATTTCCATAAATATTGCAATATATTTCAACTTTTTTTGCTGCTCACTTTATTTTTTGGTTAAAGTATGCCCTTAATTATCAAGTAATGACTCGACCCAATAGAGTAGTAAAATTAACTAAATCACATAATCATGCAAGTTATATATTATACTACTAAGGTGAGTTTTTTAAAAAGAAAATTGTTTCCCGTAAGTTAAAACAATTTTCAGACAAGTTTCTTTCTTTTCTTCTTTTTCTTTTAATGTAAAAAAGGGACTTTAAATAAGATTAAAGTGGCACGATTCACTGTATATTTGAAGCCAATTAAAGGTTAATTTTGTATTTAAAATTATTTTGTCTTTTCTTTTCTGGATTCGAACAAAATATCATAAAATTAATCCATTTCTTGTTCCTTCCTTGAAATTTTCTATCTAAGCCAACTTTTTTTCCACTCGATTTCTTTCTTTTGTATTTTTAAATTTTGATTTACTTCCCTTTTCCTTATCCTTATTGAGTATCCCAACATAGTAACAGTTCAGATTCATTTATTTTCTTTTTCTTTTTTTCCTTATGTTTTTTAGAAAACTTTTCTTCCTCCCAGCAAATCCAAACATAGCATTACTTGGGATTCTTCAACTTTGTGTGAATTTTGTTTTAACGTACTCATGGAGAACAATTTTCCTTTTGATAAACTCACGCACGACATTACCTTTTGATAATTAAGGGCATAATTTAACCCCTGAAAAAAAAAATGAACACTTAAAATAGTTGAAATATGTTGCAATGATTATGAAAGTGCCTAGTTGCAAAGATGGGAGGAAAAAATTGAAGAAGAGAGACTCTTTTAGAGAAAAAAAAAAAAAAAAGAGAAAGAAAAAGAGGGAAGGAAATCTTTATTGAGGGAGGAAAAGAAAAAAGAAATAAGGAGAGATAAACATAAGAAGAGGAAGCAAAAAATAAAGAAGGAAAGAGATTGAGAAAGAAAAGAAAAAAAATCCAATTGGCATACCAACTCAACATGCCAAGTAAGAGATGAAAATAAGGTGCTAAAAGTAAGGTGACATCTAGAATTACTAGGTAATCTTATATATTAATATCACCCCTTTTTCTACCACTTATTTATCTCCTCTTATGTGACATCCTACTTATCATGCCGACTGGATATTTTTTAATTTCACTTTTTCTTCTTATTTCTCTCTCTCTCTCTGTCAATATTTCCTTCTTTGTTTAACCCAAATTAGACATTTATTGCAGCTATTATCAAAATTTTATTTTCTTTCATTTCTTGATTCCCAACTCACTATCAACTTTAATACCAAAACTTTCTTTTACAAATTAAAATCAATCACCTATTATCAATTTTTGTGGTGCCAAGGCAGCCTGCAAGAAGAGGGAAAGAAATCTAGTGTCCGCGCCAATGAGAATTTGAGGTGATGAATAAGATAGTTTCCAAACAATTCACATGCTCTTTGAGGTGTGGCTTGTAAAACAAGGTCATTGTAGTTTGAATCAATTGAAAAATGTTGCAGATCCCATGGAGTTAACTCAATTCTAGAAGTTGAATAATTTTCTGTCTTTGCTTCCTTTGCTAGAACCACAATACCACGGTACTTGTTGAGATCACTTCTTGGGAAAAAAAATTTATTGTATTTAAGTTAATGTTGAGTTGGAAATTGAGAAATGAAGAAAATAGAAGTTTGATAATTACTGCAATAAACCTCTTATATTGGTTAAACAAAGACGGAAAAGATTGCAAAAATTATTAATTAAGGGAGGGAAAAAATAAATTAGGAAGAGACAAAAAAAATAAAAAGAAAGAGAAAGATAAATAAAAATTATTTAGTTGGCATGAAAAGTAAGATGTCACGCGATAAAAGAGTGATTCATAAAAGGGAGTAATATGTAGTAATACTCTTTCATTAACTATTAAGGAAATGATTAACGAATAGTAACCCAAGGATCATGGCCGTATGATTTAAATAAAATGAGGGAGGAAGACTTTATATTCCCCCAATTTGGCTAAATTCCCAAACAGTCCCTCAGCTATGAAAAAAGTGCTTTCTGATCCCTGCAGTAACAGGCATTTGCCAAAATTAATAATCAACCATTTGACTTGTTAGAAAAATTCAAAATGCTCTTCAGCAACTTTATACATATGTAACCCCAAAAAAAAAAAAAAAAAAAAGAGAAACATTGTTATTCTTTTATCTTCTTGATTTCATTTTTATTGTTGATACAGTATTGTAAGCAAATGTTATTCTTGGTGGATTGTATTGTGTGCCTATAATTTTAGCTAGAGAAGGACACTTTCTTGTAGTTTTCGTATCTGCATTGAATATGGCATGGTATTTGTGTTGAATATGTTGATAGAAATTGCTCTTTCATATAGGAAATGATGAACACAATGTCATTTGTTTTAATATGATCACTGCTACATACGTATGAATCTTTAATCTTTTTTTTTCTGTCTATTTTTATTTATTTATTTATTTAGTTTGTTTTTTGTGGATAACATATGTGTAAGGTTACTCAAAAGCATTTTGGATTTTTCAAACAAGTCAAATGATTGGGTGCTAATTTTTAGCAAACGTCTATTAACCCGAGGAATTAAAATGCACCAGGGACTCAATTAGGAATTTTGCCAAAATTGAGGAATTAACGATTTGTTCTTCCAATAAGATGATTACAAGAGGGTGTCAAAGAAAAGGCATAAAACTTACATCACATCTAAATATTTGACTTAACTTATCCATATAGTGAAAATCTTCAACTAGAAGTTCTTATTTGTTAACTAGAAAATACCGTTAGGGCTAAAAATGGCTTGTTGATATGATTTAAAATTCTTGTGGAGATAAAAAAATTAATTACTCAATCACGCTCAACGAAAATAAACCAAAGTTAAAAAAAAAAAAAAAAAAAAGAGAAGAAGAAATTTAATTTACCATAAGATTTGTTCAAATCTATTGTGAAATTATTTATTACTCGATTTCATCCAAATGGCACTTTCTATCTTTAATATAGAGCAAAATTGACAAAGAATTGAGAAAGAAGAGCTAAGATTAATTTTTTTTTCGTGATGTTTCTGTCGTTTACTTTTGTAATTGTCCCTGTGCAACTTACTTTCTTTCTGTCATGCAATGGTTTATACTAGAGTATAACCCATCGATGCATGAATAATTTTAATATCTTTATTTATTATTGATAGTCAATTTTTATAGTTGATGCTAGTATAAAATTTAAATATACTTTATAAAAAATAATTCTTGGTAAACTTTTCAATATTAACCTTTTTGTTCTTGAGAGATCTGCATTAATTGAATCGAACATTTAAATTGGAAATGTTCTTGTGAAGGCGTGAAATGCTTGGTTAGGAAAGAATGGATTTTAAAATTATTCTTTTATTTGGATGGAAAGAATGTTGCATGTGGCACTGTAAACATGTGTTTGGTTGCTACATGGAAGAACATGGTGAAAAGTTTCTAGTTGCAGTAGTTGCTTATTTAGTATATAGTATAGATATGTATGATTAATAATTGCCCTTATGGACTTCAAGTTACATGGCCAATTTTGACCACGTGATTGACTGTTTTTTTTTTAAATTTTTTCTTTTGATTTCTTGATTCAGGTCTGAATAAGTTAAATGCCCCATTAAGGAAAAAACAACCAAATGTCATGTTTTTTAAACTAAAGAGTAAAATGTCCCAAAATACATTTCAAAACTCAAAAATCAATTTTGCAGCATTCTATTCATTAGTTTAAAAATATGGCATTTTGGTTGTTCTTTAAAAAATGGGGCATGTAACTTATTCTCTATTTCATTACTTTCCAGTTTGGTTTCATTCGGTCATGGATTTTGACATCTTGTATAATTAGTGCGAGTTTTAAGGATGGTTCTATAATGTTTCATTAGTTTTCCTTCACTTTTTCTAATTATTTTGATTTATAAATCAACTGCTTCCTCAACGATTTGTTTTATCAATTTATGCTATATTGTCTACTATTTTTACTTTAAGGTTTGTGTCAATACTAATTCATTTTATTGTGCTCAAACTCATGTTTTTCTTTATTACACATAAGATATTTAT
The DNA here is from genome assembly GCA_028554755.1 of Cordia subcordata. Taxonomy (NCBI): domain Eukaryota; kingdom Viridiplantae; phylum Streptophyta; class Magnoliopsida; order Boraginales; family Cordiaceae; genus Cordia; species Cordia subcordata. The sequence continues at coordinate 8,253,049 of JAPTOF010000010.1, read as the reverse complement.
CTACTAGGATATACCAATGACGGACCCAATACCTCAGTTTGTCACTGACAAAAGCCTCAATCATTTGGTAAATCACTTTCTCTTTTCGCTGTCTTATAATTTTATTATAATAATAGTTGTAAAATAGCAATATCTTTCATCCAAAACAATTCTCAGGATTTTTCAAATTTTATATCCTACTTTGTATGTGCAAATAAAGACAAGGTCAAGATCCTTGATTGAAAGTGAAGATTTAATATTATTAGCCTGAGTTTTTTGCGATAAAAGTTTGAATTAGTTGGTAATTCAAAATCTTTAATGCTATCTCACAATTGCATAATAATGTTTATTGAATAACAACATTTTTTGTTCAAAATGATTCTCTATATTTTTAATAACAAATTTTATATTCTGTAGCCTATAGGAATGACTTGATATGCATTCTTTTGTGTTTGCAGACAAAGACAAGGTTAAAATCCTAGATTGGAAGCAAAGATTCAATGTCATTATTTTCTTTTTTTTGGTTCCCCACATTTGAACTTTTTGTAAATTTTTATTTATTAGTACTTATTATTTATAAGGTAACAAATATTGGAGTTCGACTCTCTTCTACAAGTAGTAAATTTCAACTCGACTTTGTATCTATTTCTTTGTCCTTAATGCCTTTTCTTTTACTTTGCTATTTTTTTATGTATATTTTTCAATTTACTGTTTGCTATTATGAATATATAATACATTAATTCATTGAAATGACCTTGATTTTCTATGTTTGACTTGGTTTTAAAGGGGTGTAACTTATGTTAGTTTTTGCACAAAAAATTATTTTGATCGCATAGAAATTCTTATCACATAGGAATTAAAATACTTTGAAGTTAATATGAACTCTGCGATTAATAGAATTTATACACATTTATAGTAGATTAATTCGCAAAAGGACCTGAAAATGTAGGCAAATCTTATAACTTTGAGGAAGTTAATTATGGTAGAACTCCTAATTTCACATTCGAAATATTCTCAGTGAGGTGAATCTTCATTATTTCCTTTTTATTTTAGTTTAAGGTATATTCTTTCTTTTTTTTTGGAAAAGAAAATGAAAGTAAACTGCAGAAAGTTATGGATGCCGTGGGTACTTTTGTTTGCCATGAACTTTTTCCCTTTTCTTTTTAAATTTATGATGTAAAAAACAAATCAACTAAAAATGAATTAGTTAATGTAAGACAGTGAGAAAAATAAAATGTTTTCATGTAATTTAGCAAAAGACACTACAAAAGAAGTCGATAATAAGTCCTGGTAAAATCGCCACTGGGAAGGGCGTTACCTTTTTTAAAACCATCTCTTATATATAATTTCAGAAAGGAAAAAAAAAATCATACCATATTTCATCCATAGTTTAAACCTTGAACATTTATTATCGTAACACAGAAATATGCCACTGACGTGAGTAAAGCCAGAGCAACAATAGTATTTATATCATTTGTGGGTGCTGCTAACTCTCCATGAGGTAATTGTATGATTTCCAAGGTAAAAGAGCTCTTGACCAATTAGAAACACCGCCTGTTTGGATTGATTTTTTTTTCAAGAAAAAACACTTTTTTCTTGAAAAAGTTAAATTTGTAATAACTATTTTATTTGGTTTCCCAAAAAGCTGAAACTCTGAAAAAAACTCAAATACAGTTTTTTTTAGAAGCCAGAATTTTGAGTTTCTCAAAAAAAGTTATTTTTTCAAAAGCTGCTGAAAAAAGCGTTTTTGAAAAAAAGTCAATCCAAATGAGCCCATACTCACACTATTTATCGATCAAGGTAAAAGTACATTCATTAATTATCTTGCATAAAAATATATCTATGTATGATCAAAACCCCTACCTATATAATAAAATTGTCACCCATTTCTGATTATTTTGTAGTGAAATCGTCGCCTATTTTTATATATCAACAACCCGTATTTGCTTTAGCCAATGAGAATGTTTTACAAATACTTTATATGTCAACAATTCATTTGAGAATCAAAGCGAACACTGAAAAATATCTTAAGAGGGAAAGAAACATATATTTCATAAATTGATATATTATTTTCTTAATAAAATTAATTGATATTTAATTATATGGTTATTCTAGATGATATATTAGACTAATTATACTTCTAAGATAGATTATGTAGCTAATAATATTGGATAGTACGTTTACATCGTTAGATAAATCACATTTTCTAATTATATTATACTTTCTTAATACTACAAAGAGATATTGAATTTGTAGCTTAATCATTGTGCTTGATCGACAAATCTAAATCCTATAAGATACTGACTACTGGCTAAGGTTGTAGTGACAACTAAATAAGCGTCTAGAACCACGGCTGCGGTCACAACTGAAACGTGAAGAAGATATGGTTTAAAAATATGAATAGGAAAGTCACATATTCTTTAGTGATCAAATAATTTATGATTAATCATGTTTGATGCAGTGTTTTCTTCACTCATAACTTCTGCAAACTTGGCCAAAGATCTAATCATCAAGTGGTATGTATCTCACTTTTAATGTGAGTTGGTTCAGAGATTAATTCTCGTTAATTACATATTATAATCGATGTTTGACCTCTTTTAAAATAAAAATAAAAATAAAAATAAAATTCTACAAACATGAGGGTCCAATGAATTCCTGATAATATGGGAGCTATTTTAATTACACTTATATTTTGAAGACAAATTAAATATCAGAATTATACTGCTACAAAAGGTTATGCAACTAATAACATTGGACATTATATTTCATTAGATAACTCACATTTTCTAATTATACTTCCTTAATCATTGTGCTTAATCGACAAATCTAAATCCCACAAGATACTGACTAGTGGCTATGGCTACAGTCACAACTAAAGCATTTAGAAGCATGGCTGCGGCCACAACTGAAACGTGGAGAATATAGATGTCCTTTGGTTTGGCTATAAAATTAAAGCATAAGCTCCAAACCATTTTCCTGCACAACAGCTAGCTGCATCGGTCATCGAGCAAAACGTCTCTGTCTCACCATGAAGCCCACATCATTTCTCATTTCTTTCCTTCTCTTTTCCATCTTCATCAACAGCTTTTCCTGCTCAGCTGCTCAAGCACTGGAGCCAGTGCTTGACATCGAAGCCAACAGTCTCAGCCCAAGTTCGAGTTACTACGTGCTGCCGTCCATCTGGCCCGGAGGAGGTGGAGTCACACTAGCCAGCATCGGCAATGAAACTTGCCCACTTGACGTTGTCCAAGAACCGTCTACCATTATTACTTTTAAGAAAGGCCTTCCCGTGAAATTTACTTCAGTGAATCCCAACGAAGAAGTAATCCGTGCATCTACGGATCTAAATATAGAGTTCACGGTTGAAACAGTTTGTAAATCAACTGTATGGAAGGTTGATAAGTACGATGAATCAACTGGGCAGTACTTTATAGCAACAGATGGAGTTAAAGGAAATCCTGGGCCTGAAACGATAACCAATTGGTTCACCATTGAAAAACTCTCCACCTACTTCTACAAGCTTGTTTACTCTCCAAAAGTGTGCCCATTTTGCCAACCCATCCGCAAAGATATTGGCGTTTTTATACAGGATGTATACAGACGTTTGGCTCTGAGTGATTCCGAACTCGTGGTTTATTTTCAGAAATTACATGTACGGTAATAATGGAATTGGTCCAATATCTGTCCACCCCTTATTGTGTAAAACAATGTTATAAGAATAAAGGCTCATACTTCTGTAATGAGCTATAGCTTATGTAATAAAGAATAAAAGCTCATACTTTAACGAGCTATAGTTTATGTAATTATGATGTGGTTTTTAATTCCTCCAACCTCCTCCTAAAACACATTGTCACCAAAAAGGCAAGTACATGCATTTACTTTGTGATAGAGTAGTGCATCTTCTCCATCCAAAATTTGAAGAAAGAAATAAAGGGAAAAAGTAAAAAAGAAAAATGAGAACTGATAAAAATCTGCACATGGTATACGAGTGCATCTCTTTCTTCAATTTGCCTAAGGTATGTACTGCAAAAATATTTAAGTGAACCAAAAGCCATTATATGACACCAAATGCGACTTTACCGCTTTCCACTGATTCATTAACTCCCGGGACTAAAAACAACATTTCTTAGTGGATTTTATTGTGCGTCTATAGTTTTAACTAGAGAAGAACACTTTCTTGTAGTTTTCCCATTATTTGTGTTGAATACGGTGTGGCATTTGTGTTGATTATGTTTGATAGAAATAACTCTTTTATATGGAAAATGATGAACACAATAGTTGTTTTATATGATCACTGTTACACACTTATGAATTTTTTTAATCTTTTTTTCTTTCTTTCTTTCTTTTTTTTTTAAAAGGATGGCATATATATAAAGGTACTCAATGGTACTTTTCAATCTTTCAAACAAGTCAAATGATTGGCTATTAATTTTGGTAAACATTTATTAACTCCAAAGACTAAAAAGAATATTTTTCATAATTAAGGGACCTATTAGAAAATTTAGCCAAAAGTGAGAGATTAAAAAATCATTCTCCTGGTGAGATGATGACAAGAGGGTGTAAAAGAACAGACATAAACCTTGCATCTATCTCACCTAAATATTTGGCTTAACTTATCCGTAAAAAATCTTGAACTAGAGTTCTTAGTTGTAGCGAAAGTTTGTATGCCACATTTCTATCAAAGGGCTTGATGCGATTTGAAGTTCTTGTGGAAACGATAAATTAATTACTCAGTCATTCTCAACAAAAGTAAATCAAAATTTACACAAAAAAAAAAGAAAGAAAAGAAGAATTAGAAGAAGAAACTTAACCATAAATTTGGTTCAAATATGTTGAGAAATTGATAGTAACTCGATTTCGATCCTAATTCTGTCTTTAATGTAGACATAAACTATCCAATACTTTTAGTTGCATAATCTATCTTAGAAATATAATTCTGACACTACAAAAAAATTTTGAATTTTGAGACGGAAAATTTATGTCTCAAAACTTGAAAATTTTATTTTGAGACGAATTTGAGATGGAAATTTTCCGTCCCAAAAACCTTCGTCTCAAATTTCATATTAACTTATTAAAAAATTTTGTCCAAATTTTCCGTCTCAAATTGAGATGGATTTTTCATTTCAAATTCACCAATATCTAGTAGTGTGACATTCAATCTGTCTTCAAAATCTTAATATCGTAATCAAAATAGCTCTCATATTATCAGGAATTCATTTGACCCTCACGTTTGCAGAATTTATGACTGATGAAAACACTGCATCAAATACTTACATGCACATGCTGTGGAGTCAGTATGACCCGTTGATCTCCTCGTCCTTCATGTTGATGATATTTTATTCAGCCACATCTATATTCTCCATATTTTAGTTGTGAGTAAATGCGTGTATAGAAGTAAAGAGTTAGTTTTCTTTCTTATTCCATTTAATTTTGTGTTCATAAATTATACATATATGGTTTTAATGTGGTGTCTCGTAACGGGTTTTTATGTTTGTGTGATAAGATCAAAACCCATTTATATATATTCTCATCAAATCTACAAATTTATTCATCAAAATTTCATGCAATTTGGATAAGAATTGAAGGAGATATAATTTTTAAAGATTAATTGCTTGTTATATGTCATAAAAGAACTTGCATGTTGATGGCTTGATGCAAGTGAATTTGGCTCGTTGGCATATTTGATTGGAAAAACATTTCCTCTTGTGTTTCTAAAACATTTAATAACAGCGAAGTGGCTCAAGAGTAAGTGTTAACAAAAAAAAAAAAAAAAAACGTTGTATCTCCTCAAGTTTTGAGCCTTGGTGACTCTTACGAAATTAAACGGCACCTGTACCTTAATGCTACTGTTATAATCTACTCTATTGTTGTCAGTAGGAGACACTATTTCAAATGTCTTGGCAAAGCAAATTGAGAGCTGATTTGGTATGAACCGTGGTGACTTTTAAGAAGTGACACCGTTTGGATCATGGTGCATTTGAAGAGTTGTGAAGATACTTAAAAGTTGGGATCATGTGACTCTTTGCATAACTATCTCACATATTTATATGTTTTCCAACTTTGTTTTATCTTCATCTATTAAATTGGTTGATACTAAAGTGTTAACATATGCAATTCTCTTTCTCTATAATTCATGAATTAATTTTGCAGTTTACGAATTGATTATTGCTTTTAGTCACATAAATGTGCAAATTATGTTTTTTGTGACTTTCACAATGTCATGAATTAAAGAAAATCTATTAAAATAGAACATAAATTATTTTATGGGTAGAAATATTTATCATGTTTGAAAATTTTATAAATTAAAATAAAATTATGACTGTCAAAGTAGTCAAATTTTATTTTAACTTAAATATGTAACGAAGTCTTTTACAAATTTATATATAATAATCTTTGCAAAAAAAATGATATTATATTTTTAATTGGTGGCTTGATGCATAGAGTGAATTGCATAAAAGAAAGTTATCTTGTGCAAAGGTGATAAACTTCTTCATATGTGTATGACTCACTCTAGAATGAGAGAAGGCATTTATATTTTCACTCAAAAAAGGAGAGTATATAATGAATGTCCTGAATTTTCATGTACTTAAAGTATATTTTATATACTTAAACCCATAAAAGAAAATATTCTAATTATTTTATTCATATGTGCAATGGTAATTTATGTTGTTGAATCCTTAGATGTCTTTGGTTATTGGGAGTTGTGTGTCGTTAACCAGGATCATTGTAGTTTATTGTATTATGTGAATGTAAGTTTAAATAATTGTTGTTCATTTATTGTTTTCTCTTATTATTGCTTTTGTACATAAAGCTCAATAAAAACTCTTTTTTTTCTTGTGATTTTGTTTGACTCAGCTAAAACACAAGATCTAAGGAGGTGTAATATTTCTAAGAGACTGTTTCTTAAAGCTTAGATTAGAAAGTGTTATTTTTCTAATGAGACTTTATAAATATAAATCTAAAATTAGAAATTATCTATCTGTAATCGGTTTCATAATTTCAAAACTCGGAATTAGAAACTGTAAATAAGATTTCATAATAAATCATGGTAAATGGTTTTGTGAGAAATCATGACGCACCACAAAGATTTAGCAATTTTAAATACGTGATCATGTGAGAGTGCTAAATCTTGAGTGTTGGTACACATGAGTTGATCTTAATGTACTTTTTAACATTTGCAACCATAGAAAATCTTATGTCAAATAATTGACATATATGATTGGTATGTTTCAATGTTAACTTACACTTGAAAAGATTATTTTTATGGACTTATTATCTTGAATTATATGTTTACATGAAGAAAATACTTTGTCTCAGTTAAATATTATTTGTATATAAACGACATTGGTGAAAGAATATTGTGTCATCAAAGTGGGACAATGTAAGAATATTAGATTCCACAATTTAATAAGATGATATATAAAAGCCCGTATCATGTGCGTGGATTAAGTAATTGCTTATAATCATTAGGCTTGTGATAGATAAGCCTATGATTGAATTAAAAATTCTGATTGACCCCCGCTCCTATCTCTAATAAAGCAGGACTGTTTTGAAAAGACACGACTTATTTGTGTGATAAATCATGACTATTCCTTTAGTCTTTATAAAAGAATAGTCTTTTCTCTTACTTCCCATCAATAGCAAAATGAGACCAAGGAGAGGAAGACTAACCTATCAACTAAGATTATGCGCGAAATTTGTGAAGTGATAATATGCACTTATGGAAATAAACGATTCATTTTTTTTCCTCTGAGTTTCCAATTGCATGTGTTTTGGTGTTCATAAATTTAACATGTTTATGGTATTTAAAATTTTTCCTACCTAAGATTCCAGATTGGAACCGAAGGTTCAATATTATTAGCCTGAGTGTTTTTTTTTTCGGGTGAAAGTTTCAATCAGTTGGTAATTCACAATCTTTCTCGCCATCTCGCAATTTCATAAAAATGTTTATTGAATGACAACATTTTTCATTCAAAATAATTCTCCGTATTTTTTTATAACAAACTCTATATTCTTTGGCCTCTAGGAATGACTTGATATATGCGTTCTTTTGTGTTTGCAGACAAAGACAAAGCTAAAATTCTGGATTGGAAGTAAAGACTCAATCTTATTATTTTTTTCCCCTCCTCATATGAACTTTTTGTAAATTTTTATTTATTAGTACTGTTAGAAAATTTCTCTTTAAAGTAGGCTACCGTTAATTATTTTTGGTTTTATAAAATAGGCTGAATATCTGATTCACAAGTTGGGCTTTGTGATCATATTGGTTTTAGCCCACCTCATAAATTCATACGATTCTTTTGTGTGTAAGCCCATATATTCTGATAAATCCTTTTATAGGTAGGACTATCAGAATTTATTATAAATAAGGTTAGGTCCCCTCTCTTATTCTTAATCCTAGCAGTTGCTCCCATAAACATCTGTTAATATTGAGTAACAATTAATGACCGATTTTGTCAGTTACTAATTTTTGCTAACAAATGCCCCATTTTCTTGTAGTGCAATTCTAAAAACCAAGGAAATAGGCTTAAAAATATGAATAGGCAAGTCACATATTCTTCAGTGGTCAAATAACTTATGATTAATCATGTATGTGTTGGATGCAGTGTGTCCTCACTTATAACTTCTACAAATATGACCAAAGATCTAGTGGTTAACCAATATGTTTCTCATTTTTATTGTGAGTAGGTCTAGGGATCAATTCTCCGTAGTCAAATGTTATAACCAGCTTTTGACCTTTTTTGCCTTTTTTTTTTAAAAAAAAAAAAAACTCTGCAAACATAAGGGGTCAATGAATTCCTGAAAATATGGGAGCTATTTTAATTACGCTTATATTTTGAAGACAGATTGAATGTCAGAATTATACTTCTACAAAAGGTTATGCAACTAATGATATTGGACAGTTTATGTCATTAGATAATTCACATTTTCTAATCATACTTCCTTAATCATTGTGCTTAATCGACAAATCTAAATCCTATAAGATACTGACTAGTGGCTGTGGCTGCAGTCACAACTAAAACATTTAGAACCACGGCTGCGGTCACAACTAAAACGTGGAGAATATAGATGTCCTTTGGTTTGGCTATAAAAGAAAAGCATAAGCTCCAGTATTCCGGCACACCCGCTAGCTGCATCGTTCATCGAGCAAAACTTCTGTCTCACCATGAAGACCACATCATTTCTCATTTCTTTCCTTGTGATCTTTTCCATCTTCATCAACAGTTTTTCCCGCTCAGCTGCTCAAGCACTGGAGCCAGTGCTTGACACCGAAGGCAACAGTCTCAGCCCAAGTTCGAGCTACTACATGCTGCCGTTTATCTGGCCCCTAGGTGGTGGAGTCAAACTAGCCAGCATCGGCAATGAAACTTGCCCACTCTACGTTGTCCAAGAACCGTATACCATTATTATTAAGAATGGCCTTCCCTTGAAATTTACTCCAGTGAATCCCAACGAAGAAGTAATCCGCGTTTCTACTGATCTAAATATAGAGTTCGCGGTTGAAACAGTTTGTAAATCAACTGTGTGGAAGGTTGATAAGTACGATGAATCAACAGGGCAGTACTTTATAACAACAGATGGAGTTAAAGGAAACCCTGGGCCCGAAACTATAACCAACTGGTTCACCATTGAAAAATTCGGCCCCTACTACTACAAGCTTGTTTACTCTCCAAAAGTGTGCCCATTTTGCCAACCCATGCGCAAAGACGTTGGCGTTTTTTTCCAGGATGCATACACACGTTTGGCTCTGAGTGATTTCGCACTCGGGGTTGTGTTTAGGAAGGCTAGCTAATAATGGAGTTGTACAATATGTAACGATGTAAAAATAAAGGCTCATACTTCTGTAATGAGCTATAGCTTATGTAATAATAAAGGCTTATACTTTAATGAGCTATAGTTTATGTAATTGCGCTGCGGTTTTTAATTCCTCCAACCTCCTCCTAAAACACATTGTCACCAAAAAAGCAAGTGCATGCATTTACTTTGTGATAGAGTAGTGCATCTTCTCCATCCAAAATTTGAAGAAAGAAAGAAAGGAAAAAAAAATTTAGAACTGACAAAAATCTGCATATGGTATACGAGTGCATCTCTTTCTTCAATTAATCTGCATATCTTTCTTCAATTTGCCTAAGGTATGTACGGCAAAAATATGTAAGTGAACCAAAAGCCATTATATGACACCAAATGCGACTTTACTGCTTTCCATAGATTCATTAACTCCAGGGACTAAAAAGAACATTTCTTAGTGGATTTTATTGTGTTCCTATAGTTTTAGCTAGAGAAGAACACTTTCTTGTAGTTTTCCCTTTATTTGCGTTGAATACGGTGTGGTATTTGTGTTGAATATGTTTGATGGAAATTACTCGGAAAATGATGAGCACAATAGTTGTTTTATATGACCACTGTTACACACATGAATTTTTTTATAATCTTTTTTTCTTCCTTTTATCTTTTTCTTTTTTAAAGATGGCATATGTATAAAGTTACTCAAGAGTACTTTTGGATCTTTCAAACAAGTTAAATGGTTGACTGTTAATTTGGGCAGACATTCATCAACTCGAAAGACTAAGAAGAATATTTTTTATAATTGAGGGATTTATTTGAAAATTTAGTCAAAATTGAGGGACTAAAAAGTCATTCTCCTGATGAGATGATTACACGAGGGTGCAAAAGAACAGCCATAAACCTTGCATCTATCTCACCTAAATATTTGGCTTAACTTATCCGTAAAAAATCTTGAACTAGAGTTCTTAGTGCGACAGTTTGTATGCCACATTTCTATCAAAAGGCTTGATGCGATTTGAAGTTCTTGTGGAAACGACAAATTAATTACTCAGTCATTCTCAACAAAAATAAATCAAAATTTACACACAAAAAAAAAAAAAGAAAGAAAGAAAGAAAGAAAAGAAGAAGAAGAAGAAGAAACTTAACCATAAAATTGGTTCAAATATGTTGAGAAATCGTTAGTAACTCGATTTCCATCCTAATTCTATCTTTAATGGAGACATAAATTATCCAATATTCTTAGTTGTGTAATCTATCTCAGAAGTATAATTTTGACACTACAAAAAACTTTTGAAATTTGAGACTGAAAATTTATTTTGAGATGGAAATTTTCCCTCCCAAAAACTCTCGTCTTAAATTTCCGTCTCAAATATGTATTAACTTGTTAGAAAATTTTGTCCAAATTTTCTGTCTCAAATTTGACTCAATTTTAGATGGAAAATTTCCGTCTCAAATTGAGATGACAAATTTCCATGTCAAATTTTTCGTACAATATTTTGGAATTTTTTTGTTGGAATTTCTTCAATTTTAATGGAGTTGTACGATATGTAACGATGTAAAAATAAAGGCTCATACTTCTGTAATGAGCTATAGCTTATGTAATAATAAAGGCTCATACTTTAACGAGCTATAGTTTATGTAATTGCGCTGTGGTTTTTAATTCCCCCAACCTCCTAAAACACATCGTCACCAAAAAAGCAAGTACATGCATTTACTTTGTGATAGAGTAGCGCATCTTCTCCATCCAAAATTTGAAGAAAGAAAGGAAAAAGTTGAAAAAAAAAAAGAGAAAGAGAGGGAACTGATGAAAATCTGCATATGGTAGACGAGTGCATCTCTTTCTTCAATTTGCCTAAGTTATGTAAGGCAATAAGTGAACCAAAAGCCATTATATGACGCCAAATGCGACTTTACCGCTTTCCACAGATTCACTAACTCAATTCTAGAAGTTGAATAATTTTCTGTCTTTGCTTCCTTTGCTAGAACCACCGTACCAGTAATTGTTGAGATCACTTCTTGGGAAAAAAAAAAATTATCGTATTTAAGTTGATGTTGAGTTGGAAATTGAGAAATGAAGAAAATAAAAGTTTGATAATGACTGCAATAAACCTCTTATATTGGTTAAACAAAGAAGGAAAAGATTGCAAAAATTATTAAGGGAGGGAAAAAATAAATTAGGAAGAGACAAAAAAATAAAAAAGAAAGAGAAAGATAAATAAAAATTATTTAGTTGGCATGAAAAGTAAGATGCCATACGATAAAAGAGTGATTAATAAAAGGAAGTAATATGTAGTAACACTCTTTCATTAACTATTAAGGAACTGATTAACGAATAGTAACCCAAGGGTCATGGGCGTATGATTTAAATAAAATAAGGGAGAAAGACTTTATAGTCCCCCAAATTTGGCTAAATTTCCAAACAGTCCCTCAGCTATGAAAAAAATGCTTTCTGTCGATTTTCATTTATTTATTTATTTGTTTTTTGTGGATAACAAATGTGTAAGGTTACTCAAAAGCATTTTGGATTTTTCAAACAAGTCAAATGATTGGGTGCTAATCTTTAGCAAACGTCTATTAACCCGAGGAATTAAAATGCACATTTTGCATAGTTGAGGGACTCAATTAGGAATTTAGCCAAAATTGAGGAATTAACAATTTGTTCTTCCAATAAGATGATTACAAGAGGGTGTCAAAGAAAAGGCATGAAACTTACATTACATCTAAATATTTGACTTAACTTATCCATATAGTGAAAAATCTGCAACTGGAAGTTCTTATTTGTTAACTAGAAAATACCGTTAGGACTAAAAGTGGCTTGTTGATATGATTTAAAATTCTTGTAGAAATAAAAAATTAATTACTCAATCATGCTCAACAAAAATAAACCAAAATTTTTTTAAATAAAAAAGAAAGAGAAGAAGAAACTTAATTTACCATAAGATTTGTTCAAATCTATTGTGAAATTATTTGTTACTCGATTTCATCCTAGTGGCATTTTCTATCTTTAATATAGAGCAAAATTGACAAAGAATTGAGAAAGAAGAGCTAAGACTAATTTTTTTTCGTGATGTTTCTGTCGTTTACTTTTGGAATTGTCCCTGGGCAACTTACTTTCTTTTTATACTAGAGTATAACCCATCGACGCATGAATATTTTTAATATTTTTATTTATTATTGATAGTTGATTTTTATAGCCAATGCTAGGATAAAATTTAAATATACTTTATAAAAATTAATTCTTGGTAAACTTTTCAATGTTAACCTTTTTGTTCATGAGAGATGCGCATTAATTGAATGGAATATTTAAATTGGGAAAGTAAAATTAGAAAATGATCTAATTTGGGAAATAAAAGCAATAATACATTTCAAAACTCAAAGATCAATTTTGTGACTTTCTACTCATTAGTTTCAAAAACATGGCATTTTGGTTGTTTTTTAAAAAATGGGGCATTTAACTTATTCTCTATTTCATTACTGTCTAGTTTGGTTGCATTCGGCCATAGATTTTAACATTTTATATAATTAGTGCGAGTTTTATGGATGGTTCTATAATGTTTCATTAGTTTTCCTTTACTTTTTCTAATTATTTTGATTTATAAATCAACTGCTTCCTCAACGATTTGTTTTATCAAGTTATGCTATATTGTCTACTATTTTTACTTTAAGGTTTGTGTCAATGCTAATTCATTTTATTGTGCTTAAACTGATGTTTTTCTTTATTACACATAAAGATATTTATCTACTAGGATATACCAATGACGGACCCAATACCTCAGTTTGTCACTGACAAAAGCCTCAATCATTTGGTAAATCACCTTCTCTTTTCGCTGTCTTATAATTTTATTACAATAATAGTTGTTAAATAGCAATATCTTTCATCCAAAACAATTCTCAGGATTTTTCAAATTTTATATCCTACTTTGTATGTGCAAATAAAGACAAGGTTAAGATCCCAGATTGAAAGTGAAGATTTAATATTATTAGCCTGACTTTTTTTGCGATAAAAGTTTGAATCAGTTGGTAATTCAAAATCTTTCTTGCTATCTGACAATTTCATAATAATGTTTATTGAATAACAACATTTTTCATTCAAAACGATTCTCTATATTTTTAATAACAAATTTTCTTTATATGAACTCTGCATGTTTAATAACAACATTTTCTTTATATTTTTAATAACAGCATCTTCTTTATATTTTTTATAGCAAATTTTCTATATTCAAAACGATTCTCTATATGTTTATAGGAATGACTTGATATGCATTCAATGTCATTATTTTCTTTTTTTGGTTCCCCACATTTGAACTTTTTGTAAATTTTTATTTATTTAATACTTATCATTTATAATGTAACAAGCAGAGGAGTTTGACTCTCTTCTGCAAGTAGTAAATTTCAACTCGACTTTGTATCTATTTCTTCGTCCTTAATGCCTTTTCTTTGACCTTGCTATTTTTCGTTATGTATATTTTTCAACGTACTGTTTGCCATTATGAATATATAATGCATTAATTCACTGAAATGGCCATGATTTTCTATGTTTGACTTGGTTTTAAAGGGGTGTAACTTATGTTAATTTTTGCACAAAATTTATTTTGATCGCATAGAAATTCTTATCACATAGGAATTAAAATATTTTGTAGTTAATATGAACTCTGCGATTAATAGAATTTATAAACATTTATAGTAGATTAATTCGCAAAAGGACCTGAAAATGTAGCAAATCTTATAACTTTGAGGAAGTTAACTATGGTAGAACTCCTAATTTCACATTCGAAAAATTCTTAGTGAGGTGAATCTTCATTATTTCCTTTTTATTTTAGTTTAAAGTATATTCTTTTTTTTTTCAAAAGAAAATGAAGTAAATTGCGGAAAGTTAGGGAGGTTGTGGGTACTTTTGTTTGCCATGAACTTTTTCCTTTTTCTTTTTAAATTTATGGTGTAAAAAACAAATCAATTAAAAATGATTTAGTTAATGTACAGAAAAATTAAATATTTTCATGCAATTTAGCAAATGACTCTACAAAAGAAATCAATAAGTACAGGTAAAACCGCCATTGGGAAGGGCGTTGCCTTTTTAAAACCAGGTCTTATATATAATTCCAGAAAGAAAAGAAAAAGAAAAAAATCACACCATATTTCATCCATAGTTACCTTGAACATTTATTACTATAGCACAGAAATATGCCACTGACGTGAGTAAAGCCAAAGCAATAGTAGTATTTATATCATTCATGGGTGTGACTAACTGTTTATGAGATAATTGTATGATTTCCAAGGTAAAAGAGCTCCTAACCAATTAGAAACACTCTATACTCACACTATCCACCGATCAAACGAAAAGTATATTCATTAATTATCTCGCATAAAAATATATCTATGTATGACCAAAACCCTTGTCTATATAATAAAATCGTCACCTATTTTTGGTTATTCGCATAAAAATATATCTATATATGATGAAAAACCCTGTCTATATAATAAAATCGTCACCTATTTCTAGTTATTTTGTAGTGAATCGGCTGCCCTTTTTTTTTTTGAAGTGAGAAGATTTTACTACTACTTTATATATCAACAACCTATATTTGCTTTAGCTAATGAGAATGTTTTACAATTACTTCATATGTCAACAATTCATATGAGAATCAAAGCGAACACTAAAAAAATATCTTAAGAGGGAAAGAAACATTTATTTCATAAATATATATATATATATATATTATTTTCTTAATAAAATTAATTGGTATTTAATTATATGGTTATTCTAGATAATATATTAGACTAGTTATACTTCTAAGATAGATTATGTACCTAATAATATTGGATAGTCCGTTTATGTCATTAGATAAATCACATTTTCTAATTATATTATACTTTCTTAATACTACAAAGAGATATTGAATTTGTAGCTTAATCATTGTGCTTGATCGACAGTTCTAAATCCTATAAGATAGTGACTAGTGGCTAAGGTTGTAGTGACAACTAAATAAACGTCTAGAACCAAGGCTGCGGTCACAACTGAAACGTGAAGAAGATATGGTTTAAAGATATGAATAGGAAAGTCACATATTCTTTAGTGATAAAAAATTTATGATTAATCATGTATGTGTTTGATGCAGTGTTTTCCTCGCTCATAACTTCTGCAAACTTGACCAAAAATTTAGTCGTCAAGTGGTAAATATCTCATCTTTTATATGAGTAGGTCTAGAGATCAATTTTCATTAGTTACATGTTATAATCGATGTTTGACCTCTCTTAAAATTAAAAAAAAAATTCTGCAAACATGAGGGTCCAATGAATTCCTGATAATATGGGAGATATTTTAATTACACTTATATTTTGAAGACAAATTAAATATCAGAATTATACTGCTACAAAAGGTTATGCAACTAATAAAATTGGACATTATATTTCATTAGATAACTCACATTTTCTAATCATTACTTCCTTAATCATTGTGCTTAATCGACAAATCTAAATCCTATATGATACTGACTAGTGGCTATGGCTGCAGTCACAACTAAAACATTCAGAACCACGGCTGCGGTCACAACTAAAACGTGGAGAATATAGATGTCCTTTGGTTTGGCTATAAAAGAAAAGCATAAGCTCCAGTATTCCGGCACACCCGCTAGCCGCATCGTTCATCGAGCAAAACTTCTGTCTCACCATGAAGACCACATCATTTCTCATTTCTTTCCTTGTGATCTTTTCCATCCTCATCAACAGTTTTTCCTGCTCAGCGGCTCAAGCACTGGAGCCAGTGCTTGACACCGAAGGCAACAGTCTCAACCCAAGTTCGAGCTACTACATTCTGCCGTTTGTCTGGGGACCCCTAGGTGGTGGAGTCACACTAGCCAGCATCGGCAATGAAACTTGCCCACTCGACGTTGTCCAAGAACCGTTTGACATTTTGAACGGCCTTCCCTTGAAATTTACTCCAGTGAATCCCAATGAAGAAGTAATCCGCGTTTCTACTGATCTAAATATAGAGTTCGTGGCTGAAACAATCTGTAAATCAACTGTGTGGAAGGTTGATAAGTATGATGAATCGACAGGACAGTACTTCATAACAACAGGTGGAGTTAAAGGAAACCCTGGGCCTGAAACTATAACCAACTGGTTCACCATTGAAAAATTCGGCCCCTACTACTACAAGCTTGTTTACTCTCCAAAAGTGTGCCCATTTTGCCAACCCATCCGCAAAGATGTTGGCGTTATTTTCCAGGATGGATACAGACGTTTGGCTCTGAGTGATTTCGCACTCGGGGTTGTGTTTAGGAAGGCTAGCTAATTACATGTACGGTAATAATGGAGTTGTACAATATGTAACGATGTAAAAATAAAGGCTCATACTTCTGTAATGAGCTATAGCTTATGTAATAATAAAGGCTCATACTTTAACGAGCTATAGTTTATGTAATTGCGCTGTGGTTTTTAATTCCCCCAACCTCCTAAAACACATCGTCACCAAAAAAGCAAGTACATGCATTTACTTTGTGATAGAGTAGCGCATCTTCTCCATCCAAAATTTGAAGAAAGAAAGGAAAAAGATGAAAAAAAAAAAAAAAGAAAGAGAGGGAACTGATGAAAATCTGCATATGGTAGACGAGTGCATCTCTTTCTTCAATTTGCCTAAGGTATGTAAGGCAATAAGTGAACCAAAAGCCATTATATGACGCCAAATGCGACTTTACCGCTTTCCACAGATTCACTAACTCCATGGACTAAAAACAACATTTCTTAGTAGATTTTATTGTGTGCCGATGGTTTTAGCCAGAGAACAACACTTTCTTGTAGTTTTTCCATTATTTACAGGAACATCGATAATAATTTCTTAATTGATATAGAAAATCAAGTTATCTTTCAGAAAGTTAAGGTAATTAGGCACATAAAATCATGTTTAACCTTTGAAAATTTTGGTAAAGGTTCTAAGGGCCCATTTGAATTATTAAAAAGCACTTTTCTCTAATATTTGAAAGAATTGCTCTTTTAAAGAGTTTTATCTTTTTTTAAAAAAAAAAATACTCTAGACGGGTCTATATTTAATTAATAATTTGTATATCCAACAAATTATCCTATATAGAAATTCTAAAATCACTTAATCAAAAGATAAATAGATTAAACATTATTAAAATTTTATCCTCTAAATTGTCCATCTATTATCGAAATATAACCACTTAAAATATTATTTTAAATAGCCAAAAAACTCACTAAAATATTATTACAAGAATTCAAAATTTCAAACACACAAGAAAAGAAAATCATGACAAATATTTGGGACAAATTGCTCTTATTCATTTTATTGTTGTCCTGCCTTAAAATATTCACCCACACAATAAAAAATTATTTAGAAAAAATTATACATAAAATTATCTTGCCAAAAAAGTAAATTGGACATAATACAATTTTCTCTATGATGATTAACATGTTAGGCTTAGGGGACACGGTTGAAACAAGCAAACAAAAAAGTTTGGGGGCTCAAAGTAGTTCCTTTTTTTTCAAAAAAAAAAAAGGGAAATACTACACACATGCGCGCGCGCACACACACACACATACACACACACACACACATATATATATATATATAATAATTTTGGGTAAATTGTTAAGGACTCCCTGTGGTCCATCCAAAGTGCAGCGGATCCTTCTGTGGTCTAAAAACCTTCTCATAATACCCCTATAATCTATCAAAAGTGCACTGGTCCCCCTACTGTTGAAAAATTCATTAATTTTTACAGAAATACTAAAAAAATTTGTTATCGTTAATGATAATTGTCCAAATAATTTTTTTTAAAGTAAAAATTACCCTTCTCTTTTCATTTTACAAAAGTTGGAGGGGATTAAAGAATTGTGTATAATTTGTTAGGTGTAAGATATGAAGGGTACAAAAGTCATTTTAGCATTTTCTATTAAAATTAACGAATTTTTTAATGGTAAAGGAGTTGGTAGACTTTTTAAACCACGGGGTCCCTTAGCAATTTATCCAATAATTTTTTGGGAGCTTGGGGGGCCCGAGCTCCCCCTGGTCGCCCCTAGCTCGACCTCTGGTTCACCTCTCATTGAGCAAACTTCTTAGGGTAAAACGAATTATACTTCTTGTGATAGTAGTACTTCAAATCATGAGAACTTGTGAACCAAGTGGCTAAAATTTTATCCAATAATGAAGGAGAAAAATAGTCCTGCTGGAAAGCTATTGCTTGCTCGTTCCAAAAAGGCCTGAAACTAGACTATCTATAGTTCGAAAGAAACTAACCAATATCTAGAAGCATAATGGAGAATCAAACTACATAAAGAAAACTGCTTGTAGCACAACAATAAATAAAGAAAATGAAGTATAGAAGCATTCACAAGCATTTGATACGGACAGAACAATTACAAGCAATGAACTATTTTTCGTTTATTGCCAAGCGTGTCCAACATCCCACATAAATGGAAAACCAGCCAGCAAAAACATGAAATCCCGGTGGAGTTCAAAAGAAAGATACCACATTAGGATAAGTAATTTTTGGCTTTGAGCCTTCCATAGTGAGAATTACGAGACTTAGTTACTAACCAGTTAACTATGGAATTTACGAACTAAAGTGTCTAGAACTCTCTCTAACGGTGAAGGGGAAAAAAATATTTTTGCCAGAAAGCTATTTCTTGCTCGTCCCGAAAATGGTCTGAAACTAGAATATTTATAGGACCAAAAAGACAGACCAAAACCTATCAATATAATGGACATGAAGAAAAACGCTTGTAATGTAGCAATAAAGAAAGAAAATATGCAGAGTGTTCAATAGCATTTGATACTTGCAGAAGGTTTTCACAAGCAATTAACTATTTTCTATTTACTACTATGCATTTCCAACATATCTGAATTACATAATGTCATTCATGCTGGTTGTCACAATCAATTTCCAATATATGCAGTATTTCCACATTGAATTGTTACGAAAGATTGAAATTATCTCAAATTCACCATGTGAATCCATTCTTTCTATTTTCATTTCAGATGAATCCACAAGAAATCAATGTTTATCCAAAAGATTGTTGAGGATGTTGTACATAGACTAGACCATACATACTTGGACATTGTTGTGTACCCCGTGGGAATAGATTCTCGTGTTGAATCAGTACTGTCACTATTACGCATCAGTTCAGAATATGTCTGCATGATTGGCATTTGTGGAATAGGAGAAATAGGGAAAACAACTGTCGCAAAAGCTGTATATAACCAAGTATTTCATCTACTTGAAGGATATTGTTTTCTTGCAAATGTTTGGAGAAGTTGCACAAAGTTTCAATGATCTTGTTGTTTTATAGAAGGAACTTCTTTTAAAAATTCTGAAGAAAAAGTGTAATGAATTTGGCACTACTGCTGAAGGGGTTAATCTGATAAATAGAAAATTGTGAATGTACAATATAAAAATTGTGAATGTATAAAAAATGCACATGGGATACTGTAGCTCGTGAATAGTATGCACGGGAGGGTGTATGTAGGTTTGTAGGTGTACAATAGTTAGGGTATATAGTATCCATTCTCCTTTTCGAGTAGCTTTTAGCTTTTCATATTTTGACTTTTTCTTATAAAAATTGTGAATGTATAAAAAATGCACATGGGATACTGTAGCTCATGAATAGTATGCACGGGAGGGTGTATGTAGGTTTGTAGGTGTACAATAGTTAGGGTACATAGTATCCATTGTCCTTTTCGAGTAACTTTTAGCTTTCATATTTTGACTTTTTCTTTTACAAATATAAATTAAAGAACATAAAAATTAATTTCCAATTATTTCTACATCAACAATACTAAAAAATTAAATGTTTTATTAGTTCATTTATTTTTTTGAAAAAATAAATTTTGAATCTATTAAAATTAATTTTTATAATATTGATACAAATACTTATCAAAAAAATTAGTTATATTTTAATATTAAAATATTATTATAAAAAATAAATATCTAATTGTACAATAAATTACTTGATTTCAATAATCATGATAATAATAACAACATAATGATATCAACGTCCTTTACGTTATTTTGCATTTATTAGCTAATTTAACGGTTTATTTTATCGAACACATTTTGTTCAATCAGAAACTAGTTAAATGGATATTAACTAACAGATAAATATATCTGCTATCAGCTACCGAAATAGTTAATTTTACCGAATAGGCCCTAAGTATTGACTCAAATAAATTCAAGTTTGTTTATAATTTTTAAGTTGATTGTTTCTTATTAATTTAGGAGTTACAGATGTATTTCGCTTGAGAAATTAGCATTGAGAGGAATGTGGGGGTGCTGCAGAAAGTTTTGGATTTCATAGTTTTGAGTGCTCTCATGTATGATATGATATAGCTACAAACAAAAGAAAGTAAAGCATCTAAAAAACTCTTTTACATGATATTTTTGAGAAACATCTGCGTTGGAAAACTTTTTTGCTGTTTTGTTTTTTTTCTTCTCCACAATAGACAAAATTCAGGACCTCTTAGAGTAAAAGATTACAGCTTGGAGAGATTAATTTGGGCTCGTTCAGTCATAGATTTTAACATTTTATATAAGTAGGGCGAGTTTTAAGGATGATCCTATAATGTTTCATTACTTTTCTTTTACTTTTTCTAATTATTTTGATTTGTAGATCGATTGCTTCCTCAACGATTTGTTTCATTAATCTATGCTATATTGTCTGCTATTTTTACTTTAAAGGTTAGTATCACTATTAGTTCATTTTCATTGTGCTTAAACTCATGTTTTTCTAATAACTTGTTAAACATAAGATATATATCTATCTCTATCTATTTATCTATTAGGATATACTAATAAGGACCCAATCCCTGAGTTTGTTAATAACAAAAGCCTCAATCATTTGGCAAATCACCATTTCTTTTCGCTATCTAGATCTTGTGTCGGCAACAGTGTTTTAAGTAATGTTTAGTGTCTTGACCAAGTCAACACACTACTTTCTCTTATTTTAGTTGTTCGTTAAAATAGTGTTTTAAGTAGCGTTTATATTCTAAATAATGTTTGAAGTAGTGTTTGTGAAAAGCTAATATTATTAACGTTTTGAAGTATAGTTTAGTATTTCACTTTTTTTTGGCAATAATACCATCTCTTTAACATCTTTTTAGTAATTGTACCCTCTATCCAATTTCATTTACATTTTTACATTTTCTTTCACAAATTAAATACAAAATAACACAAAAATTAATTTCAAATTCTATCCGTATCAAAATATATTAAAAAGTTTAGGTCTTACTTGTCCATTCATTATTTTTTTGAAAATATAAATTTTCAATCAATTAAAATATTTCAATAATAAAAATATCTGTTTACAATATTAATAAAATTAATTTTAAAAAAGTAATTTTATCATGCTTTATTAATATAATATTATTTTAAGAAAAATATATTTAATTATAAATAGATTATCTTTATTATTATTATTATTATTATTATTATTATTACAACCAATGTCTTTTTTGTCATTTTGTATTCATCAGCTAACTCAACAGAACGTATCTAAAACAATCTGCTAGTGAAACAGCTATCCGCCAAGTGCTAAAACACAATAGTTATCCACCACCCAACTGTTATCCGCTATTCAAATAGCCATCCGCTGTCTAATCTATTAATTGTGCCAAACAGACCCCTTATAATTTTATAATAGTGGTTGTTAAACAACAATATCTTTCATCCAAAACAATTCTCAAGATTTTTCAAATTTTATAAACCACTTTGTATGTCAGATAAAGACAAGGTTAAGATGTAAGAATATTGGACTCTTACAGTCATCACTTGCAATGGGTAGGTCTATGACTAAGTTAAAAGTTCTAATTGGTCGCCTATCATATTTCTAAAGAAACACGATTTCTCTAAAAACACGTAACTTTTCATTTTGGCTTTTATAAAAGGACAAGGCTTCATCTAAATTTCCCATTAGATAAATTCAAGAATTAAGAAGAGGAAGAGCAATCATTAATCAGAATCCTGGGCAAAATCTTGACGTGAGTAGATGCTTATATGGAAGTAAAGAGTTAGTTTTCTTTCTTATTCTATTTAATTTTGTGTTCATAAATTATGCATATATGGTTTTAATGTGGTGTCTTGTATTAGTGAAGATATCAAGAGGTCAACAAAGGTCAATGGCAGTTAGTTATAATTGTCTTTATGCACGTGAAGAAATAGGAAGTTAGTTAAGGAGAGAGAAAGTTGAGCATAAGAGGTGCACTTGTAACTATATATACATAAGCAATAACTGTAATTAGATACAATTTTAGATCAATGAAAAATATCTTCTTTCTAGAATTCTCTTCTCTGATATGGTATCAAGAGCCATGAAGTTTTTGGTGCCATTTTTTTTTTTTCCAGTGAGATCTTCATCGTAAACTACTTCGAAGCTTTGTAATCAACTTCTTAAGGCTGCGCATCATCAGATTTCGTCTCGTGATTAGTTTTCTCTGATTAGAATCATCTTCTCTCCGATACAATTTTCTCATCTTCGATCATTTCGTTATGGCTTCGATCATTTTCCGTTATGGCTTCGATCATTTTCCGTTTTGGCTTCTACTTCTGATTCTTCTCTTCCTTCTGGATTGAAGACTCTGCTTCAAAATTTTCCATCGTTTGTCAACATTAAGCTTGATAACAACAATTTTCTACTATGGAAGACTTAATTTCTTTCATTGCTAAAGGCAAATAAGCTTTTAGGTCATGTAATTGGTACTACTCCTTGTCTAAATCCTCTAGTTAAAGCTACTAATGGTTCTATTGTGGATAATCCTGATTATCTAGAGTGGATGACTATAGATGAACATCTAAAGTCTTGCTTTTATGCTACTGTCACTCCTACAGTTTTGTCTCATATCTATCATCTACCTAGTAAACCTGAGATTTGGAAAGCTATTGAGCAACACTACAAATCTTGTAGTATTTCTCATGTTTATCATCTCAAAAATCGCTTGTGTAATCTTACAAAAGGTTCTAAAACTATCCAACAATATTTGGACGAAATCAAGACTCTAAGTGATGGTCTCACTGCTGCAAATGAAAGTCTTAAAGATGAGGAATTGGTGTTCTATATACTCAAAGGTTTGCCTCCTACTTATAATTCTCTTGCCAGCTCTATTAGGTGTAGGGGTACTTCAATCACCTTGCTTGTGCTCACCAATCTCCAGCTGAATGAGGAATTGAACCTCTCTTTCTCTCACAAAACTACCATTACTGATTCTCCTAGTCCGAGAGTTAATTTTGAGCTTCATACAGCTCTGTACACTACTTCAGCTGGACAAAGAGGTAGAGGCAGGAACAATTATGCTAATAGGGGAGGAAGAGGTCAAAGAAATGTAGGTAGAGAAGATAGAGGCAATTTTGTGACAAACACTTCAATGGCAACCTCTCCAAAGTTGACTACTGTTGTCTGTCAAATTTACAACAAGCCGAATCACAATCCTCTTCAATGTTGGCATAGGCTTGACACTGATAACTACTATTATGTCAAGCCTGAGCAAACTACAATGACAACTCAAGTTCAGTCGTCTGCTGCATTATCTGCTAATTGGATTTTAGATACAGGTGCTACAAGTCACATTACCAACGATGCTGCCCAATTGCAGGCTAGTCAGCCTTATATGGGATCAGAGACTTTCTATTGGCAATGGTGCAAACTTACCTATCTCTAATACTGGGAGTGGTAGGCTCATAACTCCTACTGCTACATTCACTATATCTAATATTCTCTATGTTCCATCTATTTCACCAAACATGCTCTCTGTTTATCAACTTACCAAAGACAATAATTGCTATGCCATTTTTATTGACAAGGAGGTCACCATTGTGGACAACACATCCAATTTGGTGATGTTCTAGGGCCTTTGTGAAAATGGTTTGTATCCAAACCAACTGTGTTGTCTTCTGCTTCATCAACATCTGTTGTTTCTTCATCACCCTCTGCATTTGTTGCTACTTCTCAACACTCTACCAGTTCAAGTCAAGATGTTTTGTGGGACTTGAGGTTGGGACATCTATCAAGACAAATCACTAGTGCTGTTTCTTCTTTGCTCAATATTACACTAAGGCTTGATTCCAGAAATTGTCAAAATTGTTTAGTGTCAAAATCACATAAACTTTCCTTTCCTGTTTCACAATCTCAGTCACATAGTCCATTTGACCTAGTATATTCAGATGTATGGGATGTAGCTCATACCCCCTTATGTATGAACTACAGATATTATGTCATTTTTCTTAATGATTGTACTAGATTTTCTTGGCTTTATCCTTTGAAACACAAGGCTGAGGTGTATGAGACTTATCTTAGTTTTCATGCCATGGTAAAAACACAGTTTAATGCTAATATTAAAGTGCTAAGGACTGATAATAGGGGGGAATATACTAGTACCAAATTATGGGCGAAATTTGTGAAGTGATAATATGCGCTTATGGAAATAAATGGTTCATTTTCTTTCCTCTGAGTTTTCAATTGCATGTGTTTTGGTGTTCATAAATTCAACATGTTTATGGTATTTAAAATTTTTCCTACATAAGATCCATTATTGGACCCGAAGGTTCAATATTATTAGCCTGAGTTTTTTTTTTTTTTTTTTTTTCTAGTGAAAGTTTCAATCAGTTGTTAATTCACAATCCTTCTCGATATCTCACAATTTCATAAAAATGTTTATTAAACGACAACATTTTTCATTCAAAATAATTCTCTGTATTTTTTATAACACACTTTATATTCTTTGGCCTATAGGAATGACTTGATATATCCGTTCTTTTGTGTTTGCAGACAAAAACAAAGCTAAAATTCTGGATTGGAAGTAAAGACTAAATCTCATTATTTTTCTATTTTTTTTGTTTCCCTCATATGAACTTGTTGTAAATTTTTATTTATCAATACATATTATTTATAACGTAACAAGTAGAGGAGTTCAATTCTCTTCTACAAGTAGTAAATTTCAACTCGACTTTTTGTATCTAATCAAAATTAAATACTTCAATTTGAAAAACAAACATTTCTTTGTCCTTAATGCTTTTTTTTTTTTCACTTTGTTATTTTTTTGAATGAGTTATGTATAATTTTCAATATGATGTTTGCTATTATGAATAATATAATACTCTAATTCATTGAAATGACCATGATTTTCTATGTTTGACTTGGTTTTAAGGGGATGTATGTAGTGTTAATTTTTGCACAAAAATTTATTTATTGCATAGAAATTCTGATCGAATAAGAATTAAAATACTTTACAGGTAATATGAAGTCTAGGATTCATAAAATTCGTACACATCTATAGTAGATTACTTGACAAAAGGACCCAAAGATGTAGGCAAATTTTATAACTTTGAGGAAGTTAACTATGGTAGAACTCCTAATTTCACGTTCGAAAAATTCTCAGTGAGGTGGATCTTTATTCTTCCTTTTTATTTTATTTTAAAATATGTTCTTTTCCCCAAAAGAAAATGAAAGTAGACAGAAAGCTATAGATATCCGTGGAAACTTTTGTTTGCCATGAACTTTTTTCTTTTTCTTTTTAAATTTATGGTTTTAAAAATAAATCAATTAAAATTAATTTAGTTAATGTAAAAAATGAGAAAAATAAAATATTTTCATGTAAATCACATTTTTTATATTACACTTTCTTAATGCTACAAAGAGATGTTAAATTTGTAGCTTAATCGTTGTGCTTGATCGACAAATCTAAATCCTATAAGATACTGACTGGTGGCTAAGGTTGTACTGACAACTAAATAAACGTCTAGAGTCATGGCTGCGCTCACAACTGAAACGTGAAGAAGATATGGTTTAAAAATATGAATAGGAAGGTCACATATTCTTTAGTGATCAAATAACTTATGATTAATCATGTATGTGTTTGATGCAGTGTTTTCCTGACTCATAACTTCTACAAACATGAATAAAGACCTAGTCATTAAGTGATACGTATCTCATTTTTAATGTGAATAAATCTAGAGATCAATTTTCGCTAGTTATATATTGTGATTGGTCTTTGACCTCTCTTAAAATTAAAAAAAAAAAATTCTGCAAACATGAGGATCCAATGAATTTTTGATAATATGGGAGCTATTTTAATTACACTTAGGGCCTTTTGGATTAGCTTTTTTCAAAAGCGCTTTTATTAATATCTTTTGAAAAATATTTTTTTTTAGAAGCTAAACATTCTGGTTTCTAAAAAAAAAACTGTATTTGAACTTTTTTTTAAGAGTTTTAATTTTTTTGGAAGTCAAATCAAATAGTTATTGCAAATTTAATGTAACTTTTTTAGAAAAAAAAATACTTTTTATTGAAAAAAAACAATTCAAACAAACCCTTATATTTTGAAGACAGATTGAATGTCTGAATTATGCTTCTACAGAAGGTTATGCAACTAATAACATTGGACATTTTATTTCATTAGATTAATCACATTTCTAATTATGCAACTAATAACATTGGACATTTTATTTCATTAGATTAATCACATTTCTAATCATACTTCCTTAATCCTTATGCTTAATCGACAAATCTAAATCCTATAAGGTACTGACTAGTGGCTATGGCTAGAGTCACAACTAAAACATTTAGAACCATGGCTGCGGTCACAGCTAAAACGTGGAGAATATATGGCCGATTAAACATCCTTGCTGTCAAGTCACTTGAGCCCAGAGCATGCATGTGCATGTCCCTATTGGTTTGGCTACAAAAGAAAAGCGTAAGCTCCAAACCATATTCCTGCACAACAGCTCAGTCTCACCATGAAGACCACATCATTTCTCATTGCGTTCCTTGCGATATTTTCCATCTTCATTAACAGTTTGTTCTGCTCATCTGCAGAAGCAGCAGGCCCAGTGCTTGACAGCGACGGGGATAATCTCATCGCAGGTGCATACTATTACCTGCTGCCGGCTTTCCGGGGCAAAGGTTATGGAGGTGGAGTCCCCCCAGGCAGCATTGGCAATGAAACCAGCTGCCCACTTGCCGTTTTCCAGGACCCACTTGATATTGCCCTTGGCCTCCCGTTGGTATTTACTCCGGAGAATCCCGAGGAAGGAGTAATCCGCCTTTCAACTGATCTAAATATAAAGTTCCCAGTTCCATCAATTTGTCCTCAATCAACTGTGTGGAAGGTTGATAAGTATGATGAATCAGTGGGGCGGTCCTTTATAACAACAGGTGGAGTTAAAGGAAATCCTGGGCCTGCTACTATAAGCAACTGGTTCAAGATTGAGAAATCCTCCTTTTTGGGCTACAAGCTTGTTCATTGTCCAACAGTGTGCAAATTTTGCAAAGTTATCTGCAAAGATGTTGGCATTTTCTTACAAGACGGATACAGACGTTTGGCTCTGAGTGGTTCGCCGTTCGATGTTCAGTTTTGGAAGGCTGCACAGCCTAGACGGATTGTCTATCCTAACAATGGTGTTGCCGAGTAACTATCTACCCCTCTTGTATGCAACAGAGTAAGAATAAAGGCTCATTTTTCTGTAACATAATGAGCTATAGTTTATCTAATAAAGAGTAAAGGCTCATACTTACTGTAATGAGCTATATGTAATAAAGAGTAAAAGCTTATGCTACTGTAATGAGCTATAGTTTATGTAATGCTGTGGCTTTTAATGTAGCTTGATATGCTGTTTCCCAGGTTTCCATCAATTTGAATTATAGAAATGTCACACTTGTGATGTATTCTCAAAGTCAATAATTCCTCCAACCTCCTCCCCTAAAGCACATTGTCACCAAAAAGCAAGTGGGTTTAATTTATGATAGAGTAGTGCATCTTCCTCATCCAAAATTAGGAGAAAGGCAGAAAAATACGAACATTAATTAAAAAAGAAAATTACTTTGAATATCTTTCTATACATATGTGAACATCAAGTGAAACTAGTCTTTCGAGCTGTATCTTATCACATGTGACAGAGGCAAAATTGTAGAATCTACACAAAGCACACCAGAAGTACCAGCACTTTCTTGATATTATTTTTGATGTAAGGAACATGATGATGCACATAGGTAGGAAATTTAGAAAAAAAACTCTCTGAACAAAATATTTTTTTAATGCTTCTAATGTACATTCTAGCTTTCCAATGTAGTTGCCAGGTCTCCTATTGTTGTTTTGCACTCAATTGACTGATCGATACAGTCTCCGTTTTTTCTCAATAACATTCAATTACTTCTTAGCGAAAACTTAATATATACACAAATTCAAACTTTAAAAGTTTGATTCTCTATTCTAATGCTTTACAGTTCACTCTCTATCTTGCATAATTGACAATTTAGCCTCTAATATTCATTTAATTCCTCTATTTCCGATGATACTACTTATTCCAAAAGCACTGTTTGCTCCTCCTAATGAGCTTGCCTTTTACATCAATCTACATAGTTATTTTTCCATTCTTTTACTACTTTTTATCTTGATATAAGTTTGTTCTTATGTTAAAATAACTTTTCAACGTTAGCATTTCTATGACAACCACATGCATTAATTTTCCTTTTGTTAAAATTCAAGATGATTTCAGCCGATATTCATAATCTATCATGATTCTCGAAACTTTCTTTGTTACTCATCTACTTTGAATACCTATAAACACGTGTGAACATCGAAATAAACCTTGTTAACTCTATTTAACATAACTACGAGCAAATATTCCAAACACTGTTAACATATATTTGTTTATGTTCATAATACTTTATTCTTAATGTACCTTCTTGAATAATGTATATATATATAGATGACAGTGACCCATCCATCTATTCAACAGCTACTAAAGGTCAAATCATTGAGATTCAAAATTCAAGAGTGAGGAAGATCTCACTAATTGCAGTGAAATTGCTATCATTCCTTAGAAAAAGTACTACAACAGCTATCTAGCATGTAAATTGAATTCTCATACTCGTAAGGGTAAAGTATGCGTTATCCTCTTATAATTTATATAAGTAGCTCATTATTTTATGTAATTTAAAATATATCACATTATCTTTTTTATTTTTTAAAAAGTGACACAATCTTTTCATTTTTGTTAATATTTTAATATCGTTAAATAAGACTTTCAAATAACCAAATTTGTTCTAAAAAAACCCTATTAATATCATTTTTTACTTAAAAAAGA
The DNA here is from genome assembly GCA_028554755.1 of Cordia subcordata. Lineage (NCBI taxonomy): Eukaryota > Viridiplantae > Streptophyta > Magnoliopsida > Boraginales > Cordiaceae > Cordia > Cordia subcordata. Next base: position 8,223,200 of record JAPTOF010000010.1, on the reverse strand, counting down.
AAACAAACTAATTTTAAAAATTTTACATTAAAATTTTAGTTTTTAAAATTAAAATTAAAAATTTTAAATTTTTAAATTTTAAATTTTAATCTTTTGTAATTTTTAAATTTTAATTTAAAAAAAAAAAGGAAAAAAAATCAATGGGTCCAAATAACCTGTTTAGTCCATGGATGAGCTTTTCTGGCCGGATGCATTTGTCAGCTTCAGTAGCATGATTAAACATTCTTGCGTCAAGTCACAATTAAGAGTTCTAATCCGCTATATCGCTGTATTATACTTGACTCCAGAGCATGTGCATGTGATATTCACGTTCGAATTTTGCAGCTGTAACAATTTGTCCGTCAACTGTGTGGAAGCTAGTTGATAAGTATGATAAATCAACAGGACAGTACTTTATAACAATAGATGGAGTTAAAAGAAACCTTGGGATCGACACTACAACTGTTGCCAAATGTCACACACACAAATATACGTATTGCATAAGTAACAATGTGATGAGTAAAGTTTATTCTCTCAAGAAGCATGTGCTAATTTTACCACTAATCATCAACTATTATTCCCAATCTCAGTCAAATCACTTAAATTGGGGTTTGGAAAATTAAATTCTAAAAATTAAACAGCAAAGTAATTTAAATAAATAACGAAGTCAATTGAAGAACACCTAGAACTACAACTTCATCTAATGCTAAATCAATGTGTTATTCCAATCCCACTCATTTTAATTGTGTTTGATTACTAACCTGGGGAACTATTATCTCATTAACCCTCTGTCGAGCTATTATAAAGCTAATTCAATCTAATCCAAAGTCTATATATCTTTGCCTAAGGCTTAAATTAAATTGATTTAGTTTAGCCCCAATTTGGCTACCTAGGATATTTAGGTATATGTCTATCCTAATTACAAATCAAATTAACCTATCCACTTAGATTAATCTAAACCTAGATTATTCATTCTGGACCTAGACTCAATTTCCTCTGTCAATTCAATTAGGCCTTGTCAAATTAATAGTTGACTAGGCTATTAAATAACAAATCAAATAAAAACAAATAAGCAATTCAAGGCACAATCATAGATAGAATGGAAAAGAAATAAGCATCAATTAATTGACAAAAGAATCCATTGTAATCCTAGAGGAGAAAGTTTAGCTAGACATTGTCATAGAAATCATAAACAAAATATTCAAAGATTTAACCATAATGAATAGAATGTAAAAGAGAAAGTAAAGATTGAAAAATTCTTAAATGTAGCTTGAAATCCACAAGAGTTTTTGCTTTTTCTTCCTTCAAAGAATGTTTATCCCGCTCTCCAAAGTCTTTAGGCACCTCCTTCTTTTTTAGGGTGAAAAACCCTTTTTATAGCACTAGTTGGAGGCCCTAATTATAATAAGATTGGGCCCAAAATTGCTTTCTGCATATGCCAACTCGTCCAACCCCTTCTAGATGGCAGTTTTTACCCACTAGATGGGAAGCTCGCAATTATAACACAAAGACGCTCCACTCTGGCAGCTCATTAGATAGGAATTTTTGTCCACTGGATGGAAGCTCGCAGCGTGCTATCTTCTCCGCACTTTCTGATCTTCTAATTACCTCAAGCTTGATTCCATCTCCACTCCAATGCATCTTCCTTCATGAACCCTTCATAAACAACCAAAATCATACCAAGTTAAGTAATTTGCTTCTAAACCAAACCACACTTGAACTAACAACATTCTCTAACAAAAGACTCCAAGAACTAGCACAAACATTACTTAATCCTCCATATTAATGAAGAAAAATAACTCTGTTGTGGAGAGTTATCAATAACCAACTTGTTCTAGATTGGAAAATACGGCTCTTACTAGCTACGACAAACTAGTTTACTGTCCAAAAGTGTGCCACTTTTGGTAAGCCATCTGCAAAGATGTTGGCATTTTTATCCAAGATGGATACAAACGTTTGGCTGTGAGTGATTTCCCACTTGGGGGTTGTGGTTATAAGTTTATTAAAATTATCTTATTTGTAAAAGGAGAAATGTGAAAGAATTAGGACATGTGGTATTTAAAATAAATATATACAATCTTTGGATCTCTACCCTTAACTTTGTTTTCCTCAGCAACACAATGGGTTATTTTTGGTCATTGATAGTCCAAGATTTCTTGGTGTTTCTCTCCTATAGCTATTAAGAGTTCTTTCACATTCTTAGTTCAAGACAAGCCATTCACTAAATATTCAATTATGGTCTCTTCATAGTTGTTAAGTCAAGACAATTAGACCTCCTCTATTGCTAATTATATTTCCCTTCCTTTATCACTGTTTCTATCAACCAAAGCGGCATGTGTATCAAAATGTAATGCCAAATCATTATCGACTATACATAGATAAAACCCAATATCTACTTTTATTCCATAATAGTTTTATCCATTCAAGACATCAAAGTAATAATTGTTCAAAGCAAAGGAAACAATCGAGGAAAACAATGAAATATCAATAAACATTATGTATATATGCTATATTACAAAAGTAAGCATTATAAACAAAAGAGTTTAAACACATCATTGTTATATCCACCTTTGGGAAAATAATTCAATATGTAAATAGGCATTCTTTTAACATAAAGTAATACATATAAGATCACCTCACTGAAAAAAAAAGTCAGCCATTTTTGGGCAATTGAGCTCCCTAATAACATTGTAATCTTGGTCCATATTTTATATTTATGCTACTAGGCTAAAGCTATAAAATGAGCTCCTTTGGGAGATTATAGTGCACTTTACCATAGTAGTTCCCAAACAAAATGAGAAAAGCCATAGATTCAATTGAGCAAATCACTATGGTGAATTTACCAACTTAAATCTATGCTGTCAACTCATTGGGAAAAATTAATGCTTAATACAATCACAAAAAGCTATATATGCACTTGATCACACAATATGAAACATTTTTATATAATGCGTCTCAGTGATCAATTTAAAATGCATTCCTCAAAATTTAAAAATATTTTAACATTCAACATGGCGCATATAAATAATTTGATAATAGAAAATATATGATAGCCATAATATTCGAATTAAATTCAATATATGTAACCTTTGGAATAATTCACAAAAGTCAATACTTAACAATTAGAATTAACAAAAACATACTATTCCCAAATAAATACTAAATGAGTTTAAAACTCATTCCAAAATATCAATAAGCCCATTTAATTGATAATGAATTAATCCAACCAATTATGCTACTAATATCATTGTTAATGAAATACCACTAACATCATCTAAATGATATACAAGCTAACATGCACTAGGCCCCACAATATACATATATGTTAGCCTTCAAAGGAAACATTTTTTTATTTTTCATTTATTTATTTTTTCTAATGCACGTGTTGATTTATTAATGAAGTTCTACCAACTTCCCGTCGCTAAGGACGATGACTTTTAGCATGATCCGTTTCCACGAAACAGGGGCAAAGCTTTTCATTTTCTTTGATAATTTTTTAAAGAACCATAAACAGACAATGATTCTAACTGTGGTCAATAGCAGAAGTAGAGAAATTAATTAGTTATAAATCTTGCAAACTCTGAGTACTATTAGACAAGATAAATGCATTTATAGATAATTTAATTAACAAGGATCTTTGTATTAGAACAAGGGCAACGTTAATAGAAAACAAGTTCTACCATAAATCAAAGATATCTAATATCTCCATTCTGCCGCATGCATTACTTTTTCTCTTTTTCTTTTTTAATCAATTCTCAATTACTTAAAAAAAAAAAGAGAACAATTAATACCTATATCCACTTACTAAATATGATCTAAAAGTATATGCGTAGATATACATACACATAGACACACAGACACACAGACACACACACACATATATATATATATGTATATATATGTATGGTCAAAAGTTATCTAAAGTTAAACCAAGATGGCACATAACATCAAGAAGCCAACATGAAATCAACCTTGCGCGCGTACACACACACATATGTGTGTGTGTGTAATTTAGATGACTATTTTTCTTGATGTGCGTAGTGGTCAGTTTTCTCTGAATAATTCGAAGGAAAAACTCAAAATTAAAGCAAATTATAAAATAAATCAAGAATGAGCAAAGAAAGTTCTTTGAAAGCACTTAATCAATTTTATGAAATAAAATTTAATAATCATATAAAATAATCATCAACAATTTTCATAGTTTTTATGTTCAAACAAGTATTTATTTATTTATTTTTATAGATAAATACATGTAAATCCCTGTATAATAGGCTCTGATACCACATATAAGCTCAACATATAGTTCATAAACAATACATGAATTTACAGTATAAATTAAAAAATATAATTGATAGCAGAAGTACATATTTGTTTGAGCTATTATTATTGATGAATTATTCAATGACATAATGTTGAAGAAAACTATTAACCAGTTTAGGTTGAGATCTTCTTCTCTCCCTACTTTACTTAAGATTAACATATACATATGAGAACAATTGTTAGATTTATTAGTAAAAGAAGGGACCTAGCCTTATTTATAACAAATTTTGATAGGTCCACCTATAAATGGCTTTATCATAATATATGAGCCTATGTATAATATAACCATATGAATTTTTGAAGTGGGTTTAAACCAATATGATCACAAAGCTAACTTGTGAATCAAATATTCAGCTTATTTTATAAAACCAAAAATAAATAATGGTAGTCCACTTTAAAGAAAAAATTTTCAACAAAAACATCTACAAACATGAGGGTCCAATGAATTCCTGATAATATGGGAGCTGATTTCCACAAAAGGTTATGCAACTAATAATATTGGACAGTTTATGTCATTAGGTAAATCACATTTTCTAATCATACTTCCTCAATCGACAAATCTAAATCGTTTAAGATACTGACTAGTGGCTATGGATGCAGTTACAACTAATCATACTTCCTTAATCATTGTGCTTAATCGACAAATCTAAATCCTATAAGATACTAACTAGTGGCCATGGCTGCAGTCACAGCTAAAACTTTTGGAACCATGGGTGCGGTCACAACTGAAACGTGGAGAATATGGATGTCCTTTGGTTTGGCTATAAAAGAAAAGCATAAGCTCCAAGCCATTTTCGTGCACAACAGCTAGCTGCATCGTTCATCAAGCAAAACGTCTCTGTCTCACCATGAAAGCCATATCATTTCTCATTTCTTTCCTTCTCTTTTCCATCTCCATCAACAGTTTTTCCTGCTCAGCTGCTCTAGCACTGGAGCCAGTGCTTGACAAGTTCGAGCTATTACATTGCGCCGTTTGCCGTTATGAATAGCCTTCCCTTGAAATTTACTCCAGTGAATCCCAACAAAGAAGTAATCCGCGTTTCTACTGATCTAAATATAGAGTTCGCGGCTGTAACAATCTGTAAATCAACTGTGTGTAAGGTTGATAAGTACGATGAATTAACAGGACAGTACTTTATAACAACAGGTGGAGTTAAAGGAAACCCTGGACCTGAAACTATAACCAACTGGTTCACCATTGAAAAATTCGGCCCTTCTACTACAAGCTTGTTTACTGTCCAAAAGTGTGCCCATTTTGCCAACCCATCTGCAAAGATGTTGGCATTTTTTCTCGGGATATATACAGACGTTTGGCTCTGACCGATTCCGCACTCCGGATTGTGTTTATAAAGGCTAGCTAATTACATGTACGGTAATAATGGAGGTGTCCAGTACCTGTCCACCCCTTATTATGTAACAATGTAAGAATAAAGGCTCGTAATTCCGCAATGAGCTATAGCTTATGTGATAAAGAATATAAAGGCTCATACTTCTATAATGAGCTGTAGCTTATGTAATGAAGAATATAAAGGCTCATACTTCAACGAGCTATAGTTTAAGTAATTATGCTGTGATTTTTAATGTATGAAGTTTGATATACTGCTTCCCAGGTTTGAATCAATTTGAATTATACAATGTCATACTTGGTGATCTTTGCTCAAAGTCAAATTTTGAAGAAAGAAAGAAAGAAAGAAAGGGGGAAAAAAAAAAGACCTGATAAAAAGCTGCTTATGATATACGAGTGCATCTCTTTCTTCAATTTGCCTAAGGTATGTACGGCAAAAATATTTAAGCAAACCAAATGCGACTTTACGGCTTTTCCATAGATTCATTAACTCCAGGGACTAAAAAGAACATTTCTTAGTGGATTTTACTGTGCACCTATAGTTTTAGCTAGAGAAGAACACTTTCTTGTAGTTTTTCCATTATTTGTGTTGAATATGATGTGGTATTTGTGCTGAATATGTTTGATAGAAATAACTCTTTTATATGGAAAATGATAAACATAATAGTTGTTTTATATTATCACTGTTACACGCTTATGAATTTTTTTGATCTTTTTTTCTTCCTTTTTTCTTTTTCTTTTTTAAGGATGACATATGTATAAAGTTCTTCAAGGGTACTTTTGAATCTTTCAAACAAGTCAAATGGTTGGCTGTTAATTTTGGCAAACATTCATTAACTCCAGAGATTAAAAAATATATTTTTTATAATTAAGAGACCTATTCGAAAATCTAGCCAAAAGTAAGGGACTAAGAACCATTCGCCTGATGAGATGAATACAAGAGAGTGTAAAAGAACAGACATAAACCTTGTGTCTATCTCACCTAAATATTTGGCTTAACTTATCCTTAAAAAATCTTTAACTAGAGTTCTTAGCTGTAGTGACTAGGGATGGTAATGGGAACAACTAAAAATGAAAAAAGTTGTTACTTTCTACTAGTAGCAAGGTTTGAACCCTTAACTTTTTACACTTTTAAACTTATCTTATGTAAAATTACCACTAAACTAGTATTTCATGTTTAATTGTTTTTGTTTATGTAAATTTACTTATTATATGAAGTTATCTAATTATAATCATATAATTTATATTAATATCTTAATACATTTTATATTTATTAATCAATTATACTTATATTGGTAGCACTTTTTTGCATATTAATTCTAGCTATACTAAAAAACAAACTAACTCTAATTATACAGCTACACTAACTTTAGTTACATAGCTATCTCAAGACTAAAAAGGGGGAAAATTTTTTTAGCTTATTAGTAGTTGTCAGGTTTCGACCTTTTCCTCTTTAAATTTAACTTATGGCCGATTATCACTGACCTAATATTTCAATTTTTACCTTTTATTTATGTAAAAAAAAATTTATCATATAGAAGTTATCTAATTATAATTTTATTAATATCTGAATATATTTTATATTTATTAGTTAAATTATATTTATATTGGCAACAATTTTTATATGCATATTAATTAGAATTATATGAGAAATTATAACAATTAGAACTAAAATAGAAATCATATTAATTCTAACTTAATTTTAATTATACATACCTTTGTTATGTTGCTAACTTTGTTATAATGTTAACTTTTTAATGTGAATGGTTTGTTGCGTGGGAATTTTTTGTTAAAAAGTATGTTAATTTGTTCTTGTAGATTGAATTTATCATTTGAATGCATTTTTTCAGGGATATTAGATTTTTTGGGGCAAAAATAGGAAATTTTTACTTAAATTGTTAGTTTCTTAAATAAGTAATTTAATTGGGTTTCAAGTTTTGAGTTTCGTGGGTGTGGAACATTTTTAGGTTACATTTTTATTTAAATTTTAATTTTTTAATTGGGTTTGAGACGTTCTGGGTACCTGCGGGTTTAGGACATTTCTGGGAATAGGATTTATATTTAATTTTTTTCGGGTTTGGGATGGGATTCGGGATTGGGATGCTATCCAAGTAGTGGGTTTGGGATTGCTTCGTAGATAGGGTACCCGTCCCGTTGCCATCCCTAATAGCAAGAGTTTGTATGCCAACATTTCTATCAAAGGGCTTGATGCGATTTGAAGTTCTTGTGGAAACGATAAGTTAATTACTCAGTCATCTCAACAAAAATAAATCAAAATTTGCATTAAAAAAAAAGAAAGAAAAGAAGAAGAAGAAACTTAACCATAAATTTGGTTCAAATAAGTTGAGAAATTGTTAGTAACTCGATTTCGATCCTAATTCTGTCTTTAATGTAGACATAAACTATCCAATACTATTAGTTGCATAATCTGTCTTAGAAATATAATTATGACACTGCAAAAAATTTTTGAATTTTGAGATAGAAAATTTCCATCTCAAAACTTGAAATTTTTATTTTGAGATGGATTTGAAATTGAACTTTTTGGTCCCAAAAACCCTTGTCTCAAATTTCCATCTCAAATTCTATATTAACTTATTAAAAAATTCTGTCCAAATTTTGCATCTCAAATTGAGATGGCAAATTTCCATATCAGATTGTTCGTTTCAAAAAATCTATCAATTTCTAGTAGTGTGACATTCAATCTGTCTTAAAATATTAATATTGTAATTAAAATAGCTCTCATATTATCAGGAATTCATTTGACCCTCATGTTTGCAGAATTTATGACTGAGGAAAACACTGCATCAAATACTTTCATGCATGCACATGCTCTCGAGTCATTTGGACCGGTTGATCTCCTCGTCCTTTTTGTTGATGATATTTTATTCAGCCACATCTATATTCTCCATGTTTTAGTTATGAGTAAATGCGTATATGGAAGTAACGAGATAGTTTTCTTTCTTATTCCACTTACCCTTACCATGATTTTATTACGACTAAATCGCTACAACATAGTCACAACTCATGTTACATAATATTTAATATTTTTTTTTCCGAGTCAAATTTTGTTAGGTGTACTGGTTTGGTAAAGACTTGTAACAGTTATTTGGAGTTTTTTTTGCTACATATTGGAGCTCATAGTTTTTATTTGAGTGATTTATGGTATTTAGTGCTCCGTTTAATTGTTGAGGTTTTAGTAGTCTGGTAGTTCGAAGGGTTTACTCTTTTTTAATGTTTGACTTTTATCCTTCCAAAATTTGATTCCATAAAATCCCAATAAATTTTTCTCTAAAATTATTTGCCAAATAGAACTAAATTCACACAATAATTTAATATTATTTATAAAATAATATAATTATAACAAATTATTTATTAATTGTTATAAAATTATTCTATTACAAGAAAAATTTATATGTGATATGTATATATTTTTTAAAATGACTGTTCAAGTATAGAAATAAATAAAAATGTTGCATAACCATTTTCTACCCATTGTTCATGTAAGAGGCAATACAATTTTTTTAAAAAAAATTATAAAAGACAAATTTTGTGATATATTAGTGAAATAGATAACAATAGGTGGCTAAAAGTACTTTTTCTTTGATAAAGAAATATAATAAAGGAAAAAAAGAAAATATATTAGGATAAGATAGGGAAAAGAAAGGCATAAGGTATATGATAGGGAAAAAAATGTACGAAAGATAGAGAAAAAAAAATAAGACATGAAAAAAAATGTAGGATAAGGCATTACGGCTATGATTTAAAAAAAAAAAAACTAAAATGCCAATTGGACAAATAACTATTATAATAATCTAAAGCTTCCCATTTTCTTTTACTTACCCACTATCAATTTTTCTTTTCCTTTTTTCAAATCATAATATCATTGTTTAGTAAGTTGACTATGAAGTAAAAGTAAGATTCTAGACATATTAATTATGTTTGTATCATTATTATTATAACTTATTAGATTATTATAGATCACAATATTATAACTTAGTTATTTACTTAGGGCGTTTCCAAACATAAATAATTATATTTGTTTTATTATTATTATTATTATTATTATTATTATTATTATTATTATTATTATTATAACTGAGTAAAAACCACAATATTACAATCTAACATGAAATACTTAGTAGAAATCACAATATTACAATGTCACATGAAATACATCTCTACAGCAAATAAGAGAGTGTTTTTTTCTTGGTCTTGAAAGCATTAGTTGCATAGTTAGAGAGAGAACTACAAATAAAATTTTATAGACGTAAAAGAGTCTAAAGAGTAAAGATGGTTAGTTTATCAATTATTATTAAATTATCTATATATTTTATTGTTTGAAAATTTATTTTATGAGTTAATTCATTGATTTTGTAGGTCCAACTTTATTAAATTATAAATATAAGAATATATTTCTATTGTTTAACTAGAAACCATGTCTTTTTCATTTATCTTTAATTAAACATCAAAATGTGAAATCTTAAGGGGCCATTTATAATTTAAGATGGGTCATATACATAAATTAATTTAAAAAATATTTAAAACTACAAATAATGATGACGATTTATCAAATACAAGGGAGTGATTTAACCCTTTTAATCCTATGTAGTTTGGTCAATATGGACAATATTATGTCTAGAAAAATCTTATCAATACTAATTCCTTGAAGATCTATAGGTCAATATTTATACAATACTATTAATAAAATTATAAAGTATTTATACAATACTATGAATAAATTAATAAAATTATACCTAAAAACTTTAGAGGTTTTAGAAGATGCTACATTTTCCAAGAAGCATTACAAGGTGAGACATCATATTAACTATCATCTAATTTGAGGCCACAGGAGTAATTTTTAATTTTTGTGGGCTTCGCTTTTAATGATCACTCAATAAAAAATATAAAAAGTATAAAAAATTAAAAAAATGATTATAGGATGTCCAAAATGAAAAAATACACAAGATTACATTTATAGGATGTTTAAAGAAAAATAAAAATATAAAAATAAGTATCTTTAAGAAGTTTTGAAAGGGGATGCGTCATCTTAAGAATCATCTTAATTTTTATTGGTTATGTTTTAGTTAATTACTAATAAAAACAAAAAAAAAGGAACAAAAATAAAAAAAATTTACAAAATTGATATACATATATACATATATGTATAATATTAATAAAATTATAAAGTATTTACACAGAACTATTAATAAATTAATAAAATTATACCTAAAAACATAATAGGTTTTAGAAGATGCCACATCATTTTTTAAGAAGCATTACGAGATTAGACATCATATTAACTATCTTCAAATTTGAAGCCATAAGAGTAATTTTAGTTTTTGTGGGCTTTGCCTATAATGATCACTCAATAAAAAATATAAAAAGTACAAAACATTAAGAAAAGCATGTTTGCAGGATGTCTACAATGAAATAGTACACAAAATTACTTTTATAGGATGTTTAGAGAAAAATAAAAAATATAAAAATAAGTACGTCTAAGAAGTTCTGAAAGGTGTTGCATTATCTTAAGTATCTCTTAATTTGAGATAGAATTAGTAATTCTTAATTTTTATTGGTTACAATTTCATTAGTTACTAATAAAAACAAAAAATAGAAACAAAAATACAAAAAAATAAAATTAAAAAATTGATACTCACACACACACACAAAGATATCTATATCTTTTCAACTTTCTTTAACTTCTTCAAATAGCGATAGAGAATTATTAGGCATTATTTTAAGAGTCACTAAACTGTTTACACGCTGCAAAACATAATTTTGGTCTCTATATTTCATGAGTCACTAAATCATTTTACTTTCTACGAAAAGTTATGAAAATTTTTACCTCTAGAACAAAAAACTTTGTCTCAAATTGTTAGACCATAAATGACTAGATGTCATCAATTTAGATAAATGGATTGAGATGGAAATTCTATTTTCAATCTGTCTCAAACATGCCCTAACACATTATTTTTTTTGGAATATTTTGGTATTAAATTATGAATATTTACCTTATAAGATCTTGTGATAGTCAAAATAAGTCTAGTCGTTGAGACAATAAAGCAGTTCTTGAAATTCTTTACCCATGTTTCATTCTTTCAACAAAATATCCCAATAAAGCAAGAATATTTATGATCAATCTAAAGGCAAAATATATTAAAATTGTGGAACCACGCGGAATCTTTTTCATTTTTAGTGTTTTATATGATGAATATTTCTTCATTGACAAACTAAAAAAACTAACTATTAATAAGATTATAAGTAATACATTGATGTAACCGTTTAAAATGTTAAATTTTTCCAAAATGTTTCATGAACATAATTTAATTAGTTCATATTATTTTAAAATATTCATATTAATTATTATTATTTTATAAACTTATTCAAATTAAGTTTTCTTTTTTCTTATTCATTTCTATTAATTAGATGGGCACTAATTTAAAAAGAAATTAAAAATTATGAAAAAGACATGAATATTTTTAGATAATAAAAATTAATTTGACTGTATATATAAAATATTGAGAATGTTGAGAAACAATGTCCAACAAGTGCTAGACAGACTTATTGTCTTGGCATTGTATCTGGTTTTACAATCAGCTTTTTGGTAGCTAGCTTGACTTCTATCTATTCCGTCTAGTGTATATATACACACATGTTAGTCAATTTATTGGAAATGATAATGTGTGTTGGTCTATTGGTGGTTAATTAGATATTTAATGATAAAATAGAAACAAAAGGTCTATTTCAGATTAAATTTTTACTTTTTCTTATTAAGGATAAAATAGACAAAAAATGTCAAAATTACAAATTTGTCCCCATTTTTGCCATTTTTGGCCAACTTTTTTTTGGCCACAAAATTTTATTCTAGGATCAAAACCCATTTGCATATGTTCTAATCAAAATTTCATGCAATTTGAATAAGAATTTTATCAATTTTTGCTATATTGTTTACTATGTTTACTTTAAGGTCTGTGTCAATACTAATTCATTTTATTGTGCCTAAACTCATGTTTTTCTAATAACTTATTAAACATAAGATATATATCTATCTCTATCTATTTATCTAGTAGGATATACTAATAAGGACGCAATACCTGAGTTTGTTAACAACAAAAGCCTCAATCATTTGGTAAACCACTATCTCTTTTCGCTATCCTATAATTTTATGACGGTGGTTGTTAAACGGCAATATCTTTCATCCCAAACAATTCTCAAGATTTTTCAAATTTTATATCCTACTTCATATGTACAAATAAAGACAATGTTAAGATGTAAGAATATTGAACTCTTATAATCATCAGGCCTATGACTAAACTAAAAATCGATGACTAAACTAAACATTTTGATCGGCCTCCTCTCTTATTTCTAAAGAGACACGACTTTTCTGGAAGCACAACTATTTTTTTGGTTTTTATAAAAGGATAGGGCTTCATCTTAATTCCACATTAGATAAATTCAGGAATTAAGGAGAGGAAGAGTAATCATTAATCTGAATCCTGGGCAAAATCTTGATGTGAGTAAATGTGTATATGGAAGGAAAGAGTTAGTTTTCTTTCTTATTCCATTTAATTTTGTGTTTCATAAATTATGCATATATGGTTTTAATGTGGTGTCTTGTAATGGGTTTTTGTGTTTGTGTGATAAGATCAAAACCTATTTACATATATTGTCATCAAATTCATCAAAATTTCATGCAGTTTTGGACAACAATTGAAGGATATATAATTTTTAAAGATTAATTGCTTGTTATATGTCATAAAAGAACCTTTATGTTTATGGCTTGATGCAAGCGAATTTGTCTCTTTGGCATATTTGTTTGGAAAAAACATCTCTTATTGTGTTTCTAAAACAGTTAATAACAGCGAAGTGGCCGAAGAGTACGTTTTTTTTAAAAAAAAAGAAAAAAAGAAAAAAATCGTTGTATCTCCTCGAGTTTTAATGCTACTGTTATAATCTAGTCTATTGTTGTCACTAGGCGACACCATTTCAAATGTCTTGGCAAAGCAAATTGGGATGCTACTTGCGCTGAATGAACCGTGGCGACTTTTAAGAAGTGACACCGTTTTGGATCGATGATTTTTAAAAGTTGGGATCATGTGACTCTTTGCATAACTATCTCACATATTTATATGTTTGCCAACTTTGTTTTATCTTTATCTGTTAAATCGGTTGACACTAAAGTGTTAACATATGCAGTTCTCTTTTTCTATAATTCATGAATTAATTTTGCAGTTGACGAATAGATTATTGCTTTGAGTCACATAAATGTGCAAATTATGTTTTTTTGTGACTTTCACAATGTCATGAATTAAAGAAAATCTATTAAAATAGAACATAAATTATTTTATGGATAAAAATATTTATTGCGTTTGAAAATTTTTATAAGTTAAAATAAGATTGTGACCACCAAAATAGTCAAATTTTATTTTAACTTAGATATGTAATGAAGTCTTTTACAATTCTATATATAATAGTCTTTCGAAAAAAAAAATTATATATTTAATTGGTGGCTTGATGGATAGCGTGAATTGCATAAAAGAAATTTATCTTGTCCAAAGGTGATAGACTTCTTCATATGTGTATGACTCACTTTAGAATGAGAGAAGGCATTTATATTTTCACTCAAAAGAGGGTATGTAATGAACATCTTCAACTTTCAAGTACTTAAAGTATATTTTATATACTTAAACCCACAAAAGAAAATATTCTAATTATTTTATTCATATGTGCAGTAGTAATTCATGTTGTTGAGTTTTTAGATGTCTTTGGTTACTAGGTGTTGCATGTTGTTAACCATGATTATTGTATTTTACTGTATTATGCGAATGTAAGTTTAAATAATTGTTCTTCATTTATTGTTCAATTCGCTATTGTTTTTTCTTATGATTGCTTTTGTCCACAAAACTCAATAGAAACCCCTTTCTTCTTGTGATTTTGTTTGACTTAGGTAAAACACAAGATTTAAGGAGGCGTAATATTTCTAAAAGGCCGATTCTTAAAGCTTTGATTAGAAAGTGTTGTTTTTCTATTGAGACTTTGTAAATATAAGTCTGAAATTAGAAATCATATGTCTATGATGAAACACTACTCGGAATTAGAAACTGTAAATAAGTTTTCATAATAAATCATGGTGGATGGTTTTGTGAGAATCATGATGGACCACGGAGATTTAGCAATTTTAAATACGTGATCACGTGGGAATGCTAAATCTTAAGTGCTGGTACACACGAGTTGATCTTAATATATTTTTCAACATTTGTAACCATGGAAAATCTTATGTCAAATAATTGACATATATGATTGCTATGTTTCAATGTTAACTTACACTTGAAAAGATTATTTTTATGGACTTATTATCTTGAATTATATGTTTATATGAAGAAAATATTTTGTCTCAGTTAAATATTATTTTTATATAAACGAGATTGCTGAAAGAGTCATTAAACTCTTTTATGGTTTTGTGAGAATCATGATGGATTACGGAGATTTAGCAATTTTAAATACGTGATCACGTGGGAATGCTAAATCTTAAGTGCTGGTACACATGAGTTGATCTTAATATATTTTTCAACATTTGTAACCATGGATCTTATGTCAAATAATTGACATATATGATTGCTATGTTTCAATGTTAACTTACACTTGAAAAGATTATTTTTATGGACTTATTATCTTGAATTATATGTTTATATGAAGAAAATATTTTGTCTCAGTTAAATATTATTTTTATATAAATGAGATTGCTAAAAGAGTCATTAAACTCTTTTATATATTATGTCATCCAAGTGGGAGGATCTAAGAATATTGGATTCCAGTGTAATAAGATTATGTATAAAAACCCATATCATATGTGTGAATTAAATAATTACTTATAGTAATTAGGCATGTGAAAGGTAGGCCTATAACTGAATTAAAAATTCTGATTTGCCCCCTCTCATATCTCTGATAAAACAGGACTATTTTAAAAACACACAACTTATCTGTGATAAATCATGACTATTCTTTTAGTCTTTATAAAAGAATAAGCTTTTCTCTTACTTCCCACCAGTAGCAATACAAGACCAAGGAAAGCAAGACAAATCTATCAACTAAGATTATGGGCAAAATTTGTGCAGTGATAATATGCACTTATGGAAATAAACGGTTCATTTTCTTTCCTCTAAGTTTTCAATTGCATGTGTTTTGGTGTTCATAAATTGAATAAGTTATGTAAAATTTTCAATATGCTGTTTGCTATTATGAATAATATAATACTCTAATTCATTGAAATGACCATGATTTTCTATGTTTGACTTGGTTTTAAGGGGATGTAACTAGTGGTAATTTTTGCACAAAAATTTATTTATCGCATAGAAATTTTGATAGAATAAGAATTCAAATACTTTACAGTTAATATGAATTCTAGGATTCATAAAATTTATACTCTTACTTTTGTCTCTTCTTAATGTTTCAACTTTTTTTTAAAACTAAGTCAAATAATTATTGTGAAAAGAATGTAATTTTTTTTAACAAAATAAATACTTGTTGGAAAGAGTCAATCCAATTAGACTTTTAAACCCTTTATTCAATTACTGAAAATCTTTTAGAAAAAATAGTCATTTCAATGTCATAGTCTATTGACCAAAACCGTTCAATGAATCAGAAAATTTTTATTTTTAACCCTATTTTTTAAATTGCTTCAAAAAATGACCCAGTTTTGAGCAAAATTGCAGATTTAGACTTTTCGAGTTCCAAAAGTTCGAGCTTGAACTACCAAAGTTTGAATATCTGCCGCATAGTGGTTTTCACAATTTTCGAACAATGCTCATTCGATTTCGAACTTCGTAAGTTTGGCTAATTTTTTCGAAGAACAGAAGCTCGACATCGAACTTCACAAGTTTGACTGCGAGGTTCTCGGAATCTAGATAAGGCATACCGATTGTTTTCGAAATTTGAAAGCTTGAATGCACGCTTATCAGAGTAACTCCCGCTGCAAGTAATAGACAGCGCATTAAAACATGATTTCGAAATCCGAAACCAAGTTTTGGAAACTCGATTTCGAATTTCAGATATTCGAAATAGTAGAAATCGAACTTCAGAAGTTCGATATCTGAGTCGCGTTCCTCGATTTCGAACTTCTGAAGTTCGAAATATCTATTATTTATACCCCCGACCCCAATCCCTCCTCTCCCTTTCGAAATCACCTTCCTCTCCATCTCTCTCTCATTTTTGTCACACCCAATCCAAAAAAATACAAAAAACAAATTTTCACATATTTGGATTTGCCTAAATCTTGTAAGTTTGCTTCTGTTTTTTTTTTTTTTTTGTATCAAATTCATATGTTTTAATGTGTTTGTTTGTTTAATTTATATATTGCTTAATATGTTAAAATTTTGAAATTAGATTGTTGTTTAATTTAATGTTATTATATGTTGCTTAATATGTTAAATTTTGAAATTAGACTATTGTGGTGTTTTACGTTAGGGTCATTGTTAATTTTCGAAATTAGATTATTGTTTAATTTAACATAAATTTATATGTTAATTATATGTTGCTTAATATGTTAAATTTGGAAATTAGATTATTGTTTATTTTAGTGAAATATTAATCATGTTGGTTTATTTTAACGTTATTTTTTATGTCAAGTATATGTCAATTTATTTTTGGAATATTAATCATTTTATGATGATGGGATATATTAATTATTGTGCATATAATTACTGTGAATTTATAAATATGTTATTTAATTAGTATGAATGTAGAAAATTTTAAATATACTAAAATTTATGAAAATGAGCAAAATTAAAGTTGTAGACATATAATTAGTAACTGACAGTAGGATTTTGTGGCGTTCTAGGATTAATTATTCAATTAATTACGTGGAGTTTTAGGGTTTTAGTGGCGTTTTAGGGTTTTGGTGGACTTTTAGTATTAATTACGTTAATTATTCAATTTAAGATGAAGTGATTTATTAACTAAATATTAATTATGTTCATAATTAGTCATTTTAAGATGAAGTGATATATTAGTTAAATATTAAAGTTGTAGTTCTAAACTAATTAGTATTAATTTTTTTGAAATTTAGATAATATAAAACATTATTAATTTTTTTTTTGTTGTGCAAATACTTACTTATACTTTTTTTTTTAATTTACTTAATGATGGTAGGATATATGGCTCATAGACCGACTCTTAGCGATAGTTCAGTGTTATGCTATTACTATAACCACCGGGTGAATTATTTATCGTTATGCCAATAGTTAGAAGGACACAAGATTTATAAGAGTGATTGAGAGTTATTCCTATGGACGGAGCATCCCGCTGTGCAGACGGCTTTGCTGAGAGCCAGATTTTTTGGATGTTATGTAGCGCACTTCCATCAGGTTGACAATCCTCTTATTACTGCCATGATCGAGAAGTGGCGGCCAGAGACATATACATTTCATTTGCCTGTAGGCGAGGCCATGATCACCCTCCAGGATGTCGCCATATATTGGGGATTGCCTATTGTTGGCGAGGTTGTCCGGTTGCTCAACGATACTAGTTGAACTCTGGAAGAATAGCGGACACGTATTCATCAATATATGGATGTATATGTTAATTTGGATAAAATTAGTGGAAATTCGATTAACATATCACATCTAAGGGAATTGTACGTAGCCCAAGGCACTTCGAAGAATCTTGAGGTGGATGAAGCAGAACGGCGGGCACGTTTGCGAATTTTTTTGTTATTTGGCACCCATATGTTCACTGATAGGACAGGAAATAAATTATCCTTACATTGGTTAGACTTTTTTTATTGACTTTGATCATATCAGTGATTATAATTGGGGGGCGGCATGCCTAGCGCATCTGCATAGATGGCTTTGTAAGGCTTGCTGCCGTGATTGTAGGGGCATGTGTATTATTTCTTATAATATAATTGTCTCGTGCAACGCAGTTTTTTGCCTGGGACAGACTCACGGCCTTTAGGCCAACACTATGTGAGCAGACGGATAGGCACCAGTAGAGGGATAGGCATGCCGTTCACTCTCAGTTTTCATTGTCGGGACCGCCACGCGGCTACATATTCTTTGCGAGGAAGGATTTAAGGTGGGTTGCGGGCGGGGCGGGTTTGAATAAGGCGTGGGACATGATTGAGGACATAGATGAGATGGTACCGAGGGATAACCATACTACATGTCGGACACCCTGGGACTAGTCATACGGATAACGGCTACGTTGCATCAGCCTGCGATGAGAACAGTTTGGTTAGTGAGATATCCATGTTTTCCAATTAATTTCATTAAGTTGGCATTAATGAAATATCGGTTGACAGTAACTGTAACTTTTTGCTTAGGCAATATACGCTCAGCATGTGGTTAACCACAGTGGCAGTATATCCTAGTAGTACGAGGCGGGAGACTTGCGAGTAGATGCGGCTACTCTTGATGCTGTGATAAGTCATTTGCAGGTCCTGCGAATCAGAGGCCAAATCGTACTACAGCCGACCCAGCATGAGCACTTGTTAGATGACACGACTGCCATGTATGACGTCTCACGTCCGCAACCGTCTCCACAAACATATCATCGGTCGGGACAGCGGGCCTATTATCATCATCCCACTCAGGAACCCAACACTTCGTACACGCTGCCGCTGCATGGTAGGTTTAGCCAGTTTGAGTATGGCGATCCGTCACATCAAGATCCTAGCACTTCGTACACACCGCTGCAGCAACCCTTATTTACGAGTGATTATTTGGTAGACGAGCAGACTGCTGAGCTGGTGCTCGAGGAGGACCATCTACTGCGTCGTATTCAGAGACGCACACAGTCACCGCATTCGCCGCCACGTGTTTTACCTGACCGGACCACCAGGGGTCAGAGCCCCGATCATTACACACCGTTCCAGTATTGATGCAATTGAACTATTTTACATTTCAAACTTATTTTATTAATTTGATGTAATTAAACTTGCATTTTACATTTCATATTCATACTTATTATCATGTCTCATATAAATTGCATTGATGTTGACAATATTTTGAGATGGAAAGATTTGACAATATCTTCTATTGAAAACATTATACAACATTCACAAGACCTATTAGCTTCACATTCTACAACTTCATGATAACTATTACAAGATACGCATTTTGTCTTAGGGAGCAATTTGGAGCAGTAAGTCCGAGGTTACGGCAATAACCACACTTTCTTCTATCTACTTGGTCGGAGTTGTCCATCTCGTTTGGTATACACCGAGCTCTTTCCTGCCCACGTCTTATTTCGCGCACTCGTAATGGATTCGTGAGTAACGTCCATCTAGGTCCTGGAGGTTAGTAAAATTCATGTCCAAGGGGTTGAAATGTCATATTGTATGTTACCTTGAATGACTTCACTGTATAATGCAGATCAACCATAGTTGAAGGGTTTCCACCCCTAAAACGGGCAACATATTGGGCATGAGAGCATGGCATATGATAGGTTGTCCACCTACCAGATGTACATGTTCGTCCCACCCAATCTACCTCTTGTTCGTTAGGAACATCGTCCCATCGTTCTGGCATTCAACCGACCTGGTACTACTCATCTAGTCTAAATGCATGCAATCGCATCCAGTGTGAAGATGTCTCCCACTTTTCATATTTTTCTCTGGCCCTATCTGTGAGAATACGATTATCTCTATGCATGTGTATGGCGTTTGTCAACCTATCGTGGAAATATCCTTTTAGCTTCAAAAAAGTGTTATTTACTAGTGCTGTAATGAGTAATCCCCTGGCTCCGACAATAACACCATTGAAGCACTCAACATTATTTGTCGTCAGCACTCCCCATCTATAACCCCCATCGTGGCTCAAGGTCATCTAGACCGAGGTCAGCTAACATCTGGTGCACCCGTGTACCAATGCCAGTGGGTCGTGGATCAATATTACGTATAATATCTATGGTGACGATGTGCTTCCGTTTTTAACTTTCTTTTCCAGCTATCCAACACATTTTTTTGCGAATTAGTTGTGCCATCTTTTCATCACATTGGTTTTTAGATGTCTGAAGCAAATGTGATGTTTCACTTGAAGACGACCGTCGGATGTTATTATATTGATAGTTGCTACTATTCCTACGTGCCGATCAGATAGAATAGTAACTGTTGACATATCGTTTAAAAAACATTCACATACCTTCGCCAGGAACCACCTCCAACTATTTGTACTCTCGCTATCGACTACAGCAAATGCCAACGGCAATATATAGTCGTTGGCATCTATCGCTAAGGTGACAAATAGATGACCCTTGTACTTTTCATGCAGATGTGTTCCGTCCAACGAGAGTATAGGTCGAGAGTGCCTCCATGCCGTGATGCATGGACCAAAAGCCCAAAAAACATAGTGGAAAATTTTTTCTGTTTGAGTTGAGCCCTAGGCAAACTTGTAGTGGACAACAGTTCCCGGATTCTTTGAAATCACGGTGCCTAGAAAGTGCGGCAGCATCTTGTATGACATGTCCCAATCGCCAAAAACTAGTTGGATTGCTTTATTCTTACCATGCCAAGCTTTCTCGTATGTTATATCAACATTTAATGTCTTCTTTATGTGGGCTTGGATAAGACGTACCTCGAAGTCAGGCTTCTCTGTAACAAAATGCCTCACCATGTAATCAACCAAACTAGATGTTAGATTTCTATGGTTTGGCCCGCATTTATCTCCCATACAGATATGCATCTTTGGTACCTTGTGATCTCAAACATCTTGTGCGTGGATTTTTTTATTGCATGAACTTTCCACTTGCATGGTGTTCTAGGATTGCTCGATTCGTAGCAGCATATGTCCCACAAGGACTTATTCGACTTCACCACCTTGTATTCTCATTGATGTTTGATCATGTTTTGTTGGACAGCCCTTATAAGATCAACCTTTTTTTAGAACACCATGCGTTTGGCCAACTCCATCCGTCTCTCGTCCCACATTGGTGTCTCCATTGGAGGCTCATTTGGAGTGATGTAAAACTCTATCCTAGTTGTGTGGAAAGCTACTGGTTCTTCCACCTTTAGCTCCGGCTTCAGCTCTTCGCCATTGCCTGGCCCCACCTCAACCTCTTCGTTTTGGTAGTTTAAACTTTCCATTGACACAACATCTTCCTCGTCGTTTAACTGGACGTCCCCATCTTCTTCTTCCGGTTCAAATAAAATTGAATCTATTCCCACCTCGAACATCTTCGGAACGTCACTAGCTTGAGGGGGTCCTCCAACTTCAAATGTGGAGCATGGCGGTGGAGAAAGGGAAAATATGACAAACTCCGCCGTTGTAGTTGGAATGTTGACTTTTGTGTTGACATAATAAGGTGGTTCCACGTTTAAATCTGGAAAATCAACAACAACTTGTTGTAATGTTGGTTCTTCGTTTGATAGCTGTGGATTGTACACGACATCACTTTGCACGTCTACATGACGTGCGCACATCACCTATTCATTTCCATGCAAGTTGTTTCATACATGTCCTGCATATCTTCGTCATCCTTAATGCCACTCGGGAAATAATATGTTTGCTATAGGTTTGTGTTCCATTTGGGATCACGATAACACAAATCAACTCTATCAATAGTAGGCCGCAATTGGAGCTTTGTGAATATAAGAGATACAAATTGATTGTATGTCATTCCGGGAAGAATTTTTATCTTACGTAGTAAGTTTGGACCTACGTAGTCAAGCCCATGATCTGTTTCAATTTTTTGGCCACCATAATATAAATATACAGTAACTGCATCAACATTTGCATTCATCTTTTTGAGTGAAAGAAAATGTATAACGTGACTCAGGTGTGAATGAGCTGCAGAAGGGAGGGAAGTGGAGTGGGGTTATATAGCAACAAATTCAAATTTAGAAAATGCTATATAATGTGACTTATCGTGTGAAAGTTTAGAGGGTTAGTGATTTTGGAATGAGAGGGTGAAGGGAGAAGTGGAGTGTGCGTTATATAGTAACAAATTCGAATTTTGAAAATCGGATTTCGAACTTTGAATTTCAGATTCGCTACCACTCCGTCAAATCATTGGACTGGATCAAATAAAGGTGGAACCCTAATTCGAACTTGCAAAGTTTGAAATATCCAACTCGAACTTCTGAAGTTCAACTTGTAAAAAAATCGAACTTCAAAAGTTCGAATTCCGATATTATTCTCTGCCTTCCGATATTATTCTCTGCCCTCCATCTCATCGTCTGGGCATCGTCGCAGAGGGAATCTTAATCGAACTTTAGTACTCTAATTTCAAACTTGTGAAGTTCAAATTTTATATTCGAAGTTTCAAAGTTCGTTTTCTACATTTTGAATTTCGAGTAGTGGCTGCTGCACATTTTCAAACTTTTGAAGTTCGATTTCGAGCTTTCATAGTTCGAGCTCGACCTTGTAAATCTCGAAAAGTCTAAATCTGCAATTCCCCTCAAAATTAGATTATTTCTGGAAACAAATTAAAAAATAGGGTTAAAAATAAAAATAACCCTTAATGCATCTCTAAGTCTCTTGTCAAAGAACGAGGGTCCGAAGACATTATGAACCTAAAGAAAATGCTTACAGGATTGACCAAGAAAACTATAATCTCTTTCGGGTCAATTACTCTGTAGTTACTAGTGTCGCTGACAAATTTGAAGTCCTATGTTAATGTCGGAAAAATAGTAATGAAGCATATTCTGCTTAGGATGCCTTGCAGGAAAAAATTGCTCAGATGTTGAATTGCTTTCGCGGATGAGCCAAATCACCATGACAAACAATGAAACAAGCAAAAATTACTTTCTTCATACTTTTTCCATCAATTCGATAACAACAGAAAAAAATGCATCTATTATTTGAGAATCTCCAAGTCTACGCTTATTTTCAACTCCCATAGCATCTCGTTGAGTTCGCACACACAATGATGCCCGATGCACAACCTAACTCTAGTATCAGTTTGTTTAGAATTTGGGTATTAGAACATAGAACAAAATACGAGAAAAATAAAACTATGGACACAATATTAACCATGATTTGGCCTTTTGTCTATATTCATGGGCAGACAAGAGAATTCTATTATAACACAAAGTGAATATATCATAGAGGGAGGGCTCGGGCTCCTCGTGCTGTCCCACTCAAGGTCTCAAGTGGGACCACTAAAGGTCTCAAGTTTTGTCTTATACTTTGTCTCTGTCTCACGTTAAATACAGTAGGCAAAGTCCTTATTTATAAAATACAAGAGACAACAAATATGATAACATTACAAATATAATAATATTACAACTATGAGAAGACTAAGATATGTTAGAACAATAAATAAGGCAAGTTTCCTCACATTCTTAGTAAGGGCTAAACCTCACAATAAGAAATGCCTCTTTGTTCTTTTTGTTCAAATTTATTCTCATGTAAATTTGATCTGTCAACGTTGTCATCATATAGCGAAAAGCAGCATTGTAATTTGCTTGTGTTTTAGGCAACAGGTAACTTTTGGGCCCAGCATTTTTTTTATCAGGAAAGTGTAATATTATTAAAATATAAAATATTAGATAACAAGCTAGTCAACGTCAGAGTTGGTGAATACAAAGTTTAATACATTATAAGAACCCTGAAGAGGATCATCCACCAAATTAGCAGAAAAATGACCAAAAAGAACGTTCTTTCCAATCAGTTTGCAACTCTATTAGCACTCCTTGGTACGTAGGGGACACTCCAATTGCTTGTTTTAGAAAGCAAAGCCTATGCATCTCGCAAAAGATGCTCAACTGTCCAGCATATCGTCCAAACATTAGTAATACCTCGAAGAAGAATGAGATTATCAAAGTCAATAATGCCATTGTGATGGCCACACTTCCTTGCCAGTAAAGAAGCCTCAGGAAACGCCATTGCATCAGACTGTATTATGGAACCACAAGACACTAATTTTGCAGAACCATCCAAGAAACACCGTGCGGAAGCAAACTTCTGTTTAATACAAAGAGAAGGCCTCCGAAACCCTAACACAAACCAATCAGACAACCCCTAAGCCCTGGAAACTATGTTTTGGACCACATGGGAACAAACCACATGCGCACCCACAATTTTTCGAACAAGAGTGAGCAATTGCAAATCAGCCAAGCGTTGGAGAGAAGACGGAACCAAAACCAGTGAAAGAGAAGTGTGATAACTACCAAAAGCCCGGGCAATTTTCCAAGGGGGTCATTGAAATCCATGAAACCACCACCAACTGCTGTAAAACAACCGACAACCACCCAAAATTATAGCCACCACCATGCCGTAAGATGAAGAAAATCACGACCACCCAAGAAATTCACCGAAGGCTACCCATTGAGGCATTAACAACAGAGTAGAGAAGAAATTAGTACTAGAAAACCAAATCACAAAGTCAAAACCAAGAGAATTAGGAGAGGGAGGAGGCCAAACAAAGGGCGAAGAATAAAACTGCCACACTCAAAGAGAGAGGACAGGAGAGTATCATTTTGGGCCCAGCGTTGAAGATTATTCGTAAGAGAAAAGAATGAACGAATTAAAAATGTGAATTCGTTTTAAGAAGGCATAATTACTCGTAATTCATCTTGTTGATACAATTTCATTGCCTCCAACAAATAAATTTCTCCGCAATTAGATGTTCGCGTGCCTCACTCTCACCCTTGTGATTATTACACATATAATTCATTATGACTAGAAAATATAATAAATCACGTTATTATACACACACATTCACATGTACATATATGTATATATACATATATAAAGTTATACTTTTTTGAGTATTTTAAGAGTGCCTTATCGCTTACATGGCATGGTTATTTTATCCTTTATTAGTTTGCTTTCTATTATTTTTTATTTTTATGAATATATATTATTTAGCTTTAATTGAAATATTAAATGGTTAATCAATTAATGCTTAAGATAAAATTCATTTGTGAATTCTAAAAAAAATAATTTCTTATCTATCATGTATATATATTATTAGCATTAGCAATTTAATTTTTCAACCAATTAATTCTTAAAATAATATTAATTTGTGAGTTTCAAAAGATTAATCCGAGTAATTTAACACTAGGGCTGTACGCAGTCCGGTCTAATTCAAGGATTTGAAAATCTCTAGAATTGTCCCAAACTTTCAGTTCTTAAATATTTTAGAATCATAATCATACCAGACAAAAAAAATCTCTGTTCCACACCATTCCAAATCTTCAGGATAGTTCTGTATGTGTATTCGATTGTTTCTGTGCTTATTCATTAGAATAGTATGTGATGGTGTTTTAAGCTTTTTTTTTACAGCTTTTAGTAATTTATATGTATTTTAGAGAGATTGTTCGCATACTAATAGAGTTTCAATTGATAAAATATATAAAGCGAAAATTTAGTCTGATTATGTTAATTATATTACAAAATTTAGTTTTTCATATAACTAGAATAAATTAAGTTTTATAGCTTATACATTAAATCATTAAATTAGTAATTAAATAATATAATTAAAATTAATTAAGGTTATTGTAGTTAGACTACAAATAGCAAGTTACATAAATAGGGTTAGTGGTATAATTTGAACTTTATTAAAATATAATATAATCAACATCAATTAAATACTATTAGTTTAAGTTAATAGGGAATTAAGTTGCTAATATAATTCAAATTAACTAATGCATATATTAATATATTAGTAAAGAACTGATATTATTTTTAGGATTACTAGTTGAAATGTTTAAAAAATAACTTTGTCTTCCCCTCTAATCTTGTTACACCTTATTCACTTTTTCAAAAATTATATCATAAACTATAATTAGCATGTATATAAAAGTTAATATGATTAAAATAATTATTATAAAATTAATTGAGTAAATAAGAAATATGATATTAGTTCATTAGGATAGTTGTTAAATATACCTAGAGATTAGAATCAAGTGTGATTATATATATATGTTAAAGTATTTTTTTAATAGTTTTCTTTTTTAGTAAGAATTTAAAATTTTTTATGACATCAAAAAAAATATTAATATTAAAATATTATATAAAATATTTAAAATTGTAATATTAACATATACAATATTAACATTAAAGACTATAATAATTATTGATATTAAAATTTTGATTTTTCAGTTTGGTGCAGATCGATGCAATTTTGGTTCAATCCAGTATAGTTCTCGGTACAGTTCTCAGACAAGATCCAGAACTATACCATAAAAAAATTCTCAGTTCAGTTCAATTCAGTTCTTGTAGAAAAGTCAATGGAACTTTCAGCTATCATAATATTCAGTATGATTTTTTGGCTTAGTTCAGGATCTCCAAGTCTCGTGTACAGTCCTATTTAACACTTACTATTAAAAAATAATTTTGAGTATTATGAGCGTATCATATTAGCACTTTTATGGCAATAATATTTGTTATTAGCTTACATAATAATTTATTATTTATTATTTATTTTATTTTTATTAATTTTTTATCTTTATAGATATAATTAAACTATTAATTTTAATTGAAAAATTAGATAATCAATCAATTAATGGTTAAAATATAATTTATTTGTGAATTCCAAAAGGTTCGTTTATTATCTATTATGGATATATATATATATATATATATATATATATTCTTAGGTATAATTTAGAAATTTAATTGTCAATTAACTAATTTTAAAATAATATTTATTCATGAATTTCAAAAGGTTTATTTCTTATTATAGATATATATTTCTAGTTTTTAATTTAGAAATTTAATTACTAAAATACTTAAAAGTTTTAAAGTATTTTTCATTTGTGAATTTTAAAGATTAAACTTGAGTAAGTTTAATGTTTATTGTTTAAAAATTCCATACACAGCATAAAATATTCATGACTAAATTCTTCATATTCTATTAAAAGTAAATAAATTAAACTTAATTTAACAGTTTCTATAAAAAAATCACATGGATAAAAGTGCACTACTATCATATAAAATAAAATTAGTCATACTTATTCTTTCAATTACACGTGTCCTAATCCTATTAATTCCGTTTCTTTCAAAAATGAGAGAAATACCAATAAATATGTTATTTCTCTTTTATTGCTTTTTTTTATGGTTTAGATCAGGCCATTTTCTAATTTTTCTTTTTTTAATTTAAATGTTATATTTCATTAATAAAGATGTCTCATAAAATAAAATATAATTACTATAGAAAATTTACCAAAAATCAAAATTTACAAAAAATATATTCATATCTTAATCTCGATATGGTATGGTTCATGTTTATCTTTTAATGCAAATATCCTAATTCTATCAATCCTCCCCGCCCCCAATCCCCAAAAAAAGAAAAAAAAAGGAAAATAAATTAAACTTCAATAAGTATATTATTGATCTTCTATTGCTTTTCTCTTCTCATATTAGATCTTTCTCTGACTTTAGTTTCCCAATTTAGCACTCACTTGGACGGCTTTTTCTAGAAGTCTTTTTAAACAACTTTTGGAGAAAATTATTTTTTGAGAAGTAAAAGTTTTGGTTTCTAAGAAAGAGTGTCTTGTGTTTTTTCAAAGTTTTAACTTTTTAATAGTCAAGTCAAATAATTATTGCAAAAAAATGTAATTTTCTCAAAAAAATAAAGTACTCTTTTTGAAGAAAAAAAGGGTAAAATTCATCAAACCCCCTTGTGGTGTGCTATTGCAAAAACAATAACACCCCCCCTCCCCCCGAAACAAATTTTCTTTTCAAATATAATTTTGAATAAGATTTTTGAAAAAAAAATGTAGTGATGAAAAGTTCATTATCTCCATTACAAGTGTTGGCTTTCAACATATATAAATAAATAAATAAATATATATATATATATATATATATATATATATATAATTCAAGGAGAGGATGAATTGGTCATCCTGGTGGCTAGTTCACTTGGGGCATTGGTTACCTCTTTATCTGTTTTCTTCTTGTTGATAATTCCTTTGACCAAAAAAAAAAATGGCAATTAAGGGTAGTGCTTCTTGTCATTATTATTCCTTTTCTGGACTCCATGTATGATCGCAGTAGATGGTACCATGGTGGCTTTGATTCTTTGCTTGTCATGGTAGTTAACGATGGAACTCGACGGATAAGCACTGTTTTTTGATTTGTGTATTTTTTATTTACTGTTAGCTTTTATGTCTGAGAATATTTGCTTTTATTAATTTTTATGCATGTGTTCAAACAAAAAAAAAAAAAAGAAGAAAATTAAATAAATAGGTATGCTATAAATGTCTTTCTTGTAAATTATTAACACCATTAGAGGATTTTAGACGGTAAGGAGTGTGCATCGAACTTTCACTCTTTATAGGGATTTGTTGTGAGACTTTTTGACACTATAGGGAGTTATTGTGCACTTCTAATCGACTATAAGGGAGCCTAGTGTATTTTACCCTCAAAAAAAAAAAAAAAGAAAGTCAATCCAAATAAACATTTAAACCTTTATTCAATTATTGAAATTGTCTAAAAAAATTATTATAATTTAAAAACTATGAAAATTAAATTTAAAAAAAATTATATTTTATTCTCGCATAAAATATAAAAAATTAATCATTAACAATACATAAAAACATTAATATGCACATTCACCTATGCGTCTCACGGGTTGCTCGATTATTTGTCATTTCAATGTCAATAGGTTAATGCATCTCTCACTCTCTTGTCGGGGGGGGGGGGGGTGGGGGGTCCGAAGACATTATGAACCTAAAGAAAAATGCATACAAGACTGAACCAGGAAAACAATAATCTTTTTCGGGTCAATCAATCTGTACTACTAGCCTTACTAACAGATTTGAATTGCTTATGATGCCTTGTTGGAGAAAGTTGCCAAGTCGTTGAATTGCTTTAACAACAGAAAGAAATGCATCAACCATTTGGGGGATCTCTAAGTCTACTACGCTTATTTTCAACTCCCAAAGCATTACGTCGATTTCGTGTGACGTGTATCATTGGTTACTCTTTCCAGTTTTGTCTTGCAAGCAGAAAATAATTCTATTGACTAATTCTTCAGTTCTCAAGTCCATAGCACCCTGTAGCTAGTCTATAGAATGAAAAATTTTAATACCTGGAAAAAGAGTATTTTTAAGATATTTCCACAAACCACAATAGTTTATCAGACACATCCTATATATATCCAGCCTCTAAAGGCTACCATTCATCTAAAGGACTTGCACATGGCACTCTTCCTTGATACTGATTCATGGCCGATAAAGGTATGCTGGACAATGTTCCTGTGCCTCAACTACTCATTGGAATTACGATGTTTTTCTTAGGTTTAGGGGGAGGATACATGCAGTAACTTTGTCAACCATCTATATATTTCTTTAGTTTAAGCTGATGTATACACCTTAGGGATGATGAAGAGTTGCCAAGAGGAAAAGAAATTTCAGCTGAACTTTAGAAAGAAATCAATGAGTCAAGATCTTCTATTGTAGTTTTCTCAAAAAATTATGCTTCTTCTACATGGTGCCTTGATGAGCTTGTTGAGATCCTCATCTGCAAAAAGGATAAAGGGCAATTAGTCCTTCCTATATTTTATGATATTGATACATCTGATGTACGTAAATAGAGCAGGAGTGTGGTAGAAGCATTAGCTGAGCATGAAAAGCATTTAGGAAATGAAGTGGAGAAGATTGTAAAGTGGAGAAAGGCACTAACTGATAAGTCCTAAATAAGTCTTTAATTCATAGATATTTGTTCTTACTTCTGGGATTGAATGCTCTTTGATTGGTGCTTTTTATGTGTTTTTTGTATGTTTACACTTGGAAAAAAGAGGTACATGCATTATATATGGATTCAAAAGCTTTTTGGAGAGGTTTGTAGCTAATAAAGTTGACTTTTTTACCTTGAAAAATATCATGCAATTCCTATGTGAGAGTGACCAAGCTTTGGCTGAGATTGTAGATATTTTTACAACACTTTTGAAAAAGAATTGCATTGAAGAATTGCTTTATTTTGGAAAGAAAGGAGATTAATTCTAGATGATTTTTATTTCATTAAGAATTGTAATTAAGGATTTTTACCCTTTTATTTTCCTTAGCTTTTAAAGAGTTTCCTTATTCGATAGAGAGTCTAGTTAGGAATTTCTCCTTTATATTCTCTTACGTACAATTCATAGGGGATCCAAACTTTATTCAGAAATACTTTTATTTCTCTTAGGCGCCTCTCTTATGATGATGGAATTCTCTAAAATCTCTTTCTAGCCAAGGGTTAATCCATATTTTGGTTCTTCAATTCCGTAAGATCTAACTAATTCTATCCTTTCACTCTTATTTTGGTATTTATGTGTTTACTGTTTTAAGAATTAATATTGTAGGAGATTTAAACCGTTATCAATACTGTAAGGAAATATGAGATTGTTAGACCGTGGCGATGACCATAACTGATTTATCAAAATAAATAGAAGTCATCTTTGCATCTAGAATTGGAATTGTAGGACAAAACTGAGATTAAACCTGAGGCTAGGCTTAATTCCCATTGGATTCTCATTTAATATTAATTTTTCAGCATTTATTTAAGTCTAAGTTGCATTCGTATCTTTAATTTTATTATTATTTACTTTTTTTATTTTTTGCCCAGTTACGTGCTCACGCTTAGTGGTTCAGTATACTGGACAATTTTGTTTATTTTGCTTTTTCGCATTAAAAACCCCCTTCTTCAGTTGTGGCTTATTTGATTAATCTAATTGGCATAATTAGCATATCTTAATCTCCCAATCCACATGGATTTGACCTTTTTTCTCACCATGTACTCAAATTAAATTCATGAGGTACGAAATTGAAATTTTAGTTTTGGTGGTTTTGAAGCCCACCAAATTTTGGCACCATTGTCGAGGATTGGCGCTGAAATTTTTGCTTTTTCATGACTAGATCAGATTATGCAAGTGAGTTGCATTTTGATCCAGAGATTGAAAATATAGCAAAGAGCTTGGAAAAAGAAGCAAAGTTGAGGAAATGACTTGAGAGATAAGCCGAAACATCACAAGCTTTTTTTGAATCATCTGGTGAGCCCAAAAACGAAGAAGAAATACCAGAAAACAATAGAACTTTGTGTCAATTAACTGCTTCCCCTTTAAATCAATAGCCCTTTGCATCATTTATCTAGAGCTTAATGTCAATTTCAAGTTAAAATTGGGATTAATTCGTCTTTTGCCCACTTCCCATAGGTTGGAAAATGAAGATCCCCATAACCATCTCAAGAAATTCCATATAGTTTGTTCAACTATGAGACATAATGGTGTAACATAGGACTAAATTAAATTACGAGCGTTTCCTTTTTTCTTGGCAGTTGTGGGGAAAGAGTGGTTATTCTATCTTTTATCCGATTCCATCACTACTTGGACAGATATGACTACAACATTCCTTTACAAATTATTTCTTGCTTCTAAAGCCACAGTAATTGGGAAAGCAATTTGAGCCATCAAGCAAAGGGATTTGGAATTACTTTATGATTATTGGGAGAGATTTAAGAGACTTTGTGCAGGTTGCCCACATGATGAAATTTTTGAACAATCCCTTATCCGATACTTTTATGAAGGGTTGCTTCCAATTGAAAGAAGGATGATGGACGCTATTAGCGGAGGAGTAATTGTCAATAAAACACCTCAAGAGGCCAGAGATTTAATTACAATCATGGCTGCAAATTCATAACAATTTGAGAATAGATATGAGCCTTCGAGAAAAGTTATTGAGGTAAGTGTTTCTTCTTTTGTTTCAAAGTTAACTAACTTCTCTTGTTCAAAGTTTGGTTACAGGTGGTAGCGTTCCTACACCTAAAGTTTGCAGAATTTGCACCATGGTGAGACACCTAACTAATATGTGTCCCACACTCCAAGAAAAGGATCCACAATATGTTAATGCCATTGAAGGGTTTCCTAGTCCATCAAAGCACAGATATGATCCTTGTTTGAATACATACAACCCAGGTAAGAGGAATCACCTAAACTTGTGTTATGAAGCAAGGCCATAAAATTTTAATTTGCCAAATTCGCAATACTTCTAGCCACAACCAGCCGCACCACCGTAGCCCACACCTTCAAGTTCAGGTACTTCTCTTGAAGATATTGTGAAATCTCTTACTCTTAACACTCAACAATTTCAATAGGAAACGAAGGCAAGCATAAAGAATTTAGAGACCCAGTTGAGCCAATCAGCAACATCCGTAGGTAGGATGGAGTCTCGTGGTAAATTACCTTCTCAAACAATTGCTAATCTGAAAAAGAATACATGTGCAATCACTTTACAGAGTGAAAAAGAGCTACTGGATAGCCACTGCTAGACTAGGCGTAGACACGCGAAGTTGAAAGCACCTAAAATAGAGAGAGAAAATGAAAAAAATGTGCGTAACATGATGGTAAGGTAGTGGACAACAATGAATTAGAGCTTAAAAATGGTATGGAGCTGGTGGTTAAAATAGGAAAAGAAAGAGATTCTTGAGATTTTTGCCAAATTGAGGTAAATATTGCATTACTTGATATGATTAAGCGAGTACCTCGCTATGTGAAGTTTCTTAAAGAGTTGTGTATGAAAAGAAAGAAACTTATAGGTGGGGGAGAATGTCTCCATCGTGCACCAAAGTGCAAAGACCAATGTATGTTTGCTATTTCTTGTCAAATAGCCTCCCTAAGTATGAAGAAAGCTACGTATGGTCTAAGAGCATCTATTAATGTCATGCCTAAGTCCATTTATTTTGCTTTGAATGTGGGAACCAGGAAAGTAGGATGTTTGCAAGAAATAGGAGTTGTTGTTCAATTAGCTAATAGGTCTTTGGTTTATCCTGAAGGTGTCCTAAGAGATGTTTTAGTGTGAATAGATGATTTGGTCTTTCCTGCTAATTTTTGTGTGCTTGATATGAAGGAAGATTCATCTTCTAAGTCATGTGAAATTCTACTAGGAAGACCTTTCCTTAGTGCAACTAGGACTAAAATTGATGTGCACGAAGGTGTTCTCACTATGGAGTTTGATGGAACATTGTTAAATTTGATATTTATAATGACACGAAAAATCCTAGTGAGGTGTCTTTTGTTTTTGCTTTGTAAATGATTAATGATAATAAGCTAAGTGTTATTTCTTGTGAAAGTCTCCCTATTAAAAAGCTGAAAGAATTTAAGAAGAATTTTGCATGTAGCACTAACTTGCAGAAACCAGAAACCAATTGCCATGCAGGGGAATTGAAAAAAGCCAATGAAAGAAACTCAAAACTAATTGAATCCACCTATGGTGGATAAGAGAGGTGCACATAGAAAGTTACAGCCTAAGAGTTGGAAAAAAAGAAAAAAGAGAGGTGCACATAGGAAGTTGCAGCCTAAGAGTTGGAAAAGAAGAAAAACAACGCTCATGAGAAGGCAAAAATCCGCAATGAAAAGAAAAAAACCTTGCAAGAAAAAGTTATTGCCGGAAAGCAATTTTTTATTAGAAAAAAGTTTTATATTATCACTCTATTTTTAAATTGTTTCTCGATAATCCACGGACTAGCTAGGTAGGTCCTTTTGTTATTACTAAATTGTTTTCTTGTGGAGCAATTGAAGTGAAGGGTTTGAGCAATGACAAAGTCATCAAAGTCATGGACATTGTTTGAAACCTGTCCGTGAGAGAATTAAGCTGAAAAAGCCTCAGAATAAAGCTTAGATTAATTGACAATGTCGAGCGAACAACGTTAAACAAAGGTGATAGTGGGAGGCAACCCACAGAGTTAGAAATTTTCAATTTTTGAGTTTTCTAGTGTTTCTAGTTGGTTTCCAATTTTTACATTTTTTTCTAATTTTTAGGAATTTTTCTATTATTTTTTTATCACCTTCTTCCTTTGAAATCTGAACTTTGATCTAAATGTGTTTTATGAAGGCTGTGATGTTTACAAATAGGAGTTGCCTTGGAATTTTGGTGAGTTTTTGAGCTAATTTCTAAAAAAATGGTGTATAGGGGGCTTAGGCGTGCGCATGTAAAAGCATAGGGTTTGTTTTATAATATTGCCTTTATAGTAAAAACCTTATCCTCCCATTTATTTGAAAGCCCTAACCCCTTCTTCTCTTATAGAGTTGCCACCCCACCACAATATCCTACATAACTACCACTTAAAGCCTCCTATTCTTCACAAATCCTCCATACACATCTCATAAATCCTCATGGGGAAGAAACAAAATTACAATAAAGGTGCCATCTTCACCCCTTATTGCGAGAAGGACCTGAAGTAAGAAGCAAAAGTCACTACCTCCACCTTCGCCCAGGGCAACGTCGTAACACTCCTAGCACCGTACGCGTGTCTATTGGGGTAAAAACCCCTCCCTACCACATTAAAACAACCCTCCTATACCAAAAATTGCCATACCTAACCCTGTTACCCCAAACCTCACCCCACCCACGACCTCCCATGGCGAAATGGCAGCCACCGGTGGCCGACCAGAGGTGGTGATGCATAGCCAAGCACTACCTTAGCCCATAAGTTGCTCCCCAACTCACTTTTTCATATAGTAGGTCCTAGATTCAAGGTACCCAACCTCGCATGCTCCAAATCCTAATTTTTGCAAAGTATTTCACTTCGTTTTTCAGATTTGATGCTACAAAAGAGATATTTTGTGACCTTTACATTCTTGAAATTTTTACATGTTGAGATTTTGGAACTTTTTGTGCTTCAAGAATATGGTTGATGGACTTTGTGGTAATTTTGGTTGAATTTCTTACTTGGAGATTGTATATTATGATTACTATGAATTTTTTTGGAAGTTTTATGCAAGAATTAGGGATGTTTATCATGAAAAATACATTTTTAATGCCCCATGCAAATTTATTTTGAAAGATTTGGGTGTTATTTTGGCCTATAAATCATCAGGGTTAGATGAAAAAAAGTATTGATGAATACTTGCATAACAACTGGATAATTTTTTAGATGAGAATTGATCTGATTCATGATTGGATTTAATCAAAAAGGGGAGGAAGATGCGTTTCTTTATTTATGCAGATCAAAGCTTCAAAAGTTGAGGAATCCCGTTGAGTACCATGGCCTTACTTGGATGAATGATAGCTAGTTTCACCATCTCCTACACCTCTTTTAAGGGAAGTCCTCTCGTTTTTTTAATTTCCTTAACTTTGTTTTATCTTTTATTTTATTGTTTTCTTTTATTTACACATTGAGAATAATGTGCGTGATAAGTGTGGGGGAGGAATGCTTCCTTTTAGTCCTTTATTTTGAGTCTTTTTTATGCTCGGATCTGTTTTTACTGTGGTATATTAGGTCTATGAATATATGTGTTATATTTAGTGTTGGTTGAGTCTTCTTGAGCCTTCATGAATGGAAAAAGAAAAAAGAAAAAAAGAGAAAAACCAGAAAAATGACAAAAAAATATTTTTGGTCAAGCATTTTCTAAAAATGTTTCTTTTAGAGTCCTTTAATGTCTTTGGTTTCATGTTTCTTTGAGTTTCTAAAAGTCAAACTAGTAAGACACTGAAAGCTCTTTTGTCAAATCGATTTCCTTTTTACTCAACATTCTTTGTGAATATGCCACCTTTTTTGGGAAAAGTCTAATCCCCATACTCAGGAAACTTGTTTTGGTTGCAACGGTAAGTTGGTATATGCGTCAAATCCATCCCCATTGTATTTAGTTCCTTAATAGTTACTTTGAACATGCCGTGCTTGAACCTTGCTTAATCTTAACTCGGGATTAAAAATGTGCATGTGCTTAAATTGGAGGCCAATGCTTAGTTTGAGTTTGATGGGTACTTGCCTTGATTTATTTTTGTGGTAAAATTATGATAAGTGCGTGCCTAGGAAAGTTGTGTTAGGGTCGAGGTCACTCTTGCAAAGGTGCTGAAAGTCAAAGTATGAAAAAAGGCACATGAAATTAAATTAAATTAAATAAGCGCCTTCTTACTCCATTGGTCCTCCAAAAAAATGAAGGGGGACCATGAGTAAAGCTAAAAGCCATTTGGAATTGTGACCAACTGGGTAACCGAGGGCATCCATCAGAAATGTTTGTCATCGTGTAAAAAGGTTGAGTGACATTCTAGACAAATCATGAAAGTTATAAATGTGTATGCAAAGTGAATAAAAGCAGTTGAAGTGATCTAGTCTTCCAGTAGCTGGGCCCAAGCACTAACTTATTTTTCTTGAGGAAAATTGCACAACGGGACAAGTGCTTTTGAATTCTCTTCTTTGTATTGGCATAATCATACTTGGTTTGTGTGTGTTTTAATTGGCGCATGATTCATTTACATAGTGTTTAGGTGCTATCTGGGTAACTTATATGTGTAATAGTGATTGTTTTGTCTTGCTAGAAATTGACATACATTTGTTTTCCTTCTCATGTTTCTTTGAGTTGTGGTGGAGAGACTTTTGAAGGTTTGTGTGCCTATATTTGTTTTGTGAGGAGGTTGGGTTATTTTGAAACTTGGTGAAAATTTCTAGTGGAATTCTTTTTGGTAAATACTAACTATGGCCATGATTTCTTATTGTGGAATGTTTGTTTTGGCGGATTCTTTTGTTGAAAAGTTGGGTGTTTGAAAGCTTTTTGGTTGGGTCAAATCTTGTCAATTAAAGTGCCGCGAAATGCTTTTGAAGTCTAAAGCTTTTTTGTGTTGAAAAGTTGAAGCATTGCATGATTGATGAGGAAGAAAGTAGCTTGGTTTGTGCATTTAAGAAGCACTTTGAGAAGTAGAGCCTTGATTGCTGCATGTTTTAATTGTGTTTGGCAATGTGTGCCTTATGAAACAAGCTAATGGTTTGTAAAGAAAAGTGTAGAACATTGGTTTTATACTAGGGAATGTTGCATTGCTTCATGAGTATACTTGCTCCTAGGTTTTGAAATGTTAGCATTTGATCTTTGCAAGGCATTACTTGTGGTCATCTTGCATGAGAAATCTTTGTTCTTAACTGAATCCATGCTTGAGGGCAAGTATGGTTTAAGTGTGGGGGAATTTAATAAGTCCGAAATAAGCTTTTAATTCATAGTTATTTGCACTTAATTCTGGAATTAGATACTCCTTTATTGGTGCTTTATATGTGTTTTTACATGTTTATACTTGGAAAAAGAAGGTAAATGCATTATATATGGATTCAAAGGCTTTCTAGATGCATTTGTAGTTGATAAAATTGACTCTGCCATCTTGAAAAATATCGTGCAATTCCTATGCGGGATTGACCAAACTTTGACTAAGATTGGAGATATTTTTACAACACTTCTAGAAAAAAAATCGCAGTGAAGAATTGCCATATTTTGGAAAGGAAGGAGATTAATTCTAGATGACTTTTATTTCATTGAGAATTGCAATTAAGGATTTTTACTTTTTTATTTTTCTTAGCTTTTAAAGAGTTTCCTTATCCAATAGGGACTCTAGTTAGGAATTTTTCCTTTATATTATCTTACATATGATTCATAGGGGGTCCAGACTTTATTCAAAAAATATTTTCAGGTACGTCTCTAATGACGATGGAATTCTAAGTTTCTTTCTAGTCAAGGGTTAATCTAGATTTTGATTCTTTAATTCCGTGAGATTTAACTGATTCTATCCATTCACACTTATTTTTTTATTTATGTGTTTATTATTTTAAGAATTAATATTGTCTTGTAATTGTTTAATTTGTCAGCGATTAGTCAATTGCTTGACAATAGGTAGCCAAATAGATTAATTCAATTAATCTAAGAATAATA
This sequence comes from Cordia subcordata, assembly GCA_028554755.1. Taxonomy (NCBI): domain Eukaryota; kingdom Viridiplantae; phylum Streptophyta; class Magnoliopsida; order Boraginales; family Cordiaceae; genus Cordia; species Cordia subcordata. The sequence continues at coordinate 8,185,006 of JAPTOF010000010.1, read as the reverse complement.
GTAACCAGGTCTCCTATATAAACACATATTCTAACTGAGCGATTACTGTAAGAGAATCGACTTTCAGAGTCAGATCTTTCTAAAACTTAGTACTGCCATTAGATAGACCCTGCGGGCATCTGTAGAGGTTAAACCATCTAATAGGTATGGCGATAGGGGAAAAAATAGTAGAAGTTTTAAACCATTATCAATACTGTAAGGAAAGATAAGGTTGTTAGGTTGTGCCGATGACTATAACTGATTTATCAAAATAGATGGAAGTTATCGCTGCATTTAGGACAGAATTGTAGACCAAAACTGAGATTAAACCTGAGGCTAAACTTAATTCCCATTGAATTCTCGTTTAATATTAATTTTTTAGCGTTTATTTAAGTCTAAGTCTCATTCATACCTTTAATTTTATTATTATTTTTTTCTATTTTATGCGTAGTTATGTAAATCCACTTAGTGGTCCAGTGTGTTAGACAGTTTTGTTTATTTTGCTTTTTTGCATTAACAACCCCTCTTCTTTAATTATGGTTTATTTGATTAATCTACTTGACATAATTAGCTTATCTTAATCTCCTAGTCACCATGGATTCGACGTCTTTCTCATCACGTACTCAAATTAAATTTGCCACGTAAGAAATTGGAATTTTATTTTTGGCGGTTTCAACGCCCATTACTAAGTGAAGCTACAAATCAATTAGGATGGGATGTATGTGGTGTTGAAAATGGGAAATCTATCTTTGCTGGATTTCCTTTTTCTTAAAATTTAGATTATGTCTTTTTGTGAATTAAATTTAGATTATGTAATTCTTATGCATGTTAGTCAAAAATACCTAATAAGATTACTAGAAGGTGTGTTTGCCTTTGCTTAATCTATGATATCTGAATCACATAACGTCATTCACAATGGCTGTCACAATCAGTTTTCAATATATGCTATATTTCCACTTTGAATTACTAAAAAGATTTACTATGATCTCATATTTCACCAAATGAAAGTATTCTTTCTATTTTATTTTTTGATGTATTCACAGGAATAAATCAATGTTTATCCAGAGGATAATTGAAGAAGTTGTATGTAGACTAAACCTTACGTACTTGGCCATTGCTGTCTATCCCGTTGGAATAGATCCTTGTGCTGAAGAAGTATTTTCACTTTTAGGCATTAGTTTGTGTTCGCTTGATTGGCATTTGTAGAATAGGCGGAATAGGGAAAACAGCTATTGCAAAAGCTGTATATAACAAAGTCTTTCATCTATTTGAAGTGTGAGCTGTAAAGCTCATTTGAGCTTGTGCACAAGTAAAAAAAAAAATAATCAACATTTGCTAGAGATTAACCTGCATGAAATCTTAACATAGCATGCAAAAGTTAAAATTGCAAATCTTGCATTAACATACAAGAGCAAAGACGGTGCATTGGGAATGGAAGGAGAAAGTAAAGTCCTCACAAGCATTTAAGATCAAGTTGAAAATGAATTGCACCTATGGTAATAGGGTTGTAAATTTTGTCAAGCACTTTTAAAATCCTTTTTCCAACTTTGCCTATAATTACCTGGGGATAGAAGAAGGCAAAGCATCAAACCAAGCAAGAAGTAATAAACCTTAGAGAGAAAATAAGTTGGGTTTCTCTTAGTGTTCTTATTTCTTCCACTTGATATATAGTAGTGTGAGAGTGAATTTCTCCTTATTATAAGAGAGTAAAATAGTTCTCTCTTTATTTTCGAGAAAAGGTTGTAGAACTTTTACACATAGTGAAATCCTCTTTACTTGCCTGTGGTTCTTTTCTCTTGATTAGTTTGAGGGTTTTTCACGTAAAATTCTTGGGGTATCAATTATCCATTTTTCTCATTTCCTAATTTAGTTGCATGATTTTGTTTCAGCAACCTTATCATTTCATTGTGCCACACCCTAATTGTGGTATTAGAGCCACGAGTTGAGAGTATTGTTACTATTCACATATTACTATATACAATTATGGGTCATCACTCTGTTACTATTCACATATTACTATATACAAATATGGGTCATCACTTTATACTGTTCACATATAGTATTGTTCACAGTGAAATAGTAGGGAAACGTTTAATTCTAAAACCAAATTGTTATCAACACTACGACAGCAAAATACGAAATAAAGAAGTTCAATGGGAGTAATTTCTCCATGTAGAAATTGATGATGAAAGCCATTGTGAGAAAGGATAACTGTCTTGTAACGATTGAAGGTAGGCTAGTAGGGGTGACTGACAAAAAGTGGAAAGAAATATACGATGTTGCTATGGCCAATTTGCATCTGGCATTAGTAGATTTGGTGCTATCAAGCATCGAGAAGAAAAAGTTAGCAAAAGAAATTTGGAATACGCTAACTAAATTATACAAGGTCAAGTCACTTCACAAAAAGATCTTCTTAAAGAGAAGACTTTATACTCTTTGAATAAGGGAGACTACACCAGTTACAAAACATATCAATACCTTAAATATGCTATTTTCTCAACTCACTTCATTGGGTCATAAAATAGCAGAGCTTGAACATGTGGAGATCTTACTTTAAAGTCTAACTAACTTGTATGATCAACTTATCATCAACTACACCAACAATGTTCTCACTGATAGTCTAATCTTTAACGACATCATAGCTACTACTCCGGAAGAGGAGTCCAGGCACAAAAGTAGGAAGGACAAACTAGAAAGCTCAAAACAAGCAGAGGCACTAATAATGACGAGAGACAGATCAACACAATGTGGCTCAAGTGGGAGTCACAATCATAGTAGATCAAAATCCCAAAGCAAGAAGAATATCAAGTGCTATTACTGTGGCAAGAAAAGGCACGTCAAGAAGGATTGTTGGTGTAACAAGACAATTCCTAAGGTCACCAACTCTCATGAATGTGTTACGAATACTTTCGGTGATAGAGACGTCTTCTACGATGAAGCAATAGCAACTTCTAAAGGTAGAAATAAGCTCACTGATGTATGGATAATGCATTCGAGAGCGATATGGCACATGACCTCGTGTCGAGAATGGTTCCATATATATGAACCATGCTCTTGAGGATCTGTGTACGTGGGTAATAATCATGCCTTAGAGATTCTTTAAACTAGTACCATTAAAATATAAATGTACAATGGTATAGTTTGCACCATTCAAGGAGCACAACATGAAGGGCTTGAAGAAGAATCTGTTGTCTCTAGGACAACTGGATGACCTTGGCTATAAGAACCATATTGAGAATGGGGTCATGAAAGTCGTCAAAGGCGCGCTTGTGGTGATCAAGGCAGAAAAGATCGTGATAAATCTATACATACTTCTGGGAGATATGTTGCAAGAGGCAGATATATCAATTGCATCAACTAGCCAAGAAGAATCAATGGTAATGTGGCATCTCAGACTTGACCACATGCCCAAACAAAGTTTGAAGATTCTCGTAAAACGTAGTCTCTTACTCGAGCTCAAGTTGGTAAACTTACTAATGAGCATTGTTTGGCTAGTAAGCAGCATAGATTACCTTTTAGGTGATCTACTGCTAGAAGCAAACATGTTTTGGACTTGATTCACTCAAATGTATAGGAATCATCGATTTTATCCCTAGAGAGAGCAAAATACCTTGTATTGTTCATTGATGACCACTCCGGGAGATTGTCAGTGTACTTGATCAAGAACAAGTGAGATGTGTTTCAAATATTTAAAGAGTACGAAGCACAGGTGGAACTTGAATCCGATGAAAAGATCAAGTGTTTGAGGATAAACAATGGAGAAGAATACACTGACGGGAGTTTTTTGGCATTTTGCAAGCAAGAGGGTATTCAGAGACAGTTCACAGTTCCATATACACCTTAGCAAAATGGAGTTGCTAAGTGGTTAAACATAACTCTACTTCAAAGAATGAAAATGGCATTGGAAATTGTAGGTTTAGCCAAGTCATTCTAGGCAGAAGTAGTCAAAATTGCTTGTTACCTAATAATCGGTCACCGTTAACGGCAATTGGGTTGAAGACACCAATGGAAATATGGAAGGGTGAACCTGCAGATTATTTTACTTCACATGATTTTGGATGCCTTGCATACGTGATGTATAGTTTCCAAGAAAGAACGAAGTTGAATCCAAAGTCTAGGAAATGCATATTATTAAGGTATGCTAATAGTGTTAAGGGGCATTGCCTATGAAATCCTATTGACCACAAGGTTATCATTAGTAGAGATGTGATTTTGCAGAGAGTAAACTACAAAGTGAAAAAAGGTGACATCAGTTAAAAGGAGACTACTGGTGAAAGTTGAAGATAAACTAGAACAAGGAGACGCTTCTTCTAAAGCAGCACTATGGCACGAGGAACAAGAACTAGATAAGGCCGAGGTTACAGAAGTCTGACGTTCGTTGCGTTAGACAACAAGACCAGCATGGCACTCAAATTATGTTATAACAAGCAATGTTGCATACTATCTTCTAACAAAGGATGAAGAACCATCAACTTATCATGAGGTTATAAGTAGCCTCGATGTTGCATTGTGGGTAACAATAATGAAGGAAGAGATCAAAACCTTGCATAGAAACAAGATGTGGGAAGTTGTTCTATTACCGCCAGGAAGGAAAGCCATCGGCAATAAATGGGTTACAAGATCAAACAAGATAGCAATGATAAGGTGGAACGACAAAAAGGTATTGACTTCGATGAGATATTTTCTCCGGTGGTTAGACTTACAACTGTTAGAGCAATCCTGGCTATGTGTGTTGTGTTCAATTTACATCTAGAACAATTAGATATAAAGATGACTTTTCTTCATGGAGAACTGGAAGAAGAGATTTATATGCTCTAACTAGAAGGATTTGTTAAGAAAGGAAAAGAAAACTTGCTTTGCAGGTTAACCAAATCTCTGTATGGTCTAAAGCAGATGCCAAAGTATTGATACAAGAGATTTGATTCCTTCATAATTAGCCTCGGGGACAATAGACTCACGCAGACCATTGTACGTATTAAAAGAGGTTTGGAAATGACAATTTCGTTATTCTGCTATTATACATGGATGATATGTTGGTTGCAGGCCCCAGCAAAGATTGTGTCTAAGAATTAAAGGCACAGTTGACTAGGGAGTTTGACATGAAGAATTTGGGACTAGCATACAAGATTTTAGGGATGCAAATTCACTGAAACAAAAAAGGTAGGAAAATATGGATTTCCTAAAAAAACTACTTCAGGAATGAAATCTCAACCCTGCTTACTGTCAACTACAAATTATTATCAAGTATGTGCCTTAGCAATGAAACAGAGATGATGGATACGTCTCGAGTACTGTATAGCAGTGGGAACTCTCATGTTCACTCTGATATGTACAAGACTAGATATTGCTTAAGTTATTGGTATGGTTAGTCAGTTCCTAGCGAATCCTGGTAGAGAGCATTGGAATGCTGTTAGGAGGACTTTGAGATATATTTAAAAGACCTTAGATGATGCATTATGTTATAGAGGATCAGAATTTGCTTTCAAGGGCTTTGGCAATTCAGATTTTGTAGATGATTCCAATAAATGGAAGTCCACTACTGGCTATGTGTTTACATTTGCGGGAGGGGTGGTGAACTAGGTATTCAAGTTACAGACTATTGTGGCACTTTCTACAATAGAGGCTGAGTATATCACAGCTACACATTCTCGTAAAGAAGCAATTTAGATTCAAAGGTCAATGAAGGAACTCAAGCACGAACAAGAAAAAATTTCCCTTTTTATTGTGACAGTTTAAGTGCCTTACATATTGCAAGGAATCCGGCCTTTCATTCCAAGGCGAAGTACTTAGGTGTTCAGTATCACTTTGTTCGTGAAGTAGTGAAGGAAGGAAGTGTGGACATGCAAAAGATTCATACTACCAAGAACGTAGCAAATGTTATGACGAAGCCGATCAACATTGATAAGTTTGTCTAGAGTAAATCCTCTTGTGACCTAGCAGAGACGTAACCAACATGGAACTGACAAGTTTGGAAAGATTTGAAGGATAGTTTAAACTAAGCTTAAGTAAGAGATTGTGAGCTGTAAAGCTCATTTGAGCTTGTGCACAAGTAAAAGCAAAAGTTAACATTTGTTGGAGATTAACCTATATGAAATCTTTACATAGCATGCAAAAGTTGATTGCAAATCTTGTATTAACATACAAGAGAAAAGATGGTACATTGGGAATAGAAGGAGCATGCAAAGTCCTCACAAGCATTTAAGATCAAGTTGTAAATGAATTGCACCTATGATAATAGGGTGATAAATTTTGTCAAGCTCTTTTGAAATTTTTGCTCCAACTTTGCCTATAAATACCCAGGGATTGAAGAAGGCAAAGCACCAAGCCAAGCAAAAAGCAACAAACATTAGAGAGAAAATAAGTAGAGTTTCTCCTAGTATTCTTATTTCTTTCACTTGGTGCATATATATATATATATATATATATATATATATATATATATATATATATTAGTGTGAGAGTGAGTTTCTCCTAATTATAAGAAAAAATAAGATAATTTTGTCCTTATTTTGGATAGAAGATTGTAAAACTTTTACACATAATGAAATCTTCCTTACTTGCCTGTAGTTATTTTTCCTCAATTTGTTTGAGGGTTTTTCACGTAAAATTTTTTGTGTCTCAATTATCCATTTTCTCATTACCTATTTTAGCTTTATGATCTTGCTTTGGAAACCTTATCGTTCTACTGTATCACACCCCAACATAAAGGATATTGTTTTCTTGCATATGGTAGAGAAGTTGCAAAAAGAGCCAATAGAACTTCTTTCAAAAAATCTAAAGAGAGAGTGTAATAAGATTGGCAATGTTGCTGAAGGGGTTAATCTCATAAACAAAAGATTGCAGGCCAAAAGAGTCTTTATCGTCATAGATAATGTGGATCAATTAATCCTATTAAACAAATTAGCAAGAAGCTGTAAGTGGTTTGGTTCAAGAAGCCAGATTGTTACAAGAACCAAAGATAAGCACTTGCTAGATAAAGTTAAAGTATGTTAGAAGTACAAGAGGATTGAATTGGTTGCAAATGAATCTTTAGAGTTCTTTAGTTGGCATGCTTCCAAAAAAACTTCCCCAGTAGAAGAATATAAAGAGCTCTCATGTGACATTGTATGCTATATTGAAGGGCTTCTTTTAGCTCTTGAAATTTTGGGCTTCCATTTATTAGGAAGAACTGTGCTAGTATAGGAAAGTGCAATTAAAAAACTTCAACAAATCCTTGATAACCAAATTCAAGAAAAGGTCAAAATAAGTTTTGATGGCCTAGATAGTATCAAAACAAATGTTCTTGATATTGAATGCTTTTTCATAGGAAAAAAGAAAGAATATGCCATCAAGATATTGGACAGTTGTGGCTTCTACCCTAAAATTGCAATTAGTGTCCTAACAAGCAGATTCCTACTGAATGTGGATAAAGGCGATAAGTTGAGGATGCACGACCTAGTTCAAGATATGGCAAGAAATATCATTCACCAAGAGTCTCTTAATGAGCCAGGAAAATGTAGCAGATTGTGGTTTTATGAAGATGTATGTAATGCTCTAGCAAAACAAAAGGTATAACATTACATTTGGCTTTTAGAGTTCTCAATCTTTATTTCTTCTGTTGATTTAGGGACACGTGGCATCACAACTCTAGCATAATCTTGCACATGGTTGTAACCTTGGACAGTCACATAAATACTTGTATGGCACCAAATTTGATCACTAAACTGTCTCTCTTTTTCCTTTGTCTTTGAAAAACTTGGGAGCTGGAGCAATTGAAGGCATGTTCTTGGTCATACCAGAGTTACAAGATAAACAATTTAGTATTAAAATGCTTTCTAAGATGGATAAATCTACAACTTGTTAAAATTAATCATATCCATCTTCATGGAAGTTACAACCTTTTATCTAAGGAACTAAGTGGCTCTATCGGGAGCACTACCCTTTAACATGCTTACCTCTCAAGTTTCAATTAGAAATTTTGGTTTCTTTAAATATGCAGCATAGCAACTGCAAGGATGTCTGGCAAGGTAAAAAGGTATATCATCTTTTGTATGTTTGAGATTTCAAATAGACATCCTTGTACCTATTATGTACTCAAAGAGTGGGAAAAATATCTTCTCAGTTTTTGTTCATGATAGGCCTTGGCTAACTTGAAGATCCTAGATCTTTATCATTCGCAATCTCTCACCAAAACTCCAAACTTCAATGGAACACCTTTACTTGTGAAATTACTTCTTGAAGGTTGTAAAAGTTTGAGAAAGATTTACCGTTCAATTACACTCCTGAATAGACTTGTTCATTTGAATCTCAAAGACTACAATAAACTAAGGTAGCTTCCCAACAGTATTTGCAAGGTAAAAGCCCTTGAGTATTTAAATTTCACTGATTGCATGAAACTAAACCAGTTGCCTAAGGACATGGGATATATGGAGGGCTTGAAAGAACTTCTTGCAGGTGGAATAGCTATTAAGAGACTGCCCTATTCAATTGGATTTCTAGATTCTTAAAAATGTAGCTCTGCAAGGATGCAATAGCGAGAAAATAGCCAAATTGTTGTTGTTAGTCTTTTCTTCTTGGACATCACCAACAAATTCCATTGTGAGATTCCTACCAAATTCCATTTTAGGTTTACACTCAATGAAAGAGTTGCATCTTTCCAACTACAACTTGTTTGATAGAGATATTCCTACTAAAACAAGGAACTTATCATCATTGGAAGCATTGGATTTAACTAAAAATAACTTTTATAGCCTGCCATTCACCCTCTCTGAACTATTTAAGTTAAACTTTCTTTGGTTGGGTGACTATGGGAGCCTTTGATCAGTCCCGCAAATTTCTACCCAATCTATACAACCTATCTATCAATAATTGCACATCACATGAAGTGTTAGACCTGTCGAGCTTTAGTAAATTGCAAGTCATTTTTCTTGATTTGTGTAGACTATGTGAAATTCACGGCCTAACGAACTTTAAATTTGCATCTCCTCTGGGTCTACATAGTTATACTAATCTGGCAACTATCTCCTCTGGGTCTCTCTCTCACTCTTAGAGCCCTAGACATAGGCATGAACTAATCAATAGAATAAATGGCATATTACCCCCTATAGTACGGCATAAGTGCACAATACTCCCCTGAAGTCCCAAAACTATCTGATTACCCCCTTGAACTTTTTAAACATGTGCTCACTACCCCCTCGCCATCTGTTTTCGATTAGTTTTGACGGAAATTGAATTCTACGCACATGTGTAGCGTTTTTCATTGCATAATATATATAAAAACTAAATATTTTGAATCATTTAAACTCTTACACTTTTTATAAAAACGCTTAACTCATTCACTCCCTGAAAACTCAAGGGGGTAATTTTGAGACTTCAGGGAAGTATTGCGCACTTATGCCAGACTACATGGGAGTAATATGTCATTTACTTTATATATTATGCAATGAAAAACGCAATACATACACAATACATGCGCGTCGACTCCAACTTCCGTCAAAGCTAACCAAAAACAGACGGCGAGGGGTAATTTGCATACGTTTAAGAAGATCGAGAGGGTAATCAGATAATTTTGAGACTTCAGGGGGTTATTGCGCATTTATGCCAGACTACAAGGAGTAATATGCCATTTACTCTAATCAATATGGAACTAATATCTTTCGTGATTCAATTGAAATAGAGACAACTACCCTTGCACGTTGAACTTGTGACAGCTAAAGTACCACGAACATTTAGTTATCAAAATACAGTGATGTGTTTTGACATGCCAATAGATATGAAGAATAAATTCCTGGGAATGCTTCTTTGTGTTATCTATCTAGTGGAGGAAATAAGTGAAGTGACTGATACTTCTATTGCTATTGTACGTGATAAAACTCATGGTGTAAAAGACCGTTGATCATTTTTATATGCTAGTTCCTTGAGTACTACCAAAGAACATTCATGGATAGGCTACATGCCAAAAGGGTCACTTGATCTTCCATTCAATGGTGGACAAACAATGAAGGTCTTTGTCAAAACAAATCCAAACTTTGAAATAAAAAAGTTAAGGTTTCATCTATTCTTCTCTCTCTCTCTTCTCCAATCAAGTTTCAAGAGCAATGTGATTCTCAAACTTTGGGGCAAAATAGACTCTTTAGTCTATTAAGATTTATTAGGCATTATAGTCTAATGAAGCCATATAAATTTTGGAGAGGAATAGCAGAACTTCAGTTGCTCATTAAGTTAGAGACCCACATGTATTGACCCCCTCAATATAAGTTGGTTGAATCTTTCCACTTGCTATCTACTGTCTATCAGGTCTCTTGATAAGTTCAGTTTTTTTGCCTTTTCCAATATTTTTATTTTTATTTCCGCAGAAATGCTTTTATTGTAGCTGAGAGTAAAGTGAACTACTTGGCTTTGTCTTTGTAAATTGTAATACTTGCTAATTGAATGTTTTGATTATCTAATAGATACTTTTATTTTCAATATAGCTCTTTTTTATATCTCAAATGGTAGATAAAGTTTGGTTGGGAGCATAGGTTCATATTTGAATGTTCTGAAGACCGATGATTCCTAGATGCTACAATATGGAAGGCTTGAGGGACGGTGTCAGAAAATTCTTTTATTGGTGTCAATATAAAAATAATTAATATATAGAAAAATTTGAATATTTTTTAAAAATATAAATGATGTAATTCACCTTGACAGGGGGGTTTTATATTTTGAAAGCATTGAATTTCCATTTTGTTTTTAAAGCTATCAAATAAATTTCTTTCAATGAAAAGGGCGAAAAGTAAGTCATGGGGTCATAGAATATTTTAGTGGGGTCAAAATTAATTTTTTGAACATAATATGCGTAGCATTTAAAAAAAATGAATTGTAACATGCATATAAATTTTTTTTTTAAAAAAGTTGAGTGGTGTCTCTTTGACACCACTTTAAGTAATGTGGAGCCGTCCCTGATCTTAAGATAAATCACACAGAAGTAATATATTTTACAACTTGCTATTGATTCACTTACCTAAAAGTACTCAAGGGATAACAATATTTCCATAGTGATTTACCCTCACAATTCACTCTAGAAATAAATTCCTTAAAGAAGAATCATATCAAGAAAAACATCACTAAAAGAATCATATCAAGAAAAAATTAAGCTCAAGAAGGAAAGCCTCTACAAGTACTTCAGACTTATAAATTTCCATTCAAAGACGAGGTGTACAACCATAAGTAGAAGAATCAAATCAAGAAAAAACAAGGTATTGAGTGAATAGAAGCCAAACAAGGCATAGAATGGTGCATTAGGGAGACAGACAGTTGCTTAAACTCAATTTCTTACTTTTCTTTAAATATGTAGTCCAATGTTGATTGAAGTGAACCTTCAAGAGCTATCTACCATGGAGTGATTTGCAAAACCAATAGTGTTTCCAATATTGCAGTCCAAATTGACAATATCAAGCATCAATGATCATTGAGACTTGTTGAACTTATTGGTTTCAATTATGTTAGTTATGTTGTGATGATGCCATAATTGCATTGTATTAATCAATTACTATTATTGGAGTATATTGTACTCCTTATTTAGTAGCTAATCTAGTAAGGAGAAGACTACTGAAGCAAAGGCAATTGAGCAAAGAAAATGGAGCATGACGATTGAAGATTGAAGTTCTATGGAGCTTACTTGAAGATTTAGTATAGTTCTTCTTTCTTAACTTTTGGCAAATTGATCTTAGCACATAGGCAAATACTATGAGCTCGATAACTTATTGCATTGCATGCAGACTCATTCAATTTTGTTTATGTTTTTAGAATTTTTATACTCGATCATCTTTTCTTCTTAACATATATGCATCTATCATGTCTAGTATACTCTTCTACATCTTATCATTGTCATTATAGGAGATCATATAAATACACTTGCATGAAATTCCTTTTCCTGCAGAAATTAAGCCTTGAAGTTCATATCTTTGCATTATGGAGTTGCATGTACAATAGCAATTACTATTGCATTGGTAATTAACACTTTGTTATGTATATATATATATATACACATATATATACATATATATATACACATATATATACATATATACATATACATATATATATGTCTATATATGCATGGAATCTACTAGTAAAAGTGCATTATCTTGTATATAAGCTTTGTAAAGTAGGTACATGAGCATTCTTGTGTAAGATAGACACCTATAAGGTAATACTATTACATGTAGAAGCCATTTCATGCACAAAATCCAGAAAAATCATGTTGAGTGATAGTTTTAGCATTGCAGTTAATATTTTTGCGAGTTGGTTGGTGCAGCATTAATGAGATTTGATCTTACAAATATTTGGTGTCCTCTTGATCTATTAAAACTACAAAAAGTCGAGCTACTATTGACTTTTTGGTATGTAGCCGCATTTTGTGGTGTAGTAGGTACTACTTTTTCAGCTTTTCTGTAGGTATAGGCTGAGACAGCTAGTCGATTAGCTCAGTCAACCGGCAGAACCACAGAGCATTTTCTCTACTAGCTAAGCCAGGTGATCGATCAGTAGAGTTGACCTGTATGGCTTTTTGCTCTCTATTACTACTGACTGAGCTAAGGGACCGACTGGTACAATCAACTGGTAGTCTCTTTGAGCTATTTGAAACTTTGACTATTGGTTTTATCACTTTTTGGCATTATATATACCCTTTTCTCCTCCCAACTCAAATAACAACTTGATCAAAACACTTTTTGCAATCTAATAGCATTAAAGCTTTCTCTCTTGCTCATTTATCAGATTCATTACTATATTGATTGATTGCTTATTATTTGCATTCATTGATCAAGTTACTAAGAGCTCATAAATTACCTATTTACTTAGAGCAATATAGGAAGGTTTAAATACTTCTTGTACTCTTACTCTCAAAGAAGTCTTGTAAACCAAATTCCTACTATTCAGAAGTCTTGTAAACCAAATTCCTACTATTCTATTAGGTGAACACTTCACTCTTGGGTAGTATAGTCTGTGAGAAACTTTCTATTAAGAGTGACGGGTTGAAATCCTTAAGTATTGGGAGAATACTTATGGTCCTTGCAGTGAAGCAAGGTTTATAAACATTGTTTTATGCTTCTACAACCTACTAAGTAAGAAGTTGATTCACTAGTGGAGTTTCTGAAACCCTAAGGGAAGATCTTAGTAGTGGACAAGGCTCTCGTGAGTTCGAACCACTCTAAATCACTGTATTTGATTTTCTAACCCTAAATTCTCTACATTTCAAGTATTATTTTCATATATTGTATGTGTATTTGCTTGAAATCTTTGAGATGAGTTTTTAGTGCTTAATTGTGCCATTAATCCAATTTGTCTCCTCCCCCCCCCCCAATTGGATTCATTGTTTGGGCAACAAGACTATTCCCTACTTATTGCATCCCGAGTCCAGACCTGCAAACACACAAGCAACACTGGTGTTATAAGCATCCCAATAACTATTTGGTCATTTATATAATAAAAAAAAAAAGAAAGCATTTTTGTGGTTATTTTTGCTTAATAGATGCTTACTAATGGTAGCCATGCTTGTGCAGAAAGCACACAACGAAATAAGGCATGGTCAAGATCTTGTTTGATTAGAAATGAAAGAGTAAAAGATACACTTACAGCACATAACATTCATGCCAAGCAAAAAGGCAACAAAGAAAAGTCAACGGTAACATATATCTATCTTTCAATAATTACCTAAGATTTACCAAAAAATATTATGTAAAAGAGAAAATAAAGATTAGGAGCAACATCTATACATTATTAGTGTGTTTGGAATGATCTTATTTTAAGATACTTATCCTATTGAAATTTGGAGATATCTTATAAGATTTAAGATATCTTATCATATATACCATGCATTCTATAGTTGTAAAAAATAAGATAGGAATGATTGCTTATTTCTTATAAGATAAAAAGTATGGTTTTGTTTTAAATTTTCATAGGATGCATGATAAGATATCTTCAATCTTATAAGATTTACCCTCATTTTAATAGGATAAGTATCTTAAAATAAGGCTATAACAAACAGAGCATATATTAAAAATAATATATGTTTTTTAATTGTTTTCACGTATCATTATTTTATTTTTTTCCCCAAAAATATGTACTCCATCTTCCTATTCATTTAAAATTATGTCCTTACTTAAATCAGATTTTTTTTTATTTTTCCAACTTAAATATTCTATTTAATCAACCCCAAATTTCTCTTAAAATTGATTATTATTGCAAACATACCAAAAAAAGAAATTTATAAAATTAATCTTTTATCATGCCATAAACTATAAAAAGATCTATTCAAGTATTTATTTTCGGTGCATATTACATAAAGAAAGAAGTACCTGTCTTTTCCATCAATATCAAATATTCATTTTGTAACTTTTTTCCTCAATAAAATATTTACTCCATCATTTCCATCTATCAATAATGTTAAATTATTTCCATCATTTCCATCTATCAATAATTTTGTAATACATAATGTGAAAATCGATAATGTTAAATTAATCGTAAATTCCGTACGATGCAACGAGGTACAATTAGTATGAATGTGTTCATGGGCAACTCTGTTGGTCACTAGCCACAATTGTTAGTTCTTCTCAATTTTTCCTTTTTCCCTTTGGGTTAGGAAAATTGTTAGTCAGTATGTACTTGATCAATATTCCTTTGCAAGCTTTTGCGACATTGACGTGTGTATATATATATGTTTATTTCTCCGGAATATTTGAAAGGTGATAAAAATAGTATTTGTTTATCCTTTTCTTTGTTAATTAATTAATTTATTTTTTGAACAAAGAACTTGTATTAACTAAGACTATATTAGATCATTTCAAGTTTTTTTTTTTTCTTCTTCTTTTTAAAGCGAATCTATAGTGGTTTCCCATTTACGCTTATTGATGACTTAAACTTGAAACCTATAAATTCTAAACAAAGTATACTATCACTGAGCTACATCCTCTTGTCGATTAAAGTTATGCTTCTGGTGGTGTAACAATGCACATCTTTTATACTTTAGGTGGTCAATAACTAAACAATATTTGTGATGTAAAAATTCAAACATAAATTTATTTTTTTATTTCACTGGAGTATGTTACTACTTTAATTAGTTTGATCTGCATGGGATCAACGAGTGGGAAGAAAATTTCCTCAAAAAATTAGATGTTTCTTGTTGCTCATTCTCAGCCTTATTTGGTCTAGTCATCAGGACTAGGAAATATGAATCACCACAAAAATGGTCATATATTTGTCATTATAGTCAGAAACCACACCTGTTGATGCCACTAATATTTCTTGTCAAAGAAAAGTTCATCGGAAGACTTTTGAAGCTGAAGAATCGAGACTAAAGACTTTCAGAATGACTCTGTGAAGTCATAGCACTCAGCAGCAGGCAAAAACAGATGTTAGTTGAGAGCGACTGAGCAAGAAAGAAAGATTTTGTAGTACGTACTAAGTTCAAATTTTTCTTTCAAAAATACAATCGCTTGTAAGACTTACTCTAAGTTTCGTGAGCTCCTATTGCTTCCAAATTTGACTCTTTCTTGATATTGCTCCATGGCTGGCAATAAGACCCTGAACAATGTTTCCGTCTTCAACTGCTCGCTGGAATTACGATGTGTAGCTATATGGACTTTTTTTTTCCTCCATGTCCCTTGAATATCTCAAAGGTGATAAAAATCGTATTTGTTTATTCATTTTCTTCATTAATTTATTATTTGTTGAACAAAGAACTCGCATCAACTAAGGTTATAGTAGATCGTTTGAAGTCATACTTCTGGTAATGTAATAATGCACATCTTTTATACTTTAGGAAGTAAAAAACTAAACAATATGATGTAAAAAGTCAAACATAAATTTTAGAGTAAAATGTATTATACCATCCTGTAATCTACTATAAGTGCATAACGCTCCCCATAGTACCAAAAGTTCCACAACAAGTTTCTGTCGTGAGCAAAAGTTCCATGCATATCCCTACAGTCTAAACTCTCTTAACAGTATTAAAATTTATAGCAGAAAAAGACATTAATAGGCTTACTACACATGTTGATATATTGAGAATATTTTGCAATCAATTTAAAGGGGGCTAATGCAAAATTCTTTAGAAATAATATATGGATTCAAAAAATTCTTTTAGACGCTTAGAGGACTCAAGGATAAAATCGAATAAAGAGAACCCCTTAAAGGGGGAATCTTTAATCACAAATTTAGCAAATATCTAAAATTCAAACGTTTATTTAGTTAAAAAAATAAATTATTCCATATTAAAAATTTTCATATGATCGTTAAAACATATATCATAGGCTCCACCAGAACGTCCAACACAAAAGGTAATTAGTTCTAAGAAATTTAACACTCTAATAATTGATTCTACGCAGGTCTTCGGGTTTTCATAAGCTAGACTTACGCGTTTGTAAATGTTTATATAATCTAATGTAAATTTTGATGTCAGATGGGTAGATTGCATAATCCTTACGCCAAATGCATTGTGGTATTTTTTTTTTCTTTTTGCATTTGGTCAAACAAATAATTAAAAGTTAATTAGGCATTATTAATCTAGTATGACCAATTAAACTTTTTATTTTTGTTTATTGTTATACAAGTGTGTTTGACCCAAAAAAAAAAAAAGAAAATTAAATGAGTGGATAAGGCTATTAATGTCTTTTTGTTATAAATTTTAACACTATTAGAGAGTATAGACACTAAGGGTGTACACATGAAACTTTTGTTAAGTAGAAGGGTTTATTGTGGGACTTTTGGCAATTGTGTATTTATAATAAATTATAGGGGATCTAGTATATTTTACCCTAAATTTTATTTGTTTATTTCACCGGAGTGTGTTAGTAATGAATTAGTTTGATCCGTATGGGATCAACCAACGGGAAGAAAATTTCCTCGAACTTAGATGTTTCTGGTTGCTCATTCTCAGCCTTGATTATATAATCATCAGGACTAGCCAGGAAATCTAAACCATGACAAAAATGGTCATGTATTTGTCATTATTGTCAGAAATCACACCTATATATATTGATGCCACCTAATCAGTGTATCTCCAATTCTAATATTTCTTGTCAAAGAAAGATTCAACGGAAGACTTTGAAGCGGAAGAAACAAGAATGAAGACTTCTAAAATGCTTTGAAGTCACGGCACTCGGTAGCGGGTAAAAATAGAAGTCACGGCACTCAGTAGCGGGTAAAAACAGATGCTAATTGAGAGCAGGTGAGCAAGAAAGATTTTCTAACACGAAAATATCTATCTATATAAGTTTAAAATTTTCTTTTAAAACTACAGTCGTTTGTAAGACTTACCCTAAGTTTCATTGTGTCTAAAAGCTCCCGTCGCTAACAAATTGAACTATTTCTTGATATTGCTTCATGGCTGGCAATAACAACCTGAACAATATTTCCTCATCTTCAACTGCTTGCTGGAATTACGATGTTTTTATAAGCTTTAGAGGTGAGGATACAAGAAAGAACTTCATCGACTATCTCTATACTTGTTTAGTTCAGGCTAATATCCACACCTTCAAGGACGATGAAGAATTGCCAAGAGGAAAAGAAACTTCAGATGAACTTCCGAAAGTAATCCAGGAATCAAGATCTTCTATTGTAGTTTTCTCGAAAAATTATGTTTCTTCTAGGTGGTGTCTTGATGAGCTCTTGAAGATTCTCGACTGCAGAAAGGCTAAAGGGCAATTAGTCCTTCCTATATTTTATGACATTGATCCATCTGATGTACGTAAACAGAGCAGGAGTGTGGCAGAAGCATTAGCTGAGCATGAAAAACATTTAGGAAATGAAGTGGAGAAGATTGTGAAGTGGAGAAAGGCACTAACCGAAGCTGCAAATCTTTCAGGATGGGATATTTGCAGTGTTGAAAACAGGTAATCTTTAATGGGCTTCTTTCCTATGCACTATTTTTTTGGAAACTCTGTTCAGCATAATTGATTGTTTAAGAAATTGATATGTGTTTTGATAATTATTGTATTTGAGTGATTAAAAAATAACTATTTAACTGCCTTTTGTAAAGATGTGTTCTATAAAACTACTCGCTAAATTACCTGATAAATTTAAAATGACCAGGAGACCAATATGACCTTAGTAATGATATTACCATTGCTGTTGTTTATTCTTATTATTGAAATAAAATAATATATCATTGTTATTATTATTATCTTACTATTGGATAAGATACATTATTATTTAATAGTAATTGATTATTAAAGTATAGTAAAATGATTTTTTAAATAAGTCATTTTATTACCATAAAAAAATACTTCTTCTTTAATAGAAAAAATATGATAGAGAAAAAAATCCCATTAAGGATAGGAAAGAGAAAATAAAAATAACACATTTGTTATAGATAAGAAAAAGTTAAGACATAAATATACCCCAAGGAGAAATTTAGTTAACAAAATCTTATAGGATTCTTGGAAATGTAAGAGTAGGAATGTTGAATTCCCATATTTGGGTCACAAAATTCATTCCTGGAAATGTCACATTCCTAGAAATCTAATATTCTCGTGAATTGGTCAACTCTCATTACCATGTTACAGGATGGGAATCTTACATTCTCAAATTGTGGGATTTTGTAGAGTAAAAGAAAAAGACCAGAAGCTCATATTTAAGAGGTTCTCATGTATAATAAAAAATTGACAATAACAAGAAATAATAAACTAAAAACTTAATTATGTAAGTACTAAAAATGATAAAAATAAAAAATAACTATAAACTAATTACTTAAAATAAATAATTAATTAATGACAAAATATATAATTAATTAATCAAAAAATTAATTAAAAGTTAAAAATAAATTATATAATTCAAAAATTAGAAAAATAATAAAATAAAAATAAATTAATAAAATAAAAGTAATAATTAAAAATAATTAAAAATAAAAATAATTAAAATTTAATTAAATAGAAAAATTGAAAAGAATGATAAAATGAATCAATTTAATTAATTAATTGAAAATTTTATTCGTCAATTAATTAAAAATTATAATTAAAAATAATTAATTAATAAATCAATCAATTAAAAAGTTAATAAACTTAAAAATTAAGTAATTTAAAATTTAATTAAAAAATGATGAATAAACGAATGAGTTAATTAACTAAAAAATTAATTAATTAATTAATTGATTAAAAATAATAAATGCATAATTAATTATAACAAAAAATTTTAACTAATAATTAATTAAAAATTAAAATTAAAATATTGAAATAAATTAATTTATATTTTTATAATAGTTTTTTGAATTAGAGATATTTTTGAAAAAATAGCCAAGATTCTCAAGAATGTTAAATTTAAACCAAACAATTTTCATATTATTCCTAGGAATCACATTCACTCTTAGGAATGATTTTTCATTTCTTGAACCAAACTTCCTCTAAAAGAAAAAGAAAAGACAAGAAAAAAGAATAAGATAAAGATAGGATAAGAAAAAGCTAAGCGCTACTTATATTTTACAAAAGTTAGCTAAAACACTAAAAGTTATCTCTAACACTATATAAACTTTATTTTACCAAACAACAATAACTAATAAATAGTGTTATAACTTGATCAAAAACTAAAATTGCTTCAAACTAGTATAATCCAATTTGTATGCCATACATAGGATAAACGAGTACTTTTTATATTTATTGTTGATGACTAATTTTTACAAATCATATGACAGAAAATATAAATATATTTTGTGAATTAAATTTTACTAAGTTTTCAACAATAATTATATTTTTAACAAAATTTATGTAGTAATTGAAATGAATATTTGAATTGAAAAAAGTAAAATTATAAAACAAAGAGCCTTGTACACAAAAAAAGAAAGAAATATAGTATATTTTATTGAATTTCTCGATTTTGAAGATTCTTATAATATTATAAACAAAAATCATGAATGAAATAGATAGGTACAAGGATAATAAAACTTTTAGCAAGCTTTTTATGTTAATCGTTTTTTTATGAGAGATCTGCAATCCTTTGAAACAAAAAACAAATGGCACGATTTAAAACAAAAAAGCAAAGAAAAAGAATAATGTATTATTGAATTTCTTGACTTTGAAAAATCAAATAATCCGGGAAAAAGAACCATGAATGAAATAGATAAATGCATTTTCATATTTATTGAGTGCTTTTAAATGAGTAGGCTATGGAATACATTTGGTATGAATAGAAGGAGAGTGATCCAAAGTCAAGAGGGAAGGAAGTTATGCCATAAAGACACGTGGTATTAGTTGAAAAGGCCAAACCATTATTTTATTTATATATATATATACACATTAGTTCCCATGCAATCAATGTCACTATCATTAGATATATAGATTCACCATAAATTTCAAAGCAATCAATTTTATATGATTGATTTACTCTCTCTCTATATATATATAATTTTATAATAGTCAATTAAATATGAATTGATATATTTTATATATAATTAACCATATATATGATTTATTATAAAGGAGGATTTGAAAAAATTCTTATTAAAGATGGCAAATTTCTTTTTAAGATTCCGAAAAGTTTTTGCTTTTAATTTTAATTTTTATGCTCATAGTGCAGACATAAACTCTTACTGATCTAAAACAAAAACACACACAACTCTCACTAATCTAATCAGAGTAAAATTAGAATTGCAACTCACCATCACACACACAACTCTTATTAATCTAAAACATACCCCCATGCTCTCATCAATCTAAACACACACACACACGTAGACAACTCTAACTAAGACAACACTAACTATTACAACCCACCACCATCGTCTCTTCACACTCTTACAACACACACACACACTACACAACTCACACACAGAGACACGGACCTGCACGTACACACATTTTCACTTACTTTTTCACACAGATACTAGCTACTCTTTCGTATTTAATTTATATATAAAAAAATAAAAAAGAAAATTCCAACTTCGATGCCTCAATGGTGTGGTTACTGCTAGCTGCTAGAAAGTGGTGGTGGTCTGTTGGTCTGTTGGTCGGGGGTTTGGCGGGTAACAGTGTGAGTCGATGCTTTGAGAACTTAGAGAGTAAGTGAACTTTTTCAGGGCCTTTTAGTTTTGGTACGTTAAGGACTTGGGAAAGAGCTTATCTTAGTATTTTAGCGCATTTGTTAATTTAACTTAAAAAAAAAGAAAAAGAAAAAGAAAAATGGGCATCCGATATGCGAACAAGTAGGGGAAAAGCTATCCGAAATTCGATCCAAAAATTTTGAAAAAAAAAAATTTCAGATATCAGATCGGATATATCCGAAATCTGAAATTTTGCTATTTTCCTACTAGTTTGGATATAAGTTCAGATGTGGATGGGGATATGGGTTCGGATCGGATATGCATCGAATATTCCCACCCTTACGAATAACTATAATAATCAATTCAGTCTACATAAGATTTTGTTGACCCACAGTTCCGTACTGACGTGAATGTAACATGCATAATAGATATATAATGATTTTAGCGGTAGCAATCCTTAGGATATTACGAACAATATACTTTTATTACAATGTTAAGACAACCAAAGAAAAGAAATACTATTACATGCACAGAAATTGAAAATCAGTACTGCACCTGAGGATGGGATAATACTCAATATCCTTAGGCGGTTACAAACATGTTAGAATGAATTTAGACGGGAAATTGCACCAGAGGATAGAACAATATATTCAATATCCTTACGTGTCGATTGGCATGTTAAAATGAATTTTTGACAGGAATGAAATAACCTAATGAATGGAACGGGATTGTATATTGATTCCAAACTCTTCTAGGCAGTTCGTATATTAGAACAGGATTGATGAATGATTTATATAAACTAACAAGACCTTTATATTATCGTGTACATATTATTGCAGTATAGTAGTAATCATCATTATGTGTGGCGAACCTAGGATTTTCAATTAGGAGTGACAAAAAAGTATTACATCAAATTATAGTTTGAATCAAGTTTTCAATCCAAATTACAAAATAGTCACTTCTAATAATAACTAATTATAAAATAAGATAGGTAAAATGTACCAAACCCCTATGTGATCTACTATAAGTGCACAGCACCCGCTTATAATATTAAAAGTCCCATAACAAATCTCTATGATAAGTAAAGTTCCACACACAACCCTTACTGTTTAAACTTCCCTAACAGTATTAAATATTTATAGCAAAAGGATTTTAATAGTCTTACTTGTTTTTTTTTTTGGGTCAAATAATTGCATAACAATTAACCCAAAAAAAAAAATCTCAAACACCCAAATGTACATAACAAACCCCTCGCCCTCAAACGTGAAGGCTTGTAGAAAATAAAAAATTCCCAAATCAATTTTAACCCTAATTCTCAAAAATAATTGTGTAAAGCCTCTCTCTCCACCAATGGCTGCCCATGCCATCATTTGTTAGAGTCGTGAATCCTTCTAAACGTACCAAAATTATCTCACTGTTTGCACACACACACAACACACTAATCCTTGGATTCAACAGTAATTTCATGAAGATGGCAGCCAAGTTCCTCACCATTCTTTTCATGCTCACCTTGTGCTTCATTTTGGCAATGCCATCGCCTGCATCTTCTGGTCGAACAATTAAATACCAAGAAAATGTTATGAACAGAAAGGTAATGTTAGATAGAGTAACGCATCCTTATTTTTTGACTTACTCGTAATTTAACTTTTAAACAGTTTTTGGATTATGAACAGAAAGGTAATGTTAGATAGAGTAACGCATCCTTATTTTTTGACTTACTCGTAATTTAACTTTTAAACAGTTTTTGGATTATGAACAGAAAGGTAATCTTATGAACAGAAAGTGTTTGAGAATTTTTTTTGTGTTAATTATTATGCATGTGTTTGACAAAAAAATGAAAATTGGAGGAGTGACAAAGGCTACTAATGTCTTTTTCCTATACATTTTTAATACCGTTAGGGGAGTTTAGACAATAAAGGGTGTGTGAAATTTTTACTCACCACAAAAACTTGTTATAGGATTTTTGACATCACAAGAGATGTTATACACTTATAGTAGACCATAGAGATCTGGTGCATTTTACCCAATAAGCTATTATATCAATGGAACTCATTATTATAAGTTTTTATAATCACTTAATACAAATATAATTTTATTTGTCGCTTTAATGTCAAGTTTATTTTTACATTCTAAATGACAAAAAAACTAATAAAAACTAGAACCAAATTGAAATATCAATAACATCCACATAAGATGAGTCGTATACATAAAAATAATTAAAAACTAAAATCAAAGTGAAGAATACTAATTTGATTCATGAGGTGAGAGACTTTGTGACTTTTGTGATTGTGATCGACAAAAAACATTGTAACTTCTGAAAATTCAAAAGAGAGTGGTTCATGAGAATTTACATTGGAAAAGAAAAGTAAGAACAAGAAGGCCCACACAAAGAACTAATGCTTCTGCTTGCTTAAGGAAAAAAAAAAAAAAGTAGGAACGAGAAGGCACACACGAAGAACTGCTGCTTCTGCTTGTTAAAGAAAAAAGTAAGAACTACAAGGTAAACAAAAAGTATCGAACCGCTAACCTTTTCTTTTGATATCATGAACTTAACCACCAAGCCATCTTAAAAAATATTGCTTAACAAGGGGTGGCGGCCACCCCACATGCCACCACTGTGGGTCTCATCATCATCATCATAACAACAACAATAACAAAATACTAGTATTAGTAATAATATTATAAAAGATATTTATTTTTTATACCTTTAAGAAGAAAATAATAATGTTGATATATATAGGTAGGAGTATAATCTCCATAGTGCTTCAATTGAGATGCATGTAGCTAAGTTTTCTCCTTTTAGCACGGATCTAACTATGAAATATCCTCTAAGAAATCTCAAAAACCACTCTACTTTCTCAGCCTTAAAGTTATGAACTCATATTCCATGGTAGATCTAACTAGACACATTCTTTTAGTGGTTCCAAACACAAGTGCCCTTACCAATATAACTAGATGTCAACTCTTCCCAAGTTGGGGCTGTAGTATGTACAATGGGTTGGGTTGTTCGCTCGTTAAAGCACGTGAGTCGTCTTGTCGTCATACTTGACTTTTTTAATGTGAACATTCTATCCGTTAAGCTCTTGTTTCTCAGTTCTCGTTGAGTTACACATATCGAGGAATATAAACATAGATATTCCCTTTGAGAAAATCTCAAGTTTCTAATTTACTATATAAGATCTTAGGCTACTTCTCTCAACCCAAATAATTTTAAGATAAAACTTCAGGATTCTTTACAAGAATAATATAAACTAGTGCTTTTATTTCATCCTTTGTGCAGATTTGTTAGTTTTTAATAGTATACATTGAACTTACCCATGAAATTTTTAAAATTTATAAATAAATGTTATTTTAAGCATTAACTGGTTGGTGATGAAAATTCTAAATTCAATAACCATATAAATGTTGATGTGACATCTCTCATAATTTACTCATATGCTACTTTTATGTTAATGGGAGAAGTCTAATATATATACACTTTGGTATTCATAGAAGAATTCTTATTATACTTTATCATTCCATGCTTTATATAAAGTTATTTATATTTAATAGCAGGTGAAGAATCTAGTTTTTAATCTTTTGGAATTCATAAATAGATCTTGTCTTACACATTAATTGACTGACAATTAATCTACAAATTAAAAACAGATATACAGATTATAGATAATAAATTAATACATGAAAGGCGTGTTTATGTAACACTCTAAAATTTCTAACAATAAAAGAATTGTTTAATAGACATAATAGATAATAGATATGTAGAATGTAAAACTTAAAACTATAGGCCTATAGTTGTACGGATACATGAATGTAAGTATGTAATGTACTAAAAGGCATATAATGAATTCAATGATAGAGCAATACTTGCAACATTATGAAGGGCAAATTCCATAAATGGTCCTATTGTTTATAGAATGTATCAATGTGGTCCTTATCATATCAATTTGGTACTTCTTGTTTTAAAAATAACCTATATATTATGGTTCCTATTATTTCAAAAATGACCAATTTAGATCTCAATATTTATAAAAAGTGACCTAATTAATTTCCATTTAAGCCCTAAAAAGGTTATGTGATGGTCACATGACCAAAAACAGGGATGAAATTGAGACTGTTTGCAAATATTGAAGACTAAATGTGTTTCTTTTGAAACATTAAATACTAAATTGACTTTTTTACGGACTTAAATGACTATTGAAACATTAAATACTAGAATGACTCTTTTACGGACTTAAATGACTACGGAGATCACTTTTGAAACAGTAAGGGCTAAACTGAAACTTTTTGTAAATAATAGAAACTATTTGTAAAATTTTCCATATTACGAACTATAATATTTTATTATAGTATAAAGAACAACCAAAAAGATACTATCACACATATAGAAATTGATCGTCAACATTAAATCAAGGCTCAAGTTATGCTTGTTATCTTTAAGGTTTTAATGTCTCGATCAAGTGCTTGTGTCTCGTTGCATATACCTCCAAGGGTACAATGTCCTATACTTCTCATGATAGCACTACAAATCACAATAACTTGCAAACTAAGGTGTCTAAAACTCTCTCTTAGAATGAAGGGGAAAAAATATTTTTTTGTTGGAAACTATTGCTTGCTTGTCCAGGAAAGGGTCTGAAACTTAGACTAATTATAGGACCAGAAAGACAAAGCAAGACCTATCAATATAATGGAGAATTGAACTTCACAAAGAAAACGCTTGTGATGTAGCAACAAAGAAAGAAAACGCTTGTGATGTAGCAACAAAGAAAGAAAATGTGCAGAAGTGTTCTATGAACATTTGATATGTGCAGAAGGGTTCCACAGGCAATTAGCTATTTATATTTACTACCAAGCATCTTCAACATATTTGGCTTACAATTGTCATTCATGCTGGATGTCACAATCAATTTCCAATATATGCAGTATTTCCACATTGAATTGTTATGATAGGTTGATTTCAAATTTCACCATGTGAATATGTTTTTTCTGTTTTCATTTCTGATGGATTCACAGGAATAAATCAATGTTTATCCAGAAGATTGTTGAGGAAGTCATACACAGACTTAACCATACATACTTGGATGTTGCTGTCTACCCTGTTGGAATAGATTCACGTGTTGAAAAAGTATTGTCACTATTAGGCATTGGTTCAAAAGATGTCCGCATGATTGGTGTTTGTGGAATGGGAGGAATAGGAAAAACAGCTATCGCAAAAGCTATATTTAACCAAGTCTTTCATCCCTTTGAAGGATATTGTTTTCTTGCAAACGTTAGAGAAGTTGCACAAACTTTCAATAGACTTGTTGTTTTACAGAAGGAACTTCTTTCAAAAGTTCTGAAGAAAAAGTGTGATGGATTTAGTAATGCTACTGAAGGGGTTAATCTGAAAATAGAAGATTGCAAGCGAGAAGAGTCTTCATCGTCATAGATGATGTGGACCACCCAATACAGTTAAACACATTAGCCAGGAGCTATGAGTGGTTTGGATCAGGAAGCAGGATCGTTATAACGACTAGAGATGAGCATTTGTTAGATGAATTTAATGTCCACAGCAAGTATAAGGTGCATGACTTGGCTACCAATGAATCTCTAGAGTTATTCAGTTGGCATGCTTTCAGAAAAACTTTTCCAACAAAAGAATATAAGGATATCTCACGTGACGTTGTATACCACACTAGAGGGCTTCCCTTAGCTCTTGAAATTCTAGGCTCTTATTTGTCCAAAAGGACTGTGCTAGAATGGGAAAGTGCAATTGAGAAATTAAAACAAATCCCTAATAAGCAAATACAGGAAAAGCTCAAAATAAGTTTTGATGATCTAGATGATGAAGCAAAAGAGACTTTTCTTGATATTTCATGCTTTTTCATAGGAATGGAGAAAGAGTATGCAATGAAGATACTGGATAGTCGTGGCTTCCACCCAAGAATCACGATTAGTATTCTGACTAGTAGATTTCTACTAAATGTGGATGAAAGCAATAAGTTGAGGATGCATGACCTTGTTCGAGATATGGGAAGAGATATTATTCGTCAAGAGTCTCCTAAGAAACCAGGAAAGCGCAGCAGATTGTGGTTTTATAAAGATGTACGTGATACACTAGTAAAACACGAGGTATGGCATAATAGTCAACTTGGTGTCAATTGTAATTTTCTTCTGTGGGTTTAGGTATACATGGCATACACAACACTAACATCCTCTTGCTGCAGGTCTAATCCTTTTACAATTATACACATACTAATACATCACTCAATTTGATAACTCATCAACTTTCTTTTCCTCTATCTTTGAAAAACTAGGGAACTGGAGCAATTGAAGGCATCTCCTTAGTCCTACCAGAGTTAATGGACAAAGGTTTTAGTACTGAGTCATTTGCTAAAATGGATAATCTACAACTGCTTCAAATTAATCATGTACATCTTCATGGAAGTTATAGACTTTTATCTAGAGAACTAAGGTGGCTTTCTTGGCAGTACTGCCCTTCAACATACTTGCCTCCTGGTTTTCGATTAGAAAAGTTGGTTGCTCTAGATATGCAATATAGCAATTGCAAGGAAGTTTGGCAGGGTAAAAAGGTATATCATCTCATAAATGTCTAAGATTTCTAATAAGAAATGTCATACCAATTATGCAATGAAAGAAATGGGCATAATATTTTCTCATCCTATTTGTCTTGGTTTATTACAGGTCTTGGCTAACTTAATGATTCTAGATCTTAGCCATTCGCATTCTCTTATCAAAACTCCAGACTTTAGTGGAGTACCCTTACTCGAGAAATTACTTCTTGAATGTTGTACTGGTTTGAGAAAGATTCACCATTCAATTGGAGTCTTGAATAAACTTGTCTACCTAAATCTTCAAGGCTGCAACAATTTAAGGCGTCTTCCAAACAGTATTTGCAGGCTAAAAGTCCTTGAATGTTTAAATCTCACTGGTTGTGTACAACTAAACCGATTGCCCGAGAATGTGGGATATATGGAGAGCTTGAAAGAACTCCATGCAGATGGAACAGCTATTAAGCAACTGCCCTTCTCCATTGGCTTTTTAAAGAATCTCATAACTATGTCTCTGCAACGATGCAATAGAAGAAGATCAGCTAGATCTTTGTCGTCACTCTTTTCTTCTTCGTTTCCACCAAGGAATTCTGACATCAAGAGATTCTTCCCAACTTCTATTTCAGGTTTACACTCAATAAAAAAGTTGGTTCTCCAAAATTGCAGCTTGTCTGATGGAGATATTCCTGCTGAAATAGGGGACCTATCCTCACTGACAACATTGGATCTAACTGAAAATAATCTTCATCGCCTGCCGTCCAGCCTCTCTCAACTATCTAACTTAGGGTTTCTTCGGTTGCAAGACTGTATGACATTGTCATCACTCCCAGAACTTCCTCCCAATCTATGTAACCTATACGCGTATGATTGCATATCATTTGAAAAGCTAAAGCTGTTAAACTTGAGTTAATTGTTTTCTGTTTATCTTGGTGGCTGCAATAGACTACGTGAAATTCAAGGCCTAACAAGCCTTAACTTTCAACGTGTTCGGGATCTGCATGCTTGTGGTGATCTGGCCACCTTCAAGGACAGGTTCTTTAAGGTACCTTTCTTACTCTCCCTCCCCCTCCCCACGTCCCGAGAAGTTATACTATGCACCTTAAAGAACTGTGCATTTTCAGTAGACAAACCTTATAAAATTTAGAGGAAATTGCCTTCTTATATTCTGACCTATGTGCATAATACTCTCTCTAAAGTTTTCAAAAGCGTACAGAACACCCCTGCCGTTAATTTTCCATTAGTTTTGACTGGAATTAGCATACAGGCTCAAGTAAATTGTATATTATTTCTGCATTTCGACCTATGTGCATCACACTCTTATAGTATTAAAATTAACTGATTACTCCTAAGATGTAAAAATAAAGAATGTACATGAAACTGACAATAGTATTCGTGATTTAATTGAAACAGGGACATGGGCCCTGTTATGGCACTGACTTCAACCTTCCGATAAGTGAATTACCAGGATGGTTTAGCCACCAAGCTAGGGGACAATCCATGTCTTTTAACATGCCAACAGATATGAACAATAAATTCCTGGGAATAACTCTCTGGATTGTTTATAGAGCCAAAGAAGTAACTCACCAGTCCCCGGATCTTCATGCTATCATATCTGATGAAACAAATGGCATTGTAAACATCCGTTCTCCACGTCTACATTTCGTCGGTGCCAGGATAACAACCCAAGACCATTCATGGGTTAGCCACATACCAAGAGATTGGCTCACTCTTCCATTCAAAGGTGGAGAAACAACAAATGTCTTTGTCGAAACAAAGTTGAAGCTGGAAGTGAAAAAGTTGGGAATTCATATAGTATGTGATGGTGATTTTCAAGGGAAAGTGGAAGAAGATTGCAGACGTTCAGCAACATGAAGCCACAAAGATTTCCAGATGAACAAGTGGAAGTTAAGTTGCTTGTTAATGTGAAATTTTAGTGGTTGAGAATATAGAGTTTTGGGTACAAGTATTGTTGAATGAAAGTTTTTAACTGTTTGGGCTTGTATATTTAAGTGAGAAGCTTTTAGTTATTTTGAGCATAATAATATTAAACTTTAAAAAATATAGAGGGATGTTTGTGAGGTGATAAAAGGAAAAATCAATTTCCTATACATGTAAAAATAGTGTCTCAGTATCTTTTTTCAAAATATTCTAATTTGGAGTTTTTAATTTTTTTGAACTCTTTTTTTTTTTTAACGTTTAACTTTTTACATGAAAGTCTTTTAAAAAATGAACCAACAAATTAGTTTCAACTTTTAAACTCAAAAAGAAATATTTTTAAGTGTCTAAAAATTGAGCCAAATATAACCTGAGTGTTTTGAATAGCTGAACATATGCTTCGCTGCAAACATAGCTCTTTTATAAATCCTTTTTGCAACTAAGAGTAGGATTGGCTAAGCTTATTTTGAAGCGCTTATAAGCAGCTAGTGCTTGTAAGCAGAAGTTATTTATAAACAAGTTGTTATGTGTTTGGATAAATATATGCTTATAAGCTTTTAACATTTTTGGTAAATAAGTGTTTATAAGTAATAATGTTGTTATGCGTTTGGATAAATATGTGCTTATAAACTTCTAAGGGCTTGTTTGGATTGGCTTTTTTTAAAAGCGTTTTTTTAATAACTTTTGAAAAATAGCTTTTTTTTATAAGCTGAAAATTCTGACTTCTAAAAAAAGCTGTATTTGAGAATTTTTCAGAATTTTAGTTTTTTTGGATGCCAAATCAAATAATTATTATAAATTTAATATAACTTTTTCAAGAAAAAAAATATTTTTTTCTGAAAAAAAGTCAATCCAAACAGGCCCTAAATGTTTAGTAAATAAGTGTTTATAAGTAGCAATATAGTTTAAAATAATTAAAAAGGATATGTCATTAATTAATGTGATAAAACTTTAAGAGCAAATATGTTTTGACCAAATGTTTATAAGAAGGTGTTTGGCATTGCTTATTTGGTACTCATAAACAACAAATAGTAAAAAAATATATGAGAGAATGTCTTTTTCTACGTACCTATAAACACCTAAAATAAGCAAAACCAAGCACCCTCTAAACCTCCTTTAAAAAAAAGGTTGGTCAAAGCACTTTTTTGTTTTGGCGTTCTTATAAACTACTTATAAGCTTCTTTATCAAATACATTTTTCATCATTTTTAGCTTATAAGCTAGTTTACCAAACACCTTCCAATGAAGTTTGGTCAAGAGCGTTGGTTCGCATTAAGCACTATTGTCAACACCAACGAATCCTAAATTGTTCCACAAGTCACCAACACTAAGACATGTCAATCTATGAGTAGTCATCGACTTCCGGGAAAGAAGAATATGAAGAATAAGGAGATTTTACTCGGTGTCAATTGGATGGTCTGTGGACTTTCGTTGCCCTTCGTTGTGCTTTCTGAAGTTCGAATACGTATTGATTATGGTAAAAAAAGTTATTAATTAGGCCTCATGTTTGAGTTTGTGAATTTACTCTGGAAACAAATTCCTTATAATTAAGGAGATACGTTGGATCTATGCCAATACAGAAATGACCTATGGTTGTATCATCAAATACGAAGAATTAGTCTGATTTGCTCAAATCGAGTGAGAAGAAATTTCCTCGAAACTAAATGCATGTTCGACAACAACTTTTGGAGTAGCTATTTTGTTAAAGTAGTCTTGTCCGGTAAACTAGCTTTTCTTATTAACTTTTAGCGTTTCAACTAGCGTTTATCAAAAGCTAAAAAATTTTAGTGCTTCAGGTAGCTGTTAGCTTTTTCCGTCTTTTTTTTTTCCGGCAATTCTACTCTTTTCTTCATTTTTTTTGATAATTCTACTCTTTTTCAATATCTCTCTAAATTTTTTCCTTTTCTTTCACAAATAAAAATTAAAAAATAATATAAAAATGAGTGTCAAATTGTATCTAATCAACATATACTAAAAAGTATAAGTTTTCTTAGTCCTTTCTTTTGACAAAATAAATCTTGAATATATTAAAATTAATTTATAATATTAATACAAATGTTTTATAAAAAAATTAGTTATATTTTAATATTAAAATATTATTATAAAAAATAAATGTTTAACTATAAAATATGTCATATTATTCCTATAATAGTAATAATAATTATAATTATCATAACAACAACAACAACAACAACAACAATAATAATAACATAATATCAATATTTTTTACGTTATTTTATATTCATCAGTTAATTTTACCGAATACATTTTGTTCAATCAGCTGGTTAAACAGCTATCAGCTAAAATACAACAGCTATTAGCTACCCAAATAGCTATCAACTATTCAAACAACTAACTTTGTCGAACAGACCCTAAATGTTTGTGTGGTTTAGTCACACTCTGGTGATTGTATCATGACTAGAAAATCTAAATCATGATAATCACTACAATTGCAGATGTTAAAAGAGCATTTTTTATATAAATATTGTAAAGAATCGATTGAAAAATCAAATGAAAGATGGATTGATAAATTATTATTTACTTACTTTTATTTAAAAAATATAGTTGATAGTGTTGAAAAGGAAACAATTATATAGCGCATTTAAAATATAAGTTTGTGTGAAAGATAATTTTTTTTTAAGAATATTTAAGTTTTTATATGTGTAAAATTATTGTAATATCGACCTTAGTGAATAAATTTTCTAACTCCGTTCCTGGTACTAATTTCGATTACAAGTTTTAAGTTCAAAGTTCTAAGTCTAAAAATAACTAGTAAACAAGCATATTCATTTGTTTTTTCATTTCAAGGGTGGTGGATTATATACTTTTTTCGATACCTGGTCAGAAAAGTTGGGCCAGTGTGAACAGACTTCCACCCAACCATCACGCCAGACGATAAAACAAGTCAAGAATGTGATGTTTTCCAACAACTCAATGACCACGGCAAGAGATGCCATAATTTCCCTTCTTCTACATAATTCAATTATCTATTCTTTCAAGAATCTCTGGGCCTATACTTATTTTCAACTCCCTGGATCATTTTCTCGATGTATCAGGCGTTAAATTTTCAAGTTTTATCTTGCATGAAAATACAATTTTATTGGCTATTTTCAATAGACAAGACTAAAGATCTCAACTTTGAAGGTCTATAACACCCTGTATCTAGTCTAAGCAAGAGTGAAAAATTTTACCGAAGACCTCATCTAATGGTCTAGAGATATGTTTTTCATTTTTAGTGTAAATGATCCTGGGATCAATTCCTATTAATTGTATGTAACTAGCCTTTAGCCTCCATCTAATCAACCAAAGAAAAAATGAAAGTGAAAAATTTTCCAACTAAAAGGCATCTCTCCTTATAAGTAGCGACATTTTCTTCAAAGCCGCCACCATTTTGTATGACTTGCTCTTAAGTTTTAATCTCTAAAAGCTGCTGTTCATCTAAAGGACTTACAGATTGAAATCTTTCTTGATACTGCTTGATGGCCTATAAAAGTACTTTGGACATTGATTCTGTGTCTTCAACTACTTGCTGGAATTACGATGCTTTTCTCAGCTTTAGAGGGGAGGATACACGCATAAACTTCGTTGCTGGTCTCTACATTTCTTTACTTGGGGCTAATATACACGCCTTCATGGATGATGAAGAATTGCCAAGAGGAAAAGAAATTTCAGAAGAACTTCTAAAAGCAATCCAGCAATCAAGATCTTCTATTGTAGTTTTCTCAAAAAATTACGCGTCTTCTACATGGTGTCTTGATGAGCTCGCTGAGATCCTTGACTGTAAAAAGGCTAAAGGGCAATTAGTCCTTCCTATATTTTACGATGTTGATCCATCTGATGTACGTCAACAGAAGGGGAGTGTGGCAGAAGCATTAGCAGAGCATGAAAAACATATAGGAAATGATGTAGAGAAGATTGAGAAGTGGAGGAAAGCACTGACTGGAGTTGCAAATCTATCAGGATGGGATATATGCAGTGCCGGAAATGGGTAATCTTTTCTGGACTTCCTTCCTGTTCTATTTTATCTTTTGAATAAAAAATCTAGATGTGTATTTCTTGTGCAAGTTGGTTAAAATTACTCTTAACTAGATTACTAGATGGTGCTTTTATGCTTGCTTAATCTCATGCCAATGCTAGCCAAACCACATGAAGAACTGTACTAACAATTTTACCTACATAGCACATAGGATCAAAATCACAAAATGTCTGTCTGTCATTATCAATTTCCAATACAAGAAATTTTTTCAATTTTTGTTGTTATCAAATATTGCAATTATCTTAGAATTCAAAATCTTTCTATCTATTTTCATTTCTAATGAATTTGCAGGAATAAATCAATATTTATCCAGAAGATTGTTGATGAAGTTGTAAGTAGACTAAACCATACATACTTGAATGTTGCAGTCTATCCTATTGGAATAGATTCTCGTGTTGAAAAAGTACAATCTCTATTATGCATTGGTTCAGAAGATGTCCGTATGATTGGTATTTGTGGAATGGGAGGAATACGGAAAACAACTATTGCAAAAGCTGTATACAACAAAATCTTTCATCTATTTGAAGGTAGTTGTTTTCTTGCGGATGTGAGAGAAGTTGCACAAAGTTTAAATGGACTTCTTGTTTTACAAAAAGAACTTCTTTCAAAAGTTCTAAAGAAAAAGTGCCACAAAATTGGTAATACTGCCGAAGGTGTTAATCTCATAAGCAAAAGAGTGCAAGCAAGAAGAATCCTCATCATCATAGATGATGTGGATCACCTTCTCCAGTTAAACACATTGGCAAGGAGTTGTGAGTGGTTTGGTTCAGGAAGTCGGATTATTATAACTACAAGAGATGAGCATTTGTTAGATGAAATTAATGTACACGGGAAGTATAAGGTGAACGAATTGGCAGCAGATGAATCTCTAGAATTATACAGTTGGCATGCTTTCAGAAAAGCTTTTCCAACAAAAGAATATATAGAGCTCTCACGGGGCATCGTACAATACACAAGAGGGCTTCCCTTAGCTCTTGAAATTCTGGGCTCTTATTTGTTTGGAAGATCTATAGTAGAATGGGAAAGTGTAATTGAAAAATTACAACAAATCCCTCATAACCAAATTCTGAAAAAGCTCAAGATAAGTTTTGATGGCCTAGATGATAAAGAGAAAGAGACTTTTCTTGATATCGCATGCTTTTTCATAGGAGAGGAGAAAGAGTATGTCATCAAGATATTAGATAGTTGTGGCGTCTACCCAAGAATTGCAATTGGTGTTCTCACAAGCAGATTCCTTCTAAGTGTGGATGAAGAAAATAAATTGTGGATGCATGACCTAGTTCGAGATATGGGAAGGGAGATCATTCGCCAAGAGTCCCCTAAGGAGCCAGGAAAGCGCACCAGGGTCTGGTTCCATGAAGATGTATATAGTACAGTAGTAAAACACAAGGTATGACATTATATTCAGCTTTGAGAGTTTTCTATTGTTATTTATTATATTGATTAAGCTATACGTTGCATCCAAAAGTCTTAAAACACTCTTGTACATAGGTGTAAACATTGGACAACAATACACATACTTATACATGCCGAAATTTGATCACTCATTAACTGTTTCTTTCTTATTCTTTGACTTTGAAAAACCAGGGGACTGCAGCAATTAGAGGCCTCTCCTTTGTCCTACCAGAGTTAAAGGACAAACGATTTGGTACTTCATCTTTTGTTAAAATGGATAATCTGCAACTGCTTCAGATTAATCATATACATCTTCATGGAAGTTATAGCTTTATATCTAAAGAACTAAGGTGGCTTCGTTGGCAGCACTACCCCTTAACATACTTGCCTTACAGTTTTCAGTTGGAAAAGTTGGTTGCTCTAGATATGCAATTTAGCAATTGTAAGAAAGTTTGGCAGGGTAAAAAGGTATGTCATCTCGTAAATGTCTGAGATTTCAAATAAGCAATCTTATACTAGTAATCTAGGGAAAGAAATGGGTAGAATATCTTATCATCCTATTTGTCTTGGTTTGTAACAGGTCTTAGCTAACTTGAAGATCCTAGATCTCAGTTATTCACGTTTTCTTACCAAAACTCCAGACTTCAGTAATGCACCATTACTTGAGAAATTACTTCTTGAGGGTTGTAGAAGTTTGAGAAAGATTCACCATTCTATTGGACTCTTGAATAGACTTGTTCACTTGAATCTAGAAGATTGCAACAACCCAAGGCATCTTCCTGACAGCATTTGCAGGCTAAAATTCCTTGAATATTTAAATCTCACAGGTTGCATGAAACTCACTCGATTGCCCGAGAATGTAGGATGTATGGAGGGCTTGAAAGAACTCCTTGCAGGTGGAACAGCTATTAAGAGACTGCCCTATTCAATTGGATTTCTAAAGAATCTTAAAAGTATATCTCTACAAGGATGCAACAGCAAAAGAGTGACCAAATCCCTGTCACTCTTTTCATCTTGGATATCACCAACAAATTCTAGCATCATGAGATTCTTGCCATCTTCCATTTCAGGCCTACAGTCAATAAGAGAGTTGGTTCTCCCCAACTGCAACTTGTCTGATGGAGATATTCCCACTGAAATAGGGAACTTATCCTCACTGGAAGAATTGGATTTAACTGCAAATAATTTTTGTACCTTACCATTCAGTCTCTCTCAACTATCTAAATTAGACTGTCTTTGGTTGACTGATTGTAGAAGCCTTTCATCAATACCAAATCTTCCTCCATGTCTATCCTACTTACATACTTATAATTGCACATCACTTGAAAAGTTGCACCTCTCGAACATCAGTAAATTGCAAGTCATTTCTCTTGATGGTTGGAGTACAATACATGAAATTCAAGGCCCAACGAGCCTCAACCTTGAGCGTCCTATGGATGTGCTTGGCCGTTTTAACATAGCAACAGTCTTCAAGGAGAGGTTCTTTAAGGTATATCCTACAATCTCTATCTCACACATTTAATCACTCTCTCAGCATGCGAAACTAATGTCTTTCGTGATTTAATTGAAATAGGAACAGATGGCCTTTCATACAGCTGGCTATCACCTTCTAGTAAGTGAGGAACCACGACGGTTTTATTATCAAACTAGGGGACCATCGATATGTTTCAACATACCAATAGATATGATTAATAAATTCCAGGGATTTGTTGTTTGGGCTGTTTACAGAGTCAAGGAATTAACTGAAGTTATCGATGGTCCTATAGTTATCATATCTAATAAAACCAATGGTGTTGAAGACTGCCTGTCGTTGTTGTATGTTGGCATTCGACAAGCCACCCAAGAACATTTATGGGCAAGACACACAATAAAAGATTCACTTCGTATTCCATTCAAAGGTGGAGAAACAATTGAGGTCTCTATCAAAACAAATTCAATGGGTGCAATGAAAAAGTTTGGGGTTCATCTAATATTTAAAAGTGATTTTGAAGGAAAAGTAGAAGATAGAGACGTGTGGCATCAATCTTTAGAAGGTGAAGAGTAACAAGACATAAGTTTGGTTGAATCTTTTACCAGCGAGTGTCCTGAACATATGAAGGTTGAACCTGTTTAAACATTGGCAATAGTATTTCTAATTCCATTTCTCTGTCTATTATTGTCTGATCATGGGTCTGCTACATGCCAAAAGGTTTGTTTGATCGTCCATACAATAGTGGGGAAACAATGGAGGTCTTTGTCAAAACAAACCTGGAGCTTGAAGTGAAAAGGTTTGGGGTGCATCTAATATATGAAAAGCATTTTAAAGCAAAAGAAGATAGAGAAGTGTGGCATCAATCTTTGAATGCTAGCTAATTGAATTTTTTGATTATCTAAATAGATGTTTTGCTTTTAAATTAGATCTTTTCTACATCTCATGTGGTAGATGAAGTTTGGTTGGGAGCATGGGTTCATATTTGAATGTTATGAACATCAACAAATCCTGAATGGTATGATAATCTTGTGTTATCAAAACTCTCTCTTAAACGTGTTTTATATTTTAAAAGGTGGAGGGGAAATATAGAGAGGATTTTAGAACACTAAGGGCAGAGTGCACTTTAGATAAACCATACAAGAGACCAATATATTTTGCATCTTGTTACTGATTCACATACCTAAAAGAACACAAGGGCTAGCAATATTGCCAGAGTGATGAATCCTCACAATACTATTTGAAAACAAATTCCTTACGAAGAATCATATCAAGAAAACATCGCTAGAACAATCATATCAAGAAAAATTTTAGTTCAAGAAGAAAAGCTCCACAAGTACTTCAGATCTATAAACTGTCATTTTCCTTTTAATTTAAGACAAGGTGTACAACCATCACTAGAAGAATCATATTAAGAAAAACAAGGTAATTGAGTGATAGAAAGCCATGAAGGAATGCATTATTCACGTCCAGTTGATTTACAGTCACCCATTAGAAATAGCAATTGAGAGTACAATATTGATTGTGGAAGTTTTGACAACTGGGCTAAACGTTTCTTTAAAATCAAGTCCTTCTTTTTTGTGGTATCCTTTAGTAATGATTTCTTACCTTGTAACGAGCCACACTACCATCTAGATTTCTCTTTACCCAAAATACCCATTTGCAGCCTACAATATTTTGATGGGCAGCCCTTGGGACTAAAGTCCATGTTTCATTTTTGTCTAAGGCCTTCATCTTGTCCTCCATCGCCTTTCGCCACTTGACATGTTTAAGAGCCTGAGAAATATTGTTAGATTCGACAGTTGGAGGAAGAGGATATTTTGTAGCTGAGAGTGCATACTTACAGTTTGGACAAAAAATATTATTCTTTGAACAAGTGACCATTTGATGTGTGCGAACAAATGGAGAGGAAGGGAAGACGAATGTGCCAGTTGTTGTTATGAGTTGGGTTGTTCTATTAGTGTACTAGAAGACTCATAAAGTGGCATATTACCTTGGGGTAAGACCTGAGGTAATGACAAAGGAGGCACTGTGTTGGAAGGTTGTTGAGGGGAATGTAAACCTTGGTTGGTGTGGTGTTCATTGGCAAGTATGCAAGGGACTCGTGTGACAAAAGATTCAATTTGTGTTAAAAAGTTGTTAATGGTGGAGTCTGGCATAGGCAGAGCAAATGGATGACATCATTTAGTGAGAACACTTAGAGATATGGCGCTGATTGATCAATTGGAGAATGCAAAAAGAAAACAATTTTCTACAAAATTGACATGCTTGGAGTAGTCAAATTTGTGATGAGTAAAATTATAGCAGGTATATGCATCATGAATAAGAGAATAACCTCAAAATAAACATGGTATGAACCTTGGTTCTAACTTGTTTGTTGTAGTTAGACACAACCCAGGATAGTAAAGACACCCAAAAACACGGAGCTTAGTATAGTCAGGTTCTTTGTTAAATAGGCATACAAATGGTGACTTATTTTCGAGTGTAGGAGTTGGCATCCTATTTATCAAATAAGCAGTTGTGTAGAATGCAAATGACCAAAAATTTAATGTGAGATTTGCTCGATGTAGAAGGGATAGGCCACATTCAACAATATGATGATGTTTTCCATCAACTGTGGCCACATGCTCAGAGGTATACTGGGGGAGATGAGATGTTGTATGCCAAAGGATGCAAAAACTTGTTTAAGACCTTTAAACTCAATCCCTCCATCACTGTAAATTGTAGAAAGTTTTGAATTGAAATATTTTTCAGCCATCATTTTGAACTTCAGAAAAATGTCATAGACATCTATTTTATGAGCCATTGAAAAATACCATGTAAACTTTGTAAAGTGATCTGTGAAAATAACATAAAAGGAAAAACCATCTATCGACCTAACCAGGGAAGGTCCCTAGACATCAGTATAAAGCAACTCAAGAGGACGACTACTTGTAATACTTGATATACCAAAGGGCATCTTTTGACTCTTATGCAAGAATTACAAAAAGAAAAGGCATTTGACACAGTCATTGGAAGTTTATTTTGGGTTATTATTTGATGCAATGTCTTGATAGCAGGATGACCAAGATGATTATGCCATGTTTATAGGATA
Source organism: Cordia subcordata (assembly GCA_028554755.1). NCBI lineage: Eukaryota > Viridiplantae > Streptophyta > Magnoliopsida > Boraginales > Cordiaceae > Cordia > Cordia subcordata. Next base: position 8,145,563 of record JAPTOF010000010.1, on the reverse strand, counting down.
TTTTGACTCTAACAAAAACACTTTTAGATGCGGGAAGTACATAAGATTGAGGCCACTCATAGATGTCATTATTGGTCTGCCCCATTGCCAGACATGCCCCTGTCTTGAGATCCTTCACACAAAATGAATAAGGAAAAAATGTTATAGATACATTGTTTGTGCAACATAACTGAGAAACTGAGATCAAGTTTTGGTTAATAGTTGGCACATGAAAGACATTTGTTAGGGAAAGAAGGCGAGAGAGGTGGTTAGAGGAAAGAAATGTCTCATTTGTGTGAGTAATAAACAAACCTAAGCTGTCTCCTATCATAACATTCTCAAAACCTTCATACGGGTGGCTAAACACTAGATTGGAGATGTAAGCAGTGACATGGTGGAAGGCTCCTGAATCAAGAAACTAGCTTGTTGATTGTGAAGCAACGGTGGTGTTGGCTTGCGGCGGTGAAGACGTGAAAAATAACTTCTTAGCAGTGTGGCTTTGGCGAGTAGTATGACCTTTTTTGTCACAGAATTAGCATGCCACGTTAGGCTTATTTGGGTTCTGGGGTCGAAATGAACCGTTGCCATTACAACTTCTACGCTGACCATTTTGAGACAACCTAGACTGCAATTGATTATTGGGAGAATTGTTACGACCATTGTGTTGTCGTCATTGTAGAGTGGACTGATTTTCGCTAAATCATGTTGCATTGATAGCACGGAGCCTAACTATCTAGTTATGCAACTCCTTTCATTTAAGAAATTGCTCGTACTCGATCAACTTGTCACTTAGTTCATCAAAGGTAATAATTTTATCACGGGCACGAACAACAACAACAATTTCCTTGAATAGAGGTCCAAGTCCATTTGAGATATGTGTAATCAAGTATTGGTCGTGAACAGGCGCCCAAAAAAAGCAAGCTCATCAACCAATTCACGAACATGTATAAATATTGAGTAATAGGCAAGGTTGTCTCGATTGAGCGGAGTTAATTACTTTGCATGTCCCATAACTTGAGACAACAAGGGGTTGGTAAAATTCGTATTCAACCGAGTCCATTCTTCTTGAGAAGTTTCACATGAACAAATAAATGGAACAACAGCTAGAGAAAGAGAGCTGATAATTCCCAAAGGAAGAAGTTTATCTTGTCTCTTCTAGAATGTGAAATCTGGGTTTAGAGTGTTTGTTGTTTCTATAGTGGAGATAGGGCAAGTATTTGAACCATCAATATAGCCAAGAAGGTCATATCCATAAAAAAAGTGCATCAAATTGGGATTTCAAGGAGAAATAATTTGTGGGTGTAAGTTTTAGAGGGAGCTGGGTTGTAGCGTTAATCGCAACCATCATTTTTTCATTCGCAGAAGATGGTGTTTCAGTGGGTATCATTGTAGAAGAAGAGGCTTCGGTTGTGTTTTCTATAAAAGAAAGAAAAAAAAATTGGATCTATACTTGTTAAAGTTTATAACCTCTTGACACCGTAAGAAACAGTGAAAAGAATGTGAAATTCATTGATCTGAAGTTACAAGCTTGGTTACATATATATAGATGTATTGAGCCTATCTGATAAGAATAATGATATAAAAAACCTATCTAAGCTTATCACTATATACATGCATATCAATTATCTAGGCTTATCATGATATGCATGCTGATCAATATTAAAGGATAACACAAGCATATTAATTATCTATGCTTATCATGATATACATCCTAATCAACATTGAAGGATGACAGTCCTAAGTTACAAAGGATTCCTTAATAACATGGCATAAAATAAAAAAATATTAAAATCATACACACACATATATATGTATGCCAAAAAGGGTAAGTTCTTTTTTTTTTTTAACCTGTAAGGAAAGAACCTCAAGACAAGGGGGTGGAGATGTCAGATGCTAAACACTTTGAAGGGCTTCCATCAAATAATCGATGTTTGCAGTGTTAAATCTATTGTGTCCATTGCTTAGCTCAACTATACTTAGCTTATCTGATATTTTTTTTAAAAGAAAAGGTAAATAGCACCGTACCCTTGTGGTATATTTAGCCCCATGGTTTCAAAATAGCTTAAGAACCCTGTGGTTTTCCAAAGTTAAGCACAATATTCTCTCCATTAAAAATCCTGTTAGTTTTAACTGGATGTGTGACACACGTATTTGGACTACGATTGGGCTTGGTTTTTTTCTATTAAAATTGATTTTGGTAAAAAAAAATGCCCTTCTTTTTCATTTTCAAAAAACAATTGCAAGAAAAAAGACTTGAAACCTTGACCCTAGTTAAAAATGTGTATATTTTAACTATCTATACTACAAACATGTTTATGTTTTATTTTGTTAACTCAATTAAAAATTGTTTGTCGTAAAAAAACAAAAAATAGAAAAAGAAATAGACTTCCACTGTCACCACAATTGCACGGCCATTGTCTCCACCATTATTATATATGATAATCAAAATACAGTTTCTCATATTTCATCATACAAGTAATTAAGACGGCCAACTTTAAATTAATTAATTAACATTAAATAATTATTGATTGCTTAATTAATTAAATAAATTATGTTTAATTATTTATTTAATTATTAATAATTAATCATATGGTTATTAAATAATTATGAATTATTAATTATTTAACTTTTTCAGTTAAATAAAAAGGGTAAATAATGTTGTACCCCTGTGGTTAGGGGTATGCACTCATCAGGGAAACTCGATTACCTACCTAACATTTTGGAGATGGGAAAAAAATTTCAGTGAATCGGGTCGAGGAATAGTAGAAATTTTTTCTTTCGAGAATACTCGAAACAAAAAGTTTTTTATGATATATATATATATTACGTATAATATGTATGGATGCATGTGTATATATAATATAATATATAATATTTTACTTGTGTTTTGTGGGTTGAATTATGTGATAGACATAAACTGGTTATGTGTTTTATTTTGTTGTTGTCTTGACTCTTAATAATAATGATTTTTATCTATACAAGCATCTAGCATGACTAGGGCATATGTTACTTTGTCTATGTTAGTAGTAGAAAATTAGAAATGTAAAAGGCTGGCATAATATTTAATACCATAATCTGTCTTGCAATACTATTTAAAAATATCGTTGGTTAGTTCATTCAATGTGTAATCTTAATGCGGGATGAATTAGAAAAGGATTTTCATTCTAATAGTGTAATTGAAGACCAAAAGATTAGATTAAAAACTCAATGTTAAAGGGAAATTAGTTTTAAACTTTAAAAAAAAATCGAGGATTCTCCAATTCCCAGTCATTTTTTCTCATTCCCCATTTCCTCAAATAGTATTTCCCATTGGGGAATTGGTGCGGGAAACGGAACAAGACCTCTTCTCCAAAAATTATTTCGAGAAAAAATAAAAATATTGATTGGGGAAGGGATTCCATAAGTGCACCATTAGCCCCCGAGTTAAAGGGCATATTAGTGTTTTTTTACATTTTCTTTAGCCAAAACTAACGAAGTTAATAAATTGAGGCATGTGTGCTTAACTTTTGAAAACCATAGGGAGGGTTCCTAGGGTGTTTGAAATTCGTGGGACTAAATGTGTACTTTTGACTAAACACAAGGCTACAGTGCTATTTACCCCAACCAAAAAAAAAAAAAGAAAGAAAGAAAGAAACTCTACTTAGCCTTTTTAAGACTCTTGCGTTCTTTGTTGGTATGCTTGAACGGATTAAAATGGAATGGTCATTTTTTTCTTTTTTTGTTCAATGAAATTAGTTGGAGTTGAAAATGGATAGCCTCTTTAGAAAATCAGTTACAAAACTTATTCCTTACTCAAAAGGAATAAGTAATCTATATGTGAGAATTAATTAAAAAAAGTAAAATTACAACATTAAAGGTTAGAAAATCTAAAAATTCAAAAGTAAAAAATTAAAAAGTTAAAACTTTTGACAATTAAAAAATTAAAATACATGGGCTTCTTTCATTTTTGACTTTTTTTTAATTAAAAAACATGCATACTTTTATTGGATAGTTAATTTTTGTCTCTTAATTATGTTAAGAAATTAAATAAATTAAAATATAGTGATAAATAAAAAATGATAGAATAAGTAGTACTAACTGACTATAGTGCTTTAGTTTGTGTGAATATTGTATAAACATAATTACGATGCACAAAATTTAAAGTTTTGCCAAATCAAAAAATAAGTCTCTTTAAGGCAGATTATAATGTAAAGTAGAATATTCATAGAACATTTTTTTTTTTTGTGTTTGATTAAAATAAAAAAATAGAATGAAGTGCTTATTTTGTTTCATATGTTTGGTAAAAATATTTTAACAAGTTAGAATATAATGAAAATTAGTTCTATTAACCAAAATGCACTTGTTTAGAATAAAATGAAAATCAATTTCTATTAACCAAATAATCATTTATTTCTAAGGCATTCTATCATACTAAATGATCCATGAGTATTATTTAGTTGGGCCTAATGATTGATATTGGGCTTTTAAATTGGATTTGAGCTGTAACCACGTCGGAGCAACTTTCCAATCTGCCACGAGAATGCACAAAAATTACTTGTATGGTCCTTCATAAATAATAAATTAGTAATTGTAAAGTTCGTGCTTTTCACAAGTCAATCTTCTTTAGACATTTTCAAATTTTAACCCTGAACTCTTAAGAAAAAAAGAGCCTAATTATAATCCTATTTAAATTATATTATAATTTTTATTTATTTCATTTAAATTCAAAATTCTAATCCCAAGAAACAATTACATTCATGATCAAGTTTTTGTTAAGTTACCGTATAATTTTGTAAGCAAGTTCATTCTTTTTTTTCAAATTAGTTATTCCAATTTTTCTTTTTCTTTTTTTTTTAGGCAAACACCCCCCCCCCTTCGGTTCTCCACATGACTTGAACTTATAGCTAATTTCAACAACTTGAACTACCTCTAAACCTCATTTTTAGTTGAAATCATATATATTATAACGACTCATATTAACTTGTATTTATGTTTAACTAGTCTTAATTTACTATTCATTTTTAAAACTTTGACGTTACAATTTGAAGATCCCTACAATTACTAAAATAAATTTTATATTAAAATATTTTCCTTATTCTGTTTATTTGAAGGGGATAAGTAGCTTTTTAATCCATCTTTAATCAAAATATTCCATTTTTTGAAACATTTTTTTCCTTTAAAATTGCGATTTCAAAAATATGAACATACACATAAATTTGGGTCTGATGGAGCCTTACAAATTTGATCATTTTCTTTAAGTACTTCCAAAGACTAAACCTCATCGTGGGTCTTTAGAGTCCGATTCTTTTCTTGATGTCAACATTTCTTTTGAGTTGAGTGATGTTATGCGAAGGAGCAAATTTGTTTACGTTATGAGTGAAATTAAATAGTTATAAACCATCGATATATAATTAAATAATATTAATAGTCTATTACCAAATTATATTTTAAATTCCTCACTCAATAACTAAAGATAACTTTTTTTCTAATTAAACAAGTATTTGTATTAATAAAACGAAATAATTACAAAAAAAAAAAAAATCAATTCATCAACCACAACATGACCCCTTCGTATCAAAAAATTGTCGCCAACATTCAACAACCTGCACAATTTTCTATTATAAGTATTTCCCCTAAACAATATTTGCAGGGTATAAGTTATACTTCTGGTGATGTAACAATGCACATCTATTATACTTTAGGTAGTCAATAACTAAAAAATATTTGTGATGTAAAAATTCGAACATAAATTTATTTGTTTATTTCACTGGAGTATGTTACTACTTTATTTAGTTTGATCTGCATGGGATCAACGAGTGGGAAGAAAATTTCCTCAAAATTAGATGTTTCTTGTTGCTCATTCTTAGCCTTTTTAAATATTTCTTGTCAAAGAAAAGTTCATCGGAAGACTTTTGAAGCTGAAGAAACTAGACTAAAGACTTAACGACTCTGTGAAGTCATGGCACTCAGTGGCGGGCAAAAACAGACGTTAATTGAGAGCGACTGAGCAAGAAAGAAAGATTTTCTAATACATACGAAAATATCTCTCTGTAAGTTCAAATTTTTCTTTCAAAAATAAAATCGTTTGTAAGACTTACTTTAAGTTTCGTTATGTCTAAAAGCTCCCATTACTTACAAATTTAACTCTTTCTTGATATTGCTCCATGGCTGGAAATAAGACCCTGAACAATGTTTCCTCGTCTTCAACTGCACGCTGGAATTACAATGTTTTGCTATATTGACGTTTTTTTTTTTTTTTTTTCATTTCCCTTGAATATCTGAAAGGTGATAAAAATCGTATTTGTTTATTCATTTTCTTCATTAATTTATTATTTTTTGAACAAAGAACTCGCATCAACTAAGGTTATATATATCAGATCGTTTGAAGCCATACTTCTGGTAATGTAATAATGCACATCTTTTATTCTTTCGGCAGTCAAAAAATAAGCAAGATTTTTTATGTAAAAAGTCAAACATAAATTTTAAGATAAAATATAATAGACCTCTTTGTGGTCTACCAGAAGTTTATAACACCCTGTAGTGCCAAAAGTTCAAAAACAAACTCGTGGTGAGTAAGTTCTATGCATATCCTCGCTGCCTAAACTCTCTTAATGGTGTTGAAATTTATAATAGAAAAAGACATTAATAGCCTTACTACTCATGTTGATATATCAAGAATATTTTGCAATCAGTTTAAAGGGAGCTAGTGCAAAATTCTTTAGAAATAATATATGGATTCAAAAAATTCTTTTAGAGGCTCAGAGGGCTCAAGGATAAAATCTAATAAGGAGAACCCCTTAAAGGGGCAATCTTTAATTACAAAGTTAGTAAATATCTAAAATTCAAACATTTATTTAGTTAAAAAAATAAATAATTCCATATTAAAAATTTTCATATGATAATTAAAACATATATCATAGGCTCCACCAGAACGTCCAACATAAAAGGGAACTAGTTCTAAGAAATTTAACAATTTAATAATTGATTCTACCCTAGTCTTCGGGTTTTCATAAGCTAGATATACGCGTTTGTAAATGTTTATATAATCTAATGTAAATTTTGATATCAGACAGGTGGATTGCATAGTCCTTACGCCAAATGCATTTTGGTACTTTTTTTTTTGGCATTTTGGTCAAACAAATAATTAAAAGTTAACTAATTAAGTATTAATTAATATAGTATCAAATGAACAATTAAAGTTTTAATTTTTGTTAATTGTCATACAAGTGTTTGACCAAAAAAAGAAAGAAAATTAAATGAGTAGGTAATGCTATTAATATCTTTTTACTATAAATTTTAATACTGTAGGAGAGTATAGACAGTAAAGGAGTGTATGTAAAATTTTTACTCACTAGAGGGGCTCATTGTGGGACTTTTAACACCAAAGAAGAGTATTGTGGACTTATAATAAATTACAGGAGATCTAGTATATTTTACCCTAAATTTTATTTGTTTATTTCACTGTAGTATGTTGCTAACGAATTAGTTTGATCCGCATGGGATCAACCAACGGGAAGAAAATTTCCGCGAACTTAGATGTTTCTGGTTACTGTGTCATTATTGTCAGAAATCACACCTATATATTGATGCCACCTAATCAATGTATCTCCAATTCTAATATTTCTTGTCAAAGCAAAGGTTCAACGGAAGACTTTGAAGCTGAAGAAACAAGACTGAAGACTTCCAAAATGACTCATTGAAGTCACGGCACTCAGTAGCGGGCAAAAACAGATGCTAATTGAGAGCAGCTGGGCAAGAAAGAAAGATTTTCTAACACGAAAATATCTATCTATATAAGTTCAAAATTTTCTTTTAAAACTAAGATCATTTGTAAGACTTACCCTAAGTTTCATTACTTCTAAAAGCTCCCGTTGCTAACAAATTGAACTATTTCTTGATATTGCTTCATGGCTGGCAGTAACAACCTGAACAATATTTCCTCATCTTCAACCACTTGCTGGAATTACGATGTTTTTATAAGCTTTAGAGGTGAGGATACAAGAAAGAACTTCATTAACCATCTCTACACTTGTTTAGTTCAGGCTAATATCCACACCTTCAAGGACGATGAAGAATTGCCAAGAGGAAAAGAAATTTCAGCTGAACTTCAGAAAGCAATCCAAGAATCAAGAACTTCTATTGTAGTTTTCTCGAAAAATTATGCTTCTTCTAGGTGGTGTCTTGATGAGCTCTTGAAGATTCTTGACTGCAGAAAGGCTAAAGGACAATTAGTCCTTCCTGTATTTTACGACATTGATCCATCTGATGTACGTAAACAGAAAAGGAGTGTGGCAGAAGCATTAACTGAGCATGAAAAGCTTATAGGAAAAGAAGTTGAGAAGATTGAGAAGTGGAGAAAAGCACTTACCGAAGCTGCAAATCTATCAGGATGGGACATATGCAGTGTTGAAAACAGGTAATTTTTAATGGGCTTCTTTCCTATGCACATTTTTTTTTTTTTTTGGGATACTTTGTCCGTCATAATTAATTATTTGAGTTACTGATATGTGTTTGATAATTATTATATTTTAATGATTAAAAAAATAACTGTTTAACTTTCAGTTTGAAAAGATGTGTTCTATAAAAGTACCAGTTAAATTACATGATAAATTTAAAATGACCAAGAGATCAATATGACCTTAGTAATGATATTGTTGTTGTTGTTGCTGTTATGGTTGTTTATTCTTATTATTGAAATAAAATTATGGTTGTTTATTCTTATTATTGAAATAAAATAATACATCATTGTTATTATTGTTATCTTACAATTGGAATAAGATATATTATTATTTAATAGTAATTGATTATTAAAGTACAGTGAAATGATTATTTAAATAAATAATTTTATTACTATAAAAAGTTATTCTCCTTTAATAGAAAAAAGATGATAGAGAAAAAAAATCCCATTGAGGATAGGATCGAGAAAATAAAAATAACACATAATAATTTATTATAGATAAGAAAAAGTTAAGTCATAAAGATACCCTAAGGGAGTGTTTGGTCCACGGAATCTTATAGGATTTCTGGGAATATAAGATCAAGAATGTTAAATTCTCATATTTGGTTCATAGAATGGAAATCCATTATTGGGAATATCACGTTCCTAGAAATACAATATTCTCACGAATTCGCAAACTTTCATTGCCATGTTAGGGGATGGGAATCTTATATTTCCAAGTTGTGGGAATGTGTAGAGTAAACTAAAAAGACCAAAAAGCTCATATTTAAGAGGTTACCATGTATGATAAAAAAAATTGACAATAATAAAAAATAGTAAACTAAAAATATAATTATGTAAATAATAAAAATGATAAAAATAAAAATAACTGTAAATTAATTAATGATAAAAAATTTATTTAATTAAAATAATTAATTAATTAATGATAAAATATATAATTAATTAATCAAAAATAAAAATTTTAAAAATTAAAATAAAATAAATTATATAATTTTAAAATTAGAAAAATCATAAAATAAAAAATAAATTAATAAAAATAAAATACTTTAAAACTAATAATTAAAAATAATTAAATTTAAATTAAATAATTGAAAATTTAATAATTAGTCAAAATTATAATTAAAAATAAATAATTAATAAATCAATCAATTAATTAAAAAGTTAATAAACTTAAAAATTAAGTAACTTAAAATTTAATAAAAATGATGAAGGAATGAGTTAATTAACTAAGAAATTATAATAATTAATTAATTGATAAAAATAATATATTTATAATTAATTATAATAAGAAAATTATTTAATTAATAATTAATTAAAATATTGAAACAAATTAATTTTAAATTTTTATAATATTTTTTTGAATTAGAGATATTTTTGAAAAAATAGCCCACTCAAGATTGTTAAATTTAAACCAAACAGTTTTCGTATTATTCCCGAAAATCACATTTTTAGGAATGATTTTTCATTCATTGAACTCAATGCCCCCTTAAGGGAAAAAAAGACAAGATAAAAAAATAAAATAAAGATAGGACAAGAAAAAGCTAAGCACTACTTAAAATAATGTTTCACAAAAGTTAATTGAAATACTAAAAATTATCTCAAACACTATATGAAACTTTGTTTTACCAAACAACAATATCTAGAATAAATAAGTGTTGCTGAACGTGGATTAATCAAAAGTAGGTTTGTCCTTCTCTACAAGTTCATTAAACTACTCGCAAGTAGATTACTGGAAGGTGCACATGGCCCTGCTTTATTGTGCTAGTGCTACCCACACGACATGAATAACTATAATAATTAATTCGGTCTACATAACACAGAAGATTATGTTGACCCTTGGCTCCGTGCTGACATGACTGTAACATGCATAATAGATGTATAATGAATTTAGCATTAGCAATCCTTATGATATTATAAGGTTTGTATACAGGCCGATCTAATTCAAAGATTTGAAAATTTTCAGAACCATCCCAAACTTTCACTTTTTTAAAATTTTAGAATCATAATCATATCAAAAAAAAAAAATCTCTATCCCACACCACTCCAAATTTTCAAGATAGTTCAATACGGATGTTCGGTTCGTTTAGTATTTGTTCATCGGGATAATATGTGATAGAGTGTGAGCCTTTTTATGCCTGTTAATAATTTATGTATGTTTTAGAGAGATTTTTTGCATATAAATTGAAATTCAATTGATAAAATAAAGAGAAAATTCAGTCTGATGATACTAATTACATTACGAAATTAAGTTGGTAATATAATTAAAATTAACTAATGCATATATTAATTTATTAGTAAAGAGCTGATATATATATTTTTAGGGTTACTAGTTGCAATGTTTAAAAATGAACTTTGTCTTCCCTTCTAACATTGTTGCACCTTATTCACTTTTTCAAAGATTATATCATAAACTATAATTAGCAAGTATATAAGAGTTAATATGATTAAGATAATTATTATAAAATTCATTGAGTAACTAAGAAATATGATATAAGTTAACTAGGATGTTTGTGATTAGATTTAATCTTAAGAATTATGATATAAGTTCATTAGGATAGTTGTAAAATATACCTAGATAGAATCAAGTGTGATTATACTATACATATAAAGTACTTTTTAAAATTTTTCTTTTTCAATAAGAATTTAAAAATTTTTATGACCTCAAAATAAAAATATTGATATCCAAATATTATATAAAATATTTAAAAATTTTAATATTAACATATACAATATTAATATTAAAGATTATGCATAATTATTTATATTAAAATTTTGGTTCTTTCAGTGCGATCTAGATTAGTACAATTTCGATTTGGTCTGGTTCAGTTCTTGTATGGCTCTCAGACAAGATCCAGAACCATACCATAAAAAAAAAATTTTGTTCAATTTAGTTCAGTTCTTGTAGAAAAGTCAATGGAACTTTTGATTATGATACTATTCAGTATAGTTTTTTGGTTCATTTCAGGATCTCCAAGTCCCGTGTACAGCCCTAAATATTATGAACAATATACTTTTATTATAATATTAAGACAACCAAAAAAAAGAAATACTATTACATGAACAGAAATTGAAAATTAGTATTGCCCCTAAGGAAGGAATAATACTCAATATCCTTAGGTGGTGACAGACATGTTAGAATGAATTCAGACAAAAAATTGCACTAGAGGATAGAATAATATACTCAATATCTTTAGGTGGCGACTAACATGTTAAAATGAATTTAGACAGAAATGGAATAAGCTAGTGAATGAAACGGAATTGTATATTGATTCCGAACTTTTCTTGGTAGTTAGTATATTAGAACAAGATTGATGAATGATTTATATAAAATAATAAGACCCTTATATTATCATGTACATATTATTGTAGTATAGTAGTAATCATCATTATCTGTGGCAAACCTAGGATTTTCATCTAGGAGTGAGAAAAAAGTATTTATACCAAATTATAATTAGAATCAAGTTTACAATCCAAATCACAAAATAATCATTTCTAAACTAATAACTAATTATAAAGTAAGATATTATATCAATGGAACTCATTATTATAAGCGTTGAGTGTAGCCCATATTCTTAGGTAACAAAAATAGCAAATTACCTTATTAGCAGGTTATCTTTTTTAGCTTGTTATCATAATAGCACATAATTAATATATTATCTTATTTGGATCATACATTGTTTAGGAAACCTATGTACTATAAATATAAGTTAGGACATTATATTATGTATTGGGAGAGAGATCAAAGTGAGGAGTTTTGTAATAGTCGCATATCAATAGTGAAATTGTTCTCTACTGCCTGTAGACGTAGACTTTAAGACCGAACCACGTAATTCTCTCGTGTCTTTTTCTTCTTGTGTTATTCGTTTATGCGTGTTTTTTCCTAACAAACTGGTATATAAAACTTAGGTATATTCCGCTATGGGGCAAAAAGAAAAAAATCATAATTCAATTTACAACTAATATCCCCATAAATCAAACAGAGCCTTAATTTGAAATCTTCAACAAAGCCAAACAGAGCCTTAGAACCATCATTGGCTGTTGGAATTGAATCACTTGATTTTGTTGATGAAATAGCACAAAATTGGTACCAGCGTGCTTATCGTCAAACAAGGAAGCGAAGAGTAGCTTTCGTGTTGTGTTTGGTGGAGAAAGCCAATGGCGGTGAAGGCTTGAAGCTCGAGGTGGCAGAGGTTACAGAGAGGCTAGTCACTGGCGTTTAAACAGTGATTAGAAGGTCCCAAGTAAGTTTCCGTTGACTGGAGGATCTGTTGGCGTCATCGGTGTTGAGGAAAGTGACTGGAGCAGTCATCGGCGTAAGCTTCCATCGACAGGTTTGCAGGTGCTTCGAGCTTGACGGTGAGGCATATTTTTCGACGGGAGAATGATGATTGGAGGCTACCGGAGAAATCATTAGATGGCAGAGAACATTTTAGTGGTCGCCGCGAGTGATTTGGTGGTCTAGATCGTGCGCATGGAATGGGTTGGGTTGAGCTTGTGTTTGCGTGTAGTAACGGGCGAAGAAGAAGACTTTGCGGGTTGCTGGGCTTTGGTATTGCAGGTTATTTCGTTTTAGATGTTAGACTGGGTTTTGGGTTGGTAGAGTTTGGGTTTGGGTTACCGGATCAAGCCAGGGTGGAGGCTTTGTTCGGGTTTGGTTAGGTCTTAGGTTGTTGGGTTTGGTCTGTTGGGTTTTTTGTTTGGGCTTGAAGGAGTTTAAAAAGAAATATTTTATTAATTCTTTTTTAGACTTGGGCTTGGTAATAGTCCAAGAGAAAAAAAAAGGAGGGTTTTCTTTGAGTTTCGGCTTGAGTCCAGAAACTAAAAAGAAAAGAAAAAAGAAATGACTAGTTTGACTTGTTGACTGAAGTTGACCAGGGGCTAACTCGGGATTCACTTTGACCGTTGACTGTTGACCAAGGGTTGACTGAGTTTGACCAAAGTCTTACCCCACATCTTTCGATGTGTTGAGTCCGTTTTTAGGCTTCATTTTGCTAGATCCTGCTTTGAAGTGCATGTTTAAGGACGGTGTTGACTTTGACTCGTGTTGACCAAAGTTGACCAGAGGTGTTCATAAGGTTTTTTGACTTGCTGAATCCATTTTTGCTAGTCCCTTGTGCCAAATTCTATCCCCAAGTGCGAGGTTTGAGCAAACAAAGATGTCTTACACAAGTGAAAATTTTGAAATCGAGAAGTTTGATGGGAGAGTAAGTTTCAGTCTATGGAGGATCAAACTCAAAGCATTTGTGACAATGCAAGGACTTTGACAAGTCATTGAAAACAAGATCCCAGAGAATACTGAACCAACAGCAAAACAAGAACATGAAGCGAAAGCCTTAAGTGCAATATACATGTCTATGACGACTGAGGTATTGCTGAAAATTGCTAAGAAGACGACAACAATTAAGGCTTGGAATACTTTGGTGGAATTGTATGCATCAAAATCTCTCACAAATCGCTTCTACTTGAAGAAGCGATCGTCTTATCTTAGAATGAAAGAAGATACGCCACTAAAACAACACCTTGATGTATTTACCTTTTGTGTTATTGCCTTGAAAGATACATGTGTTAAAATTGATGATGAAGACCAAGCTATTATTTTGTTATGCTCCTTACCGCCTTTATATATGAACTTTATGGACACCATGTTATACGGGAGGGATAAAATTATTTTTAAGAATGTGGTTGCTTCATTGAAATCAAAGGATCTTCAAACGCATATCCCAGGACATAGAGAGAAAGTTCATGGGGAGAGTTTAGTGAGTAGAGGGAGATCGGAGAATAGAGGGGGGTCTTCGGGTAGAAAGAAAAGTAAGTCGAGGTCAAAATCAAGAGCGAAAAAACTACTTTGTTTCAAGTGTGGTGAGAAGGGTCACATTAAAAAAGAATGTCAAAAACTAAAAAAAGGAAAGAAAAAGGTTGAGAATTTAGTGAATATGGTAGAAAGTGCTAACAGTAATAGACAGAGTTCAAGTAGTACTTGAGATGTTTTATCTGTGAGTGCATCACAGTGGCATAATCAATGGATTTTGATACAGGTGCGATGATTCGTATGTGCCCTAAGTATGACTGGTTCTCTTCTTATGCTAAAAAGGAAGGGAACGTCTTTTTAGGCAATGATATCTCGTTGGAGGTAGAGGGAATTAGCATTGTAAATATCAAGATGTTTGATGTTATTACTAGATCTCTTAAGTGTTGGCATGTACCATAGCTGAAGAAAAACTTGATTTCTCGTGGGTGTTTGGATTCTCATGGGTATAAATTTTGAAATGAGAATGGTGTTCTTAAAGTGACAAAAGGTTCTATTGTGCTCTTGAAAGGGAACTTGACTAGTAGCATGTATGTTTTTCAAGATAGTACGATTACAGATGTTGCCGCTGTTGCATCCGAGAAGAGTGATAATGACACCACACAGTTATGACACAAGAGGTTGAGCTATATGAGTGAAAGGAGACTGACAGAGCTGAGCAAGAGGGATTTTCTTTGTAGACAAAGAACGGGAAAGCTTGAATTTTGTGGGCATTGTGTCTTTGAAAAGCAAACCAGGGAAAAATTTAGTAAGGGGCAAAAGAATACAAAGGCACACTTGATTACATTCATTCTAATCTTTGGAGTCCTAATAAAGTTTTATCCAGGAAAGGTGCCAGGTACTACATTACTTTTATTAATGCATACTGTCGGATGATGTGGGTCTATTTCTTGAAAACTAATGATGAGGCGTTTACAACATTTGTTGAGTGAAGGACATTGATTGAGAAGTAGACTGGTAAACAAATCAAGCATCTTACGACTAATAATGGGTTGGAATACTACAATAAAGAATTTTATGAGTTCTAATGGAAATATGGCATTGTGAGATACCGCATATGTATAGGGACACCACAATAGAATGGAGTTGTAGAACGCGTTAATAGAACTTGGTGGAGAAAGCTCATTGTATGCTCTCCTATTCCGGCTTGGGTTAAGAATTTTAGGCTGAAGCTATTAACACGACGTGCTACATAGTGAATCAATCTCCATCCACAGTTATTAGATTGAAGACTTCTTTTGAGTTATGGTCTGGTAAAGCTGCTGCTTACTCTCAATTAAGGGTATTCGGTTTCCCTACATACGTTAATGTGAAGGATGACAAGTTGGAGCCAAGGGTGAAGAAGTATATGTTCCTAGGCTATGCGTCCGGGAGGAAAGGTTACGAGTCTAAAGTCTTCAAATTTCCTCATCAGTAAGGATGTCAAGTTCAATTAATCTACTTCATTAGACCGAGAAAAAGGAGAAAGCGATAAGTGGTCTAGACCACAGTGTTAAAGAGCAGGTGGAGGTATTTGCTGATGTTTCAAATATTCCATCTAGTAGTAGTAACAGTCCAATTCTGCCAACTCAACCGACTGAGGTGCATGATCCAAATGTACCTGAACAATAGAAGTACAACATATCTATTGGGCAGGAAACGAGACAAATTAAAGAGCCTAAAAGGTATGGATACGCAGATCTTGTTGCTTATGCTTTGACTGTTGCTGAAACAATTGAAGGACATGAATCAAATTCGTATAAAGAGGCTATATCTGGGAAAGATTCTGCTTAGTAGGTAGTTGCCATGAGCAAGGAGATTGTGTCTTTTAAGAAGAATCAGACATAGGAGCTTGTTGAATTGCCTGAGGGACAGCGAGTTGTCGATTACAAACGGGTTTACAAGAAAAAGAAAGGTACTCCAAAGGTTGAAGGTCCTCAATACAAGGCGCAGTTGGTGGCAAAAGGCTATACACAAAGGGAGGGTATTGACTTCAATGAAGTGTTTTCTCTAGTTATGAAACACAGTTCCACCAGGGTTTTACTTGCCTTCATTGCTTTTCATGATTTGGAGTTTGAGCAGTTAAACATAAAAACGCTACTTTTGCATGGTGATCTTGATGAGTAAATTTACATGAGTCAACCAAAGGGGTATGTACTTCTTGGTAAGGAGAACCATGTTTATAAACTAAAGAAGTCCTTTCATGGGTTGAAGCAGTTATCTCAGGAGTAATACAAGAGTTTTGACATATTCATGGTAGGTGTTGGATACATAAGGAGTGCCTATGATAGTTTTATCTATCTCGAGAAGCTTTCAAATGTTTCATATGTGTATTTTTTGTTATATGTTGATGACATGCTTATTGCTACTAAAAGTATGTCTGTGATCGATGAATTAAAGAAGCAGTTGGGTGATGAGTTTGAGATAAAGGATCTTGGAGCAGCGAAGAAGATTCTTGGCGTGGACATTCATAGGGATAGAAACTCTAGGAAGTTCTCTTGTTTCAGCAAAGTTATATTGAGAAAGTACTAAAACGTTTCAGGATGCATAAAGTAAAAGCCTGTAAATGTGTCGTTTGAAGATTTGTCACCTAAAACTGAGGAGGAGGTAGAGCATATGTCTTGTGTTCCATACTCTAGTACTGTTGGTAGCTTGATGTATGCTATGGTGTGTACTCATCCTGACATTTCATACACAGTTAGTATTGTGAGTAGGTATATGGCTTAGCCTGGAAAAGCACACTAGGAAGCGCTGAAATGGATAAAGAGATATTTACATGGCACTACAAATATGGGTTTACTGTTTAGAAAGATGATTGGAGATTGGGCAAGGTTGGTGGGTTATTGTGAATCAAACTTTGCTGGTGATCTTGATAAGAGGAGGTTTTTGACAAGTTATATGTTTACTCTCTCTAGGTGTACTATCAGTTGGAAAGCGACATTATAATTTACTGTGGTATTGTCGACTACTGAGGTGGAGTATATGGCGATTATAGAAGATGTGAAGGAGGCCATATGGTTATAAGGCCTGGCTTGTGACCTTGGATTGCAGCAGGATAGGAGTACAGTCTTTTGTGATAGCCAGAGTGCAATTCATCTGACGAAGAATCAGATGTATCATAAGAGGATTAAACACATTGATATCAGATATCACTTTATCAGAGATATTGTATCACAAGCAATCATATTGGTGCAGAAGATTTCTACCAATGAAAATCTAGTAGATAGGATGACCGAGGTGATTTCAGTCAGCAAGTTCAAGCATTACTTGGACTTGGTTGCTATTTGCGATTCAGAGCATTAAGCCCTTAGGGGTAGTTGACAGCAGGGATGATGGTGTGTTTATTGAAGCAAATACATGCTAAGGTGGAGATTTGTTGATTGTGGCCCGTATTCTTGGGCAACAAGAATAGCAAATTGTCTCATTAGCAAGTTACCTTATTAGCTAGTTACTATAATAACACATAATTAATATGCTGTCTTTTTTGGGTAATATACTATTTAGGAAACATGTGTACTATAAATAGGGGTTAGCACATTGTATTATGTTTGGGAGAGAGACCAAAGTAAAGAGCCTTGTAATATTTGCTAATCAATAATGAGATTGTTCTCTGCTGCCCGTAGATGTAGACTTTAAAGTCGAACCACATAGTGTTCTTTGTGTTTGCATGTTGGTACAAAAGATTTGACACATTCATGGCATATACTGGATACACAAGAAATGCCTATGACAATTGTGTGTATCTCAAGAAGCTTCAAGATGGTTTGTATGTATACTTGTTGTTGTATGTCGATGACATGCTTATTGCTGCTAAAAGCATGTCCGCCATCGACGAATTAAAAAAGCAGCTGGGTGATGAGTTTGAGATGAAGGATCTTGGAGCAGGGAAGAAGATTCTTGGCATGGAGATTCACAAGGATAGAAACGCCGGGAAGCTATTCTTGTCTCAGAAGAGTTATATTGACAAGGTGCTGAAGCGTTTCGGGATACATAAAGCAAAGTCTGTAAATGTGCCGCTTGTTGCTCATTTTAGGTTGTCTATAGATTTGTCACCGAAATCTGAGGACGAGGTGGAGCATATGTCTCGTGCTCCATACTCGAGGGATATTGGTAATTTGATGTATGGTGTGTACTCATCCTAACATTTCATATGCAGTTAGTGTTATGAGTAGGTATATGGCATCGCCTGGGAAAACACACTAGAAAGCGGTGAAATGGATAATGAGATATTTGCGTGGTGTTGCAAATGTTGGTTTGTTGTTTAGCAAGATGACTAGAGATTGCATGAGATTGGTGGGTTATTGTGACTCAGACTTTGTGGGTGATCTTGATAAGAGGATGTCTCTGACGGGTTATGTGTTTACTCTCTTTAGGTGTGTTATTAATTGAAAAGCGATATTACAGGTTACTGTGGTATTGTCAACTACTAAGGTAAAATACATGGCGATTACAAAAGTTGTGAAAAAGGCCATGTGGTTACAAGGCCTGATTCGTGATCTTGGACTGTAGCGGGATCAGAGTATAGTCTTTTATGATAGCTAGAGTGTAATTCATCTGATGAAGAATCAGATGTATCATGAGAGGACTAAAGACATTGATATCAAATATCATTTTATCAGAAATATTGTATCACTAGGAATCGTATTAGTGCAGAAGATTTCTACCCATGAGAATCCAACAAATATGATGACCAAAGTGGTTTCAATCAGCAAGTTCAAGCATTGCTTGGACTTGATTGCTATTTGCGGTACGGAGCATTGAGCCCTTAGGGGCATTTGGCAGCAGAGATGATTGGTGTGTTGATTGGAGCAAATACGTGCCAAGGTGGAGATTTGTTGATTGTGGCCCGTATTCTTGGTCAACAAGAATATCAAATTGTGTTATTAGCAAGTTACCTTTTTTAGCTTGTTACCATAATAACACATAATTAATATATTGCCTTATTTGCGTAGTATACTGTTCAGGAAACCTGTGTACTATAAATAGGGGCTAGGACATTGTATTATGTGTGGGAGAGGGACCAAAGTGAGGAACCTTGTAATATTTGCATATAAATAGTGAAATTATTCTCTGTTGCCCGTGAACATAGGCTTTAAGACCAAATCACGTAATTCTCCTGTGTCTTTTTCTTCTTGCATTCTTTTCTTCTCGTGTTCTTCGTTTATGTGTGTTTTTCCCTAAAATAAGTTTTTATAATCACTTAATACAAATATAATTTTTTTTTGTCACTTTAGTGTCAAGTTTATTTTCACACTCTAAATGACCAAAAAGCTAATAACAATTATAGCCAAATTAAAATATCAATGACATCCACATAAGATGAGTTGTATATGTAAAAATAGTTAAAAACTAAAATTGAAGTGAAGAATACTAACTTGATTCATGAGACGAGAGACTTTGTGACTTGTGTGATTGTGATTGACAAAAAACATTGTAACTTCTAAAAATTCAAAAGAGAGTGGTTCATAAGAATTAAAAATTGAAAAGGAAAAGTAAGAACAAGAAGGCACACACGAAGAACTAATGCTTTTGCTTACATAAGGGGAAAAAATGTAGGAACGAGAAGGCACACACGAAGAATTGATGCTTCTGCTTGTTAAAGGAAAAAGTAAGAACTACAAGGTGCACAAAAAGTATGGACCTGCTAACCTGTTCTTTTGATATCATGCACTTAACCACCAAGCCTTCTTAAAAAATTATTGCTCAGTAAGGGGTGGCGACTGCCCCTGCATGCTACCACTGTGGGTTTCATCGTCATCATCATGATAACAAAAACAACAACAACGACAACAACAAAATACTAGTATTACTAATAATATTATAAAAGATATTTATTTTTTATACCTTTAAGAAAAAATAATAATGTTGATATACATATAGGTTGGAGTATAATCTCCATAGTGCTTCAATTGAGATGCATGTGGCTAAGTTTTCTCCTTTTAGCAAGGATCTAACTATGAAATATCCTCTAAGAAATCTCAAAACCACTCTACTTTCTCAGTCTTAGCTAAAGTTATGAACTCATATTCCATAGTAGATCTAACTAGACACATTCCCTTAGTGAGTTCTGAACACAAATGCCTTTACCAATATAACTCGATGTCAACTTCCCCATTTGGAGCTATAGTATGTTCCAAGGGTTGGGTTGTTCGCTCATTAAAGCATGTGAGTCGTCCTATTGTCATACCCCAATTTTTTATGTGAACATTCTATCCATTAAGCTCTTGTTTCTCAATTCTTGTCGAGTCACACATGACGAGGTGCTTGAATATAAACATAGATCTTTCCCTTGAGAAATCTCAAGTTTCTAATTCACTATATAAGATCCTAGGCTTCCTCTAAAACCAAATAATTTTAAGATAGAACTTTAGAATTCTTTATAAGAATAATATAAACTAGGGCTTTTATTCCGTCCTTCATGTAGGTTTATTTGTTTTCAATAGTATACATTGAACCTAGTCATGAATTTTTAAAATTTATAAATAAATGTTATTTTAAGCATTAACTGATTGGTGATTAAAATTCTAAATTCAATAACCATATAAATGTTGATGTGACATCTCTTATAATTTACTCATATGCTACTTCTATGTTAATGGGCGAAGTCGTTTATATATACACTTTGATATTCATAGAAAAAGTCTTATTGTACTTTATTATTCCATGCTTTATATAAAGTTATGTATTTTTAATAGCAGGTGACGAATCTGGTTTTTAATCTTTTGGAATTCATAAATGTATCTTGTTTTACACATTAATTGACTGATAATTAAATCTTCAAATTAAAAACAGATATATAGATAATAGATAATAAATTAATATATGAAAGGTGTGTTGATGTAACACTCTAAAATTGCTAAGAGGAAAGGAATTGTTCAGACATAATAGATAACAGATATGTAGAATGTAAAACTTAAAATTATAGGCCTATAGTTGTATGGATACGTGAATTTATGCAATATACCTAAAAGGCATATAATGAATTCAATGATAGCAATACTTGCAACATTATGAAGGTTCAATTCCACAAATAGTCCCTATTATTTACAGAATGTATTAATGTGGTCCTTATTGTATCAATTTAGTGCTTATTGTTCTAAAAGTAACCTACTTGGTTCATGATATATGAAAAAGGTGTCATTGTGATTCCTATTATTTCAAAAGTAACCAATTTAGGTCCCAATATTTATAAAAAGTGACTTAATTTATGTCCATTTTAGCCTTAAGAAGGTCATGTAATGGTCGCATAACCAAAAAATGGGATGAAATTGACACTGTTTGCAATATTAAAGACTAAATGAGTTACTTTTGAAACATTAAATACTAGATTGACTTTTTTACGGACTTAAATGACCAAGGAGATCACTTTTGAAGTAATAGGGACTAAACTAATACTTTTTGCAAATAAGGATTATTTGTGGAATTTTTCATATTATGAACTATAATTTTTTATTACAGTATTAAGAACAACCAAAAAGATACTTTCACACATATAGAAATTGATCATCAACAATAAATCAATGCTCAAGTTTTGCTTGTTATCTTTAAGGTTTCAATGTCTCGATCAAGTGCTTGTGTCTCGTTGCACATATCTTCAAGAGTACAAGGTCCTATACTTCTCATGATAGCACTACAAATCACAATAACTTGCAAACTAAAGTGTCTAAAACTCTCTCTTAGAATGAAAGGGAAAAAATATATTTTTACAAGAAAGCTATTGCTTGCTTGCCTAGGAAAGGGTCTGAAACTTAGACTAATTATAGGACTAGAAAGAGAAAGCAAGACCTATCAATATAATGGAGAATTGAACTTCACAAAGAAAATTGCTCGTGAAGTAGCAACAAAGAAAGAAAATGTGTAGAAGTGTTCTGTGAGCATTTGATATGTGAAGAACGGTTCCACAGGCAATTAACTATTTTATATTTACTACCAGGCATCTCTAACATGTTTGGCTGACAATATGTCATTCATGCTGGATGTCACAATCAATTTAAAATATATGCAGTATTTCCACATTGAATTGTTATGATAGGTTGATCTCAGATTTCACCATGTGAATCTGTTCTTTCTGTTTTCATTTCTGATGGATTCATAGGAAAAAACTAATGTTTATCCAGAAGATTGTTGAGGAAGTCGTACACAGGCTTAACCATACATACTTGGATGTTGCTATCTACCCTGTTGGAATAGATTCACGTGTTGAAAAAGTATTGTCACTATTAGGCATTGGTTTAAAAGATGTCCGCATGATTGGCATTTGTGGAATGGGAGGAATAGGGAAAACAGCTATTGCAAAAGCTGTATATAACCAAGTCTTTCATCTGTTTGAAGGATATTGTTTTCTTGCAAACGTTAGAGAAGTTGCACAAAGTTTCAATGGACTTGTTGTTTTACAGAAGGAACTTCTTTCAAAAGTTCTAAAGAAAAAGTGTAATGGATTTAGTAATGCTGCTGAAGGGGTTAATCTGATAAATAAAAGATTGCAAGCGAGAAGAGTCTTTATCGTCGTAGATGATGTGGACCACCCAATACAGTTAAACACATTAGCCAGGAGTTGTGAGTGGTTTGGTTCAGGAAGCCGGATCATTATAACGACTAGAGATGAGCATTTGTTAGATGAATTTAATGTCCATAGGAAGTATAAGGTGCATGAATTGGCTACCAATGAATCTCTAGAGTTACTCAGTTGGCATGCTTTCAGAAAAACTTTTCCAACAAACGGATATATGGATCTCTCACGTGACATTGTATGCCACACTAGAGGGCTTCCCTTAGCACTTGAAATTCTAGGCTCTTATTTGTCCAAAAAGACTGTGCTAGAATGGGAAAGCGCAATTGAGAAATTAAAACAAATCCCTGATAAGCAAATTCAGGAAAAACTCAAAATAAGTTTTGATGGTCTGGATGATAAAGCAAAAGAGACTTTTCTCGATATTTCATGCTTTTTCATAGGAATGGAGAAAGAGTATGCAATCAAGATACTGGATAGTCGTGGCTTCTATCCAAGAATCACAATTAGTATTCTGACTAGCAGATTTCTACTAAACGTGGATGAAAGCAATAAGTTGAGGATGCATGACCTTGTTCGAGATATTGGAAGAGATATTATTCGTCAAGAGTCTCCGAAGAATCCAGGAAAACGCAGCAGATTGTGGTTTTATAAAGATGTACGTGATGCACTAGTAAAACACAAGGTATGGCATATATTCAACTTCGTGTCAATTGTAATTTTCTTCTGTTTATTTAGGTATACATGGCATACATAACACTAACATGTTCTTGCACGCAGGTCTAATCTTTTTATAGTAATACACATACTTATACATCACTCAATTTGATAAATCATCAACTTTCTTTTCCTTTCTCTTTGAAAAACTAGGGAACTGGAGCAATTGAAGGCATCTCCTTGGTTCAACCAGAGTTAATGGACAAAGGATTTAGCACTGAGTCATTTGCTAAAATGGATAATCTACAACTGCTTCAAATTAATCATGTACATCTTCATGGAAGTTATAGCCTTTTATCTAAAGACCTAAGGTGGCTTTCTTGGCAGTGTTGCCCTTCAACATACTTGCCTTCTAGTTTTCAATTAGAAAAGTTGGTTGCTTTGGATTTGCAGTATAGCAACTGCAAGGAAGTTTGGCAAGGTAAAAAGGTATATCATCTAGTAAACGTCTAAGATTTCAAATAAGCAGCCTTAAAGCAATTATGTGTTGAAAGAAATAGGTAAAATATCTTCTCATCCTATTTGTCATTGTTTGTTACAGGTCCTCGGTAACTTGAAGATCCTAGATCTTTGTCATTCGTACTCTCTTACCAAAACTCCAGACTTTACTGGAGCACCTTTACTTGAGAAATTACTTCTTGAAGGTTGTAGAAGTTTGAGAAAGATTCACCATTCAATTGGACTTTTGAACAAACTTGTTCACTTGAATCTTAAAGACTGCAACAACCTAAGGGATCTTCCAAATAGCCTTTGCAGGGTGAAAGTCCTTGAATATTTAAATCTCACTGGTTGCATCAAACTAAACCGATTGCCTGAGAACATGGGATATATGGAAGGCCTGAAAGAACTTCTTGCAGATGGAACAACAATTAAGAGATTGCCCTATTCAACAGGATTTCTAAAGAATCTTAAAATTGTAGCTATACAAGGGTGCAATAGAAAAAGAATGACCAAATCCCTGTTGTCATCCTTTTCATCTTGGATTTCACCAACAAATTCTAACATCATGAGATTCTTACCACCTTCTATTCCAGGTTTGCACTCAATAAGAGAGTTGGTTCTCAGCAACTGCAACTTGTCTGATGGGGATATTCCCAATGAGATAGGGAGATTATCTTCATTGGAAGAACTGGATTTAACTAATAATAATTTTTGCAGCCTACCATCCAGCCTCTCTCAACTATCTAAACTAGACGGGCTTTATTTGGGTGATTGTAGGAACCTTTCATCAGTCCCAAAACTTCCTCCCAATCTATCCTACCTATATACCCATAATTGCACATCACTTGGAAGGTTACACCTATCGAACTTCAGCACGTTCCAAGTCGTTTGTCTTGATGTTTGCAATAGACTACAGGAAATTCGAGGCCTAACAAGCTTTAGCCTTGAACGTCCTTTGGGTCTTTCTGGTTCTGGTAATGCAGAAACTATCTTCAAGGATAGGTACTTTAAGGTATATCTCACAATCTCTGTCTCCCTTATTCTCGCACTCTCTCTTTGAGCTCTATCCATAGCCACAAAAGAAAGTAATACGAGTCTAATATCTTTTGTGATCTAATTGAAACAGGACACGCTGCCCTTTCACGTTGAACTTCTAACAAGTGAGGTACCACGATGGTTTAATTATCAAACTGCAGGACTGTCAATATGTTTTAATATGCCAATAGATTTGAACAATAAATTCCTGGCGATGGTTCTTTGGGTTGTTTATAGAGCCAATGAAAAAATAGAAAAATTCGATGCTCCTACAGCTTTCATATGTGATAAAACTAATGGTGTTGAATGTTCCCAATTGTTTTCATGTCTTGGTGACCGAAGAAACACCCAAGAACAATATTGGATGAGCTACACACCAAATGGCTCACTTTATCTCCCATCCAGAGGTGGAGAAACAATGGAGGTCTTTGTCAAAACAAACTCAGAGCTTGAAGTGAAAAAGTTTGGGGTTCATCTACTGTATAAAAGTCATTTTGAAGGAAAGTAGAAGTGTGGCATCAATGTTTGAAAGATGAAGAACAAGAAGAATGAAACCACCAAGAAAAAATTTTCTCTTGTTCTCTCTCTCTCTCTCTCTCTCTCCCCCAGTCGAGTTTTAAGAACCTAGTAACTCTCAAAATAAGACCTTAGCAAAAGAAGTGTAGCATCAACATTTAGCTTGTTTGATACATCAATCATTGATGTGCAAAAGAAATCAATAACTATCCCTGCTAGGGGCCTTGTACATGACAAGACTTGTTTAACAAGTGCATCTTAGGATTTCTATGAGGACAAAAACATATTTTTCAGGACGTTTAAGTAGCTGACAGGTGGTGTTTCTACTAGAGGAAGAATAATGTACAGGATTCGAGCGTCCGAAGCGGCAAGTGATTCAGCATATGCTTGCGCCTTCGGATTAAATGACTACAATTGTTATTGATATCCTTTCATCTCTGTCAAGCAAGCATTTCGCAAACTCAGCCATTGACACAAGGTGGCCTGTGCCAAGTGCAGGTACGAAAACTGGCTCTGGCTTCTTCATTTTGCTGAACCTGGAAGTTGATAACTATGGAAGTTTATCCGTGGAGTTGTATGTACAGAAAGTGTTGATATAACTAAATAAATTCTAACAACGTTAAAGATCACTTCATCCTTAAATAACACATATTCTGAGGCAAAACCATTGGGTTGTCAGACATCACGGGACATCCCATATGCCCTATGAGGGGATTCTTGTGACGTAGTAATATTATGAATGAGTCTAATAATTTTGAACTATGTGAATCATATACATCATTTCATTACAAGTGTATCAATAATGCATAATGTAACTGTGTCCATTCCTTACGGCCAATGTGACGTGCATGTCTCTTTCTTCTAGAAGCTTAGGCTTACGGAATCATTGTTCGTGTGATTCTCATCAAGAAGAGTCCCCTTCTTCTCAAACAAAACTGCTGCCCCATATGTAACCAACAAATCCTGAATGGTTTGCTATTTAGGCTTATACACGCTCTATAGAAACAAATTCATTACACCTAAAGAGATATTTTGTGGTTATGCCAAAAAAATAATGACCTACAACTATATCATCACATATGAAGCATTGATGCAAATTATAATGGCATTCACAAGGAAATATTAAAACAAACTAGAAATTCCACTGAATTACACTTTTAACTTGCAGAAGCACCAATTTTTTTTTTTTTGTCAAAAGTCAAAACTATCTCACCTACACAAGTAAGATTTATACTACTAAAAAGACCATTCAAGTCAAATAGCTTGAATGTAACAAAATCTATTCAAGCCATTCAAGTCGAACGGCTTGAATGTAGCAAAATGTATTCAAGAAGTGTCACATGTTAATGCCAATAATTTGCATGATGTTTTGTAGCTCCTCACATAAGGATACGATTTGCATGATCTTTTGTAGCTCCTCACATAAGGATAGGGACTTGTTAATGTAGTTTCTTTAGGGCTCGTTTGGTAACGCTGTCAAAAATTTTAAAAACGAAAACTAGAATCATAACAAAAAACTATTAATAATAATTAAAAACAGAAACTGTAAACACGTTTATTTAAATTATAAAATCTATAAACAAAAATCAAAAACATGTTTGGTTGTCCATAATTTACAAAGTATTCTTGTCTCTTATTTTTCATTTTAGTATTTTGTGTTAAATAGAACAAATGAAAATATTTGAGAATATTTTGTAAAAGAACAATGAGAATATTACAAAATTCATTTATTTTCTTTAAGATTATAATTTCAAAAAATAAATTTAATTGTTTTGAGAATATATTTTATTTTTAATTTTGAAATTTTTAGAATTTTAATTTATTATTTTATTAATTCATTTTTTAGAATGTTTCTAAAAATAATAAATTTATTTTTAGAAAATATTTATAAAAATAATTATTTTAAAAAATAAATTTTAATTTTAATTCTTAAAATGTTTTTATTTTCTAAAACTAATTATAATTTTTTAAAATATTTTTTAAAAATAAATTTAATTTATTAAATTAATTTTTAAATGTATTTTTAATTTGTAAAAATTTTTAAAAAATGTTTATAAATTAAAATTATTTTCAAAATATTTTTTAGTTTTTTAAATATTTTCATTTATTAAAATTATTTTTTTTCAAAATATTTTAATTATTTCTAAATTTTTTATAAAATTAATTTTATTTTTAAAAAAATTATTTTTAAAATAAATTTTTTTAAAATATTTTTTAAATAATTTTAATTTTAATAATTATTTTTCAAAGAAATTAATGAGTTCATATTAATTTTGAAAAGATTAAAAGGTATTCAGTACAAAGTGAATAAAAGTTTTGAAAACCTGTTGCCACAAGCTGAGAAAAAACACTTTTTCTTGTTTATCAAAGTTGCAAAAACATGTTGTTAGTTTTTATTTTTCCAGAAAACGAAAACAGGAACAAACGAACTTGTTGTCAAATTTTGATCAACAAAAACAAAAAATCGAAAACAGCAACGATACCAAACAAGCTCTTAATATTTTGTCGTTCTTACAAAGAGGTCAATTCTCTTGACCAGTCTTATGAAGCAGCCCTGCTTGATTTTGCGCCCCTCTCTTCTCCTATCTTCTGTGTTCTTTGGGGTGTTTATGTTATTTACTTGGTGTAGATATCATGAAATAGAATAGAGCCAACAAAGTTCAAGGAAGAAGCCTCCATAAGTACTTCAGATTTATAAATTGCCATTTTCCTTTTAGGACATGGGACTGTGTATTCAGCCTTTTCCGGCATGCTCTTCCTTGGGCTTGTGCTCATGTTGGGCTATTTGGTCTTGGCTCTGGTCTCGTGTGTTTGATCGTGTCTGGACTTGGGTTCAGTTGTCTTATGTGCCGTTTGTGCGTTTGGTTGTTTTTCTGTTTATCTTTTCATGGGTCCAGCTGGGTGCCCGGTCCAGTCATTTGGGCTTGGATCTTTCTTATAATGCCTTGTTTGTAATTTGATGAAATGTTTTTGTTTGGGCAAAAAAAAAAACTTGGATTATTATTATTATCACGTAATTTTATTTTGTGGAAAAGTGAATGCACCACTAATTATAGCACAGATTACCAATATCGCCCCCAGGGGCATAGGTGAGTTGGTAAGTGGCCAGGTGATTGGGGTGAAAACACTCAAACAGCGAGTTGAATCAGTGTAGTGGCGATTCACTCTTTGAAATATTATGAAATTTCTTTGGTGGATTAAATGGCCGTTAGTTCTCTCAGCGAAGCTATCATGCACATCGCGATTTATAATTAAATGCAGTGCGCGTGAAAAAGAGGTTTGCCGGACTAACAGATTACCAATATCTCACTTTTCAATTATAAATCAACGTGGCTGAATACAAGACAGGCTATTCAATTGTAATAGGTTGGAACTTAGAGGTCTAAATCAGAAAGGACAGTACTTTTTAGAGAGTTTGGAAATTAGTGGTTTAAATGAGACAGGACCAATATTCTTTGTGCAGGTTAGGTGATAGAGGTCCAATCTATAATGACGTGGATAGCGAGGGCATGATTGACTTACAGCGAAAGTCCACGACTGGTTCTAAAGTTCATCTATTGCATAAGTGCACGCAATGCTATGGGTAATTATTCTAGATTAGTATCAATTATGACGAAAAAATAATTTTGGAAGCCCAGCAAAAAGAAAAATAGTTTAGGAAATAATTTTATTGAAAAATGATATTGTTCAATGAGACAAAAAATTTTAATTAGAAAATGATTTTTACTTGACAAAAAATAATACTCAATTTAGATTTGAAAATAATTTTGCACATGTATTATTGTAAATTAATATCAATTATTTGACCAAACAATAATGCTCAATTATAAAATGGCATGAAACAAGGGATAATTTTTGTAGGGAAAAAAAGATCATAGAATGAAGATACTTGGCATTATTAAATATGGCAGATACACTACTTCATACAATATACCAAAAAAGTAATGCTCAATTATAATATGGCATGAAACAAGGGAAAAAATTTTGAAGAAAACAAAAATAATAGAATGAAGATACTTGGCATTATTAAATATGGCATACACTCTACTTCATATAATGTAATGTATAGATATAGATATAGATATATATGTCCTCTTAGGAATTAAATTATTAATTGAAAAGGACATATAAAATTGAATATTATTAAAGAAAGTTTGGCATAAAATGAGAGAATTAACTTTTAAAGGGAAAAAAATTCACCATTTGAAGATACATTGTGTAAATTAAAAAGGTAAAAATACTACTTTATACTATATATGGAATTATTAGGCAATTAAAAATTTATTATTATGAAATTATTTCTTATTGTAGATATTCATTTTAAGGCTGATTTATTATTATCTAAACTTTAAATATAGTTCATGAATATCTGAACTCTTATGAGATAAAGTTGAATGAATTAGGTATTTTACTTCCATGTAAATTCTAGTCCTATGGCAAATTTTACTGTGCTCCGTAGGCACCATGCATCTATGGAGCACAGTGCTCCTTAAGTCGCGTGTTGTAAATGTTCTATTGAAGCGGTGTCATTTGATGTCGTCTAAAATAAAAAAAATAAAACACGTTTTAACAGGTCAAAGCGAAGCCGTTAAAATCGTTGCTATAGTTTTGCAGTATAGGTTGTCTGAGGATTTATCTTATATTGTCTAAGCATCTATCTTCTAATATGTGACCGAGATCTCTTTTAGTTGGCGATTCTAAGCATTTATCTTTGTTTTTGAGCTAGTAGTTTACGTATTTTGAACATATAGGGTGATGTTTTGAACTAATAATGTTAATTTATCAAATATGATAGTATTTTATGAACTACTAGTGTAACTTGTGAAATATTATACTTATTTTGCACATATAGTGCATGAATTTTGTCCCAGTAGTTTATTCATTTTGAACTAGTAGTTTATTCATTTTGAACCAGTAGTTTATTTAGTTGGAACTAGTAATTTAGTCATTTTGAGCTAGTAGTTTATTTATTTTGAATCACGATTTTTATTTTAACAGGTAGCATGATATCAATTTTAAACCAATAGTTTATTCATTTTAAACCAATAGTTTAGTCATTTTGAACCATGATTTTTATTTTATCAGATAGCATAATATTAATTTTGAACCAATAGTTTATTCATTTTAAATATACAGAGCAAATATTTTGAATTTTGACTTTTACTTTATGACATAACAAAATATCGATTCTCAAGTATTTTTATAATGTAAAATTTACAATATATTTTTAGAGTGCTTTCTCACATTTTGTCAGTGATGTTTATACATTTTCAAAGTGATGTTCATGGAAGCATATATATGTGTGTGTGTGTGTGTGTGTGTATATATATATATATATATATATGTTTGTGTATTTTGAGGTAGAAATTGTTACCTTTGTGCTGGTGTTGTTAATTTGGATGAAGTCGTCGAAGTTTTTTATTCATAAGTGTGGGTGCAAATATCTTAAGAGGGGGGGGTGAATTAAGATATAAATGCTAATTTTCGTTTTTAAAAATTGCAGTAAATTTACAACTCTAACAAGCAATATATCAAACACAATATAGGCAAGATAATTAGAATGAACTAAAAGGCAAAGAGAGGAGAGACAAACGATTTTTAGGTGGTTCGGCCAAGCCTACGTCCACCGCCCAAGGAATCTCCCCTTAGGACTTCAAGAACTTCCACTAAAATGCTTCTTCAAAACTTGGTGAAGTACAAACCAAGATTTTACACCCTCTTTGAAGTCTTTCTTCAAAGAACCCAAGAGCTACACTCTATAGGATTTCCTCACACTTTACAAGCTAAGAATGGATATTTCTCACAATGATTTAAGCTCACAACGTGTGTAGATATTCAAAGTATGACAAGAATTTGAATCTGAGAATTTCCTCAAGAAGAGAAAATGATAAGCTCTTGAAAGCTCAAAATATTGCAAGAATTGGCTCAAGAAGGATTGAATGATAATAAAAGCTTTAGCACACTTCACTTGATTGATTAAAACTTGTATTTGAATGTGTATTTATAGAGGATTGAGGGTTAGGGATTTGGTAGGTGAAAGGGGATTGAAAAAACTCGAACAGAACGGTAAGAAACGGCTAGTGCATTTATTACAGCCCCGTTCAGCCGGTCGTCCGGCTTGCCTTTCACCCTCTCTGACTAGGCCGGACACCTTAGCCGGTCGACCGGCTAGGGGGTCCGGCTTTTACCTTCACTCTCTGAATAGGCCGGGCGACCACCTCGATCGGTCGGCCAGGGTCCGACCATTCCAGAAAAGAAGTAAAGCCAGATTTCTTTGAAAAAACAAGCTCAAGTATATTTTCACAACTCCAAGTAATTTTGTATAAATATGTAAACACGTGTTGTGAATGAAAACACCCCAAAAACTCATTTTGACTCAATATATGCATTCAAATACATTTGTGCATATATATATTTTTTTTAAAAGTGCAATACTTGAGAAAAATTTGCAATGATAAGGAAAATTGTTTTGAGCCAAGTCTACACAATATAACGGCATTTCACAAGAAGAGCAAGAAAAAAATAAGTCCGGTATCCCTTATGTCTTCTCTTCTCCTCCTTATGCCTTCTCAACTTTTCTCTTCTCCAAATGATCCTTTATGCACATCTTCATATTTTCCAAGCTTCATATGATATTCTCATTTCACAACAAGCTGTTTAGTCAAATGCATATATATATTTTCATCATCAAAATCAATAAAGAATATTTAGCTAACAATCTCCCCCTTTTTGATGATGACAAATATTTTTAAGATATGAAAAGAATACTCCCCCTTAATATTTGCATTCTTCTAACAAGTGCTTTGATTATCAAATTTGCAAACATATCACCCAAAGCATGGATATTCTCTATAAAAAAAAAATGCATAAATCACATATATCATAATATATCACCACATTCATCAAATATATTTCATCAAATCATAATCATCATATTCATCAAATCATAATATATCACCACATTCATCAAATATACTTCATCAAATTTCTCCCCCTTTGGCATCATCAAAATCAACATAAAGTTAGGAAAGAAAGGTATGAAGTCAACTAAACTAGAAATCAACAAAACTGAAAATTGTTTTTAAGTGAATAAAGATCAAGGCGCGTCATCATGGTGATCTTTGAAGTAGTTTCTCATGTCTGTCTTCATAGCCGCTACTTCAGAATCAATGTGTTGTCTCCAGGTGGTGAGTTCATCCCATTGGCTTGCCATAGTTGTCCTCATGTCACTCATACCCGTGTTTAAGGCCTAGAGCTGAGATAGGATCTGAGCCATCATAGAAGTGTCTTCTTGTTGTCCCCTGGAGCTAGAACCAGCTCCCTGACGAATTTCTCTTCTGCGAAGCTCCTCAAAATGCTCTTGCTCCCTAGACTCTCTTAATACATGCCTAAGAGTCGCTTCCTCAGGGTTTTCCTCTTCTTCAGAGGAATTAACAACCATAGGTATTGTTCCAGGTATGCCTATGTTAGGATTTCCCTCAAATTCTGGCCCTTCATCTTCTCCAAAGTTTATATCTACCCCACCAGCCATGTCATCAAGGTTTTCTGTAGTACCAAACACTGGGTCGGTGAAGGTAATGCCCTTCTTAGTTCTATATCTAATGGCAACTTGAGTACTTTGGGGCAAACTTTTGAATGTCTCTCTGTTTATTGGCTCCATATTATACCAGTAAATGCCCATAAAGTTCATATATAACATATCAAAATTCCAAGCAAATATCTTATATGGAGCATTTGAGAAAATTCTGAAATATGAAAAGATATGCATTAAAGCCATTCCATATCCCGGAGTAGTTGTTTTCCCTCCGTCCTTTCCACTAATGTGCAGCATATGTTGAAGTATAAGGAAAGGCAAGGCTATCTCTTTTCCCTTCCTAAGGCTGTAAAAAATATATGCATCCATAACTGGAATCTTTCCATCATTTATATTCCTAGGAAGAATTATTTCACTCATAATCTTAAGAGCAAGCCTAGTGTTAACATCAACATCTCTTAACATTGGAAGAATCAAGTTTGGATCTCTAGGTCCTACATTCTCCCACATAAATCTTATTACTTCTCCCGAGATGCCAGTTCCCCTAATTCCTTCCGGCCACCCTTGACTATTATAATGTCCTTCCCCTTCAACTGGTATATGAAATATTTTATGCAAAATATCCTCATTAAGCACAAATTCTACTCCACAAACCGTTGAGGCTAATTCTAATCTTGGACTTCTACAACTTATCTCCAGATTTTCATAAAATTCAACCACTAGCTTGTCTTGTACATCACAATTCAAGTGCAAAAAGGTAACCCATCTATCAAATAACGGTAATATATTTGTACCAGCAAAATCAGAGTCTACAACGTATTTACCGTAGATAATAGATTGCTTCCCTTGAATCTTTGATGCTGGAGGTGGTGGTGGTGGTGGAGATTGCGTTCTTGCCCTTTTCCCTTTCCTCCCATGTGCTTGACTCTTCCCTCTTAGATTCACCATGGTTTTGCCTTGTTTTTGTAGATATAATCGAAGAAAACTATGTTTTTTGAAGTGGGTAAACCAATTCTGGGAAGAAATTTGGAAGAAATCGGTGTAAAGTTGAAGATTTGAGATGGGATTGAAGAAAAATTGAGTAAGAGTTGAAAGAATTTTGAGAGTTTGTGGTGAAATTGGGGTGAAAACCCCTAATTTTAACAATTACTGCGTTCAGTCGGTCGACCGGCTAATCGCGAGGGTCGACCGGCTGGATCAGAGAGCAAATTAAATTTTCTGCTTTAGCCGGACGCCTAAGACCTTAGTCGGTCGACCTGCTTTGGTCGACCAGCTGGGTCAGAAAGTTCAAAAATGTTTTAATTTTCATACCCAAGCCACAGAAACACATATATATCCCATTTAGCCATATTTTATCATTCCAATTTCTCTCCTAATCTTGCAAAATTGATCCTCATTCAAAGGTTTGGTGAAAATATCAGCAACTTGATGTAAAGTATCAACAAATTCAAGAATTATATCTCCTTTTTGTACATGATCTCTAATGAAATGGTGTCTAATCTCAATATGCTTAGTTCTTGAATGTTGAATTGGATTCTTAGTAAGATTAATTGCACTAGTATTATCACGATATAGGAATATGATTATACTTCAATCCATAATCAAGTAGATTTTGTTTCATCCACAATATTTGTGCCACACAACTAACTGCTGCAATATATTCAGCTTCAGTGGTAGAAATTGCAACACTATTTTGCTTCCTACAAGACCAAGATACTAAGGAATGTCCTAGGAATTGGCATGTTCCACTAGTGCTTTTACGATCTATTTTGCAGCCAGCATAGTCAGCATCAGAAAAACCACATAAATCAAACGATGTTCCTTTAGCATACCAAAGTCCTAAATTAATTGTACCCTTAAGATATCTTATTATTCTTTTTACAGCTGTTAAGTGAATTTCCTTAGGATTTGATTGAAACCTAGCACATAAGCACACTGAGAACATGATATCAGGTCTAGAGGCAGTTAAATATAATAGGCTACCGATCATACCTCTATATTTCTTCTCGTCTCGATTTACCTTTCTCATCTTTGTCTAGCTTAGTTGAAGGGCTCATGGGAGTTCCAATCTCCTTTGCATCTTCAAGTCCAAATTTCTTGATGATTTCCTTGGTGTACTTGGCTTGATTTATGAAGATCCCTTCTTTTGCTTGTTTGATTTGAAGTCCGAGGAAGAAGGTTAATTCTCCCATCATGCTCATCTCGAACTCCTTATACATGCACTTTGAAAAATTCTCACACAAGGAAATATTAGTAGCACCAAAAATTATATCATCTACATAAATTTGGACAAGTAGAATATCATTGTCTTTTCTTTTGATAAATAAGGTTAAATCAAGTTTTCCTCTTTCGAAATTGTTTTCAACCAAAAATCCACTAAGTCTTTCATACCAAGCTCTAGGAGCTTGTTTTAAGCCATACAAAGCCTTTTCTAGTTTAAACACATGATTAGGAAAACATGAATCTTCAAAACCAGGGGGTTGTTCAACATAAACTTTTTCTTCAATGAATCCATTTAAAAATGCACTTTTTACATCCATTTGATAAAGTTTAAAGTCCATGTGACATGCAAATGCAAGTAACATACGAATGGATTCAAGTTTAGCTACAGGAGCATAAGTTTCATCATAATCAATTCCTTCTTCTTGATTGTATCCTTGTGCAACTAGTCTAGCCTTATTCCTAGTCACTATTCCAGCTTCATCTAGTTTGTTTCTAAATACCCATTTGGTTCCAATTACCGGTCTATCCTTAGGTCTTTCAACTAGCTTCCACACTTTATTTCTCTCAAATTGATTAAGTTCTTCTTGCATAGCTATTATCCAATTCTCATCTAATAGTGCTTCTTTTACATTTTTGGGTTCAACATGTGAAATAAATGCATGATACTCACAAAAAGTGTTAATATTACGCCTAGTTCTTACACCTTCATTTGGATTACCGAGAATGAGATCTTGAGGATGGTTTCTCACAAACTTCCAACTCTTTGGTAGATCTTCATGAGGTTCTTTTGTTTCATCATCTTTGTTTGAGCATTGTTTGATTTCCTCATTCTCTTGAGACCTCCTTTCTTGAAGTTCTTCTTCTTGTTTCGTTTCTTTGTCTTTTGGAGTTGGATCTTCAAGTGTTGTCTTTTCCAAAATATAACCTACATCATCAATTTCCTTTCTCGGCTCAAATGGATTAGTTTCATCAAATGTAACATGTATTGATTCTTCTACAACAAGAGTTCTCTTATTATATACCCTATATGCTTTACTCTTTGTGGAATAACCCAAGAATATTCCTTCATCGGATTTAGAATCAAATTTTCTTAAGTGGTCCTTAGTGTTTAGAATAAAACATTTACAACCAAATACCTTGAAGTATAATACTTTAGGTGTTTTGCTATACCATAGTTCATATGGAGTTTTGTTTAAAATAGGTCTAATCAATACTCTATTTTGCACATAACATGCAGTATTTATGGCTTCACTCCAAAAATATGTTGGCAAGTTGTGTTCTTTTAGCATAGTCCTTGCCATTTCTTGGAATGTACGATTCTTCCTCTCTACTATCCCATTTTGTTGAGGAGTACGAGGGGCCGAAAAGTTATGCTCTATGCCATGTTCATCACAAAAGTTCATGAAAGGGGTATTCACATATTCGGTGCCATTATCACTACGGATGCAAGTTATGAAATAGCCTTTCTCATTTTGTACTTTTCTACACAATCTTGCAAATTCATTGAAGGCCTCATTTTTATGTGCAAGAAACATGACCCATGTAAATCTAGTGTAATCATCAACTACAACAAATGCATACCTAGATCCTCCTAAGCTTGCCACATCAATGGGTCCAAACAAATCCATATGTAGTAGTTGTAAAGCTCTATTTATTGAAACCTTATTTAAGGATTTGAAGGATGTTTTATGTTGTTTCCCTAATTGACAAGCATCACAAATATTATCTTTTTAAAAAATTATCTTTGATAGGTCTCTAACAAGATCATGCTTTGATAAATCATTCAATAAGCTCATGCTAGCATGTCCTAATCTTCTATGCCATAACCACGTGTTATCATGCACAACAGATAGACATTTAACATGTTGATATATAAGTTGATCAATTTCAACGATGTAAACATTTTCATTTCTCTTAGCTTCAAATAACACTTTTTCATTTCCACATTCATACACAAGGCATTTAGAAGATTGAAAAACTACCTTGTGACCTTTGTCGCATAGCTGACTAATACTAAGTAAATTAAATTTTAGACCTTCAACAAGTAGGACATGGTGTATAGCAAGAGAATTTTCATTACCAATGCTTCCTTTTCCAATAATTTTCCCTTTGCTATTGTCCCCGAAGGTGACATCTCCTCCTTTTATTCTTTTTGGTTTGTAGAAAAGTGATGAGTTCCCCGTCATGTGCTTGGAACAACCACTGTCCAAGATCCATCTTATTTTGCTTGAATTGCTTTCATTGTATACCTACACACATGAAATTCAAAAGCAATTCTTTATTTGGGGTCCTCAACACCTTGGGTCCTTGGCGTTAGTTTAAGTTTTGTTTTTAACCACCCACTTCGGTCTTTGCCAATATGGAACATGTGATCCTCTATCACGAATTTTCTTGTAATAACAATGAGAGGATACATGTCCTTTCTTTTCACAGTAAGTACAAATAACATTTGGCTTTTGTGAGGAGAGGGATGAAGAAGTATAAGCTTTGACAAAATAGGTTTTGAAATATTTTTGATTAATATTAGGTTTATATCCAATACCACTTTTGTCAAAAGACATTTTTTGACTTCCAAGAAGTTTTTCAAAGTTTTCTTTCCCATTTGTAAATTTTTGAACAATTTTATTCAAATCCTCATTTTTCTTCTTTAAATCATTGACTTCTTTTTCAATCTTTACAAAATCTTCAGCATATGAATCATTTTCTAAGACATCTATTTTCTCAATAAGTGAAGCATTTTTCTTTTCAAAAATTTCTTTTTCATTTTGAACAAGTTTCAAACTCTTATGCATTCGCTTGTTTTTAGCCAAGGCTAAGGATAGGTCATCATGTAATTTAGCAAATACTTCTTTTAATTCCTCAAAACTACATTCGTCTTCCTCCTCTTCACTAGATGAATAGTAAATAGATAGAGATGGAGAAGATAGTACCTCATCCTCATTGGCCATGAGGCAAAAGTTTGCTACCTTATGATGTTCTTCTTCATCTTCTTCGGTTTCTGAAAAGTCCCATGTAGCCTTGAGCGCTTTTCTTTCCTTCTTCTTTGAAAGCCTAGGACAATTTGCTTTTATATGTCCCGGCTTGTTGCAATTGAAGCACTTTATTTCATCCTTTGCATCTTTCATCTTCTTGAGCTCTTTACCATCTTTTACTTTCCTCTTCCAATTGGAGTTGCTTGAAGAGGTACCCTTTCTCATCTTTCGAAATTTCATAAATTTTTTAAATTCGGCTAGAAGTGCTATCTCCTCATCTTCCGGTCTTCCTCTTCTTCTTCATCGTCACTTGATGAAAATCTTGATGCAACTAAAGCAATGGACTTCCTTGTTTTCCTTTCTTCCTCCTCATGGTCTTTTATCTCTAGCTCATGAGTCATGAGTGACCCAATGAGCTCATTGAGCTCCAATGTGTTCAAGTCCTTTGCTTCCTTTATCGCTGTGACTTTTGGTTGCCACGATGATGGCAAGCTCCTTAGTACTTTCCTTACTTTTTCGACGTTAGAATAATCTTTACCAAGAGCTTTTAAACCATTAGTAATTTCAACAAATCTAGAAAACATTTGTTCTACATTTTCATTTGGAAGCATTTTGAATAATTCATATTTATGTCCAAGCATGGCAATCCTAGATTCTTTTACTTGGCTTGTTCCTTCATATGTTACTTCTAATTGATCCCAAAGCTCTTTAGCTGAAGTACAACCCATTACCTTAGCAAATTCAGTGGCATTCATAGCATTAAACAAATAATGTAAAGCTTTTTGATTTAATTCAAATAGTTTTATATCTTCATCATTCCATTCACTTTCAGGTTTAGGTATTCTCCTATTGCCTTCAAATTTTGTAGGTAAAATAGGTCCATTTTCTATTATTTTCCAAGCTTTATAATCAAGAGATTGTATAAACACTTTCATTCTCATTTTCCAAAAGGCATAATTAGTTCCATCAAAAGGAGGTGCTTGTTTAATAGAAATTCCCTCCATGTTTGCAATAAATTCTACTAGTTGTTAAACTATGATGTAGAACCCTAGCTATGATACCAATTGTGGGTGCAAATATCTTAAGAGGGGGGGGGTGAATTAAGATATAAATGCTAATTTTCGTTTTTAAAAATTGTAGTAAATTTACAACTCTAACAAGCAATATATCAAACACAATATAGGCAAGATAATTAGAATGAACTAAAAGGCAAAGAGAGGAGAGACAAACGATTTTTAGGTGGTTCGGCCAAGCCTACGTCCACTGCCCAAGGAATCTCTCCTTAGGACTTCAAGAACTTCCACTAAAATGCTTCTTCAAAACTTGGTGAAGCACAAACCAAGATTTTACACCCTCTTTGAAGTCTTTCTTCAAAGAACCCAAGAGCTACACTCTATAGGATTTCCTCACACTTTACAAGCTAAGAATGGATATTTCTCACAATGATTTAAGCTCACAACGTGTGTAGATATTCAAAGTATGACAAGAATTTGAATCTGAGAATTTCCTCAAGAAGAGAAAATGATAAGCTCTTGAAAGCTCAAAATATTGCAAGAATTTGCTCAAGAAGGATTGAATGATAATAAAAGCTTTCGCAAACTTCACTTGATTGATTAAAACTTGTATTTGAATGTGTATTTATAGAGGATTGAGGGTTAGGGATTTGGTAGGTGAAAGGGGATTGAAAAAACTCGAACAGAACGGTAAGAAACGGCTAGTGCATTTATTACAGCCCCGTTCAGCCGGACGACCAAGCCTTTCACCCTCTCTGACTAGGCCGGACGCCTTAGCCGGTCGACCGGCTAGGGGGTCCGGCTTTTACCTTCACTCTCTGAATAGGCCGGGCGACCACCTCAGTCAGCCGGTCGACCGGCTTAGGGGTCCGGCCATTCCAGAAAAGAAGTAAAGCCAGATTTCTTTGAAAAAACAAGCTCAAGTATATTTTCACAACTCCAAGTAATTTTGTATAAATATGTAAACACGTGTTGTGAATGAAAACACCCCAAAAACTCATTTTGACTCAATATATGCATTCAAATACATTTGTGCATATATATATTTTTTTTAAAAGTGCAATACTTGAGAAAAATTTGCAATGATAAGGAAAATTGTTTTGAGCCAAGTCTACACAATATAACGGCATTTCACAAGAAGAGCAAGAAAAAAATAAGTCCGGTATCCCTTATGTCTTCTCTTCTCCTCCTTATGCCTTCTCAACTTTTCTCTTCTCCAAATGATCCTTTATGCACATCTTCATATTTTCCAAGCTTCATATGATATTCTCATTTCACAACAAGCTGTTTAGTCAAATGCATATATATATTTTCATCATCAAAATCAATAAAGAATATTTAGCTAACAATAAGAGAGTTTATTGTCATCAGAGTCACGAGATAGATAGAGAGGTTTTGTGTGTTTCATATGTGGCGCTTTGTATTTTTGGGAGTTTTGGTTAATTGAGGTCTTATTGTATAACGCGTGTGTCCCACGTGTGGAAAGGTGCACAATGGTTGTTAGGCACACAGCAATTAAGGAGCATAGTGTAGGGACTGACCATATGTAACTACTCTTATATTATTCCTATAAATATGAGTCTCTATATTGTAATGTTGTACCAACTATCAAGAGAAGCAATATAATATTCTCTCCTCTTATCTCTCTTATATTTTCTCTCTTTCTCTCGTTATTTATATTCTCTTTAATTTTATTGTTCATATATCTCTTTTCTATTTTGTAGATTTTTTCATAACATGTTATCAGCATGATTAGTCTTTACTAATCAAGAGATACAAAAGAATTGTTACAAAGATCTAAAGAGAAAGAATTCTTGACAACATGAGGGTATTCATACCACAATTTTTGGTAAACTGATATTGCAATTATCGATAAAGTTTATTTTAGTCTTTCTAATTTATTTTGAGTTATAAATATCTCATAATATCAAATATTATAAACTAAAAAGTTTGATTTTAGAATATTGAGCAATTATAATTAGCCTGAAAAGCTCAGACTAACATCCATATGGTCATAAGCTAAAAGTTCATCATCTTATTAGGCAATAAATATAATATAAATGCTTTGAGGTTAAAATCCATATGGATGATAAAAATTATGGTGAAATTCTTTTATAGAAGAAAATTATGCATCCTGAATGATTGCGATAAAATTAATGATATTCTTTCGTTATCTCCATAAAGGGTTTAAGTCTGAGTTCTATTAATAAAGGATTTTTAGATCCTGAAATATGACCATCAAAAGACAATATTTTGAAAACTTGTTATAACTATGATTATAGAATTTTGAGATTTAAAGTGAGTATAATTTCGCAATACTTCTCAAATAATTTTATGCGGAAAAATATGAATGCCTTTAATAAGCTCTAGTATTTTGAGAGCATGATCTAAAAAGTTATCTAGGCATTATCACATCTCGTGAGCAAAATAATTTATGACGAATTATCATCAATTATATCAATTTGCTCAAAATCATTCCTTGAAGAGAATGATATATTATTTTATGTCATGGATGTGATTACAAAAATAATACCATAGATATTATGATGGTCATAAATACTTGATATTGAGAAAAATCAAGAAATACATGTGCTGCTTATTCCCAAGAGGCAATCCCCTCTAAAGACATTGAATCGTCTAAATGTCTATAATAAATTCAAAAGGATAAATAAATCGGTCTAGTAAAATCTTT
This sequence comes from Cordia subcordata, assembly GCA_028554755.1. Classification (NCBI taxonomy): domain Eukaryota; kingdom Viridiplantae; phylum Streptophyta; class Magnoliopsida; order Boraginales; family Cordiaceae; genus Cordia; species Cordia subcordata. Next base: position 8,103,710 of record JAPTOF010000010.1, on the reverse strand, counting down.
AATTAAATGCTTAACAGGCGTATATTCCTAGACCGTCATTAATGATATTAAAAAATTGCCAATGTTTTTATCTGGGAAATGTCATGTAAAATATTGCATCACTTATTGAATAAAACCAACTACTTATTAATTACTACTCCTTATTGGTCAAAACATCCCATCTAAATATTTTTCTTGCACAAATATTCTTATGCTCCACCACTGCACATTAAGATGGTATATGAAAAAAGAGTTAAGAATTTATATTGAATTTGAATCTCAGTCAATTTTACATATGTTGTATCATCGACTTAGAATACTAAAACAACATATATTGCTAATTATTTCAAAATATTCTCAAAATTATGGGGAGAAAAAAAAGCTGGTAATTTAAAAGTTTTATAGAATGCAGCTGATCCTCGCATAGGTTAGTATGCATTGAATGTTTAGAAAATTATTTATTAGTATGAAGTTGCAAAGATGCATTTATTGATATGAAGGAATGTGACGAACTCACATATACTAGGTATAAGTGCTTTTATTTAAATTGATATCTCAATAGACCAACTACAAAATATGTCTACTGGATGCTAAAAGCATAGTAGACTTCGTTTCCAATTGTATAGGAGCTAAAAAAGCAAGTTGGCATTTTTAAAATATTTGATATCCTGAATATATCAAGCCATTCATGTAAGTGGTATATATAATTGAGAAATATTACTCTATTCTAAAAGAAAACTATAAAATAGTGTCAGGTACCTAAATATGATTGAAATTATTGAGAATGAAGAGATCTCATTCAATTATACTATTATTGAGAATAGTGGAATCAAAACTTGATAATGATCATGAACAAATATTTGCATATGCAATAACTACTATTATGATGAAAAGCGAGGATCATGAATTGAGGTCCATCTAAAGATGTCGACTTAAATTTGGCCAAATATACAAAAGATGCAATACAAACATATTTAAGTGTTTGGACCCTTATTGGTCAACACGTATTGCATATGGAATTGAGGGTGAGTGTGATATATACCAATTTCATAAAATATATGTTCTCATATGATGGCCACAATTATATTAGTCTGGCAATCTTTTAAAAGGACTTCAATATATGCATCTTATGAATATGAAACAACATATGCATGTGTTTCACGAGTATGATATTTGTATACAAGTCCTAAAAAGACTAGAGATATTTGACGCACAAATTCTTTGGAGAAGTATATTCAAAGCTCTTTGTATGAGCTAAAACATCTCGAAAATTGAGAAATATTTGCTTGAATGCAAATCTTCTAAAGAAAAGGTTTAATAGCCCATATATAAGAGTGACGCATGAAAAGTTTTTATATAGAATTTTGAAATAATTATTTTGGCTCGGCCTGAAGTTTAATCATTATTTAGATGGAATATTATTTCATCAATCACTTCGGCAAAAGAAATTTTGAAACTAAAGAGCCTATACATTGAGTGTCTCAATATTTTGATGGACCATCTTGGTTTTGCAAAGATAACAAAAATATATTGGTCATAAAGTATCATACCTTAATACATCTTGCTATACTATATGTGCTCATATAATTATCTCTTAGTTTAGCAAGAGTTGGTTTTGTACCACTAAAAAGGCCTTGGAGATATTACACAAAAATTTTGTTATCATTATTATCAAGACACTCAAAACCAATGCTGATTGAGTATAAAAGTTGTTGAGTATTTGTTAACTCACAAAGTTTTCATATATGCTGAAATTGTTACGTACTGATGCTTGTAAAAGCTCATTATTGTTGTTATCTCTCCAAAGCATGCCAATATATTACACAACAAATGAATGAATTGTTTGAGTAAAGAAGATTATATTGAATATGATTGAGTCTTACATATTATGCTAAATCTATGAATGAACTCTCCAAGAAATATGGAAAAGGCTCATCCTATTTCTCAAGCAAAAACTTGGCAAGTTCATCTTAATTGATGTCATCTTTTAATGATATTTGGGAAACTACAAGATTAGCATGTATACTCAAAGAGTTCTCGATATGTTTAAATCAGGAGGAGATAAATATGCGTTGTACTCTTTTTCCCTTAGCTTAGGTTTTGTCCCACTAGATTTTTCATGGCAAGGTTTTTAATGAGGCATCATTAAGTATATAATAAGAATATTATACTTTTTTTTTTCACTAGGATTTTTATTTCAGTAGGTTTTTTTATTAGTAATGTTTTAACAAAACATATTCTTAACATATGAAAATCCAAGGGAGAGTGTTATGAAATTATTAATTATTGTAGATATTTATCTTAGAGCTGGTTTATTATTATCTAAGCTTTAGTATGATTCATGACTAGTTGGACTCTTATGAAATAAAGTTGGATAAGCATATGTTTTTTTACCTCCATGTAAATTCTAGGGTCTTTGTATTGTAAAGATTATCAAAAGAAACAATAAAATATTCTTTCCTCTTCTTTCTCTTATATTTTCCTTTTTTTCTCTCGTTAATTTTATTCTCTTTAATTCTCTTGTTCATATATTTCTTTTTTAATTTGTACATTTTTTCATAACAGAGATTAATATTTTTAATTAATCTTTTTTTCTTGTGACAAGAAAAATTCAGCTGGTAGAGCCAATCATCAGTACACTTGGTGGAGCCTGACCATCAACTGGCAAATCTTGGGTGCACGTGGTCAACCTAGAGCAGGAGACTGGATTCGAACCCGAATCATGAGTCATGTTCGTGTTCAACTCTTATCATTCGGACATCCCTAAGAGACAACATTTTTAATAGCAAATTCAAGTTTTAAAACCACCATTTTCCCTATTAGATAAGTTGTGCCCATGCTTACTTACCCTTCTAATTTCGTCAAGATTGTTTAGCATGTATGTCGATCACCAGTTGTTTTATGTCAAAGTAACTGAATCACTTGGATAATTATTATTATTATCACGTAATTTTATTTTGTGGAAATGTGAATGCACCACTAGATAATATTGGTTACCAATATCTCACTTTTCAATTATAAATTAATTTAGGTGAATGCAAGACAGGCTATTCAATCGTAATAGGTTGGAAGTTAGAGGTCTGAATCAGAAAGGACAGTATTTTTTAGGGAGGTTGGTAGATAGGGGTCCAATCTATGATGAATTGGAGAGCGGAAATTTTTTAATTTTACCCTACTTTTAAAAAACTTTTGCAAAAATACCCTTGTTTTGAAAAGCATTTCAAAAATACCCGTTTCGGTAAGTCACCTACCGAAACGGTAGGTGACTTACCATTCTCTCACGTGTCAGAGCATTTCTCGAGAAAACGGTAAGTGACTTACTGTCTGCCACACTATCAGGAGAACGGTAAGTCACTTACCGTTATTCCCCTATGAACGGTAAGTGACTTACCGTTCATTTGTCCATTTATTCTCCTTGACTGGTAAGTCACTTACCGAATATTTATGGCTTGAACGCCTATTTAATCCCCGCTCTTTCATTCTCGGAAGACCCAACACCAAAGATCCAAATTTCTTATAACCCATATATAATCCGCCTAGTATCCTTAATTTTCAAATCGCCCAAAATCTTTCCAATTATCTTCCACACATACAAACTTGTACACTATTCATTTAATTTTTTTAGTCAGTAAGAAAATATGAATACAGTATCTGTTCTTTTATATTATGGCGGAGAAAAAATTAATTGCCCGTACGGTATTGAATATAAAACTACGAAGCCTGTTTATAGGTCAAAGTAACACATGAAACATCATACAATGAATTTGTTTATAGTGTCTATGAGAAGCTTAATTTGCATTATGGCATTGACAGGGTGGAGCCATTGCATCGTTTCCAATCGGGGGTCGTACAGTTACTGTATCCATATTTTAGCGAGGTGGCAATCAGCAACGATGATGATTTGATGGACGTGTTTCGAATAGCGTGTAATGATAATAACATGAATAATGCTCATGTTATTGTGGAAGTAAAGGCTAACAACACGTACAATCCGCAATGAAGCAGTGATTTCCAGTCTGGCTGCGCTGTTCCCGACTTGAATGCCGAACCATCACATTACGTTGCTGGGAATGACATAGCGGGGCCATCTCATAATGTGAGGGTGGACTTGAACATGGACACATTTCCGTCTGAACCTAACGAAGAAGATAAGGACATGGCCCTGAATGAGAACGATGCATGGTACGACGATGATGACATCTTCAATGGTAATGAAAACACTGCGAACGTTAATGCGGAATATGAGGGGCCGTTAGCTGGTGTATGGGGACCTTCGTGTGCCGTACCGATGCACGATGTACATGAAACTGCTCAACTTCATACCGTTAGTCAAGAATACTATATGGATACTATGGAGAAGCACAAAACGCAAATATTTTGGGATGAGAAGGAATTGGCCAAAGAAATGATTTTCCCGTCAAAGAAGGAGGTGATTCGAGCGGTTCAGATGTACTCGATAAAGGTACAACGTGAATACAAAGTCAAGAGGTCTGAACCAGATTTATGGGTTGTTTGTTGCGTAAATGCTTCCAACCTTAGAAATCCAAGTAGGTGGGAATTGCGGGCAATTCGGAAATCCACGCATTTCCAGTTTGAAATAACAAAGTATTGGGGCGTGCATAATTGTTTCGGTGATAGGCGAAGGGCCGACCATAAAAATGTTACCATTGCACTGGTCAGTTATATGGTTATGCACTTCGTAAAACACAAGCCTAATTTCGATGTGGGTTTTGTACGTGCACACATTATGGACACCTTTCACGTGAACATTTCATACGGAAAGGCATGGCGTGGCCGAAATAAGGCCATTGAAATGGTGTACGGCGATTGGGACGAGTCGTACCAGTTACTTCCGCGATTTTTTAGAGCTGTCAAGGCAACTAATCCAGGGACAATTGTAACATACAAGTTCTTCCAAGGGTTAACGCAAGGAACCAAAATATTTGATTATGTGTTTTGGGCGTTTGCACCATGCATTGCAGCGTGGAAGTATTGTCGTCTAGTTCTTTCTCTCGACAGTACTCACCTGCACGGGCAATATAAGAGCCATCTTCTAACAGCATTGACAGCTGATGCGAACGGTCAGATTTTACCATTGGCGTTTGCAATTGTCGATGCAGAGACAATAGAAAGCTGGCCATGGTTCCTTCAACTGGTACGTCGGCATTTTCTGCATTACATGGATGAGATTTGTATAGTATCTGATAGACATGCAGGAATTTTTTCTGCCGTGAATCGTATCTTAGCTGATGGGCAATTGCGAGTGAAGCATCGGATATACTTGAGACACCTCAAAAGTAATGTCATGAAATAGTTCCACAACCAGTATATAAAGGACTTATGTTGGAGAGCTGGTAAGGAAAATCAAGTCCGCAAACACGTAGAAGTGATGCGAAAAATTTTGAAAGCTAACCCAACACCAAGCGGGGCTGGTAAACGGGTATACGACTATCTCACCAACATAGACCAGGTGATGTGGACGCTGTGTGTTGATGGAGGTTCGTGGTGGGGTATGATGACTACAAACAACGTGGAGTGTTTCAATGGTGTCCTTGTTGGGGCGAGGTATTTGCCTATTACAGCGTTAGTGTCGCACACTTTCACAAAGTGTGCTGGATACTTCTACAATCGGTCTATACATGTGAGGCACTTGGCAGGACAAGAATTTGTCATCCCCGTTAGAGTCAGAGAATTGTTTGACAAGTGGGAGGCAAAGTCACACCTTCATAAAGTGTTCAATTTTCACTACGAAACTGGTACAACACAGGTCGGCCGCTTGCCAGAATCATTTACTGACAGACGTCCTGTATAAGTGGTCAGATTTAATGAGAAGACATGTACCTGCAGCAAGTGGACAGCCTACCATTTACCATGTTCACATGCACAGGCAGTTGCACACTATTTGAATGTAACGTTAGTCAATATTTTCCTGCTTGAATATAAAGTCAAAGCATACACAAATACGTATGCCAACCCATTTCAACCTTTGGGACACGTTGATTATTGGCCAGATGCACCTGCTTGGCAATTGCAACCTAATCGAGCCAGATTGGGGCACAGAAGTAGAGGACCCGTAGGGGGTAGGCGCATCCCTAATGAGATGGATCACTCGGACCAAGTTGGTAGACGAAGATGTTCAAATTGTGGTCAAAGTGGTCACAACGTTGCTAGGTGCCCTCAAAATCAAACTAGCATCACACAATAATAGTTCTGATATTGTTTGATGGGGATGTATCGTATTATAATCACTATGTGCAATGTTTAAAGTATTTAATGGCTTTAATGTTGAATGTGGGCCGGGATGTAATGTTTGATGTAATGTAAGTGGGTTGCTTTAATGTTTATGCAGTTTTGTCACGCACAAAATTATTAAACTGAAATGTAATGCAAGTAAAACTTGTTTGTTAAAGGTAACCAATTCATATACATACATAAAAAAATAAATTACATAAAATAATAAATGACAAAAAAAAATTAATAAAAAACCAAAGCTAATGTGTCCCACACCCCGGAAGATGTCCCTTCTTCATGCGAGGCGGCTGAACTCGTTGGGGTTGTGAGGTAGTCGGGCGCTTCCCAGCTCGCTGTGGCGGTAAATCCTCGGCCATGGACTGCTAATCCCTACCCTGTTTGCCACCGCCCTGATCATCGCCCTGATCCGCACCCTGCTCATCCTGTGATGGGGCAAGATAGTCTTCAACCCGTAATGGAGAGGTAGACGGGTTAGTCGATACTGGTGGTGGCATGGTCATCTGCGTCGGCTCGTACACAAACGGAGATGACATGGGTGGACGCGAGGGGGTGGCTGGTGTCAATGTAAATGGATGGATACCTTGAGTAGATGGGGTATACTGCATATAGGACAATCCAATCGACCTCGGCTGGCCCCACTGTGGGGTCTGAGACCACTGTGTGGGAGGTGGAGGATATGACTGGTAACCCTAATGGTAGGTCGGTGGGGGCTGCTGCGGTGGGGTTTGTGCCCATGGGTATACCCGGGGGGGCTGTTGTGTAGGTGTCTGGGCAGGCTGCGAATAGTATGACGGGACGGGCTGGGATGGCGTATGGGTCCATGGATACGTCAGAGGCAGCTGAGGCCACTGAGTCGGCATCGATAGCTGGGTCGATGTATCTGGTATGTCAAAATACAAGGGCGTTGCCACAATGTCGGCGTGCCTAGTCTGTTCCAGGGCACGTTGCATCTAGGACAGAACATGATCCATCTCCGGCCAGAAACATTCCTGTGCCAACGTTCCCTGGTTATAATGCTGTGATGTGCGCCGCATGTGATGAAATGCACGACCCAATGTCGAAGCCTATAAAACATATTTAGTGAAAGGGATTGACTTCATATAATACAACATTGACAAATACGTTATGAAGTATGCCAATAACCAATGTGATACACTTACCATAAAATGCTCATCTTGTGCTGTCCCCATATATCCCGCACGACGAGTCACCCAAGACAGATTGCCAATCCGAATGATAGAACGGCGTCGGTACCATTGCATGTACTGCTCCAGGCGCACCGAATTTGGCCTATCCTTCAAGACACCGTTCACTATAACTGCCTGTACATTGCCCCAATACCCATGCAAAGGCTCCACGTCCACTGGCTTCAACACCTCCTTACTTTTCAAATGTGACTGTGACACAAACGGTTTTGGGGCGTCTGGGATCGGCTGACGTATCCTAAACTGGCGCAACACACGATCGACTCGATGCCACTCAACCAATCCACCGCATAGCAGGGGGACCTTCTTCCTCCACCAATCCGACCCCTCCATACAGTAATCCGGCAGATCCCCGATAATGTCCTTATATGGCTGCCAAATAACTGCAAAGTAAAGGTGCATAGATACTTCGGGTTAATACTATTTCATTAACATTGAAATAAAAAGTTAACATATGGTCTAAATTTGCTATTACAAACAAACCTGGTCCGGTTGAAGTTTGTCAATAACATCGCGGTAAAGTATTAGAACCCCGTTGGCTGTGTCTATAAAGGACTTTTCCATAAGGTACAATGCCCCGTGTGGCGTGTCCGGTAAGTTCCATCCGACCTCGCAAAGTGCATCCTGCTCAGGATGTCCTGGGGCCTGGACTCAACGAGTGTGGGCCGGAAACACTTGAACCTTTCCCATACCCACCACTGCAGATAAATATCACAGTTACGAAATCATATGATATTTACAAACAAGGTTTAATTTACTTATGCCAAATACCTGTATGAGGGTGAGCCTACCACACAGGTATATCCTATCAGAAAAAACAAAGGCATCCATCCCTCTGTACAGATGTGCAAGCACTGCAGCACCCCAGTTCAATCCCTTCACGGCCTCAATGTCCCGTAGAAAAAGCAACCAATTCATGTTCCCCCAACTACCACTGGCATCGGCAAAGAGATTAGAAACTATGTAGCCGAACATCCATAAACGGGCACGTCGCACTGCGGCTGGACCATCGGGCTCCTGTTGGTAAGTCATCTTATACAACCTCTTAACCTCAGACAGCCTGATCTTTCCGATTTTCACCTCAATATGTGATTCACCCACCGTAATGCCACAAAGATCAAGGAAAAGCCCAGCCCATTCATCATACACCTGCCTCGTGGTATTTAAGTGCGGGATGGGATCACCAGACACGGGTAACCCCCATAAAACGACCACATCCTGTAATGTGATAGTGGCATCTCCGACAAGCAAATGAAACGTGTGTGTCTCTGTCCACCACCTCTCAACGACGGCTATCAATAAGGCATGGTTGAGTTCATGCCAACCTGCCTTATAACACCCATAAAACCCTGCACGCAGTAACTCTTCCTGAACTAACGGGTGCTCAAGGGTCTGGAACAAGTACCCGTCGCCTCACTGGGTGCCCAACTCCTTTGATGCGGTATCCCTCGTCAAAATCTGCGTCTTGTGGTGGGCATAATGTACCAAAAGAGATGCATCCTGGGGTCTAAGGCAGACATCCATGCTGTATCCTACGATCAAATAGTTATCATGCGTAAATAATATTAAATTACATAATATCTTAAAATTTCTTATAAAGTTCTTATTTAATTCCATATTAACTTATATTACTTTTCTATTCAAATAAACTACATTCAAATCTTAATAAAACACACCATCCTCCTATTAAATTGTAATCAACTATATTAACTTTTTATTCAAATGAACTTTGTTAAATTCCTAAAAATTATAAGAAATTCCTAAGGAAATTTATTGTATTTATTATTTAATAAATTATTTTGCACTTCGTATTAAATTATATTACTTTTCTATTCAAATAAACCATATTCTTGTTCCTAATAAATTGTCCAATTTTCCTAATAAATTACAAACAATTATATTAATTTTCTAATCAAATAAATTTTATTAAATCCCTAGTACATTTTAAGCAATTCCTAAGGAAATTTCTTAGAAATTATTTTCCAATAAATTATATTAATTTTCTATTAAATTATATTACGTTTCTAACCAACTAAACAACATTCTCGCTCCTAATAAATTACACCATATTCCTAATAAATTACAATCAATCACACTATATTCCTACTAAATTTGCATAAGTTTTAAATGTCAAATTGGCAATTTCGGTTATATGAAATTTCTAAAATTTATAACTTTTTCTAAAATATTTTTAAATACTATAAATCTCTAGCAAACAAAAAGGTCATACATTACAAAATTACGTTTAATACGGTTATTCATGTGCATGTCGAAAATATATATACATATGCATGTAAAATAAACACACACACACATACATACATACATACATATATATATATATATATATGCAACTAAAATAAACACATATAATTATGCATAAATAGTTATAGACATATTAATGTCACATGTACATTTACTATATGCATACATACATGCTATATACATTACACATATACATATGATCGCATATTAATAATACGTATATACAATTAAAAATGAGTATATAACAAATAAAAAAGCAAGATTTTAGAAAACTTATAAGTAAAGGCACTTTTCTACGTGTGGGGCCAAACTTTTTTGCAAAAAAAAAAGGGCCGAGGGTTTTTTTTGGCTCAAAAATACTGCTGCAAGCGCCAGGGGGGGGTTTCAGCACAAGTCGAGAAAAATGGAGAGGGGAAGGGGTTCGGTAGGTGACTTACCGAAAATCTTAATTACAACGACTTTTTTTTTTTAATTTTGTCAAATTTCGGGAAACTCAATTTCGAAACGGATATTTTTGAAATGCTTTTCAAAACAAGGGTATTTTTGTGAAAAATTTTTAAAAGTAGGGTAAAATAAAAAAATTCCCTTGGAGAGTAAGGGCGTCGTTGATTGGTAGCCAAAGTCCACAGCTGGTTTTATATATGTGTGTGTGTCTATATATATATGTGGGTGTGTGTTACAGTTTGAATAATTTAAATAACTATATAATTAAAAGATAATTAGCTTTTATTAAGAAAATAGTTTATTAATTTATTAGTATATGAAAATATTGTAAAATTTTATTTTCTATCAATATGTTAATAATAGAAAAACTAAAGTTAAATGTTAAAAAAGAACGAAATATAAAAAATTGAAGAAACGACCACGAGTGTCCCATGGCACCCAACCCTTGCCCAGCATTAAATAAAATAAAAAAAATGAAAAATCACCAAATGCCACTCGAGCATTATAATGAATAGATAGACCTCAACTACGCTTCGAGTATTATATTTTTGTATTTTTTTTGTTTTTATATTTTTGTTATTTAGATGATCATATAGTTGAATACTAAATATTTTCTATTCAAAATTTATTATTAATTTATTGAAATTACATTTCTTTCAATCTCTGTCACGTCCAAAAAATTTAATATTACACTTCAAACCCAATGCTAAATTTGGGGTATTACAATCTAGGTATTCATTAGATTTAGGAAAAAAAAAAAAGAAAAAGTTAAGACTCAAAAGATGTCCGTGACACTCCTCTACTCAAGAATTAAATGAAATAGAAAAAAATTTGCCGAGCAACACATGACATCCCAATTTTACTATTATAACTATTAAACAAAAAAGGAGAAAAGAGCAACTATTTTAAATAAATGGGATACATTAGAATAGTTGGTTGGGTGCAAGGGGGCAAAAAAGGCATACCAATTTTAAATAAATGGATTTATATTAAAATGGTTGAGTAGATGATCTATATTCAATCATTTTAATATATAAAATAGGGCCCCCAGGGACATAGGTGAGTTGGTAAGTGGCCAGGTGATTAGGGTGGTGACACCCTGACAACGCGGGATCGAGTCCGTGTGGCGGCAGTACTCCGCTGAAATATTGCGGGGGCTGTTGCTGGATTTCCACGCCCGTTGGTCCTCTCCCTGGTCGGGCTGCCACTCACGCACATCCCTCGATTTACCTCCCGCCTGGTTAAGGGGCCTCTGGCCAAGTGGGAAAGGGGTTCTCCTTTGGTTAACCCTTTTAAAAAAAAATATATAAAATAGGCAATCACTACTTACAAATCGATAAATATGTCACTTCAACACTTTAATGGGAAGATGTGACGTATATCCATGGCGCATGAGCCACGTCCGTTTGGCAAGTACAAGACGAGCTTCTTGCTTCGTGGCCGTTCTTCTAAAGGACTTACACATTGAACTCTTTCTTGACATTGCTTCATGGCATATAAAACTACCCTGGACGATGTTCCTGAGTTTTCAACTACTCGTTGGAATTACGATGTTTTTCTTAGCTTTAGAGGGGAGGATACACGCAGGAACTTCGTTATCGATCTCTATAATTCTTTAGTTGAGGATTCTATACACACCTTCATGGATCTTGAAGAATTGCGAAGAGGAGGAAAAATTTCAGCAGAACTTGGAAAAGCAATCGAGCAATTAAGATCTTCTATTGTAATTTTCTCGAAAAATTATGCTTCTTCTACATGGTGCCTTGATGAGCTTGCTAAGAGCCTCTACTGCAAAAAGGCTAAAGGGCAGTTAGTTCTTCCTGTATTTTACGACATTGATCCATCCAATGTACGTAAACAAAATGGGAGCGTGGCGGAAGCATTTGCTGAGCATGAAAAACTTCTGGGAAATGAAGCAGAGAGGATTAATAAGTGGAGAAAAGTACTAACTGAAGCTGGAAATCTATCAGGATGGGATTTATGCAGTGCCGAAAATGGGTAATCTTTTCTGGGCTTCTTTTGTATTCTTTTTCTTTTAAAATCAGAACTAGATCTGTACTCCTTATGCAAGTTGGTAAAATTGCTCGCAAATAGATTACTAAAAGATGCATTTGTGGTTGCTTAATTGTATCCTAATGCTACCCAAACAACGTGAACAGATAATACTATCAATTTGATCTACACAAAACATAAGATTCAAATTACAAAATGTCATTCATGCTTGCTGTCACAATTAATTTCCAATATATGCATTATTTCCTCATTGAATAGTTACAAAAAATTGAGATCATCCTCACCCGTGAAATCGTTCTTCTTATTTTAATTTTTGATGAATTCACAGAAATAAATCAATGTTTATCAAGCAGATCGTTGAGGAAGTTTTATATAGACTAAAACATACATACTTGGACGTTGCCGCCTACCCTGTTGGAATAGATTCTCGAGTTGACGAAGTATTGTCACTATTAGGCATCGGTTCAGAAGATGTTCGCATGATTGGCATTTGTGGAATGGGAGGAATAGGGAAAACAACAATTGCAAAAATGTGTATAACAAAGTCTTTCATCTATTTGAAGGCTATTGTTTTCTCACAGATGTTAGAGAAGTTGCACAAAGTTTCAATGGGCTTGTTGTTTTACAGAAAGAACTTCTTTCGAAAGTTCTAAAGAAAAAGTGTAGTGAAATTGGTAATGCTGCTGAAGGGATTAATTTGATAAAAAGAAGATTGCAGGCAAGAAGAGTCTTCATTGTCATAGATGATGTGGACCAAATAATCCAATTAAACAAATTGGCAAGGAGATGTAATTGGTTTGGTTCAGGAAGTCGGCTCATTATAACAACTAGAGATGAGCATTTGTTAGATGAAATTAATGTATACCGAAAGTATAAGGTGAATGAATTGGATGCATATAAATCTCTAGACTTATTCAATTGGCATGCTTTTAGGAAAGCTTTTCCAACAGAGGAATGATGTGACATTGTACGTCACAATAGGTTTCCCTTAGCTCTTGAAATTCTAGGCTCTTATTTGTTCCGTAGGACTTTGCTAGAATGGGAAAACGTGATTGAGAAATTACAACAAATCCCTCTTGAACAAATTCAAGAAAAGCTCAAACTTAGTTTTGATAGCCTAGACGATAAAGCAAAAGAGACTTTTCTTGATATTGCATGCTTTTTCATAGGAATGGAGAAAGAGTATGCACTCAAGATATTGGATAGTTGTGGCTTCTACCCTAGAATCACAATAAGTGTTCTAACTAGCAGATTCCTACTAAATGTGGACGTAGCCAATAAGTTGAGGATTAGAGGTGGCAAAACGGGTCCGGACTCGCTAGTTGAACCGTTTAACCCGCATAAATGTAGGGTTAAGGTTTAGTATTTCATAACCCGCAAGGCAAACTGGTGGACCCTACCCAACCCATGCTAATGGCGGGTTGTGCAGGTTGAACCGCGGGTTGACCTGCAAGTGTTTTTTTTTATTTTTAAATACATATAAATTTAAAGTTAGAAACTTTAAGTTTTTTTCTTTTTATTGCACTTTATAGTTTACAACCTTAGCAGTCATATTTGAGGCTTTGATTGTAGCTATGGACTATGGTAATTGTTGTCTTATTTTGTTAATGTTAGTTTGTGATTAGGTGTTTAATTTCGATTTTAAATTATCGATTGTGTTTGTGATATTTAGTTCATTAACTTTAAGTATTTTTAGGTGCCTAATTTTTTGTTTTTTTTTTTGGGTCAAACAAGTCACAAATGTTTATTAATTACTACTTAAATTTTTTTGTTTTATTTATTTTTAAATAATATTAAAATATTAAAAAATTAAGCGAATCAACCCGCGAGTGCAGATGGGGGATGTAGGCACCCGCGCGAACCCGGCCCGGCCCGGCCCGACCCGTGGAACCGCATGACCCGTGCTAAACGGGTCAGGTTGGCCCGCGGGTGCCCGTTTGCCACCTCTATTGAGGATGCATGACCTAGTTCGAGATATGGGAAGAGAGATCATTCACCAAGAATCTCCTAAAGAGCTAGGAAGGCGTAGCAGGTTGTGGTTCTATAAAGATGTGTATAATACACTATTACAACACAAGGTATGATATAATATTCAACTTTCAGTGTTTCCAATTGTTATTTTCTTCTGTTGCTTCAGTATACATGACACACACACAACACTAACACGCTCTTGCACCCCGGTGTAAACCTTGGACAGTCATACAAATACTTATACATTACCATAGTTGATCACTTATTATCAACTGTCTCTCTCTATTCCTTTGTCTTTGAAAAACTAGGGAACTGGAAAAATTGAAGGCATTTCATTGGTCCTACCAGAGCTACAGGATAAACAATTTAGTACTGGAGCAGTCTTTAAAATGGATAATCTGCAACTCCTTCAAATTAATGATATCCATCTTCATGGAAGTTACAGCCTTCTATCTAAGGAACTAAGGTGGATCTATTGGCAGCACTGCCCTTTAACATACTTGCCTCGCAGTTTTCAATTAGAAAAGTTGGTTGCTCTCGATATGCAATATAGTAAGTGTAAGGAACCTTGGCACGGTAAAAAGGTATATCATCTCGTGAATGTTTGAGATTTCAAATAAGCAACCTTAAAACAATTATGTAATGAAAGGAATGGGTAAAACATCTTCTCATCCTATTTGTCTTGGTTTGTTACAGGTCTTGGCTAAATTGAAGATCGTAAAGCTCAGTCATTCGCTTTTTCTTACCAAAACTCCAGACCTCAGTGGAGCACCATCACTTGAAAAATTACTTCTCGAAGGTTGTAAAAGATTGGGAAAGATTCACTATTCAATTGGACTCTTGAACAGACTTGTCCAATTGAATTTAGAAGACTGCAACAACCTAAGGCATCTTCCTGATAGCATTTGCAGGCTAAAACTCCTTGAACATTTAAATCTTACTGGTTGCACGAGACTCAGCCGATTGCCCGAGAACGTGGGAAATATGGAGGGCCTCAAAGAACTTCTTGCAGATGGAACAACTATTAAGAGACTGCCCTGTTCAATTGGATGTCTAAAGAATCTCATAACATTATGTCTGCAAGGATGCAACAAAACGAGAGTGACTAAGTCCTTGTCACTCTTTTCATCTTGGATATCACCAATAAATTCTAACATCACGAGATTCTTACCACATTCCATTTCGAGGTTTCAGTCAATAACACGGTTGGTTGCTCCCAAGTGCAACTTGTCCGAGGGAGATATTCCCACTGAAATAGGGAACTTATCCTCACTGGAAATACTGGATTTATCTGAAAATAATTTTTGTACCCTACCATCTACCCTCTCTCAACTATCTAAATTACACATAGTTTTGCTGAGTGACTGTAGGCGCCTTTCGTCAGTTCCGGAACTTCCTCCCAGTGTATCCTACCTAAATACCTCTAATTGCACATCAATTGAAAAGTTACACCTGTTGAACTCCACAAAATCGCAAGTCATTTTTCTTGATGGTTGGGCTAGAGTATGTGAAATTCAAGGCCCAACAAGCCTCAAATTTGCACGTCCCGCGGGTCTGCTTGATTTTAACGCAACTCTCCTTCGGGATATGTTATATGAGGTATGTCTCACAATCTCTCTCGCCCCTCGTTCTGTCACTCTTGGAGCCTTAAACGCAGCCACAAAGAAAAGTGTATGAAACTAATATCTTTCATTCGGGTTACACTTTCATCCGTTCAAATTGATGTCAATCCACAAAAATCATTTGTAGTTTTTGACCAAAAGTTTATACGTTTAGCATTAAAATTTGTAGGCTTAGAATAAAAATTTATAAGTAAAGAACAAAAATTTTTACTACAAACAATTATTTTAGAAATATATATATTTTAAAAAATCTAAAATTTTTCTAAAGAATCACAGATTTTTGTTGTTAACCTATAAATTTTTATTTTAAACCCACAAACATTTGTGCTAAACTTACGAATTTTTTTTTTTTGTAAACTCACATCAGTTTGAAACTGATGGACGTGTAACCCCGTTCGTGATTTAATTGACTGGCACAGCTGCCCTCTCGTGCTGCTGACATCCTTTTTGTAAGTGAGGAACCGCGACAGTTTTGTTATGAAACCAGGGGACGATCGATATGTTTTAACATACCAATGGATCTGAACAATAAATTCCTGGGGTTTTTCCTTGTCGTTGGTTCTGAAGCCAAGGAAACAAATGAAGTTGTGGATGCTCCTACAGTTATCATATCTGATAAAACCAATGGTGTTTAAGACTGCCTGTCCTTGTCATATCTTGGTATCCAACCAAACCCCCAAGAACATATATGGATAAGCCAAACAACAAAAGATTCGCTTTGTCTTCCATTCAAAGGTGGAGAAACAATGGAGATCTTCGTCCACAGAAACTTGGAGCATCGAAAGCAAGATATTTGAAAGTGATTTTGAAAAGTAGAAGGCAGAAGAAGATACAGAAGTCTGGCATCACTCTTTGAAAGATGAAGAGCGAGAAGAATAAAACCACCATGAATTGTAACACTTTCAGATTGAGGTTCTAGTTGGCCTAATGTGAAATTTTAGCAGTTGAAACTATAGAGTTCTGAATACAAGTACTGTTAAACAAAAGCTTTTAACTATTTGGCCTTGTATATTTAGGTGTTAAGCTTTCAGGTATTTTAAGCATAATAACATTAGACTTTAAAAAATGAAAAGGGATGTTTGTGAGGTGAAAAAGGAAAAATCAAATTCCTACATTTGTAAGACTAGTTTCTCAAAATCTTTTTCCAAAAAATTTTAATTTGGAGCTTTTAATTTTTTTTTTTAACTTTTTTGTTTTTAGTTTTACCTTTTATACCTAAAAGTCTTTTTAGAAATGGACCTGCAAGTTAACTTCAACTTTTAAACTCACAAATACTTTTGATTTTTTAAAATTTGAGCGAAATATAACCTGAATGTTTTGAATAGCTGAATGGATGCTTTGCCTACTCAAAACATAGCTCTTTTATAAATCCTTTCTGCAGCTAATGAAGTTTGGTCGAAAGCGCGGGTTGGCATTTACCTGATTAAGACGTGTCAATCTATGAATAGTCAATTGATTTTATAAATCCTTTCCACAAGTCACCAGCAGCAAACAACGATTGATTTATGTGATTAAGACATGTCAACATATGAATAGTCATTGACTTTTGGAAAAGATGAATCTGAAGAATAAAGAGATTTTATTCGTTGTCAATTGGGCGGTCCGTGGACTTTCATTCCTCCTGCTTGTGCTTTCAGGAGTTCGAATACATATCGATTATGTTAATAAAAGTTATTAATTAGGCTCAGATTTGAGTTAGAGAATTTACTCGAGAAACAAATTCCTTATAATTGAGGATATACGTTGGATATATGCCAATACAAAAATTGCCTATGGTTGTATCATCTAATACGAAGCATTAGTTTGATTTGGTCAAATCGAGTGAGAAGAATTCCTCGAAATCAAATGTTTGTGTGGCTTACAACCTGTTTGGCTAAGAGCCCGATTGGTTTTGCTTATAAGCTAGTCAATTTAGCTTATAAGCCAAAAATAAAAGGTTTTATGTTTGGCAAACTTGCTTATAAGCCATTTAAGGTTGCTTATAAGTAGAACAAAAAAAAAAAAAAAAGAAAAGCAACCTGGAGCTACTTTTTTTTTGTGCGTATAAGCCAGGTGGTCAACTCTACTAAAATGACATATTTGTCTTTACACTTGAAAATCACTTATTTACCAAATTAATTAATTATGTGTCCTTTTTAGTTATTTTAATTACTATTGCTACTTATAAGTAATTATTTACCAAACATGTCCATTGTTTATAAATACATATTATCTAAACACATCTCTTTTTATTTATCATTAACTTAAAAGTAACTTTTTACTTATAAGTGACACATGTTTATAAGCACTTAAAAATAAGCAAAGCCAAATAGGCCCTAAGTTTATTTGGGGCTTATAAGCTGAAAATAATAAAAAACATGTGAGATGGTTTTTTTCTAACTTTTTACTTATAAGTAACACATGTTTATAAGCACTTAAAAATAAGCAAAGCCAAATAGGCCCTAAGTTTATTTGGGGCTTATAAGCTGAAAATAATAAAAAACATGTGAGATGGTTTTTTTCTAAAAACTTATAAATTGCAAAATAAACAAAGCTAAAAGGGCTCTAAAATCACACTTGGTGATTATATCATGACTAGAAAATCTAAATTACGGTAAGCATTGGGCATATATTTGTCATTCCAATGTCTACAATCAAAAATCAAATCCGTTGATCCCAGCTAATCAATGTATCTCCCGTTTTATCGTCAAAGAAGAGTCAGAAGACTTTATGAAGAAAAATTTCACTAAATAAAAAGTGTTGACAGGATTAAGCTGACAGAAAGCAAGAAAAATAAATTTTCTCATGGTAATCACTTTAGACCCGTGGAATTGAGAACTATGGTATGCAGAAATGGGTTGGAAATAAAATGATATACCTGACTTTCTTCTAAATCCCATGATTGATATGAGGTAATAAATCAGGTAATGTCATTCCTGAAGGAATCTCATTCCAACAAATATGAAAATAGCCATTCCTGAGTAAACACATAGGAATAGGTGATTCTCATATTTGTTGGAATGAGTAGGTTTGTCAAATGACTAAAAATATCCTTTTAAAAATTAACATGTTTTATAATAAAAATAAAAATAAATGTTTATAAAAATAGAAAATAAAAATAAAAATAAAATTTTAAAAATAAAAAACAGAAAATAAAAAAAAATTAACAAAGAAAAAATTGAAAATAGAAAATTAAAATAAAAATAAAAAATAGAAATAGAAAATAGGAAACAAAAATGGAAATAGAAAGTAGAAATTAATTACAAATAGAAAATAAAAAATAATAATTTTAAAACAAAATGTAAGAAAATGAAAAATGTGTCCATACATTCACTCTTGTAAGGAATGATTTTCCATATATGTTAAAAGTACAATATTTATACATAACAATGCAATGGCTAATGCTAAAAATAAGAACTACAATCTTGCATTGACTTTGTATAAATGGTAGCATAATATTGAGTAATATTGAGTTGCCTTATTGGTGAGGATTTTTTATCCTTGACACCTCCCCATAAGCTGATGGTGTATAAAGCACATGAAACTTGTCTCGGAGAAAGGAGAACCTTGCTCGTAAGAGAGGTTTGGTAAATATGTCTACTAGTTGTTGTGAAGTGTGGAAATATTCGAGGTGGAAGACGCCTTCATGAACTTTGTCTCGGATGAAGTGAATGTCGATTTCAATGTGCTTGCTGCGTTGATGGACTACTGGGTTGGTGGCCATGTACATAGCATTGATATTATCACATTAGACGATTGGTTTGATGGTTCTTGGAATTTGGAGAAAATCTATAATGTGAAGTACCCAAATGAGGTCAGAGTTGAGTGCAACAAGGGCTTTGTATTCGGCTTTAGAACTAGACTTTGAGACTATTTGTTGTTTCTTTGAGGCCTATGTGAGAAGATTGTTACCCAACATGATGGCAAAGCCAGTGGTAGAGCGTCACATGTCTGGGCAACTTGCCTAATAAGCATCACTATAGCTAAATGTTGAGAACTGTGTGCAAGGTTGCAAGAGAAAGATATGTTCAAGAGTTCCTTTGACATAGCGAAGCACTCATTTGCCTGCTTCTAGATGTGGTGTACGTGGAGCATGCATGTATTGGCAGATAGAGTTGACAGCATCGGACATGTCGGGCTGAGTCATTGTGAGATATTGAAGTGATCCCACAAGTTGTCGGAATTTAGCTGGGTTTGGCAGTAGTTTACCATTACGAGTTTAATTTGAGAGTTGAGATTGGTGTCGAGACAGGCTTTGTTCCATCCATGCCAAATTGAGTGAGAACTTGTAGAGCATATTTGGCCTGAGACAGAAATAAACCATCACGGCAATAAGTGACTTCCATACCTAAGAAGTAGTGTAAAGGGCCCAGATCTTTCATCACAAATTCTTTTGATAGTTTGTTAATGAAGTCAATAACATGAGTAGATGAGCTTCCAATGACAACGATGTTGTCGACATATATGAGAAGCATAATGATGTGAGTGGGTGAATGGTGAATAAATAAGCTAGCATTATGATGAGAATTTGAAAAACCACAATGCAATAAGAAATTTCCAATACGTTGAAACCATGCTCTAGGGGCTTGCTTGAGTCCATATAAAGATTTGTTTAATTTACATACATGGTTGGGAAATTGTTGGAGAAGTAATTTTTAGCTTTACGTGTACCATCCATAGAGTGCGTAATCATGTTATGAGTGCGAAGTGCATTAGATTCAGCGTTAGAAGGAAGTAACAGAGAGCTTGAGTCATTGGTGTCACTTACCTCGGTGAAAGATGAAGTTGCATGACTTACCCTGCCTTGATGTTGTGCCTCATGGTGTGCGATAGTTGGAGATATTGTAGGGGGCATGATTAGCAGGTTGATGTCGTTTAATGTGATTAATGATGTGTGGTGGTGTTGGGTGAAAATCAAAATTAATAGTAAAAGGGTAATTGTCATCCAAATTGGGGGTTATAAAGATGGGTTCAGCAGGTTGATTGGAAATTTTGTGAAAGAAAAGATTGGGTATTTTGTTGAAGAATGATTTTGAGAGGAAAAATCATAAAATTCATTTTCACTAAATATGACATGGCATGACATGATTATTTTGCTAGTTTGAGGATTAAAGCATTTAAAACCTTTATGATAAGGACTATACCCCAAGAAAATACATTGGCAACCTTTATAATCGAGTTTGGCACAACCAAAGAGAGTTAAACATGGGTAACAAATTGTACCAAAAGTGCGTAAGTCATGATAATTAGGATTTGTGCCAAAAAATTTTCACAGGGGGACATATTTCGAAGGAGTGGGGATGGCATTCTATTAATTAAAAAGATGGTAGTAGAAAATGCATAGGACCAAAAAATTGTAGGTAAATGACTATGAGCAAGAAGAGTCAAACCGGTTTCGACTATTATGTCTGTGCTTTCGCTCAGCAGTTCCATTTTGTTTAAGAGTCCCTGATCATGATAATTGGTGGATAATGCCATGCTTTTGGAGGAGAATTTGATTTTGACAATTTACAAGTTCTCCTTCTCCATCAAACTGAAAATAATTAATGGTAGTGCTATATTGATTTTCAATCACAGTAATAAAGGTCGGTAAAATAGTAGATACATTAGATTTACGAACAAGCGGATAAAACCAAGAGAAACGACTAAACTCATCAATTAAAATCACATAATAAAGAAATCTATCAGAAGGGAAAATCGGGGAAGGGCCCCAAACATCACAATAAATTGTATGTAATAAAAATAGAGTAGTGGAAGTTCTAGGGTGTAAAGGGAAGATGATGATTTTTGCCATATTGGCAACTATGACAAACATTATCATCAATAGAAGAAATAGGCAAAGAAAGTTCTTTAGAAATTGATGCTAAAGTGCAATTTGGAGGTGTCCTAAGCAAGCATGCCAAGTGTGCAAGGACACTTTATTTGCAATATAGGCCTTCGGTTGGGGTGGAAAGAGCCGATAAAGTCCATTATCAGTGAAGACAAAATAACAATTGAATTCTTTTGTTAGTTGAGCAATTGAGAGTAATTTCTTAGCTAATAAGGGTAAAATTAGGATAGAACTTTCGAGAGTTAAACCATGACTTAAGGGTATTGAAGACTGCCTAGTGTGAGTGATGGGTAGATTATCACCATTACCAACCATTATTTTATCTGAACTAGAGTAGGAATTTTTGCCTGTAATAATAGTGGTAGTAGGTACCATGTTATACGTTTCTCCAGAGTCAACATACTATGAGGGGTTAGCGGGTTCATTGATATTCACAGTAGAGAATCTTTTCGTTGTCGACTCAATAATCTCATTAGGAGCCCAGCAATTATTTTCTTTGTGGTATGGATGATCATATCGATAACAAACAACGGAGGCATTAGAACGTTCTCATCTACGATTAGAGCGCCCACCTCGACCTTAACGACCCCCCCCCCCCCCAATGATTACGTCCTAGAGACTGATTTGTGTTAGAGGAAGAATAAGATTCACTTGGAAAGGACGACAAGGAAGAGGCAATGGGAGTAGATGGTCTTTGTGCACCTGGTGAGGAGACAAAGAAGACTCGACTTTGGGCAGAAAAGGCCATGGATTTTCCCATGTGAGCAATAGCTTGAAGGCGTAACTTGTAATCCAGGAGAAGGCCACATACTTTAGTCAAGTCAGGCGAGAGTTGATGGCTGTAATAATAGGGTCGAACTTAGCTCCTAATCCTCAAAAAGTCCAGAGAATAAGATCATCATCGTCAATGGCTTTGCCGGCACTGGAGAGAGCAAGGGAGAGAGATTTGACTTGCTAAACATAGGAATGGATCGATTGACTGCCCTTTGGAATGGATTGAAGTTCCATTTTAAGGTGTTGGATTGAAGTACCATATAATGTTTCTAGTGTACTCTAAACATCACACGAGGAGTGTTTGTCGATGACTTGAGATAACGTAGCATCCAAAAGAGAAGTCAAAATCCATCCGTGGAGCATTAGGTTGAGCTTTAGCCATGTAGCAAGTTGATAACAGGCATTAGTAGAGCGAGGAATTAAGCCATCAAGAAAGCCAAGGAGACCATAACATCTAAGTATAGGAAGTATTTGGGTTTTCCAAAGGAGAAAATTGTCGATGGTTAATTTCAAAGAAATTTCTTGATGAATGTAATTGACTTTGGGAAGAGTTGCAGCGAAGGATGAGTTTGGGTGTACAGGGAAAGGTGAGGTGGACTCGACGGTAGTGGTTTCCATGGTAATTGAGGCTGCCATATGAGAAGGGAAGGAAAAAGAAATTGTAGTGGAGTAGCTTATGGCAAGAAAAGAGAAGTGAAAGGCTGCAGAGGCGAAAAAATATATATATATATTAACCAGGAATAATAAAACCCTAAGCTTAGATGATACCAGGTAAGGAATGATTTTCCATATATGTTAAAAGAATTTATGTACAATATTTACACATAACAATGCAACAGCTAATGCTAAAATAAGAACTACAATCTTGCGTTGACTTTGTATAAATGGTAGCATAATATTGAGTAATATTAAGTTGCCTTATTGGCGAGGTTCTTCTATCCTTCACAACTCTTACTATCATTCTTAGAGTATACCAAGTATGGTATATTCATTCCAACTCTATTCCAATCCAAGCACATTCCACTCCTATCAAAATCATTATATTGTACCAATTGCCATAACAGTTGTTTATAAATCTATGATACTAATCATAGACAATGCCATATGTTGATATATGGGGCCACTTGACCCCATTTATTTTATTTAAAAAAATTAAAGTACATATATATGTAATATAAATTGAACCCACTAAAAAATTAAAATGATCTCACTATGTGAGAAGAAATTGAAAGAAAGAGAAAGCAAAATGAAAAGAAAAAAAAAAGAAAGGGGAAAAAATTGCACAATCTTCATCGTACACATAGTTAGTTAGGAGAATTTAATTTACTTTTCTTGATTTTGTTATTGATAAGACAAAATAATTTGTCTTCCTTGCTTTTATCCCTTGACTTTTTCTTTAGTTGATCTTTTGTGCTACTCGAGAATTAACTTGATACTTATATTATTGATATGCATCTAAGTAGTGAACTCATATTCAATGATATCAAGGGGATTAGTCATCTTGTTGAGAAATTAGTTAAGACAAAGAAAAATATTATGTATCTTTTTATTTATTTGTTAGTAAAATTAACATTGATTTCGTCAACTGCAACTACAAATGTTAAAAGAGCACTTTTGCTATGAATATTGTAAATAATCTATTGAAAAATCGAATGGATTGATAAATTATTATTTACTTACTTTTATTGGAAAGGATGTATTTGATAGTATTAAAAAGGAAACAATATAATTATGTAACGTGTTTAGAATATAAGTTTCCATGAAAGACAATTTTTTTAAAAGAATATTTAAGTTTTTATATGTGTAAAATTGTTGTAATATTGGCCTTAATGAAAAAATTTCCTCGTTCCATCTCTGATACTAATCTCGATTACAAATTTTAAGTTCAAAGTTCTAAGCATATTCCTCTTTCAATGCCCTGTAAGAAAAGTTAGGCCAGCGTCAACGGACTTCCACGTAACCATCATGCCAAATGATAAAACAAGTCAAGAATGTAATGTTTTTCAACAACTCAATGACCATGGCAAGAGATGCCATAATTTCCCTCCTTCTATAGAATTCAGTTATCTATTCTTTCAAGAATGTCTGCGTCTATACTCATTTTCAACTCCCTGAACCATTTTCTCGATGTATTAGGCGTCAACTCCCTGAATCATTCTATCTATTTTCATTTCTAATGAATTTGCAGGAATAAATCAATATTTATCCAGAAGATTGTTGAAGAAGTTGCAAGTAGACTAAACCATACATACTTGAATGTTGTCGTCTATCCTATCGGAATAGATTCTCGTGTTAAAAAAGTACAATCACTATTATGCATTGGTTCAGAAGATGTCCGCATGATTGGTATTTGGGGAATGGGAGGAATAGGGAAAACAACTATTGCAAAAGCTGTATACAACGAAATCTTTCATCTATTTGAATGTAGTTGTTTTCTTGCAGATGTGAGAAAAGTTGGACAAAGTTTAAATGGACTTCTTGTTTTACAAAAGGAACTTCTTTCAAAAGTTCTAAGGAAAAAGTGTCATGAAATTGGTAATGCTGCCGAAGGTGTTAATCTCATAAGCAAAAGATTGCAAGCAAGAAGAGTCCTCATCATCATAGATGATGTGGATCACCTTCTCCAGTTAAACACATTGGCAAGGCATTG
This sequence comes from Cordia subcordata, assembly GCA_028554755.1. NCBI lineage: Eukaryota > Viridiplantae > Streptophyta > Magnoliopsida > Boraginales > Cordiaceae > Cordia > Cordia subcordata. Next base: position 8,078,726 of record JAPTOF010000010.1, on the reverse strand, counting down.
TGAGTGGTTTGGTTCAGGAAGTCGGATTATTATAACTACTAGAGATGAGCATTTGTTAGATGAAATTAATGTACACAGGAAGTATAAGGTGAATGAATTGGCAGCAGATGAATCTCTAGAGTTATACAGTTGGCATGCTTTTAGAAAAGCTTTCCCAATAAAAGAATATATGGAGCTCTCACGTGGCATCATGCAATACACAAGGGGGCTTCCCTTAGCTCTTGAAATTCTAGGCTCTTATTTGTTTGGAAGAACTGTAATGGAATGGGAAAGCATAATTGAAAAATTACAACAAATCCCTCATTACCAAATTCAGGAAAAGCTCAACATAAGTTTTGATGGCCTAGATGATAAAGAGAAAGAGACTTTTCTTGATATCGCATGCTTTTTCATAGGAGAGGAGAAAGAGTATGTCATCAAGATATTAGATAGTTGTGGCTTCTACCCAAGAATCGCAATTGGTGTTCTCACAAGCAGATTCCTTCTAAATATGGATGAAGAAAATAAGTTGAGGATGCATGACCTAGTTCGAGATATGGGAAGGGAGATCATTCGCCAAGAGTCCTCAAAGGAGCCAGGAAAGCGTACCAGGGTGTGGTTCCATGAAGATGTATGTAGTACACTTGTAAAACACAAGGCATGACATTATATTCAGCTTTGAGAGTTTTCTATTGTTATTTCTTTTATTGATTAAGCTGTACGTGGCATCCAAAAGTCTCAAAACACTCTTGTACATTGGTGTAAACATTGGACAACATCCACATTCTTATCCATCCCGACATTTCATCGCTTATTAACTATCTCTTTCTTTTCCTTTGACTTCGGAAAACTAGAGGACTGCAACAATTAGAGGCCTCTCATTGGTCCTACCAGAGTTAAAGGATAGACGATTTGGTACTTCATCTTTTGTTAAAATGGATAATCTGCAATTGCTTCAGATTAATCATATACATCTTCATGGAAGTTATAGCTTTATATCTAAAGAACTAAGGTGGCTTCGTTGGTAGCACTACCCTTTAACACATTTGCCTTACAGTTTTCAGTTGGAAAAGTTGGTTGCTCTAGATATGCAGTTTAGCAATTGTAAGAAAGTTTGGCAGGGTAAAAAGGTATATCATCTCGTAAATGTCTGAGATTTCAAATTAGCAACCTTATACCAGTAATGTAGGGAAAGAAATGAGTAGAATATCTTATCATCTTATTTGTCTTGGTTTGTAATAGGTCTTGGCTAACTTGAAGATCCTAGATCTCAGTTTTTCGCATTTTCTTACCAAAACTCCAGACTTCCGTAAAGCACAATTACTTGAGAAATTACTTCTTGAGGGTTGTAGAAGTTTGAGAAAGATTCACCTTTCTATTGGACTCTTGAACAGACTTGTTCACTTGAAGCTAGAAGATTGCAACAACCTAAGGCATCTTCCTGACAGCATTCTTTAAATCTCACTGGTTGCACGAAACTCACTCGATTGCCCGAGAATGTAGGATATATGGAGGGCTTGAAAGAACTCCTTGCAAATGGAACAACTATTAAGAGACTGCCTTATTCAATTGGATTTTTAAAGAATCATATAAATATATCTCTGAAAGGATGCAACAGAAAAAGAGTGACCAAATCCCTGTCACTCTTTTCATCTTGGATATCACCAACAAATTCTAACATCATGAGATTCTTACCAACTTCCATTTTAGGCTTACAGTCAATAAAAGAGTTCGTTCTTCCCAACTGCAACTTGTCTGATGGAGATATTCCCACCGAAATTGGGAACTTATCCTTATTGGAAGAACTGGATTTAATTGCAAATAATTTTTGTACCTTACCATCCAGTCTCTCTCAACTATCTAAATTAAACTGTCTTCTAATCAACTGGCCCAAAATGTTTAACCCAAGTTATTAGTTATACCAACTCCACTCATTTATAAACAAGTCACAAGTTACCCCACAAACCGATGTGGGATATCATATTCACCCTCCATTGAAGACCTGACGTCCTCGTCAGGGGCACACAATCACACATAAGACAAGGCAATGCAGGACTCTAGAGATGGCTCCTACGGGCTTAAGAGGTGGCTCCCACCACATATTTGGTGTAGCACTTTGCCCCGCAGAGCACTTAGCTCCCGCAACCGGCTGGTAACTGCCTTTGATACCATTCTGTCACGCCCTCGAGCCTAGGCCCGCAAGCGAAATTGGTGTTGTAGTCATAACCAATAACTACTTGGATCTCTAATCAACTGGCCCAAAATGATTAACCCAAGTTATTAGTTATATCAACTCCACCCACTTATAAACAAGTCACAAGTCATCCTATAAACTGATGTGGGATATCACAATCAAATCCTGAATGCTATGATAACCTTGTGTTATCCAAATTCTCTCTTAAATGTATTTTATGCTTTAAAAGGTGGAGGGGGAATGCAAAGAGGATTTTAGAACACAAAGGCAGAGTGCATTTTAGATAAACCACACAAAAGACCAATATATTTTGTAGCTTGTTACTAATACACATACCTAAAAGAACACAAGGACTAGCAATATTGCCAAAGTGACGTATCCTTACAATACTCTCCGGAAACAAATTCATTAAGAAGAATCATATCAAGAAAACCATCACTAGAACAATCATATCAAGAAAATTTTAAGTTCAAGAAGAAAAACCTCCACAAGTACTTCTGATTTACAAACTATCATTTTCCTTTTAATTTAAGATAAGGTGGACAACTATCACTAGAAGAATCATATCAAGAAAAACAAGGCATTGAGTGAATAAAAAGTGAACAACACATGGAATGGTGCACCAGAGACACAAAGTTATTTAAACTCAAACCCTTACTTTTCTCCAAAATATGTAGTCTAGACAAACTGCCAATGTTGCTTAAATAAATGACGCAGGTCAATTACCAGTTAACATCACTCAATTTTTCATATCCCGATATTGATTGAAGTGAACCTTCAAGTGCTCTCTACCATGGAGGAGTCGTTTGCAAAACCGGGAAGGGATTCCAATATTAGTGGTCCAAATTGACAACAACAATCATCTCTGATTGTTGAGACTATTCCTTACATGTCACCCTGAGCCCACCCAAGCCCAGAACTCCGAATACATAAGCCACACTAGTTTTATAAGCATTGCCAGTAACTATTTGCATTGGGCATTTAAATCAGTTGACTCAAAATTACAGTACCTACTTATAACAAACTCAATTATCCCTGGAGAAGAAGCATTTCCATAGTTAATTTTGCTTAAATATATGCTTACTAATAAGGCATAGTCGTTGGCCAGGATCTTGTTTGATAAAAATGCTAGAGTAAAAGATATGCTTGCAACACACAACATTCATGCTACACAAAAACAAAACAAAAGTCAAGTGCAATATAGCTAGCTCTCTTTCAACCATTATGTAAAAGAGAAAATAACAAATTAAAGATAGAGCAAATTAAAGATGTGCCTTGATGCTAGTACATTAACATGGCATAAAATAAAAATTGTTAAAATGACATAGACACAAATAGAAATACATATATGGATGCCAAAAAGGATAAGTTCTTCTTCTTCTTCTTCTTCTTTTTTTTCCCCCCTAACCTGTAAGGAAAAGACAAAGAGGTGGACGTGTGAGAAAGCACTTTGAAGGGCTTCCATCAAATAATAGAAATGTTTGTAATGTTGAATCTGTTTGCTTCGTTGTGTCCATTGCTTAGCAACTACTTAGCTTATCTACTAATTAAAAAAAAAGGTAAATAGGACCGTACCCCTATGGTACATTTAGCCCCATGGTTTCAAAATACCCTAAGAACCCTGTGGTTTTCCAAAATTAAGCACAATACTCCCTTTATTAAAAATTTTGTTAATTTTAACTAGATGTGTAATACACGCACTCAGACTGTGATCGAGCTTAGTTTTTTTGTTGTTAAAATTGATTTTGGTAAAAAAAATGTCCTTCTTTTTTATTTTCAAAAAACATCTGTAAGAAAAAAGACTTGAAACGTTGACCCTAGTTAAAAAATGTGTATATTTTAACTGTCTATACTACAAACATGGTTATGTTTTATTTCGTTACCTCAATTAAATATCTTTGTCATCAAAAAAATAAAAAAAAAAAATTAACCTCCACTGTCACCACAATTGCATAGCCATCATCTCCACCATTATTATATATGATAATCAAAATACAAATTTCTCATATTTCATCGTATAAGTAATTAAGATGGTCAATTTTTTAATTAATTAATTAACATTAAATAATTATTAATTAATTACTTAATTAAATTAATTATTAATTATGTTTAATTAATTAATTAATTAATTATTAATTAATTATATGATTATTAAATAATTAAGAATTAAGAATTATTAATTATTTAACTTTTTCAATTAAATAAAAAAGATAAATACTGTTGTATTCTTGTGGTTTGCCATAAGTGCACCTTTAGCCCTTGGGTTAAAGGGTGTATTAGTCTTTTTGTATTTTCTTTAGCCAAAACTAACAGAGTTAATAAATTGGGGTGTGTGTGCTTAACTTTTGAAAACCACAGGGAGGGTTCCTAGGGTGTTTTGAAACCGCGAGGCTAAATGTACACTTTTGACTAACCACTAGGGGTACGATGTTATTTACCCTTGCACACACACAAAAAAAAAAAAAAACTCTACTTAGCTTAACTTATTTTTTAGACTCTTGCGATCTTCGTTGGTATGCTTGAATGAATTAAAATGGAATTTTTTTTTTGATGAAATTAGTTGGAGTTGAAAAGGAATAGCCCTTTTAGAAAATCATTTACAAAACTTATTCCTTCAAAAGGAATTAGTATTCTACATGTGAGAATTAATTAAAAAAAAAAGTAAAATTACAACATTAAACGTTAAAAAATCTAAAAATTCAAAAGTAAAAAATTAAAAAGTTAAAACTTGTAACAATTGAAAAATAAAAATCCAAGGGCTTCTTTTTTCATTTTTTTAATTAAAAAACATGTACATTTTTATTGGATGGTTAATATTTGTCTCTTAATAATGTTAAGAAATTAAATAGATTAAAATATAGTGATAAAAAAAATGATAGAATAAATAGTACTAACTGACAATAGTGCTTTAGTTTGTGTTAATATTGTATAAAATTAATTATGATGCACAAAATTAAAGTTCTGCCAAATCAAAAAATAAGTCTATTTGGTTAACAAAATTGATTTTTATTTTATTCTAAACAAGTGTATTTTGGTTAATAGAATTGATGTTCATTATATTCTAACTTGTTAAAATAATTTTACCAAACATATGAAATAAAATAAGCATTTCATTCTTTTTTTTTTTAATCAAACACAAAAAAAGAAAAGTATTCTATGAATATTCTATTTTGGATTATATTTTGCCTTAAATGATCATTTATTTCTAAGGCATTATCAAGTTTTTGTTAAGTTACCGTATAATTTTGTAAGTAAGTTCATTCTTTTTTTCAAATTAGTTATTCCAATTTTTCTTTTTCTTTTTTTTTGGGACAAACACCACCCTTCCCCACACTATTTGAACATATAGGTAGTTTCAATCACTTGAACTACCTCCTAAACTCCTATCTTTGGTTGAATTGTATATATTATAACAACTCATATTAACATGTTTTTTTGTTTAACTAATCTTAATTTACTATTCATTTAAAAAAAATTGACGTTACCATTTGAAGATCTCTACAACTTCTAATATAAATTTTATATTGAAATATTTTCTTCATTTTGTTTATTTGAAGGGGATGCGTTGCTTTTTAATCCATCGTATTTGTTGTTCATTTGAATGTGAATAACTAATAACTAACAATGGTTCATTTAGGTATACAACAAACAGGAAGTTTGATTAGACAATAGAGTCACTATCACCAAACCAATAATTTTAGTTCATAAACGTCAAAGTCTGCCATATTCTTAACATAAGAATCAAAACATTCCATTTTTTGAAACATTTTTGTCCATTAAAATTGTGATTTCAAAAATATGAACATACACATCAATTTGGGTCTGATGGAGCCTTACAAATTTGACCATTTTCTTTAAGCACATCCACAGACTAAACCTTTTCGTGGGTCTTTAGAGTCCAATTCTTTTCTTGATGTCGACATTTCTTTTGAGTTGAGTGATGTTATGCTAAGGAGCAAATTTGTTTATGTTATGAGTGAAATTAAGAAGTTATAAATTATTGATATATAATTAAATAATATTAATAGTCCACTAGCAAATTATATTTTAAATTCCTTACTCAATAACTAAAAATAATTTTTTTTCTAATTAAGCAAGTACTTGTATTACTAAAACAAAATAATTACATAAAAAATCAATTCATCAACCACAACATGACCCCTTCATATCAAAAAAATTGTCGCCCACATTCAACAACCTGCACAATTTTCTATTGTAAGTATTTCCCCTAAATCTATTAGCAATAGACATTTTAGCCTTTACATAAAAAAAAAAAAAGATAACTTGCAGCAACTAGTGTTAATTCTTGGGTTTATCTGCTTGGAATCTCCATCGGTTCCTCTCACACCATATATGTATATATATATATGTACATATATGTATATATATGTATATATATATATATATATGTACATATATGTATAGATGTATGTATATAAGTAAGCAAGTATTTCCGAAGGACAAAGTGACTATTACTAACAAACAAAGGTGTATACATATGTATACACCTTCTTCCATATGTTCATTCATTCATCCACATGCATCGACTTTTTTAGTGTCTATGTCGTTAATTACTTTTATGTAAACTCTATGAATGATGAGGATGTAATGATAAGGACTGTTTTTTTTCCCGGAAATTATTGTTACTTTACATCCTAAATTTTTCTTATTTCTGTTCTCGCTCTAATAATAATGTTAAGAGAAAACACAAAGTATCGAAAGTATGGGGAGTTTTGAAAGAGGTAAAAGTAACGAGTCAATGATGTATATCATGTAATGATAAGGACTTCGTTATTGAGTCCTGGACGTAAATTGCATTATGAATATCATCTAATAAATTTTGTTTTGGTGCAAAGTATGCTTGAATTATGAAGTCAAAGCAAATTTTACATAAACGTATAATAATATGAATCTATTAGTGTGGTTTGGACTAGTTTCAAGTAATACATATTCTAAACTTAGGCAGTAAATATCTAAACAATATTTTACGATGAAAAAGTTCAAACATATATAAATTTTACTTTTTTTTTTTTTCACTAGAGTATGTTAGTTCTTAATTAGTTTGATCTGTATGGCATCAACGAGTGGGAAGAGAATTTGTTATTATAGTCAGAAATCACACCTGTTATGCCACTAATCGGTGTATCTCCAATTCTAGTATTTCTTCGTGACTTTCAAGCTGAAGAGACAAGACTGAAGACTTTCAGAATGACTCTTTGAAGTCATGGCACTCAGTAGCAGGCAAAAGCAGATGATAATTGAGAGCAACTGCGCAAGAAGGAAAGGTTTTCTATCACGAAAAGATCTCTATATAAGTTCAAAATTTTCTTTTAAAATTATGGTCGTTTGTAAGACGCATCCTAAGTTTTGTTGCATCTAAAAGCGCCCATTGCTAACAAATTAAACTCTTTCTTGATATTGCATCTTCATGGCTGGCAATAGCACCCTGAACAATGTTTTCACGTCTTCAACTGCTCGCTAGAATTACGATGTTTTTCTAAGCTTTAGAGGTGAGGATACACGAAAGAACTTCATCGACCATCTCTATACTTGTCTTGTTCAGCTAATATCCATACCTTCAGGGACGATGAAGAATTGCCAAGGGGAAAAGAAATTTTAACTGAACATCAAAAGGCAATCCAGGAATCAAGATCTTCCATTGTAGTTTTCTCGAAAAATTATGCTCCTTCCAGATGGTGTCTTGATGAGCTCTTGAAGATCCTCAACTGCAAAAAGGCTAAAGGGCAATTAGTCCTTCCTATATTTTACAACATTAGTCCATCTGATGTATGTAAACAGGAAGGGAGTGTGGCAGAAGCATTATCTGAGCATGAAAAGCATATAGGAAATAAAGTAGAGAAGATGGAGAAATGGAGAAAAGCACTTACTGAAGCTGCAAATCTATCACAATGGGATATATGCAGTGTTGAAAATGGGTAATTTTTTAATGGGCTTCTTTCCTATTCGTTTTTCTTTTTCGTTTTCTGGACTGCATTCAGTACAATTAATTGTTTGAGCAACTGAAATGTGTTTGATACCTATTGTATTTTAGCGATTAGCAAAATATCTAATTTACTACCTAATCTGAAAAGATGTGTTGTATAGAACTACTAGTTAGATTAGCTTATAAATTTAAAATAACATAAAAGGAGACCAATATGACCTTAGTAATGTTGTCATTGTTGTTGTTGTTGTTGTTATTATTATTATCAAAATAAAATAATATATTATTGTTCTTATTGTCTTACTATTGGAATAAAATATATTATTATTTAATAATAATAGATTATTAAAGTATAGTAAAATGATTTGTTAAATAAACTATTTTATTGCAATAAAAAGTACTTCTTCTTTAATAGAAAAAATATGATTTAGAAAAGAAAACCATTAAGACATAAAGATAGACTAAAGAAAAAATTAGGATAGGATAAAAAAAAATAATATAAGGGCAGGATAAGAAAAAACGTTAAACACTACTTAAAATAATGTTTCACAAAAGTTAGTTAAAACACTAAAAGTTACCTCATACACTTTATGAAATACTATATATTTTACTGAATAATAATAACTAGAGCAAATAGCGATTTAACTCAATCAAACACTAAAACTACAAATTTTTTTAAGGTGTTGCCAAACAAGGATGAATCAAAAGTAGATTTTTACTTCTCCACAAGTTTGTTAAAATACTCGCAAGCACGTTAATATTACTAGAAGGTGCATATGTCCTTCCTTACTTTTGTGCTAGAGCTACCCACACGACATGAATAACTATAATAATCAATTTGGTCAACATAACACATAAGACTTTGCTGTCCCTCCGTGCTGACATGCATGTAACATGCATAATAGATATATGATGAATTTAGCGGAAGCAATTCTTACGATATTATGAACAATATATTTTTATTACAATAGTAAGACAACCAAGTAAAAGAAATACTATTACGTGAACGGAAATTGAACATCAGTATTGAGAATAATAATACTCAATGTCCTTAGGTAGCGATTGACATGCTAGAATTAGTTTAGACAAGATTGGAATAATCTAGTTAATGGAATGAGATTTGGAATGAAATAGACTTGAAAATGACAATTTCATGCTTGGTATGCTTTAGAATTGATGATAAGAATGGGTGGTGTTGGTTTCAAACTAATGTTTGGTAATTCGTATATGAGAACAAGATTGGGAATGATTTATATAAAACGGGAAAAGCCATTTTGGCCCATGAGATTGTGACATTATCCCAAACTCTCCCGTCAACTCTAATTTTTACCCAGATTCTCCTATGTACAATAATAGTGTTAGTAGAATGTAAAGTCATAAGGTTTTATTAGTCTTTTTCTTTGTATTACAAAAAATAAAAAGAAAGAAAAAAACTTGATACAAACACTAATAATAAAAAACTAGATACTACATATAATCGTGTCTCTCGCTATCGCTTGTCACCACATGTCATTGTTACCCATTGTTATGCAACGCCACAAGAAACAAGTAATTTGTAACTTTCTATCATACATATATACATGCAAAACATATGTATATATAGATTTGTAAACATATATAGATGTATAGCTTTTTTCTTTTTTTTTTTTTTTAGGGGAGCAAGATGTATAGCTTGATAACTTACAAGGTACTAGAAATTTGTGCATGTTGTAATGGTTTTAATTATATTATTAAAGGAACATTACATAATTTTACAAAAATAATTGACGGGATCAAGAATTTCCTTTTTCTTCCAATAAGGTCTTTGAGTTCAATTACCCAACCAAGAGTTGACACTCAATTGTCATTTTCTCTCTAATATGCATACACAATTTACATTATGTTTTCCAATCAGGTCTTTGTTCAATTACCTAGCCAAGATTTGATATTCAATTCTCTAATTAAGAAGTGTTCTTCACTTTAGATATTAAGAGTTAAGAAATTGTTGAATTATATTGTCTATTCCTTTGTTTACATGATCTAGATAGAGAGAAATTGGCTTACATTTATCCTTTTTTTTTTTCCGTTAAGGCTACAGTCAAAACTTTATTCCTTCTCAAAACGTATTACAAAAGTGGTGGATCTAGTCCCCAATGAAGGATCTTGAAGACATTATTCCTTACAACTACATGTTGTGCCCTCTTAGTAAACTGAAAGTTTAAAATACAAGCATATATACAAGGGAAAGATTTGAGGACTCCACACCTGAAAACATTCCACCCCAACTTCTCAGTGTATACGTTAACTCCCATGAGATGCCTAACAAGCCGCAGAATCAATCCTTTAAGGTAAGTAGCTGATAAAGCTTTTCTTCAAAATTCACAATGGAAAATATCGAGCAAAATATGATACACCAAACTCCATGGAAGACGTTGAGAACTTATGCCATGCATAACAATCAAGGAGGTAAAAATTGACCCCCTTGGCCAAGTATCCGTTCTTCCCCAGTTGATGAAACTTTTCCTCCAATGGTTTCGACTCCAAAAATACAGCACGAAACCACAAAGCAAATGAATGTTAAGGGATAGACTCTTCTATGCCAGCCACAACTAGCTGGGTAAAATCCTAACTTCCACTTGAAAGGAGAGAAGAGCTATAATAAAAAACACTTAAACGCTGGTGAAGCTTGTATATGAAAGGCATGATGTCAGGTGTATGATGGGTATGAAGGTTAAAAGGAAAAATGATGAATGTGAAGGTATAAACCAGCTCGCTCCTCTCAACAAGATCAATCATATAATGCCCCAAGTAGTGTGCGAAGCCATTGAAAGCAAAGCCACCAAGAAGCTAAGCACGATCCCCTTGGTGGGGAATGGAAAAAATAATACCCCACATCAAGAACCTATCTAGTGAGACGAAACGCTGGCAACCCACTTTTGATCCACACGCACAGCTCCTTTCAAGTGAGGCACAGTTTTAGAGTCTGAAAGAAGAGTCAAACATCCAAAATCCACGCCTTTCTTCGCTAAAATATCAGCTGGAAAGTTCCCCTCTCTGAAAATGTGAGTGAGACGACTATCCATCTCACCAACAAATCTTCCAGCCTTCTCAAGGAGGTAAGCCAGATCCCAGAAGCCCCTGCCTTGGTTATTAACAATGGAAACAATAGCCGGTGATAATGTATACCATTTTGAGTAGACAATATCCTTTTAAAAAGGAGTTTTGAAATATGTTGTTGTTATGTCTTTGTAACTAGTATAAACATCTACGTACATTATAACTCATTGGATGTGAAATACAAAATATTTTTCACTTTTTCATGGTATCAAGAGCCCTCTGACTAGCGTTTTTTTTTGTTTCCCCCTTTCCAGACACCAAACCAAAAAAAAAAAAAAAAATGGCTTCCTCTTCTCAGTCTGTTTTTTCTCTTCCTACTTGCACTGTCAAAACCTTTGTCACTGTTTCCCTTGATAACACTAATTATTTGACATGGAAGACTTAAATGGTTGACTTTCTTATCTTCAATGATCTCCTCAAATATGTTGACGGCTCACTTCCGATGCCAGTTGCTTCCACTGATAAATTAAAACAGCAAAGTCCTACCGAGTCCTCTTCTACCATCTCAATTGATAAGTCTTCGTCTTCACCTGCATCTCTTGATGTTTCTCCTGCTGAGTGGCAACGCTTTAACAGTTTTGTAAAAGCTTGTATCACTGCAACCTTGTCAGAGTCTCTTGTGTATCAATCCCTTGGTTTTACTACTGCTCATGAGTTGTGGGAGTCTCTTAAAGAATCATTTTTGTATCAGTCTCTAGCTCGTCGTTCTCTCTTACGCTCTCAACTTCGAACTTTCCGCAAAAATCAACTTCTATTGCAGAATATCTTCAGCAATTACGTCTCATTTCGTCTTCACTTGCTGCCATCGGCGACCCTGTCTCCGACACCGATTTGGTTAGATCCATTTCCACACAAAGTTTCCTTATGACTTTATCCTTACACAGTCAATGACCCCTAACTAAGGCCATTAGTTCTGTCTTTGTAATCGAAACTTCTCCAAAACCCTCAAAAAGACCAAAGCAAAATGCACCTCTTTAGTCTCTAACAAGACCCCCTCCTCCAGCCTTACCTTGACTATGTTTGCAGCCATCTACATTGAGCTTGAATTCCCCTTTACTGGCTTAATCCATCTAACCATGAGCGATACTTGAGCTAGAGAATAGCTGTAGCCGAAAAGTGAAGCTCTGTAAAGATCCCCTCTCTATTCACGAGGCCCCAAGAGACCACCATAAAACAAGTCATGAATCAGTGTTTTAACCCTCCAACAAACACGCTCCACACTGAATCTACCCCCACCATGCTTCACCTTGTATCTCTCTTTCCAGAGAAACCATAAGATAAAGATTGAGATAAGGACACGAATATGTCCTTGTGATCTATCAACTTGTCATGAAGCTCTTCAAAGGAAACAATAGCTTCTCGTGTCTGAAGCGCCGCCGAAATTTCCTTGAACCTGCTAACCAAGCCATTAAGTGCAAAAATGGTGAGATCATCCTCACTGACCTGTGAATTGATGATTGCCAATTCGTTTGCAATGCGAAGAATGGATTGCATCTATTTTGCGATTGACTGAGTGCCGCAAGTGCAATCGGTAAGCTTCTCCTTCAAACGTATTACTCGAGAGTCGAGATCGAGATCGAGATATGTTAGCAAACAGCTTCTGTAATTTATCCCATGCTTCACAGGACATTTGAGCAGAGGTGCAAAGTACAATAACATGTTCTGATAATAAGGCCAGCATAGCATGGAGGGTTAATTTATCCTGACAATCCCAGGTAGTATATGCTGGGTTTATTTTCTCGACGCCATCAGTTTTGATAACCGGCAGTGTTTTAAAAATCGGATCGGTTGGCGAATCGAACATCGTATTGGTTCTAGGGTCAATTGGTTCAACCGGTCGAACCAGTGGTCTGACCGGACTGACTTTCACATAATGTCATATTTATATTTTAGTTTTGTCTATGTTTAGTGAAGTGTAAAGATTAAAGAAGAACATGATTTATATGTGAAATGTGTATAAACATTTTTAAAAAATAGATAAATACATAAAAATGTTTCAAAAAATAAGATAAATAGCCACATAAACATTCTTGACGATCAAATATTCAAATTGTTGACTCTTGATTGCATGCAAATTGTTATAGATTTTGTTTTCTTTATTTGTTTCCCATTCTTTTAGTTGTTTTGAGTTGGCTGTAGGCTGTGGCAATCAACAAATTTAAGCCCAACAAACTAAAATAACATACAGTGTAATAAATTTACAAAAGCCGGATTCGACCGGTTCTAGCTGGGTCAACCGGTTTTTTCTGGTTTTTTAGGTTTTCAGTTTTTAAGCACTACTCGGCCTTCTTGTTTTACTGGTTCCTGGTCGGACCGGTTCGACCGGCCGGTTCGGTCCGGTTTTCAAAACATTGATAACTGGTTATGGACAGAAATTTGAACAATCCAAATAACCGAGCAGGTCATAGCCTATGAGTAGCACATCAATCTGTGTTTTCCACAACGGAAAGTTGGATTGTGTGAGTTTAATGAGAAGTCATACTGCAGCATTTATGAATACAATCCCATTAGAGGTTCTAGTTGAAGTTGTTGTAGTTGAAGTGTTTGTAGTATCGGTACTGGAAGATTCTGAGTTTGTCATGGTGGAAAAAAAATTAATAAGGCAGAGAAACAAACTTGGTGAAAGAAAAAACTCGCTGGAGTCAAAAGGCTATAACCATGTACAAGATATACAAGCAATGAAACATTTGTATCTTATCTGTTATATTGCACAGGCCGTAATGCAGAGAATTTATGAAGGTGTTTGCACTAGCTAAGCCTGAACGAGATAACTAGGGACCTTATATCATGGTTCCTCATAAAGTTTTCTTTTATTAAGCAACATACTCCCCTCATGTATTACAAAAAATGAAAAAAAGTAAGAACGCGCGGAAATAGTATGCATTACTGTTCATGCGCTACTATTTATAAACAGTAAATGTTTGTTCGCCTCCTTACAATTGTTTGTTCACTACTCTATAACTATTTGTCCACTAACCATTTCTTCATAATCCCACGATTATTTGTTCATCATCCCACAACAATAAATTTATTCACTAACTTTTATATATACATTAAATATTTGTTCACTACATCACGACTCTTTGTTTACTGCCGTACACCTATTTGTTCACTGACTATTTGTTCACTACCACATAACTATTTGCTCACTGACTATTTGTTCATTAATCCACAACTATTTGTTCACTGACTCCATATATACAGAACACACATAGAAGCACACATTTACACACACACTCTTACAAAACACACACGCCCACACACATAGAAGGACACATTCATACACACGCATACGGTGATAAGCAACGTGGTGAAACATAAATAGGAGAATAGATAAGCAAGACCTCACCATAATTGTTCTTCTTCAAACAAAAATATAGATCTGCACGAATCTTTATCATCACAATCTTTGTGTGTGCATGAGTGTGTGTTTATGTGTTGGTGTGTGCACATGAGTGTGTGTTTGTGTGTTGGTGTATGTTCATGAGTGTGTGTATGTCTGTGTTTACGAGTATGAATGTGTTTTTCTGTGTGTAAAATGAGGGAGATGATAATTAGATCTAGATCAGATATGTTTTTTTTTTCCCCAAAGCATGAATGCACCTAGCTGTGAAGGAGCATCTTGTGAGGGATCATGGTATAATTTGCTGAGAAAAAAAATCAAAATAATATGTCTTAGGAATTAGAATTTTAATTAAACTCTTAGTCTAATAAAAGTAGTTATTTGTCATTACTGCATCAACTTGATAAAAAAAAATTTAAGATGTTAAATTTTAATCTATCTAGCCTTTAATTTCATAGTTTTTTTTTTTGAAAAAAAAACCCTATATCAAATTGAATCTTATATTTTTTTAAAAAAATTAAAATTATATGTAATCTATGTAAGCAATGTGCAGAGTGAAAGTTAAATTAAAATATTATCAATATATGTCATGTCAAATTAATACATTTAAAAGCATAGGATAAATGGCTTATTGTTTGAGACTTATAGAGAAAAGTGAAAAATGAAGATAGAAAAAAGGGCAAAAAGTTAATTGTAAAAGGTAAACTGGTTGACTGTCAAAATTCTTTAACATTGTTAGTTTATATGGAGGAATCTGGGTAAAAATTAAAGTTCATGGGAGAGTTTGGGATATGCTATTATCTCATGGAGCAAAATGGTTTTTATCCCTGTATAAAATAAGAAGACCCTTATATATTATCATGTACATACTATTGTAGTAGTACTGGTAATAGAATAATAATAATAATAATAATAATAATAATAAACCAAAAAAATACTACTAAAGTACTAGCAATACTAATAATGTTATAAAAGATATTTATTCTTAATCCTTTTAAGAACAATAATGGTGATGATATACATATATACATATATATATATATATACATATATATATATATATACATATATATATATATATATATACACACACACATACGTACATACATATATACCAACATGTCGTCTTGTAAAGATTAAAGAAATTGTTAATACATATATGTATGTTTCAATAATGTCACATTTAATACATTTTTTATGCTCAGATTGACTTATGATTTTGATGACGAGCATATATATTCTTAAAACCAAATTTAAGTAGAAGAATTTGATAGATAGAAGATATTGTGCAAAGCTAGCAGGATGGAATATATGCAGTGTTGAAAATGGATAACCTTTTCTAGACTTCCTTTCTATCTTTTCTTTTTTGTTAAATCAAAACTAGACTTCTACTTCTTGTACAAGTTGGTTAAAATTACCATGAAGAACAAGTACATTCAATTTGATCTGCATAACACATAGGACTTAATCTACATAATATCATTCATGCCGGTTGTCACAATTAATTCCCATTGTTTGCATTATTCTCACATCGAACTATTTTGAAAGATTACCCCAAATTTTACCATGTCAATTCATTCTTTCTATTTTCATTTATGATGAATTTATAGGAATAATTTAATGTTTATCCAGAAGATTGTTGAGGAAGTTGTACGTAGACTAAATCATCTATGCTTGGATGTTGCTATCTAGCATGTTGGAATAGATTCTCGTGTAGAAAAAGTACTATCACTATTATGCATTGGTTCAAAAGATGTCTGCATGATTGGTATTTGTGGAATGGGAGCAATAGGGAAAACAACTGTTGCAAAAGCTGTATGCAACAAAATCTTTTATCTATTTGACGGTAGCTGTTTTCTTGCAGATGTGAGAGAAGTTGCACAAAGTTTTAATAGATTGCTTGTTTTACAGAAGGAACTTCTTTCAAAAGTTCAAAAGAAAAAATGTCATGAATTTGGTAATGCTGCTAGAGGCATTAATATGTTAAGCAAAAGATTGCAAGCAAGAAGAGTCCTCATCATGATAGATGATATGGATCAACTAATCCAATTAAACACATTAGCAAGGAGTTGTGAGTGGTTTGGTTTGGAAAGACGAATCATTATAATGACTAAAGATGAGCATTTGCTAGATGAAATTGAAGTACATGGGAAGTACAAGGTGAATGAATTGGCTACGAATGGATCTCTAGAATTATTCAGTTGGCATACTCTCAGAAAAACTTTTCCAACAAAAGAATATATAGAGTTCTCTTGTGACATTGTTCGCTACATAGGAGGGCTTTCCTTAGCTCTTGAAATTTTGGGATCTCATTTGTTTAGGAAAACTATGCTAGCATGGGAAAGTGCAATTGAAAAGTTACAACAAATCCCTAATAACCAAATTCAAGAAAAGCTCAAAATAAGTTTTGATAGCCTAGATGATAAAGCAAAACAGACCTTTCTTGATATCGTATGCTTTGTCATAGGAATGGAAGAAGAGTATATGTCATCAAGATATTGGATAGTCGTGGCTTTTACTCTAGAATTGTAATTGGTGTCCTAACTAGCAGATTCCTACTGGATGTGGATAAAGGCAATAAGTTGAGGATGCACGACCTAGTTCGAGACATGGGAAGGGATATCATCTACCAAGAGTCTCCTAATGAGCTTGAAAATCGCAGCAGATTGTGGTTCCATGAAGATGTATTTACGACACTAGTAAAACACAAAGTATGATGTTATACTTGGCTTTGGCAGTTGCCAATATTTATTTCATCCGTTGATTTATGTATATGTAGCATCACAACTTGAACATACCTTTGGACATGGATGTAAAACTTGGACAATCATATAGATACTTGTATGTCACCAAATTTGATCATTGAATTGTCTCCCTTTTTCCTTTGTCTTTGCAAACAAGGGAAATAGAGCAATTGAAGACATATCCTTGGTCCTGCCAGAGTTAAAGGATAGACAATTTAGAACTAAAGCGTTTATTAAAATGGATAATTTGGAAATCCTTTGAATTAATCATGTGCATCTTTGTGGAAGTTATAGCCTTCTATCTAAGGAACTAAGGTGGCTCTATTGGCAGCACTGCCCTTTAACCTAGTTCCCTTCTCAATTTTCAATTAGAAAATTTGGTTGCTCTAGCTAGGTAATATAGCAACTGCAAGGAAGTGTGACAAGGTAAAAAGGTCTGTCATCTTTTAAATATTTGAGATTTCAAATAAACATCCTTGTACCTATTATGCTCTCAAAGGATGTGCAAAATATCTTCTTATTTTTTGTTCTTGACAGGTCTTGGCTAACTTGATAATCCTAGATATCTGCCATTCACATTCTCTTACCAAAACTCTGGAGTTCTCTGGAGCATCTTTACTTGAGAAATCACTTTTTGAAGATTGTAGAAGTTTGTGAAAGGTTCACCATTCAATTGGACTCTTGAATAGACTTGTTCATTTGAATCTTAAAGATTGCACCAAACTAAGGCAACTTCCTAATAGCATTTGCAGGGTAAAAACCCTAGAGTATTTAAATCTCACTGGTTGTGTAGAACTAAACCGATTGCCCATGGACATAGGACACATGAAGGGATTGAAAAAAACTTCTTGCAAGAGGAACATCTATTAAGAGACTGCCCTATTCGATTGGATTTCTAAAGAATCTTAAAATTGCAGCTGTGCAAGGATGCAATAGAAAGAGAACGACCAAATCCTTGTTGTCAGTCTTTTCATCTTGGACTTCGCCAACAAATTCTAACATCATCACATTCTTACCACCTTCCATTTCAGGTTTACACTCAATAAAACAGTTGTTTGTCTCTAACTGCAACTTGTCTACTAGAGATATTCCCGCTAAAATGGGAACCTATCATCATTGGAACTACTGGATTTAACTAAAAATAACTTTTATAGTCTGCCATCCACCCTCTCTCAACTATCCAAACTTCACTGGCTTTACTTGAATGACTGTAGAAGCCTTTCATTAGCCCCAAAACTTCCACCCAACCTATCCTACACATTTACCTATAATTTCACATCACTTGAAAAGTTACACTTGCGGAACTTCAGTAAGTTGCAAGTCATTTTTCTTGGTTTCTGTAAACTATGTGAAACGAGCTTTAGATATGCACCTACTTTGGGTATACGTGGTTGTACTAATTTGGCAGCTATCTTCAAGGATAATTTCTTTAAGGTATATCTCTCTATTAGAGCACTAGACACAGCCACAAAGAAGTCAATATGACACTAATATCTTTCATGATTCAATTGAAGCAGGGACAATTACCTTTTGACATTGGCCATCTGATAACTAAAGTAAGAAGGTGTAGTTATCAAATTATGGGACTACCGATGTGTTTTGAGCTACACGCCAAAAGGTTCACTTGATCTTCCATTCAACGGTGGAGAAACAATGGAGGTCTCTGTCAAAACAAATCCGGAGCTTGAAGTGAAAAGGTTTGTGGTGCATCTACTATATAAAAATCATTTTGAAGGAAAAGTAGAAGAAGATGGAGAAGTGTGGCATCAATCTTTGAAAGATGAAGAATAAGACTTCCAACCAAATCTCAAATATCAAGGCTTCTGCAAAACAGGCTCTTCAGTCTAACCGAGCTTTGTTAGGCATTATAACTCAATGAAGCCATATAAATTTTGAATAGGAATGACAGAAGTTAGGTCGCTCATTAAGTCAGAAAGCCATATGGATTGATCCCTCAAGATAAGTTGGTTAAACCTTTCTCCACCTTGCGTACTCAAAATATGTAGGTTCATCCAGTTTACATATTTGCTAAAGCATTTCTCTTTCCATTTTATGTCTACTATCTATCAAGTCTCTTGATAAGTTCAGTTTTCTTGTCTTTTCCAATATTTTTATTTTTATTTCCATGCAAATGCTTTTATTGTAGCTAAGAGGGAGCTAACTTTGTCCTAGTGAATTGTAATGCTTGCTAATTGAATTTTTTTGATTATCTAAATAGATACCTTGCTTTGAGATATAGCTCTCTTCGACATCTTATGTGGTAGATGAAGTTTTTTGAGAGCATATGTTCATATTTAAATGTTATGAATGCCAACAAATCCTGAATGCTACAATACTCCTGTGATATCAAAATTTTCTCACAAGTGTGCGTTATGTTTTAGAAAGTAGAAGCGGAGTATAAGATTATTTTAAAACGCGTTAGGCTAGAGCACTTTAAAATAAATCACAGTGAGTCTAATATATTTTACAGCTTCTTACTGATTCACATACCTAAAATAAGTCAAAGGCTAGCAATGTTGATTTATCCTCTCAATTCACTCCAACAACAAATTCCTTAGGAAGAATCATATCATGAAAATTTTAAGTTCAAGAAGAAAAGCCTTTAGAAGCATTTTTAATCTACAAATTGCTATTTTCCTTTTAATTTATGACAAGGTGTACTACTGTCACGCCCCTAAAACTTAAAGTTCATGACGTGACACGCCGTGGACTAAGAGGAGTGAACCCCTTAAACCACAAGGCTACTAAAACCTCAACAATCAAACAGAGCACTAGATATCATAATTATTGAAATAAAAACTATGAGCTCCAACATGTAGTAAGAAAACTCCAAATACCTATTACAAATCTCTGCCAAACCGGCACACTTAACATAAACCAAAATATTAACAAAGTAGTGTCTCATCACTAGAATCTAATTCTTAAAGTGCTAATAAAGATAAGGTCATTCCTTGTCGCTAGTGTACGCCCCCTTACTCGTGATCATCTGTAAGAACACAGATATATAGGAGTGAGCGAATCAAATGCTCAATAAGTGTCATTCCGCCCAAGATAGAATAAACATGAATTTCAAAATAATTGGAACGTTGAAACAAGAAAATACATTCCCAGAAGGACATTAAAAGAGAAAAAACATGGGAGCACGCAGAATTAAAATTTATGTTAATTATAACAAGAATCAACTCGTAAAAGAAAGTATATTAAATATCATATAGAATGAGTTGTGACTATGCTATAGTGATTTAATCATAATAAAAACATAGTGAGGGTACAAGGCCCTCAAATCTGAAATTGATCATCTCAAAAGATGAGTATAAGGCCCCCACTAGCACACATGGTATGAGTACAAGGCCCTGCAAGCACACATATGATAGGGGAGTATAGCCCAACAAGCTCAAGTAAACATGAAATGGGATCCCAAAATTTCACGAGAAGGCGAGTATTCGCCAATCAAGTCATGTCATATCATGTCAAGTCATATCATATCGAGTCGTATCGTATCATGATAAAACGCTACATCGTAGCACAATTTATACTATTTGAGTCAAATCTAAGCAAGATAATGGTACTATGATAGAATGGTTATTTATGATTGAGAATCAAGGTGAAAGATTTGGACTGCATTACGATCTCGAATATAAAACAATTAAGGTCACTTGTATGGTACCACAAATGTTGATGGCTACCCATTCTTAATATCACAAGAACTTGCATGGGTTTAGTCAGGAGGTCATGAATGTTGACCCAAAAGAATTCATGAGCATTTTTTTTCTTTGAATGACGCTAAAACAATGGTTACAGAAACCATAAATAAATAATATTTAGTAATAATAAAAATGAATAATTAGTTAAGAAAAAATAAATGATTAAATAAAGAATAAAATAACGACAGTCAAATATTTTTACAATGGGTCTCTTTTAGAAGACCCACAAAAAATTATTTATATCTTAAAAATATGTAAGCATTCAGGTATATATGGGTTGGAAAATTACATGTGAAAAGATTTATATGAGAAATAAAATAAATAAACTAATAAATAACTCTGAAAGAGTTTATCAGAGACAAAATAAAAGTTGACAGTCTTAGGACTAAAAAGAAATATTTATTAACTATAAAACTAAATAAAATAATGATATCAAAAGTAAATAAAAAAAATAATAACTATTTCATTAGCAAGAGTATTATGATAATATAAGTCAAACTTTATTCGTTAATTATAATATCAGCGTTGGTTTGGGTTTTGAGAAAAATATAAAAGGAAGAATAAAAATTGTTGTAATCGTAACTATCAAGGAAAGATAGATAATAAAGGGAGAAAGAATTTAAGCATGAAACTAAGTTTAATGTGTATATAAGTAAAAGTCAATCAAAACCAATTTTTCCAGTAACATATTTTTTTTCCTCTTGTCAAACCAGACGATAATTGAAGTGCAAGCAAGATGGAAAAAATAACTCAAGAATATATCTAATAGATTACCACATACGATTAATTGAAGCAAAACTCCAGATAGTTGAGTTTGGCTAAACATCATAACACTAAAAGAAGTTGAAAAGGATTGCTCTTGGCAGCCATGCGTGAGACTTGGGAAAACATAGATATATATTTAAATTTGTCCAAAAAGAGATTATCAATAGAAGCAATGGAAACTTACGTGTGTGTGTGTGTATTTCAAGAATGACCCATATGTTGAAAAATTTCTCTTCAAAGTGGGCTACCGTTAATTATTTTTTGGTTTTACAAAATAGGCTGAATATCTGGTTCAGAAGTTGGACTTTGTGATCATATTGGTTTTAGTCCACCTTATAAATCCATACGGTACTTTTGTGCGTAGGCCCATATATTTTGATAAATCCTTTTATGGGTAGTATTGTCAGAATTTATTATAAATAGGGCCAGCTCCCCTCTCCTACTCTTAACCTAATAGTTGTTCCTATAAGTATCTGTTAATATTGAGTAGAGCAGGGGAGGAAGATCTAAGCCTAGACCGGGTGACAGTTATTTCTTCAACAACAATTCTCTAACAATAATGGTTCAAACAGGTAAGTGCTTCCGCTATTAATTATGTCTTTGAATTTTATATCGTAAATTCATGTATACAATCCTATATTGCGCTCACACCTTATGCACATACTGATTGGTGGTTTACATGAATATGAATTGGTAATTTGACATGCAAATGATGAGTAAGATAACGTGATATCTGATCAAATAAGTTAGAGGTAATATGATAGTGATACAAGGAATTAAGGTAAGGATTATCATACAACAAATAAATTCAACAGAACTCGGGGATAACATAGAATTGATATGGGAATTTAGAATACAATATGACCCCATTTATCTCGAACCTTAAACTCTAAATCTCCTCAATCTACAATTGAAAATACCCTATGCACAAAGTAAAATAATTCTCTATCATTATTTCTAATAAAAAAATGATTTACAAATCAATCCTAAAATTTTAGAGTAAATGAGTATAACCAAAACTTACCTTGAGATTAGCCCTTAAAGAAACAATAGGTACCCAACTTAATCTGCTAGCGTTCTTCGTATTTTTATGAGAAGAGAGAAGTGTAGGAAAGAAATATTGGTAAAAATGAGTAGAAATATATATAAGTCCCAAGTCAAAGACTGTCTGGTCAAATCTTATCCTATCTATATTATTATTATTATTATTATATATTATTACTATTTTTTAGAAGAGCCCACTACCGACAACGACCCCACAAATACCACTTCAGAAACGTGTTTATAGTGGTTGGGTTGAAAATAAGTACCAAGTCTTCACAACTACCATCACTAGAAGAATCATATCAAGAAAAACTAGGCAATGAGTAAATAAAAAGTCAACAAGACATGCAATGGTGCTCAAGAAAGATGCACATTTACTTAAACCCAACCCCTTACCTCCCTTTAAAATGTGTAGTTCAAACAAGCTAATAAAATGTTGCTTAAATAAATGACACAAAGCACTTACTAGTTAACATCACTAAATTTTCATATCCAAATATTGACTGAAGTGAAGCTTTAAGAAAACTCTTCCATGGAGGAGCCAACTGCAAAACCAAAAAAGGTGTCCAATATTAGCCGTCCAAATTGACAACAACGGTCATTTTTTATTCCCTTTGTGTCAAGTCCTGAGCCTAGAGCTCTAGATATGCAAGCCACACTGGTGTTGTAAGTATCACCAATAACTATTTGGATATTTAAATCAACTAAAAATTATAGTACTCACTTAGAACTAACTCAAATATCCGTGGAGTTTTTTTTTTTTTTTTTGAAAGAAAAAAAGACATTTTGTGGTTGTTTTTGCTTGAATAGAAGTTTACTTATAATAGCCATGCTTGTGCGAAAAGCACACAACGAAATAAGGCATGGTCCTTTATCAAGATCTTGTTTCATCAAAAATGAAAGAGTGAAAAATACGCTTGCAACACATAACATTCACGCTAGGTAGCAACAAAACACAACTGCAATATAGCTCTCTTTCAGCAATTATGTAAAAGTACCTCACAAAAAATATACATATATATATATATATGTAAAAGAGAAAATAACAAATTAAAGATAGAGCAAGATCAAGTTATTGGAAGATGAAGTGGAAATGATTTGAAAATCACCTTCACCAGATTATCCTATGCAAAACAGATCTCCAACTAAGGGAAGGAGCGTAACAGAATAGCCGTAAATAAGGCCTAGTCATTTGTATATCTATAATGTTATATTAATGGTGGTATGCTTTTGTTATTAACGAAGACCTTACGTGCTTGCTTTGGAGGAGAAAAAATAGAGTAACATTTGTATATCATTATTTGATGATTTTTTCTCAAAAAATTATTTAGTCTATGTTTCCTATTCATTTAAATATTTTTTAATTTGAATTAGATTTTTTATTTTATTTTTTAATTTGAATATTCTATTTAATCAACTCCAAATTTCTCTCAAAAATATGATTATTATTGGAAACTTACTAAAAATAAAATCTTATATAATATATTTATATTTTATTATGCAATCTATTTATACATTTATACTATATACTAAAGCAGAACCATTGCACCATAGCGTTTCCCCTCCTTTTTTGCTGTTAGGCTACATTGCGACACGTGGTACGTCCTACACTTTTACACATGCCCACTTGAAAGAAAAATGTATCACTATTGATTAAACTAGTAATTTCGCAACTTGTACTTTGCACGGGTCGACTTTTTCTTTTTCTTTTTTGAATTATATACTTTATATCATTCTTTATTTATAAATCTTTTTGCTATTTTTTAGGTTTAATTGTACCTCTATTTACATTTGATTAAATCATATAATATGTACTGTATTAAGTGTTTTATGTCAGATCTTTGATGCTTAAATAATACAATATCCTGATAATCCTTTATCAATTTTGTAGGTAAGTTTGGCATTTTGTAGTAATATATATTCTTTTATTTTTTTTGAGCAAGTGGTAATGCATATTTAGACTTTTTCTTCTTCATTTTGGTGTATTTTTGGGCCCTTTTTTTATTACTTCGCCAATTACTAAGTTTACATTATTATTTGTTAATATCATAATTTATATGTTGATATATTAAGATCTAATGATGTTTCTTTTTTTTTTTCACTTATAATTTGAAGAACGATTTATATAAGTTTTGTTCTAGGAATGTTCCTTTTCTTTGATTATTTACTTCGGTTAAGATAATGGTTTGTCATGTACTATATATTTATGATCTATTTTACTAAGATATATATATTTTATATTAATATTTAATATTGTGCCTATAGATCCTTAAAACAACAACAATAATAGTTTGATTAATTTGAGACGTGAAGAGATGTAATTGCTGAAACATTTATGTAGCCATTTACATGACCAACCAAGGTAAAATCTCATTCGAGTTTGACATGAGACTTGCTAAATCTCTCGTAATAATTAGAAAACTTTATTAACTTCCTGATTTTCTTTAAACCTAAAAATCCATGTATATGGGTTTCATTTAACTTAACGCATCATTAGCATCCATAGTTCATCATAATATATCAGTTCATAGTCATTGTCATAATACTATTATTAATCGACGAAATAGAATCGGTTATTGCAATCATAGCAGACTCAAGAGGTGGGGGTTTCGTATCAGATCCAAAGAAGTCGAGAGAAGGGCGTCTGCTTCTTCATGCATCTATGGTGAGTTAATGTTCGTGAGGGCAAAGGAGAACAACGTGTCTAAAAGGTGTTTGATCCACTCAATCTCTCCGAGGATGGAGCGATATCCTTGTGTTAATTCACATCTGATAGTAAAAAATTTGCAATTTAAAATGCAAAGAACCCCTATACATATCGACCTACATTTACATTAGTTAAACAGTAAACCAATAAATTAATTGTTCGAAATTATTCCTTCTTCCAGACAACTCCCAGAAGAACCGCAAATGCAAAGGATTGAAGATCCATCATACTCAAGAGTACATATTCTGCTTCTCCTTTCATGCTTACCTAGAGTATTTATTAATGTAATATTTTGAACCTAACAAATTACTATTGCATTTGGAAAATTTTTGTCGATGTAAAGTGTTAGAAATATTATATGAGTAAGCTTCTGTGCGAAATAGGATGATAGTAAAATTAAATAATTAAACTAAGATTAAAAAAATAACTAAACTTGCGAGTAATATAGATTACTTAATTGAAAAAATACATGAAATTAAACATGACAATATTTGTAAGGAAAAAAATGAGAAACCAATAATGAACTATAAATCAAGATTGATGCTTGAGTTGGACTCAATTTTCTTAAAACTTTAACACATTACTATGATGCTGACAGCTTCTCGCACAAGTCTTCCAGGATACAAAAATCACCTTATCTCGTAACAGGAGCATACCAAATTATGAGATTTCTCGAACTTGAAAAGTTAGAATTCTTTCTACTAAAAGAAACTAGAAAACTGATTTTTCAAACTACCTTTTCAAAGACTGACTCAAAAAAAATCTGCAAAAGCTATGTATACATTTTTTATTTGTTTTGCAAAGCTATAAAACCATGGTAATATATAGGACACCAAAAGAGAACTAATTTGATCAAATGATATTCTATCAATGCTGAAAGTAAATGGATCCTAGAAAAACAAAAAGTCCATAACGTTTCACCATAACCATGCTCAACGTTTTCTTCCACTTAATGGCCATAAAGCCATTTCAAATGCAAGCTTGTGGTTATTATTAAACCATTGAAAGGCAATCATTACTAAATGATTGTGATTATCATGAGAAATTCATATAACCTTCATATTTCCTTGTAACGTCTTATACACTTATATATGGTAATAAATATTTTAAATAGCTATGTTTGTTTTATTCCCTTACTCATATGCCTATCAAGTTGACATGGCATAATTTTAATATATCAAGATGCTGATGTGGTAGACATGTATAGATTATTTTCAGTTGAGTTGGCAAGCTAATAGAAGTTGATGTGGCATACTTCCTTGTGTTCCATTATTGTGTAGAACTTTTATATATACTAGATATTTTGAGGCTCGTGCTTCGCACGGATCAATCTTTGAATTTTATTTCTTAATTTGAGAAAAGAAAATATTCTCAAAATGCTCCACATGTATCAATCTTATAATTTTATTTCTTATTTTGAGAGAAGACCATAATTCTCAAAAATTGAAAAATATTGATCATGTAATGAAATTTGAAGTAGTTTAAATAGAAAAATTTTACAATATTTACAACAAGTGTTTCCAATTTCAAATTCTCTAAGACGCACTCTTAAATGATTTTTGCATAATCTCAAATAATTTGCCCAGATAAATTCTGATATTCTCAATATCTGAACTCTCTCTACTATATGAATGTACAAATGCTAGAATTATACAAAACTATATGTTCTAACTGACTACATGCTTCTTGGTGTATTGTATACTTTGCTAAAAACCACTATATATAGGTATTAGAAGATATCAACCCTTCAATATCACATTCATGATTCAATTTCAAGAGTTGTAAAATATCGAAATAATAACCCAAGATTATGGAGAAATTTCAAAGGACTCGTAACTCTTTGGAATTCATATCCAAGTTAATAAGGAGGCCAAAGGTCTCAAAATAATAATGAGAAAATATTTAATTTCTCATTCATTTCCAACATATATTATATTATAGATTATAGATTATCTATCGTATAAATAATAGATTTAGGACTTACTTTGATATAATTTTTGGGTGTAATAAATAGTCATGTATAATTAGTTGACCCATTATCTAAACTATATGATAAGGTCTAACAAAATTAAAATCATTAGATCTCCAAAGTTTATGGATCTATTAAAACTTTTTGTTTGTTTTATACCTTTCTATAAAAATTCTTTAAATTTGATATGATGTATGAATTATTTTCTTATGATGACTTGAGAATATTCACATATTTTATTTAATAAATATTTAAAATTAGAGAATATAATTGTGCTACATTATTTAAGTGATATTTAACAATAGAAATTAAATTGAATATTTTTGAAAATAATTGAAATTGATTTAGATATTTTGAAACAATGACAATTAATTTGGGAAAAAAGAAAGAAGAAAATAGTGGAAATTGTAGCAATTTTTTTTTAATTTTTTGTATTAAGTGGTAATTATTTTATAAATAAATTAACAAAAATGAATCATAAAAATATGACATGTGGCACTGCTTAAAACATGAATGTGATAAGCCTATGACATTAAAAAATATGAGATATAACTTTATAACTATTATTATATATAGATATATAGATATATAGATATAGATATTATATAGATTTCTTTTTTTTCTCTCTTTCTTTTTGTTTGACTATAGTAATCAACTATTTTATCATGTTGAATATGTAACTTAAATAATGTAATAATTTTTTTTAAAACAATTGAATATTGATGACTTTTGCATTTTGCAAATCATATTTGCAAGAGTACATATATAGATATATAGATATAAATATTATATAGATTTCTTCTTTTTTTTCTGGTTCTCTTTATGTTCATTTAATTATATTAATCAACTATTTTATCATGTTTAATATGTAACTTAAATGATGTAATAGTCTTTTTTTAAAAAAAAATTAAATGTTGATGACAATTGCATTTTGCAAATCACACTTGCAAGAGTATTCTCTTTGTGAGCTTATGTGGTACTTTAAGAAGATTTTATGTGGCATCTAAGGAAGATCATATGTGGTATCCAAATAGAAACTAATGTATAGGAGGACTTTATGTGGCGTTCAAAGTCGCTTAACTTTACTTGAGGTATAACTTTATATAGATAGTATAAATAGATATATAGATATAAATGTATTTATAATAATCTAAAACCCGTACAAAATTGAATGATACAAAAAAAGGATATTTTTCATTGTTGCTTGACTTATATGTCATCCCTTACTTGGATTCAATTCTTTATATAATATTTCAACTATTATATCATCTTTAATATAAAATTTAAATGACGTAATAATCTTTTTTTATATTTAAATATTGATGACAATGACAAGAGTACTCTCTCTTTTATAAACTTATGTGGTATTTAAAGAGAAGCTTATATGATATTTAAAGAGAAACTTATGTGGCATTCAAAGTGGAGGCTTATGTGGCTTCTAAAGAGGAGCTTATGTGGTATTCAAAGAGCTCCTAAGTTCTCTTGAATATAACTTTATATATATAGTATAGACTAATGCTTTCATACCCTGTACTTTGTGCGAGCTTATTTAGGTTCTGTGTATTTTTTAGGTTTTTAAATATTTATAAATGTGATTTGTTATTGTTTTTAGGTTTTCGTGTGTTTTTTATTATTTTTAAACATCTATAAAAATTAATTCTAGTGCTTTTTTATTCTTATTTTTATTTTTAATTAGGATATGATGCATAAATTATATATATATATATATATATATATATATATATATATATATACATACATACATACATACATACATACATACAATACATACATAGATTCCATTATTGTGTAAAACTTTTATATATTTTAGTGCTTTCATATCCCGTATTTTGCACGGGCTTACTTAGGTTTTGTGTGTTTTTTAGATTTTTAAATATTTATAAATGTGATTTTTTATTATTTTTAGGTTTTCGTGTGTTTTTTATTATTTTTAAATATCTATAAAAATTAATTATAATGCTTTTTTATTCTTATTTTTGTTTTTATTCTTATTTTTATTTTTTAATTAGAGTATGATGCATAAATTAATTAAATAATGAGTTTTTGAGATTTTATTACTTTAAATTCATTAAAAAGAAATATATAGTTGGTGTATAAAAATAATTAAATAACTTATAACTCCATTGCAATGATAAGGTTAGGAAGTAGTCCATAAATGTAATTAAATACTATAAGATATAGATTTATAATAATATAATAATATTAAAAATAGAGTTTATGATAACTTGTCAAATAGATGGGTGCTAATGTGACATCCTTCTTTGAGCTTCTTTGGATTTAAATTTTTTATAGATGTGATTTTTTATTGTTTTTAGGTTTTTGTGTTTTTTTATTTCTAAATATTTATAAAAATTAAATTGAGTGCTTTTTATTCTTATTTTTATTTTTATTCTTATTTTTGCTTTTTAAAATTAGGATATGATGCATAAATTAATTAAATTAATTAGCTTTTTTGGACTTTATAACTTTGAACTCATTAAAAAGAAATATATAGGTGGTGTATAAATATAATTAAATATCTTGTAACTCTATTACAATGATGAGGTTAGGAAATGGTGCATAAATGTAATTAAACATTATAACATACAGATTTATAATAATGTAATAATATTGAAAATAGAATTTATGATGACTTGGCAAATAGATGAATGCTGATGTGACACCCTTCTTTGAGCTCCTTTGGATTTAACTTTTATAAATATAGATTTATATATGGTAAAAGATCAATAAATTTAATATAGCAGGGGTTTTTTATTAATTAAAATAATACTCAATTTATTTTAAAAATTATATCTATTAGTTAAGGAAAGATTTATTAAGGGGGAAATGTTTCTGGGTGAGAAAAAATTAAACAACATGATGATGCATGATAGAGCTAAACTAGGCATGGACTCTACTTTATATATTAGCTTTTTACCCTGCGTGCCCAGCACGGGTGAGTTTTATAATAATGTTAAAAAGAAGATTATTTGTTATTCATAAACAATAAACATTAATAAGGATTATAAACTAAAAAAAGAAAAGAAATTATAATCGAAGGTAAAATGGAGTGATGGGGTAATTGAAAAGGGAAAGATATATTAGTATAGATGTAGTTTTAATATTATATTATTATATATTATATAAATATTGAAATCCGTGCATTGTAGAAGAAGACATTCCATGTATACTATATCTATAAAATTGTACCTCAAATGAGTGTCTAAGCTTTAGGTGTTGACACATCAGCTCTATAACACTACCAAAATGTCATGTCAACTTCATAATACACTATTGAATTGCCACATCATTTTTTGCCAAAAAAAAGAAAAAAGAACACTATCCAACTTCTTTATTAACTTAAATATTTAGTAAAACTTTAAGAATTTTAACTCTTCCAAGGACATTCATGAATCATAGTCTTTATCATACGCTTTTATCATACTATTCTTTGTTTAGTAATTGGGTTGTCATCTTCGCCACGTGTTAGTTGCCTTTTCACATTGCCATAACTTGTAATGTAATGGTTCCTTGTCATTGCATTTGTATTAATGTTCCACTTGATAACATAATTGAGAATTTAAAAAGGAGTTGGACATCATCATCAACTTGCATTAGCCAGCACTACTTCCCACTTGAATGATGTTGTCATTAAAGCAATGGTACTATAAAAACATTGTTTTTCTTTTCTTGAGCTATGTTGTTCACAATCCATTTTCAAAAAAAATTGCACAAAAAAAAATAATGATAAAGAAAAGGAGTATTGGAAAAGTAGAATTGTAAGGATGGTATGTAGTAAAAGAAAAAAAGAGAAAGCAATGTATATATAGCTGCATGCATTAAACACTAGGATGTGATCTTTATAAGAAATTTAACAACTATATATAAATTGCATTTGTTGATTAATGGGTAAATGCAACAAAAAAGTGTACAACTATAAAAAAAATGCTAGGATGTAGTCTTTATAAGAAATTTAACAACTATATATATATACATTGGATTTATCGATTAATGGGTAAATGCAACGGAAATTGGTACAACTATGAACATGCTAGGATGTGGTTTTTGAGCTTCCTAAAATTAAAGTGCAGAAATGGAAATAGGTAAAGGCAAGGACATGGTATACAATATTATTGCAATGCTAAATTCCAAAAGTGACTATGAAAAGGTAAGAAACGGAAATATATAAATGCAATATAATTGCAATGTAATTAAATGGTCAGTTACCAACTCTATTGCAATGATTAATAAATTCAATACACACATAATTACAATGATTATAGAAAAGCAATACAAAGCAGACTTAAAACAAAGCAGGTAATGCAACAAAAATGAGTTATTAATGCAATATAATTATATAGGCAAGACATGATTGCAGTGTAATTACATGGCTAATTATCAACCCCATTGCAACAATCAATACATTGAATACACAAAATACATTGTGCCACATGGCACATACTAAAAGCTCTAAAATCTATGTGTCATTTTGAAAAGAGCTAATATGACAGCTCCTCAAGCTCATGCATGATAAAATTAGACCTTAAAAGAATGTCAAAGCTTTAGAAACTGCCACAAAAGCTCTTTGCATGTCTAAGCTTTAGGTGTTGACACATGAGCTCTATAAATCTCTACCAAAATGCCATGTCAACTTTACAATACTCTATTGAATTGTTACATCAT
The DNA here is from genome assembly GCA_028554755.1 of Cordia subcordata. Lineage (NCBI taxonomy): Eukaryota > Viridiplantae > Streptophyta > Magnoliopsida > Boraginales > Cordiaceae > Cordia > Cordia subcordata. The sequence continues at coordinate 8,046,554 of JAPTOF010000010.1, read as the reverse complement.
TTTTAGCCAAACAAAGAAAACCATCCAACTTCTTTATTAACTTAAATATTTAATAAAAATTTAAGAATTTCAACTCTTCCAAAGACAATTATGAATCATAAAGTCTTTATCATACGTTTTTATTATACTATTTTTGCAAACTTAATTCTTCATTTAATATACATTTATTTTCCTCAATCATGAATCATAAAGTCTTTATCATACGTTTTTATCATACTATTCTTCATTTTGTAATTGGGCTGTCATCATCGTCACGTGTTAGCGGCCTTTTCACATTACTATAAATGGTTCCTCATCATTGAACTTGTATTAATGCTCCACTTGACAAGGTAATTGAGAATTTGAAAAGAAGTTGGGCATCATCATCAACCTGCATGTAAACATTGTCATTAAAGCAATGATCCTATATAAACATTGTTTTTCTTTTCTTGGGCTATGTTGTTCACAATCCATTTTCAAGAAATTTTGCACAAAGGAAATAAAATGATAAAGTAAAGGAGTATTGAAAAAGTAGAATTGTAAGGATGTTATGTAGTAAAAGAAAAAAAAGAGAAAGTAATGTATTTATAGCTACGCATTAAATGCTAGGATGTGATTTTTATAAGAAATTTAATAACTATATATATATATATATATATATATACATACATACATATATACATATATACATTGCATTTGTTGATTAATGGGTAAATGCAACAAAATTGGGCACAACTATGAAAATTCTAGGATGTGGTCTTTATAAGAAATTTAACAACTATATATACATTGCATTTATTGATCAATGGGTAAATGCAACGGAAATGGGCACAACTAAGAACATGCTAGGATGTGGTCTTTGAGCTTCCTAAAATAAAGTACAAAAATGGAAATGGGTAAAGACAAGGACATGGTATACAATTATATTGCAATGATAAATTCCAAAAATGATTATGAACAGGTAAGAAACAGAAATGTATAAATGCAATATAATTGCAATGTAATTAAATGGTCAATTACCAACTCTGTTGCAATGATAAATAAATTCAATACACATGTGATTGCAATGATTATAGAAAAGCAATTCAAAGCACATTTAAACGAAGTGGGTAATGCAACAAAAATGTATTATTAATGCAATATAATTATATAGGCAAAACAAGATTGCAATGTAATCACATGGCTAATTATCAACCCCATTGCAACAATCAATACATTGAGTACAAAAAAAACATTGTGCCACATGGCGCATACTAAAAGCTGTAAAATCTACGTGTCATTTTAAAAAGAGCTAATATGACAGCTCCTCAAGCTCATCTATATCTATACTATATATATAAAGTTATACTCAAGAGAACTTAGGAGCTCTTTGAATGCTACATAAGCTCTTTTTTAGAAGCCACATAAGCTCTACTTTGAATGCCACATAAGTTTCTTTTTAAATATCACATAAGCTTCTCTTTAAATACCACATAAGTTTATAAAAGAGAAAGTACTCTTGTCATTGTCATCAATATTTAAATATTAAAAAAGATTATTACGTCATTTAAATTTTATACTAAAGATGACATAATAGTTCAAATATTATATAAAGAATTGAATCCAAGTAGGGGATGACATATAAGCCAAGCAACAATGAAAAATATCTTTTTTTTTTAATCATTCGATTTTGTACGGGTTTTAGATTATTATAAATACATTTATATCTATATATCTATATATCTATTTATACTATCTATATAAAGTTATACCTCAAGTAAAGTTAAGTGACTTTGAACGCCACATAAGGTCCTCTTATACATAAGTTCCTATTTAGATGCCACATAAACTCTTATTAAAGTACCACATAAGCTCACAAAGAGAGTACTCTTGCAAGTATGATTTGTAAAATGCAATTGTCATCAATATTCAATTTTTTTTTAAAAAAACACTATTATATCATTTAAGTTACATATTAAACATGATAAAATAGTTGATTAATATAATTAAACAAAAAGAACGAGAACAAAAAAAAAAGAAGAAATCTATATAATATCTATATCTATATATGTACTCTTGCAAGTGTGATTTGCAAAATGCAGAAGTCATCAATATTCAATTTTTTGAAAAAAAAAAATTATTACATCATTTAAGCTACATATTAAACATGATAAAATAGTTGATTAATATAGTCAAACAAAAAGAAAGAAAACAAAAAAAAAGAAATCTATATAATATCTATATCTATATATAATAATAGTTATAAAGTTATATCTCATATTTTTTAATGTCATAGGCTTATCACATTCATGTTTTAAGCCATGCCACATGCCATGTTTTTATGATTCATTTTTGTTAATTTATTTGTGAAATATTTACCACTTAATACAAAAAATTAAAAAAAAATTGCTACAATTTCCACTATTTTCTTCTTTCTTTTTTCCCAAATTAATTGTCATTATTTCAAAATATCTAAATCAATTTCAATTATTTAAAAAAATATTCAATTTAATTTCTATTGTTAAATTTTTAATAATATATCACTTAAATAATGTAGCACAATTATCTTCTCTAATTTTAAATATTTATTAAATAAAATATGTGAATATTCTCAAGTCATCATAAGAAAATAATTCATACATCATATCAAATTTAAAGAATTTTTATAGAAAGGTATAAAACAAACAAAAAGTTTCAATAGATCCATGCACTTTGGAGATCTAATGACTTTAATTTTGCAAAACCTTATCATATAGTTTAGATAGTGGGTCAACTAATTATACATGACTATTTATTACACCAAAAATTATATCAAAGTAAGTCCTAAATCTATTATTTATACGATATATAATCTATAATCTATGATATTATATATGTTGGAAATGAATGAGAAATTAAAGATTTTCTTATTATTATTTTGAGACATTTGGCCTCCTTATTAACTTGGATATGAATTCCAAAAGGTTATGAGAGCTTTGAAATTTCTCCATAATCTTGGGTTTTTATTTTGAGATTTTACAACTCTTGAAATTCAATCATGAATGTGATATTGAAGGCTTGATATCTTCTAATACCTATAGATAGTGGTTTTTAGCAAGGTACACAATACACCAAAAAGTATGTAGTTAGTCAGAACATATAGTTTTGTATAGTTCTACCATTTGTACTTTCATATAGTAGAGGGAGTTTAGATATTGAGAATATCAGAATTTATCTGGGCAAATTATTTGAGATTATGCAAAACCCATTCAAGAGAGCATCTTAGAGAATTTGAAGTTGGAGACACTTGTTATAAATATTGTAAAATTTTTCTATTTAAACTACTTTAAATTTCATTACATGATCAAATATTTTTGAATTTTTGAGAATTATGCTCTTCTCTCAAGATAAGAAATAAAATTATAAGATTGATACATGTGGAGCATTTTGAGAATATGTTCTTTTCTCAAATTAAGAAATAAAATTCAAAGATTGATCCGTGCGAAGCACGGGCCTCGAGATATCTAGTACATTATAAAATTAAACCTCAAAAGAATATCAAAGCTTTAGAAACTACCACATAAGCTCTTTACCATGTGACACATCGTCTCATTCTTTTATTTATGAGGCATAAAAATATTAAAGCAAAAGAGCATAAAAAGGCTTAATCATTATCATCTAATTAATACATCTAATAAAACTTTGTTGCATGTGGGGAACCAAAAAGTGTACTATGCCATTTGTTTCATAATAAAGGAAAACTCAAAAGTCCACTATGCCATATGTTTTATTATAGAGTTGTCAATGAGTAATTTTGCAAAAAGAGCCACTACGTGTAACCACATGGGTGATGATCAAGAGATATTTAAAAAGGGAATTTTTTTTTTCAGTTTTCAACTAACGTTACTACTAATTTTTCAAAAGTGCCATTTTGCTACTTTTGTACTTTTTCTTATCTATCATCAAACTTGAACGGAAAATGCATCACATTGTACTTATTTTTTACATTTTTGTGCCACGGTTTGAGTTTGTACTTAATCACTTACTTAGAAATCCAACTACATTGTCGAATAGACCAAAGGAAGACATAAAGCCAAAACAAGAGGAATAAATTATTTACAAGTATAATTTTATATATGAAGAAGTGTGTATCTACAAAGTGTACATGAGTGGTTTATATAAGCAAACATTTACTTGGGCATAAATCATAAATTTTAATATAATCTTATAAAATTTCGAGTTGCTTCACCTTATACCTATTAGTTTAAGAATGGAACTTGTGTTTTTTTTTCAATTTTTGTAACATTCATGACCCCTTTGGTTGTCATGTAATTCGAGTAAATTTTGGCTCTTCACCCAGTATTTGCAAGTTGGAATGAGTGTTCTCAATAAGACCAAGTTCATGGCATAAAAAGCTTCCAATGAAGAATGACGAACCAACAATAAAGTTGAGCAAGATAATTTTTATCTTGAGCACATCCATCTCAAAAATATGTAACTATGTTCCACAAACTTAATAAATGTGGTTGGTATTTTGCACTAATTTCCAGGGACATAGATGTTAAATGCAACTTTATTATGTTGATCCTTTCTATTGGCTTCCATTTGCGACAATTAAGTAACAATCTTGAAGCAAAATATATGTCCATTGTACCATAATTGCTGTAAACTTTTTGAAATAAGTGACCTTCCAATTTGTTTTATTCCAAAGATGTGAGTTGCGTTGTCAAATCGGTCATTAGTTTAATTCCCTTCTACATTGAGATTAGGAAACACACCTAGCCTAATTTTTACTTCTTGATGACTTCAATGATTTGGTAAGTCACTCATCTTCATTTCCACTTGGCATAATCTAATGGCTAAATGTAACTAAAAACATGACTTTGACACAACATATATGTGTAACCAAAAACAAGAGTACATGTATTTGCTTGGCCAAAACTAGCTAAATCAATCATATACATGCAACTATAAACATTGAAAATTCCAAGAATAAATAATTATCCGTTTAATGTGATGGTTGAGTATATCCAGATGATTAGTCCCTATTAATTCAAGAAGACAAGTTTTGAAATCTTCCAAAAGGGCTTGGTCTTCAAGATCATCAAATAGGAGAATTGCTCATCTTACTATAATATTGTAAAATCTCTCTATTTAAACTAATTCAATCATCAGACTAATAATAAAATATTGAGAACTGTGTTTTTTTTTTTCTTTATCAAATTGACAAATAACGATAAAAGACAGATCCGTGCAAAGCACAGGCTTCGAGATAACTAGTCTATACTATATCTATAAAGTTATACCTCAAAAAACAATAAAAGCTTTAGAGAATGCCACATAAGTTTCTTAGAGAATGCCACTTTAACTTTTCCTTTAGTAAATAGTATGACTCATTAGTTTTAGTCTTAGCTATTCCGATGACAACCAAAAGCCTTTGACAAAAAAAGAAAAAAACCAAAAGTTTCACAAGATACGTCATATACTGTTGATATACCCATATATCTTCATATCAATGACTACAAAATATATTTTCACCTTCAAGATCACCATTATTAACAATATCAACTCTTGCTTTCAGAAATCCATGTTCAGCAATCAACACTTAAAACCCAAAAGTTGTCACTCAACTATTCTTCAAGAACCATATCTCCTTCTGTAAGAGTTGGCCTGTATTCTAATTGTACCTAAAGAGTATGGGAAAACTTACCATATTTGTTGTCTTGTTTTTTTTTTTTTTTTTTTTTGTCTAATTCTACCTTATTTGTATTTATGCAGTAATTATATACTGCCATATCTTGTAATCTTTGAGTCCTATAAATAGGTGCTCAGTCTATTCTAATAGGTGTGAGTGAGAGATAGAGATGTGAGACAGGTAGTAGAGAGCATTTAGAGCTAGAACAAGAGTCCATCTTGTATTCATTATCAACATTGTCTTAACAAATTTCTCCTTTTGTCCGTGGAGTAGGTGTTGGCCGAACTACATAAAATAGTGTCATTAATTTCTTGTTTATTTCATCTTGGTTTACATCACGTTTTTCCCAATACCTTCCCTACATAGCTATTCCATTTGCTGCTTTGCATCTATTGCCACCACCGCAGCTCTGGATAAGATCAAAGTTCAAAATCCCATCATTGAAATGAATGGTATTACTTTCCGCCTTGTTTCATAGACAAGCTTCCTTATCATGTCTTTTATATAATGTTTAAATTGGTTGTTCCAGGGGATGAAATGACGAGGGTGATATACAAACATACATAAAAGGTCAAAATTATGTACCTCTTGCAAAGTTTACTTATCTATGAACAAACACACACATGCACACAATATTGACTAGTGGTTTATTTTTTGAGCTAGTATGGTCGTAGTTGATTTTCCTGCATCTAGAATTGGATAGAAATATACAACATATTATGATTTAAGTCTCTTAGAAGCGTGATGCCATCGAGGATAAAGTTATCATTGAAAAATTGTTACCTTGGTTTGACCATTTGGTTAATTAGTTACTGAAAAGTGGAGAAGTGATTTTAAAATTCATACCCTTTCTGTTACAAGTTTTGAATAGTACTCTATAGCCTTATGTTTTGACAAAGACTAGGTTTGGAAACGGTAAAAGATGGATAGTTTGTGGAGGAGTACTGAAGCATGTGGTTTGATTTCTAATTATCTGCACATGACGTTTTTGTTGAATTGAAAGGCAGCAACATGAAGCATAGGCCTCTATCACCTAAATCTCCAAATGCAATTGCAGACTCCAAAAGTGATCAACAAAGTGTGAAATACTTGCTGTTCATTACTTTTGAACTTGATAGTCTTGACATGTTTCTTTTTTATCCTTTTCCTTTTCTAAAAGAAAATATTTGTTCTATTTTTTTTTCCATTAAGAAAACTTTTCCTTTTACCTAGCTTTGCATATTTACAATATGATGATGATTAGCCACTTTTCAATAGGTACAGTTTTTGCTATCAGATGTGCGACCGTTACTCTTGGTTAGTTATTCTCGTATGATACATCACCTTTACTCTTTAACTCTACCAAAGATAACCCAAAAACCTATAGCATGTGTTTTCTATTTGCAATATATCTATACATCTTCTCCATCTCATTGCGTATAATACAATTAGCGTTTCAAAATACAATACAAAAGCCTCTCATTTCCACTCTCTTTCTCTGTCTGCAGCGTCCTCCGAAGGGGTCGAGCAGAAGAAAATGAATCATGCTGAACACACTCTCAAGATGGTTCGATTAAGGAATTAGGTGTAAAGTGTATGTGAAAATCACGTATTCTTGGTTGGTTAAAGCTCATTTTAGTTATTATTGTAAACTTAAAAGTGTGTTGAGTTGGTCAAAGTATCAAGAAATCATTAAGTTTTTACAAATTAGAGGTTTTCTAATGCTAAATTTTGTAGATACATTGTTTATTTACTAGTTGAATTATTATCTTTTTACTAAAATTTCAAAGTTATAAAACAGCATGTGTTTTATTTTAGAATTCATTATTCTTTTCCAATTGTAATAAATGAAATGGTTCATTTTTGGTTTTCAATATCAAAATACAAACTGGAGAATTCTTATATGTGGTTGGTCTTCAGTTATTTCTATACGATTTATTCTTATATGGCCTCCAGATAAGAAATTAAAGAAAATAGGAACTGATTTATAGGCTCTTGACACCTTCAATACTTAAATAGTCTCTCTTATATATTATGTCATGTTCACATCACTTACAATTCTAGCCAACACAATTTTGTTCGAGGTACAGAGATTCTTTTTAGTTTAGAGATAATTTGGACAAAAAATATGCAATATTATTTGTGCCATTAATTTTCTAACCGAAGTGTAGTGGAATAAATTGTACTTGTAGATAGGTAGCATTTTTGTATCTTCCTAAACCTTCAATAAGCCAGTTCGTAACTCAGTCAATGGTCATTCTTCTTCAAAACTGACATTAATCTCTTCCAACTTATCAGCTCAACTTTGTTTCCAAGCACAAAATCAAATCGATGATCATCACATCTTTGCCTTTGCTTCGCCGTCCTTATCTGATGTTTGTCCCAAATTTCTTCAGAAATCATGAAATTTTTGAATTATGCTCTTTCAACACAAATTTAGAATTACAATTACGAAAACTTAATAAAAGAATTAATTTCGCACGGGCTTTGAAATCTCTAGTTCTACATCTATACATATATATATATATATATATATATAAGTAAAATCCAAAGGAGCACAAAGAAGGGTGCCACATCAACACCAATCTATTTTCCAAGTCATCATAAATTCTATTTTTAATATTATTATATTATTATAAATCTATATATTATAGTGTTTAATTACATTTACGCACTGCTTCCTAACCTTATCATTGCAATGGAGTTACAAGATATTTAATTATATTTATAAACCACCTATATATTTCTTTTTAAGGAGTTTAAAGTCATAAAGTCCAAAAAAACCCATTAATTTAGTTAATTTAAGCATCATATCCTAATTAAAAAATAAAAATAAGCACTAGAATTAATTTTTATAGATATTTATAAATAATAAAAAAAACACATGAAAACCTAAAATAATAAAAAATTACATCTACAAATATTTAAAAAACTAAAAAATATACATAACTTAAATAACCTCGTGCAATGCACGGGATATGAAAGCACTAGTCTACGTATATATAAAAGTTAAACCCAAAGGAGCACAAAAAAGGGTGCCACATCAGCACTTATCTATTTGCCAAGTCATCATAAATTTTATTTTTAATATTAATACATTATTATAAATCTATATATTATAGTATTTAATTACATTTGTACACCACTTCCAAATCTTATCATTATAATAGAGTTACAAGATATTTAATAATATTTATGCACTACCTATATATTTGTTTTTAAGAGTTTAAAGTAATAAAGTCTAAAAATCTCATTAATTTAATTAATTTATGCATCATATTCTAATTAAAAATAAAAATAAGAATAAAAAATAAAAAAAGAATAAAAAAGTTACTAGAATTAATTATTATAGATATTTAGAAATAATAAAAAGACACACAAAAACCTGAAAATAATTAAAAAATCACATCTATAAGAAAGTTAAACCCTAAAAGAGCTCAAAGAAGGGTGCCACATCAGCACCCATCTATTTGTCAAGTCATCATAAATTTTATTTTTAATATTATTACTTTATTATAAATCTATACATTATAGTGTTTAATTACATTTATGCACCACTTCCTAACCTCAACATTGCGATGGAGTTATAAGATATTTAATTATATTTATGCACGACCTATATATATCTTTTTAATGAGTTTAAAGTAATAAAGTCCAAATAAACTCATTAATTTAATTAAATTATGCATCGTATCCAAATAAAAAAAAAGAATAAAAAACACAAAAATTAATTTTTGTAGATATTTAGAAATAATAAAAAATACACGAAAACCTAAAAACAATTTAAAAAAAATCACATCTACAAATATTTAAAAAAAACTAAAAAACACATAGAACCTAAATAAGCCCGTGCAAAGCACGGGGTATGAGAGCACTAGTTATTATCTATATATATATATATATATATGTATATATATACATATATATATGTATATAAAAGTTAAACCCAAAGGAACTCAAACAAGGGTGCCACATCAGCATCCATTTATTTGCCAAGTTATTATAAATTCAATTTTTAATATTATTACAATATTAAAATATATATATATATATATATATATATTATATGTTTAAATACATTTATGCACCACTTCCCAGACTTATCATTGCAATGGAGTGACAAGATATTGAATTATATTTATACACCACCTATGTATTTCTTTTTAATGAGTGTATAGTAATAAAGTCCAAAAAAACTTATTAATTTAATTAATTTATGCATCATATTCGAATTAAAAAATAAAAATAAGAATAAAAAGGCACTAGAACTAATTTTTATAGATATTTATAAATAACAAAAAAAACACAAAAACCTGAAAATAATTAAAAAAATCACATCTATAAATATTTTAAAAACTAAAGAACACATAAACTTAAGTAAGCCCGTTCAAAGCACAGGGTATGAGAGCATTAGTTATATATATATATATATATATATATATATATATATATATATATATGTATATATATAAGTTAAACCCAAAGGAGCTTAAAGAAGGGTGCTACATTAGCATCCATATATTTAACAAGTCATCATAAATTTGATTTTTAATATTATTAAATTATTTTATATATATATATATATATATATTATGTTTAAATACATTTATGCACCACTTCCTAACCTTATCATTGCAATGGAGTTACAAGATATTTAATTATATTTATGCACCACCTATGTATTTCTTTTTAATGAGTTTAAAGTAATAAAGTCCAAAAAAACTTATTAATTTAATTAATTTATGCATCATATCTGAATTGAAAAAACAAAAATAAGAATAAAAAGGCACTAGAATTAATTTTATAGATATTTATAAATAATAAAAAAACACACAAAAACCTGAAAATAATAAAAAATCACATCGATAAATATTTAAAAACTAAAAAACACACAACACCTATATAAGCCCATGCAATGCATGGGATATGAAAGCACTAGTTTATATATATATATATATATATATATATATATATATATATGAAAGTTAAACCTAGTGGAACAAAGAAGGGCGCCACATCAGCACCCATATGTTTGCCAAGTTATAATAAATTCTATTTTCAATATTATTTCATTATTATAAATCTATATATTTTAGTGTTTCATTACATTTATGCACCGCTTTCAAACCTCATCATTGTAATGAAGTTATAAGATATTTAATTATATTTATGCACCACCTATATATTTCTTTTTAATAAGTTTAAAGTAATAAAGTTTAAAAAACTCATTAATTTAATTAATTTATTCAACATATCCTAATTAAAAAATAAGAACAAAAAAGTACGAGAATTAATTTTCATAGTTATTTGGAAATAATAAAAGAAACATACGAAAACCTAAAAACAATAAAAAAAATTACATCTATTAAAAAAGTTAAACCCAAATGAGCTGAAAGAACGGTAACACATCAGCACCGATCTATTTGGCAAGTCATCATAAATTCTATTATTAATACTATTACATTATTATAAATATATATATTATAATGTTTAATTACATTTATGCACCACTTCTTAACCTTATCATTGCAATAGAGTTATAAGATATTTAATTATATTTATGCACTATCAATATATTTCTTTTTAATGAGTTTAAAGTAATAAAGTCCAAAAAACTAATTAATTTAATTAAATTATGCATCATATCCCAATTAAAAAATAAGAATAAAAAACACTAGAATTAATTTTTATAGATATTTAGAAATAATAAAAAATACACAAAAATCTAGAAACAATAAAAAAATCACATCTATAAATATTTAAAAAGCTAAAAAACACAAAGAACCTAAATAAGCCGGTGAGAAAACACAGGGTATGAAAACACTAGTTACATATATATATATATATATATATATATATATATATATATATTAGTTAAACTCAAAGGAGCTCAAAGAAGGGTACTATATCAGCACCCATCGATTCACCAAGTCATCATAAATTCTATTTTAATATTATTACATTATTATAAATCTATATATTATATTTTTTAATTATATTTATGCACCACTTCCTAATCTTATCATTGCAATGGAGTTACACGATATTTAATTATATTTATACACCACCTACGTATTTCTTTTTAATGAGTTTAAAGTAATAATGTCCAAAAAACACATTAATTTAATTAATTTATGCATCATATCCAAATTAAAAAAATAAAAATAAGAATAAAATAGCACTAGAATTAATTTTTATAGATATTTGTAAATAATAAAAAGACACACGAAAACCTTAAAATTAAATAATAAAAAGTCATATCTATAAATATTTAACAACTAAAAAACACACATAACCTAAATAAGTCCGTGCAATGCACGGGATGTGAAACCACTAGTCTACATATATAAAGAAGCTCAAAGACGGGAGCCACATCAGCACCCATCTATTTGCCAAATCTAGGGCTGTGCATTATTCGGGGAAACCCGATTACCAACCCGAAATTTTGGGTTCGGGGAAATGGGGAGTGGGGAAAAAAATATCGGGGATAGGGAAAAATATTGGAGAACGGTATAATTTTTTTTATTTGGAGAATCCCCAAAACCCAAACTACTTTTTATTTTATTTTATTATATATATATATATATATATATATATATAATACATATTATATATTATATTTGGTTTTTTATTTCTTAGACATATCAAAGTTAGCATTAAACCAGCAAAAACAATAACTAAGATTTGAAGGTTCATGGAGTAATGGAGAATGGAGATGAATGATTACTGGCAACTTGTTAAAATAATGTTTTTCATTTATGCTTTGGACTTTTTATTTATGCTATGGTTGACTGATTATGACTTATGAGACTATAGTCTATGTACTTTAGTTACGTTGTGGTTTGAAATTATGGTTTATATACTTTATTTATGTTGTGGTTTGAAGCTATGGTCTATATAATTAATTATGATGGCATGTTTTCAGGGATTCCCCAATCCCCGTTTATTTTTCCCCATTCCCCAATTCCCCAAAATGTATTCCCCATTGGTGAATTGCGGCGGGGAACGGAACAAAAGTTCTTCTTCAAATATTATTTCGGGAAAAAAAATTTTGTTGATTGGCGCAGGGAATCCCTAATGAGTACCCCTAGCCAAATCATTATAAATTCTAATTTTAATATTATTACATTACTATAAATCTATATATCATAGCGTTTAGTTACATTTATGCACTACTTCCTAACCTTATCATTGCAGTGGAGTTACAAGATATTTAATTATATTTATACACCACCTATGTATTTCTTTTTAATGAGTTTAAAGTAATAATGTCCAAAAAAAACTCATTAATTTAATTAATTTATGCATCATATCCAAATTAAAAAATGAAAATAAGAATAAAAAGGCACTAGAATTAATTTTTATAGATATTTACAAGTAATAAAAAACACAAGAAAACCTTAAAATTAAATAATAAAAACTCAAATCTATAATAAACTCACATCTATAAATATTGAAAAAATAGAAAACATAAAAATACCTAAATAAGCCCGTGCAATGCACGGGATATGAAAGCACTAGTCTATATGTATATAAAAGTTAAACACAAAGGAGCTTAAAGAAGGGTGCTAAATCAGCATCCATCTATTTGCCAAGGCATCATAATTCCTGTTTTTAATAATATTATATTATTATAAATATATATATTATAGTGTTCAAATATATATATGCATTACTTCCTAACCTGATCATTATAATGGAGTTACAAGATATTTGATTATATATATGCACCATATACATATTTCTTTTTAACGAATTTAAAGTAATAAAGTCTAAAAAAATTTATTAATTTAATTAATTTATGCATCATATCCAAATTAAAAAAAATAAAAATAGGAATAAAAAAGGACTAGAATTAATTTTTATATATATTTAGAAATAATAAAAAAAACACATGGTAACCTAAAAATAATTTTAAAAAATCACATCAATAAAAAAGTTAAATCCAAAGGAGCTCAAAGACGAGTGCCACATTTAAACCCAAAGGAGCTCAAAGAAGGATGCCACATCAGTACCCATCCATTTGGCAAGTCATCATAAATTTAATTTTTAATATTACTACATTATTATAAAGCTATATATTATAATTTTTAATTACATTTATGCACCACTTCCTAACCTCATCATTGCAGTGGAGTTAAAGATATTTAATTGTATTTGTGCACTCTCCATATATTTCTTTTAATGAGTTTAAAATAATAAAGTCCAAAAAAAACTAATTAATTTAATTAAATTATGCATCATGTCCTAATTAAAAAAATAAGAACAAAAAAACACTGAAATTAATTTTTATAGATATTTAGAAATAATAAAAAATACGCAAAAACCTAAAAGCAATAAAAAAATCACATCTATAAATATTTAAAAAAACTAAAAAATACACAAAACCTAAATAAGCCAGTGGAAAGTACGGGGTATGAAAGCACCAATTATATATATATATATATATATATATATATATATATATATATATATATATATATATATATATAAAATATAAGTTAAACCTGAAAGAGCTCATAAAAGGGTGCTATATCAGCACCCATCAATTTGCCAAGTCATCATAAATTCAATTTTTTATATTATTACATAATTATAAATCAATATATTATACTGTTTAATCATATTTATGCACAACTTCCTAACCTTACTATTGTAATGGAGTTACAAGATATTTAGTTATATTTATACACCACCGATATATTTCTTTTTAACGAGGTTAAAGCAATAAAGTCTAAAAAAACTCATTAATTTAATTAATTTATTCATCATATTCAAATTAAAAAATAAAAATAAGAATAAAAAGGAACTTGAATTAATTTTTATAGATATTTATAAATAATAAAAAACACACGAAAACCTTAAAATTAAATAATAAAAATCACATCTATAAATTTTGAAAAAATTAAAAAACACACATAACCGAAATAAGCCCGTGCAATGCACAGGGTATGAAAGCACTATATATATATATATATATATATATATATATATATATATATATATATATATATAAGTTAAACCCAAATAGGCTCGAAGAAGTGTGGCAGATCAGCACCCATCTATTTGCCAACTTATCATAAATTCTATTTTTAATATTATTACATTATTATAAATCTATATATTACAGTGTTTAATTACACTTGTGTACCACTTCCTAACCTTATCATTGCAATAGAGTTACAAGATATTTAATCATATTTAGACACCACCTATTTGTTTCTTTTTAATGAGTTTAAAGTAATAAGGTAAAAAAAAAAGCTCATTAATTTCATTAATTTAGGCATCATATCCGAATTAAAAATTAAAAAAAAGAATAAAAAGGAACTAGAATTAATTTCTATAGATATTTATAAATAATTAAAAAAACATACAAAAACCTTAAAATTAAATAATAAAAAATCACATCTATAAATATTAAAAAAACTAAAAAAACACACAAAACCTAAATAGGTCCGTGCAAAGCAGTAGTCTATATATATATAAAAGTTAAACCCAAAAGAGCTCAAAGAAGGGTGCCACATGAACACACATCTATTTACTAAGTCATTATAAATTCTATTTTTAATAATATTAGATTATTATAAATCTATATATTATAGTTTTCAATTACATTTATAATGGAGTTACAAGATATTTGATATATAGATTAGTTTTTAATAATATTAGATTAGTTTTTATTTTTCCTTTTTCCGAGCTCCCTTCCATCCTAAAGTAAGTAAACACACGCACGTAGCTAGTTTAAGGCACCCGAGCACATAGAGACTAAACTAAGGTAGCCTCCCTGTGGATTCGACCCCGCACTTGCACACACTGTACTACACACGTCCCGTGCACTTGCGGGCTATTTAGGCTTGTGCTCAAATAGCGGTATCAGTATGCACCATATATATATATATATATATATATATATATATATATATATATATATTTAATGAGTTTAAAGTAATAAAGTCTAAAACAATTCATTAATTTGATTAATTTACGCATCATATCCAAATTAAAAAAATAAAAATAAGATTAAAAATAAAAATAGGAAAAAAAGTACTAGAATTAATTTTTATAGATAGTTAGAAATATTAAAAAAAATACATGATAACCTAAAAATATTTTTAAAAAATTACATCAATAAAAAAGTTAAACTCAAAGGAGCTCAAAAAAGGATGCCACATTTAAACCCAAAGGAGCTCGAAGAAGAGTGCTACATCAGCACCCATCCATTTGGCAAGTCATCATAAATTCTATTTTTAATATTATCACATTATTATAAATCTATATATTATATAATTATATTCATGCACCACTTTCCTAATTTTATCATTGCAATAGAGTTATAAGATATTTAATTATATTTTTGCACTCTCTATATATTTCTTTTTAATGAATTTAAAGTAATAAAGTCCAAAAAAAACTCATTAATTTAATTAAATTATGCAACATATCCTAATTTAAAAAAATAAGAACAAAAAAAAATACTGGAATTAATTTTTATAGATATTTAGAAATAATAAAAAATACCCAATAACCTAAAAATAATAAAAAATTACATCTATAAATATTTTAAAATTTAAAAAACACATAGAATCTAAATAAGCCCGTGAAAAGTATGGGGTATGAAAGCACTAGTTATCTATAAATATATATAAGTTAAACCCAAAGGAGTTCAAAGAAGGGTGTCATATCAGCAACCATCAATTTGCCAAGTCATCATAAATTCAATTTTTAATATTATTACATAATTATAAATAAATATGTTAGAGTGTTTAACTACATTTATGCACCACTTCCTAACTTTATCATTGCAATGGGGTTACAAGATATTTAATTATATTTATACACAACCGATATATTTCTATTTAATAAGTTTAAAGTACTAAAGTTCAAAAAAACTCATTAATTTAATTAATTTATTCATCATATCCGAATTAAAAAATAAAAGGCGCTAGAATTAATTTTTATAGATATTTATAAATAATAAAAAAAACACGAAAAACTTAAAATTAAATAATAAAAAATTACATCTATAAATATTAAAGAAATTAAAAAACACACATAGCCTAGATAAGCCCATGCAATGCACAGGGTATGAAATCATTAGCTATCTATATATATAAAAGTTAAACCCAAATAGGCTCAAAGAAGGGTGGCAGATTAGTACTCATTTATTTGCCAAGTTATCATAAATTCTATTTTCAATATTATTACATTATTATAAATCTATATATTTTAGTATTTCATTACATTTATGCATCACTTCCAAACCTCATCATTGTAATGGAGTTATAAGATATTTAATTATATTTATGCACCACTTATATATTTCTCTTTAATGAGTTTAAAGTAATAAAGTCTAAAAAAACTCGATAATTTAATTAATTTGTCCATCATATCCTAATTAAAAAATAAAAATAATAAAAAAGTACTAGAATTAATTTTCATAGTTATTCAGAAAAAAATAAAAAAACACAAGAAATCCTTAAAAAAAATCACATCTATAAAAAAAAAGTTAAACCCAAAGGAGCTAAAAGAAGGGTGCCACGTCAGCACCCATCTATTTGCTAAATCATCATAAATTCTATTTTTAATATTATTACATTATTATAAATCTATATATTATAGTGTTTAATTACATTTATGCATTACTTCCTAACCTTATCATTGCAATGGAGTTCCAAGATATTTAATTATATTTATATACTGCCTATGTATTTCTTTTTAATGAGTTTAGAATAATAAAGTTCAAAAAAACTCTAACTAATTTATGCATTATATTTGAATTAAAAAAATAAAAATAAGAATAAAAAGGCACTAGAATTAATTTTTAAAGGTACTTATAAATATTAAAAAAACACACAAAAACCCGAAAATAATAAAAAATCACATCCATAAATATTTAAAAAATTAAAAAAACACATAACCTATATAAGCCCTTGCAATGCACGGGATATGAAAGCACTAGTCTATATATATAAAAGTTAAACCCAAAGGAGCTCAAAGAAGGGTACCACATCATCACCTATCTATTTGTCAATTCATCATAAATTCTATTTTTAATATTATTACATTATTATAAATCTATATATTATAGTGGTTAATTACACTTATGTACTACTTCCTAACTTCATCATTATAATAGAGCTACAAGATATTTAATTATATTTATGCATCACCTATATATTTCTTTTTAATGAGTTTAAAATAATAAAGTCTAAAAAACTCATTAATTTAATTAATTTATGCATCATATCCTAATTAAAAAATAAAAAATAAGAATAAAAATAAAAATAAGAGTAAAAAAGTACTAGAATTAATTTTTATAGATGTTTAGAAATAATAAAAAAAACACACAAAAACCTAAAAACAATAAAAAAGATCACATCTATAAAAAAGTTAAACCCTAAGAATCTCAAAGAAGAGTGCTACAAATTCTATTTTAATATTGTTATAAATCGATATATTCTAGTGTTTAATTACATTATGCACCACTTCCTAACCTCATCATTGCAATGGAGTTATAAGATATTTAATTGTATTTATGCGCCACCTGTATATTTCTTTTTAATGAGTTTAAAATAATAAAGTAAAAAAAACTCATTAATTTAATTAAATTATGTATCATATCCTAATTAAAAAATAAGAATAAAAAACACTAGAATTATTTTTTATAGCTATTTAGAAACAATAAAAAAATCACATCTATAAATATTTAAAAAGCTAAAAAATACATAAAACCTAAATAAGCCTGTGCAAAGCATAGGGTACGAAAGCGCTAGTTATATTATAAAAGGGAGTCCATGCTTATTTTAACTAAGCCATGTGGCATCATGTATTTCAATCCTTTTATGGCCCAGAAAAAAGTTTCCTCTGTCAAAATTATTTTTTAAAGTAATCAATTTGTTTTCTAAATAGGCAAATACGTTCGAGTATTCTTCTTGGTTAGTAAAAAATTATTTTCTAAACCAATATTTTATATATAGATATATATATGTATATATATGTATATATCTATATATATATATATACTTATATATATATATATATATATATATATATAGACTTCTTTGCAGTTTTTTCCCACCTAAAAAATCACTTATCTAAAATAATTTCCTCATTTAATGAGTTTATCTTTTCCAATTATGTTTTATATGGTAGGTTTTACTTCAAATCGTTGCATGAAATTTGTCTACAAATTAGCTATTGATAAGAAATTTCTTATTTTGAGTAAGATTGATTATATGTAGTCACGTAATTAATTGTTTTCACATCAAAATTTTTGCATGTGTACAATTGAACCACTAAAACTTAAAAAAACACACATTCAAAAAATATTTTCTTAATATAAATTTTGTCATGTGTGTAGGCAAATTATAGTAAACTATATTCCATTTCAATTGGTAAATGCATAAGCAACTATTTGCTCAATTTTTTTAAAAAAATAAGAATGCTAATTTCTTAAAAAAATAGGCTTGAAAAACAACAAATAATTTTCTATAAATAAACATGGTTTGTTCTTCATAAAAATATTATTCTTTGTTCCTTTTCTTCAGATTTACTTTCATGTAGATTTGATTTATCAATGTCATTGATTTTTTGAACTGAATCGATGTTGACAAATTATAATTTTATAAAACTAAAATTGCCCAAAGTAATAGAAAAGTTGTCGATTTTGGTTAAAGCATTTTTTGAGTGGCTTTGGACAGTTTGGGTGGTTTTAAAATTTGGTTATTTCATACTTAGCTATGTAACATAATCATATTAATCTAGTAATAATTTCCTAAATCCCAACAACAATTACAAACCTAATAGTTCAATTTTCTAATATTCTTTTTAACTATCAACAACTCTTTCTTATTTTATTTGGTGTATAAACCTAAAGCCTCGAGTTTGCAAAGAAAATTGTAAGAGTGAAAAATAGAGCCAAAGAAAGTAACGCTGTCAGAGTGTGCTTAAAAGTAAGAAACCTTAAGTGTATGTCATTAACTATTTATACTTTTCAAATTATTAAAAATTAAAATAGTGTGTATATATATAAATTTAGTGGGTAATTTGGTTTGGACACGGTCTTTTACTCCTTAAATTGAAAACCAAAATGCTAGTTTTCAGTTTTTAAAAATTAAAACCATGACCAATTGAACCATTTTAAAAGCCACTAATTTGTTGTCAATTTAATTCGACCTAAATGATTTTTTCAATTTTGTGATTTTATATTCTTGCCTACCATGGAGCAAATCTAGCAATGTTGCATCAGTCACTAACAATTTGAAGAGAGGAAGCCCACCATAGCCAAGATACCCATGGGGAAAGAAGTAGCAAATGCTCATATCTATATTTTATATAAAATAAAATTGTGTATACATATTGTTCGAATTCAACGTGTCCTAATCCTATTAATTCTTTTCCTTCCAAAAATGAGCTAAACAGCAATAAATATGTTGTTTCTCTTCTATTGCATTCCTGTCCTTCTTCTAGACCAAATCATTTTCTGATTTTACTTTTTCAATTTAAATGTTCTATTTAACAACTACAAATCTTTCATAAAATAAATTATATTACTATAAAAATTACCAAAAATTAAAATTTACAAAAATATATTTATATCTTATCCTCGAAAATCATATAAACTATTGATATTTATTTTTTAATGCTAAATATCCTAATTATATCAATTTTTACCCTCCAAAACGAATTAAACTTCAATAAATATGTTATCAGTTTTCTATTGCTTTTCTTTTCTCATATTATATCTTTTTTATTTTAATTTCCTAGTTTAGATCTTTTATTCAAACATTGAAAATCTCTCATAAAAATGATTATAATCGAAAGCTTATTAAAAATTAAATTTACAAAATTTATGTTTATTCTTGCATAAAGTATTAAAATTAGTTATTAATAATAAATAAAAACATTAAAAATGCACTCTCGCGTACATCGCTGGGGTTATAATCTAATATTTGGCATTCCAATGTCTATTGGTCCGAAGACTTGATGGGCTTAAAGAGAAATTTCACCAAATAAAAATGATGGCCGGATTAACCAATAACAAAATAACGAAACAATAGTAATCAAGCATATCCTGCTTACGATGCCGTGTGGGAGAAAATAATTTTTACTAATTTAGCAATTAAAATTTCTTATGTCACTATGAAAACCAAAGTTCAAATCTCCATTGCAAAACTTTGTAATGTTCATGTTAGGATTTCTTTGTGTTAATAGGTAGGGGTTTTAACAAATGGGAGTTAAGATCCATATAAATTATAACTTTAGGTGTGGATAATTCCTTGATATCTTGTTCATTCACAACAAAATATTTTTTCTGTGTCGATAAAGAAAAACATACTTTTTGAGGGAGAGGTTCTATTTCACCAATAGAGTCACAAGTATCTAACATATTCATACCTAAAGATTTTTCGCAAAGTGGCGATGAATCGTATAACTTGGACAAATCTTTCCATTTTATAAGTCTATCAGTTCAATTCGTTTGTAAAACTATTTACTTGATCGCAGACATTTTTGGAACATCGGGATTGTGATGCCTGAGGGAAAAAAAAAAAGAAAAAGAAAATGAAATATGTCTAATCACCCACCAAGCCTCCACTTTCCCTTTCCCTTCTCCTTTTTCCATCAGACCCAAATCCCCCAAAAACACAAGATACGCACACATGGCTAAGCAGAGAAAAGAAA
Organism: Cordia subcordata; assembly: GCA_028554755.1. Taxonomy (NCBI): domain Eukaryota; kingdom Viridiplantae; phylum Streptophyta; class Magnoliopsida; order Boraginales; family Cordiaceae; genus Cordia; species Cordia subcordata. Next base: position 8,025,262 of record JAPTOF010000010.1, on the reverse strand, counting down.
TAAGAAATTAAAAAATAAAAAGAAGAGAAATCAAGAATAAATTTTCGCAAGGAAAATGGAGGGAAAAAAATTGTGATCTTGCTTTTGCTTTTATTAAAGCTCTACATGCTAGCTTTTGAGGTAGCCTTGTTCATCTATTTTCATTTTGGAGTTATATCACATTAATCGGGCTAATAACTTGTGAAAAGTTAAAGTACATGTGTTTATACGTGAATGTTTTCTTAAATTCACAGATGATTGTGATTTTAGTTCTATAAGTATGTGTTCAAGTGCATTTGTGATGAGTGTATTTTGGGATGATATTTCAAAAATTATGGACTAAAAATAAAAGTAAATAGCTAAGATCTTGTTTGTTATCATGGAGAAAACTTTAGAGTTAAATGATTATGTTTTGAATGTAGATTTTGAAACTTGTAAAGTATGGAAAATAAGTAGTTCTATCCTGGACTTGGGTATAATACTGCATGTGTGCATGTATAGAAATGCTTATATAAAAGAAACCTACTTGATTAAGGAAGTAACCTAAAACTTTATGTGATAGGAACTGATAAATGTGGTTCATATTCGGGGATTTCGTAAAATAGTGATGGTTTGAAAGTGCATATGTTATACATGGGTGTAAAGTTGAAATTGGCTAAAGAAATTATTCTTGTTGTGTGTAAAGTGAAAAGAGTGCATGTTGCTTGTGAATGTAAATGATAAGCGATGTTAGTTTTATGTTAATTTAGTCGTACTTTTAAATATGGCAATTATTGTGAGTTTATTTGCACGTATCTATGAGCATGATTTCTAACTTTGTCTACGAGCTTGAGTGTATGGGAAAGAATTTACAGCTAAGGTGAGATTATGTTCCTATCTTGAAACCTAGAGGTATAAATCAAGAAGTACATGTGTGTTGTGTAAAAGTCATTATATATAAGTGTGCACGAATAAAGATAGGAGCTAAAGATGATACGTGAAATGAGCATGAAGCTATTAAGAGAATTTTGTTGAGTAAGTTATGAATTAAACATATGCTCCTACTGCTATGATATGTGATAAAACTAATGGTGTAGAAGGCTGCCAGTCGTTTTTATATGTTGGTGCCCTGGGAACTACCAAAGAACATTCATGGGTCAGCTACACGCCAAAAGGTTCACTTGATCTTCCATTCAACGGTGGAGAAACAATGGAGGTCTTCGTTAAAACAAATCTAGAGCTTGAAGTGAAAAAGTTTGGGGTTCATCTAATATATAAAAGTCATTTTTGAAGGAAAAGAAGAAGAAGATAGAGAAGTGCGGCACCAATCTTTGAAAGACGAAGAATAAAACTATCAAGCAAAAGATTTTTCTATTGTCACTCTCAGAATCAGGGCTTCTGCAAAATAGGCTCTTTAGCCTAACTAAGCTTTATTAGGCATTATAACTCAATGAAGCCACATAGATTTTGAAGAGAAATGATACAACTTAGGTTGCTCATTAAGTCAGAGAGCCACATGTAACATAAGTTGCTTGAATCTTTCTCCACCTGTTGTACTCAATATTTGGAGGTCGATCTTGTTTACATATTTGCAATAGCATTTCTCTCTCCATTTTCTGTCTACTATCTGTTAGGTCTCTTGATAAGTTCTGTTTTGTTGTCGTTTCCCATATTTTATTTTTGTTACCATAGAAACGTTTGTATTGTAGCTGAGAGTGAACTACTTCGCTTTGGCTTCATGAATTGTAATGCTTTCTCATTGAATGTTATTATCCAAATAGATCCTTTGCTTTCAAATATAGCTCTTTTCTACATTTCATGTGGTAGATGAAGTTTTCTTGGAGCATAGGTTCATATTTGAACGTTATGAACACCAACAATATCCTTGCGTTATCAAAATTCACTCCAGAAACAAGGGGAGTCCAAAGAACTCAAGGCTAGCAATATCGCCAGAGATATTTATCCTCACAATTCACTCCAGAAATAAATTCCTCTAGCCAAAGACATATTTTGGAATCACATGTTAATGCCAATAATTTATGGTTATGATGTAGCAGCAGCTGATTTTGTTATTCGAAGATCGTCAGTTTTTAATCAGATGGACCTCTTCATTGTCCTATTGCACATATTTCTTGTCCTCTTTCTTTACATTTTCTGATTTATTCTTGAAGCATCAAATTTATCATCATCATCATTTTAACGCACTAATTTTCTCATTCTAAGAAAGAATTCATTTCTCTTGACCAGTTTCACGAAACAGGTTTGCTTGATTTTGCGCCTCTCTTTTCCTATCTTTTGTGTCCTTTTGGGTGTTTTCGTTATTTACTTCATGTAGGTACATGATGAAATTGAAAGAGCCAACAAAATAATTTTAAGGAGAAAAGCTTTCACCAGTTCTTCAGATTTATAAATCGCCACAAAGTGTTCAACCATTAGCAGAAGAATCATATCAAGAAAAACAAGGCATTGACTGAATAAAAAGTCAACAAGGCATGGAATAGTGCACCAGAGAGACACACAGTTACTTTTACTCAATCACTTACTCTTCTCCAAAATATATGCAATCCAAACAAGCGGTTAATGTTGCTCAAATAAATGACACACAGGTCACTTACCAGTTAACAATAGTCCATTTTCATTTCTAGAGACTGATTGAAGTGAACCTTCAAGAGCTCTCCACCATGGAAGAGCCATCTGCAAAACCAAAAAGGGTGTCCAGTATAACAACAATCATTAGTGATCGTTAAGACTGTTCCCTACTTGTCACATCCGGAACCCAGATCCCCAAAGACCCAAGCCACTCTGTTGTTATAAGCTGTCACCAGTAACTATTTGGGCACTTAACTTACTCAAAATTATAGCACTTATAAGTCACTCAAATACCCCCCACAAACCGAAACATTATACTAAGAGTAATGACATAAAAATCACAGTGCGGGATTAGGAAAAAAAAAGCATTTTGGGTGGTTATTTTTTCTTGAATAGATGCTCTCTAATAATAGCCATGCTTATGTGAAAAAGCAGGCAACAAATAAGGCATGGTCAAGATCTTGCTTGATCAGGCATGGAAGAGTAAAAGGTACTCTTGCAACACATAAGATTCATGCTAAGCAAAACCAAAACAAAGAAAAGTCAAGTAAAATCTAATTATATTTCAACAATTATGTAAGAGAGTAAATAACAAATTAAAGATAGAGCAACACCAGACTATTAGAAGACGCAGGGAAACGATTTGAACGCCACCTTCATCAGACCATGTATGCAGCAGAGATCTCCAACTTATGGAATTAGGAGCATAACAGAAGAGCGCATGATTGTGGAGCCACAAGTGAAGATCAAATTTTTTAACAACATTCTTTTTGAAGTGAAGCGACACTTGTATATGGGGAAGAAGTTTAGAAACAGTGCTGTTGATAGGGCCTTGTGCAGGATTACAAATGTGGATGGTTGTATTCTGGCCTAGTCATTCTTATTGGCTAGCGATAGTTAGTGTGCCACAATTCCATCAAAGGGCTTGTTGATGTGATTTGAAATTCTTTGGAAACAATAAATTAATTACTCAGTCATGCTCAACAAAAATAAATCAAAGTTAGGAGAAAAAACGGAAGAAACTTTACCGTAAAATCGGCTAAAATATGTTGAGAAATTCTTCGTAGCTCGATTTTAGTCCTAATGGTATGTATTTTCTGTTAGTAAATTGAGTCTAATTCTAAATTGACTCAAATAAATAGTGAATGAGAAATTGAAACAATGTTTGGAAAGATGTATTAAATTTCAAAAAATTTAATAGAATTTAATTTAATTTTTAAAATTAAGAGTTATAAGGGTGCAACATTTCTAAACTAAGAGTTATAACCTTACAAATTAAGAGTTATAACTTTTCAGACTAAAGGACACATCCCTTGGCATGAAGAGTTGGCGTAGCTTTTCCGAATAGACATCTTGTTATCTATAAATAGCGCGCAAGTTATTTTGCAAAATCATCTTTTCTCTGCATTCATTTTTACATACTAAACTAGAGCATTAGAGTTTTCTTGAAAGAAAAAGTTAGCATTATTTTGGTTCGCCTTTTCTACAATTTGGAGTGCTACTATTGTAAAAATACTACCGTTGAATTCTGAGAGACAGTCGCCTTTATCCGTAGGCACCGTAGCGGGGCGATAAGGTCTTAAGGAAACTGAAGATATTCAGGCCTCGGCATTTCCTTTTCAAATTATTTTGCTTGTGTCTTTAAAGTTTGTAAGTATTATATTATATTTAATTGTATTCTCAATTTCTTTAAATTTTTTTATAATAGTTGATTTTTGCACAAATTCATTTTATTTGGTGCTTTATTTCCTAATAATCTTAAGACCTTAACCTGTGTTCATAAATAACTTGTGCATTTAGAGAACTTTATATTTGTCATATTTGTTTCCAGGATCATATATGGAAACTTTGGTTAATTTATGGTAGAATTGCATCTGCATATTTTCATGGTACTATGTTATGAAAGTGAAATTTCTTTATATGCAAGTAATTGTCTGACATTTTGATATCATTGCATGTGAACTGTAAGTTTGATTAGGGCTGGTGTTAAATTAATATATTTAAAATAATAATAATAATAATAATAATAATAAATAAATAAATAAATTGTTATGTCAAAAAGTTTTTGTATTGGTGTAATAAGAGTTTGATCTTGTGTTTTAAGACATTACTATATTTTGTGAAAGGTAATATTCTTTGGTGACTACCTTAAATATTTATATTGATTAAATCATTTTAATTTGTGTTAGAAATGATGTCAACTGAAGGAACAAGTGTTCCTGTGACCGGACAAGATGAATCCGAAAATATTGCACCCCCGACTAATGCCAGTAGGGCTGTGATGGCGATGCCCTTAATTGGACAAACCCCGGGCCCCATTGGACCTGGTGAAAAACCAGAAAAATTCAATGGAAATGACTTTAAAAGTCGGCAACAAAAAAGGCTTTTCTATTTAACTACTTTGAGTTTGGCAAAGTTTTTGAAAGAAGATCCACCAGAGTTGGGTGAGAGTCCTACCAGAGAAACGTTTGCTACAGTCGATGCATGGAAGCATGCAGATTTTTTGTGTAAAAACTACATCCTCAATGGATTGGATAATACACTTTACAACGTGTATAGTTCAATGAAAACAGCCAAGGAACTGTGGGAATCTTTAGAGAAGAAGTACAAGACAAAAGATGCCGGCATAAAGAAATTTGTTGTAGGCAAATTCTTAACTTCAAAATGATCGATTCCAAGACCATCATGAGTCAAGTTCAAGATTTTCAACTCATCCTTCATGAGATTCAGGCTGAAGGAATGAAACTAGGATAATCTTTCCAAGTGGCTGCTCTGATTGAAAAGTTGCCTCCAGCATGGAAAGATTTCAAAAACTACTTGAAGCATAAAAGCAAAGAGATGACGTTAGAAGACCTGATAGTGCGATTGAGAATCGAAGAAGACAATCAGATGTCTGAAATGAAGGCTGGTAAAAATTACATGGAATCAAAGGCAAACGTAATAGAGCATGCTCCTAACAGTAAGAAGAGGAAGCATTCTGATAATAACCACAATGTTGGGAACAAAAAGAGGAAGTTCACTAGGAAGTGTTATGCGTGTGATAAGCCTGGACACCGTGCCAAAGATTGTCGCAAACGCAAGGGTCAAGATAGCACCAATAAAGGAAGGCAAGCCCAAGCCAATGTAACAGAGGTTGATTATCTTACCAATGACGTATCTGACATGAACCTGGTAGCAGTAGTGTCAGAAGTAAACTTGGTTGGAAATTCTAAACAATGGTGGGTGGACACTGGGGCTACTCGACATGTTTGTTCAAACAGAAATATGTTTACCACATATCATCATGCAACTGCTAAAGAGACAATATACATGGGAAACTCGTCCACATGTAAGGTGCAAGGAATGGATAAAGTTGTCCTAAAGATGACGTCTGAGAAAGAGCTGACTCTCAATAATGTACTACATGTGCCAGACATCAGAAAGAACCTAGTGTCTGGGTCATTGTTGAGTAGGAATGGTTTTAAACTTGTCTTTGAGTCTGAAAATTTTGTTCTTACTAGGAATGGTGTCTATGTTGAGAAAGGGTACTTATGTGACGGTCTGTTTAAATTTAATGTAATGACTATTGTACCCAAATTTATACCAATTGTTAACACTATTAATAATAATGGTTCTTTTGCTTATGTGTTGGAATCTCCTAATTTATGCATGATAGATTAGGACATGTTAATTTTAATTCAATGCATAAGCTTATGACATTAGGTTTACTACCAAATCTTATTTTAACTCACATAGCAAATGCAAAGTGTGTGTAGAGTCAAAGTTGACGAGAACTTCTTTTAAATTTGTGGAAAGAAGTACTGAACCTTTAGAATTAATTCACAGTGATATCTGTGATTTGAAATTTGTGCAAACTAGAGGTGGTAAAAAATATTTCATAACTTTTATCGATGATTGTACAAGATATTGTTATGTTTACTTACTTCGAAGTAAAGATGAGACTTTGGAAGTATTTAAACAATATAAGAATGAGGTTGAAAATCAACTAAGCAAGAAGATCAAAGTGTTAAGAAGTGACAGAGGAGGAGAATATGTATTTCCTTTCCAGGAGTACTGTGCAGAACATGGAATTGTTCATCAAACTACAGCTCCTTATTCACGTGAACAAATGGTGTTGCTGAACACAAAAATCGCACTTTGAAAGAGATGATGAATGCTTTATTAATTAATTCAGGGTTACCTCAGAACATGTGGGGGGAAGCTATTCTAACTGCGAATTACATACTCAATAGGCTACCTCATAAAAGATTGAGTAAGACTCCATATGAAGTATGGAAAAATCGACCCCCTTCTTTCCATCACTTAAGAGTTTGGGGGTGTCTTGCAAAAGTAGGGGTTCCATTCCCAAAAATGGTCAAGATTGGACCAAAGACTCTTGATGGTATTTTCATTGGATATGCAAACAATAGTTCTGCATATCGGTTTCTTGTGCATAAATCTGATATTCCTGACATTCATGCTAATACCACTATAGAGTCAAGGAATGCATATTTCTTTGAAGAAATATTTCCTTACAAGAAGGCACAAGAACAAATTATTTTGAAAAGATCTCATGATGCCATTAGTAATCATGAAGATAGAAAAGATCAAGGATATGTAGATAATAGAAATGAACCAAGGCGTAGTAAAAGAGCCAAAACATCTAAATCTTTTGTTTCAGATTTTCTAACATATTTGTTAGAAAATGAGCCTCGTACATTTAATGAAGCAATGTCTACTCCTGAATCTCCATATTGGAGAGAGGCAGTTAACAGTGAAATCGAATCCATCATGCAAAATCATACTTGGGAATTGGTAGATCTTCCTCCTGGAAATAAACCTCTAGGATGCAAATGGATTTTTAAGAGGAAGCTAAAAGCTGATGGATCGATTGACAAATACAAGACTAAACTTGTAGTTAAAGGGTACAAGCAAAAAGAAGGCCTTGATTATTTTGACACCTATTCACCAGTAACCAGAATTACATCCATTCGATTGCTAATAGCCATTGCCGCTATATACAATCTAGAGATACATCAAATGGATGTCAAGACAGCCTTCTTAAATGGTGACTTAGATGAAGAAATTTATATGGAACAACCTGAAGGGTTTGTGGTTCTGGGACAAGAAAAGAAGGTGTGTAAGCTTGTAAGATCGTTATATGGATTAAAACAAGCTCCAAAACAATGGCATGAAAAATTTGATAAAACCATGATTTCAAATGGTTTTAGAATTAATGAATGTGACAAATGTGTATACACAAAGAGTGATGAAAAAGGATATGTCATTGTGTGTCTTTATGTCGACGATATGCTTATCTTTGGGAGCAATATTGATGTCGTTAAGGCTACCAAAAAGATATTAACCAGTAAATTTGATATGAAAGATTTAAGTACGGCAGATGTTATCTTAGGGATTAAAATCTCTAGAACATCTGAAGGACTAGTATTATCTCAATATCATTATATTGAGAAAATACTTAATACATTCATAGCAAATGACAATGGTGTAGTGAAGACACCTTTTGATGTAAGTCTTATATTATCAAAAAATACCAGTGAAGGAGTACCTCAATTAAAGTACTCGCGCATCATAGGAAGTCTAATGTACATCATGAATTGCACAAGACCAGATATTGCATATGCGGTTAACAAACTAAGCCGATGTACTAGCAATCCAGGACATAACCACTGGAAAGCTTTAATAAGAATTCTAAGGTTTTTAAAATACACAAAGAACTATGGGCTACACTATACTGGATTTCCTGCGGTACTAGAAGGGTATAGTGATGCAAATTGGATATCTGATACTAAAGATTCAAAATCCACGAGTGGATATGTCTTTACTTTGGGGGGAGCAGCTATATCATGGAAATCCTCTAAACAAACGTGTATAGCAAGATCCACAATGGAATCTGAATTTATAGCTTTAGATAAAGCTGGAGAGGAAGCTGAGTGGCTTCGTCATTTTCTAGAGGATATTCCAAATTGGCCAAAACCTGTGCCAGCAATATGCATACATTGTGATAGTCAATCTGCAATTGGAAGGGCACAAAGTAGTATGTATAACGGTAAGTCTAGACATATACGTCATAGACATAATATAGTCAGACAATTGCTCTCTAGTGGAGTTATCTCTATCGACTATGTGAAGTCAGAAGATAATTTTGCGGATCCACTTACAAAAGGTTTAACTAGAGAGCAAGTTGATAAATTATCGAGGGGAATGGGTTTGAAAGCCTACATCTAATGAGTTGCCATAATGGGAACCCTACCTAGTTGATTGGAGATCCCAAGATCTAGGTTCAAAGGGAAAACCGAATTATGTAATTGCAACTCGGTCCAAAGCATTGTGGGGGTTTAGTCCTCTACATATTCTTATGACAAGCAGACAATGCTACCTGTAAAAGTTTAGGTTAAGTAAAGCTTTTAATGACTCTTACATCTTGAAAAGCCAAGTGGAGGTGCAACAGGAGCCTCTTAATAAGAAGTCACCTATGTGAGTAAGGAGTGGGGCCGCTCCTATGAGAATTTTTAAGGCTGAATTCTCTAGGGTACTCATGAAAAACCAGGAGTTGTTCAAGGCTATATGAACACAACCGAGAACCAAATAATGTCTAGATTGATACTGTGTGAGTTCTATTGTCTTGGTTTACACAAAAGCTGAACAGTTCAAAACATCACGTTCACTGCTTAGCAAGTAAATCCGATGGTTCATCACTAGGGAAGGTTCAAGGCCAAAAGCTACCTATTTTGATGTAATGTCTTTCTAATTGAACTCTCTCTAGGTGTTAGCATTTCATCTACATTTTGATATGCCAATTCTCATTCATGTGGGGGATTGTTAGTAAATTGAGTCTAATTCTAAATTGACTCAAATAAATAGTGAATGAGAAATTGAATAATGTTTGGAAAGATGTATTAAATTTAAAAAAAATTAATAGAATTTAATTTAATTTTTAAAATTAAATTCTAAGGGTGCAACCTTTCCAAACTAGGAGTTATAACCTTACAAATTAAGAGTTATAACTTTCATACTAAAGGACACATCCCTTGGCATGAAGAGTTGGCGTAGCTTTTCCGAACAGACATTTTGTTATCTATAAATAGCGCGCAAGTTATTTTGCAAAATCATCTTTTCTCTGCATTCATTTTTACATACTAAACTAGAGCATTAGAGTTTTCTTGAAAGAGAAAGTTATCATTATTTTGGTTCGCCTTTTCTACAATTTGGAGTGCTACTATTGTAGAAATACTGCCGTTGAATCTTGGAAGATAGTCGCCTGTATCCGTAAGCACCGTAGTGGGGCGATAAGGTCTTAAGGAAACTGAAGATATTCAGGCCTCGACATTTCCTTTTCAAATTATTTTGCTTGTGTCTTTAAAGTTTGTAAGTATTATATTATATTTAATTGTATTCTCAATTTCCTTAAATTTTTTTATAATAGTTGATTTTTGCACAAATTCATTTCATTTGGTGTTTTATTTCCTAACATTTTCTGTCTTTAATGTAGAGCAAAATCGACAAAGAATTGAGAAAGAACAGCTCAAAACTAATTCTTTCCTGACCTTTCTGTCGTTTACTTTTGTAATTGCCCATACGTGCTGCAAGTCACACAACCGGTGATTTTACTTTTTCTATTTATTTTTTATTTTCTTCCTTCTTTTCTTTCCTTTATTTTTCACCATTCGAACTTTTCTTTCCTCTTCTTCGTTCAATCCTTCCCACTTCTTGCGTCGAAATTCTTCTTTCATTATCTAACTCATGCATACAGTGGCTAATTTTTTTCATAAATGTCCACAATCAATTCTAGAAACCGTAGACTTTAGAATATGAATACATATGTCTCATTTTCTTTAATGATCAAATAATTTATGATTAATCCTGCATGTATTTGATACAGCGTTATTCTTACTCTGGAGACATTATGAACCTAAAGAAAAATGCTTACAGGATTGACCATGAAAACAATAATCTTTTCCGGGTCAATCACTCTGTACTGCTAGTGTCGCTGACAGATTTGAATTGCTTATGATGCCTTGTAGAAGAAAGTTGCTAAGTTGTTGACTTGCTTTAACAACAGAAAGAAATGCATCAATCATTTGGGGGATCTCTAAGTCTACTACGCTTATTTTCAACTCCCAAAGCATTACGTCGATTTCGTGTAACGTGTATCATCAGTTACTCGTACCAGTTTTGTCTTGCAATCAGAATGTAATTGTATTGACTAATCCTTCACGAGACAAGTCTACACCCTGTAGCTAGTCTATGAACAAAGAATGAAAATTTTTTGTAACCAAAACAAGAGTATATATATTTAAGATATTTCTGCAACCCACAATAGTTTATCAGACATATCCTATATCCAACCTCCAAAGGCTGCCATTCATCTAAAGGACTTGACCATTGCACTCTTCCTTGATACTAATTCATGGCCGATAAAGATACCCTGGATAATGTTCCTGTGTCCTCGACTACTCGCTGGAATTACGATGTTTTTCTTAGCTTTAGCGGGGAGGATACATGCAGGAACTTTGTCAACCATTTATATACCTCTTTAGTTCAAGCTCATGTATACACCTTTAGGGATGATGAAGAGTTGCCAAGAGGAAAAGAAATTTCAGCTGAATTTCAGAAAGCAATCGAGGAGTCAAGATCTTATATTGTAGTTTTCTCAAAAAATTATGCTTCTTCTAGATGGTGCCTTGATGAGCTTGTTGAGATCCTCAACTGTAAAAAGGCTAAAGGGCAATTAGTCCTTCCTATATTTTACGACATTGATCCAACTGATGTACGTAAACAGAGCGAGGAGTGTGACAGAAGCATTAGCTGAGCGTGAAAAGTGTAACACCCCATTCCACGTTAATTTTTTGTGAGATTTGTGCGCACTTTATAATAACTTGAGTTCGCTACCACTGTCGTCACCGAATTAAGCATTTTGGGTCAGTTGGTTAGGCTCAAGTGTGGTGGTAGGCCAGTAGTTGGGCGTGGATCGTTACAGGTAGTATTAAAGCAAGCTTTGGGCAAATTCCACGTTGTATGGGGTTCTGAGCTATGGTTCTATTTTGTTTGTGTTCGGACCGTAACGAGGACGTCGGTCTCTAAGAGGGAGAGTTTGTAACGCCCCATTCTATGTCGGTTCTGTTTGATATTTTTGTGCACTTTATAGTAGCTTGGGTTCACTACTATTGTCATTACCAACTTAAGCATTGTGGGCCAGTTGGTTGGACTTAAGATGGGAAATTTGCAGTGTCAAAAATGAGTAATCTTTGCTGCACTTCCCCCTTTTTTTTTTGTTAATTTAGATTCTGTGTTTCTCGTGCAAGCTGGATAGAAATACTCTTAACCACATAACTGGAGTACTAGAAGATGTATTTATCCTTGCTTATTTAATGGTAATGCTACCCAAACAAACACAAAGAATTAGTGCTATCACAATTTGATTTACATAGCACAATATCTAAATCACATATTGTCATTCGTTCTGGCTATCACAATCAGTTTCCAATATGTGCAGCATTTCCAATTTGAACTGTCATGAAAGGATTTGCAATTATCTCAGGTTTCACAATCTGAAAGTTGTTCTTTTTTTCTTTATTTGTTTAATTTTTATGAATTCACGGGAATAAATCAATGTTTATCCAGAAGATTGTTGAAGAAGTTGTGCATAGACTAAACCAAACATACTTGAACGTAGCCATTACCCTGTTGGAATAAATTCTTGGGTTGAAAAAAGGCAATCCCTATTATGCATCGGTTTAGAAGATGTTCACATGATTGGCATTTGTGGAATGGGAAAAACAACCATCGCAAAAGCTATATATAACCAAGTCTTTCATCTATTTGAAGGTAGTTGCTTTATCGTTGATGTGAGAGAAGTTGCTCAAAGATTCAACAGACTTGTTGATTTACAGAAAGAACTTCTTTCAAAAGTTCTAAAGAAAAAGTGCATCAAATATGGTAATATTGCTGAAGGGGTTAATCTGATACGCAAAAGATTGTAGGCAAGAAGAGTCTTCGTCATCACAGGATGGCGTGGATCAACTAATCCAATTAAACACATTAGCTAGGAGCTATCAGTGGTTTGGTTCAGGAAGCCAGATCATCATAACTATTAGAGATAAGCATCTGTTAGATGAAATTAATGTAGACTGGAAGTACAAGATGGAAAACAAAGCACCAATCTATCATTTTTTTTTAAAAAAAAGATTTATAAGCTCATTAGTCAAACCAACAAACAAACCAATTTACTCTTAAAAAATATCTCATTAATTAATTACATATCCTTTTTAAACATTTTAATTATAATTGCTGCTTATAAGTACTTATTTATCAAACATATGAGCAACTTATAAATATTTATTATCTAAACACGTCTATATTTATCTACAACTTAATTATAAATAGATTTTTACTTATTAGCACCAGCTGCAAACACTTTAAAATAAGCTTAGCCAAACAGGCTTTTGTTGGGAGTCGAGTCGGACTGGTTATTGGCTTATTACCCATTTTCGTCGATTTTACTAAAATGCCTTTACAATTTTGATGGCTTGACTACAATGACCTCCAATAGAATTTGTTCATGTGTAGTCTATTAGCTTAAAAAGTGAACGAGCATTAAGAGCTAATAAATGCAATCTAATTTTAAAGTTTTTTTTCTAAAAAAGTGAACGAGCACCAAGAACAAGTAAATGTCATTTAATTTCAAAGATTTTTCCTATTTATGTCATGTTATGTTATTGTTATTTTTTGAATGGAATTTTAGTTGCATACAAAGTAATTTCGTACGAAATTTGTAGTAAATTGTTATTCTAATATGAAATCTTAATTGTGTCCATTAATAAAACTGGTACTATATTTCTTTGTTACATTTAATTTATTTTGTTGTAAATGGATTTGTTATAATTTATATTTATTCTTATTTGCAATTTATAAATTATATTTGTCTGTCTGAATTTATGTAGTCTCGAAGACATGTTCTTAATGTAATTTTCTGCATATGACATTTGACAAGTTGCAAAAGACATAATGTGTATTCAACATTAATATTTGATGTCATGCTAAATAATGTTTATATGTTGTATTGTAAATACTTATTTATCATAGTTGGGGTTGAATGTTGTTTTGTATGATTGCTTACTCAAAAATGTTTTTCAATTTTCGTATGCGATACGGATATATTCTATTTATCCAAGTATATTAGTTGTATAACTTAAAATTTTATCCCATGTATCGAACAGGCTAAAAACCACTATCTAATATTGTTTAAGTTCACAACTATATATATATATATATATATATATATATATATATATATATATAAGCTTCCTAGGAATTGATTCTAAAAGTTTAAAAAAAATTAAAACAAACTCGCAAAGCTTACGCCAAAAACGTGAAACTTTATTATTTATTATTATGAAGGAATAGTAAACAAATTAAATTTTTTAAATTTTTTAATAATTTATTTATAATATTGATCTATAAATATAAGTTGATTTATATAAATAATAAACAAATATTATTTTTAACCAAATAGTAATATAATTAATTTTTAAGATATTAAATGAATGAGATAATAATTTAACTATATTACTTGATAACATCAAATTTATGTTGACTCATTGCATGGGTCAAGCACCAGTGTATATATGTATATCTAATTTATTGTACCTAATACCCACCAATTACATCATGTCAACTATCGTATGTCTCGAAAGTAGAAATATAAAGTAATTACAAATATCCATGAGCAAACGCATTGTGTCAGTATTAAAGGGGAGAGAGTTTAATAAAGAAAAAGAAACGATGATATTATAAATGAAAGGAGAAGAAATGATTAAATTTTGTTTAGATTGAAAAAAAAATTTCAAAAAAAAAGTTTATAAAGGATTGTAGTTTTTTCTTGTTTGGATTGAAAGGAAATGAAAGGAAGGGATAAATTTTATATTTAAATAGACTTTTATACCCTTTATTACTTTTATGTTTAAATATAAAATAAAGGATAAAAATGTCATTACAATTACAAAAATCCTCTCCCTCCATTTCCTCCCAATTTGGAAAACAAAAGTTTGTCATTGGTAATTATTATAAATGGCAAATGATCGACGACAAAGACATGAAGACCCAAATCAATGAGTACCATAAACTGATAGAGGATCTCAAGTTAGAAAAGATCATTCTGTTAGAAAAATTTGTAGCTGGTATCCTGATAGAAAAGCTGCATCAATCCTGAAATGATTACAAACAAATCTCAAGCACAAACACAAGCAACTATCCCTTGCTAATTTGGTTACTCACATCATTATAGAAGATACTATCAGGAAGGAGTCCACTGCTACCAAAGGGAAGGAGATCACCACAAAAGCTAATCTTGTACAAGACAACAAGCTGCATGGAAAGCCAAATAAAAGGTATGAAAAGAAAAATAATTACAAGCTCAAAACTAATAATGAAACCTTCAAAAAGAAAAAAAGGTCACTGCTATGTTTGTGGCAAACCTGGACACCATGCACCTCAATGCAAACAAAGAAAGAGGAAAAATGACAATCCTGCTAAACCAAATGCAAAATTGGTTGAAGTAGATGACATTATTGCTGCAGTTATTTCTCAAGTAAATATTGAGGCTAGTGTGAAAGATTGGTTGATAGACTCTAGTGTTTTGTGCCAATAAAAATGATTTTGTGTCTTACTCCCAACTAAACGAGGGAGAAGAATTCTATTTATCTTAGTGACTTAAAGACTACTCCAATTCTAGGGAAAGGAAAAGTTCTTCTCAAACTCACATCTGGAAAAACTCTGGCATTGCATGAGGTGTTACATATTCCTAACATTCGAACCAATATGGTTTCTGCGGGGTTGTTAGGAAAGGTTGGAATGAAGGTTTCTTTTGAATTTGTTAAGGTCGTGTTGACCAAAAATAATGTTTTTGTGGGAAAAGGTTATTGTAATCATAGTTTATTTGTACTAAATGTTTCCCAAGTGATGAATGAGAATGTTGGTTCTTCTGCTTATTTGATTGATTCTTGTAATTTATGGCATGCTAAATTGGCACATGTTAGTTTATCTTATATCAAGAAAATGAAATCTATTGGTCTTATTTCTAATATCCATTCTTCTAGCATAAACAAATGTGAAATATGTGCTGAATATGAGCAAACCAAAAAAATCTTGTGCTTCTATCTTTAAGGAATCTGAGTTACTCAATCTAATTCACACTGATCTGGGAGACTTAAAACAAACTATGACTAAAGGAGGCAAAAGATATTATGTAACTTTTATATATGACTTTTCTAGATATACAAAAGAATATTTGTTGAGAAATAAAGATGAAGCCTTTGACATGTTTCTGATATATAAATCTGAAGTAGAAATCAATTGAATAAAAAGATAAAAAGAGTTAGATTGGATAGAGATGGTGAATATGTGTTGCTAAATGAATATTGTGAACAGGAATGAATAATTCATGAGATCACACCTCTCTACTCACTTGAGTCAAATGGCATAGCTGAAAGGAAAAATAGAACCTTGAAAGAAATAATGAACTACATTCTTGTTAGTTCTAATGCACCTGATAATCTTTGGAGTGAAGCTATTTTGTCTGCACGTCATTTATAAAATAGAATACCATATAAGAAAACTGGTAAAACCCCTTATGAGTTATGGAAATGTTATTCTCCCAATTTAAAATATTTGGAAGTGTGGGAGCGTCTTGCTAAGGTTATGTTACCTGATCATAGGAAAAGGAAGATAGGATCTAAAACAACTAGTGGCATGTTCATTGGGTATGCTAACAATAGTGTTGCTTATAGATTTCTTGTAATCAAAAGTGATGTGATTGAGTGCATACTATTGTTGAAACAAAAAATGCTGAAATTTTTTAGAATATCTTTCCTTTGAAAATTGATAATATTTCTCACGCACCTATTATTCAAAATGATTTTGGAAATGACAATTTGAGAAAAAGTGAGAGACCAGGAAAAGAAAATTCTTTATGTAATGACTTTTACACTTTTCTTGTAGAGGATGATCCTCTAACTTTTTCTAATAAAATTTCTTCTTCTAGTGCACTATTTTGGAAAGAAGCCATTAAAATTGAAATGGATTCAATATTACGAAATAATATTTGAAAATTAGTAGATTTACCTCCAGGAGCTAAACCTATTGGTTGCAAATGGATTTTTAAAAGGAAACTAAATCCTAATGGTTCTATAGATAGATATAAAGCTAGACTTGTTGCAAAAGGATTTACTCAAAAACAAAATATTAATTATTTTGATACGTATGCTCTTGTAACGAGAATTTCCTCTATTCATATTTTAATCGCTTTGGCTTCTATCCTCAATCTTTTTATCCATCAAATGGATGTTAAAACTTCATTTTTAAACGTTAACTTAGAAGAAGAAATTCACATAGAGCAACCTGAGGGTTGTGTGGTTGCTAGACAAGAAAATAAAGTTTGTAAACTACTAAAGTCATTATATGGTCTAAAGCAAGCACCAAAATAGTGGCATGATGATCAAGTTTTGTTATGTGATGGCTTTTCATTTGTTGAGGTATATAAATGTGTTTATACAAAACTTGATAATGGTGATTGTGTGATTATATGCCTTTATGTGGATGCAATATCTTTGGATCTAGCTTTGATATAATATAAAGAACTAAAAGTTTTTTGTCTTCTAATTTTGATATGAAAGACATGGGAGAGGCTAGTGTCATCTTAGGCATAAAAATAGTATAAAATGATAGTGGTATAATGTTAAATCACGGTCATTATTTGGAAAAAATTCTTAAAAGGTTTAATAATTTTGATGTGGTACCTATAAGCACTTCTTATGATGCTAATAGCCAATTGAAAAAGAATAAAAGAGATGTTTTCTCTCAAAATACATATGCACAAATAATTGAGTCTAATGCATTTAAAGAAAACCATTAAGGATAGGATACAGAAAATAAAATAACACATAATAATTTATTATAGAGAAAAAGTTAAGACACAAAGATAGACTAAAGAAAAAATTAGGATAGGATAAAAAAATAATGTAAGGCAGGATAAGAAAAAAACGTTAAGCACTACTTAAAATAATGTTTCACAAAAGTTACTTGAAACATTAAAAGTTGCCTCATACACTTTATGAAATACTATTTTACCGAATAATAATAACTAGAACAAATAGCAATTAAACTCAATCAAACACTAAAATTACTTCAAATTTTTTTAAGGTGTTGCCGAACAAGGATTAATCAAAAGTAGATTTTTACTTCTCCACAAGTTTGTTAAAATACTCGCAAGCACCTTAATATTACTAGAAGGTGCTTATGTCCTTGCTTGATTTTGTGCTAGAGCTTCCCACATGACATGAATAACTATAGTAATTATGCTTGGTATGCTTTAGGAATGATGATAGGAATGAATGGTGTTGGTTTCAAACTCAGGTTTGGTAATTAGTATATCAGAACAAGATTGAGAATGATTTATATAAAGTGGGACAAGCCATTTTGGCCCATGAGATTGTGACATTATCCCAAACTTTCCCGTCAACTCTAATTTTTACCCAAATTCCCCTAGGTACACTAATAGTGTTAGTAAAACATAAAGTCATAAGGTTTTGGGTAAATTACATCAATCGTCCCTTATCTTTGCCTCTCCTAACATTCCTAGCCCTTATCTTTTATTTGTGACAAGTTACTCTCATAAATAATATTTTTGTGTCGCTGTTAGTCCCAACTTGATTTTCTGCTAGAAAAACACGTTAAATATCACATGTGTCTCACGTGCTAAGGTTAATATTGTCCAAACATATTAAAATTTATTTTCCAAAGTGTAAATTACACCAATCATCCTTTATCTTTCATTTGATATATATTAGTCACATAACCAATAGTTTTGTGTCGATGTTAGTCCCAACTTGATTTTTCATTAAAAAATAACAAAAAATATCACGAGCACCTTACATGGATGGCATTTTTGCTTTTTGCCCAAGGCCAATATCATCCAAACACATTAAAGCCTATTTGCCAAACCAAAAAAGGAAGACTTGGAAAACTCTTTATAGATTTTGATCAGTTTTAGATTCTCAAACACAAGATGTCCCTTCACCTTCCACTACCTCAAACACCTTTGCACCCTTACACTTCTATGGCATCGTCTCTATCTCAACCTTTATTTCCTCCGAGGCTCTGACTTATACGCTGGCCACTATCAACACACTCCCCTCGGCTACTTCCCCTACCTTTATTCTCGCCATAAGCGCTCTCACCCCATCATTCACCCCATTTTTTTGAACTTTTTCACTGCCTCCCTTCCCTTCCAAGTCCTTCAGCATAGCTCTCCACTAGATACTTCACCATAATATTGATATAAGGCTGTTTCCAACAATTCCCCTTTTATTTCCCTAAATTTAAGTGATTTCAACCATTTTCTTATATTTCAGGATCCTTACTTTTAGTTATGTTCCAACAACTCTCCTTTTTTTAACTAATCACTCAGTTTAAGAAATCTCTACTTTAATTTCACTCAAATAGCTCCTCTATTTCTTAAGGCCTTCTTGACCATAGTAATTTGTAGCTATGGAGATGGGGTTTGGGGATGAAAAAAACCTGTCCCATATATGGGCATTTTGGTTTGGAGTTGGAAGAACACCCAAACTTAGGGGATTAAATAGGGGAATTATTGGAGCCTATTAGCACCAACAACTTCTCTAAATATAAGGGTGTTTGTTGTTTTAGAGCTTTGTTGGAGTTCGCCTAAGATAAGAGTTAATGAGTGTTGATAGAAAGATAATCCTATCTACTTCATATAGAGCATGTGCGCGTATGTGTCTATATGTGGGTTTTCTGTAACCTAAGAATTTTTGTATTTTGTGATTTTTAAGGATTTGTTACAGTTTTTAATACATTTAGATAATATTACCATTGGCAAAAAGAAAAAAATGTGATCCGTGTGAGGTGCACGTGGTTTTTTTTGTGATTTTTTAATAAAAAATCAAGTTGGGACTAATAATGAAACAAAACTATTAATTACAGAACTAATATGTCACAAATGAAAGATAAAGGACGATTAGTGTAATTTACACTTTGGAAAATAAATTTTAATCCATTTGGACGATATTAACCTTGGCACGTGAGTGACACGTGATATTTAATGTATTTTTCTAGCGGAAAATCAAGTAGGGATTAATGGTGACACAAAAATATTAGTTATGGGACTAATTTGTCACAAATGAAAGATAAGGGCTAGAAATGTTATAAGAAGCAAAGATAAGGGACGATTAGTGTAATTTACCCAAGGTTTTATTAATCTTTTTCTTTGTATTACAAAAAATTGAAAAAAAAAAAGATAAAAACACTAATAGTAAAAAACTAGATACTAACATATAATCGTGTCTCTCGCTATAGCTTGTCACCACATGTCGTTGTTACCCATTGTTATGCAACGCCACAAGAAACAAGTAATTTGTAACTTTCTATCACACGTATATACATGCAAAACATATGTGTATATAGATGTGTAAACATATAAAGATGTATAGCTTTTTTTTTAATTTTTTGGCGGAGCAAGTTGTATAGCTTGATAACTTACAAGTTACTAGAAATTTGTGCATGTTGTAATGGTTTTAATTATATTTTTATTAAAGGAACATAACTAATATAATTTTACAAAAATAATTGAAGGGATCAAGAATTTCCTTTTTTTTCCAATAAAGTTATTGAGCTCAATTACCCAACCAAGGGTCGATACTCAATTGTCATTTTCTCTCTAATATGCATAGACAATTTACGTTATTTTTGCCAATCAAGTTTTTGTTCAATTACCAAGCCAAGATTTGATACTCAATTCTCTAATTAAGAAGTGTTCTTCACTTTAGATATTGAGAGTTAAGAATTTGTTGAATTATATTGTCAATTCCTCTGTTTACATGATCTAGATAGAGAGAAATAGGCTTACGTATATCTTCTTCTTTTTTTCCAACAAGACTGAAGCCAAAACTTTATTCCTTCTCAAAACGTATTACAAAAGAGGTGGATTCAGCCCCCAATAAAGGATCTCGGAGACGTCATTCCTTAAAACTACATATTGAGCCCTCTTAGTAAATCGAAAGTTTAAAATAGAAGCATATATACAAGGAAAAGATTTGAGGACTCCACGCCTGAAAATATTTTGCCTCAGCATCTCAGTGTATACGTTAACACCCATGAGATGATTAACAAGCCGCAGAATCAATCCTTTGCAGTGAGTAGCTGATAAAGCTTTTCACCAAAATTTACAATGGAAAATATCGAGCAAAAAATGATACCCCAAACTCCTTGGAAGATGTTGAGAACTTATGCCATGCATAACAATCAAGGAGGTAACCCCCTCTACCAAGTATCCGTTCCTTCCCAGTTGATGAAACTTTTCCTTGAACGGTTTCGACTCCAAAATACAGCATGAAACCTGCAAAGCAAATGAATGTTAAGATATAGACTCTTCTATGCCAGCCACAGCTAGCTGGGTAAAATTCCAACCTCCACTTGAAAGGAAAGAAGAGCTACAATAGAAAACACTTAAACACTATTGAAGGTTGTATATAAAAGGCATGATTCCAGGCATATGATGGGTTTGAAGGTTAAAAGGGAAAATGATGAATGTGAAGGTACAGACTAGCGCGCCCCTCCTAATAAGATCAATCAGATAATGCCCCAAGTAGCGTGCGAAGCCGTTGAAAGCACAGTCACCAAGAAATCAAGCAAGATCCCCCTCGTGTGGAATGGAAAAAATAATACCCACATCAAGAACCTATCTAGTGAAATGAAATGCTAGCAACCCACTTTGATCCACATGCACGACTCCTTTTAAGAGAGGCACCATTTTAGAGTCTGCAAGAAGAGTCAAACCTCCCACATCCATGCCCTTATTCGCTAAAATATCAGCTGGAAAGTTCCCTCTCTTAAAATGCAAGTGTGTTGAATATATTGGTTTAATATATTGATTTACTTATGTTAATTATATTTTGATGATGCCATGATTGTGCTTTACTATTTAGTACTACTATGATTGGAGTATATTGCATATAATGAAGCTAGTTGTACTCTTGAGCAAGAAAGTATTTGGAGCATGGCTATGGAGTTTTGTTCTTGAAGATTCAAGATCTTTGGAGTCTTCCTTGAAGACCTCTCACAACTTTAGTATCTTTCTCTCTTTCTTAGTCATATACTAAGTTGATCTTGGTACATAAGCAAAATGATATGAGCTCAATAACTTTGTGCATTGCATGCATTCTTCATGAATTTTGCTCATAATTCTTGTTTTTTCTACACTTGATCATCTTTTCTCCTTAATACATGCTTATATATCTTATCTATCTTCTTATTCTTATTCTTATAGGTATGCATATGCTTACACTTGCATTCAAATATCTTTTCTTGCAAAAATATAGCTTTGAAGTCCATATTTTTGCATTGTGGAGTTGCATGTACTATAGCACTTACTGTTCCATTGGTATTTGACACTTAGATGAATATATGTGCTTATATATATATACATGTATGTATGCATATGTTTGTATAATACTTGAAGTAAATGTGTATCCTAATAGAGTTTAGGCTTTACACTATAGGCATATGAGCATCACTATACATTGTATATATCCATAGGATAATAATGCATGTAAGATCCTTTTCTTGCATAAAATTTGAAAAACTTGAGATGAGTAATAGTTTGAACTAGCATTAAATGTTTTGCATGCTTGGTTGATTTAGAATTTATTGATATGATCTTAGAAGAATAGAGGCTGTCTTGAGCTAATAAACGATGCAAAAAAAACATTGGTACTGTTAATTAGATATAAAGTTATTTTTTGGTAAAAAGTTAAGTTACTTTTTCAGCTTTTTCTCCTAGTACCGGCCTACTTAAGCTGTCAACCGGCTCAGTGTGCCAATAGAACCAGTGAGCAATTTTGCTCTACTGGTTGTGCCAGGCGGTTGACCGGTATAGTGCTCCAGTATGGCTTTTTAGCTACTGGAAATACCGGACTACTAGGCGGTTGACCTGTATAGTATCCCGGCAGCCCTTTTGAGCTCTTTTAAAAATGTAACCGTTGGGAGACTTGCTTTTTGGGCTTATAAATATATCTTTCACCTCCTAACTCAAATGTAACTTGATCAAAACATATCTACATGCTCTCTAGTATTCAATACACTCTCTTTTCTACAATCTTGCTTCATTTATTACTATCTTCATTGATTGCATATCATTGGCATTCATTGATCATGTTCTTATGCTGATAAATTGCTTATCTACTTGGAACAACATGGGAAGGTTTAAATACCTTTGTGCACTTGCTCACAATAAGTTCTGGTACTTTGAACTCTCTACTATTTCACTGGGTGTGAATATTTTACTCTTGGATAGCATAGTTGTAAGGAACTCTCTACCAAAGAGTGAAGGGTTGAAATTCTCAAGTATTAGGATAATACTTATGGTCCTCGTGGTGAAACAAGGGTTGTGATGGTTGTTTTACTCTTCTATAGCGTACTAAGCAAGAAGTCGATTCACTAATGAAGTTTTCAAAACCCTAAGGAAAAACCTTAGGTAGTGGACTAAGCTCTCTGGGTTTGAACCACTCTAAATCGCTGAGTTTGATCCTCTTACCCTAAACTCTTTTCGTTTCAAATATATTTTTCATATATTGTATACGTTATTGCTTGAATTGTTTGTTAAGAGTTTTTAAGTACTTATTTGTGCAATCAATCCAATTCACCCCCTTCCCACTCTTAGATTCATTCTCTAGGCAACAGAGTGAAATGACTATCCATCTCTCCAAGCAATCTTCTGGCCTTCTCAAGGAGGTGAGCCAAATCCCAGGAGCCTCTACCATGGTCATTAACAACGGAAAAAACACCCGGAGAATCCATTTCCACCCAAAGTTTCCTACGGAAAAAACACCCGGAGAATCCATTTCCACCCAAAGTTTCCTTATGCCTTTACCCTTACACAATTGAAGACCCCCAACTATGGCCATTAGTTCCTCCTTCGTAAGCGAAACTTCTCTAAAACCCTCAAAAGAACCAAAGCAAAATGCACCTCTCCAGTCTCTAACAAGACCCCTACCTCCAGCCTTACCTTGACTATTTTTGCTGCCATCTACATTGAGTTTGAATTCCCTTTTTCCCGGCTTAATTCATCTAACCATCAATGATACTCGGGCTAGAGAAAAGCTGTAGTAAAAAAATGAAGCTTTATAAAGATCCCGTCTCCATTCACAAGGCCCGAAGAGACCAGCATTAAACAAGTTGTGAATCTGTGCTTTAACCCTCCAATAAACTCGCTTCACGCTGAATCTACCCCTGCCATGCTTCACATTGCATCTCTTTTTCTAGAGAAACCATAAGATAAAGATACGGATAAGGACACGAATATGTCCTTTACCACAATAATCACCGGAATAAAACCACGCAACAAGCCAGTGGCACACCGTACCTGATGAAGGCACCTTAACATGAAAAAAATCAGCAAACGTTTGCCAAACCTTACGTGCCATATTCCCTTCCATGAATATGTGATCCAGAGACTTACAATCGTTGCAACACACATTTTCAGGCCAAAGAGGTACCTTTTCTCTGGAGTCTCTCATCAACAGGTATCCACATCTTAAGTAATCTCCATAAAAAGAATCATACCTTAATCGGTATGGCCTTATTCCAAATATACCCAAAAGATCTCTGCACCGAACCTTGTTGTCTAATTGAGTTCCAAGCCGACTTAAGGGTGAAATTATCGTTATTAGAAAGGGACCAATAAGGAACATCACTACCTTGACCACCGACGGTAATAGTCCTAATATCACTCACCAAATGAGTTGGAACCACTTTGACTTAGCTTGCTTTCATCCCAAGCACCGTTTACTAAGATGAACTAACTGGTGCATTAGAATAGGACACATTCGGAAGAATCCGTGAGAGAGGAAGGTTCCCCATCCAAACATCATGCCAGAAAAAGTTATCACCTTTGATGAGCTTCCCTTTAACATGGTTCTCACAAGATTCCTGCACCTTCTTTAGCCGCTTCTAAACAGGCGAGTCCTGGTGTCTTAGCCTAATGATCCCAGGATGCTCACTACAACAATATTTTCCTTTAATGAATCTCACTCAAAGGTAGCCAGATGTTCTGAGTCTCCACCAGAGTTTCATGCCCATAGCCGCGTTCATATCCTCTAACGGTCGAATATTAAGGCCTTCCTCAATTTTCGGGGCATAAACTTTTGCTCCAGAGGCCCAATGAAATCTTTTCTGCTCCCTCGTGTCTCCGTAAAGAAAACCATTGAACATTCTTTCAATCCGACTCAGAACCTCAATTGGAGCCTTTATAACATGAAGGAGATGAATAGGCATCGTTGTTAGAATACTCTTAATGAGAACAATTTGTCCACCAGAGGAGAGAACCTTACACTCCCAGCCATTAATGCGTTCCGTATCCTTTGAACCAAATCATCAAAAGGATAACTTTCTTATGCCCTTTAGAAGAGGGACACCTAGGTAACGGATCGGGAGATGCTGCCGTCTGAAACCTGTGACTCATGGAATAATCTCAATCCTATCATGAAGAGATTTTGTCGGCACAATAAAACCACTTTGAGCTTGATTAACTTTTTGCCCCGAGGCCTTCTCATAAACATTAACAAAAAATCAGCACATCATCCGCAAAAGGCTAAGTGGGTCACTCTGACCTTTAACCTACTTCCCTCTCAATAAACTGTTGATAGTTTCATGATTATACCCTTTTAATTATTTTTGTGTAAAAATCAGTTTATTTCATGCACTTGCTGGATAGATGAATGATTTTTGGGTTCGTTTTTCAAAGATACAAAATAAAGACAATAAAACTAATGTAATAATGGTAATTATCTATTTAGAATTATTTTGGTTTTTTCCTATTCAATTTTTTTACTAAAATTTCCATGTGATTTGTTATTCTTATTACTATACATATTTTAATTGATTTTTGTTTATAAAAGTTAGTTCCATTTTCAATTCCCTTTGCTCTTTTCTCCCTTAGATCTATGGTGCTCTTTTTAAGCCAATTTTTACCGACTTTGCACTCTAAAAACATAATGATTCAACCATATTATACATCCAAATTTCAACCGCCAACAAACCATTTCTACTTTACTTAAAGCAACCAATTATCACTCGCTTACACACACACACACACACACATATATATATAAATATATGAACTTAGAAATTATATCTCATATATAAAAATACATAAAATATGTAAATAAAAGGCAGCTGCAAAGATCGTCAAGGAGTTCTTTAAGTGAAAGGCTCTTCTTGGAAGACATGCTTGAAGATTGAGGAAGCCCTGACATCTATTTTTAAATATTTTTTATAATTTTTTATTTATTTGTCAATTTTTATTTGTCAATTTTATATAGGTGTAGTATATATAGAGAAAGAATTGCATTCCAACAAAGCAGAAAACGTTGTATACTTGGAAATCTATCAAAATTTGTCATAGGTTATTGTTTTGTTTCAGTAATATACTCTCCTTACTTATATATTATATATTTTACCTAATACAATATTCCATTATTGTAAATATCAGTATTCTTAATGTCTTAACTTGTATACAAATCCACATTTATTTAATTCTTAAAATATAATTTGATTGCAATGTTTAGTAATATAAAAAAACTCTATTTTTTTAAAAAAAACCAATTATATATTTCGTAACCTGTGAACAGCACAGGTATTAGACTAGTTATATTATAAAAGAGACTCCATGCTTATTTTAATTATGCCATGTGGCATCATGTGTTTCAATCTTTTTTTGGACTAGAGAAAAAGTTTCCTCTGTCAAAATTATTTTTTAAACTAATCAATTTATTTTCTAAATAGGCAAATACGTTTGAGTATTATTTTTGGTCAATAAAAAATTATTTTTTAAACCAATTTTTCTCACTATATATATATATATATATATATATATATATATATCTCCCAAGCAGTTTTTTCCCACCTAAAAAATCCCTTATCTAAAATAATTTCCTTATCTAATGAGTTATGTTTTCCAATTATATTTTATATGGCATAATTTAATTCAAATCATTATATAAACTTTGTATACAAATTAGCTATTGATAATAAATTTCTTATTTTGAGTAAGATTGATTATATAGAGTCACATAATTAATTGTCTTCACGTCAAAATTTTTGCACGTGCATAATTGAAACACTCAAACTTAAAAATACACAAATTCAAAAAATATTTTCTTAATATAAATGTTGTCATGTGTGTGTAGGCAAATTATAGTAAACTATATTCCATGTTCAATTGGTAAATGCCTATGCAACTATTTGCTCAATTTTTTATAAAAAATAAGAATGCTAATTTCTTAAAATATTAGACTTGAAAAACAACAAATAATTTTCTCGAAGTAAACATGGTATTTTCTTCATTAAAAATTATTCTTTGTTCTTTTTCTTCAGATTTATTCTCATGCAAGCTTGATTTGGCAATGTCGTTGATTGTTTTAACTGAATCGATGTTCGCGGTTTATAATTTTATAAAACTAAAATTGCCCAAAATAATAGAAAAGTTGTCAGTTTCGTTTAGAGCATTTTTTGAGCAGCTTTGGGCAGTTTGGGTGGTTTCAAAATTTGGTTATTTCATATTTAGCTATGCAACATAATCATATTAATCCAATAATAATTTCCTAAACCTAACAACAATTACAAACCTAGTAGTTCAATCTTTCAAAATTCTTTTAACTATCAACTGCTTTATCTTATTTTATTTATTTATTATTTTGTTTGGTGTATAAACATAAAGACTCAAGTTTGTAGAGAAAATTGTAAGAGTGAAAAATAGAGACTAAGAAAGTGGCACTGTCAAGGTATGCTTAAAAGTAAGAAACCCTAAGTGCATGTCATTAACTATATATACTTTTCAAATTATTAAAAATTAAAATAGTGTGTGTATATATAAATTTAGTGGGCAGTTCAGTTTGGACACTGTCTTTGACTCCTTAAATCGAAAACCAAAATGCTAGTGTTTGGTTTTTAAAAATTAAAACCATGACCGATTAAACCATTTTAAAAGCCACTAATTTACTGTCAATTTAATTCGACCTATATAGTTTTTTTTCAATTTTGCGGTTTTATGTTCTCGCCTACCATGAAGCAAATTAGTGATGTTGCATCAGTCAATAACAATTTGAAGAGAGGAAGCGGCCCATAGCCAAGATACCCATGGGGAAAGAAGTAGCAAATGCTCATATCTATATTTTATATAAAATAAAATTGGGTATACATATTGTTCTAATTCCACATGTCCTAATCCTATTAATTCTTTTTCTTCCGAAAATGAGCTAAAGACTAATAAATATGTTGTTTCTCTTCTATTGCTTTCCTGTCTTTCTTCTAGATCAGATCATTTTCTGATTTTACTTTTCAATTTAAATGTTCTATTTAACAGCTACAAATCTTTCATAAAATAAAATATATTACTAGAAAAATTACCAAAAATTAAAATTTGCAAATATATATATTTATATCTTATCCTCGAAAATCATATAAGTATTCATGTTTATCTTTTAATGGTAAATATCCTAATACTGTCAATTTTTACCCTCCAAAACCAATTAAACTTCAATAAATATATTA
This sequence comes from Cordia subcordata, assembly GCA_028554755.1. Lineage (NCBI taxonomy): Eukaryota > Viridiplantae > Streptophyta > Magnoliopsida > Boraginales > Cordiaceae > Cordia > Cordia subcordata. The sequence continues at coordinate 7,997,092 of JAPTOF010000010.1, read as the reverse complement.
TCAGTCTTCTATTGCTTTTCTTTTCTCATATTAGATCTTTTTTATTTTAATTTCCCAGTTTAGACCTTTTATTCAAGCATTGAAAATCTCTCATAAAAATTATTATAACTCAAAACTTATTAAAAATTAAATTTACAAAATTTATATTTATTTTTGCATAAAATATAAAAAATAGTTATTAATAATAAATAAAAACATTAAAAATGCACTCTCTCTATCGCTTGGGTTATAATCTAGTATTTAGCATTCCAATGTCTATAGTCAAAAAATCAAAGTCTATTGGTCCGAAGACTTGATGGACCTAAAGAGAAATTTCACCAAATAAAACTGCTGACCGGATTGACCAATAACAAAATAACGAAACAATAGTAATCAAGCATATCCTGCTTATCCTTGTAGGAGAAAATAATTTTGTCTAATTTAGCCGTTAAAATTTCTTATGTCACTGTGAAAATAAAAGTTCAAATCTCCTTAGCAAAACTTTGTAATGTTTGTTAAAACCCACATCAATAATTATAACTTTAGGTGTAGATAATTCCTTCATATCTTATTTATTCGTAACAAAATATTTTCTTCATGGAAAACATGGTTTTTGTGGGAGAGGTTCTATTTCACCAATGGAGTCACAAGTATCTAACATATTCATACCTAAAGATTTCTCGCAAAGTGGTGACGAATCATATAACTTGAACAAATCTTTCCATTTTACAAGTCGATCAAATCAATTCATTTGTAGAACTATTTACTCGATCGTAGACATTTCTCAAATATTGAGATTAAGAGATAACTAAAGTGGTTGAGATAGTCTCAACCTAGGAGTAGATCCTAGGTTCGAATCCCATAGAAGTGGGGGGTTTCCAAAGAAAAAAAGGAAAAAAAATGAAAAAAAAAAAGACATTTCTGAAACACCTCTCATGGAGGGGGCAAATGGTCAAAGAATCCAGTTTTATCTCATTGTCTTGCTCAGTTGACTTTGTTAACCGATGGCCTGTAGGGATGAGGTTGGATTTCTTTCGTTTAATAGGGGCATGAATGGTGCCAAAAATTTATCTTGTGTCAAGCACAAGATAGAGGTAAAGGCAAGAGTTTTTCTAACAAGTGTCAGGTAGAGTTAGCAAACTCCACCCTCCATTGCCAACGCAACATAAAACTACAGTAATGGTGTTATTTACTCTAATTATATTAGTTAACGAAACACATGCATATTGGGTGAATTTGTTTTAAGTAGGCATAATTACTCCCAATACGTCTTGTTGATACAATGTCGTTGCCTCCAACAAATAAATTTCTTCGCAATTAGATGTTCGCGTGCCTCACTCTTACCCCTGTGATTATTATACATATATTTGATTATGACTAGAAAATATAATAAATCACGTTAAGCATGGTCATATTTATATACTATATAAAATAAAATTGGCTATACTTATTCTTTTAATTCCACGTGTCCTAATCCTATTAATTCTTTTTTCGAGAACGAGTTAAATATCAAATATGTTATTTCTCTTCTATTGCTTTTTTGTTTTTTTATTTTTCAATTTAAATGTTAAATTTCATTAATGTAGATTGTAAAATAAAATATAATTACTATAGACAATTTACAAAAATATATTCATATCTTTATCTCGAAGATCATATAAAGTATAGTTCATCTTTATCTTTTAATGCCAAATATACTAAATCTATCAAATCCCCCCCCCCCCCCCGCAAAAAAAAAAGCAAAAAAACATATGAATTGAACTTCAATAAATATATTATTAATCTCCTATTGCTTTTCTCTTCTCATATTAGAACTTTTTGTAATTTTAGTTTCCCAATTTAGCACTCATTTGGATGGTTTTTTAGAAGTCTTTTTTTAGAAAAGCTTTTGGAGAAAACTTTTTTGAGAAATTAGAAATTTTAACTTCTAAAAAAGTTGTATTTTGTTATGAATGATATGGATATTCATGATCCATAAAGTATTATTGGGTTATGACCGAAATCCAAACCCAAAAAAATAAGGGTAAAATACACTAGACCTCCCTATAGTCTATCGTAAATGTGCAATATACCCCTATAATGTCAAAAGTTCCACAGCAGATCTCTGTGGTGAGTAAAAGTTCCACACATACCCATTACTGTTTACATCATTCTTAACAGTGTTAAAATTTACATTAAAAAAGACGTTAATAGCCTTACTCTACTAGTTCAATTTTTCACCATCATCATCATCGTTAGCATCCTCATCGTCATCGACGTCGTCATCATCATCATCTATTATTATTATTTTTTTATTTTGAATTAAAAATTTTTGATAGACAAATATTTTTAACTTATTTTTCTATCTTATCAGACATTAAATACTTAAAAAATATTTTTACAATATTTAGCAAATTGTAGAAATCTAAAAATTACATTTCTTTGTTGCTTTTATTTATTTGCATAGAAATCTCAATTTTGTGTTTTTGATATTTGGAACAAATGACCTTTTTCTATTTATTGAGCATTGGTTTTGGTTGGCTGAAAAAATTAACATGTCACGAAATAAGTCCTAATTAATCTACAAATATAATCAAATACTCAATTCGATAATAGCTACATCGTTAAAGCTCAAATCTAGCCAAACCAATGAGGTCAAAGCTTTAACATTTTCGACCATTAATGATCCATTTGTTTGGAAAAAAAATATTTCTTAAAATATATTAAAAAATATTTTTTAAGTATTTTGTGTTTGATAACACAAAAAAATAAATTAATTTTCAATCAAAAAAATTTAATTGAAAATAAAATTACAATAATAATAATAATAATAATAATAAAAGAAAATTGAACAAATGGGCTAAGACTATTAGTGTCTTTTTTATGTAAATTTTAACATCGTTAGAAAGGACATAATCAAAAAGGACCACGCGTAAAACTTTTATTTACCACATAAGTTAGTTGTGAGACTTTTGGCACCACAAGGGTGTATTGTGTACTTATTATAAACTACAAGGAGGTCTGATGCATTTTACCCAGAAAACAAAACCCTGAAAATGTTGTAAAAGAAAATTCTTGGAGAGTAAGATACTGTATTCTTATAAATACGGGCTCGTATATTGTAATTATATAAACATCAAGATCAAAAAACCATTATTCTTTCATTCTTGTCTCTTATCAGAGTTTCAACTTTTTTTTTTTAAACTAAATTTAATAGTTATTAAAAAAAGATATTTTTTTTTTTAATGGGGAAAAAGGAAAGAGTCATTCCAATCAGACTTTTAAACCCTTTATTCAATTATCGAAAATCTCTCAGAAAAAAATAGTCATTTCCGTGTCATAGTCTAGTGACCACAACCGTCAATGCATCTCAGAGTCTCTTGTCAAAGCAGGAGGATCCGAAGACATTATGAACCTAAAGAAAAATGCTTACAGGATTGACCAAGAAAATAATAATCTTTTTCGGGTCAATCACTCTGTAGCACTAGTCTCGCCGACAAATTTGAAGTCTAAGTTAATACCAGAACGATAGTAATCAAGCATACTCTGCTTATGATGCCTTGAAGGAGAAAATTGCCAAGTAACTGAATTGCTTTCGCAGATAAGCCAAATCACCATGACAGACAATAAAACAAATCAACAAAGTCTGCAAAAATTATTCGATAAGAACAAAAAGAAGTGCATCTATCGTTTGGGAAATCTCTAAGTCTACCCTTATTTCAAGTCCCATAGCATCACGTCGATTTCGCATTCACAACCACGCCCAACCCACAACATAGTTGTGGTACCAGTTTGTTGTGAATTTGAGATGTTAGAATGGAGAACAAAATGCGAGAAAGATAAAACCATGAACACCAATATTTAACATGGTTCAGCCATTTCCGTCCATTCACAGACAGACAAGAGAATTCCACTATAACACAAAGCAAAGACATAACAGAGAGAGGGCTCAAACTTGAGAGCCCTTGCCCCTCCTCTCCCACTCAAGGTCTCAATCTCTGTTTCACACTGTCTCTCTATCTCACACCAAATGCCATAGGCAAAACCCCTCTCTATAAAGTACAATAGACAACAAATATAACAGTATTATGAATATAATAGTATTATGACAATAACAAGACTAAAGATATGGCAAAACAACAAATAAGACAAGCTTTCTCATATTCCTTAGATATCAGTTAAAATACAGGCCAAACTTCACATAAGAAATGCCTCTTCATCTTTTTGTTCAGATTTATTCCCATGTAAAGTTGATTTGTTAACGTTGTCACCATATAGCCAAAAGCAGCATCGTATTTTGCTCGTGTGATTTAGGCAATAGGTAACTTTTGGCCCCAGCACTAGAAGATTTATTCGTAAGAGAAGAGAATGAACGAGTATAAATGTGAATTTGTTTTAAGAAGGCATAATTATTCGCAATTCATCTTGTTGATACAATTTCATTGCCTCCAGCAAATAAATTTCTTCGCAATTAGATGTTCGCATGCCTCACTCTCACCCTTGTGATCATTATACACATATTTCATTATGACTAGAAAATATGATAAATCACGCTATGCATGGTCATATCTATATATTGTATGAAATAAAATTAGTTATACTTAATTCTTTCAATTCCTCATGTCCTACTCCTGTTAATTCTTTTTCTTTCAAAAATGAGTTAAGTACCAATAAATATGTTATTTCTCTTTTTTTGTTTTTCTTTTTTTTTTTCCTCCCTTTTAGACCATGTCATTTTCTAATTGAATAAATTGTATATTATCCCCTGTACTCTAATCTACGTGCACCATATCTCCCTATAGTATTAACACCAGCTAATTATCCCTTTGTACTCTAACATATGTACATCATACCCTCTGTAGTATTAAAACTAGTTAATTATTCCCTGAAATTCTTAAAAGTGTGCAAAATGCTCCCCTGAAATTTTTAAAAGTGTACAAAATACCCCTCAAATATATAACGACAAGGAGGTATTTTGCATACTTTTAAAAAACTTCAGGTGATAATTAGCTAGTTTTGATACTACAAGAGGTAAAGTGCACATGGAGGTAATTAACTAATTCTGATACTACAGGAGGGTAGAGTGCACATAAATCAAAGTAGAAAAAAGGTAATATGTAATTTACTCTTTTTAATTTTATTTTTTCAATTTAAATGTTATATTTCATTAATGTAGATCTCTCATAAAATAAAATATAATTACTATAGAAAATTTACCAAAAATCAACGTATACAAAAAATATATTCATATCTTAATCTCGATAAAGTATGGTTCATGTTTATCTTATAAAGCCAAATATCCTAATTCTATCAATTATCCCGGCCCCCAACCCCAAAAAAAAAGAAAAAAGAAAAAAGCAAATGAATTAAACTTCAATAAGAAGATTATTAATCTTCTATTGCTTTTCTCTTCTCATATTAGATGTTGTCTGATTTTAGTTTCCCAATTTAGCACTCACTTCGAAGGCTTTCTGTAGAAGTCTTTTTTAAACAACTTTTGGAGAAAACTTTATTTTTTTTTGATAAGTTAAAATTTTTGGTTTCTTAAAAAAAGTACATTTGTATTTTTTAGAGTTTTAATTTTTTGAAAGCCAAGCCAAATAGTTATTGCAAAAAGAATACACTTTTTTTAGAAAAATAAATTACTTTCTGAGGAAAATAAATACTCTTTCTGAAAAAAAAAAAAAAAGTCAATCCAAATAGACATTTAAGCCTTTTATTCAATTATTGAAAGTGTTTCAAAAAAAAAAAAAAAGATTGAAAAACTATGAAAATTAAATTTATAAAACATTATATTTTATTCTCGCATAAAATATAAAAATTAATGATTAATAATACATAAAAACGTTAATATGCACGTTCTCCTATACTTCAATGCATCTCTCACTCTCTTGTTAAAGGAGGGTCCGAAGACATTATGAACCTAAAGAAAAATGCTTACAGGATTGACCATGAAAACAGTGATCTTTTTCGTGTCAATCACTCTGTACCACTAGTCCCGCTGACGAATTTGAATTGCTTATGATGCCTGTAGAAGAAAGTTGCTAAGTTATTGAATTTCTTTAACAAAAGAAAGAAATGCATCACTCATTTGGGAAATCTCTAAGTCAACTACGCTTACTTTCAACTCCCAAAGCGTCACGTCGATTTCGTGTGACGTGTATCATCAGTTACTCTTTCAAGTTTTCTCTTGCATGCAGAATGTAATTGTATTGACTAATTCTTCAGTAGACAAGTCTATAGCATCCTGCAGCCAGTCTATGAACAAAGAATGAAAATTTTTTGTAACTAAAACAAGAGTTTATATATAGTTAAGATATTTCTGCAAACCATAATAGTTTATCAGACATATCCTATATCCAACCTCCAACAGCTGCCATTCATCTAAAGGACTTGCACCATTAGTGCACTCTTCCCTTGATACTAATTCATGGCCGATAAAGGTGCCCTGGACAATGTTCCTGTGTCCTCAACTACTCGCTGGAGTTACGATGTTTTTCTTAGCTTTAGGGGGGAGGATACACGCAGGAACTTTGTCAACCATTTATATATTTCTTTAGTTCAGGCTCATTTATACACCTTTAGGGATGATGAAGGGTTGCCAAGAGGAAAAGAAATTTCAGCTGAACTTCGGAAAGCAATCGAGGAGTCCAGATCTTCTATTGTAATTTTCTCAAAAAATTATGCTTCATCCAGATGGTGCCTTGATGAGCTTGTTGAGATCCTCAACTGCAAAAAGGCTAAAGGGCAATTAGTCCTTCCTATATTTTACGACATTGATCCATCTGATGTACGTAAACAGAGCGGCAGTGTGGCAGAAGCATTAGCTGAGCATGGAAAGCATTTAGGAAATGAAGTGGAGAAGATTGTAAAGTGGAGAAAGGCACTAACTGAAGCCGCAAATCTATCAGGATGGGATATATGTGATGTTGAAAATGGGTAATATATCTTTGCTGGATTTCCTTTTCCTTAAAATTTAGATTATGTCTTTTTTGCAAAATAAATGTGCATGTTGGTCAAAAATACATAATAAGATTACTAGAAGGTGTATTTGTCCTTGCTTAATCTTATGATATCTGAATCACATAATGTCATTCACAATGGCTGTCATAATTAGTTCCCAATATATGCAATATTTCCACTTTGAATTGCTAAAAAGATTTGCAATGATCTCAAATTTCACCAAATGAAAGCATTCTTTCAATTTTATTTTTTGATGTATTCACAGGAATAAATCAACGTTTATCCAGAAGATAATTGAAGAAGTTGTACGTAGACTAAACCATACGTACTTGGACGTTGCTGTCTACCCCGTTGGAATAGATTCTCGTGCTGAAGAAGTACTGTCACTATTAGACATTGGTTCAAAAGATGTCCGCATGATTGGCATTTGTGGAATGGGCGGAATAGGGAAAACAACTATTGCAAAAGCTATATATAACAAAGTCTTTCATCTATTTGAAGGTTATTGTTTTCTTGCAGATGTTAGAGAAGTTGCAGAAAGTTCCAATGGACTTGTGGTTTTACAAAAGGAGCTTCTTTCAAAAGTTCTAAAGAGAGAGTGTAATATGTTTGGCAGTGCTGCTGAAGGAGTTAATCTCATAAACAAAAGATTGCAAGCCAAAAGGGTCTTCATCGTCATAGACGATGCGGATCAACTAATCCAATTAAACACATTAGCAAGGAGTTGTGAGCGGTTTGGTTCAGGAAGTCGAATCATTATAACGACTAGAGATGAGCACTTGCTAGATGAAGTTAAAGTACACCGGAAGTATAAGGTGAATGAATTGGCTGCAGATGAATCTCTAGAGTTATTCAGTTGGCATGCTTTTAGAAAAACTTCCCCAACAGAAGAATATAAGGTGCTCTCATGTGACATTGTAAGCTACACTAGAGGGCTTCCCTTAGCTCTTGAAATTTTGGGCTCCCATTTATTTGGAAGAACTGTGCTAATATGGGAAAGCACAATTAAAAAATTGCAACAAATCCCTGAGAATCAAATTCAAGAAAAGCTCAAAATAAGTTTTGATGGCCTAGATGATGAAGCAAAACAAACCTTTCTTGATATTGCTTGCTTTTTCATAGGAATGGAGGAAGAGTATGTCATCAAGATATTAGACAGTCGTGGCTTCTACCCTAGAATTGCAATTAGCGTCCTAACAAGCAGATTCCTACTGAATGTAGATAAAGGCAATAAGTTGAGGATGCACGACCTTGTTCGAGATATGGGAAGGGATATCATTCGCCAGGAGTCTCCTAATGAGCCAGGAAAACGCAGCAGATTATGGTTCCATGAAGATGTATGTAATACACTAGCAAAACACAAGGTATAATGTTATATTTGGCTTTTAGCATTTTCAATCTTTATTTCTTCTGTTGATTTAGGTACACATGGCATGATAGTTCTAACATAATCTTGCACTTGAGTGTAACCTTGGACAGTCATACAAATACTTGTATGTCACCAAATTTTATCACTAAATTGTCTCTGCTTTTCCTTTGTCTTTGGAAAACTAGGGAACTGGAGCAATTGAAGGCATATCCTTGGTCCGACCAGAGTTACATGATAAACAATTTAGTACAGAAGCACTTTCTAAGATGGATAATCTGCAAATTCTTAAAATTAATCATGTCAATCTTCATGGAAGTTATAGCCTTCTATCTAAGGAACTAAGGTGGCTCTATTGGCAGCACTGCCCTTTAACATGCTTCCTCACAAGTTTCAATTAGAAAATTTGGTTGCTTTAGATATGCAGCATAGCAACTGCAAGGAGGTCTGGCAGGGTAAAAAGGTATATCATCTTTTAAATGTCTGAGATTTCAAATAAACATCTTTGTACCTATTATGCACTCCAAGAATGGACAAAATATCTTCTCGTTTTTTGTTCATGACAGGTCTTGGCTAACTTGATGATCCTAGATCTTAGTCATTCACATTCTCTTACCAAAACTCCAGACTTCACTGGAGCACCTTTAATTGAGAAATTACTACTTGAAGCTTGTAGAAGTTTGAGAAAGATTCACCATTCAATTGGAGTCCTGAACAGACTCGTTCATTTGAATCTCAAAGACTGCAGCAAACTAAGGCATCTTCCCAATAGCATTTGCAGGGTAAAAGCTCTTGAATATTTAAATCTCACTGGTTGCACAGAACTAAACGAATTGCCCAAGGACATGGGATATATGGAGGGCTTGAAAGATCTTCTTGCAGGTGGAACAGCTATTAAGAGACTGCCCTATTCAATTGGATTTCTAAAGAATCTCAAGAATGTAGCGCTGCAAGGATGCAACAGAAAGAGAACGACCAAATCATTGTTGTCAGTCTTTTCATCTCAGACATTGCCAACAAATTCCACCATGAGATTTCTACCACCTTCCTTTTCAAGTTTACACTCAATAAGACAGTTGGTTCTCTCCAATTGCAACTTGTCTGATGGAGATATTCCCGCTGAAATAGGGAACTTATCATCATTAGTAGAATTGGATTTAACTAAGAATAACTTTTCTAGCCTGCCATCCACCCTCTCTCTACTATCTAAACTAGTATGGCTTTACTTGGGTGACTGTAGCAGCCTTTTATCAGTCCCATACCTTCCACCCAACCTATCCTACCTACATACCTATAATTGCACCTCACTTGAGAAGTTACACTTGCCAAGCTTTAATGAAATGCAAGTCATTTTTCTTGATTTTTATAATAGACTAAGTGAAAGTCGTGGCCTGATGAGCTTTAACTATGAACCTACTACGGGTCTACCTGGCTGTACTAATCTGGCAGCTCTCCCCAAGGATTTTGTTGAGGTATCTCTCTCTCTCTTTCTATCTGAACCCTGGACAGAGTCACCAAAACAAAAAAAAAAAAATCAATATGAAACTAATATCTTTCGTGGTTCAATTGAAACAGGGACAACTACCTTGTAACATTGACCTTGTGAAAGCTAAAGTACCACGAAGGTTTAGTCATCAAATCACGGGACTGTCGATGTGTTTTGACATGCCAATTGGTATGGAGAATAAATTCCTGGCTATGATTCTTTGGGTTGTCTATGGAGGCGAGGGAAAAACTGAAGTGACTGATGCTCCTACTGCTATGATATGTGACAAAACTAATGGTGTTGAAGGCTGTCTATTGTTTTCATATGTCGGTGCCCTGAGAAGTGCCAAAGAACACTCATGGGTCAGCTACACACAAAAAGGTTCATTTGGTCTTCCATTCAATGGTGGAGAAACAATGGAGGTCTTTCTCAAAACAAATCCGGAGCTTGAAGTGAAAAGGTTGGGGGTGCATCTAATATATGAAAAGCGTTTTGAAGGAAAAGAAGAGATAGAGAAGTATGGCATCAATCTTTGAATGATGAAGAATAAGACTACCAAGCAAAAGATTTTCTATTCTTCCCTCCCTTCCCCATCCCCTCACTCCCCCCCCCCAAAAAGTTGGTTGAGTCGTTTTCCACTTGGTGCAATGTAGGTTGATCTTATTTACATTTGCTATAGCATTTCTCTTTCCGTTTTCTGTCTATTGTTTGTCTGGTCTGTTGATGAGTTCAATTTTCTTGTCTCTTTCCAATAATTTTATTTTTTATTTCCATATAAGTGTTTTTATTGTAGCTGAAAGTAAACTAGTTGGCTTTGTCCTTGTGAATTGTAATGCTTGCTAATTGAATTTTTTATTATCTAAATAGATGCTTTACTTTTAAGTATAGATCTTTTCTACATCTCATGTGGTAGATGAAGTTTGGTTGGAAGCATCTGTTCATATTTGAATGTTATGAACACCAACAAATCCTGAATGCTATAGTACTCGTGTTATCAAAACTCCCTCTTAAACGTGTTTTATGTTTTAAAAGGTGGAAGGGGAAAGTTGAAAGGATTTTAGAACACAAGGGGATAGTGCACTCTAGATAAACCATACAAGTGTCCAATATATTTTGCAGCTTGTTACTCTTTCACATATCCAAAAGAACACAGGGCTAGCAATATTGCTAGAGTGATTTATCCTCACAATACACTCCGGAAACAAATCCCTTAAGAAGAATCATATCAAGAAAAACATCACTAGAAGAATCATATCAAGAAAAATTTAAGTTCAAGAAGAAAAGCCTCCACAAGTACTTCAGATTTATAAACTGCCTTTTTCTTTTTAATTTAAGACAAGGTGTACAACCATCAATAGAACAATCATGTGAAGAAAAACAAAGCATTTAGTGAATAAAAAGTGAACAAGGCATGAAATGGTGCACCAGAGAAACACACAGTTAGTTAAACTCAATCCCTTACTTTTCTTCAAAATATGCAGTCCAGACAGGCTGTTAATGTTGCTTAAATAAATGACAAAGGTCTCTTACCAATTAGTATCACTCAATTTTTCATATCCAGATATTGATTGAAGTGGACCTTCAAGAACTCTCTACCATGGAGGAGCCATCTGCAAAACCAGAAAGGATTTCGAATATTAGCAGTCTCAATTGACAACAACAATCATATCTGATTGTTGAGATTATTCCCTATATGTCATACCCTAAGTCCGAACTTCCAAACACGCAAGCAACAATAGTACTGTAAGCGTCACCAATAACTATTTGGGTATTTAAATCAACAAACTCATAATTACAGTACTCACTTATAACTAACTCAAATATCCCCGGATTTTTTTTTAAAAGAAAAAGAATTTTTGTGGTTATTTTTGCCTGAATAGATGCTTCTAAAATAGCCATCCTTGTGCAAAAAGCACACAACGAAATAAGGCATTCTCATTGGTCAAGATCTCGTTTGATAAGAAATAAAAGTGTGTAAAATACGCCTGCAACGCATATTATTCATGCTAAGAAGAAACAAAACAAAGTCAAGTCCAATATAGCTCTCTTTCAACAATTATGTAAAAGAGAAAATAACAAATTAAAGATAGGGCAACATCTATTGATATATTATACTAAAGGTAATACATTTTTTATCATTGTCACCTAACTTTTTTTCAAAAATATCTAATCATTTTTTCCATTCATCCAAAATTATTTTCTAATTCAAATCAAATCTCTTTTATCTTATGTTTCCAAATTAAATGTCTATTTAATCAATTCTTAATTTCTCATAAAAACATGGGTATTATTGAAAACTCAGGAAAAACAAAATTTTATAAAATATATACATTTTACCATGCCATAAATTATAAAAATCTGTTGAAAGTATTTATTTTTTTGGTGCAACACACAAATAGTATTACATAAAAGAAAGTACATGAGTTTTTTCCATCAATGTCACATGTCATCATCTTATAATTTTTTCCCACGATAAAGTAATAAATCCATCTGTTCTGTTCATCTAATCCATTTTTTATTTTAGTTTTTTAATTTAAATATTCTATTCAAACCCTTGAAATCTTTCATAAAAAAACATGATTATTATCTAAAACTTACTAAAAATATTTTATTATAAAAATAGATTTATAATTTATTTTACTATGAATTATAAGATTTATAAAAATACTCATTTTTTTTCGTAAACCACATCAGTTATACTCTAATTATGTAAAATAATCACCTTTAGAAGAATTAATGGTTTGAAAGATACATAGTAAGCAAAATAATTTCAGAGAGTTAATTAATTAATTAATTTACAGAAAAAGTGCTTATTTCAGAAGGCTAATGAACTAAAAGAACGCTATGCGAGTGTACAGATGTGATCTCAAATAAATTAAAAAATAAAGAATAAAACAAGCAACAAGCTGGTAGAGAAAAGAAAAAATAAATAAGTAAATTTAAGAACCTACTTATTCTGAACCGAAAAATTAGGAAACCTTTCCTTTCTCAAATGGCACGAATGTATATTATACCTTCAATCACTAAAAATTATTGAAAATTTGAAGGACTTGAAAATAGAAGAAGGAAATGTTTTAAAAAAAAAAAAACAAAGGGACCTAATCCTTAGATGGACGTGGGCCACCCGTGGCCTTAGTCTTTAAATATCTATAAACTAACCCAACAATAAAAGTTCCTTAAAACTAGCCCAAAAAGAAAAAAAAAAAAAAAACTTAACATAGTTTTCTTTTTTTCCCATCTATATATATATATATATATATATATACACACACACTAGTGCAATAGGACTACACAATGCGCAGTCATGCCCTGTGCCCTAGCATGATCTTGCACTTGTCCTATTTTTTCTTAAGCTTCATCTTGTATTTCCAATTGGTAATAGTTCGCAATATATATGTATAGAGTTCTCACCATGATCATGGGAACCATACCAGATAAGAAAAGAACAATTATCAGAGAAGTTATGCTGGAGAACAGGGGAGAAGATCCAGTGCAGGAGCAAAGGCTTGACGGGGCAGGTAGTAGAACCAACTACATAGACCATCAGCTATCTGGCTTGCCCTTCACTGTCGGAGCCCCATGTATGCGGATGTTAATAAACACATACCACAGACACACACAAATACAACTTTATAGATGTGAAACACATGAATAATGTTACAGGTACAATATAATCAATGAAGAAGCAATTTGTTTGAAGAGATGGTTACACCAATTGGGTCAGAGGAATCGATTATAACTGCATCCTCGGAAGCATTTTTCAGAAATGCAACTCCTACAAATTAAGTTGATACACATTTCATCAAAATGTGAAGAATTCTTGAGCTCAAGCAAAGGACAACAAGTGAAAACTTGTGATTATACCATCAGCAGTATAAAGTCTAACATTTTGATCCTCATATCCCGCAACTACATTAGGATAACATTTTTTCACAGCCTAAAGAGGAAAAGCACCACATTTGATCAATCCAAGGTGAAAATCAATCCAAAAACAACTTCAAATTCACGCAACAAATATAATACATTAATCCATCCAAAGCTGTTGTACGACGATTCTGTACAGATCAGACATGGAAATGAAATTTAAGGTAGAGAAGACAATAGAGATAGTATATATAATATCAGGGTGACCCACATCAACCACCATCCTATCAATTTCGCAGATATCAATCTGCTTGATAGAAGAATGGCGAGCCACCTCACACAAGAGTCCACCAGCTCCCCCTCCAATAATTAATGTGCGACTAAAGTTGGAATTCACACAAATTGCAGGCATGAGACAGCTTAGGATATACGTTAGATTATGAAAAATAGAAAAAATCATTCTTGGAATTTAATTTCTAATCAAGATAGAAGTCAAAATAAATATAATGGCGCAAGATAAGTGATCATTCTTGGGTTACCCCATTCAAAACAAACACTTTGCCGCACATTGTTGACTGCAGCAAGTATCGACCAAGAATTAGCCTATGAATTTATAATGTTGCAGAGAAGACTCACTCATTTTTCTTGTATATTAAATTTTATGACCGAAAAATACATGAAAGATCAATATATCCTGATAATCAGACTTCCCCTGAAATAATATCTTTTCTATCTTTAGTGACTGTGCTTCTCCTGCACAATTTTTTACCATGTAAGTTGTCTAGAATGTAAATTGCAAGAAGAGAATATTAACAGACAACACAAAATAATCAATAATGCAAAAGAAATTTACGTATATGCATGCATAACTATCAGATTAAAATCAGTAGCCCAGTGACTCGTAGAGCTCAAGAAACGAACATATTGATTGTACATACACAAACATATATTGCTGTGAATACAAATTTAAAAGATAATAAGGCATATTTACTAACCATGCCACATTGGGCAAATCTCAGTGAACCATCCAGGCAGAATTGCAGAGACACTGCCAACATTGTTACCGTTAACAGATACTTGTGCGATCTTTGTTCTCTCTTGCTCTCTTCAATGCCGACTCGCGACCCTCAGACACCGTACTTCCCTTGGCCATCGAATACTACAAGCTACCATTGCTATTATTGATTAGAGAAAATTGATTTCATCTATAACATATTCTTTTTTCTAGGTTTACTTGACACTGGTACCCAAGGTAGGACCTACACTAACTTGCTCGTCCTCTTGAAAACAATCGTCCTTTTTATATTATCCCATGCACGAATCTCAAGATTTTGGATAAGATGAGACTTACAGTGTCTCATTCTCATCAAAGCGTGGATATCAAGACACCAAATTTTGAAAATGCATAATTGGATATCAAAATATTTAACAACCTTATGTAAAGCACAGCAAAGTTAAACAAAAAACAAAATCCAGATAATGATATGAAACGAAGGGATTATGATACCTTGGTCTAAAAAGGCAAGGAGCAATCAGTTGTTAACATGGCCTGCTGCCGGCAATTCAACAATCAAGACCCATGGAAAGGAAAGTATCCTTATCACTAGAGGAAAATACCTTTCTAGATCCACGTAGATAACCAAAAACTATTGAGCATGGCAAATTGGGTAACTGGAATGATCACATTATTCCACTAATGATCTTGTACTGTGAAATTCAATTTCACACAGATAATCCAAATTTTCTGCATAATAATACACACCTGTATGCGTGTATTCTTTAAAGTGATATCTACATAATGAAAATCAAAGAAACCGGCAAACATGTCCATACCCAAAAAATGAGTTGAAAAGTAGAAGTCAATAGTCCCTCAACAACTGCAATACGAAGCCTTCCGACCTTTCTCACCGTATTCAAATCAAGATACTGTAGAAGAAAACATCTTGTCATCGATACTCCTAATTCAACCAACCAACACCAAAACCTCCTAAAATTCCTCTAGATCATATTCTTTCCCTCTAAATCAAATCCAATACAAAACAAATCAAAAATATCAACAAGCCATGAATCAAAACTGCTTCATACGTATAAAAAGTAAATCAATTGTTCGCACCGCATATTGAATGGATGATAGTTTTGTTATATTTAGCGTAGTTGCTTAGTACCCATAATCTATGATTTAAGATTTAAGAGTACCATGGGCGTACTAACTCAGTTCCATAATCATGAAATTGAGCTATACAAGTCTTGTGCTAAACAATGTGTGCAACCAAGTTTCACGCAATGGCAGCAACAAAGGGGTGATTTTCCAGTGCCAGTGAAGCCAATAACACCAGTAACAGCAACAGGGTACTTATATGGTATGTCCGCCAACATTATTCCCAAATCACCAACTTCCTTGTTACCTTTAGGTGTGGCCCCTTGAGCAACTATGTTATTGACTTGATTTTTCAGCGATTCAAATCTGTTATTGCTCCTGCTCCACTTGATTCACCCACTTCTCATCGGTTAGGCATTTTCTCGAACACCTTGTCATCATCCCCTTCTCCTTTTTATTCTTGCCTTCCTAAATAGAAACTGAAGGAGAGGAGAAAAAAAAAAAAAAAGAATGGAGGAGCTTCTTGAAGAATTCTCCTTTTCTCTTCTCTCTGTAATGCATCATTTTTTAAGTTTTTCATACCTCGTCTACCGCTTGTTTGACGAAGATGACACCTCAAGTACGCGGGTCAGATTAGTATCTACATGTTGGAATACAGAGACCAATAAGTCATGATGCATAAGAATATAGAACGACATCGTTCATTCGAGCCAAAGATAAAAACGTCGTCATTTCATTCATGATAAAAGACAAAAAAAAAGAGAGAGAGAGAGAGATCTGAACGGTGTCGTTTGTGCGAAAAACAACCCTTGGCATTGCTTCTTTTATAATATACTAGTGCAAGAGGACCGAGCAACGCTCGATCTGCCCTTGCCGGCCTTTGCTACTATTTCATATTTAGCTTAACCAGAAACAATTCAATTTCCTTAGATTTACAATGTTATGAGGTTAATTAAGTCCGCCTTATGATTAGTCCAGGAAAATATTGCTTAGACAAACAAAAGATACTAAAAAATTCAATAATCTAAAGGGTTGGTTGTTTCTTCCAGGAGAGAACAACTATGCCTTTTCTGAGTGATTAGAATCTTTTTCCCGCTCAATTATTTGATCTGCAACAAGCATTCCACAGGATAGTTCTGTACGACTAACTGTTGCTATCTTTGTGAGAATATGGTCAGCTCTGCTATCTTTGTGAGAATATGGTCAGCATCAGTTATTTGGCCTTTCATATAGAGGACACCCTGGAGACTATTATAAGACTATAAAAGAAGAGTCCTTCAAGAACTGGCACTAATGACCCTGCCAGTAACCATCTCGAATCCAATCTCGACATAATGGTAGAACATAATAAAGATTGAAATACTATCGGTTTTCTTAGAAGAGCTTATTTTGCATGCTACTATTATGCTATACCACTGATTATGAGGTAGAAAAGCAAAAAGTGGTTAAAAGTGACTTATTCCAATACTTTCTTGAGTGTTTCTTTTATGAAATTAAATATAAATATAAAAAGACCGTGAAAAGTCAGCTAAGCAAACAAAAATTTCACATAGAGCAAAAGTTCCCAGCACTTCAAATCTTACATAGCAAAGCCTGAACTAAAATCAACATCTTCTTATATTTAATTTGCCAGTAATAAGAATGTTCTGTGGATTGTTTTGGAAGCAAGAATTAAGCAGTAACAATTTAAACTTTTGGGAAAGTATTATCTATTCTCTGTACTAATATTGAATCACTTCACTGAATTGCCATCATCATGCATATGAAATAATTATATCACTTTACAACTCAATCACTGTAATGATCAAAAGAAAAGATATAGGACACAGATTTGGAAAAAGAAAATGAAATCTAGGAGAAATGAAAAATCTTTGATAATATCTGAGTTGCAATTCAAACATAAACCACAAAAGTTAATATAACTTCTAGGCCAGTTCTTTATATTAATTTCATACTTGGAATCAATCCAGAAATCATGAAAAGCAATGACCTTAAAGTAAGAAGCTTTGCATGATTGTTCTTGTTTAATCCTTTGAACATGATAGTATGGTCACAACACCTTAGTTTTCTGATGCAATAACATCGAGGCAGAATTCTATAAAATAACATTATTGATGAAATCCATTAGAATCAATTTCATTATTTTCATACATACACAAAGCATTACTGTTTCTAAGTATGTGGAGAGTTCCAGATAAAAGAACGAGACCACAATATAATCAAGTAAACCAACATTGTTCACTGTTTTTTATGCGAAAAGGTCAAATTTGACCCAAATTTTCAAACAAAAATCAAAATGTGGTGGATGAGGAGAGATGTGTAATGTACCCATGCCAATGAAGCCTCAAGTATTGTTCCTATAGTCCAAAAAGTAGAGAAGACAACCATCCATTTGCCCCTTTTTTGTGCAAGAACAAACTCTAGAAACCAAAAGGCATACACAGGCCCACCACCCAAGCCAATGACAACCAAGAAATGAAGAATAAGCAATGACAGATAATTAGGAGAGAACGCACTTAGGAATGCAGGTATTGTTGTCATTATAGCCATACTCCAGAGACCTTTCCTGCTCATGTGAAGAGAAAGGACATAAGCATAACAAATGCCGGGTTAATATTCTCAACTAAGACAATAAGAAGCCAATATTTCTTACAAATCAAATTAAAAATTTTGAACTCCTAAATACTTCATATTAAGCTAAAAACTCTTGATGCTCCATAGCGAACAGCGAATTAGACATCCTCAAACAGAAATGATGAGTAGCTGGGTCTGAGATTATAATTTAAATGATCTAGCACCACAGTTTAAGAAAAAGACTGCAAGAAAAGCAGAACTTGTCGTGACCTTTTCATGGAAGGGCAAAATGCATATTTTGTTTTTTCTGGGTAGCAACCTTGACTTCCACACTAATATCCGGCAGAAACTAAGAAACTAAGTTATAGTTAGTTTTGGAACGCTACCAGCTCATACTTGACTCTATACTAAATTAATAACAATTGAAGAAATAATGATAGTAACATGTCGTTTCAGTGCCATTACCAGTTAAAGTACATGGGCTATTTCGAGAACAGGAACATAAAAGTCAGGGTACCAAGAACTAATATTTGATTGGTCAGAATCGTATCTATGAACAAAAGTAATTCTCATAATTTCCCACAAATTACCAAAACCTTGTAAAACAACAAAGGAAAATTTTGATCTTGATGCATTCCACAACATGCCAACACAATTCAAGAGAAGAATTTTGAACTTTGTCAAACGAAAACATGAAGCGAATTTCTCGAATTCATATTTCTATTGCAGAAAAGTGTGAAATTCAATGACAAAATGAAAATGTGCGGCATACCTAGAAAGCTTTGTGTATAAAGAGAGCAGCTCTGAACCAAAATGCAGAGAGCTTAATTTACCTACAACATGCCACAGAATTGTAAAGTTAGAAAAACAAGTGTAGTGCAGAAAACAGAAACCTGACATTTTGACACAAACATAAGACTGTAAATACTTTGGAAGAAAAAAACACACACACACACAATTTTTTCACGTATTTGAAACGAAGAGAGGACAAAGGCTCAAACTTTGCCCTCCTTGAATTTCTCCGCTTTCTAAACAACCAACTAAAGACCCAAGAAAGTCTCAATTTGAGCTAAAAGGGTCAAAAAAATTTAATCTTTCCATCTTGAAAACTTATGCAAAGTTCGACTTTCAAAGGGTAAAAACTTCAAAAGATAATAATAATAAAATTTTTTGGCTGCAAAGACGACGTTTGAACTGGGGTAAAAACCATTATGTGGCAGGAGAGAAGTAGGACGCGCCTAAGTAGACGGCAAAAAGATGAAGTAGAGGTAAACTGGAGAAAGACGTCGTTTTGATTACCTAAACATTCAGCAAAACAATGCCATTTGTACAAAGAAGAAAAGGTGTCCTTTGCTTCTTTTATATAGTAGTAATCCTATGCTTCCCTTTTTCTACTTTTTTTTAATTTTAATACGATATGAGAGCTGAATTCTTAGCTCAGTTTCATCCATCATGCATTTGTCCTGTGAACCACCCTATTACATCCTACTATTATTTAATGACTCCATTGTCATTTATTACTTAACCATGTTGCTACTGTCAGCTTTCTGATCCTATTATTATTAACTACGTGATTATATTGTTACACTCTACTATCATTTACTGGTCCTACTATCATTTATTATATGACCATATTGTCAAGTCTTACTGATATTTCCTGGCCTCACTCTCATTTCCATGACCATGCTGGCACACCTTGCTTTTTTCTGCATAACCGCATGTTCGCTGAGCTCTCGTTTTGGGTCACACATGTTGACCACCCTACTGGCAGCCCATCATAGCTATATCTTTAATTAGGTTTAGTTCTTATTCCAAGTATCCCGTTCTCTCTGTTCGATTTGATTAAAAGCTTACAAAGGAAGCTTTTGTGTGTGTGTTTTTTTAGAATTTTTTGTTGTGCATACCGTATGGCAAAATGTGGTGTTTTAGAAATTTGAAGGAAAACAAATATGAAGTTTGGGGTTATTGTTTTAGTTTATATTATAAATATAATGTGTTTTTATTTATGCTTTTTAGAATGAACAATTTTCCCACAAAAAAAAGGCATAACTTCAAAATCATTATATAAAATCTTGAATTACTCCTATAGCACCAATCACCTTTGAAATGGAGCCCCATGTCTTCAACCTTCAGTATTTGACCTCGATTTAGTCATGTTTATCCACATGTCACCCATATGTCTTATATTTATCTTTCTAAATTTTGGTTCTCGATTACCATAATTTGAACTATTTGTCTTCTCAGCCTTGTTGCCTCTTCAAAATTATTTGACTTTTCGATCATGTTTTATTTAAAACCAAAGCACATGTAAGCGAAGGGGTTAGAATATACTATCCTCCTCACATGAACTAACCACTCATAAATTTTAAGATCACTGTGTAAGATCTAACTGGTGATATTAAAATTACCCCATTCTTAGAAATTTCATTTGTGGAAAGTGTAAACCACACAACAAATGGAAATATATGTATTTATCATCCTACTGTTTGTAGGCAAAAATCAAATTTGTTGGTCCCAACTAACCAATAATCAATGTATTTTTCATTCTAATGTTTCTAGTCAAGGATCAAAGGTGGGCAGATTCGAAACAGCTTTGAAGCTAAAGAAAGATTTCTCCATCATAAGAGTGTTGACAGCATTTACTCAAGACAAGGGGAGAAAAGTAATTTTTCCTGAAATGCTTAGTTATAGTTTTAAAAGCTAATGTACATTAATGCTGCCACTACATGAAAATCATGAATAGAAGCACCGTATCATGGTGAGCAATCAGATCCTAATGATATTCACAATACATGGAATTGTATCGAATACGAAGCTCTCATATAAATGAAAGGTAAGAAAGTTTAAACTTTTCTTGTTTATAGGGAGCAAAAGCAATTGATGGAGTCTGATCACTGAACATTTGATAGAGTCTAACTACCAATTGGTAAACTTCAAATAGAAGGACTAGTCCTACAACCCAACCACCAGGTAAGTCAAAGCGCTCAACTTAAAGCAGAGGATTTGGATTGAACTACGGTTACTAAATCGTGTCCCACCCCAACTCTTATCGCTAGGGCATCCATAGGGGACAAGAAAAGTTAAACTTATGCACTATTAGAAAACTAGTTTGTAACAACCGAAAATTAGCTACTGATGCAAATCAGTCACTTTTCAATTGCTAATTTAAGTTTTGTGACCGATTTTACAACCGACGTTTGCATTTTTTAGATTGTTGTCATAACTCATACGTGTGACTCTAAGTCACATGTCAATAAATTTATCATTACGCTTGAATTCTCACATGAAACTCATTACTAGATAATTGACTTTTAGCGACCACCAAAATCGATCGCTAAATTGCGAAACTGGTAGCTAAATAGCAATACCTATCAATGTTGCGATCGCCCAACTCTCACATGAAACTCATTACTAGAAAATTGACTTTTAGCGACCGCCAAAATCGATCGCTAAATTACAAAACTAGTGGCTAAATAACATTACCGATCAATGTTGAGCGGTCGCTAAAGCCTTGGTTGCTAAACTAAAATTAGCGAACAATTTTAAAATCGGTTGCTAAACGCATTCTTTTGCTCACTTAATATAATGCACTTGCAAAGTTGAAATCGGTTGCTATTTTAGCCCCTTTTGGCAACAACCAAAAAGATTGGTTACTAATTTCGTCATTTAAAATTTTAGCAACCGAATTAGGTTGGTCACTTGTTTCATCATTTAAAAATTTTAGCAACCGACACTAAATTGTCGCTAATTTAAACAACCAACTCCAATCAATTCCTAATTTAAACATAACCTGTTAACAATTTGACACATTAATCTCATACATATCACCACAAATCTGTAACAAAATAAGCAAAATACATTTAAAAGACCATACAAAACACAAGGTAAAAGTATCTTTTAAAGATAGAAAGCTTAATTGTTGACACCAACTTAGTTAAAAGACCACATATATGATATATTTACCCATTAATAAATGATGATAACAATATACATTCACAAACCATAGGCTATACACATCTCTAATTACTTATATCATACATTGCATGGTTATGATGGATCTTGCAGCATCAATTAGCATCACCATGCTTGAACTCACAAGTTGTGCTTCCTATCAAGATGCATTTCCTTCCAAAATCTCCTTCAAGAATGCATCAGAATCCACTGTAGTGCACTTGATGAAGTCAAAAGGACATGTTAGTCACCATTCTAGTGGTCAAGATACATGTAATGCTGAATCATGTCAATTAAGTATAATTCCTGTTAATTCTCAACAGAAACTATTACATTCAAGCATATTCTTCTAGTGATGTCCTGGAAGTAAAATGGTGGACTTGAATATTTTTAAGGATATATTTTAAGTTTGGAGCAGTTTAATGTGACAAATATGATGACAAATACTACTGTCCTTGTCTAACAATTAGTTGAAGTTCAATCAATTTCTTGGTATCAACCAAAATCATGATGCTAGACAAATACAATAAATCAAGAATGATTCTGTTAAAGGATTCTTTTCATACATTAATAAACAATTCAATGACCAGTTGGCCATGGCTAGAAATGCTATTTCCAGTTTGAACAGCATTCCAGTTTGAACTTGCATGGAGAATACAATTTTATTTGCTACTTTGTAGTAGACAAGATTGAAGATTTCCATCATTACTCTTTGAAAATCCATAGCACCCTCTAGCTAATCCTTGAGCAAGAATGAGAAATTTTCTTAACTCAAAAGTATAAAGTTTCAAGATTTTAAACTGCTATTTATCTGAAGAACTTGGACATTGCACTCTTTCTTGAAATTTGCTTCATGGCAGATAAAACATAAAAGTATCCTAAACAACGTTTCCTTGTCTTCAACTAATCGCTGGAATTATGATGTTTTTCTTAGCTTTAAAGGGGAGGATACACGCAGGAACTTCGTCAACCATCTATACATTTCTTTAGTTCAGGCTCATATACACACCTTTTGGGATGATGAAGAATTGCCAAGAGTACTAGAAGGTGTATTTATCCTTGCTTATTTAATGGTAATGCTACCCAAACAAACACAAAGAATTAGGGCTATCACAATTTGATTTACATAGCACAATATCTAAATTACATATTGTCATTCGTTCTGGCTATCACAATCAGTCTCCAGTATGTGCAGCATTTCCCATTTGAACTTTCATGAAAAGGTTTGCAATTATCTCAGTTTTCACAATCTGAAAGCTGTTCTCTTCTTCTTTATTTGTTTAATTTTATGAATTCACAGTAATAAATCAATGTTTATCCAGAAGATTGTTGAAGAAGTTGTGCATAGACTAAATCAAACATACTTGAACGTAGCCATTACCCTGTTGGAATAAATTCTCGGGTTGAAAAAAGGCAATCTCTATTATGCATCGGTTCAAAAGATGTTCGCATGATTGGCATTTGTGGAATGGGAGGAATAGGAAAAACAACCATCGCAAAAGCTATCTGTTGGGTAATTAGGACGCATGACACACACTCACGCAGCGGAATTAAAGCATATGTAACGAGAAAAGAATACGCGCTATTAAACATGGTTTGGCCCTCTGCTTACATCCACGATTCCCTCTGGGATAATTCCCACTATTCAATAATAATGGGATTACAACTCGGGTGATGACTTTTTGCACAGATAGAAAAGTCTAAACCTTCCCCACAGAGTTCTTACAATGGTTCTATCCTCAACAGGACTAGAACGAATATAAGACACTATTAATGCTCTCAGGCTCTCTCTCTCACCCACACCCGCATGGGGTTTGGCCCCAAGGCACACTCCTAAGGCACACCTTATACAACTAATGCAAGAGTCCTATTTATAGAGGAGATTTCCTTATCCTCCAAGACAAAGGATTTCCTCATCTATCAATCCTACCATAATTAAGACTCTTACCATAACTAGAATTTTAATTCTCATTAAAACTTTTTCCTAATTTGTATGGGCTTGGACTTTGAGCCATAACCCAACAAATTCCTCCCTTGGCGAAAAGTCTGAAGCTTCTTTGCCGCAACTGGAACCTCTTCACTATCTTTATGCTAGAGCCCTTGCTCGACAACACTCTTCACGGCAACAGCCACCAACACATCCTAGCAGGTTTTCGGAGTCATCCCCAACATCCCTCTTCATGCCGTCTAACCTCGACCTCTTGAGGTTGTTTACGTCCTCCCTCGACATAAGGCATCTCGGACGTGGTCTTCTCTTCTAGCAGTAGCATTCCTTATCAGTTGTCTGGCCAGACTCTGATCGTTCAGCTACGTAGACTCTCTTCGCGTGACTCCTCCCTCGAATCGAACCTTTTTCAACTAGTCTACTCATCTAAACTTCTCTCCTCTAGAAGTTTGTTCACTAGTCGGCTAAATGTGTTTGCTTACACAATGCTTCAAAGACTTTCGCAGAATTTTATCACCACTTCATTGTTTTACCTAATTTCAAGGCTCACCCACGATACATCAAGAAATTTGGCAAAACAGACCTCAAAAACGAACTCAAGACGTCAGAAAATGGTAGGGAGACCCTCGGTCAATGTGGTCAAACCCCTGCAGCCCGCTGGTCAAACCTTCTGTTTGATTGTTTGACCATAAACTCACAAAACTTGACCTGCTTGTACCTCACAATTCGACCGTCGGATCGTTACGAAATTTTAGTAGCTTACTCTCCTCTCCGAGACGAAAACACAGCAACAAACGGATTGTTGATCGGACTCCAGGAAGGCTGCCAAACGTGACCAGCAGATCAGCGAATTTTTTTTTTTACTCCTCTTCGGCGTTTCTTTTTTCGTTTTTCATGCAAACCAGCATCTTCCCTCCAACCTGGCTCTGATACCACTTGTTGGGAAATCATTAGGACGCATGACACACAATCATGCAGTGGAATTAAAACACGAATAACGAGAAAAGAATATGCGCTATTAAACGTGGTTCGGCCCTCTGCCTACGTCCACGAAAAACTCCACTATTCAACAATAATGGGATTACAACTCGGGTAATGACTTTTTGCAAGGACAGAAAAGTCTAAACCCTCCCCACAGAGTTCTTACAATGGTTCTATTCTCAACAGGACTAGAACGAATATAAGACACTCTCGATGCTCTCAAGCTCTCTCCACAGAGTTCTTACAATGGTTCTATCCTCAACAGGACTAGAACGAATATAAGACACTATCGATGCTCTCAGGCTCTCTCTCTCACCCATACCCCCATGGGGTGTGGCCCTAAGGCACACTCCTAAGGCACACCTTATACAACTAATGTAAGAGTCCTATTTATAGAGGAGATTTCCTTGTCTTCCAAGACAAAGGATTTCCTCATCTATCAATCCTACCATAATAAAGACTCTTACCATAACTAGAATTTTTATTCTCATTAAAACTCTTTCCTAATTTGTATGGGCTTGGACTTTGAGCCATAACCCAACACTATCTATAACCAAGTCTTTCATCTATTTGAAGGTAGTTGCTTTATCGTTGATGTGAGAGAAGTTACTCAAAGATTCAACAGACTTGTTGATTTACAGGAAGAACTTCTTTCAAAAGTTCTAAAGAAAAAGTGCATCAGATATGGTAATATGGCTGAAGGGGTTAATCTGATACGCAAAAGATTGTTGGCAAGAAGAGTCTTCATCATCATAGGATGACGTGGATCAACTAATCCAATTAAACACATTAGCTAGGAGCTATCAATGGTTCGGTTCAGGAAGCCGGATCATCATAACTACTAGAGATGAGCATCTGTTAGATGAAATTAATGTAGATTGGAAGTACAAGGTGGAAAACAAAGCACCAATGTATTTTTTTTTTTTTTTTGAAAGGCTTATAAGCTCATTGGTCAAATCAACAAACAGACCAATTTACTCTTAAAAAATACCACATTAATTAATGACATTTTCTTTTTAGTTATTTTAACTATAATTGCTACTTATAAGTACTTATTCATCAAACATATAAGCAACTTATAAGTATATATTATCTAAACACATCTATATTTACTTATAACTTACTTATAAATAGATTTTTGCTTATTCGCACCAGCTGCAAACACTTTAAAATAAGCTTAGCCAAACAGGCTCTTATTGGGAGTCGAATCGGACTGGATATTGGCTTATTACCCATTTTCGTCGATTTTACTAAAATGCCTTTACAATTTTGATGGCTTGACTACAATGACCTCCAATAGAATTTGTTCTTGTGTAGTCTATTAGCTTAAAAAGTGAACGAGCATCAAGAGCTAATAACTGTAATCTAATTTTAAAGTTTTTTTTTCTAAAAAAGTGAACGAGCACCAAGAACAAGTAAATGAAATTTAATTTCAAAGATTTTTTCTATTTATGTCATGTTATGTTATTGTTATTTTTTGAATGGAATTTTAGTTGCATACAAAGTAATTTCGTACGAAATTTGTAGTAAATTGTTATTCTAATATGAAATCTTAATTGTGTCCATTAATAAAACTGGTACTATATTTCGTTGTTACATTTAATTTATTTTGTTGTAAATGGATTTGTTATAATTTATATTTATTCTTATTTGCAATTTATAAATTATATTTGTCTGTCTGAATTTATGTAGTCTCTAAGACATGTTCTTAATGTAATTTTCTGCATATGACATTTGACAAGTTGCAAAAGACATAATGTATATTCAACATTAATATTTGATGTCATATTAAATAATGTTTTCATATTGTATTGTAAATATTTATTTATCATAGTCGGGGTTGAATGTTGTTTTGTATGATTGCTTACTCAAAAATGTTTTTCATTTTTCGTATGCGATACGAATATATTCTATTTATCCCAAGTATGTTAGTTGTATAACTTAAAATTTTATCCTATGTATCGCACGGGCTAAAAACTACTATCTAATATTGTTTAAGTTCAAAACTATGAATACATCTATATATATATATATATATATATATATATATATATATATAGGCTTCCTAGGAATGATTCTAAAAGTTTTGAAAAAAAAATTAAAACAATCTCGCAAAGCTTACACCAAAAACGTGAAAGTTTATTATTTATTATTATGTAGGAATAGTAAACAAATTAAATTTTTTAAAATTTTTTTAATTTATTTATAGTATTGATCTATAAATGTAAGTTGATTTATATAAATAATAAACAAATATTATTCTTAACCAAATAATAATATTAATAAATTTTAAGATATTAAATGAATGAGATAATAATTTAACTATATTACTTGATAATATCAAATTTATGTTGACTCATTGCATGGGTGAAGCACTAGTGTATATATTATTTATATCTAACTTCTTGTACCTAACATCCACCAACTACATCATGTCAACTACTGTATGTCTCGAAAGTAGAAATGTAAAGTAATTACAAATATCCATGAGCAAACGCTTTGTGTTTGGATTAAAGGGGAGAGTTTAATAAATGAAAGGAAAGGATGATATGATATTATAAAGGAAAGAAAAAGAAATGATTAATTTTTATTTAGATTAAAAAAATTGTTAAAAAAAATTATAAAGGATTATAGTTTTCTTTTGTTTGAATTGAAAGAAAATAAAAAGAAGAGATAAATTTTATATTTAAATGAATATTTATATCCTTTATTACTTTTATGTTTAAACATAAAACAAAGGATAAAAAAATCATTACAATTACAAAAAAATCCTCTACTTCCATTTCCTCCCAATTTGGGAGGATGAATATTAATGGAAATGAGGGAATTGGTCCAATTCCCTCTAAACCTCATCTTTCCAAATCCTTTATACTCAAACAAGGGAAGGATTTGAAAATCCTTCCCAATCCATTCCCTTTCCCCCATTCCCCTCAATCCAAACATAGTGTAAATTCATTAGCCAACATTTTTCTCTCTCAACATAAATTGAGTTGAGAATTGGACCCCTCACAAATATTAGTAACACAAGTTATCGTCCATATTACTAATGCGAGTTACACCTCATCAAATTTATTGAGTAATATTTCATGTCACCTCTTCTTATACTATAATTGTTAGTATAGAGAATACTCCCACGAAAAAAAAAAATCATAAACTTCAAAACCATTATATAAAGTCTTGAAATAGAACCCCCCGTTTTGAACCTAATATTAGTATTAGGACTTGATCTAGTCATGTTTATCAACGTGCCACTATCCATCTAATATTTATCATTTTAAACGTTGGTTTTTGAGTATCATTAATTTGAACTATTTGTCTTCTCAGTCTCGTTGCTTTTCCAAACTTGTTTGTCTTCTCAATCTTGTTGCTTTTACTTTTAAAACCAAATTACATGAGAGGTAGGTGTTAAAATATACCATCCCCCTCACATGAACTAACTACTCATAAATTTCAAGATCACTGTATAAAATCTAGCTGATCATATTAAAGTTACTCCATTCCTCGAAATTTCATTTGTGGAAAGTGTAAACCACACGACAAATGAAAGTATATGTAATTTCTCATGCTACTGTCTGTAGTTAAAAATCAAATCTGTTGGTCCCAACTAATCAATGTGTTTTTCATTCTTATGTTTCTCGTCAAAGATCAAAGGTCGGCAGATTCAGAACAGCTTTCGAGCTGAAGAAAAATTTCTCCATTATAACAGTGTTGACAGCATTGACTCAAGACAAGGCGAGAAAAGTAATTTTCCCTAAAATGCTTGGTTAAAGTTTTTATAGCTAATCTACATTAATGCAAACATTACGTGAAATCATGAATATAAGCTACCTGTCATGGTGAGCAATCAGATCCTAACAATATTTACAGTACATGAAATGTATTAAAAGAATAACTTAATGTAGGAAGCTCTCACATAAATGAAAATTTAAGAAAGGTTAAACTTTCTTTTTATACGAGATAAATTTAATTGGCGTAGCCTGGTTACCGAAAACTTTGCGGAGCCTAACTACTAATTCGTAAATCTCAAGTAGAAGGACCACCCCATAACCCAACCACCACGTAAGCCAAGACACTCAACCCAAAATAAACGATTAGGATCGAACCCGATTAATTAGCTGCGTCCAACTCTAGTTCTAACTAATTGGGGCATCCTTGGACGACAAGAAAGGTAAACTTAGTTTGAAATTTAAGGTAGGAACCTTTGTATTTTTATGATTGTTGTTATAATTCTTACCCATGACATTAAGTTGCATGTCAACAAATTTACCAATACGCTTGAACTCTTGTATTCAAGCATATTCTTCGAGTGATGCCCTGGAAGTAAAATGGACTTGAATATTTATAAGAATATATTCAAGTTCGGAGCAGTTTAATGTGACAAATATGATGACAACTTCTGCTGTCCTCGTCTTACGATTAGTTAAAGTTAGTCAAAGGATTCTTTTCATACGTTAATAAACAATTGACTGACCAGTTGACCACAGCTGGAAACGCTATTTCGTGTCCCATAAGTTGCTCCTTGTAGTTATAACTTGCATGGAGACTACAATTTTATTGGCTACTTTTCAGTAGGCAAGACTGAAGATTTCCATGATGACTCTTTGAAAATCCATAGCACCCTCTAGCTAATCCTTGAGCAAGAATGAGAAATTTTCTTAACTCAAAAGTATAAAGTATCAAGATTTTAAAGTGCTATTTATATAAAGGACCTGGACATTGCACTTTTTCTTGATATTGCTTCATGGCAGATAGAAGTATCCTAAACAATGTTTCCATGTCTTCAATTAATCGATGGAATTACGATGTTTTTCTTAGCTTTAAAGGGGAGGATACACACAGGAACTTCGTTAACCATCTATACATTTCTTTAGTTCAGGCTCATATACACACCTTTAGGGATGATGAAGAATTGCCAAGAGGAAAAGAAATTTCAGCTGAACTTCAGAAAGCAATCCAGGAATCTAGATCTTCAATTGTCGTCTTCTCAAAAAATTATGCTTCTTCTAGATGGTGCCTTGATGAGCTCGTTGAGATCCTCAACTGCAAAAAGGCTAGAGGACAGTTAGTTCTTCCTGTATTTTACAACATTTATCCATCTGATGTACGTAAACAGAGAGGAAGCGTGGCAGAAGCACTAGCTGAGCATGAAAAACATATAGGAAATGAAGTAGAGAAGATTGCAAAGTGGAGAAAGGCACTAACTGAAGCTGCAAATCTATCAGGATGGGATTTATGCAGTGTCAAAAATGGGTAATTTTTGCTGCACTTCCTTTTTTTTCTTTCTTAAATTTAGATTCTGTACTTCTTGTGCAAGTTGGATAGAAATACCCTTAACCACATAACTAGAGTACTAGAAGGGGTATTCGTCCTTGCTTAACCTTATGCTAATGTTACCCAAACAAACACGAAGAATAAGCGCCATCACAATTTGATTGACATAACACAAACATCTAAATCACATAATGTCATTCATAGTTTCATACTGGCTATCAAAATCTGTTTCCAATGTATGCCGCATTTCCAGTTCGACCTGTTATGAAAGATTTGCAATTATCTCAGTTTTCACAATCTGAAGTTTTTCTTTTCTATTTTATTTTTTTTATGAAATCACAGGAATAAATCAATGTTTATCCAGAAGATTGTTGAGGAAGTTGTACATAGACTAAACCACACATACTTGAACGTAGCTGTGTACCCTGTTGGAATAAATTCTCGGGTTGGAAAATTACAGTCTCTATTATGCATAGGTCCAGAAGACGTTCGCATGATTGGCATTTGTGGAATGGGAGGAATAGGAAAAACAACCATCGCGAAAGCTACATATAACCAAGTCTTTCATCTATTTGAAGGTAGTTGCTTTCTTGCAGACGTGAGAGAACTCGCACAAAAATTCAACGGACTTGTTGATTTACAGAAGGAACTTCTTTCAAAAGTTCTAAAGAAAAAGTGCATTAGATTTGGTAATACTGCTGAAGGGATTAGTCTGATAAGCAAAAGATTGCAGGCAAGAAGAGTCTTCATCGTCATAGATGATGTGGATCAACTAATCCAATTAAACACATTAGCAAGGAGCTGCGAGTGGTTTGGTTCAGGAAGCCGGATCATTATAACGACTAGAGATGAAAAGTTGTTAGCTGAAATCAATGTAGACTGGAAGTATAAGGTGAATGGATTGGATGCAGATGAATCTCTAGAGTTATTCAGTTGGCATGCTTTCCGAAAAACTTCTCCACCAAAAGAATATATGGAGCTCTCATATGGCATCATACGCTACACAAGAGGGCTTCCCTTAGCTCTTGAAGTTCTGGGATCTCATTTGTTCGGAAGAACTGTGCTAGAGTGGGAAAGCGCAATTGAGAAATTACAACAAATCCCTAATGATCAAATCCAGAAACAGCTCCGAATAAGTTTTGATGGCCTAGATGATAAAGCAAAAGAGACCTTTCTTGATATCGCATGCTTTTTCATAGGAATGGAGGAAGAGTATGTCATCAAGATATTGGATAGTCGTGGCTTCTACCCAAGAATTGCAATAAGTATTCTAACTAGCAAATTCCTAATAAACGTGGATGAAGACAATAAGTTAAGGATGCATGATCTACTTCGAGATATGGGAAGGGGCATTATTCACCAAGAGTCTCCTAAGGAGCCTGGAAAGCGAAGCAGATTGTGGTTCCATGAAGATATATGTATTATGCTAGAGAAACACCAGGTATGATATGATATTCAGCTTTTAGAGTTTTCACTGGTTTTCTTCTAATGGTTTACGTATTCATCACATACATAATATTAACACACTTATATAATCATATACATACTAGCATGATAGACAATATGAGCTTCCATCCTGAAGTTAATTAGTGCTAGGTGACAATATGAGCTTCCATCGTAAAGTTAATTGGTGCTAGGTGGAATAGCCCATGATTTTATATGCTGGTGTGGAGAGTCATTGTTTATCCATATGGGGCATGTGGAATAGTCTAGGATTTTATATATTGATCTTGAGAGTCCTGATCTATCCATTGTCACACTTGACAACTCATCAATTGTCTCTTTCTTTTCCTTTGTCCATGAAAAACTAGGGCACTGGAGCAATTGAAGGCATCTCCTTGGACCTACCAGAGTTAATGGACAGACGATTTAGTACCAAATCATTTGTTAAAATGGATAATTTGCAACTGCTTCAGATTAATCATGTACATCTTCATGGAAGTTTTAGCCTTTTGTCTAAAGAACTAAGGTGGTTCTGTTGGCAGCACTGCCCTTTAACATACTTCCCTCCCAGTTTTCAATTAGAAAAGTTGGTTGCACTGGATATGAAATATAGCAAATGCAAGGAAGTTTGGCAGGGTAAAAAGGTATGTCATCTTGTAGAATGTCTGAGATTTTTATTAAGCTACCTTATACCAATTATGCAGTCAAAGAAATGGACAAACTATCTTCTTCGTTCTATTTTTCTTGGCTTGTGACAGGTCTTGGCTAAATTGAAAAACCTAGATCTCAGTCATTCGGATTCTCTTACCAAAACTCCAGACTTCAGTGGAGCACCTCTAATTGAGATATTACTTCTTGAGGGTTGCAGAAGTTTGCGAAAGATTCACCCTTCAATTGGACTTCTAAACAGGCTTGTTCAGTTGAATCTTAAAGACTGCAACAACCTGAAGCGTGTTCCAGACAGCATTTGCAGGCTGAAGGCCCTTGAATATCTAAATCTCGCTGGTTGCATAAAACTAAGCCAACTTCCTCAGAATGTAGGATATATGGAAGGCTTGAAAGAAATTCTTGCAGATAGAACAGCTATTAAGCAGCTGCCCTTCTCAATTGGCTTTCTAAAGAATCTCATAACTATATCTCTACAAGGATGCAACAGAAAAAGATCTCCTGGATCCTTCTTGTCACTCTTTTCATCTTGGTTTACACCAATAGATTCTAACATCATGAGATTCTTTCCGCCTTCAATTTCAGGTTTACGCTCAATAAGAGAGTTGGTTTTGCCAGACTGCAACTTGTCTGATGGAGATATTCCTGCTGAAATAGGGAACCTATCCTCAGTGGAAGAATTGGATTTAACTAATAATAAATTTTCTAGCCTGCCGTCCAGCATATCTCATTTGTCCAGATTAAATTGTCTTCTGCTGGGCGAGTGTGGGAGCCTCTCATCAGTCCCAAAACTTCCTCCCAATCTATCCTACCTACATGCATATAATTGCAAATCACTGGAAAAGTTGCATCTGTCAAACTTCAGTAAATTGGAGGTCATTTATCTAGATGGTTGCAGCGGACTACGTGAAATTCAAGGCCTAAAGAGCCTAGACTATGCACGTACCATGGATCTGCATGGTTGTAGCTCTCTGGCAACTGCCTTCAAGGATAAGTTCTTCAAGGTATCTCTCTTTCCCTCTCTGAGCCTTAGACATACACACAAAGAAAGTAATTACGTTCATGATTCAATTTAAACAGGGAATGTTGGCCTTTCACGTTGCTGACTTTAACCTTCCAATAAGTGACGTACCACAATGGTTTAACTATCAAACTACAGGACAGTCAATAAGTTTTAACATGCCGACAGACAAAAGCAATAAATTCCTGGGAATGATTCTTTGGGTTGTTTATAGATCCAAGGAAGTAACTGAACTGACTGATGCTCCTACAGCTATCATATGTGATAAAACCACTGGTGTTGAAGATTTCCGCCCATTCCTATATGTTGGTGCCCGAATGACTGGCCAAGACCATTCATGGGTGAGCCACACGCCAAAAGATTCACTTGATCTTCCATTCAGAGGTGGAGAAACAATTGAGGTCTTTGTGAAAACAAACTCAGAGCTCGAAGTAAAAAAGTTTGGGATTCATCTAGTGTATGGAACTGATTGCAAAGGAAAAGTAGAAGAGGATAATGTGTTGCATCAGTCTTTGCAGGATGAAGGACAAAAAGAGTAAGACCAGCAAGCAATATATTTCTCTAGTTCACTCTGTTCTGGTCGAGTTTTAAGATCTGAGTAACTCTCTAAATCAGGGCTTCTATAAATAGGTTCTCTACTGTATTGAAGCTGTGTTAGGCACTTAAGATTCAAAGAAGCCACATAGATTTCAAGATGAATGGTAGAACATAAGCAGCTCATTACGGTATCAAACAATATGTTCTGAACTCCTCAAGATAAGTTGGCTGCATCTTTATCCACCTGGTGTACTTGTGAACATATATATGTTCACCTGTTCACATATTGACAATAGCAGTTTATTTTTCAATTAGTCTATCTATTATCTGATCCCCAGGTCCCTTGGCAAGTTCAGCTTTCTTATGTTTTCCAATGTTTTTTAACTTCATTTCTAGAGAAGTGAGGTACTTAGCTTTGCTCCTGTGATTTCTAATGCTTCCTTGTTGAATGTTTTGAATATCTAAATAGATGCTTTGCTCTTCTCCTTTTGTTATTTATTTTTTGTTACAAATAGATGCTTTGCTTTTAAATATAACTTCCTTGTAAATCTTTTGCAATGACATTCACATGGAGATAAACAAGCTACAAAATCAGCTTCATTCATACTTCAACTTGCAGAAGAACAAAATATTATTGAAAGTTTTTTACTACTGAAAAGTCCACCAAAGCCACAACTTAACTTGAAGGGGAGCAAAATCTATCGAAGAAGCAACACAGTGTAATGCCAGTACTTATGATACACCCCTATTATCATTCTGTTTCACATATTTCTTGTCCATCTTTATCTTTTCCAATCTTTTCCCCAAGCCTCTCTTCTAAAGATTTCGCAAATCCTTCAGATTTATAAACTGCCATATTATGCTTTCAGACATGGTACACCACATGTGTCACGCCCCCATGAACCCATACCCCAAGCCTGCAAGCGTGACTAGCTTTGTAAATAACTACTTTAACGTCTGATCAACTAGTCTAAAATGGTTAACTCAAGTTATTATTTATATCTCTAATGCTCATTTATCGGCCAATCGAGTACCCTTCTCAATCCGATGTGACACATTACAACATAAAACAAAGTGTAATTTCAAGAACAACCACACATTGAATCTATTGAAAACCATGGATTGCTATAAAGCGGAGAAACAATTAAACTCGATCCCTTAGACTTGCTTAGATAAAAGTGTCAGTCACTTACCAGTTATTGCATAGTTTTCACATCTAGTTGTTGAGTGTTAAAATAAAAAATGATTGAACGAGTCATACTGTGTTTTATTATTGATTAAAAGATTAAAAGATTACAAAAGTGTTTTAGTTTATATTACTATTATATAAAAATAATTATCCTGCATAAGTCTAAAAGTGTTTGGATTCTCTTATCAAAAAGTTGATTAAAGTATTTTTTGATTTAAGCGACTTTTTTCTACTCTCAATTTTAAGTAATTATGTGTTTGAATAAAAATTTTAGTTATAAAATAAGTATTTACATGTTTGGTAAAAGTGAGTTAAAAGATAACTTATATTATTAAAATAACTATTAGAGACATGAAAATAGAATTTAAAAGGTAAGTATAAGATAAAAGAGTAAAGATATTTTAGTAATAAAAAAAATAAGGATAAGATAGTAAATGATTTGGTCAAACTTTTTTTTTTAAGTATTTAAAACCATAAAAAGTAAAAATTAGGGGCAGAAAGCTTTTACTTTTTACTTAAAGCCACTTAGAAAGGCACTTAAAACAAACTCTTTTATTAATTTAAATTGGACTTTAAATAGGTTTGACCAAAAAAAAAAAACCAAACCAAACATTTATGTTAGATTTAAGAACAAGTGTACTTTGGTTATTGAATTGATTTTTATTCTATTTTAACTTTTAGCCAAATATAAAATAAAATAGTCTTTCAATTTTAACTTTTTTATGGTTTTTTTAACCTTCAATCTCCATAAAATTCAAACTCAAAACCTCAATTCCATTTTGCATTTAAATGACCATTTCTCTATAAACCATTTTATTAACAAAATGATCCATACGAGTAAATGGCATTTAAGTTCCATGCTTTGCCAAGAGCGCTAAGAAAACACAGTTTCATTTCAGAACCTGAGACCCATTTAAATTGGCATTTTTTTAATTTATTTTTGACAACAGGTTTTTGAATTAACTTCCAAAAAGACTTTTTTTCCCGAAACCTAATTTACCCCATGATTACCAAGTGGTTTGCCAAACTAGGTTATACCCCTTGCCAGAAAATTCTTCTTTTCTGAATAGAAAATTTTGCCTTATTCACCCAACAAGCAACTACTTGTATTTTTCTCCAGTCGTTGCCTGAGTTTATGAGTTCTATTAAACACATATTCTTGTTCGTTGTGTGTGAATTCTTCTCTGTAGCTACTTCAACAAACTTTTTTGTAGGCTCTTATGAACTTTTTAGGGATGGCACTATTTTAATAGTCTTACAGATGTTGAAGTATGATGGTGAATCACTTTGCAGAACATGGCAACATCATGTAGAGGAGAAGTGTAAAATTTCCGCTAATGTGGGTTATGAAATTAAGTGTTGTTTGTAACGAAACTCACATATTTATGTAATTTTTAATTCAAAGGCTTGCGAGTGTTGTAGACTAGTTACCATAGTCAATGATCTCCCTGTTGATAGGCTATGTCATGAGTTACAACCTTATTTAAAAACTTAAATTTGTAAGAGAATATTAGTGTATTATTTTATTGTATTAACACACCCCTTTACATGTAATGTGATTTGTGCCCAAAGTCAGTACCTACACTGTGCACCATATGCACAATGTTCTATATGAGTATTGTACACCATACTGTGCGTGAACAGTATGCGCGCACAGTATATATAGGTATATATATTCAAAATTTTTATATTATAAGTTCAAAACTTTTATATTGTAGGTTCAAAATTTTTATATTATATGTTTAAAACTCTTATATTAAGCTACAAACTAGTTCAAAACTCATATATTATATGTTCAAAAGTTTAAAAGCAAGTTCACAAAATAAAAATCATAATCTCATAAATTTTATACTTTTTGTTCAAAACTCTTATATTATATGTTTAAAACTCTTATATTACAAGTTTAAAAGCAAGTTCACCAAATAAAAATTATAATCTCATAAATATTATACTTTATATTCAAAACTCTTATATTACAGGTTCATAGATTATACTCTGTATTCAAAACTCGTATATTACATATTCAAATTTCTTATATTATATGTTCAAAATTCTCATATTGTTTAAAACTCTTATATTACAAGTTCAAAAGTTTAAAAACAAGTTCACAAAATAAAAGTTATGATCTCATAAATTTTATATTCTATGTTCAAAACTCTTATATTACATGCTCATATATTGTACTATGTGTTCAATACTCTTATATTATATGCTCATAGATTGTACCCTGTGTTCAAAACTCTTATATTTACATATTCAAAATTCTTATATTATAAGTTCAAAATTTTGAACATGTTTTGCAGCTTAATATAAGAGTTTTGAACATATAATATAAGAAATTTGAACATATAAGATAAAAATTTTGAACCTATAATATAAGAATTCTGAACACATATATCGTTTTGTACCATGAGCGCATATTATTCACACACTATATAGGGTATAGTGCTATGTAGGAGCACCTTTCCTGCGAAGCACAGTAAAAATTGCAATCCAAAGTCGATGATCTCCCTATTGATAGGTTATTTATTGAATTATCATTTCATCTAGAAGCTTAAGCTTGTAGAGAGGACATTGGTTTATTAATTTATTGCATTAACACACCCCCTCACATACAGCTGATCTCCCTATTGATAGGCTATCTTTTGAGTTATCACCTTATCTAAAAACTTCATCAAAAAGCATTAGCTTATAAAGAGGATATTAGTTTATTAATTTATTGTATTAACACGCCCCTCACATGCAGTTGATCTCCCTGTTGATAGACTATCTCTTGAGTTATCATCTTATTTAAAAACTTTATTTTGTAGAGAGAATATTGGTTTATTAATTTATTGTATTAACACACCTTCTCACATGTATCATGATTTGTATCCAAAGTCGATGATCTCCCTGTTGATACGTTATCTCTTGAGTTATCATCTTATCTAAAAGCTTAAATTTATAGAGAGGATATTACTTTATTAATTTATTGTATTAACACATCCCCTCACATGCAGCGTGATTTGTTTTGAACTTGTATTTGGACAATTTAATATTTTTTAAATTGGTGGAAGTATGAATCGAACATGAGACTGTTTGGTTTTTAGACTCTAATACCATCTTGAATTGCACGTGAATAATTTAATATTTCCTAAATAGATGGCAATAAGGATCGAACTTGAGACCATTTAGTTTTTAGGCTCTAATACCATCTTGAGCTACCACCTCATCTAAAAGCTTAAAATTGTAAAGAGTTTATTGGTTTATTAATTTATTATATTAACATTATCCTAGTTGCCTTCATCCTTGGTATACCTTCGGACTGTGGACATGACTTCTAACGTTGCATACTAATTATATTAATAAGTCTCTTATTTTTGACAAAAAGAACAAAACTAACCTTAATTGTATTGTAAATTATACTAATCACCCTTCATCTTTTACTTGTAATAATTCTATATCTTGTCATTCATTTGTGACAAATCAGTTCTATAACTAATAATTTTGTATCACTATTAATCCAAACTTAACTTTCTTTAAAAAAACTAGTGAAATCTCAATGGGGCACATGAACTTAACCTTGAAAAAAAGAAAAGCAAATTTATGATTCCTGCGTGCCTCAAGCGAGATTTAACGTGTTTTTTTTTAATGAAAAATAAAATTTAGACTAAGAATGACACAAACTTATTAGTTGTTACACGACGAATTTGTTACTATTAAAAAATAAGGATAAGGTTATTATGAATGTTAAATATAAAAGACAATTAGTGTTATTTATCTAAAAAAATACATATATCTTTTTTGTATACCCAAAAAGAGAAAAATTTTCGAAAACACGAACTAACTCTCATATGATATTCTGAAACGTTATTTTTCAAAAGTAACTTCCGCACGTTCTATATCCATAAATAACCATGGTATCACAAATGATATCCTTTTTCATGTTTGGGAAACAACGAAATCCCAAGCCGCATGAGTTGTCTTGTGTGTTTCTTCTAAAAACTTCCCTGTGCAACGATCAATTTATTTGGACCTTAGTTTTGTATCCTTGTTGATCATGTTAGATAGAAATTTCACTATTATCCCCCCTTTTTTTTTTGGGTCAAACAAAAGATTCTATTATAGAATCAAACACAAAGTTACATCATACAACAAGTTACAACAAGTAAAACAACAAAAAACTACAAAAGACAACACAAGAAAGGGCCAAGAAACACAAAACAATGCTTTCTCCCAGATCGTACAAGAAGTTCTGCATAATGAATTCACCTGAGACCCGATCCAAGGACAACAACAGTAGCAAAAAAGGACGCTACACATGAATGAGCTTAATGGGACTCATCAACCTGGTTAAAGGCTAGGCCCAGGAAGATTGAAACCTAGATAATATAAACATCCAAAGAAGTAAGACTGATCCTCTAGGCCTTAGGTTTAAACAAGTGATATAGAAGACCACTATATGACCTCTGCAACCAAGAACAAACTTGGAATACAAGTATGCTGACACCCAAATTGCCTGCAAAACTGATCACCACCATGAAGAACTACATGCAAAAAAGTTAAGATTTAAAGAGAAAAAACATGTACATTCGCAATCTGAGTCGAGATTTGAAATGACCCCAACGAAATACATGAAAAGAACAACATATAGCGCCCACGACACTAAACAACAGTGGAAACTACCCAAGCAACAGCACCGACTAAGAATACTTGGTCAATCCATAAAACCAAAATGCTATGAGAAAGAAATTTTATCTCTAATTTGGTATTATATTATCCCAAAGAAAATATCTAGGGTAGAACATTAACAAGAACACAGTGGAAAAAGAGATGCAAAAGAAAGAAAAAGCACAAAGGACAAACAAGGCCACCAAACTAAGGTCGGGGCTTGTGGTTGTTTAATGTTTCGCTGCAAAAAGTTTTGAATTAGCCCCCCCATTTGAGAAGCTTTCAATTAATCTTCGATATTTTACAAAGCCTTTTAAATTAGTTTTCAAAATAGTAT
The DNA here is from genome assembly GCA_028554755.1 of Cordia subcordata. Lineage (NCBI taxonomy): Eukaryota > Viridiplantae > Streptophyta > Magnoliopsida > Boraginales > Cordiaceae > Cordia > Cordia subcordata. The sequence goes on along the minus strand of JAPTOF010000010.1, from coordinate 7,956,792 downwards.
AACAATGGGAACTAATTTAAATAAGTTAGTGAAGTATTAAGTACTAATATGATTTTCTGGAACAATAAAGTTGGGCGATTCACTCATTAAAGCGGTACATGAATTAGATTCAAAACGTCATGAGTAATTTGACTATACCTTAAAATATTGAGAATTAATTTGAACTTTTCAAAACAATAAAGACTAATTTCAAACTAAACGACTTTAGAGACTTTTTGGAAATTAAACCTTCTTTGAGGGGGGGGGGAGAGGGAGAATCTTCTAGAAGGAAGGGTCTAGACAAGAAAAACTTTACAAACCCGGCCCGAAATTGACTTTTTAAAAGATTCAATTGTCTGTGCTAACGTGTTCCTCTGCCGAACTTTCTTCTAGAAGAATGGGCCCACACGAGATATAAACCACCCGAACCGACCCGACCCGAAAACGCTCTATTCCTTTTACTTCTGTCAGACCCGAAATCTCTTTCCCAATTTTACATTTTCACTCTCTCTCTCTCTCTCTTACGCACAACCCCCTAAACGCTATTAATCAAACACCATAATCAATCGGAGATCGGAGAATCATGGACGGCGGAGCTATGGCGGCCGCGGCTACCTCGGGCGGCGGAGGCGGCAGCGGAACTGGGAGCGGAGGGCCAGCGCCGTTCCTAATGAAGACGTACGAGATGGTGGACGATTCTACGACCGACGACATCGTATCGTGGAGCCCAAGCAGGAAAAGCTTCGTGGTGTGGAACCCGCCGGAGTTCGCTCGCCTTCTCCTCCCGACCTACTTCAAGCACAACAACTTCTCTAGCTTCATCCGCCAGCTCAACACTTATGTATGAATATCTATATATAGTATATATATATATATATATGCCTATATGTATGTATTTGTAGACATATTTCGATTATGTTTGTATTTTATTTAGTTGAATTTGAGTTATCTTAATTTTTTGATAAGTCAAACTAGCTGGATTTTGGTTTTTTTTTTCCCTTTAAATTTTTGTTTGCAACTTATGTTGAATTTGAGTTTTCCTAAGTGAAATTACCTGGATATTGGGTTTGTTTTATTTCTATTTTTATCTGCAATTTATGTGTGTGGATGTAGATTATATTTATGATTTCAGATTGTTTTGAGTTGAAATTAGTTGAACCAACTTTTGATAATTCGCTGGATGTTTAATTTGGATTTTTTTTTTGAAATGTGTACTTATATGTCAGTGTGTATATGTAATGATTACTTATATACTTTTGGTTGAATTTTAATTGTCCGACATTTTGAATAAGTTCTTTTGTTGCAAGTAGATGATAATGATATTTAGATATCTCATGTGATTGTATCTTGAAAGAACTCGTGAAAAGAATTGCCCAATAAATTTAACGGAGTCTGGAAAATTCTTCGTGGTTGAGCAAACATTCATTTTAAGAAACATGGATTACATCCTAAAACTACTTGGTATTAGATCCAGAATCTTACAAGGTGGTCTTGGAATTTACTATTTATCAATGTGTGAGAATCCTACACTTTTAACAGTTCATAGCGGCAAAAGATGTGGATCTAAATTTAATCTTTCCAGGTTTAAATTTGACACATTTAGAGTCCAGATTCATAGTAATTGTACTACACCAACATATGTTGAATAAAAATTCACCATATTGTGGGATTTGTGGTGAATCTGACCTCAAATCATTCTCTAACTTAGCTGCAGTCGTGTCTGGACAAGTTTATTGTGTCTTTTCATGCTTTATTTGGCTGTTCATATTTGACTGCAGGAATTCTACTTTGCACAGGCAAACTTTCGTTCACAATTAAGAATTTGCTTAAGTTTCTTGTATCATTTGCATATAAGATCCAGTGATTCAGCTAGTGCTAATTTGAACTAGCATCTCCAGTTAATGAATTTCTGAATATACTCATGTGGCTTGGGAATCTTCTCCAATTCTCTTGTTTGAACAGTAGAAATTTTATTTCGCATGGGCAAGGCTTCTTTCACATTTCAGAATTTTCTTTTTTGTATATCATTGATATATGAGATTAACTTCACTAATTATTATGCTACACTTTTATATTCAGTTTACCTGCTGCTTTATTGATGAACTAAACATTCTATAATTATATTTATAGGGTTAGTTTCTGCAGTTGGTTGGATGTGTATCATACAATAGAAAGACCTGGTCTAGGAAAGGTGGGTGAAAGTTGTGGACAAACTGATTTTGTCTAATAGTATCAGTAAGTCCAGTTCTACAATGGGGTTAGGTTGCAGTTAGTGCAATCGCACTTCTAAAGACATGTTATCTTTCATTTCTGAGCTCATCTGTTCCATTATTTTGCTTTCTAACTGTTCATTTCAGGTTAAGTTTTTCTGTTTTAGCTATACTAGGAAACTGATTGGATTAGGAAGAGGACTTTTTGGCAGTCCAGAATACGTATTTGTACACTTGAATTGTTTTGGCAAGAAAATGGTTGTTCAGTGCTGTTGAAGAATGACGCCTTGTGGTATACAACAAAGACTTAATTGTTATCCATGTTTACTTTGCTTCCTCAAATTTATCCATTGAAGCACGGATCATGTTTCTGTATCTCTTTGTCTTTTTCTGAGGTATTTTTTTCTTTGTCTCTTCCAGACATGGTTTTTTTTTTTTTTGGATTTTCTTTTCTTTTTTTTTTTCCTTCTTTTTAATGGAGAAAATGAAATTGTAGATGTACTTCGTCATCCTTTTCTGTTATGTTTGAATTCTAATCTTTCAGAGCTCAATCTATTCAGTATTCTCTTAGCAGATAGGCTAGTACAACTGTAGCAAAGATGATCTTTTAACTCTGTCTAAAATACTGTGTATTACACAGTAATATATAGATATTTAAATAGAACTGTATTTTTACAGAGAAATTCAAATAAATATTTAAATATTGGATATTCATCTATAATTGAGTTCATTGAGTAACATGAATGACTATTCATTAACAGGGATTTCGGAAGATCGATCCTGAAAGATGGGAGTTTGCGAATGAAGATTTTGTGAAAGATCAAAAGCATCTGCTTAAGAACATTCATCGCAGAAAACCCATTCACAGCCACAGCAACCCTCAAGGTTCCACGGTTGATCCAGAGAGAGCGGCATTTGAGGAGGAAATTGATAAGCTTTCTCGAGAGAGGACTGCTCTTGAGGGCCAACTCTTACAGTTCAAACAGCAGGCTTCTGCAAAGCTCCAGCTGGAAAAGTTAACTCAGCAAGTAAGCAGCATAGAAAGGAGGCAGGAGTGTTTACTATCATTTTTAGAGAAAGCGGTTCAGAATCCTGATTTTGTTGAGCGTCTTAGTCAGAAACTTGAATCTATGGATTTCTCAGCATATAACAAGAAACGCAGATTACCTCAAGTTGAGCACATCCAACCTGTTCAAGAAACTCTTTCGGTGGATGACAATAGCTGCAGTAAACCTGGAAGTGTTTTCCACCAAGACTTTTGCAATAAGCTCAGGCTAGAGCTATCTCCGGCTGTTTCTGATATTAACTTGCTTTCGCACAGCACACAAAGTTCGAATGAGGATGGAGGTAGTCCACAAAAAAGAATATCCGAGAGAAGGCCTAAAGATATAACCGTTGGGACTGGAGGGATTTCTTATGACCCTCAAGCTGTAGAGCTATCAGATACTGGAACATCTTTTACCTTGAATATGGATTCATCATTGTCATGTAAAACAGGTTGCACTGAGAGCCCAAGCCTACATTCCTTGCAGCAGAGTATGACTTGTGATGAAGAATGTGAACTTATATCCTGCCAATTAAATCTTACCCTTGCTTCTTCTCCACTACAAATCAATAAGAGTCCATATTCAGCCAGGGTGCCTGAAATAAATCAGGAAGCAGATAAATATCCAGAGTCAAGGTCTAGTGCTAATGGCAATGAATCTGAGGCCAGTATGCCCAGAAGAAGCATAAATTTCCCTGATGATGAACCAACTGTGTCTTCCACACATGATGTACCAAGTAATAAGCAGGCGCCTGCAACTGGTCAAGCCCGGGTGAATGATGTCTTCTGGGAGCAGTTCCTAACTGAAAGACCTGGCTCTGATACTGAAGAGGCTAGCTCTTGTTTGAGGGCACGCCCCTATGTCGAATGTGAAGAGAGAAAATCTGAAAACACAAAGAATGCCGAGCATCTTACTCTTTGAGAACCAATTACATTGTTGAATCCTGTAACATAGTTCCTACAGCTTGTCCAGGTTCTTGCTCTATGTTAAACTTACTTCTATCTGTTGTATTCCTGTTTACCTCAATCATATGATAACATTGATTGCTAAAGGCTTCTGCCTTTTAGTTATATCTTTTCTGGTTTAATACTCATGGCTATCTGAAGTCTGCATACTTTTGTGTTCCCTCATGGTTGTCATAAATTAAAACTCTGAGAATTGGTGTACCTGATACCAAGCTGGGGATGGTATGTCGTTAATGCTTTATGTCACCTTTCATCCTTCTACTTGGAGTTGGGTTGTTTCCATTTCTATTAATTGACTTGACTATTTTCAAATCGCTTTTAACGTGTTTCAAATTTTGAACAAATGTCAAGCGGCGTGGCATAAAAGTCAACACAGCTTGATACTTAGTGTTCACGTTTTCCTTGAAAAAGTTGATGTGTCTGGACAACACTGCACGTTATAATCAATATTGTCTATCACGCCCTTATAGTTCTCCTTACAAGTGGCTTGCAGCTTGGGTGCTTGACAACTAAGTGGACCTTTCCCTGTGTAAATTACCTTCAGGTTAAAGTTTGTGGTTAATTTTCGCTCCATTAGGTTGAGAGGAAGTCTGTTCTTTTGTGTTGTTTTTCATAATTTATCTTTTGATAGTTTTGTCATTGGATGGTAATTAAGATAATATTTTTATTTGAAGGAAGTCTAATAATGAAACATCCATAGACTATACAATAATCATTTTTTGAAATGTTTCACCTTTATTGCGTGTTCTAGTAGAGTATGTAGGCCATATGGTATATGTTCTATCTTCATACTTTCCAGTGACTATGTTGCAAAATTTAAATAATAACTCATTCTCTTCTCTTGGGTGTTCTCTCCCCCAGGAAAGAACTCTCCAGCCTCTCCGCTACTTAAGTTTACCCATAGGGTTATCCGTATTTGACTCGAGTCCATGATACTTTCTGGGCTCGGCCCCGCTGTGGCCTCACCATTTCCTTTCTTTTTTCTTCTGTTGCCATTTGTTTTCATGCGGGTTCCTATTATTCTTTTTCCATTCGTGTGTTTGGTTTTGGTGCTCTGACAGATCCGATGCCTACTTGCCAAAGTCTCTTACATTTGGTCTCAAATCTTTGTTCTTCGAGGCTGGTTTACCCCCCGCCCGCCCGGGGGCGATCTGCGGGGTTTGTTTCTGTATGTCAGATTTGGTGTGCTTTGGTGGTAGTGCTTGTTTTAATGGCTTAAAAACATATGTACACTGCACATATTCACACATGCTACTTTTTTGACAAAGAGCATTCGATACTATATATTAAATTATAGTATCAGTTTCTTAATTAAAGTAAACATTTATTAAGATTTAATATTTATTAATTTAATTAAATAAATTTTGCTTTCCAATAAAATTAGCACAATATACATGGTTCTGATATGGAACTAATAAATCATATCATGTTAAAAATATTAATAATTAATAATATATATATACTATATTATATAAAAGAACTTAATTCAATATAATATTTATAAGTGTTGCACAAATATAATGATAAGTGTCGTACAAATATAACCATTTGTTATGTACCTCTATTTTCAAGTTTCAATCTACGATTATTCAAAAATCAAAACTCTAATTACACTTTATCCAACTGTGAAGATTTATATTCAAATTTATTCAAAATTCTCTTATTTAGTGAGATTTATATTGATTTACTAATTTATTTTAATATTTACATATTATAACAGAAAACCATGACACGCAATCTGAATTGGTTGTATATATCTATGGTAATTCACTAATTTAGTTCACGTCAGATCTTGACCTATTTTAATTGATTTCTTTTACTATAAAAAAAATTAGTGCTATATATGGTAAAATACAATTGATTGCAATGTTTAGTAATATAAAATACTTTTAAAAAAATCAATCATATATTTCGCAATCAGAGCATGGCGCAGGTATTAGGCTAGTGCATATATATATATACATACATATATATATGTATGTATATATATATATAAATATATATATATAATAGAAGATAAAGTGGAGAACAAGAACAAGATTCAAACTGGTGAGAGACTGCATTGCATTTCTCTTTCAAAGAGATGTGGAGAAAAGGTAAATAAATTTAATGATATACAATAAGTGTTGGCACATGATGCAGTGGCCTTTCTTAAGCTTTACATCTCACAAACAGATAGTTATATAGAGAGACATATATTTCATAAGTAGATAGTTATTATTCTTGATTTATTGTTGATCTAGAGAGAGAGAGAAAATCTAGATCATTTGCTTCAAATGCTCTTGGTGAAAAAGTAATCAAAGAATAGGCAGTCCTGAATTTCACAGCTTTAATGACAAATATAACTAGCATTTGTGCTCATGCTATACATAAGTTGTAATATGTTTATGACTATCATTCTAAATTTTGTTTTAATATGTTTTTGACTATCATTCTAAATTTTGTTATACTGTATTTTTAAGTAATATTATGAGTTTAATGATATATTATTTTGATAAACTAATAATAAAGAAAATTAACAATATTTATCAACTAAATTTTATTAATAAATCATAAATGGAAAAAAAAAAGAGATGACAACTTGATTTGAAAGTGCACCTTCAAGTTGATGAATTCTACGCAAAACGCTAACTTAAATTTAATAATATCTTATATTCTTTTCAAGTTCTTTTAACATTCATAGAAAAATAAAAGTCTATTGCAATTGTATTTTTTTTAACGCGCCAATAACATATATATAAGTTCTTTTACCACTTTAATGGTCATTTTCATAAATGATATTATATTCATAATATTTGTCGTTGAAATAAAGTCAGCATCGTGTGTGAGGGTTCGACATGAATCCATTTAAGTGTATTAAACCAGAATGACATTATGATATCAACCCAATACGTTGTATCACATTTTAAACATTAATAATATTTAATAATATCATTAAAGTCTTAAGCTAATGTGTCAAACTCTCATCTCTATAGAGATTTGGCGTGCCAAACTCTAGTATGACTTCAATGACTCTAACATATACTAAACATGTTGGATGTGCCATGCACAGGTTATTGTTAATGTTTGAATATACATTCCAATATTTGTATATACCTTAATGTTTAATTCGTGTATCATCATTAGGGTATGAAAAGAATCCTATTCGTCTTTCAATAATAATATACCTGCATAGAATTCATTTGCATTTACAATACTACAAATCCATACATGTATCATGCACCATAATTTATTGTATTTATTATTTGAGTTTTTTTTGAGTTTTAATTTTTTTAAGCCAAGCAGTTATTTATTTAAACAGAATGTTTTGCTTTAAAGTATTTTTAATGGAAAACAAATCCAAAGAGGCCCTATATCAGCTTAATCTCTTTCCTAACAAATTTCCCGTAGTTTCTAATGCAAAGATTGTATTATATTAGTCCTAGTATTTAGATCAATTATAAAACAATCATGATTTGTTATCAACATTTATTCTTTAAATTGAATTGGTCAAATATAGAAAATTAAAGAAACTTATATATGGATAATGATAACATCTTATAAAAGGTAATAATTATCTAATGTATTCTCAATACAGTTCAGTTTCTTTCGTTTGAAAAACTTGAGGTTAATTTTAATGCAAGTAATTTTACTTGGGCGTTTTTCCCTTTATTGATTTTTGGAAACACGTCAAAATGCTTAGAACATATGACGTATCTAGAATTATTGAAAGTTCAAATAATTTATTATCAGGGTACTTTTAACAATACAAAAATGTGTGAGCCTCCTGTTCACATAAGTTTTTTGTGAGATTTGTGTATGAATTTATAATAAATAGAGTTTACAACAATGTAAAAATGTTGTTTTAATTAGTTAGGTTCAACTATAGTTGGCATCATAACACGGTACTAGGCCTAGATTTTATGTAGCCTCAAAGTCCTAGACTATGTTTATGGTTTTAAGGCTCATTTGGATTGACTTTTTTTTAAAAGTATATTTTTATAATGTTTTTAAAAAGTATTATTTTTTAAGAAATTAAAATTTTTTACTCTTGAAAAAAATTAAATTTAAATTTTTCAAAATTTTAATTTTTTTGAAAGTTAAAACAAATATTTATTACAAATATATATATATATATATATATATATATTTTTTTTAAAAGTGCTTTTTTATTTTAAAAAATGTTAATTCAAACAAGCTCTTATCCTATTTGGCACAATAAGGACGTAGCCTATTTAAGAGTTGAACTAGTTAATTTGACTCGATGTATAAACAGGCCATTAGTAAGACATAATTTAATACAAAAAGATACCTAAGTAACCTTAGTTATATCTTATTTATGGTATAAATATATAGATGTAGAAATATATATGAGACGAAATCTTACTGCACACGATCCCCCTTTTCTCTCTCATTCTTCAAAACCATTAATTAGTCACAATACCTTGCTTGAATTCTAAGCACTGAAGCAATCATTAGATCCACCTAATTGAGCAAACTCTGTTGCACATTCCGAGTCAAAAAAAAAAAATTTAGATTTACCAAATGCAATGATACTGGTGTCCACCTTGCTTCTAAAAAAAGCCATGCCATTAAAAATTTCAACATAGTGGTGGGTCATTCTCATTCACATCACATTACCACCCCATGAACAAACAAAAGTAGGTGGTGTTAACACTGTGAACTCCAAACCATTAATGACTCCATCAACCCAATCCAAAACCCCAAACACCTCCCCCACCCTAACCCCCTACCCCCCCCCCCCCAAAACCAAACACCCCTGATGAGATCTCACTTTCACAGCTCACATCAAATGACAACACCAAGGAAAAAAATCCTTACACAGATCCTGATAAGTCACAAGATGTCCAAACTTCATGTGAAAACCATTTTCTTAGTACTACTTTTCTTGCATATTCATGTGAGTATCTGCAATGGCTCCTCAGTTTTGGGCATCAACTCAGTGAAAACAAGTGAGTTAGCTGCAATGGTGAAAAGGGGTTGTGGAGGGAAGATGAGTGAGTGTCCAGGCATGGCAGATGAAGAAGATGAGATGGACTCTGAGAGCAACAGGAGGGTCTTGGCGATGCAGAAGAGATATATAAGCTATGGAACACTGAAAAGAGACTTGGTGCCATGTACTAAGCCTGGAGCTTCATACTATGATTGCAGGGGTGGTGGTCAAGCTAATCACTACCATAGAGGATGTGAAGAAATCACTAGGTGTGCTAGGCAGGTCAATGATATCAATTCTTGAGCCAAAGCTGCATTGTGGTGAATAAGAAGGCAATGGAATTGGTAACAGTTCAGTTGTCTTGTTTTTGAAGTACTCTATGCCACTAATATGTTGGCCTTTTTTTTTTTGTATATTTTAGTAAGATATTATATATATCCATGGAACCATTTTCCATATGAATATGTAATTTCTCACCTTGATACCAAGGGAAATCTATGGTGCCATTAGGGCCATGGAAACAGTAGTTATGTGCTTCTTAGTTTCTTAGCTAGTCAAAAAGCGGACTTTTTCTGAGAAATGGATGGAAAAATGGCTCCTGATTATATAAGGAGGTTATGTGGTGTTGGATTATACATCTTTTCCATATTGAAAAGATATCAATTCTAAGTTCTCAGTCACTACTCTTATTAACTAATTGGTCTTTAAGATGAATCCGATGATTGTTAACATGTAATAGGGCGAGAATTTGTACAAATAGGTGCTGATGATTTCACTTCAAGAATTGTATTAGCATTAATATAATATATATGGTCTGATTTTTCTGTGATATTATGTATTTAGTGCTTCTTAAGTATCAATTTTGCAAAACATCATATGGATTATGCATAATTCTTTTGCAAGTGGTTGCAAGATATTTTAGGACTGTATGCCATTTCTTGTGGTTCTATCAAAGATGTTTACATTGGACTAGCTACCAGAGGACTCCATAACCTTGCACTAGTGTGAAAAGGATATTGAGAAATAGAAAAGATATTGGGTAATGCTTTGACAATACACTTTCGGATTTAACCTCTGTTTGGCTCAATTTTAAGGTACTTAGAAGTAACCTTTTTTATGAATTAGGAAATTAAAACTAATCAACTTAGTTCTTTTTTTTTTAAGTTGAAAAAAAAAAAGAAATTTCAAATTAGAATTTTTGGAGAAAGGTTCTTGCAGAACTACTTGTACCTTTACATCATAAGGAAGTCGATCGCTTTTTTTCTTTTTTTGCCCCTCTCAAAAATATATCATTATATTTCTAAAAATTCAATGTTTGTCTCGGAATAGCTCAAAGTTTAATAGGTAATAAGTGAAATCTAACGGTCAATAGCTTCTAATGAGTAGCATTTGTAATTAAAAATTTACAGTTAAAAATTTTACAACTCAATAGATAAATTTTGAAAGTTAAAAAAAAAAAAAATACCCTTAGATCTGCTTTAGTGTTATTTGCTCTATCAAAAGGGATTAGAGATCAAGGTACAAGCCCAACAATCTTAATTCTGGTTCTCACTCCACCAAAATTGACATCAACGTTACTTCTATTTTTTTAAACAAAATGCTTTAAGCTTTAGGATTTATTTCTTTTTCATAGCCTCTATTTTTTTTTTAATTTATCTCTCATTTTTTTTTCTTTTGTTGAGCACTATAATTCTAGTAAAGGACTCTCAAGAAATGATTTCTTTTAACTGTCAAACTTTCAATGTCAAATTCTATTATTTTAGCCTTTAAGTATTTTCTTATATTTACTAGCTTTTTAATGTATATTCTCATGGGTATATTTTTTGAGTAAGTATATTCATTTTGTAACTTATAAGAATTTAAATATTTTATTAGAAAATATGATTCTAGTTATTTAAAACTAAAAAAAGAAAGAAGTAGAAGGTTGAAACGCTAATACAATCTCAAAAGGAAGTTCTAAATTTTTAAGAAATAATAAAACAAATAATTTTAAGTAAAATTTAGAAAATACCTAAAAAAGGAGAACTTGATAAATAATTGCCTATAATGCCAATCGGGAAAGAAACGTTAGAAAATTTGATAAAAAGAATTTAATCAATAATTCTGCATCTCAAAAACCTAGGAAGTAAATTATAAATAAATTAAAAAAAAAAAAACCTCTTTGTATTTCTGTTTTAGGCTTCCAAACCTCTTTAACGGCCTCTAAAAAAAATCTGGAGTACGTTTTTGTTTTCCACAATTAATCCATCTCAAGCACTACAACCGAGAAAGACTATTAGAAACGGACGAGAAAATGTTATGTACCACTGTTAAAAGGTTCACGGGTTGTCCACTTGTCCTCGACTTCATATATGTTCTTAGCTTTACATATCCATTTTACGTGATGATGGTTTCCTGTTGTTTCCTAAATGCTTCAACAAGTTGTTGATAAATGTGATAGTTGCTCCATCCTCACCAGTAAAAGTACACAAATTTAAATCTTGAGAAGTATACTTTTAAAAAGAATTTTTTATAATCGTTTGCCGCCTAATAAGGATTCTTTAAATTCCAATCATTTGTTTTTGCCTTAAGAAATCCTAAAATCCTAAAATTTTTGGTCAACTTTATAAGTTTATTAAAATTCTTCCATTATCATTAACAAAGTTAGTATTCTATTAGCCTTCAGGCCTTATGTCATAGTCCTACATCTACATGCTCTTAAGAAGTTCTCTGCATCTACCATGCGTGACAATAAGTGCTAATGTTCACACACAATAAAATAAAATAAAAATAATATGCTAACCCCATATTTATTTATTTACCATCCCACAACTATTTGTTCTCTTAATTGTATATATAAATCAAATATTTGTTCTCTAACTCACATATATTTATTCATCACTATGACACACACAAATACAAACACTTTTATTTATTTACTACTCTGCATATATTTGTTCACTACCCTCATATATATTTGTTCATCATTATACATATATTTATTTACTAATCTCACACACAAAATTATACACAAATACAAACACGTTTATTTATTTACCACTCTACATATATTTGTTCATCACTCCATATTTATTTGTTCATCACTTTATATATAGTTGTTTACCACTCTCTCGTGCACAAACACAAACACAAATATTTGTTCATTACTCTACTCTATTTGTTCACAACTTCATATTTATTTGTTCACCATTCTATATATAGTTGTTCACCACTAAAATAATGGACAAAGAGTATAAAAATTGTGAACAAGCATGTTAATTTATTAGTTCACCATGTAACATATTCTTATTAATTTTACTTCAAAATCAAAAAATCTCAAGCAGCTTCACATTCCCAAAGTCAGATCAAGAGCATAATACGTGCCATAAATCTTGTATACATTTATTCTTAGGAATAACTTCAATAATTACAAGTTTGAGAAAATAATCAAAAAATTTAAAAAAATACAGTAAACAACATCACAAACTTCTTTGGACCTCTTTAGATTCAGAGACATCTAAGCATTTATACTGCTTTGGGCCTCTTTTTTAGTTGTTCCCTGTAGTCTCGCAAACCTTCTAGTTGCTTTCAAACGCTGATCAAGGCACGGTGAGTGTGTGCATGCGTGTGTGCATGAGTGTGTGTTTGTGTATGTGCATTTGTGTGTTTATGTGTATGACAGTGTTTCTGTGCATGAAAGTGAGAGAAACGATGATCAGATCTAGATCTTATTTGTTTTCTCTTTTTCTTTTTTTCCTTTTTTAAGCAAGGGTTACACCATACTCCGCAGGAATATAATCTTGCAAGAGCATGGTATATGTTGCCATTAGGCTCCAAGAGTATTTTTGTTTACACATTAATTGATTATATAAAAATTATCTATCATCATACTCAAGCTCTCCAGACACCTCCAAGAGAAAGAAAAAGCAAATAGTGTAGAGTTACTCCAGAAGTGTAGTATTGATGTTATTAATATAAAGGTATGGGACATCGGCGCAGTATTAATGTTTTTTATATAGAGCTACGAGCATGGTAGTGCGAAGATAGAAACAGAACTCTTTAGGCTTATTGGACAAGCTATGGCTTAGTGCAATTCGAATAAGTGTCTTTTGATAGAGTTTGACTAAGAGACTTCTTTTTTTAAAGAGCTAAGGCTAAATTCCTCAACTCTTGAACTGAAAAGTCGGTTTATCCAAGGTTAAAAAGACTCATATTGGGTGGTGCCTTGAACTTGGATTATCTAAGGTTAAAGGACCCACACTAGCCAGTGCCTTCTATAGGCCGGTGACCTAAAAGAAATGGTTTGGGCCAGTAATGCCCAATATCACATACAATTATACTTAACAAAATGAATACTTTTTTGGCTAACTAAAGGCCTTAGATGTTATCTCCTGCATAGCATCGGCAAATTATAAGGTGCACCTTCAATAAAGTGTATCTTCATCTATGTGATCCTTCAAGCATGTTAAAACACATGCTTATATATACATATTTAAAAAAAAATGAAAAGTCACTTCTCCACTTAAATCCCACTCTCTATATTCTCTCTCTATACATCTCCATTATCTCTCTCTGTGCGTCTCTTTTCTCTCTTTTCTATTTTCTCTCTTTCTTTCTTTCTCTTTTTTAACAACTGATTTGTGTTAATCTTATTTTTTTGATATTGCTAATAGGTTGATGGTTTGATATTATTAACAATTGATTGGATTGATTTCGAGAAATGGTGGTGAATGCAATTGCTTGATGGGTTGCATCTTCGTAACAATTGGTTTTGATGGTTGTATGCATATATATTTGAGGATTGGTATTTATGTAATAGTCTACTATTGTTTGTTCAATTTTCTATAATTGTTTGTTCTGTAACTTATTATTGCTTATTTATTATTCTATAATTGTTTATTCATTATGCTATTATTGTTTATTCAGTATTTCATAATTATTTGTTCAGTAGACAATTATTATTTGTTCAGTGCTTTATAACTGTTTGGTCAGTAGTCTGTAATCTATTATTGTTTGTTCAATGCTCTATAATTGTTTGTTCAGTAGTCTGTAATCTATTATTGTTTGTTCAGTGCTCTATAACTATTTGTTCTGTAACCTATTATTGTTTGTTCAGCAGGCTATTATTATTTGTTCAGTAGTAATAGCATGTTATTGTTTGTTCAGTGTTTTATAAATGTTTGTTCTATAGGCTATTATTATTTATTCAATAGCATATTATTCATCAAAATATTTGTTTATAATTGAAATTGGTTGCATTTGCATTTAACATATTAGTAGAAACATATAAGCATGTACATAAATTCAGTTCTAGTTTTGCTTCGATTTCTTTTGCATGTTGTTGTTTCGGATTCGATGTTTTTAAATCATTTGGCTGTTGTTGCTTTCGATTCAATGTTTTCAAATCTTTTGGATGTCGTTGCTTCCATCATTTTATTAGATTCAATCTACAATTTTAATTTATAATATCTGTTTAGTTATTGAAAAAATTGCATTGAAAGTAGATAGGGTTTGTGAGATTTGAGTTTGAATTGAAAATGTTACGATAGAGAAGAGAAAGGAGAGAATTGTAGGCAACCAAAAAAAAAGCGCTTATACAGTGTTTGAAATACACGGCCCGCAGGTGCACCTTGTAATGTGCACCTGCAGGTGCACAATATAAGATCCCCATAGCATCCTTCATGTCATGCTTAGCGGTAATTTTTCTACTTGGGTAGTGTTTTGTTCATGCCTCTCTTGATGAACTCCAGTTAATCAATGTAACTAAACCTTTTCAACGCTTTATCTTGATTTCGTGATTCCATTAATCCTTTTTTATATTTTTTTTCTATTAAAAGTCTAATAATCACATCAGATATGTACATATAAACTGAAACCCGTTATCTCTCTCTTTCTCTTCTTCATTCATCTCTCATCCACCACCAGCACCACCCACCTCCATCTCCCTCCACCTCTGTGAGAAAAGAGAGGGAGAAGAATACAAAAAGAAGAGAGAGAGAGAGAGAGAGAGAGAGAGAGAGAGAGAGAGAGAGAGAGAGATTTTCTTTTGGCCACTAGAAAGATGGATTGAGAAGACGGATTTTATAACTTACGAGAATAAAATTACTCTTCAAATGGGCCGAGGGAGTCTCGAGAATGCTTTATCCCACTTTTCTTTAAATATTCCTTTGTCCCAAAAATAATTAAATGATCGAAACGAGAATGAGAGAATATTATATTCTAGTGACTTTTGAAATGGTAATTTATTTAGTTGGTATATTATTGAATCATATGCAGTAACGGTACTTTGTTTATTTTGAATATTTTGGTTCAATTCTGATCATGCTCTTAGATATGTCTTTCAGCAATGAAAATTCTCTCTATTAATTGGATTTTGTAATCTCCTCTTAAAATATCTTTACTCGTTAAACTCTGACATTAGTGCTACTGACCTTGGTTAGTTTGTAAAATACTTTTTAGATGAATATAATATCTATATTTGACCAAAAAAAAAAAGAAAAAAAATTTGAAATATTTTAACTTTGCTTCCAAAATATCTTCCTCTTTTCTGATTCTAATTCAACCGGGTCTAGCAGCTGAGAAGGCAGCATGCTTCCTGTTGCATAGGAAATGACGTTCTTTATACGGGTGGTAAAAAAACGAATTTATTTATGCTATTTATAGGTACTGAATCGTGTAAGTAATCATCTTAAATTTAAATTAATGATTCATTTAGTCCTGTATA
This sequence comes from Cordia subcordata, assembly GCA_028554755.1. NCBI lineage: Eukaryota > Viridiplantae > Streptophyta > Magnoliopsida > Boraginales > Cordiaceae > Cordia > Cordia subcordata. Next base: position 7,940,956 of record JAPTOF010000010.1, on the reverse strand, counting down.
TCCGATCATTTTAACAAGAAAATCTCTTATTTTTAAAACACAATCAAGAAGTGGCTTGTTTTTTTAATTTGTGAAGTTATTATTTCTTAGGTTAAAAATCATTAACATTAACAATTTGAACACGTGATATACACATGGATTAGTGATTTTAGAACATATAAATGGGTCGAGAAAGTTTAAAATGAAAATAATTGTATGTTTTAGTTTTTTGTGTCCAAATTGTTAAGTTCTTAATAATTTTTATCTATATCATGAATTAAAATGATAAGAAAATTAGTTTGTCATGTTTTAATGATAAAGCTTTAATTGCCGAAAGAGTTAACAAACTACGGAATATTATGGAATATTAACCCTTTTATTTATTATATGAATAGCTAAAGGGATAACGTGAATTAGTGCGCCAATTACCCCATTGTCCATGTCGAAACGAGCCGAAAGGAAGAACGGATCTGCGGCCCAATCATGGCCCATGAGCATATCCTTTTATTTTTCATTTAATGTAGCCTATGAAACACCAACACTCTTCCAAGGTTGCGTATTGCGTATCTTAGACGTGTCCAACAAACTTTCTGTTAATTGTTCAAACGTGTCCTGACACGTCCTTGGCCCGTTTCAAAAGCTATGAACTTAAAAGAAAAAAAATGAAAAAGAAAATAAGACCTCAACTTCCCTCATTGCTCAACAGGGTCGGCACTCGAAAGTCGAAGGAAATTCATTACATTCTCTTGATAGCAACTCTCAAACTTTGGCATATTTTTCTCAGTTCTTATTGTCATGTGTGTGAGTGAGGGGAAAAGAGAAAGAAAAAGGAGGTAGGTGGATTAGTATTCTTTGCCTTGAGAGTGACGCGAAAAGAGAAAGAAAGAAGGTAGTTGGGTTTTTATTTGACATTTTATTTTTTTTCTTTCAATATTTTAATCCCAAAATTATATTTAACTCATGAAAATGACCCTAACCAAAATTCAAAATCGCTTTTAGATATATGTTATACACAATGGATGAGAATCCGATAGATCCGGTGACATAGCTCCCTTACCTTGTCTAGGAGAAATAATATAGTCTTTATCGATGAGGAGTACTTCATAGAGCTAGGCAAAAAAATTATCATTTTTTTTTTTTTGTTAATCATTTGCAAGGATTCTATCTTGATTGCCATATAAATAATACACAACAAAAAGTGGGAACAAATTTTAGCAAATGTAATGTGAGGTAATCCCTTGTATCCAATAAACATTTCCCTTGTTAACTTTTTCATTAAACTCAAAAACATGGTCATTGAAAGTGAGGCGTAATAACTTTTGTTAAAATATCACAACTAGCATTACAAACAAAATAGTAGATGTATATCTCACGAATATATCATATAAAACATGCTAATATAAATATCTTTTAGATATATGTTATACTATAATTATTTTAAAAAATGTGTTCACTGAACAAAACAAGGAAGGCGTAGAATAACAGCATTAGTTCCCCTCCCCACCCAACCGCCCCTCCCGTCCCCTTCTTTTTATTTTCCATAATATTAGGAGTTCATGAGATTTTCTTTCTTTTTTCTTTTTTTGTTATTTGTAAAAGTATAGTTTGATTAGTCCTATTGGCTTGACATATCAAATTTTTACGCCATATATCTAATAGAAGGTTCTACTTTTGTATTTTAATTGTAGATGGCGACCAAATACATGAAATGGAAGAATTAGGAAAAGATATAATTCAACATTACGGAGGTCTTCCATTGGCTAGAATTGCCTTACGAGGTATTTTCACAAAGAAACAAGGTTTGATAGAATGGCAAAATGTTCACAAAAATATCAAATCATATCTTGGGAAGAGGAGCAACATTAAAAAAACATCAAGGAAGACTACACGATGTATTAGAGTGGAATTATAGTAACTTGTCATACCAATTGAAACCTTATTTTCTTTACTTGAGCAAATATTCAAAAGATGTTAAGACAAAAACAGAATCATTATTGGGGAGGCAGGAGGCATGTAAATTGCATGATCGAATGCCTAAAAGCACTTCGGTGACTTGGGCTTATAATGCTTTTCTAGAAAGTTAGAGGTATTGTAAAAACTTATTGCAGCGTCAAACCTAATTAGTCACAAGCTCATGGAGAAAAGTGAAATAGTTCCACTTGTTTAATCTATGTCAAATTCTTTTTTTGCTTTTGGCATGAAAATTTGCAACTTTTTGGTTGATGGTGAATAATAACCGTGCTGAACAGAATACTACTTATTTTTCTAAGTGCAGGGGTCACCCAACCTAACTATAAAAGAAAGTAAATGTTGTATTTAATTGTCTAAGAATCTCATCTGATAAACATTTTCATTTGAAAGCTTCCTTAAAAACACCTATTTGAGGAATTCCATACACTGACCCGTCTGGTAAGATTGATCGAATAATATTATAATTGCATAATGATCAGGACATAGAGTGGTGACATGAATGATATAATATATCCTTTTTCAGCTTTGGGAAACATGACTGAGACTTTTAGAGTGAGATTAGTTAAAAGAAAGCAATTTATGTTTTGTTTGAGAAAAGGCCGGACAAGTAGTAGTATTCAATTTCATTGGTTTTAATTGTGAATCTATTACCAATGATATGCTACTATTGTAAATTTGAGATGTTTAATCCAAAGTAGTTTGCATTGCAGATGAATTAAGGTCTGATTCAACCTAGACCATCTTGTATATTGGTACTCTTTACTTGTTCTTTCTTTATTAGAATTTGTGTGTGGCTATAGCCTTGATTGATCTCATTCATGGTGTTTATCGTATAATTATAGTCACTTAATTTATTGTCAATAGTTTTAGTGACCAAGTTATTTCATAATCTTTAGCTAATTAGAAGGATATTTATAATATCAAAGACCAATCAGAGTGACCAAAAGAAAAGCTTAGTCAGAATTTATTGAATTAATTGATGTTTCCTCCTAAGCTCCCCTTTTATTTACTCCTTTTGTCTCGCCATTTGAATATTTTTGAATTTCACTATTACAATGCCTTAAATGATAGTGATTAATAATGACGTCGAATTGGGTACTTCATTTTCTAATTATAGAAAGTTTGCCTAGTACCTTATTATTTGTCCAACAGAAATTGACAATAAGATGTTTTTTTTTTTTCTTACTGAATATTGGATGAGATTGTTGACACATGCAAGTAGAAATTAGCCCAAGAATGAAATGTTATTTGTCCTTCAATTGCTATGGGACTCTTTTGCAATTTACAATACTCATTCTAGTGATTCTGTTTGTGTGTGTGTGTAGTTATATGTGTGTGAATGTGGAACCAGGACAGGTTCAATGGTTATCTGCAGTACTATGATGTTAAATGCACATTAATCATCACATATGTGATCCAAAAAAAATTATTTGTTTTGATGCTACCGTACTTCTTAGGATAAAGATACCGAGTTCCACTCTCTAGGTTTGGAGTTCTCACTTGGAGTCCCTTCTATGCTTGGCCAAATTCCTCGACGTCCTCCTATGTTCTACTAAGAGATGTTCTTAGAAAGATTTTAAGATTGTAATAAATTTTGCTTTTGTTCGTATCTTAAAAAGCCTAAATTTCTTTTTTAGTATAACTTTTGGTGTCTAGACCGACATCTCAACTCCAGAAACTAGCATCACGGCATGGACCAAAATAGTTTCTTTACCTGTTTATCTAATGCTTGATGGTTGTTGCTATGTTATAATTATAAAATTATTAAAAAAAAAAAAAGAGCTGGTCATTCAAAAGCTTAAACTATTAGAGAGGTTTATTATATTTAGTCATTGTGCTTAATAGTTTATGAGTAAGAAAGGTTTAGTTGGATATTTGATGATTCGTGTGATGCTGGAAGTAGAAGCAATTCTCCTCGGATTGTTTTCTTCGTTACAGTTTTTAAGAAAATCTCGAACTCCATCGGGATGAAGATCAGGGGAAAGGAAGAGAACAATGCTGGGAAGGCTTACTAAGATTATATTACAAAAATACTTATTGCAGACTAATGGTATTTATGGGTACTAAATCGTGTAAATAATCATTTTTAAATTAAGATTAAAAATTTAATTTGTGAATATTATGGTTTTTTTAATTTGTTATGTTGCTATTTCTGAGGTTAACAATTATTAAAAATTTACAATTTGAACACGTGATATACAAGTGGATTAATGATCTTGGAACATACAAATGGCCCGAGAATGTTTAAAACGTAAATAATTGTATGTATTAATTTTTCTATGTGTCCAAATTGTTAAGTTTTTAATACTTTTTAACTATATCACGAATTACAATGATAAAAAAAAATTAATTTGCCTTGCTTTAATGATAAATAGTTCAATTGTCGAAAGAGTTAGAGACTCGGGAACATTAAGGAACATCAACCCTATTAATTGTTATGAAAAGCAAAATGCTAACGTGACTTATTAGTTTGCCAATTGGCCCATTATTTTAAACTTTTAATTATGACGGAATATTAACCCTTTTAAATTATTTAATTTTTAAGTTTTTATTTCCAATTTTTTAAATTTTAAAATTATAAATTCTTCATTTTTTAATTTTAAAAATTTATATTGGAAAATGTTTACTTATTTTAATTGATTTATTTTTAAGTTTTAACTTTAATTTTTAAATTTTTAAATTTTAAATTTTGTTTTTTTTTATTTTTAAAGGGTCAAGATGGGGGTAAGGCGAGGGATGGGCGTGGGAGTAGGGTAAGGGGATGCGAGTGGACTAGAGAGAAAGTTACTATTCCAAAAATGTTTTATTCTCCTTAGTCACTGAAAATATTTTCTTTCATTTTAAACTAAAGTTTTTCTTTCATAAAAAAATATTTTTTTTCTGTTAACTTATTTTCATGTGTTACCAAATATAGAAAATTTAAAAAACGTAAAAAACATTTTCCTGCAAACAAACGGAGCCTAGAAGGAGACATTGAGAAGACAGATTTATAACGATAAAATTACCCTTCAAATGGCCTGAGGCAATCTCGAGAATGCTTTATCCCACTTTTCCTTTACCCCAAAAATAATTAAATGGTCAAAAACGAGATTGAGAGTATATTCTGTTCAGGTGACTTTGACATGGTACTTTTTTTAGTTGGTATATATTATTGAATCAAAAACAACAATGGTACTTTTTTATTCTGAAATTTTTTTATAATTAATCGGCGTTTGTTTACTATAATTTAGAACGCTATGTCTCTCATATCTCCTTACTGGTCATGCTCTCAGGCACGCCTCTCGGCGGAAAAACCTTGTGGAGGATTAGATTGCTTCTACGATTAAGATAGGAATTTTTCCTCTTAATTGGGTTTGTAATTTTCCCTTAGAATTATCCTTACTTATGAATTCTTGCTATTGGTATTGGTTAGTTTGTAATATAATTTTTGCATGAATATAATATCCAATTATCTATTTTTTTTATTAGAAAAAAGACTTTCGTAATATTTTATGCTTTGCTTCTAAAATATCTTCCTCTTCCTTTCTGATTCTCTAATTCAACCGGGTCTAGCAGCTGAGAAGGCAGCATGGTTTCTTCGGTATAAGAAATGACACGTTTTTATACGTGTGGCCAAGAAACGAATTTATTTAATGGTATTTATAGGTACTGAATCGTGTGAATAATCATTCTAAATTATGATTAATGATTTATTGTATGTTTGATTTTTTAACAATTAAATATTTTAGTTTTAAAACACGACAAATAAGTCATTTGTCTTTTTAATGTGTAACATTGTTAGTTTTCAAGTTAAAAAACCATGAAAAAAATGCACAATTTGAACATGTGATACACACGTGGATTAATGATTTTGGCAGCATACAAATGGGTCTCGAGAAGCTTTAAAATGAAAATAATTGTATGTATTAATTTTTTTGCGTGTCCAAATTGTTAAGTTTTTAATAATTTTAACTAGACCACAAAGTACAATGATAAGAAAATTAATTTGTCATGTTTTAATGATAAAGAGTTCAATTGTCAAAAGAGTTAGAGAGTAGGGAGTGCTATGGAATATTAACCCTTTTAATTCTTATGAAATGCAAAAGGCTAACGACATTTTTGTCAGAGCAAGTCCTTTTTATTTTTTATTTAATGCAGCAATCGCAAAACAATTTGCGACTGATTCATTTCAACCTAATCTGGATAATCTTGCCTCTTTACAACTCTAGAAAACTACTTTCACACATTTTGCCACTCGGTTAGTTTCGATAAATGATCAAAAAATTTAGTACACAAACATTGCTACATATCATCTCTTTATCGCTTTTCAAACTCTTCGCCCTCCTTGACATAATAAATGTTATCATCTATTATTTAGACAAATATGACATTTACATATAACACACTTGTCATATTCTGAAACGGGTGAAGAAAAATGCAATTAGTTGTTTATTTCAATAGAGAAAAGGGGTTGAATGCTAGCTAAAGTCTATTCGGCATAATTAGTTGTTTAGATTGCTAATAGTCAGTTAACTGATCGAGGCGATTTAAGATACTTCACTAACATACTATACAAACTAAAATGCTATTGCCGAACAGGGTCTTAGAATGACCACGGTCACGGTTCAGGAAGGATGATTAGAGCAACGGCAAAAGATTACTTAAATCAGCAAATATATTCCTTTCTCATTTTCTTCAACAAAAATAAAACGCAAAAACCATAAATCTAACTAACTTCATCCCACACAGCCGAATACTCAACCTTATTTTGAAGACAACTTGGTCTTTCTCAGAAAGAGTCCAAGACCATACTCTTCCCCAATCATTGCAACTCCCAGAAACACCACCAAATTTGAAACTATAATCTAATAACACAAATCAAAAATATGGAATTGAAACTGCAATGCCAAGCTGATGTATTGTTCCTCGTGCGTATAGTTTCCGCTTTCCCTTAGTACCTGTAGGGAGGAGGCTTGTAAGGACCCTCAACTGGCACGCTAATGTAATCAGCCTGCTCCTTGGTAAGCTTGGTGAGCTTAGCACCAAGCTTTCCGAGGTGAAGTGCGGCAACTTTCTCGTCAAGGTGCTTGGGCAAGACGTAGACCTTCTTCTCGTACTTGCCGGTGCCCTTCTCCCTCCACAGCTCGAGCTGAGCAATCACTTGGTTAGTGAAGGAGCAGGACATCACAAAGCTGGGATGTCCAGTGGCACAACCCAAGTTCATGAGACGACCCTCAGCCAAAATGATGATGCCACTGTTTGTGTCTGGGAAAACCCATCTGTCTGTCTGAGGCTTGATTGTGATCCTCTTCACACCAGAGAAGGTCTCAAGACCGTGCATGTCAATCTCATTGTCAAAGTGACCAATGTTGCAAACAATGGCATTGTTCTTCATCTTCCTCATGTGGTCAACCATGATAATGTCCTTGTTACCAGTGGTGGTGACGAAGATGTCAGCTTCGGAGACTACATCTTCAAGAGTAAGGACTTGGAGACCTTCCATAAGGGCCTGAAGGGCACAGATTGGATCGATCTCTGTCACAATCACACGAGCACCAGCCTGCTTCAAGGCAGCTGCACAACCCTTGCCGACATCTCCATAACCGCAAACAACAGCAACCTTGCCAGCAATCATCACATCAGTGGCTCTCATCAGCCCATCAGGGAGTGAATGGCGGCATCCATACAAGTTATCAAACTGATCACAACATCAGAAACCTAAGTTAGCTTACTAAGCTACTAAAATTTTAGTTTCTCAAGAAGATTAAAACACCAAATTTCACAAGTTAAATTATCCAACAGATAGTAACAACAAAATGTTTCAACAAGAATGAAATTAATGAAATCAAATAAATTAACCACTAGTACACAACCATACAATGATAAGCTACAATAGACTATAAAACATAACTTCCAATAGTTCACTAACTTGCAATAATCTTTAAATCAAACAAAGCCACATTTTTCTCTGATCCGTAAACTAGATTTAACATCACCCAGGATAAGCAATAATACAGAGATTTCACATAACGTAACACATAACACAAATAACCGAAAGAAATCATTTTACGCATCGATCTGATTTCGGAGCAAAACCAAGAATGCGAAAACATATAGATCTAACCGAACACCAAAAATCCGTATCAGATCTAAATCTGAACATAACATATATACCAAAATCAACCAAAATCTTGCACAATTCACTTCACCTTCAACTTCGGATCTGAACCCAATTAAACATACACATAAAATAAACCAACCTAAGCCTTATTTACAATTTGAAAACCCCACTTATTTCCTTCATTAGCTCTAAGCACCCAACAATTAAACACCTAAGCACGCAACAAGTAAACACACACACACATATATACACAAAAACAAACACAAATAAGCATACAAAAAAGCTCAGATCTTTATATAAACATAATGAATAAACATTTATACCTTGCTCTTGGTGACAGAATCATTGACATTAATGGCAGGGAACAAAAGAGATCCATTAGCCTGCATCTGATACAACCTCTTAACACCAGTAGTAGTCTCCTCCGAAACACCCACCAATCTCTCCTTCATTTTCGTGTACTTCAAAGGATCAGTCTTGAGCCCATCTCTGATAATACTCAACACGATCTGAAACTCAGCGTTGTCGGTGCTGTTCGGGTCAGGCAACTTCCCGCTCTTCGCGTACTCCTCCTCCGCTTTCACCCCCTCGTGGATAAGCAATGTGGCATCGCCACCATCGTCCACGATCAAATCGGGCCCACCACCAGGCCCCCAGTCAAGAGCCCGCTCGGTGCACCACCAGTACTCCTGCAACGTCTCACCCTTCCACGCGAACACGGCCGCGCTGTCGCGGGCAATGGCCGCGGCGGCGTGGTCCTGGGTGGAGAAGATGTTGCAGGAGCACCATCTCACCTCCGCGCCCAGGGCTGTGAGGGTTTCGATCAGGACGGCGGTCTGGATGGTCATGTGGAGACTTCCGGTGACCTTGGCACCCTTGAAGGGCTGTGAAGGCCCGTACTCGGCCCGACAAGCCATGAGGCCCGGCATTTCGACCTCGGCCAGCTCGATCTCGAGACGTCCGAAGTCGGCCTGGGACATGTCCTTGACCTTGTACTCTCGGCCTGATGTGGTTTTCTCGACTAGCAACGCCATGTTTGGGTTATGGTTTGAGTTCAGATCTCAGATTTGGATCTGGGTGTAGTTTAGTGTGTGTAGTGTGTGTGAATTTTTCCCTCTTTGCGTAGGAGAGAGGTGGGCAGTGGAGCAGAGGAACTGGCAGGAAATGGAGGGACATAAATAGGTTTGAATGGGATAATTTAACGGTCCGGATTGAATGGATAGAGTGGGTTGGGGTGGGGGATGGAGAAATTTCTTTTGTGGGGCCGCGGGGTTGGTGAAACTTCTACTGTATTTTTTTTTTTTGGTTAGCTATATATATATATATATATATATATATATATATATATATTTAAACTCCGGACCTTACATTTAACGGAGAGGGTTTAAATTACTTTAATTATGCCTTAATCCCAAAACTTGTTGTATATCATTCATTTTTTTTTCTTTTTTTTTTTTAGATTGTTTGGGTAGTACCATGTTAAGTAAAATGATAGCTTTGGTGAAGAGATTTGGATTTCGTGAGGTTTATTTTGTTATAATATTACGAGAAGTCTCAATTATCAATTATTCCTAATTGAGATTAGGCGTTTTTTCTTTCGATTGGATTATGAATGTACCCTCACAACTATCTACATATCTTGCTCAAGATCGACACCATTCTCTGATTGGTTAATGAGCTTTTCAGTACAAGTGTACCGCTTTAGACCACAAAAAATTACTCATTATTCGGTTTAACGGTAAAGAATTGATAATAATAGCTAAAATTTGAAAAATGCTTTGTTTAAGACTTTATTATTTTCATGAAATTCAATAGTTAATGGTATCTCTTAAAAGATGTTCAATAATATTTATTTTAGATGTTTATACATACCTTTTATAAAAAGTTGGTCAGATTATTTCTCATCTTAAGCATAGTCACATAGTATGTTAATCGTTAACTCTATTAGAAAGATCTACATCATTAGTTATTTAATCTAATGACCCGAAGATAATAAATTACAAACTAGAATGTGTTTTATTTGAGTTTCTTATCATTTCCTTACTTCTATCACCATTTGATCAAAGATTTGCTAGATTTAGGGTTAGTAGTATAAATTAAGTGGAGACATGATGGTTAACTAACAAGATTAATAAATATATATATATATATATATATATATATATAGGTGGAGATAATGTGGGCAAGGCCATTCCTTTGTTGCTGTAATTAACGTCTCTAAAGAACCTTTTAATGATGTTGGTAGTAGGTAAGTTTGGTGAATTGCGTAAGATGTTAATGTCAACGTTTCCCCACCAAGGGATGCAAGTATTGCACCAAGAGTTTATCATGCTAACATCCTAACAAGTAATCCCTAGATATATTCCAATAATAAAAATTAAAGATATATATGACTTATAACTTGAGTTTAAATTCAGTTTCGTACCTTAAATTAAGTATCATCGACTTAACTGGTGCACGATAAATAGGACGTGTTGTGTACCCGAGTTTTATTAGTTGATGATTGAGCTCCGCCAGCTAAATTTCCCTTATCGCAAAAAAAAAATCCTAAAAAGTGACAATATCAAGGCCCTATTTGGCTCAATTATTTGGATAATTAATAGTCACATGTATATATCAATTGCAATGGTCTGAGTTAACTAATTGAAAAAATATGTTTCGTAAAATTGATCGCTAAATTAAATGATAAATATAAAATGATGTGAGTATACTTCTTATTTTTATTGTCATGATTATTACAATTAATTTTCCTATTCATGACTCATGACATCAAATCACTAAAAGTTGATTGATACAATTACTTTTTGACCAAACAACAATAGTTAGGTGAGGTGAATCAAAATATTAAAAATTATTTGAAAAAATTATTGTCAAATAAGGTCTAAATCAAGAATTATCTAATTAAACTGTCATTTTACATTTCATTTATATGGAGTATAAAATTTCGAAAGTTATTAAATAAGAAACCAATTTTTACTTAATGAAATGAAAATTTTTAACCCCCAATGAAACTCAATAATATCCTGAAAAAAATATTAAACTAAACTTAAGCGCTTATCCAAGCAATGACGGCAACTTATTTGGGGTTAATTGTAATACAAAGTACTTGTTATTATAAAATTATTTCATTCAATAGAAGTAGGATTGTGTCTATTTTCATATGGAAGCTTGAGTTGACATTGAAAAGAAATTTCTGTTCTTCTTTCCAAGTCTAATCTTACTGTAATTGGCTAAAGTGGTTATAGAAAATATTTTGCTTAGCAAATTATCATATAATTAAATGCTTGCTTGCTAAAATTAATTAGTAGTAGTTGCAATAGACGACTTTGGGAGCTATCTAATTTTTTTACATCTAGTTAATTAATATAGTTCAATTCAAGGGTTAATTTTACAGCAAGTCTATTATTATCATATATTTCAAATTACTTCCTATTATTTGCAAATATTCAAATTAGTTCAAAAGTTATCTTCTTAATTAAATCAGAATTTTTTTTTACTTTCTAGTTTAAATATTTTATTAAATTACTCTAAATCTCTTATAATAAAATTAATTATTATTGAAAGTTTATAAAGAAATAAAATTTAATAAAATATATTTATATTTTATTCCGTTACACACTATAATAAACCCACACAATTAATAATTTTTTATTGGAAAAGAAAAGACTGCGACGCGGAAACTTGAGCAGGAATCTGCGTGGGAATCATTTTGTTCGATGTCTCGTAATGCGGAATTCATTGAGAGGCACAAGGCGGTGATCGTTCCACCAAGCAAAGAAATACTTTTCGAGTTTTCTTTATGAGTTTATTCTCTTAATAATTTTTATATTATTGATTTTGTTGTATTTTAATTTTTTGATTTTTAGAAAGACTTTTTTAATCTTAAATTTTGATAAGTGGGATGTCGTTAGTTCCTTAAGCAATTTTTGTAATATTTTTAACCTCAAACGCACGTGAAACGCACAAATCAATTCACTGGTAGCATTATCCATTACTCCACTGGCCTTAAAAATGTAACTGAATTGCTCAAAGGACTAATAGTGTCCCATTTATCAAAATTCAAAATTAAAAGATTAATTTTGAAAGTTAATAAAGTGAAATCCGACAAAGTTAATAATTCAAAGTTTATTGGAGGAACGAATGGTCGTTAAGTACAACTGTTTTGGATTACTTTACACGTTTCTCTAATTAATGCAATGACGATATATATAATTGTGTACATAACTATAATAAAATTAATCTAAATAATTCAAAAATAATATTTGTTGAGTTAGAGTCTATTTGGCTAAGCTTATTTGGAGCTTATAAATTACAAATAAAAAAAAAATGTGAGAAAATACTTTCTTTCTAGATGCTTGCAAACAGCAAAAAGCAGAGCCAAGCAGGCTCTTAACCACCTCGTTGAAGATTGCTTTTCGAGAGCTAGGCTGGTGACAGGATGTGACACCTGTAAATTAGGTTTTTCATATCTCGTTTCAGTTAAATTAGCTTTTATTTTGTGATTTTTATTTTGTCCCACAAATAATTTGATTTATTTGAGTAGAATGTATTTTTATTTTTTATATTTTGCAAAAAAGAATTCATAAAATTTTCTATAATTTTAAAACTTGCTATGATACCTTATGTGATTAAAAAAAACGTTGCACATTGATTTCTATGAGTGTAAAATAAAAGAAAAATATACAATTGATTTTGAAATTAAATGAGAAAAAAAACCTTAATTTTAAAATCATATAAGCCAATTTGTAATATTTTTTTAAATCACATGAAGTATGAGCAAGCTTAAAATTGCATTACTGAATACAACGGATAAAATTACTCTATTAATCTTTGCGTAAAATTAATTTATTGACACGAAAGAAAAGGATAGTCGTGGTGGTGGGGCTCATTTACCTACCAACTTAAGGCGACTTGATGCAATATAATGTATGTATTGACTGAGATATTCAGATAAATGTCCCACTAATTATTAGTACAACACTTGAGAATATCACCAATTAAGCTCCACCTCTTTTCATTTTTTTTTCTTTTTTTAACATGACACTTAATAATAATATTATAACGCAACAAATAAACCCAAATTCGCAACACATGTAAAGTTGGCTCGGGTCTAGTTTAAATAACATTTGAATTGCAACCTTGACTATGAAAAAGGGTTAGATGGTATTGGATTGGTTTATTGATAAATTATCTCTCACTTCAAGAGAGGTAAAAAATTAATTATATCTTACATGCAATTAAAGATAATTAATCTCAAGACCACTCACCACTAAAGGTGAGAGATATATTACTAAATTACTAGATTACTGGTAAAAATTATTTAAAGTTAGGAGTAAATATAGTTTGCTTATTGAGTGTTAAATTTATTTTAAACCAAATTAAACAAGTTGGTCTTCATTAGCAACTAATCAATTGATTTTTAGTTGTATAAAGTAACCAAATCAAATCAACATCTTTAAAGGTCTATTTGGACAACACAGTGTAATTACTTGATTGTATAATTATTAGGGTAGTAATTACACAACCTATTATTACAAAGTAATTTAAATCACAAGGCATGTTTGGTTACCGCAACATAATTCACATTAAATTTCGCATGACAAGTTTAATAAGCACAGATGGTAATTATACAGTTAAATAATTTGATTTTAAAAAATAATATTTATTTTTAAAATTTATATTAATACTAACAAATATTTAAAAATGTTATTTGCTACAAAGATTTAAAATAAATTAGGATTTATTATTAAAAAAATGACTTAATCAAAATAGATGAATTATAAATGTAAGTATATGGAACTAAAAATTATCTAATAATAATATTTTTAAATTTAAACACTATTTAGCAAAAATATAATAATATTCAGTTATAATCAACAACACTATTAAAACTAAATCAACTTTTATTTTTTTAAATATTTATATATATATTTCATTCATTTTTATTTATTACTTATTTATTTTAATTTTATTTATTATTTATTATTTATTGTTTATATTTATTTTATAGTAAAGCATGCCAAATATAAAAAGAATAAAAGATTACGAAGTTGTAGAGAGTAATTACACTGTGTAACTGCACCCATTCACATCTCTCCCAGTGAGAATTGGAGAGTATAATTGAGGAAGTCTGATTACAGCCAATTCTAATTACAAGGTGGCTTTTCAACATGCCCTAAAGTTAGTTTGATTTTGGTTTTTATATAAAAATTAAATTTTATCAAAATTTTCAAAAATAACAAAGAAAATAAAAATTACCCAATAATTTCAAGGAAAACAAACATTAAGCAATAGATTAACTTTGGTTTATCATTCATATTACAAGTTTAACTAAAATACACATAAACTTAGGAATGAACATATTTCATATGCCCACAATACATGAACAATATTCCTATTCATAGATTTTATACAATATGTTTACAACTTTTATACTTTACAATGACAACTTTTAATTAATAATTTACAGATTTCATATTATATATTTATAATTTAATACTTTATATTCAAAACTTTTGATTGTCCATAAATTTTATATAATATCCTCATAAGTTTAGTTATTATATTATATGTTTAAAATTGATAAACTATCTGCTTACGATCTTCTAAGATGTGTGTACAATCTGTGAACTATATGTTCACAATTTGTTTACCAATTATGAATATGTTCATAATTTACAGATTTCAAGTTTACAAATCTCAATCTAACAAAAATTAAAATCTACATTAGTTTTTTCGTCATCATCTTCTTTCATTTTCACCAATTTTTCTCTTTGAATCTTCCATATATACACATATATATACAACAACACCCACTGCCTTTTTATTACCACCATTGCTGCTGCAACAATAAAAAAAAACCAACACTGCCATTGCAAGAGAAAGAGAGAGCGATCAGATTTCCTTTTTTCTTTTTTTTTCCCCCCTATTGAACTGGCATGTAATTAGAATGAGACAAGAGAGGAGAGAAACAGAGAAAATAGCAAACGCAGATTTCTTCGCTGATGCATCGATCTTTTTCTTTTTTAAAAAGTATTGCACAAGAAGGACACTGTATGTTGGGTGCAGTGTAATATTTGTTTAAAAGTCACCCTATCATTAAGAAAGACAATGTTGGAAACAAAGCTGGATTGCAAGCTCCAGTATATTTTTCTATACATACATCAGCCCTTGTGATCTAAACTCTTTTTTTTTTTTTTAAGGCCAATTACGTTTTTTTTTTCTCTCTTTTTTTTTTTAAGTGGAGGCAAAGACATTTACATAGAAATGACCTGAAGTATCTCACTCCCTTGTCATTCTTAACTAACAAAAAAGTAAGCTGTTGCGGCGAAGTATCTCACTCCCTTGTCATCCTTAACTAACAAAAGAGTAAGTTGTTGCGGTGCTAAATTACCAATTAGCAAATTAACACTAAAATAACCAATGAGTCTACATACAAGTCGCCCTAACGGAAAACGTGCACTATATTACAATTTGGATAACTCCTCAAAATCTCCTTACATTTATCAATCAATGGCTTAGAGGAGCTATGTGAGGAACTACCAAATTTGTTGATTGGTAAGCAAATTACAGTCTTAATCTACCTATTGTATACTAGATCATCATAGAAGTTTCGGGATAATTCGAAGGTTATTTACTTCTTTAGAAGAAAATAGTAGATAGATGACGTGTCCCACAAGAATCGTAGCATAATAGGTCTTGAATATATTTTTTTTTCTTTTAAAGTTTCAATAATGTTAATATATTGTCTCTAGCCCATTCATATGCATCACGCCGCACAATCCAATGTACGCATTTTAGTATTTTATATCTCTCCAAATAACGCAAACAGAAAATTAAAAATCTTACAATTTGTCGGTATGAAGCTCAAGATTCAGGAGTACAGATCCAGATCTCAGTGCAGTCGTCGTCACATCAAGGTGCCTCATAGACCACCCCATCATAAATAAATTTCTTGATGAGACAGGTACTGCACCATTAATTCATTACTAAAGTGGACCCTGTTAAGGGTCATTTGTTATAAACAAAAGATTTGTTCACGTCTCTAAATTTAAACTGGTTAAAAATTTGTTATTTTAGTAATGTGTTTGAAAAGTTTTTGTGCTTAATTAATTGTAATTATATATTATTTGAACTAAACCATATGTCTACTTAAAATTTAGATCTTAATATGAACTCTAAACAAAAAGATTTTCCTTTTTTTGTAATCATGAAAAAGAAAAAGAAAGTATTTCAGTGGATAGCTCAGGGCCACTAGTAAAAGCTAAAAAGAGGTAAATGAGATTGCTTTGGGAAAATCTTTAAAATTGGTTCGCCCACAACAATCAACATGACAAGTCAATGGGCCCCACACGTGTTTATTCCAAGGTGTTGGGGCCGGGCTGAATAGCAACCAATTGCGTTGATGTTATGATGACAACATGCAAAAAAGCAGCTTGTCCACAAAATCATGTGCGTGTGCGAGATGAAGGGATGTAACCAAATGACGATGTTTCTTATTGGGATTTATGAATTTTGATTTTGAGTTATGAGTTATTATTAAAATTAAAGGAGAATCACGATTGTTCGATCAGGAAATTAAAAAAGAGAGAAAAGAAAAAGTCATGTGAACGTGTGGTGGTGGTTGCGCAGATGTGCAGGCCAATCAATGTAGATGTAATGTCAACATGGTTACCATTTATGACAAAGGTATGCCAGATCTTGGTAAACATGGTAGTACATGTACATGTACATGTACCAGCACTCTTTCTTTTTTTTGGTCGAAAATAAAATTAATTAATTAATTTAACAAAGAATAATTACAAAAGGATCCAAAGTCCATCAAGATTAGACCGGACACACACCAAGGAAAATAGGTTGCCTAACCTAGGCCAAAAACTACACACAAAACCAACACAAAAAAGGCCAAAGCCCATAACCCGACCAAGACCACAAGCCAAACGAGATTTGGCCCAAACAGAGACCAAACCCTAAGGCAACACAGACACAAACCATTGACAACTCGAGTCATCACCGGCGGTCGATCTAAGCAACCCATCAGAATAACGAAGAACCCGGCCTTGCCATCCCTAAGGATCAACACCATCGATACCGAAGAAGCAAAGGTACCCAGAAACTCACATAAACCCAAAGACATTGACCGCAAAGAATTAGCCACCGAAGAGACAAAAATGGTGAGTTTAGAGCGATTCACCAACCCCATAGGAGACTAGGTCCTAGGCTTGAATTGGTGATGGTATAAACCACCTTATCACCTCCGAACCAAAGAAGAAGAGACGGATTTGGAGCAAGGCACATCCAAAGCTTCTGGCATTTTATGGTGTTAGAAATCAGCGGATGAATAGCCTCCGAGCAAGCATAAACAAACACATCATCATTTGGGTTTAGAGTGCCATCGGCGATGCTGGAGCGCGGCAGGAGACAAGCCAAATACATCCCTGGTAGCCAGATTTGCAAGATCTACGACGACATGATTCAAGATTTGAGACTTTTATTCTAGAAGTACCAGTAACGCAACCACAGACACTAGAGAAAAGGAAAAGACTCACAAATGAAAAGACAGAAACAATGAGTGTAGTAAAGAAACAAGCGAGAAAGGGCCACGGTGGGGCCGATCCTGGGATCGATGTCACGGGTTTAGCCCAAACACGGAGAAACCAAAGGGAAGAAACCCTAGGTTGGAAAGCCTAGACAGTTATCTCTTTGAGAGAGAGAAAGAGAGAGAGCTTAATTTGGGTTGACAATGCTTAATTTGGGTTGCATGGATTTTAGTTACATCTGCTGTTGCCAAATTGAGAACTCTTTTTTACTTGGTACAATAGTCTAAAAGAGGATTATTGCACTCGGAGTTTGCTAGTTGGTGGTTAAGTTTCATACTTAGAGTTTACTAATTAGTGGTCGAGTTTTGTTTGATGCTCGGTGATCGGACTTTGCCAACTGAATTTTTCTCGTATCCAAAAAATATGAACCAATTGTAACATAACAAATAATGGGACGAAGCATTGTGCTATAACTTATATCCTAAATTAGTCAAAGATTTAATAATACGCGGAATTGGAAGATAGAAGTTCAAATCCAAAACTTTTAATTTTAAGCATCATTATTTGACATCGTAACCTCAAATTGTCTAGATTTGTACGTGGCACAAACGTTTAAGGAAAGAAAACAAATTTGGTGTTTGCCTCTAGAACTTCAACAACTACATATTTTATTTTCTAATAATATATCAAAAATTATACATATAGAATGCAAGGATGCCAGAGTTTGGAGACTTTTCTCATTTTGGAAATGAGAGAAATTATGAATTCTCAGATTACCAGATTTATTGAAAATTTATCACTCTTTATCGTATCTACATTCAATTTATTTGAACTCTGAATTAAAAGAAAATTATTATTTGAACTCTGAATTAAAAGAAAATTAAGTCCTTAGTGGTGAATTAGTATATCTGAAAATTCAGTTTAATTAATATATAATCTGTAATTTTCTCTTAGAACAAAGTTATGAGAAGATACAATATTTCGTGCCACATTAATTTTATATGAGATATGTATATCATTTTAATTTTTATAGTAACTTGAATCTTTTATTTCTAATATTACGAATTTAAATACTTTATGCAGTTATTTCATTAAATAATCGATCCAACACTTACGACCTAGAGACAATGCCCTCGAAAGAAACAATAACAAACAAATATTCTCCTTTTTCTTTTTAAATATCACTCTTTTTCTTTTTCTTTTTCTTTTTCTTTTTTTCCCCCCAAGATAAGAAGGTATATATAAATTGCTAGACCATGCTGTGAACTTTCCGGGTCAAAACCAACCAACCTATACTTTTCAAGTAAGCTTGCCTATTATACATAAGATAGCAATTGATGCATAATATATTTTAAAACCTCGTAAACTCCAGGACCATAGGGCCACAGAGGTCCCCACTTTCGGTTGGTCTGTCTCTAATGTCAACGCATAAAAATACATTCTTCTTATTATTTATGTTATTAAATCATACTTAATTTTTTTTTCTCCAATGATAGAAATTTTTTAATTTGAACCGAGACGTGAGGAACTGTATTTTTTTCTCCAAAAAAAAAAAAAATCAACACCAAAACCATATAAAATATGACACCAAATGTTAATTAGTTAGCTAGTGGTATTTTTCTCACGTTAGGTTGAAGATACCTCGAGATTAATTTTTAATAGCTGTAATCGTTATATTATCATTGGCCACAAAAACAGTGCTGCTTTATCAATTTTTAACCTGCTTTAATTCAGAAAAAAAATCAAATGATACGGCTAATAGTGGGTATATATGTATTCATGACATACCTATTTTGTACTAATTCAACATTCACCCACCAAATTGTGACAATGAATTGTGGTCAAGTGAAAGCGAAAATGAAAGTGAAAAAGTTAGGAAGAGGGGTTTGGAGAGTCCCGAAAAGACTGATTTGCCCTTCAACAACTCCCAAACCAACCCCTCCAATTAGATTTTTCTGATCAAAATTTGCCAAACTTTTACCAACCTCAAACAATGACATAATCATGGACATCATACCATACGAGGATTTTCAAAAACTCTAAGGAAACTGCAAATGTAATATATATTATGTGGTCTTTTGCAGTAACGTATTGTGGTCAAGTGAAAGTTTCATCTTTCTCCTTTTTTTATTGATATTATGAAAGTCCCGCTCCTTACTTTTGAAATTTTATTAACTCTCACTCAGAATGCTTAAGTGCTACTTCATACTCTTACACCGAAAAATTTTGATCTTGTTTTTCTCAATCTAAGAGTTTTGAATTAATTGAGAAATGAATGATAAAATACACTAATATTCTTTTCTAGCTAGTTGTTAAAAAAATTAAAACTTAAACTTTTAAAACAAAATTAACAAATTAATATATTATCATAAAGGCAATATTGGTAAATTTAAATCATAACCACTAATGATCTAGTGGTCTAGTAGTATGTCTTTCGCCTATAGTCATGAATTGTCCTGGGATCGATTCTCGTTAGTTGTATGTAATATATAATTGGTCTTTGGCTTCCCTTGAAGAGAATTTAAATTATGACCATTTTAGTAACATAAAGCCCCTTGGATTTTTTTTTTTGGTTGCTTATCATTCCCTGAAAAGTTGCTACTAACTATCCTTTATATTTTGAAAGTCTTGTTGTCATTCACTCTCACTACCACTATCAAAGAATAAACATAAGACAATTTAAGTGACAAACTTGGAAAATTGTAGATATAGGAGTCTCTAATTAGAGAATATGCATTGGTAATCCACAAAATCAAAAGGCAAAAAGAACGTGGTGAGTCTTGATATTAGTTCTTGAAGAGAATTTAAATCATAACCACTTTATTAACATAAAAACCCCTGCATTTTTTTTTGGTTGCTTATCATTCCTTATAAAGTTGCTACTAACTATCCTTTAATTTTGAAAGTCGTGTTTTTGTTGATTCTCACTACCGCTATCAAACAACAAACAATTTTAGTAACAAACTTGGAAATTTGTATATATGAGAGTCTCTAATTAGAGAATATACACTAGCAATCCACAAAATCAAAGGGCAAAAAGAACGTTATGAGTCTTGATACTAGTGTGATATTGGCCAAAGAAACTATAATGCTAAAGTCTGTGACCTTAGTAGGATAGTATATATGAAGACAGTAAGAAACTAAGTAGTATGAAGGTTCAACATGTTAAAGCATAGGTTGGTTGTAATTTTAAAATAGGTGGCTTGTGATGAAGGTTGAAAGCAAAGAGTGAAATAGGAATATAAATAATGTAAGTATTTAATACCCTCTATGAAGTTAAAGGATTGTCCTTTCTATTGATGGAGTAACTAAGTAGATTATTCTTCTAGAAATGAGTACAATCAACTCTTATTCTTCTACGTAAGTAAAGATTATTAATACTAGCAACTAGGTGATTCAAGTACTCAGGCAACATCGATAACATTAAGGGTTAGTGAATAGTTCAAAAGATTGAGACTATTTTCAAAAGAGTAATGGCCAATGCTCAAACCCCATTGCAATTGGTGTTTTTTCTTTTTTTTTTTTTGGAGGGGAAGGGGGGAGAGGTACCTGAGAATGCGAATTTAGGCCAAGTCAATTAACATGGCCCTTAGTTCAAGCTATGTAGGCCCAGGTTTAGTCTGTTTCTTGCGAGTTGCAAGTATATCAGGCTACAACACAAACTAGGCAAATCAAAGATTAGGGTTCCGTCTTGGAATGTGCGTCAAGTGGGCCAATAGTTGCATGAGCTTCACGAACCATGTGGGCCATAGCTTGTGATATAGGTTGAGTACAATCTTGTAATGTTGAGCCTTGAAAGCACAAGCTTTGTCCCAATCTAGATATTTTGGCTATTACAAGAGTACAGTTTTTCACCTTAAGCTAAAACTTTTTGTACAAAGGAAAATTTTGTGTCAATGGTGTGGACCAATATGTATGGTTCAATGAAAAAAAGGAGGAAGTAGCAAATTTTGTTAATAGTGAAATAATATTGAGCATATAAATGGGCAAACATTAGTTATGGTCATTGCAATCTCTTAAACTTTAAGATTAGTTGGGATGTACCTAATCATCATCCAAATACATGGATGTTAAATTATTGGAAAAAATTAATTAACTCAAAGAATAAAATTCTTGCCTATTTTCATTTGAAAATAATGAGTCTACATTATACCCATATTAAGAGGCTGTTTGAGAGTGTTTATAAGCTAGTCAAACTTGCTTATAAGTAGAAAAATAAAATCCACATGTTTGGCAAATTTTACTTTATAAGTAAGTAAAGTTGGATTATAAGTAACTAAAAGAAAAGCACCACCCCTAACATTTTCTTAGCTACTTTTAAGTTGACCAAATAAAATTACATTTATAACCATAAAAAACATAAAAATAACTATATGTTAATTAATGAAATGTCATTTTTAATTATTTTAACAAATAATGATACTTATAAACATATATTTTCCAAATATGTCAACAACTTATAAACATATTTTATCTAGAAACTTTTTTGCTTATTTGTTATTTGCTTGTACGCATAAAAAAATTACTTATAAGCATTAATTGTTTATAAGCAGCTTAAAGAGCAAAGTCAGAGACCCTTTAAACCCTCCTTCCTCCTCCTTTGTTTTCATTTCTCTCCAAATACCTTGTCGTATAGATAGACCTACATTCTTCTTTGTACAAATAATATAACATTGTGAAAGAGACCAATAGTAATGGTGACACGAAATAATTTGGACTATCAAGGATAAAGACCAAATTACTACATTATAATAACTGCACTATTATTGATTTCTCTAATAATTGTGTAGCAGATGTCCTTTTCACGACAATGGAAGTTTCAACATTAATTTACTCTCCTAACTAACAAGTTTGTATTACAAACCAAAAACCTCGTAAAACACTGAAGAAGTACATATAAAACAAGAACACCTTTGATATATAAATACTAACGCCTTAGTTAGGCTAATATTTCAATTATTTGAATTCTCAAGGTTATTTAATAATCATAATATTATGATAAATGCAAAATATTTTTCTCGTTTTGTGCACTTTCATAAATCAAAGAGATTTCCTTAACAAATTTTACATATTTCATAAAACATCCCCTACTCATTTTCGCAATCCCTCAACCCCAAAACAACCGTCCTCCTCTCCCCTCCTTTCCACCAACCTTTTGTCCCCTATCTCCCCTCCATCCATTTATCCAAAAATCCCAACTTTCCCAAAAAGTGATAAAAATAATCATCAAACCAAATTCAACTAAAAGTTTACAACAAAAATGTCACACATGTTTTATTGACATAGGGCCATTAGAAAATTTTCATGTGATAACCCCACAAGTAAGACATATTATTGCCCTTAAACGCAAATCAAACTAAGGGCCTGATTGGATTTGTTTTTTTTTTTTAAAGTATTTTTTTTCTGAAAAGGTTATATTAAATTTATAATAACTATTTAATTTGACTTTCGAAAAAGCTGAAACTCTAAAAAAAAGACTCAAATACAACTTTTTTGAGAATCCAAAATTTTCAGCTTCTCAGAAAAAAGTATTTTTCAAAAACTGTAAAAAAGAAAACACTTTTAAAAAAAGTTAATTCAAACGAGCCCTAACTTACTTTTTATTAATATCACTTACATGAATTATACAAGTCATTTTGTTTATTAACTTCACCAGTAAAAAAAAAAGTAAATATTATTATTCATCAAATTATCTCAAGTGTTCACCCTTTTACACTACGTGGTATTATTAGTTATATGAATTTGAACTATACTTTATATAATCACTTTTTACATTACTTAATATCCATCACTTAAATTTATAAAGTTAATTATGATCAATAGTCATCTCCTCTATTAATTCTACGTCATGAAATAATAATCGGTCTTTTAATAGTTTCATTAATATGAAAATTTATTATTTCAAATCCTTCTCATATTAAATTTATCATTTTCAATTAAAAAATCATATTATAATATTGCCCCAGATACAAAAACCGAACCATAAATAAATTATTAACCACCAAATCCAATTATCTATAAAGCCCCTCAACCTCCCACTCGCCCAACCTGTCCTCCCTTACTATCTTTCTTCTACTCTCTCCACCACCACCTCTCTGTTGCACCACCACCTCCTCCACCAGAAAATGGACACTGTCTCCGACTGGGGCAACACTCCTCTCGCCGTCGTGGACCCGGACATCCACGACCTCATCGAGAAGGAGAAGCGCCGCCAATGCCGGGGCATCGAGCTGATCGCCTCCGAAAACTTCACCTCCTTCGCCGTCATGGAAGCCCTCGGCAGCGCCTTGACCAACAAGTACTCCGAGGGCATGCCAGGCAACCGCTACTACGGTGGCAACGAGTTCATCGACGAGATCGAGAACCTCACGCGCTCACGCGCCCTCCTGGCTTACCGCCTCGACCCCACCAAGTGGGGCGTCAATGTGCAGCCCTACAGTGGCAGCCCCGCCAACTTCGCCGCCTACACGGCGGTCCTCGAGCCGCACGATAGGATAATGGGCCTTGATTTGCCTTCCGGTGGCCACCTCACACATGGGTATTACACATCTGGCGGCAAGAAGATCAGCGCCACATCGATTTACTTCGAAAGTTTGCCGTATAAGGTTGATCCCCAAAGTGGGTACATTGATTACGATAAGTTGGAGGAGAAAGCGATGGATTTTAGGCCAAAAATGATCATCTGTGGTGGTAGCGCATACCCGAGAGATTGGGATTACAAGAAGTTTAGGGAGATTGCTGATAAAATCGGAGCTCTTCTGCTCTGTGATATGGCCCATATCAGTGGTCTTGTTGCTGCTCAGGTATCAATAACACTTTCTTTCTTGCTTGAAATCATTGTTAGCTTCGTTAGTTTTAAGAAGCAACTTGTATGGTATATTTGTTTTGAGTGTAAGAATGCATACATTTTTAGCTTCCTGTATTTAGTCTTGTGCAATGAGTATGGCTACTGACACTATGTTTCCTTTCTTGGGTCTTTAGATATGCATGACGCTGATGGATCTGCATGTGATCTGCGTTGTTAATGGTGGAACAGTTTACTTGTATTCTTTTAAATTAGTGCTCGAGATTCAGAAACTAGTTGTCTGGCTACGTTGATTAGATCTGATGTGTATGCATTTGTTTTTATGTTTGTGGTTTAAATCTAGACAAGGTAGAGTTTGGCTAATATTTACATTTAGGTCTGAAAGATTCAAGATGAGCCATGATTCTTTTGTGATGTGATCTCTTTCGTAATGTGACCCTCTTTGTCCTGGTTTTTGGTGTGGGTGGTTGTTTTTTTTTTTATTTTTATTTTCTCCTTCCAGAGAGGCGGTGGCCCGGGGGGGGGGTGGGTTTGGTTGTTATTTGTAATGTTATGGCCTGAGAGGTACTGAGATTAAAATGTGGAAGGAAATAATTTGATTCTTTGTCTTGTGGTAGTATTGTGATTATGCAATTTGTCTTTCAAAGATACAGTTTATGTGTCTTTTGGTTTGTAGCCTACCTTCAGAAAGCAATTTCATATTCTGCTAAACGTCGATCCATCAGCATTATCAACATCCAAGTACATTATCCTAAAAGATCCAAATCAATCATTTCAAGTTAAAAGAACTCATGATGAATTTAACTCTGTGTTAGCATGTCAAGAAGCAGAAGACTGGCGCTGAATTGGCTTATAGAACCCATGCAGTTGGTTATTTGTACTGTTGTCTGTGCTTCTTGACCCCAAACCTTATTGCTTTAGTCACTTTTTCTGATTAAAGTGTTGTTTTTTTTTGTTGGTTCAGGAAGCTGCAGACCCCTTTGAGTACTGTGATTTGGTCACTACCACCACCCACAAAAGCCTGAGGGGACCAAGGGCGGGTATGATCTTCTACCGAAAGGGCCCAAAACCACCCAAGAAGGGCCAGCCTGAGGATGCAGTTTATGACTTCGAAGACAAGATTAACTTTGCTGTCTTTCCCTCTCTCCAGGGTGGTCCTCACAACCACCAGATTGGTGCTCTTGCTGTTGCCCTGAAACAGGCCATGTCTCCTGGTTTCAAGGCATATGCTAAACAAGTGAAGGCCAACGCAGTTGCCCTTGGCAACTACTTGATGAGCAAAGGCTACAAGCTTGTTACTGGTGGGACTGAGAACCACCTTGTTCTATGGGATCTTCGCCCTCTCGGTCTGACTGGTAAGACGGGGTGGTCGACTCAGTCTTCTTTCACAAATATCAATATTCACCAATTCAAACTATTTTATTTATTTTGCAGGAAACAAGGTGGAGAAGCTCTGTGACCTTTGCAACATTACCGTGAACAAGAATGCTGTATTTGGTGACAGCAGTGCCTTGGCCCCTGGAGGTGTCCGTATTGGTAAGAAGTGCTATGGTTTTAGACATCTATATATCCAATAAGGAAAAATGAACTAACAAAATTCTCATCTTTAAGAATCTTCTGCCAAAAAGCTCTGTTTCAACTTCAATGAGGAGACTGGAGATCAATGCTAGTAGAAATTTTCCGCTATAATTTATAAATTAAGCTCTGTTTCAACTTCAACAAAATTTATATATTAAGCTTAGTAGTTAAAAAGACTGAGCTGAGTGATATAACTCTTTGATGTCTGCAAACAACGCCATCTGATCTTTATTCCAGTTGTAATGTCCTTTTTCTGTTTTTCGCGTAAATACAGTATAGCCAAAAACTTCCTAACCAATTTCATTTCTAGGTATCATTCCCTTGTTGTGATAGGTGGGTACTAATATGTTGTTGTTGGCAGGTGCTCCTGCCATGACATCGAGGGGATTGGTCGAGAAGGACTTTGAGCAGATTGCGGAGTTCCTCCACAGGGCTGTGGAGCTCTGTTTGAAGATCCAAAAGGAATATGGGAAGCTTTTGAAGGACTTCAGCAAAGGTCTGGTAAACAACAAGGACATCGAGGAACTCAAGGCTGACGTTGAAAAATTCGCGTCCTCTTTTGACATGCCCGGTTTCAAGATGTCCGAAATGAAATACAAGGACTAAATCTTATCATGCATCTTTTGATGATCTTATGAAGCTTTATATTTTCACATGTCAATTTTTTGACTATCTTCCTAAAAGGAAAATAATGTTCTTCTTTGCCGTGAATTTTGGCAATGTAGACTTAGTAATTGCATTTTGTTTCCACAATGTGTAGATTGTGTCTTGCTATAGAATTTCCAAAATGTATACCCTATTCAATTTCAATTGTTGGTCATTTAGTTATTTTTAGTGTTATAGAAGTTCATAATTGTCATTCAAGTGGAGTTTCCAATGGGCTCGTTTGCATTGGTTTTTCTAACAGTGTTTTTTTAAAAAGTGAAAAGTTAAAAATTTTAACTTTTGAAAGAAGTTGTAGCAAACTCTCTTTTAGAGTTTTAGGTCTTTCTAATAATTTTTTAAAAAGTGTTTTTGCGAGAAGTTAAAAATTTTAACTTTTGAAAGAAGTTGTAGCAAACTCTCTTTTAGAGTTTTAGGTCTTTCTAATAATTTTTTAAAAAGTGTTTTTGCGAGAAGTTAAAAATTTTAACTTTTGAAAGAAGTTGTAACAAACTCTCTTTTAGAGTTTTAGGTCTTTGAAAGACGAGCCAAATAATTATTGTAAAAAGAATATATATTAATGATTCATGTGAGGCACATCTCTTGTAGAGTTGTAGGGTTTTGAAAAACAAGTCAAATAATTATTGTAAAAAGAATGTACATTAATGATTCATGCCAGGTTCATCCCTTGCATGAGAAACGAACCTATTTAATTGTCGGAAACATTTTCCTACATATTAGTGGGGAGTTTACGCTAACATTGCATCCTGTGAAATGTTAAAAGCACTCTTATAGTTGCTTGTTCATTTTGCCAATTGCCCGTTCAAGATTTAGTGAGAAAAACATGGCAGGAAAAATGAATGCGCTTCAATCACTTATAAGCTAGATCCACGATCAACTCCAAAAAAGATTTACAATTTAACAAACTCAAAATTGATGATTGCTCTAAAGGTAACCCAAGTAGTGCGGCTGCCGAAGGCCTCTTTAGGGATGATCATGGGTGACGGATTATGGAATTTCTTTGAACTTGGGAATTATAACAAATAACAAAGTTGGAAGTTACGGCTCGTCTTCGACAAGCAGTGCAAAATGGATTCACATGCCTTGAAATTAAATCTAATTCTCAAGTTTTGGTGCAATGGATCTATGATGGCTCTTGTCAAAATGCCCCTTTTAGTCCATATATTGAGGAGTGTGAGGATTTTCAATGCTCATCCCGACTTCTCTATTATCCATAATTACCGGGAAACCAACAAATGCAATGATTGGTTGGCAAATTATAGTCTTAATTTGTCATAGGTTTGCCATCGTCTTGAAGAACCTCTATGCGCTCTTAAGACCTTATTACAGGAGGATTTCGACTCCTAAATTAGTTATTTAACTACGGCATAGCTTCCTTTATTGAAAAAAATAATGATTCCTAAAAGAGCTTGTAATGATTACAAATGGCGAAAATGCATTCTCACAGAAAATACTTTTATGTAGGGGATAAGTAACCTCATTTAGGGAAATAAAGCGGGAAAATTCTCCAGCTTGCACAGTAAAAAGCCCAGAAATCTCAAGCTAGAAAGTTGTATCTATAAAAGTTAGTACCGATTCTATCTTACCAAGATGCATGAACTCTTCCCAGAAAAGAATGACATTCAAGAATATTCTTTGTTAGCTGGGAGTCATCTGCTTGTCCTGAAGAATTCAATGACAAACCTTTGCTGCACAAGATCCTAGAATGTTCGACCTGGAATCGGCCGGATTGTAGGGATCCAGAGTCACAAGTACCTTGAACAAGTTTGAAACTCTTTGTATTCCAGGTGGCCGGCCCAATTCTATAGAATTAGCTATAAGTCAAGCTTGTCGAATATTACTTAATCCCCAGATCATGCAAATATATCCAGACAAATCAAGATTCAATTGGGTGCTTGCTGGAGTGTAGTCGAATAATTACATCACCTTAAAGAGTCCCATGCAATCAGCATATGATGATGAGATCATATAGCATTTATTAAACATTGAAGATGCGAACAATCACTGTTTTTCCTTCAGAAAACAATCAACATTGTGTTGAATGATTACAAGTTGGGAAAAAGCCCAAATCAGTAGAACTTTTTCTTCTTCTTGTTCAAACTTCTGGTCTACACTTTACAAGAAACAGATCCAAGGGCCTCGTGAATTACTCCCAATAGCGTCCTTTGATGCATAGGACTGAGGAGTCTGTTCAAGCATAGCTTCTGCAGGGCACTC
Source organism: Cordia subcordata (assembly GCA_028554755.1). Taxonomy (NCBI): domain Eukaryota; kingdom Viridiplantae; phylum Streptophyta; class Magnoliopsida; order Boraginales; family Cordiaceae; genus Cordia; species Cordia subcordata. The sequence goes on along the minus strand of JAPTOF010000010.1, from coordinate 7,912,104 downwards.
TTGGTCGGCTTTAACTAAGATAAATAGACATTTTTTCTCCACAGAAGGACAAATTCTTTACTCACTTCATATATGAACAATGGCTGCAAAAAGAAGGAAGAGAAGCTCGAGGACTCAGTTGCTACCCGGATCTAACTGTCAATTTCCCTTCCAACTTCAGAGTGAGATGTTTAAGATGATACTGATTTTGAGCCAAGAGAGCGCCTTTGAGGACTGCTGAGTCATGCACTACTTGCACACAAAATTGTACCACGGAAGAACAATTTCCAAAGTGGACATTATACTTGACAAACATTAGAAGTGATTTTTATGGTACAACAGGAGTGTTACACTTGAATACAGAGTCAGTGTTAACCTTTATCCAGATCAACCCCACTGGAGCTAAAAGCACATAATCATCAATCAAATATTTCTTGGGCTTCAATTATGCTATGCTGACTGAAAATGATTAAGAAAACAAGAAATTAATTGGTAAAAAGAGAATAATCCAAAATGAGAAGCAACTAATAAGAAACGAGGAAAGTGACGCGAGTACAAATCAGAAAGACACAAGGAGAATTAGTTGGCTTACTGGTCATCCTTCGCAACCCGGTAATACTTTTCCGCATGCTGGCGCTGACCTATAAGTTGTGCGAACCTCTCATCATGTGTAATGACAATTAACTGAAAATTCTCCTGCCCTTTTCTGTCCTCCATAATTCTGGTAGAGCGCAAGAAATCCAAAAAGGAAATCTAAGTAAATATAATCCCAAAAATGCCCCTGCGGAAATGTACATAACCCATACCGCAGAAGAGCTGCAGCAAGACTCTCAGAGTTGGGGCCGTCTAGATTCGTGGTTGGTTCATCTAGTGCTAGTATACCGCAGTTGAGGCAAAATGTTTCAGCTAGTGCCAATCGTATAATAAGTGAAGCAAGGACCTTAGTTAAGAATCACAGAAAGCAAGAGGCAAAGTCAGAGATTGAAACTCCTTGAAGGATGTCATTGCTAGCAAAGAACATCACTAAGTAGATTGAGTATATTTAGACAGTCTATGACCTTTTGACCAGCACTGCACCTTCCGCGCATTTCAAGCTCAGCATCACCAGTTTGCATTAACACCTGCAGGATTTCAAAAATAAACAATAAGATTCATTTGGTACAATTGGGATAGCTGGAAATAATTGAATATTCACAAGGTATGTTTAAGGAATCTTTGGGACTCCTTAGAAATTGTAAACTGTGTATGAATAAAGTACTGAGGAGGAGAGTGATTGGCCAAGGTGCTCTTGGAAAAAAATATATACCAGGTGTTTCAACAAAACCAAAACAGATCAGAAAAGTTGTCCTAGAGCTGTTTAAAGCAAGATGCCGCAATGACCAAACTTGTCCTAGAGCTGTTTAAAGCAAGATGCCGCAATGACCAAAACAGTAGCCCAGAATAAAATTAGCATATTTCTTCAGTCAGTCCCGTAAGTTGGTTTAAAGAATATCTACAGTGAGGATGCATCTGGTGCTTTACTACAGAAGTGGTAAAGGTCTCTATAAAGGAAATTCAAATGCATTTGACAGATAGCAGGCCTTAGATAAACATTTATTGGACATTTTCAGGTGTCAGTTTTGGATTGATCAGCAAACCAAGTATTGGGTAGGAGTGGAGCCCTCGGGACCATTTACAAAATTATGTGTTTCAGTTTGTAAAGGGTGGAGATAGCATTTCCAGAATGAGGATTTTCTGCACATCAGAGGAAAAGACCAAAGGTATACAGTAAGTTTAAGTATTCATTCCCCTCATGAAACATTCAGCAGATTTGTGAATATGCTGGGAGAACTCGGCCAAGAAGAAATAGATATGGAAAAGCAGGTGAGAATGGTAAGTTGCGCTATCATGCCAATGGCATATTAATTTGTGCAGGCAAATCAATAGGGAGTAAAAGAACTTACAATGTGAATGTCAAAATTTCGAGGTAGAATAAGTACATAGTTTGAACAAGATGCTCAGATCTTGGAAATGAGCCATACTGAAGGATAGGAAGGTTCTGAATGTACAAGAATCAAACTCAGAGAAGAGGCTATCAGGCACAATATCAAAAGAAACATGGGTGCTTAGTGGAACTACCTCTTGTCCTATATATTTATTTCCCACACTATTTCCACGTAAGCTGAAGACCTGTTCAAGAGTATTTGAAAAAGAAAGGACAAATATTAAAAAGGGACACTCTCATAAGCTGGAAGTGGAATGAGCTAATGTAGACTAAGGAACTAGGAGAAACTTGTAATTGCTTGGAGCTTATCATTCAGTATATGGGAAAGGTGGTGAAAATGTCTCAAACAGGGGGTAGTTTATGTTGCAAGTTAAGGATTCCTGAGGTGACTACTATAGCATTGAACTCATCAAGTTCACATGATAGAGGTGGAAAATTATAGAAGATCAATGTTCTTTCAGCACTATGATTGGGAGGTCTGTAGTGAAGTTAAAGTATCTCAAGATGCTCAGGGTGCTGGGATTGGGCGCAGCTTGAATGGTCGAGAATACCTCCCCCAGGAGCAATAACCTGGGTTTGTATCCATGGGGGACGGGGGTTCGGTTGTGGGTGGTGGTCTGTTTTAGAAAAAGAAAAAAAGATGCTCAGTGTGCTAAGATAAAGAAATTTTTTGGGCACAAATGATCATATCAACAAAAGGACACACTTTATGGAAGTTGACCTTCCCAAGAAAATCAAAATGATGGGAGCCAGCAAGGTCATTTCCAGAGCAGCTTCATGCAGGAGTGAAACTGAAGCAGATAATAAGATGAATGACTTCTTCAGCAAAGAGAACCTTATTGCTCTTTTAGTCACTTTATTACCCCCTCTCTAGTGGGGAGCACAATATTTTCTGGATATTTCTTTTTCCTTTTGTGGTGCTTGGTTGCTTTGAATTGTCAGCAAAGGATTTATAAGAATATTTGCAATTCAGCACAAATAATTTGTGTGGCATATGAAGACAACTTCTTCCTCCATTCCCTCTTCCCCACAAACCCCAAGAGAAAAAGGAAATCTGTACATTCATTCTTTGCTCCCCATTTCCCTCAGAGCAAATGGATAGTACCCAGTCACCATGCACCCAGCAATTCTCTTCAGCTACTAGGCAATGTCTCATAGGCAGCCGCCCATGTCATATCCTATAAATTATACAACTCTTTGCAGTGAAAATTCTGTAGCTTTCTCAGCTCGAAAGATCTGAAGATCACAGATCCATTTGATTCTACAATTTCCATAGGAACAACATATTTTTGTGTTACTGAAATTACACTTTATTAAAAATGTTTGAAACATAATAAAATAGTGATAGCTGCATGGCCACCCACCAAAGACTATTTTACACTTGCACTTCGTTTATATATGGTGGTGCTTGTGGTAACCAGATTATGGAAGTTGCAAGTGAGGAGAAGTATCACAAGAGAGGTGCAATGGGTGGTGTGGGGTTAGGATATTAAAGTCGTCATTTCACGTCACTCCATGCCCTACGACTGAATTTCACGATCACTGCATGCCCCGCAACCAAGGCATGGTTTTTGGTTTCATCCATACCATTTATCATATATTCCTGAAGAGATTCATGGCAAAGGCCCCAAGTCAATTAACCTTTTGGCTTGGGGTGCATTTAGGTGACAATTTTAGCAGGGATGAAAGTAAGATACTTTGATTGGAAAGAGCCAGCAGAGCAATCAGTTTGAGGATATTTGGAGCATGGCGTCTTGGCCTTTGGAGTTTGGCAAGCCCCAATGAGTTTCCTTCTTTATTCAGTCAATGGAATTGGCATTTAAGCTGGTCGCTAGACACATTGTAATTTTAGTTTTTTAAGGACTGGACATTGGAGCAATTCCCATTGCCACCAAGAAGAGTTGAACCACATGCAATTTTCATGAGGATAATGCCACTTCAAAATTCTATTGTGGAAAAAGGAAAATGCAAAAGAGAACTCTTACCTTATAACTGTAAGATCGAGTACCAGCACCTTCCGAATCTGAATGAATACAAATATAATCTATATCCTGTCCCCTGTAAGTCTGCTGCCAAAGTTCCCTAATAATCTTGTTTATCTCCTCCATCTTCATTGTATGGAATCGCATGAGTGCTCTAGAAAGAAAGAAATTAAGGTAATGAGAATGACATTGGGTATTTGAATAATCATTTGGATGTAAGTAACAAAGTCATATTCAAAAATATAATCACTTGAAGCGGAAGGGATTTTCAACCTTATCCCATCATCATGGCTGTTTTAGTAAGCTAAGAATCAATTATGTAAGATTTTGGTAACCATTGGCAACTTTTAAGGTTGAATAAGTTAGTATTCTACATTAGCACGCCATTGCTCATATTCGGTGTCATGCTTGGAACTGGACAGATTAAGACAGCACACCATTGTGCCCACATAATCCAGTATCTTTATCATACCAAAATTACTTCTTGCTAATGGTGCAAGATGCCATCATTACCTTTAACATTAAGAAGATCAAAAGATCAGTCCAGTGTGTAAGTATCTGAGAAGTCAATGCTCAGGGTGGAGTGGAAGGTTTACACAATTATAAACAAGGAACTCTCTAGATTAATTCACTATTTCAGTATCTAAGAAGTCAATGTTTAAGGTGGAGTCGCAAGTTAACACAATTGTGGACAAGGATTTGTTTGCCTGTGTTGCCATTATAATTACCAACATACGACAAAAAGCACAAGTGATGCAGCAGGGAGTTATGGCTTAATGCATCACATTATATATATTGGCATATTCCCAGTCGCACAGAAAGTCTTCGGCCTAGGACAATGCATTAACAGAGGGGAATAAAGAAAAAGGATGTAACACATATCAAATACGCAAACAAGGTGAAACATTGAGAGAGCTGATTCAGAACTAAAAGAGCTTACTTATCAAGTGCATTGTAGTATCTGTCAAGGTCCTTGTTTGCCATTTCAGTTGTCTGCCAAAATTGTAAAAATTGCAAACTCCATCAATACATTTTGATGGATATCTGTGAACAACATAAATAATGCACAAACAACAATCATATATCACCTTGAGCTGAATCAGCTGATCAAAATAACGCCTCTCAATATCCTTGTACTGAGCTTGCTTAAGATCAACTTTGTTCTTGGAGATATTGCTCTGATATACTGATATAGTGCCACGATACCTGTTTAACTGAATCAACCAACCATGTCTTAGTGCATGAACATCAACCAAAGGCCTGTAACTAGACATATAACATAAGAAAAGTAAATGGTAAAAAGCACATTACTCCCCTATAGTTTGTCTAATCAGCTACTTACCCCCTAACATACCTTATAACATCTGCTTTCAAAAGTTGGCGTGGTTGTCCTTTCTCTGTTTTTGTCTTAATTTCATTAATAAAACTATTGGAAAGACCATTATGCGGGCGATAAGTGAATTGGGAAAAGCACAAGGGGTTAAGTAGCTAATTATTCATAAACATGGGGAAGAAGGGGATGCATGGGACAGTTTTGTCCAAATCTGTAATCATGTCATCTAAAATTATAACCATATTTGCACACCGTGCGTGTGCTGCACACTCCATTAAGTTGGACGGGAAATGTGATAGAAGAGGATTATGTTTCCCTGTTTGAAAATCAAGTTCTTAAACACAGAGTGAGTAACTAATTTGACAAACCACAAGGGTGTAACATGTATTTTATCCAAAAGTAAAATTAAAGACGGAAAGTGTCTAGCCGTACCCAAAGGTTGCCAAGCAAAAGGTTCACTATCATGCACAAAAATTACAAGGTACAGACACAATACTGTGAAATACATATGCTTTCCACCCATAAGTTGACCAAACACTTCGAGTTATTTCAGAAATTCATCTATCGCTTAGCAATAATATTTGACTTCAACAAACTTCTGCGTAACTGATTCCTAAATTGTTCCTCTTAACAATCTCGGTCATGCAGTTACATATCATGGCTCTCTCTTTTTGTAATAAAGCCAAAGAAGAAACAGTTACAGATAATACATATTTCATGATGTTTATATTGACACGATCGGTTGTGTTTTACAGCTAGAACTATACCTCCATCCCCTCCATTTCAACTAGTTGCCTTAAGTTGATTACTTCACAAGATAACGAATGGGGAAAAAGAGTCCAGCTTCTTGCCAATGCTTTGTTGCTATGGGATTACCAGACATCATGCCCGTGCGCTTTTGCCCAAGTCAGTCAACAATTGTCATACATGAGCACATTGTCTTGCACAGTTATGCTGAAAAGTAAGTGTGTCCAGTGAAATCTCATGACTTCACTCATTTTCAACTAAATTTTTGCAAGGTTGCAACACCATGGCACAACTAGAACCAACTAGAGTTGTCAGCTGCCACTGGATCATGAATTGATTCCAAAATTATTCAGTGTTGCCAGGATTTCATGATCCCAAATCAATCAGGACTGATATAAATCCAAGTTGGATGGGCATATTAATTCAAACCCAAAGTTACAGTGCAATTCAATCTACTTCCATATCCCATGAGGCCTAGAATTACAATGCAATGATGCTTCTTTATCCCCATACTTTTTAAAAGTAAAAATTTTATTAATAGACAAAAAGGGGGTGCAAGGAACAACTCCAAGAACAAATAAATAAGCAACTAAGGTTATCTATACATTCTTGTATGCTATCTATGTTACAATAACTTTTGCTCCAAAAAGAAATATTGTAAAACAATTAATTTTTCAAAAAGAGGATGGAACACTCCTTCCCTTCAAAAGCTCTACGATTTCTCTCTCCAAAGGTTCCAAATAATCGCAAGAGGAATCGTATGAACAATTTTCTTGTTATATTTTGAGGTCTTAATTCCATTACACACAATGATCTTCTCACAAAAAGACTTTGAGGCGACCCATCGGATCGCTAAGAGATTATATGCTGACTCCCAAAGTCTTCTAGCCCACACACATCCAAGCAAAAGGTGTTCCACCAATTCCGAATTATCTTTACAAAGAAAACATCTATTGACAACAAATTGTCCTCTTTTTTTGCAAATTATCCACAGTTAAAATTCTCCCCCATGTCGCTTCCCACTCAAAAAAGGTAACTCTACTAGGGGCGCTTGTCTTCCATACTTCTATCCATGGAAAGTCAATCCAACTATGAGGCTCAACCTTATCCATAAGAGCTTCCTGATCCCCATACTTAAGGTTTAACTAATTACAAGCATAAGCACTTAGGATAAGTGGATCTGAAGTAGGCTGCACATACTTTGTCTATTCCAACATTTAGAAAGTTAATCCAACAAACTCTTTACCAGGCAATATACCAAAAGGATTCCTGATTTATATTCTTTGTACTAAGAAGAAACCATTTAATTTAGGTTAGTAGAAGATAATGGAGAACACCTTCAAGCATAATATAGGAGATCTTATATTTAAACAAATAGGTTGCATTTTTAAACATGGTAGCTAGTCAGGATGATGATATGCCAATTTATTTACTTTTTGAGAAGTTAAAATACCAATTTATTTACATCTCATTATTTACATACTTTGATATCTATTAACACACTAAATTAATAAACCAATATCATCTCTACAAGCTTAAGCTTTTTACGCTTAAGCTTTTAAGGTGGTAACTTTAAGTTGGTATCAGAGCCTGGAAGCCAAACGGCACAGGTTCAAAACTCACCGCCACCCATTTAAAAAAAAACATTAAAACTGTTCACGTGCAAGCTCTAAACAAATTACGCTGCACGTGAGGGGGCGTATTAACACACTAAATTAATAAACCAATATCCTCTCTACAAGCTTAAGCTTTTAGATGAGGTGGTAACTCTCACAATATCTTATTGATTCCTTAGATATTCTTCACAGAGCTCAGGTCTGAATTAGATTTTCAGATATAAATACAGTTTGAACGAGGCTGAAATTCTGCAATCTGCAAGGTTCAGGTCCATAATTCAAGCATTTACGTGATCTGACAATCTCTGATCCGCCCAATTGAGGGGGCAGGACAGAGGGGGACTGGAGGTGTGGTTTGGATCTTACCCAACCATAAAGGAAAGGAAAAATTGAACTTTAGTCTACTAGCATGCAAGACTCAACCCAATAGGCCCTTCTTTCCGGAAGCAAACAGATAATTAGGAAGAAGTAAATCCACGAATAATAAAACAATAGGAATGAAGAAGAGAAATGCAAAATAAATAAATAAATAAATAATGACTTAAAGAAAGGAAAAATTGCTGAAGTATATTTTGATAAAGGTACTAAAGATAACTGTAAACCTATTCTGAGATTCCTGCCCTGACCAGAAAGTCAGCAAAAATTGCACAAAGATATACATCAACCAAAGAAAAATGGAGAGATCAGTTTTACCTCTGAAAGAAGCCTTTCTCTTTCTTGTGACAGCTTTACAATCTCAGCTTCATGACTGGAAAGACCACCAAGTTTTAGTACTTCACCTTCCAGTGATTCTATCTCACATGTGAGCCTATCTACCTCAGCCTTTGTTTTCCTATAATTCAAATTGTCTTCAATGTTGCGCTTTAGTTGTTCTTGATTTCGCACCACATCTCCACTCTTTTCCATTTCTGCTGAAACTTCCCGCTTTCTGGTTTCACAAACTTGAAGTTGAGATTCTAATAGTGTGTGTTTTTCTTGCAGTTCTTTCAACTTCTCTCCTTTTTTAAGATCATAATACCTGGAAGAATAACTAATGATTACAATCAATGATTAAAGAATGGCCATCTATCTTAAATATCTCTGGTCAGCATAACATACTCTTTGATCTTAGTTGTCTTACTAACGAGTGTACCAACTTCCTGTTCAAAATCTCTTACATATTTGGCCTGCTCCTGGTGCTCATCATCAAGTTTTTCTTTCAACTTTTTGTGGTAATTGAGCAATTCCTCTTTCTGCTTTGATAAAGGACCAAGAGCCTCTGCCATATGCTGAAATTGAGAAAGAATTTAATGCATTTGATATTATATGCCAAAATAACCAACAGAAAGATGATAGGAAGGACGAGTAAATCCTAAAGCTTTAGGGTAGGCGTGACTACAATTGACTACACAGAGATCCTATTGCTCAGGACTCACTAACAAATCCATCAAAAATTTAAGGAGACCAATTTTGCAGGTGTAAGACTTTTTTTGGTCTTCACCAATGTTGTTAGGCCTAAATAAACTTGAGAGTCCAACATTTACACAAGAGATCTTTGTTTAATAAGTGATGAACTTCATAGAATAAATGACCATGAGGGAATAAGAGCTGAGAGGACAACTAAGGCAATAAGAATAAATGTTCTGTGCTTAGCATATGTGAAAAACTTGCAAATTAAACAGTAAACATTTACATCTCAATGTAGAGAAAATTCCCAAAATGGTCCCTAATGTTTAAGCAACAGTCACACTCACGATTAAGTCAAATTTTTATTTTGTTCTCTTTCATAGCGAACTATTAAGTTCATTGTCTATTTATCCTATTTGCAGGTTCTCTTTAAAAAATTAATGGAATTTGTTTCAACAAATAAAGGAGTCCCACGTCGGAAAATCTTAAGGTTCAAGATAATCATATAAAGTCCTAGGCCACTCCTCATATTAACCAATAGGTTTTATGATGGAACCTCAGGATTCTTCACATGGTATCAGAGCCACTGTCCTGGTGGCCTGCGTCATTGCCATCTCGTTGTTCTCACTACTATTCTACTGCAATCTTAGTTAAACCCTTCCAGTCTCGATTTTTGGTTTGCTGGTTTTTTGTTTTAGCTTGTATGAGCTCTTAATGTCAGTTCTTGACTATTCTTGGTGTTGCAGGATTTTTGCTTTAGCTCGTTTGAGCTCAATCTTGTTCTTGGTTATTCTTGGTTCTTAGCATTTATGGCTATTCTTGGTTCATGGCTCGCATGAGCAATATTCCTAACTATTCTTGGTCTTTAGCTCGTTTGAACACTTATTCTTAGTTCTTGGCTCGTATGAGCACTATTCCTGGCTATTCTTGATTTTTTGGCTCGTTTAAGCATCTATTCTTGGTTTTTGGCTCGTTTGAGCACCTGTTCTTGGTTCTTGGCATCCTTACTGTTTTTGTGGTTCTTGCGGGATTCTTGCTTTGGCTTTCGTTGAGCTTAATCCCATTATCGGCATTCTTGGTTCTTGTTCTTGGCTGTTATCATTGCTGCACCTTCAAGTTGAGTTCTTGCTCGGTTCAGTTCTTACTCGATTCGGTTCTCGGATCCCGGTCAGCTTCAAGATCTCACGTCCTAACTCAAGCTAGAGTCTTTTACTCCACCTTGAGTTTTAAGGGAGGTTTTAGCTTAATTTTTGTATATTGTAAACTTGGGCACCAAGTAAGTAAACTTAGGCACTAAGTAACTTAGTCCATATATACCTTAGCAAACTTAGGATATTGTAACACCAAGAATTTACAATGTAGTAATTATCAGTCTCTATTTTCTAGAGCCATCGTTAGTGATGGCTCCAATTCAATATACATGTATTTTCTCCCCCATGCTTGCTCTCATCTCTATTTTCCTTTTCCTATTTCAACATGGTATCAGAGCTAGGCTTTTGGTCCAGTTCTCACGCTACGCATATATCCACATGTGACTCGTCAAGTTCATTCATTGTGCACATTCGTTCATGTGGTGGCCCATCCCTGCAAGCAGCCAAGCTGCATCAATTGTGGGTCGTTAATGGTCTCATCCAACCATTTCTATCACGGGCCACACGACCATCCAAATCCAAGTCTGGGTCGTTGGTAGTCCATCCAACCATTCCTATCGCGGGCCACACGACCATCCAAATCCAATCATCAAAATGGTGCATGCATTATTTCGGGTCACACGTGAGAGGAGTGTTACAACATATAAAGGAGTCCCACATCGGAAAATCTCAAGATCCAAGATCACCGTATAAGGTCCTGGGCCACTCCTCACATTAACCAATTGGTTTTTATGATAGAAGCTAAAGGAGTCCCGCATAAGAAAATCTCAAGATTCAAGATTACCGTATAAGGTCCTGGGCCACTCGTCATATTAACCAATTGGTTTTTATGATAGAAGCTAAAGGAGTCCCGCATAAGAAAATCTCAAGATTCAAGATCACCATATAAGGTCCTGGGCCACTCCTCATATTCACCAATTGGTTTTTATGATAGAACCTTAAGATTCTTCACAGAATTCATGCCCCCTATCTAATTTGTTTTTCCATTTGGCCTAGTTAATGTGGGTATTGGGAACATGCAAGAGTGAGAAAAGACAGAATCTGACAGAAAAGAATAGCTGTCATCTTATTGAATGAATTGATAGTACATTGCATCTGGTATTTATAGAGAGAGAAATACAATAGAATGCTTTAACGAACTAGACTACAGCTGTACACCACTAACTCTTTCTTCTAACTAACTAATACAGCTTTCTATAACTAACTGCAGTTGGATACACCTTTAACTAACTAATAGACTAATATACATACTTCTATCAGCCCCCTTCAAGCTGAGCTTGGTGTAGAAACCATGGGAAGCTTGCTCTTAAGATAGGAAAACTGTTGCTGAGACAAAGCTTTAGTAAAGAGATCAGCCACTTGTTCCCTGGAAGCAACATAAGATAAGCTAAGGACTTTAGATTGCACTTGTTCTCTGACAAAATGATAATCTATTTCTATATGCTTTGTCCTAGCATGGAATACTGGATTAGCAGCCAAGGCCATTACAGACACATTATCACAGAATAAAGTAGGCACTGAAACAGGTATAGACAAGAAATGAAATAGATATGTTAACCACTTAAGTTCAGAGGCAGTTTGAGCCAGTGCTCTATACTTAGCCTCTGTTGAAGACCTAGCAACAATATGTTGCTTTTTAGAACACCAAGAAATTAAATTTGGACCAAGAAACACTGCATATCCTATGGTAGATTTCCTGTCAACTGCATCAGAAGCCCAATCAGAATCACTGTAAGCTTGCAGTTGTAAAGAACCAGCCTGAAACAAAAGACCTTGACCAAGTGTACCCTTAATATATCTCAGAGTCCTTTTAAGAAAAGCCAAATCTGCCAAGGTAGGATGATGCATACGTTGACATAAAGAGTTAACTGCAAACTGCAAATCTGGTCTAGTCATAGTTAAGTACTGCAAAGCTCCCACTAGACTTCTAAAAAGAGTTTCATTAGCATAGGGTGTAGACTTATCTGCAGTCTTAAGAGAAGCTTTGGACAGTGTAGGAGTCTGCACTGAAGAACACTCTGCCACGCCTGCTTGACTTAAAATATCTTTAGCATATTTAGTCTGGTGAAGCAGCAAACCTTCAGTAGTTCTAGTAACCTCTATTCCCAGAAAATAGTGAAGAGAACCCAAATCTTTGATGGCAAACTGAGTGCCCATGTCCTGTAGAAGGGAAGCTATGTAGGCAGGATTATTCCCTGTGAGTATAATATCATCCACATACACCAGCATTAAAGTGTAATCTGTGGGTGTGATGAATGAAAAGAGATGAATCAGCACTACTCATGGAAAATTGTTGCTGAAGCAAAAATGTAGAAATCTTAATGTAGAAAGCTTATTATACCAGGCCCTTGGAGCCTGCTTAAGGCCATAAAGAGACTTTTTGAGTCTGCAAACAGAATCAGGCTTTATTTTATCTTCAAATCCTTGAGGTTGCAACATGCACAGCTCCTCCTCAAGAGCCCCATGAAGAAAAGCATTACTAACATCTAACTGTTTTATAGTCCAATTATGATGTAAAGCCAAACTTAAGACTGTTCTGATAGTCTGACTCTTAACCACAGGGCTAAAAGTCTCTTGATAATCTATTCCATGTTCTTGCAAGTATCCTTTTGCTACTAACCTTGCTTTATATCTGGCCACAGTCCCATCTGCATTCTTTTTAATTCTGTAAACCCACTTGGAACCAATTGGCTGCCTGTGATTAGGTAAGGGAACAAGTTCCCAAGTGTGTTGATCAAGTAAAGCTTGAAATTCTTCTTGCATAGCTCTCTGCCAGCACTCATACTTAGCAGCCTGTTTATAAGTAGTAGGTTCATGGGATGGTGTAGTGGTAATCAATGTGTGAAGCTGATAAAGTGGAGGTGGCAAACACCCAGTTTTAGACCTTGTAAGCATAGGATGATTAGACACAGGAGCTAGTGACTGAAATGATGCTAAAGGAGCAATGGAAGAAGTAGAAGAAGAGGATGATTCTATTTGTGGTGCAGGAATATTAGGAGATGTTTGTGGTGCAGGAATATTAAGAGATGCTTGAGGTGGTAAAGATATATTTTGTGAGGAATTGGAAGATGGATATGTTGAATGTGATAAGTGAGGAGTATGAAGTAAAGGATTGGACTCAGATCCTATACTGTTCTGAATGGATGAAGAAACTGTTCCTAGAAAAGAGTAAACAGGAGACTGTGCTACAGGATAAGTAAAATGATCAGTACAAAAAGGAGAATAACATAGAGGTAGCTGATTAGGAAAGGAAGAGAATGACTGAAACTCATTAGGTAATCCCCTAAGTATATGAACTACCAGATCTTCTTGAGAGACTGGCTCATTAACACTGATTAGATTATCAGTAATTGATTTGACATGATCTAAGTATTGCTGCATTGACATAGTTCCCTTAGAAAGATTTAGAATTTGCAATTTCAACTGATGAACATGTGATCTGCTAAGAGAACTATACCTAGTCTCTAGAGCAGTCCAAACTTGACTAGCAGTATCCAAATGAAAAACTTGTGATTGAACTGCAGTAGTCATAGTAGTGAACAAACAGGATTTAAGATACTCATCCTGAGTTTTCCACTTGTCATACTCAGGATTCAAGTAAGAATTACCTGAGGCATCAACTAGCATCATAGTAGGAGGAGGAACCCTACCAATCACTTGATCAAACAGTTTGGAAGCTCTTCGAAGAACTCGCATCTGAGATTTCCAAGGTACATAGTTTGTGTTATCTAGCTTGATGTTGATCAGATTGCCAACATTGTGAATAAGAATCTTCAAGCCAGTAGATAACTCTTCAATTTCACCACTAGCATGAACAGTTGAAGTAGAGGCCATAGCTAATAGCTTGGAGATGAAAAAATTACAATGTTGGAGAAATGAAAATCTACTTCAACACAATGAATCGCATAGAGATGAAGAGGCTTCGATCAAATTTGGAGAGACTTTTATTGGTTAGATTGAAAGATATGATGAGATCTCTATGAAGAAAACCCTAGTTTAGGGTTTCAGATGATGAAATGAAAATGTTTTTAAAAAAAAAAAAAAAACTGCCAAGACTTAGCCGAGCTCTGATTACCATGAGAAGAGAGAGAGAATTTGACAGAAAAGAATAACTGTCATCTTATTGAATGAATTGATAGTACATTGCATCTGGTATTTATAGAGAGAGAAATACAATAGAATGCTTTAACTAACTAGACTACAGCTGTACACCACTAACTCTTTCTTCTAACTAACTAATACAGCTTTCTATAACTAACTCCAGCTGGATACACCTTTAACTAACTAATAGACTAATATACACACTTCTATCAAAGAGACATGCTAATTCCCTTTGGGAACTTAGCAGAAGTTGCAAATAGGACTAAAGGGGAACAAAATTAATAGTTTAGAAGGTAAGGGAACAAAGTGAAGAGATGCGAAACTGTGACTTCTGATAAACCTTACGGACTATTTTGGGTATTCTAAATATGTTATTATAATGTTTGTTTTGACCTTCGTTTCTTACACTTAGGGTAACAAAACATACCGATTATTTTTCTTGCTGTCACTTCAATTAATAGAAACATATTCATGAATGTAAAGTTAGTAGAAACATATTCATGGATGTAAAGGACAACAAAAACTTAATCAATAAGAGGACTAGATGGTAAAATTAACACATTCAAACTTCAGTCCCACATTATTATCAAGCAAACTCAGTCAAATCAGTATCAATTTTCTAACAATATTACAGAATTATTTCTGTGAAATCGGCATTCAGTGTCAAACATTATAGAATTATTTTTCAGCATCTAAAATTAAAAAGTTTGATATTTTCAGTTACTTGAT
Organism: Cordia subcordata; assembly: GCA_028554755.1. Classification (NCBI taxonomy): domain Eukaryota; kingdom Viridiplantae; phylum Streptophyta; class Magnoliopsida; order Boraginales; family Cordiaceae; genus Cordia; species Cordia subcordata. The sequence goes on along the minus strand of JAPTOF010000010.1, from coordinate 7,897,096 downwards.
TACGAAGTTCAGATTAAATATTCAATCTATTACCTTCTCATGGAGCTCAACTTGATTCTTCTCCTCTACCAAGCGTTCCAAGTCCTCTTCTGCCTTTTTAAGATTTTGCAATTGGTTAGCTGCATCAACTTTATCTTCCCTTAAAGAATGCCACCTTAGCTGGAGATTTGATAGATCCTTTTCCATATATATGTGTTCATCTCTTAGTTTGTCCAGATCATTATGCAAGCTATCCCTGTTTCCAGCGGAAAGAATGACAATCCAAGATGGCAAAAGTTTCAGTGCACATCAGAAAAATCACTTCTTATAATAACATGTAATTGCACGTTTGATGTAACTTGAAAACCAAAATTCCACATTTACAAACAAATGCATCAAAATTCAGATTTCGAAAGACAAGAGATGGTCAAACAACATATAAGGGTCTAACTTACTTTGTGCTGCGTAATGAGTGCAGCTCTAATTTGATGTCCTCTATAGATTTAACACCTTGCCCTCGGAAATCCAGCTTGTACTCCAAATCATCAACTTCCTTCTGCAGTTTTTGTATCTCCTGGAAAAGCCGGTCAGCAGTTTCCACAGGTTGCACCAAGGCATCAACTGAGTCCTTATCAGCCTTCACTTGGGCTAATACACCTAAAACCTGCAGGCCAAAAGATTTCAAAGACGTTAAAATTTGAGCAGTGTAATGCTATCTGATATAAGTGGATAGCATGTTTCACTATTATAAAATCAAGAAACCATGAGAAAGGATGTGAAAACAGCTTCACTGTGGTCACAGGAATCCAACATGACTTGCAAATTCCAAAATGTACTTCTAAGGTACAAAAACAAGAAAATCAACCAACTGCATCCATATGTGCTTTATATGACTTAGTCTTCAAATAAGAAAGGAGCTTCCGTCCAAAATAGATTGATAATGGATTAGAAGGAGAAAAAGAGTCATCCATAGGATTAAAAACAGAAGTACACCATCCATGTCAATCAAATTACATATTCCCTGGTCCCTCGAGGGTCCTGTCATCAAAATAAAAGTCGAGCAGCAAAAGAATTGAATTGGCGCTTCAGGTGAAAGATCTACAGACTAGGCACATAAAGTTATGAAAAGAATGTTTTTTCACCAAAGCTTTTGGGATGCTCAAGCTTGAAGACTTTCACAAGAAACATTAACCACATTTTGGGCCAGTTTAAAAACCATAAAAGCTTTATGCTACTCCACCAGTTTAGGGCCTAAGCTGAGCGCCATGCTAACATCTTTTAAGAGCCAATACAAAAAGGTTCAGACAATATACTAGCTCTCATTTTTCATGATATGCCGAATAGTTTTAGAGTTACAACTGAAGGACACGTAAGAATATTTTACATAACAAAATTATGCACACATCTAAAAGAAAGATATATTATAAAGGAAGATCACATTTCAGCCAGCAAAAGTCCAAGTATGTCAATCAGCCAAGACATGTATTTTGGAATGAAAAGTTGAAGCACGGTCATGTAAGACCTATAAGTAAACTGGGAAACTGAACAAAATAAATAAAAGATCAGAAAAGAATTTGAAAGAAGAAGTTCAGGTATAAACTAGTTAATAATTATTCATAGCAAGATATATCCAACTAGATAATTACACCATCAAATAACAATGGTTCATAGCAAGATATGCAAAAACAGATAATTACATCATAAAGGGCCTGATTTTTTTGCTCCAACTCTTCATTTAGCTCACTAAGTTTTTTCTCTGCAAGAGGAATTGATTCATTTCTGATTTTGTCATATTCTTCATAGACAACACGAAGCTTGTCTAATTGCTGGAACAGGGAATCAGCATTTGAAGACTCCAATGCCAGTACTTTCACATGGTCAGCGGAGCTCGAAGCTTTGGCTCTTTGCTATAAACATAAAACAAAAAGGAATAAATAAATAAATAAAACACTAATCCATTTAGTATGAAAAATGAGAAGAATCTTGACCTTTTTGACAAATTCATCTTCCTCTTCTGCAGAGAAACCACGCTCACAGCAAGGACAAATGTGATGCGCACGTGCAACTCTTTCAAAAGGATCAAACATTTGCCGCATACCATCGGCAATGTTGTATTTGCTGCATGCAATATGTGGGATCGTTTTGGGGGGTGTTAATGCTAGTATAACCATATTTGTGTTTGAAGAAGTCTATGAATACAAAGATATGAAAACCTTTTCTGGACATCTCTTCTCTCTTTGGCTGAATTCAAATCATCAGGAAAGGAGTCTACACTAGCAGACTGCTGGTCCAGGGACTGGAGTTTCACTTCAATAAATCTCTTTCTCGCTGCAATAGGTTCATGGAAGGAAAAGGGGAAAATGTGACCAAAGCACCAGAGTTGAAGGGATGCAATTTCTTTTAAGAAAATTAGGAAATAAAACTGATATGCAAATTTTGATTAAATGTGCACCATGCAACCCGTATTCCTACGAGGTATGCACAGTCAAAGAAAGAACCCAAAATGTCATTGAAGCTAAACCTTAGGAGCAGACAGAAGAAGGAGACAGTTTCCCTTTGATTGCTGAGAGGGGAGGGGAGAGGAGGCAGGCACAAAGGCCCCAGTTTTTCTATGGACTATTTTTTTTTTTTCCTCCTCATACGACTCTTGCAAATAAATCTTCTAACTGGAGTTCAGGTTTTCCATAATGGAGCTAAGGCCCATGATCTGGCCTATTAGTTATTTGCAGGATTTGGAAATAATTAACCTTGCTGTTTTACTTTATTCCTTTTTTTTTTGAAAAGTGTGTTTACTTTATTCCATAGAACGTAGCATCATTCTTTTCCCATTGATAAAACCTACAAGATGAATCAGGACCAAGTAGGAACATACAAGGAGTGCCTGCTATGGATGAAGGGGAAGGAAAGATAATTTTTCATGGTACTGACAAGATCCTTTGAATCTGGTAATGGAGTTGCTCTATATATTCCATTAGTTTTTTATCAATGTTCTAAGAGAGATACTTGCATACAGCTGCTCCAAGAAAAGCTCAGAAAATGAGATAATGAATCAAGGCTTACAATCCATATCCTTATGAAGTTTGGCTAAGTTATTATTTGCTTCTTGTATTTTCATCTGCACCATATTCACTTCCTTCTCAGCTTCACGTGCTTTTGAGTTCAAGTCATCAAACTCTACCTGGACCGCTCTGCACTAGATATACATGAGGCATCATAAGAATGATCATGATGTGATGTCAAAATGAAAATATTGAAAAAACATTTCAAGAAACAGCTTTGCTAGGCACTAATATTTCAGAATTATTTAGAGCCCTATCTGGAACAGAGAAGCAACTTGCAAACACATAGCAGCAGATCCTATTAACAATGACTAATGAGTCAACAACGCCCGATATCAGATCAGGGGAAACATTTTCTACCACAGCAACAGAGATAAGAACTATAATGATTGTATAGGACAGGAATACCGTATGAAACACATGCAGAAAGCAACCCTCACATTATCTATAAGAAGTATCCTATCACGATATGCTGCTCTCTTTTGAAGGATTTCTTTGATCCCAAACTTGCTAAAATTAAGTTAAAAGAGCCATATGGAAACAAAAGATCAACCTATACATATACTAAAGTGAGAGGAGTTGCACTACAGCCTCAGAGACTGACAAGTCAGCATTTTGGATAGATTAGAGCTTGACACGTCAGCTCAAAAATATATTAAAGTTTACTAAATATTATTAATGCTATACAATGCATGAGACTGATTTCATATTCAATGTATATCATGTTAATTTTAATTAAATAGTGTAACACATTGAGTTAAATGTGTTAATAACAAATATTATATACATGGCGCAGCATTTAATTCAACAGCTTATGCTATGTATATGATATCATTTGTGAATATTATCATTAAAGTGGTGAGGGAAAAAAACCTATATAAGAACTAAAATAAACTCTTACATTTTCCATGAATGTAATAGATCTTGAAATGGTTGAGATATTGTCGTATTCAAATCATAGTTGTGAGTAAAATCCATTTGTTTGGATATACAATTTTTGAATTTGAAGGCAATTTATCTTTTTCCTTTATTTTTAAATAATAAATAAAAATTTAGTAAATAAATAATGTTAATAGTCCTTATTGTTAATTTATCATAAAAATTTAATCAGTACCTTTTAATATTACTTAAAGATGAAGTCCTGGATTTTATAATTAAAAACACATTAAAACCTGTGCGTAGCACGGGACTAAATGCTAGTAAACAACTATAATTGTAGAAAGGTAAATATCCGAACTCATTGAACAACATAAAGCAAATGCTACATTTCCATCTGATAGACAATAGTTTTAGTAGCTTCAATTTTTAAAGAAATAGTCTACTTTGTGCAGCTCCAAATTTGCCTACTACCAAACTCTGTATTATGTAGCATTGGAATAACTACTGTTTTACAATCTATCTTCTCGCATCTTGTATTCATGTAAGCATCATACTCTAGTTTCATTACAGGAGGAATAAGAAGATGGCAAACTGGCGAAGACTGATGGGTCAAGTTGGTCAGAACATGTTGATTTGGGTTATACAGCTGTAAACGCGGTGGTGGAGTGACAGAGGACATGCCATCACACTTCACAGAAGGATATAACCAAACTACTTAATTTTGAGAGCTTCATTCCTCTATATTCAAAATATGCCTCCCTTGGAGCATTACTGTATGCAGTTCAAACTGTCATTATGAAGTCTCTAGTGATCTTATTCTTATTGTGCACCTTGTGAGCATTTTTAGATACAAGAAGGCAATTGCTTTGATGTTCCTCTAACCCAACCTGGTAATGGACAGGGGGCCCAGGGCCAAGGCCAAGAGCAAGCAGGAGTAGTCCTATCTGCCTAGAAGGATTCGATAAAGAGAATGTGAGTGGGCAGGAGATCAATAGACACAGAGAAGACCACAAGGGGTAGATGGCACTCAGGAGATTTCCCCTTATTCTTGATAGATTCCCTCTCTATCTCTTTCAATCCATCAGAAATTGATAAAAGGAAAAGAAAGGTGAAGCATATGAAAATGATGAGTCTATATACATAGGCATTGTGATATGCAAACATGCAATGACTGTAACAACCTTTGAGCACGAGTTATTTCTTTCTTTAGATCCTTGTCAGAGGGAAGCCTTCCTTTCAGCACTCCTCTAATTTTATCTTTGCAATCATCGATTCTGGAAATTAGAATGGAAAAGATATCAGCCTCAAGAGAGAAGGAAAAGAAAAACAAATAACAAATCAATTTAGCATAATATCAAGTCAAATCTAGCAACTTGCATTTTTTTGAACTTCTTCTTGTGGGCTTCCAAGTCTGCCTTGAGAAGAGAAAGTTTAACTCTATCCGCAGCATCATCAGATATAATGTCTCTTTCACGCTCAAGAGCTTTAATTTTTTGTTCTAAACTATATATCTCACTCTGCTTTTGTTGTATATTTTTATCAAACTCTCTTCCAGCAAGTTGAGTAGTCTTCCTCTCAACTTCAATTCGCTGAAAAGACAGAAAGAAGCCTTTGTGATACAACTAATATGAAGATGAAAGAACAATTATCATCTTTTAACTTTTGGTTTCTTTTCTTGGTGGGGAGGTGGGTGCATTGGGAGTGCTTGGAGTGGAGAAGTTGGGGAAACTCTAAAAGTACCATATTCCTTTCTCTCTCATCGATAAGTGCCAAATTAATATTAGATATTTTAAGTTCCAGTGATTCCCGTTCGCTTTCCTTCTCTTCAATACGCTGCAGGATGCCACTCTGCATGAATGACAAATATGAACATCCCATCATTATAAGTGGATGAGACAGAATTGGTATAGCCACATAATATGAATGCTCAAAAGACAACCTTAACATCTGCTTTAGCTTTCTTCTCTGCCTCAATCTCTTTCCAGCGATCAGTTGCTTGCATGTATTGATCCCATGCTGCCTTAAGTTCCATCTCGTGCAATTTCTGACATGACATTTGGCACAGAGGATATCAGATATTGAAATTTTTATTTTTTTGAAAAGAAGAAGAAAGCAAACCAAGGGAAATAGTATGAAACAAGCTCTGGAAAGATGAAAGAGAATCATCAAATATTTCTCAGAATAAACCACAAACATAAACAACTAGAAAGTTGAGCAATGTGGTTTGAAATATTAACGTAGTTGTAGATTCTAACTAAATTTACTGCCATGTAAATTCTATAACTAGAAGGAGCATTTGAATTCATATGCACAATAAAAGAACAGGAGAATCTCAGATATCTCAACTTTCTCTCACTGACCAACTGTGGGCCATTGAGCATTGAATTTTATCAAGCAGCCATTGTTCAGCTGTGACAAATTCATGAACTATTAATTAATAGAAACAATGTCACTAAGTTTGTAGAGAGAATAATCATAACAATCGTACAAGGGAGAACTGTCCCAATATCAAGAAGATGTCCTTCTATGACATGAGAGAAGAGGAAAAATCACCTTTTTATCTTCCAAATCCTTTCGAACATCCATTAACCTTGCATTGATTCGATTTGCAAGGTTCATAGCAATTTCATCGCTAAAAGGACTCTTAGGAATGGCTCCCAGATTGAGCTTCTCAAAAAGCTTTTGAATTATCATATCTCTCTCATTCTTCAATGACATATGTGCCTAAGGAAGGAAAACATTATACATGATCTCTATTAATGAACACCAAATGACTTGTTCCATGGAAAGAGACAACTTGGCAATAGAGTGAAGCAAGTTACTTCAGCTTCAGTTTGGAGTCTGCTGATATCCCAGATAGACTCTTTAATTGTCTGCTCGAGGATAGAACTTTTTGACTCCATGTCCTCCCTTTCCCTGTCCAGCTTGCTAATTTTAGATCTCAAAATTTCAATCCTCTCCTCGAACTTGGCTTTCCACTCCTTCAATTCCTCATCAGTGTCTAATAAGAATAGACATATTCACAAACAACATCATGGATTTGACAGAAATCAACCACTTTCAGAATACAAGACATAATATTAAGCACCAAAATCATGGCAAGAACAAGCCTTAAAGTTATTGTGGGCAAACCTTCATTTTCCTCAGCAAGTGCAGCATACTGCTTCTGCTGTTCCTTGAACAAAGTGCTTCTCTCTGCAGTTTTTGTAGCTATCTGTTCCTGCAGCTTCCTTAAATCCTTTAATGTTGCTTCTTTCTGATGAATTTTCACATCAACATTCTGAATCTCTCTTTCCAATTCCTGGATTTGATTCTTTAATGTTTCTGCTTTCTCTTGATCTTGAGCAATACTCTCCCGCAGCTGGACAATTGCATTCTCATATCAATACAAAATCAAATTTTGGCACATGATCTCATTAGAGAATTACTCAAAGTATTCCTCCCCAACTAGACTTAGCATGAACAAAATAAAAGAGAATGAACAGATAAGATATGCTCAAGAGAAGCAGCACACATCCACTGTAACTATCTTCCAGGAAAAGAAGCCATTTGGATGGGCTTTAGTACAATAATAGTTCATCGTGACATAGAATAGTAGTAGACCCTTGTGCCAGAACTCCACAAAATACTCCATATAAAGTATTTGTATTACAACCTTTGCAGCTTCTTTAATGCAACATGAGCCAAGAATTAGAGAAAGGAATCATTCGAAGAATTCTGTAGAAACTACCAATTAAGTGGAACTTCTTAGACTCGACCTAGAACCTTTTAAACCAATATTCTTTCACAAAATGCACCAAAATCTTTTCCTAGAACATACCTCCCAGAAACAGGAAGGATCCTATATACCAAGGTCCGCTACTAATGGATTAAATGAGCAAATAGAAATGTAAGGAGTATCCCTTGGTAGGAGCAAAAGAAATCAACTAGTCAAGCGGCATCTTTCTCTCCCAGTTTTTAAGATTTATTTCAAGTTATAACACCTATTCTTATGCAAAGACCTATCGAGCAGTTTCTCAAGAAAGTGAAGATAGAAAATGAAGAAACACCGACAGGAAAGGTAAAAGGTTCCAGCTTTCTTAAAGCAATAAAGATGCAAATGATGCTATTCCTGTTTGCTCTTAAGAGAGGTGTAAAAGTTCATAGTTTAGAAAAGTTACTAGAGTAGAGAGATAAGAAAAAAGTAAACCTTGAATGCAGCATCTTTTAACATTTGAAGGTTCTCCAACTTCAGCTTATATGTCTTTATCTCTTGAGCCTGATCCTTGTGAAGCTTTTTAATTACCTCCAACGCCTTTGTGTATCTATTGTTGCAAAATGGAACTTCGTTATACTTATCAGAAATACTTCCCAATATTGACTATAGAGTAGTTCCAAGCTAAAAGCGCAGATGGAAAAACGTTGGAAGTATTGATTTCAATGTCTATATCAGTAACAAAATATCAACCTTACAAGTGAACACCAAACAAATTCTAACTCATACAAGAAATTTGTGCATAGATCCAAACTGACATTTACAGAATATAGTTAGTGAAATAAAAAAATGCGTTCGATTATATACATAGTGATAAGAAATAATTTGTAAAAATAGGGGTTTTATGGATTAAAGAGCAAAATGATGAAATAAACCCATTGTTTCACATTTCACCAACTAAATGCGCTCAGCATGCTGCAATGGATAGTACTCCACTTTAGTTCCTGCTGCAACTTGTTCATAATAGAAACAAAAGAAAAAATGAGGGTGCAATTTGACGCAAGTGTCCTTCGCTCAGTTTCATCTTGGGAAGGACTAAATGCTGATCAAAATGGTCCTTTTTGTGACTATTTAATTGTTAAATCCTATCTGTCTCTTCTTTTCAGAAATTAACGATCAAATCCAGTTTAAGATAGAACAGGAAGCTGTACAAAATCTTTCATTTTACCGTCTGTGCAGCTGCTGGAGAACAACTTTACACTTGATTAGTTTTTAGAAAAGATATAGATATACTTTTACTCCGAAAGTTGCTCTGAGTTGGAAGAGGTAAGCTCTCAAGTTTCAAAGTAACATCATTATTACATTCAAAAGCAGGCAGAGAAAGGAATATCGTTATGCCAACTGACACCATGTTTGTTGTGAAGCATTTCTAACTGGACTTTGATAAGCCACATGGACTTCTCATGAACTAACGTTTTCAATTAACTACAGATCAATGTACAACTGCTTAGGTAACTACTATCTAATCAATGGAAAGAAAAATTAGAATATAGCCATTAAGAGATTTCATCCAAAGAACATGCAATATTGAAAGAGACAAATTCTATCTGAGGAAAATACATTGTTATCATGCTTCCAGAGTAACAAGTCAAATAAGGTGAAACTAAGAGCATCCTTAAGCACACTAAAAATTAAATAATGTGATCTCTGCAGCATGACATGTTTACTTGTCAACCATGCCAGTTTTAAATCTACATAGACGAATTTTGTTTTTGCATTGCAACTCAACATCAAAACAGGCCATATAAAAATTATGACATGTCATTTATCAAGAGAAAAATTGTTTCCAGTTTTTGGCGTTCGGAGACAAGGGCGGGGAAGAATAAGATACGAAAGGTCTAACCTTTGGGTATAACTTTACAAACTTTTACTAACATCCAATGTACCTAACTTGTCCATTTGTTTTCTCATTTTCCAACAACAAGGAATCATGTAGCTTCTGTAGAATAATAAATAAATTCTAATATCAAATCAGTAACAAATCAAAGTCTATCAGAAACTAATAGTTCAGATGGGATTGAGACCCCTTTCTCTGGAAAACAGTTCTTCACCAGCTCTTCTTTTAATTTATATTAGGAAGTCTAAAAGCATAATGGATTCTTTGGGTTGAGATATTTTCTGCAGGATTCTTGCTTGATCATAAAGGATTTTTCTATATGGGCCAAGGTTGTGACACCTAAACCAAATTGGTGTCCAAAGAGGATACAAGAAAAACTGAAAATGGAAAAGGAAAAAATAGATGCAATGTGCATCAAAAGCACGCAGCAAATACCTAGTCGCTGAGAATATATCATCAAACTTCTTTTTCAGAGTAGAAGGATCTTGCAATGGCCAGTTGGCCTCATCTTGGTGCACAAAAATGACATTTTCAAGAATAGCCTTAGACACACCCATAAGAGCAGGGATTTCCCGATCCATGTCAGCACATCGATAGCTTAGGCAAACTTTCTGTCAAATGCAAACAGAAGGAGAAGTCTTTATGAGTCTAATTTAAGGACACAGTGATACCATATCAAACAAAATAACATGTACTATAATCGCAATCTCCTGCTCATAAAATAAAGTAATATGATGGCCCTCGATCCATAACACAATGATATGGTGAATCAGAGAAGAAAGGAGTTGCACAGGCTTCTATAAAAAATGAAGGACGAGAAAGTGATAGATGCATCACCTCGTGGGAAAGAAAATACAAGTAAGGGAGATAGATCCATCAACTTGTGCCAGAGAAGATGCACGTCAGAGAACTGCCTTTACATATGTTTCTATGGATCTCCAAATCATAGCACACAGTACTATATATCCATAATCTACACCAACTAATAAGACTTCAAAACTTTAATTACTTCGTTTTTCTTAGTTCCACAGAAGTAGCAGTTGCCTACTTCTCTTACCTTCTCTGCTATCTAGTATTGGAACCATCTCAAAAGTGAACCATGAAAGACTTTCACTTCATCATAATAACCAACAATCTGGTAGCAATCTACTATGGTCTTTCCATATGAAGGTCAGAATTTGGTATTCAGTCAGAGAAAGATTCCTTATAAGCAGCACGTCCAATTTTTGGGTGCATCAAAGTCTCTTGACGCAATCACTTCAACACAGATCGCATGAACCCAACCAGTGAGAAGGAGATTCCACTACCTCAGGGATTACTAAGCATATAAAACTACTAGAGATTTAATACAAGTGACCAGAGTGTTGCATACAGTAGATCATGATCAAATTCAAAGAACGATGACATCAATTCATAAACAAAAAAATTTGGAAGCATCTAATATGTAATGCAGGCTTCTTCCACAAAAGAAGTCAGATACAACCACCAAAATTTTGCCACCCAGAATGACAAAGAGTACATATTTAATCTAGTCTCAGCTAAATTTAGGCTGTAATTAATGTAAACAAACTTCGTGAAGTTTCTATAAGTTAGTTTAAGAATGATAGCCGAATCATCTTAACGAGCCATTTTAATTTATGTGAAACTGTTGTTAAGCAGAATTTCCACTATAAACAGTAACAAACTTTTGCATTATTCTAAAGCTAAAAATCTGGAATTTTCATTAAAATCACTTCAATTCTGACAGTAGAATTTTCCTGATAAAACAAATCCGAAGCAATCCATGGATTTCAGATCTAGGGATTTAAATCATCAAGGCCTTACTTGTAATAGATCTATTAACTGAAATGTGATCCAAGGACATTCAAGTTAACTAAACTCAGTTAGCCCATTCTCAGCATCCTCTGCTGTAATGACACTAAACTCAGCCAGCTTATCCTTGGCACTGTTACAGATTCTTTCTAAATTCTTCACGAACTAGAGGCCAGCAATGAAAGAGTTATTCCAATCCAACCTTTTTAGTTGATGAAATTGTAAAACTGTACGATTCGTCAGAAAAGGGCATGATAGTGACTTTTTTCTGTATAACAGGATTATTAGTTACTCATTGGATTTATTAGAGGCATTTCCCACAACAATAAACTGGGTGCCCCAGTGGTTTGTCATAAGTCTACGTTAGACCCCTGTATTTTCAAAATAAGCTAACACCTCCCTGCTCAAATGGACAGTAAAGGTAATGGAGGGAGGTAACATGCTATACTTTTGAAAAGCACAGGGAGATACTAGCTTATGTTGAAAAACAGGGGGCTAATGTAGACTTATGACAAACCATGAGGGGATAAAGCATCACTTACCCATAATGAGCATATTATCCATATCTACCAATTTTCTCTAACCAAAACTAGTGAAATTCTAATCGGGGACAAACATGTGAAAAACCAACTCAAGTTTCCCTTGACAAAAGGAGTCCGCAATTTCCACAGTAATGTGCAATAAAATACACCAAATCATGACAACAAGTAAAAAAAACCCACTCAGGAACAGTTGTAGCCTTGTAGGAACAGCTACATGGTTAAAACCACAAGTAGGTTCCAAAATGATATATTCTACATGTATCAATAGTACAAAAGCCATTTTCAAGGTTCAACACTATCATGCAGCAGAGAAAAATAACTATACAAAAGGGCAATACTAAAACTCACATTAAAAGAAAATAATTTATGCATATCACTTATCGGTGATTGTTAACCAAATGATTACTATTTGTAGTCATACCTCTCCAGTGTGAGGATTAATGGTCTGAAGCACGCTCTCGATGGCTTTATACTCCATCTTGGTGGCCTTCTGCGTAAGCTGAAATGACCTTATGCAAACAACATCTTTCCCTGCTGCTGTCTTAAATCTCAACTTTATCTGCCCCTTCGTCTCCGTCTCCCCCGCAACCTCCATTTGGATATCCCAGATTTAAATTAAATATTAGTCAAAGTACACATATACATAGTCCTACAAGTTAACGCATATAAATAGTCCTACATGTTCGTACATATCCAAATACCTTTGGGTCATGGATGAAGCTGTGACCGGACCGAGCATTGGGAGGCAATTCACCAGTGCATGCAACCTTCAAGCACTCAATTATAGTCTACAATATCATAAAATCATATTTTTAAAAATAAAAGACATACATAGACATAGATAAACAATCAAAGAGATGTTAAAGTACATCTATTCAGGCAAGATGGGCGACATTGGAAACTAAAAATGCACATCCCAACAAGTGGATGGGTGGATAAATAATAAGAAAAAAGTGTTGGCCCATCTCTAAGACTTGTGAATCAAAATCAGGCTTTTCTAAAGTGGTTGACAGGAGGGGTCCAGTGCATGCTTAGTTGCAAAGGGATTCAGTCTTAAATATGGCAGACACATTCACCCGATGCACCAAATGAAGAACAATCACTTGAAATAAATCCATGCACATAATTCAGGGTTTTTTTTTTAAACATACCCCCAACCCCCAACCTAACCCCCGTCCCCCACACGGGATTTGAACCTAGGACCTTAATCCTGGGGAAAGTAATCTCAACCACTTTAGCCACCCCTAATCCCATGCACACAATTCAGTTAAACAAAATGCGTCATAGAAAATAAAAGGAAAAGAAGACCAAAGTACAACTTTCACTGCAAAAGTTGCACAACTATATATAGTCCACAATAAGGTACAAAACATAAATATATCAAGCGATGTTAAATTTCTTCCAGTACTACTCCTAGTGCATGAGGTACAGTAATGTGACATTGCTTTTGTTCATGTAATAATTGAACAATGGTCCAGCTGCTACATTATACATGTGCATGGCAGTGTGTAATGTATGCACGTGTCCATGTAACTCTCCTGTGTGCATGCATAAGTGCCGATTGTACAACTTTTGGTGCAAGTAGTACAACACCTAGAAGCAACAATCTCTTTGGAAAATGATCATGTAACGCCCAAAAAAAAAAAGAAGTAAAAAATCAAGAGCTTAGAGTCCAACTACAAATGCACAAACTACATCATCCAGAAGAACCACATTGTGTGTGTATAAAAAGCTGCCAGGGTACAATTCTTGAGGCACAGAGTGCAACACCTATTAATTACGCAAACTCTACGATCATATGGTGCAAAAAAGAACTTAAAGCTCAGAGTACAATTCTGAATGCATAAAGTTACACCACCAAGAACCATACTCCGCAAAAGGAGCGTCAGTCAAGCTGCGTGTGAGCTGTGCAGGGTACTACTCATCAAGCACAATGTACAACACGTCGAAAATGCAATATTGTCCATGCATTAGTTGAAAACAAAACAATTATATATATTATCTAGTGCTATACACGCCTCACTGTGTATGTAACCTACTCATGTATGTATGCATCTACTAAGCCAAAGGGGTACCAAGGGTACAACTCTTGCTGAGCAAAGTACAACATCTACATGCTGCAATGTATTAGGAAACGATCATACATCAAAAAGTTAATGCTACAACTATCAATGCACAAGTGACAACTCCAAAGCCGAGGAAAAGCTATTCATGGCACCACCCATAATGCAAAACGTACAACACGTTGGCTCTGTTATCATTCGTGCCATAAAAAATAATAATAAATAAATGAATAAAGCAAAATCGTGTAGCTGGTGTGTGTATATGTGTGTGTGTGTGAGGAAAGTGAAGGATTGAAAATTTTACGGTTTTGCCGGCGCCGTTGGGGCCAACGATTAAGGTCAGTGGTCTGAAGAAGGTGATGACGTTCTTGTTTTCCGGGTCGAAGCTCCGAATTCCTTTTATCAGCATCTTATCCACCGTGCTCATCTTGTAAGTATTCTCTTCAGGCCGGGCCGGGCCTTCTGTGCTTTTCTGCTTATGCTTCTGAGGAATAGTTGAGGGTGTTTGGGTTTAAGAGGAAAACAGAAAAGAAACGAAGAGGGCGGGCAGAAAATGGAGGGGCAGAAATGTTATTGTGTTTTGTTTTCTTAACTTTCTTAATTTATATATTGACCCCTGTAATATTAGTTTCTTTCTTTATTTTTTTTTTCTTTTTTATATGATCAAGGTATGTTGTTCATTGGTTAAGAAAATTTTACACGAGAGCAAAAGTGGGAAGGTCAATACGAAATATTTGGAACACAAGCATTTGGGTGTGAATAATTTATAACCTTTCTCGTTGATTGTATGAGAAATGTACAAGAAGAAAATTTACATAGTGTTACGAATGTGAGATATAAATTACACATGATTATTATTAGCAAGAATAATTTGAACAGAGAGAGGCACTATGGGCGTCACAAAGCTTGTGCAAGAAGTTGTTTATCTAGTTGGGTTTAATAACCATGCAAGCTTAATGGATGAGGTACCTCGAAGTAAGTCAAAGCAAAATAATTTAAAAACATGGTCAACATAAAGACTTAGACAAAAATATATACCCAAATAATCAATGTGAAAGTGTTGTATTTTGAACTATCACTTATTTTTCTTGTGGACCATGATATCAATCTCTATAAATTTGCTATGATTATTAAGACTATTGCCATGTAGATTGAATTCATTTGACCATATAGAATTGTAGGTAGCCCCGGCA
Source organism: Cordia subcordata (assembly GCA_028554755.1). Lineage (NCBI taxonomy): Eukaryota > Viridiplantae > Streptophyta > Magnoliopsida > Boraginales > Cordiaceae > Cordia > Cordia subcordata. Next base: position 7,881,978 of record JAPTOF010000010.1, on the reverse strand, counting down.
ATTTTTTCCCAAGAAAATGAATGACATTAAACTTCCAATGTATTTCAGAAGAAAGAGATAATAGTGCAAGATATTTGGCCTTGAAACTATACTTGAAAATCATTAATTGTTTTTTAGAACTCCAAGTAATGAGGATATGTAGCTCCCTCTCACATCAATTCTTTATAAAATTTATGTGCACTTTATAATGGATTGGTTCACTACTATTGTCATTACTTACTTAAGCATTTTTGGCTAGTTGAGTAGGCTCAATGTGGTGGTAGACCAGTAGTTGAACCTGGGTTATTACAAATGATATTAGAGCAGGCTTTGAGAGGATTCCATGCTGAGTTGCCTAGGGATCCTAGACTATGGTTCTATCCTATTTGTGTTTAGGCCGTGACGAGGATGTCGCATCTTTAAGGAGAAGAGTTTCGAGCGTCTTTTCAGATTAGTTCTCTGTGAGATTTGTGTGCATTTTGTAGTGGCTTGATTTCGGTACTACTATTATCACATATTTAAGCATTTTGAACCAATTAATTAAGTTCAATATAGTAGCAGGTTAGTCGTTGAGCCTGAGTTATTACAGGTTAGACCTCAAATAAATTGCAATGCCAACTGTTGTGAGCTTATAAGAGTTACTTATAGTTGTTTGAGTAACTAATAGCTATTTAGGTAGCTAATATTTATTCAAGTAGCTAATATTTGTTTGACTACGTAGCTGAATGGTGTTGTATTGTAGCTCCAAGTAACTTTTCATCTAGCTAATTGAACAAAATGTGATTGTTCAGCTAGATGATTGAATAAATATGTTTAATAAAATTAGCCGTTTGATTTGTTGATGAATACAAAATAACTTAAAAAGATATTGATATATATTATTATTGTTATGATAGCTATAACTATTATTATTACTATTATTGAAACAAGATAATTTATTTTGTAATTAGATATTTGTTTATCATAATAATATTTGATTATTAGAGTATAGTAAAATTACTTTTTTGATAATTAGTTTTATTAATATTATAAAATTTATAATAGAAATAATTTTAATTGATTGATAATTTTTTGTTGAAGAAAATAATAAATGGATGAATAAAACTTACATTTTTTAAGTATATTTTAATGCGAATAGAATTTAAGATTAATTTTTGTTTTATTTTGGATTTATATTTGTAAAAGAAAATATAAAAATGTAGAAAGAGATTGACCAGAGGGTAGAATTGTGAAAGAAAATTTTAAGAGATAGTAGGATTACAAAAAAAAAGGGAAAAAAAAGAAACACCAAATTCTAACCTAAAGCGTGGATAACACTATTTCAAATGCAAGAATTACATAAAACACTAACAACAAAAATTGGTGGAGGTAGCACTAATTGAAACACTATTGCTAAAAAGGACTTAAGTGCTAAACAAGGATTGAAAAAAAGAAAAGAAGACAACCACTTCTTATAACGATAGGCCTGTTTTGATTGATTTTTTTTTTTAAAAGGAAAAATCACTTTTTTCCATGAAAAAATTACGTTATTTTGCAATAACTATTTGATTTGTCTTTCAAAAAAGCTGAAACTTTGAAAAGCTCAAATACAACTTTTTTTAGAAGCCAGAATTTTTAGCTTATGAAAAAAATTATTTTTTGAAAGCTATTAAAAAAACACTTTTTTTAAAAAAACCAACCCAAACGGACCCGATATACGTTTGCTTGCTATTAAAAGCGAAAGGCAAGCTTCATGCATATATTAACATATGGATAGCATAGGACAGATTTAGGCGGGTCATAACAAGATATTGCAGAGTTTCAATCCTTTGTCTAAATTCTGTTGTGTCAGCTAAGAATTCTCTACTTGAATAAGTGAAATGAAATCCTTGTATGGCGATAGTAATAGGTTTGGCTCCATCCAGGTCAAACTATTAAAGCAATTACATGGAGCTTTTAGTTTATTCAACAAGAAATCCCTAGATATGATGATTAATTTCATTCTAAGAGAAAATATGGTAAGGTCCCAAGACCATAATATCAGAAGTATGTAGAAAAGGCTAATCAAAGAAGTTGTTGGCCTAGGCATACTCCAACAATCCTCCTATCTTGCTTTCCTAGTTGTAAGCGATTTGAAACATTTTCTTATATTTTATGGGTTCTTTGTTTTTAGCTCTATTCTAAAAACTCCTTTATTTTTAATCAATTTCTCATTTGACCTTGTGAATACATGATACTTTATATGTGATTTTATAATGTTATCAATGTAGTTTAAAATTGAAGAACTAACTGATTTAAGTTATTTTTTCTTTAATAAAAAGCTTTATATTAAACTTTAAACATTATATTAAAATATGAATTGGTTTATGCTGCTTCGTAGTGTTAAACTTTAAACATTACATTAAAATATGAATTGGTCTATGCCGCTACATGGTGTTAAACTTTAAACAATACATTTAAAATATATGAATTAGTCTATGCCGCTACCTAGTGACACAAATGCTCAATTAGGTTTACCTGTAAGTTGATTTTGATCACAAAGGCAGCAATGAGTTTAAGCAGCATTAGTAGAAGCAGTAGTGAACGAAAATTATTTTCTCTTCATATTTCTCTCTCTCTAACAATTATGCTCTCTCTTTCTCTAAATTTTAAACAAAAATTTTGGTAGAAATAATGCATTTCTACAAATAATAATGTGTTATTACAAGTTCTGAGTCATTGCTACAGATTCCTTAATGAAAATTTTGGACAACAAAATTCTCTTGATCGAAAATTTTGGTAAGAATGATGCATTCCTATAAATAATATTGTGTTTACTACAAATTTTAAGTCCGCTTCTACAAATTTTATTTTGATGGGAATAAGAAAAATCCAATTAAATATTGACGTGACATATGAGAATTCACAAAATCTTCTACTTTTCAGAATGAATTCGGGTATTTTGGCTATTACGTATTTTATATTACTTAAATGTGGAACCAGAATGGTCATTTTGTATTTTTTATATTATTTATTGGTGGGACCTGCATGGTCATCTGCATATTTTAAAATTTTGCTACAGGGGTATACATATGCATAATTTTATCATTTAGCCCAAAAAATTATAAATACTACAAATGGACCTGCATGATTGACGTGGCTAAATTTCATTTGTCAGCCGTTGGTCCCGCCTCGGCAGTCAAATGGGTGATGCGGAGCGAAGTTTTTTCCCCAAAATTATTCAAAATATCTTCTATGTCAATGTCAATGGAAATATTGCAACCTTTAAATATTAGAAAACGTTAGCAGACATGCATGGCCAAAGCACAAAAGCTTGCCAGGATTGGACAAAGCAGGCCAATATGAGATCACATGTGGGACAAAAAGCAAATATTTTGGACAATTAAAATGATCGAAAAAGTCGAACACTATGAAAAAGCTGCAACTTTCCACTTTCTTGAGGGATGAGCGTTCGATTTAATTGAACCGAATAAATTGAATCAATAAATTTTTTTTTAATTTTAAAAATCGAACCGAATTGTGTAAAAATTAGATAAGTTGGAACTGAAATATATTTTGGTCTATTCAGTTTGATTTGGTTAAAATCAAAATTGACCAATAAAATTTAAGAAAAAACTAGAAAATAAAAATGGGATAAATTGTTACATGAAAAATACTACAAAACATAAACTAATCACTCTTATCTATTAAATATATCATAAACAATATATAATGAAGAATAATTAAATAAATAAATCCTAACAAACAATATATAAATTCTAATTAATGCAAAAAATATTAAATATTTTTAATATAAAAAATACATTTCGGTTTATTTGGTCAATTTTTGTGCTAACCAAACTGAACCGAATAGGCCGATTTTTTTAAGAAATAACTAAACCAAATTGAATAGACCAAACTCAATTTGGTTCGATTCGTTTTCGGTTCAGTTCGATTTTTTCTCACCCCTAACTTCCTTAGACTAAAAACTCGAAATGGTAGCCAAATTGTGCCAGCCATCTTACCATTTTCTTTCATATTTCTTGCTCAATATTGTTGTAGCTTCATTTTATTTTGTTCAGATCAGGTGCATGGAAAAGCAAGTAGCCATGGATACTTTGTAAAATCTGTTGGTATAGATTCTACCGGCAGGTCATTATTTGCTACTCTTCAGCTTATCAAGAATTCTAGTGTTTATGGGGTTGATGTTCATAATCTCAACCTCACAGCACGATGAGCTTATTATTACTTTGATGTATATAATGTTCTAAGCAGGCATGATTTAGTCATCCATATGCTCTGTTGTATAGGTTTTACTTTGGTTTTCCAGTAACATTTATGTAGTGATAACTTTTGTTTCTTTGGTGGAATTCTAAACTCAGAATTTCTCAGTTTTAAGTATATTGCCACAATTAAAGAAAAAAGCATTTTATTCTAAAACCAATTGGTGTTGAGCAGTCCTGATCATATATGGTTTTAAATATTTTTGGCCCTCTCATGTGCAGCAGGTTTTATTTTGCGAGCCTTGTAAGTAGACAATTTTAATTTTTTCTAAATAGGTAATGGTGAATTTCAAACCCATGACTAAGGCTCTGATATTATATTAGAGTCACTACCTCATCTAAAAATATTTTAAACATATAGAGAGGATATAAGTATGTTTATTTATTGTATTAACACCAGCATCACATGCATTTATTATTTTTTCTAAAAGTTGAGCATCTACTTGTCTTGATTTATTGCTGGAATTTCCAAACATCCTCTCCTGCCAAAAATTGTTAAACTTGATTTATGAAAGTTGAGTTATCCTTGGAAGAAAGGTTCTCTTCAAAATGCTGATGCAACAGTAATACAGTGATAGAAGGGAGTACAATCGAATTCAGAACACATTCTTAGGTTAATGCAACTATGAGCAATATGCTTAAGTAGAAGCAAGTATAAATGATAAGGCTACATATATATATGTATATTTATATATATATATGTATGTATATGTATGTATATGTATATGTCTATGTATATATATGTATGTATATGTATGTATATGTATGTATGTATATATGTATGTATATATATGTATGTATATGTATGTATATATATGTATGTATATGTATGTATATGTATATGTATATATATGTATGTATATGTATGTGTGTATATATATATATATATATGTATATATATATCCCTATCCTCTGAAGAAATAATCTTGTGCCCCAGTAGAAGAATCAATCAAACTGGAATTGATAAATTATTGGCTTCTTCGCTTAGCTCTAATGCCGGTCCAAAACTGGCTATCAACAAATTTGCGACCAAGTAAACTCTATTCTTTTACTGATTCTGTACTTTGTTAGCAAACAGTACCTCTAAGTGAACTTCTCATGGCTTAATGGATAGATATGATATAAGACTTCGATGAATATAATGGCTACAAAGTCATGGTTATCTGGCCATAGTTAACATGTCCTTTGTAGATTCAAGAAGAGAAGATGAATCATCTTACCCCCCGCATAGTTGGGTAACAGAGAGTAACCCTTCCGGTTTATAATAAGTGGGTGAGTAAGGTATATTATTTAAATTCTAAATGTTCATCCTCAATTCTACTTCCATATGTTTTATTTCAAGTCTAACTTTTCAGCTTTGAAACAAATGATGGCCTAAGAATTCAAATAGTCAACGCTGATAATCAAAGATGGGAAGTATCATATGACATTCTTTCCCGTCCCCTGCCGCCACAAATCCAACAGTCAACAGCTAACCATGGAACATCACTCAACCCTCAATTCTGACCTTGTGTTCACCCTCCATAACACTATCCCTTTAGGTTTAATGGTCAACAGTTGATCATCTGGTGATATCCTATTTGACACCTCTCCAGAAACTGAAAGTCTAGACATATTTCTCATACTTAAGGACCAATACCTCCAAGTATCATCCTCGCTTCCTCTATACAGGTCCAACCTCTATGGGCTTGGAGAGCATACAAAAGGCTTATTGGTCGCCTTGCCGCTATGCCATACTGGTCCTTTGATGAGTGCACATTGTCAACTTACCCTTCTTCGTTTGGTATAATATCTGATGACATTTCTACTTGAGATAGGACTCACCATGTTTTCTGCATGTTTCTAAGAACATCTCTTAACAGAACAGATGACATGGGAAAATCTGGACAAGTATAAAGGGGCTACAAAATGAGAAGTGCCACCCCAAAAATTTGGAATTTAGTGTCATTTTCAACAATTGTTAGTAGTATCAAAGCAAACAATCTTGTTTGAATCACTATAAGTGATCATTAATACAAATTTTATATAATATCGATGCAAGTAACAATTGAACCTGTCCTGCTCTGTAATCATCAGTTAACTTATGGCATCATAATAGAGTCTTTAGCAGTAGGAGGGCATTCCAATCATCTTCTAATATGTCAAATTCAAGAACTTTGCTCTGTAATCTTCATTGATGGTGATTGAGATTAAGCTATGATTAATTTTGTTTGGAAGGCCAGGGAAATGAGATTTCATTCTCTGGCTAATTTCTACCTGCATGTGTCAACGATGGTGCTGAATAATTGATGTTTTCTATAGCACTAAAGATACTGGAAAGATATTATGGAATCACAAGGAAATCACCTATTTACAGGAACTAACAAGCAGTTTTTTTTTTCTTTCTTACTTGCAAGTCCTTGACCATTCTTTATTGCTTCTTTTCTCCTTGAACGTCAAAACTCTTGTTCTATCTTGGTTCCTACTTAGTTTAGTATGTACAGGTTTTCATCAATGCTGTTGGGGTTATAAAAATGTTTCTGATCTTGAGGAAGTGGTTGCCGGATATGTAAAAGCTGGAATTCCTCTTGAGGCAATGTGGACTGATATAGACTACATGGATGGTTTTAAAGATCTCACTCTGGATCCTGCTAATTTTCCTGTCGACAAGATAGAAAGGTTTGTTAATATGCTTCACCAGAATGGTCAAAAATATGTACTCATCTTGGACCCTGGTAATCTTTTATATGCTCACTTTACATTTGCTGATGGACTTCTCTTTCCTAATCCAAAATCATTACTTAAAAGAGGCCTTTTCTTTTCTCTCACAACAGGAATCAGTGTGAATGAGATGGATGAAACTTACGTTAGAGGGATGCAAGCAGACATATTCATAAAACGAGATAACGTGCCATACATGGGCGATGCTTGGCCAAGAAAAGTATACTATCCTGATTTTTTAAATCCTGATGGTGGAGTCTTTTGGAGCAATGAAATTAACAACTTTCACACTTCTCCCATTTGACGGCCTTTGGCTTGACATGAACGAGACATCCAATTTCATATCCGTCTCCTCCACTCCACCATCCACAATTGATGATCCTCCTTACAAAATTAACAATTTAGGAGCTCAACTTTCCATTAACTACAGAACAGTGCCTGCCACCGCTCTCCATTTTGGTAACATAACAGAATACAATGCCCATAGTCTATATGGATGACTAGAATCCAGAGTTACAAACCATGCCTTAGTCAACATGACTAGTAAAAGGCCATTTCTAGTTTCTAGATCAATATTTTTGGGCTCCGGAAAATATACAGCACATTGAACTGGAGACAATGCTGCGACATGGAATGACTTGGCATACTCTATCCCTAGCATCCTGAAATTTGGATTGTTTGGTATTCCAATGGTTGGAGCAGATATATATGGCTTTTCTGGCAACACTACTGAAGAGCTTCGTTGCCGTTGTATTCAGGTAATGCCACTAGATATTTTATGCATTCCCAAGCATTTGTCGACCAAATATCATCAAGGACAATTAGGCTTTTGTGATTTTGTTGGAACTCAAAAAGTTGTCTGACTAGTTCCTCGTCTCTCCAATTTTCAGCCAAATTTCTCTTCTCAGGCATGAGTTTAACAGTGATCCCCAGTGAGAGATTTCTTGTTTGCCCTTTTTAGGCCGCTGCTGTGAAATAGAGACCCAAGAAAATCCACTGAAATGATGCTTCACATCTGGATGGCGATATACTTTTTAGGCCAAAGTGGGTTGTTTTGCCAGCTCCTCAACTTGACTATCTATGCCAACAAGATCCCCTTGATCAATAATATGGGAATAAGTACGTCTTATCTCTTGTTGCCTGGAGCTTGATCTGCCTTCGTTCTGCATGATAGTTGTGATGCAATACTCTTGGAAGCTTCTAGTAAGATTAGATATCTTGGCCCTAAGGGATTGAATATCTGACCCAACTTGGTGACGGACCAAGCATTCATCCAAGAGAGAAACACACCTCTTGATGATTCTTTTAACCCCTCTTCCCTTACGCGATTGAATTTTGAACGCGTAATGTTCGAGCAAATTTTCTGCTTGGTAAGCAAGGTCTCTATTTTGTGGAATGCATTTACGAAGGCTGTTTGTTTCATTTTGTTTTTTGTCAGCATCTTTTAGGAACGCTCGCAGTCGCTTTAACTTTGCATGGAGTTGTCCTGCTTGGTCTTTTATCCCAAGCTGAAACTTCCCTTCTTTATGTAATAAATTGCCAAGCGTTTCTACAATAAAAGAGATGACAGGTTCAGCCATTTGGATATAATTATTTAATTAATTACGTTGAATATTGTAATAGCAAAAGGAGGGCAAATATATATTTTATAGAAGTGTATTATGCACTAAGAGTCTATATATTTTGCAACTACTACAATTAATGCTCAAGCTCTACTTGTATATATATCAATTAAGTTGTGAATTAAAATACAGAAGAATTGCTTGTGAATTTAACATGACTCATACAAGGTCATGAAGAATCTACTTTACTTGGATTTCACACTAGGGAATAACTCTCTCTCTCTCTCTCTTCATTAATTTTATTTTTTTAATCAAAGTTCATGAATGAGGCAACCCCAGCTTCGTTAATTATCCCTTGCTTATGAAATGAAGAGCATCATAACTTTGGCTGAGCGGCATGATCATGTTCGCATGCAAAACTTGTTTATTATTAATCTCGGATCGGATTCTACTTGTTTACTGGAGCATCGACTCCTTATAAGCATCGAATATTGTAGTGGTGGGACGCAGCAGCATGAGGATTTTGTTAACCAAATAAATAAATAAATCAATATTCTCTCTGAAAGCTTGAGCTTTTTCATGAGATAGTAACTCTAATATGATATCAAACCCTGAAAGTCAAACGGCACAGGTTCGATCCTTACTGTCACTCATTTAGAAATATTAAATTATCTATGTTCAAACTCTAAATAAATTACGTTACACGTGAAAGGGCGTGTTAACACAATAGGTAAATAAACCAATACCCTCTCTAAAAGCTTAAGCTTTTAGATGAGGGGGTAACACAAATAGATTCTTTCCCTTTCCTTTTTCTTGTTTTTCATGGAATGCTATGCAGTCACACACAACTTAACCAAAAAATGAAGAGAATAAATGAAATTATGAAAATACATCCACACAATACATAGAAATATTGGCTGTTTAAAAGTTTGGTCTTGTTCCCTTGCTTTTCTTTTAACCTGGGCTCATCTCTCTTGTGCAAGTCAGGGGTTATGCTCCAGTGCGTGTGTGCCTATATATATTCAAACAGTGGACGATCTAGGATATAAATATATATATATATATATATATATATATATATATATATCAATTAAGTTGTGAACTAAAATAAGAAGAATAAAACTTTGCTTGTGAACTTAACATGACTTATACAAGGTCATGAAGTAATCTACTTTACTTGGATTTGATGCTAGGGAATAATTCTCTCTCTCTCTCTCTCCCTCTCTCTCTTCATTAGTTTTTTTTAATCAAAGCCCACGAATAAGGCAACCCTAGCTTAATTAATTATCCCTTGCTTCCGAAATGAAGAGCATCACAACTTTGCTTGAGGACGTGATGTTTGCATCCGTAACTTTTGTTTATTAATCTCACATAGGATTCTATTTATTTGGCTTTTGGGATGAAAAGAATATGCAATGTTGGGGTACGCAGCAATACGTGGATTCTTTTCTTTTGTTTTCTTTTCCTTTTTTTGGTTTTTTGTGAAAAGTTATGTAGTCACAGATCGATCAAAAAATATTTTCTTTCAAATTTAAGTTCTGGACTATATTATTTAAGTTATGTGATAATGTCTCGCTTACTTCAATTGAGAAAAAAAATTAAAAACATATACAATCAAATAGATTCCTTGTTTTTTGGTTCTTAAAAATTGTTTAAAAATTATTCTCGAAACACATTTGCCAAATACATTTTTTTAAAATTTTTTCTAAAAACAATTTCAAAAACTTATTTAAAAACTATTTTTAGAAACACAAAAACAAAAAATATTTCCAAATAGCCTCTAAGACTCTTTAACATCTTGAATCATCCATTAATTAGGCTTTTCAATATTCTTCTGATTGGTTGATTTATAAAAAAAGAAAATTATCCAATGTGTTTGATTCAGTTCTTTCCTCGCGGCCCCCCGAGGGGCGACGGGGGGGGGGGAGGATTGTAACGTTTACCGTCTTCTTTACCCATAAAAATCACAAGTCTGTGACTTCTTGTTAGGAAAGACAAGTTCATATATATGCTCATCAAGGGAGTTTTCCTCTTTTGCTTTGAGCGAGCTTAGTTCTCTAATGAAAACCGACATTAGCTGAACTTTCTAATTGAAGACTGCTTATTAGATGGGAATCTTATACAATAAGTACATCATTTACTTTCTCATACAGTTAGGCTATTAGTGTCATATTACTTCTTGAATAATTTATTTTTAGAGTGAATTACATATTACTTCCATGTACTTAGATTTATGTACTTCATATCTCTTGTAGTATTAAATTAGCCGATTACCCTGTTGAAGTTTTTAAAAATGTGCAAAACATCCCTACCATTAATTTTCCGTCAGTTTTGATGTGACTTAGCATACACGCTTGAGTAAATTACATATTATCTCCCTGTACTCTCATATATGTGTACCATACTCTCATGTAGCATCAAAATGAGCTGATTACCCCTCAAAGTTTTTAAAAATGTATAAACTCATTAAGAATTAACAAAGACGTTAAAAACTTAACGTCTTTCAAGAAATGGCCATCTTGCCCCTAAATAAAGCATCCATTTTTTGCCTAAAATGCTCACACCACTGCCTATAATCAGAAAACTGTCAACTATACAGCCGTTGACAATAATAGATTACTTTTGGTGGCGGCTTAAATTTGCTGCCCATGTCAACATTAAAATTTATTTTTTTTAAAAAAATGAAAAATTTCAAAACAAAAAAGAAAATATATCACGTTGGAGTGCTTCACAAATGGTTCAAACTATAGACTTCTTGCATTATTTAACTCAGTACTCACATCATCCATCATTCAACCTAAGTCGTAATTCATTAATTATGTTAAATTGCAATATATTTATATAACTATAAAAACCACAGCCTATATATAAAAAACCATGCAGTTTTCATTATTTAAACAAATAAATTGTGCCATTACATCGACGCTTCTCAAATGACTCTCTATCTATATGCATTTTCATGATTTAAAAAATGGAAATGTAGACATGGTACTTTTAGAGGTACGCGTGACATTTTGGTCCCTAATCTATCAAAGTGAGTTTTTTGGTCCTTGAACTATTAAATATTAGACACCGTTAGTGTTTTTTGTTATTTCTGTCGAAAAGTTAATGTTATCATTAGTCCTTTTAGCTATTTATATGTCATGATTGTGCTAGTAATGTTAGTTTTAGAATAAAAATGATTAATTTTTTTTAACAAGAATGACTAAAAGGATAAACTATGTTTAGCAATTAATAGTTTAGGTCACAAAAGGCTGACTTTGGTAGTCCAGACGTCAAAATACCTTGCATGCTATAGTTCAAGAACCTGTAGAGGAATTAAATGTAGTTTTATTAGCTTTGAGAAAAAAGATGTCTTCACCAATTAATAATTTTAAATGTATACCGAAGTCTTATGCAACTAAAAAATTATGGGGAAGTTTTGAATTTAGAGTAGAGATGAATATAGTACAAGAATTTTAATAAAGAGTAAAATAGTTCTTAATGGAAGGATAATAAATAATAATGCAATAAATTTAAATATAAATCAGAATATGATGATGATACAAGGCAATGACTCATCATTTGTTCTCTAGTCTCAATTGACTTCTTGCCTAACATATGCATCTCAGAAAACAATTTAGGGTTCATTTTGATTGACTTTTGAAAGAACTACTTTTCAAGAAGTTAAAATTTCCGACTTCTGAAAATAGTTGAAATTGAGTTTTTTTGAAAGAGTTTCAGTTTTTTTTTTTTTTTTTGAAATTTAGTTCAAATACTTTGCAAAAACAAGTTTTTTTAAGAGGGAAAAAAACTTTTTCACTAAAAAGAAAAAGAAAAAAAAATCAAGCCAAGTAGGCCCTCAATTGTCTGCCTATTCCGCGTTTTATGCTTGGTTTTTATTTATTAATTTATTTTAATAATAGATACCTTATTAAAAAAAAATATAATTGCATAGAAGTTTGGGATATGAGCTATTGAAATTGTTATTTAAAATTCTATTTATTTATTTGATTATTCATTTAAATATTTTATTTTTATTTTTTAAAAAATTTTAAATTTTAATTTCTAACTTTTAATTTTGATATTTTAATGTTTTCATACTTGAATTCCTTATTTTTTACAATTTGTCATTTCTTTAATTCATTAACACTATAAATTTTAATATTTAATTTCTTTTTTTCGGCGACATCCACCATTGTTTCCTGTCTAATCCAATCCTTTATGGCTATGCAGATAAATGGCTAATATGGCAATCAGGACTGAAGATGTTTGAAACCTTCCCCTGCCGCTACAGAAGCGGAATGGATATGGCTAATTAAGCTTTTCTTCTTTTCGGTCATTTCGATTAATCTTTGATGTTGCGAATATTGTTCCAATTGGCTACTAACTTGGTCACTAAAACTACTGATATGTAGATCAGGTAGCTATAATTATACAATAATCAACTATAAAAAGGATAAATGAAATTCAAGGCTACAACCACAAACAAATGAAGAACAAGTCAAGAACACCAATACATAAGGTGGTGTATCAGAATTCTAGAAGCAATTTGTGTCTAGTAGTCCGGATCATATATGGTTATAGGAAATGATTTAATAGTAACATAAAAGACAATGAAGTGATAATCGAATTAGTGGTTGAAAATGATGAATTTGCTCTCAATCAGAAACATGTCATAGAAAAAGTTACACTTTAGGCTTGAGACACACTAGAAGATTCAAGGGCCATAAGTTAATTACAAATGAAGCAGAAAGCCATCTTAGCTCAGGCATAAAAGCAAATGTTACAGTTGATGGAGAACTTGCTATTGCAGAAATTTCAGGGGTGTCACTTTTTTATTGGAACGAAGTTCAGATTAGAGCTAGATTTCAGTCTGTCGGGAAAAGATTCAGAACCAGAAATGTCATAAGCCTCATGCAATTGCATTGCTAAATAAAAGCATCATAGACTGAGAGAGTGGAATCAATCCCATGGATGTCTCGGATAATGGATGAATAGCATTTGCAGTGAGTGCTTCTTTTAGAATTACTTTAAACACAATTTACTAAAATTGTTAATCAAAGTGTATTACAGTCGTACTTTTCGTGGACTGTCTTTTTCTAAAATCATTTATATGGTGTCCCTAGGTTTAGCTTTATATCCAGGCTTTCTTTATAGGACAGACTCCATGAGAAATTCTATTTTTGCAAATGAATAACTTATGTGCACTATGTAATCTGGCTATGAAAGACAGGGACCATCCCTTCTTTGAGTGCCGAATTGACGAAAGGCTATGGTAATCAGGACTGATAATGTCTGAAACCTCGCCTTATTGCTACAAATGTAACAGTGCAACAAAACGGTCGAATATATATGACAAAGGAAACAACTTTCTAGCACTAGTCTTGCTCAACCAACTACTGTATTTGTCAAGAATGGAACCTAAGCCTGCATGGTTAAGGAGCTAGGACTGAAGAACAGGTATTTGAGCTACTTAGGACTACAAAGGGCTCGTTTGGATTTCTTTTTCTTTTTAAACTGTTTTTTCTCTAAATTTTTGAATTGGTACTGAGAAGGTAAGATTTTTTTACTTTTGAAAAAAGCTAAATTTGAGCTCTTCAGAGTTTTATGTTTTTTTAGAAAGCCAAGTTAAATGCTTGTTGCAAAAAGAATATGTTTTTTTTTTAGGGAAAAAAAAGTTTCTTTTCATGAAAGAAGTCAATTCAATTTGCCTAATTAAAGACTAATCAAGCTAAAAAGCGTAGAGATATTATCAACGTACTAAGCCTACCTAGCAGTATCTTCTCCCTTTCACCTCTTTGTCCTAATGGAGGAGGAGATTTTCTTAAAAACTATAAACAGTGGTCTCAATAGATCTACAAGTAACCACGAAGAGATCCTATCTCTGATAACCTGAATTCTATCGAACATTTGTCATGTAAAATATATCATTCAGAATAATTTCGTTCTCCAAAATGAAAGTATATCCTGTTTAGAAATATTGTTGTTTAGATGATTTTTATAAGTTGTTAAATACTAACTAAAACTAATAAATACCTCTCTATATTTGAAAGCCTTAGATAAACTAGTTACTTATTTTGGTATCACAACTTAAGAATATTGAAAGGTGATGAGTTCAAGTCTCGCTATCACCATTTGACAACTTACATCCACGTGTAAGGTTTAATATATATATATAAAAAAAGACCACTAGTTTCTGTGTTACAAGACTACCATGGTTGTCTTCTATCTCCATGAAGCTAATTTTTGGAGTTGAGATATTGATCCGGACACCAAAAGTTATACTAGTAAAAAGTTTAGGCTTTAGGATGCTAATAGAAGGAAATTTATACAAACAATGGTTCTTGTTACTTGACATAATAACTAGGCTCTTGTTTAGTGGGACAAACCTTTTCTTTTCTTAATGGACCCATAATTGTTTTTTAAACATTTCTAAGAACATGTCTTAGCAAGATAGGGGAATGTCGAGGAATTTGGTCAAGCATAAAAAGGGTTCTAAGTGAGAACTCTTAACCTAGAGGAACTGGGCATCTTTTTCCTACAAAGTATCATTTTCAACCATTTGCTGATCATCAGAACAAACAATCTTTTCTAGATGAGATAAGTGATTATTAATGTGCATGATATTATAGTACTACAAATAACCATTGAGTGTCCTGTGTCCACACTCCACACTACACAAATATAACTACACACACAAACACAATCACTAGGAGCATGCAAATGGCAATAAAGTCCTATAGCAATTGGAGGACATGCCAGATCATCTTCTAAGATCTCAAGTTCAAGAACTTTGCTCTGAAATCTTCATGGACTGCCATGATCAATTCTTCTCGGGGTGGCTAGGCAAATGACATTTCATTCTTTGGCTAATTTCTACCTGCATGTGTCAACAATCTCATCCCATATTCAGTAAGAAATAAGTAACATCTTATTCTCAATTTCCATTGGACAAATAATAAGGTACTAGGCAAACTTTCTGAAATTTACTAAGTGTCTAATTCAATGTCATCTCAATTTCCATTGGACAAATAATAAGGTACTACGCAAACTTTCTGAAATTTACTAAGTGTCTAATTCAATGTCATTATTAATCACTATCATCCAAGGCATTTTAATAGTGAAAATCGACAAGATTTGAATGGCCAGATAAAAGGAATAAAGAAAAGGGAGCTTAAGAGGAAACATCATTTAATGTCAATAGATTCTAATTAGTTCTTTATATTGCTCCAATTAGCTAAAGATTATGAAATAACTTGACCATTGAAGTTACTGAAAATAAATCAAGTGATTATAATAATGCATTGAAAAATATGAATGAGATCTATCAAGGCTACAGCGACAAACAAATTCTAACAAGGAAAGAACAAGTGAAGAACACTAAGAAATGAGATGGTGTAGGTTGAATCATAAGGAATGCACTTTTTTCTGCAGCAATGAGATTGGCTTAAAAGGTCATAGTTTATACAGAGAAGACTGAAACAAGAGTGACAATCATCAAGCTTTCGATAAGTAGGTAAAGAAACTACTCTAGTCCATGCCATGATGCTAATTTAATTTTTGGAGTTGAGATGTTGACTTGGTCAGTTGTTAACAGTAGCAGCAACCATCAATCATTCCATAAACCGGAAAAAGAAATAACTTTGGTCCATGCCATGATGCTAATTTTTGGAGTTAAGATGTTGGTTTGGCAAAGAAAAGTTATACTAGCAAAAGGTTTAGGATTTCGGATGCTAACTGAAGGAAATTTATGATATTGCTACTTGAGATAGGAACTCAAATCTTGTTTAGCAAGATTTACATGTTTTTCTATGGACTCACAATTGCTTTCATGTTTATAAGAAACATCTCCTAAAAGAATGGATGACACTAAAAATTTTGGACAAGTATATAATGATTTTGCAATAGGAACTGCCACAGCAAGAAATTGGAATTCAGTATCATTTTCAACCATTGGTCATATCATCAAAGCAAACAATCTTGTTTCGATCACACAAGTGATTATTAACATACATTTGATATCATATTAGTGCAAGTCCTTGTTGATAGAATTCTTAGCCGAAAGGGAAATGATCACTTTGTCTAGTGAATTGAACTTTAATAATATTCTGTTGCTAGGAAGAAGAAAGGTCGGTTTTATATTGAAAAATCATTTTATGCTATATGTAATTTCAATCTTAGCCTACTCCCCATTAAGCTCAATCTAACAATGGTATGTAGACCCTTCCCTTGGGAAGTGAACGTTGATATTCCTATTTCTCTATTGGCTCTGTTTGGCAAGTATTCAAGTAATCCTACAAGTGATTTCTATTTTCATAGACATCATCTTACATAAGCTAGCAAATTGAATCACAAAGGTATTTGATTAAACATTTTACATGCTTCACCAACAAGGGTAACTTACAAGTATATATATATAATAAAACAAACGTACAGTTAGCAAATTGAATAACAATGGTATGTGGTTGTTTTTGTTAGCAATGAGATTGGCTTAACAGCTCATTAAAGAAACAAAAAAGACAGTTAGAGAACTAATTAAACGTAATTCCTATTTCGTTCAGGTAACGAACAAGCAAACAAGATCTCGTAAAGAAAAGGGCAGCTTAAGAGGAAACATAAATTTAACCTTTCCTTTTGATCATTTTGATTAGTCTTTTATATTCCTTCCAGTTAGCTAAAGATTGTGACATAACTTGATCATTGAAGCTGCTGATAATAAATCAAGTGACTATGACTGTACATTTAACACTATGAACGAGATGAATCCACGATACATTCAGGCTATATCGATAAACAAATTCTAACAATTAAATAACACCATGATATAAGATGGTCTATGCTTAATCACAAAGGAATGCACTATCATTCTCTATTGTCCAATGCATTACCATAGGGGAATTAAACAAGTTTTAAATGACCAGATGAAAGAACAAAGGAATAGCATAAGGGGAAACATCATTTAATTCAATAAATTTCTTATTAAGCTTTTTCTTTTTCTTTTTTTGTCATTCTGATTTCTTTGATATTATGATTATTGTTCCAATTAGCTATAGATCATGGATTAACTAGATCATTGAAACTACTTAATACAATGAACAAATATGTACGAGGTAAATGGAAGGCATCGCCACAGACAAATTCTAACAAGTGAAGGACAAGTAAGGATCACCAAGATATAAGGTGGTGTAGGCTGAAGCAAACCTTAATTAACCTGCAAAGCAAACTATTTTGCATTAAGTAGCTCAAATTTGCAATAGCAACATATCATTAGCAATAGCTTCGTGCTTGAGACCAAAGAAATTGAACACTTCTTGTGTGGCCCTTTTCTCAGTCAAATGAAAATTTGCTTTCTCTCAACTAATTGCACTCAAATTTGTCTCTAGTTAATTTCTACCTACATGTGTCAACAATTTGGAGAAGAAAAAAAATCTCCAATTCAATTTCCATAGTCTACATAAAAGAACTGGTTAAAAGATGCCACTACACTAGATGCTAATCACTACCATCCTAGCTGTTGCACATTTTTATGCCAAACAGAGGGGGAAAAAATTAGACATAGATTGAACACGCAGAGCGATGCCATTTTTCCCATGAGTTTGTGACTAATTCATATGCCATCGCACTAAGTTTTTATATTACTCGAAATTTCCATTAAGTCATTGTAGCCCAACTCAATGAATTGCTTTCAGGCATTTGATCAAACATTTTACATGCTTCCCCAACAAGGTTAACTTACAAGTGTGTGTATTTGTATATACATCAAACAATGAGCTAATTGAATAATCACAATGGTATGTGCTTGTTTTGCAGCAATGAGATTGGCTCAATAGGTCACAGCTTATTAGAGATATGAAAGAAGCAACAAAAACACCACTCATCAGAACTAGTGAAACGTAATTCCTATTTTGTTCATGTCACAAACAAGCAAACAAAATCTCATAAATTCAAATTGTTTTGTGTGCGAGGGGTTTAAAGGGAATGCTAGTAAGGAAATTATTAATTAGTACCTGATCACCAATACGGCCTTGAGAAGATGTCACGTGCATCATTAATCCACGATAATGATGGAAGGCATGTGTCGGACTATGTGGAAATCCTTTCCTTCTTGACCCTCCTCATCCTTAACTTGCACCCTCCTCCTGAATTCTTCTGGCATATCGTATATTTTCAATTCTTTGAGGGTTCTGATGAATCTCAACCCACTAGGAATCATCTTCAATTTGAGACATGATCCGATTATGAGAGTAGAAAGATTAGGCATGGCTCCTTCTTCTATCCACCAATTCTTCAAGTTTGGAAGATACGAAAGACAAAGAGATTTGAGCTGGAGAAAACCGGTTGCATGGCAAATCATTTCTTCCCCCATAAAGGAGCCAGGATATAGAGAGAGACATCTCAACTTGGGAAGCTTCTCCAGTGTCCTCATTGGGTCTTCCTCCATTTTAGTAGCCCATAATTCCAATTCATGGAGACTTGGCAAGAAACAAGGTTCATGCTCTGGTAATTTACTTATTCCCCCTCTCCATATGGACAAATGAGTAAGACGATCACAGGAGAACACCTCTCTAAGCAAGGTTGATCCCTTCTCTGAACCAAAATCTAAATCCCGAATGTCAAGGTACAAGAATCTCAAGTAGTTTAACTTGTTTACTCCATTGATGAATTCTTCCACATCCTCTAGCTTCTTATAGACTTTTGCTTTTAATGATCGAAGATTGGTCAAAGTCGAAAGAACTTTAACATCAGTACATCTACTATCGAAGTTTTCAAGTATCTCCAGATTGTGTAAGCCATCCAGTCTAACTTTGCGAAAAGACCTACAAGGATCATAAAACATATAAGGAAGGTACAGGTGTTTCAACCGTTTTAATCTCCATATAACATTTGGTATACTCTTTTCACACTCACAATGTAAAGCAAGAGTTTGCAAATGTTCGAGCTTGCCTATGGATGACGGTTTAATAAATCGACCAGACAACTCCAAGTACCTCAAGTGGATGCATTTACCTATTGCTGAGGGAACACGAAAGACTAAATTGCCATTGCTTCCGACAATTAAGACTCTTAGCATCTTGAAATTAGCCATTACGATTTCCATTATCTTTTCGGTATGGCTAGGCTTTTTGGAGCAATCAGTAAATGATCTAAGTTCTGGAGACGCTCCTCTTATAAGGGGAACATAACCTGTATCTTCCACATCGTCCAAATAAATGGCAAGCCTGTGGGTTTTGGTTAAGGAAAAAGAATCCACAAGCTCCATGTCGTTTCTACCTCGGTAATTGATTTGTTGAAGGAAGTTTTCCTCTTTTGCTTTGAGCAAGCACAGTTCTCTCATGAGGTCATGAAGTCGGACTGATCTGAACCTTCTACGTGAAGGCCTCTCTTCCTCCATTTCAACAAAAACCATAGACCTTTCTGCTAATTCTCCTAAATAACGTTCTGCAATATCCATCATTGTCTCCTCTCCGATCTTATCATCCACCGATACCATGCCTTCAGCCATCCAAATTTGATATATTGATTCTGTTTTTATCTCAAAATCTTCTGGGTACTTGCTCAAGTAAAGAAAACAAGATTTCAATTGGTATGATAAATCACTGTAACTCAGCTCTAGTATATTCTGTAGTTCTTCTTGATCTTTCCTAATGTTGCACGTCTTCCCAAGGTATGATTTAACATTTTTGTGAACATTTTGCCATTCTCTCAAACCTTGTCTCTTTGTGAGAATACCTCCTAAGACAATTATAGCCAATGGAAGACCTCCGCAATGTTGAACCATATCTTTTCCTAATTCTTCCATTTTATGGATTTGGTCACAATCTACAGTTAAAATACAAAATAAGAACCTTCTATTAGACATATGGTGTAAAAAGTTTGATATGTCAAGCCCATTAGACTAATCAAACTATACTTTTACCCAAAAAAAAGAAAAAAACTTTTAAATTCCTAATATTTTGGAAAATAAAAGGAGGAAATTAATGCTCATGCTAGTATTTTTACTCTTACTTGTTTTTTTATAGTTAACACATTCTTTAAAATAATTATAGTATAATATATATCTAAAAAAGTATATATTAGCATTTTTTATATGATATGTTCATATACATTTATCTTGGTGTTTGTAATACTAGTAGTGATATTCTCTTATAAAACTAACAAAAATAATATTATGCATGACTTTCAAAGGCCCTGTATTTGATTATAAGGAAAAAGTTAACGGTGGCAATATTTACTTGATACAAAGCATTATCTCACACATTACATTTACAGTAATTTCTTTGCCCTTTTATCGAATCCTTGCTAATGACCAATAAAACAATGGGTAAGAGGAGCTATGTCACCCAACCTATTAGATTTTCACCTATTGTGTAATTAATTCCGTTTTCTCAATTTGTCCTTTGATAATTAGAATTTGTTTATTAAAGATTAAAATACATGATTCTATATATTTTTAAGAAAGAATTTTCATTTTGCACCATTGATTTATGGGCATAGTAACATGTTTAATATTAGCCACTTAACCCTTTTGTCAAACACCACTAAAATTGCTAAAGCAGGTGATAAAATTTGGTAGCAAAAAAATATTGATCTCTATTTAAAAATTGATTAGCAACCAAAAAATTTAGTCTCTACTTAGAGACCAACAATTGATGAAGGAAAAACTTACTTAATCAAGTTTTTTTTCTTAATTTTTTAATAAGATTCAAAATATTAATGGCTTGCCACCTACAAAATGTGGTGTTGTCTTTGAATGGAGATGGCACGAACCATCTCTAGAGCTAGTGTCATGTCAAATTCTTTTTATATATACATAGTAATTATTGACATCATTGTTATTTCTATTTCTATTTTTAATGTTAGATTTGTATTTGCTGGGGCATGTTTAAATATAATGGGATCAACTTGTCTTTCCAAAAGTTTTTTCAGTATTTTATTTGAAATGAATATCTCAAGATTTTCTTCTTTGAATATAAGATCTTCTACTCGCAAACCCACATAAAGAATCCCATATTTCACAATTTATTTTAATTAGAAAAATTTTAACTTGTGATTAATTTTGAGCAAAATGTTTAAATATTTTTTATTTGAGGTTTCTAAAGTTTTTTGAACCAAAGGAATATATATTTTTCTAGAAATAATTGTTAAAATTTGAAATATATTTTATGACATAATAATTATAAATTTTAAAAAATATTAAAAATGATTTAATGACTAAGTTTCATTAATTAGAAAAAAATATAATTAATGCACTGGAAGATCCTTTTCCCTCTCCCTTGGCCGCCCCATTAATTAGAAAAAAACTAGCATTCTTGTGAATTTTGAGATATTTTACAAAAATATCCCTAATAATAATAATAATAATAATAATAATAATAATAATAATAATAATAATAATTATTATTATTATTATTACTTCTTCTTCTTCTTCTTCTTCTTCTTTAGCTAACTATTAGTTAAATAAATAATTAACTAATTATTATTAATTTTTCATTATTATTTTTGAAAGCTCAAGGAGTAAATTATCTCAAGGCCCAAAGTTCAAGGATCAGTAGAGGAATTAATCCTAAAAATACTTAATCATAAAAATACATAAATTTCTTTAAAAATCTAAATATTAAAATATTCATATTAATTAAAAATATATAAATTTTCTTAAATCATAAATTCCTATTGATCATAAAATTGCCTAAATTCCTTAAGCCCTATAATTGATCATAAAATTAACTAACTTAAATTCCTAAAGTTCCTAAATTTCTTAGTTAGTTAAATTCCTAAATTCTTATTGTTGAATTTCTTAGTTAGTTAAATTCCTGAATTCTTATTGTTGAACTTTTGCGTAGTATATATGGGGTGAAACAAACGTTTGTATAGTCATTTTCTTGTATCAAGATTCAATAACATTTTTAACAATGAGACAATGAGAGAAAACATACATACCTTTAGTTTGCCTTTGTATGAGGGACTTCCTTTGAAGAAGCTCCCAACTTTCTCTTGAGTTTAGAAGTCGTGGTTAATAGAGGAAACCACTTGGGTCAACATGTGCAACAATTTCTTTATTGCGAGTTGTAAGCAATACTTTGCTGCCTTTTTCACTAATTGGGAATGCATGTTTTATGCAATCCCAAGTGTGTTGCGACCAGATGTCATCAAGTATTACTAGGCACTTCTGATCTTTTTGAAACTTAAGAAGTTCCCTAACTAGCTCCTCATCTCTCCATTTTTCAATAAATTCCCTCTCCTCCGGTATAAATTTAGTAATAATCCCTTGTAAGAGATCCCTTTTTTCCCATTGCTGTGAAACACAAATCCAAGAAAATCCACCAAAATGACGTCTTACATGTGGATGGTGATATATTTTTCTGGCCAAAGTGGTCTTTCCAAGACCTCCCATTCCGGATATAGAAACTACTCTATAGTTTTCCCCAATAAGTTCTTTTGCCAGCATCTCAACTTGACTTTCTACTCCAACAAGATCCTCTTGGTCACCAACATGGGAATAAGTACGTCTCAACTGTTGTTGCCTAGAGCTTGAACCACCTTCTTTCTCCATGCTAGGTCTGATGCCAAAGTCGTGAAAGCTTCTCTTAAGATCAGTTATCTTGGCCTTAAGGGATTCTATATCTGAGCCAACTTGGTGATGGGTCAAACATTCATCCAAGAGACAAACACACCTCTTGATGATTCTTGCAATCCTTATTCCCTTACGCGATTGAACTTTGAACGCGTAATGTTCAAGCAAATTTTCAGCTTGGTAAGCAAGGTCTCTAGCTTGTGAAATATATACACAGAGCTCGTTATTTTCGTACTGTCTACTGTCAGCATCTTTTAGGAACCCTTGCAATCGTTCCAGCTCTTGGTGAAGCTGTTGTGCTTGCTCTCCTACTCCATATAGAAACTTTCCTTCTTCAATCAACAAATTGCCAATCGTCTTCACAACCGAAGCGACGACAGCTTCTGTCATTTATTTATAAATTACACTTAAAGTTTAATATATGTAATATAGTTTTTTAAGCTCTCAAAAAGAAGATATTGTAGTGTGTTAGATACAAAGTTTTTAGCTTAGTTTTATAGAAGAGTTTGCACTTCTTGAGTAAATACTTGGAAATTTCCTCTGCATTTATTTGGCTTAGTTTACGCGTAGAGCAATTATCAGTTTTGCGTGTAGACAACTCGGCAATTATTGTGTCTATCCTTCATGGGACCAGCCTTGTTGGAAAGTGTTGCATACAAGCGCGTTCCTTCGTGTGTGTGTGTGTGTGTATTTTTTTTTTTTTTTTGGGTGTTTTAAGCTAATTTCCTCTGAACCAAAAAAAAAAAAAACCAATTTCCAAATGCTGCACAAGGTCTTTTCATTGCATAAAAAAAAAAAAACGTTATCGAGACAAACCAGAAGATATACGAGGGCCAAATTTTCAAATGCTGTACAAGAAATTATTCTTCAGTGTGCTTATTTTTAGTTTTAAGTTAATTTTATTCTTAATTTTTTTTGGAAGTAAGATGACGGAAACTGGTACCTTCTAAGAGCTTTCCTAGACAGCTGTTCCTTCCGTGTGGGTGGGTCCTCTTTATTGTTGATGATTCGTTGTAGGTGAGAAAAAAAAAGAAGAAGTAATTTTAGAGTTTGAATTCCACAAAATATAAAATTAAAGTTACGTTTGGTTTTCTGTTTTCTGTTTTTATTTTCTAGTTTTTATTTTTTATTTTCATTTCCTGAAAATAATTTTTATTTTCTATTTTTCAAAATTTAAAGAATGTGTTTGATTAATAAAAGTATATTTCTTTTTTTTAAAAATCTTTTAGAGTTATTATAAAATTACCACATTATTTTCAAAAAAAACACTTTTTTTGATATTTTATGTTTTCTTAAAAAATGGAATGAAAACAAAAATGATTAATTGAATGAGTTTTCTATTCTAATTTTTATTTTTCATGAAAATAAAAATAGAAAACAGGCAAACCAAACGTACCCTAAGGCTCTGAAGCTCAAAACTTTAATAGAGGTGCTTAAATTAAGAAAAAAGTGACATTTTATACACGGTTAAGTAACAATGTTAATTTTTTTACTTATATGACATTTTTTTCCTTTTCAAATCTTTGGTGGAATTTATTTTCCTTTTATAGCTTAATGGATTTTCCGATATGACATTCAAAGTCTACATAGCATATACAAGCAAACTTATAAATTATAAGCTATTTTATATATGTACACATACATAAATTTGGACTTTTTTGTGGACTATGGGAATATAAATTAATCTACATATTTTTTGTATTACTAATAAAAAGTTTATATATATTTATAATTTTAAAAATATAAATTAACTGTGGAGTTTAAGTATTAAAAAATTTAAGAAATTTAAATAAATTAAAATAAACCAAAAGATAAACCTATAAATATATGCTAAATTTAGAAACTAGCTAGAAATAATATGCTCATTTTTTGACACTATAAATAGTAATATTTTATTTTATGGTTTATTTTGATTTATTTAAATTTGTTAGTATTTAATACTTAAATCTCATAATTAATTTATAGAAAAAAATATGTAAATCAATTTATATTTCCATAACTCACAAAAAAATTTCCAAAATTTATATATATGCACATATACGTGATAGACTATAATTTATAAATTTATGTTTTGTATGCCACATAGATTGAGAATGCCATGTACAAAAATCCACCTAAACTATGAAAGACAAATAAAATGCAACCTAATATTTAAGAAGAAAAAAAAAAGTCATATAAGCAAAGAATTAATGCCATTAGTTAATGATGTGTAAAACGTTACTTTTTTATAAGTTCAAACCCTTGTATTAAAAATTTTAAAATTTAGACCCTTAGTTTCATATTTTACAAAATTTAAACCTTAAAACTACACTTTTCCCCTAATTGGACGGTAAAATTTATGTCCTTATAATTTTTGTTGGCAGGAATTTTAGAATAATAGAATTTCCGCCTCATATTTTTCATCAATTCTAAATTGAACACCAACAAGGCCCATATATTCTCTCCATGAAAACTGATAATTAAGAAAGCATTTTTCTGACTCTGCTTTTTCTCCTTTACCATCCTAACCAAACCACCATAACCGACAACAGTGGTGCACTTGGATTTGGGGTTTTACCCAAGTTAATTAAATCTTTTAAGTGGATCTTACACTTTCCCATGGAAAGAATTGTGCAAATATGTGTTTGTTTTTCGGAATAGATAAATGTCATAATTTCACATGTTCAAAATAAATAAATGTGTTTTGATATGGTAAATAATGTCCTACTCCCTATATAATTTTGTTATAAGTGCTTATTCCTATATAGTTTTAAAATTAGTTGAGAACTTCCTATGCTTTTCAAAAAAACAAACATATTTAGAGCCTGTTTGCTATGCTTATTTTAATTTGCAGCTTATAAGCTCCTTAAAAAAAAAAACCCTCACCTGTTTTTTTTATTTGCAAAAAAATCCCTCACATGTTTTTTTTTTTAATTAGTTGCAGCTTATAAGCCCCACATAAGCTTGGCAAAACAGGCTCTTAGTTCTTCCGCAATGTTTTTAGTCAAAAGTAGCGGCGTATGTTGTCAACACGATACAAATGCAATATAAATTCATTTTCTCTTACAAAGACAAGGGATAAAGTGCACCCAACCCACCATATGAACGTGATACAAATGCATTGTGTCCTACAGAAACCAAAGGAATAAATTCCGCCCAACCCCATACTTTGCTACAAGTGCATATGACCCTCTTATACTTTGTTATAAATGCATGCCACCCCCATTGAAGGATATATTTTATATATACTTTTTTCATTGACTGTGTTACCAATCAAGGTGAGAGTACTTTATTATTGAAAAATACAAAGGGATTTTTAGCTAATTGTAAAATTAAATAAAAGAGATTAACATGCACTTATTGTAAAATTCATAGGTGCTTGCTATTTATCCCATTCAGAATATCGCGCCTCATACCTGCAGTGTTACAAAATGTTTGTGTCATTTTATCGAAACTCATTAACAATTATTCCGCTCATAATAATTCTTCCATATTTGAACCCGTGAAAAAGAGACACACAATATGATTTGTTCTTTTGGTCGGAACAATGTGTTAATTCAAACCCAATAATATTAACAATATAATGTGTTAAAAACAAGCTAATTCCCTTTTACTCGTGTGGATATTGTCATGATAACCCTGCATGCCACAATCCTATGATGAATTGTAATGTCTAACAGGCATGTCATAATCTAACACTTCATCCTTTCTTTATGATGGATTGTATATCAATAGCTCATTTCAAAGTTTATGTAATTTAGTCTGAATTTTATCATCTTGTTGTGCATGGAGTTTTAAGAGGGTGTATAATTTGACTTTTAAATTAGTCAAAATTACTTAAAATTTAACTTAAGCTAGTAGACACGTTTATTTTTTAAAAAAATACTTTTCTTAACTGGCATTAAGTAAAATAAAAATTAAAAAAAAAACTTCTCATCTCTAACTTTTACTTTTTATGACTTTAAGTAACATAGAAAAAAGCAAATTTGCCCAAATTATTTATTATTTTCTCCTTCCTTTTTTACTTATTCCTAAACTATCCCTGAAATCAGCTAAAAACATTAACTTATAAACATTCATGTTTTTTCAAAGTCTTATATTATAATGTATTTAATAATATATATTTATATTATATGAGTCATAAATTAAATTATAATATTTTGATAATGTATTTCTTAAAAAAGTTAAACAATTGTATATGTTTATATTGTGTTTTAATTGACAGTCTATTTCAGTTAAATGTTTATTTTTATAATTAAAATTTTTATTTGAACAAGTAACTGCTTAAAGTTAAAAACAAAGAAAAAGTCATTTAAAGCTAAAGTTACTTTAAGTAGCTCTTTCATAAGCCAATCCAAACACTCTCTAAATCCTTTTATTTTATTTTAGTTTATTATTTCTTTTTGTTTAGACAAAGCTTTTCTTCATTTATTAGGTCAATTTTTTTTAATTTAAACTAATTTTGTTTTTCCTTCCAAAATAAATGATTTTGGATTCGAATACATACATATTGTTTTCAACACTTAACGGTTTTGGTTTCAGTATCTGTAACATGTTATGCTCAACAGTATATGAATAGATATTGTCATGATAACACTACATGCCACAAGCCTATGATGAATTGTAATTTCTAATAGGCATTTCATAATCAACACTTCATCCTTACATAATGATGAATTGTATTGTCTATATATAATATCGCCTTAATTCAAAATTGACAAAACGTAGAAAATATCCCTAGCCTAATAAATATTGCAAAGTTTATGTAATTTAAATTGAATTTCATCATTTTTTTGTTTAGATTGAACTTCTCTACAATTTTCAGGTTAATTTTTTTTATTTAAACTAATTTTGTTTTTTCTTTCAAAATAAATGGTTTTGGATTCGAGTACACACGCATTGTTTTTAACACTTATCGGTCTTGGTTTGATATCTATACACGTTTGCTTAAATGGTTTGGTCATGGATACCTATCTATCGACTAATAGACCAGTACCTTACCTACCATTATTGCATAATTAAACAACCACAGAAAGATACTTTACGAATTTGAGATTAGGGGTAGCTCCAGAGGCCTTACTCTTGCACGAGTGATAACCTAAGCTTAAATTGAGAAAGAGGAGTTGGGTTGGAGATGGGGGTTTGTAAAGAAAAAATGATATTTTATGGATCTATGATGCTGAACCTTTTTTGTTGCAAGAAGAAATTTAAATGTTGAAAGTGAGTAAAAAGTGAAAACTATTGTTTTTACATGACATCAATCAATAGTATTGGTAGTAAGATAGAGTAATAGTAGAACTTGCTAATCCTTATCTGTAGAAAGACCTTGCTATTACCCCAATCATATACAAGGTAAACTATCCCTGACACCATCCCTGCCCCTTTCAAGTGGAAGAAACGCCAACCCACTATATGGGCAGCAATCAACGAGGGCAAGGGAATAAATCTTAACACAAAAACACTCAAAAAGTAGTGTTGCTAATTAATTAAGCATTGATTTTCAAAGTGGAATAGTACACTAAAGGAGCTTTCATGAATATAATATTTATAATAAACTATAAAACTATATGGTTGGTAGAGGTGGTAAAATGGATTGTGACCTATGGGTAGACCCCCCAACCAACAAAAAAGGGTTAGGATTGAGGGTTCAATGACCCATTAGACAAACGGGTCAAGCCAACCTAAGCTGCCAAAGTGAATGACTTGCGAAATTGTTAAAATGACATGTCTAACCAGTCAACCCGCCAAAATGGTCCGTAAACTCGCCTAAATCACCAAAAACAACCCCCAAACCTGCTTATTCCCCCCCCCCCCCAAAGCGACCTGCGAACCCACCAAAGCAACCCGTCTAACCCACCAACCCATTGAGTCGATTTAGGGTTTTAATATACTTAATCCATTAGATAAAGAGGTTGTCCCGATCCGACCTGCAAACCTGGCATAAATGGGTCGGGTCAACCTGCGGGTACCTATTTACCAGTTCTAATGGTTGGGGTAAGGTGGAGCGGGGTCAATAAACTGCTACCTATTGTGCCCTTGCACTAGAGTTGGGGCAAAGGACCTCGCGCTAACTCTTGTAATACTTATTTAGAGTAACGTGAGATTGGGTTCTGTTGTCATCCTTATCAATCCATATCTAAATTTCAGTCACAAAATAAATTATGCAACTCTTTCCTTAGATTAATTCATCATGTAATAGCAATAGAGCTGAACAAAGCACAACTGCCACGAGCATATGTTATATTAATTGATCTTTTTAACGCATTAAGATTGATTAATATTTCCATTATTATAAAAATAATTTAGTATTCTCAACCATTCTCACATTAAATACTCCATTTGGAATCATTCTTTAATTGGTCTATATTTAATGTGAGAATTATTAAAAATGTTAAATTTTCATATTAATGGAGTCATTTAATTAATCTTAACAGGTGCAAGGTTATGCCCACCAGAAAAGTCATATATAAGTTATGTTAGATAATATTTTACAAAATATCTTTCATTAACATATGTTCCAAATTTAATTTCTAATCAAAATTAGGGTTCTCATACAAAATCAAAATAAAGAACTTTTTCATTTAACATCCTTAATGTATGGGGTTAGTGACAATTTGCCCCTTAATATATATTAATAGCAATTAACTTCAATTGACCAGCGGTCAAACTAGTTACAGTTAGTGCAATTATATTTCAAAAATGACTTTCTTTGTATTATAATTAATTAAATAACTTTCAAACAATTAATGATCTTTACCTTGCAATAATTTTATGAGCTAATAATTTTTTTTTTCATTTCCTCTTCCTTCCAATACAAAATATAGATAGCTCAAAACTACCAAAAGGAAAAAATTTCATAAATTTAATCAGAACCCAAGCAAAACTTTAACGAAAATTCATTTGTGCTTCAAATTTGAATATAATGCAAAAGGAATTTAATCTATTAAGAATTCAAAAATCGCAAGAAAAAGAATAAATTATTAATATACTTGATAACATACATATGAGAAGCCCACAATTAAAAGTTATGAAGTCTAGTCACTTATCCATGAGATGTACAGGATTTGTTGTTAAAACTAGAAGCTACTCTTTTACAGCTTGATACATTTGTCCCTCAACCTGATCAACCTGAATCGTCTAGTCACTTGGTCTCTTCTGGCCATCTTCCTCGGCCTTCTTTGCTTCATCTACTACCTCAAAGAACAATATTTTACTTGTTATCCTTCACAAACAACTCTAAACCAAAGTGCCAAATTCGCTCAAAAATTGGTCACACGACAGTTTGATGTCGTTTGCATTATAGTCAAACAAAATAATATATGTCACTAGCCAATAAAATTTCTGCTGGTAATACGGTGAAAAGGATGATCATAGCACCAAGGGTTTAGATTCGTAATATTTTTCAAATTTGAAAAAATGATATATCTTGGCTAAAGTTTATTTTAGGTAGAAAATATTAAGGCAAATTTGGAGTATAAATGTGGTATTAATTTTAACAGGTTTGACTATCAGTTGATATTGGTCATTTTTTAACAACCTATTTGGCACATTTTTAACCTATCATAGGTGAGTTTTAACTAATCTCACTAAAGCTTTAAAAAACTGAAAAACCAAAAACTCTAAATTAAAACTTTTCCGAAGTTATTTTACATTACCTCAAAAATTGTTTTTATTTCCTTTTTTCTCAAAAATATCATCCTATATTTTTAAAAATGTAATGCTTCTCTCAAAACAACTAAAAATTCAATTCCTAAAATATAGAGCCAAACAATTAACAGTTTTTATTCAATAACACTTTTAGTCAAAGCTCTATTGTTAAAAACTTTATAACTCAAAAGCTGAAATCTACATCTAGGCCAAAAAGATCATGTTTCCTAGAGCTGAAAAAGGATATTTTTGCTCATGTCACCACTCTTTGGCCGTATCTGTATGCAATTATATTATTGTTCAATCAATCTTATTAGGCATCAACCTTATATCTTTACTTGTTCATTTTAATACAGGGAGAAAAAAATAATTTCCTGAGCATCTCAATAAGTAGAATGCCTACCATTAATGAACCAACAGCCTAGAGCTTGTGCCTAGGGCCTGTTCGACAAAATTAACTGTTAGAATGACTAAAATTAATGAACCAACAACCTAGAGCTTGTGCCTAGGGCCTGTTCGACAAAATTAACTGTTAGAATGACTAAAATTAATGAACCAACAACCTAGGGCCAGTTCGAAAAAATTAATTGTTAAAATAGCTGATTGTTGTTTTAATAGTTGATAGCTATTTGGGCAGCACTTTCATGGAATTGAACCCAAGACCTCATGCTTGGGAAAAGATAGTCTTAACCACTTGGACTATCCCCTAATCCCTTCTTGTCGTTGTTGTTATTATTATTGAAATAAAATAATATATGTATATTTAGATATTTATTTTTATAATAATATTTTAATATTAAAATATTAATTTTTATAAATATTTATATCAATATTATAAAAATTAATTTTAATAGATTAAAAATTTATTTTGTCAAAAAAATAAATGGACAAATAAAAATTTTACTTTTTAGTATATGTTGAGTGTAGAAAGAATTGACAATTAAGTTTTTTATTTTTTATTTACATTTTTGAAAGAAAAAGTAAAAATATAGAGATATTGAAGAAATAGTTTAATTGCCTAAAAAAATGAAAAAAAATGGTAGAATTGCCCAAAAAAATATGAAAAGCTAAAAGCTACTTGAAAGCTAACATATTTAGCTTTTAGGAAAAAAAACTATGTTATTATTATTGAAATAAAATAATTTATTGTATATTTAGATATTTAATTTTATAATAATATTTTAATATAAAAATATTAATTTTTTTATGAATATTTGTATCAATATTATAAATATTAATTTTAATAGATTAAAAATTTATTTGTCAAAAAAATAAATGGACGAATAAAACTTTTACTTTTTAATATATGTTGAGTGTAGAAAGAATTGAAAATTAAGTTTTATATTTTTTTATTTATATTTGTGAAAGAAAAAGTAAAAATATAGAGATATTGAAGAAATAGTTTAATGGCCTAAAAAAATGAAAAAAAAATGGTAGAATTGCCCCAAAAAAATATGAAAAGCTAAAGCTACTTGAAAAGCTACATATTTAGCTTTTAGCAAAAACTATGTTATTATTATTGAAATAAAAAAATTTATTGTATATTTAGATATTTACTTCTATAATAATATTTTAATATTAAAATATTAATTTTTTAAACTATCCTAAATACTAAAAGTTAGTCAAGACGTTGTTTTACTGGACGAAGAAAAAGCAGAGGTAGTAGTGTTTTGACTTAACTAGTCAGGAAGTTAGTTTTTTGTCTTGCCGAACGGGCACTTGTCTTTCTTTGCGCGTGGAGCAATTATTATTTACTTGATCAAATTTTCGGAAAATGCCTTCTCTCTTTTGTTCTTATCCCTTGCTTTTGAAATGAGCGACTTATTAGTT
Source organism: Cordia subcordata (assembly GCA_028554755.1). Taxonomy (NCBI): domain Eukaryota; kingdom Viridiplantae; phylum Streptophyta; class Magnoliopsida; order Boraginales; family Cordiaceae; genus Cordia; species Cordia subcordata. The sequence continues at coordinate 7,849,486 of JAPTOF010000010.1, read as the reverse complement.
TGCTTGAGTGGGACGTCTGAATTTCTTCATGTTACACTCAGACAGCTCGGAAATTATTCTCAATCCTTCATGGGACCAGCGTTGTTGAAAAGTATTTTGCACAAGCGTGTTTCATTTCTCTTTCATGTGTGTATCAGTGTATATATATTTTGTTAGGCAAATAAGTTATTTCATTACATATAAAAAAAGGATAAATTATACTGAATCTTCTCTATGATTTTATGTAAGTGCGTGTTACCCTCCTCGTCATTTAAAAATAGGCTCAAACCCCTTTTTTAGGGGTATATGTGCTACACTTTTGGAGGACCACAGCAAGATACCTTGCGTATTCTTTAGGGTATGTGTGCTACATCTTTAAAGACCACAAGGAGTTCTGTGCCTATTTTGAAATTATAGCGGAATAACATGCATTTATGATAAATCATAAGAGGATTCAATGCGATTTATCCAAAGAAAAAAGAAGTTACAAAGACAAACATCAAACAAACAAGAAAAAGATATACAAGGGTCAAATATTTAAATATACAAAGAATTAGAGGTAGCTCAAATAGTTGACACTATCTCTTCAGGAGTGAGATACTAGATTCAAATCCCGTGAGACAGCGATTTGCCAAAAAGAGGGTCAACTTTCCAAATGCTGTCCAAGAAATTATTCTTCGTAGTGTAATTAATTATTTGTGTGTTTTGAAGCTAATTCTATTCTTATTTTCTTTTAAGAAACAAATTGAGGGAAATTGGTGCCTTCCAAGGGCCTTCTTGAACAATTGTTCCCTCCATGTGGGGCGGCCTCTTCTTAGAAGTCAAAAGTTGAAGCAAAAAGTCTTCAGGGAAGAAATGCTTGCATCTTTCAATTATCTTTGTCAAAAAAAGGAAAAAAGTCCCTTTGTGCGGGTCCTATTAACACCTAGTTTACATTGGGGAAATGCTTGGAAATTCCTCCTACGTTTTTGTTTTCCACCCAGAGGCTCAGGAGTGAGGCAACCTTTTCTTTGGAGTAGGTGGGAATTCAATCATCAAAAAATTTAACGGATTTGGACCACCACCAATTAGGGCTCGTTTGGATTGATTTTTTTTCTAAACGCTTTTTTTGACAGCTTTTGAAAAACAACTTTTTTTGAGAAGTTGAAAATTCTGACTTTTTTCAGAATTTTAACTTTTTTAGAAATCAAATCAAATAGTTATTGCAAATTTAGTATAACTTTTTCAGAAAAAAAAATATTTTTTCCTAAAAAAAGCCAATCCAAACAGGCCCTTAGTAAGCTTACAAGTATAGCGGTATGCCTCAATATATGTACCAACTTAATTAGAAATGAAGCTCTGGCAGTAAATGAGAGTAATCGAATTTAGGTGTTATTCTAAGGACCTCCCCACCTTAATTATTTGAGCCCCGTACCAAAAATTAATGGTGGCGATGAAGGGCAAGTCTCAATTAGAGTATTTAAAGACTGATGCGTGATAGTTTAATTAGAATAAAAAATCTAGAGGTATGTTTAATTTCCTTTTTGCATTTCGTTTTCTAGTGGAAGGAAGAAGGGATTTTTTTTAAATATTATAATTTTTATTCTTGTTTATGAAAATACTAGTGTGATACCCGCATAATGTATGGAGAGCGACATATGTAATTTAATATATTAAAACTATAGAGTTTTTACATCTTACTAAATAGTATTAAAATAATTATATACTATAAAATTAATAAAACAATGATCATATATATAGAGAAATGTCATAATATTAATTAAATTAAAATATTTAATATAAATGGAACTAAATAAATGATTAAAAACAAAAAATGACCTAAGAATGGGTATATTTAATTAATTGATAAGTAATTATAAAAAATTTGTTATATAGAACGTCACTTAACAGCACAAAATTACAACTTATTTTATTTTATTATATAGTATAGATTATAGTTTTGGAAATAATTTTAAAACTATTGCAAAAGCGGTCAAACACGCTACAAGACGCGGGTCAGACATGCCTGTGGCATGTTTACCCGTCACTAGCACCTCCTAGACGGCACGTGGCATTTTTCATGCCACTTTTGCTTTTTGGTCAACGCCGACAAGAAGAATGCCACGTAGGCAGTACACGCGCTAGGCATGTCCCTCATGCCACTAGGCATTTGCTTCACGCTACAATAAATAATTAACTAAAAATATTAAAAATAAAAATAAAATAATTAAAAACTAAAAATAAAATAAAATGATAATAATAAAAACTATAAAAATTAGTTCATAATAATTTAAAAAGTAGAAAACAATAATAGATAATAAGAATAAAAATAAATTAATTTACAAATAAAAATTTAAAATTAATTAAAATTAAAATTTAATAAATAATAATAAAAATAATTATTAACTAGTTAATTTAATTAATTAGCTAAAAAATAATTAGTTAAAAATAAAAATAATGACATAAAATAAAAATAAATTAATTTAAAAATAACAATAAAAAATAATTTAAAATAAAATTAATAAATAACAATAATAATTAACTAGCTAGCTTAATCAACTAATTAAAAATTTAATTAGTTAAATATTAATTAAAATAATTAATTAAAGTTGATCAAATATTCATAAGAATGTGATTTTCAGGAATTATAGGAGAACTGTTTGGTATATCAAAAATATTTTTAAAAATTTTTTAGAGTATTTCCATAAATGTTAACTTATTATATTTGGTTTAAAACTAACATCCGTAGGAATCTTGAGCTATTGTCACTAATTTAAAAATATGCATATTATAAGAAAAAAAATGGCGAAGGATACAAATGCAGGATTCACAATTAAAAATACACATTTTTGCTTTTCTCAAATCCCCTATCTGCTACAAGATTTGAGTCCAGATCATTACTCATGGAAGAGATAGTCTCAGCTATTTAAGTTGCCCATAATTTGTAATTAATAATTAATTAATTATTATTAGTAATAATTTATTTCATTATCTTTATTTTCAATTAGTTAGTTTTTAGTTAACTAATTAAATTTTAATTATTTATTAAATAATTAAGTGAACTAGTTAATAATTATTATTTTTATTATTATTTATTAATTTTTAATTTTAAAATTATTAAATTTTTAATTAATTTATCTTTTTATTATTCTTGTTGTTTGTTGTTGTTTTTTTTCTACTTTTTAAACTACTTTGGTACATGTCATGATGCTAATTATTAGAGTTGAGATGTTGGTCTGGACGTCAAAAGTTACACTAGTAAGAAGTCTAGACTTAAGATGCTAATAGAAGAAAACTTATTACAAACAGTGGATTTTGTTACCTGATATAGTAACTAGGCTCCTGTTTAGTGGGACAAACATTTTTTTTTTTTAATGGACCTATAATTGTTTCTTAAACGCTTCTGAGAACATCTGCAAGCAAAGCAGAGGAGGACGTCAAGAAATTTGGCCAAGCATAAAAGAGATCTGAAGTGAGAACTCCTAGCCTAAAGAGCGGTACTCAGTATCTTTAGTCCAGACAGTGTCATCGAAACAATACAATCTTGTTTGGATCACGTAAGTGATTACTAATGTGCATTTGATATCATAGTACTGCAGATAATTATTGAACCTGTCATGGGTCCACACTCACACTGTACAAATATGAACTACACAGACACAAACAACAATCACAAGGAGTACACAAATTGCAATAGAGTTCTGTAACAGTTGGAGGGCATGCCAGACTTCGCTGTGAAATCTTCATGGACAGCCATGATCAATTCTTCTGGGGGGTGGCTAGGCAGATGACGGTTCATTCTTTGGCTAATTTCTACCTGCACGTGCCAAGAATCTGATCCATTATTCACCAAGAAATAAGAAATGTCTTATTCTGAATTTCTGTTCGACAAGTAATAAGGTTCTAGGCAAACATTCGGAAACTAGAAAACTAAGTACCCAATTCGTTGTCATTGTTAATCACCATCGTCCAACGCATTGTAATAGTGAAATTAAACACGATATAAATGCCAAGTAAAAGGAATAAAGAAAAGGGGAACGTCAGTTAATTAAATAGGTTCTCATTAACCTTCTCTTTCGGTCATTTAGATTATCTTTGATATTCTTTCCGATTAGCTAAAGATTATGGTATATCTTGATCATTGAAGCTAGTGATAATACATCAAGTGACTTAATTATACGTTGAACACTATGAATGAGATCAATCAAGGCTACTGCAACAAACAAATTCTAACAAGGGAAGAACAAGAGTAAAGAACCCCAAGATACAAGATGGTCTAGGCTGAATCATTAAGGAATGCACGCTTTTTTTCTTTTTCTTTTTTTTTTTTCCGAAGCAAGGATATTGCATTAACAGGTCGCAGCTTATACAGAAAAGACTGAAACCAGAGCAACAACCATCAAGCATTCGATAAAAAGGTAAAGAAACTACTCTAGTCCATGCCGTGATGCTAATTCAATTTTTGGAGTTGAGATGTTGGTCTAGGCACCAAAAGTTATATTAACAAAGTTGTAATTGAGATAGGGCCTCAGATCCTGTTTAGCAGGATTTTACATGTCTTGTAACGGACTCACAATTGCTTTCTGAATGTTTCTAAGAACATCTCCTAACAAAATGGATGACATTGAACAACTTGGCCAAGTATAAAAGGGCTTCGAGATGAGAACTGCCACACCAAAAAATTGAAACTCAGCGTCATTTTCTATCATCGGTTGTAGCATGAAAGCAAACAATCTTGTTGGTTGTAGCATCAAAGCTAACAATCTTGTTTGGATCACATAATTGATTATTAACATACATCTGATATCATATCAATGCAAGTGGCAATTGAACCTGTTCTTGGCCCACACTACACAATTAAAACTGCACACAAGAACACAATCACAAAAAAGAGTTGGCAAATGCTGCTCTGTAATCATTAGGTAAGGCATCACAATAGAGTCTATAATAGTTGGAGGAGCACATGCCAAATCATCTTCTAAGATGTCAAGTTCAAGAACATTACTATGAAATCTTCGCGGACACTGATTGAGATTAAGCCACGATCAATTTTTTTTTTCTTTTTTTTTTTTATTAATTTTTTGGACAAGCAGGCAAATAGACATCTTATAGTGAATCTCTGTTGGAAATAAACATCTTATAGTGAATCCTTGTGGGAGAAATTAAAAAGTACTAAGCGAACTGTGTTTCCAAAGTTAGAAAAATAAGTGCCCAATTCAAAATCATTATTATTCACTAGCAACTACCATCCAAGGATTGCAATAGGGGACTTGAACAATTTCTAAATGACCAGATGAAACGAAAAAGTAATAGCATAAGAGGAAACATCAATTAATTCAATAAATTTTAATTAAGCTTTTTTATTATTATTTTTTGTCATTCTGATTTCTTTGATGTTATGGTTATTGTTCCATTAGCTACAGAACGTTGGAAACATTCCGCCCATATTGAAAAACTTTTGGGTCGCACCTCTCCATAATCAATTGGTCAATGTATTGAATTAGCTCTTGTATATCCATATCCGGAATTCCTCAACTAGTTTTTTTTTTTTTTTTTTTAAATTAAAGGAAGCTCTCAAACAAAAATGTCTATCAATAACAATTAGTATGACATTTTACTTTCTTTTATAGTTAGGTTCAATATAATGTTACTTCTTAACTCATTCACCTTAAGAGAGAAAAAGTTCATTTCCTAGGCTTGCGCATCTCAAAAATTGCTTTCTCTCAACTAATTGCACTCAAGTGTCTCAGCAGAGCCACACATAACCATGTTTACATAGTAGTTCATCTGTATTTAACAGCCCACCTCATTCTCCATAGGCAATGTAAATTTTGCTCCGATGAAGAATTAATGCTTTTAATTTTCTGCGTATCAAATGTTAAAAGTCTTAGTCATGTTTCCAAAAGCTTAATAAGGACGATTTCTTTTGTATCACCACTATTTTGCCCCGGTCATTATACAATTATGATACTGTTTAATCAATCTTATTGGACATCAACCTTATATCTTAGGGTCAATTTATTGAAGTAATAACACTTGTATATATATCCATATATGGAATTCCCGAACTAGGTATTGTTAACGAAGCTCTTAAAGGAAAATGTTTACTGGATGAGATTCTTATATAATTAATAAAATATTTACTTTCTTTTACAGTTAGCATCATCATCTTATTCCTTCTTAACTCATTCATTTTAACAAAGTGAAAAAAATCATTTCCCGGGCTTTTCCATCTCAATAAACAAAACAAACTCATAGTTAATGTAAAGAAAAAAAAAAGGAGAATTTTGAATTTTTTATGAATAAAGTACCACAAAGGATAGCAACACTACATGCCTTATAAAACAATTAATGAGAAGAACCCAATTTTCTGCACGAGCTTCATTTTTGTCCTGTGATTAGAAAACAAGTTCATGTGTATTCAATACAACTTTTGTCTTGTGATATAAATTAGCTAAATTGTCCGCAGTTAGGGTGTCATAGTAGAGTACTCTAGTTGCAGTTGGCGAACATATTGACTTCCAAGAAGTCAAATTCAAGAGCTTTCCTATGGTATCTTCGTGGAGAGTGATTGAAATTATGCCATGATCGATTTATTTTGGATGGGGCAGTGAAATGACATTTCATTCTCTAACTAATTTCTACCTACATGTGTCAACAATCTAAGGGTGGAAAAAGAAACATCTTGAATTCAACTACACTTGGATGCTAGTTACTATCATCCTAATTGTTGCAAATTTTTATGCCAAAAGCCAAGAAGAGAGGGAAAAAAAAAAAAGAAAAGAAAAGAAATTAGACATCGATTGAACAAGCAGAACAATATCATTTCCCCCATGAGTTTATGACTAATTCAGATGCTGTTACGCTAAGTTTTTATATCATTTTATCCCAAGATACTGGATTGCTTTCAGGCATTTGATCAAACATTTTACATGCTTGGCTAACAAGGTCAACAAGTATGTGCTTGTTTTGCAGCAATGAGATTGGCTTAACAGGTCACTACTCATTAAGCAAACAAAAGATTATCAGAGAGACAAGAGAAGGCACAAACTAGCCAAAAAAACTCGTAAATTCATGAAAAAGAAAAAAAAATTGCAATCCAAATTGTTTGTGCATGAGGGTTTATAGTAAATGCTAGGTTGATCCCCTTCTCTGAACCAAAATCACAACCACAAATATGAAGGGACAAGAATCTCAAGTAGTTTACTCCATTAATGAATTCTTCCACGTCCTCTAGCTTCTCATAGACATAAGATGCTATTAATGACCGAAGTTTGGTCAAAGTCGAAAGGACTATAACATCAGTACGTCCACTATCGAAGTTTTCTAGTATCTCCAGATTGTGTAAGCCATCTAGTCTGACTTTGTCATTTAAGCATTCAGGAAGGTACAGGTGTTTCAGCTGTTTTAATCTCCATATAACATTTGGTATACCGGTAGACCCCACTATACAATGTAAAGCAAGAGTTTGCAAATGTTCGAGTTTGCCTATCGATGAGAGGTATAATAAATTCATAGTCTTCACCCCACTGTTGGAAACTATTTTGGATTTACAAATACTTAGACAAATTTGAGAGCACAAGGAAGAATAAAATTACTACTAAATATGATATGTATTGAATATAAAATTTTCAAAGTATATAGGCCGCTACCTTTACAATAGAAGTCACTTTTCTCTCAATATTTTCTTTTTTTCACTCACTTTTTTTTCTTTTCTCTCTTGCTTGTCAAAACACTTTGTAAAACACTCCTATTTATACTAGTACTAGGTTACTCCATGTATGTAATGAATATCTAGGAAAACTAAACACATTTAACTAAGTTCATGGCTATCAAAGATGTATCATGTATGTACATGAATCTCCCTTTGCTGAGTTCCATGAACCAATTATTATTCTTTGTATCTAATTAATTTTGGTTTGCATTCTCCAACACCCCCTTTCAAACCAAAATCATCCTCATGCCAAGTAAAGATCTTAACTTCTTGAATGCATTAGCTGGTAGTGCCTTCGTGAAAATATCTGCCACTTGTTCTGAAGTGTTGCAATACTCTAGAGAAATTATCTTCATCTTGACATGCTCTCGCAAGAAATGATACCTGAGATCAATATGTTTGCTCCTTCCATGTTGCACTGTATTCTTTGACAGCTCAATTGCAGATTTGTTATCAACATATATGACAATTGAATCTTCTTGTGGATGATTAAGTTCCTTCAACAAATTCTCTAGCCAAATTGCTTCACAAACTGCTGAAGATATTGCAATATACTCAGATTCACATGATGATAAGGGTACCACGCTTTGTTTCTTTGATGTCCAACTGAAAGCTGTTGATCCCAGAAAGAACACATAACCAGTTGTACTTTTCCTTTCATCTTGGTCACCTTCCCAATACCCATACAATGAAGCATCATCCTTATTGGAGTATAAAATGCCAAAATTTATGGTACCCTTAATATACCTCAAAATCCTTTTTGCTGCAAGCCAATGAGACTCTTTAGGTGATTCCATATACCGGCTTAAAAGACTAACACCATATACAATATCCGGCCTAGTGATTGTGAGGTAATGCAAACTTCCAATCAAGCTCTTGAAAAGGGTGGGATTAACAGATTTTCCTTCTCCATTTTTTGTCATTCTTAAACCAGGAGCAACAGGAATTTCCACTGGATTGCAATTCTCCATCCTAAAATTTTCAAGTAGCTTAGTGGCATACCTTTTTTGTGATATGAAAATGCCATCATCTTGTTGATGCACTTCAATGCCAAAAAAAAAAAAAACACAGGCCCAACATCTGTCATTTCGAATTCTTTGAACATTGCTTGTTTGAATTCATCAAACATTTTTTGGCTGTTCCCAGTAAAAAGTAAATCATCCACATAAAGACAAGCTATAAGCATTTCACCTTGCTTATTTTTCTTTGTGTAAACTGCATGCTCTAGAGGACATTTGATGAAGCCATTCTCTTGAAAATATTTATCAATTCGAGAATTCCATGCTCGGGGGGCTTGTTTTAGTCCGTACAAAGCCTTCTTCAAACGATACACCTTGTCCTCTTGTCCTTTGTTTACAAAGCCTTCAGGTTGATCAACATAGACTTCTTCCTCAAGTATTCCATTCAGAAAGGCTGATTTAACATCTAAATGGAATATCTTCCAACCATGATGTGCTGCAAGAGATATCAACATTCTCACCGTGTCAAGTCGAGCAACTGGAGAAAAAACTTCTTCGTAGTCAATCCCATATTTTTGCTTGTAACCTTTTGCGACAAGCCTGGCCTTGTAACGGTCAATCTTTCCATCTGCTGTCCTCTTAATTCTGTACACCCATTTGACACCAATAGATTGTTGTCCTTCAGGAAGTGAAGTTAGCTCCCATGTATCATTCTTTTCAATAGAACGCATTTCCTCCACCATTGCTTTCTTCCAACAATCCTCTTTGATAGCTTCTTTAAAGGACAACGGCTCATGATCAGCATAGAGACATAGCAAATCTACCTCTTCAGTTTCTTCATAGATCTCTCTTAGACTGCGACTCTTGATTGGTGGAGATGAAGAACTCCCAGGGCTTGAAATTGGTGAGCTTTGATTTTGAGAAGTTCTAGCACGATGAGGAGTCACCACTATTTGTTCTGGAATTTCTTGTCTTGTCATTTCCTCTTCTTCAATTTCAAGTTGATTTTCTTGGCTTGAACCTTCTCCATCTATTCTCCATGTTTCATTTTCACAAAAAACAACGTCTCTACTTACCACTATTTTATTAGTTAGTGGATTGTAGAGCTTGTAGGCTTTTGACTTCTCACTGTAACCAACAAAAATACATTTCTCACTTCGATTATCCAGCTTTTTCCTTTTCGCCTCTGGTACATGTGCATAGGCTACACAACCAAAGACCCGAAGATGACTAACAGTTGGTTTATGGCCACTCCAAGCTTCCTGCGGTGTCATATTTTTCACACTTTTGGCTGGACATTTATTCAACAAATAAGTTGTACATGCCACTGCTTCAGCCTAGAAATTTTTTGATAAATTTTTCTCCTTTAACATAGTCCTTGTCATGTAAAGAATTGTGCGATTTTTTCTCTCTGCAATACCATTTTGTTGTGGGGTATATGAAGCTGTAAATTGTTGCTTGATACCCTGTTTTCTGCAAAAGTCTTGAAAATCTTTTGAGGTGTGTTCACCACCTCTGTCAGATTTGAGAATTTTAATTTTACAACCACTCTCCGTTTCAACGGATGCTTTGAAATTTTTAAAAATATCAAAAGCAGTTGATTTTTCCTTCAAAAAATAAACCCATAGCTTTCTGCTGAAATCATCAATAAAATATTTGTTACCTCCGAGAGATGATGTCTCAAAAGGTCCACAAATATCTGTGTGCACCAAGTGTAAAGGTGTATAAGCCCTCCAGGATTTTCCACTTTGAAAACTATTTCTTTGCTGCTTACCAAGAGTGCACGCTTCACATACATATTCTGGCTTTTCAATTGATGGTAACCCATGGACCATGTTTGAATTGGACAAAAGCTTGAGATCGTTAAAGTTCAAGTGTCCAAAACGAAGATGCCATTTTCATGACTCATTATTAATCAATCCTTGAAGGCACTTCTCAAAACTCGTACTAAGATGCAGAGGAAACATACGATTGCTTGACATTTGAACCTTTGTGATAAGTCTTCCATGTGAATCTCTCAAGAACAAAGAAAGATTCTCCATGTGTATTACATACCCTTTTTCAAGTAGTTGCCCAACATTTAAAATATTGCTTTTCATGTTGGGTACATAATACACATTAGAGAGAAATTGTGCAGCACCATTCTTTTGATAAAATTTAATTTTACCTTTGCCTTTCACCGCAAATTTGGATGAATCTTCCAGGCTCACATTGCCATCCACATTTTCTTCAAGTTCCTCAAAAAGTTCTTTTTTCCCGCACATATGATTGCTTGCTCCCGAGTCAAGATACCAAACATCAATTTGATGTCTAGACTCTTCATGTGCCAAAAGAAGTGTGTCTTCCTCGTTTTCTTGCTTGGAGGTTTGAAGAAAATTAGATTGTTTTTCATTGTTATTCTAACACTTAGAAGCATAGTGACTGAATTTGTGGCAATTGTAACATTCAATATTTTTCCAATTTCCACGCCCTTGTCCACGGCGAGCTCTTCCTCTGCCTCGTTGATTTTCAAAATTCTTTATTTCTTCTTGTTGATGTGAGTTTAGAAAATTACCTCTACCTCGGGCTCTTCCTTGATTACCACATCCTCCATGTTGAGAACCTCCACCTCTTGATTCTTGGTCTTGTAAATTAAGCTTTGATTCCAAAGCTTGCTCTATGGTGCTGACATTAGAATTCTTTTGAATGCGTTGCTCATGCACTTGGAGTGATCCCATCAACTCTTCACTTGTGAGTTGATCCAAGTCTTTTGACTCTTCAATTGCAACCACCACATGCTCAAAAGACTTTGTAAGTGATCGCAATATTTTCTCAACAACTCGAACATCTTCAATAGTTTCTCTATTTCTTTTCAACTGATTAACAATTGAAAGTAAGCGAGAGAAATAATCAGAAATTAATTCACCTTCTTTCATGTGAGCATTTTCAAATTCGCCTCGAAGTGTTTGCAAACGAACTCTTTTAACACGATCCACTCCTTTGAACAAAGTGGCGAGTTTGTCCCATGCTTCTTTACTTGATTTTGCTTCTGCAATTTTCTTGAACATGGACTCGCCTACACCTTGGTAAAGCAAAAATAATGCCTTTTTATCTTTCTTTCTTAATTCACGCAATGATTGTTTTTGCTCCGCATTCAAAGTTGCTTCAGCTTCCGTCGTGGATTCTTCATATCCGTCCACAATAATCTCCCAAAGGTCTTGAGAACCAAAGAGAGCATTCATTTGAATACTCCAACTTCCATAATTGTCTACAGTGAGTTTTAGAAGTTGAGGTTGCACAAGATTGTACGCCATGGAAGAATTCACACTCTCAATTTACCGTGGCTCTGATACCACTATGTTGGAAACTATTTTGGATTTACAAATACTTAGACAAATTTGAGAGCACAAGGAAGAATAAAATTACCACTAAATATGATATGTATTGAATATAAAATTTTCAAAATATATAGGCTGCTGCCTTTACAATAGAAGTCACTTTTCTCTCAATATTTTCTTCTTTCTACTCACTCTTTTTTCTTTTCTCTCTTGCTTGTCAAAACACTTTGTAAAACACTCCTATTTATACTAGTACTAGCCTACTCCATGCATTTAATGAATATCTAGGAAAACTAAACACATTTAACTAAGTTCATGGCTATCAAAGATGTATCATGTATGTACATGAATCTCCCTTTGCTAAGTTCCATGAACCAATTATTATTCCTTGTATCTAATTAATTTTGGTTTGCATTTTCCAACACCCACAACCCCAAGTATCTCAAGTGGATACAAATGTCCGCATCGCCTTCGTTTTCGATAATTAAGACTCTTAGCATCTTGAAATCAGTCATTACGAACTTCATTATCTGTTCAATATGGTTAACCTGTCTAGAACTATTAGCATCTTGACTTGGCATAATTTATCCCAAGCATCCTGACTTTTGGATTGCTTGGTATTCCAATGGTTGGAGCAGATATATGTGGCTTTTCTGGCAACACAACTGAAGAGCTTTGTCACTGTTGGATTCAGGTAATACCACCAGACATGTTAAACATTATAAAAAGCCTCCAAGTAAACTAGGTAATTCATCAACCCACTTAAAGAATGACATTTTCACTTTTTCGATGGCATTTTTATTATCTAAAGTAATAAACTAGAAATCCTTTTCGCCTCTGTTCGCATTTAACTTGGCTCCCTTAACTATTAGCATCTGATATTTGAAACGTTTCTCCTTTTCTTACAATTAAATAATTGTATTTAAGTGATTTTAAGACTTGAGGATGGAAAATATAGAAAACTCAATATATTCCTCCTATGACAGAAACATGGAAATGTGAAGAAATACAATTTCAAGCATTGTATCTATTAGAATGATTATTCTTACATGAGAAAATTCATCAATGGTGTAGCTTGGGGCATTTTACCCTTTCTCAAGAGATCATTCAGCAATTTATACTTCATGCCGGGAACTTCTATTGCACGACCACTTTTCTTCTCATTTCCTAAAGATGTCAATACATATGAGGTCAACTCCCAGTTTCTTTTTGGTAAAGGAAATATGGTTTCATCAACATATTAGGGAAGGGAATACATTGTCTATGCAAGGGGAAGCAATGACAACACATGCTCACTCGAAATACAGCTTTCAGGCTCTTGGTAGTTCTCAACAGTATCGGAGAACTGTTTTTAGATGATGGAGAGGAAGTGGACATTGGTACAATGCAACAGTAGCATAAAAGACAGTAAAGTGATAATCGAATCAGAAGTTGAAAATGAAGAATTTGCTCTGAACCAGAGACATTATAGAAAAAGTTACACTTTTAGGCTTGAGACACTCTGAAGATTCAAGGGGTATAAGCTAATTGCAAATGAAGCAGAAAGCCATTTTAGCTCAGGCATAAAAGCATGTTGAAGCTGATGGAGAATTTGCTATTGTAGAAATTTCAGGGTTGTCACTTCTTACTAGAAAGAAGTTCAGATTAGAGCTAGATTTCACTCTGTAGAGAAAAGATTCAGAAGCAGATAAATAGTTACCTCATGCAAGTGCATTGTGAAATAAAAGCAACATAAACTAAGAGAGTGGAATTGATCCCATGTATGCCTTGGGTAATGGATGAATAGCATTCGCAGTCAATGCTTCTTCTGGAATTACTTTGGACACATTCTAGTGAAATTGGGATCAATACATGGAATTGATCCCATGTATTGTATCGTACATTTTCTCAATTGTCTTTTTCTAAAATCATTTATATGGTATCCCTAGGTTTAGCTTTACATCCAGGCTTTCTTTGTAGGACAAACTCCATAAAATATTCAACCTTTACAGATAAATGGATAATGTGCACTATGTAATCTGGCTATGAAAAACAGGGACTGTCTCTTCTTCGAGTGCTGCATTGAAGGAAGGCTACGGTAATCAGAATTGATAATGTCCGAAACCTCGCCCTACTGCTACAAATGTAGCAGTGTGACAAAATCGTCAGATGGATATGACAAAGGAAACAACTTTTCCAGCATTGGCCTCAAAGCATTTGTCTTGTTCATCCAACTAGTGTATTTGTCAAGAATGGAACTTAAGCCTGCATGGTTAGGGAGCTAGGACTGGAGAACAGCTATTTGAGCTACTTACTACTACAAAGGACTCATTTATTTTTTTCCTCGTTTTTAAAGCATTTTTTTCGTATTATTTCTTTAAAAAGGTATGAAAAGTTAAAATCTTTGACTTCTGGAAAAAGTTGAATTTAACTTTTGTTAAAGTTTTAGGTTTTATAGAAAGTCAAGTCAAATGCTTGTTCCAAAAAGGATGTGTTCTTTTTAAAAAAAAAGAAAAGTATCTTTTCATATAAAAAGTCAATTCAAACCTGTCTAATTGAAGCCTAGTCTAGCTAAAAAGCATAGAGACGCTATCAAACTTGCTAAGCCTTCCCAATAGTGTCCTCTCCCCCTCGCCTCTTCATCCCAATGAAGGTGGAGATTTTCTTAAAAACTATAATTGCAGCACCACATGATCAATGAGCAAAGGTCCCAATAGATCTACAAGTAACCACGAAGAGATCCTGAGATCCTTTTTTTGATGACCTGAATTCTATCAAATGTTTGTCATTTTAATATATCACTCAGAATAGTTTCATTTTCCAAAACCAAAATATATCTTGTTTAGAAATATTATTGTTTAAATGATTTTTAATAAATTGATAAGCACAATAACTAAAAATAATGAATACCTCTCGATATTTGAAAGCTTTGGATGAATTGGTTACTTAATTTGGTATCACAACTTGAGTTTACTGAGGGTCATAAGTTCAAGTCTCACTATTACCATTTGTCAACTTACATCCACATGTAAGGTTTAATAAAAAAAAATATATAGAAAAACTACCTAGTTTCCATGTTACAAGATTGACATGGTTGTGTTCTATTGCCATGATACTAATGTTTGGAGTTGAGATGTTGGTTTGGCCATCAAAAGTTATACTAGTAAGAAGTTTAGGCTTTAGGATACTAATAGAAGAAAATTTGAAATTTATTACGAACAGTGGCTTTTGTTACTTGAGATAGTAACTAGGATCCTCTTTAGTAGGCCAAACATGCTTTTCTCATGGACTGACAATTGTTTTGTAAATGTTCCTAAGAACATCTCCTAAAGGCATTCGAAGATAGAACTCCAACAGTAGAGAATGAAATATAGTGTCATCATTCTAGAAATTATCATTTTCAACCAATTGTTGTATACAGTATTAAAAAGAAAACAATCGTGTTTGTATCAACTAAGTGATGATTAATGTGCATTTGATATCATAGTACTGCAAATAACCATTGAATCTGTGCTGGGTCAACACTCCACACTACACAAATATAACTACACACGAAGACAACCACAAGAAAGAGTGCAAATAAGTAACGGTTTTATTTTTGAGCTTTGCAAGTAGACAGTTTTAATAGTTTTCAAATAAGTAACGGCAAATTTCAAAACCATGACTAGGGCTCTGATATCATATTAGAGTCATTACCTCATCTAAAAGTAATTTAAACTTGTAAAGAAGATATTGATATGTTTATTTATTGTGATATTGGTGTGTTTATTTATTGTATTAACAGCCACAAATGCATTTATTATTTATTTCTAAAAGTTGAGCATCTACTTGTCTTGATTTATTGCTGGAATTTCCAAAGATCCTCTCTTGCCAAAAATTATTAAACTTGATTTATGAAAGTTGTTAACATAATAAATAAATAAACCAATATCCTCTCTACAAGCTTAAGCTTTTAGATGAGGTGGTAATTCTAACATGGTATCAAAGCCCAGGTTATGGTCCAATTATATTAGTCCACATGTGACCCTTCTTCATCCACGTGTGATGTTCTAATTTGTCCACGTGTGACCTCTTCAATTATCAAATTAGGTTATACGTGAAAGGGAGTGTTAGAGTATTTCCTCCCACATGGAAAAATTACAAAGTCTAAGACCACTTAATAAGATCCTGGGCTACTCCTCCAATTGACCAATTGGTTTTTAGGATGGAACCCCAGGATTCTTCACTTGGTATCAGAGCCTGGAAGCCAAACAGCACAGGTTCGATCCTTATCACCACCCATTTAATTAAATTGTCCACGTGCAAGCTCTATACCGCCACCCATTTAATTAAATTGTCCACGTGCAAGCTCCACCCATTTAATTAAATTGTCCACGTGTAAACAAATCACATTGCACGTGAGGGGGCGTGTTAACGTAATAAATGAATAAACCAATATCCTCTCTGCATGTGAGGGGGTGTATTAACATAATAAATAAATAAACTAATATCCTCTCTACAAGCTTAAGCTTTTAGATGAGGAGGTAATTCTAACAAAAGTTGAGATGAGGAGGTAATTCTAACAAAAGTTGAGATGAGGAGGTAATTCTAACAAAAGTTGAGTTATCCTTGGCGGAAAAGTTCTCTTCAAAATGCTGATGCAACAGTTGTACAGTCATAGAAGGGAGTACAATCCAATTCAGAATACATTCTTAGGTTCTTGCAACTATGAGCAATATGCTTAAGTAGAAGCGAGTATAAATAATGAGGCTATCTTATCTGCTACATGTTTTAATGTTCCAGCCACTGTTCCTGCTCTATTCACAGATAGTCAGTCTGCAATGGCCCTAGCATCTAATCCTGTTTATCATGCTAGGACTAAACATATTGAGTTGGACTACCATTTTATAAGGGAACAAGTTTTAGCTAAACAAGTTTTAGTCTGTATGTACCAACTGCAGAACAGTTGGCAGACATTCTCACTAAAGCTCTTCCTACTGCAAGGCTGGAGACACTCAGGAGCAAACTACCCTTGTCTATTCCAGCCAAGCTGAGTTTGAGGGGAGATGTTAAGGAGAAGAGTACAGCTGTGTAATTGCCTAGTTAGTTAGTTAGATGAATATTGTAATGTGACAGCTATTATGCACTATGAGTTAGTTAAGATGTGACAGCTAGTATACACTAGGAGTTAGTTAGAAATAACTACCTATATGCAGTTATAAATACAACTTCTATAAATCATAATAATAACAAGATAGATATTTTCTTCAGTAAAATGCTTTCTTCTTCTTCCTTTCTATTTCAACAAGACAACCACAAGAAAGACTGCAATTAAGTAACAGTTTTATTTTTGAGCTTTGCAAGTAGACAGTTTTAATATTTTTCAAATAAGTGACGGCAAATTTCAAAACCATGACCAGGGGTCTGATATCATATTAGAGTCATTACCTCATCTAAAAGTAATTTTAACTTGTAGAGAAGATATCGATATGTTTATTTATTGTGATTAACAGCCACAGATGCATTTATTATTTATTTCTAAAAGTTGAGCATCTACTTGTCTTGATTTATTGCTGGAATTTCCAAAGATCCTCTCTTGCCAAAAATTATTAAACTTGATTTATGAAAGTTGAGTTATCCTTGGCAGAAAAGTTCTCTTCAAAATGCTAATGCAACAGTAGTACAGTCATAGAAGGGAGTACAATCCAATTCAGAATACATTCTTAGGTTATTGCAACTATGAGCAATATGCTTAAGTAGAAGCAAGTATGAATGATTAGGCTATATATATACTGAAGAAATAATCTTGTGCTCCAGAAGAATCAATCTAACTAGAATTGAAAAATTATTGGCCTGTTCGCTTAACTCCAATGCTGGTCCAAACTGGTTATCAACCAATTTGCTACCAAGTAAACTCTATTCTTTTACTGATTCTGTAATTTGCTAGCAAACAGTACCTCTAAGTGAACTTCTCATGGCTTAATGGATAGATATGCTATAAGACTTTGATGAATATAATGGCTACAAAGTCATGGTTATCTGGCCATAGTTAACATGTCCTTTTTAGATTCAAGAAGAGAAGATAAATCATTTTTTTTACCTCCCACATTGTTGGGTAACAGAGAGTAACTCTTTCAATTTACAATAAATGGATGAATAAGGCATATTATTTAAATTTTAAAAGTTCATCCTCAATTCTACTTCCATATATTTTTGTTTCAAGTCTAACTTTTCAGCTTTGAAACAACTGATCACCTAAGAGTTCGAATAGTCAACGATGATTATCAAAGATGGGAAGTACCATATGACATTCTTCCCCGTCCACCGCCACAACAAATCCAACAGTCAACAACCAACCATGGACATCTCTCAAACCTCAATTCAGACCTTGTACATGGACATCTCTCAAACCTCAATTCAGACCTTGTACATGGACATCTCTCAAACCTCAATTCAGACCTTGTATTCACCCTCTATAACACCACCCTTTCAGTTTCACAGTCAGCTGCCGATCATCTGGCGATATCCTATTTGACATCTCTCCAGAACTTGAAAGTCTAGACACATTTCTCATATTTAAGGAACGGTACCTCCAAGTATCATCCTCGCTTTCTCTAAACAGATCCAACCTCTATGGCCTTGGAAAGCATACAAAAGGCTCATTCAAGTTAAAACACAACCAGACACTGACCCTGTGGAATGATAACATTGAAAGCACAAATCTAGGTCTCAACTTACATGAATCCCACCCATTCTACATGGATGTGAGGTCCCCCAGTGGGACCGCTTATGGAGTTTTGCTGCTCAACAACAATGGCATGGACATTTGGTACATTGGTGATAAGATTACTTACAAGCTGATTGGTGGCTTCCCTGATTTCTGCTTCTTTGCTGGACCTTCGCCTAAAATGGTGTTGGACCAATACACACAACTCATTGGTCGCCCTACCGCTATGCCATACTAGTCCCTTGGTAAGTGCACTTTGTTAATTTACCCGTCTTAGTTGGGTATAATGTCTGATGTGTCTTGTGTTCATCGAAAAGCATCCTGTTGAGCAACTAGTTGGCTATGGATACTTGGTAAAATCTATTTCCACATATTCTACTGGCAAGTCATTATCTGCAGCTCTTCAGCTTATCGAGAATTCTACTGTTTATGGGCCTGATGTTCAGAATCTCAACCTCATAGCATGTAAATTTTACAGTTTGATGTATATGTTTCTTTCAACAAGCATGATTTTGTTTCTTACCAAAATAAGAGAAAAAAAAAGAAAAAAAAAAACCTTTTGTTCCTTCTGTGAAATTAATTGAACTTTATTGGATTCTAAACTTATCATTTGTCACTTTTACATGTATTATCACGGTTAAGAAAAATGCGTCTCATTCTAAAAGCAATTTGTGTTTAGTAGTCCGGATCATATATGGTCTTAAACCTCGTAACATATCAATGTGGGAGAATTCTCTAATCGCCACTACATCTGTGAGAACATATGCTATGATGAAGGCTCAATATCATAGATATTCTAGATTGTTATTTATTTCTTATAAGTGTGCATCCACTTGTCTTGATTTATGCTGAAATTTTCAAAGATCCTCTCCTGCCAAAAATTAACTTGATTTTTGAAATTTTATTTATCCTTGGCAGAAAGTTTTCTCTTGAAAATGCTGATGTAACAGTAGTACAGTAATAGAAAACAACTTGATGCAAAAAACATTCCTAAGTTAATGCAACAATGAACAACATTTTTAGATACAAATTATACGTAATAAGCTACACATATATCCCTATCCTCAGAAGAAATAATCTTGTGCTCCAAAAACATCAGTCTAACTGGAATTGATAAATGGATAAATTTGATTAAGACACTGACAAAGATAATGGCTATAAAGTCATGGTTATCTGGACATTGTTAACATGTCCTTTGTAGATTTGCCAAGGGAAAATAATTGTCTCATCTCCCACTTTTTCGGGTAATAGAGAGAGAATTCTTCCTTTTATAATAAGTGGATGAATAAGGTATAATATTTAAATTTTAAATGTTAATCCTCAATTTTGTTTTCATATGTTTTTATTTCAAGTCCAACTTTTCAGCTTTGAAACAAATGATCGCCTAAGAATTCGAATAGTCGATGCAGATTTTCAAAGTTGGGAAGTACCAAATCCAAATCCAACAGCAACCAACAGCTAACCGTGGACATCTCTCCAACTTTAATTCAGACCTTGTATTCACCTTTCATAACACCACCCCTTTCAGTTTCCCAGTCAATCGCCAATCCTCTGGTGATATCCTATTTGACACCTCTCCAGAACCAAAAAGTCCAGACACACTTCTCATATTTAAGGAACAGTACCTCCAAGTATCATCCTCACTTCCTCCAAACAGGTCTAACCTCTATGGCCTTGAAGAGCATACAAGGGGCTCCTTCAAGCTAAAACACAAGCAGACACTACCTTGTGGAATGCTAATACTGGAAGCGAAAATCTACATATCAACTTATATGGATCCCAGCCATTTTACATGGATGTGAGGTCCCCTGGTGGGATCACTCATGGAGTTTCACTTCTCAACAGCAATGGCATGGACATTTGGTATACTGGTGCTCGGATTACTTACAAGCTGATTGGTGGCATCCTTGACTTCTACTTCTTTGCTGGACCTTCAACTAAAATGGTGATGCACCAGTACACACACCTTATTGGTCCCCCTGCCGCTATGCCATACTGGTCCTTTGATGAGTGCACTTTGTCAACTCATCCTTCATCGTTCGGTATAATATCTGATAACATTTCTAATTGAGATCCACAATTGATATCTTCGTGTCTTCCTCTTCCGCTCCATCATCCACAATTGATGATCCTCCTGACAAAATTAACAATCTAGGAGCTCAATTTTCCATTAACCACAGAACAGTGCCTGCCACCGCTTCCCATTTTGGTAAGATAACAGAATATAATGCCCATAACCTATATGGATTACTAGAATCCAGAGCTACAAACCATGCCTTAGTCAACGTGACTAGTAAAAGGCCATTTCTACTTTCTAGATCAATGTTTTTGGGCTCTGGAAAATATACAGCACATTGGACTGGAGATAATGCTGCGACATGTGATGACTTGGCATCCTCTATCCCTAGCATCCTGAATTTTGGATTGTTTGGTATTCCAATGGTTGGAGCAGATAAATGTGGCTTTTCTGGCAACACTACTGAAGAGCTTTGTTGTCGTTGGATTCAGGTAATACCACCAGATATTGTTGAACACTATAAAAAGTCTCCAAGTGAACTAGATAATTCATCAACCCCCTTAAAGAATGGCATTTTCACTTTTTCGAAGGCGTTTTTATTATTTATAGCAATAAACTAGAAATCCTTTTCACCTCTATTTGCATTTACCTTAGCGCCCTCAATTATTAGCATCTGATATTTGAATTTTTTCCTCCTTTTCTTACAATTTAAATAATTGAAAATAAGTGATTTTACAACTTGAGGATGGAAAATAAAGAAAACTCAATATATTCCTCTTCCGATGGAAACATGGAAATATTAAAAAAAAAAATCAATTTTGAGCATTGTATCTATTAGTATGATTATTCTTACACGAGAAAATTCATCTATGATGCAGCTTGGGGCATTTTATTCTTTCTCAAGAGACCATTCAGCAATTGATACGTCACGTCAAGAACTCTACATTTGGGATTCAGTTGCAGCAGCAGCTAAGAAAGTACTTGGCTTGCGATACCAATTACTTCCATACTTCTACATGCTCATGTACGAGGCATATAGGAGGGGAACTCCTATTGCACCACCACTTTTCTTCTCATGTCCTGAAGATGCCAATACATATGAAATCAACTCCCAGATTCTTCTTGGTAAAGGAATTATGATTTCACCTGCCAGTCTCAGTTGACTCATACTTTTCTTCAGGAAGCTGGTTTGATCTCTTCAACTGCACACATTTAGTAACTTTGAGTCAAGGAAAATATGCAACACTAAATGCACCTCCTGATCATATTAACTTACGTATTAGGGAAGGAAATATACTGGCTATGCAAGGGGAAGCAATGACAACGCACGCTGCTCCAAATACAGCTTTCAGGCTCCTGGTAGTTCTCAGTAGTAGTGAGAACAGCACTGGAGAACTGTTTTTAGATGACGGAGAGGAAATGGACATGGGAAAGGAGGGACGCATGTGGACGTTGGTAAGATTTAACAGTAACATAAAAGACAATGAAGTGATAATCGAATTAGAGGTCGAAAATGATGAATTTGCTCTCAATCAGAAACAGAAAATAGAAAAAGTTACACTTTTAGGCTTGAGACACACTAGAAGATTCAAGGGCTACAAGTTAATTACAAATGAAGCAGAAAGCCATCTTAGCTCAGGCATAAAAGCAAATGTTAAAGTTGATGGAGAATTTGCCATTGCAGAAATTTCAGGGATGTCACTTTTTATTGGAAAGAAGTTCAGATTAGAGCTAGATTTCAGTCTGTAGGGAAAAGATTCAGAATCAGAAATGCCAAAGCCTCATGCAATTGCATTGCCAATTAAAAGCATCATAGACTAAGCGAGTGGAATCGATCCCATGGATGTCTCGGATAATGGATGAATAGCATTTGCAGTGAGTGCTTCTTTTGGAATTACTTTAAACACAATCTACTAAAATTGTTAAGCAAAGTGTATTACAGTCGTACTTTTTCTGGACTGTCTTTTCCTAAAATCATTTATATGGTGTCCCTAGGTTTAGCTTTATATCTAGGCTTTCTTTATAGGATAGACTCCATGAGAAATTCTATCTTTGCAGATGAATAACTTATGTGCACTATGTAATCTGGCTATGAAAGACAGGGAGTATCTCTTCTTTGAGTGCTGAATTGACGAAAGGCTATGGTAATCAGGACTGATAATGTCTGAAACCTCGCCCTGCTACTACAAATGTAACAGTGTGTTGGGTTATGGCTCAAAGTCCAAGCCCATACAAATTAGGAAAGAGTTTTAATAAGAGTTAAAATTCTAGTTATGGTAAGAGTCTTAATTATGGTAGGATTAATAGATTAGGAAATCTTTTGTCTTGGAGGATAAGGAAATATCCTTTATAAATAGGACTCTTGTATTAGTTGTATATGGTGTGCCTTAGGACTACACCCCATGGGGGTTGTGGGTGAGAGAGAGAGCCTCAGAGCATCAAGAGTGTCTTATATTCGTTCTAGTTCTGTTGAGGATAGAACTATTATAAGAACTCTGTGGGGGAGGGTTTAGACTATTATTTCCGTACAAAAAGTCATCACTTGAGTTGTAACCATTATTATTGAATAGTGGAATTTATCCCAGAGGGGATCGTAGACGTAGGCAGAGGGCCGAACCACGTTTAATAGCGCGTATTCTTTTCTCGTTACTCATGTTTTAATTCCACTACGTGAGTGTGTGTTATGCGTCCTAATTTCCTAACAAGTGGTATTAGAGCCTGATTGGAGGGAGGACGCTGGTTTGCACGAAAAACGAAAAAAGAAACGCCGAAGAGGAGTAAAAAAAAATCGCTGATCTGCTCATCACGTTTGGCAGCCTTACCGGAGTCCGATCGATGATCCGTTTGTTGCTGTGTTTTCGTCTCGGAGAGGAGAGTAAGCTACTAAAATTTTGCAACAATCCGACGGTCGGATTGTGAGATACAAGCAGGTCAAGTTTTGTAAGTTTGTGGTCAAACAGTCAAACAAAAAATTTGACCAATGTTAACCGAAGGGCTACAGGGGTTTGACCGCATTAACTGAGGGTCTCCCCACCGTTTTCTGCCGTCCTGAGTTCGTTTTTGAGTTCTGTTTTTCCAAATTTCTTGATGTATCGTGGGTGAGCCTTGAAATTGGGTAAAACAATGAAGTGGTGATGAAATTCTGCAAAAGTCTTTAAAGCATTATGCGAGCAAACACATTTAGCCGACTAGTGAACAAACTTCTAGAGGAGAGAAGTTTGGATGAGTAGACTAGTTAAAGAAGGTCGATTCGAGGGAAAAGTCGCGCGAAGAGAGTCTACGTAGCTGAATGATCAGAGTCCTGGCCAAACGACTGATAAGAAATGCTATTGCTGGAAGAGAAGACCACGTCCGAGATGCCTTGTGTCGAGGGAGGATGCAAACAACCTCAAGAGGTCGAGGTTAGACGGCACGAAGAGGGATGTTGGGGATAACTCCGAAAACCTGCTAGGATGTGTTGGTAGCTATTGCCGTGAAGAGTGTTGTCAAGCGAGGGCTTCAGCATAAAGACTGTGAAGAAGTTCCAATTGCAGCAAAGAAGTTTCGGACTTTTCACGAAGAAAGGAATTTGTTGGGTTATGGCTCAAAGTCCAAGCCCATACAAATTAAGAAAGAGTTTTATAGCCTGTTTGGAACAGTCTTATCTGAAATCTGATAAGCATCATAAGTATCTTATAAAAAAATAAGTGTATACAATAAGACTGTTTGGTTTGTTAGCTGAAATGCTGTTATAAGTTACTTTGATAATAATGTTATTAATTTTAACTCATAATATTTTAATTTTATAATTAAATAATAAATATAAAATATAAATATTAATTAATTTTTATTTTAAAAATTTAAAACTTTTGAAATTTTAATTTTTAATTTTTAATATTTTTTATTTTTATTTTTTAATTATTTAGTTTTTAAATTTTTAAATTTTGTATTTTTAATTTTAATTTTTTAATCTTAATTTTTTATTTTTATTTTAAAATTTTTAATTTTTAAATTTTTATTTTTTAATTTTTAATTTTTAAATTTTTATATTTAATTATTTTCTAACTGATAAGATATAAGTACCCTAAACCGAACTTATTTTTTTATAACTACAAATAAGACATCTTATGAAAAGTATCTTATAAGTGTCTTATAATAAGTTGATAACAAACAGTCTTTTTTACGTAAGTTGTCAAATAAGATAAGTGTCTTATAATAAGCTCCAAACAAACACAGCATTAATGAGAGTAAAAATTCTAGTTATGGTAAGAGTCTTAATTATGGTAGGATTGATAGATTCGGAAATCCTTTATGTTGGAGGATAAGGAAATCTCCTCTATAAATAGGACTCTTGTATTAGTTGTATATGGTGTGCCTTAGGACCACACCCTATGGGAGGTGTGGGTGAGAGAGAGAGCCTGAGAGCATCAAGAGTGTCTTATATTCGTTCTAGACCTGTTGAGGATAGAACCATTATAAGAACTCTGTGGGAGAGGGTTTAGACTTTTCTTTCCGTGCAAAAAGTCATCACCTGAGTTGTAACCATTATTATTGAATAGTGGAGTTTATCCCAGAGGGGATCGTAGACGTAGGCAGAGGGCCGAACCACGTTTAATAGCGCGTATTCTTTTCTCGTTACTCGTGTTTTAATTCCGCTGCGTGAGTGTGTGTTATGCGTCCTAATTTCTTAACACAGTGCAACAAAATGGTCGAATATATATGACAAAGGAAACAGCTTTCCAGCACTAATCTTAAAGCATTTGTCTTGCTCACCCAATTAGTGTATTTGTCAAGAATGGGACCTAAGCCTGCATAGTTAAGGAGCTAGGACTGAAGAACATGTATTTGAGCTACTTAGGACTACAAAGGGCTCGTTTGGATTTCTTTTTCTTTTTAAAGTGTTTTTTCTCTAAATTTTTGAAGAGGTACTAAGAAGGCAAGATTTTTTTTACCTTTGAAAAAAGCTAAATTTGAGCTTTTTCAGAGTTTTATGTTCTTTTAAAAAGCCAAGTTAAATGCTTGTTGCAAAAAGAATGTGCTTTTTTTTAGGGTAAAAAAAGTATCTTTTCATGAAAGGAGTCAATTCAATCTGCCTAATTAAAGACCAGTCAAGCTAAAAAGCGTAGAGATATTATCAACTTACTAAGCCTGCCTAGCAGTATCCTCTCCTTTTTTACTCTTCGTCCTAATGGAGGTGGAGATTTTCTTAAAAACTAAAAATAGTGATCTCAATAGATCTACAAGTAACCATGAAGAGATCCTATCTTTGATAACCTGAACTCTATAGAACGTTTGTCATGTAAAATATATCATTCACAATAATTTCGTTCTCCAAAACCAAGTATATCCTGCTTAGAAATATTGTTGTTTAGATGTTTTTATAATTTGTTAAACACTAACTAAAACTAATAAACACCTCTCTATATTTGAAAGCCTTACATGAACTAGTTCCTTAATTTGCTATCACAACTTAAGAATATTGAGAGGTGATGAGTTCAAGTCTCACTATCACCATTTGACGACTTACATCCACGTGTAAGGTTTAATAAAAAAAAAAGAAAGATCACTAGTTTCCGTGTTACAAGACTACCATGGTTGTCTTCTATCGCCATGATGCTAATATTTAGAGTTGAGATATTTGTCCGGACACCAAAAGTTATATAGTAAAAAGTTGAGGCTTTAGGATGCTAATAGAAGGAAATTTATACAAACAATGGTTCTTGTTACTTGACATAATAACTAGGCTCTTGTTTAGTGAGACAAATTTCTTTTCTTAATGGAGCTATAATTGTTTTTTAAACATTTCAAAGAACATCTCTTAGCAAGATAGGAGAATGTCGAGGAATTTGGTTAAGCATAAAAAGGGTTCTAAGTGAGAACTGCTAACCTAGAGAATGGAACTTGGTATCTTATTCCTACAAAGTATCATTTTCAACCATTTGCTAATCATCAGAACAAACAATCTTTTCTAGATCAGATAAGTGATTATTAATGTGCATGATATCATAGTACTGCAAATAACCATTGAATGTCCAATGTCCACACTCCACACTACATAAATATAACTACACACACAAACACAATTACTAGGAGCATGCAAATTGCAATAAAGTCCTGTAGCAATTGGAGGACATGCCAGATCATCTTCTAAGATGTCAAGTTCAAGGGCTTTGCTCTGAAATCTTCATGGACTGCCATGATCAATTCTTCTGCGGGTGGCTAGGCAAATGACATTTCATTCTTTCGCTAATTTCTACCTGCATGTGTCAACAATCTCATCCAATATTCAGTAAGAAATAAGTAACATCTTATTCTCAATTTCCATTGGACAAATAATAAGGTACTAGGCAAACTTTCTGAAATTAACCAAGTGTCCAATTCATTGTCATTATTAATCACTATCATCCAAGGCATTTTAATAGTGAAAATCAACAAGATTTGAATGGCCAGATAAAAGGAATAAAGGAAAGGGAGCTTAAGAGGAAACATCATTTAATGTCAATAGATTCTGATTAGTTCTTTATATTGCTCCAATTGGCAAAAAATTATGAAATAACTTGACCATTGAAGTTACTGAAAATAAATCAAGTGACTATAATTATGCATTAACCACTATGAATGAGATCAATCAAGGCTACAGCGACAAACAAATTCTAACAAGGAACGAACAAGTGAAGAACACCAGGAAATGAGATGGTGTAGGCTGAATCATAAGGAATGCACTTTTTTCTGCAGCAATGAGATTGGCTTAAAAGGTCACAGTTTATACAGAGAATACTGAAACAAGAGCGACAACCATCAAGCTTTTGATAAGTAGGTAAAGAAACTACTCTAGTCCATGCCATGATGCTAATTTAATTTTTGAAGTTGAGATGCTGACTTGGTCAGTTGTTAACAGTAGCAGCAACCATCAATCATTCCATAAACCGGAAAAAGAAGTAACTTTGGTCCATGCCATGATGCTAATTTTTGGAGTTGAGCTGTTGGTTTGGCAAAGAAAAGTTATACTAGCAAGAGGTTTAGGCTTTCGGATGCTAACTGAAGGAAATTTATGATATTGCTACTTGAGATAAGAACTCAAATGCTGTTTAGCAAGATTTACATGTTTTTCTATGGACTCACAATTGCTTTCATGTTTATAAGGAACATCTCCTAACATAATGGATGACACTGAAAATTTTGGACAAGTATAAAATGATTTCGCAATAGGAACTGCCGTAGCATGAAATTGGAATTCAGTATCATTTTCAACCATTAGCCATATCATTAAAGCAAACAATCTTGTTTGGATCACACAAGTGATTATTAACATACATTTGATATCATATTAATGCAAGTCCTTGTTGATAGAATTCTTAGCCGAAAGGGAAATGATCACTTTGTCTAGTGAATTGAACTTTAATAAATATTCTGTTGCTAGAAAGAAGAAAGGTCATTTTTATATTGAAAAATCATTTTATGCTATATGTAATTTCAATCTTAGCCTACTTCCCATTAGGCTCAATCTAACAATGGTATGTAGACCCTTCCCTTGGGAAATGAAAGTTGATATTCCTACTTCTCTATTGGCTCTGCTTGGCAGGTATTCAAGTAATCCTACAAGTGATTTCTATTTTCATAGACATCATCTTACATAAGCTAGCAAATTGAATCACAATGGTATTTGATCAAACATTTTACATGCTTCACCAACAAGAGTAACTTACAAGTATATATAAAATACAACAAGCGTACAGTAAGCAAATTGAATCACAATGGTATGTGGTAAATTGAAGGTATCGCCACAGACAAATTCTAACAAGTGAAGGACAAGTAAGGATCACCAAGATATAAGGTGGTGTAGGTTGAAGCAAACCTTAATTAACTTGCAAAGCAAACTATTTTGCATTAAGTAGCTCAAATTTGCAATAGCAACATATCATTAGCAATAGCTTCGTGCTTGAGACCAAAGAAATTGAACACTTCTTGTGCGGCCCTTTTCTCAGTCAAATGAAAATTTTCTTTGTCTCAACTAATTGCACTCAAGTTTGTCTCTAGTTAATTTCTGCCTGCATATGTCAACAATTTGAGGAAGAAAAGAAAATGTCGAATTCAATTTCCATAGTCCATATAAAAACTAGTTAAAAGATGCCACTACACTAGATGCTAATCACTATCATCCTAGTTGTTGCACATTTTTATGCCAAAAGCCAAAAAGAGGGGGAAATTAGACATAGATTGAACAAGCAGAACGATGCAATTTTTCCCATGAGTTTGTGACTGCTTCAGATGCCATTGCACTAACTTTTTATGTTACCCAAAATTTCCAAAGAGTCATTGTAGCGCAACTCACGAAATTGCTTTTAGGGATTTGATCAAACATTTTACATGCCTTGCCAACAGGGTTAACTTACAAGTGTGTGTCTGTATATATATACATCACACAATGAGCTAATTGAAAAATCACAATGGTTATGTGCTTGTTTTGCAGCAATGAGATTGGGTTAATAGGGCAAACAAGCAACAAAATCTCATAAATCTCATAAATTCAAACAAGCAAAAAGCAACAAAAACACTACTCATCAAAACTAGTGAAACATAATTCCTATTTTGTTCATGTCACAAACAAGTGAACAAAATCTCATAAATTCAAATTGTTTTGTGTGCAAGGGGTTTATAGTGAATGCTAGTAAGGAAATTATTAATTAGTACCTGATCATCAATAGGGCCTTAAGGAGATGTCACTTGATAGTGATGGAAGGGACGTGACGGACTATGTCGAAATCCTCTCCTTCTTGACCTTCCTCATCCTTAACTTGCACCCTCCTCTCGAATTCTTCTGGCATATCATATATTCTCAATTCTTTGAGGGTTCTGATGAGTCTCAACCCACTAGGAATCGTCTTCAATTCTTCACATCTTACGATTGTGAGACTAAAAAGGTTAGGCATGGCTCCTTCTTCTATCCGCCAATTCTTCAAGTTTGGAAGAAGCTGAAGCTCAAGAGATTTGAGTTGGCGAAAACCAGTTGCATGGCAAATCATTTCTTCCCCCATAAAGGAGCCAGGATATAGAGAGAGACGTCTCAAGTTAGGTAGCTTCTCCAGTGTCCTCATTGGGTCTTCCTCCATATAAGTAGACGATAGTTCCAATTCATGGAGATTTGGCAAGAAACAAGGTTCATACTCTGGTAATTTACTTATTCTCCGTTGCCATATGGACAAATGAGTAAGACGATCATAGGAGAACATCTCTCTAAGCAAGGTTGATCCCTTCTCTGAACCAAAATCTAAATCCCGAATGTCAAGGGACAAGAATCTCAAGTAGTTTAACTTGTTTACTCCACTAATGAATTCTTCCACATCCTCTAGCTTGTAATAGACATATGCTTTTAATGATCGAAGATTGGTCAAAGTCGAAAGAACTTTAACATCAGTACATCTACTATCGAAGTTTTCAAGTATCTCCAGATTGTGTAAGCCATCTAGTCTAACTTTGCGAAAAGACCTACAAGGATCATAAAACATATAAGGAAGGTACAGGTGTTTCAACCGTTTTAATCTCCATATAACATTTGGTATACCGATATCCTCCACCATATCATTTAAAGCAAGAGTTTGCAAATGTTCGAGCTTGCCTATGGATGACGGTATAATAAATCCACCAGACAACAACCCCCAGTATCTCAAGTGGATACATTTACCTATTGCTGAGGGAAGATGAACGACCAAGCCGGCCTTGTATTCAATAATTAAGACTCTTAGCATCTTGAAATCAGTCATTACGATTTTCATTATCTTTTCGATATGGCTGGCCTCTTTAGAACAATTAGTAAATGATCTAAGGTGTGGATACGCTCCTCTTATAAGGGGAACATAACCTTCATCTTCCACGTCACCCAAATAAATGGCAAGCCTGTGGGCATTGGTTAACAAAGAAGAATCCACAAGCTCCGTGTTGTTTCTACCTCGATAATTGATTAGTTGAAGGAAGTCTTCCTCTTTTGCTTTGAGCAAGCACAGTTCTCTCATGAGGTCATGAAGTCGGACTGATCTGAACCTTCTACGTGAAGGCATCTCTTCCTCCATTTCAACAAAAACCATACACCTTTCTGCTAATTCTCCTAGATAACGTTCCGCAATGCCCATCATTGTCTCCTCTCCAATCTTATCATCCGTTGATACCATGCCTTCAGCCATCCAAATTTGATATAGTGATTCTGTTTCAATCTCAACATCTTCCGAATACTTGCTCAAGTGAAGAAAACAGGGTTTCAATCGGTATGGTAAATCACTATAACTCAGCTCTAGTATATTATCTAGTCCTTCTTGATCTTTCTTCTTCCCAAGGTATGATTTAACATTTTTGTGAACATTTTGCCATTCTATCATACCTTGTCTCTTTGCGAGAATACCTCCTAAGGCAATTATAGCCAACGGAAGACCTCCACAATGTTGAACCATATTCTTTCCTAATTCTTCCATTTGTTGGATTTGGTTGCAATCTACAATTAGAATACAAAAGTAGAACCTTCTATTAGATATATGATGTAAAAATTTGATACGTCAGGCCAATAGGACTAATGAAACTGTACTTTTTATGGAAAGAGAAAAAGAAGAGAGAGAAAATTTTATAAATTTCTATTGTTATGGAAAATAAAAGGGCAGAAACTGAATGCTAGTATTCTACCCCTAATTATTTTGTTATAGTCAACACACATTTTTAGAATATTATAGTAATAGCATTTCTGTATGATATTTTTGCTGAGATGTACATCTATTATGTTGTTTGTAATATCAGTGGTGATATTCTTTGGTAGAGCTAACAGAAGTTGTATGATGTGTCACTTTCATCAGTCATGAGTTTGAGTATAAAGAAAAAGTTAATGACAACAATATTTATTAGATACAAGTGATTACCTTACCTCACATTACATTTATTATAGTTTCTTCCCTTTTTTGTTTTGCATTAATATAGCAATAAGGATTTAACCCTAGCTAATGATTAATACAACAATGGTAATTTTTTGGCCTAGCTGAACAGAAATACTTGCTCATTGATAACGAGCACAATATTGCTCCTACACTAGGGTAAAAGAGCTACGTCACCCAACTTATCCAATTTTCACTGGTTCTATAATTAATTTCTTTTTAAAATTTCAATGTTTTTCTTCTTCTAAGATTTTTCTGTGTGTATGTTTTTCTATAATTCAATATACATATGTTGCTTATGTGTATTTATTTGTTAATATTGCCTCTTTTTGGTGAATGACATTTTTTTTATTTTTAATCTTTTTTCTCTTTTTGAGTGTATGTATTAATTATCTATATCCTATTACATCCTGATATGAAACTTTGTTTTAGGTGAATGGTTTTTAATAATTACTTTAAAGAAACTCTAGATATGATGAATGATATTTCTTATTTTTTAGTAAAAATTGGGCCCGTTTGAATTGGCTTTTTTCAAAAGTGTTTTTTTTTAACCACTTTTGAAAAACAGTTCTTTTTGAGAAGTTGAAAGTTTTGGCTTCTAAAAAAACTATATTTGAGTTTTTTTTTTCTTCAGAGTTTCAGCTTTTTTAGAAGCCAAATCAAATAGTTATTATAATTTAATGTAACTTTTTCAGAAAAAAAAGTACTTTTACCTAAAAAAAAGCCAATCCAACACAGGCCCTTAGCTGTCAATCAAAGACGGAAGATATCAATATCTTTCTCTAGTTAAATACTCAAATTTTCATCTCTAATTAGCTACCAAAAGTTTTGTTTCTAATTAGCTAGTGAAAGTTATGTTTGTAATTAGCTACCAAGAATTTCATTTCCAATTGGCTCTTAGTTATTTCGTTTCTAATAAGAAACGAATTAGATAGAGTTTTTTTTTTTATCTAATTAGCAACATATTAACAACCAAAACAATATTGATGAAAGCCAAGACTTCAAAGTCACTAAATATAGAACTATACTACAGTTTCTATGTGCTGGAAGTTAAGGAAGTGGTGGTTCTACAAGTTAAAAGCTAAGTGAAGTAAACCTAAGATGGAAGAAATGTTAAGTTACGAAACATGAAATATAGCTCTGAGCGACTTGAGCAATAAATGTTAAACATGAGGGAGATTATTGTTAGGTATGACCCAAATTCTAAGTCCTATTAGTATTGAAGAAAAAAGGAAGTCCAAAAAGAATAGATATACTTTAGAATATATGATTCCAAATCCCAATAGGATTCGCAAATGTATTTTGTACAATAAGATTTTTTCCATGAGTTTAGGTATCACACGCCACAAGGTAGGTATATATACTAAGTTTGGTCACAGAGAAATTATTTCTTTTAAGTAATAAAAAAATTGCTCGGTGGATGTAATCTGTGTTGAACAATGTCAAAATCTTGTATTTGTGTGTTTTCTTTTCATTGTGTATACGTGTGTGCCTTGTGTCCTATGTAACTATCTGTGTACCTTTTGTTCTATGTACTTATGTGAACAATCCTTTCCAACAAAGTACATGGTATTAGAGCTTGAGCTACACATAAATAGGGCAATACACAATGTTGTCACAAAATTGATGCTCCTATTCATTAAGCACTAAATGCCACGACAAAAATGACAAACCATAGCTACCATAGGAAAAGAGACAGAGAGAGAGAGTAGAGACATCATCACCAAGGAAATTGCTACCATGATGCTTTTAACAAAGAATGTCACACTAGTCTAATCTATATTCTATATATAAAACTTCTCTTTTTCTTGTAATTCTAGAGTGTCACGTTTTTTTTTCTGTTAATAATTCTAGAATACCACATCATTATTACTTCTTAAAAATAAAAAATTACAAGTAAATAAATTAAAATAAATAAATAAATAGAACTTAAAAAATAGATTTTAATCAAATTATTTTTTATACAGTAATAACTTTTCATCCTTTCACCAAATAATTAAACAATTTTTTAACTACAAAACTGCATTTAACACTTACATAGCAGTAGTAGATTTTAACAATTATTGCAATTAAATGAAAAATTAGTGGTTTTTCAACATTCATTCATTTTGAAAAGCTTCGATCTTCCTATTATGTTGGTTGTGGAGGATATTGCATATGGGTTTTGAAATCCTTGGGGTGCTTTCTTTATTGTGAGTTTTAAGCCATAAGGTTAATATAATGGAGTTTGAGACCCTTGAAATGTCTTATTTATGGTGGACTTTATGCCATCCCAATCCTTCATCTATAGGTAGTTACATTCTCAAAACTTCAAAACATACAAAAGAAAATCAAGTTTTTCTTGCATATCTTCTCATATTTTATAGGCTTGCATTGTCGAAAGAGTTTTAACACTGTTCTTATCCTTGGCTTCTATGATTTGAGTGCTACATTCACAAAAGATAAACCATTGTATCATACGAGAGATATACTAAAAAGGCATTAGCACTACTTTAGGGCCCTAAATCCCTTAAGAACATAAAATCTTTTGAGCCTCGATTTAACAAATTTAGATTCTATATGTATATATTGTTGTATTTCTGTTTCTATATTAATATTATTCAGTTTCATTTCACTTTAGTTTCTACAATTCCAGTATATGTCAATCTTAGTTTTCCAACAACAATAGTACCAAATTGCCAATTAATTGTTAACTAGTAACTGATTAAGATAAGATTTGTTTGTGAAATAAAAAAAAAAAAAGGAATTCACAACTACATTTAACGTTTGATATAAAAAATAGAAAGAAGCCGTACAAAGCATAGTATATTGTCACGCTTGTTAAAACAAATGATTAGGGGAGAAGGGTGCATATAATCTAGTGTATCAAAACCATGTTATATTTTATTTATGATAGTGCATGGTTGTCATGGAAGAAAGATGGTACCAAAGGAGAAGCCGAAACTAGGATAACATTAGAGTATGCTAAATACTATCAAAGGCAGGAAAAGTGTTATTGTTGGGTAGTGTTGTGCTTGATAAAAGAGATTGTGATTTGCACCTTGTAGGAGACGAAGCAATTGCACCACGAAAAACATGAACTTAACATCAGGGAAGCCAAAGTTTTTTGCTAAGAAAGATTTGTCAAACATAGCTAACAATGAAGTAGTGAAAAGACAACTGAACGCATATGGTGTTATTGTGCAAGTTGGACCGAAAGATCTTATTGAAGTTATTGATCTAATGATTTGTGATTAGGTGCGATGTGTAACTAGTGGAATTCGTGAATTCAAGTACTTCAAATTGTTGGATCTTGAAGATGATCCAACATTTTGTACTTACAGAAGGATTTTTAGATATCTTGAAATCCAAATTTAAGACAATTTCACCAAGTTTTATCTAGACGTTAAGGTATAGAATTCTGAAGATGCTAATAGAGGGTTTAGCACTTGAAATTTGTTGCCAAAGGAGAAAGTTGTTAGGTATGGCTCGAATTCCAAGTCATATTAATATTAGGAAAAAAGAAGACCAATAAGAACAGAAGTACTTTAGGATATAGGATTCCAAACCCAAATAGGATTAGTATTATTCTATAAATAGGATATTCTACCATTGAGTTTAGGTGTAACACACAAGGTAGATGTACCAAACTTGGTCATAGAGAAATTATTCCTTTTGAGTATTAGAGAAGTCACTTCGTGGATGTAGGTTATATTGAACCACATTAAAATCTTGCATTTTATCTTTTTTTTTTGCTACATATATATGTGTAAATTTGCTTTAATGTACTACGTATCTATGTACACTATCCTTCCAATAATTATATAACACTAATCCCAAATATCAAGAGTGTCACAAAGTAAAAATCGCTTTTAAATGTGTGAAGTATCACTTGTAGCATATACTACTATAAGCTAATTAAATGGTATAAAACAATTGAATATTGTTGAACTTTTGCATAGTATATGTGGGGTGTATAGAAACAAATGTTTGTATAAATCTAAGTCATTTTCTTGTATCAAGATTCAAGAACATTTTTAAGGACGATGATAATAGTGA
This sequence comes from Cordia subcordata, assembly GCA_028554755.1. Lineage (NCBI taxonomy): Eukaryota > Viridiplantae > Streptophyta > Magnoliopsida > Boraginales > Cordiaceae > Cordia > Cordia subcordata. Next base: position 7,813,909 of record JAPTOF010000010.1, on the reverse strand, counting down.
GAGAAAACAAACATACCTTCAATTCGCCTTTGTATCATGGACTTCCTTTGAAGAAGCTCCCAACTTTCTTCTGGACTTAGAAGTCGTGGTTCATAGAGGAAACCACTTGGCTCAATGTGTGTAGCAACTTCTTTTTTCCGAGATGTAAGCATTAATTTGCTGCCTTTCTCACTAATTGGAAAGGCATATTTTATGCATTCCCAAGCATCTATTGACCAAATGTCATCAAGGACAATTAGGCTTTTGTGATTTTGTTGGAACTCAAAAAGTTGTCTGACTAGTTCCTCATCTCTCCAGTTTTCAGCCAACTTTCTCTTCTCAGGCATGAGTTTAACAGTGATCCCCAGTAAGAGATTCCTTGTCTGCCATTGTTGTGAAATAGAGACCCAAGAAAATCCACTGAAATGACGCTTCACATCTGGATGGTGATACACTTTTTTGGCCAAAGTGGTCTTTCCCAGACCTCCCATTCCAATTATTGAAACTACTCTATAATTTTCGCCAGTAAGTTGTTTTGCCAGCTCCTCAACCTGACTTTCTATCCCAACAAGATCCCCTTGATCAATAATATGGGAATAAGTACGTCGTATCTCTTGTTGCCTAGAGGTTGATCCACCTTCGTTCTGCATGATAGTTGTGATGCCGTACTCCTGAAAACTTTTAGTAAGACCAGATATGTTGGCCCTAAGGGATTGAATATCTGACCCAACTTGGTGACGGACCCGACATTCATCTAAGAGAGAAACACACCTTCTGATGATTCTTGTAACTCCTCTTCCCTTACGCGATTGAATTTTGAATGCGTAATGTTCAAGCAAATTTTCAGCTTGGTAAGCAAGGTCTCTAGTTTGTGAAATGCATTCACGAAGGCTGTCTGTTTCATTTTGCCTTCTGTCAGCATCTTTCAAGAACGCTTGCAGTCGCTTTAACTCTGCCTGGAGTTGTCTTGCTTGGTCTTTTACCCCAAGTAGAAACTTCCCTTCATCAAGCAATAAATTGCCAAGAGTTTCTACCACAAAAGAGATGACAGGTTCAGCCATTTGGATATAATTATTTAATTAATTAGGTTGAATATTGTAATAGCAAAAGGAAGGCAAATATATATTTGATAGAAGTGTATTATGCACTAAGAGTCTATATATTTTGCAAGTACTACAATTAATGCTCAAGCTCTACTTGTATATATATCAATTAAGTTGTGAATTAAAATACAGAAGAATTGCTTGTGAATTTAACATGACTCATATAAGGTCATGAAGTAATCTACTTTACTTGGATTTCACACTGGGGAATAACTCTCTCTCTCTCTCTCTCTCTTCATTAATTTTATTTTTTTAATCAAAGTTCATGAATGAGGCAACCCCAGCTTCGTTAATTATCCCTTGCTTATGAAATGAAGAGCATCATAACTTTGGTTGAGCGGCATGATCATGTTCGCATGCAAAACTTGTTTATTATTAATCTCGGATCGGATTCTACTTGTTTACTGGAGCATCGACTCCTTATAAGCATCGAATATTGTAGTGGTGGGACGCAGCAGCACAAGGATTTTGTTAACCAAATAAATAAATAAATCAATATTCTCTCTAAAAGCTTGAGCTTTTTCATGAGATAGTAATTCTAATATGGTATCAAACCCTGAAAGTCAAACGGCACAGGTTCGATCCTTACTGTTACTCATTTAGAAATATTAAATTGTCTATGTCCAAACACTAAATAAATTACGTTACACGTGAAAAGGCGTGTTAACACGATAAGTAAATAAACCAATATCCTCTCTAAAAGCTTCATGTTAACACAATAAATAAATAAATCAACGCCGGGTAACACAAATAGATTCTTTCCCTTTCCTTTTTCTTGTTTTTCATGGAATGCTATGCAGTCACACACAACTTAACCAAAAAATGAAGAGAATAAATGAAATTACGAAAATACATACACACAATACATAGAAATATTGGCTGTTTAAAAGTTTGGTCTTGTTCCCTTGCTTTTCTTTTAACCTGGGCTCATCTCTCTTGTGCAAGTCAGGGGTTATGCTCCAGTGCGTGTGTGCCTATATATATTCAAACAGTGGACGATCTAGGATATATATATATATATATATATATATATATATCAATTAAGTTGTGAACTAAAATAAGAAGAATAAAACTTTGCTTGCGAACTTAACATGACTTATACAAGGTCATGAAGTAATCTACTTTACTTGGATTTGATGCTAGGGAATAATTCTCTCTCTCTCTCTCTCTCCCTCTCTCTCTTCATTAGTTTTTTTAATCAAAGCCCACGAATAAGGCAACCCTAGCTTAATTAATTATCCCTTGCTTCCGAAATGAAGAGCGTCACAACTTTGCTTGAGGACGTGATGTTTGCATCCGTAACTTTTGTTTATTAATCCCACATAGGATTCTATTTATTTGGCTTTTGGGATGAAAAGAATATGCAATGTTGGGGTACGCAGCAATACGTGGATTCTTTTCTTTTGTTTTCTTTTCCTTTTTTTGGTTTTTTGTGAAAAGTTATGTAGTCACAGATCGATCAAAAAATATTTTCTTTCAAATTTAAGTTCTGGACTATATTATTTAAGTTATGTGATAATGTCTCGCTTACTTCAATTGAGAAAAAAAAATTAAAAATATATACAATCAAATAGATTCCTTGTTTTTTGGTTCATAGAAATTGTTTAAAAATTATTCTCGAAACACATTTGCCAAATACATTTTTTAAAATTTTTTTCTAAAAACAATTTCAAAAACTTATTTAAAAACTTAATTTCTTTTTAAAAATAAGTTGAAGGAAACTAATACCTTCCAAGTAGAGGTAAACATTCGGTTTTTAACCGAATCGAACAAACCGAACTAAACAAAATTTTTTTTTCAATTTTGAAAACTGAACTGAACAGAATCGGATTGTCTAAAAACCAAATAAGTCGAAACTGAAATATATTTTGGTCTATGCAGTTCGGTTTGAATAAAATCGAAATTGACCAATAAATTTAAAAAAAGAAAATAAAAATGGATAAATTGTTGCAAGAAAAATACAATAAACCTAAACTAATCACTCTTATTCATTAAATATATCATAAATAATATATAATGAAGCATAATTATATAAATAAATCCTAATAAATAATATATAAATCCTAATTAATGTACAAAATATTAAATATTTTTAATATATAAAAATATAATTCAGTTAATTAGTTCGGTCTATTCAGTCATTTTACATGCTAACCGAACCAAACTAAATAGATCAAATAATCAAATCGAATAGACCGAGCTCAATTCTGTTCGATTCAGTTTTCAGTTCGGTTTGATTTTTTATCACCCCTACTTCCAAGAGCGTTCCTGAGGACGTACAACTGTTCCGGATACCATGTCGGGTGGTCCTCTTTATTGACGATGATTTGTTATAGTTATTGATTGGGCTGAAAAGTTCACGTCCTTCTTATAATTTTTGTAGGAATATTAGAATAATAGAATTTCCCCTTCAGGGGGAGAAGATATGGGGCTTGGGGGTGTTTAATTTTGGAGTTGATGAAAAATTACTTTTGTTCTCTTATCCCCTTGCTTCTGAAATGAGTGGCTTAGCTCTTTGCTCCAATGTGACTTCTGAATTTCTTCATGTTACACTCAGACAGCTTGGAAATTATTGTCTTAGTCCTTCATGGGACCGGCCGTGTTGAAAAGTGTTGCACGCAAGCGCGTTTTATTTCTCTCTTTTGCGTGTGCTTATATATATGTCTCTTTTTGTTAGACAAGATATTTTATTTTATCTCGAAGGAAAAAAAAAAAAGAATTTTATAGAGACAAACTTCAAACAAACAAGAAAAAGATATACAAGGCTCAAATTTTCAAATACTGTACAAAAAATCATTCTTCATAGTGTGCTTATTTATACACTTTGCGCTAATTCTATACTTAATTTCTTTTTAAAAAGTTGAGGGAAACTGATACCTTCCAAGAGTGTTCCTGAACAACTATTCCTGCTGCCATGTGGGGTGGTGCTCTTTATTGACGGTGATTGGTCATAGTTATTGATTGGGTTGAAAAGCTCACGTCCTTCTTATAATTTTTGTCAGCAAGAAGATTAGAATAATAGAATTTCCCCTTCAAATTTTTCATCAACTCCAAAATTAAACACCCCCAAGCCCCATATTTTCTCTCCCTGAAAACTGATAATAATAAATAAATATAACAATATTCTCTTCATAAGTTTAAAATTTTAGATTAGGTTATTGTATTAGAGCCTAAAAACCAAACATTCTCGGACTTAAAACTCTTAGACAAGACTCAAAAATAAACCCTACCTGTATATTGGAGTTCATATTAAAATAATGAATAGATGTGCCAGTATTTTCCTACAAGTGAGAGGACATATTACAACAATAAATAAATAAATGTGTTTTGGTTTTCAGAAAGATAAACAACATCCTAACTCCTTACACTTTGCTAGGTGTATGTTGTTCCCCTATATTTTCAAAATTAGTTAACTGTTGTAAAATAACTACAAAAGAAAAAAAAACATATAAAGATAGAAAATTGAATTATATTGAATTCTCTTTGAATCATTTTTTGCTACCTCAGTGCATTTGCTTCACCCAACTTCTCCTATTTAGAGGTAAAAAAATGACACAATGCATTAAATGGAAGGTGGCTAAGACAACTTCATTTTTAACGTTACATCCCATTTTATCAGATGTTGCATGGCTTTGTCAGGTGCAATCTTGAGCATGCATTTTGTTTTCAACATTTGCATGCTATTTTTTACTTTTATGAATGTACATTTCACAACACTCCCTATTGGACATTCATCACAAGAATATATTTCGTTAAAACTTTACTAAAAAAAATCCAACGCGACAAAAATGCTTAATGAAAGAACAAGAGTATAATATTCTTATTATGTGCTTCATGCTGCCTCATTAAGAACCTTGCTAGGAAAACCCAGTGGGACAAAACCTAGGCTAAGGGAAAAAAAGTACAGCGCGTATAATTCTCCCCCTCATGAAGACAATCAAGATAAATCTCTGAGTCATCGTATAATAATCTTGTATACCAATTTCTCCAATTTTGTTGTAGGTAATGCCTTTGTAAACAAGTCGGTTAAATTTTTCACTTGAGCAAATTTAGCAAATATCAATCTCATCTTTCTTTTGGAATTCATGCGTAAAGAAGAACGTTGGTGAAATATGTTTAGTTCTGTCACCCTTGATATAGCCTCCTTTAACTTGAGCAATGCAAGTAGTATTATCTTCATACAATATAGTTGGTTCTCTTTTGCTAGTTGAAATGTTGCATCTTCCTTCAATATGTTGAGTTAAAGATCTCAGCCATATACATTCTCGGTTCGCCTCATGTACTACAAGTATTTCAGCATGATTGTAGGAAGTGGCAGCAATAGTTTGTTTTGTTGAGCACTAAGAAATAGCTGTACCACCATATGTAAAGAGATATCCAATTTGGGATCTTCTTTTATGTGGGTCAGATAAATACCCATTATCTACATACCCAAATAATTTAGGTTGTGCAATATAATAAGCCCAAATCAAATGTCCCGCGAAGATAACGAAATATCTGTTTGATACTGGCCCAATGTCTTTGTGTCAGTGTAACGTTAAATCTTGCTAATAGATTTATAGAAAACGCAATATCTGGACATGTATTGTTAGCAAGATACATCAATACACCAATTGCACTAAGATATGTTACTTCAGGGCCAAGTATTTCTTTGTTATCTTCTCAAGAACAGATATTAAGAGATCGGACAACCATTGGGTTACTCAATGGATGAGCTTCATCCACATTGAATCTTTTCAAAACTTTTCCAGTGTAAATCTTTTGGTGGACTAAAATTCCACTTGGCAAATATTCAATTTGTAGGCCGAGACAAAATTTAGTTTTGTCTAAATCTTGCATCTCAAATTCTTTACATAAATATGCAACTACTGCTGTAAGCTCTTCAATAGTCCTTATGATGTTTAAATCATCAATATATACAACAATAATGACAAACCTATTTTTTGGTTTCTTGATAAAAACACATGGACTTATAGGACTATTAACATATTCTTTTTTTAGAAGGTATGTACTCAGACAATTGTACGACATACATCCAGATTGTTTGAATCCATTCAAGGATCTTTGCAATTTAATGGAATACATTTTTCGAGGATTTGAGTTATATGTTTTAGGCATATTCAATCCTTAAGGGACTTTCATATGAACATCACTATTAAGTGACCCATATAAATATGTTATCATTACATCCATAAGATACATATGAAGTCCTTCACAAATTTTTAGGCTAATTAAATATCTAAATATAATTGCGCCCACTACAGGAGAATATGTCTCATTATAATCAATTCCAGGCCTTTGTGAAAAACCTTGTGCTACAAGTTATGCCTTATATCTCACAATTTCATTATTTTCATTTCATTTTCGCACGAATACCTACTTGTAGCCTACAGGCCTTACATTTTTAGGTATTTGGACTATAGGTCCAAAAACTTTACGTTTTACAAGAGAATTTAATTAAACCTCCATTGCGTCTTTTCATTTAGACCAATAATTTTTATGTTGACATTTTTTAACGGATTTTGGTTCATAATCCTTGCTAATTTTAATATGTTTGATTGTTAGTTGACATTTTTTAACGGATTTTGATTAATAATCCGCGCTAATTTTAATATGTTTGATTGTTAGTTAATGTAGGCCACTTTTAACTAATTTCACTCTCAAAAGTTTAAGTCACGTTTTCGAAAGCTGAAAAAGGATATTTTCGCTCATGTCACCACTCATTGCCCTGATCACTATACAATTATAATATTATTCAATCAATCTTACTAGACATCAACCTTATATCTTCACTAATTCATTTTATCAGAGGAGAAAAAATCATTTCCTTAGCATTTGGATCTCAGTAAGTAGAATGACTAATATTAATGAACTAACAATTTACAACCTGTTTGGCTGAGCTTATTTTGGGGCTTATGAGCCCCAAGAGTAAAAAGTTACAAAGACAAATAGGCTCTTAGTCTTTCTTTGCCCATGGAGCAATTATTATTTACATTGACCTAATTATTGGAAACTGTCTTATTTCTTGTGTTCTCTTATCCCCTTGCTTCTGAAATGAGTGGCTCAGCTTGGAAATTATTGTCTTTGTCCTTCATGGGACCAGCCTTGTTGGAAACTGTTGCACACAAGCGCATTTTCTTTCTCTTATTTGCGTGCGTGTGTTTATATTTATATCCTTTTCTGTTGGACAAGTAAGTTACTTTATTTTATCTCCGAAAAAAAAAAAAAAAAAACTTTATAGAGACAAACATCAAACAAACAAGTAAAAGATATACAGGGCTCAAATTTCCAAATGCTGGACAAAAAATCATTCTTCATTGTGTGCTTATTTTTACGCTTTGAGCTAATTCTATACTTAATTTCTTTTTAAAAATAAGTTGAAGGAAACTGATACCTTCTAAGAGCGTTCCTGAACAAGTACAATTGTTCTAACTGCCATGTGGGTTGGTCCTTTTTATTGACAATGATTTGTCATAGTTATTGATTGGGCTGAAAAGTTCACCTCCTTATAATTTTTGTTGACAGGAAGATTAGAATAATAGAATTTCCCCTTCAAAATTTTCATCGACTCCAAAATTAAACACCCCCAAGCCCCATATCTTCTCTTCCTGAAAACTGATAATAGTAAATAAATATAACAATATTTTCTCCATAAATTTAAAATTTTAGATTAGGTGGTCATTCTGTTATAGTATTAAAGTCTAAAAATCAAACAGTTTTAAACTGGAAACTCACCAACAAAGCTCAAAAACAAACCTCGCCTGCATATGGGAGGTCATTTTAAAATAATAAATAAATGTACCAGTGTTTTCCTACATGTGAGAGGACATATTGCGACAATAAATAAATAAATGTGTTTTGGTTTTCAGAAGGATAAACAACATAATAACTCCTTATAATTTGTTAGGTGTATGTTGTTCCGCTATATTTTCAAACTTAGTTAACAACATTATTAAGCTTTTCAAACCAAAAGCAAACTAAGTCCTTCTGTCATGTTTTTAATCAAAAGTAACAGCACATGTTGTCAAGTCGATACCAACGTGATAAAAATGCATTTTCTCTTATAAAAGCTAAGGGATAAATAGCACTTAGTCCACAAAAAAAGGCGATACAAATGCATTTTTTCTTTAAAAAAAAAGGGCATCATAATATTTGACATGTCTTATGTACAAGGTTGATGGTTTAAATTGATACTAATCTGCCGGGCTATTGCAACCTTCCTTTACCCTCTTAATATATATAATTCGACCTCCCTTTATCTCTTAATATGGATGATTTAACTTGAGATCTTTTCACTGAAAATCTGCTAGATGGCTAAATAAATGCTTAACAAATTCCTTTGTTCCTGTTTCCCCGCTATAATTGGAGCCATCTCACCTAAAGGACTGATAAAGTTGGACTTGAAGAAAAGAAAAGAGAAAGGATTATGGAAGTAAAGAGAAGAGTGAGAACTCATTAGTAAGTTGCATAGAAGCCAGGTTCTTTTTATATGAATTGGGGAAAATAGTCGATAGAGCAGCAATTGTCTAGCAGTTCAGCACTCACCTGAGATATATTTCTAAATAAGTTTACACACAAATAGAATTCATCTTGAGGTAATATGGATAGATATACACTACATGGATGGTTTTAAGGATTTCATTCTGGATCCTGGTAATTTTCCTGTGGACAAGATGGAAAGGTTTGTTAATATGCTTCACCAGAATGGTCAAAAATATGTACTCATCTTGGACCCTGGTGATCTTTTATATGCTTACTTTACATTTGTTGATGGACTTCTCTTTCCTGATCCAAATCATATCTTAAAAAGAGGCCTAGTCAACAGAATATAATGCCCACAACTTATATGGATTACTAGAATCCAGAGCTACAAACCATGCCTTAGTCAACATGACTGGTAAAAGGCCATTTTTACTTTCCAGATCAACTTTTTTGGGCTCTGGAAAATATACAGCACATTGGACTGGAGATAATGATGCAAAATGGAATGACTTGGCATCCTCTATCCCTAGCATCCTGAATTTTGGATTGTTTGGTATTCCAATGGTTGAAGCAGATATATGTGGCTTTTCTGGCAACACTACTGAAGAGCTTTCTTGCCATTTGATTCAAGTAATACCACCAGATACTGTTAAACACTATAAAAAGTCTCCAAGTAAACTAGATAATTCATCAACCCACTTAAAGAATGACACTTTCACTTTTTCAATGGTGTTTTTATTATCTAAAGCGATAAACTAGAAAACCTTTTCACCTCTGTTTGCATTTACCTTAGCTCCCTCAATTATTAGCATTTGATTTTTGAAACTTTTCCTCCTTTTCTTATAATAAAATAATTGAATTTAAGTGATTTTAAGACTTGAGGATGGGAAATAAAGAAAACTCAATATATTCCTCTTCTGATGGAAACATGGAAATATAACAAAAAAGACAATGAAGTGATAATCGAATCAGAGGGTGGAAATGATGGATTTGCTCTCAATCAGAAATAGATTATAGAAAAATTACACTTTTAGGCTTGAGACACACTGGAAGATTCAAGGGCCATAAGCTAATTACAAATGAAGCAGAAAGCCATCTTAGCTCAGGCATAAAAGCAAATGTTACAGTTGATGCAGAATTTGCTATTGTAGAAATTTCAGGGATGTCACTTCTTATTGGAAAGAAGTTCAGATTAGAGCTAGATTTCAGTTTTTAGGGAAACGATTCAGAACCAGAAATGTTAAAGCCTCATGCAATTGCATTGCTAAATAAAAGCATCATAAACTAAGAGAGTGGAATTGATCCCATGGATGTCTTGGATAATGGATGAATAGCATTTGCATCGAGTGCTTCTTTTGGAATTACTTTGGACACAATCAACTGAAATTATTAAGCAAATTGTACTGTTTTCGTACTTTTTCTGGATTTTCCTGTTCTAAAATCATTTATATGGTATCCCTAGGCTTATCTTTACATCCAGGCTTTCTTTGTAGAACAGACTCCATCAGAAAATCAATCTCTGTAGTCGAATGGATCATGTGCACTATGTAATCTGACGATGAAAGAGAGGAACCGTCTCTCCTTTGAGTGCTTCATTGACAAAAGGCTATGGTAATCAGGACTGATAATGTCTGAAACCTCGCCCTATTGCTACAAATGTAGTAGTGTGACAAAATGGTCGAATGGATATGACAAAGGAAACAACTTTCCAGCACTAGTCTCGTGGTTAAGAAGCCTGGACCGAAGAACATCTATTTGAGCTACTTAGGACTACAAAGGGCTTGTTTGGATTTCTTTTTCTTTTTAAAGTGTTTTTTTCTATAAATTTTTGAAAAGGTATTGAGAAGTTAAGATTTTTTTACTTTTGAAAAAAGTTGAATTTGAGTTTTTTCAGAGTTTTATGTTTTTTAGAAAGCAAAGTCAAGTGCTTGTTGCAAAACGAACGTGCTTTTTTTGAAAAAAAAGGAAAAGTATCTTTTCATGAAAGAAGTCGATTCAATCTGCCTAATTAAAGACTAGTCAAGCTAAAGCGCATAGAGATATTATCAACTTACTAAGCCTTCTTAGCAGTGTCCTCTACCTCTCCCCTTTTCGTCCTAATGAAGGTAGAGATTTTCTTAAAAACTGTAAACAGAGGTCTCGATAGATCTACAAGTAACCATGAAGAGATCCTATCTTTGACAACCTGAACTCTATCGAATGTTTGTCATGTAATACTCAGAATAATTTCATTCTCCAAAACCAAAGTACATCCTATTTAGAAATATTATTATTTAGATGATTTTTTTAAGTTGTTAAACACTAACTAAAAATAATAAATACCTCTCTATATTTGAAAACCTTTGATGAACTAGTTATTTAATTTGGTATCACAACTTAAGAATATTAAGAGGTAATGAGTTCAAGTCTTGCTATCACCATTTGTCAACCTACATCCACGTGTAGGGTTTAAATAAAAATAGAGACCACTAGTTTCCGAGTTACAAGACTAACATGGTTGTCTTCTATTGCCATGACGCTAATTTTTAGAGTTGAGATATTGGTCTGGACACTAAAAGTTATACTAGTAAAAAGTTTAAGCTTTAGGATGCTAATTGAAGGAAATCTATACAAACAATGGTTTTTGTTACTTGACATGGTAACTAGGCTCCAGTTTAGAGGGACAAATTTTTTCTTTTCTTAATGGACCCATAATTGTTTTTTAAATGTTTCTAAGGATATCTCCTAGCAAGATAGGAGGATGATGAGGAATTTGGTCGAGCATAAAAAGGGTTCTAAGTGAGAACTCCTAACCTAGAGAATGGAACTAGGTATATTTTTCCTACAAAGTATCATTTTCAACCATTTGCTGATCATCAAAACAATCTTTTTCTGGATCACATAAGTGATTATTAATGTGCATGATATCATAGTATTGCAAATAACCATTGAACCTGTCCTGTGTCCACACTCCACACTACACAAATATAACTACACACACAAACACAATCACTAGGAGTATGCAAATTGCAATAAAGTCCTGTAGCAATTGGAGGACATGTGAGATCATCTTCTAAGATGTCAAGTTCAAGAACTTTGCTGTGAAATCTTCATGGACTGCCATGATCAATTCTTCTCGGGGTGGCTAGGCAAATGACATTTCATTCTTTGGCTAATTGCTACCTGCATGTGTGAACGATCTGATCCAATATTCAGCAAGAAATAAGAAACATCTTATTCTCAATTTCCGTTGGACAAATAATAAGGTGCTAGGCAAACTTTCTGAAATTAACTAAGTATCCAATTCAATGTCATTATTGATCACTATCATTCCAAGGCATTGTAATAGTGAAAATCAACAAGATTTTAATGGCCAGATAAACGGAATAAAGAAAAGAGAGCTTAAGAGGAAACATCATTTAATTTCAATAGATTCTGATTAGTTTTTGGTATTCCTTGCAATTAGCGAAAGATTATGAAATAACTTGACCATTGAAGTTACTGATAATAAATCAAGTGACTATAATATTGAACACTATGAGTGAGATCAATCAAGGCTACAGTGACAAACAAATTCTAACAGGGAAAGAACAAGTAAAGAACACCAAGAAATAAGATGGTGTAGGGTGAATCATAAAGGAATGCACTTTTTTCTGCAGCAATGAGATTGGCTTAAAAGGTCACAGCTTATACAGAGAAGACTGAAACAAGAGCAACAACCATCAAGCGTTTGGTAAGTAGGGAAAGAAACTACACTAGTCCATGCCATGATGCTAATTTAATTTTTGGAGTTGAGATGTTGACTTGGTCGGTTGTTAACAGTAGCAGCAACCATCAATCATTTCATAAACCGGAAAAAGAAATAACTTTGGTCCATGCCACGATGCTAATTTTTGGAGTTGAGATGTTGGTCTGGCAAACAAAAGATATACTAGTGAGAGGTTTAGGCTTTAGGATGCTAACTGAAGGAAATTTATGATATTGCTACTTGAGATAGGAACTCAAATCCCGTTTAGCAGCATTTAAATGTTTTTCTATGGACTCGCATTTGCTTTCATGCTTCTAAGAAACATCTCCTAACAAAATGGATTAGGTTGAAAAATGTGGAAAAGTATAAAATGATTTCGAAATGGGAATTGCCACTACGAGAAATTGGAATTCAGTATCATTTTCAACCATTGGTCATGTCATCAAAGCAAACAATCTTGTTTGGATCACACAAGTGATTATTAACATACATTTGATATTATATTAATGCAAGTCCCTGTTGATAGAATTCTTAGCCGAAAGGGAAATGATCACTTTGTCTAGGTAATTGAACTTTAATAAATATTCTGTTGCTAGGAAGAAGGTCAGTTTTATATTAAAAAATCATTTTATGCTACATGTAATTTCGATCTTTGTCTACTTCCCATTAAGCTCGATCTAACAATGGTATGTAGACCCTTGCCTTGGGAAGCAAATGTTGATATTCCTACTTCTCTATTGGCTTTGTTTGGCAGGTATTTAAGCGATCCTACAAGTAAGTGATTTCTATTTTCATAGACATCATCTGTTAGCGTCCCACGATCTATCCCATTTCTATGTAAAACAACGAAACCTGGCTTAGGTCTAGACTACACAATTAAACCTACACATTAGAGCAGAAATACAAAAAGGAATAAGCAAATTGCTTTACCGCTCTAAGATGTCAAGTTCAAGAGCTTTGTCCTGAGATCTTCTTTGACAGTAATCAAGATTAATTATGCTATGATCAATTTTGTTTGGATGGCCAGGCATGTGTCAATAATGTGAGTACCCAATATTTAGCAGGAAAAAGAAACATCTCACAGTGAATTTCTGTTGGATAAATAACAAAGTAGTGCGCAAACCTGTTTTTCTACCGAATTCAACATTGGTATTATTCATTATTTTCCAATGCATTGCCGTATGGGAACTAAACAAGTTTTAAATGACCAGACAAAAGGACAAAGGAATAACATAAGAGGAAACATCATTTGATCTGATTAAGCTTTTTCTTTTTCTTTTTTGGTCATTCTGATTTCTTTGGTATTATGATTATTGTCCCAATTAGCTACCGGGTCATGGATTAACTAGTTCATTGAAACTACTTAAGACAATAAACAACTATGAACGAGATAAATGAAAGCTATTGCCATAGACAAATTCTAACAAGCAAGGATCATGAAGATATAAATAAGGCGGTGTAGGCTGAAGCAAACCTTAATTGACCAGCAAAGCAAACTACTTTTCATTAAATAGCTCAAATTTGCAATAGCAGAACGTCATTAGCAATAGCTTCAAGGTTGACATCAAAGAAACTGAACACTCGTTGTGTGGTCCTTTTCTCAGCAGTCAAACAAAAATACTCGAATACAATTTCCATAGGCGACAAAAAAAACTGGTTAAAAGATGCCACTACTACATGTAGATACTAATTTTTTATGCCAAAAGCCAAAGAGAGAGGAAGGAGGGGGTGGGATTGAACAAGCAGAACAATGCCTTCTCCCTTGAGTTTTTTGTGACTGATTCAGACGCTATTGGGCTAATTTGTTATATTACCCAAAATTTTCAAAAAGTCATTGTAGCCCGAGTCACCAAGTTGCTTTAAGGCATTTGATCAAACATTTTATATGCTTCACCAACAAGAGTAACTTACAAGTATGTATATATATATATATATATATATAAAAAATACATCAAACGTACGTCACAGCTCATTAAAGAAACAAAAAAGACAGTTAGAGAGCAGAGAGAAGCAACAAAAAACCAGACAGAACTAATTAAATGTAATTCCTCCTGTGACAAACAAGCAAACAAGATCTCGTAAATTCATGAAACGAAAAGATTGCAAATTGAAATTGTCTCGTGTGAGGGGTTTATAGGGAATGTCTAGTAAGGAAATTATTAACTAGTACCTGATCACCAATGGCCTTTTAGAGATCGCATTGTGTATGTCACCAATCCGTGATAATGATGGAAGGCACCTGACTGATTATGTCGAAATCGTCTCCTTCTTGACCCTCCTCATCCATAACTTTCATCCTCTTCTCGAATTCATCTATTTTCAATTCTTCGAGGGTACTGATGAATCTCAACCCACTAGGAATCATCCTCAATTCTCTACATTCCTTGATTGTGAGAGTAGAAAGCTTAGGCATGGCTCCTTCTTCTATCCTCCAATTCTTCAAGTGTGGAAGACGCCAAAGAATAAGAGATTTGAGTTGGGGAAAATCGGTTGCATGGCAAATCATTTCTTCCCCCATTAAGGAGTGATATGCTAGAGAGAGACGTCTCAGGTTGCGAAGCTTCTCCAGTGTCCTCATTGGGTCTTCCTCCATTTTAGTCTCATCTAATTCCAATTCATGGAGATTTGGCAAGAAACAAGGTTCATACTCTGGTAATTTACTTATTCTCCCAAATTTTATGGACAAATGAGTAAGACGATCACAGGAGAACACCTCTCTAAGCAAGGTTGATCCCTTCTCTGAACCAAAATCACAACACCCAATTTCAAGGGACAAGAATCTCAAGTAGTTTAACTTATTCTTTACTCCCTTAATGAATTCTTCCACATCCTCTAACTTGTCCCAAACAGATGCTGTTAAAGACCGAAGATTGGTCAAAGTCGATAGGTCTTTAACATCAGTACATCTACTATTGAAGTTTTCTAGTATCTCCAGATTGTGCAAGCCATCCAGTGTAACTTCGCCATTTACCCTATTAGGAAGGTACAGGTGTTTCAGCCGTTTTAATCTCCATATAACATTTGGTATACTCTCAAACCACATTCTACCATGTAAAGCAAGAGTTTGCAAATGTTCGAGCTTGCCTATGGATGACGGAATAATAAATTCATAGTCTTCACCCCACAACCCCAAGTATCTCAAGTGGATACATTTACCTATTGCTGAGGGAACAACAATGGCCGACTTGCCTTTGCATTCAATAATTAAGACTCTTAGCATCTTGAAATCAGTCATTACAAACTTCATTATCTCTTCGATACGGTTAGCGTGTCCAGAACAACTAGTAAATGATCTAAGGTGTTGAGACGCTCCTCTTATAAGGAGAACATAACCTGTATCATCCTCATCCTCACCCACATCATCCAAATAAATGGCAAGCCTGTGGGTTCTAGTTAAGAAAGAAGAATCCACAAGCTCCGTGTCGTTTCTAGCTCGATAATTGATTAGCTGAAGGAAGTTTTCCTCTTTTGCTTTAAGCAAGCACAATTCTCTCATGAGGTCATGAAGTCGACATGATTTGAACCTTCTAAGTGAAGGCATCTCTTCCTCCATTTCAACAAAAACCATACACCTTTCTGCTAATTCTCCTAAATAATGTTCTGCGATATCCATCATTGTCTCCTCTCCAATCTTATCATCCATCGATATCATGCCTTCAGCTATCCAAATTTGATATAATGATTCTGTTTTTATCTCAACATCTTCCGAATATTTGCTCAAGTAAAGAAAACAGGGTTTCAATTGGTATGGCAAGTCGTTGTAACTTAACTTGAGTATACTCTGTACTGTTCCTTGATCTTCTTCATTGTTGCTCCTCTTCCCAAAGCATGATTCAACATTTTTGTGAACTTTTTTCCATTCTACTAAACCCTGTCTCTTTGCGAGAATACCTCCTAAAGCAATTATAGCCAATGGAAGACCTTCGCAACGTTGAACCATATCTTTTCCTAATTTTTCCATTTCTTGAATTTGGTCACAATCTACAATTAAAATACAAGATAAGAACCATCTATTAGACATACAGTGTAAGAAGTTTGATATGTCAAGCCAATTAGACTAATCAAACTACACTTTTAACCAAAAAAAAAAAAAAGAAAATCATATAAATTCCTAATATTATGGAAAATAAAAGGGGGAAATTAATGCTCATGCTACTATTTTTACTCTTGCTTATTTTCTTATAGTTAACACATTCTTTAAAATAATTATAATATAATATATATCTAAAAGAGTATATATTAGCATTTTTTATATGATATGTTCACAAGATATACATTTATCATGGTGGTTGTAATACTAGTAGTGATATATTCTCTTATAAAACTAACAAAAGTAATATTATGCATCACTTTCAAAGGTTCTGTATTTGATTATAATAAAAAAGTTAACGGTGGCAATATTTACTTAATACAAAGGATTATCTCACACATTACATTTACGGTAATTTCTTTGCCCTTTTCGTTGCGTATTATATGGCAATCAAGATCAAATCCTTGCTAATGACCAATAAAACAATGGGTGAGAGGAGCTATGTCACCCGACCTATCAGATTTTCACCTATTGTTAATTAATTCAGTTTTCTCAATGTGTTCTTTGATAATTAGAATTTGTTTATTAAAGATTAAACTACATGATTCTATACATTTTTAATAAAGCATTTTCATTTTGCACCATTGATTTATGGGCATAGTAACATGCTTAATATTAGCCACTTAACCATTTGTCAAACACCACTAAAATTGCTAAAGCAAGTGATAAAATTTGGTGACAAAAAAAAAATATTGATCTCTATTTAAAAATTGATTAGCAACCAAAAAATTTAGTCTCTACTTAGAGACCACCAATTGATGAAGAAAAAACTTTCTTAATAAAGTTTTTTTTCTTAATTTTTTTAATAGGATTCAAAATATTAATCGCTTGCCACCTACAAAATGTGGTGTTGTCTCTTAATGGAGATGACACGAACCATCTCTAGAGCCAGTGTCA
The DNA here is from genome assembly GCA_028554755.1 of Cordia subcordata. NCBI lineage: Eukaryota > Viridiplantae > Streptophyta > Magnoliopsida > Boraginales > Cordiaceae > Cordia > Cordia subcordata. Next base: position 7,796,631 of record JAPTOF010000010.1, on the reverse strand, counting down.
TGTCAAATTCTTTTTATATATACATAATAATTATTGACATCGTTGTTATTTCTATTTCTATTTTTACTGTTAAATTTGTATTTGCTGGGCATGTTTAAATATAATGGGATCAACTTGTCTTTCCAAAAAAATTTTCAGTATTTTATTTGAAATGAATATCTCGAGATTTTCTTCTTCGAATATAAGATCTTCTATTCATGAACCCACACATAAAGAATCCCATATTTCACAATTTATTTTAATTAAAAAAATTAACTTGTGATTATTTTTGAGCGAAATGTTTAAATATTTTTATTTGAGGTTTCAAAAGTTTTTTGAACCAAAGGAATGCATATTTTTCTAGAAATAATTGTTAAAAATTGAAATTTTTATTATCACATAATAATTATAAATTTTAAAAAAATATTTAAAATGAATTAATGACTAAGTTTCATTAATGAGAAGAAAAATATCTAATTAATACAATGGAAGATCCTTTTCCCTCTCCCTTGGCCGCCCCATTTGTGTGTGTATGTATGTATGTATATATATGGTACAATTCAAGAATAATAGAATTTTTTATTTATGTTTAGTTCCGAGCTTAGTGTATTGGAAAATCCTGAGAACGTCCATCATATTAGCCAAATCAAAAGGAAGAGAGTGAAAAATCCATCATGTTAGCAATCTTTTCGGACATTTGCTCCAAGATTTGAGCCATAAACTACATATTCTTGAACATTCTATTGTACTTATTGTTTAAGGCGTTAATGCGCACCCATTTCTATCATTAGATTCCTCTTGTATTTACTCTTTTGAGTATAAAAAGACATTCTAATGCAAGAGAAAGGACGCCCTTATTCCCTCCTCTCCTACAATTCCAGTATGGAATTGGGTAAGGGAGCACGTTAAAGGATAAAGGGGTTATAGGGAGGAAAAATTTTGTCCTGCCCCCTCCTCCTCCCACTATTCCCAAATAGGGAATACAGTAAGGGCCGTCCTTTAAGGGTTGGGGGAGGGGGGAATCAGGAGTAGAGTAAAGGATGTCCTTTAAGGTAAGGTGGGTCACAAGGGGGGAAAGGAAGTGTTAGGAACACTTCAAGGTTGCTTTATGTGGATTGAAGCCTTGTGTGTGTTGTTGTTGTTTTTTTTTTTTCTTTTTCTTTTTTGTGCTTTGTCAAATTTTGAAGAAATCACTTTTCTTAGCTGATTGTTGAAATCTTAAAGTGAAAGCTTTTGGTAGTGGACTAAGCTATCAAGAATGCGAACTACTATAAATCGACATTTAATGTTTCCTATATATATATATATATATATATATATATATATATATATATCCTATACTCTATTTACATTTTCGTGCTTTACATACTTTTGTTTGTGTTAATTTGAACGATTAGGGAGTGTAAAATGCTTTACGATTGATCAAAAAGTTCCTCTAATCTAATCCGCCCCCTCTTAGGTTATATTAGCCATTCACAAGGCAAAAAAGCTCCTTTCATACCCAAACTGACTCAAGAGTAAGTACGCTGATCTTTGTACACTAGAGTTGCTTTCAGCTTAGATAACGGGATATTAAAATTGAATTTCAGTAATAGTGAGAAAATAGGAAAAGGTGAGAAAACGAAGAAAGAAGAACGTCACTATAGAGATTTCGACCAAAACAATATACATTTGGTGAAAAACTGTAGTAATGATGGAAATAAGAAATGAATGAACACTCATTTTCTCAGTAGGGCTTCGCTTTTTGTGTTCATCCTAGAGAGTCTTCTTTTATTGTCATATCCTATTTGTGTGAAAAATTAGGAAAATTTTCTCTTTTTTTAATTATCTTTCTAATTAGGCATTTGGTTCGGGAAATGAAAAGTAATTCTCGGGGAAAATGGTGTAAAAACTGGTCGATATATCAAAAATATTCCTAGAAAAATTTTGAAGTATCCCAAGAATGTTAACTTATTATATTTGGTTTAAAACTAGCATTCTTGGGAATTTTGAGCCATTTTACAAAAATATCCCTAATTGATTGATTAATTAATTAATTTATTTATTTATTATTATTTCACTGTTTTTAATTTTAATCTTTAGCTAACTATTAATTAAATAATTAATTAACTAATTATTATTCATTTTTCATTATTATTTTTGACAGCTCAAGGAGCAAATTATCTCAAGGCCCAAAGTTCAAGGACCACTAGAAGAATTAACCCTAAAAATACTTAATCATAAAATTACATAAATTTCTTTAAAAATCTAAATATTAAAATTTTCATATTAATTAAAAATATATAAATTTTCAAAAATCATAAATTCCTATTCATCATAAAATTGCCTAAATTCCTTAAACTCTCTAATTGATCGTAAAATTAACTAACTTAAATTCCTAAATTCCTAAATTTCTTAGTTAGTTAAATTCCTAAATTCTTATTGTTGAACTTTTGCATAGTATACATGGGGTGAAACAAATGTTTGTATAGTCATTTTCTTTAAAAAGATTTAATAACATTTTTAACGATGAGACAATGAGAGAAAACATACATACCTTTAGTTTGCCTTTGTATGAGGGACTTCCTTTGAAGAAGCTCCCAACTTTCCCCTGGATTTAGAAGCTGTGGTTCATAGAGGAAACCACTTGGGTCAACATGTGCAGCAGTTTCTTTATTGCGAGTTGTAAGCAATACTTTGCTGCCTTTTTCACTAATTGGGAATGCATCTTTTATGCAATCCCAAGCATCTTTTGACCAAATGTCATCAAGTACTACCAGGCATTTTGTAACTTTTTGAAACTTAAAAAGTTCCCTAACTAACTCCTCATCTCTCCATTTTTCAATAGATTCCCTCTTCTCCGGCATAAATTTAGTGATAATCCCTTGCAAGAGATCTCTTTTCTCCCATTTCTGTGAAACACAAGTCCACGAAAATCCACCAAAATGATGCCTTACATTTGGACAGTGATACATTTCTCTGGCCAAAGTGGTCTTACCAAGACCTCCCATTCCAGATATAGAAACTACTCTATAGTTTTCTCCAATAAGTTGTTTTGCCAGCATCTCCACTTGACCTTTTACTCCAACAAGATCCTCTTTAACAGCAACATGGGAATAAGTACGTCTTAACTGTTGTTGCCTAGAGCTCGAGCCACCTTCTTCCTCCGTGATTGCTCGTATGCCCAATTTGTCAAAACGTTCAGTAAGATTGGATATCTGAGCCTCGAGGGACTCGATATCTGAGCCAACTTGGTGACGGATCAAGCATTCATCCAAGAGACAAACACACCTCTTGATGATTCTTGTAACCCCTCTTCCCTCGCGTGATTGTACGTTGAACGCGTAATGTTCAAGCAAATTTTCAGCTTGGTAAGCAAGGTCTCTAGTTTGTGAAATCCATACAGAAAGCTCATCATTTTCATACTGTCTTCTGTCAGCATTTTTTAGGAACCCTTGCAATCGTTCCAGCTCTCGGTGAAGCTGTTGTGCTTGCTCTCCTACTCCAGACAGAAACTTTCCTTCTTCTTTCAACAGATTGCTAATTCTGTCCACAACAATAGACATGACAGCTTCTGCCATCTCGACTTAAATTGAATGCTGAATGCTGTGAAGAAAAATTAAGGGAAAATATTGTAAAGCCCCGAGAAAGAGAATCCAACGCTCTTTTGATTGATAGCTTTTGGCTTGGTTGTTTTTGTGCTCATTAAATAGTATTAGCAATTATTGTTTTAGTATATATATATATATATAAATTTTCTGAAAAATTTTCCTTACATACATACGTTTGCGTTAAATTATTATTACTTTACGCAAAGTGTTCTCTCTCTTCTGTTGTTTGCTTTAGAAAAGTACAAATATGAGTCTGCCATTTGTCATTTGCTTTGGAAATGGACGGCTTGAAATTATTCTCTCTCTTCTGTTATATGCGTTAGAAAAGTACGGATAGAAAAGACTAATAATAATTTGTCCTCAGAATACACGTTCCAAGGCAATAATTGGTCTGCATTAGTGGAAAATTCTAACGAAAGTCCGGGAAGTTCAAAATGTCCTAATCATTTTGTGACACGTGAAATTTTAGAATAAAATTTTATTTTTCATGTTTTAATTTTTTTCGGATTAACCATAATAGCCCCAAAAGCCAATCAGGTTATAACAGCTGGTGAAGTGATAGTTATACTTGCAATGTAACTCGTTGTTGTGTCTGTCATATGAGGTTGCTGTTTTCAATGCCCAAAATTTTACACCACAGATCTGTGATAATATGTGTGTACATATATACAAACACGTTGCAATAAAAAAATCTGTCATTAATCAAATTAATTATAAAATCCAAACTAATGTAATTAATTTAATTACAACTATTCAATTGAATATAAATTTATAAATTTGTACGAATATTTTTAAGTTGAATGAACTAATAATGATATACACTTGAATCTTATAATTTTTTTAAATGAAGCGAAAAATTTCTAACTCTATATATAAAAGAAACTTTAATATAAAATCACACTTAATTTTTATTATATTAAACACTTGATTAGTTCTAATATATTATTAAATTATTTATGCAACTTAACTTCTTAACTACAATGACAATAATGATTATTTTAAAGATAATGTTAATAAAAATAATAACATTGTTCATTTGTTATTATTTTTTATAATAATAATGATGATGATGATGATGATGATGATAGTGATACTAATAATAATCATTAATTATATCACTACTATTAATACTAGTAGCAGAAATAACACCACTATCATTACCACTATTACTATCACCACGACTACACTAATATTACTACTACTACCAAGAATAACAACAACAACAACAATAGCTATTATTATTGTTGTTTGTTTTGTTTTAACAACAATGACTATAAAAATAATATTACAAGAATAAAATCTCACGTGTATTATTTGTTGTTGTTTATTTATGATTATTTTTATTATAATGATAATAATTATTATAAATAACACTACTTCTAGAATGAATAACACTACTACCATTACTACTACTACTATTAGAATGAATAATACTACTAGTACTACTGGTGCTACTGCTACTGCTGCTGCTGCTACTAATAATAATAATAATAATAATAATAGCAGTGATAATAGTAAAAATCATAAATTATACTAGTACTATTACTAATATTAGTACTATTATTATAATAAATAATAATATTACTAGTAATAGAACAACAAACAACAACAATAATAATAACAACAAAAGGAATAATACTTATTGTAATAATACTAGAAATTAATATATAATATTATAATAATAAAATTTTCTATTTATTATCTGTTTTTATGTATTTAGGATTAATTTTATTATAATAGCAATTATGACAATGATATATTAGTAATAATCATAGACTGTTCTATTACTACTATTACTTATAATAATAGTAATAGTAACAACAACAACAATAATAACAACAACAACAATAATAATAATAACAATGATGATACTAACTTAAGTCATAATTTTTATCTCAATAACACTTTAATTAGTTGAGCCTACTGATAATAGAAATTAATTCATTAATCTCTAGCACTACTATACTAGCTTATTTGATTGTGTTCTTATTACTAACTTAGTTCTTTATTCTATCACCTAACCACAATTATCTTAATTGATTTTAATCATGTTATCTAACTAAAAAACTTAATTGATTAGTTTGATAACTCTATTACACTGAACTTAATTGTCTCTATTATATCATAAAATTTATTTTATAATATTCATTCTAATTTCATAATCTATAATCTAACCGCAATTGTGAAATATATAGAATCTGACCACAATTAGGTAAATTGATTCTAACCATGTAACTTAACTAATTAATATATCATCTAGTTAGTCTCAATTTGATTAGTTTTAATTATTTTAAGTTGCTTTTAAAATATCTAGTCATATTAACCTAGTTGATTGAGTGATTTTATTAGCTTAATTCATTGAATGTTTAGTGATTTTAATATTTCAATTTTTAACATATGGTCCCATATCACTTATTCTAATTTCAACAATATTAAGAACTAATATTACTAAAATAGTAATAAATAAATCATAATTTAATTTTTATATCTTAACCTTGATTATAAATACTGAATAATTTACAAAAAATATTAATACTATATAAATATTAACAAAATTACATATATACACAATATTTAACCTAATTCTTATCCCACCTTCCTCTAGTCCTTACTAGTGCTGCCCCTCCCCTCCCCCAACAACTACCCTTTTTCACCCGTCCACCCTTACCATTCACACCTCATTTTCTCTTTTGTAGAAGATCACATCCCATCGACCACGAAGCATCCCATCAATAACAATTAGTGAGTAGTGGTTTCGTCGCCCTTCCCGCCATCCAGTGAGTAGCCTTCTCAACACGTATTCGCCATGACCACACTTCCTCGCCCCTCCACTTAGCAAGACACTCTTCCCGAAGCTCTTCATCAATTTTTTTAATATAATTTTGTGTTATTTTTAGTTTTCTAGATAGATTTTGATGTGTAAAGAAAACTTCTTGATGTTAAATCTGGTGTTGACTGGCAGATTGAGGACGATAACTTTATATATTTGTTTTTCAAAATTTAAAATTTTCTTTTGTTTTGATTTTTCATTTTTTTCTCCATTTGTTCAATTTTTTGTTCTTATTTTCGGTGTATCTTTTTTTTTCAAAATTTTTAATTTCATTTTTCTTTTTCTGTTATTGGATTTGATTTGAATTTCACATAATATTTTTATTTTTGTATTGTTGTAAGAATTTTTTTGTGGTGTTTAAGAGATCTAGTGTTACTTTGGGGATGACAGAATTTGTAGATTTAGGCACTCTTCATTTTTTTTTAAATTTCAATTTTCTCTTTTTTCTATGATATTAGTTTTCCTTGTTTTTAATTTTTTGTTTTTATTTTTCTTTCTTTCTTGAGAATTTTTATTTTTTTTGCCTTTTTTAATCAAATTCAGTAGTTATTGGGTTTATTGGACATAATTGAGAATGGCATCTTAAAGACTGCAATTTAGATTTCAAGTTCATGTCATTTATATATTTTGAAATGAATTAATTTTTTTAGAATAATAAATTAAATTATTAATCAAGAAAAATTTTAAAAACAACTCAGAAAGGAAAGGAAGAGTACGAGAGAGGGAGAGAGAGAGAGACAGAGCAGACAACATGTTAGAAAAGCTCAAAAGATCTGTGGCGAAACAGTAGAAATGCTTTGGAGTTCACAACACTCCAAGAAGGGTAATTTAGTCATTTTAACTTAAATAAAAAATTAGTAGATGTTTTGAAGCATGTTTCGACTAGTAAAGCAGTCATTTCGCTTTCAGGCATCTCTGCACATTGAAGAATGGATAATTTTGTCTTCCTTATTTTTGTCGCATGTCACATAATCATGATTTTCTTTTTCCTTTCAAAAACATTTTTGCCATTTGTTTTATGAGAATATTACAAGTTAGTTTCTAAATTCTCCTATATTAAATTATGTATATGGTTGTCTATATCTAAATACATGTATATAGTAATATATTATAAATATACCTCATTTTTTAGAGTACTTTAAGAGGTGTTACATGTTATGGTTTAAAATGTTTCACGTGGTGTCAAATCAACAAGTTTTTATATTTGTAGCTTCTATGTTATGTACTTTATAAAATATTTATTATTATTTAATACTAGCAAATAAGAAAAACTATGTCAGAAGTCTCCACTATTTTCTTCTTCTTTATTTTTTATTTTCAAGACAAAACATCTAAATCTATTCTTATTATTTTTAAGAATCCATCAATGTAATCCCCATCATTGTTAAACGTTTAATAACAAATGACTAAAATGATATACTTGATTATCCTCTCTAATTTCAAATAATTATTAAATAAATTATGCAAGAATTCTCAAATTATTATTAGTGTTTGAATGTGAGAATATTACATTTATAATATGTTTTAGTAAAAATAAAAATACATAAAAATCATATTTATAGTTTAAAATAAAAATATAAAAAAATAATTCAATAAACTCACGCACTTTGGAGATCCAATGGGATGCCATGATAGTGTTTTACGAGTTTAGTACACCTCAACACGTCATTCTTTAGATAATGGGCCAACTGATTAAACATGGTTATTTATTACATCCAAAGTTATATTAAAATCTATAAGTCCAAAATATATTATCTGTACCATATATAATTTATACTATTTTTTATCTACATAAGATTATATAAGGTTAAACCTCAAGTGAGGTATGGAGCTCCTTGTGATGCTTTATAATTTTCTTTTCTTTTGTAGAATGGATGCTTCGTAAGTTTACATAAGAGATAATAGAAGTCAAATTGTATATTCTCGCAAATAGTATTGTACAAATTTAGTGAAAAAATTATTAATTTCAAATATAAGAAAATAAAAGATCATGATATCAATTGAACCATAAAACAAAGTTGACAAAATAATTGGGCCTGTGGTAAAATAAGGAGAATGAGAAAAAAGAAATACAAAATAAAAGATAACTAATTACCAATTCCAAATAAGGCCATAAGAAAATGATGAAATAATGGCTCAACAGGTCCTACAAAACAAATAAAAAGTATTTTATAGTTCATCATTTTACAACTAGATATGAAGCATTATATTGTAAGGAATCACTGAGATTTTATTATAAAAACCAATTGGTCAATATGAGGAATAACCAAAGACCGTATAAGGTGGTTTTAGATTTTATTATTATTATTATTATTTATTTGAGAGAAGTATATATCCCAACACCCTTTCACGTGTGATCCGAAAAAGCTAAAAACCAAGAATAGGTGCTTAAACAAGCTGAGAACCAAGAACAAGTGCTTAAACGAGCCAAAGAACAAAGACATGTCACATGGCATGACGCGAGAGACTAGACCAAGATTGACCCAACTCTAATACTATGTTAAGAATTACTGAGGATCCAGCATAAAAACTAATTAGTTAATATGATGAGTGCTCCAAGACCTTTATATGGTAGTCTTAGATTTTATTTTGTTTTATATGTGAGGAATGAATATTCCAACACGCATCCCATTTGTGACTCGAAATGCCAAGAATGGGATTAAGCTTAACAAGCCAATGCAGGAATCCTATGCCAAGAATAGGATTAAGTGGGATTAAGCTTAACGAGCCAAAGCAGGAATCCTACAAACCAATAGCCAGAAAATGGGGTTAAGTTCAACGAGCCAAAGCAGGAATTGTAATAGATCTTGAAATATTTATGAGAGATTGTTAGATTCAAATCATAGTTGTGAGAAAAATTAATTTGTTTGGATCTGCAATTTTTTAATTTTAATGCAAGTTGTCATTTTTATTTATTTGTAAATAGTAAATAAAAATTTAGTTAATAAATAGTTTTAATAGTTTTTATTAGTAATTTATCAAACTAGATTTAGAATTTATAATAAAAAACATATTGGAACTTGTGTATAACATGGGACTAAATTCTAGTTATTTACTATAAATGGTAGTGAAATGCATAAGGAATTGAATAATAACCTATATCAAGTAGATTAGGCTCTGATTTTTAGGTAATAAAAGTAATTCAAATGTCATGTACTTATATTTACTATAAATCATTACAAATTATGACTAGTATTTAATGAAAAGATATCCACAATTAGACATTGTAATGGTTAGATCAATGTCAAAAGTTTTAATTTTAAAAGACAGTTAAAATTCCATTACAAAATATTTATATACGGCAACAAATTTTTTTTTAAATTTCAAATTTAGCATTGCAATAAGTTCAAAATATTCTAGCACGGAGGCCTCATACTCATAACGTGTCATTTATTGCAATTTTATGGTTTTACAATATACAACTTCACTAATATTTTTAGCAGTCAATGATATTCCTAGATGATTGTAGCTATGGTATGTAAGTGAACAGTTGATGGCGAGGGTAGCCGTGGCCTATGTATGTAATTTACGTTCTCTTGAGACCTTAATGTTATGCATAGACGGCATTTTTTAAGATTGCCATCTATAATAAGAAAATTGCCTGTTATACCACTGTCAGCAACAACAGGTTGCTTTTGGCGGCGGTTAACAAATGTTGCCCATTCAAAATTAAAAATTCGAATAAAATTGTTTTGCAAAAATAAAAAATTAAAAAAAGAAAAGGAAATACATATCACTTTGGAATGCTGCACAGTGGTTCAAACTCCAAAATTCTTACACTATTTAGCACTATAATTGTATCATCTACCATTCAAACTAAGTACTAATTCATTAACTATAAGTATGCCAAATAACAATAAAGCTATACATTAAACAACTATTTATATGCATTTTTATTATTTAAAAAAACAAATTGAACCATTATAGACAATGATTTTTTTTATAACAGCCGCCTATATCTACATTTAGCAATGCTTTTCCTAGAAAACCACTGCATATATTGACATTCAATGACGATTAAAGAAAATTGCCTCTAGAAAATCACAGTCGATTATTAACTTTTTTTTTTAGTGGTAACTTTTGTTTAATTTCCAACAACTAAATCTCAAAGATTTGTTTTGTTTATGACTTATATATAGCAGTGTTGTAAGCATTGTGTTTTAACAGATTTGGTTCTCTTAGGCATGTGGAAGTCAATTACATTCCCAAGTGTCATTTTAATGAATTCTCACCATTTCAAACTTCTTAAAGTTGAGTATCATCTTCGTTCACTCTAAAACACATGGTTTCTCTTAGAATTTGATAAAATGGTCTACACAATTGGACTCGACACTTCAAAACCTTAAGAATACCTTTAGTCAACTTTGGTCAACACCTTTCAAAGTCAAATTCTTGATAAAAGTTAACAAAGTGCTAAAAAACACACTTTGGAGTAAAAATTTGTGAAAGGGAGCTCAAAAATAGAACTAGCAAGCCCCAAAAATGTCGAAAGTGCCCTCAATCAACTCTCTCTAGACATTGTAATAGATATTTAGATTGATTTTTTAGAAAATACTAAAGCTTTATAAAAAAAAATCTCAAAAAGCCCTATGTTAGATATTTTAAAAAAAAATTAAAACAATTACATAAAAATACTAACAAAATATTGATTGAAATGTTAGTTTTGTTTATGACGTAGTGATAGCGATGGAATTCTAATACGTTTCGTGAAATCTTCAAGAGGAAAGGAAGGGTAATGGCTCCAATCGCGGGCATTCAGAAATCTCTACAAACAGAGGTACAACTCTTCACTTGTCAGGCTTGAATGGGAATTGAAAGTTGAATATGAAGAAGTTCTGGCTCAAGAAGAGTTATTCTGGCATCAAAAGTCGAGACAAAAATGGATTAGCTCTGCAGATAAAAACACGAAATTTTACCATATGGCCACTGTCAATGAGAGAAGAAGATCAAAAGTGAAGGTTCTGAAAGCAGATAGCGAGGAATGGGTTTCGAATTCGAGCCAATATTCAGCAGCAGACTTCCCTCGTTCCTCAGCAGAGGACCTGAACCATCTTAAACGTCCTGTTTCTGAGGATGAGGTCCGGATAGCCCTCTTTCAAATGAACCCAACCAAAGCGCCAGGGCCCGATGGTTTCGCGACGGGTTTCTTTCGACATTGCCGGGAAATAGTGAAGGAACAGGTGTGTGCACTTGTCCAACAAGCCATCAGTCGTTGAATTTTCCCCTAGGATTTAAATGAGACGGCTATTGTCTTGATCCCAAAGTTGAGAATCCTGAGCATATTAAACAATTCAGGCCTATCAGTTTGTTAAATGTGCTGGGCGAGCTTATTACCAAAGTTTTGGTCAACCGAATTAGGCCTTTTCTACATGAATGGTGCAGGAAATTATCCAATCACATGAACAACAGAAGGGGAGGGAAAGGATATATGGCGATGAAAATTGACCTTGAAAAAGCTTATGATAAGTTGAGTTGGGGGTTTATAGAGGATACATTGTCACAAGTAGGGCTACCTTCAAATTGGATCTCTCTGATTATGTCTTCACGGTAATCGGCCTCTGTCAAGTTGTTATGGAATCGCGAACCCCTCAGGCCATTTACCCCCTCCAGAGGAATACGACAAGGAGACCCTTTATCACCTTGTGCATTTATTCTTTGTGTGGAAAGATTGACTCAGAAGATCACAAAGGCTGTAAGTGCAGGGACATAGAAGCCGGTGGAACTAAAAAGAGGTGGAACCAAACTGTACCATCTGTTATTTGCAGATGACGTGCTTCTTTTTGCTGAAGCATCTATTGACCAGGTTAAAGTCATTCAGGATATTCTGGGGGATTTTTGTCCAGAATCGGGGCAGTCTTTTAATGCAGCAAAATCTAGTATGGTGGTGTCCAAAAATGTCGAGCGAAACTCAGCGAATACTTTGAGTTACCAATGTGGTTTTCCTCTTACAGAAAATCTTGGTAAATATTTGGGTGTTCTGATGGCTCACGCCCGAGTTCACAAGGGCACTTCTAAGGACATCATCTCAAAAATGCAATCCAAATTATCCGGTTGGAAAAGGAATACACTCTCTTTTGCAGGCAGAGTTACTTTGACAAAGGCAGTCCTTGCAGCAGTACCTACTTATACCATGTACACATCACAATTACCGGTACAAAGTTGCAATGAGATTGATAAGACACAAAGAAATTTTATTTGGGGATCAACAGAAGACAAGCGCAAAATTCATTGGGTCGCTTGGGACAAGATTTGTTCGCCAAAGGAAGCTGGGGGTATAGGACTGCGTAAGGCTAGATGGACCAACATAGCTCTGTTGTCAAAATTGCCGGAAGACACTCCCCGAGCCAAACTTGCTATAGGTTAAGATACTCGTGGAATTGGAGTTTATTCCACGAGTATCTACCACAGGATCGTGTTTTGCGAATGGCAGGAACAAGAGTTATTAAGAAGGACTCGCAAGAAGATTTTTTCAGGTGGAACATGGAGTATAATTGGTCAGTTCACTGTTGCATCAGCCTTCAAGTTGACTAAAAACATCCCCAAAAATACGACCTTTGATTGGAATTACCTTTTGGAAAATAAAATGTCCACAAAGATGTCTGAACTTTGTGTGGCAATTATTTCACAAGACTGCCTTACCGAGTTCACTTGATGAATAGGGACGTGGGTAACAATATGATGTGGGTCGCTTGTAATGCCCATATGGAGGATGAGGAACATTTGTTCAGGAGCTGTCAGGAGGCCAGAGATATATGGGTTAACATGCAACGGAGGAGGAATCACCCAGTGTTTGGAAGCATGCCGTGGCAAGAATGGCTTAGTTTGAACATTAAGGATGAGCAGTGGAATGTGATCTTTGTTTTGACGTTGTGGTGGTTGTGGCGCTGGAGAAATGCAGAGGCTTTTGGGCATGATATATAAAGGAAGGATAATCATGCAATATGCTAGGGAAGTCAAAGAAACTTGGCAACCTCAAATGCCAGGAACACAACAACGGCGCAAGGAATGAAGTTTGTTTAGCTGGTCACCACCAAGAATGGGGAATAAACTCAATATTGATGGATATTCTAAGGGTAATCCGGGGCAAGCGGCAGTTGGGGGGGGCTTTTTAGAAATGCACAAGGGAAGTGGGGGGGGGGGGGGAACTTTTTAGAAATGCACAAGGGAAGTGGGTTGCAGGCTTTGCCATCAACTTGGGAATTGCATCTAATAATATGGCAGAAACAAGAGCTCTTTTAGAGGGTTTACGTTTTGCTTTGGGCATGGGTTTGGAGAAGTTTGAAGTTGAGTCCGACTCCCAATTATGGGTTCAATGGATGAATGATACCGAACTTCTACGCGTTATCGAAGAATGCAAAAATCTCGTTCTCGGCAATCCAAACTTTACTGTAAAGCAAATCTATTGTGAAGCTAACTCCAGCGCTAATTGAATGGCCATCTTCGGGTTAACTTTGCCTCTTGGAGTTCATTTTTTATATCAGCCTCTAGAGTTTTCAAAGTTTACATGGGGTGAAGATTTGCGAGGTATTACCTCCAATAAATTCATTATTTAATTACGATTTTGCCTCTCTTGTAAAAGAAAAATGATAGCGACCCCATTTGTTGGAAGAGTTTTTTTCTTCGTCATTTCTAATTTGATAGAACTCAAATACAAGTGTAATATGATTTGAGATTCCTCGCTAAAAGAAAAAAAAAAAAAAAAAAACCCACTTTTTGAAACCGATTTAAAAGATAAGCCAAAATAATCATTCAAATATGCCCGCCAAGCGCTTGAAGAATTTGCACACACAAGATGGAAGCATGGGACTTGACTTTCACCGACCAAGACCTTCTAACCATCGACGCCATTTGTGAATCCGCCACCACTACCACCACCACCACCACCACCACCTCTTCTTCTCCTCCCTCTCATCCAATCAACACTCCCCACTTGTCCACCTCTTCCGACCAAGTCTCTCGCCTGAAATCTCGCCGCCGATTGCCCGATTCCCTCTTCATTTTCCAACAACAAATCTCCGGCTCATCCTCTCTCTCGCCTTGCCGTAAAAGATATCGCTCCCAAGGTAAAACATTTTCCTTTTTCCTTTCTTTTTTCTCCATTTAAAAGAGAAATGCTATATATCGTCGTTACTTTAGGGTGCATTGGATGTTCTAGATCTTGTCATTACGGTGAAGCGTTATCGCCGCGATGTAAATCTTTATTTTGTGACGAAAAAGTAAACAGGACAGTCTGGTGTTTGAAACTCTCATTGTTTTTAGGCAAAAGTTGGGTCCATTTTACAAGTGGCCTGACAGTTTTAGTGTTGTGATGAAAAGTGAAATTTATACATTTTTTTTTTCATTTTTTTAATGATTTTTACAATTTTTGCTGAAAGGTTCCATCTTTTAGTCTGAGGCAGTGAATTTACTCAGTTATGTTAATTTGAACGAATTAAGGTACAACATTAGATTGCACGTGGTACATCACCTGCTGGATTGTACGTTGCGCTCAAAAGGCTGTACCTTTCGTACGCTGGGGGAGGAGGAGTTTGATGTTATCTTAAGCTTGAAAAGGTTGTATCATTTTCCTTCCAATTAGTAGAAACTCTCTTGGCAAATTGAATTTTCAAATGGGTATAATCTTTAGCAAGAGTTTTCCATGTTAATATTAGCTTTATAAGTCTCAATGCTTAACTGAATTGAATTGAATTTTTTTTCCTTTTCCAATTTACAAGTTACCGTATTTGCCATTTTTATTTGAATTTTGACCTTTTGTTTTATGTTTTTTATCTTTTTATTAGCTAATTTGGAGATGAGATTCCCGGAATTAGCATTTAGGGGTCAAATCAGCTATAGCAGGACAACCGATGAGGTGGAGAAAGCTGCAGAGGAGCTTTTATATTTTGTTGAAGCTGAGAGAAGAAAGAACGAGGGTCAGGTTGTTCTTGGATTTGACATTGAGTGGAGACCTACTTTTAAAAGAGGTTAACATAATAATTATGACTATTTATTTGCAATTTCATTCATGGTAATTGCTTCAGTTACAAATTTGTTAGGTGGTTCATTATACATGTGGACTATTATTTTCTTCATTCTCGATATTACTGCAAATGAAGCTTTTGTTAATGTTGTCTGAATTTTGGATAGAGTGGTCTGACTTACTAGCTAGGGAGACTTTTACATAGTATGCCAAACACTGTGAGATTGCCTGAATTTGGAATCTCGAAATGAAATTGTGATAGTGCAACTAATATTTTTCCTAGTCCTAGAATTGGTAAAGCGGGAGCATTGGTGCAGTGGTAAAATTGTTGCCTTGTGACCTGAAGGTTATAGGTTTGAGTTGTGAAAGCAGGCTCTTGCAGAAAGGCAAGGGTGCAACAATAGACCCCAAACTACCCTGAACAGATGGCTTAGCTGGAGCTTCATGTACTTCGTTACCCTCTCCATCCTAGCAAGTCTTGATGCTTGGAGGTCCGGATTTATGGGTTTGGGTAGCAAAGTTATGTCCACTGATCATGAACAAGTCTTGTGATTATTTGCTTATGCTGCTGCTTCTGATTTTGGTTTCTGGAGTTCTCAAATTGTTTAGAGTATCATATTTTGTAAAATCATCATTTTAGAGATTGGACAGCAAACAGAAAGCAGGAAAATGTAGCATCTTCATCTTTTGAGAGAATGGAAAATGAGTGAGAGTAGGAAAGTTGTTTGGACAATTCCAAGGATTATTACGTGAAAACAAACAAGTACAAACTAGGAAAAGTCAAAATAACTATAGGAAAGTTTAAGAGTTTGCTAACTCTTACATATTGTTAAATTCTTTACACGAAATTTTCATATTAGCAGTGATTTATCTGCTTGTAGGTTTTTGGTTTTGCCTTTACTAGTGGTCCCTTGTCCACCTATTTTGGCAAGAAAAGCAGAGCTTGTATGTTTCTGCATCTTTTTCCTTTTTCAATATTCTATTTATGATTTAGAAGTGGGGGAAAACGCAGAGAAAGGTCTAGAAAGATAGAGAGGGTGGAGAAGAAGGAAGAAGAAAGCAAATGGTTGACATAAGAAAATGAAACAAGGGAAAGTCTATCTTTGCCTGGAGGAGGAGATTTGGAGCAGAAAAACTGCAAATTATGGCTTCAAGAGCAGTTCTCTGATGGAGAATCAATGGAGGAAAATAGGTGAGGGTTTGAAAGAAGAACCTAGCTCTTTCATACCATAAAGTGAAACGAGAGGAGAAAATTTGAGAGAGGAACATTTTCTGTTATTCATTAACTGAATGAGCTTTACAGATATTTATAGAGTTCATTACAATGCTCTGCTTAGTTGGCATAACTAAGTAACTGATAGGTATTATGCTAAGCTCACAGTCTGTGATATATTACATCATAACAAAACCTGTACAAGCTATTTACTAACACTGCATAAGCTATCTCTTATCGTTAAGCAACTTATGGAAGGTGTTTAAAACTTTTGTATCAATTGTCTTTGATATGCTAAGGGGAAAGAGCCAACTTGAATTAAGATTGAAGCTAGATGATTACTCCTAAATCATAAATAATGCTACGGAAAAGTACTTCTAAATTACTGATATTGCATCTGATTGTATCCCAAAGAGTTGATCATGCACTGAAAGCTTGTTGGTTGGCGAACGAGGGAAGAGAATGGAGAAGTTGTTGAGTTGTATAATTAAGACTAGATGGAAATTCATGATCAGCGACCTCTCAACATTCTAGCTTTTGGATTGATAGCTTGATGTGAAGCAAGATATTCAAAAAGGTCCCCAAAATTCTCAATCTCTCTTTTCAGTGTTGGGGAATAATAAGAGAAGGAACCAAGATTGGAAGATTGAAAACAATCAGTCATTGACAATCATTAACAGGCACTGACGGTATTCTTTCAGTAATTAGGCTTAGGAGGATATCCGGAACCATATGCTGCTGGGACTATAGTGCTTATTCATTTGCTAAAGTTAGTTTATAGAGTGCCAACTTATTACTATCGTGCCATGACTTCAACATTCACCAGTAATTCTGGGAAAGACAAGGTAAGCTAACCAATAAGGGAGTAAGAATGAAGCATGGATGGTTAATAAATCTTTGGTCAATCTAGAAGTGCTAGAAGAGAATACTTTAGATTAAAAGGCACAAAGATGTTTGGAAGTTCTGATGAATCATCTGGTGCTGAATGATTGGGAAAGAGCATTGAGGTTGACAACCCAGGATTCCTGTGAAGGATTTCTTATTCCATAGCTAGAGAGGTATATGGTGATGAAAGAGGTATTTACTTCAACAAAGTTTGAATTATCTAATGGTCTTTAGGGAGGCATTATGGTTTGCAAAAGACGAGTAAGGGAAGGGAAGAAGAAAGCTATTTGATTCTCATTTGCAATACTAGACTAAAGAAGAAGGGTCCTGAATTAACTCAAGGCCATATCAGCAGCATGAGAACAGTGCTAATGTTGCTTTTGACTTTCTCAGGGCCCCGGAGGAGAAGTGTGATCCAATTTAGTTTAAAATGAAAGTTCACCTTAGTTCTTCTCTCTTAGAGCTTTATATAGCTTGACAAGAAAGGGTTAGAACTATTGACTATGAATCATAGCCATTGAAGCCACTCTGTTGAGCCTTCTTGGTTGCTTGCCTAGCTTCCTTCTCTGAAGATGAACTCCCAACAATAGATTGTTGTTGAACCGGTTCCTATTTCATTTCGTGCTCTATATTATCAAGATCAGCTATAGAAGGAAGTAGGGACGCTAGCCGTTTGCCTGGTGTTTCAGGCTTAGTACTAATATTTTAGCTACAAGTCCAATGTAACAGAATGATATTTAGGGAGAGAAAAGTATTTTCCATTCAACTGATTCAGTTACAATGCCTGATATTTGGAGGCACTAGTTACAAGCAATCACTCAGCACTAACTAACTAACTAACTGACTGTGCTGAGCTGTCTGTCTACTTTAATGAGTTGACTTTTTGCTAGTGACTGACTATCTTATATACAATGGACAATTCATATTAATCAAATATACTTTAACACAACAAACTCTTGGTTAAAACCATTCTGGTTGTTTGGGCCCCACTAAGCAGAATTCTTAAGTGTCTACCTCTTCCTCTCTACCGTTAACTTCCTTCAAAGTATGCCTCGCCTCCCGTCTGTGGTGTATCATAGAGGTTTGTCTTTCTTCTTGATTCCTACAGATTGAATGTAACCCTGTTTATAGGGAGCAGTAGATTTTCCAAAAGGGGACACATGAAGCATCTTGCTTTACTTTTCTTGAAGGAACTAGGAGAATGATTGAAAGAAGTAAGAATTGGAGAATCAGGATCTCTTTATGACTTCTCTGTTTTAAATGGAGTTTAGAGAATGACGTCCACTTGAGGAAAGATGGAAGCCTTGATGGAAAGATAAAGAAAAATATGGATCAGAATGGTAGGATATAAGATTATTGAGATGAGTAGTAGGTGGAATCAGAATTGATAGCATAAGTAAAGAAGATCTGATGTTATTGAAGGTGGCAGAATAAAAATAAAACATTGCCATCCGTACAATGTGGTCAAAAAGCCAAGTATTCCTTTATTTATTTTCTCAGGAAGGAAAGACAATGTTGTAGAAACAGGTTGGGTTCTTTGCTAGATTTCCTTATCTCAAAATATCCTGCCACTGTGGTCAAGAAACATGGTTGATTCGTTTACTCATTATCCTTATACTCTGAAATCATTTTCTCACAAATATGAAGGGAGTAAGCAACAACATCAATTCAGAAGGTGACATGTGACTTGAAGGTTAAATAACTAGAATAGACCCCTCGCCTTGAAGTATTTTACAAGTATTTTAGGCACTATATAGGTTGACTAGTATTTTTCCCTTTTCATAGTTCTCATATCCGGTTTATTCATTAAATCAGATCTAGTATATTAGAGCCACCAGACTGTGAATTGTATTTATAGTGCAGTGACTCTTAATTATTGGTCTTTCTACACTTAATTGTAGTCAATACTTGAGTGTTGGTGTCTTTTGCTGATACCACCCTTGGCATACTATTAGATGGTTTTCTGCCAAGTTGTGATTACACTATTTGATGCTCTTCATACTTTATTTAGCTAGTTTTTCCTTTACACATGGCTGTCTTCCTTTCTGTTATCCCAATTGCCAAGTGAAGTCAATTTGGACAAATGGTCATCTAATTTTTCAGACACTTCACATGGAAAATCATGTGTCTGAGCTTATATCTTCTTCCATGAGGCCCTTTTAAGCAGATTTGCCAAAGGGGATAATATCCAGGGATCAAAGAGGGTCATGAATTTTCTGTTCAACTTTGATGGACTTGCCAGGGCAGCATATGTGGGAGTTCATCTAGGTGACAATGAGCTTAAGTTTTCTGATCAATTGTCCATAGCACCATTCTTCTGGCGGCTTTCTTGCTAGTTAGTTTACATAACTATATTACCTCGTTATGGGAAAGTATGGTTGATATAATCTTTTTATTAATTCACTAGGAGTTGCCCCTGGGAAGGCTGCAGTAATGCAGATATGTGCAGACATCAGTCATTGCTATGTGATGCATATTATTCACTCAGGAATTCCTCAGAAACTGCAATGTCTTCTCGAGGATCCCACACTGTTGAAGGTCCGTGATGTTGGGAATTTAGTAATATCTAATTTTTCATTTTAACAGAATTACAAATGTCAAGTATGTTATTGTGGAATTGCTTAAAGAATCTGACCAGAAAAAGAATTGCTTATAGAATTATATACGTCATGCACAGGTTGGAGTCTGCATTTTGAATGATGCATATAAAGTATTCCAGGACTACAATGTATCTGTAAAGAGTGTAGAAGATCTGTGTAATCTAGCCAACCAAAGGCTAGGTGGAACCCTGAAGAAATGGAGTCTAGCATCACTGGCTGAGGCACTCGTGTGCAAACAGGTTTCTTTTATAGCCCTCTTAGGAAGTTGTTATATCACCTCATATCAATAGTCCTTGTGTTAATTCATGTTTGAAAATGTTCTTCATTGACAGTCTCTGTTAACAAGAATGGACATTTTTACTAACGAGTTATTTACCTTACTATTTGACAATAAGCAAGTGTGAGAAAGCTGCTTTTTACGTCATGTTCAAGATTCATTATGGGGTTGAGGTCACTGTCATGACTAGAACACACATGGCTTGTAGCTTGTTACTGGAAAGAAGTTTGCTTGACTTCAGCTTATATCATGTGGATCCCCTTCTAAAGTTAATAAAGAGAACAAATGTTGATCTGCATCTCAAATCACATTTCTTTCCATGGGTTTTCAATTATTATCATTAGTTCAAATGTCGTCATATCTCTCTGACATGAAGAGTTGATGCAATTCAGTTATCGATGACAGACTTTGCTCCTTGTCACAGATATATTCTACAGAATGTTATCAAATTGACATTCTTTATTCTTTGTACTTTTACATTATCTTGCAAGTGATTCACAAAGTGATACTTTCTCCAAATCCTATATGATGCCTTAACTATTGGTGTCCTTATCACCTCATATCTACGGCTTTGTGTTCATTAATGTCCACATTGTCCTTAGCATGACCCATTAACAAGCATTTACATCTTTACCCATGAGCAATTAATCTTAATACTTAATGATCAAATGTTAAAAAAGCACCATGTTGTGTTACACTCAAGGTGCATTTTACAGTTAAGGTTGCTGTTTGCACTAGCACACACATGGCCTGTTGCTTGTCAGGAAAGAGTTTGTCTGTCTTGAGCCTATATCGTATGGATATACCTACGGAAAGTTAATGGAGAAAATATATGTTCAACTGTGTCTCAGATCACATTTCTTTCATGGGTGTGCAATTATTATTATTAGTTTAAATGTTGGAGCGTCTCTCGCATAAAGAGTTGATGCGGTTCAGTTAGAGATGAAAGGTTTTGCTACTTGTGCTAGACTATTCAACAGAATGTTACATTTTGAAGATTCCTGTTTTTTGGTTTTTTACTTCATCCCGTCCAGGTTTAACAGAGTAAACTTTATCGAAATCCTATGTAATGCCTTTCATATTGTGCTCCCATCCTTAATAAAACTTCTGGCTTGTCTTGATTCTAAGTTCAACTGACTGCTAAGGATAGTAATTGTTGTTAACAATACCTTTGGATTTGTCATGCACTAACACGCTAATGTTACTGATGGAGAACTTTTCACTATCTTGACTGCTGGAGCCATCTGCAACAAAATTTAGATCGCACTCCCACTATTTGTTTCCTGTACTCAAAGAATTTAATTTCATACTATCTATAAAGATCAAATGGTACCACAAGTACCGGCCAGTACCACAACAGACTGGTTAGCAGGGGAAGTACCATATGATACCAGCCAGAGTGTCTTTTCAAATATTTCTTTAGAAATTTGATATGACTAACATATTACATTTTCAGTTATATATAACTAACATATTTAGCTTGTTAGTTATAATTGGTTTATTTTATGAGCATGCTAAAATAGTATTCTTATGTCTGATATTATAATTGGTTTATTTTATGAGCATGCTAAAATAGTATTCTTATGTCCAATATCTATCTTGATTTTAATTGTGTTTTCAGATCTCTTCAATTGCATACTTTTAGTAGATGGATATTTTTCTTTTTGATTGTTACTAATTCTTATAGTTCATGTTCTGATCAGGAGATATTTTATGATTATTCTATGCTGCTTCAATTTGTTTATAATATAATATTATATGCATTTTTAAGACTTTAGGCCTTAAGCAAGAAACCCGACAAAAGTAACAAGATTTTACTGGTAGTGTTACGACTGTCTCAATGGAGAATTGGGTACTTTTTCAGTATGCTATTATAGCATGAACTTACCCTCTATGCCGATGACAACACAAATAACCCCAATTGATCAGCATGAAGGAAATATGGAATTGCTGGGAAGTATACTTGTCTCATTAAGCATCTGAAAAATGTCATTTGGTAGTCTAGTTGAGCCATCTAGTGAAGCCGTTGGAAGCTTATTTATCTGATTATTTTGTTCAAACTTCACGGTCCGCACTTGTCATTGGATAGAAAAAGAAAAATCAATGTAGTCCAGGGCTGATGCGACCACTGTGACCTCCGACTGATCCTGTTCTGAGGCTTGCGTATGCTGCTTCAGTTTATTCTTGATGAGATGGTAATAAACTTTCTTGGATTCTGCAGCTCCCTAAGCCTGACAAAATAAGACGGGGAAATTGGGAGGCATATATTCTGTCAAAGGAGCAACTTCAGTATGCTGCAACAGACGCCTTTGTTTCCTGGTACTTGTATCAGGTAGATTATAAACATCATCCTGCACCTCCAGATGTCCATCCTTTTCTGTTTTGTTATCCCCTTTGATGAAGAAGGCTTTCAGGTGCTTAAGAGACTTCCCGAAGCTGTTGATAACAAAAGTGAGGAAAAAGAGGGAGTAGAGCCACAGTGATCTTGCTGGTAGCAGCATCTAGTCTAGCTCCAAGTACAGCATAACTTAATTGGGCTCTCAGTCAACCCTCTTAACTGCTAACAAGTTAAGTTGAATATGAGCTCACCAAAAGTAACTACCTTAGTTGTCCATTGGTCCATCCAATCATCATGCCTGAGCTTATGTGGAAGCATTCTTATGATTAGTAAGCCAGTCCAACTTCATCACTCGGCGCTCCCACCAGTTAATCACCTTGTTATTGCTATCATCTTAATTAGAAGGTTGCTGTTGCGTTCCAGAATTACCAAGGAACCTTTATCCTTGCCGATTCCTTTGTAAAGGACCACTTTGCTGAATCAGCTCACTCTTCTATTTATATTGCAGTGGAGTTCCTATACTGCATTAGAGAGCTTGGTGTTCTGTTGTATTTGTTGAACTCTTCAGAGGTATATCGCCGGTTGAGGACAGAAGTTGATTTAACTAATTGATCAATGAAATTCGAAAAAAATCGTATTTATGTGCTTTGTATTAGGAGTATGTCAATTAATTAAGGAGATGTTCAAATGTTGCAGTTGTCATAGCCAGCCTCAAGGTGTTGAAAATTTGGAGGTGGAGATGTTCATTCTGTTAAATCTATGATATCTAACATTGTCTATTTATTTCTTATAATTTGGTGATAGAATTAAATTAATTTTCCAATGCAAGCTGCAGCTTAACAATTGATATATTGATGAAATGTTGTTTGCTTAATCAACTGTGTATAACATATAAACTACTCAACTTTAAAGAAGTATTCGTGTTTTTGTCTCATTGGAGTTTGTATTTAGTAACTGTAGATATGCACCTTTGGTAACACTTCATTTGAGTTTAAACCCTTGTCAAATATTAGTCCAGCCCTATATTATAGTCCTTGCAAACTTGTTTTTCCTATGAAAATATGTTTTTATGAAAAAGTAAATTTTTCCATACCTGGGTTAGCTTTTAAAAAAATTAAAATTTTCTAAAATATTTGAAATTAATTTTTCTTCTAAAAGTAATTATACCCAAATGGACAATTTCCTTCTTTTGTTTCCGAAGCAGAACTAGCCTGCCCTCTTTTTATACCTCTAAGAGAGTTCTCTTTGATTTGTTCGTACTATTTGTCATCGATCACTGTTGGGTTTACTGGTATTAATTATTAATTTGTTGTGGTAATACAAGGTTTAGAGGGTGTTTGGCTTTGCTTATTTGGTGCTTAGAAGCATTTAAATAGTAAAAAGTATGTGAGAAGGTAAATTTTTTTTAAAGTATTTATAAGCACCCAAAATAAGCAAAGCCAAACACCCTCTTAATGTGCAATTTCAAGAAAATGTTAAGATTTTTAACTAATAAATTGTCTAAAAGTCCATCAAGGAAATGTTTGTTATGATGTCGCGTGATGCGTTGGTTTCTTAACTCCATCAAGGAAATATAGAACCGTTCATGTTGCTGAGCTTCATCCTAGGGCTTTCTTAGTATAGCTTTTTGCACTAATCGAAAATTAATAGAAATTCCTGACACTTTCCACTTGAAATATGACTATATATATGCCGAATTTTCAACACTTCTCCACATGTTATTCCCGTATTGCATAAGTCCATTATTTTTTTTTGTCGATAAAACGGAATTTTTTCATTGATCGAAAACTAGCCAATTCCAGTAGAGTTAAAAATGAAACAAAGCATTAAAGAGTCGTTAAAAATTTTTAAAATCGATCAATTATAAGTCAACTCAACACGTGGCATAATAATTTCTTGTAAGCGGATATTATATTTGCTATACTTGAGATATTCAACATAATAATATATAAATATCAAGAACATAAATTGACTGCTATTTTACATGATAACACTAATAACATTCATTTCAATATTTATATGAAGAATTTTTACTCTGTTATACTTGATGCTTACTCATCAGGTAAAAGTCCATAATTGCACACATATGTTCGAGATAAACTGTCTTCACATTAAACCCTCTTTTTATTATTATTATTATTATTATTATTATTTTAAAAATGAACTTCGATCACACTTCTTTGACACTTGCACATATTAGTTTGCAGTGCTGATGCTATTCTTTCACTAATGTTATTGATCCATGTGTTGACGTCGAACTTTGTTGTTCCTCCTCACTATATACATACATATATATATATATATATATTTGATAACCTAGAAAAATATTTCCATTCATCTAACCCACAATACATAGATAGGATTAGTACTGACCCTAGCAGGCCCGACACACTTGCATCCTCGCTAAACATCTTGTTAGTGATCGCTATAGTTATTTATATTTGTACTACTAACTATTGTTCCTCATGCTATAATGTACTCTGAGGGTAAATTTACTTATAGGATATGGTTTTGCGTGCTCACCCTCTTCACCTTTTTTCCCTTGGAGACCATACCGAGTAGGTTAGAGGATTTTTGGGCTAGAATGATATATAAAGATCCAACTTACTTTAACTCATACTGTGATAAGTATTATAGCGGGAGAATTTTCATGTAATTAAAGTATTGACAATCTGCTTAGGTTGTGAAAATTTTGAATATTTTTTTGTGGCTTATTTATAATTGTCAGAGGGAGTTCTTAGCCTTGTAGGCTTAGGAAGTTTACATCTTTTTATGTATGCAACTGTTTCTTTCCTAGAATTGTGTTCACAAGTGTGGGAGGCGTAACAACATATATATAAAGGAGTTGGATAGCTCATAAAAATTATTATTATTATTTATTTGTTTCTTTGCATGATTTTCGAATGTTATATTTTAGAAGTTGAATTGTCATGACATTTCATATTTGGGACTCCCTCAAGCCCAGATAGAAGGGCTTGGCTATGAATAAGATGCCTTCCCAAAAGTACATCATATTATAGTGAAGAGGGGCTCTATTAAGAAAGCAAACAGCTACTTGGATCTCTAATTAGCAAAAACATATTCATTGGACCAAAAAAGAAAGAAAAAGCAAAGGCTGAAGAGAGATAAAGAAAAGAAGGACACTCTTTAGAACAATGAAAAATAAGAATCCTAAAAGATGCTAGAGAAATGTTAATGAAAACAGTGGAAACCAAACACAAGTTTTGGAGCATAAAACGTGGCTAAACAGACATCCAATAGTGGAAGAGGCGGAAGTGATAATCTTAACAACCACAAATAACCAAATTATTATTTAAGAAAATGGTCATATTCGAATATATAGAAAGTATGAAAGAAAATACCAACTAATTTTGTTCCTGTTGGAAATGCGAGATGTTGGAATGAAGAATAAACATAGAGAAAGATAACGATGGACACATAATTTAACGTGGTTAAGCTTTGTGCCTACATCTACAGATATATAAAAGAATTTTACTGCAAACACAACCAATACAGTACAACACGGAGAAGGGCCCGGGCTTGAGAGCCCTTGTCCATCGAGTCGTGTCCACAGCTAATACAATAGGATAAACTCCTATTTATAAAACAAAGAAAAGATAAATTGCTGTAGGAATAGGACTTTTAATTTGGCGAGAACTAGCATCCTTGTGACCCAAATCCCTAAGCCTAGTTAGAATACGAGTCATACCTTACACTTCCATTGCACAAACCTTCTAGGCTTGCATCATTTTAAAAGCTATTTTTTTTCTTTTTTTCCAATTCCATGAAGCAACTATTTATGAAAAAGAGTTAAAGAAAAGAAGAATCTCTATGTAAAGAAAAATGAAATAAGACAGAGAAACTCACAAAAAAATGAAATACTCAATTTATAGTTGAAATATTGCAGCATTTTATGTTACAATACTCAAGGTACATTTTACAATTAAGGTTGTAGTTTAAGATTTTGATATATAACTATAGAGTAAATAGCATATTACTCTTTTGGACTAAGGTAAAAGTGTACAACTGGTCCCTGGACTTGCAAAAATATTTGATCACCCTCTTTAACTTTTAAAAAGTAAGTTCATAATCCCCTTGTCGTTAGGTTTTCGTTTAATTTAACAGAGGGTGTAGAGTACATGTCTTTATTGAGAGTATGATTCTATTTTTTTACTTGAAAAAATGATTTTTGACCAAAATAACCTAATCACTTTCACTCTTTTTTCATGTTTTAGAAACACACCTCCATGAACTTCAATTACTTGTCGGAGTTGTTTCCGACCATTGGCATTGCTACTTTAAAAATTTTTCTCCCTTTGCCACGGTTCAAAAACCTACCCCTGATGAAGCAGCCATTGCCGAGAGACTCCAATCTGACTTCCCAATAAAATTCTCCGACCACGGAAGACCATAAATCGAAGCTCCGAATCAACGATCGGATTTTGCAAGACCAACAAATATGTGTCTAGTTTATGAATTAATGAACATGTTTCTTATTGCAATTCATCTCTTTTTTTATTTTTTATTTTTATCTATTTGCATAATAAACCAATAAATAATTCCCTTCAACAACAACCTTTAGAATTCTATCAAACACTTTCTAGAAATTAGTGTTCATGCTCCAATCCATTTGCCTGATAAATTTAGTTTTCTCCATAAGTGTTTCACCTTCAATTCCGTGGAGTTGAGGGTCTTTACTGAAGGTAATCAAGTTCCCCTTCTATGGCTCCTCACTTAGTTCTGAGATTAGTAGCTCCTTGCCATGGCCGCCACGGACAAAGCTTCGTTGTCCTTACCAACAGCCACTAAACGCAATACCAAAGCTACCAGTGCATTCCTCACGCCGGGGCGGTTCAAATGATAGCCTTGAATCAAAATATAAAAGCT
This sequence comes from Cordia subcordata, assembly GCA_028554755.1. Taxonomy (NCBI): domain Eukaryota; kingdom Viridiplantae; phylum Streptophyta; class Magnoliopsida; order Boraginales; family Cordiaceae; genus Cordia; species Cordia subcordata. The sequence goes on along the minus strand of JAPTOF010000010.1, from coordinate 7,769,073 downwards.
CCAAAGACTGCTTGCCATTAAACCCATGACCTCAATTTCAAGCTCATCTTGGCATCTCCTCCAGCCATGGCACGAGCCAACAAAACCACCACTCTACTTGTCTTTTTGCAGCAACTTGAAAGGTGCACTCATCGTTTGGCAAAGAATCCTCCGGTGACGACGCAAACTTTGTTCTGGCTTTATGACGATACCCTCCGTTACTCAGATCTATTTTTCATACCATGCTTCTTTTTCGCCATAAGAAGAATGCCAAAAAGGGGTGAAAAGAGTGAAGAAATAGAGAAGAAAGATAAGGAAGAAAGGTGAAGAAGAAGAGAAAAACGGGTGGTGCACTTGCACTGGCAAAGAAAAGGGGGAAGATAGCATTTTTTTTTTAAATTTAATTTTTCTTTTTGGATCAGAAACTCATTTTATGATAAGGGTATTGAAGTCATTTTATAAATTCCATTAAATTTTTTAACGCTATGATTAATGGGGCAATTGAACTTACTTTTTAAAATTTAAAGGATTGATAAGGTAATTTTGCAAGTTTAAGGACCAATTGTACAATTTTGCCTAAGTCCAGAGAGGTAATATACTATTTACTCTATAACTATATAACTAATATATCTATAATCTTGTTAGTTGTAATTGGTTTTTTTTATGCGCATGCCACTTTGATAATATATAGTATTCCTATGTCAAATATCCAACTTGATTTAGTTGTGTTTTACATGCATTATTATTTATTCGCATCTCTTCAATTGCATATTTTGAGTAGAGTGATATATTTTTCTTTTTGATTGTTACCTTGTTAGTTATAGTTAATTTAGGGCATGTTCATTCTGTTAAATATATATATATATATATATATTATCTAATATTGCCTATCTTATTTCTTATAGCTAGATGATAGGAGTTTAATCTGTTTTTCAATCGAAAAGCAACAGCTTCACAGTAGATAGATGTCAGGGTGTTTGGCTTTGCTTATTTGATATTTATAAGTACTTAAATAATAAAAAATATGTGAGAGAGTGTTTAAATAAGTGAAGCCAATTTAAGTGTTTATAAGCACCTAAAATAAGCAAAGCCAAACACCCTCTAATCAACTGTCTATAACATATAAGCTACTTGGCTTTAGAGAAGAGTTTGTGTTCAATACCTTTGTGATGGGACTATGCATTTTTTCTCATAGGAGGTTATGTAAGCGCTATCTTATAGTCCCAGCAAACATTTACTATTAGCTTCTTTTCTATGGCGAAATATATTCTTTTTTTTTTTATGAAAAAAGAATTTATTATTTTTGACATAGGTCTCAATTATCTTTCAAAGAAAAAGTTAAAACTCTTTTTGAAAATCTCAAATTAATTTTTCTTTCAAAAGAAAAAATTGGACACTTTTAGAAAGTGTATTATTTCCTTCCCTATTTTTACCTCTTTACAAGAGTTGTGTCAATTACTATGGTACTATAAGGTTCAACCTACAATTTCAAGAAAATGTAAGACTTAACTTCTAAATTCTGTCCAAAGTTTAGAGTATGTTTCTATGAATATTCTGTTGCAAATTATATGTGAAAAAGAAAATATGTGATCAGATGATAGGTTTTTCTTCCTTCTTTTTTTTTTTTTTTTAAGAGATGAAATCTTCTTAAGATATGGTGTCGTTTGATGTAGATTGATGCAATCCTTGGAAATTAATAGAAAATCCTAATACATTCAACTTGAAATATGATTATATGCCGAATTTTAGACACTTTTCGACAAATAAGTGTTTATTCTTTTCAAAAATCTTGAAAATCAACAACCATAGGTCAGCTGTACACATGACATGATCATTTCTCGTGAAGTGATATATATTTTTTCTCTTAGTGATACCCACATGCTTTTTGATCCTTAAGGCAACATATTCAAAAAAAAAAAAAAAGAATAGACAGTGGTTCTTTAAAAAGTGCCACAAATATGATTAATTAATGAGTTTATAGTTTAATTGTAGATGATGTGATCTGAGTTGTACAGTTGCATGAGGTTCAGTATTTGAACAATAGATGAAGCATGATTTTTTTTTTAAAAAAAATACACAGCTGATCATTTTTAAAATTATTGTCTATAATCGTTGTTATATTTTTCATTCTTAAAAATATCTTTATTCAAATTTATATTTGTTACACAGGTAGTAGTTCTATGACGGTCTAGTATAGACGATGGCTGAATAGGTGACGGTCTACTTTGAAAACTGCCACTTGCCATCTATGCATAGACGTGGTTCAAAACTGCTACTAATAACAAAAAACTGCCACCTGTTCCTTATTCTTTTGTGCATTAAAGCATCAAATTTTACATTTGATCAAAGAGCAAATTAAAAACTTGATTCCTGTTTAATTGAAATTTAATGTTAGGTTTCTGACATATTACTAATAATATGACTTTTTGCAGTTGTGTCGTTTTCTTTTACATTCTTATAAACTATAGAAAATATTAAATTATTATGTATCATATTTGGACAAACACATGAACGGAGTTACCGTACATACTTTTACGTTCTCGGTTATTAAATGTTGTCAGCCCCAACAGATCATTGATTGGAAAACGATTTTACACTTCTTATTTTATTTAGAACTTTAACTGTGAATTTCAACCAACCAAGAGTTATTACAATAGAGGTCTTTATGATATAACAAGGGAAGTCAAATCAATTATGTGTTATATTATAAGCTATGAAGTTAACGATAAGCTCCAACTGAAATGCCACTGAATTCTATGTTTGGTGCGAATAGACATGTCACTAACAATTAGACAACAATGTGCATTAATGTCTTAAGACAAATGCACATTTGGTACATAAAAAATAAGCTGAATTTTGCAGTTGTTAGTTGAGCCATCGTAAAGCTTAAGCACTTATCTACATTCTACAGCTCGTTTTAATTAGGCTATTAATATATTTTGGATACAAAATGGAGAAGATGTTAATGTGTAAGATATAGCCATAGGTCTTTTATGGTCTCTCCAATCTATATTTATGAGTAATGTTAATGTAAATGCTTGCCACATTATTTTGGGAATGCTTTTTTTTTATAGTTATGTAGGGATATTTAATTTGGTTCAGTATTCTCTATAGTCTTCATCAATTTGTGATTTATTTAATACAAACGCAATTTTTTCACATTATTCATATGAATTGACATTTAAAAGTTTGAATTATTTATCACTCCCAAACACAGAATCTTAGATTTGTGAATGAGATTGATATTGGTAAACATAATACATAATTATTCGAGCTTCAAATTAGTTGTTTCAAAAATATATGGCTATTTGTTGCGCCAATCTTGCTCGTTGTTAGAGGCTCGCCAAGAGTCAAGTGTTGTGTGAGATAAAATACTATAATGTCGCATAATGGAGCCATCTCTTAAAGCCCTAATGAGCCACCTCTTGAGTAATGAACTGCCTATTCTTGAGTGATTGTGTACCTCTAACGAGGACGTAATCTTTCAAGGGATTAATTGTAATGTTGCACATCTTTAAGAATTAACATTCGAGTGGTTTATAAGCACTTAGGTAATTATTTGGACTAATTGATTTAATGTTACAAATAATTATTTATTACGTTTACAAAATTAGCTTATCCCGCTCGCCTAGAATTTTGGGCTCGACATGCATGTGACGTTGTCCCAGTTGGTTAATCAAGAAATTATCATTTGCCACTTTTAAACCAGCATATACATATGAGTTTGGAGAAGCCATGTGATGCATGTTTACCCTTTTGCCAAAGAAGCCACTGGAAGCTAAGGTCGAGCCCAAATTCTAATATGGATAAATTTTTTAAAACGACAATCCTTTTAAAAAGTCGACCCTTGTGAATTACTTGCAATAGTTGGGATATTCAATATATAATTAAATGTCAGAAACATGACTGCCTTTGACAAAAAACAGCTTATAAATATTAGGAACATCGCTGCCCTTATACATTATCATTAACACTACTAATATTTGTTTCAATATATGTAGAAATTTTTTCTTTGTTATACTTGACTCTTACTCATCAGAAGAAGTCGCATGGATTATACTCATATCTTTCTTTTTTTTTTTTTCTTTTTTTGTGGGATAGATTATACCCATATTTTCAACATAGGTGGTCTTGACATTAAACTCTTTTAAAACAACACAACAACAAAGATTCAACTAAAATTTCCCCTTCTTTTTAACAAAGATTATAGACTTGATGGTAGAGCAGAGTGTGACCTAATTTATATTTCAGATCAATCAGCAATCAAATAATACTTGTGATGAAAGAATATAAATTCAAATTAGAAATTATTTTGTTTTTTTTTCTCATTCAAAGAAATTGGTGAAATTGATCGCGTCAATTTACAGAATTTTAGCTGGTCTAGTCATCCCCCCTAGACCATGTGAAATAGTACGGCAATGTTATATGGTTAGTGGCCAAAAAAGCTTTTATATTTTTAGGTCAATTGGCTAATCTGAATGCGACTAGCAAAAAAAGGATTGCTGATGACTAATTAGGCTTTGCATGTGCGTGGGGCTTCAATTCCCTTTACACTAAAAGTCTCATTCAATGCTTTCTTTATGTCACTCGTTTTTTGTAGTTTGATTATTATGGTGTCCATGTGGGGGTGCGCATGGGATGCCATCTTTGCAAATGGACAGCAAAGTTTTTGGCAATAAAATCAAAAGTGATTATGATTTATGAAAAACATGGTCATGCATGCGTCATAGTTTGTTATAGGTGCTATTCTTCAATTTGGCTTCTTGTGATGGGAGTGATGCAACACCAATGGTTTGCATGCAGTTGGCGGAGATTCTTACGCACGAAGTCAAAGACTGATTATAACTAATGAGAATCGATTTCGAGTTTAAACTTAAAATAAGATATATATGTACTACTCGATCACTAAGGTTTTGGTAAATATTCCTAATTCTTGTGAAGCGAAATTCATTGTTTTAAATATTCCTCTTCTTTTTTTTTTTCTTCTTTTGGCAACATTTGTTAAATATTTATTACTTCATTGTTTTAATGCGTTTGATGCATTGTCCCGGTTCTTTTTTCCCCCATTTGATCAAACCGTATTTGAATCAGGAATCTAGCTAGTAAACTGATGATAAAATTATCTGATCTCAGATTTAGTGATCTATTGTAACTATTTAGTATTATAATCATCGTTTTCTGCCGAGTAATTTTATAACGTTAGAAGGGGATGGAAACTCGATAAGAAGGATTTTACCACATCTCATGGAAACAACAATTTAAGTACTAAGCTAAACTAGAGGTTCATTTTTCTAGACCCAAAGAAAAAGAAAAAAAAAAAAAAGAGGTTTATTTGTGACCTACTGTTGGGCTTGTTTGTATGCAGAACCGACTTTTTGATTGGATCATTACCTCAAAGTCAGTAGTTAATTTAATTACGGATTACAATAATCAAATTAAAAATATATATATAGCAAATATAAAATAAACAAAAGAAATGAAAAACATATATGTGATGCTCGTTATTCATATCGGATAACAAATTAAATGTTGCCATGGCTTGAAAATTTTATTTTTGCCAAAAATGGTTGAGAGGTGAGAAGGTACATTTCCATTTTAAGAAAAAGTTTGTAAAAAAAAAAAAATTTGAGACTTGAAAAGAAAAGTGGAGCCTAGTCATTGCGGGATTTGTTATTTTCCGGTACATTTTCTAGCGATCTATTATGTATTTGTCTATGAGAATAAATTTGTGCGGGAAAAAAGAAAGGGGAAGACAAGTTAAAAACCTTTGTACACAAGAGAGGAACAACAGATGGTTTAACAATGTTGCTGTGACCAAAGTGCAAATGTTTGGTTACATATACGAGATACCAAGTATAAAACATTTACTTGTATTTATCAATTGGTAGTCGGGTCTAGCGTCCAACCAATTTTCCATTTATCGAGCTTAAACTTTATGTTTCCATTGCAATGAAAAACATATAAAAAAAGTTAAACAGTATGATGCTTTGATATGTAGCATGCTGAACTAAATGTTTTGTTGATTTTACTACATACGCGAACATTTTTTCCCCTCCAATATATATATGCCAACCACCTTCGATATATATTTGAAGCTTCAATAGTTAATTAGGGATTTTAGCATGTAACCCACATCGATAAATTGTTCTAGGAACACCATACAAATCCTTGGTCCATTCAATCTATTATATAGTCTATTAGTAAGTCCATAATTTTGTAGAGCAAAATGCATTTTGCTCCTCAATATTTTGTCAAAATTATATAACACCTTCTTATGGATTCAAAATTTCCTAATATTCCCTATGTCTTAAAGAATAATATTAATAATATATACCCTCGTCCTATATTATAAAGAAATTAAAGTAGAACAGTCACTCTAAAATTCAGAGTTTTGTTTTATATTCTTTATAATATAAGGGGTATCAACAAGTTTAAAACACACAAAAAAAAGTATCTGACTTTAATAAAATACAAGAGCAAAATTATGTTTATTATGGTTAGAAAGCCATAACTTTGGTCTAGTATAACATTTATTTATGTTTCATTCGTTCTTGTTCATCTGTTGTGTTGCTTGTCGTTTGTGTTTTACCAAATGGTCCAAATCAACGTTACAATCAATAGTCTGTCATGCGTAAGGTCGAACATAACAGGATATAATTTCTATTAATAAATTATGAAGTTTCGAAACCAATGTATAAAAATTTTAAACTTTTTTAACTTAGTCTTTAAATTTTTAGATAGGTCCCATATATTACATCAAATCGTATATCTTTATTTACATTAACAATTAGTCTACCATTCTTTTTTCTTTTTCTTTTAATTTTCTTTTAATATATACTAGGGTGACTGTTAACTTTCTTCATTTTTCTATTTAACGCTTGCGTAGTTTACATGGCTACCCTCATTACTTCTTCAACTTTATTATAGTTAACACTTCGTTTGATTGTTGATAAATTAATACAAACTTTTTAAAAAGATAAACTAATTTCTTAACGTTTAGCTTTTTTTGAGTTTGGGTGCCATATAAAAGTCCACAAGTCTTCCTTCGAGCCTGTCTGGCTTATTTTACAGCATATATTAATTTTAGTTAAAGCTTTTAACTCAATAGGAGTAGAAGCTATTGGCCAATTTCTGTCTCTGACGAAGCATTTAGTCGCATGCATCAATAACTTATTTAGTTTAGATGTCATTTTTCAATTATATGAAGTTGGTCTTGTGAATTTATATACATTTCATATTATGACTTGATTGTCTATGGGACGTTTAATTTGAAAACTTTTTCCGAAAATATAGACGTTGTCGTTAAAGTTGATTAATGAACTCCAAGTTTTCTTTCCTTTTTTTTTTTTTTCTCCTTTTTGCTTCCTTACAATCGTTTTTTAAAAGTTATAGTCGCAATTGCTCCACTCTATTAAGGTCTATAAACTAACTCCTTTGCTTTCCCACGCCTCCTCGTTTTGAGACATTATGCCTTTAGAGTCAACTCCGATAACAAAGACGGAATCCATAAAGACTAAGGATCCGACACCATTTACTAGTTAATATACTATTTGTTTTTTGTTGGAGAAATCATTATCAAAAAAAATTAATTCAGTTACAATATCGCCTATAATTTCCTTCTTAGATTTAACGGATGGGGGTAATTTTGCTTTTAGAATATTAACAACAAAATTGTACACATTAAACTTACATATACATGAATTTTGTGGGGCAGCCACATATATTCTTGGTCATCATAAATATGAACGCTTGTTTACCAAAATTTGGGGTATCATAACTGTGTCTATTTTATTTGGAGTTGAGTTTATTAATCCATCCTGAGATAATAATTAACAAGAATTAATGGATGTCATCACCAATTTTGGCGGAGAATAATTAAGGCAGGCCTAACTAAACCATAATCAGATTGAAAAGCATTAATTAATTGGATCAGAGAAAAATGTTCGTCACACATTGATCAACATCCATTTCCTATTGGGACCTTTTAGTCAACAAAATATATTTAATTTACCTTACTAGATAATGCTTTGAAGAGTTGCAATTAACCATTGAACCAGACGCACACAAGATGTCCAAACCCCTATATTTTTCACAACATGTACACACACACACACACACACACACACACATATATATATATATATATATATTGTAATATTATGGGTCTTCCACCAACTAGATTTCAGAATCATGTGCCTCATGTAATTAAATAACTAATTAATTATGAGTTTAATAATTAAATTAAATGTTTAGATCCTATCGGCTAATGAAGAGGTACTTTTTCTGATAAAATGTATGCCATGGCCATTAATCTTTATATATATATATATATATATATATATATATGCGTTCTTATCCATTACAAATACATTTAAAGGATAAAGAGCTAAAGACAGAGAATAGTGTTTTTATTTTTTCATACCATGGTCTTCATTGCGACTACAATAGATTAAAGTACATATTTGTGCTTTCAGTTGTGAAAATCATAAGGTTTTAAAGATCTCAAACATTAAAGTATTTATTTGTAATGTTCCATATAATTGATAACAGTATTTTCTTTACTCTAGAATGTTCGCGACTACAATAGATTAAAGTACATATTTGTGCTCTCAATTGTGAAAATCATAAAGTTTTAAAGATCTCAAACATTAAAGTATTTATTTGTAATGTTCCATATAATTGATAATAGTATTTTCTTTACTCTAGAATGTTCGTTTAGTCCTCCAACTTATACAATTGATGCTCAAGAATAAAAATCTGCTTGATAGTCACCCCAAAATATAAAATAGGGAGAAAATACTTTTCTTTTGTCAACAAATATATATTATTCAAGATTCTCTCTCTTTCTCTTTTTCTTCTTTTTTTTTTTTTGTGTGTCAAGATATTATTCATGATTTACTAAAATCATGCGGGGACAAATTTACGCGTCATGGTCAACAATGTGGCTGACTGTGGGGCATTGAGGGGAATGTATAGTTTGTTCGTTCAAATATTATATAGATGTATATGCATGTATATAAATATAAAATGACAAAAATGCCCATAAATATGTAGAAAATACATCAGGAGGGGCATGGAAAGTTCTAATGGACGACATTCTGCCGACATTTTTTGGGGTTGTGTGCAACCAAAAGATAGAAAGAGATTTTAGATATATTTAATAAGTTATGGATGTTATTCTAGCTTTCACACCTGTCGTTTTGCAACTTTACTGTTAGGAAAACGACATGCTATCAGTGCGGCTCAATCTCAGTAAATTCCACCTAACATTGGGAAGTGACATTTCTTTAAGATAAGCAATGATCACAATAAGTTCTAAAACGTGAGGAAACTATTACTTTTCATCTCGCTAAGTAAGATCAACTAATTTTTATAACACAACAATGATATAAAGTAATTTTTTGGCGATCAAGATTTAAGTGCTTGAGAAAACAATTACTAAAGTGTTAGTTACACTAACATGATATGATGCAAGGCAAATTAATCTTGATTCTCTTTGATTTCAGATATACATTATTCCATCTCTTTTCACCATAAAAGAACAACAAGAACAGGAGATAAAGAGAGCAAAAAATAAAAAAGGATAGAGATGCTTCATTAAGGTATGGTAATAATTAAAGAGAAAAGAGATACAAAGGTAATATCTCAGGTTGCAACAAAGTCCCAAGGTGGTCATTAAGTTAACATCTCAGGTTGATTCTGTATCTTTAATGCGTCGCTTTTAACTTCCAAGAATATGATATTTGAATTACGAGAACCATTTAAGTAGTTAAACTTTTCTAATTGAAATTTGTAATTTTTTTTTTTCAAATTAAGTGAGCAAGTATTTCTTTGATAATCAAAATCTGCATAAATAAAGGTTCCTAGTAAACAAACAATACTCTCCTCTTAATTTCTAACATAATTATCTATTTCTAGCTCTATACATCTTATGCTTTATATATATTAAACTAAAAATTTTTAAACAATTAGTCTTCATTACATACCACAAAAGCGTAAGCTGAAAAGGGATGTATAGATTAATCTTTTGGAAAGGTCGTCGCTTCCAATAATTACTTCGAGAGTGATTAATCTATTTAACAATATAAGAAACCCTATCATAGCTATGCATGCATAAACGATTTACTCTTGTACATTCATGTTCCACAGTCACAAAAGTATGTCTAGCTTAAATTTCACTCAATTAATTTTATGCTTCCCAGCCAAAAAAGAAAGAAAAAAGAAAAAAGAAAAGTTTGTATGGATTATACTAATACATTTGAGGAGTGACTCTTCACTAAAAATTGCAAACCATTGAAAGTGAGAACTTTTATTATAGTCAACAAAATGTGACTTGCCCCCACTAAAGCTGAGACATAATTTTTAGGGATAGTCCCACCACTAGTTCTATAGATTACAAAAATGAAACCAAAGTAAAGAAAGTGTGGCTCCACCTACGATTTTTCTCCCTTGCATGAAACCCAACCAACCCCCCCCGCCCACGCCCCCAACCATCCCTAAAAGAAGCTGTGGTCACATCTTGTACAGTGTCGAGGTTATCTACACCAAGGTTTTATGATATTTTTCACTTCTGGGTTTTTGTTTTTTTCTTATGAAATTGCTGTGGGGTTTCGTAACATTCTGCTGCATAAGAATACGAGAGAGATTTAAGGGCCACTGGTTTACTTCTTGTGGGCACATTGCATATAGACATTTCTCAATTGAAATGTCACAATGTTTGTCAGATCAAGTTGTCATGAGCTTTGCCTTCATGTCCTCAGTGACAAAAATTTCATCACGCTGGCTAACCCCACACTGGCCTGTAATATCCGACGTCCATTTGTGCGGTGATTTGTGAGTTTTTAATAAGTGGGTATATCTAATAACTTAGGTTGATTATTCTGAGTCAGTTGATTTGAGAGCTCACAGATTTATTAATTATGCCTACAAAGTACAGAAACTAAGTGTTATATGGAGCAAAGTATTGTATTGCTAAAATACATCTATACACAAATACCCCTCTGTCAGGACATATTTTTTAGAAAATTAATATGAAACGCCATGTTCCAAATAAAATAAGAATACTAATATACAATGACTGGCCTCTTGGTCAAGACATATATAAAATCATTTAATGACGTCTTTGTCGAGAGCAATGACAATGTTTAAATATTTGATGGGAAAACAAATGGAGAAAATATCAATGCCATTGGCAGGCCAGCCACTAGTAATAGAATGAAATCGTGGTCAAGATATAAAAGATAGAAATTGAAAAGAAAAAAAAGAAAAAGAAAAACTCTCCAACGTCTTTGAATTGTCAAGAGAAACTGAATGATCACCGTAATATTTATTAAGAAAACTTTCATTATTTAGTTGTTAACAAGTGGGAAAAGTATAAAAAGACCAGCCAGACTTCTATCATATATTTGGCTTTATTAGGTTAATTTTAATTTAGTAACCAAGTCTTAGCAACCAGTCTTTGCAGTTGCAAAATCGGTTGTTAATTTTGTTTAGCAATTAGCAACCAATTTCTCAATTTAGAGACCTACTTTGATAGTTGCTAAGAGCCTATTTTCTAGTAATAATCAAGCAAATATATGTTCTATTTGAATAATGACGTTTCAGTTCGAGAAAGTTAAAACAAACTTTTCCACAAAAAAAACGCAAACCCATCCGTACGTGGTATGTCAAAGTTTCCGTATTTAAATTCCACGCTAAGCAAATGTATCTATTCAGAATAGTATCACTCATGAGAAGAGCGACTCGTTTGGTGGAACGTAGTACTTGTTACAATGTAAGAAATATCCGAAGTACAACTTGGAAGGGACAAATAAGAAAGTACAGCTTTGTAAAAAGAGGATGTGAATTGATCTTCCCAGTCTTGCATTGCGTGGCTCACACAAGAGAAGTTGAACCCAGATACTCGACTTTTTGTTCCTAACTTTATTAATTCTCGACATTATCGTTATAGACAAAATTTGAAGTCAATTCAAGATTATGAGCCCGTTTGAATTGATTTTTTTAAAAAATATTTTTTTAACAATTTTTAAAAAATAATTTTTTTAGAAGCTGAAAATTCTGACTTTTAAAAAAAAATTATATTTGAGTTTTTTTCTTCAAAATTTCAATTTTTTTTAGAAGTCAAATCAAATAGTTATTACAAATTTAATGTAACTTTTCAAAAAAATATATATATTTTTTTTAAAAAAAAATTAATCTAAACAGACCTTATATGTATTGTCAATAAATTCATTTTTGTTTAGAAACATGCAACATGCATGGTAAATGTAAAATAAAAATGATGAGAAACACTGGAAACTGACTTACAAGTATTGACTTACCAGCTTAGCAACCAAAAAAAAAAAAGTACTGCATAGCAATCTTAATCACAAACTATGTAGACCTCAATAGCCAAAATATGGAACAAGAAAATTAGATAAATATATGAAAACAACAGATTATTAGTCAAGCTTATCTACTCGAGATCGGATAATTCAACTTGAGTAAATCTAGAAAACAACAAATAGCTGATTAGGTCATATCAATGACACTTGTCTTCAATGACACTCGTGGGGTGCCAGTTAAAAGGAGCCTAATGCTTAAGTCGGTAAGCAAATCAAATTGGTTGAGCAAAGAAATTTAATATGAAATTAGAGTTTTGAGAATTATTTACCTTCTTTAGATCCTTGGGGATACTAATTTGGAGTTTTGATAGGATTAGATTACTTGACAGGATAGGGTATATTTCAGAGTTCTCTATGAGAGACCCTTGCCTTGCCAGACTAATTCGGCACTCTCTTTGGGTTGGTAGGTACTCGGACCTAAATATATATATATATATATATATATATATATATAGATAGGGTATATTTCAGAGTTCTCTATGAGAGACCCTTGCCTTGCCAGACTAATTCGGCACTCTCTTTGGGTTGGTAGGTACTCGGACCTAAATATATATATATATATATATATATATATATATATATAGACACACACGTGTGTGGATGAACTTGTACTTCAAGTTAGTTTTAGAATTTTTTTTTCACTTCAAGAGAGATGATGAAAAGTCGACGACATACAATTAGCGGGAATTAATTTTTAGACCATTCGCACTAAAAGTGAAAAATAACACTTGACCACTAGTTTTGGAATTCTTTGAAGAGGCCATGTAATTTACTTTTCTCTAACTCAATTCTTGCGGTCCTTTCTTTTTTTATTACATGAACCCAATAAATGTATCAGACATGATGTTATGGATTAGAAAATTCATGAATGTGCTTAAATATGGGAGTATCACATTCCTAGGGATTTAAGAACAAATCACAAAAGGAAAATCTCAAAAAGAAAAGGAAAAGAAAAAAAAAACTGACCAAGTACAAGGGAAAAGCAATCTTAATAATATTATTCTTTTTGCATTTACTCATTACTTTGTATGCCTAATTGATATGTCAAAATAATTTCTTTTTATTTTTCTCTTTTCTTTTAGCGTGCCAACTAATTGTATAGTTAAAAATATGAAAAGCAATGACAAAAGTAGGTCATGTCTTACATTTCTCTTTCTCTAAACTTCTTCTCAATTTTGTTGTAGTAAAACAGATATATTGGAGCAGGAAAGAAAAATAAAAGCATAAACTGTATTTTTATCTCATGTATTTTATGAAAGTCATATAAAATTTTATGCGGTTTAAAAGTTCAAGAACAGTTTCCTATGATTTCAAAAATGTCACACATTGACCGATACGGGTATATGATGAGAGGGGGAAATGTGCCTTGATTTTAAAATCAAATAGGAGAATATGCACTAATATTTTTTGCAACTACAAGGGTCCATTTGCAAAGTTTTTAAAACTACTAAGATATCAGTGAGTTTTAAAACTACAAAGATCTTATGTGTCTTTTGTCAAATACAGAAGGGTAAATTGCATTTTATTCCAAAATAATAATAATAAAAGATTGAAGTCTTTGAGAATTCCTTCAAGAATGCATCGCCAAGAATTCAAGTCTACACATACAAAGAGAAATTCTTCAACTGACATATGTAAGATCAAGTCATTTAGCTCGTTTTTCCTACTAGATAAGCTGTTAGGCACACGCATTGCAGTTTTAATTGGACGTAGGTACCATTTTTTATAACAAGACATGGACATTAATTAGTTTTCTGTCTCTTTAGTTTAATTCCCTTCTTCTGACTTTTTCAGTTGAAAACAAGAGTAACACCATAGAATTACTAAAAAATTGTAGTAAGGACAATTAATTACAGTTACCTAAACTCTCACGCTGCTAGGGGAGAAAAAGCAAAATACTTATAATATAATAATAAATTAATTAAGAGAAAATATGATTTTGTTCATATCAATAATTAATTATATAGACAAAGACATGTAATTTTTTTTTTCCTTTCTCTTGCTTCCGTGTGATGGGGAGACAGATTTTGGAGCTTGTTTCTATAGTAGGAACCTTCGCATACCTTTCCTTCTTGGGCATATGTTTTCTTAACGACACCTGGACGTAGGGAATCGTCTGGCCCCAGAATTTACTATCCACTGATCACCTCATGTGATTTTACAGATAATACAAATGATGCATATGGATACAATGCAAATTTCTTTTTACATGGAGAATATTTTGGGGAAGGTTTCATAATTACATTAAAATAAAAAATTATCAAGAAAATATAATCGCTTGAAAGATGTATAGTTCTATTTACTTAGACACAATATTTTATTATGATTGGTGTAACAGGAAAAAATGGAACTTGATAGGAAATGAGTCCTGGCCTGACCCGACGCAGCAAAATGGGTGAACAGAAAGCCAGACCATGTGAGGCCATCGAAAGATTTGGGGTTAGGGTTATCCGACCGAGATACTTGAGATAAAGTTTTATCCTACTAATGGTGATAGACTTTTGACCTTATCCTAGACTCCGTCATGCTCAAACCTATAAATAACCTGTCCAAAATACAAATATTTTTTATGCTCCTTTTGCTTTCATTACTTTGTCAGGATCATATCACTTTATCATAGTCGAGTGTTTTAAGTTTCTTTAATTTAGTACATTATCATTCCTAATTTAAGTGTCAGAATCTCTTGAGAATCAGAATCATAGCTAACTTAAATGTAGAGTTTTTTTAGTACATACTATCTTTCAATTGATTTATCGGCCAATACTATTATAGCTAACTTGAGTATCAAAATCTTTTTAGTAGATTATCTTTTAGATCATTCACCACATTCACTTTGAACAAGAAGATAGATAAATAGATAGATGGATGGATGTGTTACTCTTTCATCAACTGAGCTAGACCAATAGGATAGACCCCTTTTTGCATGGAAAAGAAGCAAATGCTGCTATCAATGAACGTGCAGACAACAACCCACTACTCATCAAAAAATTCACACGTATAGTGCACAAAGTTTGCACTACTACTTGATGACAACACGCACATCGTTATCCTGTTTCTGGTGCATTGGGAGTTTTTTTTTTTTCTTTAATAAATAGAGTATTTTAAGTAACATTGGAGTTGAAATTAATTTTTATTGGATAAGAAATGATAAAAGAAAAGTCCTACCATTAAGTGTGTTTCTCAATATTTGAACTTATGTTCTCCTACTTCTACAGATGAGGCCATTCAGTTCACTAGATTTTCTTTACACCAGCATGCCGTAGCACTTGCTGATCTTACATTTAGAGTTAATCTTATATCGCGACTTGCAAAAGTGAAAATATTTTAACATATATGCAACCAATGGATCCAAAAAAGAAGTCTGTCAACAGGGGAGGAATTTAGCACAAATTTTATCATACACCTCAGCCCCCATCCCATACATTCACTTAGCATCATACATTATCTCCTGTGTGAGAGACACGCATCAGCTCTTCTACTTTTAAAAAAAAAAAATCTAAATCCTATTATTAGTGGCTACTATTGTCACACTTCGGCCATTGTTGTCATGCTCTGGCCATCGTCACACTCTCCCCTCTCTTCCTCTCTCGCTCTTTTAGCAAATCTCATATATATATATATATATATATATATAGACACACACACAAAACAAATATGTGTGTGTGTGCATTTGCTACACTTTATTCGGAAATTGTAGTACTTGCTTTTGTGTGTATGTGTACAATATTTTGTAGGTCATATATGTGTTTCTAGGTTATGTGTATATGTGTGTGTGTCTTGAAATTCAAACAAAAATTGAGAAGATGAAAGAAGTTGATAATGAAAACTAATGTAAATTTTAATGTTTGTTATTTTGAGATATGTGACTTGAAATATACAAGTTGAAAACATGATGTTTATATAATTGGTAAACAGGTTGTGAATATATAATTCTCAAATGTAAATATATAGTTCACAAGTTGTCAACATGTTTGTGAACATATATCGATCACAGTTGTGAACATGTTGATCATTAGTTGTGAATATATTAGTTGTGAACAGATAGTTTATCAATTGTGAACATATAATATAAAAAATTTTAAACTATAAAAGTAGTGAATGATTAAACTTATAAACATATTGTATAAAAATTATGAACAATTAAAAGTTTTAAATATAAAGTATTAAAATTATAAATATATAATATGAAATCTCTAAATAAAACTTTTGTGCAGTGTAAAAGTTGTGAATATAAAATATAAAAATTGTGAATACATGGTGTATTGTTCACGCGCTCTCTGGTACATAATGTTAATTGGATGCGTAGTGTGTTTGGTGCATAGTATTCAAGCTAGCAGATTAGTCGTAGGCAAACAAGGGTTGCAATTGAGTTTAGTTGGAGGTTATTGAGGATTACAGTTCTCAATGACTCTCCTAAATATTAAACTTTGCTAGTACTTTTAGTCGGGGAAAGAATAAGCTCCCCTAAAAAAATAGAATGTTATTCATATACTGTTCAATTTATATGCTATAGATCTCATTGGAGAAAAATTATAAATCCACCCAAAAGTTGCTTCTTGAAATTGTAACAACAGTATTTTTGTATGGTAAAAATTAAATGGTAATAACTTAATTCAGGGAAGATGGAGCTAGAATTCTCCATATATTCCATGATTCTTTATATAATTCAATTTTAATTTTCTAAGGGAGTTTAAATCTTGCACGGTTCAAAAATAAACCCTCCAATGTCAGTTAAGACGCATTATAAAAATGATTATTATTTCCTCGATTATACAAGATATCTTCATCTTGCTATACAAGAACGTGAAGCATGGCAAATTAGGAGCATTGGTAATAACCAATTAGTACAATCTTTCCAACATAACAAATTATTCAGCTGAAATATAATTATCTTTTTCTCTCTTTACATTACATTCATTATTTTCTTATTCGATCAACTAACAATATAATATGGCTACTTCATCGAACATGCTTGTGATATTTCCATACTTAATTATAATGGTCAACTCTCAAGATGACTCCCTCCCTAGCCATCTTCTCTCAAGATAACTCCCTCCCTAGCCATCTTCAGTATCTTATATGAATTTGTATGACTTTTAGTAGCTTTACAATATTTTAATTATCTAATTTAGTATTCGTGCGTCATAAGTTTGAATTTAAGATTTGGGGTCCAAATTAGAAGGTCCAATCAACTAAGGCTTCATTTTATCTACATATATAGTTGTTGTATTAACTAATTGATTAATTATAGTTTGACCTTTTGTGTGTGTGTGTGTGTATATATATATCAGGTCACAAGCTTTCACGCAACAGAAAATCTATACTATATAATAAAGCAAAAAAAGCTGTAATTTTGTACTGCCAAGTGGCACTCTGTATGACAAGCTTTCCATAATTACTTATTAATTTAATATGCCCATATTTAGGTTATTTTTTGTTTTCCATCATTTATTCAGTTCCATTCCTTTATTAAATATTTTAATTTAATTAATATTATGCCCTTTTCTATATATATATATATATATGTATCAATAATTGTTTTATTAATTCTATATTATATAATTATTTCAATAACTATTCAATAAGATGCAACAATTCTATAATTTTAATATATCCAATTATATATGTCGCTGCCTATGCATTGCACAGGTGTTATATTAGTAGGATATAATATCATAATGTTTTTGGAAATGGATTAGCAATTTGGGATACCCCAAACAAAAAGAAAGATTCATGTGGATTTATTTATTTATTTATTTATTATTTAATAATTTATGTTGTTTAATTTATTTATTTTGCGGTGGAAATGATGATCTTATCAAGACAGTAATTAGGTGTTCCATTTTGTCTTTTTAGTAAAACTCACTATATGTTCCAATATGATACATGAAGGATATATAGGAAATTAATTAAATTCTTTTTTGGTGGAATAAAATTCGTGCACCCAAAAAAAAAAAAAAGAAACTCGAGTAAATAAAAATGTAGAACATTAATAATCATTAATCCATGTTTAGTAATATCCTGATCGGAGTGGGAAACAAGTCCAAATCAAATTTATGTGGTAGGTCACTGTAATTAATGTAAAGCGTGAAAAGAATTGGAAATATATAGGTGTTATTATTATAGATTAAGTAAAAATATTTAATGCAAAGTGGAAAGGGTTATTTAGATGTGAAGGGAGAAAAAGATAGGAAATAATGACTCAAGTGGCATTGAGCTATAAATGTCGACCCAACCAAAAAGCAAATGAAAAATATCAAATTATATGAAAAACCTGTAAAAAAATTGGCCATGCGACTTCAATTAAGAAGCAAGACTCCGACCTCTATGGCGGGTAACTTTATATATGTATACAATGTTATGATGAAGAATATATTCATGATAACGAGAATAATACTAATCACTCTAAATTTATATAAATTGCAACATAAGAGGGTATAAATTTGAAATTTAGATATTTAGTACTAAGAAATTAACCTTAGACCTAATTACGAATAGTTTAAGTGGTTGAAATTTGAGGTCCTGGGTCCGAATCCCGTGGGATGGGGGGTTGGGTTAGGGGTGTAGGGTTTGGAAAAAAAAAAAAAAAAGTTACCCTTAGATGAGTAATTTTTATTTTGTCAATATCAACTCTTGGGGGTGTTTATTTGGAACGATTTTTTATTCTAGGATTGTGATTTTCGGGAATGTGGTTAAAACTATTTGGTGTGTCAATAATATTTTTGTAAAAATTTTAATTAATTTCCAAAATTGTTAAACTGTGATGTTTGGCTTAAACCCAACATTCTTAGGAGTTTTAAATTATTTTTCAAAAATATCTTTAAATCCAAAAAATAAAAATATCACGAAAAATATATCAAACACTTTATTTTACCAACACAAATAACAAAATGCAGATGGTGTATTAATCTTAAATGGTGAGAAAAAAAAAAGAAAAAAAAAACTTGACCGCCTGTGTTAATCTTGAATGGCATCCGTTTTACCCAAAAAAAAAAAAGAAAAGAAAAAATTTTTTTGAACCGCCTGCATTAGTCTTGAATATATATATATATATAACATATATAAAATCACAAAAAGGGGTGCCAACCTGTGAAAGGGGTATTTTACAAGGGGTAAATTGTCTTTTTAATTTCCCATTATTTTCCATAGCTTAGAAAAATTAGATTCTCACCTCCTTATGTGAGAATAAAAATGAAGAAAATTGTAAAAATACTGGATTTTTGAAAATGTGATATTTCTCGGAATATTTTTCTATTCCACAAACCAAGTAGAGGAATATCACATTCCAGAGTTCACATTTCTAAGACTCCTAAAGGATTTTGTGAACCAATCGCACTCTTAGTCTAATTCAAGAGTTAAATTATATTCACAATAAAAGAGTTATAAATTTAAGCTTTAGATTTTTAGAAATAATGAGTTTACTCGACTACATAAATAAACTCAACCAATAATCCTTAATTTTCGAGTAATAATTTTATATTCTGTTATGTATCAGCAGCTTTTGAGGAAAAATACAAGTTGCAAAAGGAACTAATAATTCTAGTCTGTAACCTGTTTGACCGGGAAAAAAAAAAATGGTCTGTCAACTGAACTAAGATCTACATTAATTACAGTAAAATGAATCCACATTCTATTCGTTAAAGAATATGTAAATTAGGTCCCCTTATCCTTAGTTATTTGTCGGTGAATAACGGTCACATGAAGCAAAACACAACCAACGAAGAAACTCATTAGCAGTTCTCCAACACAACTATATTTATTTTAGGATTCCATATCTTCAAGATCCTTTTGACCATATACATATATATGTACATATATACATTTATTATATATACACATATCATATATACACACATATATGTGTATGTGGAGAACAAAATCAAGATACTATGTATCAGCCCACGTGAATTTTCCTTAATTCTCCCTAACATTTTTTTTGGGGGGGGGGGGGGT
The DNA here is from genome assembly GCA_028554755.1 of Cordia subcordata. NCBI lineage: Eukaryota > Viridiplantae > Streptophyta > Magnoliopsida > Boraginales > Cordiaceae > Cordia > Cordia subcordata. The sequence continues at coordinate 7,748,758 of JAPTOF010000010.1, read as the reverse complement.
GTGGGTGAAAACTTCTCCAGTTAACACCTTTTGCAAGTTGCAAACTTCATTACTATGTTTAATTGGTCCTCTGAATGAGCTGAACATGCAGAATGCTGATGCTCGCAAGGGGTTAAATAAATCGGGCAATATTGTTACTCTTGTAAAGTAAGATCAGTTTTAATTAGCTGGAAATCACTTTCACACAACTAATCCATAGACGGAGAATCTTTTCGTAATTTTTTTAATTATGAGCGAGATCTAACAACAAATTGATAATACTATTTAAATGAAATGATCTAGACAATTAATGTTACAAGAAAATTCATTTACATCATGAATGAATTCGTGTCAAGTTTGCAAAATGATGTGGGATGAATGTAGTGGTGGATTCAGTATGAGGCTACTCGATGGCAGCTTCATTTCTAGAGATCGTAATGGAGTGTGGTAAGATGGGATTAACTTACCTTGTCCATCACTGGTAGTAAAATTATACACCTCATCCTTATATGAGTAATAGTAAAATTACACACCTCATCCTTGTATGAGTAAATCCCTAACACAATCCTTGCCCCCAATTATTAGAAAAAGAAATTATGTTCCACATCTTATAAGGTATCGATCAACACAAACAACGAGGTGAGCTATCTGGATCAAAATGGGGGAAATCCCTATTTGTTAAAAATAAAGTATAATAAAATTAAAATTGTTAAAAAAATATTAATACACAAACACATTTAACAACTATTATGTTGGAAAAAAAATACTTAGCATAACAAATATTAAATCCAACACAAATAATAACTTTGAGATTGTCAACACACACACAAAATTTTCACAATGTATTAGTGAATGAAATTTGTAAACTTGATCTTCAAAATGGCATAACACAGCCTTTACCACTAAACAAAGAAATGTTCATTGAAATAAATCAAAAGGCTTATAATAAAAGTATATAACTATATACTAAGGGTTCGTTTGAATTGGCTTTTTTTAATAGCAATTAGAAAATAATTTTTTTTTTAAAAGTTAAAAATTTTAGCTTCTAAAAAAAACTGTATTTGCTTTTTTTCACAGTTTCAACTTTTTAGAAATCAAATCAAATATTTATTACAAAAATAATGTAACTTTTTAGAAAAAAAAAGTGTTTTTTTCTTAAAAAAAAAAAACCACTCCAAATAGACCCTAAATACTGATAATAATATATGACGAGGTTAGACGAGATGCAATGAGGTGGATAAATTGAGTTGACATTTTTAGATGCCCAAATATCAATAGGATTCAAGCCAAAAGAAAAAAGAAAAGAGAGGAGAAAAAGAAAAAGAAAAAGAAAAGATGCTGGTTGATTTCATTGTCGGTAGAAAAAAGGGCATTCTCAAGTTAAACAAGAAAATGACCATGTCTGCAATTTTTCCATTATAATGCATACAAGCCATTTGTTTAATTGTTTTCTTCTCTTTTCTTTCTTTTTTTCTTTCTTCTTATTTCTGTTTCATGTTTTAACGGCATCTAAGGTCAACCGATATGGGAACACGACAAACACAATAACGCGTAAAAGATTATAATACAACTATCAATCTTTTTTTTTTTTGGTTTAAACAAAATATATATATATATATATATATATATATATAAACCACCCATGGATTTCTAAATTTAGCTGAGTCTAGTTGTCTAAGTTTGAACAGGAGAGAGAGCTCCATTTCTACGCGTGTGGCTCTCAAATGGTTTTGAAAATTTCTACACACACCCAAACACGCATAGCTGGCGTTTTAGCAGCACATAAATGCATTCCACATATTTGTACTTATTCAATACCTCAACCCCTTTCTTTTTTTCTTCTTCTTCTTTTTTTTTTTTTTTTGGTTTTGTAATATTACCTCTCACTTTCCATCTGTAAGCGAGTGAAGCTTTGTTAGATTTAATAATCAAATAGGAAAGTGCCCTCCAACCAACACCAACCTTCCCTCCCCCCCCCCCAGCAAAACCCCCCCCACCCCATCCAGCTTGGTCCATCCCTCTGGTCTTATCTCTATCTTCCCCTCTCATATGCTTCCCTTTATAATCCATCCACCTACACTCTTCTCACCTCAGGGGGTCTCTCACAAGATTCTCACACACCCTCTAAACACACTCTCAAGATCAACTACATTCAGCTGAAAATTTTTCCACTCTGTATTCTTGAACCGATAACCATCTTTTGGCTAACCTAGCCTTTTCCAGCCTCCATACATCGGGGAGCTGATAGTGAAAAAGTTGACAGATAAGTTGAATTTATAGTTCTTCTGTATTCTCATGCAGTACTATAGCATGGCTTCTCCACCAGACACGAGTAAAACAACGAAGCTAGAGCGTTACAATAGCTACATCAGGAAAGTCAACAGCACAAAGCTGTTAGCTGCTTCCTCTAAGCTGCTTTTTCGTGTCACTCTTCTTATTGCACTAATCCTCCTTCTATTCTTCACCTTAAACTACCCTCCACTTTCCGAAAATTCACATCGTAGTAATATCCGCACCACCCACAACTTCCTTTCCTCCGCCTTCTACGGCAGCGGGGCGGCGTGGGAGAAGCAGGTCCGCCGTTCCTCCACTCCCCGCCGCCCCAACGGGCTATCCGTCTTGGTCACCGGCGCCGGGGGATTCGTCGGCTCGCATTGCTCCCTCGCCCTAAAAAAGCGAGGCGACGGCGTTCTAGGCCTCGACAACTTCAACACCTACTACGATCCTTCCCTGAAACGGGCACGCCAAAAGCTACTAAGCCGGCACGAAATCTTCGTCGTGGAAGGGGACATCAACGACGGAGAGTTGCTGAAGAAGCTGTTCGACATTGTGCCGTTCTCCCACGTGCTGCACCTCGCCGCGCAGGCCGGGGTGCGCTACGCCATGCAAAATCCGCTGTCTTACGTTAACTCGAATGTCGCAGGTTTTGTTAACCTATTGGAAGTTGCCAAGTCAGCAGATCCCCAACCTGCCATTGTTTGGGCATCTTCTAGTTCAGTCTATGGCCTAAACAAGCAAGTACCATTCTCAGAAAATCATCGTACGGATCAGCCAGCCAGTCTTTACGCAGCCACCAAAAAAGCTGGTGAAGAAATTGCTCACACTTATAATCACATTTATGGCTTATCATTAACGGGCTTAAGATTTTTTACCGTTTATGGGCCTTGGGGTAGGCCTGACATGGCATACTTTTTTTTCACTAAGGATATATTACAAGGTAAGCCAATTAATGTGTACGTGACGGAGGACGGGAAAGAGGTCGCCCGTGACTTCACGTACATCGACGATGTCGTGAAGGGGTGCCTCGGGGCATTAGACACGGCGGAGAAAAGCACCGGGAGCGGCGGGAAGAAGAGGAGGCCGGCCCAATTGAGGGTGTACAATTTGGGCAACACCTCCCCGGTGTCGGTGGTGAAGTTGGTTGGAATTCTTGAAAGTTTGCTTAATATCAAGGCTAAAAAGCATGTGATTAAGATGCCTAGAAATGGTGATGTCCCATTCACACATGCTAACGTGACCTTGGCCTACAAGGACTTTGGCTACAGGCCTACCACAGATTTAGCCACTGGGTTGAGAAAATTTGTCAAGTGGTATGTCAGCTATTATGGGATCCAATCGAGGGTAAAAAAGGGAATTCACAATGAGCATGCTGATGATTCCTGATCATTCAGCCATGTCTCTTTCATCACATGGGGGGGTGGTACTACTTTTTTTTTTTTGCCCCAAAAAGAATTTTATTCTTCTTTTTTATTTTTATTATTGTTCATGTATTTGGATCAATTGTTGTTACCTGTTGCAATAGTATAGTCTATAGAATTTTCATCATATACACGAGCAATTAAAACAAAATATGTGAGGATGGGCAAGTGTAGATCTTTGAAAGTTGGGGGATGTAATAAAAAAAAAAGAAGTTGTTTGAATATTGTAGGTTAAAAAATATGGTTGTATTCTGCACAAAAATTAGTGCAGATCAACCGCGTTGGATTTGGAAATCAAGTGAAGTGTAATTTATTGGAACAACAATGATTACATCAATATTCTCGTTATATTTTCGTAGATATATTTTGCTTGTTTAATTATTTTCACGTTTATTTATTTATTTTTAAGTCTAATAACTCATTGTTGCTTTTTTCCTCAACTGCAAGTGGATGAGCCACATATCTCCATTTTGCTTTTGGAGATGCCTTCCATGATTGAAGATGGGGTAAGGTTGTCTGCTAACAGTACTTATAATCAAATAATTGATTGAATTGTATGCTAAGTTAAGCGATTGATTAGTGATGAAAATATCTTCTATCCGTGTTTAGTGTAAATTCAAAAGATTTTTGAAAAAGAGTGTCTCAACTTTTCAAAAGAAAAGAGTTGGAGTATAGTATCTTTGCGGCGGTAAAACCACATTTATTCTTTTTGTTTTTCAGTTTTTAAATTCAAGGCAATAAGTAATCATCGGCTAGATGTATTGCACGCTTTGAGGTGTGAAAATGAATACTGATACAGTTAAAACAACTATAAATGAGTTGTAAATCAATAATAACTTCATTGTATTCCTCATCAGGAATGCAAAGTGTGCCGTAATTAAAGCACTTATGACACACATGTATGCATGTACCATTAATGATTATAGTAATGTAACTTTGTGTTATTATTTTTCTTTTTGGTCGAGTGTAATAAAGCAGCATATCTTAAGTATCCAATTTTTTATTATTGTAATATCATCATATGTATATCTTTTCGACAACAAAATAATTAATTTTTCTTTAAATCAGGTTAATAATAATATTAACTGAATTGAAGTAAATCTCATTATATATATATATATATATAATGGTTTCTAGGTTTAGATTTTCCTAGGATATTGAAAATCATTCAGGTTTTCTTTGATCTTTGTCTTCCTTGCATTTTAATCTTGTTATCCCGTGAAATCTATACACTCCAAAAAATTAATATATTAAGTCCAAAACAAGGCGTTTCACATGCATACACATGTCAAATAAACGTACAACAAAAGACTTACTAATTTTCACAAATTAAAATACAAGCACGTAAAGCACTTTTACAAACTATTTTGCTTAAATAGTAAGCAAATACTTCTACGGACCTACTTAATTAGCATAAAAATTGGTTTGATTTGATCAAGTAAAACCTTAATATTTTTCTTTTTTTTATATACTGATTCCTTGTTTGTATTGTTTATGAGGAAGAGCATAAACCTTAATTATAATTAAAGTACTCAATAATGAAGCAAATTATTTGGCATGTTAACTACGTTAATTTTTTAGGCACCACAAAGAGTATTAACGTGGCATCCTATGTTGCGTGATGTTATAAACATGACTCGCGTAATGACAACTAATGACAACGTTAGAATATGGTCCAAAAAAATGGCCATGGTAATTTATTCAATTAATTATATTATCTTCATGATACGTTTATGATTAATGATTATCATTTAAAACAGTAATTTTTTCTTTTGAACATTCTCAATATTAGGAGGCACTTGTAATTGTTTCTCTCAAAAATTATTCAGTTCGACAACGAAAAATCGACGTTCAACAAATTAAAATCCACCACGTGTCATGTTAAATCAAATGACAAGTGAAATGATGTAAATTTTGTAAATTATTATTATTTTTGGTTAGGAATAATAAAACATTTTATAGAAATATCAATGGACTACAAAAAGGAAAATGTTTTCATAAACAAGTAAACCTAACTCTAGAAAAGGTATACAAGTCCAAACCAAAAATAGGAAACCTATCATAGTTCCATAAACAACCCAATCTACCACGCGATTAGCATAAACATCCCGAGATACATAAAAAGTAATAAAAGATAAGATGAAAAATTCTGAGCAAAGGAGGAGAAGTCCAATCAGAACTTGGAACAGGTCATAAGCAATTAAAAACAGACTTACACTACAACAAATTGAACAAAAGAGCTGTACGTATTTGCCTCAAAATTTAAGTTTATTACTCCAAAAAAGGAGAGAAAAACAACTATTGTATAAGAAACAAGATATAAAAGAAAATTTTAAATAACAAAAATTAAAGAACATAAAAAAAAAGAAATTAAAAATGACAATAACCCTAGCCAAAGCCAAAGTATTGACAAGAAGAAAAGAACTTTCATCGGAGAAGGAAAGATTAGCGGAGAAGAAGGGTGTTATAGGAGAAGAAGGGACGAAGGGGGGAGAGAAACTCTTACACCGCCTCAACATAAATTTTGTTATAAATTGTATAAAATACCCTTATTGGATAAATTTTGATGAATTATATTATTCATGTACACTAGTATAATAAAATAGTCTCTTTTATCAGTTCAGATGTTAACGCAAAGCTGACAGTGTCCAAGTTTAATCAGGAAAGCTGACAATAGAGTACGTAGTGTATGATCGTGTGCGAGACATGAAAATTTCTTCAGCCAAAAATCCTGTCGGAGAAAGTTCACCATATCTGCTACTAGAAATTGCTGGGCATTCCAGGAGAATAATTTTCTTGATATTGTAATTGCCTTCTCGATACTTCATATTTCACACCTTTTCTCTTTTATTGATTAGTAACCCAATCTCTTCTAAAGATGACCATATTAAATTTTTTGAAAAGTTATAAATTTCATAGTACAACAATGAATTTTAATATATGCTTCAAGTGTCAGATAATATTTTTCTCGTGTTGACATAAATTTGAGATTAAAATATTTGATCATTATAATTCGTTATCCATCCACCCCACTTGACCTTTGAAGGCAATCCATCTTTGTACTCATTCAGAAATGAATTTGTTGTACTTCTATTTTTAGTTCAACAAAATATATAAACAACTTAACCTGTCGGTGACACAGCAAATTTTTAATTTATGATATTTAAGTCCAGCAATCTGTTGAACATATTCGTTTTGTTTTCAAGCATCACACATGGTCGGTGATCCACAACAACAAATTTGTAAAAGCCAGTTTTAGATGCTGCAATTGACACAATTTTTCATGGCTAATTGCTAAGTCATGCTAGATTGCTTAAAAAATTCTGTTTACTTAAATATTTACATATGTCACTCAATCTGTAGTCTGGTCGTGTATTTCTTATGTAGTATATAATCCCAAAATTAATTTTTGATATTGGAAGAAAGATACACAAGTCCCTTAACTATATACTTTATTTCAAACAGGTCCTCCAACTTTTTATAATTCCTTAGGAGGTCCTTCTAATGCATTAATTTTGTTAAAAGACTAAAAATATCCTCATTTTGATAATTATATTTTGCAATTGGTATAAAACCTTTATATATAAGATTTTGTTGGACACTCTTTTACTTATCTTCGTATTTTTTTGCCAACATATTCACACCAATTTTTTTCATTGCTTAAATTAAAATTTTAAAAATTCAAATTAAAAATCAAAGATTAAAATTAAAGAAATTAAAAAATAAAATATAAAAAATTAAAAATTAAAAAATTGGAAAAAAATATATCTAATAAATTAAAAAAATCAGTTTTTTTTGAAAATCAAACCAAATCTTTTTTATTTTTTTCTTTAAAAAAAAACTGATCCAAACAGACTTAATAGATTGGCATTTCTAAAAAATACATGGGCCTGCAGGCCGGCTCAACCGGCCGAACCGTTCTTATATGAACATATCTTCTACTTCTTCCGTAAACTTATCTATATAAATAAATGTCTCCACACGCATAATCCTTCACCTCACTTTTTGTTGTATATGATAGATTTTAGTATTTTTCATATGCGTGAAATTACAATATACCTTATGCTATGTTTGTTATATAGTTATTTGAAATTTTAATTAATTTAAAAAACATATGATTGTTATATTCTTTTCAAATTTAAGAGTTAAGATAAGAATATAACAAACACGGCGTTAGTATAATTTATATTTATTGAGTTTAGCAAAACTTTAGTTATTTCACATTTTCTCAGACAAACTTCTTTCAACTTGACATCTTTTAATTAACATTACAAAGATTACTAGTTGCAGACCAAGGAAAAAATTTTTATAAAGTAGTTATCCTGCAAATAATGGATTTTTTTCTTTCTTTTTGTTTCTGATGCTAACTTCCATGCTTTTGTGTGGGAAATAAGAGTTAGTTTGGATTTGTTTATTTTTACCTGTTTATAAGAATTCGGTGCCTATATATAAATATTCTTTCATGTTGATGAGGAAATGAAAAATAAATAGAGAAGTATTTAGATAATATGTACTTATAAACGACTGTAATGTTTGATAAAGAGGTCTTATATAAGTAGCATTATTAGTTAAAATGATTAAAAATAACCTTTCATTAAATAATATTAATCTTTGAAGAATGAAAAAAGTCAGTCTTTAGTGAAACTATGGTGCTTATAGGCTGTTAAAAAAACCAAGGGTGAGCTACTTATTTTTACTTGCATATAAGTACATAAATGTGACTTATAAGTTAAATAACCGAACATATACCAAAATTATTTTTGGACTTCGTAAACTCAAAACTGGTTCACTAGCTTATAAGCTTACCAAACACGTTCCAACTCAGATTTTGACTTATAGGCTCGTGAGAGCCCAAAATCTTGTTTTATTTGGGAGAGGCCATTTTGACGACTGCAGGCAGAAATGGGCCTCTGACTACTCCAGCGAGAGCCCAATCCATTTCCCACAGTAAACATAACCAGCCATCTGACGTGATTGCATAACCTTCTTGATTTCCATAATGGTATTTTGTTTAAACGATCAACCATGTAAAAATAACTCGCCATATAAAACTCATCCAAAAGTTTAATCCAGTTTAGGAAAAACGAAAACTTGATCAAAATGTTTTTCCCAAGTGTAAGTGCTTTTTACCATTTGGAAGCATTAAGCTAAGCAATAAGTAATTCTTAGCTTGTTGCTATAATATCAACTTGACACAATATTAAGAGACTAATCAATAGTTCCAGTGCTTGAAACTATTTTTCTCTAGAAGTAAGGTCCTAAGTTACGAAGCTCATGGGATAGGGGGTGGGAAAGAAAAACTTGACACCATTCTATGAATGTTAGATGTTTTATTAAAAAGACTAAGATCATCTAAAGATTTTTTGTAGAAAATGCCTCGATACTCAAATCAAATTAGGTTACATAAGGGCTTAGAGAAGCCTAAAGATAGATAAAATGTGAGGGCCTTTTAACAATACAAATGAAGAGACTTTTACATTTAATGTGAGAATACTTAAGAAAGTGAAGTGACTCAAAAAGAATAATGTTCCATACCACTAGGGGAGCTTGGTACCTATGGCACTTGGCTTTTGGAAAATTCATGGAATTTTAAAATACACATATATATCTACTTTTAATGTGAAAAATCAAATTAACTCCTACTGAAAAAATATTAATATTATAGCTCATAGACAAACAAATTTATGGAATACAAATATTATAGTACCAAGTTTCTAATACTCTAATATTATTGTGCAAGCAAGCTCTATAATTATAAATTTATATTTTTGTACGTTCATTGATTCTCCAAATATTTTTTGTCTGCTTAAGAAGAATATTTTGCGATGACGAAGCAAGAAAATTTTGGTGAATGATATGAAATAAAAACACAAGATAATAAGTAATTATGGGGTTGTCCAGAAAGGCCACAGCTAGCTACATCTGGCTCTTTTACTCTGCCGTTGAAGCAAAGTCTCATCTGTGAATCACTAACGCGGCACATTATTGGAATGCACATTTCTCCTCAGACGACCATTAATTATTACATGAATAATGTTTTATGTCAATTTGTAATTTGTTTAAGAGTAAATTCTATTTTAAAAGTTAATTCGTTTAAGAATAAGTTCTATATCAGAAGAGTGATTTTGGATTTTACATGGTGAATTTCAATGCAATAATTTGTCGAGAATGTGACCTAGCTAACGAGAATTGAGAAACGAGATGGACCACACGTGACCAATGCGAGATGAGATAGAAAACTAAGCAAGACTTAACTTTTATATCATGTTAAAAGTTACTAAAGTTCGATAAAATTAGTGACTTTGGATGGTAAACTTGAACATGGTAATTTTTCAATAAAATGTGGGAAGAATGTTCTAACAGGGAATAAAATTTATTTTTTAAAATAAATATTATAACCTACAAGATAACATAGAGTATTCTTTTTAGTAAAATTAAGTTTTTTAATCATAAAAAATTACTTTAAATTTTAAATAATATTAGTGAGGTTAGTGGAGGCAACAATCCTTGTTATCTTTGGTGGAGGCAACAATCCTTGTTATCTCCCGATTGGATCCACCGGTTCACCTCTCATTTAATTTCAGGATTCCATTTTCACATTTCAATGTTTTGATAATTTAGTTGAATGCATACATATATCTATACTATATAATAAAGCAAAATAAGTTGTAATTTTGTGCTGCCAAGTGGCGTTCTATATGACAAGCTTTCTATAATTACTTATCAATTAATTAAATATGTCCATTCTTAAGTCATTTTTTTGTTTTCTATCATTTATTTAATTCCATTCCTTAAATATTTTAATTTAATTAATATTATGCCATTGCTCTAAATATATCATCATTGTTTTATTAATTCCATAGTATATAATTGTTTCAATAACTATTTAGTAAGATGCAAAAACTTTGTAACTTTAATATATTCAATCATATTTCACATTCCCTGTGCATCGCACGGGTGTTACACTAATATGTATGTATATATATATACATACATATATATAATTTTTAGCCCATGGAATGAAGTTGAGCAAATGCTTTCGATCACAAAACGAATGATAGGAACAAATATGAAAGAATTATTTTTGACGTTAAGTAGACTATTTTTGTCAGTAAGAAATTTAGAAATAGTGCTTTTAATAGGGCCATTGATAGTAAATGGTGTTTGGATAGGGAGATCCTTGTCTGATTTTTTTGTTTCCCTAACGGGATCACTGTACTTTTTTTTTTATTATTAATGATCATTTGCTTACTTAGGAAAAAGAAAAGAAAAAAAAAAGAATCATATGTTAAACTTTGTATAATTAATAAAGAAAAAAACATAATTTTAGGTAAATAAAAAACAAAATTATTAATTAAATTAACAATTAAATCTCGAAACCAAAGACAATCATTTTAAGTTGACGTGATACCTCTCACAATTCCTATCAAAAGAAGCTATATACATCATATTGAGTGATGATGTCCAGTGCTCGTGACAGAGGTTAGGATTAGGAATCCCAAAAGTCTAATTCAATTATAGACAAACACTCATGTAGTAGTTGAGCATGTTCAGCTACTATGATTTGAAATTTAACAACGAATTGATTGATAAACTTTCTTTCATAATGAGAATTAGGTCAATACATACTTATATGACGAGCCTTGCAAATCTGTTACTAGCTAATACATTAATTTAGGGTAAAATGCACTAAATCCCCTGTAGTTCATAAAAATGCACCGAACCCCCCTATTTAAAAAGTCTCTCATAACTCCTCCTTTTGATGAATCACAAAGGAATTTGGTGCATTTTATCCATTAATTTATTATGCATAATCTATTACTGATATACATTGTAATTTTTAATTTGAAATTTTAATTGTCAATCATTTAATATTCATAACAAAATTTATTTGTGAACTTTAAAAGATTCATAATTAACTAAATTCAACTTTTGTTATAAAAAATAAACACACCAAACTAAATTCATATTTTAAATAAAAATAATAAACTCGACTAAATTTAACATCAGGATATGAAAGCGGTAGTTTGTTCACTGAATACTTGGCATAATTATGTGATTTGTTGTTTATACGTACGTAAAATACTCATAATCAACGAATTCACAAATATAAAGTTTAAGCAAAATGGTCCAAGTTTCATCAATCCCATTTACTACATTGGGGAGGTTATACTTGTTCTTGGTGTACAATACTAGTAGAAGACCTAATTTATATTTGGTGATATTTTACTTACTTTTTAAATATTTGTAATGAAACCTACTTCAAAAAGAGCATGTACTCATGAATGGAGTATGAGTATTGTTAAGAGTATGAAGACAAGTTCCTGATTAAGGCATTACACAACCCGTGGTTAGCTATACTTGAATATTCAATGATAATTCGTAAAGCATTTAAATAGACATGTCTTGCAAGTTTGAAGTTTTTCGGTTTATTATATTAGATCGTTGGTAGAAACGCAATTTTTCTGTTACTCAATATGTGTCATTTTATATGTGTATACTTTTAGAGATCTAGTCATAAGAAGAAACTGAAAAAAAAACAATTTGTCTAGTTGATACATTAACTAAATATACATATAGAAAATATAAAAAATGATAATCGAGTGACAAAAATAGAGGTATATTAAAGGGTTCAATGATTTATTTAGCTCTTTATTTTTTTATTCTTTTGACAATTAAGATGTTTATTTAAAACGCGTGATATTAGTTCTAGAATCAACGGATTAATGAGGTGGACATGAAACACATACATGGATTAATGATTTGAGGACATATAATTGGATCGAGTAGGTTTAAGATTGAAAAAATTGCCTGTGCTGACTTTCTTTTATGTGTCTAAATTGTTAATTATTTGATAATTTTTTGCTTGAAAACTAAAAGCATCACAAATTAAAAAGATAAAGGAGGGATTAATTTATCATGTTTTGAAGATGAGAGACTCAATTGTGAAAAAGATTAAAGATGAGATTTAACCCTGTATTAAAATTTTAGTTCGTTTATTTATTGTGGTGGTGCAAACTTTATTATGCTTGAGATTTCTGTCGAAAATTTGAAGTTAGGGGTACTATTTACATTTTGTAAACATAGAATTAACGTTGCAACAAGAGTTGGAGAAAATCGAGTTGTTGATCTAAAGAATCCTGAGTTCTAACCTAAAACCAATTGGTTAATATAAAAAATGACTCAAAACTTTATAAGGTGGTCTTATACTTTATGATTTTTCTATGTAAGGGAAATGTACATTTCAACACTCCCTCACGTGTGACTCGGAACCAAAACCAAGAACCAAAGCTCAAATGAGCCAAAAACCAAGATTAGTTGTTAAAACGAGCCAAATAGCAAAGACGAGTCACAAACGAGTTAAGGAACCAAGAATAAGTACTTAAACGAGTCAAAAAACAAAGACGGATCACACGTGCAGACACGAAAGGCTAAGCCAAAGCCATTCTTTGATACCATATAAAGAATCATGAGATTCCATAATAAAACTAATTGATTAAGATGAGGAGTAGCCTAGGACTTTATAAGGTGATTTTATACTTTCTAATTTTTTTATGTGGGAAGAATGTACATTCCAATTGTTAAAACTTCTAAACTAGGATAGGTCAAATGCTATAACCTTTACTAGTTACATGTAAGATAATCTAAGGGCTTGTTTGGTAATACTATCAACAATAATTAAAAACAAAAACTGTAAATGCGTTTGGTTAAATTATAAAATTTACAAACAAAAACCAAAAACATGTTTGGTTGTCCATCATTTACAAACTATTTTTGTCTCTTATTTTTCATTTTAATATTTTATGTTAAATAGACCACATGAAAATATTTGAGAATATTTTGTAAAAGAATAATGAGAATATTTTTAAATTGATTTATTTTCTTTAAGATTATAATTTCAAAAAACAAGTTTAATTGTTTTGAGAATATATTTTTATTTTTAATTTCGAATTTTTAAAATTGTCATTTATTATTTTATTAATTTATTTTTTAAAATATTTGTAAAAATAATAAAATTATTATTAAAAAATAATTATAAAGATAATTATTTTTAAATAATTTTAATTTAATTCTTAAAATGTTTTTAATTTTCTAAAATTAATTATAATTTATTAAAATAATTTTGAAAAATAAATTTAATTTATCAAAATAATTTTTAAATATATTTTAATTTATTAAAATAAACTTAAAATATTGAATTTATTAAAATGATTTTTAATTTATTACAATTAATTTTAATTTTTCAAATTATTTTTAAAAAATATATCTAAATTAAAATTATTTTCAAAATATTTTTATTTATTAAAATTATTTTTAAAATATTTTTAATTATTTTTTAAAAATTACTTTTTATAAAATTCATTTTAATTTTAATAATTATTTTTCAAAAAAATAATGAGTTCTTATTAATTTTGAAAAGATAATTCTAAAAGTATTCACTAGAAAGTGAATAAAAGTTTTGAAAACCTGTTTTCATAACCTGAGAAAACCAATTTTTCTTATTTATTAAAGTTGCAAAAATAGGTTGTTGATTTTTATTTTTTCAAAAAACAAACAGAAACAAACGAATTGATTTTTAAATTTTGATCAATAAAAACAGAAAATCAGAAACAGTAACGATATCAAACGAGCCCTAAATATTTCTCGTAAGGTTTGTTTCCTTTCGTGTGAAGCATAAAGTATGTCTTTTTCTTTTTGTTTTTTTGGCTAAGCAGGCAAGCATAAAGTTTGCCTTTTGAGAGGGTAGAATTGTAGCAATTATAAGGGTAATTCGATATATCAAACCCTTTTTATGAGAAGGCTAATTAACGTTTATTAGACACAATTTTAATTTACATTTTGCAAGATATCATTTCTAAGTTTATTGCATCAAGACTCTCCTAGACGGGTGAGAATAAATACAACATACTCTAGTAGATATAATGAATCTAAAAGTTTTATAGTTTAACGGTTAAAATCTCACAGTTCGGCCAAACAGTACTTAAGTGACGATAATCCTTTGGGTTCATATCAATATTTTGTAAATCTAAACACCAAAAAAGATTAATTTTATCACTAATAACCTATCATCTAATGAGAAATAAATTTGAGACAACAAGATCAAATTTATATATGGAAGAGAAAGAGTGGGTTGAGTAATAATGAAGACACCACTAAAAACGCATGATTGCCTTCGAAGACAAGTTTAATCATTCAAAACCAAAAATGACAAATGCCACGCTTTTGCTTTTTAACATGTCATTTGTGTCTCTGTCTCTCTCTACGTTGATATATTTTCAAGTAACCATCATGCATTGTCTCACTCAACTCACCTGAAGTGGTAGTGGTTAGCACTACAATGTACACAATCAAAATCACAATAGAAACAAGTCACTGAAAAACATAAGAGATATATCATATATATGCATGTTGCACTTTCTTGCTACATTTGAAAGCTAAGTGATAAAATAGCAAGAACTTGTTGATCTTGAAGAGAGGAGCCACTCAGCTATGGCAGCCTTCAGGCTGCTGCTGTGCTATCTACTCGTCTATGCCACGATACATTCCATCACCTCTTGGACAGACCCACGAGACGGTAAGTGTTAAAATTTAAGCTCTTAGAAAGAGATTTGTTGTATTTATTTATTTATTATTTCTTTAAGTGTAAATAGTATTTATTTTTTGGTCCTATACATGCACATTTTAATGATTTTGATGGGTAGTAGTGAGTTTTGAATTCTTGCTTTAGGTTCTAACACTATGATAAGTTATTAGTTGACTTAAATATAATGCCATCGACTTAATTTGAAATTTAAACTTGCAAAAAAATAATTTTTTTCACATTAATTTACATCTTTATTAAGAATTTTTTGTTATGAAAATAAAAAAACTAAACAGAAAGAGATAGGAAACACACACACGGAGACAACAATATGATCATTGTGGCATAACACTGTCATTGCTTCAAATTTAAAGACATATATATGGCTTTGCTTCTGCTCAAATATTTTCTTGAAGTAATTTTACATTTTCTATGTTTAAAAAATCATTGAAACGATATCCATGAAAAACTATACAGAGAAAGTAATGTTTCAGAGTTTGTCCTTTTTTTTAATTTTATTTTCAAACCCAAACCATCCTGGGAGAGGGAATTTTAACCTTTTAAGCTATCCTTAATCCCACTTTCAGAGTTTCTAGTTCTAAAATTTATAAAATTGATATGAAATATTGCATAGAAAAGAACGTTCATAAAGTTGTGAACATGATAAACTAAATTCTGGATTATTCTCGAGAGACTGCTCCAATTCCAAGTGATCCAAATTTATCGTGCACCTTGCTCGTCTCCTAGTTAAAGAATATGTAGCTCCCATCCCACTTTGACTCTGAAAATTTGTGCGCCATGTATGATAGCTCGGGTTTAATATGGTGGTAGGTCACATTGAACCAGTTGATTAGGTTCAAAATGATAACAGGTCAATAATTGGACCTGGATTGCTACGGTATAGGTTTCGAACATGCTATGATCTCTCTCTTTCCCCCTGGATTGCTGAATGTGGAGACATATGGAGGGTACTAATGGATGATAGGATTAGCTGTTTCTGAATTTCTATTCATCATGCAAAATTCATTAGACAATCTATAGATCATGATAGACAATTGGATTCTTGAACATTATTAACAAGGGCTTTGTTCATCTCAGATCATCTACCAAATTTTGCCTTCATATATTTGATGATGAACACTATTTTCCATCTGATTTTATAGTTCTGCATTGAACAAGAGCCACTTTTCCATATAAATAAAGATTTAGTATTGCTGTTATCATGTAGTTGACGTGTGTAAAATCTTCGCGGTTGCAGTTTCTGTATTGAGATCATTGAAAGATCAGTGGCAAAACACCCCACCAAGTTGGGATAAATCAGATGATCCATGTGGAGCACCTTGGGAAGGAGTCACCTGCAACAATTCAAGAGTAACTGCACTGTTAGTTTTCGCCTATTGTACCATTATTTTTGCTCTTAATGCAACTGGAGTTGTTAAGCAGAGTGTCATTTATACGATATGTCTCCTCTCCAGCTGTAAACTTCTGCCAGTTGCCTCATCTTATCTGTTGTTTTCCAGGGGGCTATCTACCATGGGATTAGCTGGTGGACTTAGCCGCGACATTGGTGGCCTTAGTGAATTGATTTCCTTGTAAGTTTGTCTTACTCGTATAATAGCAGAAAGCAAAGATCTGTAAAAGCTAAAGATTGTAGAATAATATCAACACTGGTAT
This sequence comes from Cordia subcordata, assembly GCA_028554755.1. Classification (NCBI taxonomy): domain Eukaryota; kingdom Viridiplantae; phylum Streptophyta; class Magnoliopsida; order Boraginales; family Cordiaceae; genus Cordia; species Cordia subcordata. The sequence continues at coordinate 7,731,826 of JAPTOF010000010.1, read as the reverse complement.
AGAATATTTTTGTTAGGCAGCATGTTATGCAATTGGTAGTAGTAAATTATCAAACATCTACCAAAATCACAAATATAGAAGTTTCAGGGCAATGTTCTGTTTACCTACTTAGACCCGTTTTAAGATTGTTCTGAATTTCCTTGGTTGAACAAACTTTTGGTTGCAGGGATCTGTCATTTAACCGAGGTCTCAAGGGTTCCCTTTCACCGCGGCTGGGAGATCTGCAAAAGCTTAATATACTGTAAGTCCAATAAACTGATTCTCTAGTACTTCCAAAAGCCATCTTGTTACAACTTCAATCTCTTTTTAGAAACTGAAATATGTGGGCTGATATGAATTTGTTATTAACTTTTACCTTTGATTCTCAGAATCCTGGCTGGATGTAGCTTCAGTGGCAAAATACCAAGTGAATTGGGAAATCTTCCAGAGCTGTCCTTTTTGTAAGAATTTGTTGACATTGTGATCCTCATTGGCTGTACTTTTCTGGGAATTGTCATGTAATCTTCTTTAATCACAAATTGCTGATTTCCACACAGAGCACTTAACTCCAATAACTTCACCGGGGAAATACCACCTTCTCTGGGCAATCTCTCGAAACTGTACTGGCTCGACCTGGCTGATAATCAGTTGACAGGACCTCTTCCTGTTTCAACACCCACCTCTCCGGGGTTGGATCTCCTTAAGAAAGCTAAGCATTTGTGAGTATAATTGCATCTCCAGATGTGGCTCACTCTATTCGTTTTTCCTCCCTTTCTTCTCTTGATTACAGTAACCGTCTAATTTTTACAGCCATTTCAACAAAAACCGGTTCTCAGGTGTAATTCCAGCCAAACTTTTTAGCTCGGACATGGCATTGATACACATGTAAGTTAAGAGCTAGAACCGAACATTACCTGAATTCAATTATACTCCCTCTAACTGTTTTTGGTGCAAAAAAACAGACTCTTTGATGGAAATAGATTTAGAGGCAGAATTCCAGCAACAATAGGACTAGTTCAGACACTTGAGGTTCTGTGAGTAGAGTAAACCTAACTTCACTTGTTCCTTCTTATAGATAGCTTTGCCTTTACATTTCTAACACTTCTTTTTTCCAATGGTTGGCATGCTATACTTCTATACCTCCAGTCGACTTGATAGAAATACCCTTAGCGGCATTGTTCCATCGAACCTCAACAACCTCACAAATATTGTTGAACTGTGAGTATCTCCTTTAAATCCTATGCAATTTAACTATTTATTTCAAAGTTTTAAGAAGCATTCTCAAATGGTCTTCCTCGTGCCATCGTGATCTCTCGTAGGAATTTAGCATACAATCAGTTGTCCGGCACATTACCAGACTTATCTGGAATGAATTCCCTCAATTATGTGTAAGATATACTCGGATCCAACTTTATCATCCTCCAATTTATCCAGTATGATATGACACTCTTGTTATTTTTGTCCAGAGATTTGAGTAATAACACCTTTCGACCATCGGAGGCTCCAGCTTGGCTCTCTACTTTACCCTCGTTAACCACTCTGTGAGTATCAAATAATTGAAGAAAATAGACATTATAGTTTTTAAGGAACTAATCCATTTTAATTCAGATACTTTTTTGGTTTTCAGGGTTATTGAATATGGACCACTTCAGGGATCAGTACCTGAGAGACTTTTCGGCTTGCCTCAAATTCAACAAGTGTAAGTTTTTTACTATCAGCTGAGCAAAAATTGAGTCAATCGTACCATCTGGAATGAAAAACTTTTGATCTTGTACTTGAAAGTTTCGGCATTCACATTGCATGCTTCTGACAGGAAACTAAGGAACAATGATTTCAATGAAACGTTGAGTATGGGTACTACCAGTAGCGAGCAACTTCAACTTGTAGATTTGCAGAACAATGACATAACTTTGGTAACTCTCGGTTCCGGATACAAAAATACATTGATGTGAGAGAGCTAACCAATCCTAAAATCTCAGCCAACTCTTAGAACCTTTTCCTTCTTTAACCATTGCCTACACATGTCACTGATGTATTTCAGATTGATTGGTAATCCAGTCTGCACCACTCCTCTTGCAAACACAGATTATTGTAAGCTCCAGCAGCAGCAGTCTGGAAAGCCTTATTCTACCAGTTTAGCTAATTGTGGAAGCAGATCATGTCAGTCTGACGAAAGGCTCAATCCACAAAGCTGTGACTGCGCATATCCATATGAAGGAACATTATACTTCAGAGGACCAACTTTCAGGGAGCTTTCCAATGTCAACATGTTTCATTCTCTTGAAATGAGCATGTGGGTGACGTTAGGACTAACTCCAGGTTCAGTTTCTCTGCAGAACCCCTTCTTCAATGTAGATGATTATCTCCAGGTACATCTGGAGCTCTTTCCACCCACTGGAAAATACTTCAACAGATCTGAGATCCAGCAGATAGGATTTGCCTTAAGCAACCAGACCTATAAGCCCCCTCCAGAGTTTGGACCTTACTATTTTATAGCATCACCATACATTTTCCCAGGTAAATTCAGTGGAGTTTGTCTATACACAGGAACTTAGTGGAGTTTGTCTATACACAGGAACTTAGTGGAGTTTGTCTATACACGGGAACTTAATGAACTAATTAACTAGCAATTTTACCAAAATGAAAAACAACTGTTTCAGTTGACCAGGTGGGAAATTCTATTAGCTCAAGTGCTATCATTGGGATAGTTATTGCTTCCACCTTCCTGTTCCTGGTTCTTGTTGGATTAGGAATATATGCTGTTCAACAAAAGAAACGTGCTGAAAGAGCCATCAGTTTAAGTAACCCTTTCGGTAATCTATAGTTTCTCAAGAATTTTACATCTTTATGATAGCATTCTTCTTTTCCCTTTTCCATTAACTCATGATGTTTTTTCCAGCATCTTGGGCTCCAAGTATGACAGACAGTGGAAGTGCACCAAAACTAAAAGGAGCGAGATGGTTCTCTTATGATGAACTCAAGAAATGCACCAATAACTTCTCAAGGAGCAATGAGATTGGTTCCGGAGGTTATGGCAAAGTATGTCTTAAAATTCTTGATTGACACCTCTCGAGTTTCTGCTCAAGTCCTGGTTAATCTGTTCTCTGTTCCACAGGTCTACAAAGGATTGCTAGCAAGTGGACAAGAAGTTGCAATTAAGAAAGCTCAACGAGGTTCAACACAAGGCGGCCTTGAGTTCAAGACTGAAATTGAGTTGCTGTCACGAGTTCATCACAAGAACCTTGTGAGTCTTGTGGGTTTCTGTTTCGAACAAGGAGAACAGATCCTTGTTTATGAGTTTATACCTAATGGATCAGTAAAGGATAGTTTATCAGGTAACCTCACTTTGATCCACCTTCTAAAATGTGACCCACCTCATATCTCATTCTTCTAAGTGGATTTTATGGTAAATCTTGCAACAAGCTACCTCACAAGACCAAGTTGAATTGAATAAAAAATCATATAAGTAGATTTTATAGTAAATCTTACAACAAGCTACCTCACAAGACCAAGTTGAATTGAATAAAAAATCATACATTAAATGTCATTGTTCTATTAGACCAAGTTGAATTGAATAACAAATCATACATTAAATGTTCAATTAGACCAAGTTGAATTGAATAAAAAATCATACATTAAATGTCATTGTTCAATTAAGTTATGACATGGATTGCCCAAAACTGGAGACCTATGAAAGTGTTCTTTCAGTGACATTCTGTAGCACTTTTTGATTTGAGATAAACCAGTATCAGTGATTTCCATTGACATACAACGCTATATATTTTTATTATAATGAATTGCAGGAAGAAATGGCATTCATCTAGATTGGAAGAGGAGACTACGAATTGCGCTTGGTTCAGCAAGAGGATTATCTTATCTCCATGAGCTTGCTGATCCTCCTATAATCCACAGAGACGTCAAATCAACCAATATATTACTAGATGAAAATTTAACAGCCAAGGTTGCAGACTTCGGCTTGTCTAAGCTGGTTTCAGACTCTTCGAAAGGCCATGTATCCACTCAAGTCAAGGGAACACTGGTAACTAGTCCATCCTTAGAAACTCTCCTCAACAAGGACTGTATAAACATTGTTTAAATCAATGGCACGTGACAAAATCTCTTCTACTGTAAAAGAGGTCGATGACATGTTTATTCCATTACAGGGTTATCTTGATCCTGAGTACTACATGACGCAACAACTGACAGAGAAAAGTGATGTGTATAGCTTTGGCGTGGTAATGCTCGAGCTGATAACTGCCAAGCAGCCAATTGAGAAGGGGAAGTACATCGTCCGGGAGGTGAGATTGATCATGGATAAGAATGACGAAGAATACTACGGCACAAGAGACATGGTGGATCCAGCAATCAGGAACGCATCAAATCTTATAGGATTTGGAAGGTTTCTGGAGCTAGCAGTGCAATGTGTTGAAGATTCAGCAGCAGATCGTCCAACAATGAGTGAGGTGGTGAAGGCTCTTGAAAACATTCTTCAGAATGATGGGCTCAATTCCAACTCCTCAACATCTGCTTCCTCATCCATCACAGACTTTGGATCTGCAAAAGCTGCCCATAGACATCATCTTTACAATGATACTGTAACTAGAAGGGATGTCATTGAGAGTGATGCATTTCACTACAGTGGTGGATACAATCTTCCTGTAAAAGTGGAACCAAAATAGTGGATACTCTTCTATCTTATTCTTTAATTTAATTAGAACTTTTTTGTTACAGGTGTTAACTTGTCATCTCTAGAAATTTTAGATGAGATTGTTTTTGTTGAATCATAGTGAATATATTTTTCTAAATAAGTAATAGTGAGACACAAAATCATGACAATTTTTAAGAAGTCAAGCCTCTAGTGCTACTTTAAGTTACAAAAAAAAAAAAAGAAAATTGTTAGTATGTACATGTATGACAAGTTATTAGTGATTGTGGTTTTCACAATAAAGGCTGAAATTTGGGGTCAAGGTAGAATCAAAGACTTTTGGTCAGTTAAAAAGAGTTATGTTTGGATTATCAGGTTCAAATAAACAGGAACATGAAACACTTTTTGGCCTCTTATGGCCTCATGTCAAACACTCGAAATTGTCAATGGCATTATTTGTGAGTATTTTTTTGGAGCAATTGAAATTTTAAATATGCTACATGGGGATGCCAGTCATTCTAAGCAAGGGATTGAAATTGGGATTTAGGATTGAATCAAGAGTTACTGCTTTGGATGAATAACTTGTAAGCGGAATTTTTCTCTCTATATCATCTCTCTTATATTCTAGTTTCTTCAACTAATTCAATGTTATGTGTCTCTTTTAAATTGACATTTTTTTATCTAAACTAGATATTCTAGTTTCCTCACCTAACTTAGTGTTGTGACATTCTACATTGTTATTTCCTATCTAAAAGTATGTTATGCCTACCGTGATTTTAATGGATTGACCTTGATCCAAAATACATATTATAAAATGTATATGTCAATGCATTGGAGTTCATGTTTTGGAGCTTTTGCTTTGGTAATATGGGTTGTGCTTATGTATTGAACAGATCATATCAATTAAACACCTTCCATCTGATATTAAGCCATTCTTCAAGATGGCAACAAAACACCAATTTGGCACACTGCTTCATCTAGCAAGTTGTTAACACAGGTGGCTATAACAAATTAAATTGATCTAACTATTTGAAATATATGTTATCTAATTTAATTCTTTACTGAAATTTATGTGTAAAATATGCTTTGGTTTCTTAGTAAAAATATTCTCAATCTTCTTCCTTACAGATACTTTGTCAAAATATATGATATTTCCTCGTCTTTTCTTTCCTAATAAAGGAAAGAAATGATAAAGTCTACATTCTCGCAAGGTTCCTTACGTCCTCTGTTCTCTATATAATTTTTTTTAAAAAATTTATAAACTAATTGTCATATTAGAGTTACCAATTTCACTTGTTAATGTAAACTCCTTTTTTCTTTCAACATAATTGCAGAACCCATGTCAGTATACCTTGTAACTTGGTTAAAACTATGCATTTACTGAAGTACTAATAATGTTATAATACTGTTACTTTATTATATTTTCTGATACTGTTATCGCTATTTTGTGAGTTGGGCTCCATTTCTATTTTTGAATTGAATTACATGGGTTGAATACAATCACAACTTTCAATCTTAAGATGTGCCTTAGAATTATGATAATATTAGTATATGTTTTGAATGGTTTCTACTATTGAATCTTATGACTATATCCTTGGTACTATAACTTATTCATAATTGCCTATCAAATATGATCGTCATGTTAATCGTTTCAGTTTTATGATTTCTAACTTGTGTCCCTTACACTTTGATCATCAGCCTTATAATTTCTTGAGAGTTAAATTCTCATATTGGGATTTTGATTGCTTACTCTTTGCAGTTGAGACAAGATGAGTATTTGGGTTTGAGCGAGTTAGTGAACGTCCAGATATGATGACATGAATTCAAGGAGCTTCTAATTTAATTTTATTTTGGTTGGCTATATTTGATATTCTACGAGTAGAATTTGAATAAGATATTGTAATTGAGGAGTGTGATCTCATCTTGTCATGTTTTTCTTTTAGATGTTAATTGAGAATTAAATATTGTGTCTTTTGAGAATTATTAGATTATGGTTTTAGTGGATATGTAGAGTATAGTTATGGTTCAACACCTTACGTCTTTGAGAGGTCGTACCTTTTAGGGACACGATATGTCACGTGTTTCAATTTAGGAACATGACATGTTATTTTCAACAGTCCATCATTCACATAAGAAATGTTGCATTGCATCTACCATAATATCTCAATTTAATTGCCAAGCACCCAAATAGAATATCCTTTTAAAGGGAAAAGAATTAATTGGCAAATTCCATGAATAGTCCTTATTTAATTAAATTTTTTGATTAAGTTTTAGTTATTAATCGAAATAAGCAAATTTAGAGGAAAAATATACATTATTCAAAACTAATCAAATTAACCAAATGTATTTGTAATTAGAATGACTGAGTTTTAATATCCACCATCACAATTCACATTATGCATGTAAGAATGGTGCAAACTTTGTGATTATATATGAATGTAAGTTGAAAAACAATAACTTAATAAAAAAAATTTTAAAAGATGGTTATTCATTTATTCAGTTACCAACCAAATGTTTCTAGAAATACCGAAATCGAATAAAAAATCAATTTATTTTACCTTTAATACCTAAACCAAACCGATTATAAAGATAACCTAGCTAATTATATTTTATATTATGTTATTCAGTTTTATCCGAATAATGGTCACTCCTAATTTTACTATTAAAAAAAACACTGGCACTCCCAAATGGACCCTTATAATAGGGTTCTAACAATAACTAAACCAAGAGAAATACATATATATTTATAATCCACGCAAAGAGAGGGCTTAAGAGGAAAGCTTTTACCAAAATGAATCATGAATATAATCAAGGGGGTGAGAAATGAAAACACAGTGAAAGCTCAGGCTTAATTAGCGTGTATATCCTATCCTGTAATCGTAGGGAGGCTATAATTAAAAAATTGTTTTATACTCCACTTTAGGTTTAGACAAAAAATAGAAAATAAAAAAAGGGGCTGGGTTTTATAATTTCGTGGTCTAATATATCCAATATAGATTTTAATAAATTAAATTAATTAATTTTCTCAATTTCAATGAATAAAATGCAAACAAAATCTCATATGACTCAACAAAAAAATTAACAAAGAATTGGGCACCTTCGAAGCTTTAGAAATCTTGTGAGACAACATTTATACACTGGTTTGATGAATAAAGATTCTAGAAAATGAAAATTTTAAATAATATTGTGTCGCAGAAATTGAGAAGAGAAAGCTTCAAGATAGACTTTTTGCATCATGCAGGGGTTGGGTTAGGAGGGTTTTTAATATGATTTTTTTCTCCCTATTTGTTTGATGTGGAAAATTTTCAGGTCGCAGTTTAGACTGATTAATCTTTTGAAAATCTCAACCATCAAATAAGAACAAATAAATTGGTGAATTAGCAAAAAAAGCAATTAAAATAAAATTTTAAATAAATAGTTGTAAGATTGAAAGATACTAAATTGTAAGATTGACTTTTTTTTTTTATCTCTAACTCTTTACTTTAAATTCTTTTGGCAATTGTATAAAATTAAATATTACACTTTTATATCTTCAATAAGTTTTCAAAAGCTTATAAAAAAAATAAACAATACAAATCAAAGTAATTAATTGTCCCAAAAGAAAAGAAAAATACACAACCATTTAAATAATTTATTTTTGTTAGAGACATACATGTAATAAATTTTTGTATCTTTAAGATTCCAACTCCTGTATCAACAAGGATTATTTAGTTTCCTAATTGGTATACAACTCTACTTTCCGTCTATATATCTATATTATACACGCCATTTTTTTTCCTTTCTCCTCACGCCTCTCACAGAAAACAATAAATACAAGCCTCTCACTACAACAAAAAAAATACAACATATTTTTCAACCCTTTTCTGCCAGATTGTGAAGCATGGCTGCAAACAAAAGAAAGCTCAAGCGTGTGCAAGAAAAGTTTTGCATGAAGAAAAGAAAAAGAACCATTCAAGATTGGTCAAATTTGCATGGTGATATACTAGGCGAAATCTTTAAACACATACCTTTTGTTGACAAGCTTAGACTTAAAGACACATGCAGTTCTTGGCACTCAGTAGCAAAATCCCACATCAAGTCATTCTTGATCGCGTTAAAAGATAAATCTCCATTGCTTTTGATGCCTGGAGAGAATAACAAAGAGAATTGTTTGTTTGATATTGTGAATAAGGTGCACAAGCCGCTGATGAACATGCCGGACAGGTCTCATTGTGTTGGATCATCACAAGGGTGGTTGATACTTTTGCAAGACAAAGTGAATTTGCTTGTTTATCATCCGCTTTTCGATTTCAGAATCCACCTTCCTCCTATTGTTTCTTTGCCAGACTTTGATTACAACCCGGAAAATTTATCAGAGCATTGGATTAGAAAGGCTATTCTTTGGGGTGATGATCCTATTCTTAGTCACAACTATGGCGTTGCAGTTATCTATGGCTGCAACTCAAAGCTTGCTTTTGCCAGGCATGGAGATAGTAGGTGGACAAAGTTTGAGAGCTCACATAAAGACTATTGTGACGTTATTTTCTGCAACAATTTTATATGCGCTCTGTCAAGAAATAGCTGTGTCAAAGTCTGGTGTAGCAGCAGCTCCTACCCAAGAAAAGTAATGGAATTCAAGCCAACTTTTCCAGGAAATATACCAGAGTTGAAGCAGCCTGGAAGTGACTTATACACTAGCCAATGTTACATGGTTGAGTCAAAAGGAGTACTTTTGCTTGTGGTGAGGTGCATTGGCGAATATGTTAATCTTCATGGGGAACTTGTCCGAGAAGGAGACATATGCGAAGGGGAAAATCAGAATTTTTGCTGTCCATACATGACAAAAAACTTCCATGTTTACGGGTTTGATTTTAACAAGAAAGAGTGGTTTGAGTTGAAGGATTTGGGAGATAAGATGTTGTTCGTGGGGGGTAATCAATCTATGTGTTTGTCAGCCAAGGACTATGAAGGGTGCAAAGAGAACACCATTTATTTTACTGATGATTTGTGGGATCGGATGAATGAACATTACATGTATGGACGCCATGACATGGGTGTTTTTCACTTGGGAGATGGGAGTATTAAGGACATCTATGATCAGTTTGAGATAGATAAGATGGCACCAGCATTTTGGATCCTTCCAAGTTAATGAAATCCAATGGCTGAGAATTGAGATGACGAAAGCAGACAACACATGTTCAAATCCTCTGTTGTAATACTTAGTTGTTAGAGTTTTCACTTTATTTTGTCATGATTCTTGAATCAATTGTAGTTTAAAATTTTGCTTACCCTTAATTCTTTGATTGTTTACTGACATTAATTTTGCTACGATTGACTCTTCTATTGATCAATGATTTATTTTGGGTGACTAATTCTCTCTCTTTTTTTCTTTGCTAAGCCATTCTCTCTTGTTTTTCTCTAAAGGAATAGTAACATTTCTGATTCAGCAACTCTGCAAGTAACTTATCATCATTTGACACTAATAATTTCATCTTACTGTTAATTTAACAATTAGGAGTCACCTGCAACAATTCAAGAGTAATTGCACTGTTAGTTTTTTTTTTTACCTATTGTCCGAAATTTTCACTCTTAATGCAATTGGAATGGTTAAGCAGAGATTCACCATTTATACCATATGCCTCCTGTCCAACTGTTTTCCGGGGACTATCTACCATGCAATTAGCCGCTGGACTACGCGGTGACATTGTTGGCCTTAGTGAATCGATTTCCTAGTGAGTTTTTCTTATGCATACAATAGCAGAAAGCAAAGATCAGCAGAGGCTAAAGATTGTAGAATATTATCAACATTTGCATAGGATATTTTTGTTAGGCAGCATGTTATTCAATTGGTAGTAGTAAATTATCAAACATCTAAGAAATCACAAATATACAAGTTTCAGAGCTATGTGTTCTTTATTAGTTTCTCAGTTGTAATTCCAGCCCAACTTTTTAGCTCTTACACATCCGACTTGTTTTTGGTTCGAAAAAACAGACTCCTTGATGGAAATAGATTTAGGGGCGGAATTTTAGCAACACTAGGACTTCTGTGAGTAGACTAAACTCTACTTCACTTGTTCATTCTTGTAGATACCTCTGCCTTCACATTTCCAAAATCCTTCTCTCTAGTAAATGCGAAAAAAAAAAAAAGGAAGATAATATATGATTGAGGGGCATGTTAACTTAATTGAGTTTCTTGTCTCTAGTTTAGTACATTGTGATTTGATGTGTTCGATATGATGACTTACTCTTAAGCAATAGCGCAGCACATTTATAATCTGTTTGTGCTGGCTCAGTTTGAAGTCACCTTATCAGTTCCTGCATCTTAGGGTTAGAAACATGTTATTGAAATGGTTCAGTTTTCTTGAATATGGATGCAATTCTTGAAATTATACCTTCTGTTATTTGCGTTATGACTGATTATGCTGTTTGTTTCCTTTTCTTGAAACCTCACATAGTTTTAGTTTCTTCGCTTTGCTCATATCTATGCCTTGAAACTAGTATTGCTTGGATTTTCCCCTTGTTTTTGTATATGCACTTTTTTTTTTTTGGAGGGGATTTTTTCTGTGCCAATGGCTTTCTGCAACAGAGTTGGGAGTTCTCTGAGTCAGAGTGTTTCTGTGGCCTTAATGTTCAATTCTATCCATTGCATGTCTTCTACAAGAGAAAGCTAGGCATTGCTGGGGAAGTCCTTGCTTAAGAGGAAAGATTTTATTGTTACATGAGAGGGTACGTGTTGTCAGAACGAAAGGAGGTACGAACAAGCATTCATCTTCCGAATTCAAAAGAAGACTTTCCTGTTATCTCTCATATTATAGGCATGGAAGCGATCGAGCATGTCTTCGTCAAGGCTTTTCATTTGAGACGTGCTTAAATTTCCAAAACTCATATTGATCTAGTGCTTTTGGTCTCAAATTCATCTATCTTCCGTCTAAAAATTGTTCATGATTGAGTTTCATATGTGAAATAGGTATGTCATATGGAGCTGACAGGCCAGTCCCAAAGAGATGCATTTGCAGCCTTGGCAATGTTACTGATGGTGAGTTCTGTGAGATCCAAATGTGACCTAATTGTCTAAGATAGAGATTTTTCTGTAGGAAATTTACCAAATATCCCTATCTTGCAATGCCTCAGGACAATTTGAAATATCCTAAGAAGCACGGACACGATACGCCGACACGATACGCGACACGCCGATACGTCTTTTTTCAAAAAACTAGGATACAACACGCTCAGGATACGTTAAATAAAAAAATATTTAAATTTTATATATATTGCATAAATATCATTTTTATCATGAATATATTGCATAAATATCACTTTTATCATGGCAAATCAATTTGCTTCATAGGCTTCAGCCATCCCCTAAAGTATGACACAAAAAGATACTACCAATTTTTGTAATTCATGCATGAAAAGAAAAGGAAAAAAACTATCAGTTCTTGTAATTCATGTTCAACAACAATAGACCTGAAAAACCCCAATAATTTTTCAATCAAACATATAATAACACACACAATAATATAATTTTTCAATCCTATCCAGCGCAGGAATATTGGAGGTAAGTTATTTATTTATTTATTTTTTGGTCGAGGGCTGAGTCTTTTTTGCTGAAGGAATTTGGAGAAGTGAGAAGATGACTTCTCTGGAAAAGACGATAAGCAGCATAAGTAAGTTAAATTGATTTTTCCTTTTTTTTTAAAATTATTTTTGGATTTGCATTAGTGCCCCAAATAATTTTAAAAATTACAAAAAAACCCCGTGCGTGTCCATTTAGGTGTCGGAGGACGTGTCGAAAATTTTTTAAAAAAAATTTTGCCAGACACGTGTCGGAGCGTGTCGGTGTCCGACACGTGTCCGACACGCGATACGCTGCATTTTGAAGGTGTCGGTGCTTCATAGAAAATATCAGTAAAAAATTGTTGGTATAATTGGATATTTACCAAATATTCTAAAAATGTATCTTTACAGACCAAAAACTATAAGATCACCCCTTTCATTCTGAGGTCACAAAAAACTCGTACCATTCAAGCCTTTTCTTTTTCTCCATACCCTTTAAGGAGTGCTGTCATTAACTAATAGTTTGATAAATACTCATAAATATCCAAACTGACGGGCTAGGTTGTAGATCTACGGGATCTCTATACTGGATAATTTAATTACTTTTTTTGCACTGGTTGTTTACTTAGTTTCAATTGTCTCCTTCTGCACGAATTGTTGAGGATGTTGGAAAGTATTATCATTTTTCTTCTCTTTGACTTTCTTTGAGCTTTGTTTCTATAAAGTTACGAATGAGATTTATGCTCTTTTGGTATAAGCTTATAAGATGCTTTTTTATGTAGAAAATAATGGTTTCTTTTGTGTTTTTATAAGATGTCGTGAAAAGATTTTTTATTTGTAGTCGTAAAAAATGAAACAATACTTATATCTTATAAAATAAAAAATGTAAACTGTTTAGAATTTTCATAAAATGCTTATAATAAGATATCTTAACTCTTATATTTTATTAGATAAAAAAAAACAATAAACATTACCTCCTCTACATCAAAAAGATAAGCCTCTTATAATAAGTCAATTCCAAACACACTAATTGCATTTGCTAATTGAGTTGTGTGATTTGTCATTGGGGCTGGTTAATTGACTCACCAGTAATTTAAAATCATTGTATATGTATTTCGAATCACTTTACAAGTTTCAGCAACAGCTTTAGATTCATACCTATGTAGTTTGTAAAAAATTAAATTACTCTCTTTTTACTTTGTATTTTTATGTCTTTCCCCTATGAACTTTTTAATGATTTGCCAAGTGTGAAGCTAAGACACAGAAATAACCATTTTGACCAATTGATGAATTGAATATTATCCCAATTGCAGAGTAAATGTGCTCAACTAGTACTATATTTTCTGCACATGCTACTCATTTATTTGCTTTTGTACATAAAGAGATGGGAGGTGTTAAATTGCTTAGGCGAGACTCCATTTGGTGTGTCAAAAAGAGAAATTCAACAATTGTAAATTATCTCGATCATTTCATTGTAATTATATTATCAATTTACTATTTCTCAATCTTTTTTTTATAATATTATAGCTAACAAGTAACCCGTCTATAATGGAGTTAATACATTTTTATTTTCAGTTACATAATACACTGCTGCTGTTGCTGTTATTGATGTTAGTTGTCTCAATTGATTTTGAGCTTCTGATTAGTCCATGAGAATTATTCCTCGGGATAAATTAGGTTATGCTTCAGATCCTGTGCATTTGGTTTTGCTTGTACGGGAAGGCGGAGTATTAATTTTTGTCGTAATATTTCTTTCCACAAATCACTGTTTCAACTCATTCCTTCTTAGTATTCAAGTTGAAAGTGTACTTTGCCACTAGGATTGAGTAACGTAGTGGTTTTTTGTTTTTTCTTTTTCCAAAAGAGATGGCAAATTTCATTAAACTCAACTAATCATTTACAAATCAACAAATTTGTCAAACTAAAATATCACCAAGTCTCCATCTACTCATAAAGATCATAATATTTTGTTTAGTACAAACAAATTTCCTATTACTAACAGCCTTCATCCTAAAAGTGCAAAAAATTTTATCAAAAAGCTGTTTTCCTGCTAAAAATTCACCACAATAAAACCTCCTATTTTGCTCATACCATAATTCCGGGATCAAGGCCTCTAACACTAGTTTAAAAAGGCAGCCTACAAAAATTTATCGTTCCCGAACGTATTTCTCCAATGACTCACCTCGTCCCAGCCCGAGGTCAAATCCTCCAAGCACAGCAAATGCAAGAATCTGTGCCACTAGGATTGAGTAATGTAGTTGGTCCAAGGACTTGTAATGAATTTTTACGAAGAAAACAAATCTTTTTATTAAAATGAAAAATACAAAAATAGAAAATTATTTGATCCCGGTAGAGTGGAAATCGGACACAAGAATATCCCAAAGATGAGATGGAATAAAAGATGCCTAGTCAATTTTTAATTTGATTCATTCTTTAATAGTTTAAACTTTTAAATCAGTTGATCATATAATTAATGCTTTGATTTCAAATTTACTATTATTATTGCGTTTATTGTGTGTATATTTCAGAAAAAAAAATGTATAGTTCAAGAAATCCTCACATGCATATATGAATATACTAGGGTGGGCTAATTATGATGCCCGTATTTTGTAAAGTTTGTGATTAATATAAATAGTTCTTACTTGCTTAGCAATACATACATATCTATACTATAGTATAAAATAGACCCCATTGAATGTCATGTTGCCACGTGTCACTACTATTTTGTTGTCACATGCTTACTGCTTAATAATATTAAAAAGATGCGTAGCTGTCTTTTTTTTAAAAAGATTTTCCATAGATAGCCTTCCTTTTCTAGAATTTTTCTTTTTCATTATATTTGATTTTTTGATTTAATTCCTCTGTAATTACAAAATCTTAACTTTTTTTATTTTCAAAATCGTAAATATATATATAGACATTACAAGTCTATTGCATACAACTAAATCATTTAGTTGTTATTTAATTCAATTTCTTCCCTTTTCGTACACTAAAAAATCTTTTTTTTTTCTTTTCCATATGTTATTTACATTTAATCATTAACCTAAAATCATGGTTAGATCATTATTTAGTGTCATATTTCAGCTTATTCATTCCAATCTCACACATGGTAATGCAGATTGGTTCCCTTTTGTTTTAGATACTCGCAATTCAATCAATTTCTTTTATATCATCACAATTTCTCGTAATTCAACGGGGTCTGTTTTACACTATAGTATACAAGTATAGATTAAATATATTTTTAGAAAATGGAGGTAAGCCTTCCTTCCATTTTAAGAAGAATATGTAAAAATAAAAGATTTTTCAAAATCCTTTTCTAATCTATAATTTAATTTTAGACCCTAAACGTAATTATGCCAATTGACAAATATATATGAACTTGACTACTTAAAATATTATCATATATATTGTAGTCTAATCTTTATAACAAATTATTGTAGGTCATATAGAAAAATTGATTTTAATACTGTTTATCTATTTGTAGCAATAGGTTTTTTTCACTATATGATTGCAAATCTTTTTTATTAGGTAGGTCTAATATTTTTTCCCAATACAATGTTATATTATTAACCTAATGTATATTCTTATTATTTAATCTATTAAAATTAGTTCATATAATTTGTTTGAAACATTTACATGGATAAAAAATTAAATCTTTGTACCTATATATGGCACATCCTGTGCAATCGAACAAGTGACATACTAGTATATATATGTACACATATTAGTATGACACTCGTGCGATGCATGTGGAACGACATATGTGATTAGATATATTAAAACTATAAAGTTTTTGCATCATATTAAATAATTATTGAAATAATTATATACCATAGAATTAATAAAACAATGGTTGACATATATAGAGAAAGGGCATAATATTAATTAAATTAAATTGTTTAATACAGGAATGAAATTGAGTAAATGAAGGAAAACAAAAGATTGACCTAAGAATGGGCATATTTAATTGATAAGTAATTACGGAAAGTTTGTTATACAGAACGCCATTTGACAGCACGAAATTACAACTTATTTTGTTTTATTATATGGTATAGTTATTTTATTTTTTCTCATCAAAGTCACGCACGATCATTTGAAGGAAAATCACAAATCATTATATTGAGTGGCATTTTAGATATAGAAGGAAGAGAAAATTAAATTTCAAAGACCAATCACTCCTAACAACTTCCGCTGAACATCTTAAATTCATTTGAATAGCTTCAATCACTAGCATTACTCACTATTCCCAAAGAACAATAACATTTACAAAGAAATGGAAAGCCAGAAAGTAAAATTAGTAATGGGATATAAAACTAAATCTTTGGACAGAAAAGACTAGTACTAGACTATACAAGAAGGTTTAGGGTCTGCCCAGCCAAAGAAAGAAAAAGATATAGGTTCCATTTGTTTGCAGGAAAATGCTTTTCTGGAAAACAATTTTTGATAATTAGCAACACCAGAAATAAGTTAATCAGAAAACATTTTCTAATTAATAGAAAATTTTAGTTATAAATGGAAGAAAATGTTGTTTGGTAGTCAAACAGGAAAAAAAAAAAATTTCATGCTGTGACTCTTTCTTTCTCTTACACCTAGCCAACCTCCCCACCTGGTCCCTACCCTTCGAAAAATTAAAAACTAAAAACTAAAACACTAAAACTCTAAAACTAATAAAAATTTAAAATTTATAAAATAAAAATATAAAATCTCTAAATTAAAATAATAAAAATTAAAAATTAAAGAAATTAAAATTTGAATGTCTAAATATTTAAAATTAAAAATAATTATTTCTAATTTTATATCTTTAATTTTCTATGTTATTAGTTTTAAATTTTTATAATATTTTATTTTGTGATTTAAATAATATATTTCTAATATTATAATATGTATCTGCTTTATAAAATTTCCTATTAAAAATGTTTTTCAAATGTGACAACTAAATATTAAAAATATTTTCACATAATGACATTTTCACAAACAAGTTTTTTTTCCTAGCAAAAAAACGGAAACTTAATAGTTCAATAGTGAGCATTGATGTGGAGGAGTTTGTTTAGCTGCTTCTGTGGTAAAGAAAGAAATGTTCATTCACACATTTGAACTGTTCGACACAACAACATAATAAAAACATGTCAAAGGAAGCGGCTCCAAATGGTACAATAAAGTACATGGAACCAGTTGTATAGAGAACTCAACATTAGGAACACATTTATGAGGCACAATGCAAATCCTTAAACCTCTCTTCTTTGGTTTATCTTTGTGTCCGAACAACCACTTGCATGTTTGGGCTCGTTCAGCTTTTCTTTTTTTAAAAAAAATATCTTTTTTTTTAAAGAAAAACTTGTGTTTTACAATAATTATTCAAAATGATTTTTTTAAAGAAAAAGTAAAACATTACAAAAATTGTACAAGTTTTTTAATAGAAATTTACAAAATTACTGCCTTGTTTTCAAAGTTTTTAAGAATCACTTGAAAACATTTTTTTGATATTTTCTAATTTTTTAAAAAATTGTTTTTAGTTTTTTAAGAATGGAAATAAAAATAAATTAACCAAATAAGTTTTCTATTCAAATTTTCTTTTTTATGAAAGTGCAAACAGAAAACAGGCAAACCAAATGTATTCTTAGTTTTTTAAAAAAGTCCTTTTTCCCAAAGTCATATAAAAAATATTCTTTTAAATCACTCCAAATGAGCCCTACGTAATATGTCGCATGCAAATCTCAATCGAATTTCACGGATGGGTCTAAAATTTTAGATGTGTGAACTAAATTATTTGGCCTAATAATGGAATGAAACTTTACAATGTAGGGCCCACTTCTCGTATGGACCGAGCAATCCTACTGAACGGATGAAAGTACCCACTTATTTCCTTGTGTTGGAAGAATTTGCTTCCACTTGGTCTTGCTCGTTAAAAGCATAATAGACCTATTCATGTGAGAATGTCAAAGTGGAGAGACATCAAAATAAGGTAAATTACACAAATAGTTCTTTGCGTATATCGCATTCGACACCTAAAGTTTTTATTTTTTAAAACGATTATTTTCTCCTCTATCTTTCATTCAGGTGACATTGTTAATCCTAAAGTTCATTTTGATTAAAAATTAACGATTTGATCACGTGATCAGCACGTGATTCAATTGTGGTCGTAACAAAAACCGTTAAGTTTCTTACAAAGAAGATCTTAGGATTAACGGAATCACAAGAATAGAAAATAAAAGGTTAAAATGATCGTTTTGATAGGTAAGAAATTTAAGTATCAAATTCAATAAACATAAACACTATTGTAATTACCCAAAAAATACAAAGAAATCTTTTCTTTTTCTTTTTCTTCTGTTTTACAAGCAAAGCCAATGATGTGCTAGCAGGTATCACGTGATAGAAAAATCATCTCTGAGAGGGAGTGACACGTAGACACGTGTATGAACAGATACGAGGCGATGTACACCCCCAGTACTGCCACGTGGAGACACAGCACTTGTGTAAAGAAATGGGAATAAGGAACCAACCCACATGTGCTCAGGCCTCTGGCTTCCGAGTGCATTACTCCTCTTTCTCTTCTGTAACATCCCTTTACTCCCACGCGCTTTCCCAATGCGTGTCAAACACCACAGCTTCATGCAAATTCCTTTACATAATTACATTTGACACAAAAGCAGAATATTTTTACTTTCTTTTTTAAACTTTGAAAGACATTACGCTACTTAATCTACTTAATTACCACTCTTATTCTTCTCTAAGAGAGTCATGAGTGAACTTGCAACGTTATTAATTGCAAAAAGTCCAAACGCTTGACTTCCTTTGATTATTTTCTCCAAGCCTAGGCGTTTTTTTGTTTTGGCTTACTTGTTTTTAGTTTATATAAAAATTAAATTTACACTCATGGAGTTTAAGTGATTGAATTATCTCTTTCTAGGAATGTCGTCTTAGACTCAAACCTCATTAGGACAAGCGCTAGGTTGAGAACTGGGGGTCTAAAAAGAAAAGGAAAGTTTACACCGAAAACTAATTAATGAGATTTTAAATTTTATACAAGATGAAGCTATATATCACTAGGTTTTCAATATTTCATCGTCTATTTATCATACCATATGTATAATGCCTAGTCGGCATTCAATTTAATAATTTTTTTAAATATTTCTGTTTTCCTTTGACATCTCAACCAAACACTAATAAATACATGAAGGAAAAAGAGTGATACTAACGAAATTTTCGTTGTAGAAACTTGTAAAATGTTAAGATTAAAGGTGCTTAAAAGAGGATATGTGCTTGGTTAAAGGAGTATAAGCCCAAGTACGAATGGTTAAAAATGGACAATATGAACTCATTTTTCCACCAGAAATGCTATCTTTGGGGACATGTTAAACCTAAATTATGATAAAAAAAATATATGAATATGTGAATGACATAAATTATGAGACAGTTTAATAACAGTGTGATATATTAATTATTGAATGTTATACAATAAATAAATTCTAAATAATATATGTTAACTATGAATAATTATATATAAATTATGAATGCACAATTGAATCTGCTTGTTATTAAATAAATAGAAACTATATTTCGATAATAATTTATTAATTTATTTACTATTGATGGCTATTTGATTTCGTCTTTGTTAATTATATATTTTCTATAAATTAAAATAATTAAATGATTAGCCGGCCATTGGTAGTGTTGAAGAAAAATTTAGGATAAAGCCCTCAGGGGCATAGGTGAGTTGGTACGTGGCCAGGTAACTAGGGTGGAGACACCCTGACAACGCGAGATCTAGTCCGTGTGGCGGCAGTACTCCGCTGAAATATTGCGGGGCTGTTGCTGGATTTCCACGTCCGTTGGTCCTCTCCCTGGTCGGGCTGCCACTCACGCAAATCCCTTGATTAACCTCCCCCTGGTTAAGGGGCTTTTGGCCAGGTGGGAAAGTGGTTCTCCCTTGGTTAATCCTTTAAAAAAAAAAATTTAGGATAAAACTAAAAGAAGAAGAAAATAAAGAAATAAGAAAATAAAGAAATAAGAGTGATATACAAGTAGATAAGCCCACTTTGGAAATAAGCTTGACCATTAAGAAACACGAACTTATAAGCCCATAAAGTTGGCGTGAACACACTTATATTATTTGGCTTATTACTTTTAACTAATAATAAGCTCTTGCCTAGAGTTACTAAATACTTAAAAAGTTGTAAGATCTTTTGACCAAATAATGAGCTTTATCCAACATCCTCTACGACCTAGGTTGGCATATTGTCTGGTAAAAAGGCACATTTTTTCACTTGTTGGACAAATTGTATGCAATTTCTTGGCCAAAGTGAAAATTCAAGACTTTAAGCTTGTTCAAGCAACCACATTTGACAAAAAAAAAAAAATGAATAGATAATAATTAAAAAATAATTAAAAGAACTTGCCGCAAAAAAAATTTTTTTTGAAGTGTTTCCTTTTTTTTTTTTCCTTTCAAGACTTCTCGAAGTATAGATAAAGTTCCGCCAATTCTTGGCAAAGAAATTAATACTTGTCAGAAATAAATACTACTTAAAATAGTAGCCTAAATCAAATTGTTAGGTCTTTGTGCCAAAAGTAAAAACCTCTTTTTTATTTTTGAATATTTTTTATCCGCCTTTGTTTGTGCATGGAACTTAAAAAGTATCACGCAACACAATATTTAAAAAAATTTCATTTTTTTTGAAACATAAATAGTTGGAGCTAGCAAGTACTTCCACGTATTATTGACTTTCCATCTTGTATTATTAGTACAATCACATATTATTGACTTTTGAACTATTGTCATTTAAAAGATGTGTCAACCTTTTGGGAAAAAAAAAATTGTATCTTTACAAAAAGAATACTCTATTCATGAAATAAACGAGATGATTCTTCCTCCAAACAAAAAAAAAAAAAAATAGTATCTTTACAAAAAGAAGACTCTATGCATGAAACAAATGAGATGATTTTTCGTCTTAATACATAAAGAAGTACTTTGATGTCCATTTTGGCTTGAGGATTAGATATCATGAAAACAACTAGATGTTAATGCGTGTAACTTTTTGTTTCTAGTTTCAAATATGGCTTTTAATTGGACTGCACAAGGTGAGACATACATGCCTATCAAAACGTCGATTCCAGATAATTACAACAAAAGCCCACTTGTATACGTTTGGTGGTCATTTTGAGTTGGCCTCGAATAGGATGAGAATGAAAGAGATGTTGACAATTCTATTACATGGTAAGTTGGCTATTTTCTTTCTTTCTTTCTTTCTTTCTTTTTTTTCTTTCTTTTTTTTTTCCCATCGTCCTAATGGAAAATTCAATGCAATTTAAAATTACAAAGTAAAGGGCCCGTCTAGATTATTTTTTAAAAAATTAAAAAAAACATATTTTTCATAAAAATATCATTTTTTTGCAATATATATTTGTATAGGCTTTTTTTAAAAAAAAAAATTGAAACCTTTGAAATTGAACTTTTTCCCCTTCAATAGCAAAAAAAATAATTTTTTTAGAAAGTATTTTGCAAAATTATACAAAAAGAGATTTTTTTTTAAAAAAAGTCAATCTAAACTAGCCTAAAACTAACCTTAATGTTGTTACTACCATTTACACTTACATTTTTTTTCTTGTAGATGGGTTGTTTGGAATAAAGAATTGGAAACTGTAAATGTCTTTTCCTTTTTCTCTTTTTCCGTCCTTCTATGAAGGGAAGATGTTGTTTAACAAATGTAAGTAAAATGCAACTCAAGTAATGGACAATGTTATGGTAGTTTGAAAATTGATAAACCACGATATTGATAAAATTAGAGCTTGATACTCCACCCTTTTATTATGTATGTCTAAAATGAATAAATATATAAAATAAGTTAATAAATACTTAATTGTAAACTATTTTTCAGCAAAATTCTTTGGAAGTTTTTATTCACGGTCTTCACAAATTACTACATTTTAGGGCTCACTTTGATTGGTTTTCTTCAAAGTGTTTTCTTTTTTTACCTTTAAAAAATATTTTTTTTGAGAAATTAAAATTTTTGATTTCTGAAAAAAACTGAATTTGAATTTTTTTTTCAGAATTACAATTTTTTAAAAAATAAATGCAAGTATTCATTACAAAACTAATGTGCTTTTTTTTTTAACTCAAAAAAGCTAATCCAAATGAGCCCTTAGAGTGACACGTGCAACTCACCTTGCCATATCTATAAAACACTATAAATAAATATAACCAATATAAATAAATATAACCAATAAACGCTCCTTATAAGTATAAATTTTTATATGAGGATGTAATTTGATATGGTATTAGGCACAGATTGTGAGTCAAAACTTACTATTACCCATTTAAAAAAATTAAAGCTGTCAAGAATAAGACTTTAAGCAAAGCATGTCTATAAGTGAAGGGAGAGAATTTGATTATATTTATTTATTGTGGTTAACAATAATAAAGTGTTTGTCATTGTGGTTCAATGAGTTGCTCAAGTAGTTGACACTACTTTTGATTGGAGTTATCACCTAAATTCGAATATTATGAGGAGGGGTTAGAGTTGGGGTGGGGGTTAGCACAAAAAAAGAAAGAAAAAACAAAGTATTCGTTATAGTATATTAAGCTTCTTTTTTTCCCCCTCTTAAATTAGACATGTTTGCAACCAAATATTCTACATAAATAAATAGTAAACCTAATCGAAAGACGTCCAAATCCTTTTTCAAGACAAAAATTTTCAAACTTATTGTTTTGGGCCAAATCAAATATTTGCGATTAGACACATAAATATATACCTTTTCTTTGTCTTGGCACGTGTACAATCACGCTCTAAATACTTAGCATATATCCAATTTATACCGTGCTACTTCAATATGGTGTTCCTGTGAAGTACTGTGCTCTTTTACCTTAAAAAAAAAAAAATGCAAACAGACACACACATTATCGCTCTCTTCTTCTCTCCTTTCTATCTATTTGTTCTTCTCTCTCCTCATTTCTCTTCTTCTCTTCTTTTCTTATTTGCTTCACCGGTGTTACTATCAATCATCTCATGGCAAATAAAGACTACCATAAAATTTATTTTTCTTCGTTGATTGTAACGATGTGCACCAATGTCCAAGAAAACCTCCTATGTGTCGATTCACCATTTAAGCCCATCATCTTTTTCCTTATCTCGGTGAAGATTCTGGCATCATCTCGCTGCAGCGCAACTACCAATCTCTTTCTTTTCTCGTCGCGATTTTAATTGTACCTTCCACATGGTGTTCGGTCGCTCCAAACTCAATCTACTAT
Organism: Cordia subcordata; assembly: GCA_028554755.1. Classification (NCBI taxonomy): domain Eukaryota; kingdom Viridiplantae; phylum Streptophyta; class Magnoliopsida; order Boraginales; family Cordiaceae; genus Cordia; species Cordia subcordata. Next base: position 7,708,424 of record JAPTOF010000010.1, on the reverse strand, counting down.
TAAAGCCTGCCTTACCTTCAAATATGCATACATATGAGATGAACAAATAGTTGTAAGGTAATGGAGAAATATTTAATATATATGAATAAATAATTGTGGAGTAGTGAACAAATATTTGATGTATTTGTATATGTCTATGTGTATAAGAGAATGGTGAACAAATATATGTGAAATGGTGGACAAATATATGTGGAGAGGTGAACAAATATATGTGAATTAGTGAACAAATAAATGTCTCTTTGTGTATGAGAGTAGTGAACAAATAGTTGTGGGATAATGAATAAATATTTAATACATAGATAAAAGTCAGTAAACAAATAGTTATAGAATAATGAACAAATAGTTATAGGATAGTAAACAAATAGCTTTGAAATAGTGAATAAATGTCAGTGAATAAATAGTTATGAGGTAATGAATAAATATATATTGTGCGTAAATAGTAATTTCTATTATTCATACACATTAGAAGCACAATATCTAATAAAGTAGTACCTTGCAAAAAATTATGATATAAGGTCTACCCCTTACCACATACTCAAAAAATAAAAAAAAGGAAAGAAAGGAAAATCCTATATTACATTACTCACTTACCATAGTAGAACGAGAAAGTCCATCAAACGGTCAACAATTTGAGAGTGGGCTTTTCCCTTCTCTCTCTCACAAAACACACGCACTACACACACTAGACGCACTTTCTCTCTCTCATATATACACACATTATACATATACATATGTATGTATATATATATATACACATTTATATATTCGTATACTTTCTCTCTCTCTTCTCTCTCTCATTTTGCGTGTATTGCCCGAACCTCAAATAGGAACACAAATCAAAAAACCTCTCGAAACACACACACGCACAGAGTCTTCCCTTCAAGCATAAACACCAAAGAGAAACATATACATGCATATATCTATATATATATATTTCACGCATATACATTTATATGTAGTGGTATTTTTGGTACAAATTGTTATTAAATTATCATCAGAGATCTTGTCCGCCTACAATGTTCTTTCATTTTGTAGTGGACAAGGTAAATTTTAATTTAATTTGGCCCGATTTTTATATAAAGGAAAGGAAGTGAATTAAGTTAATGAATCTTAATTTTTTTAAAATCATTTTACTTTTTTGGACATTTTTCTCTTGATCTCCGTGAAAAAAAGTGTTGAATTTTTCGAATAAATTCCGTCGGATTGTGCGCCTTTTTTGTTAAGCTTTTCACCGATTGAAATTAGGGTTTTTTTTGGATAAATTTTTTCTCCTTTTTTGTTAAGATGAAATTGGTTACTGAGCTGGTGATTGGAATTTTGCTAGGGTTTTCGAATCGGATCGCGTGGCATAACACGGTAACTCTTTCTGAGTATTATTAGGGTTTTGCTCAGCAAAATACGCACCATTTCAGGGGCTCAAGTTGCAATTTTTGGGAAAATTTGCCTCCGCTGATCGCTTACAGCAGTTAATGCAAGTGGTGTGAACATCGATCGTTTGGAGAAGATTCAAGTTGGTGAATCGGGCCGTTGATTTGAGCTCTGGAATTGAATGAGTTGAAGAATAAGAAGGAACTGGTTATTGTAAATGGTAATGGAGGCGGACTGTAGATATAGATAGAGCTATTCAGAAATTGAATTACCACAAAAAAAAAAGTCAAAAGAATCGAATACTTCGGCAGTTTTCTGCATTTTTAGGCCCAAATAAGTTGTGGCTTTTATTGGGATTCCGTGGTTTCAGTTGAGGAGGGCATGATTGGTGAATTGGCTTTGGAGGTGAAGTGGAAGAGCTGGTGATTAATAATTCACGGTTTCATTACTTAAGAAACCATTCAGATTAACTTGGTTTCGGTGCAAAAAGAGAAGAAATTGGCAGCCGTAGCTGCTATTATTAACAGTTTACCACCCCATTGTTATTTAAATCGTGCAAGAATTTTTTGGAGTCTGAATCTGAATTGGTTTTTGATTCAAGTGTGTGCGGTACGTAACCAAATTTGACAAAGGGAAGGGAAAGCCAAGTGTAGTGAGTTTCAGTCTGTTGGGTTGCTATTGGAGAGAGTGAAGTTCATGGTTGAATATTGAAGCTGGAATGTGGGGACATGGTGCATGGACAGGAGGATAGTTGTTGGATTGTTCCCTTATTGGAACACTGCTCTACAGGAGTAATCACAGTGTATTGTTTTCTTGAAGGTGATTGTTTTGGTTTTAGTAGGAATTTATGCAATGTCTCGCTGCTTTCCATTTCCACCGCCAGGATATCAAAAAAAGCTTAGACCAGAGGAAGATTTATTGAAAGAGGTTGGTTGCCACCTTATCATTTTGTGGGTTTTTGGAGTGAGATATTGGATTTCTTACACGCACTTGGCCATAATGTAACAATGAATTTATGTTCTTTAAGTGTATGCCACGGTTAAAATTTGCCCTTGGATTATCCTCTGGGATTTAAATGTGATATGGTGAGATTCTGGAGGTTGCTATCTTAATTTCTGTTGATCTTTCGAAAATTCTTAACATAAGTGCAATGCTACCTGGTGAATAGGATCTCTTTTATTCATTTTATATGTTTGTGTCTGTGTTTTGGTGTGTAGGTAGTTATCATCTTGCCTTATTTGGAAGATATCTTAATGAACTTGTGCTTTTGTCTCTTGGTGACTTGGCAAGTGTAATCTGAATCACATCTTGGACGGATGCCTTATGTCATTTCATTATTTTTGAGATTTTACTGTCTTTCTCATTAGTTATTTGAGTATTGTGCTTGATTTATGTGTTCTTTTCATTACTAAAAGGTGTCACTTTGGATCCACATCAGATCTTTTCTGCCTTTATTTTTAGGTCAAAGTAGGCTTTACTTGATATTTCCTAGTGAACTAGTTCAAGAGATTAAGGACAAGAAACTAATCTTAATTTGTTCACTTGTTCGCCAAGCTAGATTGGGATGTCACTATGTTTATATACTTTTGGGTGTGTGTGTATGTTTTGGAAGTTTTGGGTTCTCAACATATTAGTCTTATTGGAAATTTAGTATAGAGCACTTATACTCATGCCTACTAACTGCAAATATGAAAAATCTAGCTCCAAATGAAGGCTTATCTTTTTCAATGTTTTGATAACCCTAATACAGGTCTTAATCTTTCAATGTATTCATGGAAAATGTGACTTTGGTTTTCGGTTTTAGTGTCCTTAGGTTCTAAAATCTGCCATCAATGAAAAGGTTGTTGCAGGAGATCACCAATTAGTAGTTGATGGAATTGAAATTATCAACTTTGCCTGATTGTGTGACTGAGGGTGTATAGTAACTCTGCATGCATCTGTCAACTTCCAAAGTCTCATTGTGAAGATTTTCAAATGGAGGCACTATACCACACCTTGGTTCCTTTGATAATAAATTTTAAAGCACTAGGATTAATATAAGCAGCAAGATCCCAGGAGGACTTCAGTGTGCTAGTTATTTAGCAGAGTGTGCGGATATTTCTTGAAGTCTTCAGCTAATAATACTGGTCCTGCAACCGATTTACTCATGACTCTTATATGCTTGTTGTCATTACCATCTAATTATCCTTTTTCACTTTCATTTTCATTTTCCTTATTGTTGTTGATAGTATTAGCAATATAGCAGCTGCTCTTGTTGTTGTTTGCTGTTGCTCCAGCTGCTTAATCATCATCACTTTTATTATTATTACAATTGCCACTCGTACTTCCATTGTTTCAACATTCCGTATATAAATTTCTTTTGAGAAGAATCTCAACCTTTCTTGGCGTGCCTTCTTGGGGTCTTCAATCTATGATGTAAGATGGATCAAATAGAACTTGCTCTTTGTGCATATTGCTGTTTCTTTTTGTCTTCTTATTTACTGAGCAACTGTGTTGTACTATCACAATCCAATTAATAAGTGATCTCCTCGCCATTCTGAATGAAGCTTTTTGAATGACAAGTGGAAAATTTGGTCATCTTATTGAGTCTTCTCAGTTCTAACATCACAGTGTTTCTTAGGTACATGTTGCTTTCAGGGTTCTTTGCTCTGGTTTGCAAGTTACTTTGAAGTTGCAATTTATCTCGTGCTAAATTTCTGATAATCAGAGTCCTTGGTAGTGTTTAATTAGGAAAAGGGTTTTCAGCTATTGGACATCTATGTGAGAAGATATGATTGTTTTGCCACCCATTCTGTTGGATATTTCCAATCTATTATCATGAACAGTTAATTTTTATTCACTTTAACTGTGAAGCTATTAGGTGAAGGAATTACATCTTCTATTCTTAAGTCAGTTTGATGACTAAAATTTATGACAACCAATGTACTAAAAGCATATAATAAAATAAAATGAGTGTAAGTTATCTGCGTAGAAACTTACTAAATATTTGCCATTAACAACCATATTTCCAAAACTCTCTATGTCTTCAATAAATCTACAGGACTATTATCATCTTGATTCCTCTGAAGCATGACATCCTCCTTTCCTGAATTATCGGACTTCATCTTTTTCACTGTTAATATGAATTCGAATTCAATTAGGTGCTGTGTACTTGAGTATTTTAAAAGATCCAACCTTGTTCTAGGATCTGGAGGGAATGAAACATGAATGAATAATGCCAATTTTCTACTTGGTTATATCAAAATGAGGTTCCAGGTGGTGGCAAATTGAATAGAGAGCTACTTTGTCATATTGTCTTCTTTCCCTTCATGGCCAGAGGTTCTATATCCAACACTAGATTTATGCTCTTTGCTTTGGTTCCAATCAAAGTTTTGATGTGGTCTGATTAGGAAGTTGTAATGATTTAAATTTGTTTAAAAATAGGGATATAGAAACAATATTTGAATAATTTACTTCTTCATCTGTGGTTAAAAGCAATCTAAAGGGGATATAGAGCGAGAAGGGAAAAAAAAGAGCAGGCCAAATTCAATTAAACATGCACTAGGAAAATCATTGGAAAATCAAAATCATTAAGAGAAACATCAAGTGTTTAGATTATGCCATCATTTTGTGATGTATGAACATTAAGATGTCATGCTAAACTTGCTGATAGGAAGTGCAAGATAGCTAACATAGTGGCTTAACATGGTGTATTCCTGACATGAAATGCATAACTATAGTGGAAAGAACTATTGGAAAGGAAAAGTTTGCATTTGTGAATGTGTTATAACTGTATCACGAGTTCTAGAGCTAGATGCTTATTCATACAACCGGCAGCATGCATTTCACATGTAAACAATTGTTTTTTCTTTCCATGCATGTAAAGATCTTTTATTTGTCTCTGACTGGGGTGTAGAACATTCTGTAAGTTATGTTTGTGTTTGCAATGGTTGAAGAGAATGTTTACAAGAATAAGTTGCAATGTAGCACAATATTTGTGTTCAATTAATCAAATGTCATGGTATCTCTTGGGCAATCTTTAACCTGTTCGGAGGCTAAGGCATTGTTTTAAATTTTGACTGACTTTATCAGTTTGACTTAATGCAGAGGTCCACCTGTGTTAGTTTCTTGTTGTCCTTTTGTAATAACTATTGCCTAGAACTCAAGAGTCATATACTTGTTCGCTTTGGGGCATTGAATTGGGGGCCATGAAGGGATATATTTATGATCTCTAAAAGTGAGATTTGAAAATCTTGAATAAGGAGTAATGTTCTCCAGAATGAGGAGTAACTGATCTAGAAAAGGTGATCTAGTGATACAGCTGAAATTGTCAGAAAAAATGTGCAATGCTCTAATAAAATAAATATTTGCATGGACCTCTTTTGCATGTCAAGACCCTCTTTACACTTTTCCAACTTGTGAGGGTCCTTCATATTTCATATGTGCTCTTTTTAGAAACTTTTCTTAGTCATCATGAAAGAAGAAGAATGAAATTTTGGCTTCTTTTAATGGCATTAGATATGAAAAGGCTCGGTTGATGTAGAAACAACAAGCCCATTTTTTGGGCAGAGGTTCCAATAATTGTAGTTATATTTGAAAAGTGAATTCAGTTGGACTCTTTGCTATTTCTATGCTTAGTGTTATACTTCTCCTGAAGCAAAATTTGGCCATTAAGATGTGATGGTTATTCTAGGACCTGGTATTCTTCATTTGGAATGTCTTTATTTCCATATTTCTGGAATCACAACTTTTACATGCGGGAAAGCATTTTTTAAGGACTAGCACTGTTAAACATGATCTTCTTAGATGTTCCTTTTGTTCAGGTAAGAATTGTGCTAAGTGTATTGGAGATGTTCATATAATTTGGTGCAACAAACATGTTATAAATATAACTGTCATGTTAATGATGCTTACTATAATGATGTATGATAATTGCTTTTCTTCTGTCATTTTTAACATAATAAAATGGGTTGGGAATAATGTCAATTTTTGGATTTGTTTCTTTGACATGTGGGCTAGCTTCGACTCGTGATTGTGCTTTCTAAATTCTGCAGCGCGTGATATGTAAAGTTGTTACAGAATCTAGGTTGTGTTTTCTGTGCATCAGAACTTTGAGCCTCTAGTTTTGAACTTTTGATTGTTGATTTGTTTGGTCATATATTTGTGTGTGGCATTTTCTGAGTCTTCCTTGATGTGCCATGCCTGTTCCTTGGCGTTCATATTTTGTGATCTTGTATGCCCCTGCTGTTTCATTTTTCCACAGGAAATAACGAATGTTCCTTTTCATTTTTTCCAGGAGAAGCGAAAGGAAAAGAAGCAGAAAAAGGATAAGAAAGACAAGGGAAAGAGAGAAGGTAAAGATAAAAAGGAGAGGGATAAAAGTGATGACAAACACAAAGAAAAGAAGGATAGAAAAGACAAACATCGGGACAAAAAGGAAAAACATCGGGATAAAAAGAAGGACAAGGGCAAAGATAAAGAGAAAAGCAGCATATCAGAAGATGCAAGTATCACTGGGCAACCTGAGACTAGAAGTGGAGGAAAACTTCATACAAGAGAGGAACACTCAAAAGATAAGAGCCATGTGTCAGATGAAAAGAAATTTGCTTTGCAGTTTCAGGGTCAAAATGGACAGAATATTGGTAACAGGCTTCTTGCCTGGGAGATTGAGGAATCAAAGTTTGTGCAGGAGTTGGGCGGAAGGATCAGAGATGAAGGCAAAGCCATGGGGAGTAAACCCGTTGAGAGATCCTCTAGTGCAGATTGCAGAGAGAATCAAGAGACTCAATTTCCGGTCAGGGATCCTCAGAATCTGTTTCAAGACAAGGGAAGAAACAGGGACAGTAGAGTTGGTGATGGTAAGGTGGAGGCAAAACGACTTAGGGATGAAGCTCGTGTTAGTGGAAATCCAGTGGTCCAAAACCTTGCAGGATCCACCGAATGTAGGGATGGAGGAGTGCCTCTACCAGTACAGAATGAAACTGATAGAAGTACTGAAGGGAAAGACAAATCTAAACAAAAAAGTGATGATAAACGGGGAGACAAGCGTAAAGATAAAGAAAAAAAGGATAAGAAGGGTCATGGGAAGAATAAAGGAAAGGAGAAAGACAAGAAAAAGGAGGAGAAGGCAAAAGAGAGGACTGAAAATAAGAAAAATGATCAGGATAAGTCCAAAGAAATGTACAGGGATGAAATTACTAGTTTCAATAACAATAGCTCACATTTGCCAACAGATATCAATAAAAATTTTACAACTGGGGAAAACCTGAAGAAAAGGAAGGATGTGGAGGCAAATGGTTTTATGCATGGTGAGTTCTTCGTTGCAATGAGCAAAACACCTATATTATTGCTTTGGAGAACTTTCTATTTTCCTTAATTGTTGATGTCTTGATGATAATAAGAAATATCTTCTAGCACTGTCCTTGAAGTGATAGATCTCCGGAACACTTCCGGGGGAGTTTATCATGTTCTATCTATTTTATTAGATGTGGCAATTTAATTGCTTCTAAATTTGCAGAATTAAACAAGCATTTTTAAGCTCCCTATTGGTTGATTTACATGGCTTGCTGTTTTACTGCCTTCCAGAGAATGAACTCAGGCCTAATAAATTGTCAAGGCCCATTTCTCATCAATTGCCAGAGAATGGTAGGATATTGGAAGCTTGTCAGACTTCCGGCCTGGTTCCTCTGGATAAGAAGGGGATTGCCTTTCAAGATGGGACGGATAATGAGCACTGGGTGAATGGTATTATAGAAGCATCATCATTGTCTGTCTGCAACCAAAGGCCTCCTTCGGCAGCTACTAAAAATGATCAGATCAGGGAAATTCTGAAGAAGCCTCTGCAGGTTGATCAAGTTGTTGAAGCACCTAGAAAGCTTCCCCAGGGTTATCAAGTCACTGAAGTGGCAAAGAAACATAGCCAGGCTGACCAAATTACAGAACCACCTAGGAAACCTCCACATCCTGATTTGAAGTATTTGAGTGAAATTCTATCTGTTCCAAAGATGGATGAATGGTCTGAAGTAGATGACCAGAAGTGGCTATTTAACAACAAAGGGCCTCCATCAAAGAAGCCTGAAGCGGGTTCCAGTGGGTCTGACACCATGCCAAGGGTGTGGTCTGAAGGTTTGCATTTAGAAGCAGCTGATATTTATGCTCTGCCATATGTTATTCCATATTGATCACCATTCTTGCTGCCAAGTATGAAGCAACTCAGATGTGTGCTCGGTTGTGTGGATCCAGCCAATGTTTGTGCTCTACTGTATATAGTTCACTATGGATTGCTGTTCATCGTGCCCAGTATGATGACTTGAGCTTCTCCAAGGACCATATGTCGTCAGATTGTTTCTGCGTTTCACCTGAGATGATCATACTCGGTCTTTGGCAATGTTGATCATGAACCATTTGCGCACTCAGCTTGTTTTGCATAACTCAGATCTGTCAGACATCATTGCTTGTGGTGCCGTAGCTTTGTATATCTCCGCCATCCTGGGGTTAGAGGCATAGGCTCTCCCGAAGAGATTAGCTCGAGATGGAAGGTTCAGTGAGATACTAGACGATAGTCAGGGGGCGGTGGTCCAGAAAAATCTATAAGCCTCTGCCCAGATGACATTCGGGGGTGTTGTTTTGGAAGATGTACAAGCTTCTGCAATTTTAACTGACTTTGCTCAAAAGAGGAGTTGCCCCTTGCAAAATTGAATGTAAAACAAGCAGAAGTCACTGCAACTCCTCCACCACAATTTTGATTTTTGTAACATAGAACACTCCTATTTACTGAAATGTAAGAGAGAGGGAAAGGAAGAGGTAGTCCCATTCATTTGATTAACTTTCTGAGTTCTGACTGAATAGTAGTTTTAGGTCCACGAGGCTTTGTGATTTTTCAGATGTGTTACCTAGTACACTGCATTTTTAAAGAGTAATTACCTTAAGATTGCCGAAATCACACACTTGTCCTTGCTTTGCCCACTCTAATTTATTACAGCACTCCACTATTATGACTATCAGGGGTAGCTGAGGTTGTGGTTTATAAACTTGTCTTGTTAAGACAATCGGGGGGAAGGGATTAGAATAAGTAGGTTAGATTATTCTCTCAATTCTCTCTTTGAAGTGGCAACCTGGGTTCGGATCCCATGAAGAGTGGAAGATTGGGTTGGATTGGGGGGTGGTGGGGGTTTAAAGAAAACCTGTTTTTTTTATTTGAACTTATTGCTGAACTGTAGGTTTATCTTACTTGGGATGAGTCTTTCACTAAAAAGGAAAAACAACAGGAACAAGAAGAAAGAACGAAAAGAAAAGAAAAAGAGAAATTTAAAGATAAGCCTTTATTAGGTGGAGCTGTGAAGCTTTTTTTTTTTTTTTTTTTTTCCTTTTAAATTAGAGTAGGGCATGAATTTTGACTGAGGCCTGGAACTAGCTGCCCAAGACTGACTCGTAAAAGCAGATGGGCTGTCAAGGTCTGGTGATTCCATTGTCATTAATGGCCGGTTGGATCGGTTTTTTCTTTCTTTTTCTTTTTCTTTTTCATAAAAAAGTAATAAAAGTTATTTTTTTAAAAATATATATGTTTGTAATAAGTGTTTAGTTTTACTTTGACTTTTATGAAAAGTTAAAATTTAAAAAAAAATTTAAATTTGACTTTATTTTTATGTAAAAAATTTTAGCTTATCAAAAGCATTTTTTCAAAAATTATAGAAAAAATATTTTAAATAAAAGTAAATCCAAACAAATCTCAAATTCATATGTAATTTTAATTCATTCATTATTTTATTTTCCAAAGTCGCTGCTGAACTTTGCATTTATTCAATTAAGCAATTCTATTAATTTAGGCTATCAAAACTAACAGATTAATCATCCGTGCTCCATTATTTTTTGCCTTTCGAATTTCTTTATTTAATTTTATAACTAGACAATAACTTATCTAAAATAAATGTAACATTTAGTGAACGATTCCAAACATATAAAAAAGTTAGTGGTTTTTCTCATATTTTTATCTTTCCCAACATCAATAACGGATTGATGTGACTGCGACCCTTGTTGACCCAAGACATGAAACCATTGAAAAATTAGTTAAAATTACAACTTTTTTGTTTAAAAAAATGCGTGTTTTTTAGTGATAATTTTTTGTCAAAAACAATTTATTCCACTAAAAAATAATTAACAATGTATGAGTAGTAAATTAAGTAATTCTAATTCTCACTAGATGCTGTTTAAAAAAAAAAAAATTCTCACTAGATAAAAATTCTGCATCCGCCCTTTATCACCTCCATGTACTTATAAAGTTTTAGTATAGGCTTTAAAGAGCCTGTTTGGCTCTGCTTATTTTGCTACTGATAAGCATCTAGAAATAAATATCTTTTATATATTTTTTACTATTTATAGTTTATAAGTCCCAATAAGCTTAGCCAAACAGACTCTAAATATAGAATGGACCAAATTTATCTTGCATACAATATCTCCTCCTCTGTGTACAAAACCAATTTCTAGACGGAACAAAAAAAGAAAACTAATATTTATGTTACTATTCCACGAATTCTAATATATTTTTGACTATTAATTTTAAATTTAAGTATGTCTTGTTTGTAAATAATATAATACTACTTGATAAAGTTATCCTGATATGTTAACAATATATAATAATTTATGAAAATATTTATGAAATTTTGTTAACAAGACATAAACGAAAAGAAGAAAATTAAGGAGTAGAAGAAGGAAAAAAAAAAGGATAACTTGCTCCAGAAATACAAAACTGTATCTTCAGGCTAACAGACTCCCTTCAGAACTCTAATTTAGATTTTACAATATTGCAAATCTTTTCAGTTCTTATAATATTCAGGTAGAAATAGGAATATATTATAGTTGTATTTTTTGACACATTAATAATATATGTATAGTTCATATATATCCTAAACATAAAAGTTATAGACATATGACATTTATCCTTAAATTACAGTAGGTATGATGTATATAGTATTTGATATGAATCTATATGGCCAAGTGTATTTTGTTCTTAATTGAAGTTAGTACGATTGGCATTCTATTTGATTTTGTTCTTATATACCACCTCAAAAGTATTAATAATATTTAAAAAAATTAATAAAATTTTCTGCTGTTTTGTTCCTTTATATTGGAGCTGACATATCAAATTCTAGTGTCATTTATACAACATATATATATATATATATTATACGGGCTCACATATTTAATATTATTGATTTAATTCATTTGAACTAAAGCCAGAATTATAGATGTTTCAAAATACCTTCAATTTTATTCTCCATTTCTTTTTAGAAAAAATTCACGTTACCTCCCTGTGATATGCGAAAGTATCACATTACCCCCTTATGTTCCCAAAACTTCAGATCGCCCCCTTGTGTTTTTCTGAATTGATCATACTCTCCCTTACCCTTAGTTAAACGTTAACAGCGTTAAATATAAGTTTGAAATGATCATTTTACACCTGAAATAAAGTAATAAAAAAATTTATTTAGCTTCTATAATAAAATACCTAAGATCCCTAATTCCCAAAATGCTTACCCTCCACCCCCGAACAACCTGTGGATGTGCAACGACCATTGCAACTTGACGAACGACGAGCATCGTCACCTCTCAACCCTACTGCGGCAACGACAAAGCATTGTCCCCCCACCTCTACTGCAACAACCACAGTGGTGAATAAAGAAAAAAAAGGGAGACAGTGAAGCTAAGAAGAAAGAAAAAGAAAGAAGATGGTGAAGCCAACTTACTAATGGGTGTGAAAATAATAATAGGTGAAAGTAATTCTTTGTTTGGATTAGCTGATGTATATATACATACATACACATATTAAGAGTAAGATTGTAATTTTGATGGGTGTGAAAGTGAAGATTATTGTGATTTGCTTGTAATTTTGATGGGTGTGAAAGTGAAGATTATTGTGACTAAAAAAAATGGATTAGCTGATGTATATATACATACATACACAAATTAAGAGTAAAATGATGTTGATGATGAAGATGAAGATGATGAAGAAGATGAAAATGATGTTGCCAAGGACATTTTCGTCCAAATAGAGGGTAAACTGATTAAAAATATTAGACCAGTTGCAATTATAGCATGTGTGGCTCAAATTTGACAGAAAAATGGACAGAGGGAGTTAACGTGATAAATTTTGGAAAAACACAAGGGAGTGATCTGAAGTTTTTGGAATACAGGGGGGTAACGTGATACTTTTGCATATCACAAGGGGATAACGTGAATTTTTCCCTTCTTTTTATTTCCCTTTCTCTTTTAGCCCCTTTCCTTCTTCCCCAACTTTTCTCTCCTCTTCTTCCTTTCTTTCGCATCGACCTCGTCCTAATATCACCTCTTTCCTTAAAGGCTAATATCGTAATAGACAAGAATTCACTGAGGCTTTATTATAAAACTTAATTGATTAATGATGAAATGACCTTAAATCTTATTTGATGGAATTGAATTTTATCATTTTTTAGGTGGGAGATATATATTTGAAAACCTTCCTCGCATGTGACTTGGAACAAAAACCGAAAACCAAGAATGGGTCCGAGTTTGAACGAGCTAAACAACGAGGGATCGCGTGATAGGAATTGAGAAGCAAAGAACAAGAGCGAGTACAAATCAACAAAATAGAGATGAATCTACATGAACGATGCGAAAAACTGGACCAAAACCTTAACAATGACGGGTAATTTTTTAACCCTATTTTTTAAAATGCTTTCAAAATTAACCCAATTTTTAAAGAGTTTACAAAATTAGACTTTTCGAACTTTCGAAATTTGAATTCGAACTTCAAAAATCCGAAACCGAACTTCAAAAGTTAAATTATATTTTTTTTGCCTATGTTAAAAAAGAAAATTTAATAGCTTAGATTTCGAACTCCCAAAGCTCGATATCGAACTTTGAAAGCTCGAAATCGAACTTTGAAAGCTCAAAGGCAAAATAAGCGCTCGAGATGCATTTTGCACAGAGACAGCATGCATTGTGTGCCATGTGTTTGTTCGAATTCATGCATGGATTTATATGCCAAAAAAGGAAAGACAAAAGAAAAAAAAGAGGTGTGCATAACGTTTGGAATTATTTCTATAGAAAAGTAAGATAAAAAAGCAAATGTAGCTTCTGATAAGAAGCAAAACACTTACTTTTGTTATAACTCAACTTGTCCAAAAACTTAAAAAACCCAAAGCAGGCAAGTGACAAATTGGTTTTCCCTGAATTTTTGCTCATTTTAGCTGCTTCGAACTTTGAAAGTTCGATTTGAAGATTTCGAACTTTGAAAGTTCGATTTCATAAATTTTTATTTTTCTTTTGAATGGGAGCAAAAAAAATATAATCGAACTTTCGAAATTCGAATTCGAATTTCGAAAGCTCGAAAGGTTTATTTTTGCAAATCTTTTAAAAACTGGATTAATTTTAGAAGTATTTTAAAAAATAGGGTTAAAAACGAAAATTTTCCCAACAATGACAACCATGATACCTAACACCTCAAACCATCATGCCAATATAGGTTAGAGTAGACCTATTTCGCTTATATCTGATTAATTAAAAGCTTTGACTTTAATTCCTTACTTTTCCGTTTTGAGTTAAATATGCAGCGAAACGTATTTTCCTTTTACGGATAATTGTGAGATTTTAACTTATAATTTAATTTCAAGAATTTAGATTTCCTTTTTCTTTTCCTTTTCCTTTTTTACGCATAATCAAGGTTTAGAAAAGTGATTTACCAAAAGCACTGATGTTGCTTAAAATCAGATACTACAAGATTGAGCAAGGTGTTGACGTTGAGCAATGTAGTCCGGCAAGAAATCCAAAAGGTGAGCCCGAACTAAAAACTGGTGTTGTATCGAGCCCTCCAGCGCTGAACTTAGTAGAGTATTCGGAGCAAAGTTGTGTGCAGATATTTGTAATGGAAATATCAACTACCAAGTTAGGAGGTAAAATGATACGGTTTGAGGTCGAATTACCACTACAAAAAAGGGACATTAGTGACTGAAAATCAATCATTAGACCGTGCTAACGTGAACTTGTAACTGAATTCATCAATCAAAATTAATCACTAAATTAAAAAAAGTCTCGTTACTAATTTCATTAATGACCGATCTTCAGATTGGGTCAGGTCTTTGCCCATACCAAGGACATAACCAATGCAATAGAGTTTGCCAACTGCTCAAACCTTGAGGCTTTAAATTGCAGCAACTAAATATTAATGCCAGTAGATGACTGTAGGCCATAAACGCAATAATAAGCCATTAAGACTCCTAACTGTCCAAACCTCTTAACAAAAAAAACCTTTACGTGTTTTCCCATGATTTTTCTTGTACTTCATTTTTGTTGTATTCTGTCGCTTTTTGATATTGTTTTTTTATTACTGCAAATTCTATTTCAACTCATCTTATCAAGTTCCTTTTTTAATTTTTTTTTGTTAGATGTTACATCACGTGAGTATTAAAGAGTTTCGTCACACACACACACACACACACATATATATATATATATATATATATATATCAATGTCCATTTTTCTTTTTAGTTTTTACTTATTTTTTTTGGCTAAGTTAGCAAGTGATTTATATTTTTGTTTTTATATGTTTTTACTCGATTTCATACTTTTTTTTTGTTAATTTTTGACGAGTAAAAGGTGAGTTGGTAGGTGAGGATGAAGATGATGGAGAGTCGCTCAAGTTGGTCTAAACATGTTAACTAAAAGGTGATTAATGGGAACAATTAACTCTTGCAAGGTGTAAATGTATGTAGGTTATACATAGAGTAGGATAGAGGTAACCATAAAGATTATAAATACATTTATAGTGATCCTAGAATACTACAAGATTTTATACCAGTACCTACATATTTTCCATATCCTTAGAGTAAGATAGGGGAGTAAAATAATAATTTCTATTCTAGTTATGATTTAAACGTAATAAAATATTTGTTACGTTTTTAATTGTAATAATGATATTAAATTTTCATATTAAATTTTTTTGGAATAGAAAAATTTTGAAAATACATTTTGTTACACCTCAAAGTATAACAAAATTTGAATTTTATTTCGTGCATGCACTTATATTAGTTACATTAGCTGCACTTTCAAGCAGCGCAAACATTAGTTGGCATTAAGTGTAACAAAAAATAACTACGCTTATAAGTGTAGCATCAAATTTAGTGATTAATGCAATTTTTAGGGGTACTCATTGGAGAATCTCCGCCTCTATTAACAATATTTTTTTCCTCCAAACAATTTTTGAGGAATGAATTTTGTTCCGTTTTCCATCTCAATTCACCAATAGAGAACATAATTTTAGGAAAATGGGGAATGGGAAAAAGCCATTGGGGATTGGGGAATCCCAAATTTTTTTTGAAAAAGTTCAAAACTAATTTTAAACGCAACTTATACTGCATAATTCTAAATTTAAAATGTAACCAAAAATATATAATCTAATGAATGAACCCTATTTTTCTGTACTCCAAAAATCAAATCAGTAATCAGATTTCTTAATGAATGAACACCCCCGGCAATTTTTACAATTTTATATAGACAAAAACGAACTTTAAAACTACTTAAAATTTAACATGTTGTCAAATCATAACACGAACTTGCCCTAGCTGGCTAGCTAGCCAAATATTCAACTTGACTTCAATGACATATCCAAAAAATTGAAGATAATGTCACCACCTACCTAGCTTCACCTAACCAAATAAACATTACCTTTCTTCGTTGAACATTTAGGACAACACCATTTATTTATTCATCTCATATAGTCCTCCCAGCCAACTAGCCTTGCAACTCTCACACCATCATATCTCTTGCTCTCTTACCCTTCGACTCACTTCAAAAACCCAAAAAAAAAAAGAAAAAGAAAAAAAATGGTGTCTTCCAATGAAGAAAGTAGCAGCAGCGTCATCTACAACATAAAGCTATCCTCTGTTGGGCCCGGAAAGGTGACGGGCCAAGATGCAAAATACGATCCGACCAACATGGACTTGGCCATGAAGCTGCACTACTTGAGAGGCGTATATTACTTTCCGAGCCAAGCTTTTGATGGGTTAACCATTACCAACATCAAGGAGCCTACATTTTCATGGCTGAATGAATACTCCATGACATGTGGCCGCTTCAGACGGTCCGAGGATTCGGGCCGGCCGTACATCAAGTGCAATGACTGTGGGATGAGGTTCATTGAGGCGCAGTGTGATAAGACATTGGAGGATTGGTTGGAGATGAGGGATGCCTCTCTTGAGAAGCTGTTGGTCTCCAATCAAGTGCTTGGCCCTGAGTTGGGTTTTTCTCCTCTTGTTCTCATGCAGGTATGCTGTTTGTTCACTTGGATATGGAGTCTCTTTTGTGTGATTATTAGATTCGTAACGGTTTAAGCCCAACTATGTTAGTTTCGGTCATTGACTTATGACTAGTTGTGACTAATATATTAGGGTTTGGAAGGATAAAACTTGTGAAAGAAATATAATCAAGAGGTTGTGACTCAAATTTTTATCATTGTTTTTGTGATCGAAGTAGAAATTGATTACTAAAGAAATTAGTGACTGTTTTTATTAACTGATGAATACAGTCGCAAATCTATCAGAACTTTTTCTAATGAATGATATTCACTGTTTAGTGACTGATTTTTCGATTATTAATATTCTTTTTTTATAGTGTATGTCAAGATTAATTAATTAGTCTGAAATGATATATTGACCTTGTTAAAAGAACCAAATCACTATAAATTGTTCAAAAACGTTTGACAGAACTAAAGCTTACAAAATGTTATGCAAAAACCAATAGAAATTTGGAGTGTTTGGGGTTTTAGCTCAAGATGTTGAATTCCTAGTAAAACTGTGTAGGGTAAAATGAAAACCTTATATATGGACGGCCAAATTAGCTAGGTATTCTTTATTTTTGAAGACTTATTTAATAATTCTGTTGTAATTTTTGAAAGGTGGCACAAATATAATCCCCTTCGGTCATACTTTTTGTCTAACTTAATGGAGTGCATATTATAGGTGTCTTGTGTGCAAATATATACGAGGATATAAATTTAGACGAAGAAAAATCAACTACTTAACCTGGTATGATCTTTCCTATTAGCTTACTTATTTCCCTTATAATGGATTTTGTGATAATTTTGCCAATGGAGTTATTTAAAAGGAAAAAAGAAGGTAGAAGTGTACCAGTTTTAGAAAGCACAAGGATTACAAGGCACGCTTGTAAAATAAGATAGTAACTAATTAAACAAATCATGAAAAGTAACGTACATTTAATTTTAATTACTCAAATTATTTATTTAAACATTGTTAATTTATTATACTCTACTATAAGTAGAATAGAAGAACGATAAAGATAAAACCGTAAACGCTGGTTGACACCAATGCGGGTTTAAATTTCCCCTAATATTATAATATTATAATAAGATTCAATTAAAATAAACAATTAATTGATATGACTATGTTATAATAATATGAAGAAAAGGGTGCACAACCATTCGATTTTTTATCAGAAAGACGACTTTTCTTTGGATAAGATTGAGAGGACGTGGAAAAAAAAAAAATTATGCGATCATATCAACATGCATTATAAGTCTATTCAGGATGAATATTAATATTATTGTTAGCCATACTAGAAGAATTACGAACACTAAAAATTTTTGGATAAATTAATATACATATCATTACTTGTAAATAAGTAAGTATATGAATGGGCCAAACTCAGTTGACAATTTGATATGAATATCTTCATTTGAAACAGGGAATAGTTTTTTTTTTCCCCAAATAAAATCGTCATTTGACTAAGAAAAATTTTATTAAAAAAAAGTAGCCAATTAATTATCAGTTAGTACTGTGTGAGATAGAGTAGAGGTGGACATCAGATTTAATCAAACAAAAACTGAAATAACTGAATATAAAATAAAAATCATACATTACTCAAAACTAATCAAAGCAACCAAATTTTATTTGTAATTATAAATACTGAGTTTCAATGTCTATCACCACGATTCATATTATGTATATAAAAGTAATACAAACTTATAAATATATATAAATGTTAACTTAAAAAATAATAAATAAGTAAAAATTTCTTTTGAAAAAATAGCTATTTGGCTATTCGGTTATCAACCAGATTTTTGGAACAATAACCAAAACTGAATTTTATATTTTTGATGTCTAAAAACCAAACTGAATTTTATATTTCAATTTAAAATTCTGTTATTTGGTTATATTCAAATAATACTTATCCTTAAAATAGACCCTAGGTCGAAATATCTGTGTACACAAGTTGAGAGTGTTTCCTATGTACGGTATTATTATCTGCTAAAGTCAGACACGCGCATAGCGACGTTCTCAAAACTTAGTGGTACCAATTGGCAAATATTGCAATAGGAAAGAGACGTTTATCCACTATCACTACTGCAATAACTTAATATTAATTTTTTATCAATTAATCCCGAAACTTCTCACGCTCAAGACAATAGCCATTCATTGAACCAGTATGGTAATGGCTTACCATTAATGCTTTGTCTTCCTAAGGTTCGTACCCAATTTTGTGGTGTCTTAATCGAGGACATGTATAGCATTTATTGGATGAGAGGTACTATTAATAGAGATCATGTTCCTAGACTAAGGAATGTCTGGATTGTCTTTTTTTTTTTGAAAAAAACCTTTTTTTTTTTGAAAAAAACCTTTTTTTTTATATATAATTTTTGAAGGACTCAAATCTATTCTATATTTTCTTGAAAAGAATGCTCAATTGAGAGAAACTATTTAGAATATTTTAAAGAAGGCGAAAGTTTTTAAGGAATTTCGTCCTAAACAAACGGAATTCAATTAATTGGAAATATGCTTGGGGGGGGGGGTAGGGACCTATTCATATTGATTTCTTTTATCATTGCTTCCATCAAATTTTGGGGAGTGATTCATCCTTTCTGAACGCAGCATACAACTCTTTGTTGTACTATGGTTTTATTTTGTTTTTTTTTTTTTAAAAAAAAGTTAAAATTGTGTATATGTGTGTGTGTTTTTCCCCAAAATTTTAGTTTTTATTAAGGACAATCAAAATACTTATTACAAAAAAAAAAAAAAAAGACACCAGCCTTGCTACCCCCCAACCCACCGCCCTAGCACCCCTACCACCCCACCCCATCCTACCAACCCCCACCACCCCTGCCACCCCACCCCCAGCCCCAGCCAGCCCCTACCCCCGTCACCCCCGCTGCCCACCCCACCACCCTCGTCGTCCCCACCCCCCACCACCCCTGTCACCCCCACCCTGCAGCAGCCCCCACCCTCGTCCCCCCCACCCCCGTTACCCCCAACAACCCCCATCCCCGCTGCCCCTACCTGCAGTAGCTCCCACCCCCAGCAGCCCCCACCCCCGCTGCCCTCACCCCCGTCGCCCCTATCCCTAACTGCCTCCACCCCCGGCTGCCCCCACCCCCCATCCTTCATGTTTTCTTTTTTTTTTGTGTTTTTTCTAATTTAATTTTTTATTTTTAATTTTTAAATAAAATAAAAGTAAAATAGATATTTCATTTAATAAGTTAGGGGCAAAATGGACTTTTTATTAAAATTCGTTAAAAAACTAACGACAGTTAGCTTTTGGGGGTTATGTGCACTATCGTTGAAACCATAAGGGGTTAAGTAGCTAATTTGTAAAACATAGGGAAAAGTTGTAAATATTAGTCAAACCACGAGAGGGAATTGAGCAATTCACCCTAAAAAAAAATCCAAACATGTCACTTGAACGCGTTCCACCAGTTGGGCCCCTTGTCATAAAAAAGACTCTCAAAATATAAGTTTTGTTAATTAAGCTCTTGAAGTCTAGTTTTATGTTTTACATAAGCCATGTCCAACCAATAACACGAATGTTTAGATGAAAATATGAATTATGTTATTTGGACATTGATCCTTAATTTCTAATGGTCATGGTGTTGGGATTTGGCAAAAGGACCAAACTTTTAGACAAAAACCCAAAATATTGGATACTTATATTAGAAACATGGAAAAAATTTATACTCTAATTGAAAATTAGAAAAATGACAAAGACTGGGCACGTCAAAGATCCTCGTAATAAATCTCTATATAACTAAACTACCGCTTAATTAGTTTTCTATAAGTTACCATAATTCCATTCAAGATATTATGTATAGAAAATTGAAGATGTCACATATTCTTACAAATGTGCAGAATTTTTTTCCCATTAGGATCTGATTTACTTTTTTTTTTTTTTAAAGAATGAACAAGTTAATTAATTTTCGTAGACGCATATTTTTATTTTTATTTTCCATTCTCTTGTCGTGTTCTATGCAGGTTACAAAGTTTAAATGTGGAGGAACATCACTGGGCCTGAGCTGGGCTCATGTTCTTGGAGATGCGTTTTCAGCAACAGAATATATGAATGCTTTTGGAAAATTCATGGGTGGTTACAAGCCCAAGCTAGCCATTAGCCTGGCCCAACCCACTAAGCCTTCACTGAGCCCACAAAAGGCTGCTGAGGATCCACTTTCCGTGAAAAGGGTTGGCCCAGTTGAAGATCATTGGATAGCTTACACCAACTCAAAAGTGGAGCCATTTTCATTTCATGTCACTGCAGCACAATTGAGTCATTTGCAGTCAAAGATAAGTGGTGATGGTGTTAATGATTTGGCTCCTTTTGAGACACTTTGTGCTGTCATTTGGCAATGTATTGCAAAGATTAGTGGAAGGGGTGAGCCAAAAGTGGTGACAATATGCAAAAAAGATTCACAAAACAAAAGGGATATGCTTATAAGCAATAGCCAACTTATAAGTGTGGTACAGGCTGACTTTTCCATTTTGGAAGCCAACCCAAGAAAGCTGGCAATGCTAATTAAGACGGGATCGTTAGACGAGCGGAAAAAGATAGAAGAAGCTATGGAGAGAGAACATGGAGTATCGGATTTTATCATTTACGGCGCGAATTTAACATTTGTCAATCTTGAAGATGCAAACTTCTATGGGCTGGAAATCCAGAAACATAAGCCGGTTTGTGTGAGTTACACAATTGATGGTGTTGGTGATGAAGGGGCTGTTTTGGTGCTTCCAGGGCCAAAAAGTGCTGAAAATGATGGTGATGAGGGGAGGATTGTGACTGTGATATTGCCAGAGAATCAGATCATGGAGCTGAAATCTGAGGTGAAGAAAAATGGTTTGCTCCCTTAAGAAAAATTGCTTATGATTCTTGCTTGATAAGAGTGGTTAAGTTTGTTTGGTATTATTGCATGGGATCACTAGTTTATAATTAATATGGGCAGGCCTAAGGGCTATTTGTTTGCGGTTTTTATTGTCTTAATGTTTGGTGCGTTGTTTCAAGCAAATTTATAGATGGGAATTTTAGAAGCGTGACTTCTTAAGTAACAATGAAGCATTGGGAAAAATGTTTAATCTATTTGTATCTTGAAAGTGCATAAACTGTGTGGGAAGTTAGGAGCTAAAAGCTTTAGGATAGTTTATAGAGACAAATTTATGATGTTTTTAGTTGTAGATAAGGCTATTTGCTTTTCTTTTTTCTCATAAAAGGAGGTTATACCGAACTAATTGATGATCATTCTTAAAGACGGGATTCCACTTGCATCATCCCCAAAACCTTCTTATTCTGGAGGTTCTGCGGATCCCGATAAAAGAGTTCAAAATTAACAAGTCAGTTAGTACATTTATTGGCTTCTCTGTAAAACATGTGATATTGATTTGTCTATGGTCATGTGATAGTTGAAATCCTCAATATCTCAGCATCTTCGTCCCCTTCTCCATATAAGGTAAAATAGGTCCCACCTAAAAGCTTGTACCCCTAATCTGCTGAGGTAAAATAGGTCCCACCCAAAAGCTTTTACCCCTAATCTGATGAGTAAGAGCCTGAGGCCAACGTAATCTCCAGAATAGAAGCTCCTTTCCTAATAGTTTCTCGCAACCCCTTACAGAGTGCCATTATCTCTGCCATATTGTTATCACCAGCAATCCTAATGTTAATCGCAAAACTGTAGACCCATTTACCATGCAAATTCCGAATAAGACCTCTTGCTGTTGTGTGTCCCAAATTGCCTTTGGAGCAACCGTCAACATCCATTTGGTTTCGGAGCAACCATCAACATTAATGTACATTTGGCATGATGTAATAGTTTAAAAAAGATTTGTAATCTAAGGGAAAATATTCATGGAATCACTACAAAAAAATTTTGAATTTGAGACGGAAAATTTTCGACTCAAATCCGATTTAAGACGAAATTTAAGATGGAAATTGTCTGTCTCAAAAACCCTCTTTCATATTTTGAGACAGAAAATTCCGTTTCTAATTGAGATAGAAAGTTTTCATCTCAAAATTGTATTAAATTATTAGAAAATTTAGTCCAAAATTTCTGTCTCAAATTGAGATGGAAAATTTCCGTCTCAAATTCACTAGTTTTTAGTAGTGAATACTTATTCTTTTCTTTGTATTTAGTTAAATCATAAAAAAAGAATAAAATGCCTATTTTTTTAAATGTCTGGTAAAATTATTTTAATAAGTTAAAATTGAATAAAAATCAATTTAATTAACCAAAATACCTTATTTTTTATTTGTCATAAATTTAAGTTTATACATGATGGCTGATCTATACAATATTAACATAAAATAAAATACTTGTGTTAGCTTTTGATCAATAATAAAACATAGAATTATTTATCCTATCATTTTTTAACAATATATCTATATATATATATATATATATAATTTATTTACTTTTTTGACATAATTGAGAGAAAAAAATTAACCATTCAGTAAAAATACACATGTTTTTTAGTTAAAAAATGAAAGTGACATGGTATGTTTATCTTTAATTCTTTTGTTTTTAATTGTTTAAATTTTCTTTTAAGTTTTAATTTTTTTTTCACTTTTCAAAAATTTTAATTTTTAAAATTTTTTTAATAACAATAGAGAATTTGTGAGATGTTAGATGGGGGATAAATGTTTTTTTTTTGTTTTACTTTATTTTTTTATTATTCCTATTTAAATTGGATACTCATTACTTGGTTTTAGCTAAGCAATGAGTTTTCTGTTTGTTTTGGAATGGTTAATTCTGAGCAGCCTAATTAGTCCTACCAAACAAAAAATAAGAATTTAGAAGTTAGAATTATTTTTTTTTTTTGGGACCATTCTAATATACCAAACGTATCCTAAGATTCCAATGGCTGATTGGGAGCGATGACTCTTGAGGCTATTGAATTTGGTGAACAAGTTTATATCAGTAGTTATATATTAGTTGAACAATTTTGCAACTAAAATTAATAGACTGATGGAAGAAGGCAACTATTATATCTATGAATATAAAGCTACATACATGTAAGGTCCACTTCTGTTTTTCATATTAACATCGGTTAAACATGACTTATAAATATTTTCAAAGAGTTAATTGATTCTTTTAAACAGTCAGCATTTAGTTCTAATGGTGTCCTCTGCAGTTTTGTTCGAGAGCTGGCTAGTCGATTCTCGCAACCAAATAGTTTGGTCATGTCTAGTACCGCAAGAGAGGATTTTGTGCACATTCTGCCCAATGGATGTGAAGACACTATTTTGTTGATATAGTGATGAATTCTCCACACTTATAGGAAATCTACACCTGTTGATTGGACAAAAAAGTCCAGAAAGTAGTTCTAGGTTACCAGTGCATGTCATATGTCTAGCCACAAGAAAGTACTCGACCATTGTCAAAATTTTGGGAAATTTCCTTCAATTTATAGAGTTAGACGTCGTGTTCTAAGAGAGAATATGCTTTACATGCATGTGAAACTATCTATGTGAAGTTTTGATAGTTTAGCTATCTAACCTAAAAAAGATAACTCTTATTCTCAACATGAATTTCTCAACCCTAATTTAGGATTGACAATCTTCCTCTAAGCCGAGGAAGGTGGGATTTTCACTTCCCGGATGCAACTGTTCCTAGGTGATTTGCCCGAATCCAACTTGGACAAAAGACATTTTTGAAATTTTGCAAAAGAGATCCAGGAAAGGAGAGAGGGACCAACTTCATGGCTGAGGAAAAATATTTCGCTATAAAAATTTAGGCCAGTAATAATTATGTACTTTATATCACACCTTGAATAAATGTAGAAGAGTAAAATGATAACTTTTATTTTAGGTACGATTTTAAATATAACAAAATATTTATTAAATATTTTTTGTCCTTCAGGGATGTCTTAGCGGTAAGAGCTAGAAATGAACACGGTTGATGACTTGGGTTTGAATCCAGTCCCTTGCCCTGAACGGGTGCCCTCAACTTAACTCGTATTCATTATAAGGGACGTGATACGCACTCATGGTTTGTCAGTTGGTGGTTTAGCTCCGCCAACTGGATTTCTTTTCTCACAATATATGTATATATATATATATATATATATATAACAATGATATGGGATTTTTATATTTAATTTTTTTAGATAGCAAAAAGTTTGTTAAGCTTGAAAATGTGACTACTATAAATTTGAAAAATGTAATTGTTACATCTCAAAGTGTAATAAAATTTAATTTTATTTGGTATAACATTAACTACACTCACAAATGTAACAAATATATATTAGTTATGCTTCTAAGTATAGCAATTAGCATCAACTTTTAGTTACATTGAAAATCTTTACACTTGGAACAAGCCTAACTAGTCAATTTTATTACATTTCTAAATATAACTAAGAAAAATAAAATGTGTAATTACTGATTTGATTTCTTAGAGTGTTTTGTCTTAATTCTACATGCGGCATGCATGGGAAAACTTAAGGGTAAACATGTCATGAAACATCCAGTCATGTGATCACATCATTAAGGATAAAAAGGTCGCAGAAGACAATACCTTGTATGGAAACCAAACTAGCGCATTTTTTTTTTTGAATAAAAGTATATCCGCAATAAGTAGTTCGTTAATTTTTTTTAAAAAAATTAAAACTCTGAAACATACTTAATTTAATCTTTTTTCCAAAAGCTAAGTCCAAATATTAGCTTTTTATACTACAAGATTTTAGACCGTTAGTTAATTTTTTTTAATTATACTTGGAGTAATTTTAGGAAAGTAAACTAATAAATTTTATTCTAGTTGCAGTTTTAAGCATAATAAAATATTTTTTATTTTTTCAAACTTAACAATGATTTTGGAATTTTTATATTAATTTTTTAAGATAGCCAAAAAATTTATATTATACTTGAAAACATAACTAATACAAATTTGAAAAATGTAATTGTTACAATTAGTGCAACAAATTTGAATATCATTTGGTGCACGTGCCTATATTAATTAAATTAGTTATACCTCCAAATGTAACAATTACATTTCTAAGTGTAGTATCAATTTTAGTTGCATAGAAAATATTTACGCTTGAACCAAGGATAATTAGTTAATTTTGTTGCACTTTTAAATACAACTAAAATAAAAAATATGTATAACTATTGAATTAATCTTTTATAGTGTTAAAAAGTACCTTTTTCAAGAATTATAGAAAAACGCTTTAACCTACATTATATGTTAAAAGTACCTAGGTCAAACATTCTTTTTAATCGGTAATGTATTCATTTTCCATTTAAACACAACCAAGTAAATACATAAAAGCAACGAATCAAGAATCACCCACATAAAAAGTTTTTGGTTTTTTTTTTCATACATATAAAGTTGTGTTTAATTAGTAAGTGGGGTCGTGTGCTGCAGAGAGAGACGAAATTAATGTCATCAGTGGAAAAAATAAAGATTTTGCCTTAAAATATGTTTATTGAGAAGCTAACCGGAGTACCAATTAATTGGCCAGTTATGAATTATAATTGACCGTCGGGATGCATTCATAGAGGACCCTCCACAATAGTTCAGGACAGTATCCCAAAGCATGAGTCATTCTCTTGGACCAACTACTGTTTATTGCCTTAGTAAGTTATTACCTTGCTAACTAGCTGATTAAACGCGAGCTCTTCCTTAGGTAAATTCCTCCTTTTGTTCCTTAGCCTATAGGATATTAGCAGCCGCTTCCAACTGTTATTCACCTTCTAAGGATAGATTCTTGTGCGTTACTCACCCACGTGCCACTGTTGACATAATATCCCTTCTTTAAGAAAAAAAAAATGGAACTCACTCGTCTTTGAACAAGAAGAGGAATTTAACTGCTTGCGGACAAACTTGGGCATGTCTGACCAATTCTCTGACCCTACACAACATTAA
Organism: Cordia subcordata; assembly: GCA_028554755.1. Lineage (NCBI taxonomy): Eukaryota > Viridiplantae > Streptophyta > Magnoliopsida > Boraginales > Cordiaceae > Cordia > Cordia subcordata. The sequence goes on along the minus strand of JAPTOF010000010.1, from coordinate 7,681,917 downwards.
TCCTGCGTTCCCAGAAATAAATTATAGTTGCCAAGGATGAATAACATCCATCCTTCCATCCCTTCTTTTTCTTTTTTCTTTTGTTTTTTAAGTTATCGTAATTTACAAGGAGATGCGTCCAGAAAATAAGAAACAATTAGAATTGTTTATATCTTTTTGGGGTTTGGGAGGTTTCGTTGATCTCATCAACCATTTGAAAAGGTCTAACACTTTAATTCAGCAGGACTCCAATTCAAACACAATACACCTCTTTTTGTTTCTTTCTATAACTAAGAATGTTAAGCTTGCATGGATACGATAGTTAGAGGGTGTTTGGCTTTGCTTAATTAACTTGCTTCTAAGCAAAAAAAAGAAAATTACATATTTAGTAAAATTTGTATAAAAATAAGTTCTACCTATTTATGCACAGGTAAAAATTAAAAAGTAGCACCAACTATTTTCTTTTACATGCTTATAAGTAACGTGGTTTGACTAAATAAAAAAACAAAAAACAGTTCTACCCTTTAAAAAATGAAAAGCAACATTTTCCTAATTTAATGAAAGTTCTTTTTTACTCATTTTAAGAAACATTATTTCTTATAAGCACATATTTACCAAACATGGAAACAGTTTATAAAGCATATTTTGTCCAAACCCTTCTTTGCTTATTTCTCATTAATGCTTGTAAGCATCAATTACTAATCTTAAAAAATGCAAAGCCAAACACCCTCTAAGTTTAATCTTAATTAAAGTATTTAATCTTATTTATTAAAATACTGAGTTCTGGTATCCGGAATTTTATTTTATCTGCAGCAACAGTTTCAGTAGCTTGCCACTCAGTGCTATATATATTCTGTCGAGCTACTGCAAGCTCTCACAACTCCAGCAAGTCCCACAAATATAATCAGCCACATTTTGCTTTCGTCTTTTTTTTTTTGTTAAGGGTACCACCAAATTGCCTAGAAACATGAAGTCTCAAAAAATGAACACTTCATCATCATCATCATCATCATCATCTCAAGCTCTTGAGAATATTGCAAGGCCTGATCAGAAAATGAAACAGCGAGTTTCATGGATCGAGTCATATTTGCCTGAAACAGCACAGCATTATGCGCGCCTTGCACGAATGGATAAGCCCATTGGTACTTGGCTAGCACTATGGCCTTGCCTATGGTGAGTATTAGTAATGTACAAAACCCATGCTTGTTTGCTGAGTTGCTGCTAACAATTCAAATTTTTATGCGCAAAAATACGATTCGGTAATGAATTTTTTCTGGATTATTCATTATTGAATCTTTGTGTATATTCCAGGGGAATTGCATTGGCAGCAGATCCTGGAAACCTTCCAAATATGAAGATTTTGGCAATATTGAGTGTCTGGGTTTTCTTATTACGAAGCGCGGGATGTACTATCAATGATATATTCGACAGAGATTTTGATAAGAAGGTTATATATATATTAAACATTCACACATATAGTATACATATATTTTTTTCTTTAAACCCCCACCGCAGTCTAGCCCACGTACCCCATGAGATTTGAATCCAGAACTTCACACCTGGGGTTACCAATGTGATGTGATTTGCATGATGTTTCAATTAATGACGTGAGGTTTAATTAATTTTCATATATGTATATATATTGCAGGTAGCACGGACGAAGCTTAGACCGATTGCTAGTGGGGCATTAAGCAGAGTTCCGGGGCTTTGGTTTCTTGGTCTTCAGTTAGCGTTGGGCATAGGCATTCTCTCTCAAGTGAATCAATTCAGCTGCATGTTGGGGGTTTTACATCTGCCTTTGGTCATTACCTATCCCCTAATGAAAAGACTCACATATTGGGTAATACATTTGATTTCCACTTGTCTCTTAATGAATCAGTTAATATATTTTTTGGATATATTTCTGTTTGACCTATTTTTTAAACACTTAAACAAAAAGTACATTTTTTGAGTTTAAAAGTTAAAACTAATTTATTTGCCTCATTTCTAAAAAACTTTTACCTAAAAGGCAAAGTCAAGAAAAGGTAAAATAAGAAACTCCAAACTAGAGCTCTTCAAAAAAGATTTTAAAAAGTTGTTTTTACATTATGCTAGAAATTATTTTTCTTCTTCATTTCTCAAAAATACTACTCCATGATTTTAATTTGAAAGTCTAATATTGCCCTTGAAATAACTAGAAACAATACTAGTCCAAAAAATCACTATTATTAAACAATACTTTTATCCAAAATTTTACCATTAAAAATTCTACAACTTAACAAATGAACCCTCATAGTTAACCCAAACAGGATGTAATGTGTAGAACCCCGGTTACGTACTAATAGACTTCTCACACATGGTTGAATTTAATTTGCAGCCCCAAGCCTACCTTGGATTTGCCATGAACTGGGGGATTTTATTGGGGTGGGCTGCAATTAAAGGAAGTCTTCATCCTTCCACTGTTGTCTTCCCGCTCTTGCTCTCTGGGGTGTTTTGGACGCTTGCATATGATACTATATATGCACATCAGGTATATATATATAGGATTACTTTTCTACATTCACCGTTGTAGTAGTGCTAGGGCTCGTCTAAATTGACTTTTTTTTTAATTATTTTTATGTGTTTTTTGAGAACTTAAAAATTCCGACTTTTAGAAAAACTGAAATTTAGTTTTTTGTTTCTTTTCAAAATTTCAACTTTTTCCAAAATTTAATACAAATACTTAGTAAAGAAAATGTATTTTTTTTAAGGAACAAATTGCCTTTTCAGTGTAAAAAAAGCCAATCCAAAGAAAATGAACGACATACTTGCTTATAAAATCTTGATTGGAAAAGATGAAATTGGCTAACATAATTATGTATGTATATGCACAGGATAAAGAAGATGATGTTAAAGCAGGTGTAAAATCCACAGCATTGAGGCTTGGTGATTCGACAAAAGAGTGGATCTCTGCATTTGGAATAGCCTGCATATGCAATCTCCTGATTAGTGGACTCTTTGCTAAAATTGGTAGGTCACCACTTCCATGTTAATATTCAATATTTTTTCGCTAATAATTAAAAATCTTTAATTAATCAGCTCAATGTGACTTTTCAAACTGATCATCATCTTCGTCTGATTTTTCTTTTCCTCATTCATTTTCCTGAATTGTAAACAGGATGGGCATATTATGCTTCCTTAGTGGTTGCATCTTTGCAGCAGGCATGGCAGATCTGGACTGTTGATCTTTCCTCCCCAGCAGATTGCAACAGGAAGTAAGTTTTTTTTTTTCCCCTTTTTCGGGTAAATGATCAATTTGGTCGCTTATCTTTAACTTTGTCAATAAAGTTCTTTATCTTTAAAATGAGATTTCCCTTATCTTTGCAATTTGTAACGCACCATTTAGTCTTAACTCAAAAAATATCAATACAATAATGGTATTGAACTAATGGTGCTACAAATTATAAAGATAAGGGATTGAACGTATCACAACTTTCAAAGATAAAGGACTAATGACATCATAAATTGCAAATATGAGGGATTAAAAATTTTATTTTATTTTTTTATGTTTCTTATACTCAAACTAACGCTGTTGCTTATTGTAAAGATGGATTAAAATATCATGTTTTAAAGATAAAAGACTTAATTGTCAGAAAAGTCAAAGATTAGGGACCAAATGGGTCAACATATACATACACATACATACACACACGTTATATTTAGCATTTCTTTTGTTCTGAAATATTAATTTTCAGATTACAATTATCATCCCTTTAATTTTATTGATGATTGCTTCATTTTCAGATTGTTTTAATTTATGTGGTTTCCCTTTCTGATGTTTTCATCTTTAGATTTGTATCAAATTGGTGGTTTGGAGCAATCATTTTCATCGGTACCTTGTGCGGAAGATTCATAGCATAGAGGTATGTTACTAATTTTACTATAATAGAGAAAATACGAAAAATTTGTAAAAGATATTGCTCAAATAGAGAGATATTATGCCAAACTCTTAATTAGTTCTAAGCAACCTTTGTTCTAATTAACACCCTTTTGATACCAACAGATACGACAGCTGGGATGCAGTAACAATTAGCAAGACTTGCATAATGGATCATATCCGCTAAAAGAAGACAATTTGAAGCATCAAGTTATTTTGTTAATTTAATCACCCTTCAACTTTCACAATTTACATCAGAATCTTTTTTATGTATGGTCGCTTCATGTTGTGTGATTTACAAAATAAATTGATTGGAGAAATGTTATTGCATGGTTGTATTCTAGAATATTCCAAAAGCTAGGAGGCATATATTCAAGCATTATTTTGTAATATTATATATACTACTGTATTTGTACCTGGATTGCGAGTGAAATGAAACAAGTATGCTTTGGATATATTAGTGTTTTCATGTCTATTTGATTTTTTCTTTTAATGAACAATAAATTAACCGTTGTTAATTGAATGGCTGCAATAGATAAAATTTTCCTCGAATGCTTCAAAATGCGCTTGTTATACTTCAAAAAGAGAGTATTTCTTATAAATGTCTATTTACGAAAAAGGTTGACAATTTTTTGGTATAAAAATTTACTTATAAACACCAATTATTTACAATGACATTCCAACAAACACTTAACGTACGTGTTAAGTACATTAAATAATTATGCCAATATCCTTTCTACATGCTTCACAATGAGCTTGTTATACTTCAAAAAGAGAGTATTTCTTATAAATGTCTATTTACCAAAAAAGTTGACAATTTTTTTGTATAAAAAATTACTTATAAACACCAATTATTTTCAATGACATTCCAACAAACACTTACGTGTTAAGTACATTAAATAATTATGCCAATATCCTCTTTACAAGCTTGTGCAAAGGATATTGGCATAATTATTTAATGTACTCGACATGCATATCAGAATTCAGGTCATGGTTTGAGTCTCATCCCCATCCATTTTAAAAAAATATTAAATTATTTACTTACAAGTTCTAAACAAATCATGCTGTACGTGAAGAAACTGTTAAGTACATTAAATAATTATACTAATATCCTCTCTAAAAGTTTAAACTTTTAGAAAAGATATTGGCATTAAGTTTCTAGAGAGGCTATTGGTATAATTATTTAATATACTTAAAATTACGTGCTCTAAGAAGCTTGCAATTCGTGATTAATTCCTTATGTTACTTTATGTGCAACTGATATTGCAGTTGGGCGATGCACAAGATTCTTTTTCTAAATGTTTTACATAATTATGAATGGTAATATACACCATAGAAATAAAAAAATTTCATAGTCGTTTGTACCTATTTTTAAGTTTTATTTAAATTAGTTTTTTTGAAAAATATTTAATAAGATAAATCCAAAACTAGAAAAACAATATAATTTAACAAATAATTGAATATTGCATCTTTTAAAATATTACATTAAAATAAACTACAAATTTTTAAAAACCTTCTTAACCACATTTTTAAGGAAGTCATAAAGATCCATGTTGTGCATCTCTTGCAAACTTCAAGTTGTAAAGCGGGAAAGTATTTAAAACTACGTATTTTTTGAAACATTAGAGATTGCTTTTCTAATGAATGTCTTGTCTAGATATTTTTGCCAAAAAAAAAAAGATTACAATGGAGCGAGGTAGGAGTAGGGTTCACATACTCCTACTCTACACTTGTTAAAAATTCACTTGCTCCTACCCTGCCCTTACACCTAATATCAAGACAAACTCTTGGCACCATCCCCTACTTGTCAATATCCTTACTATATCAAGTGAAACCTCTACCTATCAATAAAAATAAATTTTATACAAATAAATCATATTAAATCTTAACAAAAAAGTTTAACACGTTAAATCCTAACTCTAAATCATCAAACTCAAGCCTATACTTGGTCTTTAAGTTGGTATAAAGAACCTTAACCACTAAAACTAAAAGAACTCTTACAAATGTAATTGCTTATGAACCATACTATAAACTAGTTCTACCCCGTGCAATGCATGGGACGGTTGTGGAATAATAGTTAGGCCAACTTCAACAGATTCTCTACTTTTTTCCTTGCATCTATTGATTTTGTAACATTTTCTTAAATGTTTAAATGTAGAGATTCCCTATTTTATTTTTAGTCTAACAGATTCCTTATATTTAATCAAACTCTTATTTAGAAGAATTCATATTTTAGTTTCATTCTAATAGTTTCTCTATTCTAGTAATTTCTTAAATTTATCTTACTCTAAATATCTCATTTTAATTTGAACCAAACATACTATATATATATATATATTGTTTATTTTTTATGATATTCTATTTTTAATTATTATAATTTTTAATTTTAGTTTTTTATATTTATATTTTAATATTATATTTTCATTTAAAACCTTTTGAAAAATTAATTTTTTTATTTATTTGAGTCATTTGCACTTTTAGGTCTTCAAAGTCGTCCTCATCATAATATGAATTTCCATGCAATAAATTCGTATAGCATGCATTGTTTTGTGAGTTCGTTCCTAGCAAAAAAGAAGACAAAATAAAAAGATATTAAAATATAATTAAATATTATTGACAAATATTTACATGAAAGATAGACTAAAGAGCAATTAAAGGAAAAAAGTATTAAGTTGTAAATTTAAAAAGTCTAAAAGGTGTAATTAGAAAAAATAAATATACTAAATTAATATTTACATAAAAATATAGTGTAAAGTGCAATTGAAAAAATAACTAAAATCTAAACTGTAAATAACATAATTAAATGTAATAAAATATAATTAAACAACTAAGAAACCCTACTTAGTCTAATCTGCCAAAAAAGGAAAAATCTAGTCTCACACAAATCGTCTTCTTCCCCCACACCTTCTGCCTCCTCCCCAGCGCCTCAACCCTACCCCCCCCCCCCGCAACACACACCACCCTCTTCCACACACACACCCCTTGTCTCACCTCTCCCCCAACCTAGCGCCTCTCTTTATATTTTTTTTCTTTTTTGGGCTTTTGCTGGATATCTCCAAAAAAAAAAAAAAAAGGACGTTACCTGTATTTTTTTTTGAAGTCACGTTTGCAGATAAATTTGTTTAGCACATCTATGAGAAAGCATTGTCCATATTACACCGTTCACATATCAAGTAGCAGATTCTATTCAGATTTTTGCAGCCCTTTGGATGGAAAAGTTGAAGTTGCCTAAAGTTGTAGTTGAGCGTATGCTATGGCGTTTCTTGGGTGTAGTAGGCGTGCGTTTGGCGTGAGAATCCATCCCTTTGTGCACTGCTTTTATAGCCTCTTGGTGTGGGAAGCCATACTCCTCTGCAAGCCTTTTATAACCTGGTGGTTCCTCGCGCATGCATGGTGTTTTCTTGTTGCCACGCCCCGCTAATTCCCAAAGTAAAACAACGGCCATTGACCTACATATTCATCCAACGGTCTTGGATCACCCAATGTGCACCAATTGACGTAAGAGAGCAACACATCACATCTGCAATAGTACTATGTTGTAAATTATATAGGTATATAACAAAAATGAAAAAAATACATATATACATATATGTACTGCGGCGGGACTACCCCTCCCCTACCCAGCCCCAGTATCGGGCTAGAAGGAAAAAACCTGGGCCTGCCCAATCTCGGAGGTTTTTTTCCACAAAAACCCCTCCCAATCCCCTACAGTACTTCTATGAAATGGGATGAGATAGAATACCATTTCCGTCTTTACTACAAAATTACCTTGATAAAAACCAAACATATATGTATGATGTACACCTTATGCTAACTTATTATCTTGTTAAAGCTTGCAAGTCAGGATTCTGCTGAATTGATGGGCCCTAGTTTTTGATTGACCTGATGAAAGCATTTTGACAACAATCTTAAACTAGAAATTTTTAGACGGGCTATAGGTATTTTTTACAGCCCGAGGCATTTGACTTTGCCGTTCCCATTGTCTTGTAAATGTCTTTTGTGGAATGAAATTAACTTACTTACCAAGCAAAAAAATTTCTACATGAAACTATTGTGGATGGAAAGCAGAAAAGTCTGGTCGCAATAAATTCGAGATGCTTTTGGTGCTTCTAGTTGATATTGGCTCATTGGGATTGATATTGTTTTGAAAGTGTTTTTTCTAACACTTTTGAAAGAAAAATATTTTTTCAAAAAACTAAAAATTCTTATTTTGGGAAAAAGTTAAAATTGATCCTGTTTTAAAGTTTTAACTTTTTAAAAAAATTTAATTCAAAATTTATTGTAAAAAAGATGTGCTTTTAAAAAATATCCATGAAAAAAAAAAAGAAAATAAGTAATCCCGTTGCTTTAGTGTTGATGATCTTTTCTTCTTTCCCGGTTTGGGAGCATACTGTGGATGGCTCAGATAACAATGTAGGCATTAGTCCAACCTAGGCTATAATCAAAATCATAACAAATACAGAACGGATTTTCAAAGTCACTAATCCATAACCTTAACTATTGACTAGTAAAACAATTAATTTATTAGAGAACTAACTTAAGAAAATATAAGTCTTATTATATGTTATGAAAAGTCTAAAACTAAAAGTTGTATGTACTTAAAATTAAAAATTGAGGTAGCATTTTTTTATTCGGTTAATATAAAAAATTATATTATATGTTCATCGATTTTAAATGGTAATATTTCATGCGCACAATGTGTGTGCATATAAATGATATATTAAAAAATTGATAGTCAAATTGTAGATTTCAGTTTTTTCAATGTCTAAAAACAAAATCTATGAGATTATTCGTTAATACTCATAAAAATCAAGATTTTAGTAGATACTTTATCATTTGAGACTCTCGCTTTTAAATTAAAACCTTAACTATTGCCATGATGCCATCCCAATTTGAAGTATGACATATCCAAGAGTCGGTAAAATGACAGTGGAACTATGGAAGATGCCATTAAGCAATACGCTTATATTTGTCGCAAATGGATAAAAGACCACCACAGAGGACTGACTACCTTTTCTGTTTGAAACAAAAAAAGGAAAAAAAATCCGCAAAACCTAATTAAATAGTTCAATTTTCAATTATCAGGCTATATATGTACTAAAGGAGTATGAACTCACATGCCCATAGAGCTTATTGGCATTTTCTCAGCCGCACTTTTCCCCTAATCACTACGGCTATGTGCTAGAGGAGTATGAATCTCACGTGCCCGTGAAGCTTATTGGCATTTACTCAACCGCACTTTCCGCTGATCATTATAAACCGTTTCTATGTACTTAAAAAATAATAATAATAAAATAATTCCTCATGGTTAATTGAAACCACTCACTTAGTGCTTGTTAGTGCTTATTTTGAGTGTTTATAAGCACTTTTATAAACAAGCAGAAAAAGACTGCTTCTATTTGAAGTGCTCATAAGGACTTAAATAAGAACTGCCGAGCAATTCGAAGAAAGAATCCATACTCATCAGCGAAGAACCACCATAAGCAGTGACAGAGCCAGAAAAAAAAAAATCACTTGGGTCAAAGAAAAATGATGTACACATATAAAAGCTTTAATATTTTACAGAAGAGTATTAGATTTGTTCCTTGACCAGAGTCTCATATTTTAAAAGTATTGTATTTTCTCCAATTTTTTTTTTTTTAAAAAACTTTCTATAATCCATCGCCAATTTAATGTCTCAATCTATTTTCCACAGAATTCATAGTAAAAATTGTTCATTTCGTACTTGTAGTTGCAACTAACAAAATCAATGCTAATTTCACAAGCAAATAAAATGAAGGGTACATAATTTGAGCAAAATCACTGGCCCTTAATGTTATTGAGTTCACTACTCAAATGCTGAATAATGACATAAGCATCAAGTTGATTCCTAAATCCAGAAAAAAAAATCTAAAAGATAAAAACGAGAAAGATAAATTAATGTCGAGTGAATCCCAATTCCCCCATGAGTTTTTGTTTAAAGTCCAAATACCCTCATTAACTTTTTACACTACTCATATTTTTCTATAGTAGTGAAATATACCAAACAGAACCTTAAGAGCAAAGATATTCTATTCTTTTATTTTATTAAAAATATATTATGAATACATAAAAACTACATATTATACCACCAAAAAAATTTCAAAAAAGAAACTACCCATGATCCAGACTCTTTTTTTTTTTTTTTAAATTTAAACCAATGAAGTCATTTTGATTTTATACTGGTGTCAATATGCACCATGCATATATAAGGTCAGTTTTTCTTTTTAAGTTCAGTGGGGTCAATTGACCCCATAAGGGACCATGTATCGCCGTCCCTGGACCACAAGTTGCCGTCGGGATGTAGTTTTCAGCTCCGAGACGCCGTTACAAGTGTGTGGCAGTCCCATCCGAAAGAAGACCACGCCAACATAACTTTCATCCTACAAGCTTACAAAATGAGGAGTGCAATTATTGTGGCAACCGAAAAACAAATTGATATTTAATCTTGCTTTCTCATCCATTCATGATTAGCAACTACTTGGCCTGGTGGTGGGGCCTAACATTGACAATCAATATAATGCAACTGTGAATTGACTACCAAAACAGCACCATCCATGCTTCAAAATCAAATGTCATACAAGTCAGTCTATTCTCAATTGCATAAATTTTTCACAATCCTGTGCACTAATCCTGCGATTAGATGACATCGTACATATCTTTAACGAAAAGACCGTTGCAAAATAGGTGATGTAATGTCCTATCTCGATTTGTAAGATAATTTGTGACTTGTTTATAATTAGTGTGAGTATAACTAATAACTTGAATTAACTCTTTTGGACCAATTGATTTTAAGGCCTAAGTAGTTATTAATTATGCCTATTATACCAACCTCACTTGCTGACCTGAAAATCTGGGCTCTGGGCCGTGCAAGTGGTGTATTCAAATCTATAACCTCAGAAGAAACATGAGTAGAAGAAGAATGACAAAACCAACAAAATGCATCCATCAAACACAGCTTCATTCTATAACAGTAGTAGCCTTAGCAGCTTAAATACTGCGAGTTACAAAACCAATCAATCAAGCATACATGTAATGCATGGATGAAGAGAAACTAGCATCAAGAAATGCAAAGTCAATGTTGCTCATGGATCGCCAGAATGCATGTTAATGGAGTACATACAGACTCACTCAAAATTCAATTTGCTATATACATATTGCCAATACTAATGCTGTTTGGCAGGCTGTTTAGTTACACTATCTGTTGATCATATGTAATGACTGCAAGGTTAGCACTGTGATTCTGCGTGCTGTAAATAGCAATGCTAACCGAACAGGTTGCTAAGACTATCTCGCCAAAACTTTTTAGACTATAACTGTACAAAGTAACCAAAAGGTTCATCCATGGTCAAGATGATGATTCATTCCTTTGTCTGCGCATCCGTGCCCCCCAGGACATGTCATTACTGCTGTCCTTGTACGTGCTCCTTCTCTTGAGCTCTGACAGTTGAGCCTGCCAACGGCTCTTCCATTCACGTCTGTCCTCCATTTGCTGGTTGAGGTAAGAAAACTCATCAGACAAAGGTTTTACGAGTCTAATACTGAAAAATGGGTTTACAGATTCGCTAAGCTAATACATTAGAGCCATAAACAAAAAGCAATACTGTAAGAAAAGGAACATACACAGGATCCTATTGAAGTGTTTGGGACTTTTTGCCAAGAAAGTTAGCTTACTATACAAAATTCAAAAAAGAATGTATAGGACTCCTATAGGATTTCAAGAACTTTGCAGAGGCCATGGCGCTCCGTTATCCTTTACTAGTAATTCTTCTATGAACTCCTTGATGATAACGAAGATAACATTATATCAACCACTTCCATGTGGATTCCCTCAGAAATGGAAGTAAGGGTCCAGCAACTGTTCATACATCTTTTGAAATCCAAAAAGCTCTTCATGGGTATTGTCCTTAAGATAACACCATCTGCTATCTAGTAGTTTGCAAGAAAACTGGCCAGCCCCATAAAATCCAAGAAAACCTGAAACATGCTATGATTAAGAAGCCTTAACCCTACACCACAGTCATGGCCCCTTGAAAAAAATCAATAAGAAGGGGAAAAAGGGGGAGAAAAGAGAAAGAGAAAAAATACCAACACACTTGAGGTACAAAGGTGTTAGCGAACTATCAAGAGTTCATATCTTGGTGACGCCCCTGTACTTCTTTTTATGCTAAACTACAATTTTCACAATCTCCATAGTTCCCATCTCTAACTTTAGTCCCAAATTCTATAGATAGAACTCCTAATAAAATTCCTATTTTGTTTATTTTCTCTTTCATGCCACCCCTCTTTATGGCAGTTAGAAGGGGAAGTAAACTTTCTTTAAAGGTGAGCTCAATTCAGAGGAAACTTAAGCAACTTTACAGGTGAGACATAAAAGAATATCAGGACATTGTATCCAAATTCAATAATAATTTTCTTCAAATTCCATAAACTAATTTAAATCCAATAATAACTTCAATTTTCAGAGGGCAAAACTCCTAAACTTAAAACTAATACCAGAATATCAATATTATATCCAAAGATATGGGGGAATATTGAGCCACAGAAAGCTCCCACATGCGTCCGATGGAATGTTTTCTTTGAATTGCTTGCGGTGGATAATATTGCTAGAAGAATAATTACTTTTCACAGAACATTCTGCTTCGCTAATAATTCATTAGTATCTCTTTAGGAACTATTCCACCACATTCGATGGATAAGAATACCAAGGGATATTCCACAGTCTTCAGTTCCATTTCTCGTGCATTCTAGCACTAATCTCTGTGGAAATATTCCATAAAGATCAGCAAACTAACAAGTATCAGCCTCACAAATTCGAATCAACACCTGAACTCCAAACATTTGCCCAATTCACCCAATAATCTACACAGATGCATACAAATATATGTACAACACCAGATACTTATGTTATAATGCTAAAAGTAAATCCATACCATTCATTTATTTGGGGAAAAAATCCAGCGCATTCATAACACAACCGTATTTTAGAGAAGTACCATATAGGCATAATATAAATGTGGATAAACATGTAACCATAGCATCTATTTTAGTAACTATCACTAATCCAAACAACACATGTAGGCGATCAAAAATACCAAAGACATACTTAGAGACTAAGAATGTCTTTACATTTACATGGATACAAATACATACATATACATTGACATGAAAGATTAACTCTTTTAGACAAGCATGGCACTTTAATTTAGATTTATTTACAAAAGTAAATACACATATATTTTGTAAAACCATCCTTGTCAACTTGAAACTTTCAGATGAATTAATCACTATAACTAAAATTTACTCATAATAGATACATATACACACATCTTATACATAGGTACATGTATACATACACACATCGAACACATAAGCTTTTAGATAACCCATCAGTTTAATTTAAATTTGCTTAAAGATACACACACAGAGACAACTTAAGCTTTTAAATTAACCAATCACTTCGATTTATTTTTACTCACTCACACGTGTATACATATATACACAAATGTAAATACACAAAATACTTAAGAGATCCACCATAACCCATTTCACATCCCATAAAATCATAACCACCCAACTCAAGATCTTAAATTTCTCAAGTACCCATCTCATCAAAACACATCCCAGAACCCAACCCCTCCGTTGCTCCGTCCTAAAATTCGAACTCAGTTCATCACTCCTATCAAGTAGTCGCAACCACTCGATCTACTCCGAAATTTTAATACATAATCAAACATATACAAATGCATACACACACACACATATACATATATATATATATGTATTACATAAAATCATCTAAAAGAATTTTAAAAGAGAAATCGAGAAGCTTAGAAAACAGACCTCATCAACGCTTTGGTAACGCCTACGAGCAGAGAAAGCGAAGTGAAGGCCGTTAGCCACATCTCTATCATAAAGCGCTCGCCTTTTCGGATCCGAGAGCGTCTCGTAAGCCTCCTGAACCCGAATAAACCATTGCGTGTACTCCTCGACCCGGCCCGGAGGGGACACATCCGGGTGGTACTTCCTCGCCAGCTGCTTATACGCCTGCTTGATCTCTAACAACGTCCCCGTCTCCGGGATACCCAACAGCTCGTAGAACGTGCTTGGCTCATCCGCGCCGCAACGTGCTCCGCCGTCTATAGTCGAGGCCGATGAGGACGTGGACGATTTGGGCCTGAAAGATCCGACCCGGGCGAAGAGGATCCGAGATGGTTGGTGGGTCGTCGAGAAGGAGACGAATAGGAGCGGGGCGGGGCGGGTCGAGGGAGTGAAAGTGGGGCAAAGAGAGAAGAGAGGGTCGCTTCTCATGCACATAGTTTCTCCTTACTATATCCAGTCTGTCTGTGTTTGTGTGTGTTTTTGGTCGTGGAGAGAGGTGTATGTATATGTGCGTGTATATATATAGAGATGTAAATAATATGAGAGGCATTAAGGCATTATCCAACATGGGGAATTGGTAGGTCCACTTAGATATATTGGATCTTGTTATAAAATTAAGGGACATGAAAAAAAAATTATTTTTGATTGTTGTGTTATCTTTGAAATTCTCAAGCATCTTTGTGAATAAAGAGTCACCAAGAATACTTAGTGTAAAAGTTAAATACGAACACAATTCATAACCCAAATTCAAATTACAAGTTAAGTGTTTTTGACTTAACTTGTACGCCTTACAGCACACGTCGGAGGTTTGCCATTGGCAGTTGGATTCTGTCGAGTGTGCTAGTAATTGGACTCCGCTAATTAAATTTCATTTATTGCAAAAATAACTTCGTGAATATATATATACATGGTTTATCTATTTTTATATAGAAAAATGAGTACTTGTTCTATCTAGATTGAATATTTATTTTATTATATAATTTTGCCTTTGTTTATTTTACAGAGTTTGATTGGGCTTAAAATTTGAGTCATAATCACAATTAATATTAATTTATGAGAGTTGAATAAATTGAAATAGATATCAATTTACATAAATATGATTTTAGTAGAGATTTTATTTTATTTTTCTAATGACAAGTTAAATAGGTCGTAATGTGAATTCCAAGTCTAAGCCCATGCGGAAACAACTAGGAAAATTGCTGGTGATGGGGCTATTCAATCTATATTTGGTTGTTAGTGTACTAAGATTAAGTTTGATATGTTGGAATGGCCTAAAATAGAATGGTCATTCTAACTTTTAATTTCTTTTCTTGTACTTAATAGGATTAATTGAAGTTGGAAAGCTCATTCTTATAGAATGTACTTTTCAAGACAAAATAAGAAAACGCATTCCTTAATCAAACTCAAGGAATGAGTATTCTAACTTAAATGGAAATTAATAAAAAATAAAGTTAAATTTCAAAAATAATTTATTTCCTATCTATTATTGAACAAGTTCTCAACCAGTATTTAAAAATAAAAATTAAAAAAAATCTAAAATTTTGAAAAAGTAAAAATTCAAAATTTTAAAAATAAAGGTATGAAAAATTAAAAATAAACATGTCTATTCTATTTTGTACTCTAATCTAGTTGGAAAACATATGTATTTTTATTAGATGGTTAACTTTTCTCTTTTAATTATATTAAAAAAATTAATTAATTAAAATATCATGTTAAAGTAAAAATGATAGAATAAATAATATTATATTTTATTACTGATCAAAAGACTGGCAAGAGTATTTTAGTTTATATTAGTATCTTATAAAATTAGTTGTTATGTATAAACTTAAATTTATGGCAAATAAAAGAAATAATGTATTTTTGTTAATAGAATTGATTTTCATTTCTTTCTAACTTGTTGAAATAATTTTATCATACATATGAAATAAAATAACCATTTCATTCTAGCTTTTTTATAATTTTAAAATTCCGTCAATGCTGCCTTAAATTACATTATATCTTGAATGGTCATTCCTTTCCAAACCATTCAATCATACCAAAATGACTTATATAAAATATAAAGATTACTCTTTTATTGTTATATACATGTTGTAGTCTTAATAATAAAATAAAAATAGAAATAAAAGTAGTACGTGTTTATTATATAACAATAATTATAAACAAGAAAAATAAAAATAATCTTAATAAATGATAGTAGTAATAGTAATAGATACTGTTATTATATATGTTTCATATTGAAAGGATACTTCGATCAATTGACAAATTAATTTATTCCCAAGAGCATGAGAATGACATAATTCTATATATTCTTTTCTGGAAAGGTAATTCCGCATTGAAGAGAATGGTTAAACGAGATTCACGAGTTTGTGATCTCATTTCAATCATGAAAACCTAAATAAAATTGAAAATCTCATTCTTTTTAAAATTTTTCATTGTACCATATCACTCACCATATTGTTTTATAATAATGAATTATCCTAGAGCTGATTAAAATTTTGTATTTAGGTTAGCTATAATCAAAATTATTTTTTAATTATTTTTTGCTGTTTTATGTGTTCATTCTTGTTCCCATCCCATCAAAATAACCTTTCCTGGATCGACATATATAAAGCACTAGTACGACAATTATGTGATGCACGAGAAGCGACATATATGATTGGATATATTAAAATTTTAGAGTTTTTACATTTTAGTAAATAGTTATTGAAATAATTATATAATGTGAAATTAAAAAAATAATGATGATATATATAGAAAAAGGTCATAATATCAATTAAATTAAAATATTTAATATAGGAATGGAATTAAATAAATGATGAAAAACAAAAAATGACCTAAAAATGGTCATATTTAATTAATTGATAAATAATTATCGAAAGTTTGTCATATATAGCGCCACTTAACAGCACGAAATTACAACTTATTTTACTTTATTATATAATATAGATTAGCTTCTTAGGATTGCAAATAGGCAGCCAAAAGGTAATGAATTATACACCAGATACTTGACATCGATGTGCTTCACTACTTATGCCGGAAAAATGAATAAATATGCTTTATGAAATTTTGTCCTTGATAAATTTGTGATAATAATAATAATATAAGAGGTTTCGAGAGATTAAATAAGATATTTAATTAAAAAAATAAAATAAAAGAAATTGATTTAAATTAAGAAATAATCTTAATATTTTTTGGAGAAAAAAATCATAAAAATGTGACGTGACATTGAGAGAAAAACATATACTCTTTTTATATAATAAATAAATTAATACATAAATTGCAACTTTTTTTTTTAATAATTTGTTCCTTTTCTTAGAAAAATTAATAGTAATTCTCTACTTACTCTCAATAATAACTCAAACATAGAACTCGTAAAGGTAGGGTTCCACTGAGTTACGTTATGCCAGTAGCAACTTAGGTAAAGTTACAGTAAACAGAATATCGTAGAGGGCAGTTTATTTTTTAACTTCCAAAATCAAATTGATAATATACAAAAGCCTTTTGAATTTATGTTAATATTACAAATGTAATATAGTTGACTGTCGGTGTATTCTTACGTAGCATAGTTTATTTATTATTCAATGTCATTAAGTCTATTTGATGTACCAGTAGTAACATTTATAAAGTTAATAAAATATCTCGAGGAAATTAAAAGATATATTGTAAGTTAACAAAAATCACATAGGTCAAATTCTTTTTTTTTTAAAAAAAAATTCTCAGACTAGGACCATAAATATCTAAAATCTTTTTCAATTGATATTAATGGGTACATATATGAGGTTTGACTTTCATGTACTTAAAAAAGAAGAAGAAGAAGAAGAAGACGAAGAAGAAGAAGAAGAAGAAGACGAAGAAGAAGAAGAAGAAGACTCTCAGACTAGGACCATAAATATCTAAAATCTTTTTAAATTGATATTAATGGATACATGCATATATGAGGTTTGACTTTCATGAACTTTTATTGATTATAGTCTGTCTGTTATTGAATGTCAATTAATCCACTGATAGCAACTGAGTTAAATATAAAGCTAAAAAGGTTTAGCAAAATATCACCTTAGATAAATTTGTAACTTTTTTTCATTTCAAAATCAAATCAATAGCAAAATATCACCTTAGATAAATTTGTAACTTTTTTTTCATTTCAAAATCAAATCAATAAGTATCTAACCATAATATCTTTTCTGATAAAAAATCTATTTTACAAGTACGTTATTTCAAAAAGTTACTACAAAAAATCTGACTAATAATCTGTTTTGCCAGGACTATGAGCTCCCAATAGTTCATACTGTTGTTTCCTGTGTAGTAGATTGTGAGTTTTGAGGCTAATAATCAGTTTGCCAAAACTATGAGCTCCCAAGTAAAATGCTATTCTTTCCTATTTACTGGATTGTGACTTTTGATGTTATCTCAAATTAAATGGGATTAATTTTACATTAAAAAAATAAAGAAGTTTTCTCAAATGAAATGGATTGCTATCACATGTCCATCAAAAGAGTTAGGTCTACATGGGAAGTTTCAAATTCATTCTTGTCCATAATAGTTCACACAATATTTGAAAAATATTCATTGTTATCCATAGGAGTACTACATTATTTTAAAAAATCCTATATAGCTTAATGAAGTTGCAATTTTCAACTTTAGTCATAGTATGGCATGGTCAAGATTGGCCTACAATAGTGGTCCTAGTCATGTAAAATAAATATCTCGTGGTGGGACAACATCTTTAATGCATGTTTTACGTCGGTCAAAAGCTAAACAATATTTGTGCACAACGATATAAATTCAAATTTTAAAAGTTTAATCACAACACTCATTGTCTGATCACTGCAATTCAACTTTAAGGACAAGAGTTTCGAGATTTTATGATTGTGCCAAGTCTTTGTTTTGATCACAATTAAGTCAAATGCATTAATAATTAAGTCCAGCCTTATTATTTTTAGATGAAGGTTTATACAGAAAGAGTTGAATTTGAAACCTCAAGAAGGCTCTAAAACTCTTAATATATGATCACCTATAAATTTAAGTTATTAGTGTATATAATTTCTTTTATTAGTTTCCTATCTCAAACAGACAGGGTTTACTTACAAAATGAGAGTATTAGTGGAATTGGAACATCAATGGCAAGAAAAATAAGTGATCAAACATATAAAAGACCTCAAGAAATTGGCTTTTAGTATGCTTGATTTCCATGATTATTATTAGAATTTGAGAAAGCTGAAGGTGAACTTGTAACTTATTAATTTGATAAATGAAAGGACAATGGACTTTTTGTATTCTTTTGCTTGATCATGGGCAGAGACAAGTCCTATGACTCCTGACGAAAACATACCCCTTGTGATTTCAGAATGAAAATGAAAATTTTCATGAATTTTTTAATGTGAAATACATTTGCCTTCTATAATAGGAGTCCATGTCTATTCTAAGACCAGGTATGAAAAATGTATACTAATGATCATAAACCACAAGGGGAATAGTATGTTAAGCATGCGAGCGCGCCCGCACTGCCACATATATATTCCCAAAATAAAGAGCCTTGAATACGTACCTGAAGAAACCACCTGCTAGACATAACAAGATGAAGTGAATACCTAATTGTGGTGATTTATTTTTCTTTCTTTACATAACCAAACAATGGAAAAGATCCTTCATACATCTAAGGTCTAATTTATTTTTCTTTCTTTACATAACCAAACAATGGAAAAGATCTTTCATACATCTAGCGTCCCTGAAGTGCATGACAAATATCGTCAGAACCCAATATTGTAGTGGAAATTAAATGAATTATTTCAGATACAAAATATGAAAAAGTGTCTATAACTTTTCCCTAGATCCCATCCCTAACCTGTTAAATCAAATACAAATTACATAATTGATTTTAGGGCATCAATTCTAACGCGACCTAAAGTAGCTACGTGGGGCAGTCAAATTAATCCTTATTTATACATAGACTTCTATTGTACAAAAGATCAAATTCCCGTAATAGGTAGAGTCAATTATGTCAATTTGACTGCCTCTCAATTTTGTTGGGACTGTCTCCTTTAAAAATCATGAGTAAAACACATGCAACACAATTTGTAATAACAAATGTAGCGTTTTCAAAATCTTGAAATATAATATATCAGCTGGATAAGATTGCAGATCAGTTTGATGTACTTTTATGACCAAATTAAATTGGTAATTACTGAGTTGGAGTTATTTACACTATCAAAAAAAAAAAAAAAAGAATTTGAGACAGAAAATTTATGTTTCAAATTTAAAAAGTTTTTTCTCAAAATGAATTTGAAAAGGAAATTGAGACGAAAATTTTTCTATTTCAAATTTGCGTCTCAAATTCTGTCTTAAATTATTTCCATTTTAAATCCACCAATTTTTAGTAGTGTTAGATACGTTTGTTATGCATAACATTAAGCGATTGACCACATTAACAATAGAACCTCAAAGCTTTTAAAGGGTAGATCAACCCCACTTCTGCGCTAATTTGGTGAAAGAAAACAATCAGATGGGAACACTTGATCAAGCCTTTGAAGAAAATGCCGTGCAAATTACTCAAAATGCATGCAGCTGCGTCTGGAAACAGCTTAGAATGATTGTGAAACCTTCCTACAATTAATCAATCATCACACTTAGGTTCGGTTGTCAGATCCATCTGGATCACACTGCATTTCATATATCTCAACCCACCACGAATGAGCCCATGACACGTGTTCGCTGTAAAGTTCACATTGAGGAGAAAAACCAAAGTCAATGTGGATGGGATCTTCCTGCATGAGATCTTAATAAAGTATGAAATTGAGATGAGCTTCAACATTTGTTCTGAAAAGCCATGCACACAAAGTTGGCAGCAAGAGCAAAATTCGGTGCATGGAAAATATAAGAAGTAAGTAAAGTCTTTAGAAACATTTAATACTCAATTGAAAAGAATTGCACCTATGGTAATAAGGTAGTGAATTTTGCCAAGCTTGTTTGAAGTTTTGCTCCAACAATTTGCTTGTAAATACCCAGGGATGGATGAAGGCAAAGCACCAAAGAAAGCACAAACATTTAGAGAGCATAAGAAAGAATTCTCTTAAATGTTTTATTTTTTCCACTTGTTTAACATTTAGTGTGAGAGTAAGTTTAATTTCGCTTATTATAAAAAAGAGTTCTCTCCTTATTTTAGAGAAAAGTTTATAAAATACTTTTATATATAGTGAAATCCTTCTTATTTGTCCATGATTTTTTTTCCTCAATTTATTTGAGGATTTTTCACGTAAAATTTTAGTATTTCAATTATCCAATTTTTCTTATTTCCTACTTCAGCTGCGTGATCTTACTTCAATTATCTTACTATTTTGCTCCTCCACACCCCAACAAACACATTGTCTCGTTGTACACAGTGTACAATAATTTAAGTTCATTATTACTATTTGTATGAACTCAATTGATTAAAGTTTAATGTGTTGAAAGGTAAGTGATAAGGTTCACATCAATGTTTACATGATTAGTCAATGTATTTAGATTTTGGGATGCGGTGGAGTCGCATGATTGGTCTCACCAAATTCTTTCAATACTCTAATAATAATGCATGCACTATTTGTGACATGTCACAAGTAATTAGAATACATATTTAAACACTAATTGTAACTCGCGCGCAACACTGGCAACATTTCTGGTGCTATATGATCGAGTAACTGACGAGAGTACGTGGATCACGTTCCGTGCTTTGATCAGAGGTATGTAGGATGTGATTGTGTCAGTCTGTGTTTTGCCTTTTTGGTGTTTGGTATGGTGTAGAGACAAGAAAAATGAAAAGTGAAAAAAAAAAAGAAAAAAAGGAAACTTAAGCATAAGAAAATAAAACTCTCCTAAACCAAACTAGCGTACATCTTATGCATGCAGCTACTTCAATTCACACGAATACCTAGAACCAAATTTTTACCGCCTCTGGTGCATTAACCTTTCATTGTGCACCTCGTATTACATAAATTCGTACATCGCTAAGACTTGAACTGAGTAAAATTTAAGAACTTATTTTAGCACATATTATTACCGGGTTCACAATCCAGTTCAAATTTTATTTGTCCCACAGAGTAATGCTCAAGAGAGAATGCTACAAAGAGAGGAGATGAATTAAAACAACAATAAGGGAAGGTTCAGACTTCAGCCTTCAAGCTAATTGGCCTTTTTTAGCTCTCATGCAGCAACATGTAAGAAGCAGCTAAAACGTTTTGTAATTTGAGTTTTACTTTCGAAGTAAGAATAAAAAAATTATATAGTAATCATTTGTATTTTAAATCAATTGGATCAAAATATATAGTTAAATAATTTATCACTTGACCCTGATCCTCATCACCTCCTTATATCCCGTGACTTACACTACAAAAATATCAGAAAATGATAAGCCGCGGTTTTTAGAAAATCACCGTCTAAAGTCGTATAGGTGATGGTTTTGACAAACTATCGCAAAAGTACACATAGTCGGCGATTTTTTTAAAAAAATTGTTGCTACTTGCAGTTATAGACGACGGTTCTTTTGCCAACCGCTGCCTATGATAGTACAACTTAACTTGATCGCTAGGTGCTATATATGGTTGTAGGGTGCTATAGTGCCAAATGGTTCTAGGTTCGAACTGTGCAAGAAACAAAATATGGGTTTTCTTTTAATTATACACATAGATAGCGATTTTAGAAACTGTCGCCTATAATCAGTTTAATGTTTTTTTAAAATAATTTTTATTTAAATTTTTAATTTTTGCATGGGCGGCAATTTTGAGCTGCTGCCTATAATGCCCTAGCATAGTCGATAGCCGGATAGGCGACATTCTTTATGGTGGTTTGCAAACCACTGTCTATACATAAACAGCATTTTAGAACATAGTCTATGACTAAAAAATCGCTGCCTATTTCTCACTTTTCTTGCAGTGAGTTCAATATCTCACTCCGATCACATGTAGTAAATTAAACCAAGCTTGAGTTACTTAGGCAAATTGGCCTGGCTTGGACAAGCTAGGTGCATGCACGGATGCAACTTGAGCAATGTGTTTCTGACTTTTTCGTCACCAAAAGATTTGTCTCATTCAGACATTTTTGGACGCCAAAGACCGTGGCGCATGGCGGAAACACTATAATGCCAATTTAGGAATCAAGCTGACCCACCTTTGCTGCCTAAAATGCGTATTTCTTTTCATTCATGCAACATGGTATCAAAGGACA
Organism: Cordia subcordata; assembly: GCA_028554755.1. NCBI lineage: Eukaryota > Viridiplantae > Streptophyta > Magnoliopsida > Boraginales > Cordiaceae > Cordia > Cordia subcordata. Next base: position 7,658,951 of record JAPTOF010000010.1, on the reverse strand, counting down.
AGTGTTGACCCAAAAAAAAAAAAAAAATCAAAGGACAAGTCATCTACTTTAAAAATTATTATTACATACACGTGATCTTAGTTTGTATTATGTATCACTAATCTTTTCTGCTTTTCAATAAAATGATCATTCGATTGGAATGAATTATTGAATGCAGCTAGAACTAAAAGTTCTCTATTCTCTCTTCGTTTTGAGGGCATCAACTATTAGATGTGTAATAATTTACAAAAAAATGCGACAAATCAATTATTAGAAATGTAATAAGAAATTTGTCAACTTGTCAGTCATTTCTTAATGAAAAGAAATCAAGAAATTACTGTTCTAGATTTTGTGATACTTGCCAAAATAACAAACATGACAAGACTCCCAATAATGTTGTATATATAAGGCCAAAACATTTTTCCTGTAACTAATGCATTGCCAAGAGCCCATATCTAGCGGTGGCTAAATTATTTAGTTAGTCCTACTTCAGTCATTAAATTATTTTTATTTTTAAAAGGAACATTAACTTTTTAAAAATAGCCTTGTTTAAATCATTTCATTAAAAAACTTAACAAATTGTGATAAAAATATAAATACTTAAAACTTAAGTGACTTAAGTATTTTTTTAGTTTTTAATTAATTTTCAATCTCCTTTTATTTCTTTTTTTTCTCTCTGTTTTCTCTCCTTTCTCTCTGTTTTCTCTTTTTGTTTTTGTTTGTTCGACTTTCTTATTTTCATAAGAGAATAAATTGCAATCATTGCTTTGTCCTAAATTTTTATTGTAGTTTGGCTAAAATCAATAACAAATTGTAATAGTAATACACTTATTACGATCACGAGGGCAATACTCTTGTCATAAGGGGGCGCACTTCATATAATTTGGCCTCTTATTATAAAAAGAATTTTTATTAAATTAGATATGTTAAATATTTTGAATCAAAAATAATTTTTTAATAACATAATAAGAGATCCAAACTTCAATATACCTCGAAGTTAGTAGCGGATTATAAGAGGGGATGCCTAATTTTTTTAATAAAAGATATTACAATTATTTTTATTAATTTCTTTTAAAATAAGGCCAAATGCCCCTTCCTCTCATGATTTTAATGAGTTCATTGTTATTATAAGTTTTTTTTTTGTCAAAGTTAAAAAAAAATTAGGAGAAAAAGAATACTTGTTATTTATTATCTTTTGAAAACAAGAAATTAAAACAAGAAAAACTTGAAAGAAAAAAAGAGAGAAAGAAGGGGAGAAAAAGAAATAAAAGGAGATTAGAAATTAATTAGAAATTAAAAAGAAAAAAGCTACTCAAGTCACTTAATTTTTAAGCATTTATATTTTCATTACAAATTTATTAGTTTTTTAATAGAATGATTTAAATAAGAACCTTCTAAAAAATTAATAATCCTTTTAAAACTAAAAATAGTTTAATATTCAAAACAAGACTAATTGAATAATTTAGTAATCTCTCAAATAATTTATCCTTCTCGATTCTATCTTTGTTTTGAGCGCATCAACTATCAAATGTGTAATTTACAAAGTGATGTGACAAATCAATATTAGAAATGTAATAAGAAATTTATCAAGTTGTGGGTTACCTATTAATGAAGAGAAAGCAAGAAAATACTGTTTCAGATTTTGTGATACTTGCCAAATCACAAACATGACAAGACTCTGAACAAGGCCAAAACAATTTTTCTGTGACTAATGGTAGGGCCAAGAGCCTATTTTAGAAGTCACTAAATTATTTAGTCAGTTTTGTTTCACCCATTAAATTATTTTTGGTTTCAAAAGGGCCATTAATTTTTTTAAAATAATTTTATTTAAATTATTTTATTAAAAACTTAACAAATTATGGTAAAGACATAAATATTTAAAACTTAAGTGACTTGAGGATTTTTTTAAGTTTTTAATTAATTTTCAATCTCTTTTCATTTGTTATTTTTTATTTTCTTCTTTTTTCCCCTCCTTTCCTTTATCTTTTTTTATTTTTTTTTATTTTCTGGTTTCCATAAGAGAATAAATTACAGTTATTGTTTTGTCCTAAATTTTGATTTTACTTTGGCTAAAAGCAAAATATTATAATAACAATACACTCATTACAATCATGAGAGGAACACTCTCGTCATAAGAGGATGCATTTCATATGATTGGCCTCTTATTATAAAAAGAATTTTTTTATTAAATAAGATATATTAAATATTTTGAATCAAAAATAAATTTTCTGATAACATAATGAGAGATCCAATTTTAAATATACCTTGAAGTTAGTGGCAAAGTCATGTTTATGTAAGGGGATGCCTAATTTTTTAATAAAAGAAATTTTTATCTTCTTTTGAAAATGACACCAGCTCATATGAAATGCATCCCCTTATGATGAGAGTTTTCGCTCGTGATTTTACTGAGTTTATTGTTATTATGACTTTTTGTTTTCAGTCAAAGTAAAATAAAAAATTTAGGACAAAAAGAATACTTGTTATTTATTATTATCTTTTGAAAACAGGAAAGTAAAACAAGTAAAAATTAAAAGAGAAAAAAGAGAGAAAGTAGGGAGGGAAAAAAAAAAGAGAAATAAAAAGAGACTGAAAATTAATTAAAAACTAAAAAAAATTCTTAAGTCACTTAATTTTAAGTATTTATGTTTTCACACAATCTATTAAGTTTTTAATAGAATGGCTTAAATAAGACCACTTTAAAAAATTAATTATCCTTTTAAAACTAAAAATAGTTCGATGATCAAAACAAGATTATTTGAATAGTTCAGCGACCTCTCAAATAATTTCCCCTTCTCTATTCTATCTTTTTTTTTTTTTAAGGGCATCAACTAGTAGATGTGTAATTTACAAAGTGATGTGAGAAATCAATTATTAGAAATGTAATAAGAAATTTATCAACTTGCTTTGTCAATCATCCGTTAATGAAGAAAAAGCAAGAAATTACTCTTTCGGAGTTTGTGATACGTTGCCAAAATCACAAACATAACAAGACTCAATAATTTTGTATATACAAGGCCAAAACACTTTTTCTGTGACTAATGCATGGAGCGATGGGTCCCTTTATTTCCTTTCACTTCATTTTTTTAATTATTTGCCTACTCCTTGATTTTGTATATACAAGGCCTAGGGCTGGGTCCTGGCTTCCGGGTCACAGGCGTTGGCTTTCGGGCCCCAGGCACCAAGAAGGGAGGCTGCGGCAGGCGCAAGGGTGGCGTTGGTTCCGGGCCCGCCCGGGAGGGTTGGGGATGTTTAATAAATGTCTGAAAAATGTTTTCTTATCCTTAGAAAAGGATAACATTTTCCAAGAAAATCACGCTATTTTTTATTGATCAGGAAAATATTTTCTATTGATTTTTTCGTTTTAACAATTAAACATCAAAAAATGTAAAAAATATTTTCCTAGAAAATATTTTCTTCCAAACAAACAGAGCCTCAAAGACTATTCTTTTTCCCAAAACCTTTTGAGACTTGACATTAATGAACGACTTTTCACTAGTTGTGAAGAAAAATTAATTTTTGTGAGAATGACTTTTCATTTATGTACTTAAATAATCACAATGTTCTACCCTTTTTGAGCGACTCTTCATTGGGAGGAAAGAATACTAAAATTTTAATATTTATGAATGACTCTTTAGTGGGCGGACCGTTATCTTATAATGCAATTCATAATTTTTTTAAATTGAAAAGATAACATTATTTACATAAATTACATTTAGGCACATCACACCCTTCCATCTCTTTGTCGTGCGTTTGTTTGAGAAATTCCTCTCTCTCTATCGATCTAGCTCTGGCATGCTTAGATTTTTGAAAGCTCTTAAAACATGCAGAAGAGAATGTTATCTCCTCTCGAATCAAAACAAAACTTCTACTTATTCAAGTAAAAATTGAGGTGAAGCAAGTTCAAGCAATGAATTTACTTATGAGAAAAAAGATCCATTTCGCAAACCTGCACAGATACTCTTCATAAATCTCAAAAGAACAAGGTTTTCGAAATGATATAAAAACATTTTGAGTGATGAAAGGTGACTTCGAGCTACCTTTATTTCTTGATTCAGAGGGCCTCGACGGCTCAACTTCTAGATTTTGTTTCAGCATTTGTAGAGCTGTCTAAATTGTCAATATTTTTTGACAATTTTTGCCCCGATGACCAACGGCAACACAAGATAAGGGGCTGATTGGTCATATTCTAAAAATAAGAGAACCAATGTGCCACAAACCCTTAATTAAAGTTCAAACTAAAAAGACGCATCCTGAACGGTATTTACGCAATCAGCGGAGCTACCATTCTCCCGTCACAATGAACTAGCCATTGCCATTGTTTTGTGACAATAAACTAGCCATTGCCCAAGAATAGCTAAGACCATTTGTGCGATAGGCAAATTCGCTTATTGGACACTCACCATTCCCCAACAAACACCGATAGGCAACACATATTTGAGGACACCGAGGAACTACTTCGACAACACAGGGAATTCGGATCGCAATGATAATAGAAAGCAAGGCCATTGTTAGGTCCCAACATAGATCGGCCAGAGTCCCGTCAGTACTAAGGTCCCAAGGGTCCCAAAGGTTTAATTAAATTAGGTACTAAACTACATTTGATCTATAGGAAGTCATTTAACAAAAACACGCTAACATTCCGAAGATCTATCAAATCCCTCTATGGCCTCCCCACCCCCCAACACCACCACCACCACCTCACTAGCTCTAACAACTTTAACACACAGACCAGCAATCATTTCAACGCTTCCTCTGAAGATACAATGATGTTATAATTCACTAGAGCATTTTAACAAAGCAACCCTACCAGGCACGTGGGGAAGACCAGTGATGACAAGAGGTATCTCGGCTAACTATTCTTAAGCGTAAAACGAACCAAACTAAGCTTTATTCGCACCCTACTATTCTTGAGCACGTGACAGCAAAATTTCAGCAAATATCTGAAGCTAGCCACAAAATCAACAAGAACAATCTACATGGCTAGTAGTTTATGCCGGGATCTAGATCAACCATCAACGCAAACTCTACAACAGGAGAAGGGTAAGAAAAGGACAACAGAAACAGTTAAGGCCAAGATGTGACATCCACCACATTTGGGGCATCTGATGGGGAACTCCTCATGGGTCATTGTTCATCACAACCTAGAAAAAGAACAGGAACAAAAAAAAAAGAAAAGAAGGAAAAAAAGGGGAAAAAAAGAAGAAAGAAACACAAAAACAGAAGATGCACATAGTGTTTAGGAAAAAGTAGGTTGAATCTTAATCATTTCAGTAGTGTAATAACTAAGCAGAAGGATACGAAAAATTAACAAGTCAAAGGTCCAACAATAGATGCTAATTCACATGTATACAAAGTGCAATGCTATCATAAATCAAAATGCCAGCACATACTACCAAGTCAAACAGATCCACAAACATCCGTAACAATTTTAGATGTCAACAAAGCCACTCTGAGATCATAATAAAGTGGCTGAGGTTTAGCTACACATCCGTCCCCCACAGGAATAGGAGAAAATCTAAGGCCACGGAGGGAAAAGCATAAATCATTTAAGGAGACTGTGACTTAGTTAAAGAAAGAGAGTTTTTTTTTTTTTGGGGGGGGGGGGTGGTCGGGGTTGGGGGGGCATGATTTTCCAGGTGAAAACAAGAGGCGTACTATAACTATAACCAACAGACAACTACAACACCGATGTTTCTACACGAGATACAAGATTCTATGTATCAAAATAGTGTTCTAATAATGGGATAGGAAAAACACCAAAGCAATAAAATTGAACCTTCTTCATTGTGCTTGATTAAGTAGGAATACTGTGGTGACCAATATTATTCTACTGCTGATTGAACTTTCTCAAACTATTTCCTGCAAAATTACAGGATTTGCAGAAAATTTCAACCACCCATTTTTTCAATTAACTATTCAGCTTTCTTCAATGTCTTAGAAGAAATCAATTGAAACAACCCATGAATAAATCTCTTTCATTCTCTGTATTATTTTCTTACATTAGTCAAAGAAAGCCTAAAAACATGAAGCATTTGTCAGCCAGGATATGACCCGCTCCTTAAATAAGTCAAATAAAGCCTAAAAAATGAAGCATTAGTCAGCTAGAATACGGCCCCCCTCACTTGCATTTCCCTCAACAAACAACCAAGAAGGAATACTAAAGATAAAAGTTACCTGTGGGAAAAATGACCACTGAATTTCATCATGACATTACGTATAGTAAGTTGAGTGTCCTCATATGTTAAAAAGAAGCAAAAGTGATCCTAACCATCATGGCAACATCCAATTCCTGCAGCCTTAAAAGTAGCTTTTACCTATGCAAACAATGCGGAAAACAAAGAAGAAAGGGAAAGGAGAAAAAGAAAAAATTGAAAAAAGAAAAGAAGAAGAAAAATGATGAGGAAAGAGGCAGCGTGAAATCCTAAACATATTTACAATTTCAAATCCATAAGGATAAAAAGGACGAAGAACAATCCTAGACTTTTCATCACAGTTCCTGAACAGTTATTGGCCACAAGCTTTACAGCAAAAAAGCCTCTTTCATTAATACCACCAAAATCTGCATTTGCATACCTTTTATGTATATTCAGATTAAACACAACCCTTCCTCTTCATCTTGACAAAGCACCAAAAACCAGCCAAATGACCTGCATGTTCTCGGAATGTAACTGGCCCGCCAAACCAGTAGTATAAAATTCACATATGCCTAATTGTTAGCCACGACAGGTAAACCTACTATACTAATCCACTCCACATTATTGCAGAAAATTGGGAACAAGAAGGACCTCCCTCGCTTGGGAGAAAAGGGAATTATAAACAAAGGCATAGCAATTTCTCAAATATAGCAAGAGTTTCTCATATGCTTGATCAAGTAGCTGCCACTAATGCAAACAGAATGGGAAAAGCACATAATTCTAAAGGATATTAAAATAGGCACTTGTCAGGGAAAAGCATACCAAATATTTTACTGAAACAGAATAAATCAAGGCTCAGTTGCTGGAATCCTTGATAAATGTGTCAATCTGAATACTTTGAAACCCAGCTAGGAAATAATATTCCACAACACACCAAGCTCACAAATTAGTTCAAGAAACACATTGCAGAGTTGACCTGAAATTTGTTATATTATGTTAACAACCATGAGCACAGCCTTCGGATCTGCTACCTTTCCGTTCCACATCATACCTGCAAAAGAAAACAAAGACAGAGCATGTTCATCATATAAAGCCACTAATTCCATTGGATAATATTGACTGCCAAAAGACACTTGAGCAATTCTGGGAGGGCCCTATCTTCGAGAATCAGCATCCTTTTCCTCAAATCCAGTCTCCTACAATGCTTCAAAGGAGAACCAGACATGCTTGCTAACACTTGTGACGACTTCAATATTAGGTGAAACCAGCCTACATCCATTAAGTACGAAACATAAACCCTGCCTCATATGCCTTCAGCATGATTATTAGCCTCAGTTTTTTCAAGACCATTGCTTTTCCCTTGAATGTCATGAGTTACAGCCTCTCTTTCCTTTGCATTTGCTGAGTCCTTCAAATTGGGATCAAATTCATCATCAAAGTCATCTGATCTTACAATTCTCCCACTCTGATGCTCATTTCCATGTTTCTTTTCACCAAGAGTATCTTGATCTGAATAATGCTCCCTTTCCAGAGACACGGACCTTGAGCGCTTTCTTTGCCTTGACTTGCGCTCATCTTTATGGCATTTCACATCAGAGGATCTTGACGTTGACCGCCTTCTATCATTGTTTTTTGACTTCTTTTCTTTGCTTCTGCCAATTTTGGTACTTGAAGGCTGCTTATCTTGTGGAGAAATGGACCTGGAATGTTTCTTGTGTTTCACCTCAGCTCTTGCTTCAGAAGACCTTGACCTGGAATGCCTTCTTTTAGACTTTGCTTCTCTGCTTCTACGCCGTTTACTTGTATTATGCTTATCTTCTCGAGATGAGGACCTGGAGGCATTTCTGCGTTTTGATTTGCTTTCATCCACAGTTCTGGAAGATGTTCGGCCTTGTCCACGGCTCTTGCCTTCACTTGAGGCTGACCTGGATCTTCGGTCCTGTTTAGCAGAAAGAGGCTTATCTTCGGGTGATGTGGACCTGGAGAGATTTCTGCTTTTTGATTTGCCATCATCCAGAGCCCTGGAAGATGTTCGGCTCTGTCTGTGACTCTTGCCTTCTGCTGAGTTTGACCTAGAGCGGCATCGTTCGCGATGCTTGGATCTCTCTTCCTTATTCTCATTGGCCTTATTGCTTGATTGATTTTTTACTTCAGCAGATTTTGACCTCGAGCGGCTTCTATTTCTTGATTTTCTTTCATCATTTCTTGGGGATGACCTACTCCCTCTATGATGTGTTGGAGACCTTGAATCAGTACGAGATAATTTTCTGGTGCTCTGAGCTGGACTTTCCCCCCGGCGCTTTGGTGAGTTTGATCTATCTTGATATGACTTTCTACTTCGTGTCCAGTGCGGGCTTACACTCCTACTTCTGTTTCTCCTAGAAACAGGAGAACGGCGATCAGGTGATCGACGAGACTCTCTCCTTCTACTTCTATCACTACCATCCCTGTTCCTATAAGAACGTCGTTCATATTCGTAACTTGAATAGTGTCGTGATATTACTGGTGATCTGGATCGATAATTTCGCACATGACGCCGTGGAGGGGAGAAAGAGCGAGATTGGGGCCTTCGCCGATAGCTGATAGGTGATCTTGACCTTGATTTTGACCTTGATCTTGACCTTGATTTTGACCTTGCCAGAGTTATGGAAGGTGACCTATAGATGTTAACAGCTCGAATCAGAATATTTGGACAAGATAAAAACCAGCTAAGCACTTTGTGAAACAGGCCACCAAGCATAATTTTATACAAAAAATAATTTAAATAACTTTACTACTTGAAAATTTTAGTTCAAATGAATAAGCTTTATATATAGGATGAGCATTCAGAACCCATCTTCACCAGAAGAAGAGAAAATTTAATGAACAACAATAATCAGCAAATACAAAATTATTGATACAAGACAATATATTCAATATCTGGGGAGAATTTCACCCCCATGCCAGAAACTGCAGAAATGACAGGGAAATGTCTGAGTGGAAAGTGAAAGAATATAGACAAAGATTTCACGAAGCAAAGCAATTAGAAGGGCAGGAACAAGAACAAATGGAAAAGAAATTTCATTCAACTAGGCAAATAGCAAGAAAAATTCAGATGAGATGCAAACGTTGTCCATATTTGCCAATCTATGCATAAAATATGGTGTATATCATTTCTATTTGTCACCTTTAGTATAAACCTCGTAAGGTACTAACAGAAACGAGGAGAAAAAATATGACTACTCCAACATCAACAGTAAAAGATTTTGATAAATGATGCATATAGTTGCTCAAGAATGATTAGGATTCATAGTAAAAAATAAAACATCTTGGCTCAAGAATTCTCCTGAGAAAGAGAAGAGGCTGATGCATAAAAGTTGGAAGGAAAGCAAGGACCTTAACTGGAAAACAATTTTGGGGACCACTAAAATCAACTCCTGTGGACGGGAACTCACAGTTTAAATGACAAATTTTAAGATCATAGTAATATCTAATAACAACTAAACACTGATACTTTGGATAGAGAAAGGCAAGTTGTTTGACCCTTTGAACTACAAATAAGTTGGCTTTCTGAGTTTGTACAAAGTCTAAAAGACTAAAGGTCAAACAAACTGTATTGAGAGAGCCTCGTATTAATGGCATGCATTTCAGAACTGTCACTTATTCTCAACTAGCAGCAGGAAAACCCTGAGGCGCCCACTTTATTCAAGCATGCGGAAAACCCCAGTCAAGAAGTCAAAATGGCTAATCTTCAAACAACATCCTAATTGCTTAAACTGCAAAAGAGAAAGAATTTCCAACACAAATGTTGAGATGACATCAGATTACAGATTAATAGATTCAAAGAGCCATCATCCAATATATCTTTTTGACAAATTTTGTCCACTTTCAGTTTATATCACCTCTTACTATCAATATTTTTTTACTCTTACAAATATATGTACTCTAAAAGAGCTAAAAAAGTGTCACTAATGCAAAAAGAAATATTCATGACCTAAATGAAATTATTTTCCATTTCAAAGCAAAAGAAAAAATTATTTTCCAGTTGGAATACCTAGATTTTCCATCTGGTTCTTTACTTTCATCACCCAGTCCATCAGCTTTTAACTTCTTACTTATTTCTGCAGCTCTAGCAGCTGCTAGTTCAGTTGCAGTTTTCATGCTTGCAGCTCGATTAGCTGCCTGTTGAGCAGCCAACGTTTGCTGCATTACTAGAGCCTGCTGAAATTGCATCTGTTGCATGGCTACAGCTTGTTGCATCATCAAGGGCAAAGAGGATGAAGCCGAAATAGCTGGCTTTGGAGGAAGTGATTTCGCCATTTCAACATTCAAAGGCCGACCCCCTACGTCCATATTGTTCAACGCCAAAGCAGAAGTAGCTTCTTCAGGTTTGGAATATTCTATATAGGCGAAGTGTTTTGAATCAGTAATGGTACATTCAACAATTGTACCACAGAAACCAAAGAGTTGTCTCAACTGATCTCCTGTGAGAAGGGGGCTTAGATTGCTAACTTGCACTGTCTTTTTAAGAGATTCAGCCTTTCCCACTTTATCTGCTGATCCTGTTCAAACAGTAACAGAAAGGTAGAATGCAGGGATAAGTATTGACAAAAGCAGTGCCACACATAAAGAATCTAAAAACTAAAAGAAAAAAGATCGAAAGGGCATATATGCTGAATCACCATTAGATTTCACCACTTTTACCTCCAAGAACTTGAAAATAAATTACTTCGCTCTTGAAAGTTTTTGACAGGAAATGTCTGAGCAACTTACTTTTTGATAGATAAGTTCTACTTAACCTAATCATCTATACATTTTTAATCTTTGTGAGATCGTCAATATTGTACCAGGGCATCTTGAGGATATACAAAATCAGTATAGCTATCCTTCTTCTAACACAGCAACGCAATTTTAATAAGTATGGGAACTAAGTGCTAAATAATTTATTTCTTCCTTTATTTGTTTGCTTGTTGATGTAAAATGTGCTTGTTAAACTGATGCTCCATTCAATATCAATAGAAAATTCCTTCAATAAAAGAGACTATCATATTCCCACAATTCAAGTACATGCGAGATCTTCTTATTTTTAGATGGTGAATGATGTTCCTTCTTTCATTCTATCCTATTTGCATATACTAATCATTGATACTGGAAAAGTCGTTTATTTGCTTTTGTGCTAGCTCGTGATCTAAAAGAGTGGCACATACACCCTAGTACATGTTCCTCAACATTGAGGGCTTCCTTGAAGAGCCCGAAACAGCAAGAGATTTTGTGACATTTATGATTGGTTGTCTTGTATTTCTAACAAGTTGTTTAATAGTTGGCATGGGTTCTATTAAATTTATAAGAAAAGAGTAGCATAATTTGATATCTTAGTACTAAAAGCACTCTCAGAGGCAATCTCAAGCTTAGTTTTCGCATAGTTCCTGCTCTTGGTCCACAAAATTGATCACTAAAGGGAAGATATTACTTTGTTACTCCAATGTTTTAACATATACAAAACCTTGCAGGTTTTGCAGGTTAAATAACAAATCTTTCAAGAAAGAAATACAGAAGACAAACATATATTTCCAAATACAAAAAAATAGCCGCCCACCACCTCCTCCTTGGAGAACATTAAGATCATAGTATCCTCAAATTTCTTAACATATAAACTTGAACCAAAGTTACATAAATCTTTAATTGTTCTTCTTTACTTGTTATTGGATCCCCAGTAGCTTCTGCTTCCAGAATACAAAAAAAGTGAAATACTACTATAGAAAATATATTACCTTATTGAAGAACATGAAATGTACTATACAAAACCCATCCACTTGTTAACTTCATACTATATTAACGAACGATTGCCAACTAATCATGGAACCTAACATTCTCCATGCTTTGCATTTACAACTACTTCATGATGAGCATTAGGAGACCATGTAGAAGGAGTTTGGAGGCATTAAACTGTTGATGGATAACAACAATCAGAAGGGCCCATTTAGATTGGCTTTTTTTCATGAAAAAGCACTTTTCTCCTAGAAAAAAGTATTTTAGTTTTGCGGTAAGTATTTGGGTTACATGAAAAAGTGCTTTTCCTAAAAAAAACCAATCTAGATATCGCGAAATATGATGCCAAACAATTGAAATTAATACATAGTCAAAGTTTTTGGATTCACTTGCTGATGTTTGCAGAAGATGTTATATCGAGGGATAACTCAAAGCAATAGAGAAAAGCTATTAAACAGACAACCTTGAAGACAACAGAAAAATAATGGGGCAAAGAATACCAGAAGAGTCTTTTGTGGAATGAGCTTGTGCCTGTGCCTGAGCAGCATGGGCTTGAAGGGCTTGAGCAGCAACAATTGCCTGTGCAGCAGCCATTGCTGCAGCAGAAGGAGCCATTGGAACTTGACTAAGAGTTCCCATAGAGGTGGTGGCAGCTAATGCAGTCATCAAGAGATTGTTTGGAGGGTGATTAAATTTGCAATCTGTTTTGGCACATCGTCCATTGAGATACTCTCGGCAAACCTCCCCAAGAGATGCTCCAATACCAGGTAAGGTCACTCCACCCGCAGCTCCGGACGCAATTCCTGGAATCATTCCAAGAAGCCCTGGGAAAGCCCCTGAGACAGAGGCTGTATAATTTGGCATGTTAGGCATTGTCTGATTAACTAAATTTGGGTATGTAGTTGTAGGAGTTGAACCCAGAAGCCCTCCAGTAGTAGTTCCTGCAGAAATACAAATTTAAAATCCTTCAGAATATATCACTTCCGTAATGTGGTCACAAAAATAAAGATAACAGATTAATAAGATTCTTTAGAGGATAGCTACTGCAGTTATTGATCATAACAGGTCAACAGTAGTCGAAAGCCAAGAACAAAACCAAGCATAAATCAGCATCACACCCCACACATTTGCAAACATTGGAACCAAAACAGCATTATCCACAACTACTAAATACAGGAGCTAGTATAACACAAAAAGGAGTCTAGCAGAATTAGACCATTCCGCGCATGATTCCATAACATCAACCATGTAGATATAAATGGAAATGAGGAAAACAGCATAGATCCTTAAGTCTTGTTTCTTATCACAAAGTTATCTTTCTACCAAGAAAATTAAATTCAAGTCTATCAAATTAACAAAGTGTAAGGATGTTATTGGAAATTTCAGAAAGGAGCACTGCTCATGATTTTAAAGGAAAACATATCAAATTACATCCTTTTTCTTTCCCTGGCATTCTTATCTAATCTACTTCCCCATTCTCCAAAGCCCAAACTACTTCCTGGAAAATTAGGTTTATAATGCTAAAGCAGCAGCTTAGTAATTGTAGTATCAAAAAGTCCCAAGTGTACCATCAAACAACTCAACAAGCACCATCAATAATCAGCACTCACCAGTTAACATAAGGTATAAACAAGAGAAAAAGAAAAAAGGGAACACCTACAAGCAAAACAAGACAATAAAAAATACTAGTAAAAATTTCCTATATTAAGCATGACCCAGCAAAATTAATAACAGAAACAAAGGACTAACATCTGCAAAGAGAACCAGGCAATGGATAATACTACCACATACAAGACTAGCAAAATACTAGTCTGCACCGAATAGCAAATGCACCTAAAATTTTCTCATAGCCATACAAGCTTGTCAAACGCTGCAGAAATTATATGGCGCAATCATATGTTCAATTCAATCCCACTTAACAAAAGCCTTTTCGCTACTTTTTAAGGTCAATCAGTAATTCAGTATTACGTTTATTACGAATCGAACACTAACGTCAACCCAAATAACATGAATATATTTCAAGCTTAACACAAATAACAACATGAATAATAACAGTAGGCAAAATTACACGCAAACAATTCCAAGTATAACATGCATTACAATTACAACCACAAATATTAACTTGAATAGAATACAAGCCAATATATATAAACATATATAGTTCAGAGGTTTAACCTGAGCTGAAGAACACAGGGAAGGGACTACCCATAATGGCCTTTCCATTACACTCCACATTAACCATGTAATTCCCTCTTTTCGCAACCACATAGGTTACCGTATAAGTCCCATCTCCCATATCCTTCACAATCCCATCTTGCTCCGAGCCACCCACGCCGACCCCGGGCGAAACCCTAACCCTAATCTGTGCCCCTCCATTGGGCACTTTCCTACTGTCAGCGTCCTTGGTGACCACCACGAACGTCGCGGCAGAGCATGCCGTCCCACCGGCTATTCCCGCCCCTTGCGCCGTGCACTTGGCCGGATCCACCGGGCCAATCGGCTTGCTTGCCAAGCGCCGCCGCTCCGCCTCTTCTTCGTCGTCGTCATCGTCGCTGTCCTCGGCGGAGGTTGCTGCAGCAGAGGAGGCATTCTTGAAGGTGGCCTCGAAGGCGGCTTTTGCCGCCGCGTCTTTCTCCGCTTCGCTCTTCAGCTTCGCCTCCTCCGCTTGCTTCACCCAAATCGGCTTCGGCGCCGCCGGCGCCACTGTCACCGTCGAGTTGCTGTTGCTCCGATCGGCCATTTGACTAAGTATTTTAATTAAAAAAAAAGTAAACAATTAGATTAATAACTGAATAAATGCCCTTGCTTTTGTGAGAAAACTACGAGAATGTCCCCACGACGCAGGGCTTACGATGACGACGAATGTGAAAAGATTCGACGCGTGTGTGTATATATATCTCTACTATATTATTAACATAAAAAGAATCGGTTTTTTAGAGTACTGCTTATTTATGATCCTGTAGAAATAGTTTCTAAGAGCAAGAATGTCAATATTATAATAAATTCTAAAAAAGTAAGTGATTATTAATAATAATTTATATAATATTTATAATTTTATGTTTATCCTATGACAAAATTAAAATTTTATATTTATCCTTTATTTTTTCTTCTCTAACAAAATAATATGTTCTTTTACGTCTTTTAATTTTTATTTGAGGTAAAAATTGGTTTGAATTTTTAATATTTTGAGTTTTGCGATAAAAAATTGACAAGGTATTAAAAATTATAAAAACTCAAATCTGGTTAAGAGAATCAATTTGAGTTTCTGAGGTCAAAATTTTAAATTATTATTATTAAAATCAAAGAATTATTTGATTAGATAATTTTATATATACTATCTTTTTTGTCATTCATTCTCAATCAAAATGATGCAGACTCTTTTTTTTTATTTCTCTACTAATCAAACTTTTTTGCTTGATTTTTAATTTTTTTTTCATTTTCAGTCCAGAAAACTATTTGATTTGGTTAAATATGAGAATTTGGTTGGATTTTTAAGTTCAAACATTAAAATTTTTAGAGTTGAAAAACTATTAAATTAAACATTTAAAATCATAAAACGTGAGTATTTTTGGATATTTGATTTTTAGGTTTTCAAAATTCAAGTTTTGATTATTGATTATTTTTGTTATTTATTAAATATATTATGCTAATTGATATTATATTAAAAAAATACGTATATTTATTAAACTGTATTATGCTAATTTATACTAAATCTGAAAATAGATTTTGGCTTTCATAGAGTGAAAATTTATTCAAATAAATTTTCAGGTTTAAAATTTTAAACTTCAAGAGCAAAAGTAAACTATTCAATTAGGTAATAAAAACCCAATCATAATTTAAATAACCGAGGTTTGATGTTTGAGTTTCTCATTATCTTTTTTCTTGTGTTTTTGTTTTTTCGTTAAATCGTATTGTGCTAATTGGGATTAAATTTAAAAAGATATGAAAATTGAAGAAAATTAAATAATTGCAATATGATCTCAAACAACATTAAAGTACTTATGAGAATAAAAATAAAAAAATTAACTTTTCAATTCGATTCTAATATAAATTTTACAAATGAAATTCCAATTCGATTAGATCAAATAAAACCCAAAAGAAAATTTAGATATGTCTACTCTCATATTCACCTAATCCCTATAATTTTACAAACTCTTTACTACTTTATAATCAATCTTATCTTAAATTTATCAAAATAGAAAAAATACAAAATTAACACATTTTTCACTTTCAATTTTTTCAAAGAGAAGGGTAAAGATAAGTATAACTTATTTGACTCCTTACAAGATTATTAAATTTTCTAATAATTATTTATTACATAATTTAAATTTTGTATTACAATAATATTGGGCAATATAATCGCGCCTTGCACGGTATTAATTTACTAGTATAATTAAAAGAGTGTTTTAATTAGTATGTGGTCTGGGGTCCTTCGCAAGATGTTCATTAAACATCATACTCTCTCGTGTATTAAATAAAAAAAGAAAAAAGCAAATTGTTCACACGCTACTGTTCACGCGCAGTAAGTGTTTGTTTACTGTCCCACAACTTTTGTTCACTACCTCATAACTGTTTGTTCACTGACTGTTTGTTCATTACTGCATAATTATTTATTCACTGACTTTTATATATACATCAAATATTTGTTCATTACGTCAAAATTATTTTTTCACTACTCTACAACTATTTGTTCACTGACTATTTGTTCATTATGCCACAACTATTTGTTCACTGACGTTCATATGTACATTAAATATTTGTTCATTACCTACAACTATTTTTCACTACCCTACCACTATTGTTCACTGAATATTTGTTTATTACTTCACAACTATTTGTTTACTAACTTTTATATAGACATCAAATATTTGTTTATTACCCCACAACTATTTGTTCACTACTCTCATACACACAAACACAAAACACAAACACATTTGGACACTCTTATAGAACATGCACATGTACAAACACATTCACACACAATGAGCAAGGCGACAGCATGAAGACTTGTTTGGTGATGGTGCTGTCATGAATCAATATCTAAAATACTTGAAATTGCTTGAACATCCATTAATGGTTAATATAGATTTAAACAATTAAATCTTGAATTAAAGGCACCATGAGAATCGTGAACCTATAACGAGAAATGGCACCAAAGAGAGCTTGAATCCTACGACATGGTGGCTTGGTGATGGCATGATGATTGGAGAAGAACCAAGAAGAGAAAAAGAGAGAAAGGAGAGAAGAGAGACAAAGAGAGAGTCACGATCAAATTTAGATTTGATCTGTTTTCTTTTATTTATTTATTTTTAAGTATGAGTACATCATGCTTTGCAAGAACACAATCTTGCAGGAGCATGATATAATTTCCAGTGGTTTGGTGGTACTTTTGTAATAAATGGCTGGGTTGTTAAAAGAGCGAGTTTTGAGGGCATCAAATATTAAGGACTAGGGCTTTAAAGATTTCACTTCTCCAAGTTGAAAAATGAATCTTTTAAATTTTATTTAAAATATTAATAAAAAATAACAACATATATACACACATATATATTCAACTAGTTTCATTAGATTATAAAATATGCATGGTGCATCAAATGAGTAAAAAAGCTATTTTTTAATTTTCCAAACAAATTTGAGAATATATAGAATTAAGTATTTCTCATTTATTGACTTAAAAAATTTGTCTATTGCATATCTGTACATCTCTCTTGGTAACTTCTCTTACATAGCATAAAACTTAAAGAACAGATCAATATTTAAGTTATGAAGTACCTCTTTGTCTCTATAAAATATATTATTGCCAAGAAAAAAATAATTCATAAAGATGTCAAAACTTAATTAAATATCACTTTCCATTATTATTATTATTATTATTGAGAATCATTAAAATAAACTAAATAACCAATAACATTTTAGAGATTAAATTGTTAATTAAACTTAATTATTTTTTAAGTGAAAGAAATAAATAATAAAAATATATACTCATTATTTTTTTCTTAGGTTGGGAAAGGGGGTGGCCAATGCACAATACAACTCTTTTTTGTTAGATAGTTAAATACATATATATATATATATATGTATATATATAATAGGTTTATATAATTTGTTTGGGCTGGGGGGAGGGGTTAATTGCCCCTGCTTGGCCCTTCCCGTTCTATCATCGGACTTAAACATAAATAAAGCCCAACAATTGTCAACATTTTTTTTGTTAGTATTTCTTTTGCATGGATAAGTTTGATTTAAAATGTCGAACTATTCTACATTAAGATCGATTTGTCTCTCTACTAGATTTATTGACTTGCATGATGGAGCCTAGTTTTGCTCCCTCTTGATACATTGAATTACATGATCATGAAGTTGAATTATAAGTTATAGGTGTCTTAGATTGTAATACTTCAAGGCTACACTTTCCTGGTTCACTCCTACTACGGTCCTTTGTTTTATTCCTCTTCTTTGTTATGTTTTCCCTTGGTGTTGCTTTGGGAGCCTTTCTTGGTCTGAATTTTTTTTTTTTTTGGTTCACTTAAATATATTCCCATTTCTATTTTCAATTTATCAATGTAAGTAGGTGCTAATGGTTGTGTTGTTATGTTTATTCTCTCGGTCAGCTTCCAGAGTTTGATTAGGTTTTGAAGCTTTCCCAGGTGTTGGTTCTTTTTCTCTTCAAACTATAGCTTTCTATCATCATCTATCAGTGTCCTTCATGGGTTGCCCATAGTACTATCTCCCACAAGCTCTTTGTTCCCGACATTGTTTCTTATTACAGAGATGACAGGATGATCCTTGCCACCACCTAACCTTTGGCCTAGGACGTCCATCCTGCTTATCAAGATTTTGTTTTTTTTTTTTTGGTTAAACCATCTACTCTTATGGGATTGAACCTAAGACCTTAGGCCCGGAAAAGAGTCTCAATCACTTGAGCTATCTCTTAATCACCTGTTGATCAAGATGTTTAGACGATTTTGTTTTGTCTTGGCTTGGACCCATAACATCATGGTTTGGTTTTTGCTATGTGTCTTCTAATTATGGTTGATATTAATGAAATTCCTCTTCCAACAAAAAAAAAAAAATACATCAAGCAAATCAATTTCTTACCATATTTTTGTGTGTTTTTACAAAAATAAAAAATTCAAATCATTTTGAATCACACCCTAAAATATTTAAGATTACTATAGAATAAATGTCATAACTCCCCTATTGTGTTAGTGCTCTTGTCATCTTGAGATGTAGGCTGCATTTCTCACTAAACACGTTTCAAGTTGAAGGGATGAATTAAGTTAGTAGTTTGTTATCACAATTTTAAAAAGATGATTTTATTTTTTAATGTCAAAAAAGGTTTTGAAATCTCAGATCAAACACAAAATATAAGGCCAAACAAACTTAAGAACACACAATTTAAAAATGATATAAAATCTAATTACATAAGATCTAGGTATACTTTGCTTTTCAATAAATGAATTTTCTTCGTGAATAGCTCATTAATTCATTATGATTTGAACTATCAAATACATATGCGTTAACATGGATGGTTGTATTCAAATACATATGCGTTAACATGGATGGTTGTATTAGATTATGTAATAGATGTGAGTCTATGTGCTGTGTGGACTGTGAACTGAAAATTATTTCAATTAATAAAATTATAATGGTAAATATACTAATAAGCACATGAGCTTTGGTTAATAATGATGTGGAACAAATAAGCAAAAAATGCAAGCTAGGAAGCAATAATTAACAAATGACAATTGAAATTTAAAAAGGAAAAGGGATGAGTAGTTTTAATTTAGTATATATACAAAAGTCAGCAAGATCTTATGTTCATTAGCAACAATTTGTCTCACTAATGCTCTATTTATTATAATCTTATTTTAAAATACTTATCTTATTGAAATAAGGGTAAATCTTATAAGATTTAAGAAATCTTATCATGCATCTTATGTAAATTCAAACCAAAACCATACTTTTTATCTTATAAGAAATAAGCAATCCATCTTATCTTATTTTTTACAACTATAGAATGAATGGTACATGTGATAAAATATCTTAAATCTTATAAGATATCTCTAAATTTCAATAGAATAAGTATCTTACAATAAGATCATTCCAAACACACTATAAATATGGGGATGGCAACTCGGGTACCTTACCCATGAAGGGATGTCAAACTTGCTATTTGGATACCATCCCGTCCTAATCCCGGATAAAAGTTAAATATAAATCTCATTTTTGGAATGTCCCAAACCGGTGAGTATCGAAAACATCCAGAACCCGGTAGAAAAATTAAATTTTCTGAAGATTGTAATATCGAAGCGTCCCTAACCTACAAAACCGTGAACATCCTGAACTCAAATTCAAGAAACATTCTCAAAACCCCCGTGATCCCAAACCCGAATTAAATCACTAAAAAAACCAACTAGCAAGTTAAATGTATTCCTATTTTTGTCCAAAAAAGTTAAATAATATCCCTAAAATGCATTAAAATAATAAATTTAACCTATAAAGAAAAAATTAACATACTTTACTACAAAAAATACAATTCTAAGACACACATTATCCATCACTATCAGAAAAAAGGCTTTTTGCTACTGCCAAAATCGGTTGCTAAATTGAAAAATCGGTCGCTAAAAAGGGTTAGCGACCAACTTTGCGACCGAGATAGGTAGTCGCTAAAGGCCTGGTCGTTAAACTGAAATTAGCGATCGACTTTGAAATCGGTCGCTAATTTGCTCTCATTGCGTCTGTCACTAAAAAGAAATTGCAGTAGCTAAAATAGTGTGGTGTGTATCAGTCGCAAAATTTTTAGCAACCACTTTAGCTACTGATTTTCGGTCGCTAAAATTTGATATTGATTGTCGGTCGCTGAATTTTGCTACCAAATTGTCAGTCCCTAAATTTAGCTACCGATACTTCAGTCGCTGAATTTTGCTACCAATTTGTTGGTCGCTAAATTTAGCTACCGATACTTTGGTAGCTAATTTTAGCCACAGACCATCGGTCGCTAAATTTACCTATCGATATTTCAGTTGCTGAATTTTGCTACGATTATTCGGTCACTAACATTAATCATCGGTGACTAACATTTAGCTACCGAACTGTCGGTAGCTAATTTTGTCATCTTCTAGTTTAACAACCAACTATCGGTCGCTAATTCAATGAATGTCCTTATTGAATTATGGCTGATCCTAAACCCTTGAAACACAAACCTGCTTAACAATTTTATATATCATGTCATCTCATCACACATTTATAAAACAATCAATAACAAAATACGTTTAAACACAAAAGAGTTATCATCCAAATGTTAAATAGTCTACCAAATTAAACCTTAAAAACATGCATACACAAAATATTCTACGAAATCACATAGTATTCATCCACACAAAGTAGTCTTTTTCATCAATTTAACACAATCACATATTAGAAGGGGATAGATCCGAAGGTGGAAACTGAGCAGTCAATCCTGCTGACTCCAACATCAATCTCATTTGCTCCATCATCGCAGCCCGCTCACGTTGAAGTTTTTGGTCCAACTCCGCTTCCTTGCATTGTAATTGTTGTTGGACTTCTTCTTGCACTTGTCGTGCCATGTCTTGTCGCATTTGCTGTAATTGCATCTCGTACTTCTCTTCTTGTTCAGAAAAATGAGCATTTAAATCTGCTTGGGAGAGTAAATTATAACCTACGAAAGAAGATGTTGACACATGTCGTTTAGGAGGAAAGATTCCTTCAAAGTTGTCAATGGGCAGACCAAATGTTGTACCCTTCTTCACTCCCCCAATTGCTTCATAAAAGGCCTCAGGGTCAAAATAGTTATTTCACTGATTGACACTACTTTCTTCGCTCTCATCACCTTGTTGTCTCTTCTAAACAAACACTACTTTCTTCTCTCTCATCACCTTGTTGTCTCTTCTAAACAAGAATCTCGTTATAACACTCCTACAAATAATGAGTCCAGAAACACAACTTATTTCAAAACAACTAACCAAAACATAAATTAATAAAATGTGAACCTAATGTAGCAAAAAGTTAAATACATTACCGAGTCTCTCTTTGCTTTAGAGCTAATCCAATCACCAATTCCTTTATTCTTCTTATGTGTCCACTCACACAAATCAATCTTTGTAAAGTTTGGATTGATATCACGCTATATAATGCATATCAAAACATGAGAACACAAAACATTAAAGATTTATATATGACCAACAATATATATTTTATATGCATGTGCATACAAACCTCTCGTAGCTCCACTTCTTCAAAATTTATAGAGCCAGTGGTGTGCAATGAATATGATCCATCTATTACCCCTTTTGTCCGGTTTGCTTTACCCGCTTCATGTTTTTTCATCCATTTTTCACCCTTTCACTTGTCTACAAGATCTTTCCAATCTTGATGCTCAATCCAATTTGGTGGAAAATCCTTCCAAGCATCATGTGGTCTTACTTGTTGAGTTTCTTTTCTGACAAATTTTCTAGCATTAAATAACAAGCCTTTCATCCTCGTGCTACATTGTTGATGCCAAATCGAGTGTGCAACATTATCTTCCTCAAGCGTTTTGAACTTATAATATTGCTGTTTCTATTACAAGACAAAAACATTTAGAAACATACATGAAAAGTAATTATTAGCTAAATTTTAACTAAATATGAGATATAATTAATATTTCTTGTCAATATTACCAGAAAACCTTTCCACATCAATAGTTTATAATATTTAGGAACCTCTTCCCATGACCCCCAAGCACGTTTAAAATGGCTCCTAATCATGTGTGATGCGCATCTAACCCATTTTCCTCCTTTGTAAGGGTAAATGCTATGATGAAAATAAATTATAAAGTGTTACGAGTAATAACTTCATTAACATATAATATTCAACTAATGTTTTATGATGCATACCGTCCATTTATGACATGTAATTGTTCTTATGGGTGCAAATATCTTAATAGGGGGGGTGAATTAAGATATAATTACTAAATTTTATTTTAAAATATTCACAGAAAATCAATAATTTCTTTCAAACAATATATCAAACACAATATAGTCAATTTTAACAAGTATGGAAATAAGAGTATAAGGAGATGAGAGACAAACGATTTAAGGTGGTTCGGCCAAGTCTACGTCTACCGCCCCAGGAAGCTCCCCTTAGGACTTCAACAATCTTCACTATAATACTTCTTCAAATCTTGGTGAAGCACAAACCAAGTTTATACACCTCTTTGAAGCCCAATTTCAAAGAACCCAAAGGAATCTCTCTTTAAGATTTCCCCATACTTTACAAGCTTTAAAGAATTTGATCTCACAAGATTTTAGCTCTCAAAGTGTGTATATATCCAAGGAAGAAGAAAAGATAGAATCTGAAATTTTCTTCAAGAAGAAGATATAGCAAATGAATAAGCTCTTGAAAGCTCAAATATATTGCAAGAATGGCTCAAAAGCTTGATTGAATGATAATAACAATTTTGCACACTTCACTTGATGAATTAAACGTGTAGTGAGTGAGTATTTAAAGAGATTTGGGCGTTAGGGATTTGGTAGGTGAGGAAAATGAGGAAAAAATAAGTCAGAACGGTAATAAACGGCTAGTGCATTTATTACAGCAGCCTGTTCAGCCGGTCGACCAGTTGGGTCGTCCGGCTTGCACTTAATCCTCTCTGACTAGGTTGGATGCCTTAGCTGGTCGACCGGCTAGGGGGTCCGGCTTTTACCTTCATTCTCTGTTTTGGCCGGGCGACCCACCCAGGTCAACCGGTCCACCGACTGGGGGGTCCGGCCACTACAGAAAGTGAAGTAAAGCCAAACTTTTGTAAAAAAATATTTTAATTGTAATTTTCACAACTCCAAATCATTTTGAAATATTTTGTAAATACATGTTATGACTTGAAACACCCTAAAAACACAATTTTATTCAATGTGTGCATTCAAATTCATTTGCGCCTATTTGAAATCAAATGTGCAAGAGTTAAAAAATTGTTTGATTAATGAAGAAGAAAGTTTGAGCCAAACATATGCAATATTAAAGCATTTCACAAAAGAGCAAGAAAAGAACGCCCGGCACCTGTCATGACATTTCTTCTCCTCCTTATGCCTCTCATCTTCTTGTTCTTCAAATAATGCATTTAGCACATCTTCTTCCATCTTTCAAAGTATCTTCTTACATTTAAACACTTATTTTCTCAAGATGCCTTTAGTTAAATAATGCATATAAATTTTCATCATCAAAACTAATAACAAATATTTAGTCAACAATCTCCCCCTTTTTGATGATGACAAATTTTCAAGATATGAGCAAAGGTACTCCCCCTTAATATATGCATTCCTTTTTTCAAATAAAACGTATTTGGGAAAATACCCCCCCCCCCCGGTCAGATTTAACATATGCATATTTTGATGGTAATCTCGAAATCAACTAAATCAATTCATCATGCAAATCAAGGCATGATGATGGTAATCAACTAAATGAGATCAAATAGCAATTCATCATGCAAATCAATTCATCGAAATCAACTAAATCAATTCATCATGCAAATCAAGGTATGATGATGGTAATCAACTAAATGAGATCAAATAGCAATTCATCATGCAAATCATCTTCTTCTTCTCCTTTTCTTCTTTGCTCCCTTTTTTCCCTTTTCGTTTGCTTGTTCTTTCTCTCCCTTTTGACATCACCAAAAAGTGTATAGGAAGAGAATGAAAATAGAAGAAAAACCGCATGAATAGTCAAGAAAATAGAAGTGAACAAAACAATACGATTAGTCAAGAGAATTAACTAAGAGTGAACTAAAAATGTTTTCTAAGGCTAAAAATGAGTTTTTTTAATATAAAATTCAGGGTGCTGGATCATGGTGATCTTTGAAGTACTTCTTCATGCCAGAACACATACTGGCCACTTCCGAATCAATGTGTTCTCACCAGAGAGTAAGCTCATTCCATTGGTTCGTCATTGTGGTTCTCATTTCTCCAATTCCTGTGTTTAATGCTTGCAGCTGTGAAAGAATCTGAGCCAACATAGATGGGTCTTCTTGTTGACCCATTGAGCTAGACTCTGCGCCTCGTCGAATCTCTGATCGGCATTGCTCATCAAGGTGCCCCTATGCCCTTGATTCTCTTATCACTCGTCTTAGAGTAGCTTCCTCAGGATCTTCCTCTTCTTCAGAGGTACTAACAACCATGGGTATTGTTCATGGTATGCCTATATCAGCTTCTCCCTCAAGTTCAGGCCTTACATCTTTCTCTAATGTGATGTCGATTCCCTCAAGTATATCATCAAGTTTTTGTGCATCAGGCCCATATACAGGATCAATGAAAGTAGTGGCCTTCTTAGTTCTATTCTTAATTGCTGCCTGAGTGTTTTAGGGCAAATTTTTGAAGGTTTCTCTGTTGATAGCCTCCCCATTGTACCAGTAAATGCCCATAAAATTCATATATAACATATCAAAATTCCAGGCAAACTCTCTGTATAGAGCATTCGAAGAGATTCTAAAGTGTGAAAAGATATGCATCAATGCCATACCATATCCAGGTGTAGTAGTTTTTCCTCTACCCTTTCCACTAATATGTAGCATATGTTTAAGAATTAAGAAAGACAAAGCTATCTTAGTTTTCTTCCTGAGGCTATAGTAGATGTAAGCATCTATAACCGGGATTTTTCCTTCATTAATGTTCCTAGGGAGAATTACTTCACTAATGATTTTAAAAGCAATTCTCATATTGTAATTAACATCCTTCAATAATGGAAGAATCAAATCTGGAGTCTTAGGTCCTACATCCTTCCACATATATTTTATAACTTCTCCTGGAATACCAGTTTTCTTGATTCTTTCTGGCCAACCTTGACTATTATAATGTCCTTCTCTATCAATAGGTATATGAAAGATTTCTTGCAAGGTTTCCTCCTTAAGCACAAAATTTACCCCACATACAGTAGAAGTTAACTCAAGTTTTGGACTCTTACTATGTATTTCAAGATTCTCATAGAATTCTATCACCAATTTATCTTGCACGTCACAATGTAGACGCAAAAACATAAACCAATCATCAAATAGTGGCAGAACATCGGTGCCATCAAAATCAAAGTCAATGATATATTTACCGTACAGTATTGACTGCTTCCCTTGAATCTTTGATACCGGATGTGGTGGTGGTGGAGGAGATTGTGTTCTTGCCCTTTTCCCTTTTCTTCCACGTTCTTGGCCTCTAGTCCTCAAATTCACCATGATCTTGCATTGTTTTTGGAAGATTGAATTGGTGAAAACTTGATTTTTGAAGTGGGTAATCAAGATATAGGAAGAATTTTTGAAAAACTTGGTTGAAAGTTGAAGAATTTGGAATGGGTTTGAAAGAATTTTTTGCCTAGGGTAAAAAAATTTGGGAGATTTGAGGTGAATTTAGGGTTAAAACCCCCAATTTTAACCTTGTCTGCTTTTAGCCAGTCGACCAGCTGGATCAGAGAGCACAAAAGAAATTTCCTTTTAGTCGGACGCCTTACAGCTTCAGTCGGTCCACTAGCTATGTGGACCGGCCAGGTCAGAAAGTACAAAAATACGTGTTTTTTCATGCCCAAGCCATAAAAACACATGTATGCATTTTAACCACATTTTGTCATTCCAATTTCTCTTCTAATCTTGCAAAATTGATCTTCATGTAATGGTTTAGTAAAAATATCAGCAACTTGATGCAAGGTATCAACAAATTCAAGTATAATATCACCTTTTTGTACATGATCTATAATGAAATGGTGCCTAATCTCAATATGCTTACTCCTTGAATGTTGAATTGAGTATTTTTTTAAAATTAATTGCACTAGTATTATCATAATATATAGGAACATGATCATATTGCAATCCGTAATCAAGTAAATTTTGTTTCATCCATAGAATTTGAGCTACACAACTACCTGCTGCTATATATATTTTGCTTCAATAGTAGAAATAGCAACACTATTTTGTTTCCTACAGGACCAAGATATTAAGGAGTGTCCTAGGAATTGGCACGTTCCATTACTGCTCTTACGGTCTACTTTGCAACCAGCATAGTCAGCATCAAAGAATCCACACAAGTCGAATGATGTTCCTTTTGCATACCAAAGTCCTATATTAATTGTTCCCTTAAGGTATCTAATAATTCTTTTTACAGTAATTAAGTGAGTTTCCTTAGGGTTAGATTGAAATCTAGCACATAAATGCACTGCAAACATGATATCAGGTCTAGAGGCAGTTAAATATAATAGGCTACCAATCATACCTCTGTATTTCTTTTCATCTACAGATTTACCTTTTTCATCCTTATCCAGCTTTGTTGAGGGGCTCATGGGAGCTCCAATCTGCTTTGCATCTTCAAGTCCAAATTTTTTGATAATTTCTTTGGTGTATTTGGCTTGATTTATGAAGATCCCCTCCTTTGCTTGTTTGATTTGTAGTCCAAGAAAGAAAGTTAACTCTCCCATTATGCTCATCTCGAACTCCTTGTGCATACACTTGGAATAGCTCTCACATAAAGATATATTAGTAACACCAAAAATTATATCATCCACATAGATTTGGACAAGTAGAATGTAATTCCCTTCTCTTTTAATAAACAAGGTTGAGTCAAGTTTTCCTCTTTCGAAGTTATTTTCCACAAGAAATCCACTGAGTCTTTCATACCAAGCTCTAGGAGCTTGTTTTAAATCATATAATGCCTTTTCTAGTTTAAAAACATGATTAGGAAAACAAGAATCTTCAGAACTGGGGGGTTGTTCAATATAAACTTCTTCTTCAATGAATCCATTTAAAAAAGCACTTTTTACATCCATTTGATAAAGTTTGAAATCCATGTGACATGCACATGCAAGTAACATACGAATGGATTCAAGTCTAGCTACGGGAGCATAAGTTTCATCGTAATCAATTCCTTCTTCTTGATTGTATCCTTATACTACTAGTCTAGCCTTGTTCCTAGTTACTATTCTGGCTTCATCTAGTTTGTTTCTAAACACCCATTTTGTTCCTATTACTGGTCTATCTTTAGGCCTTTCAACTTGCTTCCATACTTTATTTCTATCAAATTGATTAAGTTCTTCTTGCATAGAAATTATCCAATTTTCATCAAGTAAAGCTTATTTCACACTCTTGGGTTCAATATGAGAAATAAATGCATGATGCTCACAAAAAGATTAATATTACGCCTAGTTCTTACACCTTCATTTGGATCACCGAGGATAAGATCTTGAGGATGATTTCTTACGAACTTCCAACTCTTTGGTAGGTCTTCATGAGGTTCTTTTGTTTCAACGTTTCCTTTGCTTGAACATTGTTCTTTTTCCTCATTGGCTTGAGACTTTCTTTCTTGATGTTCTTCTTCTTGCTTTTCATCTTCTTGTTTTGTTGATTTTTCTTTGTCTTTTGGATTTTGATCTTCAAATGTTGTCTTTTCCAAAAGATAACCTATATCGTCAATTTCTTTTCTCGGCTCAAATGGATTAGTCTCATCAAATATAACATGTATTGATTCTTCCACAACAAGAGTTCTTTTACTAGATATCCTATATGCTTTGCTCTTTGTGGAATAACCTAAAAATATTCCTTTATCTGATTTAGCATCAAATTTCCTTAAGTGGTCCTTAGTTTTTAGAATAAAACATTTAAAACCAAATACTTTGAAGTATGATATTTTAGGTGTTTTACCATGCCATAATTCATATGGAGTTTTATTTAAGATAGGTCTAATCAATACTCTATTTTGTACATAGCATGCAATATTTATTGCTTCACTCCAAAAATATGTTGGCAAGTTGTGTTCTTTAGCATAGTTCTTGTCATTTCCTGTAGTGCACGATTCTTCTTCTCTACTATCCCATTTTGTTGAGGAGTACGAGGGGCCGAAAAGTTGTGTTCAATGCCATGTTAATCACAAAAGTTCATGAAAGGAGTGTTCACATATTCAGTACCATTATCACTACGGATGCAAGTTATAAAATAGCCTTTCTCATTTTACACTTTTCTATACAATCTTGCAAATTCATTGAAGGCATCATTTTTATGTGCAAGAAACATGACCCATGTAAATCTAGTGTAATTATCTACTACAATAAATGTATATCTAGATCCTTTTAAGCATGCCACATCAATAGGTCCAAACAAATCCATATGTAATTGTTGCAATGCTCTATTTGTTGATACTTTATTTAAGGATTTGAAGAATGTCTTATGTTGTTTACCTAGTTGGCAAGCATCACAAATTTTGTCTTTTTCAAATTTTAGCTTTGGTAAGTTTCTAACTAGATCATGCTTAGACAAATCATTCAATAAGCTCATGCTAGCATATCCTAATCTTCTATGCCATAACCATGCATTATCATGCACAACGGATAAGCATTTAATATGTTGACATATAAGTTGATCAATTTTAACGGTGTAAACATTTTCATTTCTCTTAGCTACAAATAATATATTATCATTTCCACATTCATAAACAATGAATCTAGAAGATTGAAAAACTACTTTGTGACCTTTGTCACATAATTGGATAATGCTAAGTAAATTAAATTTTAAACCTTCTACAAGTAAGACAATATGTATAACAAGAGAGTTTTCGTTACCGAAGGTTCCTTTTCCAATAATTTTTCCTTTGCCATTGTCCTCAAAGGTAATGTCTCCTCCTTTTGTCCTTTTTAATTTGTAGAAGAGTGAAGAGTTTCCTGTCATGTGCTTGGAACAACCACTATCCAAGATCCATTTCATTTTGCTTGATTTGCTTTCGTTGGATACCTACACACATGAAATTCAAATGCAATTCTTTATTTTGGGGTCCCCAACACCTTGGGTCCTTGGTGTTAGTTTCAATTTTTGTTTTTGACCACCATTTAGGTCTTTACCAATGCGGAACATGTGATCTTCTATCACGAAGTTTCTTGTAGTAACAATGGGTAGATACATGTCCTTTCTTCTCACAATAGGTACACATGATATTTGATTTTGGTGAAGAGGAGGATGTAAAGGCAGAAGCCTTGACAAAGTAAGTTTTGAAATACTTTTGATTAATGTTAGGTTTGTATCCAATATCACTTTTATTAAAAGACATTTTTTGACTACCAAGGAGTTTTTCAAAATTTTTTTTACCATTTGTAAATTTTTGAATAATTCCATTCAAATCCATATTCTTCTTTTTCAAGTCTTTAACCTCTTTTTCAAACTTCACAAAATCTTCAGCATATGAATCATTTTCTTTTTCCAAGATTTCTATCTTTTTCAAAAGAGAGACATTCTTCTTTTTCAAAATTTCTTTTTCATCAAGAACAAGTTTCAATCTCTTATGCATTTGCTTGTTTTTTTGCTAAAGCTAAAGATAAATTATCATGTAATTTAGCAAATGCATCTTTTAATTCATCAAAGCTATATTCCTCTTCCTTTTCTTCATTAGATGAATAATATATAGATGGAGAAGGTGAAAATGGTACCTCATCCTCATTGGCCATAAGGCAAAAGTTGGCTACCTCATGTTGCTCTTCCTTATCTTCGTCACTTTCAAAGAAGTCCTATGTGGCTTTAAGCACCTTGCCTTCTTTCTTCTTTGAAAGTTTTGGACAATTTGCTTTTATGTGTCCTGGCTTGTTGCAATTGAAATACTTTAATTCGTCTCCTTTTGCATATTTTGTCCTCTTGAAATCTTTGGCTTCTTTTCCTTTCTTCTTCCAATTTGTATTGCTTGAAGATACCCTTTTCCTCATCTTTCTAAATTTCATGAATCTTTTGAAATTTCGGGCAAAAAGTGCAATTTCTTTATCTTTCGGGTCCTTATCATCTTCCTCATCATCACTTGATGGGTATTTTGATACAACAAGTGCAATGAACTTCTTTGCTTTCTTTTCTTCTTCTTTGTGGTCCTTTATCTCAAGCTCATGAGTCATGAGTGATCCAATGAGCTCATTGAGCTCCAATGTATTCAAATCCTTGGCTTCCTTTATGGCCGTGACTTTTGGTTGCCATGATGATGGCAAGCTCCTTAGCACTTTCCTTACTTTCTCTACATTAGAATAATCATTTCCAAGTGCCTTCAAACCGTTAGTAATCTCAACAAATCTAGAAAATATTTGCTCGACATTTTCATTTGGAAGCATCTTAAATAATTCGTATCTATGTACAAGCATAGCAATTCTAGATTCTTTTACTTAGCTAGTTCCTTCATAAGTTACTTCTAATTGGTCCCAAAGTTCCTTAGCCGAAGTACACCCCATTACTCTAGCAAATTCGGTTTCATTCATAGCATTGAATAAATAATGTAATGCCTTTTGATTTAACTCAAATAATTTAATATCTTCATCATTCCATTCATTTTCGGGTTTTGGTATTCTTCTATCACCTTCTAATTTTGTAGGTAAAGTAGGCCCATTTTCTATGATTTTCCAAGCTTTGTAATCATGTGATTGAATAAATACTTTCATTCTTATCTTCCAAAATGCATTATTTGTTCCATCAAAGTGGGGTGCTTGTTTAATAGAAATTCCCTCCATAATTGCTAAGATTCTACTAAGTGTTAAACTAAAGGTAGAACCTTAGCATTGATACCAATTGTGGGTGCAAATATCTTAAGAGGAGGGGTGAATTAAGATATAATTATTAAATTTCGTTTTAAAAAATTCACAGAAAATCAATAACTTCTTTCAAACAATATATCAAACACAATATAGTCAATTTAAACAAGTATGGAAATAAGAGTATAAGAAGATGAGAGACAAATGATTTAAGGTGGTTCGGCCAAACTTACGTCCACCGCCCCAGGAAGCCCCCCTTAGGACTTCAACAATCTTCACTATAGTATTTCTTCAAATCTTGGTGAAGCACAAACCAAGTTTATACACCTCTTTGAAGCCCAACTTTAAAGAACCCAAGAGAACCTCTCTTTAGGATTTCCTCATATTTTACAAGCTTTAAAGAATTTGATCTCACAAGATTTTAGCTCCCAAAGTGTGCATATATCTAAGGAATAAGAAAAGATAGAATCTGAAATTGTCTTCAAGAAGAAGATATAGTAAATGAATAAGCTCTTGAAAGCTCAAATATATTGCAAGAATGTCTCAAAAGCTTTGATTGAATGATAATAACAATTTTGCACCCTTCACTTGACAAATAAAATGTGTAGTGAGTAAGTATTTAAAGAGATTTGGGGGTTAAGGATTTGGTAGGTGAGGAAATGAGGAAAAAATAAGACAGAATGGTAATAAACGGCTAGTGCATTTATTACAGCAGCCCGTTTAGCCGGTCAACCGGTTGGGTCGTCCAGCTTGCACTTAATCCTCTCTTACAAGGCCAGACACCTTAGCCTGTCGATCGGCAAGGGGGTCTGGCTTTTACCTTCATTCTCTGTTTTGGCCGGGTGACCCACCCAGGTCAGCCGGTCGACCGACTGGGAGGTCCGACCACTCCAGAAAGTGAAGTAAAGCCAAACTTTTGTAAAAAATATTTTAAGTGCAATTTTCACAACTCCAAATCATTTTGAAATATTTTGTAAATACATGTTATGACTTGAAACACTCAAAAAACACAATTTTATTCAATGTGTGCATTCAAACTCATTTATGCCTAATTGAAATCAAATGTGCAAGAGTTACAAAATTGTTTGATTAATGAAGAAGAAAGTTTGAGCCAAACATAAGCAATATTAAAGCATTTCACAAAAGAGCAAGAAAAGAACGCCCGGTACCCCTTTTGACATCTCTTCTCCTTCTTATGCCTTCTCATCTTCTTGTTTTTCAAATAATGCGTTTAGCATATCTTCTTCCATCTTTCAAAGCATCTTCTTACATTTAAACACTTATTTTCTCAATATGCTTTTAGTCAAATAATGCATATAAATTTTCATCATCAAAACTAATAACAAATATTTAGCCAACAGTTCTTGAGCCTCAGTATTTGGAGTAGAAGGCAAAGCAGCACCCTAATGTTTCTCATTTGTCATCTTTGTCTCATGATCGTCATGAGAGTCATTGCCATGCTCTTCTGTTGTTATAATAAGATAAAACACATATTACCCAAAAAAAAATGACAACCTTTTTTCAATATGAAGATAATCAAAGAATTAATAAAAGCAAGACTAGAGATAAATTTTTAGATATTGTATGAACTCCTTAATCTACATCTAGAATAATATATATTGGTTAGTCACTAATCCTACAAATAATCCAAGAAAATAACCAATCTCAACCTATAAGAGAGAGCCAAAATAACTTGATACCCACACTTGCTAATTTCAATTTAGCATAAACCATCAAGTGACAAAAGCAAGGAACTTACACATGTTGCCTCTTCAACATTCACTTTAAGAGAAAGGTATCACTTATTCAACAAATTCTCATAAATAATTACCAATGCCAACCAATATAACATAACAATCAACGAGCATCATTTTTCCAAACCAACAATTCATATCAACAAGCATCATCTTTATCCTCAAGTTTCTCTCGAGTAATCAAAATGAAGAAAATTAAATCAAACCAAACCAAATTTTTATTCCATTAGGTGGGATAAAACACATGTTACCAAGATATACAAGACTAACATTTACCTTGTAGAGAAGATACACAAATGTAAAAAATATACGTGTTAACATTTTCCTTGTGAAGGTGCGGAAGGTACAGAAGGTGTAGAAGGTGCAGAAGATGCAGAAGTATGTGGGAGGGTGGTATCTGCACAAGCCGATGAAAGTGATCCTCATGTTTCAAGAATAAATGATCTATCCCATCCAGTAGACAAAGATGTAGGTGTCTGCTTTTCAGCACCATGTAAAGTGTTCGAACTACCCACCTCACCACGTGATCTCGGTCTCGCTAAAGATTTAACAAGATGCTTTTTCCCTCTACCCCGCTGCATCTAGATATTATTAAACAAGCATAGGCAATCCATTTAACTATAAAAGAAAGGTAAAGATTTTAACATAGCATTTAGATACAAATACATAGAGTATAAAAAAGTCAATGATTAGTGATTACAAATTACAAATGATATAAAAATTAGCCAAAATCATGATCACTATCCTTGTCAAAATCTTCTTGTTTAAAGTCTTCATTAGAGTCATCTTCATCAAGGTCAAGGTCATCAAAGTCATTTTCGTCAAGGTCATATTCATTATCATAATATTCTTCTTCATCTTCTTCATCTCCTTCGTCACCCTCTTCTTTGAATTCTTCATCGTCATTTATAACCCTTATCTTTTTTGAAGAATTAAAATCATGGACTAACAGTGCGCTTATGTCAACTTCTTCATCCTCTTCTCCTCCACCATAAAGATTCTCAACACTATCCAACTCAGTGACAATATCAATTTGAATTGGCTCGGACACTTCATCTTCTTGATAAACACCATCAACAACATTGTTTTTATCGTCATCTAAACCAAGATACGTAGCTACAGGAAACATCTTTCGTGCTTTAATTTTGCAAACTGCCCACCAATTCTCCCTTCCAATAGGATAAGAAATATAATACACTTGTTGAGCTTGAGATACTAATATAAATGACTCATAAGCACTAATCCTTGATTGGTGGTTCACATTTATAAGGCCATATTTGGGGTGAACTACTATCCCTTTTTTATTATCAAACCACCTACATTTGAATAAAGTAATTAAATTGAAATCAGTATAATGCAACTGAATGATCTCCTCAATTACACCATAATAATCATACTCGCAGTCATCATAGCAACTCCCTCGTACACATACACCATAATTTTGTGTTTTCATATCTTGACCTTTTTCCTCAGTGTGGAACTTGTAACCATTCATAAAATATCCTTGATAACTAGTAACAACTCTACTTGGACCAAGGATCAACTCCTTCAATTGCAAACTAATGTTCGTGTTCTCTTTTAACACCTTGGAACGACACCATCAAACTAAATTATTTTCACGCAACTTTGCAAGACGATCATCATTAAGATTACTATTTGTACGACGCATTTCATTGTCAAAATCCCTATGTGTAAAAAAAAAGAAGAAGAACAAAATGATAATGATACTAACTTAAATATTATTTATGTTTCAAAATAATGAACCGAACTAATATTTGAATTTTCTTACTCTATATATTGTTGAACTAATTCTTCATTACAATTATGAAGGACATATAACTGGGCAGCATTAAACTCTTCACCAATCAAATACCGAGACATCCCTTGCCCGAGTTCACGCCCTGGTTACATGAATATCGATAGTCTCCCATTTCTTTCCACTTCTCCACCATCATCATTTCTTGGAACTCGGTTTGTTCTTGTAGGCACATGAGACTCGAAATACTTCGAACAAAATTGAGATGTTTCTTGAATTAAGTATGCCTCTACAACAGATCATTCTAGACAAGCCTTGTTGTTAACTTTTTTCTTTAAGTTTCCCATACACCTATACAAACACTTCATATTAAAAGATAATCATTGAATTTAATAGGTAATACAATGTAATTGGATAGATACGTACCGTTCAACCACAAACATCCAATAGTATTGTCTAGGACCACCGATTTTCGCTTCGTTAGGCAAATGAACTAGTAGATGTTCCAGTGAGTCAAAAAATCCTGGCGGAAAGAATTTCTCAAGTTTGCAAAGGATTTCTGGAATGTTTGTCTCCATCTTCTTCACATGGTTTATCTTTAAGGTTGTTGCACACAAATCACGAAAGAATATGCTAAGCTCGGTTATTGCTTCCCATATGGGTTGTGGCAACAAGTCATGAAAAGCAATCGGCAACAACATTTCCATAAAGATATGACAATCATGTGTTTTTAACCCATGAAATGTCAAATCGGCCACATTCACACTTTTGGCAATATTTGATGCATAGCAATCTAGAAGCTTTAGATCCTTCACCCAAACACATGCTACCTTTTTTTCTTTCCGTGACAAGACATATTTTACTTTGGGCATTTTTGCTTTGTTTGTCCTTCTATTAATATATATATGCAACTTGTCACGATTATAATATTTTGCCAAGTCTTTACAAACTTTTGCATTGTCTTTACTCTTGCCCTTTACATTCATCACTGTATTGAACAAATTATTGAAAACATTTTGCTCAATATGCATCACATCACGATTATGTCTAATCAAATTGTTGTGCCAATATGGCAACTCCCAAAAAATACAAATTAGTCCAATTATGAGATACTCCATTGCCTGGCCACTTTTGATTTTGTGATGCTTTGTCGAAAGTGATTTGCTCATAACATGATAATCTAGATAACAGTTCCTCACCTATTAACCGAGGTGGAGGAAGATCATATTCAACCCTACCTTTTCTAAAAACATGTGCTAAATCTCTATATGGATGATCTTGAGGCAAAAATTGACGGTGACAATCAAAGAATGAAGCCTTACCACCATTTTTCAAAGTAAATGCCTTAGATCGCTCCATGCAATAAGGACAAGCCATTTTCCCATGAGTACTCCAACCTGCCATCATTCCATTTGCTGGAAAATCGCCTATTGTCCACATTAGTATAGCCTTTATTACAAAATTGGTACTTGTGGACACATCATACGTGAGGGCCCCATGATCCCACAATGTTTTTAACTCATCTATTAATGGCCTCAAGTATACACCAAGATTATTTCCTGGGCTATGAGGACCGGGAATGAGTAGCGTTAAGAACAAAACATCATCTTTTATACACATGGTTGGTGGAAGATTATAAGGTGTCACATAAACTGGCCAACATGAATATGGGGCAGATCTATTACCAAATGGATTAAAACCATCTGTACATAATCCCAATCTTACATTACGAGCTTCAATGGCAAACTCCACATAGCATGAATCAAAATGCTTCCATGCTTCTCCATCTAATGGGTGGATCAATTCACCTTCTTCTCGATAAGCACGTTTATGCCAAGTCATGTGGTGGCATGTTTGCTTAGACATAAATAACCTTTGAAGTCTAGGTGTAATTGGGAGGTATCGCAATATTTTGAAAGGAATGTTTTTCTTCTTCTTCCTTTTAGATATGCCTCGTTCCTTGTAATGTCTATGCCCACATATTTTACATGAATCAAGGGTAGCATCATCCTTCCAATACAACATGCAATCATTTGGACATGCATCAATCTTGATATACTCAAGCCTTAATGCTTTCACCATCTTCTTGGCCTGATAAAAATTGTCAGGCAATGTATTAGGAGGTAACATGCTTTTCAAGCACCTAATGACACGATCAAAACAACTTTCACTCATGTTATGCTCAGATTTAATATTCATCAATTATGAGATTGCTGATAGAGTACTGTGCGTCTTACATCATTCCCACAATGGTTGTTTTGCATCCGCCAATAGTTTATAAAACTTTTTTGCATTAGGATTCGGTTCTTCAGTCTCATTCCTATCCTCCCAACTAAATTGATGTCCAGCAGCTTCAACTACCATGTCTATGTAAGGATTTCTTGATTCTGTTTGAATGTTTGAACTACTTTGTGTGCATATATCATCTTCCCCATATCTTACCCACTTAGTGTAGCCAAGTAAGAACCCATTACGCAATAGATGATCTGCCACTTCGTTCTTGCCCAAAAACTTCCTTAATTTACACTTTATACAAGGACACCTAATATTCCATCATTTACTGGCCCATTTTTGTATAAATCAAGAAACTCTTTTACTCCAGCAATATATTCATCAATTATCCAATTCTTCCTTATCCGAGAATACATCCAACTTTGATCTATAGACATTGTCTTCTTAATAAAGTTAAACAATCAATAATTCAACTCATGCAAATACTAGATTAGCCTATATATAGTTGTCAATTACTTGAGATGAAAATAGACACTTAAATACTAAGGTGGCGATTGGTATAAATGGATGAATTTGACAAAAATGGAATGAGTTTGGGAATGGAAGAGTCTTAGTAATGAATACACCAATGGTATACTCTAGGAATGATGGTAGGAATGAATGTATAGATCTATTTTTTATATCTTATATTTTATTTTTAAAATTATTATTTTTTATTTTCCATTTTTAATTTTCATTTTATTTTCTAATTCTATTTTTTTATTTATATTCGTATTCTTTTTTACTTTTTATTTTTATTTTCTATTATTTGATTTTTATTTTCTACTTTCTATTTTATTTTTCTATTTTCTATTTTTATTTTATTTTTGTT
Organism: Cordia subcordata; assembly: GCA_028554755.1. Taxonomy (NCBI): domain Eukaryota; kingdom Viridiplantae; phylum Streptophyta; class Magnoliopsida; order Boraginales; family Cordiaceae; genus Cordia; species Cordia subcordata. The sequence continues at coordinate 7,620,971 of JAPTOF010000010.1, read as the reverse complement.
TTTTATTTCCTATTTTATTTTTAATTTTCTATTTCTCTTTTTATTTTTATTTTGGTTTTCTTTTTTAATTTTATTTTTTATTTTCTATTATTTGATTTTTGTTTTCTTCTTTCTATTTTATTTTTGTTCTATTTTTATTTTCTATTTTAATTTTAATTTTATTTTTTATTTCCTATTTTTTTTATTTTGATATTTATTTAATTTTTTATGGTTATATTTGAATTTTTATTTTTATTTTCTATTTCTATTTTTATTATCTTTTTTATTTTTATATTTATTTTATATTTTAATTATTTTATTTTTAAGATGTTAACATCTGCTTGAGTTTTAAACTTCACCTCATCATAAGATTTTGTTTGATTAATCATGTCATTAGCATCTTATGAACTAACTTTTTATATAAAGCCATTATCTAGAAATCAAGGGGATAAATGAAAGAAGCTTTTGAAGATGGGTGCTGAACTATTTGGTATCTAATGATAAGATCAGTTAAATGTTTGGATTTTAGTATGGTTCACATCCAAAGTGCATTACCAAGATGATAGTAGAACAACAAAGACTTAAAATCTCAAGACTGAAAATCATTAGAAAAATATATCAAGTTCTATACTCAATCTTGGTTCAAAAACTTTTTCTTCCTAACAAAATTTGCACATACACACACATAATCGATGCACATAGTCCTTCATAAACATGCCCAAGACTAAAATTTATTTCTCTGTTCCTTTTTCAAAAGACTAGTATGGGAGGGCCGAGTAAGGCTTAGTCTGCCTGCCTGTCAATTTGTATCCTGATTTCAATCTCTTCATATGTGTATATATTTTAAGATTTGATATAGAAATAAGATGAAAAAGAAAAAAAGTTGTGAAAAATTAAGCCAAGATAGTAAATGAAAGAAATCAATTTTATTTCAACAAAGTTTAACAAAGAAATACTGACTTCAAATAATTTGACCAAGAAAAAAGATCTTTGACCAAGAAAAAAGATCTTTGACCAAGAAAAAAAATCACACTGTATCATAAAGAGAACATAAGTGAATTGAAGTGATAAAGAAGTCCTTTTCTTTCTAGAGAAACCAAATATTAGTACAAGACCAATATCAGCAACCACTCTAAGACCTCTTCTCCCGGCTAACCAAGAACTAAAATCTACAATTAGATAAGAATAAGAGCTGTCAACCTTTGAAATGATTTCATTGAAAACATTCTCTGTGATAATTTAGAATCCCATCCTAGATAAGTGATAATCAATATCTCGTTCACAGAATAGTTACAATGAACACACAAGCACGTAAGGTTTCTAGGTAGCCTTTGTTCAAGCCCATACACATATGTTATGTAGGGAAGAATACAAAATTCCACAGAGTTAGGCAATTGAATTCATTTTTTGACTCTACCAAGCTTACACTTCCCTGTAGCAATTGTCATCAATGAGAGTACCAAACCAGTTCTCCTTCGATCTCTTAAATAACAAAAGAGACTACTATTAGCTCATCTCTCTGACTCTTTCCCTCCCTCTAGATGTTATAAATATATGCATGTTATTTGTAAATTATTCCCAAAGAGAAAATTTGGTAAATTTTTAATGTACCCTTATACTCAAACAAACTGATAGAACAACGTTATTCTCAGAACCATACTACATAAAACCAATATGCCTAAATTCCAAGAGTCACAAAGCACAAACAAACCATTCTTTCTTCTTCAAATCATGTCTCTATCATCTTTAAGCAAAACTGTTGTTATCTGATTCTCAATTGCCCTATGATTATAAATAAGTCAATTAGCTCCTAAATTTCAAACAACTAATGACTTTCGGGAGGGACAGAACAGAGATGCGAATAATATAATTATTATTAAGAAAATATACATCCTCAAGTGTATTCTTCTCTGCCTCTACTTCTGAAATATCTTTGCAAATCAAGAATATACGTGGCACCCTTATAGCATTTCTTCCATGTGTACATTCAACCTTCTTTTAAGGCATAAAACAATCCAAAACATACTACAAATAAAAAATAAAACAGTAAAAAAAGCAGAGCTGAGCAAATAAAAAACCAAACCTACCAGCTATCTTGTCAACAGGACAATAATAGTTTGCCATACTTTATGCTCCTTAGCACAAGCTACATTTTTCATTCAGGGATTAAAAATAAAAGATAAGCAACAGCATACCTAAGACACCACAATCTGAATCTCGTAGAGAAACAAAGCAGTTATACAAATTGCTAATTTCCTTGTTTCCTAAAGCCTTTCTATGATTTGATTAAAATTTTATCCAAATGAGTTTGATTTTCATTGTACATGTAGATAAAAAACAATGGCAGAGTCTTAACTTTTAACTAATATTATAATTCTACCCACCTCCCCTTGTTCATTTAAAGTTATTAAAACTTATTAAAATTGTTCGATAGTTAGTTGTCCAGGCTATTTCTGGAAACTCAAAAATTGATAGGTGTTAAGAAATCAGTAACAAACTATTGGATTTCAGATGAAAATGATTTTAAATTTATACCTCAAATCCAATACCATCTATCTTGATGCAACATATATGAATTTTAAAGGTATTCTTTTAAATTTTAATGAACAAACTTCTGTTTCAATTTACTAATGCACAGTGGTTTAGTGCAAGACCATGACAATTTATTCTTCCTTCTCTTTTTTTGTTTTTCTTTTGGGGGATGGGGGTGATGGTGTTTGCACCTCCACAGAATTTTGATGCAAGATTGTAATCTTTTACATTTCTTTTTTCTATGTCTTTTTTCTTTTTTTGGGAGTAGGGTGTCACCACTTCCATCTGGTAGAATTATTAAGGGAGAAGTAAAGATGTTTAGGGAGGTGGATTAAGCTTTGTCATTCTGTTATGTAACATAAGGGATAATAAGTCTTCAACATCTGTACAAACATTACTGCGTTATTATGCTTCCGTGGCCTTCTAAGTTTCATGGAATCTTTCTTCTAGAAATCAGTTCAGATGATCAATCTTATGCCTGCATCCCGTTACGCCAAATCAGCATCCAAACCTATCATCCTATAGTTCAAACTAAAGTCAGCTACAATATGTGACTTGATAGTAAAAATTAAATACATAGCATCCATCAGAATGAGTATTATAAGTAACAAAAGGAAAATGTAGGCTACTTAAAAAGTGCCACTAAAGTGCATGGCATGTATCAGCCACTAAGAAGTACGATATCCATGTAAAAATGTGTAAATAAGAAACAAATAAGGGGAATAGCTAAGAAATAGACACAAACTCATGCATGGGCTTCGGCAAATCTAACGAGACAGAATAGATAAACCGTTTGAGACAAAACCAACCTGTGATTGAAATTGTTGCAAATATATAATCCAACTAATCAATGAAAGCTCATCTTCAATTCGCATCAGATACAAGCTCAATAACAATTTTGCAATTTAAGATCATCACGATACCACCCACTATATCTAAGAGAACAAAATAGCAATACCAGATAACATAACACTGTAAGTAACATCTCATTGTGCTAAAAAAACACATTGCAAAAGGCAAGATGACATAAGAGCCTTAGAGGGAAGAAACAATAATGAGGGGAGAAGGGGAGTGAATACAGACACTATTCCCATCCACAATAGCTCTCAGCAAACAACTTATCAAACACAAACAGAAATACAGTCACGATACTTTCGGTCTTGTAACTAAGCATATTCTAGGTCCTGCGTTTCTTACACCAATCTATGCTCTCATGTGTATATACAAAAGAGTGAGAAAAAAAACCCCATCTTAACAGTATGAACCTCAAAATCCTTTTGGTTATTTGATTTTAAGGAAACAAGAATTAGATGATAATAACTTTCCAATTTGATGGTATTAATGCATAATATCATTTTGTCTCCTTGAACCACACACTATCATCATCATTATCCTCACCCTTCAGGCTGTCAACACCTCCACTTCTACAATTTCTCACCTCACCACACACCATTACAAACATCACTACACAAAACGAAGATTCAAACTCCAAAACAGAGATTAAAACTCTAAAATGGGCAATCTCAACCTATCAGCTTTAGTTTTAGTCACAGATTTCCTACAACTAACGAAACTAATACAGCAATTTAAGAAAATAAAATAAATTTTGCACCAAAATTACTAACCTCGATAGTGATGAGACCTCAATAGTTATGAGAAGTGAAAATGTTATCTTCAAAGTTGAATCCGATAAATCCGATAAAGACTCTTTTTTTAATATAATTGATGCCTACTCTCAGATTTGCTGCAGTTCTAAGATAACTCTCAGATATACTGCAAAAAGAAAAACTAATTAAAACTATACTCTAACAAATTATAACCAAATAAAAGGTTAAATCATAGCTAAACAGATAAACGACAACTAAAATTGATAAGAACAAAAACAACTAAAATACACAAATAAACACACCTGCATGCAGCTTCATCTTTCGTGCTTTAATTTTTGGTGAAGCTATGGACTTTTGTTGTGGAAATCAGTTCAAGTTCGATAGACATCATGAAGCAGAGTTAAAGCATGAGGTGGCAAATATATCTCATTTTAAGTCGTGTCGTGGCAACAAAGTGAGAATCATGGTAGAGGGGGAAAAATGGTGAAGCACGAGGTGGCAGGGTGAGAGAAAGGCAGAAAGCCGAACCGTACGACGTCGTTTTGTATGCTCGGAAAGCAGGCAAAATGGCACCGTTTGTGTGAAAAAGAAAGAAGAGATCATTTCTTTTATATATAAGTAATAAGTTCATGGCTACAACTCATACGTGACTACACTAGTGAGATTTTTTTTTTTTTTTCAAATTCAAGACAAAGCCATAAAAGCAAGCTATCATCACATAAGCACCTAAACACCATTCACAAACAAAGATAGATCATGCAATTGAATGCCTAAACTCATCGTAACTGACACGTTATACTGCAGCCATGTTGGTCAAATAAAAAGAATTATTTCCTCAGCCCACAACTTATTTCAGCCACCAGTTATGAATTATAACCATATATACAAATTCCTCACATTTTATTATTATTATTTTTTTTTCGTTAGTTGTATTAATTCGCAAACGAACTTCTCATATATAATCATTATTATTATTAAAATTTCCACAGAGTCTCAGGCACATTTCAAAATAACATATCTAAGAGAACTCAATTCCGAAATCCACAGGCTCGCAGAGAAAAGAAAAGAAAAAGTCCTACTTACCTCTATGAGAAGATCCACAAAAAAAGCCTTAGAATTTCAATTCCAAAATGCCTACTCTCCGAATTTGCTCTTTCAGTTTGATATTTCTCTGTATTACGCCAGTTCAAAAGTTTGAAGTAAAAAAAAATGATATCAAATCTAAACTATTATCGCTCTATCTTAATCTACCGAACATGGGTATATAAAATGAATAATTGTAGCAAAAAAAAAAGCAGAATTGGGTTATACACTAGCTGAAGATGTTTTGTGGCTATCTAAACAAAAAACACTTGCAAAACAGTCACTTCGTACTAAACCCCCAAATTTTCCATTTCTGTTATTGCTTTTTGCAAAAGGGAATAGATAATCAAAACAAAATCAAAGGCACAGTGGAGAGAGAGAGAGATACCTAGAGAGGCACGGCGGTGGAGAAAGCACGGAGGCACGATGGTGGATCCTAATAGGTATTTTAGGGATTTTGGAGTAGGTGACAAGCAAAAGTGACTAGGGATGTCAATGGTACCCCGCCCCGCAGAGGCACCAGTGGGGTAGGGGCGGGGTTTTTTCTTTGTGCCCCGGTGTCGGGGCGGGGCGGGGTTTTTTCTTTGTGCCCCGGTGTCGGGGCGGGGCGGGGTCGGTGTTGGGTGACCCCGCCCCCCTCCTCCCCAGTATATATATAAATACACACACACACATATATATGTGTGTGTGTATGTATGTATATTATATGTTATGTTTAATAATTATGATTTGGAGTAAGTTGGATTTAATGTGTTATTGTTGTAAAATTATGTTGAATATTAAGTATTAGAGTTTGAATTTGATGTGTTAAGGTCTGGTGCATGATTTATGTTGTTTTTTGTTTATTTTTATCTAATTAAAAAGTTGGGATTTCATTTGATGAATAGGGGCTTAACAAGTAGGTGTTTCGTTCCGATGCTACAACCCCTTTGACTTTTGTTGACATGTGTTCCTTAGATAGGGGCATGGTGTAAAAAACACTGGTAGGAGTGGGGCTGGTAGTCGGGAGAAAACTCCGGTACAAGTATAAGGCCGGGGTAGGGGCAGGTGGAAAAATATCAGGTGTGGAGTACAGGTTTGTGAACCTCGCCCCTACCCCGCCCCATTGACATCACTAAAAGTGACTATGGAGGAAGAGATTTTTTAGGGATTTTAGGGCATGTGACATATATAGTTAAGTTTTTTTAAAAAAAATTATAATATTAACCCAAAAGTTTATTTAATTATAATTTTGGAAAATTATAAATATTTTGTATTTAAATGATTTACTTATTATATTTAAATAATTTACTTATTATTAATATTATCCGAATAGGTATTTTAGGTTAGCTATATATTTTTTTGAACTATAAAGTTATATTTTAAGAAACTAAATTAACAAAAAATACTTAATTTGAATTATAGTATAATTCTAATTAGGATAGTAAAAAATTACATTAGAATAGTTTGTAAAATAATTAATATTTGTTATTATAAATTTAATTAATTAAACCTGATAATAATAATAATAATAATAATAATAATAATAACACAATATGATATTATATACTACCATGATAGTATACATTACATAATATACAAATATATTATTATTAATATACTAATACAGAAATACTATAATTGATGCGATTATATTATATGTCACAATTAAAGTTAATTCAACTAATCATAGTTAAGTTAGACATTGAAAAGTTAATTTAGTTAATAAGATTGTGAATACAATTAAAAGTAAAAAAGTTTATAGTATATGTAATTAAGACCAATATAGTATAAATAAAACTTATCAGTACAGTTACCAATATAATTAAGACCAATATAGTTAAATACATTGATTTAAGTATACATAAAACCATCAATTGACTAGTAAATAGATGCTATGATTAAATTTATTCATTAATTAGATAAGACCAATTGACTTAAAAGAAAATAAACCAACTTAAATTTTAATAGACATATTCAATAATAAAATGTAGTTAGATTTGCTAGTATGTAGTATGTACAATACATAATATTGTAAATATAAATATAATTATATGTATATAAAGTAAATATGAGTTACACATAGGCCAAATGATAGCTTGCAAAATATTTGCATTTTTTAAAACTATGATTCCTATAAGTATTTATTTAATTTTTTTCAAAATTTAGCTACCGATTTTGAAATCGGTTGCAAAATTAGCAACCGACTCACATATGGTAGCTAATTTAAAAATAAGTACCAAAATTAGTGACCGACGAAAAATCGGTCGCTAAAATTAGTGACTGACTAAAAAATCGGTCACTAATTTAGAGACTGATTTGATGGGGTCGCAAAATTTAATGACAGAATGAGTATTCGGTAGCTAATTTTGCAACCGACTTAAACGTCAGTCGCTAAATTCCGTCGCAATCTATATTTTGCAACCGATTTTCCATCAGTGGCAAAATAACCAATTTTTGTTTGATATTTAGCGGCAGATTTTTTCATTTAGTGACCGCATTTCGGTCACTAATTTTCTGGACACAAATTTAGTGATGGATACCCTTCAGTAGCTAAATATCAGTCGCAAACATTAAATTTAGCGACCGATTTTCTTCGGTAGCTAAATTTTGGTCGCTATAGATTTGTTTTTTAGTAGTGATAGCTCAAAGCCTCAAACTATAACTCAAATAATTAAACAAATCCAAATTAACATAAACTTAAAACAAAACCATCAACACAACACAGCAACCAAAAGTTTTACATAACAAAGCTATTTACATTAGAAGACATAAAAAATCTAAGCTAACCCAAATTTAAACATAGTCATTCATCTAAATCAACATAAAAAACAATACGAGCAATAACACAAGCAAATACATAATTGGTCACTAAATAAATCAATCCACATATCAAAACTCATCAATCCATCCATATATCCAAACTCATTAATCATCCAGATATCCATAGTTATCAAACTCAAGGCTCCTCATCAATGCAACTTGGGCCTTTATCCTTAGGTATTGTAATAGACGTGACTCTAATTAAAGTTAGTCATATAACTAAAATTAATATAATTTGTATTATAAATTCTAACTATCGTTTTGTGGTTTCTTATATAATTCTAATTAATATGCATATAAAAAAATGTTGCCAATATAATTATAATTAACTAATAAGTAAAAAGTATATTGAGATATAAATATAAATTATATAATTCTTATTAGATAACTTCTATATAATAAAATATTTTACATAAATAAAAGTTAAAGATGAAATATTAGTTTAATGGCACTCCGCAAAAAGTGAAAATCTTAAAGAGCAAAAGGTTAAGGGTTTAAACCTTAGTACCACCAACAAAGTAACAATTTTGCTCTTTTTTGCCTTCAATATGTAAATACAACTATAATTAATTAATAAATGTGAAACATCTTAAGATATAAATATAAATTATAGAACACTATATATATATATATATATATATATATATATATATTGTTGCCCAGACAATAAATCCAAGAAGGGGGTGAGTTCGATTAATGGCACAAATAGCAACTAAAAACTCTTTTAATGTATTTCAAGTAATCACTCATAGAAGATATAGAGATAATAAATAATAGCACTTGAATGTAAAGAGTTTAAGGGATAAGAAGATCAAAAATAGCTATTTAAAGTGGCTCAAACTCTCGAGAGCCTAGTCCACTACCTAATGTCTCCCGGGTTTTGATAACTTTATTAGTGAATTGGTTTCTTGCTTAGTACATTGTAGAAGCATAGAGCAATGATCATAACCCTTGCTTCACCACAAGTGTTCTTCCAACACTTGAGGGTTTCAATCTCTTCAATCTTGATAGAATGCTCCTCACACTCTATTCTACCCCAAGAGCAAAGTACTCATCCAATGTAATAGTAGAATGTTTGATTACAAGACTCTTTGTGAGCAAGAATATAAGAGATATTTAAACCTTCTTATATTGTTCTAAGTAGATAAGCAATTTATGAGCTAAAGTAATTTGATCAATGAATGCTAATGATACGCAATCAATGAAGGATAACAATAAATGAGATAAACTTGCAAGAGAGAAAACTTTTAATGCATTTGGATCAAGTTGTGTTCTAAGTTGGGAGGTGAAAGATGTATTTATAATGCCAAAATTTCATTTTTCCAACGGTCATTTTTGAAAAACACACAAGGGGCTGCTAATTGACTAAGCCGATCAACCCTCTCAATCAGCTGGAACAACCAGTGAGCAATTTGTGCTAGCCAATCGACACTATCAGTTGACCATTCGCTTAATCGGCAGGGAAAAAAGACATTCTCTCTATGCTGGTTGATTGAGCCAATCGAGCTGTTGTCTCAGCCAGTAGTTGTAGAAAAAGCATGAAAAGCTAAACTTACTTTTTCAAAAAGTGACTTTTTCTACCTAAAACAACAGTAGCACATTTCTACAGAGTTTAATAACTCAAAAAAGACAACTTGCACCCATAATAGCTTATCTCATTAATATCCACCAACCCAAGAATGCTAAGCAATAAATGCTAAGTTTAAACTCTTACTCGAGATTTTTTCAGATTTTGGGTTTAAAAAAACTTGTGCATGTATAAGTATTGCCCTATAGGTTTACAATATGTACAAAAACACTCAGATACCTATAATGCAAAGCTATACACAAGATGAGTCCACTTTTACTACAAATTTTTAAAGATATGAGCATGTAAATACATATATACAACCACATATCTATATGTCACTTATCAATGCAATAGGTAGTATTAACACATACTTACTACTTTATATGACATAGATATGCATCAAAAACTCATTTTTTTGTAGGAAAAGTTATTCATGCAAATATACATTTACATATATTCACATATGGATAATGATATGATGCATTGAAAATAAGTATGATGCATGCAATTAGTTAAGGAGAAAAGATGATCTAGAATAGAAATCTAAGGATCATACACAAGACCAATGATCATGTATGCAATGCAAGATGTAATTGAGCTCATAATAGTACCCATGTACTAAGATCAATTTAACAAAACTTAGAGAGAAGAGAATACACTAATCTACAACCGAATCTTCATAGCTTTTCAATCTTCAATTGTGAACCATGCTTCAATCTCCAACTTGCTCAAATGCCTTCTTTTCTTAAGATATTCAAAATGCTCCATAGTGATAATTAATTATATCATATACAATTATTGCATCATTAAAATAATATTAATAACACTAGGTTCAACAATATTTATATATATACATATTAGTATTTAACCCCGTGCGATATATGGGGTGCGATGATTTTGCAATAACAAAGTGCATAAATGAAAAATTACAACAATCAAAATAAAAGATAAACATAATTGGACACAATAATTTTGTTCTATATTATTGTAGTTTTAATTTCACATACTTGAAAAAGAGTATTGTCACATATAATCCTGTAAAAACTTCCAAGACTATTTGTTATTTTATCAGAATTGAGATATTTAAACTATACCAATATCGACTTATGATATTTAGTAACTTATATAAAGTTTTATAACCCCAAAACTTGAATTTTTGACAAAAGAAAATGTGACAAAGCTTACCTGAGAAGATTGGGTGGTAATGGCTTGTTCCATACACGTCATTTTGAAATTGGACAAAGCTAATGTCAAATATCAAATTGAGTAAATAAAAGAAAAACCATGCATCAAGTAAAGAAAATTTTCAAATAAGCTTATATACATATATATATTTCTGTATCTATATGTTTCAAAAAACATTACTGGAGGCCATGTATATATTTCAATAGCTGAATTTGTGCTGGCGTGCTAATTTTGTGGGAAAAGCTATTCCAATTACCTTATTTAATCCACATTCAAATTTAGTAGAAGCCCAACAAGAAGCTTTTCAATACCTGTGCCATAGTTTTGGGGTCTAATAAACACCAATACTTACTAAAACATGAGGCTTACTTTTTCCTAATCTTCTACACATTGAAGATGGGGGTTTTCGAAAAACTCAATTTGTAGCTATTGTGATACAAGTTTTGGTAAAATATAGGTAGGTTGTGACATATCTAATAAAGACTTTTTGCTTGCAAGTGTGCAAAGGTGTACCATCATTGGATGATGAACAAGTTATTCACATCATGTCCTAACATCGTGGTTGTACACAGTTGATAAGTAGAGGTACTGCGTCTTAGCTTGATTTTGAGGAGCATCCTTGTCTCTTTCTCGAGTGTTCTAGATGATATATGTTTTTTGAGCTTGTAAGATAACATGAGTAGTTCGCACCTTCTCCACACTTCAATGAGAAAATATATGATGCGATAGCATCACTTGAGAAATGGGGGAAGATTTAGAACTACTTTACTATATTTTGGCAAATTGAATTAAGTTTGTACTAAAGTGCATTAGTACATGTAGTAATCCAACTAACGCTGGGCAAAATATTAATAGCAAGGAAGTTGACAAATGATTATATAATTGGTGAAATAGAATTTTCGCCTTTTTCATTATTTGACAACATAAATGACTAGCCTACTATTTTGAAGTACTAACGATGTATAGTTTGATTTATAAACAAACAAGAGTATAACTTATGTAATATACGAGCAAATGTATGTTCTTAATGTATTTATTTATTATTCATGACAATTTTTATATTTTAGGTGAGTATGAACAACAAATATATCTTTTAAAATTTCATTATTTGTTAGTTTTTATTACTAATCATGTGTTGAAGAATGTAATTTTATATAAGGGTTATAAAACAAAAAAGAAGGATATAGCTAATCTAAATGTATTACTTTTAAAGATTGTAGTTAAAAGAAATAAAATATATATTTTGAAATGTCCTATAATAAATATATAAAAAGTCATGTATTCTATTTAGAAAATGTTAGCTTAAACATGGTTTAAGTGATTGTTTTGATGATGCAAATTAATGTTATGATATGCTTGTTTGAATGAATTAATAATGCTTGCTAATAGTCTTTTCGAGAATGCCTTTAGTATATTAGTTTTAGCAAGATGTTGAAGTGCAAAATGAAGAATTTTTAAGCTTTTGGAGGACATCAAGATTGATTGTGTCTAAATTGCATCTTATGGCATGGAAGAAGTATTCAAGCGAAGATTATGGAAGAAAAAGAAAAAGGGAGTCACAAGGCGGAGACGAGATGACAGAAGGGGTACCGGTTATGCTCACTTGTTTTTAGCCTCGATTATGCTTGTTATAGCGATTGTTTGCATGATTTCCTCTATAACTTGATAAATTCTTTACTCTCAAAAATTGTTTATGAAAATCAAATGTGATTTAAGTTTTTTTTTTTAAAAATCTTTGACAAATCTTAAATTGATCTTTGAAAGCATGTCCTCGATCTTAAACGTTGTTTTTCAAGTTCTTCTTGAAGTTTTCTTATTTTGTTTAAATGATTTAAACCTTCAAAGAAGTGTTAGAAACTTATGCAAAGCAAAAAGGGTTTTTTTTTTTTTAATGAAAACTAGTAGCTAGAAAATACTTTTGGAACTGTCGGTTGCGCTTATGGCCGATCGACAATTCCAGTGAGGAATGAAAATACTACCGGTCACTCATTTCGATCAACCGAACCATTGATCGGCAGCTACATAGATTTTTTTTTTTTGACCGTTGGCAGTACATTTCTTAGTCCTACAAATACCCCCTTCATCCCCAATTCAGAAATAACCCTAGGTTTTGAATTTCAAATATTTCCTAAGCTATTATTCATCTTTTCAAACATTTTTTGCTTGGGAAATAATTTTTTGAAGCTATAAATTTGTATTAATCTTGAGGAAAATTTGAGCCTTTCATTTTCATATCTAGATATTTAGAAGTTATAGTGATTTAGCTTGAAGAAACTTTCCTTTTGTTGTTGATACATACACATCAAAGCTTAATTGTCTAGGAAAGATTGTAAAGCTCTTTGGGTGTAGGGAAATCCTTAGCAAAAAGAGGTTTTTCCTTGGGTTCTTTGGAGTATAATCCAAAGAGGTGTAAAGAGTTGGTTTGATTCAAGTCCTAAGAGGAGAATCCTTAGGCAGTGGACGTAGGCATTATCGAACCACCTAAAAACGGTGTTGTCTCTCTCTCTCTCTGTCTCTCTCTCTCTCTCTCTTCTTGATTTCTAGCTATTCACTATTGCACTCAACATGTTTGATGAAATGCCTAAACTAATGTGCTTGTTGTTTTTATGCTAAAAATTTGATTATTTTGCTTGATTATTTTTGTATCTCTCTAAGGAACATCATATATGTGCTTTCAATTGATTTGGTTTGTATTTTGTGAAATTGATTTTAATTTACAAAATAATCCTCTATAACTAAATTCACCCCCCTCCCTTTTTAATTATATTGCCACCTATATTTGGTATCTACAGCTAGGGTTCTACATAAGTTTAACCATTAGTAGAATATATTATGGGAAATAACATTGATCTCTCACCCATTGATGGATTGTCCATTAATAAGACCCCCGTATTTGATGGTACCAATTATGCATTTTGGAAGTTGAGAATGAAATTGTTTATTCAATCGCATGACTACAAGGCATGGAGGGTTGTTGTGAATGGACCTCAAGTACCTAAGGAAATGGAGGGTGATAGAATGGTTCCTAAGCTGGAAAATGAATGGGATGACCGTGATATGATGCTTGAACAAATTAATGCTAAAGCTTTGTATATCTTGTTTCCCGGGTTGAACACCACCGAGTTTGATAGGGTTATGGGATACACACTGGCTAAGAAAGTTTGGGACCAACTTGAAGTGACCTATGAAGTGACTAGTCAAGTTAAAGAGTCTAGAATTAACATACTTGTTTAAAGATACGAAGCTTTTATGATGAAATAGCGTGAAATTATTGAACAAATGTTTGCTAGATTTCTTGAAATTCCTAAAGGCCTCAAGGCACTTAGAATGGAATACTATAATGTAGATATAGTGAGAAAAGTGCTAAGGAGCCTACCATCATCTTGGTAAGCAAAAGCAATGGTAGTGCAAAAATCCAAGGATTTCAACACCTATCAATTGAATGAATTGATTGGGTCACTCATAACCTATGAACTTGAGAGGAAAGCTCATGAAATAAAGGATAGAAGAATGAAGAAATCCATGGCTTTTGTGGCATCCAAACAAGATTCAAGTGATGACGATGATGGTAGTGATGATGACTTGGATGAGGAGATGACACTTCTTGCTAGAAACATTAAGAAGTTTATGAAGTACAAGAAATGAAGAAAAGACACTACATCAAACAATTTCAAGAAGAAGGGCAAGGAGTTCAAAAAGCCAAGGTAAGGAAAGAACCAGGAGCTTAAATGCTTCAATTGCAATAAGTCCGAGCACATTAAAGCCAATTGCCCCAAACTTTCAAAAGCAAAAGATGGCAAAGGCAATGGCAATGCACTGAAAGCAACTTGGGATGACACCGATAGCGAAGAAAAATCAGAGAAAGAGCATGAGGTTGCAAACTTTGTTTGTCTTATGGCAAATGAAAATGAGGTAAAATCTATCCCTTATAATTCTAGTACTTCTTTTTCATGTGATGAAAGTGATGAGTATATCTTGGAGGAATTGCAAGAAGCTTTTGGAAAATTGCATAATGATTTTCTACTTGCTTTGAACAAAAAACAAATGCTTGCAAAAGAAGTTAAAATTTGCATTAAATGAGAAAGTGTTAGCTAAATATTCTTTATTGATTTTGATGATGAAAATATGTATATGCATTATTTGATTAAACAGCTTCTTGTGAAATGAGATATTATATGAAGCTTGGAAAATATGAAGATGTGCATAAAGGATCATTTGAAGAAGAGAAAAGATAAAAAGGCATAAGGAGGAGAAGAGAAGACATAAGGGGTACCGGATTTATTTTTTTCTTCTTGCGCTTCTTGTGAAATGCCCATATACTGTATAGACTTGGCTCAAAACATTCTTCCTTATCATTGCAAAATTTTTCTCAAGTCTTGCACTTTTAAAATATGCACAAAAGTATTTGAATACACACATTGAGACAAAATGAGTTTTTGGGGTGTTTTCATTCACAACATGCGTTTACATATTTATTCAAAATTACTTGGAGTTGTGAAAATACACTTGAGCTTGTTTTTCTAAAAAAATCTGGCTTTACTTCACATTCTGGAGTGGCCGGACCCCCAAGCCGGTCGACCGGCTGACCTGGGTGGTAGCCCGGCCTAATCAGAAAGTGAAAGAAAAAGCCGGACCCCCTAGCCGGTCGACCGGCTAAGGCGTCCGGCCTAGTCAGAGAATGAGAAAGGCAAGCCGGACGACCAAGCCGGTCGATCGGCTGAACGGGGGCTGTAATAAATGCACTAGCCGTTTCTTACCGTTCTGGTCGAGATTTTCAATCTTCCTTCACCTACCAAATCCCTAACCCTCAAATCTCTATAAATACACATTCAAATACAAGTTCTAATCAATAAATTGAAGTGTGCAAAAGCTTTTATCATCATTCAATACTTCTTGAGCCATTCTTGCAATATATTGAGCTTTCAAGAGCTTATTATTTTCTCTTCTTGAGGAAATTTTCAGATCCAATCTCTTTTCATTCTTGAGTATTCACACTTTGAGAGCTTTATTC
This sequence comes from Cordia subcordata, assembly GCA_028554755.1. Lineage (NCBI taxonomy): Eukaryota > Viridiplantae > Streptophyta > Magnoliopsida > Boraginales > Cordiaceae > Cordia > Cordia subcordata. The sequence goes on along the minus strand of JAPTOF010000010.1, from coordinate 7,605,202 downwards.
ATTGTGAGATATATCCATTGTAGCTTATAAAAGTGTGAGGAAATCCTATAGAGAAAGTCTCTTGGGTTCTTTGAAGTGAGACTTCAAAGAGGTTGTAAAAATCTTGGTTTGTGCTTCACCAAGTTTTGAAGAAGCATTTTAGTGGAGATCCTTGAAGTCCTAAGGGGAGATTCCTTGGGCGGTGGACGTAGGCTTGGCCGAACCATCTAAAAATCGTTTGTCTCTCTTTTCCTTGCTTTTAATTTCATTCTTGTTACCTTGCTTATATAGTGTTTGATATATTGCTTGTTAGAGTTGTAAATTTTCTGTAAATTTTAAAAACGAAAATTAGTATTAATATCTTAATTCACTCCCCCCTCTTAAGATATTTGCACCCACAATTGGTACCAGAGCTAGGGTTCTACATCATAGTTTAACAACTAGTAGAATTTATTGCAAATATGGAGGGAATTTCTATTAAACAAGCACCCCCTTTTGATGGAACTAATTATGCATTTTGGAAAATGAGAATGAAAGTGTTTATACAATCACATGATTATAAAGCTTGGAAAATCATAGAAAATGGGCCTACCTTACCTACAAAATTAGAAGGCAATAGGAGAATACCTAAACCTGAAAGTGAATGGAATGATAAAGATATAAAATTATTTGAGTTAAATCAAAAGGCTTTACATTATTTATTTAATGCTATGAATGCCACTGAATTTGCTAGAGTAATGGGTTGTACTTCAGCTAAAGAGCTTTGGGATCAATTAAAATTAACTTATGAAGGAACAAGCCAAGTAAAAGAATCTAGGATTGCTATGCTTGTACATAAATATGAATTATTCAAAATGCTTCCAAATGAAAATGTTGAACAAATGTTTTCTAGATTTGTTGAAATTACTAATGGTTTGAAAGCTCTTGGTAAAGATTATTCTAATGTAGAGAAAGTAAGGAAAGTACTAAGGAGCTTGCCATTATCATGGCAACCAAAAGTCATAGCAATAAAGGAAGCAAAGGACTTGAACACATTGGAGCTCAATGAGCTCATTGGGTCACTCATGACTCATGAGCTAGAGATAAAAGATCATGAAGAAGAAGAAAGGAAAACAAAGAAGTCCATTGCTCTAGTTGCATCAAGATTTTCATCAAGTGACGATGAAGAAGAAGATGAGGACCTGGAAGATGAGGAGATTGCACTTCTTGCCCGAAATTTCAAAAAATTTATGAAATTTAGAAAGATGAGAAAGGGGCCTCTTCAAGCAACTCAAATTGGAAGAAGAAAGGAAAAGATGGTAAAGAGCTCAAAAAGATGAAAGATGCAAAGGATGAAATAAAGTGCTTCAATTGCAACAAGCCAGGACATATAAAAGCAAATTGTCCTAGGCTTTCAAAGAAGAAGGAAGGAAAAGCGCTCAAAGCTACATGGGACTTCTCCGAAACCGAAGAAGATGAGGAAGAGCATCATGAGGTAGCAAATTTTTGCCTCATGGCCAATGAGGATGAGGTACTATCTTCACCATCTTTATCTATTTACTATTCATCTAGTGAAGAGGAGGAAGATAAATATAGTTTTGAGGAACTAAAAGATGCGTTTGCTAAATTACATGATGACCTATTCTTAGCTTTGGCTAAAAACAAGTAAATGCATAAGAGTTTGAAACTTGTTCAAAATGAAAAAGAAATTTTTGAAAAGAAAAATGTTTCTCTTATTGAAAAAATAGATATCTTAGAAAAAGAAAATGATTCATATGCTGAAGATTTTGTAAAGATTGAAAAAGAAGTCAAAGATTTAAAGAAGAAAAATGAGGATTTGAATAAAATTGTTCAAAAATTTACAAATGGGAAAGAAAACTTTGAAAAACTTCTTGGAAGTCAAAAAATGTCTTTTGATAAAAGTGGTATTGGATATAAACCTAATATTAATCAAAAGTATTTCAAAACCTATTTTGTCAAAGCTTCTACTTCTTCATCCCTCTCTTCACCAAAGACAAATGTTATTTGTACTTATTGTGAAAAGAAAGGACATGTATCCACTCATTGTTATTACAAGAAAATTCATGATAGAGGATCACATGTTCCATATTGGCAAAGACCAAAATGGGTTGTGAAAAACAAAAATTAAACTAACGCCAAGGACCCAAGGTGTTGGGGACCCCAAAAATAAAGAATTGCGTTTGAATTTCATGTGTGTAGGTATGCAATTCAAGCAAAATAAGATGGATCTTGGACAGTGGTTGTTCCAAGCACATGACGGGGAACTCTTCACTTTTTTACAAACTAAAAAGGATAAAAGGAGGAGATGTCACCTTTGGGGACAATAGCAAAGGGAAAATTATTGGAAAAGGAAGCATTGGTAATGAAAATTCTCTTGCTATACATAATGTCCTACTTGTAGAAGGTCTAAAATTTAATCTACTTAGCATTAGTCAATTATGTGACAAAGGTCATAAAGTCATTTTTCAATCCTCTAAGTATCTTGTCTATGAATGTGGAAATGAAAATGTATTATTTATAGCCAAGAGAAATGAAAATGTTTACATTGTTGAAATTGATCAACTTATATGTCAACATGTTAAATGTCTATCTGTTGTGCATGATAATACTTGGTTATGGCATAGAAGACTAGGACATGCTAGCATGAGCTTATTGAATGATTTATCAAAGCATGATCTAGTTAGAGACCTTCCAAAATTAAAATTTGAAAAAAATAAAATTTGTGATGCTTGCTGATGAGTTGTGATTTGGTGTGTGTTTGCATCGCCATTTACTTATACTTTAGAGGTGTTGAATACTTATAATGATGCATTAGTGTAGTACTTTTGATAGGAATAGGCTTAAGTGTGAATAAATGTGCATATTGAGTTTAAGAGATAAAATGCTACACTAATAGCTTATTTTCAATGATTCAGGTGATTTTGGGTTAAGATAAAGATTGAACAATGAAAGGTGATGAAGATAGGACATGCACGGGTCTAAGGGAGAAGACTAAAGGCCGAAATGACGAAAAATTGGATGAAGGAAGTCAGCCGGACGCTAAGGAAGAATAGCCAGTCGACCGGCCACTCCAAAGAGCTTCGTCGAAAAGCCAGACGACCCCCCTTCAAGAGCCGGTCGACCGGCTAGGTCGACCGGCCACTCCAGAGAGCCCTTGAAGAAAGCCGGTCGAGTACTCCAGGTCGACCGGCTATGCGCGAATCTATAAATAAAGCCCGATGTGGAGCAGAAAAGGGAGGAGTTTTTACACACACTTCACACCTATTCTCACACACATTTAACCCTATTCCCTAGCCGCCTCACACACCCTTTTCACATACTTTTCACGAAGAACCAAGTTTCGTTGGAGGATTCAAACGCTTTGGAATCGAGATTGTTTACAAGCTGTGTTCTAAAATTGCTAGGATGAAAGGGGAGTTTCGTTATATCTCTTTCATTCTATTTTCTATTATGTCTGAGTAGGCTTGTATAGGGTGATAAAACTTATGTAATGGGTTAATTTTATACTCTTATGATATGGGATATGATGGCTGAATATATATATATATATATATATATGTTTTGATTTGTTTTGTTTAATTGGGTGTTCTTTCATTCATGTCTATGTATTTGATAAAATATCTAGATGAGTACATATATATTAATTGAAGTTTGTTTGTTACTAAACACATCTAATCCATGCTGTACTCATGTCTATGTGTTTATACATGGATGTTATGAAGTGGGTAGTGCTTTTGTTCATGTCTATATGCGTATTTGCATGCTTAGTAACAAGCATAATTTCAATATCACATGTGTATGAATGTTAGTCAAATCCTGCTGTAGTGATCTTAGAATGACGGAGTATAATTTAGGGCTAATCTAGGTCGAGTTTCCTTTGGCTTTAAATCCAGCCAATAGGTTTCAGGATAGATTTAGTCGACCTTAGCAACACTAGGTCTTGGCTTTAAACCCAGCCAACGGTTTAGGTACTAGGGTAGGTTCATTCTAAGCCACCTAGGAAGTTAGTTAGTCCCTCTTGAGGCCCTAGGTCATAAGGACCACGCCGTAGCTCTAGGAGACGTCGCCTAGGGACGGACCCGCACCGAGTCCTAGGGGGAAATCAGGACACTAACTAACAACCTAGTTAAGACCACTTTTGATAGTTAGCCATCATCCCTTAATCCCATAGCATTTGAGTATGGAGTTACCCATTCATAAGTCCAAGTCACCCTAATCCCTTTCCAATTGTTAGTTTCTTCTTAATCAACCTGCGTCCCTTTTTGTTTTTATTCATAGTTTAGTTTTCTTTCATTTACTTAGAGCTCCCGACAATCCAAACCTTCACAAGAAAAAGTAGACTTAGTTTAGATCTTTCTTTTTAGTTTTTTTTTTTTAGGACACCAAGCATAGGATACATTCACGATATTCACGCCTCCCTGTGGTTCGACACCCGCACTCGTAAACACTGTATTGCACGATCCGTACGCTTACGGGTCTTTTAAAACTTGCACTCGTAAGAAGACATCACTTGCCAACTAGGAAAACAACATAAAACATCCTTCAAATCCCTAAATAAAGTTTCAACAAATAGAGCATTACAACTACTACATATGGATTTGTTTGGACCCATTGATGTAGCAAGCTTAGAAGAATCTAGGTATGCATTTGTTGTAGTCGATGATTACACTAGATTTACATGGGTCATGTTTCTTGCACATAAAAATGATGCCTTTAATGAATTTGCAAGATTGTGTAGAAAAGTGCAAAATGAGAAAGGCTATTTTATAACTTGCATCCGTAGTGATAATGGCACCGAATATGTGAATACCCATTTTATGAACTATTGTGATGAACATGGCATTGAGCATAACCTTTCGGCCCCTCGTACTCCTCAACAAAATGGGGTAGTAGAGAGGAAGAATCGTACATTACAAGAAATGGCAAGGACTATGCTAAAAGAACACAACTTGCCAACATATCTTTGGAGTGAAGCCATAAATACAGCATGCTATGTGCAAAATAGAGTATTGATTAGACCTATTTTAAACAATACTCCATATGAACTATGGTATGGCAAAAAACCTAAAGTATCATACTTCAAAGTATTTGGTTGTAAATGTTTTATTCTAAACACTAAGGATCACTTAAGAAAGTTTGATTCTAAATCCGATGAAGGAATATTCTTAGGTTATTCCACAAAGAGCAAAGCATATAGGGTATATAATAAGAGAACTCTTGTTGTAGAAGAATCAATACATGTTACATTTGATGAAACTAACCCATTTGAGCCGAGAAAGGAAATTGATGATGTAGGTTATCTTTTGGAAAAGACAACACTTGAAGATCCAACTCCAAAAGACAAAGAAACGAAGCAAGAAGAAGAACTTAAAGAAAGGAGATCTCAAGAAAATGAGGAAATCAAACCTTGCTCAACCAAAGATGATGAAACAAAAGAACCTCATGAAGATCTACCAAAGAGTTGGAAGTTTGTGAGAAACCATCCTCAAGATCTTATACTCGGTAATCCAAATGAAGGTGTAAGAACTAGGCGTAATATTAGCACTTTTTTTTAGCATCATGCATTTATTTCACATATTGAACCCAAAAATGTAAAAGAAGCTTTACTAGATGATAATTGGATAATAGCAATGCAAGAAGAACTCAATCAATTTGAAAGAAATAAAGTTTGGAAGCTAGTTGAAAGACCCAAAGATAGACCGGTAATTGGAACCAAATGGGTATTTAGAAACAAACTAGATGAAGCTGGAATAGTGACTAGGAATAAGGCTAGACTAGTTGCACAAGGATACAATCAGGAAGAAGGAATTGATTATGATGAAACTTATGCTCCTGTAGCTAGACTTTAATCCATTCGTATGTTACTTGCATTTGCATGTCACATGGACTTTAAACTTTATCAAATGGATGTAAAAAGTCCATTTTTAAATGGATTTATTGAAGAAGAAGTTTATGTTGAACAACCCCCTGGTTTTGAAGATTCATGTTTTCCTAATCATGTTTTTAAACTAGAAAAGGCTTTGTATGACTTAAAGCAAGCTCCTAGAGCTTGGTATGAAAGACTTAGTGGATTTTTGGTTGAAAACAATTTCGAAAGAGAAAAACTTGATTCAACCATGTTTATCAAAAGAAAAGACAATGACATTTTACTTGTCCAAATCTATGTAGATGATATAATTTTTGGTGCTACTAATGTTTCCTTGTGTGAGAATTTTTCAAAGTGCATGCATAAGGAGTTCGTGATGAGCATGATGAGAGAATTAACCTTCTTTTTCGGACTTCAAATTAGACAAGCAAAAGAGGGGATCTTCATAAATCAAGCCAAATACACCAATGAAATCATTAAGAAATTTGGACTTGAAGATGCAAAGGAGATTGGAACTCCCATGAGTCCCTCAACTAAGCTAGATAAAGATGAGAAAGGTAAATCAGTAGACGAGAAGAAATATAGAGGTATGATCGGTAGCCTATTATATTTAACTGCCTCTAGACCTGATATCATGTTCTCAGTATGCTTATGTGCTAGATTTCAATCCAATCCTAAGGAAATTCACTTAATAGCTGTAAAAAGAATAATAAGATATCTTAAGGGAACAATTAATTTAGGACTTTGGTATGCTAAAAGAACTTCGTTTGATCTATGTGGGTTTTCTGATGCTGACTATGCTGGCTGCAAAATAGATCGCAAAAGCACTAGTGGAACATGCCAATTTCTAGGACATTCCTTAGTATCTTGGTCTTGTAGGAAACAAAATAGTGTTGCAATTTCTACCACTGAAACTGAATATATTGCAGTAGGTAGTTGTGTGGCACAAATATTGTGGATGAAACAAAATTTACTTGATTATGGATTGAAGTATGATCATATTCCTATATATTGTGATAATACTAGTGCAATTAATCTTACTAAGAACCCAAATCAACATTCAAGAACTAAGCATATTGAGATTAGACATCATTTCATTAGAGACCATGTACAAAAAGGAGATATAATTCTTGAATTTGTTGATACTTTACATCAAGTTGCTGATATTTTTACCAAACCTTTGCATGAGGATCAATTTTGCAAGATTAGGAGAGAAATTGGAATGATAAAATGTGGCTAAATGGGATATATATGTATTTCTGTGGCTTAGGTATGAAAAATAAGACATTTGTGAACTTTCTGACCCAGCCGGTCGACCAATCCGGTCGACCGACTAAGGCCTTAGGCGTCCGGCTAAGCAGAATTTTTAAGATGCTCTCTGATCCAGCCGGTCGACCCTTGCGATCAGCCGGTCGACCGACTGAACGCGGTAAGGGTCAAAAAATAGGGGTTTTCACCCCAATTTCATCACATACTCTCAAATTCTTTTTAACCCTAACCCAAATATCACTCAATCCCATCTCAAATCTTCAACATTTCGCCGATTTGTTTCAAATTTCTTCCCAAAATTGGTTTACCCACTTCAAAAAACATAGTTTTTACCGATTATTTTCACTAGAACAACGCAAAATCATGGTGAATCTAAGAGGGAAGAGTCAAGCGCGTGGGAGAAAAGGGAAAAGAGCAAGAACTCAATCTCCACCACCACCACCACCACCTCCGGCATCCAAGATTCACGGGAAACAATCTATTATATACGGTAAATATGTCGTGGACTCTGATTTTGCTGGTACAGATATTTTGCTATTATTTGATAGATGGTTTGCCTTTTTACACTTGCATTGTGATGTGCAAGATAAACTAGTAGGTTGAATTTTATGAAAATCTTGAGATAAGTTGTAGAAGTCCAAGATTAGAATTAGCCTTAACGGTTTGTGGAGTAAAGTTTGTGATTAACGAGGCTATTTTGCATAATATATTTCATATACCGGTTGAAGGGGAAGGACATTATAATAGTCAAGGGTGGCCTGAAGGAATTAGGGGAACCGCCATCCCGGGAGAAGTTATAAAATTTATGTGGGAGAATGTAGGACCTAGAGATCCGGATTTGATTCTTCCATTGTTAAGAGATGTTGATATTAACACTAGGCTTGCTCTTAAGATTATGAGTGAAATAATTCTTTCTAGGAATATAAATGATGGAAAATTTTCAGTTATGGATGCATATATTCTTTACAGCCTTAGGCAGAGAAAGGAGATAGCCTTGCCTTTCCTTATACTTCAACATATGTTGCACATTAGTGGAAAGGATGGAGGGAAAACAACTACTCCGGGGTATGGTATGGCTTTAACGTATATCTTCTCACATTTCAACATATCCTCAAATGCTCCATATAAGATATTCGCTTGGAATTTCGATACGTTATATATGAACTTTATGGGCATTTATTGGTATAATATGGAGCCAATAAACAGAGAGACATTCAAAGGTTTGCCCCAAAGTACTCAAGCTGCCATTAGATATAGGACTAAGAAGGGCACTACTTTCACCAACCCAGTGTTTGGTACTATAGCAGAAAACCTTGATGACATGGTTGGTGGGGTAGATATAAACTTTGGAGAAGATGAAGGGCCAGAATTTGAGGGAAATCCTAACATAGGCATACCTGGAACAATAGCTATGGTTGTTAGTTCCTCTGAAGAAGAGGAAAACACTGAGGAAGCCACTCTTAGGCGAGTATTAAGAGAATCTAAGGAGCAAGAGCACATTAATGAGATACGCCAATGAGAAATCCGTCAGGGTGCTGGTTCTAGTTCAATGGGACAGCAGGAAGACCCTTCTATGATGGCTCAGATTCTATCCCAGCTCCAGGCCTTAAACACGGGTATGAGTGAAATGAGGACAACTATGACAAGCCAATGGGATGAACTCACCATTTGGAGACAACACATTGATTCTGAAATAGCAGCTATGAAGACAGACATGAGAAATTACTTCAAGGATCACCATGATGACGCGCCTTGATTTTCATCTTCTTCACTTAAAAACAATTTTCAGTTTAGTTGATTTCTAGTTTAGTTGACTATCAAATTAACTTTTCATACATTTCTTTCCTGACTTTATGTTGATTTTGATGATGCCAAAGGGGGAGAAAGTATGATTTGATGAAGTATGATTTGATGAATGTGATGATAATATTTATTGATGGATGTGATGATATATTGTGATATGTGATTTATGCATTTTTTTTGTGATATAGAACATCTATGCTTTGGGTGATATATACCTATGTTTTGCAAATTTAATAATCAAAGCACTTGTTAGAAGAATGCATATATTAAGGGGGAGTATTTTTTCAAATCTTAAAAATATTTGTCATCATCAAAAAGGGGGAGATTGTTAGCTAAATATTCTTTATTGATTTTGATGATGAAAATATGTATATGCATTATTTGATTAAACAGCTTCTTGTGAAATGAGATATTATATGAAGCTTGGAAAATATGAAGATGTGCATAAAGGATCATTTGAAGAAGAGAAAAGATAAGAAGGCATAAGGAGGAGAAGAGAAGACATAAGGGGTACCGGATTTATTTTTTTCTTCTTGCTCTTCTTGTGAAATGCCCATATACTGTATAGACTTGGCTCAAAACATTCTTCCTTATCATTGCAAAATTTTTCTCAAGTCTTGCACTTTTAAAATATTGACAAAAGTATTTGAATACACACATTGAGACAAAATGAGTTTTTGGGGTGTTTTCATTCACAACATGCGTTTACATATTTATTCAAAAAAACTTGGAATTGTGAAAATACACTTGAGCTTGTTTTTCTAAAAAAAATCTGGCTTTACTTCACATTCTGGAGTGGCCGGACCCCCAAGCCGGTCGACCGGCTGACCTGGGTGGTAGCCCGGCCTAATCAGAAAGTGAAAGAAAAAGCCGGACCCCCTAGCCGGTCGACCGGCTAAGGCGTCCGGCCTAGTCAGAGAATGAGAAGGGCAAGCCGGACAACCAAGCCGGTCGACCGGCTGAACGGGGGCTGTAATAAATGCACTAGCTGTTTCTTACCGTTCTGGCCGAGATTTTCAATCTTCTTTCACCTACCAAATCCCTAACCCTCAAATCTCTATAAATACACATTCAAATACAAGTTCTAATCAATAAATTGAAGTATGCAAAAGCTTTTATCATCATTCAATACTTCTTGAGCCATTCTTGCAATATATTGAGCTTTCAAGAGCTTATTATTTTCTCTTCTTGAGGAAATTTTCAAGTCCAATCTCTTTTCATTCTTGAGTATTCACACTTTGAGAGCTTTATTCATTATGAGATATATCCATTGTAGCTTGTAAAAGTGTGAGGAAATCCTATAGAGAAAGTCTCTTGGGTTCTTTGAAGTGAGACTTCAAAGAGGTTGTAAAAATCTTGGTTTGTGTTTCACCAAGTTTTGAAGAAGCATTTTAGTGGAGATCCTTGAAGTCCTAAGGGGAGATTCCTTGGGCGGTGGACGTAGGCTTGGCCGAACCACCTAAAAATCGTTTGTCTCTCTTCTCCTTGCTTTTAATTTTATTCTTATTACCTTGCTTATATAGTGTTTGATATATTGCTTATTAGAGGTGTAAATTTTCTGTAAATTTTAAAAACGAAAATTAGTATTAATATCTTAATTCACCCCCCCCCTAAGATATTTGCACCCACAGAAAGAAACTTTAGAAAAAGAGAATGCATCTCTTGTTAAGAAAATTGAGACTTTGGAAAAGGAAAATGACTCCTTTGCCGAAGATTTTGTGAAGTTTGAAAAAGAAGAATGAGGATTTGAATGACATAATTCAAAAGTTTACAAATGGAAGGGAAAACTTTGAAAAACTTCTTGGATCTCAAAAGATGGCATTTGAAAGAAGTGGAGTTGGTTTTAAGCCTACTTTCAAACAAAAATACTTGAAAACCTACTTTGTGAAAGCATCCACATCTACTACTCCTTTGAAATCCTTCATTGGTTGCAATTATTATGAAAAACATGGCATATTTCCACTCATTGTTATTACAAGAGACTTTGTGATAAGGGCACTCTTGTCCCTCATTCGTAACAACCCAAATGGGTTGTGAAAGTCAAACATTAAAAGACTTTATGTCAAGGACCCAAAGGATTTGGGGACCCACAAACAAGGCAGTTTGTACTTATTTTGCTATTTGTAGGTATGCCATGTGAGCAAACATAGCAAGAAGACATGGATTCTAGATAGTGGGTGCTCCAAACACATGACGGGTAATCCCTTATTGTTCTATGACTTTAAAAATGTCAAAGGAGGAGATTTTACCTTTGGGGACAATAGCAAAGGAAGAATAATTGACAAGGGAAGCATTGGTAATAAAAATTCTATTGCTATTCACAATGTCTGGCTTGTTAAAGGGCTTAAGTTCAATTTACTTAGCATTAGTCAATTATGTGACAAAGGGCATAAAGTTGTGTTTAAATCCACTAGTTGCATTATTTATGATTGTCATAACAATAATGTGTTGTTCATTGCAAATAGAAATGACAATGTGTACACAGTAGAGATTGATTGACTTAAGAATCAAAGTGTTACTTGCTTGTCCGTTATGCATGAAAATTCTTGGGTATGGCATAGAAGGCTAAGACACGTGAGCATGAGCATTTTTAAAAAAAATATCAAAAAATAATCTTGTTAAAGATTTTCCAAAACTCAAGTTTCATAAAGACAAAGTTTGCGATGCATGCCAATTAGGAAAACAACACAACTTCTTTCAAATACATCAACAAGGTTTCAACTACTACGGCATTACAATTGTTGCACATGGATTTGTTTGGACCAATTGATATGGTTAGCCTAAGAGGTTCTAAGTGCACTTTTGTGCTTGTAGATGATTATACTAGATTCACTTGGGTCATGTTCCTTGCACGCAAAAATGAAGCCTTCAATGAATTTGCTAGATTGTGTAGAAAAGTGCAAAATGAGAAAGGCTATTTTATAACTTACATGTGTAGTGATAATGGCACGAAATATGTAAACGCTTCTTTTATGCATTTTTGTGATGAGCATGACATTGAGCATAACTTTTTGGCCCCTTGTACTCACCAACAAAATGGGGTAGTAGAGAGAAAGAATCGTACTTTATAAAAAATGGCAAGGACCATGCTCAAAAAACAGAACTTGCCAACATACTTTTGAAGCAAAGCCGTTAACACGGCATGTTATGTGCAAAATCGTGTGCTTATTAGACCCATTTTGAACAAAACTCCTTATGAACTTTGGCATGACAAAACTCCTAAAATCTCTTATTTCAAAGTCTTTGGTTGCAGATGTTTTATATTGAATACAAAGGACCATTTGAGAAAATTTGATACAAAATCCGATGAGGGTATCTTTTTGGGTTATTCCATAAAGAGTAAGGCATATAGAGTTTATAATAAGAGAACTCTTGTTGTGGAAGAGTCAATATATGTTACATTTGATGAGTCTAATTCATTTGAGCTGAGAAAGGATATTGATGATATAGGTTAGCTCTTGGAAAGGACAACACTTGAAGATCAACCATTTACAAGCAAAGAGATTCCTACTAAGCAAGATGATGTACATCAAGGAGAGGAATCACGTGACAAAGTGAATGAAGAACAAATTCCAAATCAAGAGAAGTTTTATATTATAAACTTAGAAGAAGCAACAAGGAAACACAAGGTACCTTCTCTCTTTCTCTTTCCATTCGTTTCCCTTCTTCTTTCTTTTTACAAGCTTTCTCCCTCATATCATATCAAGACATAAACGTCAACAAGTGAATTCTAACACCAAACAGTGCCAACAAGTTGATGGAGGAACACATTAATTTCATGTGTTCTGAAGCAAGTGCATATCGCTGGTAAGCGAAGAAAATAAATGCAGACATTGAGGTCAATAGAATTGTAGAGAAATCCCAAGTAATATCTATATGAGACTACCAATAAAAAGGTGTATTCTTCAAGGGAAGTTCTAAAGGTGTAACATCCTATTCTAAATACGAACACCTAGTATAACGGATCGAGTATGAAAAACAAATTTGAATGTAACCTTTGTCTTCCATTTAGTGTGGATATTCGCTGAATGTACGTAACTGAAAATTTGGAGATTTATAGGGAGCTTGTCAATCAAAGGTCTCTAGGGTGTGCAATTCGGTTGGCATGGCATAGCAAAGTAGATTGTTTCTGCAATAACTGTTTCGTTTGACCTTCAAAACAGCTGAAACTTTGATAAAAGCTCAAATACAGCTTTTCTTTTAGAAGCCAAAACTTTTGACTTCTCAAAAAAGTACTTTTTTCAGAAGTTGTTTAGAAAATACTTTTAAAAAAAAGCCAATCCAAACAAGCCCTTATATCTATTCCTCTTCCAGGCTTCTTAAAGCAAGCTGGTTAATTTAGCGATTGTCTATGTTTTCTATATATGGTTCAAATATTTGTGGTTTGAGTTATAAATTAGCATAGCTTGACACAAGATGATGATTTCCCATGATTGATACATATTATACATGTCACCACTTGAATGATTTAGCTTACTATGATGGATCCTGTCCAACCAAACTTTAAGTGCAGAATGACAAGAAGATCCATTAGCATACAACAAAAAAGTGGTCAATCATAAAAATTAATTTTAATAGATTCAAAGTTTATTTTGTCAAAATAAAGGAACTAATAAAACTTATACTTTTTAGTATAAGTTGATTACACCAAAGCTAAAATTTATTTTTATATTATTTTTTATTTATATTTGGAAAGAAAAGGTAATATATAGAAAGAGATTGGAGAAATAATAGAATTGCCAAAAAATGAAGAAAGGGTAGAATTGCTAAAAAATGAAGGGTAGAATTGTCAAAATAAAATTGAAAAGCTAAAAAATACCTAAAAAGCTAAAATTTTTAGCTTTTGAGAAAAGTTAGTTAAAACACTAAAAGCTGTCTAAAAAGCTAACTGAAACTCTATTTTACCGAATAGCAATAATTTAAAAAAACTAGTCAAAACACTAAAAGCTATTTCAAAAGCTTTTTTGGGTGTTGCCGAACATGCTCTAAATGAAAATTGAGTGTCTTGTGTGTTTTAATAGTCAGTCAGTTCCCTCTCAATCTCCCTCTGCTAGATGGTGCTCAAAGAAGAGAATGCATTTTGTATATCAGCCAGCAACTAAGAGTAGAGACTAGAGACTGTAATTGGGGTGTGGGAGAATTACCATTTCTTAGAAATTCACATACGTTTTAGCCATCTGAAGCACCAATAGGTGATGGGACAATGCTACCTTAAGGAAAAAAGGCAATCTGAATATTTTAACTTTTGCTCGTCATTAGAAAATGTTGGTCATAAGGCGAGTTGTATCATTGCAAATGCTAATTTTGCCATTACATGCCTGTATTCATTAACTCAATTTTAGTGTCAAAGACTGCGATGATTGTTGTTTTCCCATCATAAAATTACTATGTCAAGCTAAAGAATAGGCAACCAGTATATACAACAATTATTATCTCAAGATGAGCAAACATAATATACAAGGAATTGACTAAATGAAAGCAAAAGGACAAAATTGATATATACCTTCATTCTTGTGCTTTGATCTTTATCTCTTCTGAAGAGAAGGTTTTGAAGCCTCAGCTTTCTTGCTAAGAGGTACCTGTGCATTTGTCATATTACAGCACATGGCAATAGTCAAAATGAATTCAAAACAGCTTGGAAGATAAGGAACCTAAGACAACTAAATACTTCAATCACAGAATCAGTAAAAAGTCTACCTCATACTAGAACATAAACGCATAGCATGGTTACATCTTTGCATAGTTGAGGATAAATATGAATAAAAGCTTCAAAATAAATATTGAAAGATTGGCAGCAAAATAATTTGGCAAACACTGGCCTTCCTTAAAAAAGTTGATAGGTAAACATAACTAACATATTCACAGGGGGGCAGGGTGGGAAGAACAATGCTGTGAAAAGCATTGCACAAGTTATAAGCTACATGGGGAAATGCGTCAATACTTACCAGTGGCATTTCATCTCTGTATGGGTCATTCTCATATTCAACAACCCAATTTGCAGTAGCCTCAATGCTTGCATTCCCTAACAAAAGAGAACTACCAAGCAATTAATAAAAGATTGTACCCAACATTAGCAAATATCAAAAATTAAAAAAAAAATCAGCAAATAAAAATTACAACAAAAAGGCCCAACAGTTATGATAACTGGGAAAACAATCGCACAGTATCAATGTATTAATTTCCAAAATTGTCCTACACAACCACGAATTCTTTTAAATGTAATCTGCACGCACAATTCAGTATTCTCTGTGCAGAGCTAATTCATCTGGTATATGCTGTCTATCCATCAGTACGACATTCAGCAAGGGGGAGAGGTTATACATAATATGTCAAGTTCAATTCTTATATAAACTGACACAAAAGCGTATTGTTGGTCGAACTCAGACTTCCACCAACAATGACCACAAAAGCAGGTTATACAGTCAGCCTCAATGAAAATTTATTAGCAATATTATTTGGAAAAGGAAAAAAAGAAAAAAGAAAAAAAGACCGCATGAGAAAGTAACTAAATGTACATCAAAAACAACGACTACCACAATCAGCTATATATTTGACATGGATTTGCCTTAAATATGATACTGAAACTGTGGTGAATGCATCCACTGTCATTGATGCATTAATAAAGTACAGAAAGGTTGTACAAGTGACTGCATCACTAGCCAAATTTAGGATAAAACAAATTTATGCAACATGAAATTCAAAAGAACTACACATACATCCTTGACAACGCAACTCCTGTTGATGAAACAATGCCTGAAAAGTTGTTTTCCAACTTAAACACTTTAAGAATTCCACTATGTCTGCAGAGAAAAAATTGGCCCAAATGACTAGCACAAATATGGCCCAGCATCAAGTCTACACTAAGTCCGGATTTCATGGCACCAGGAGCTTCTACGACATTCAAGATATATGTTTTGCTTGAGCATGTTTCTTTGTTTGTCAAGTATTGCCATAGTAAACTGCCTGACTGTGCAGCAAATTAACCAGCAAAGAAGTTCCTTTTCCCCATTTCTTAAAGAATCCATAATAATTACAAAAGGTTCCTCCAAGATATGAAAAACATAATTGGCAGATATTATGAGGCAAACCACTCAACAAAAGCAACAACATATCCCTAAAGTCAGCAATTTTCTGAAAGTCATACTGGCAGGATACAATCTATCTATAACTGATTTAAAATGGGAAAAATGTAAAGAAAAGTTAAACACGAAGACTTGAATATCTAGTCTCCAAAGCCTTACCTGTATAATGGAGTGCTTTAGTTGCCCTTGCTTTAGGAAATCCCATTGCCTCCAGGTCCGTAAGTAGCTTTACACTAACTTGAGGAACAACCATTTCTGACGAAGAAACGAAAGACTGTAAGAGAAAACATATAATACTGGAGTTTAAAGGAATCATGTAAACATCATTGTTTTAGATGAAGGATAACAATAGAGAAATGTTCAGACTTGATATGTTCTAACTTCATCAAGAAGACTTATCATATAGATTGTAATCGATACGATCAGCATGTTTGCGGCAAACTTTTTGTAATTCTCATTCTTCTTCTAAAGAGCAAGAAATGGCCGAAACTTGATCACACATCGCTTTTCTTTCCCTCTCTCAAGCATTTAGCTGAATAAAAAACTTGCTTTGTTCACAAAACTGACACAAAAGGTTAAAAGGAGAAAGGGAGCAAAAGCGAGCAATTGCTAGGTACTAGTGTCCTGTGAGACTCTTCCATTAAAAAATTGAATTTGTCTTACATTTTTCTATCACACAAGAGTCTCCAGTTTCCGCAAACTTTAGGTGAAACCCCCATAAATTGGGTCCTGACTCATTGAAACATCCACTAGTAGAACAATTTAGAAATCAACATATGAATTTTATCTATCACTCTTCTTCACAAGACAACCCCATAACACAAACACATGTCAAAATAAAAAATAAAAAAAAAAATGCTCTTCACAAATTTCAGAAATATCAGAATCACAACATACATATGTAAACGATATCACAGACAATATAAACTGCTGATATATCATCGAACATATAGTAAATACTAACGAACATTATATCCATGATACAGAATTGATTCCTTTATGCTACAGAAATATGAAGAATTATTGAGGGGAAAAGTAAGTGTACATGCAACTTCGAGTATTACACACTTTGCTGTACCGATTGTACCTTCAAAGCACAATATTGAGTGACATACAAATTGAAACATGTATACAACGTAGTAATCGTAAATCTCATGCCAACATGACATTTGTGCTGTAACTGTGATGTAGAGATTTCATCTTCGCGTAGTATGTACATACATATATATACTGCTCGTTTGCATTAATTTTTCTTTAAAAGCAGGTTTTTTAGAAAACTTTTGAAAAAATGTGTTTATTCAGAAGCTCAAATTTCTAACTTCTCAAAAAAATTATTTTTTTTTTCATAGTTTAAACTTTTTAAAACTCCAATCCAAATGCTTATTACAAAAAATATATGTTTTTTCATGATTAAAAGTCAATGCAAACACATATAGTGTGTGCATGCATGATTGTACATTGTTTTGTGAAGGTTGTACATCTCCGGCAAAGAAATGGACAACGTCTTTACATGAAATAAAATATAACTTACATTTCCATCAATGAATAATAGTATCATTTATACAACATGTGTGTTGTACATTATGGTGTGTAGATTGTACTTTCGTGCAATTAGGGGCTCATTTGAATTAGTTTTTTTCAAAAGCGGTTTTTTAACAATTTTTTAAAAATAGCCTTTTTTAAAAAACTAAAAATTCTGACTTTTTGAGTTATTTTTAGAGTTTCGACTTTTTTGGAAGTCAAATCAAATAGTTATTATAAATTTAATATAACTTTTTTTTAACAAAAAAATACTTTTTTCCTGAAAAAAAATTAATTTAAATAGGCCCTAAAATGCTTTTCACAAGACACATATATAGCCGCTATTATACATTCTTCGTGGTGTAAAGATCGGATATGGTGATGTAAACGAACACAAACTTCACACCTAAAGTTTGATTTTCAATTTTAAATAACAACAGCAGCTATATAACATTTTCCAGTAGATATTGTAACTTACCTTTACGCAATGAAAGTGATTTCCAAACACACACAAAAAGAAACATATATGTGGAATACATATATCCATAATTGTGCATAGTTCTATAAGGAACGCCCTGTGAGAAACACACCCTATACATCCACAGAAACATGACCAACATCAAATTCACATTAACCAACCATAGCATCTGTATGAACTAAAAATTGTAAACTATGCTGTAAAGATTGCAGCTTTGTGCAACTAAATATGTTTCGAAATGCAGATTAGTGTGAATGCTTGTATATTATGGTGTAAAGATTGCACAATGTGCCATAAAGACGCCACATCATTCTTTAAAGAAACACAAAACTATACACCTATAGAAAAACAAACACGCGTCAAAATTAAATTGCTCGTCATATCGGCTTTTGAAAAAGGCACATTTTATATTTTTTTTTCAAAAAGATTAATTTTTTTAGAAGGTCAAATTTCTTGCTCAGTGGCTCACCGGGAAAAAGCTCAATCTGAATTTTTTTTTTTCAAGAATTTTAGCTTTTTTCAAATATAATTCAAATACTTATATTTTTCAAGAGTTTCAGCTTTTTCACAATTCAAATACTTGCACAAAAAAAAGAAATTCCTTTGTGATGAAAAAGTGATTCTCCTTTAAAAATAAATAAATAAATAAATGGGCCGTGAATAAACATATCAATATAGCATCTATTAGTGGCAAACTCGTGCACGGGTGCCAATCGTATTTTAGCTTGTCACACTGAAATTATGGTAAGCATGTTGCAACTGGTTAACGAATAACGAATGAGCATAAAAAATGGAGCTTAATTCAATAATTACATTATAAAATTTATTATTTCAGCCAGATTCTATTCCGTGAAACTAATTGGATTCTGTTTGCAATTTTCAACTGAGAAAAAAAAAAAAAAAAAAGTAAGACGAGAATCGTCAACCTATTCAGTGTATCTCTCAAAATTTTTTGTTGTTCCTAATAAAACTAAAGAATGCTACATACTGGATGACTAAAGAGTGGTTTATTCGCTTTGTCAAATTTATAAGGGAGCATTTGGTTTAAGAATTGAACAGTTATTCTCGGAAATCATAATTCCTAAAATGTGATTCCCAAAAATAATATGAATACTCTTTGGTATATCAAAAGTATTCCTAGGAATATTTTGGGCTATTTCAAGGAATACTAACGTGTTATATTTGGCTTAAATCTAATAATCTTGGAAATCTTGGTCTATTTTTCAAAAATATTTCTAATTCAAAAAATGTTATAAACGAATTATAAAAGTAATTTATTTCATTATTTTTAATTTTTAATTTTAATTATTATTAATTAAATAATTTAATTATTATTTTAAATTTATTACTTTTAATCAATTAATTAATTTTTATAATTTTTAATTCATTCATTCATTCATCATTTTTATTTAATTTTTAAATTATATAATTTTTAACTTTATTAACTTTTAAATTAATTAGTTAACTAATTAATTAATTATTATAATATTTTAATTAATTAATTAATTTTTCAATTGATTAAGTAAATTAATTTATTTTATTATTATTTCTAATTTTTATGTTTAACTAAATTTTAATTATTTTATTTTTATTTATTTTTTCATTAATTAATTTATAATTATTTTTTATTTTATTATTTATAATATTCTTACATAATTAATTTTTTAGTTTATTGTTTTTTATTATTGTCAATTTTTTATTGTACATGAGATTATCTTAAATATGACTTTTTAGTCTTTTAATTTTACTTTACACATTCCCACAACTCGAGAATATAAGATTCCATCCCCTGACATAGGAAAGAAAACTGGTCAATTCATGAGAATATTGGATTCATGGGAATCTGATGTTCCTAGGAATACTTTTTTTATTCTGTGAACCAAACATGAGAATCTAACATTCCTGACTTTACGTTTTTAAGAATCCTATAGGATTCTATGAATCAAATGCCCCATAAATGTAACGAGATAAAGCTTGACTTGGTTTGACTTAGCTTCCTGAATTAAACAAGTGAAGACCAATCTTTGACAAATCTCAATCTCTACTAATATAAAAAAATCACTTTTCGAAGTACTATTTATTTATGGTTCTCTTCTATGAATGAATAGTACCCAACAATGGTAATATTGCAATAAATTCTAAAAGGTGTGTAATTATCAATAAAAAAATTATATAATATTTGTAATTTTATGTTTATCTCATGGCAAAATTAAAATTTTAAATTTACTTTTTTTTCTTTTTCCTTCTCTAGCAAGATGATATGTTCTTTCTTTTCCTACTTCTTTGTTAATTATATCTTTCAATTTTTATCTAGGGTAAAAATTTGTTTGAATTTTTAATATTTTGAGTTTTGCGATAAAAAATTTGATAGAGTATTAAAAGTCATAAAGCTTCTCTACTAATATAAAAAAAATCACTTCTTGGACTAGTATTCATTCATGGTTCTCCTCTATAAATGAATAGTACCCAAGGGTGGCAATATTGTAATAAATTCTAAAAAAAGTGTGTGATTATCAATAAAAAAAATTATATAATATTTATAATTTAATGTTTATCTCATGGCAAAATAAAATTTTATATTTACTCTTTTTTTTCCTTCTCTAGCGAAATGATACGTTCTTTTCTTTTCTTACTTCTTTGTTAATTATGTCTTTCAACTTTTATCTGGGATAGAAATTAGTTTAAATTTTTAATATTTAATTTTTGCAATTAAAAAAAGATAGGGTATTAAAACTCATAAAGCTCTAATCTAGTTAAGAGAATCAGTTTTGAATTTTTGAATTCAATTTTTTAAATTTTTATTATTAAAATCAAAGAAACTATTTGATTAAATAACTGTATATATACTCTATCTCTTTTGCTTTCATTCTCAATCAAAATGATATATACTCTTTGTTGGCTTGATATTGACCTTATATTGTTTTGATGATGCAAATTATATTAAATTAATTGCTAATTACATTATGAGTTTTGCTTGGGCATATCTTTACGTTAGGTGAGTGAATGTCTTCGATTTGAGCCATGATTAAGAGCATAAAAAGATTTCATCAAGAATGACTTGCCTTATTCAAGATAAGAAGAGTTCAAGTTTGAAGAAAAGGATGTGAAGTCACAAGGAGGAGACGACAAGGCAACATAAGGGGTATTGGCTTGCGTGCTCTTTTGTGAATGCCTTAGAATAAGTTACTTATAGCTCACAATTCATGACTTCTTTGCATTGTATTTTAACATTACATCATGTGTTTTTCATAAAACTTGGCTTTAGCAAATTTTAATTGCTAAATTCATTTCAAAAGCTTTAGACTTTTTAAAAATCTCTTACTATGTTTTCAAAAGGCTTTACAAATCTCCTTGAGATACTTTTACAATGTCCTATTACCTTAGATTCAAAGATAAACTTAAAAGGTGCTTAGAATGCTCTAAAAATGAACTTTATTGGGCATAGTCGTACCCTAGGCCGGCCGCTTGATTCAACACTCCTGAGCACGGCTTTTTCATTTTAGTTTCTGACCAAGGTCGAACTCCAAGCCGGTTGACTGGCCCAACAACCGAAGCTAGTCAGTAAGCTTAGGAAGTAGAATCGGTCGCACCCCTAGTAGACCGACCCTGAGTCTGGGTCATTAAATTTTGTAGCCGTGTATAACCGTTTTAGAGCTCCTTTAAAACCCTATTTCTTCCCCTATCTTCAAATATGAACTAAGAGAGCATTCAAAGTTGATTTCTAAGCTACACCAATAATTTTTAATCATCATTATTACTTAGAATCATCATTGTTGAGCTATAACTTGCTATATTCTTTGAGCATTCAAGAGCCCTCATTCACTATTTGCTTATTAAAGCTTTATAACCCTAAATTATGTATTTCTTCAATTCTCATTGTATACACAGTTTATAAGCTAGAAAGTCTTGAAAGATACATTTATAGTGCTTGTGAGAGTGTAGGAAAATCCTAAAGAATAGGACTCTTGGGTTCTTTGAAGTTTGGCTTCAAAGAGTTGTATGACTTGATTTGTGCTTCACCAAGTCTTTAAAAAGCATCCATAATGGAGGTATTAAAGTTCGAAGAAGAGCATCCTTAGGCAGTGGACGTAGGCAAGGCCGAACTGCTTAAAAATCATTTGTTTTCTTCTTCCCTATCGCTACCTTAGCTTACTTGTTATTTGTTGATTGCTAAGTGTTTGATAATTTGTCTAAGTGAATTTGTTTGCTTTGTATGATAAATTTTTAATTGCAAAAACTGTCCAATATCTTAATTCAACCCCTTAAGATATTTGCCCCAACAAGTGGTATCGAGAGCCAGGGTTCTACCTATATTCTAACAACTAGTAGAATTGTATTTGGAAAATATGGATGGTATTTCAATTAAGCAAGCACCCCTTTTTGATGAAATTAATTATGCCTTTGGAAAATGAGGATGAAGGTATTCATTCAATCACATGATTATAGGGCTTGGAAGATAATAGAAAATGGACGTACTTTACCCACTAAAATGGAAGGAGATAGGTGAGTCCCTAAACTCGAAAATGAATGGAATGATGAGGATATCAAATTGTTTGAATTAAATCAAAAGGCTTTACATTACTTATTTAATGCCATGAATGCAACCGAGTTTGCTAGGGCAACGGGGTGTACTTTGGCTAAGGTGCTTTGGGACCAATTAAAAGTGACCTATGAGGGGACTAGCCAAGTAAAAGAATCTAAAATTGTTATACTTTTACATAGATATGAATTGTTTAAAATGCTTCCTAATGAAAGTGTTTAGCAAATGTTTTCTAGATTTGTTGAAATTACTAATGGCCTAAAGGCACTTGGAAAGGATTATTTCAATGTAGAGAAAGTGAAGAAGGTGTTAAGGAGATTGCCATCGTCATGGCAACCCAAAGTGACAGCCATCAAGGAAGCCAAAGACTTTAACAAATTGGAGTTCAATAAGCTTATTGGGTCATTTATGACTCATGAGCTTGAAGTGAAGGACCATGAGGAGGAAGATAAGAAGATGAAGAGGTCCATTGCGCTTGTAGCTTCAAAATACACAATGAGTGAAAATGAGATGATGAAAAGGACTCGGAGGATGAGAAAATCGCATTTGTCGCCTGAAACTTCAAGAAGGTCATGAAGTTTGGAAAAATGAAGAAAGGAGTTTTTTCCAACAATAACAATTAGAAGAGAAAGGGAAAAGAAGCCCAAGAAATGATGAATTGAAGTGTTTCATTTGCAATAAACCAGTGCCTATAAAGGCAAAGGGGCCAAGGCTTGCAAAGAAAAAGGAAGGTAAAGCGCTCAAGGTAACTTGGGACACCTCCAAGAGTATGAAAGACATGGAGGAGCAACATGAGATAAAAAGGAAAGATTGTTGGCTTAATATTGACCTTATATTGTTTTGATGATGCAAATTATATTAAATTAATTGCTAATTACATTATGAGTTTTGCTTGAGTATATCTTTAAGTTAGGTGGGTGAATGTCTTGGATTTGAGCTATGATTAAAAGCATAAGAAGATTTCATCAAGAATGACTTAACTTATTCAAGATAAGAAGAGTTCAAGTTTGAAGAAGAAGGATGTGAAGTCACAAGGAGAAGACGAGGCGATATAAAGGGTACCGGCTTGCATGCTCTCTTATGAATGCCTTAGAATAAGTTACTTATAGCTCACGATTCATAACTTCTTTGCATTGCATTTTAATATTATGTCATATGTTTTTTTATAAAACTTGGCTATAGCATATTTTGATTGCTAAATTCATTTCAAAAGCTTTAGACTCTTTAAAAATCTCTTATTATGTTTTCAAAAGGCTTTACAAATCTCCTTGAGGTACTTTTACAATGTCCTATTACCTTAGATTCAAAGAGAAACTCCAAAGGTGCTTAAAATGCTCTAATAAAGTTTACTGGGCATAGTTAGACCCCAGGCCAATTGCTCGACTTAGCACCCTTGAGCCCAGCTTTTTTATTTTAGTTCCTGACTAAGGTCGGACTCTAGGCTGGTCGTCCGGCCCAATGTCTAACCCTAGTCAGTAAGCTCAAGAAGTAGAGTCAGTCGCACACCCGGTTGATCGGTTCTGAGTTTGGGTCTTTAAATACTGTAGCCGTTTATGACCGTTTCAGAGCTCCTTTAAGACCCTATTTTTTTCCCCATCTTCATATATGAACTAAGAGGGCATTCTAAGCTGATTTATAAGCTTTACCAACCATTTTCAATCACCTTTATTACTTAAATATCATCATTGTTGAGCTATAACTTGCTATATCCTTTGAGCATTTAAGAGCCCTCATTTGCTATATTTGCTTATTGAAGATTTGTGACCCTAAAACATTTATTTCTTCAATTCTTGTTGTATACACACTTGATAGGCTAGAAAGTCTTAAGAGATACATTTTTAAAGTTTGTGAGAGTGTGGAAAAATCCTAAAGAGTAGGATTATTGGGTTCTTTAAAGTTTGGCTTCAAAGAGTTGTATAATTTAGTTTATGCTTTACCAAGTCTTGAAGAAGCATCCATAGTAAAGGAGTTAAAGTCTTAAAAGGAGCATCCTTAGGCGGTGGATGCAGGGAAGGCCAAACCACATAAAAATCATTTGTTCTCTTCTTCCCTATCTCTAACTTAACTTGTTATTTATTGATTGATAAGTGTTTGATAATTTGTTTAAGTGAATTTGTTTGCTTTATATGATAAATTTTTAATTGAAAAAATTTCCCAATATCTTAATTCATCCTCCCCCCTTAAGATATTTACCCTAGCACTTTCTTTTTCATTTCTCTACTAATAAGACTTTTCGCTTGATTTTTAATTTTTTTGCCATTTTAAGTCCAAAAAAACTATTCAATTGGGTTAAAGATGATAATTTGGATAGATTATTAAGTTCAAACGTTTGAATATTTAGAGTTAAAAAAATATTAAATTAAAATTTTAAAATCATAAAACTTGAGTATTTTTGGATATTTGGGTTTTAGATTTTCTGAGTTCAAGTTTTAATTTTTGATTATTGTTATTTATTAAACATACTATGCTAATTTAGACTAGATTAAAAAAAAATACATAGTTTTGTTAAATTATATTAGGCTAATTCATTCTATATCTGAAAATAGATTTTGCCTGTCCCAGAGTGGAAATTGATTCGAATGAATTTTCAAGTTTAAAATTTTAAACTTCAAGAGCAAATATGAACTATTCATTTAGGTAATAAAAATTATAAAATTCGATCATAATTTAAATACCCGGGGTTTGATGTTTGAGTTTCTCATTATCTTTATTCTTGTTTGTTTTTATTTTTTTTGTTAAATCGCATTTTGCTAATTGAGATTAAGTAAAAAATTAAATAATTACAAAATCGTCTCAAACGACATTAAAATACTTATGAGAATAAAAATAAAAAAGTAGCTTTTCAATCTGGTTCCTATATAAGTTTTATATATGAAATTCCAATTCAATTAGATCAAGTAAAAGAAAGTTTAGATATTTTCACCCTCATATTCACTCAATTTCTCTAATTCTACAAAAAAAATTTTACTTTATAATCAATCTTATTTTAAATTTGTTAAAATAGCAAAAGGACAAAATTAACACCTTTTTCGGTTTTAATTTTTTCAAAGAAATGTGTAAAGATAAGTAAACTTATTTGACTCTTTACAAGATTATTGAATTTTCTATAATTATTTATTACATAATTTAAATTTTTTATTATAATAATATTTGGTAATATAATTGTGTTTTACACTACACTAATTTATTAGTATATATAAAAGATTCACGTGACTAGATAACACTGAATTTAATGCGATTCCTCCGGGGTTCAAATCGAGCAGCCATTCAAACGCGGGATCCGGAGACAACCTTAAATTGTTTGGTTCATGTTCGTTACTTGTTTCGGACACCTAAAAAAAAAAAAAAAAAAAAAAAAAGAAGAACGTAACGGACGAACCGGTTACGTCTCATTTCCACCTTTCACCACCTCCGCCCTTTTTCTCCTTCTCTCCCCTCTCTCTCTCTCTCTCCCACTTTCTCCCTTCTCTCCCACACCATTCTGCACCCCCCAGGGAGGAAGAGAGAAAGAGAGGGAGAGAGAAAACAAAATTGAGAGAGATAAAGAAGAAAGAAAAAAGAACCTTAGCAAAAGCAATAAGAAAAAGATTTAAAATAGTGTTTATGATCATATATATGATATATGGTTTAGAAGCATACGTACATTCACGACCATATATCTACTTTTTGGACAATTTGAGATTCACCCTTTTCGTGGAAACATATAATCTTGTGATCATATCATAGTTTGGACCCTTAGCCACGCCTACACACATGCAAAAAAAGCCAACGAGGTTTGTTTGTTTATTCATTTATTTGTTTTCTTTTTTCAGTCTTTAATGATATTCCTTTTGTACAACTTTTTTTGGAAAATTTTCACGATAAGGTTGCCTTTTTCACATGGTTATTTATGTATTGATTCATTGGTTTTTCTTGTATCAGGGTTGGCTTTTTGGATTTCATAAAGGAACATTCGAGTCTCAGAAAGAATTTTTGTAATTATTATTTGTTATCGGACATTATAATTCACATATAGTATAATTACTATATCTTTTTGCTCTCCATTTTTCTGTAAATGGGGGCAATTTCTGACAATGTCCGAGGATTTGTTCTTGCGGTGTCGTCGAGTATATTCATCGGTTCTAGCTTTATCATTAAGAAGAAAGGCCTGATAAATGCAGGAGCCAGTGGATCTCGTGCAGGTTCATTTTCATTGATTCCTCTTATGTTAATTGATTCTTGTCCAGGCTTAAATATATATTTATTTAGAGCTCATTTAGATTGATATTTTTTAAAAAAAAAAAGTGCTTTCTTTACAAACTTTTGAAAAAAGTGTTCTTCCTAAGGGGTTAAAATTTTCTAGCTGACATAGAGCTTTTTTTTTTCAAAATTTTTTTTTTCCTTTCTAAAATCTAATTCAGATACTTGTAAAAAAGATGTGTTTTTTTTTTCAGGGAAAATATATATATATATATATATATATATATATATTCATGAAAAAGAGCCAATTCAAAAAGGTCCTAATTCTTGTGCAATAATATATATGAACATGCAATCTTATTTGTAAAACATGGATCTCGGGAGATACCAGTAGGTGAGACCGGTTAAAACGATGCTATTTAGTTCTATAAAATTGATAATTGGCACTATTAGCAGAAAATGGCTTCTACAGCATTAAATTTTCTGAACTATCTAAGACAAGCCCGTGGATAACTGATTTAAAAAATGTAGTTGTCTCTAATGATTAGCAAAAGCTAAGAGAAACGGAAAATTTATAAGCTTGTGTATGTGTATGAAAGTTTTCTCACATACTGACATCCCAATTTTCGATTCGGTTAATGTGGTGATAGGAGAGGAAAATCACTGGGAATGAGTAATGCCTTTGATCATAGGCCTTAAAGCATTGCCTATTGTTTATACCATTAATGTGTAGTTGAGGTGTTTGGTAGATACACAAGCATAATTAGGGCTTGTTTTGATTAGCTATCTTTAAAACGATTTTTTTTTTTTTTTGAAAAAGTGGTTTTTTGAGAAGTTAAAAATTATGGCACCTGGAGAAGTGAAATTGAGCTTTTTTCTTTTTCAAAGTTTCAAGAAAAAAGTACTTTTTCTATGAAAAGCATCAATCCAACAGGCCTCCTGTTGTCAGTTGCCCTCAAATTTCAACTGTCTCAATTGCACCAAGAAAGTATGCTACAGTTAGAATAATTCTTGTTCTTTTCTTCATATTCTTGTTACTATTTTGTGATAATATGACTACTTCTTGATCAGGCTCAGGAGGATACGCGTATTTGTTGGAGCCTTGGTGGTGGGCTGGGATGATTACCAGTAAGATTCATAGCTATATATTTCATGAACTTAAACATATTTTGCATTTCTTGCCCCAAATGCTGGATGAATAGGCATAACAAAATGTTGAGCTATTTTAGCTACTGGGGATAGAGGATACTGATCTTACATTTTTGCACTTGAACTGCTTCTGTTTTTGCATACATGGAGCTTCTAGAGCAATTGCATACGACATATAATACCATAAAGCATCCTTTTGACGTTATAAGACCCTCAGAATCTGCTTCAGTTAGTATTCATCCAGTTCTAGCTAATTAATATTCATCCTTAAGTAGCTCAGTTTCAAAATTTCCCGTTTTCTGATTAATTTTCTTCGATGTTCTATGGCCTGGATAAAACTTAAGAACAGTAGATGGTACCTTTAGCAATGATGTCGTTTGAATTATGCTTCAATAGTATTAGTAATGTAGATGAACAATGTTGGCTTGAACCTTCTGGGAATATGATTGCAGCTGTTAGTCCTTTATCTTTTTTTTTATGTGAGAGTTTACGTCTTTTCTTGTTCTTTGCCAGTTATTGTTTCCTTCTTTGGATAGGCTCCAAGTAACTGGCCTTTATGTGAAGAACAAGTATTAGGTCAGGCTAAAAAGTTCACCCAAGTTTCACAATTGTAAGTAGATGTTTAGCCCTCAATTGTGATTTGAGTTTCGGGTTGTGTGTCTTCCCATTATTAGGAGTCTTTCTCTGTTGATAGTAGAATTCAACTCCTCCTGTAGATAATGTGCCCATGGATCAAGCCGCATCAAATCTTCCATCTCTCTTATATTGTTATTGAATGTGTTCGATCTCAGTTGGATTTGTTCTTTGAGTGTATTTTTTCCTAATAATCTCAATGCTACCATAAGCACAGACATCTTCTGTCATGTTCAAGACAGTTTACTGTATTTGCTTCGTAAACAGAATAGAAATTTCTCAGTCCACAAGTTTCATTAGTGCAACATTTAGGTGAAAGAACAATTGAACGTCCCCTGTAACTCTTGTGAATAATTAAAGATTTTCTTAATGATGCCGACAATTTAGAAAGTAAGAATCTGCACTTGATACAATGGTAGCTGTTCTTACCTATGATAATGCTAGCCACTCATTTCCCATCTTGATCAATCTTAGTTTTTCAGTTGAGAAATTGTAAATGAGAAACAAAGCCAAACAACCCCCAGTAACATCCAACCAACCACCCACTCGTAGATGAACTCGATGTACTTAGAAAAATTAGCATTTTGGTTGAGTGTTCCAGCACACGATTGCTTTCTTGAGCTCAATTGTCCCATTGATTATCAAAGCTCCTTGATTACAAATGGTCCATGTCTTAAAATAAATCTCTTGATGCTGTGGTACAATATTTCAAGAGTTTCACTGACTTTATATCTGATTACTCATCCTCTCTTTTCACAGTGATTGTTGGAGAAATAGCAAATTTTGCAGCATATGCATATGCTCCAGCCATCTTAGTTACCCCATTAGGAGCCTTGAGCATTATTTTCAGGTAAGGAATCAGATCATATTGCAGATATCTCATTGCAGTTCTATCTAATTGAAGAATAATGTTCAAAGTACTTTTTCCAATGTTTGATGCAGTGCAATATTAGCTCATTTCTTTTTACAAGAGAAACTGCATATCTTCGGTGTGGTTGGTTGCATTCTCTGCTTGGTAGGGTCAACCACAATTGTTCTACACGCACCTCTTGAGAAAAGCATTCACTCTGTCAAGGAGCTCTGGTATCTAGCAACAGAGCCAGGTATATTAGTCGTTGAACCACCAATATTCTGATGATTTGCAGAATGATTCATGTTTCTTAGAGGGATTAAGGTTGCATCAGCATGAAAGTTCCCCTTCATCATTGTTTGTTGTATATCAAATTCTTCTTTTCATCTGTTCAAAAATTTGTTCCCTAGGGAGATAGGACTTAAAACTACAACAAATAAGAACAGGCAACATGTTCCTGCAGAACTTCTGATTGTGGCAGGAATACACCTCTATCAAAAAGTTTCTGCAATGCTTCCTTTATAAATATGCGCTCTATCTGACTGAATTGTTTTTTGGTGCAATTACAAAGATACACTCATAATTATACTTGGGCATATATTAATCGTATGGCCGAAGTTTACTAAATGCCATTGAAGGTAAGAAGATAAGCCATTTTCTATGTTCAGGGCAACAAGAAAGGAGATGACAGCTAGTATTTTAATAGCTAGGCTTTCAAAAGAACAGGACTTTCTGTAACCAAGCCATCTAATAGAGATTGAGCTATGTTTCATTCTTCGGTTGTTTTTTCTTCCATCTTTAGAGAAAGGGAATCTGTATTTCATTTGTTTCCCTTCTGCATTAATTGCTTTGTAATTGGAAATGTCTCTTACTCTTTATCCTTTCAAGAAAAGAAGGGATGGCTAGCTTATACATGGATCCGGCCAATGTACAAGCTCTAATGTACTTGTTGCTTCTCTTGAAGTAAATGGTGAACTTAATGATATCTGTACAACTACACACAGGTTGAACATCACACTTGCCTGTTGCACCTTTTGGAGTAGGTAAAAAATGGAAGGAAAGCAAAGCCTCAGTTTGAAATGCATATATTTTCCAAATTAGATGCATTCTCTTTCTACCTTCACATCTTCGTCCTTTATGCCAATCTGACAAAGAATGTCCCTGCAACAGGCTTTATTCTCTATTTGTGTATCGTTTCAATTGTGGTGATTGTCCTCATATTTCGTTACGTACCACGCTATGGGCAAAGATATATGGTTGTCTACATTGGAATATGTTCACTAACTGGCTCTATTACGGTGAGCACAGTTTCAAGGATACTTCTACCTTCCGTTTCTGTAACAAGATGCCTAGTGATTACTTACTGTCTTATCCTTCTTTCCTTAAACTCATCTTTCCAGGTAATGGCAGTCAAAGCTGTTGGGATTGCTCTGAAGCTGAGTTTCGAAGGGACAAATCAGTTCAAATACTTTGAAACATGGTTTTTCACTCTGATGCTGATAGGCTGCTGCATTTTGCAGTTGAACTATTTGAATAAGGTAATGGTCCTCATCTGGAAGCACACATATTTTTGTTATTTAAATCAAGGTTCTGGCAATACAGAAAAGTCTTATTGGATAAGTTTCAACCGTATTTGTCATCTGGAGAAACCAATTCAATCATATTTATCATCTGGAGAAAAGAAAGTCCTCAGTTTTGTATCATCTCTACCTAATACTCTTGCTTTGAACAAGAAATAATTGCAGCACCATTATAAACAACTGCAGATGCAACAAAGACTATTTAAGGAATCAAAGGAGAAAGAGAGATAGCAGTTATTAGTTGTCGAAATATTCTGAAGAGGCATAGCATTTTTGTAATACATGTATAGACATCTATAAACTATAACAGGTACATAATTATCTAATAAGGTCATTTATACTACTTCAGCCAGTGCCTTCAAACTATCTATTTATGGTAATTGTGCTCTTCTATATTTAACTTATTCTCATTGTTGAATCCGAATTTTGAATGAAAAAGAAAATAAAAAATTGTTATAGTATGATTTATGAGATTAGAATGATCCATTTCCTAATACAGGGATAAACTGCCTGGCCTTTACACGCAAGTAGGGAAAGACTTCTACTTTCATGGCACTAAATCCCTAAGTTGGTACTTAAAGTAGGTGATAAGCTGATCTTCTCGGCTAATGGACCTTTTTTTCTATTTCCATATTAGTCATTGATTGTGAGAAGTTACCAGGAAAAAGAAAACCAATGTGCTTCAGTACAATGAAACATAGTAAAGAGAATCTGCACTTGCTCAAATCAGACTATTCTTCCCAGGTCCAATACTGTTATTACTATATCTCATGTCACTCTGGCCTGACATTTCATTACATCTTGCATCATGAAAGTATAAAGTATGCTATCATTGCTTAATCCATTGATTGGTTTATATATGATTGGCGCTGGGAAGTGGCTGTGATCCACACAAGGATATTAAACAGGATATTGGTTGTGTAGAACTGTAATTGACAGTACTGAATTAGAACATTTTAGTCAATAATCTCAAACATACTGCATCGGGATTCTTCTATTGCAATTATACCTTTTCAAAATGTTGAGTGTATTCAACTTTAAATGTTACAATTAATCCTCTGCAGGCACTGGACGTCTTTAACACAGCCGTCGTGTCTCCTGTATATTATGTCATGTTCACCATCTTCACCATCCTGGCTAGCGTGATCATGTTTAAGGTAATTCATTATGTGCATATTATGAAATGTTTTTGCTCTCTACTGTTTACAAGTTTTTATACCATGCCATATTTTTGTATAATACAGTGCTTTCTGTCAGATGACTTCTTCCTAATTGCAATTAAACCAATTTGATCTACTAGCTCAAACACTATGATACCTATACATGTCTCATAGTTAAAATAATCAATTGACGACTAGATTCTCTTTTAAAGCCATAAGACTCACTAGAAAGCAGCATCTTAAATGGCAAATTCAGCAGGCATAAAAGAACATTGGCATAGTTAGAAACTGAAATGATGAATGCAATAGAGGCCTTCCAAGCACTTGATAGGTTGATAGAGTTTCCCTCGCCTTCCACTGGTGTATCCATTGGAAAAAGACAAGTTAATAAGCACTAAGCCAAAGAACCAGTGACAAAATTTATCCTCACATTATCAAGGTCTTCATCCTGGTAACTCTGCTGTTGCCATCAGCGAATGCTGCAATTTGTAGTCAGATGCATTCAATTTATAGAAAGCATGTATATGACGAAACAAGTGCTGATGGAGTTGTACCACAAGGAAAGTGTTGAGTCATAGCAAAAGTACTAGTGGTGCAAGAAGGAACCAGGATTTGTCTGGCCATTTTACCCAAGGATTGTGGTCAAGTCCAGGTGTAAAAGGAAATTTGAAATTAATCTTCTTTCTACCATCTTTTTCTTGTTCTATTCTAGTGATGTTTCAGCCTTGCTAATCCTTCGAAGTAGAAATTGGAGGAGTTAGTGGCATCATGTCCATCTATGAGAGGTGAAGCAGCGCCAGACTCACACCTTTCCATGCTCAAGCAATGTTGTTCTTCTTTAAAATCACTCTTAGCATTTGAATACAAGCTTATAAGCACTACTAATATAAAGTGTCATGGAAGATCCTATTTGCAGTTCTGGAATCAGTCTTACATGAAATGTTCAACTGGCTCATTAGATTTTATACAAGTTTCCGAAAATTTGACTTTGTTTTGCTACAACTAATCTCTATTTTTCCATCCAAATGTTGACGAATTCACCTTTGCCACTTTGGTGAATCCAGGACTGGGCTCATCAAACTGCATCACAGATTATATCCGAACTATGTGGTTTTGTGACCATCCTCGCGGGGACATTTCTTCTACACAAGACGAAAGACATGGGGGGTGGTCCATCTTCATCTCCAGAATACCACTCATCCAGCTCAAGCTCACATTCGAGGCCCAATATTTGAATTATCTTATGATCATAACTCGCTTTCTGAAGTTCAACACTCTCAGAGCATAGAGAAGCTAATCTGTTGTGGAGAAAAGGAGACAATGTTCTATTGGTCATAAACATCCACAAATCTTTACTTGGCACCATGGAGTGGTCACAGAAAGAGCAAAACATTTGAGAAGTGATAGGAAAAGCCCAAGCTGACAAAGCATCCCTCCAAAATGTCAAAAGCGAAAAAGCAAAGACAAAAGCAGACTGTAGGTTTTGTATATATATATGTTCTGTAAGGCATGAAAAAATTGTTTTTTCACCACCTTCTTGTTTAATCTCTGTTCATCTATATTTGAGTATTGTTTTTGCAGGAATACACAGAAAAATTATTTGCACCCTCTTCTTGGTTAATCTTTGTCCATCTATATAATTATGAGGACTTCTCAACAATTTTGTAACTTAGTAAAGGGCCATGCTTCTTAATATTATTGTAATACAAAATTTAAATTACATAATAAATAGTTATTAGAAAATTCAATAATCTTGCAAGGAACCAAATAGGTTGTACTTATCTTTACACATTTCTTTGTAAAAATTGAAACTGAGAAAGATATTAATTTTGTCTCTTTGCTGTTTTTACAAATTTAAGATAAGATTGATTGTAAAGTGGAAAAGAATTTGTAGGATTAGAAAGGAGTTGAGTGAATATGAGGGTGGAAATATCTAAATTTTCTTTTGGATGATCTAATCAAATTGGAATTTCGTATGTAAAATTCATATAGGAATTGAAATGAAAAAATTAAGTTCTTTAATTTAATTTGAGATGATTTTGTAATTATTTGATTTTATTTAATTTTTCATATTTTTTAAAATTTAATCTCAGTTAGCACAATATGATTTAACAAAAAATAAAAAACACACAAGAAAAGAGATAATGAGAAACTCGAAACCCAAAACCAAGGTATTTAAATTATGATCGGGATTTATAATTTCTATTATCTAATTGAACTGTATATTTTTCCTCTTGAAATTCAAAATTCTAAGCCTAAAAATTCAAATATTCGAATCAATTTTTGCTCTTATTGAAAGTCGAAATCTATTTTCAGATATAGTATAACTTAGCATAATACAATTTAACAAATCTATGTACTTTTTTAATCAAGTCTAAATTAGCATAATATATTTAATAAATAACAAAAATTAAAATCAAAACTTGAATTTAGAAAACTTGAAACCCAAATATCCAAAAATACTCAATTTTATGATTTTAAATGTTTAATTTAATAGTTTTTTAGCTCTAAAAATTCAAATATTTGAACTTAAAGATCCAACCAAATTTTCATCTCCAACCTGATCGAATAGTTTTTTCGACTTAAAATAGAAAAAAGTTAAAAATTAAGTGAAAAAGTGCGATTTGTAGAAATGAAAAAAAGAGCACATGTTATTTTGATTGAGAAAGAAAGGGAAAAAGAGATAGGGTAGATATTAAATTATCTAATCAAATAGCTTATTTGATTTTAATAATAAAAATTTTAAAATTTGAACTCAAATTAATTATTTTAATCTGATTTGAGCTTTATGACTTTTAATACCCTATCAAAAGTTTTTTTTATAACAAAACTCTAAATATTAAAATTTCAAACCAATTTCTACCCCAAATAAAAATTGAAAGATGTGATTAATAAAGAAGTAGGAAAAGAAAGAACAAATTATTTTGCTAGGGAAGAAAAAAGAGTAAATATAAAATTATAATTTTGCCATGATAAAAATAAAAGATGAAAAAAAAAGTAAATAATTACTACAATATCTGGCCAGTCGACCGGCTAGGCGGCTGGCTTGCTACTTTGCTCACCGACTAGGCCAAGTGCCTTAGTCGGTCGACCGGCTGGGGGTCCAACTTAGTCTTAGAGTTTTTGACTTGGCTAGATGATGTCCTTGGTTAGCCGGTCTATTGGCTAAGGGGTCCGGCCACTCCAGAATTGCTAGAAATACAGCTAAATAAGTGAAAAACCAATTTTATTCAAAATCAAACCATTTTGACAACACCAAACCAATTTCAAACATGTTTTCAAAGATCAAATGAGACTTAAAACCATCTCAACACATATGTTTGAAGAATTCATGCAATCAAATCAAGCTTTGATTTTTGTAAAGCATTGCCCATAAAGTTTTAAATCAAATATGCAATAATAAAATAAAATATTTTGAGCTATTATATGAACCTAAGGCTGTTCTCAAGAAGCATAAGTGTCGATACCCCTTATAAAGTCTCGTCTCCATCTTATGCCTTCTCATCTTGTTTTTCTTCATACTTAAGCTCTAATCTTTAGTAAATGGTCTTCAACGTGACAAAGACTTAAGACTAAACAAATTTCATATCTTCCAAGCACATATCTTATAATATTCATTCAAGCTCACAAGATGGTTTTAGTAGTTCAAATATAATTTTCATCATTAAAATCATTTAATTAATATAATAATTAATCTTATGCCAACATTAATACAATAAATAAATATAATAATATTTTAAAATATATTAATTAATATAATAAATAAATATACTAATATTTCAAGCGGTTGTAACTCTAACAATATGGATATTTTCATATTTATAATTAGTACAGTTTTCTTCAAATGTTAAACCTTGTCCGATCTGACCCATTGTTTTCTAAATAATTAACTAAGCTTTTTTTTTTCCCGTTTTCCAATTATCCAAACTCAATTTTACCTAACTCGAGCTTTTAGGTCGATATTGGGTTCCCCTATAAATGAACACCATTGTAACTAAGTGTAAAATTTTAAACTTGAGCAATAAAACTCTACTAGCAAAAGTAATGTTTATAAGAAGTTATTAATTGTTCAGTCTTACATTTTGACTCTTAAGATTTCTATTATTTTAAAGACAATAGTGAGTCACAAATATAGTGGTACTTTTAAGGAAAAAAAAGAGAGAGAATGAGTTAAATGTTCAATTTTTTTTAAAAAAAATTAAAATGTCATGATTTTAAATTAATGAGTAAAATACCACAAAATTAATCTTCGAGTTTTCAAAACTCAAAGATCTCTTCTAAACTTTTGTATATTTGAATTTTCAAAACTCGAAGATTTATTTTGCAAAAGAAAAAGAGTTCCAATCTTCGAATTTTGAAACTCAAAGATGTATTTTGTAATATTTTACTCATTAATTTTAAAAGCACGTATTTAAATTTTTTTTTAAATGAGTGATTTAACTCATTCTCTCAAAAAAGGAAAGCAAAAGGTTCTGATTTCTTCTTTTTCTTTTTCTAAGAGAACCTTTTTAGCGCTTAACTGTTTTTTTGTGTAAACTTAAAGTATTTTTTAAATATTTATTTAAAGTTGGGCCAAACATGCTTTACAATAACAATAATATAGTTAGTAGTCGCCATGGTCTGGAAAAAAAGGGAAAACAAGTAAGGATTGAGCCAAAAAAGAAAAAAGAAAAAAAAAACTTTTTCTAAATCAAACTCTGTTGGGCCCAAGCTATCCCTCGCCTGAGATCACAAGAAAAGAAAAGAAAAAAAAAAAAAAAAGAGAAAAGAAAAATCTGTTTGTTGCTCTAAAACCTCACTGCTAAACCACCATTCAAGACTCTGCTCGAGACACAGGTACATTACATTCTCACGGTCCATACTCAATTGGGTTGCTTTATCTGTAGTGAAAATTTGACTTTGCCTCATGGGAATTTTTAGATTTAGCATTTTATTCAGTTTATTTAGTGGATTTAATTGAAACAGGTGTGGCATGGTACAGTATAAGCTACTATACGAACACCCATTTTCTTTTTCAGAACAGAAAGAGTTGAAAAAGGTGAAGTTTTTAATGGTTGTTGCTGGAAAAGATTGATTGATTCTTCATGGGTATGTGCTTATTTTCAAGAAAATCTTCATTTGGGTTAGCTTTAACTGGTTTATACCACTTGGTTTTGTGTAGAAGTGTTAGTATTATGGTGAAAGATTGCAGCTTTTGATGAGTTTATCGTAATGCTGCTGCTTCTGTTTTAGTATTAGATGATTATATTGATTCTGTTTCTCATAGCAGAAGCGTTTTGGAAGGTGAAAAAGATGAAGAAAGTGAAACTCTTTTGCTGCCAAGAAAGCTAAGGCCTTATAGTTGTAGAGAGCTGAAGCTGTTTTTGAACGTTGGGAAAGTAATAAAGTCATTGAACTGGCAGGTTGCTAGAGATGTAAGGTTCCAGAAAGCTGTGAATAAGTATGGCTTTTTGCAAGCAATTAGTGCTTTTAGGATACTTGTACATAGTTTTGCTTATGCAGGAATGCATATGGAAGCGTATGCTCTGCTTAGAGATATCACGTGTTATTATCAAGAGGTTGAGTTTAATAATTTGTCCCGGTTGTTTCCCATCATGTTGGCTCCAGCTAATAATTTGTCAGAACTAGGTCTTGTTGTTGATGTACTTATTAAGGTTTTTGCTTCGAATTCATTGCTTGAATATGCTGTTGATGTATTTATTCAGTCTAACGGAAATGGTGTCAAGTCAAGTGTTCAAGCATGCAATTTCTTGCTTAAATACTTGGTGGAAGCAAGCAGAAAAGAATGTGTTTTGAGTTTTATTGAGGAAATGAAGAAGTCTGGACCATCACCTAATGTCTATACATACACAATCATTACGAATTTGTACTTTAATGGACATTATGAGCAAGATAAGGTAGAATAAGCCATGAGGATTCTGGAAGAAATAGAGACAAGTGGGATAAGCTCCTCTGTTGTAACATATATTACATTCAGCCTTGGACTTTGCAGATCCGGATATGTAAATTTGGTTAAGTTTGCTTTCGACATTATTAAGAATTGGAGACGAAAGGACCAACCTCTGAATAGCTACTGCTACAATGCTGTTATTCATGGGTTTTGTAGGAAAGG
Source organism: Cordia subcordata (assembly GCA_028554755.1). Taxonomy (NCBI): domain Eukaryota; kingdom Viridiplantae; phylum Streptophyta; class Magnoliopsida; order Boraginales; family Cordiaceae; genus Cordia; species Cordia subcordata. Next base: position 7,567,001 of record JAPTOF010000010.1, on the reverse strand, counting down.
TGATTTGGATGAAGCTATGAGAGTTTTTGAAGAAATGAGAAGTTGCGGAATTGCATCAGATGTGTATACCTATAGCATTTTGGTTGATGGGTTCTGCAGATACAGAAAATGGGAAGTTGGGCTTTTTTTAATAGAGGAGATGGAAAGCAATAACATCAAACCATCAATTATCAGCCACACTACACCCTTGAAAGGTCTCTGTAGGACTGGATTAACGGAAAAGTCAGTTGACATATTCCGTGAGCTTCAGGCTTCAGGGTACGAATTTGACAAAGATAGTTACGGTATCTTAATAAGTGAACTTTGTTTGCAGGGTGAAAAGGATTCTGCCCATAAACTTTTGGAGGAGATGATAAGCAAAAGTCTTGCTCCAAATGCTTCGAGTTATAAAAGATTAATTCGCGGGTTTTCTAAGATTGGCTCCTTGGGTATTGCTTGAGTGTTTTTGAATAATATGATTGAAGAAGGTATTTTGCCTAGTACAGTTACCTGCAACTTCATCGTGAATGGATACTGCAATGAAGGGCTTGTGGAGGATGCTTTGGAACTGATCAGTGAAATGATGAACCACGGCATTACCCCGAACGTATTTACCTATAATGCAGTAATTAACAGGCTGTGCAAAGAAGGGAAAACAGTAAAGGCATTGGAGCTTATTCCAATGATGTTAAAAGGAATGCAATTCCTAATGTTGTAGTTTTCAGTACATTGATGGGTGGTTTCGTTAAACAGTCAAATGTAAGAAAAGCTGTGATGTTGTATGAAAGAATGTTAAGAGCTGGGATTACTCCTGACAGAATCATCTGTACTATTCTTATCAACATATTGTCAAACATGGGTAGAGTTAAAAAAGCGTATAAATTATTTGAAGAAATGATTCGCAGGGGGTTGAATCCTGATAAGATTTCTTACACATCGCTTATAGCTGCATTTTGCAAATGTGGAGATGTATGGAAGGCGGGGGGACTGTTCAAAGAAATGGTGCAAAGAGGACATATGCCTTCTGATGTTACTTATACTTGCCTAATTAATGGATTTTGCAAGGCCAGCCAGATGTATATTGCAGATGAGTTGATTGACAAAATGAGAAGAAAGAACCTCTCTCCTGATGTAGCCACTCTTAATGTTCTGATCAGTGCATATCTAAGAGATGGAGAAGTGGATAGAGCTTATAAGCTGTCTGCTGAAATGAAAAAGGAGGGTGTCTTTCCAAATGATATCACCTTGAGTATGCTCAAGCTGGACAGAAGTATGGTGCAAAGTTACCAATGACTTAATCCATTGGAAAAAGTTGCATATATGTGAGGCTAAAGCTTTTCATTCCACTTGCACTGTTGACTAAGAAATAGGCTATTGGGAGAGTTAACATTGTATATACCAAACATTGATATCATTTGCTTGAAGTTTAATGGGTGTTGTGTATTGGTTTATATGAAGTGTTCTAATTATCTGCAACCCTTGGATAGGCAGTCCTTTAAATCTTTATGCAGAAGACTCCATGCTTGTGAATTTTGATCTTGTCCTTTACTTCATACACAGACTAAACGACAACTCCTTTTGGATTCTGGATAATTGGTTACTCCATTGGAATATACTACTAAAAACATGATCTTGTCCTTTCATACACAGACTAAACAACAACTCCTTTTGGATTCTGGATAATTCGATACTCCATTGGAATATACTACTAAAAAACATATATTCTTTTTTTTGGTTAACAAGGGAACCCATTTTTTATGGTAAATCTCAATAGTAAGACCAGTCCCACTATTCAACTGTCTGGTAAGTTCGCGGGCTCGACCTAAAGCGGGGGATTGAGATTGAATTCGGTTCTTAAATCACGTCCGACCCCAACTCTTATTATTAGGCTATCCTTGAGGAACATTACTAAAAGATGTATGGCTCTTTGCTACGAAATTAAACTAAATTAAATCAAATCTTACATCACTAAATTGGTGTTGCCTATATGAATCCAATGAGATATTAACGTGTCAATATTGTAACACCTCATCGGAATAAATTGGAGATGTGGGGTATTGAAGTGGAGTAAAGTTTATATTTTGTAGAGTTTTACAATAGATTTAAATATTTTTGTATTTATTTTATTCTCATAACGTATATTTTGTCTACAATGTGAATCTATTATCACTTATATATTTCTCTTTCGATGTGAAAAATAGAACCACAATTACTACAAAAATGAATAGCTACGCCTCGTTACTACCATATGGAAAGCGAAAAGAAACTCTAGAGGGACTCCATGGGAAGGGGAGGGCAAATATGAAAATTGTTGCTCTGATAAGATTGATTGTAAATAGAATCAATGTAAACAATGGATCCGTGGCGCAATGGTAGCGCGTCTGACTCCAGATCAGAAGGTTGCGTGTTCGATTCACGTCGGGTTCAAATCTTCGTGATCCCTTAAAATTTTTTCCTTCTTTTTTTCTTATTTATTATTGATTCTTTCTAATTTTTTATAATAATTTATGTCTCTCCTTCTAAGTACTAATTTGGAACAAGTTCATTCATTGCTTTTATTAAAGATTGTTGGTAAAGAAAAAAAAATTAACCAATAGTTTGTAAGCATTTATAAAGGATCAACAAACTTTGAAATGTGCATGACAAATATATATTAATCTGAGAAAATTTTACTTGTAATTGCTTATTGAAATTGAGAATTGTTTTTTCTCTCTGGTTTAAAAATTAAGAAAGGTGAATATGCTACAAAAACAACATATTGCCTACCATAAAATATATTTTAAAGTGGAAAGGTCCAAAAAATATTTAGTAAGTTTACGTCTAAGCACAAGTGTAATACATAAGAAATATCTTTTACATCATATATAAAATGCACCACTTGCTTATTCCAATGGTTATGATAAAATGAAGTTTACTTCAAAAGACGATTTTAATCAGTTGAAGATATTTTCCCTGAAAATGAAAAACAACATGCTTATTACAGATCATGCTCATGGTATATTTTAGTTTCAAACTTATTCGTTGCAAGAGTTAAATTTCTAATATCTTGTATAATTTCACATCACTTATAGTTGTCGTGCAACTTTCACTCACAAGGACCATTTCACAATAGGAAACTCCTAGCAACCATAAATTTAACCAAAGGGAATATCGAGTCTTTTCACAGGCATGTAAGCTAACTATCTAGGAACAGCTAGTCCGTTTTCAAGACTTCTCTGTTAGAAACATTTATACAACACACGATTAAAGGCTGCGAAAGCACTCATTTTTTACTACTATCATCCGGCTGAAGCGTTGTGCTCATTTGCTGCACAAGTATATCTTCAATTCCGTCCAGAAAGCTTGAGATGTTCTGGCGTATCTGCGCTTCCAAGGAGTTTGCCATTTCCTGGTGACAAGAGTGAGTTAATACGATATGCAATTGCTAACTTAGCGGAAAAACAATGAATGAGGGAACATGCAAGGGATTAGAATTGAGGAGGTGGAAACTTAATCGGCTAAGATCTAATTAGCCAATATCTTCTGCAATTACCGGTCATCTTTTAACTCTCTTACAGGTAATTCATCAGCAAGATTACTTCTAGTTCAAAGAATCATGCTTCCATACTCGAGGTCTGATGTCATTGAAAATTCACATAAAAGAAACTTGATTTCTGGGATAATGAACTTAATTGGGTGACATGCAAACTCATAATGCACAGATAAAACAACTGCACAAACAGAGCTCTCAAACTAAAAGGAGCTGCAATCCCTGTGGACTCTGCAGGTAGAACCATTTAAGAGTGGAGATATATCCTTTGAGAACTTTTACATTTTTAAGGTACTTGTAGGTTTTGAAACCAATTAATCCTCACTGAAACAATTACCTTATATTAATGCTAAATTATGTGCTTTTATAGCCTGCATATAATAAAAATCTTCAGCCCTTTCCTCTAGCTTAAGAACTTTGCTACAGTGCAAGCTTATACATATATAGGGTTTGCACATAATCCTCTCAATTCTTTTGTGTAAAACGGATAACAGTCCTCTCAAGTTTAGTTCTTTTGTTTTTTTTTTTTTTTTTTTTGTTTGAGCAGAAAAAGGAGAATTTTCATTAATACCAAAAACGTTACCCTACACTAGTTACGTCAAACACAAGAAACAAAGCATAACACATTACTCTTGTGCACCCAATCTCAAATTTCTTGATCCAATCATGCGTTTGTTTTCGCATAACCATCATACATGAAAATTTATTTTCCAGTAATGCACAAGTAACCTAAGCCAATTCTCAAATATTGGAACTTAAAAAGGATAAAGCTGCAGAAGTTCTTTTAGTTTGAAAAAATTAAGCACCAAGAGGGTGTTTTTTTTTTTTTTTTTTAAAGTTTAGAATTGAAGTAATCCCATGTTAGCAATCACTGCTATATCCACAAATTTTGCAAATATAGTCCCTTTCTATTTACTCCTTGTTAACTATAGAGTTATCTGTTGTTACATCATTATTTTCTATGAAAATGAACCCACGTTTCAGAGGTTAATGAACTATCCTATATATTATGTCTTGCAAAATAAACAATTATGGGAAAGTAAAACACAAACTACATTTTTTCCTCGAAAGCAACTCACCTTGACTTTGCAGAGGAAGCTTAAGGAAATCTCCTTTGAATTATGACTTGAACTCTTGAGTGATGTTAGATTCAATGCGGAATTGGACATTGGCCAACCTTGAGGCACCTTTATGAAAGCATCAATTTCTCCAACCATATGTGCCACTATCATTTCTTCTCTATCTAAATACTCAATTGAATGCCTGTTAACAAGAAATTGTGGAAAAGATTTTGAGAAAAAATATAAGATGAATTACAACAGAATTCTGTGTGTGTGTGTGAGAGAGCGAGAGAGATGAACATGCTCAAGATGAGGTTCCTTTAAGAGGCTACCATTAGGGTCATGCTTACCAGATCAGGGATTTAAACACTATGGGCTACAAACTCTATCTCCTACAGCTTTGGTACTTCGTTTCTAGCATTCTTAGGTTCTGCAATAGAAGGGGGGCTTGTGCTTGGATTGAAGGCCATCAAGTAAATAGAGTGAAAGAACGTCTACTAAAAATGGCTTCAGATCCTCATTACTGAAAGCCATAATTAACATGATGACATTCCATAAACAACGGAAAGCACAGTGCTATTATTGACTATGCGAACAAAATCCTGGCATGCAAGAACACACCAATAATCAACAATAAATTGAGAGGCCAGCAATCTAGATCCACAACAAGCTTAGGGGCAACTAGATTTATCTCCTTATGCAACCTCTGCTTACACAGAAAGATTCAGAAAACATACCTTGGACAACCAGATAGCTAACCTAATGCTAAAACAACAGAAGAACAGGAATTCCACGCACCAAAACAGAATCAAATAGGACTCTTGATATACAGTAATCATTTTTTTTTTTTTCATTTTTGCAGATTTCTCTAGATGAAAAGCAAAAATATTGAACGATTGACATACAATTTTATCAGATTCTTAAAGAGAAGGAAAAGAAGAAAAGAAGATGTAAGTCAGTCAAACACGGTCCAGCATCAGACAATTGGTTTTCCTTGTGTTGCCATGAATTATGACACAATCAATGACTGGCATTCCCATTTTCTCTTTTGTTCTACTACTGTCATTCTATACTACTAAAACCAACTCCTTTTCTCCATTTGTCGTAATACATCTGAGTACTCATTAAAATTGATGTGATTTTGTTTGGTTTTTTGAAAAAGTAATCTGATTTTGTTTAGTTAGTTAAATACTTATCTATGTAATTCTAAGGAAATAATTTCCTCGTACGATTCGCAGCTCACCTTCCATCACTAGATCACAAGTAATACACAGGTGAGAAACAACATAAAATATGAGGGCCAATGATTCTGAATCTCAATTCTGTGCTCCTTATCTCCATCTGATTGGTAAAGGCCGTTTCTGAACAAGCAAGGATTTCACAATTTGCATCTGGGTCACATTTCCATGTGATAATATGGAATCTCTGTACATAATCCCAATTTTTTTTCAGATAATGTTGCAAATGGACCTTAACTATCCAGTGCATGAAGAATGGGGAAGATGTCCCTGCTGAACAACATGGCCAATATGTTTAATGTAAGTGTACTCCTGTGGTGGTATCCTAGATTTCATTACATATATGCTTTTATCTGGCACAATTTCCAATCATACTTGGGGTACATCGAACTAGAAATTCAAGGGAAATTAATAATATTGGATTTTGCAATTAACATTTTGATTCTGTAACATAACTTTTAGAACGACAATATTAAGGATCATTAACAAAGACTGTGAACAGAGGTTCCCCCTCAAAATATATAAGGAATAACTGTGAACAGAGGTTCCCCCTCAAAATAGATAAGGAATAATTGACACATATCATCCACAGGCAAGTACATACGGAAGTATTGCACTTAGAAAAAATATAAATAACAGTATTTCATAATCTAGATCTCAGAAAACTGCAAAATGATAGGAATGATACAGAAGAGTTGTGTGAGTAACCTTGACGTATTTGCACATTTCACCACAAAACGCCTTATTGTGCAATGAACTATCCGATCTTGCACTTTTTGTACTAGCCACTGCAAAGGAGGTCTGGTCTGAAGTAATGGCACAGGTGTAGAGAGCTGTCTGGAAGAACATCAAAGGTTTCCATTAGGAGATTAATCATCAGGAAGAAAAATCTTGAAACAATTATGGAATATATATTTCCTGGTTCTGTAAATAGTAGAAAAATGGTCAGACAGAAGAAACAGCACCTTTCTTTTTTAAATCACTGGAATGCATTTAGGAGATATGAGAATTCTTTCTTTACCCAAGTCTATTTGTAGAAGGAAGAAAATTCAAGTCTGGAGAACAAGAAGTCCTCAATCCAGAAAAGTAGAAGAAAGAATTGATCATCCAAAAATTTGCTCCCACCCCCTTGTAAATCCTTAAGAACTGTGAGACTAAAGAAGCGAGGAGGTTTAGACTCTGAAGTGGATGAGAAAACTTCACCCCTCAAATGAAAATGAAAAGGAGATTTTGACTTTCCACTCAATCCAAATCAATGTGATAGCCATCATTTTGGAGAAGGTGCCATGTCATTCAAGACCGAAGTCCTCCAGTTCAGTTTAAACTTCGAATTTTACAGAATATAACATGAGTTTGTTGCTCTAACTTTAAGTATCTGTACTGCAGCAATCACTCAGGTGAAGCTAACTTTCTATAGTCTACCTAGATCAAGCAGTATGACTAGCCTCTTCCTCCTTGAAGATGTAATCACTGAGGCATTCAGCGTAACTGGAGGCAATTGTAAGAATAACTGGATCAAGTTTCCTGGACGCATGAACTGACAATCAGAATATGGTATTATCCGTTTTAGTTCCTCGGTATCAGTCAGCTAACATACCAAAAACAGAGGCTTAAAACTAAAGCAAGACCTCCAATCAAAGGTTATCCTACCCCTGATTGGTTATGACCAAATGCAAGGTCAAACACATCCTGAAGCTAATTCGCATGTCAAATTCTTTCTTCTTGTCTCAGGAAAATCTAGTATGACCAGCCTCTTCCTTCTTGAAAATGTAAAGTGAGTTTTTATTATTTGTTTGTAGTTAAAATATCCACCATAACTTTTACCTGCCTATACTGTGAGAGACTGAATCATGTCTAAAAATAGTCAATATCACTCAAAATATTTCAAGCCTACATATACCCTCCTTAATTCAGCAGTCAGGTGGGTCCAGAAAAGAAGAGTGGTATAAATTGCAACTGGAAAACAGAAGAAAGACACCTGAAAGATTTCATATCGTCAACGATTTCACCAATGTATACATCATTTGGGAAAATCTGCATATTTCAGAACATCCAAATAAGATAACAGCATAACTAATAAAAATATTCACAAACTTCAATAAACAAACGGCAAAGAAGATTGAATTAATTAGATCTAACAAGCTATTTGGGATTGAACTACAGGTGCTTCGTTGAAATAATTTCACAATAGTTCTGTGTTCAAGGAGGATCCCAATCACATTCAAAAACTAAAATCATGTTGAACTGAAGGAGCCAAACTTGACGAGGCAAACAACAAACCAAAAAGAGAGATCATGTGAGACTTCACTTTGCAAGAATCTCCACCTGGCCAAAGATAACCTTAAAAGAGAGACCACATCTACTGTTCAGTGTGTTATTGTGGGAAATAATGGTAATATTAAGAGATATAACAATGATGATTATATCTTGTCAACTAGTATTTCTCAAGGTAAAATTTTGTTTCATCTCATCTCTTCTAACTTCTGACATTTCTATTAACTTAGTTATTGATATTCATACAAAGACAATTGATATTACAACACTGAACTGAGTCTTAGAGAGTATCCTAAAGCTCAAAGAACACACGGGGAGAGAGTCACTGAGAACTAGTGACATTTGTCAGCAAGTGCTCATGCTGGCATCATTAATACAAAGTCAATATGCATCTCATTAGTCTTATATAGCTCGACTCAAGATGCCAGTTTTATGACAAGTTCTCCAAATTATTCCATATAGTTTCTCTTATCCAAACTACAAATTTGTTCCTTAAAAGAGGCCCATATTCTTTAATCCAATTTTTGTGCCTCCTTTTACTGGTCTCTTACTTTTCTGAAAGAGAATCAGGACTATCAGGTTCAGCCTCCTAATAACATTGTTATGAGATCGTTTTTTCTCTGTAATTGGTGATCAAATATCTTCCCTTTCACCTTCATGGAACTATTATCTAAGAAAGAAATTTTTATGTGGTCCTTATTATGATTTATTGGTCAGCCCATGCTTAGCTAGTTGTTTTCTGTGTGGTTAAAGGAGTTCATTCCAGTGGCATGGTCTCCTCAAATTGCTAGACTTTTAACACATTATTCACCTTCAACAGTTAATAGGGAAAGTAGATGCACTTATATTAGTATCAGAAAGAATAATCTAACGGGTAAGTGGTTTTCTTAAAATATGGCCATTTTCTTGCATCAAACTACATGAACTCTTTCTCAGTAACTTTTCCTCTACACACTTGTGTAATAGGGATGCAACAGGACAGACTTTCTCACAAACAAGAAATGATGAAAATATTCAGAAGCTAATGGGTACAGTTTATTAGAATGACAGAATGCTACAATACTACATGGAACTTGATGATTGTCAGGTTTAGTTCCTTCATAGTGAAGCAACTTGGCCAAGATTGGGTTTCAAATACATTTTGTATTCCTCAAACCAAGCTCCTATAATCAAGCATCCACATATTTAAGGCATACACCAAAGAACTCTGAGAGACTAGCAGCTGAGATGACAGCAAAACTTAACGTCCTTAACAATAGTAAGCTGCATCAAAGGATAAGAGTTTAAGAGGCTATAATTAATGCTATGGTGTTAATTTCTGTTATTTCACCTTACTAGTAAATATTAACACTGAGATAATAGATCAGATGAGCATACCTCAACATTCTTCGGCACCATAGTACCATCCAGAACTTCTATCAACAATTCATGATTTTGTTCTGATGGTTCAATTACATCTTCTATCTTTTGCTGACACGATGATTGCTCTATGTTGGGGATGTAAGTTTTTAAAGATAACCTAATGCAGTTCTGGTCAAAGTCAACCACCGTAAGACCTGACAATGCATCCTCAATCTTTTCTATCACCTCGAACCTGAAGCAGTTTCAGAATAGACCATGTACTTTAGAATTTGAAACAGCAGAGAATCCAGAATACTCAAAACTAGTTGGTAAAAATACCTGTTCATATCACAATCAAGGTCCTGCAGTGACTTCAATGTTGTTCTGTTCTTCTCAATCTGATGACTGAGTTCCAAAATCTTCAAGAGAATACCCAAAAAAATTATATTTGTATCTAGACAAAAGTAGTAATTCTGAGTAACGTCAACGCTACACAAATGTGAGGAACATCTTGGCAGAAAAAAGATTGAATAAGATAAAGGGTTACTTCAAGCTGCAGTTATGACAACTTTCAATCACATATCTTGCAGCTATAAGTTCTTGTAAACAACAATCTAACACATTATCAGGTATAGCAGAGATCTTTTGGCGTCACAGGGGATGCACAATTTTGGACATGCCTAGATCAATGCACTCAAGTTTTTCACTTGCAATTCACCAGACTAAAAGAAAATGATATAAAACATAACAATGCAAAGAACAAACCTTAAACTTAGACTCCCCATTGGTAATCAACATGTTAGCTTGGTCCTCTCCATTTGCAGAGCATTCAACATGCGTGTGGGAGTTACCCTTATCAGGGCCCTTGAACATGATATACATTTGAGTGAAAGTGAGAAGCTTTCATATAAGACTTAGAAGAAGTTGTTAAAATAGGCAACAGAATTTATTGGGATTAATTCTGTGTGTGAGATAACCTAGATGATAGATGCAAGAAGCACCAAGAACTAGCCAAAAAAAACATAACACATCATATTTCAAGATAAAGTATAAATGCATGTATGCTATTAGTGTAAATAAAATGAAGCATTGACTGGACAGTGCCGCCTACATCTATAGTGTAAAGGACTCCAGGATCTCTAAGAAGGTTCTCCATACTTCACAATGAGTATCAAACAAATTTTTATGACTTCATTTGGAGATGTTCTTAAGTGACAAAGACTTTAAATAAGTAAAATAAGCTGAAAATGTGGCTGAAAGGCAAAAAAACTGTTAAACATAACTTCTAATGTCTAGACAATTGGCCAAGTATTCATGTTTGCATATACTTCATACTTGAGCGTAACTTGTATCGATATAAAGCCAGTAGGACTTTACTATTGATATTGGAATATGATACTTGTTAGCAAAAGACAGAAACTTCTTGCCATTGGTGTACTGATCCAATATTTTACATCCAAGCTACCACCGCTAGTTGTAAACTTGGAACAGTAATCTGTGACTATACATGAAACTCATTAAAACATTCTCCAGTTACTTACTCACGAAATCCTCGGACAAACAAAAAGGAAACACAGTGTAAATAATTAACACCTCAATAGCCAAAAGTACTTTATTTCGCCAATCAAATATCTACCTGCAATTTGATAAAGTTCAATGAATAATCTAGCCCTTCAAGTTCACCTTCCAGTTTACTAGAATCTGCAAATGTAAAATAATTACTTCAACCACTACTCTCACTTATTGCAAATACTACATTATAAAAGTTTTAAAAAAATCTAAAAACAAACGCAAATGTTTCTCACCTTCAATACTTTTTCTCGAGAGCTCCTCAATTTCATTAGCAATTTTTGCATTTTCATTCTCCACTGAGCTTAACTCCTTCTTTAAATTCTCCAAAAATTCATCTAAAAAGATTCTAGTAAATTAAAATTATAGCCTAACAATATTATATACACAGTAAAAGAAAAAAAATAATAAGCAAATTTAAAACTTCGTACAAAATTACTGGCCAGTGCAATTTAACACATGCATCCATACATATAGAATACAAACACACAAATGACTAAAGTTATACCTAAATCTTCGGAGGCTAACGAGCCAAAATTTGAAGTACCAGACAAAATTTGATTTATTTTGATCTGTCAGGTAAAAATCAAAAATTCCAAAAGAAAAGGAAAATTTTAAAAATACATATATAATTAGAAGTAACAAAAAAAAATCAAATTTACGAAGCTAGACACAGAATTTTGAGGTAATTACCTCAACTTCCAAAGTGCAGTGGTTAAGTAATTTCTCCGATTCCGCAGGGCTCAATTCCGTGGAATTATCGTAATTTAAATGCAAACTTCTAAGCTCTTCAACTCTTCTATAACAATTTTCCAAAAAAAAAAATAACAAAAATAGAATTAATTTGTTATACATATAGTATAGAAACATTTACACCTATACATACATATATATATATATATACACACACACATATATATGTATAGGTAAAGAGATGAAAAAGAGAACCTGCGAAGTGATGAAGAAGTAACAACAGAAGCTTCAGTCATCTTTTTTTTTCCTTTTCTTTTCTTTTTCTTTTTATGCGTCTTCTCAAAAAAAATTTGTTTTTCTTTTCTTCTTTTGAAGATCGTGTTGTTCAATGTTCAGTGTGTTTTTAAATTCCCGCCATTGGAGCACAGGTGGGCCCACCTAGTGACAGGCCTAGCCCAAACGCTGTTGGGTTGGAGTTTATATATATCGAGGCCAATATTTGGAGCTTTGGGCCTACGGTTGACCAAAGTGCAAAGATGAAGAGTTTGGGACTCAACTATGGTGATCCATTTGGAAGATGAAAAACAATGGTTAAAGAGCCCGCTTGGGTCTGTTTATCTTAAGTTGCTTATAAGCAATTTATTTGACGCTTATAAGATAATACATATGCGAATAAGAATGTGTTTATACTTTATAAGCTAATTACTTATTTAATAAATAGGTACTTATAAACAGTAGTATTTGTTAAAATAATTAAAGAGGACCTTTCATTAATAATATTATACTTTTATTATGTTTTTAAGAGTTAACAAAGTCTTTTAGTTGGTAAACTTGATTTCTTATAAGCAAGTAAAGAGAAAGTAATGGGTTTTTACTATTTTTACTTGCTTATAATATGTAGAATACAGAACATATAACTTTTATTTTTACTTTTCACTTTTAAATAAGTGTGGCTCGTTTATAAAAAAAAGTCACTGGTTTATAAAAAAAGTCAAACACCCTAGAAGTCATTTATCCCTGTTAATTTATGGCTAAAACCGAAACTTGTCCAAGCTAAACCTCAATACTACCACATTTCCCATAAAAACTAACATTGTTAAAAAATGGTTACTTTTCAAGGTTAGTTTTGGGCCATTTTCTGTATCGTTGTTGAAATGTGCCATCTTTTCAAATAGTGATAAATTAAAAAAAATAAAATAAAATTGTCTTGAATAAATAATTTATTTGGTCCATCATTTTTTGTTTATATTTTTCTCAATAACGTCCTTTATCTTTAGAACATGGATAGTTAGTTCTTTATCTTTATAATTTATGACACCATTAGTCCTAAAATTAAAAAAAAAAAACACACACACACAAGAAATTAATAAGGTTAGGACTAATATTGCCACAAATTATAAAGATAAGAAACTAATAACATCACAAATTACAAAAATAAGAGACAAAAAAATATTATTTTTTATTTCTTCTAACTTAGGACTAAAAACATTACTAATTGCAAAGATAGGGGAATGAATTGTCAAATTTAAATATAAATGACTTAATTGTTAGAAAATAAAAAATAAAGACAAAATAAATTATTCACCTTTTATTTTTTCTATTTATTTATTTATCTAATTTTAATTTCCCAACTAATATCTAACTCCCATATATTATGAAAATGTTCATGCACGAAGGACAACTAAGCGGAAGATCGTGGATGTTATCTCTGCGTGAAACTTCATTTCTGCACTAATAACATGGTCGGTTGTTAGACTGAGCGTATTCATGATTCCTCATCTGTGCCCCACGCCTCAGTTCCAGAGTTGACTAATCAAGCGCGACAAGAAAAATTTAACTGACAAAATCTAAACACTCGAATAACTAAGGAGCCCTACCACTAACTAGTTCGTAGCATGCGGCCTTTTGTACTAAGAACCAACTAAGTCAAAGGCACTTACCCAAGTCTCAAGGTAAGGGACTAGGATAAAATCAAATCATGAGCTTTATCTAACCTTAACTTTTACCGCTAAGACATCCTTAGAAAACTGCAGTGGTTTTTGAATAGTAAAACCATTGATGTTCTCCGTTGTGGATCCGTATTCAGTCACCCTCTTAACTTTTTTCAGCAGTTCTTCTGGAACGCGAAGAGTCCTTCACAGGGACATTGCGCCATCAAATACTACGTGAGTTTCTCATCTGCCTCTTGTTTTATATCACAATCTTACAATAACAAGATTTGTGTTGAATTTATAATTAATGAGTTGATTTGTTAAGGGCGATGTGTTTGTATGCTAGTAGTTGGACTAGGATCAGTATACGTGTACTAGAATTTGAGCAAAGGAAGGAATACTAGATTTAGAAGGAAGAAAAATTAGCAGGATGGTATAGGGATAGATAAGAATCACTCAGGCATTGGTATTTCTTCCTAAACATAAAAAGATGCTAAGAATCATGAAATGAATGTTATAGAAAGGACACCTCAATTTTCTCTCCTTGCTTTTTATGTTTTCTTGGAAATTCACATTTTTTTTCCATTTTTTCGTGAATAAGGGTCTGGCAAAGTAGATAATAAAATAAATGCTCATTAGCCAGATAATGTTGGCGATTCAATTGAAACTTACTCCTTTTTCTTTGGAGATATTATATTGGCATTGGTTCTTTGTAATTGCTGAAAATGGATTTTCTGGAAACTTTAGCTAATATGTGCTTTTCATGCTGACATTTTTAATAGCTAATTGATAACTTAATTAGGAATATGAATGTTTATCTTTTGAGCTTGGATCTGGTTTACGTTAACTGTTTCCGTAATTTTCTACGTGTTGGGATGACTATTCGTGTATCTTCGGAAGAGCTTATCAAAATATTAGGAGGTTGCCTTTCCGTATTTCAGATAGAATGCTGCAGCCTAATGGAGGAGCAAGTAGTCAGGGCTCAATCCCACTGAGTGAAAAAATAAAATCTTTCTGAAAGCTACATCTTTAAAGTACATAATCACTTGTGTGAGATAAACATGAGGGCCTATGAGCTAGAGATCATAGCAATTAGCCCTCATCACCACGGAAAAGAGAGTGTGTCGATGATGGAGCAGCACAAGTTGCGCTATCTGCATTCACTTCTATAGCGCAAAAATGAAAACTTAGAGAGATATATCCTTGCTATTAAGCCGCTGGAAAAAGAAGTGCACGGATGTTATGCTGAACCAGTAAGACTTAATTCAGACCAGCTTGTTGAGATGATGGTGCTAGATGGTTGCTTTATTGTAGAATTAGTTCACAAATATAATATGACATATATGAGAGACAAAAATTGATCTCATCTTCTAGATGAAGTGGATTATGAATAGCCTGTAGCGCGATTTAATGTTGTTTGAGAATCAAGTTCCTTTCTTTGTACTCCTGCAGTTGTTCCGCTTGATTGAGGTGCTGAATGATAAAAGATCTATCCATCTTGTTTTGAACTTTTTCAGCGATGTTCTGCCCGATCCAAGGCATGGATGGAATGCAAGTGCATCTTCACACGACGAAGTCAAGCGTGTACTTGACTTGATACACATTAATTGGCTTCCATCAGTTGGTATAGGGAAGTTTGCTGAAGTAGCCAGAAATGGTGACAAGAAGACTAATGAACACATCAAAAGGAATAGAGGAAACAGGACTTTTATCCGCTGTGCAGCAGAACTAAAAGAGGCTGGAGTGAAGTATGAGAAGAAAGATGGACATAACTTATTTGACATAACTCTCAGAAAAGGAGCATTGCAGTTTCCACATTTTGTTATTGAAGACCGGACAGAGTTTTTGTGGAGGAATCTGATTGCACACGAACAATATTGCAAGACCGATCGCCTCACCTTTGTGACAGACTATATGTGAAACTTTTGGATTGCCTCATCGACTCCTCAAAAGACACAAAAATACTCTGTCAGTATGAGATAATCGACAATTGGCTAGGCGATGGTGAAGTTGTTTCCAGCATGTTTAACAAGATAACTGATTCGGTCATTCCGGAGTGCGACTGTTTTTGTTACGAAGAGTTATTCAAGGAAGTGAATGACCATTGCAACAGGAGGTGGAATAAGTGGATGGCCAAATTAAGTCATAACTACTTGGATAGTCCATGGGGGTTAAATTTCCATTCTTGCTGCTACTGTACTACTTTTGCTTACTGTGATACTGACTATATTTACTGTGTTCCCCCGAGAGTAACCATTTGTTTGGCAAAAGAACTTCAGTTTGCTGTTAACAATTTAGTGGACAAGATTGCATATCAAAATGCTCCACCATTTTGTTCACCTTTTTTCTTCCCTGATATTAGCAAAATCTTCTTTCAGGTGTTTATGGATGAGCTTGTATAGATTTGAGTAAAAACAAATTTAACTTTACAATTAAAATCTGTCATGGTATGAACAAGCCCAGCACTAAAATTTGGAGTTACTTCCAATGACTCGTTTGGATTGATTTTTTTAATATTTGAAAGAAGTTCTTTTTTGATAAGTCAAAAATTCTGATTTTTTAAAATAGTTATATTTGAGATTTTTTTTTTTTCAAAAATTTAGGTCTTTTAAAAGCCAAACCAAATAGTTGTTGCAAAAAAAAATGTGCTTTTTTTTTTCTGAAGAAAAAGTGTTTTTTTTTCTTAAAAAAAAAAAAATCCAATCCAAACAAGCCCTCTAAATTAATAGTCAAGCCCTTCACTCATTACCCTTGACATCTCGAAAAAGAACTGATGGCCTTGCCTATTTCTAGATTACCTTTTGAACACTCATCCACATTTAACTTCTATCATCTTTGGACTCTAGTTTAGTTTGGCCTAGTGTAGGAGAAATTTTAAGTCACGGAGGACAAAGATTTCTCTCTTACAAATAGGGCTTTAAAGCATAACTGTCATTTTTGAAAGATAAGTCATTGTAAACACTATGAAATTGATATCTTTTTGGAGGGAAAAAATTGATGAAGAAGACGTGACAAAAAAACATGTACCGTGTTAGAAAACATATGCTCTTTGTTATATAACCACAGTAAGTTTTCAACATTAACTATTTTTTTCATGAGAAATTTATAAAAATTGAATAGAGTATTTTGAAATTATAGGAAATTTTATACAACTTTTATAAAGTATAAGTGGATATAATGCATCTTTCCCAAAGGGCGAAGGGGGGGGGGGGGCAGGATAGGTAATGAAAAATTTTGATCCGTTAAGTATTGGCAAGAGATGGGTATAAATAGGCAAAAAAAAGTTAGGCAACTAGTCATAAAAATATGACAATTATATATTAGTTGCCAAGTAGACGATTCAATGCAGGGGTATGTTTGATTGTTTACAAAGCCAAACACATTGAGATTTTGCTAATGGATATTAACTCAGAAGAACTCTACGGAAATATAAAAAGGTTGGAGGATATAATTGTCATTAGAATATCTGTCTTTCTCCCTTATTTTAATTATGAAATTCAAAAAGTATCTTATTTGATAATAAGTATATGGTAAGGGATGAATAACCAAAATTCATCTTATTTTATAAATAAGAAAACTTACTTAAAAAAACTTTTGATGACAAACACCACTTTCACATAAAAAATCACGAATAAGACAAATGTCTTATTTTAAACTTATTTCTCACACAATTTTATTATCATTAGTCATGGAACACACTTAATGTGAGTATTATGGTCTAATATTCGAAATCATAAAAAAAAATTCAAATTCAGTTTTTTTGATACGTTATTAATTTTAGCTTTTTAAAGAGTACTTTTTCAAAAGTTACAAAAAAATGAAGGCCAATCCAAATGAGCCTATAATATATTCAACATAATGAATCTTTTTCTCCAATTTTTGTTATTATAATAGATTATACCATGTCTGTTACTAAAATTATATTTACTTATGGAATTTAAATGATATTCATAAAATTATCATTATAGATTCCATTTTTTTAATTACTTACATTTGCTTGTAATTTTCTAAACCTAATGGAATTTTTGTCCAATTTTTAATTATTATGAGAGAATATGTTATATTTGTCATTAAAATTATCTTTACTTACTAAATTCAAGTGACATTCATAAAATTGTCACTATTAATTATTTTTGGTAAAAAATAATCTGTTGTAAAAAATTATACAACACCAATGACAAATAACTTAGAATGTCACTACTGTTATTATTAATAATGAAGATACATAGGTTGTTATAAAAATTGAAGAAATAAAATTTCTAATTTCTTTGCCAATAAAAGTACTTGTACTTATGAAATTCAAGAGACATTTATAAAATTCTCGCTATTAGTTATATTGAGTGATAAATAATTCCATTGACACAAATAATACAATATCAATGACAAACAACTTAGAATATCACAACTATTATTATTAATAGTGATGATATCTATGTTGTTACAAAAAATAAAAACACACAGAGTTTCTAATTTGTTGTGGTGGCGATAGAAAAACTATTACAAATATAATATTTACAGTGAATAAAAGGAACTATAGAAAGTAAAAGTTCAATAGTGAGAAACCATTTTAGACTTAACAAAAAAGTGGACCATTAGTGGTTGCATCGTATTTATCACTAAAATGTCACTACAAATATATTTAGGGACAAAATTATAGTGTGATTGACGAAATTGTCACTATTAGTATTTATATTTACAAAACATTGTAATGTCAAAAATAATATGTCATAGTGTCAAAACTTTTAAAATGTCAATCTTTTTACTATTATAGTGACTATATGTACTTTTACAAAAACAAATTGTTACTAAATCTTTGATTTTGTAGGAGGTGGAAGGATTCTTTTTAAAAAATAACACAAATTATAAAATGGTTCATGAAAATAGCCTTGTTTTGATTAGAATTTCAAATCTAGCACTTTCGGCTATTCATAAGCCGAATTCGTCAACTGAAAAAATGAAATTTGCTAGGATGACAGAGTGGCAGGCAGATAAGCACTTTCAGCTTTTCAATTATCGAAATCAAAGTTTTTGGCTATTCAATATCCAAATTTTGGTGGGGAATATATCCTCTGTCAAGGTGCAAATTTTGGCTTTTCAATAGTGGAAAATTTGTGACATCTTTCATTCATCGCTCAGCGAATATATTCCTGACTAGGTGGCAGCCAAATTTGTTTATTAAATAGGCGAGATCCCAATATTTCGGCTATTTTACTAACGAATTTAGCCCCACAAGTCTCGATATAAACACCCATCCTGTTGCTTCTTTCATTCACGCAAATAATTTACTTCTAAAACTTGCTTGTAAAATCTATTTTCATCTATTATTTCAACACTTCTTTCAACCCGCCCAAATTCTTTCAAACTTCTAAAATATGCTTGGAAACCATTCAAAATTTCATACCAATCCTTACATGTCAATATGAATCCAAACACAATAACTGTTATTTTACATTACGGTGGCCAAAAAGTCAACGGCTCTTTCGATGTATAGTACGAGACTACAATACCAAGATGCAAAGTCAAAATAACAGAAAAAACATTGTATAATGAGTTTGTTTACAGTGTTTATGAGAAGCTTAATTTGCATTATGGCGTGGACAGAATTCAATTACATCACCGTTTCCAATCGACACTCATCAACTCCCAATAATAATAATAATAATAATAATAATACATAATAATCATAATTATAATAATGAAAATAATAATAAAATATTAATCAACTAATAATAATACATAATAATCACACTAAATAATCCAAAAATTTATACTAATCATGACACTAATAATGCCAATACTAATATTAATTACATTAATATTCACAATAATAATCACACTAAATATTAATTATTAAATTCAATACTTCCTATTAATTTTAATATTCCAATTGTCTACATCTACAACTAAACTATACAATTAAAATGTCTACATCAACAACTATACCAACATTTACATATATAACTTATACATATACAACATATATATACATAAAAAAGGATATATACACACACATCATATATATATATATACATACATACATACATACGCACGTACGTACATACACATGGTATATATATACAACATATACATACATATACACATGAAAATTAGGAATTTAAATCAGTAAAAATTTCAAAAACTTACAAGAATAGGCAAATTTCTAGACTTGGAGCTTGTTTTGAGTTAGAATGAAGGTGTGAGAGCTTGAATTTTCGTGGGGGAAAATGGGAGGGGAGAAGAAACAAAGGTTCGGGTGTGAGGAAGAAGAAGGGGGAGGGGTTAAAAACTGATTAACGATCGGGTTTTCAGGAGTCGATTTCAGCTATTAGATTATTGAATCAATAAAAACTAAGCGCATTTATTGCAGTGGTTTAAAATTCTAATTTTTGGCTATTCACTCGCCGAACTCGGCTATTCAACGACCAAATTTTAAACTGCAATGGCACAGTAATAAATGCAGATATTTCGTTGATTGAAAAGATTAATTCGGCTTTTAAATAGCCGAAAGTGCTAGATTTGAAATTCTGATCAAAACAAGGCTATTTTCGTGAATAATTTTATAATTTCTGTTATTTTTTTTTTAAATCCGAGGTGAAACTTCTCAAATGAAGTCCTCGTATGGGCAATATGTACTTGTCAGACATGTAACTACTAATGGTACGGTCTCCAATTTCACTACTTTCCTTCTAGGCACCATGTATTTCTACTAACGCATGGCGCTGAAGTATTAAGTGTCATTGTGTCTCAATGGGTACTTCTAACTGTTAGGGAAATTAACATTTTTGGATTACCAGTTGAAGTATTAAGTGTCATTGTGTCTTAATGGGTACTTCTAACTGTTAGGGAAATTAATATTTTTGTATTATCAGTTGGTGGTTTCGCTTCGCCGAGCATATTGATGGTCGGGTTGCATCAGTTGGATTTTCCTTGTCACAAAAATAAAAATAAAAATAAAAAAATTTTAGAATGGCAAGTAAAGCAATTTTATTCCACCAAAAATATTACAAATACGGTGAGATTAATTTACAAGCAACTCATTGTAAGGCCCAAGCTGTATAACAAAAAAGTATTTTCAATTGTATCAATATATTTACGATTCGGACAAAATATAAGCAACTCATGATCTTAGTTTTAATTATTTGTTGAGGCACGTGAACCAGGTGGAGAACCCAAATTTTGGAATTACAACTTTGTTACCACAAGATGTGCGACCGACTTTTGCATTGATAACTTTGATGATTCTCCGATATCTCCATAATTTTAGTCATCAACGCCATCATAGTAATGATGAAAAGATCGTAAGGTGATAAAGGATCTCTAGTATCACATCCTAAACTAATTGACGAATTGCTGAATTTTTTAGCCCATTCACTGTTAATAAGCATTCTGTCAATCTTGCTATATAACTCATAAAATCACTTCCCATAGCTCTGTTACTCCAAGTGAACTCGAATCAAGAACAACTATGTCGAAAGAGGCCCAAAGTTTGAATGCAAAGCCTTTCCTCCATCATGCGTATCTTGTTGAAATCCCCAATCACAAACCGAGGGTTGAAGACACATTTAGCACTCCACTCCTCAAACTTGAGCCACAACGCTTTCCTCCCTTAGGTCACTGCTATGCTCTCAGGGACAGAGTTAGAAATTTAAGATTGGGAGCCGAAATTTAATTAATAATATCAATAATATTAAATATTTCAATTAAAAAAAATTATAACAAAGTATAATTCTTTTAGCAAAAAATAAAATAAGATTACGTAAAAGAAAATTATTGACTCAGTTAATGAAATTGGACTCGTCTAAATAGAAAAAGTCAATTGTCGTATTTACATAAACGTGACTAAAATTTCTTTTTTCATATATAAAATCAAGTTACCTTTTGGAACGCTAGGGTGATGAGGCGTATAGTATCATATTTACCCTTCAAAATTTTGTTAAAAGTTGGAAAGGTCCATTTGGGCCGGCTTATAAGAAAAAACACATTTTTGACAACACTTGAAAAAAAAAAAGGTCTGTTTTTCAAATTTTCATCTTTTCAAAAGCTACTTCAAAACTTATTAGGAAAAGAAAAAGAGTATTTTTCACGAAAAAAATATATTTTTATATGAAACCCCAACATTAATTAAAAATTAATATAGCCAAAATAAATTATTTTCATATAGAAACTTAAAAATTACCTAAATAAAAAATAAATAGATTAAACTTTCCTAGTTGTTTATCAAATAAAATTACTCAAGAGTAATGGAACTATTAAACTTGAATCATAGTTCGCCAATGAATCCCTGAAGTTTCTTGCAATCAGGACAATTAATTAACATTACAAACTGGAATATTAATAGCTTCCTAGAAGGGTCGTTAAATTTTTTCATAGCCCTACTCAAGAGTAATGGCCCTAATTAGATTCAGGCGGGCTAAGAATCGGTTTGGCTAAGCTTATTTGGGGCTTATGAGTTGTAAATAGTAAAAAAACATGTGAGTACTTTTTTTAAAAGCTTATAAGTTGCAAAATAAGCAGTGACAAACAGGCTCTAAATTTCTAGATGTACCACACCATGCATTGCCTTCTTTTGATTCATTACATTAATGTCTAACTTCAGAGAAGCAAGATGAAGAAACAATTCCCAAGAGGAAGCAGTTTGCAGGGTGTGCTTCAAAGAATTCGGGGAAGAGAATGCATTTAAGCTAACATGTGGATGCCCTTTTACTCTCATCCAGGGACATTGTCAAATTGCAAACGTTATTTGTGATAAGTGCATACGAGAGTTGAAAATGACACTCGTGGCTTTGCTTGCAGCAAATCCTTCCGTTCTAAAGACTAATGTCCAAAAGGGTAACTATTGCCACATTTTATGAAGTTTTATTATTGAAGGTTCCTTGACTAGAAGTTTAAACCAGTATAGAGAATATGATATTGATGTATTTATGTATTGTGCTAACAACTTTCTGACCAATGAGTTACCTAAACTTTAAAGCAGTTAATCTCCTAGAATTTCGTATCATTTATTGTATTAACAGCTCTCATAGCTTTAATTAGCTACCTGAACTTTAAGGTGGTAATTGGTATGATTGAATAAAATTGGCAAGAAATGAGCTAAGGAATGGAATGAGCTTAGGAAGGATTGGACTTGGTAATGAATATATCATACTTGGTATATTCTAGAAATAATGGTATGAATAACGTGTTGATTCTAAATTTATATTTGATAATTAATATACTAGCATAATACTAAAATTGATTTATATAAAAAGTAAAGATTACCACTACACTATTATAGTATATACATTATAGTAATAAAATTATACAAAATATTGCTAAATTACTGCTAATACTAGTATAAAATATATTTGTATTAATAACCTTTAGTAAAATAATAATGATGATAATTTATGAGTGCATATATGAATATATTAATACTAAAAATTCACCAAAAATTAAATTTTAAAAGATATATTTGTAATTTATCCTCGCATAGAATCTAAAAATTAGTACATCTGCACCCATTTGATACTCTTGGAAATTTTTAGCTGATATGAGGACACCTAGCCAGAACATTTCTAGTGTCATCCACCAAGACATTAGTTGTCCAATTTCGTTAATGAGCGATGAAGAGATGCTTCATGCCCGATGCTGCTGCTTGAGGTGCTTTGATGCTTGAAGATGCGATGAAGAGATGCATGCTTGAGAGATAGGCTTCACAGTTTTTATTTTTTATTTTTCAATCGAGAACTAATATATATATATATATATATATATATATATTATTTTGATGAGATAATAGTCATTTTGCAATTCCATTAGAAAATATGGATGCTATTATAAAATGAGGCAAGTGAGAAAATCTTTTAAGAAGTCTTGGAGGATAACTAGTTGATTTTGAAACTATACATAGGTAGTGGGAACCACAAGGGAATTGGATGTAAGCACCCCAATTTTATTTATAGAAGGCTTTCACAAAAATACATTAAATTCATTTTAAGATATAAATACTTTTTTTTAAACTTTTTTTTATATAACGACACAGCTAGATTAGTTAAGGGAGATAAAGAAGTATATTGACTTGGAATCCAATACCTTTAGTCATGAAAAATTGTTGTGTTGTCTAATCATATTCCCTTGAGCATCAACTCGTATTGCACCTACATGTCTTTACCACTTGTTCTCTTTTTAATAAAGAATTGATTTTCACCTTTCAACTAACCTATCATGCGAGAACTTTCACCTTTCATCTAAGAGCCTGCTTGGCTAAATTTATTTGGAGCTTATAAGTTGTAAATAATAAAAAAATATATGAAGGAGTATTTTTTTTTTAAATACTTATAAGTAGCAAAATAAGTAAAGCCAAATAAGCTCTAAGTCTTCAATACAATTAGATATTTTACACAGTTTTAAATTGATCAATTAGCTATTTTAAATATTAAAGGGAGTATAAAAAGATGATGATTATTTTGCACACTTGCACAGATGAATCACACAAGAGTCTAAATTAGAAGCAATCGGAAAACATTAAAGGCGCGTAAGACACGTGGGCATTTGATTAGTCGATGAACAGCGATGGACGTGTGGCTAGGAAAACATGAAAATTGCACATCAGATGCCAACCACCATAAGTGAAATTTCTCCACATCGACATATTTTTCTTTTTTATGATCCCACGACGCATACATAAATATACGCATGTCAACTAGGAATGTAGACAAAATCATAAGAATTACATTTTAGCCACATCGAGTAAACAGTAAACAGAAAGTTTTTAATGTAGTTCAATCAGTTTTGATTTTATAATCAGATCCATTCATATGAGCGAGGATGACGATGATAGGACCTACGAGGAAAACATAAATATAAATATTGATTGTTTGGGAAAAAAAAATGGCTTGCAATAGTATGCTTCTTTGGCAATAGAGTACGGCAAGGAAATTGGAGGCAGTGATGGATCCTTAGATGTTACTTCTGAGTTCCGTGGATTGAAACAGTAATTGGGTGGTAAATTAGTTAATTTCAAAAGGTACCGTTTGACAACAACCTTTTAAGTAGTTTTTAGTGTTTTGACTAGTTAAAAACACTAATTATCTAAGTTATTACCCTTACGTAAAATAGAGTTTTAAGTAACTTTTTAAGTAGCTTAATCTTCAATGATATGCATTAATTATTCCTATCCTTTCAACCGAAAAATAGCATAGTCTTCACGTGATTGCGGGATCTCGATTGAGATGCTTCGGATTTTTTTTCCCCTTTTTCTATTTATTGACGAGAGATGAACAGATGCCTGAGATGCTTCATGTCCGATGTTGCTGCTTTAGATGCTTTGGTGCTTGAAGATGATATATAGGATGCTTGCTTGAGAGAGATGCTTGAGATTTTTCATTTTTTATATTTTGGTCAAGAACTGGAAATGTTGTGTGTGTGTGTGTATATATATATATATATATATATATATATATATAATATATATATATTATTTTGGGGAGATAGTAGTTATTTTGCAAATTTCGTTAAAAACTGTAAATGTTTGGTATAAAATGGGACAAGCGAACTATTCTTTTGAGAAGTATAGATGATAACTAAACGATTTTAAAATTTTATGGATGTAATATATACTTATAATAAATTACAAAGGGATTGGATGTAAGTTACCCTACTTTCAATTATAAAGCATACCTCAATGCATTCACTAGCCATTTTGAGTCATTCAATAAACATATAGTTTTTAACATAATTTAATCAATTACGATTTTATAACTGGGTCTATTCAGATAGTATGGCTACATTTAGTTACTTGTTGAGGTTGTATGCACTCTGCATAATCTATCCTGAGTTAGGTATTTCCAAGTCTTAATTTTCTCCATTAACATATTCGAAATTAATTAAAAGGATCACTTCGATTAGACTTTGTTTTCTAAATTAGTCCAAAAAAAGAGGGAAATGTTAATTTTAGCGCTTGAATTTGGTGGAATATAGATTTCGTAAAAGGGCTCTAACTTATAGAAAAATGATGATTTTCTTAACTAATGGTGTTAGTTTTTTATTTACATGGCTTTTTTCTTTTAAATCTCAAATGGCATTTCTTTTTCCTATTCCAAATGTTAGACATTTTAAATATCAAATAAAATAATCACAAAAATTCTTATATATATATATATATATTTGTATTCTCCATCGAGACATCGACACGAAGGCTTATATTATATCATTAATTGTTCCTATCCTTTCTGCCAAAATACAGCTTAGTCTTCACGTCCAAAGGAATCAGGTTATCTATCTATCTGTCTATATATATATATATATATATCGAGACATCGACACGAAGGCTTATATTATATGCATTATATATATTTATAGTATTTGACTCACAAGTACACACCCACCTATCATACTAAACCAAAATTGGGCGGACTAAATCTTGTTTGCGCTTCGCTTATTCTAGTGATGGGGGACACGGTGTATATGATGGGGCCGCCGAACTTTGCAAGGGCCGGGGCAGGTACTTCCGAGATCTAATACTTCTGATATTTTGCTTATAATTAAAATATATGCTTACATAATTTGTACTTTCTTGCACGGGAATTAAAAGAGAGAATAAAATGCATTCTATCCCCTTTCCGGTATTTCGTAAAAGCCACAAAAAATCTCCCTTGTTTTCAAACTCACAAAAACACCCTTGTAGTTTGAAAAACATTGCACATTAATTTCTATTATTAATTTTTCCATTAAAGTTAATTGACAGTGTAAAAAGCACACTTATAATGTATTTTGATTTGTTAATAAAAAAATTCAAGTAAATTAGTGCGAATTCCCCTCTACTTTTAACATGATGCAAAAATTCCCCCTTTGATTTTAAAAATTGTGTGAGTTCTTTTTTTTTTATTTAAAATAAGGTACAAATACACCTCTAGATTAGTAAAAACAATCGCAAACATATTTCCTAAATTATGTATATTTCTTAATTTAAATGATTCTTTATTAAACAATGTGAATATATTCAATAACAATTTTTTTTTTTTGTCATGAACTACTTTTATTAAGACAATAAGAAAACCCATACAGACATAAGTCAGTTACGATACTTTGCAGAGCTGGGGGAAGGAGTAAGAACCTAGTCATTAGATAAAACACCTTCTCCACACGCCTTGGCTACAGAGTCTGCAGCATCTATAGCTTATAATTTCGACATGGCTGACACGTTGACTGGAGTTTGCCTCTTCCTTTTTGTTTTTTTAGAAGCTCCCGCCCTTTAAACAAACTGTGCCAAACCCAAGAGCACGTACGTTTGCACTGAGCATCCTGAAAAGAACCATTTAGAGATACAATCCTTATAAAACTTTATATGTTAAAGAAGACTAACGATGCAGCAACCACCATGCTTGCTGAGATAGAAGGGACTCATTCATCAACCAGAAATCACGGAAACCGAGGTCGCTAACAAATTTCTTCGTTGCCAAGATGCTGCACTTAACCCAATGTACAGGTTGTTTATTGCCGGAGTTCCACCATAAACGTGCCACCCTCGTACAAATATCCTTACACACCTTCTGGGGAAAGTATAGAATAGACATGGGGTAGATTGGAATGGCCTGTAAGACAGCTTTTATAAGCACTTCCTTACCCCCCCAAGATGGTAGCAAGTGTCGCCAACCTTCTATCTTGGAAAGGATCCTATCTTGAAGCCAATGAAGTACTTGGACCTTTAACCGGACCCAACAAGTAGGCAAACCAAGGTATTTACCCAGATTATCAAGGTGAGGCATACGCAAATACTGCAACATACGACATTGCACACGACATGGAGTGTTAGCACTGAACACCATACCAGATTTAATTAGGTTAACTGTTTGCCCAATGGTGCAAACCCGTACAAGTAAAGAATATTCTTAAATGTCATCACCTTCTCCCAGGTAGCCTTAGTGAAGATAAGGGAGTCGTCTGCAACTAATAAATGCCATAAAACTAGACCTCCCTAAGACAAACAAATACGTTTAAGATCACCCCATTGAATATGGTTACTAAATAAGCAAGTCAAGGTTTGAGTCGGCAAAGAGAACAACAAAGGCGACCGGATCACTTTGTTTGATTCCACGATACTGAGTGAAATGAAGGACTTTACTATTAAAGCCAATTGAGCAAGTCACAGATCTAACACACCGCATCACCCATTATATCCAAGACCCATGAAAACCCAACCGAAGCATCAAAGCCTCCAAAAAGTCCCACTTAACCTAGTCATAAGCCTTATTCATGTCAACTTTAACTGTTGCCTCATATACACAGCCATGTCTCTTCCACCCCAAATAATGTGACACCTCTTGTGCAATAATGATATTATCCTGAATAACATGCCCAGCAATGGACGCACTCTGAGTATCAGAAATAAGCTCATCCATAAAAGGCAACAGACAATAGTCAAGAACTTTAAAATAATTTTATACTATACATTTGCACAACTGATTGGTCTATATTGAGTGACATTATTTGGATGTTAAGTCTTTGGAATCAAAGAAATAAGTGTATGATTGCAACTAATAGTACTTAAAGAATATGGAAAGACTTACCATATTTATTATCTTGCCTTTTTTTTAGTTCTGCCTTATTTGTATTTCTGCATTACTTGTATACTGTCATATCTTGTGATCTCTAAGTCTTACAAATGGGTACTTAGTCTATTGTAATAGGTGCAAGGGAGAGATAGAGATGTGAGGCAGGTAGTAGAGAGCGTTTAGAGTTAGAGCGAGAGTTCATCTTGTATTTATTATCGACATTGTCTTAATAAAATTCTCCTTTTGCCCATGTAGCAGGCGTTGGCCGAACCATAAAATAGTATCGTTAAATTTTTGCTTATTTTGTCTCAGTTTACGCCATGTTTTCCCCAACAAACTGGTATTAAAAGCCTAGGTTGTGAGACGGGTATCGTTGTCGTGGGTGTACGTGAAAAATACATGAAAAATTTGTTGAATTTGGTGCGTGAAGTTGTGGCAAAATTTTGGATGTATGAGAGCACGAAAAATGTGAAAGAAGAAGGAAAATCTGGTGTAATGTGTCCATGCGAGTTGTTGTGACAGCTTTCACCGCGTTTTACTAGAGTTGACCAAGCTTTGACTTTGACCATTGACCATTAACTAGGTTTGACCAAAGTTTGACGGGACCTACCAACATTTTTTGACGTGTTGAGTTTGTTTTGCATTTCGTTTTGTAAAATTCTACTCCGAAGTATGCATTTAGGATATCGTCAACTTTGCCCGCGAATTTGACTTTTGACCAAGTTGACCAAAGTTGACCGGGAGGGGGGGTTTCCTAGTGTATTTCGGCATGCTGAGTTTGATTTTGTAGTCGTTTTGAACAAATTTTGTTCTGAGGTAAAGAGAAGAAGATGAGTTCGACTTCGGCCAAGTTCGAGTTTGAGAAATTCGATGGTAAGGACAGTTTCAGTGTTTGAAAGATCAAGTTCAAGGTTTAAATGGTCATGCAAGGACTTTGGAAAGTGCTTGAAGGGAAGTTCAAGAAGGAACTAGAACTAGAGAAAAAGGAGGAATTAGAGGAAAAGGCTATAAGTGCAATACACATGAGCGTTACTAATGATGTATTGATGGAGATAGCCAATAAGGAGACAGCGGTTGAGGCTTGCAAGCCTCTGATGGATCTTTATGCTTCTAAATCGCTGATAAATCATCCCTATCTCAAGAAGAGATTGTATACCCTCAAAATAAAAGAGATTACGCCGGCGAAAGAACATATTGATGAGTTTAATTCCACTATGATGGAATTGAAGAGCATAGGAGTGACAATTGATTCAAAAGATCTTGTCCTTATTTTGGTGCGTTTTATACTATACTCATATGATAACTTCATAGACACTCTGTTATATGGATGTGACAAGATCAGCTTGGATGTTGTTTGTTCAGCATTAAGGTCCAAGGATTTGAAGAAAAACTTCCTGGGGAACGGAGTGAATGTTTAGGGAGAGGGATTAGTGAGTAAAGCAGTGAAATACAAGAAAGGAAGATCTTCATGGAAGTTAAAACCACAAGCAAAAGATGTGGCATGTTATGAATATGGGAGAACGAGGTCACATTAAGCACCATTACCCAAAGAGAGATAAGCAAGAATCAACAAACGTTGTGGACAATACAGAGGACAAAAGCTTTAATGGTACTAGAGATGTTTTGTCTGTCACTATAGGATAATGGCAAGACCAGTGGAATCTTGATTCTGGTACTACGTTTCACATGTGTTCTAGGAGAGATTGGTTTCCTTCTTATTACGGAAAGAGTGAAAAAGTCTATCTTGGAAATAACCTCACGTTAGAGTTGGCTGGAACAGGCATCGTGAAGATTAAGATGTTTGATGGCACTATTAGATCTTTCGAGTGTTGGCATGTTCCTGAGCTAAAGAAGAACTTGATTTCTCTTGAATGATTAGATTCTCCCAAGTGCAAGTTTCATTGCAAGAATGGAGTACTTAAAGTGCATAAGGGTTCCCATTTGTTATTGAGAAGGTTTTTGATAAATAGTCTCTATGTTCTTGATGGTTCTATGGTCAAGGGTGTTAGGGTGAAAGATGGACAGAACATCACCGTCGAGCAGACGGAGTTGTGTCGTGATGCTCTTAGGGCTTTAGAGGATGGCAATGGAGGTTTAGTCCAAGAAGAGATACAAGGTGAATGTGTATCTTGAAGTGAGCAGTGCGATGTTGTTGTTGAGCAAAGTGGACATAATGAAGAATCCCTCGGAAATGGAATAAGTGATGAGGCTTATGCTTTGAATGCCGCGACAGTGAGTATGCATGAGCAAGGGTTTCATGGTGAGGTTGAAGATGGTCTAAGGGTGGCTTAGTTGAAAGGCACTGTGAGTGAAGAGATAGAGTCTCTTCTTGGATTTGAGGACGAGATAGAACATGTGTGTAATGTTCCTGAGTCAAGTGGTGTTAGCATTAAGGTTGAAGATGTTGCGAAAAACACTCGAGATGTTTCACTTGCGTGCAATGTGGGTAGTAGGGATGCAGCGCTACGAAGACGTAGAAAGGCACTTACGAGGTCACTCATACAATTGTGAGGCATTATCTGTATGGGCAATGTGACATGGTAAGCCCAGTTAGGGTTAATTACAAAGAAGATGAGAATTTTGATTGGTCGATAGGGACTGAATACGGTCCAAGGTGGAGATTTGTAAGGTCTAGCCCGTATTTTAATGATACCTAAAGAATATGGGAAGACTTAACATATTTGTTGTCTTGCCTTTTTTCTAGTTCTGCCTTATTCGTATTTCTGCATTAATTGTATGCTGTCATATCTTGTAGTCTTTGAGTCCTATAAATAGGGGCTTAACCTATGGTAATAGGTGTAAAGGAGAGATAGAGACATGAGGCAGGTAGCAAAGAGCGTTTAGAGCCAGAGCGAGAGTCCATCTTATATTCATAACCAATGTTGTCTTAATAAAATTCTCCTTTTGCTCGTGAAGTAGGCATTGGTCAAACCATATAAAATAGTGTCATTAATTTCTTGTTTATTTTGACTTAGTTTACACCACGTTTGTTTCACAACAATGGTTAACCTTAACCGGCATGTCTTCCCCATCTAAGAAACTCTTGACCGCTACATTGATATCATCTTTGACAATTTGCCGATATTGCTGATAGAAAAAGGTCGTGAAACTATCCAATTGAGGAGCTTTTTCTACTCTGGTACCCAATACTGCAGCCCACATCTCCTTCTCTGAAATGGGTCCAATCAGCATATCATTTATCTCCTGGGATACCACCTAAGAGACTTCTGCTAGGATGGGATCAAAGTTGCAATATGCTGCTAAGGTGAAAAGAGACATAAAGTGATCTTGGAAAGCCTACATAATGCAATCAAGATCTATACATCAAGAACCATTTGGCAACAACAACCATGTAATTCGATTTCGCGCCAATACTGAAGAGTACTCGCATGAAAAGAAAGATGTGTTCTTATCTCCACATCTTAAACACCTGATAAGCTACTTTGCAACCCAATATTTTTCCCCCTGACTCCACAATTGATCCAATTTGACAATAATAGAAAAGATTTATTGTTGTGAATATTTTGACCAAGGCAAATTTTGATAGTGTTGAAGACGCTTAGACCAATAGATAATTTATCTTCATGCATTATCAAGGTTTGCTAACTCCAACCAGTGAGTTCAACACTACAAATATCCCTTTTTTTTTATACGTTTGACGTAATCCCATATGACTCACATAATGGCCTCAACTATCACGGCCGACCTGATCACATTCATGATGATCAGTCCAAAAAGGTTGAAACTTAAACCTGATCACAAATAATATAATACCAATGACAAATAACTTAGAATATAACAACTATTATCACTAATAGTGATGATAGCTATGTTGAATGTCAGAAATGCAAAGTTTCTAATTTCTTGTAGTGATGGTAGCAACTAATATAATATTTGTAATGAATAAAACGAATTATAGAAAATACAAGTCCAATAGTGACAAATCATTTTAGACATAACAAAAGGGTGTATTATTAGTGATTACATCATATTTATCATTAAAAACTGTCACTATAAATATATTTAGGGGTAAAATTATAGTGACATTGACGAAATTGTCACTATTAATATTTTTTTAGTTACAAAACATTGTAATGTCAGAGATCATATATCATTACTATCAAAACTTTTAAAATGTCACTGTTTTGAACTATTACAATGACCATATGCACATTACTACTATTGGGTTGTGGCTTAAAGTCCAAACCAATTAAATTAAGAGTGTTACCAAATTCTAGAGCTACTTTGAATAGTGTAGAAGAAGGCAATTAAGAGTGTTATCAAATTCTACACCTACCTAAAATAGTGTATAAAAAATTCCTTGTTTTAGGAAATAAGGATTTCTCTCCTATAAATAGAGGGTCTTCTAGCTTATATTGGTATGCTTTAGAGGCTACACCACATTGGAAGGGGGGAGGGGTGGGTGTGGATGAGATAGCCTAAGAGCAATGTGTGAGTGAGGGTTTTCTATTATAGTTTTCTCAGTCCAAAAACTATAACACTTATTATTGTTGAATAGTAGATTTAATCCTAAAAGGGCATCTTGAATATAGGCAAATCCCTGAATGACATTAAAAATATAGTGTGTTCCTATATGTATTTTTGCAATGTATTAGTATGTTATACATGTATCTTCAATTTTCCCAACAGTTACAAAAAATTTGTCACTAAATCTTTGATTTGTTGTAGGAGATGGAACTTCTCAAACAAGGTCTACATATGGGCAATATATACTTGTTACACTAACTACTAATGGTATGTTCTCCAATTTCACTACTTATTAGCTTCCTTTCTAGGCACCTATTCTACTTTGTTGAAGAATATTTTGATTATTAATGTATTTCCTTGTTTTATAGTATTAGATTATGCAGTAGTATAGATTTGGTAATTAATCAAATTAGTTTCTTTATTATTCTAGTTGCCTTAGTATTCAAGTTACCTTATTAGTCTAGTTTCTAGTTTTGTTCACCAAATTATGAGGCCTATCCATAGGCTCTCTTGATGTATTTACAATATATCAAGAATTCACAATGTAGTTTTTAACACTTTCATATGTTCTCCCCATATTTTATCATTTTCTATTTTTTTACATGGTTTTAGAGCCACCATCTTGGTGGCCTGTGTCATTGTTATCTTATTGTTTCCACCATTATTCTGCTACAGCCTTATTTGGACCATTCCAGTCTCGTTTCTTGGTTTACTGTTTTTTTGATTTAGCTCGTATGAGCTCTTGATTCTCAGTTCTTGGCTAATCTTGGCTTTGTGAGATTTTTGCTTTAGGTCATTTGAGCTCAATCTCATTCTTGCTTCTTGGTTTATGGGATTTTTGCTTTAGCTCAAATGAGTTCAATTCCATTCTTATGTCTTGGTTTGCGGGATTCTTGCTTTAGCTTATTGAGCTTAATCCCATTCTTGCTTCTTGTTCTTGGCGTGGTTGCACTTTGAAATTCAGTTGACTTTTTAAAGACTACTTAGCAAGTCAATTATCAAACTCAAGTTGGTTTTTGTTCGACCAATTGAGTTTGAGGGGGGTTGTTGATGAGTATATTGATTATTAATGTTATTTCTTTATTTTATGGTACTATATTAGGCAATAGTATAAGTTAGGTAATTATCAAATTAGTTTCCTTATTATATTTGATTCCTTAATATCCTAATTTCCTTAAAATATGATTTACCTTATTAATTTAGGTTTGTAGTCTTAGTGACCAAGTTATTATGCCTATAAATATGCTTTTCCATTGTATTTACTGAAAGATCAATAATTCATAATGTAGTTTTTATGAGTCTTTATCTTTTAGAGCCACCATTGGTGGTGGCTCCAACCATCTTCAACTTGCTTATTTTCTCTCCGTATTTTATGTTTTCTATTCTTTCCACATGGTATTAGAGCCGGGCTCTTGGTCCTAGCTCATCCATCTTTGCATCTGCCTCATTGCCGTTTATGTAAACTTATTGGCATACCCCATTGTTATTTACATCACACATTTCTGGCTACTTTAGCTGGTATGATCGCTTAATTTTCAGTTCTTGGTTGTTCATGGTTTCGCGAGATTCTCACATATCTCTTGCTGTTTAGCTCATGTGAGTTCTTGATTTCTAGTTCTTGGCCGTTTTTGGTTTTATGGGATTTTTGTTTTAGCTCGTTTAAGCTCAATCCCATTCTTACTTCTTAGTTTATGGGATTATTGCTTTAGTTCATCGAGTTTAATCCCATTTTTGACGTTCTTGGTCCTCCTGCTTGACAGCTCACTGTAGCTTCATTTTGAAGTTTAGCTCACATTCCAGA
The DNA here is from genome assembly GCA_028554755.1 of Cordia subcordata. Lineage (NCBI taxonomy): Eukaryota > Viridiplantae > Streptophyta > Magnoliopsida > Boraginales > Cordiaceae > Cordia > Cordia subcordata. Next base: position 7,532,566 of record JAPTOF010000010.1, on the reverse strand, counting down.
GACTACTTAGCAAGTTGATTATCAAACTCAAGTTGGTCTTTGTTTGACCACTTGAGTTTGAGAAGAGCTGTTAAAGAATATTTTGATTATTAATATATCACCTTTTTTTATAGTACTAGATTAGGTAGTAGTATAAATTAGGCAATTGATCAAATTAGTTTCTTTATTATTCTAGTTTCCTTAGTATTCAACTTACTTTTTTAGTCTAGTTTCTAGTTTTGCTCACTAAGTTATGAGACCTAAAAATAGGCCTTCCTATTGTATTTACAATATATAAAAAATTCACAATATAGCCTTTACGAGTTTTTCTCTTTTCTATAGCCATCATTGATGGTGGCTCCTATTCTCTTTAATACACATATATTCTCCCCATATTTTCTCTTTTCTATTTTATTTTTCTAACTTCAACTTGGTTAACGTATGATGTCAATGTATTAAGTTTCATTGGGTACTTCTACACGTAAGTTAGTATATTTTTAACAAATGTTAGGAAAACTTTTTTTGATTGGCAAATAAATCAATTTCATTCGAACGAAAAATATTAAAAATATAGTGAGATCAATCTACAAACAACACACTATAAACCTCAAGCTAAACAAAAAGACTATTTCAACTGTATAATTGTATTTATGATTTGTAGAAAATACGTGCCCAATTTTAATCAAACACTTGAGAGCAATGCACTCTTATGTTCCTTCTATCTACACATGAAGTGAACAAAGCCTTGTTTGCATGAGCCTTAGCAATTTGTCTTTGCATAGATTGCCTACCAGCTTGTCGATTAGCTTGTCCCAACTCAAGTCTCTTGCACATATTCTTCTAGGTCCGAGAAGTGAAAAGACAGTTGAAAAAAGATGATCCCTAAATCCCATTCCAATTCTACAAAATTCACATTGAGCTTCAGAGAGAACCCCTTTCCCTTTTAGCAGCCTAGCTCAACTTAGTTGGTAACCAAGTGCAGAACCCAAATTTTGGAATTTCAATTGACTTTTGCACTGATGACTTTGATGATTCCCCAAAATCTCTAGAATTTTAGTCAACACCTCCATAATAATGACAAAAAGATACGGCAAGAAAAGTTGAGCCACAACCTTTCCTCTCCGTCAGGCCACTACCCTCATAGATAAAAGTTGGAAAAATACTTTGAATTGAACCTTGAGTGCTAATCTTGCAGTGTATTGCTTGGGAGAAGCAATCATAGTTTGCTAATGATTCTCTGAAGTTTTCTTGCAATTAGGACAATTAATTAACGGGAAAATACCATTTTCCCCCATGAGTTCAATTATAAATTCCACACTTCACCATGACCTTCTAATTTTATCCATATTTCCCTACGAGTTCTATTTTAAATCCCAAATTCCTCCATAAATTCAAAGTTTACCAAACAAAGGCTTAAAAGCATCGTTATTTTTCTCTTTTTTAAGATAAAAGATTACAATAGTAGGAAAATTATTAAAATCATTGAATAAATGAATCTATTATCAAATAGAAAATGACAAAAAGTTAATTAATTTCATAATATAAAGAAAAATATTGAAAAAATATCTTATTAAATAACATTCGTATTACACAAAATATTAAAGAAAAAAGTTAAATTCATTTTAAAATATTTTTCTACTAATATATACATTCAAATTGAATCAAATTTCTTTGTAATTTCCTACATAATTTCTTTTACAATTAGTTAACTTTTCAAAAATACGAAATAATAATAATAATAATAATAATAATAATAATAATAATAATAATAATAATAATACTACTACTACTACTACTACTACTACTAATAACAACAACAACAACAACAATAACAACAACAACAACAGCAGTAGCAACAATAGCAGTACTAGTAGCAGTAGTAGTAGCAGTAGTAGTATTTTCTATGAGTTAATATTTTCAAAATATAAAATAAAAATAAAAGAAATTGTAGGTGCAAATATCTTAAGAGAAGAGGGGTGAATTAAGATATTTAATAATTTTCGTATTTAAAAATTTACCAAAAATTCAACAATTTTCTTTCAAGCAAAATATCAAACACAAGATAATCAATATAAGTAAATAAAATAAATAAAGAGTAGAGAGTAGGAAGACAAACAATTTTTAGGTGGTTCAGCCAAGTCTACGTCCACCACTCGAGGATGCTCGTTTTTGGACTTTAACAATCTTCACTAAGAATGCTTCTTCAAATCATGGTGAAATAAAAACCAAGTTCTCCAACTCTTTGAAGCCAAACTTCAAAGAATCCAAGAGTCCCACTCTTTAGGATTTTCCCACACTTTTACAAGCTTCTAAGAATGTGTCCCTCAAGATTTCTCAGCTCAAAAAAGTGTGTATACAATTAAGAAGAGTAAAAATTGATGAAGAATAGGTATGTTTTTCTCACAAGATGATTTAGCAAGAAAAGCTCTTGAAAGCTCAAAGATATTGCAAGAATAGCTCAAGATCTCAACAATTGAAAGATGATATGGAATTTGCAAGCCTTGATTGATTGATCTTTATGAGTTTTGAAGATGTATTTAAAGAGTTGTAAATGTTAGGGTTTTGGTAGGTGGAAAAAACGAAGAGAAAAATGGCCAGAACAGTAACAAATGGCTATTGCATTTATTATACCATTTTGCTCAGCCGGTTGACTGGCTGGGTCGTTCGGCTCCCCTTTTGCCTTCTCTAATTAAGCTGGACGCCTTAGCCGGTTGACTAGCCAGGGGATCAGCTTTTCCTCCCCTTCTCTGTTTTGGCTAGGCAACCTTCCTGGTCAGTTGGTCGACCGGCTGAGGGGGTCTGGCCACCCTAGAGAGCTAAAGTAAAGCCAAAAACCTCTAAAACACCTTTTTAAGCTAATTTAATCAAACTTTCATAACTTTAAACAAACTCAAGGTACTTTGTAAATGATTTTGAATGCTTAAAGACATTTCAAGACATGTTTTATACTATGCATGCATCCAAAACCATTTTTTCTTTTATGAAAGATAATTTTTATGAGATTAAAATTGTTTGAACTATGAAAAGTAGAAGTTGAGCTTAACCTTTGCAATTCTAAGGCGTTTCACAAGAAGAGCAACAAATCCAGTACCCTTGATGATGCCTCTTCTCCACCTTATGCCTTCTCATCATCTTCTTCTTCAATTTTTGACAAATAATGCTCTTTATTGCTCATCTTCTTCTATATTCTAGCCACCTATCTATTCAACTCGTTTTTGACACTTGGAAGATGCTTTTTAGTAAAAGGGATAATATATTTCAATAATGCATATCAAAATTTTTATCATCAAAATTAATAACTAGCATTTAGCCAATAGAAATAAAAGAGAATAAATAAAAATTAACTAGCTTAATAATAGCTCAAAAGATAAATCGATAAATTGCCCTTCAATATAAGGGATTGTTTGGCAAAACTTGTGAGTTGTGTCATGCGGGAAAAATGGGTAAAACTAGTTTTAGTGTAAAAGCAACTCGTAGGGGAAAATGGCTTTTACCCATTAATGAGCATTAGAAACTGGAATATTAATAGCTTTTCGGTTGGGTTGTTAAATTTTTTCATAGCCCTACTTAAGAGTAATGGCCCAGCTTCAGGGGCTAAATGTCTAGAGATACCATACCATGCATTGCCTTCTTTTGAATCAAAACATTAACATTTAATTTCAGGGAAAGTTGATAAAAGAATTCCCAAAGAGGAAGCAGTTTGCAGGGTGTGCTTTGAAGAATTTGAGGATGTGGATGCATTTAAGCTAACATGTGGATGCCTTTCCACTCTCATCCATCGACATTGTCAAATTGCAAACATTTGTGATAATTGTGGACAAGAGTTCGAAAAGACACCGGTGTTTTTAAAGAGACAGACACCAGTGTTTTTACCTACAGAGACTCACTTTGGTCCATTGACTAGTGTCAAAGAGGATAAGCAGTGCTGCATTTTATGAAGTTCTATCATTGAAGGGTGCCTTATGTAAAAGTTTAAACTTATAAAAACGATACGATGCTGGTGTATTTATCTATTGTTGTATTAACAACTCTTCTAGCTGTGAGTTACTTGAACTTTAAATGAGTTAATCTGTTTAACTATTTGACTTGTATATTACTGAAAGAATTGGAGTTTCCTTCTTGGCCTAATTTTTAGATGTTTAAAAATTGATGTTGCCACTCTATTGCCGAGTAGTTCCATCACTTGTGGCTGAGCTTAAGTAACATTTTCAACGGCATTTTTATTTTTATTTTTTTTTCATTTACTTGCTTTAGTTAGACATTCAATGAATAATTTGGCCGATTGTCTTGCCAACGCAATTAAGCGGGATGAATTAACTACTTATTCAGGTTCAAATCCGCCATTGCTTGTTGTTTGGATTGCAATGATGGAATGATCTCTTTCGGAGGTTGGTTAGATTTATTATCAATTAATGAATAAGTTTTCGACAAAAAAAAATGATTAATTTTTTAAAACAATAATAACTAAATTGGCATTTTTTGAACAATGGCAACTAACTTCAGAATTTGTGGTAACATTAGAGACTATTGGTGTAACTAATTGTATTAATTTATATAAGGGCAATTTAGCCATTTTCTACATTTTCATTAAATTTGAACAAGTTTTTTTTTTTTCAAATGGTGTGGACTAAATTAAGTAACTTTCAAACTAATAATGAACAAATTATATGGATCATTTCTAATATTGGAAATTAAATTAAAAACCAACGATGATAATGATGACAATGACAATGATGATGATGATGATAATAAAAATAAGAGCAATAGTAAAAACAATAGCAGCAGTAGCTACAGCAACAACAACAACAACAACAATAATAATAATATAGAAGAAACCAATTGCCAATTGCATAGTTAATCCTTTCATAATATTTCTCAATAAAAAAAGAATTACTGTAAAATTTTTACACTAATTGCTAGTTATTTCAGTGATTTATAATTATTTGAGCAACTAATACGTGTTATATTTAAGCTATCAGTGGATAATATGATTAGTTAGTTGAAGAAAATGTGTTTAGCAAGACTAGCTTTGCATTAGCTGAAAATATAAAATGATGCATAATGACATGAGTACCACCTTATTCTTGTTATTATTTGCATCATTATAATATTTGTTATTACTATTGTTGAGATAGGATAATATATTTACAATTAGATACATGTTTATGATAGTAATATATTATTAAAGCGTACTAATGAAAATTTATTTAAATTATTTTCATCAACACTGTAATACTTTTTCTTTCATAGATTCAGCGTTTTCATTTTTGGGAAGGAAATACATAAATCAACTAATAAATTATTTACATCAATCACAAACTAAACAAGTAGGGGTAACCTAGAGAGGAGTCTGCTAATTGGAGGAACACTTTGAGAGAGAAATGTGATATTATTCAATATTCAATCGATGATTACATGAGTTTATTTGCTCTATATAGCAGTACATGAGGCAAAAGATTAAAGCCACTAAGTCTGGCTAGGCAACTCACTTAACCGCCTTATAGTTACAGCTAATAACAAACTTAGAACTAGACTTCTAACTAACTCTTGTCTTGAGCTATCACTGAGCATCCTGCTTGGCTTTTCCCTTAACATCCCCTTTTAAATAGAGCTTGGGAACATCCAAGGGAAGCTTGCTTCTTAGCTCTGCAAACTTGGAATTAGAGAGTGGCTTGGTAAGAAGGTGAACAACTTGAGCTACAGGGGGAATCTATGACATCGGAAGCTGCTCACAAGTGACTTGTTCTTGAATAAAGTGATAATCAATTTCAATGTACTTAGTCCTGCCATGGAAGACTCGATTGGTGGATTGGGCAAGAGCAGACACAGAGTCACTTGTAAGAGAAGGAATAGAGCATGAAATGTGCAAGTCTCTAAGCAAATAGATGAGCCATTTCAATTCTATTGCTGCTTATTCTAACGCCCTGTAATCTACCTTTGTAGGGGACCTTGCTACAATGGCTTGTTTCTTAGAGGACCAAGATATAATGTTAGGTCCTAAGAACACACAAAATCCAATGGTTGATTTCCTTGTGACTAGATTACTTGCTTAATCACTATTACAATAAGCATGTAACTGGAAAAAGCTAGACTGAAATTGAAGGCTATGAGATAAAGTGCCTTTAATGGACCTTAGAATCTTTTTGAGGGCAACATAATCCAAATTTGCAGGATGGTACATAGCCTGGCATACAAAGTTGAAAGCATACTGCAAGACTGGTCTTGTGATGGTAAGATATTGGAGAGCCCCAACAAGACTTCTAAATGTAGTTTGTTCAGAGTATGACAAGGTAAATTCCTAAGTAGGAAAAGCATATTAGTTCGTAGAGGGATTGACACAGGACTTAAATCAGTGAGACCAGTTTTGTTGACTAAATCTTGAGCATATTTGCTTTGATAGAGGACCATTGTGTTGCCAAAGTAAGTGACCTCAATTACCAAAAAATAATAGAGTTCCCAAGTCTTTCATAGCTAACTTAGTGCCTATTGTGTTTATAAGATCTGAAATGGCTTGAAAAGGACTGCCATTGACTATTAAGTCATCAACATATACCAAGACAATAATAGTGTGAGCAGAGGTATGCAAAACGAATGAGAAAGTGTGCCATGCTGCACTTAAATCCTTGTGCTATGAGAAAGGAGGAGAGCATTTGATACCATGCTTTTGGAGCCTTTTCAAGGCCATAGGGTGACTTTTGACGCCTACAAACATTGTTTGGAAGAGCAGGATCAGTGAAGCCTAGAGGTCGAACTATGTACACTATTTCTGTCAAAGAACCATGGAGGAAGGCATTGGAGACATCAAGTTGTCTTAGAGGCCAGTTAAAATGCAGTGCAAGAGGTAACACAATTCTGATTGTTGGTTGCTTTACCATTGGACTAAATGTCTCGTATGATCCAATCCATGTTCCTGGTGAAAACCCTTAACAACTAATCTAGCTTTGTATTTGGCAACTGAGCCATTTGAATATCTTTTTATTCTAAACACCCATTTACAACCTATATGGGATTGAGATAATTGTGCTACAGTTTGAGAGATGGAAGACTCTTATATACTTGTAACAAATATATACTTACCTTTTATTTGTGACAAATTAGTTTAATTACCAATAAGTAATAGTATTTTGTCGCCATTAATCTAAACTTTCAATAAAAAAAATAAACACGTAAAATCTCGTGTGAGATTATATTCAAAGAATAATCATATATGTGTAGACTTTATTTCCAGAGATGCATCACTAGAAGTTTGAAATTGAGCCATTTGTTCCGCACAAGCATTCCACGTAATTGAGAACCACTAGATGCAAATTTTTTTTGTTAAAAATTAGAAAACATAATTTAACACAGACACATATAGAAGTTTTCTCAGACGTATAGTGTGCTTGGAATGATCTTATTTTAAGATGCTTATTCTATTAAAATTTAGAGATATCTTATAAGATTTAAGATATCTTATTACATGCACAATGCATTCTACAGTTATAAAAAATAAGATAGAAAGAATTGCTTATTTCTTATAAGATAAAAAATATGATTTTATTTTGAATTTTCACTAGATCCATGATAAGATTTCTTAAATCTTATAAGATATAGCCTCATTTTAATAAAATAAGTAACTTAAAATATGACTATAATAAACAAAACATTAAAATATCCTCAAGTATTCTTATATATAAAGTCAATGGAAGTTACAACTCTCACCATCTTCCATATATTTTTGTCTCTAAAACGAGAAGAGTACCCCCTCCCTTCCCTTCCCCCCATCCCCCGCAAAAAAAAAACGACACACACATACATTTTTTGGTTGTAATTAAAATATATTTTTTATTGTGACAACCAAACAATAAAAAATATTTTTTTAGGAAAACATTTTTCAAAGTAAGTTATTCTCTACAACACAAAAATAGCCTACATGAATAAAAAGTTTAATAAGATCTCGAAAAGAAGTCCTTCTCCTTTTGCCCAAAAAAAAAAAAGAAAAGAAAACTACATAGATGAAAACATAATACTGTTACTATCATGAAATTGGTTTGCCACATAGTTCTGAAAAGGATCTTTTTTTATTCTTTTTAAAAATAAACAAACTAGTCTCTTTTGTTTGTAATTTCTAAAGTTGTCTAAAATTGACAAAAATATCAAAGAATAATTAGATGTTTAATAGAATGGCTTCACACAGAGAAATCTAACGATGTTCAAGTAATTAGTCTTGCATTCTATATATATTTCTTCATTTGCCTAGATGTAAAAAGAAAAGGAAATAGAGCAAGAGGCAGAGGAAAATCTCACGTACTTGTGAGTGATTGCTTAATGATGTTGTTGGGTTGAAGCATTAATTAATAGTAATACCCGTATTGAAAATTATTACTCCGAGGCTTGACCCAATACATGTTCAAACAGCTTCACTTGGAGCATTAATTATTGAGAATTGAGCATATATGATTCGTTGCCTCACTGCATCTTTGGCCATGTTTATTGTTAAATGCTGGGAATCAATTATAGAGCAGGCTAAAGAAATTTTATGGAGGCCTGAAGAGGCTCACAGACGTGGAGTGGAGTTGAAACGGGACGGATCTTGCCGGGAGGAGGACGGAAGTTAAACGTGGATGAGTGTTCGAAAGGCAGTTTAGAAATAGTAGGAGCGGGAGGTCTTTTCGGTGATGTCATAGGTGAATGGGCGAAGGGCTTCACTATTAACTTAGAGTTAATTGCGCTCCAAATGGTAGGACTTGAGTTTTTTCAATGTGGAAAGGGCTGCAAAAGGTAGAATCTTTAAATATTTATATGATCACCATGATGGATTGCTTATACTTTATACCATGATGGATTTTACTAATACAAAAAGCCTCACTATTGACTTATAAACTTATTTTTGTTTTAATCAAAGCTATTATAAGCTCATCCATAAACATCTGAAAGATGATTTGCTAAGATCAGGAGGAAAAATGGTTTAGTATTTTGATATGCATTCTTATTTACTACACTGCTAACAGCAAACTGAAGCTTTTTTGCCAAACAAGTGATTACTGACGAGGGAACACAGCAAATATTGTCTGTGTAAAAGTAAGAAAAAGTAGTACAGTAGCAGCAAGAATGGAAATTAAACCCCATGGACTATCCAAGTAATTATGCCTCAATTTAGCCATCCACTTATTCCAACTCTTGTCGCAATGGGCATTCACTTCCTTGAATATCTCTTCATAACCAAAATCGTCGCTCTTCAGAATGACCGAGTCTGTTATCTTGTTAAAAATGCTGGAAACAACTTCTCCATCACCTAGCCAATTGTCAATAATCTCATATCGGCTAAGTATTCCTACATCTTTTGAAGAGTCGATGAGGCAATCCAAAAGCGCCATATAGTCAGTGACAAAGGTGGAACGATCAGTCTTGCAATACTGTTCGTGCGCAGTGAGATTCCTCCAAAAAGACTCCGTCCGATCTTCAATGGCAAAACGTGGAATCTGCAATGCCCCTTTTCGGAAAGTTATATCGAATAAGCTGAGTCCATCTTTCTTCTCAAACTTCACTCCGGCCTCTCTAAGTTCTGTTGCACAGCGGATGAAAGTCTTATTGCCCCTATTCTTGTCACCGCTTCTAATAATAGCTGCATCAGTAAACTTCCCTACATTAACAGGTGGAAGACATATGTATATCAAGTCAAGTAAATGCTTGACTTCACCATTTGAAGATGCACTTGCATTCCATCCATGTCTTCGATCTGGCAAAAGATCACTGAAAAATTTCAAAAGGAGATGGATAAACCTGCGATCATTGGGGCGCTCGATCATGCCAAACAACTGGAGAAGTAAAAAGAAAGGAACTTGATTCTCAAATAACATTAGATCTCGCTGCAAGCTATTCATAATCCAATTCATTTGGAAAATAGGATCATCCTTATCCCTCAGGTGAACCATATCATATTTGCGAACTAATTCTACAATAAAGCAACCATCTAGGACCATCATGTCAACAAGTTCATCTGCATTAAGTCCGGTGGGTTGAGCATAACATTCATGTATATCTTTTTCCCGCTGCTTGATGGTACAAATATATGTATCCAAAATTTCATTTTTGCGCTCTAGAAGTAAATGCAAATAGCGCAACTTGTGCTCCTCCATCATCAACAAACTCTCTTTTCCATGGTGATAAGGGCCAATTGCTATGGTCTCTGGCTCATAGGCCTTGGCGTTTATGTCACGCAAGTGATTATGTACTTTAAAGATGCAGCGTTCGGACCGAATGACACGGAAACACTTCACCTTTTCGCTCAACCGTTTGGAACCATGGCTACTTGCTTCATCAATAGGCAGCATTTTATCTGAAATAAGGAAGCTCTTGTGAAGATATGAATATTAACCATCACAAGAACGAAAACAGAACCAGTTAACAGAAACCAAAGCCAAGCTAAAATCGCTAATTTCAGTTGGTGCAGAAAGATAGGCATTCATTTTCTGAAACGAGAATCTATCTCATGCATCAATCAATTCCATACAGATTAGAGAAAGGAAAGAGCAAGTAGAAAATGAAGAATGCAAGGTTTGACAGCAAAAATGTTGTGTAGGTTGCACCGAATCATGATCAGAAGCCAACATGTTCATCAAACCATGACTATTCACAGAGACCCCTTTCAAAAGTAGACAAGAAGTATGCAGACTACTAATAGTTCCAAAGGGCATACGCATCGCGCATTATTGACGTCTCTGCTAAGTCCTTAGGCAACTTTTTATGTTTGGGAAGAAATACTGAAATCTTAGTGATACTTATTGGTCTCTATATCAATAATATCATCCAGATAATCTTTTCTTCCTGTAAAATCTAGTATTAGTTCCTTCTTTTGCTTGAAATATAGAAACTGAAGCATTCATCTAATTCTTCACTAAGTACACGCAAAAAAGCACATTAATAGAATCTGACATCTATCTCTGGAAGCTCCTTTTGAAGGTGCTTTACACTTTCCTCTTACTGAAATTGATTAGGTACACAGTTACGAAGGTCATTTACTTAGCTAATGTCTATCATGCTTTGACCCTTGTTCAGTGAATTATCATCATAATCTTTAACCGAAGATCATGTTGTCTACCCCAAAAGTGGCATGCATCTAAATGGCACAAAAAATTATCAGGGATAGAGATGTTTAATACAATGTTTCGGTTTCACATAGAGTAATTAGTCTTCATCTTAATGACCCTAGTCCAACGACTAACCTACAAACATGTTGAGGTTAATTAAGTGAATCAAACACTTAAAATCATGTGGTTTATAGTAGAGAACGCAAGTCATTATAAACTCAACACGAACCAAGCTATTCATGCATGTATGCACATAATAAGGACTGCGAAATGAAACAGGAGGCAGAGGAAAAACTCACATAGATTTGGTTTTGCTCAATTTTCCTGGGAAAAACTCTCCCGCGTTCCACGGATAAAAGTATCAGAAAACTGGCATAGGAAGATGATGAATCTCTTGTTGTCTTTTCTGCTGGGCAAGGATAAATTCTTTCATTTCCACATCAAACATGTATCTATACAAAAATGAGATTCCAACTCCAACGCAAGAAGGTATTCTCCAAACTTTTCTTATACTTACAGCCTGAGTTAATATGATTCCTCACATCACAAAAAATACCTTGAAGGATCTCTTCTTCGGATTTTTGTATTGGCTATCGAAGATCCGATTGTTCCTTTCATGCCATATATGATAAACTTACATGCATTAATTAACTGTCATTCTTGTCAAGTCCATTCTGAGACCACTGCACCTTTTCCGCCTTTTAACTTAGTTCGATCAGTTCGATCAATTCTGATTTTATAACTTGGTCAATTCAGATTGTATAGCTACATCGGTTACTTTATCACCAATTAGTAATACTATTTTCCTCATTAAAAAAATCTTTTATAGCTTTTTTTTTTTCCAATAGCAATTCATTTCTGACTTTACTTTCTTAATTTAAAATTTTTATTCAATTACTGAAAATCTTTTAAACTTACCAAAAATTAAATTTTAAAAGATAAATTTGTAATTTAACCTTGCATAGAATCTAAAAATTGGTACACAACATAACCTAATATGAGGACTAAAGGAATAGTATTGTTATATATCTCATTGATAATTTGTCTATACAATTCAGGACTCCTTATAAAGGAGTTTTCATATGATTACAATTATTGTAATTGCTAGAATTAAGCCTAATTGAAGAAATAAAAAGAGGGAAAGAATCAAATAATTATTATGGAAAAGAATCAATTGCTGCCAATCTCTATCATGCACCCGCAAGCGAAGCCAAATTTGTTACGGCGAGCTTGTCCCATAGCTTTTGGAACCATGCAATTGATAGGCCTTTAGTAAAGACATCTGTGAGTTGATCTACCGAGGAAATAAAGCTGACTTGCAATTGTTTGGCAGCAACTTTTTCATGAACAAAATGCACATCTATCTCGATGTGTTTAGTGCGAGCATGGAACACAGGATTAACAGTAAGATAGGTTGCACCAATGTTTTCACACCAAAGGATGGGGGGTCGCGGAGGAGAGATCCCGAGTTCAGTTAACAGGGACACAAGCCAACAAACTTCAGAGGTAGTGTAGGCAACCGCCCTATATTCGCCTTCTGTGCTGGAGCGAACAGTAGTACTCTGTTTCTTTGCAAACCAGGAGATGAGATTGGGACCAAAGAATATGCAATAGCCGCTAGTACTTTGTCTTTCGTCAAGGATCCTGCCCAATCAAAATCGGAGTAGGCATGGATATCACAAGTGGTAGAGTGCCGGAGGTAAAGTCCAAGATTTCATGTTCCATTGAGATACCATAATATGTGCTTGACTGCGGTCCAATGAATATCAATCAGAATGTGCATGAATTGATGGACCTTATTTGCAGCCAAGGTGATATTCGGACGAGTCAAAGTTAGATACTGCAAGGACCCAACAACACTGAAAAAAAGGGAAGGATTTGGGTACAGGTCCCCATCATGTTGAGAAAGTTGTTGATTAGGGGCTATGGGTGAAGCTACTAGTTTTGCTTCAGAAAACTTTTCTCGATGGAGAAGGTTTTAAAGACTTCTTGGAGTCACAAACAGCCCATTAGAAGTCTTTAAAACCTGTACTCCAAGAAAATAAGACAAACTCCCAAGATCCTTGAGAGCAAATTCAATATGCAAAGAATCAATGGTAGAAGCAATTGTTTTGGAGCAATTCCCCGTAAGAATAATGTCATTGACATAAACAAGCATGAGTAAAGTAACACTAGATTTGCAAAAGATTAATAGAGGGGAGTCTGCTTCGGATGAAACAAACCCAAGTTGATGGAGAAAAGAACTGAGACTAGCAAACCACTGGCGAGGAGCTTACTTGAGGTTATTGAACGTTTTCTTAAGCTTACATACATGTGTAGGGTGTCCAAGATCAACAAAACCTCGAGGGTGCACCTTGTAGACATCTTCTTCTAAAAAGCCATGCAAGAAAGCATTGTTTACATCCAATCGTCGAAGGTCCCAGTTTTGAGAGACCGCAAGAGCGAGAATGTGACGAACGGTGGTGTGTTTAACAACGGGACTGAAAGTCTCCGTATAGTCAACATCTTCTTCTCGACTAAACCCTTTCACTGCAACCCTAGCTTTGTAACGCTCAATAAAGCCATCTGGCTTTTGCTTGATGTGAAATGCCCATATCTAACCAATGATATTTCCAGTATAAGGTTTTGAGACTAATTGCCAAGTGCAGTTATGAATTAAAGCATTATATTCTTATGCCATTGCATCGTGGCAGTGAGCATGTTTATGAGCCTGACTGAAGCATGTAGGCTCAACTTCACAAGGTGGATCAGTTTGGGTGTGAAATACAACATAGTCAGAAAACTTTTTAGGGATGCAAGTATTGGTTTTGGACCATGTGATGCGTGTTGGTGACATTAATAGAAGCAGTGTCAGGTAAATCCAAGGTGGTAGTGGGTGGATAAGGCTCTGTCAAAGGAGAAAAAGGGGAGGGGGACTGACTATGGCACGAGACTGAGCAAGTGGACGAGAGAGAAGAAGTAGGTGACTGTGTCTTAGATGGGGAAGGACTGGAGAAGGTACTACTGGGAGATGGTGATGTGTTGACGATAGGTGTTAAGGGAGATAATAGGGTGGCTGCATTGTCAAGAGGAGAAAGACCAGGAGAGCTAATAGTGCGTGATAACGGAGGAGAGGATGAAGAATATAAGGGGGACAGACTGGAAAACAGTGATACAATACAGGAAATGCACGGTAAAGGATCAGAATAAGTTGGTGATGACATGAGAGATGGAGTAGGCGATGGGGGCATAGAAGAGTAGTCTAAAGGAAAGATAGATGGCAGGGCAAGAGTTTGGTGAGTATTGGGTGCATGTGTAATGGGTATAGAGGAGTTACAAGAACGAAAAAGGATGACCTCTCCACTAAAGATGACATGCTTGGAAATATGCACGCGATTCGTGTGAGGGTCAAGGCAACAATAGCCCTTGTAGTTGTCAGCATACCTAAAAAAAACACAGGGTCCAGATTTAGGAATCAACTTGTCCAGTCGAGTAAAACCTAAGTGCGGAAAACATAAGCACCCAAAGGAATGTAAAAAGCCATAATCTGGTAATTTATGATAAAGTATGAAAAAGGGGGAATTATTTTTTAAGACTGGGGTGGGAAGATGATTCATTAAAAAAACTATTGTGATAAAAGCTTTCAACCAATACTTTTTACGCATGTTAGCATGAAACACTAGAGTTAAGCCCATTTCAGTAATGTGTCAGATTTTACATTCAACAAGACCATTCTGTTGCGGGGTGTGGGAACAAAAAATAAAATATTGAATACCATTTTTGTGCATAGAATTGGAGAAGGAGCCTTGAACTAACTCACAAGCAACATCACATTGAAAAGATTGAATGAGAGCAGAAAAGAAAATTTCAACTAAAGCTTTAAACTTGACAAAAGTATCAAAACATTCATTTTTTGTACGAAGTGGATACATCCAAGTGTACCTAGTATGATCATCAATAAACAAAATAAAGTAGCGAAAGCCAGAAATAGAATAAACAGGGGATGATCCCCAAATATCACAGTGAATGAGTTCCAAAACAGATTTAGACTTAGGGGTAGAGGAATGAAATTCTAGGCGATGGCTTTTACCTATCTAACACGCAAAACAAACTTTGTTAACACGTTTGAAAGTAGAGACTAGTTCAAAATGTTTAGACTAAAGAAAGAACTGCACTTGAGGAGAGGGGTACCTCAGTCGAGTGTGCCATAAATCAGCAGTAGCACGTATGATGTGGAAGGTCATAAGATTTCTGGATGAAAAGTGTACAGTAAAGATATATAAGCCAGACTCAGTATGGCCTCATAGGAGTTCTTTCTTGGTGTGGAGATCCCTGACAACACAATAAGAGGGTAAAAAACTCTAATGAAACTTCATTATTAGTGGTATATTTGGAAACATATAACAAATTTTTAGTTAAGTGGGGAACATGGAGAACAACAGGAAAGGATAGATTTTTATTATTGGTAGGTAAGGACGCATAACCAGTATAAAGGATAGGAATAGACTTACCATTACTAACAACAACTTGATCCGAACCATCATAGGGCCTCATTTGTTGGAGAAGATTAGGATCGTTTGCCATATGGGATGTTGCACTAGAGTCAAGGACCCAAGAAGGCATAGAAGGGGGAGTGGGAAGAAGGGGAAGGAGTAGGGAGGATTGAGTGTTATGGAGTCCAGCAAACTAAAATCGTGAGTGCTAGACTTGAGGTGCAATAAAAGGATTGAAACAACTATAACGTTTTGTAGTAATGTATCCAACTTTTTGATAAATTTGGCATTTCAGGTGACGTTTACTAGAATGAGAAGAGGGTGTTTGGGTCATACCTGGAGTAGAAAAGGAAACTTTGGTTGTCAACAGGGATTGACAAGCAGCAGCCTGCGAGAGAAATGCTTGATCAATGATGGAAACACTTTGCAACTGAGAGACAAGAGTAGGTACAAATGATATTGCAACACTGTTGGGGTCAAATTCATCACTGAGAAAGCGCTGGAAGTTGCGAAAAAGAAATAGTCATCACCAAGTTCTCTATTGAAGTTATAAAGAGGCAGTATTCTTTAGGCAAGCCATCAAAAGTGATGAGAACTAACTCTGAATCAAATACTAGATCGCCAATCATGGCAAGACCAAAGAAGAGGAAGCAAAGTTGTTGAAGGTATTCAGCAATAGAGAAAGTACGCTTTTTGAGGGAACACATCTGATTGCATAGTAGAAAGCGACACGCAAGGGATTGATGTAGGAACATCTCCTCAAAAGGACGACCATAGCTCGAAAGTAGTTTTAAAGCCAAGAACTTGATGAGCAAGAGATTTAGATAGAGTAGTGGTGATACAAGCGAGAACAAAATGATTTGATCATTCCCATTCAGCAGCAGATACAGAGGTTGAAGAAGGGGTTGTTGGCAAAGCAGTGGCAGGTTCTTTTGGGGAAGAAAATGATGTAGTGGCAGTGGTGCCGATAGTGGAGGAAGTAGATACGATGGTGGGTTATTTGGTAACGAGAGCAGCAGCGGAAGGGTGAGAGAGAGATCCATCCACATATTTAGTGAGGTCTTTGAAATCGAAGAAGTTGAGCATTTGGGTTTTCCAGACAAGACAATTGGTTTGATCAAGAGTAAAAGTAACAAAAGTTTTTATGGTAGCGGCTGATTGTGAGAAGTAGAAGGCAAAGGACGCCATGAGAGAAGCCACAAGTCAACAGGAAAGACATTGGTCCAGAGGATACCATATGAAAAATCCTGAAGTTCTATTAGAAAATTAATTAATCAATATGAGAAATAGTCCAAAATTTTTATATGGTGATCTTAATTCTTGAGATTTTTTCATATAAGAGAAAATACTTTAACACACCCCCTCAAGTGTGACCTAATTTGATAATTGAAGAAAGATCACATATGGACAAATTAGAACGTCACAGTGGATAAAGAAGAGTCACACGTGGATAAATATAATTGGCACATAACCTAGACTCTGATACCATAAGAAATAATACTGTTGTATATCTCATTGATAATTTGTCTGTACAATGTAGGACTCCTTATAAAGGAGTTTTCATATGATTAAAATTATTGTGATTGCAAGAATTAAGCCTAATTGAAGAAATAAAAAGATGGAAAAATCAAATAATTATTATGGAAAAGAATCAATCACTGCCAATCTCTATCAAGGACACTTAGCTAAAACATTTCTAATGCCATCCACCAAGACATCAGCTGTCCAATTTCATTAACTGAGGGATGAAGTGGTACATCACTTCAGGTGCTTTGATGCTTGAAGAGCTACATGCTTGCTAGAGAGATATGCTTCACAGTTTTATTTTTTATTCTTTAGTCAAGAACTTAAATGTTGTATATCTGTATATTTTATTTTGATGAGATAATAGTGATTTTGCATAAGTTGTTAAAAATTGTGGATGCTATTATAAAATGGAACAACTTAGCAACTGTTTTGAGAAGCCTAGGAGGATATCTAGCTGATTTTGAAATTATATGTCAATAACGAGAATCATAGAGGGATTGGATGTAACTTTTAAGTTACCCCAATTTTAATTATAGAAGATTTTTTTTTAAAAAAAACACATTAAATTCATTTCAAGATATAGATTCTTTTTTTTTTCTCTTTTTTTTTGATATAACAACACACCACAGCGAATTCAATAGCTAGATTAGTTAAGGATGATAAAAAAGTGTATTGATTTGGGATTCAATACCTTAGAGGATATTTAGCTTTGCTTATTTGGTGTTTATAAGCACCTAAATAATGAATATATATATATATATATATATATATATATGAGATGGTCCTTTTTTTTTAAATTCTTATTAAGCAAAGCCAAACACCTTTTTAGTCATGACAAACTGCTATGTTGTCTTATCATAAGCCCTTGAGTATTAACTCTTATTGTACGAACATGTCTTACCACTTGTTCTCTTTTTAATAAAAATTGATTTTCACCATTCAACTAATCTATCATGCAAAAGGTTTCATTATTTGTGATTAATGGTGTATCCTAAATTATAGATTTTGAGTTTCATTTTTTTGTTTGTTTTGGTTTTTTCTTATTTTTTAGATTGTAAGGACGGTAATACTGCCTTATTTATGGTCTTACATATTCTTTAAGGGTAGTAAGTCCTACTTATTTATGGCTTTTCTTGCAAGGCATGCATTCATTTTATTTTCACTGTAACATGATTGGTCTATTAACCATACATCTATAGTGTTGAAGAATATTTTGATTATTAATGTATTTCTTTATTTTATGATACTAGATTAGGCAATAGTAATAGTTTAGATAATTAATCAAATTAGTTTCCTTATTATTCTAGCTTCTAGTCTTCCTTACCAAGTTATCTTATTAGTCTAGCTTTAGTCTTGGTCACCAAGTTATCCAGCCTATAAATAGGTTGTTCTATTGTACTTACCATATATCAACAATTCACAATACAGTTTTTACGTGTCTTTCTCATTTTTAGAGCCATCAGCTCCAACCATCTTCAACTTTTACATATTTTCTCCCCATATTTTATCTTTTCTATTTTAGTTCACATGGTATCAGTGCCACCATCCTGCTGGCCTGTGTTTTCTTGTTGTTCTCACTACTATTTTGCTACAGTTTTATTTAGACCATTCTAGTCTCAGTTCTTGGTTTGCTAGTTTTTTGCTTTAGGTCATATGTGCTCTTGATTCTCGGTTCTTGGCTATTATTGGTTTTGCATGATTTTTGCTTTAACTCGTTTGAGCTCAATCCCACTCTTGGTCGTTCTTAGTTCGTAGCATTTCTGGCTATTTTTGGTTATTTGGCTCGTTTGAGCACTTGTTCTTGGTTCTTGGCTCATAAGAGCATTGTTCCTGGTTGTTCTTGGTTTTTGGCTTGTTTGAGTACCTATTCTTGGTTTTTGACTTGTTTGAGCACCTGTTCTTAATTCTTGGACTCGTTTGAATACCTATTCTTGGTTTTTGGCTCGTTTGAGAATTTGTTCTTAGTTCTTATAGCATTTTTGGCGTTCTTGTAGTTCTTGTGGGATTCTTGCTTTGACTCTTGTTGAGATTAATCTCATTATTGGTGTTCTTGCTTTAGCTTTCATTGAGCTTAATCCTGTTCTTGGTGTTCCTGATTCTCATTCCTGGAAGCTTGCAGTAGCTGCACGTTCAATTTTAGTTCCCGTTCCAGAGACGACTCAGCAATTCGGTTATCAAACTCTACTTGGTCTATGTTAGACCACTTGAGTTTAGGGGGGTTGTTGAAGAATATTTTGATTATTAATGTTTTTTTTTTATCTTATAATGCTAGATTAGGCAATAGTATAAATTAGGTAACTAATCAAATTAGTTTCCTTATTATTCTAACTTCTAGTCTTGCTCACTAAGTTATCTTATTAGTTTAGCTTTAATCTTAGTCACTAAGTTATCAGGTTTATAAATAGGCTCTTCTATTGTACTTACTATATACCAATAATTTATACTGTATCTTTACAAGTCTTTCCCTTTTCTAGAACC
Organism: Cordia subcordata; assembly: GCA_028554755.1. Classification (NCBI taxonomy): domain Eukaryota; kingdom Viridiplantae; phylum Streptophyta; class Magnoliopsida; order Boraginales; family Cordiaceae; genus Cordia; species Cordia subcordata. The sequence goes on along the minus strand of JAPTOF010000010.1, from coordinate 7,513,041 downwards.
ATTGTTGTAGTGACTCCAACCATCTTCAACCTTTTTATATTTTCTTCCTATGCTTTCCCTTTTTTTCAATTTCCACATTTTGAAATAGCATAGAGGGTAAGGTCTACATCCTCCTTCTATTTTGTATTATTTTGTTTTGATGGAATAAAATTTGGGGGTGTTTTCTCCTTTTATTTTACATGAAAAAAAAAAAAACCCTAACCAATCATGCGAGAACTTTCACCTTCCCTCTAAGTCTTCAATACATTTAGATACTTTACACAGATTTAAATTGGTCGATTAGCTATTTTAAATGTTAAAGGGAGTATAAAGAAATGATGATTATTTTGCAAACTTGTACAGATGAATCACACAAGAGTCTAAATTAAAGGGAGTATAAAGAAATGATGATTATTTTGCAAACTTGTACAAATGAATCACACAAGAGTCTAAATTCGAAGCTATAGAAAAACATTAAAGGCGCATAGGACTCGTGGGCATTTAATCAAACAAAGGTAACTCTCTATGATCGTCGATGAACAGCGATGAACATGTGGGCTAGGAAAATATGAAAATGACTACAAGAAATTCAATATTTAGTGACTAATTTTTTATGACGAGATAGATATCGTCACGCTATTTTCCAAATGAATCGACACTAGTGTCACTATTTGTGACATCATAATTATTTGTTATTAAAAATTATTAATAGTGACAATATTTTAGTGATAAATATGGCGTAGTCACTAATAATATACTCTTTTGTGACGTTTAAATGAATTTATCTTTGTTTGACTCATATTCCATCCGCAGCAGAGGCTTGTATTACATGCATTAATTGTTCCTATCCTTTCAACACGAAAACCAGCTTAGTCTTCACGTCGAAAGGAATCTGGTTAAATAATAATTGATCTCCATTCATTGCCGCCAGAGTGCCATCATGAATTCTCCTATTATATATCTATCATACTAAACCAAAATTAGGTGGACTAATAGTATATTTAGAATGATCTTATTTTAATATATTTATCTTATTGAAATTTGGAATTATCTTATAAGATTTAAGATATCTTATCACATGCATCATACATTTATAGTTGTAAAAAATAAAATAGGATGGATTGCTTATTTCTTATAAGATAAAAAGTATGGTTTGTTTTAAAATTTTTTAAGGATCTACGATAATATGTCTTAAAATTTTATAAGATTTTCCTTTATTTTAATAAAATAAACATCTTAAAATAAGATTATAATAAACAGACTATAAATCTTGTTTGTGCTTCTCTTATTCTAGTGATGGAGGAGAGGACGGAGACAAGGATGTTGACGTTCAAAGCTGTTAACATGCAGATGCCGGCTCCAAGTTTTGCATCGGGCGGGAAGGTACTTCCGAGATCTAACTACTTCTGTTTTCTATCAGTACTAATATATAAAGCAATAGTCATGGAGATTTTAATTTTAATTTCTTACATTCCATTGTCTATCATGTGACATGCAGGCATTTGTTAGTTAGTGACGTGTGTGCATTTGAAAATTAGGTGCGGTGTTGATCTATTATATTATATTGCTAATATGTCACCTATGTGATTGTACAGGATGTGTCATATATAGATTGAAAAATTTAATTTTTTTATACATATAAATGTTTCAAACAAATTATATGAACTAATTTTAATAGATTAAATAATAATAATACACATACTATTAATAATATAACATTGTATTGAAAAAAAAAATTAGACCTATCTAATAAAGATATATGCAATCATATGGTGGAAAAAGTCTATTGTTACAAATAGCTGAACAGTATTAAAACCAATTTTTCCATATGACTTACAATAACTTGCCATATTTTACTAAAGCAAATAGAGATTAATGATGTTACTATGCTTTAAATACCATATAATGATTAGACTGTAATATATATGATAACATTTTAAGTAGTCAAGTTCAGATATATATTTGTCAATTGACAAAATTACGTTTATGGTATAAAATTAAATTATAGATAAGAAAATTTTTTTGAAAAATCTTTCATTTTTACATATTCTTTTTTTAAACGGAAGGAAGGTTTGCCTCCATTTTCTAAGATAATTACATGTATATTGTCAATTTTTGTCAGATTAGTGTGTAAATCAAAAAAGATCTGATAAAAATTGACAATATACATGTGATTATCTCATATATGTACAATTTTGAAACTTGCAAGACATTACAATTTGGAATTACGGAGAAATTGCGGCGACATAAAAGAATTGATCGAATTGCGAGTATCTAGAACAAAAGGGAAGCAAATTTGCTATACCATGCATGAGATTGGAATGTATGAGCTAAAATATGAAACTAAAATAATAATTTAACCATAATTTTAGGTTAATGATTAATTGTAAATAATATATGGAGAAGAAAAGGAAATATTTTTTAGTGCACGAAAAAGAAAGAAATCAAATTGAACAACAACTAAATGATTTAGTTGTAGGTAACAGACATGTAATGTCCATATATATTTATAATTTTAAAAATTGAAAGAGTTAAGATTCTGCAATTACAAAGCAATTAAATCAAAAAATCAAATATAATAAAAAAAAAGAAAATTCTAAAAAAGGAAGGCTATCTATGGAATTTTTTTTTAAAAAAAAAAGAGACAGCTACGCATTTTATTAATATTATTATTAAGTAGTAAACACGTGGCAACAAAGTAATAGTGACACGTGATAACATGATATTCAATAGGGTCTGTTTTATACTATAGTATAGATATTTTATATATATATGGTCAACTTTGGGGGAGTCACGGGTTGGTAGGTATTGTGGAGGTGTATATGCTTATTATTATTATTTTTTAATAACGTGCAGGTGTGTGTAGTGAGGCCTAGTGTGCGTGTTTATTATATATAATATATTATTTTAGCATAAAATATTAAGACTAACCTAATGTAATTAAATTAATCTAATAATGCTAACTAAAGTTTGTCCTAAAAACCTAGAGTCTAATCAATTTGTCCAAACTAATTAATCGCTAAACCCTAATTAACTACTTAATGACCTAACTAATTAATTAATCCTAATTTGAAAAAATTAACAAAACTACCTAACTTATTAAATTACTAATTTTCTAATCTAACTTAATTAATTAAATTAACTAAAATAATTTACTTAACTACTTTAAGTAATCCTATTTAACTACTTGACTAAGTTAATTAAACTAATTAAGTAATCTAATTAAAAATTTAATTAAACCAAAATCTAATTAATTAAAAATTCAAATTGAGCTAAAACTACTTAAAACAAAAGCACATAAAAAGCAAAAAAAAGATAATAGAATTTAGAAAAAATGATACACACACCCGAGAAGAATTCAAAAGCGCCCAAAATAGCCAAAACGAACACTCAATAAATACTCAAAATAGCTCAAATAACCACTGAAATGCACACTTATGCATATTCAAACTATATTAACATTCATACACAAAATGCCATGCAAATGCATTATCAAAAGCTCTAAGCACTCCTAAAATGTATGCAATTGGCATCATTAAGCACACGCAACTTAACACACATCAACACCCTTAAACCTTCCCTTTGCTTGTCCTCAAGCAAGTATAAACCAAAGTCTATCCACATGTTTTTTAAAGAGTTTCCGATTGAATTGACTTGCAATCTTTTTGCCTCTAAAGGGTATAAGGGGTAATTCCTTTTGTATAAGAGCAAACTAAGCCTTTTTCCGAACCGTTTCTCAATCACAAGGGATTTTGCACCTTGTGGGAACTTACTAAGTAGCTAGAACGGCCACAAACTTAGGATTCTAACTCACGCACTCGAGATGTTAATACTCCATGCCCTATCAACTAACATGACATCCTAACATGCACTTAGCCCTCAAAGTTATAAGGAAAAGAAGAATACGTTACAATGGCTCACGTTTGATGTAAAAGCCTTATTCACAACACAACGAAATAACAAAAGGAAACACTTGCATCAAATTGACATTGTGTCACTTGACGCTTACTCACGACACTTCACTTTTCCAACTTTTTCTTGCATTTGGCTTTTTCCTCATTCACTTTTTTCATTTTTTACATTTTTTCATTTTTTCTCAATACATAACATAAACAAAAAGAAAAGAAAAAGAAAGGGCTAAGGCACATTAAGGTAGCCAATGATGGAAAGGGCATTCATGTCAACAACCCTTAAAACACTTTTTCCAACCAAGTTATGGGACAAAGTACAAGGTGCATAATTAGAAGTACTCACTCCCAACAGTTTTCAAAAAGATTATCTTCAAAGTTTATGTCATACCCTATACTTCATTCACTCGCAACAATACACTCTCTTCTTCTCCAGTCAATTAAATCAATAACAAAAACCAACTCTCCAACCAACATCGAAATAAACAACTCAAAATATGCAAAACATTCAAAAAAATTGAACACATTTTGACCAAAAACAAGGCATGATATGCAAGTCTACTCCAACATGATATAAACAAAAAGAAAAGAAAAAGAAAGGGCTAAGACACACCAAGAAAGCCAATCAAGGAAAGGGCACTTATATCAATAACACTCATAGCACTTTTTCAACCAAATAGTGGGGTAACTAAAAGGTACATTCTTAGAAGTATTCACTCCCTACAGATTTCAAAAGGATTATCTTTAAAGTCTAGGTCATATCCCATACTTCATTCACTGTCCGCAATATGCCATGATCTTCTCCAATCAACTAAGTCAATAACAAAAACCAACTCTCCAACCAACATAGAGATTAACAACTCAAATCATGTAAAAAAATTCGAAAAAAAATTGAACACATTTTGAGCAAAAATAAGGTAAGCTATGCAAATCTAACCCAAACATAATGTAAATAATAAAAGAACAACCACACCCTCAAACTTAAACTTTATTTGTTCTCAAACAAATAGCATTCAACAACAATAAGCAAGTACCATGAAAAGATGATGGTTATTTTGCACACTTGCACATATGAATCAGACAAGGGTCTAAATTACAAGCAATTGGAAAACATCAAAGGCGCATAAGACACGTGGGCATTTGATTAGTTGATGAACAGCGATGGACCTGTGGCTAGGAAAACATGAAAATTGCACATCAGATGCCAACCACTATAAGTGAAATTTCTCCACATCGACATATTTTTCCTTTTTATGATCCCGCGAGGCATGCATAAATATATGCATGTCAACTAGGAATGTAGACAAAATCATAAGAATTACATTTTAGTTACATCAAGTCAATAGTAAACAGAGTTTTTAACGCAATTCAGTCAATTTTGATTTTATAATCGGATCCATTCATATGAGCGAGGATGACGTTGATAGGACCCACGAGGAAAACATAAATATAAATGTTGATTGTTTAGAAAAGAAAATGGCTTGCATAAGTATGCTTCTTTGGCAATAGAGGACGGCAAGGACGTTGGATGCAGTGATGGATTCTTAGATGTTACTCTGAGTTCTGAGGATTGAAACAGTAATTGGGTGGTAAAATTAGTTAATTTCAAAATGTACTGTTCGACAGCAACTTTTTAATTAATTTTTAGTGTTTTGATTAGTTCAAAATACTATTTATCCAAGATATTACCCTTACATGAAATAGAGTTTTTAGTAATTTTTCAAGTAGCTTAATCTTCTATTATATGCATTAATTGTTCCTATCCTCTCAACCGAAAAACAGCTTAGTCTTCACATGATTGCGGGATTTTGATTGAGATGCTTCAGATTTTTTTTTTCCTTTTTCTATTTATTGACGAGAGATGATCAGATGCTTGAGATGCTTCATGTCCAATGTTGCTGCTTTAGATGCTTTGGTGCTTGAAGATGATAAGATGCTTGCTTGAGAGAGATGCCTGAGAGTTTTCATTTTTTATATTTTGGTCAAGAACTGGAAATGTTGCGTATATATATTATTTTGGGGAGATAATAGTTATTTTGCAAATTTTGTTAAAAACTGTAAATGTTTGGTATAAAATGGGACAAGCAAACTATTCTTTTGAGAAGTATAGAGAATAACTAAATAATTTTAAAATTATATGGATTTAACATATATTTATGATAAATTATAAAGAGATTTGGATGCAAGTTACCCTAATTTCAATTATAGATGGTTTAACAAAAACACATTAAATTCATTTCAAGATTATAATTTTTTTTTGGGGATATAACAGCATACCTCAATGCATTCACTAGCCACATCGAGTCATTCAATAAACACATAGTTTTTAACATAGTTTAATCAATTATGATTTTATAACCGGGTCCATTCAGATAGTACAGCTACATCTAGTTACTTGTTGAGGTCGTATGCACTCCGCATAGTCTATCTTGAGTTAGGTATTTCCAATCTTAATTTTCTCCATTGACATATTCGAAATTAATTAAAAGGATCACTTCGATATGACTTTGTTTTCTAAATTAGTCCAAGAAAAAGAGGGAAATGTTCATTTTAGTGCCTAAATTTGGTGGAATATAGAATTTGTAAAAGGGCTCTAACCTATAGAAAAGTGATGATTTACTCATTATTAACTAATGGTGTTAGTTTTTTATTTACATGGCATTTTTCTTTTAATTCTCAAATTGCATTTCTTTTTCCTATTCTAAATGTTAGACATTTTAAATATCAAATAAAATAATCACAAAAAATCTTAAATTCAATATATATATATATATATATATATTTTGTGTTCTCCATCGAGACATCGACACAAAGGCTTATTTTACATGCATTAATTGTTCCTGTCCTTTCAACCAAAATAGAACTTAGTCTTTCACGTTGAAAGGAATCAAGTTATATAATACATATATATACATATATATGTACATATATATATGTACATAATCGCAAATAAGAGCAGTCCACGAACACGGATGAGTCCTTAAGCTTAGGCGATATTTCAACATAACAGAGTACAAATCTCAGGGATTACAGCCGCATACAAACACATCTCTGTCAGAGCATCACGCCCTCAAACGCCTTTCAACAACAAACACGCCAACTGGGCAACAGCTCAATTGAGATATATGTATATAAGGCTTCCTTTGATTTTTCTGTTATAAAGAAATATATCCTACTCTCAAGACTTTATCATGACAGCGGAGCATTTGAGGTTTATCCTCAAAGTCTGAGATTGGCCTAAGACATGCTCTTATGGTATGTTGACATTACCATAATCTATCTTGATCTCTACCCCATATTAGGGCCGATCATGAACAAAACAAAAATATTTTCAAAATATCAAAATATTATTGATGAAATATAATTTACAATTTTTCTCTCTCTCTCTCTCTATTCTCTACCTCTGTCTACCTATATTCTACTTGTATATGTTCCTATATTCCTCCTCTTCTCTCTGCATTCGAGTCTTTCTTTTATAGACAATTGGGTGCTCTCGGACGTCAAACAAAAATTAATTACAACTTTCCACGGACTTCAAATATTTCGAATCCGGGAAATATCATAATTACAAACAGTAAAAAGTAAAAACTACTGTTTATGAACAGTAATCAGATTTATCCTATCCGACAAATCTGTTCATCCGATTCGCCCAATACGACAAATCTTCTCAGATTCTCCATTCCAGCTTCTTATCCAGCTGTCCCGACAATATTATTATCATCAGCTACTTTATGCCAGCTGTATCGACATCATCATTATTAATCATGACCATCATTATCATGACTCAGCATCACCATAACTATTATGACCGCTTTCACCACTGTCATCATAATAGTCACTATTCTTTTTTCCAAACATTATCTCGGTCAGAATTATTCTGTCAGCAACCATTATTGTTCCTGTTGATCATCTTCCTCAGCTATTCTCAGTTACAAAATCTCTTCTTCTTCAATCATCATTATAAATGATTCTTCAATTCTTCTTTCTGATATATTTCAGAAATTCTTCAACTGATTCTTTCTTTCTATAGTACTATATGCTACCACCTTCAAAACTTCAAATCTTCATTGTTCTATGTTTGAACAACTTTGTATTTTTTCTCATCAGCTGTATCAACTTCCTCACATACTATTTTGTTTTTATCAAGAATTATTTTTCTTCTCCTTCTGCTTCATTCTTTCATCAGAATTAAAATTTCTGAAATGTCAAAAATTTTCTTGTAGAATTTCCCTTCAGTGTCTCAAGGATTTATCAACGAGAATTACATCTGTGACCAATCCTGCCATAACACCCTTAAACGCCAACAATCATCAAAACGCCAATCGGGTAACCGGCAAATATGGTTCTTGATATCATTCTCTTGTCCCTCATACACTTGAAAATTCCTAAAAAGAAACTTCTTCTTTCCAAAAATTCTTTTTCTGATTTTTTAGAATATTGTAGAATTTCTTTTTTCTTGATTTTCAGAACTTTTCTTTTTCTCAAATATTTTTTCCACTCTGATTTTTATTCTCAGATTTTTTCCACTCTGATTTATATATATATATATATATATATATATATATATTTTCATATCTCTGGGAATTTTTCTTTTCAAACTCTATTAGCCTGATTCTCACCAAAACCAAATATTGGATCTGGCTCAACTTTTCTCCCAGTTGAAAAGGAATTTCAGAAGTTTTTGGCAAACTTCCAGCCATCACCGGAATTAAAAAGTCTTTACCTATTACCGGACATAATAGGACTAGCTAAAAAGTATTATAACCCCTTTTTAGTGGGTAATTACACAAATAAGTGTAATAGTTGCAACATGAACTTTATTCTTCAGGGGACTTCAGCTTCCACTGATATTCACGAACTTTATACTTCATGAATCACTCATCACTCAATATATAAGTGTTTCACTCATCACTCAATATATAAGAGAGTGTTTTCAAGAATAAATAACACAAACCTTCACCTTTATAGGTTTTCTCAAAATATTTTTGAAGGAAATCACAAAACTCAAAAACCAGTAAAACTAATATTGTTTTTTCTAGTACTTAATTTAGTACTACTGGACCAAAATCCAAAATAACCATAAAATCAATATGGCTGAAAATATCATTTTCACAAAATATATTTGTGTTCTTATTGCAAATATTTTCGTCATAATTCCATGAAGATTTATATTCAAAAATCCAATAATGCAAATGGATTAAAAAAACTCTTCATCAATTAAGATTTTTCTTTTTATTGTTTTTGATTCAATTTCATCAACCCTTTTTATTAGATTGATTAGTTGATTTTTATTTTCTAATTGTTCTTGAAATATTATTTTATCTCTTGTTTCAGATTATTAACTTGATTTTGCAATAAATAATTTAATTGATTATTATCATTTTTTATCAAATTATTTTGATAAGATCTCTCTTCCAATCTTCTTTTAATTTCAGAGAATTGGTAAGGTTCATATTTTAATTCAAAAGATATTTTTCTCTTTTGTTCAAATTTTTTTAATTCTTCAAAAGCTTTATATAAACTTTCTTTATCATCATTCATCAATACATTAATTTGATTTTCAATATTATTTATTGAATTAGAATATTGTGATTCAATATTATTTATTGACTCAAATCTATTAGATTGTTCTGATTTATTTATTTCAGAATTAATTAAATTTTCAGATTCAAAATTAATTAAATCTTCAGATTCAAATTCCTCTAATCTATTGAGGTTAAATTGAACTGATTTTTCATTATCAAAAATAGGTATTTCATTATCAAAAATAGGTATTGGTTCATTTTCTTCATCAGATTCAATATTATTATCTAAATCATAAACCAAATTATTATTTATATTTTCTTCAATTTGTATTTTATTAATACTATCAATCTTTTCATTTTTATGAAATTCATATTTTTGGTAATCTTCATAATACCAAATTTCTTTTTCAGAATTATATTCTTCATCTGATTTATTATCTTCTTCAGAACTATATGATTCTGTAAAATATTCCAATTTATTTGTTTTTTCATAATTTTCAAATTTTTTTAAATTATCTTTAAGATATTTTAAAGATTTATATAATTTTCTCTCATTATTATCCTCAATAATTTTTAAGGATTCAGATTTATCAGAATTATATAAATCTGTTTCAGAATTTTCAAAATTTTCAGAAGTACTTTTTTCTTCTATTTTAATAACAATATTAATTAATTTTGATTGAATATTTTTATCAACCTTTAATTTATTTATTTTTTCCAGTTTTCTTCTGGCCCAACACTTATATGTGGAATGAGTATTTTTACCACAAAATTCACATGGTTTATTTTTTCTTTTCTTTGGTATATATTCACCACTTTTCTTTAATTCTTCAATTTTTTGTGTTTTAGCTTCAATTCTCAGCTTTTTTCTTGCCTCTTTTCTTTCATAATAGCGAGCTGATCTATTTCTGTATTTATAAACTTTCTTCTTCTTTTTATTAGAAGATTCTTCAGTTTCAATTTCTTTTTCAGATTCTTTATCTGAAAAACTTATTAAATCATCTATTTGATTTTCTGTTTTTTTATTTTTCTGTTTTTTTAACTTCTTAGATTTTTTATAATAATCTAAGTTTTCTGTTTCTGATAAGTTTATATTCTTATCCTTTTCTTTATTCTCTTTTCTTTTTAATTTCTGTTTTTCTCTACGTCTTTTATTTTTCTAACGTCTAATTTCATTATCTTTATCAGATAATATATTAATTCCATTTTCTTGCAATATTTTATATAATTGCTTTCTTAATTCTTTTTTATTTTTTCTTTTCTGTCTTTTTATTTCTTTCCTTTTTTTATTTTTCTTATATTCAATTAATACTTTTCCTAAAACATTTAATTTAGGAGTTAATTGTTTTTTATAAAACCAAGGAACAAAGTCTTCTATTTGATTTTTTTCCTCCAATTCTTTATAGAATTCTTCTTGAAGTTTTTGTCTTTCTGCTAAATCTATATTTTTAGCAAACCAATCTCTAAATTCCTCATATTTAGGTGTATTAAATTCCATTTGTATTTGTTTTCTAACCATACTTTCTGGACTAAAATCAATTTTATGTTGATTTATATGATTTTCAAAATTATTATTAGGAATAGATTTTTCCTTTCTGATATTATCAGAATTTATTGAAAACATAATTTTCAGATATTGAAGTATTTGAAAATATTGAAGACATGATCGAAAATTTTCAATCAAGAAACAGATGGATTAAAATAATATCAAATATCATAACAACACACCTAGATGGATTAAAATAATATCAAATATCATAACAACATACCTTACAGATTCATGTTTCCATGGCTCTGATACCAAACTAGGCCCAGGTGATAAGACCGCAAATAAGAGCAGTCCACGAACACGGATGAGTCCTTAAGCTTAGGCGATATTTCAACATAACAGAGTACAAATCTCAGGGATTACAGCCGCATACAAACACATCTCTGTCAGAGCATCACTCCCTCAAACGCCTTTCAACAACAAACACGCCAACTGGGCAACAGCTCAATTGAGATATATGTATATAAGGCTTCCTTAGATTTTTCTGTTATAAAGAAATATATCCTACTCTTAAGACCTTATCATGACAGCGAAGTATTTGAGGTTTATCCTCAAGGTCTGAGATTGGCCTAAGACATGCTCTTATGGTATGTTGACATTACCATAATCCATCTTGATCTCTACCCCATATTAGGGCCGATCATGAACAAAACAAAAATATTTTCAAAATATCAAAATATTATTGATGAAATATAATTTACAATTTTTCTCTCTCTCTCTCTATTCTCTATCTCTGTCTACCTATATTCTACTTGTATATGTTCCTATATTCTCCTCTTCTCTCTGCATTCGAGTCTTTCTTTTATAGACAATTGGGTGCTCTCGGACGTCAAACAAAAATTAATTACAACTTTCCACGGACTTCAAATATTTCGAATTCGGGAAACATCATAATTACAAACAGTAAAAAGTAAAAACTACTGTTTATGAACAGTAATCAGATTTATCCTATCCGACAAATCTGTTCATCCGATTCGCCCAATACGACAAATCTTCTCAGATTCTCCATTCCAGCTTCTTATCCAGCTGTCCCGACAATATTATTATCATCAGCTACTTTATGCCAACTGTATCGACATCATCATTATTAATCATGACCATCATTATCATGACTCAGCATCATCATAACTATTATGACCGCTTTCACCACTGTCATCATAATAGTCACTATTCTTTTTTCCAAACATTATCTCGGTCAAATTTATTCTGTCAGCAACCATTATTGTTCCTGTTGATCATCTTCCTCAGCTATTCTCAGTTACAAAATCTCTTCTTCTTCAATCATCATTATAAATGATTCTTCAATTCTTCTTTCTAATATATTTCAGAAATTCTTCAACTTATTCATTTATATATACATATATATTTATATACATATATATGTACATATATAGTGCTTGACTCACAAGTACACTCCCACCTGTCATACTCAACAAAAATTGGACGGACTAACAGTCTATTTGAAATAGTTTTATTTGTAATTTAAAATCTAATAAGTATCTTATCTGATAAGTATTTTATAAGAAATAAGTGTCTTATACAATAAAACTGTTTATTTTGTTAACTGGAATGTTGTTATAAATTCTTTTAATAATAATGTTATTAATTTTGACTCATAATATTTTAATTTTATAATTAAATAATAAATTATAAAATATAAATATTAATTAATTTTTATTTTTGTTTTTAAAATTTTAAATTTTTGAAATTTTAAATTTTAACATTTTAATTTTAATTTTTTTTTATTTTTTTAGTTTTTAAATTTTAAAATTTTATTTTAATTTTAATTTTTATTTAATATTTCATTTTTAAAATTTTATTTTAATTTTAAATTTTTTATTTTTAAATTTTTATTTTTAATTTTTTCGAACTGATAAGATATAATATAAGATATAAGTATCTTAAACCCAACTTATTTTTTATAACTATAAATAAGAGAAAAGTATTTTATAAATATCTTATAATAAACTGATAATAAATAATTTTTTTATATAAATTATTAAAAAAATAAGTATCTTATAATAAGATTCCAACAATCACAACATAAATCTTGTTTGCGCTTCTCTTATTCTAGTGATGGAGGAGAGAATGGGGTGGCGGACGAAGGAGTTTATGATGGAGGCGCCGAATTTTCCGGGGGGGGGCCCACGCAGGCACTTCCGAGATCTAATACTTTTGATATTTTGCTTATAATTAATAGACCAATTTATTACTAAGCGGAAGAACGAGGAGAAGGGGGTTGGGCCGCGGGGGGGGGGGGGTGTAGAAGAACAACTAACGATATCTCAGTCACCATTTATCTTATATTACATCTTGTTTTACTCTTTCAACTTTACTTGATAAAATAAATTAAATTTTAAATAAATCACATGTATCCTCTGAAAACTTAAAATAAATTATATATATATATATATGTATTAAACAAAATATACTTTTTTATCTTGTAAGATATAAGTAATTTATTTTTATATTTTTTTTTACAATTATAAAGATAAGATATCTTACTACAAGTACAATATGAAACTCAAAACAAATCATACTTTTTTATTTAAAAAAAATAAAATCTTATAATAACCATATACTAAACAGAGCATAATATCTTCAACTTAAAGAATTAAAATATTAAAATATTTAAAATTAAAAGTTAAATATTATAAATTAAAAATTAAAAGTAAATAAATTTAAATAAATAAATAGAACTTTAAACAAATTTATAATTATACTCAACATTTGACCTAAAAATAAATGAAACCGTGTAAAGCACGTAGTACAAACAAGCAACTATATATAAAAATTGTTCTTTTTAAGCATTTTGAGGGATGCCATATTAGTGCTTATATGGAATCCTTCATGTATTAATTTTTTTCAAATCTATTGAAAATTAATTAATATTTTAAATACATTAATTAATAGATTATTTTATTAATTAATTTATGCATTAATTTCTCATCTATTATCTATTTTATTTTTTATTATTAACAATGCTTAAATTAATCTATCACGCCATATTTATCCATTCTTATTTTCTCTATTACTTTCTTACCTATTATATATTATCCATTATAGTTTATATTATTTCTTATCTATTGTCATTTTAATAATATCACAAGCTTCTAACTCAAAATCTCCTATTTTGGTCACAACCTTCTAATTGAAAATGTCAACCATGTATTTCATCTATCAACAAATTTTCACCATTGATTTAAATATCACACCCCCTTAAAATAACTCTTTATTCTCATTTTCTCACTCTTCTTTATTTAATTCAATGGTGAAGATTTGTTGATAGATGGAATACATAGTTGATATTTTCAGTTAGAATGTTAGAATCAAATAGGAGCTAAGAGAGGATCCTCGTCCCTTTTTAATGAGTGCAACATTGTATTCATTAATATTATATTAATATTTTCATTTATAATCTTACCTTTTTTCAATCATATTCACATTAAATTTACTATTTTCAATCATTCATTTCCTTAAAAGTAAAGTCATATTCAATGTGAAAATGAATAAAAATGGTAAATATATATATATATATATATATATAATTATTTAATTAACCTTAAAAAGTGCAACATTATACTTGTTATAAATCTAATGGCCCATATGTTGATTTTATAAAGAACGAAAACTACCCCTGCATTGAAATGCCTACTTTTCAATATGCATATGGCGGCGCTATGCCCGCCGACATCTAGTTTGAGCACATTTATTTTCTGCATATTCACGCTTGGGCCTATTTAAAAAATTAAGATCACAACTCTGACCACGTAACAGAACTGATTTATGCTAAGTTGGTCCAATGGCAACTTTTTTTCATGTATTAAAATATATTCTTACATAAATTTGTACTTTCTTGCACGGGATTTTAAAAAAAAAAGGAATAAAATATATTTTATCCCTCCTCCTTGTATTTTGTAAAAGTCGGATAAAACCTCCTTTGTTTTCAAACTCACAAATATATCCTTGTGGTTTGAAAAACATTGCATATTAACTTATGTTGTTACTTTTTTTAATAAAATTAATATATAGTGTAAAAAGCACATCTATAACATATTTTGACTTGTTAATAGAAAAATTCAAGTAAATTTGTGCAAATTCTCCCCTTTACTGTTAACATGGCACAAAAATAGCCCCTTTGGATTTAAAAATTGTGCGAATTCCTCCTTTTGATTTAAAATAAAGTGTAAATACACCTATAGATTAGTTAAAAAAAAATTGAAAACATATATCCTAAATTATGTATATTTCTTAATTTAAATAACTTCTTATTAAACAATGAAAATATGGTCAATAATAATTTTTTTGTCATGAAATACTTTTATTAAGACAATAAGAAAACCCATAAAGACATAAGTCAGCCTGCAAACAGGCAAGCACACTCCGCAGTTACGATACTTAAGTCAGGGGAAGGGGTAAGAACCCAATCATTAGATAAAACACCTTCTCCACACGCCTTGGCTACAGAGTCTGCAGCATCTGTAGCTCTACGGCACACCAGAGTGATGACGAACATCGGATTATTAGCCAAAATACTTCGCGTAGCCTTAACAGCTCCCTCTAGTCTCCAATTAGCACCACTTTTAGCCACACGTAGAGTATGGAAAACATCAGCACAATCACAATCAAAACACATATTCAGACCTTTGCAGAGAATGAAGCAAGGCAAAGCCCTCTGATTACGCAGCCAATTCAGCGAACACTCTTCTCAGCATGACCTATAACGATGGCACCTTGAGAATCCCTTATCAAACAAGCGAGGGCTGCAGAATGATCAATAATGGAGAAAGAGGCATTAGCTGAACAATTAAAAGAGCCCAGCTCTGCAATAGACCATCTATTAGCATTAGACACCATAAATTGATTCTGGGTAGATGTAGCATCATCCTCAACATGGCTGACAGGTTGACTGGAGTTTGCCTCCGCATAGTCAATAACCAAGCGTGTTACCAGAAAGGTAATTTGCTGCGGGCAAGACGAATGCCATAAAAATCAAAAGCGTTCCTCGCCATCCACATATGGCTGAGGGTGACTTGCTGCCATACCTTCTTGACATATCTTCCATGAGCCACTCTGTAAATGTTCCTGCAAATGAATCATCCAAACAGAATTGAAGTAGGGACAAGCTCCAGGTAAGGCGACTGTAATGGCATTGCATGAAAACATACTCGATGGTTTCTAGAGCAGAATCACAGAGTTTACGCACACCATCAGATTGAAGATGCCAGCGTAGTTTATTAGCCTCAGTAGCCAACACACCCTGCACTAAACGATGACCAAAATAACACACTCACAGGGTTAATTTAATGTCCCAAATTCGAGACCATCCCATGGGAATGTGAAGAGTGATATCCCAACTTCACAGTGTAATCACCATGCTGTGTCTGAGGCCAAATCAGCCTATCAGGCTTGCTACTGTGACAAGGCATACAAATAATTCTATGTCCGATAGAGGGCGGAATCACTTCAGAAAATGTGTCATGGTTCCAAGTTCTTGAACATTGATTACTAACTTAGCAACCTTCTCCAAACTCGTATTGTTAGGTCGAGTTACATGACGCATACCAGGAATCCAAGAATCAACCTATATATTAATAAATCAACCATCACCCACCAATCATTTAGCCTCTTTTTTAGAAGCTCCTGCCTTTTAAGCAAACTGCGCCAAACCCAAGAACACGTACGTTTGCACTGAGCATCCTAAAAAGAACCATTTTAAAAATACAATCCTTTCCTTATAAAGCTTTATATGTTAAAGAAGACTAACGATGCAGCAACTGCCATGCTTGCTGAGATAGAAGGGACTCATTCAATCAACCGGAAATCACGGAAACCGAGGTAGCCAACAAGTTTCTTTGTTGCCAAGATACTCCACTTAACCCAATGTACACGTTTATTGCTGGAGTTCCACCAGAAACGTTCATAGTAGTATCCTTACACACCTTCTTGGGAAAGTATAGAATAGACATGGCGTACATAGGAATGGCCTGCAAGACAGCTTTTATAAGCACTTCCTTACCACCCCCCCCCCCCCCCCGACAGTAGCAAGTGGGATTTTTTTTTTGACCCAATTTTTAAAATATCCTGCAAAATTAACTTAATTTGTGTTTGAATTTAAAAAATAATCCAATCTGGTTCCCAAAACACGAAATACGCATGCCGAGAACGCGCAACGCATGTGAGGAATATGGAACGCGCTCCAGGAGTGGGCCCGCATTCCAAGTGCGCGTTCTGCACTTCCAGAATTCATTTTCTGGCTTTTTCCTACAACCTTGACAGATTTGATTCCAAATTTGGTCTTGGTAGTTACCGTTAAATTATTAGAAGTTCCCTTTGTTCCTCATCATCTATACATATATAAACAAAGAAGTCTATCTATATATATATATACTAGTCTAATACTCGTGTATCGCACGGGATGTTCATAATTCTCAAATAATAAAATCTTTCGAAAATAATATAATATAAATTTAAAAATTAAATAAGCAACTTATGATTTTTACGGAGATGGTATAAAGGATAAAATAGCTAGTCAAGTTGGGTTGAAAAAAGGGGAAAATATGAAAATAACAAAAATTTTACATAGACAACATAATTTAAAATATGCAAGTTGTGATGATATGTATAATTAAATATTAGTAAATGCGAAAATGTCATATTTTCAGCTGAAATTTTTGGGTAGTTTTTATACCAAAATATTTATACCTAATATAATATGATCTTTGCCAATAAAAAAAAGTCGTCTGTGATCGCTAATGCATTTCTGCATGTGTTTTCTTGCTTTGGCATGTTTTTCTTTGTGGTTTTCTTGAAAATTGTAATAATTTCTTAGGTAAAGGATTAGGGGTTTGCTTATTGACTTTTTTTTTTTCTTTTATAAGTGTGTTAAAGACTAAAATACTCATTCTTGATTTTAATTAACAATGTTGTACAAAAGGGACCTTAGAAGAAATAAAAGAAATTTGATGAACATATTTGATTTAAAAAATAAATGTAACGGATCTACATATCTTTTTCTATTAAAAATTTACTGGCAGTTGATGGTTAGACACCAAAAGCCATCATTTAGAATTTCTAGATGGCACATTAATGGTAGTAGCCATAGTGGCCTAGTCTTAGTCATTTTATGATTACATATTTTGTATCTTTTCAAAGCAAACCCAGAAATCAATCATATGTCTAACAAATGTATAAAATAAACTGATTTTTACACAAAAAAAAAAAATTAAAAGAGGCATAGTCATGAAACTACCCAATAGTTTTATAGATAAGAACACACAAAAAAAACACAAATAAATTATATAAGATAAAAAGTAAATGAAATATTAAGATGAGATGAGTATTTGGATATGAAGCCATCTATGAATGATGCAATATCGGCTATCAATTTTGTAGTAAAAAGATTGTTTTGGAAGAAAAGATAGATATGATTTCAAAAGAAGACAGTTAACCAAGAAGGATAAAATAAAAAGAAAGGCTGAAAAATCTATAGTGTGTAATGGCGTATGTGGGTGAAAGTTTTACATAAAAAATGCACAATATATAATATAATATTTGAATATAAAAAATATATGAATAAAAAAGGCAATTTTGTCTATATTAACCAAAGTTCAATTTACCATAAATAGGACTAATTTCTTTTAATAGTAAAAGAAATCAATTAAAATAGGCCAAGGTTTGATAACAACCAAATTATTGAGTTACATATATAGAATTAATCTAAATTGTGTGTCATGATTTTCGGTTGTAATATATAAATATTTAAAAAATTAGTAAATAAATATAAATCTCACTACATAAGGCCATTTCGAATAAATTTGAATATAAATCTTGATAGTTGGATGAGGTGTAATTGGGGTTTCGATGCTTGAATACCTGTGGATTTGGATTTGAAAATAGGAGTGCATAACATAGGGTTATATTTGTACTACACTTGCCATTATATTTGTGTAACACTTGTCAATATTATATTGAATTAGGTTTTTCTATATAATATAGTATAGATATATAGATATATAGATATACACACACACACACAAACATATATATATATATATATATATATGCGTACACTCATTACAACAAGTTTATTTATGCTTTATTTCAAACTATGTGGGAGAATTTAAATTATTTTTAAATCAAAAGGAAAATTTTGCTCCAATTCATAAATTCTCTATTAACTACCAACCATAGGGATCAACATGCAATTTTTTTAAACCACAAAGGATATAAGTGAATTTTGAAATTATAGGGATTTTGTACAACTCTCATAAAGTATTGGGGACAAGTGATGGAGTTAGGACCCAGTGGTTAGCGGGAGAATATTTGTATATGTATAATGTTTTAATATAAATAAAAAATTAATTATAATAATATATAATATTTGATAGAATTATATTTTATAATTGTCCTAGTTTGACTACAGATTTTGGAAACGTTGAATATTCAACTTAAAAAATATTCTTTAGATAAGTAACGTATGAAATATTATATTGATTCTGCACATATAGTGCATGAATTTTGAACCAGTAGTTTATTCAATTTGAACCAGTAGCTTATTTATTTTGAATCAGTAGTTTATTCAGTTTGAACTAGTAGTTTATTCATTTAGAATTAGTAATTTGTTTAGTTTGAACCAATAGTTTAGTCATTTTGGACTAGTAGTTTATTCATTTTGAGTCATGATTTTTATTTTATTAGGTAGCATGATATCAATTTTAAACCAATAGTTTAGTCATTTTGAACCAATTGTTTATTCATTTTAAGCCATGATTTTTATTTTATCAGATAGCATGATATTAATTTTGAACCAGTAGTTTATTAATGTTGAACATGTAGAGCAAATGTTTTGAACTTTGACTTTATCAGATAGCAGAAGATCAATTTTCAAGTATTTTTGTAATGTGAAGATTTACAATATATTTTTAGAGCGATTTCACACATTTTATCAGTGATATTCATAATATATAGCGTGAATGTTTGTGTATTTTGTGGTAGAAATTGCTACCTTGTACCAGTGTTATTGATTTGGATGAAGTTGTCGGAGTTTTTTAGTCGTAGAAGACGTTGTTGCCATTGGAGTTGCAAGATAGATAGAGAGGTTATGTGCGTGTTTCAGATGCGAAGCTTCGTGTTTTTGGGAGTTTTGGCTAATTTAGGTTTTATTATATAACGTGTGTGTCTCCGGTGCTGGAAAATGTATGGTGATTGTTAAACGCATAATAATTAGGGAGCGTAGTATAGGGACTGTACAAAAATTTAACACCTTTAAAATAGTGTGCATAACAAATGACTGCTGCCCAACTAAAAATGTGATCTTTAAAAAAATAGTTAGAAGATTAACTGAACAAATAAATAAAAACAAAACAATTTTTTCAGTAAGCAATTTGAAACAACAAAAATTAGTTTGGGGCAAGTTGCCTGATTTGATGGATTACTAAGGAGAAAGTAAAGAGAGAGGAAAAGGAAAGTCAAACGACAAAAAAGGGCAAGGAAAAAATAAAATGAAAAATACTTTTGTTTACTAGTGTGTTCTGAAAGGATTTCACGTGACACCATGTTCGCATTGACGAAGATCTTGACTTTTGGTTGTTTTTTTTTTTTAAAGGATTAACCAAAGGTAAATAGTACCATATTTCCTTGTGCCACTCTTTTCTTTAATTTTTTTGAAAGGATTTCACTCGACATCGTGTTCACATTAATGAAGATCTTGACTTTTTGTAACTGGTACCATATCTCCTTGTGCCAGTGTTATGGACCCAGCATGTGATGAAACCCAATCTGTTAATAAGGTAGGGCCCTAACGTCACCAGCATGCAGCAACAAAAGCACAACCACCTGAAGAAAAGCAGTTACAAAAAGGACAACGCATCAAAACAGCTCCAAAGTATCTGCGTGATTACATTACTTGCTAGACAAGAGAAGAAGTAACTATAAATAGGCACAATTGAGCCCAAGAGAGGATAGGCAAAACTTGTAGTAGCTCTGTTTTCTGATATCTCTCTCTTTTCTCTGGAGCTTTTCCAATTTGGCTCGAACAAATTGGCTTATATCAATAAAAGTCTTTTGCAATTTCTCTTCCCTCCACTGTTACCCATTTTAATTTCCTGCAATATCATAACAAAGGTGCTTTCATTGCATCGAACACATGGCAGACGACACTCAGCTTAAGCAGATTGATGAAACTCTCAAGCAGCAGGCCCAGATTATGGCATCTCTGCAATAAACCATTGCAGCCCAACAAAAATCAATGGAACAATTGGCTCTACAATGCACTACACTGGATGGCAAATTCGAACAAGCCATTCGCCTTGCCGAATCACCTCTGCCAAACCGTCCGACACACACTTCCGTATCCAGCTCTCCTCAGCATCCCATCGTTCCCCTCAGATCTATTAAACTTGATTTCTCTCGATTTGATGGCACCGACGCAATAGGGTGGATTTCAAAGGCTGAACAGTTTTTCGAATATTATGCAATTGATGATACCCGATGTCTCACAATCGCCTACTTCCACATGGATGGCCCAACGCTTCAATGGTTTCAATGGCTACGCCTTAATAACAAACTATCAACATGGGATGCCTTTATCAAAGCACCAATTTTGCTCCTGTTGAGTTCAATAATCCTCACGGAGCGCTTGCCAAATTAACTCAGACCAGCTCTGTCGCTGAATACCATCAACAGTTCATATCCCTCTCAAATCCTACTTCTCAATTACCAAATGAATTCTTGCTTCATTGTTTTATTTCCGGGCTCAAACCAGAAATCCGGCCAGACATTCAAGCTTTTCGGCCTAATACTCTGAATGAAGCTTTGGGCTTGGCTCGTTTACAGGAAGCCAAAATTGGCGAGCTCCATAAATTGACCCATCGGCCCTTCTCTGCTAGTAAGCCCATTTTTTCTTCTCCTTACAACACTACTCAATTTTCCCAATCCATACCACAGTCATGCTCATGTCCAAATCCCTAAACCACCACTTCTTCCCCTTCCATCGCTATCTTTATCCCCCTTATCTACCCTTCCAATTAAGAAATTATCCCCAGTTGAAATTCAAGCTAAACGTGAGCGTGGGCTCTGTTTTAGCTGAGACGAAAAATGGTCAGCCAATCATCGGTGTAAAACCACTCCTAAATTGCTTTTATTTGATTTCAACTATGCATCGGACCCGCCGGAACC
This sequence comes from Cordia subcordata, assembly GCA_028554755.1. Lineage (NCBI taxonomy): Eukaryota > Viridiplantae > Streptophyta > Magnoliopsida > Boraginales > Cordiaceae > Cordia > Cordia subcordata. The sequence goes on along the minus strand of JAPTOF010000010.1, from coordinate 7,490,902 downwards.
TTCTCCACCAGAACCCACACCACCTCCTCCTGAACCTAACCCTTATTTACCTGAAATAGAAATTTCTTATCATGCACTCGCTGGCCAGATATCGCCGACTACGCTCCGTTTTACAGGCACTTTACGGGGAGCACCTGTACAAATCTTGGTTGATGGTGGTAGCACTCACAATTTTGTGCAGTCCCGCGTCGCCAAATACCTAGCGTTACCCATTGAAGCATCCCCTACCTTTGTTGTGGTGGTCGGAAATGGTGAAAAGTTGCGTACAGAAGGCTGTGTTCGGCAGGCAACATTGGCAGTTCAAGGTCATAACATTTTCACTGATCTTTTTCTCTTGCCTTTACATGGAGCAAATATAGTTTTGGGCATTGCATGGTTAGCAACTCTGGGTAATATCACCTTTAATTATGCCACATTGACATTGGGTTTTTGTCATGATAACCATTATATTAAGCTTCACGATGATACTACACCAGTATCAGACCACATGCAGTTCAAGGGAAGGGATTTCGACGAATCCAAGAAACAGAGGCTATAGCTACTTATTTTCACCTTGAATTACTTTCTGATGAGAATCATTATTTCTCTGAAGTTTTTTCAGGCATTGCCAATCTTTTGCAGGAATACTTTGATGTTTTCACCAAACTAAAGGGTTTACCTCTTCCACGGCCACAGGATCATTCTATTCCGTTGCTTCCCGGAACTAAGCCAATCAATGTTAAGCCGTATAGGTACCCTTATTACCAAAAAGCAGAGATTGAGAAAATCTTTCAAGAGATGCTCACTGATGGTATCATTCGTCCCAGTACAAGTCCTTTTTCTTCTCCTGTATTACTTGTTCGCAAAAAGGACGGGTCGTGGCGTTTCTGTGCTGATTACCGGGCCTTCAACGCTGCTACTATCAAAGACCGCTTTCTTATACCAACTATTGATGAACTCTTTGATGAATTGTTTGGTGCCAAAGTTTTTTCGAAATTGGATTTAATGGCAGGCTATCATCAAATCAGAATGAAGGAAGATGATATTCCAAAAATAGCATTTAGGACTCATCATGGCCATTATACGTACCTAGTCATGCCTTTTGGATTATCCAATGCGCCGTCAACATTCCAAGCCACAATGAATGAAATTTTCAAACCATTTTTACGGCATTTTGTCTTAGTATTTTTTGATGATATACTTATTTTTAGCCGTGACATGGACTCACATATACTTCACTTCAAACAGGTTCTACAGACTTTGTGGAATAATGGTTTAGTTGCAAAACAATCTAAATGTTCATTTGGACAATCTGAGATCAATTATTTGGGACATGTAATTACAAGCAACGGTATATCCATGGATTCATCCAAAATTCAGGCGATCTTGGAGTGGCCTGCTCCAACCTCAGTTCGTGGTGTCCGTAGTTTTCTTGGCATCACAGGATATTATAGGAAATTTCTTCGTCGTTATGCTCAGATTGCTAGTCCCTTATCAGATCTTCTCAAAAAAGAAGCTTTTCGGTGGAACCCAGAAGCTCAACAAGCCTTTGACACCTTGAAGAAGGCTATCACGTCTGCTCCTATCTTAGCATTGCCGAATTTCACCATCCCTTTTGTAGTGGAGACAGATGCTTCAGGAATAGGTATTGGTACCGTATTACAACAAGACGATAGGCCTATCTCTTTTTTCAGCAAACTACTCTCTCCCAGATTGCAGGCTTCATCAACATATAATAGAGAAATGTCAGCCATTATAGCAGCAGTCAGTAAATGGTGCCAATATTTACTTGGACGGAAGTTCATCATCAAAACAGACCAGCATAGCCTCAAGAATCTCACTACACAGTTCATTCAGACTCCAGAGCAACAAAAATGGCTTTTTAAGCTTGTGGGCTATGATTTTGAAATCCTTTACAAACCTGGCAAGGACAACAAAGTTGCTGATGCCCTTTCACGCTTGCCAACAGGGTGTTTTCTGGCATTGTCTCAAATTCAAATAGAGCTAATACAAGACATCAAGAAGGAAAATCAAAACAACCAAGAGCTCTTATGTCTTCGTGCCAAACTTCAAAATCAGCCAAGTGGCCACAATGACTTTGCGGATTGGAATGGGATCCTGGTTTTTCGGAGACGAATTGTGATAGCTGCTGATTCGCCATTACGCTACAAAATACTGCATGAGTTTCATGACACACCAATTGGAGGACACTCTGGCTTTCTTCGAACATTTCACTGCATTGCCGCCAGCTTCTATTGGAAAAACATGCGGCAAGATATTCGCTCTTATGTTGACCAATGCCTTACATGTCAAGTCATGAAAGCTTCACATACTTACCCAGCAGGTCTCCTTCAACCGCTACCCATTCCATCACAAGTGTGGGAGGATATCTCTATGGATTTTATCAATGGCCTCCCTCCTTCTGAAGGAAAAACCATAGTCATGGTCGTTGTGGATCGTTTGTCAAAATACGCCTATTTTGTGGCTATGACACATCCATTAACCAGTGCTAAAGTTGCAAGTCATTTTGTACAAGACGTCATTCGTCTTCATGGTCTGCCTCGCTCTATAATCTCTGATAAGGATCCCCTCTTTATTAGCTCTTTTTGGCAGGAAATATTTCGTCTCCAAGGCACATCATTGGCAATGAGTTCGGCTTATCACCCTCAAAGCCATGGCCAAACGGAAATCACAAACAAAGGGTTGGAATTGTACTTGAGATGCTTTGCAGCAGATTCTCCTTCAAAATGGACTAAAATTCTCCCTTGGGCTGAGTATTGGTACAACACAGCTTTCCATACTTCTGCGGGCATGTCTCCTTTTCAAGCTCTATATGGGCGCGTATCTCCCATAATTGTTCACTATTTGCCTGGCTCCACAAGCAACATATCTGTTGATCAAGAGTTGATGCAAAGCGATGTTATTCTTCAGCAACTAAAACAAAATCTGCACCAGGCCCACGTTCGTATGAAGTGGTATGTAGACACTAAGCGAAAAGATGAGAACTTTGTTCCAGGTGACTATGTTTTGGTCAAACTACAACCTTTTCGTCAAATTTCCGTTAAAGGACCAACCAACAATAAACTCAGCAGAAGATATTATGGTCCTTTTCAGATTACTGAATGCATAGGCCAAGTTGCCTATAGACTGGCTCTACCAGCTTCGTCTCGTATTCACCCTGTGTTTCATGTCTCTTTCTTGAAAAGATTTAAAGGAGATCCAACATCAATTCTTCAATCTTTGCCACAATTTTCAACGGCAACGGGTCCTATCCATAAACCTATGACAATCTTGGACACCCGAATCATTAAGAGACAAGGCCAGAACATTCCTCAAGTCCTAATTCAATGGGAAACGCTACCACCAGAAGAGGCTACATGGGAGGACCAAGCTCATATTCAGAACCTTGGGGTCAAGGTTCCATCTCAAGGGGGGGACATTGTTATGGACCCAGCATGTGATGAAACCCAATCTGTTAACGAGGCAGGGCCCTCACGTCACCAGCATGCAGCAACAAAAGCACAACCACCTGAAGAAAAGCAGTTACAAAAAGGACAACGCATCAAAACAGCTCCAAAGTATCTGCGTGATTACATTACTTGCTAGACAAGAGAAGAAGTAACTATAAATAGGCACAATTGAGCCCAAGAGAGGATAGGCAAAACTTGTATTAGCTCTGTTTTCTGATATCTCTCTCTTTTCTCTGGAGCTTTTCCAATTTGGCTCGAACAAATTGGCTTATATCAATAAAAGTCTTCTGCAATTTCTCTTCCCTCCACTGTTACCCATTTTAATTTCTTGCAATATCATAACAGCCAGTCTTTCTTTTTTTTTTATTTATTTTTAGGTCAACGCCAAAGAGGGTCATAAAAACAACTCCATATGAGGACATTGAGATACTTCTTATTTTTGGATAAAGAATAGATACTTCTTATTTGCTTTTGCTCTTAGACTTAATTAGTAAATGTGGCAAAGTTGATAGGCCTCAAAGCACAACAGTCAGTTGTGTAGTTGCTTTGCAAGCTTCTGTCGGCTCCAGCACCACCATTTGGCTCCGCATCGAGATACTGTTCAAATGTTTTTGAGATCAGGTACTTGGAATCTTTAACATTCTATTTTGACCCTTTGTGATATCAGCTTCAATAATTCCTTCACTTATTTGCTTACAAGATAGAATCTAACTTTAGAAACCATTAACAAACAAATTAATGGCTTTCGTAGTGTTATGATGTTATCTAATGGCTGTGAAATATCGATGCAATAATTAAAGAAATAATGTAACTGGTTTAAAACTTTGAATATTATTCATAATGTTACGATATTATGATATTTTGTGAGAATCTAGTCTTCTTTTAGAAGTTCATTTTGAGAAATTCAAAGTATTCAGTGAAGTTCATTGATGGAACTGAATTTCTCTTGAAATTAACACTCAAATAAGATATTCTAGGTAACTTTTCTGTTGAGCTTAAGGGATTATGTTGTGTTAGTGAAACATTTTCCAAATTTTGATCTAAAAGCATATATCCGCAAAAGTAGCGCATCACATAACCTCAACTCTGCAAGTGTTCAACTGGTGTTTTGTGTTTTCATCTCCTCCAATTTTTATTATTTGTCAAAATATTATTAGGTAAGGATGGTAATGGTATCCCACTCCGTCCCGCTCCGCTCTATAGGGGTATTGCAGGAGTAGGGGCAGAGTTTTTGTCCAAAAACCCTTGCTAGGGGCAGGGGAGGGGAGGGTATTATTCCCCTACCTTGGTGCAGGTAGGGGTGTTCATTGGGGATTCCCCGCCCCATCAACATAATTTTTTTTCTCCAAAATAATATTTGGGGAAGGACCTTTGTTCCGTTCCCTGCCCCAATTCATCAATGGGGAATACATTTTGGGGAATTGGGGAATGGAGAAAAATGAATGGGGATCAGGAAATCCCCGAAAACATGCTATCATAATTAACTACATAGACCATAGCTTCAAACCAAACATAATAAAGTATATAAATCATAGTTTCAAATCACAACGTAAATAAAGTACATAGACTATAGTCTTATAAGTCATAATCAGTCAACCATAGCATAAATAAAAAGTCCAAAACATAAATGAAAAATATTATTTTAACAAGTTATCGATAACCATTCATCTCCATTCTCCGTTACTCCATAAACCTTCAAATCTTAGTTATTATTTTTGTTGGTTCAATGCTAACTTTGATATATCTAAGAAATAAAAAACCAAATATAATATATAATATGTATTTTATATATTTATATATATATATAATAATAATAATAATAAAAAGTAGTTCGGGTTTTGGGGATTCCCCAAATAAAAAAAATTATACCGTTCCTCAACCCGATTCCCCAATATTTTCCCCCATCCCCAATATTTTTTTCCCCATTCCCCATTTCCCCGAACCTGAAATTTCAGGTCGGTAATCGGGTTTTTCCGAATAATGCACAGCCCTATGTGCAGGGGTGTGAACAGGTAGGGGTTTGTCCACTCTGCCTGTTATATATGTATATTTATTGGTTCTAATATGTTTTTATATATTTTTAATATAAATATTATACATTTTGTATATATTTGAATATAAATTTTATATAGTTGTAAAAGTTAACTTATCTTTAATACATTCTTGTGTATCTATAGCTTTAAAAAATTTTTAATATCATTGACCTTGTTGGCCAGTACTCCATAGGAGTGAGGTGGGAGTTTTTCCATTCAATAGGAGTAGGGATGGTAGTTCAGGAATTTAGCCCAGTATAAGTATATGAGAGGGGGTAAGGACAGGAGTTTTATTAATATGTGCCGAGTTGCGGTAAGTATACTCTGCCCCTACCCTGCTCCATTAGCATCCTTCACTTTTAGGTTTTTTATTTTTTATTTATTTCGAATAATATTTGACGCAGTATTTTTTGAATGTTAATAACATTAACGTTTTAGGTTGGATTTGGTTTTTCATTTTTCTTTTTACTTTCAATATTTTTTGGATTCTACCCACTATACAATTTCTTTCTACAAGTTTATATTTTCTTTCACTAATATAAATATAAAATAACATAAAAATCAATTTTGAATTCTATCCATATCAAAATGTGCTAAAAAAGTGTAAGTCTTATTCGTTCATTCATTATTCATTCCATTCATTATATTTTTTTGACAAAATAAATTTTTGATCAATTAAAATATATACCTATAATAAAAAATATTATTACAATATTAATAAAACTAATTTATCAAAAAATAATTATATTATTCTTTAATAATAAAATATTATTAGAAAAAAACATATACCTATTTATAAAATAAATTATCCTATTTAAATAATAGTAATAATAATTATACTTATCATAGCAATAATAATGTAATATTAGTGTTTTTTTTATGTCATTTTGCATTTATCAAATAATTTAATAGCTAATTTTATCGAACATATTTTATTTAATCAGTTAGCGAAATATCTATTTACTAATAGTTAAAATACAATAACTATTAGTTATTCAAATAATTATTCGCTACTTAAACAACACTGAATTATTCTAACAGCTAGTAGCTATTCTAATAACTAATTTTGCTAGACAGGCCAATAATATAAACATTATTGTAGACAATGGTAAAAATTACTAATTTCGATGCAATGTAACAATATTCATTTCAATAAAATCGAAGTGTTGGCCAGTTTGTAATTAATAGGTACCACCATCGTGTAAAGTAGTGTGCAGAGCGGTGGATATGGACGTTAACCAAAGTACCTTTTAGTGTTTTCAACGAGTCAAAATATTATTTATTATGTTATTATTTTTTATTAAAATAGTATTTGATATAACTTTTTGCGTTTCAAATAATTTTTATAAAAACATTAAAATTATTTATATTTTAGCATTTTGGTTTTTTTTTACTCTGCTACCATTATATCAATTATTTATTTATTTTTATCCTATCCTTTTTTTCCTATACTATTTTTATTTTTATGTCTTGATGTTTTTCTCTAAAATCTTTTTGTCTGAGCTTTACTCTTTTCGTATTATATCCTTAATGTTTTTTTTCTTCTTTTTATATCATATTTCTCTATCAAAGATAAGTATTGTTACAGTACTAACATAATTTTTGAAAAAATATTTTACTAACATTTAACAATCAATTGTTTTTAAATTATAATATCTTATTCCAATAATAACAACAACAACATATGGTCATTATCATCATTATTATTAAACTAATAACATTACTCAAGTTATATTTATGTTTTTTCACATTTATTAGCTAGTTGAATAACCATATGGATCAAACAAATTTTTTCTAATTAGCTAACTAAATAGCTATTTGCTAATTACTAAAATGCAGCATCTAGCATCTATCCAAATAACTAATTATGCCGAACAAAACCTAGCAAGCGTCACTAATTGTGGATATGTATTCACCATTATATTTGATCACTGTAATGAATATGCGGATTCAACATCAAGTGCAATAGTATTGATCAATATAGATTAATAGCGGTGCTCATTGTATTGAATGTAAATGTTCACCAACGATTATCACAATTAATTTACATCAAATCCAAATTATCATAGTTTGCGAAAAGGGAGGCAACGAGTGGGGTAGGGGCGGGGTGTGTGCTTATCTCTACTTCAAACTTGTTAATAAAACTCTTGCTCTTATCTCTATCATATATTTGTATAGGGGTAAACTCTTATACTACAATCCCCGCCCCTATTGGATGAAAAATATCTTGCTTTACCTCTATGAAGTATCGGTCAACAAGGTCAATGACATTAATTTAAAAAAAATTACTATTTCATAAAAACATATTAAAAATAATTTAACTTTTATCACTAAATCAAAGAAATTTTGATGATATAAAGTTTATATTAAAATATATAAATTATATTAAAATATATATTAAATGATATTATGTTTATATTAAAAATATATAATAACATATTAAAAGTAAAAAATATACATATATAATGGGTAGGACGAAGCGAGGTGGGTAAAACCCTAACCCCTACCCTACCCCGGCCCTACATAGGGATAAGGGAACAAAACCTCGCCCTACCTTTAGCAAGGATTTTTCTGCAAAAACTCCTGTGGAGAGGAACAAGGTGTGATATCATTACTTTCGCTATTCGTGAACGACTACGTAACATTATATTTACCATTTATTAGATAGGCGTTCATCGTTGTGTATGTTTACCACATTAGAATATTGTAAAATATTTTTTATAATATTGATATAAATTTTTATCAAAGATTAATTTATTATTTTTTAATAATAAATTATTATTGTTATTAAAAAATTAATTATAAAAGGAATTACCTTATTTTAATAATTGTAATAATAATTATAATTATTATAATAATAATAGCATGATATTAATGTATTTTTATGTCATTTTGCATTCATTAACTAATCAAATATCTAACTTTATCGAACACAATTTATTAATCAACTATCAAAACAACTATCCATTAACAATTAAAATATATCATATATCAGCTATCCAAATGCCTATTCGCTACTCAAAAAGCATCCTCTTTTTACGTTTTCATGCCCGATCTTGCCCTAGTGCAAAATTCAAATTCATCTTTTTGCAAAACAATGCAGTAGACCAAATCACGAAGCACCAAAACTTCGTGTCTTTCCACACCCCGAGACCATCAAGCCCGACTTCCCAAATTGAGCCTTCTCCTTGGCCTAGCACTCGAGCTTGGATTCTGATACCAATTTGTAAAAAATCGGGGTATTAAAATTAAATAAAGCATAAATAATACGAGAGAAAGATAACAGATTAATGAACACAATTTTACATGATTTGACATCATAACATACATCGATGAGTAGGAAAGAAATAATTTGCTACATTGAGATCTAAGAATACAAGATGGACAGAGTTCGAGTTTGAGGGCCCTCACTTATCTCTCTCCTCACTCTCTGTCTCATGCAGTAATTTATTACAACAAGCTAGTATTTGTAAATATAAGAGTTTCCTAACTCTTCTAAACTTCCAACCCTAATTCATTTAAGAATCCTAATCAGGTAATAGTTAAAGTTTCTTGGCCAATAAACAAAATGGGCCAAACCCCAACACTTTCATTTACACAGGCACTTGAGTGTTTTCTTTAGTCTTTAATTTATTACCAAAGAAAAAGAAAAACATCGAAATTATTACATCGGAATTGGTTAAGCAAGTCAATCTAATGGGTCTCTACTTGTCATAAGTCCACTTCAACAATGTTACAACATTAGGCGAAGTATTTTTTCTTCTCAAGTTAAAATTGCAAGTGACAATTAACTGAAAAGTACAGTGAAGGTGAGTTGTCATTTCTTTTTCTTTATTTCTTCTTCTTTCTTCCTTCAAGCTAATGGTTCTCGGTTTCACGCAGTTCTGTACCTGGTCTCAGATGTCAACCTACTATACATGGATGTCCAAGAGTGGAGTCTGCACATGGCGTTTATGTACTTAACAATCCCAGAGCTTCGAAACCGACGACTAGTAATGGTACACATATTCTAAATCTGTGTGTTAAGCGTGACGTCTTCACTTTATAAATTCTAAAAATATTTGTCTTTTATCTCAATAAAAATTGTGTTAAGGTGAGGCCTTCACTTTATAAGTTGTGGAAAGTGTTTGTCTCTCATTTCATATTCATAAGGAAAGTTAGCTCTTTACATTCTTAATATTAATTTTAATTGATCTTTTAACATCAAGGACTCAATTGACTAACAAATTTGGATAACTTCAAACAATAAAGATTAGTTGCATGATTTTCTCTTAGAAAAGATCTACGTCTTTAATATTTTTCAGAAGTAATAACTGTCCCGTTGTATTGTTTTCTTTTTCTTGAACAAAAATTGGAATACTTCAAGAACCATTACATTTTCTTTACCATTTAATTAATTGATTACTACATTAACTTTTGTGTCAAACGAACCGGCCATTAATCGTTTCAAAATGGAACCGATTTACCATTTTCGTTAGCAAAAAATACCTGCAACAAAACTAGAACATAATTAATTAAAAATGGAAAGTCCAGATGAATTCAGTGCCTGTTTGGATTGGTTTTTTTAAAGGAAAAAGTAATTTTTTTTGGTGAAAAAGTTATATTAAATTTACAATAACTATTTGATTTGGTTTCCAAAAAAGCTAAAACTTTGAAAAAAAGCTCAAATACAATTTTTTTTATAAGTCAGAATTTTTATCTTTTCAAAAAAAGTTATTTTTCAAAAGTTGTTAAAAAAAACGTTTTTAAAAAAAAGTCAATCCAAACAAGCCCTCATTTGTGTTGATCACCTACTTTTGTCGTTTCTCTCCTTTTTGTTTTTTTTTTTTTGCACTTTCTTTTTTATTTTCTTTTTCTTCTTCCTCTTCCTTCTCCTTCTCATCGCTACCAACCTTAATTATCTGTAGGAATGACAAAGTTGGCGTGGCCCAGAGCACAATCGGCTGTTTCACTATTTACTCGCCAGCTTCTGTCGTCTCCATCGTCGATGTTTGGCTCAACATTGAGATACAATCCTAATATTTTTGAGATCAGGTAAAATCTTAAAAATTCTCCTTGAAGCAAAATCTTCTATTTCTTTTTAGAGAATATGTTTAGTTGTTTGAGGTACCCTTTTTCTTGCTCTGTTCTATAGCACAAAACAAAGAGAAAATGTAATTTTTCTCCATAAACTTTATTCTAAATTTCACATGCAGGGGTTGTTTTTTGAGCCTTATATATAGATAGTTTTAATATTTTGCAATAGGTAGAATTTTTTTTTGGGCCTTATACATAGATAGTTTTTAATATTTTAAATAGCAGTGGTGAATTTCGAATTTGAGACTATTTGATTTTTAAGCTTTGATATCATGTTAGAGTTACTATTTCATCTAAAAATTTAAACTTGTAAATAAGTTATTATTATATATTTATTGCATTAAAACCTGTAACTTCAAACTTGGCCAAACAAAACCTTAAAAACATTTTTATCTTTTTTTGTTTTTTAAGACAACGACGACAACGACGACGACGACGACAACAACAACAATAGAAAAAATTCATGAAATTATTAAATAAATGAGTCTACTATCAAATAAAAAATTACAAACCATAGCACAAAAATAACAAACATAGCCAACTAAGTGCTGATAGTGATGTGGCATCTATCATATGCCTTGGAAGAAAGAAACTTAATATAGATGATAGAATAGATAATAGATATTTCTCCATTCTGTCAAACTTTATTAAACAAAACTTTATTTTGAAGGCTATTTAATCTTTTTCATTTATAAAAAAGAAATAAAAATACTAGACAAAATAATTTAATAAGATCATTCAATAGAACATTTACAATCTATTATGAACTCAGATTAAAGACACCAAGAAGCTGAAATGTTTTTATAAAAACAAAAATAACAAGGTTATCAGATCTTCCATACCCCCATTCTAACTAACTGTTGCTGTTACAACAAATAATGCCACGTAATCTACCAGATAATGTGGTATATTTTTCAATTGAGAACTCCTTCCACTTGCTTGGGCTGTTATTGCACTTGTTCTGCTAACTTCAGCTGGATCAATATTGGGCTTCTCTTTCTTCCACTGGATAGGGCTCACACTGTTGATTAAATTGGGCATTACACAATCAAAGACAAAAATCACAAATATTTGAATTTTGTCAAAATATAAAAATGAAGATAAAAATTAGTTTATTATACAAAATTTACGTTATACATGATATTAAAGGAAAAAATTAAGTTCACTTTAAAATCTATCTTTTGACTATCATATACACAAACAGATACATACATGTGTACATCTAAAATGAAGTCCCATCTTTTTTAACCAAAAGCACAATTTTGGTTTCCGGAATGAGCTAACCTTTTGAAAACATAAAAATTGAAACAAAGAAAAAAAAGACAAAAAAGCAACTTATTGGGCAAATTTGCGTTATGTATGGAATAAAATAAAAATTAGATTCAATCTAAAATTATATATATATATATATATATATATATATATATATCAAATTGAAGTCGATTTTTTTCTGTCTGAAAATTTCACTTCTCCTGCAACGAGTTCACATATAAAAGGATATAAAATGAAAGCAACAGGTAATAAAATAAAAATAAATTAAATAAGACAATAAAAGATGAAAATGCTCTTTAAGTAAGACATAATTTGGCGAAAGTTGACGGTCATTATATAAAACTCAAACCTCATGGGGAATTTAGAATCAAAGCATTTCTTCCCATTTCTTAACAAAGATAAAGAAAGACTTTGAGATTATTACAAAAGAATCTTAATTGGTTTGTGATGCATGCATGTCAATCAATTGGACTCTGCTTATCATAAGTCTAATTCAAGAATGTTACAGCAGAAGTGAAATCTTGTTTCTTCTCAAATTGTTAAGATGGTGTTTGACGTTACTTATTTAAGTACTTATAAATGCATAGAACAAAAACTCTTTTTGCTAATTTTTCATTTTGAGTACTTATAAACATTTAAATAAACTTTGTCAGATATCCTCTAATTTGCAAAGGTGACTATTAACTCAAAAGTTCAGTATTTGTGATTTCTCATTTCTTTCTCTTTTCTTCTCTTGGGCTAACAGTTCTCACTTTCATGCAGTCCAGTTCGTGATGTCAGATGTCTTTCTCGGATACAAAGGCCTCCAAGCGAGGATTCTACACATGGCCATTATTTACTTATCAAATCTACTAATGGTAAGCTCTAATCTCACTACTAAATGAACCCCAGCCCAAAAAACCTTTAAAAGATAAAATCATTTAGCTTAATGAGGTATTTAAAATATAATATTGTGGACTATTTAGAAAAATAAATACAATAGATTATCTAGTTCCTTTAACTAGAGTATACACCATGCAATGCATGAAAAAAGAAAGAGTATTTTGTATAAACTTTTATAGTACTAATGATATGATAAAATGTAAATATATGTATAAGATTTTATTTTTGGTATGTTACAAAAAATAATCATTTTTTATGAGAGATCTTGAGTCATTTAGAATATTTAAATTGAAAAATAAAATCGAAAAGGGGCTTTGATTTAAACTACAAAATAATTTTAGTCGGGTAGTAGGGATGGATTCGATAAATGTTTGAGAGAAAAATGTCATGGGAATGATGGCGTCTAACATTTATACAAAAAGAATTATACTCTATTTTATATAATACTACTATTCACATGTCCCATTTGGACGGTTTATTAAGTTATTTTTTATTTTTTTATATTTTTAAATATGGTACAAATATAAATTTTGTACTTTTATCTTTTGTAATTTTTGTGCTTCTTTTTTAAAAGTTTTCTTGAGTAACAAAAAAAGAGCCCATAAAACTAAAAATTACTAATTTTTCCTCAAACTACGAGATATTTAAGATGATGAGGCACGTTCTAAGACTTCTTAATAGTTAATTATTATTAAGTTTCTTGTATCTTCTATAAATTTTTTCTAAACATGCTATAGATATAATTTTATATCCATTTTTGTATTTCTTGTGTATTTTTCCAATTTTAGACATTAAACATCTTTTTTATGATTTTTGCATTTTTAATTTGTATCCATTGTTGACTAATTATTACAAGGGGAGCAGACTAAAATTAAAAATCCTTCATGTGGCCTCAAATTAGAAAATCTGATATGATGTGTTACCTCCTAAAGTTTCTTGAAAGATGACGTGCCATCTTCTAAACCCCCCCCCCCACATATATATACATACATACATACATATATATATATATATATGTATGTGTGTGTGTGTGTGTGCGTGTGTGTATGTATATATAAATATGCTACTGTTATAATAATATCATTAATCATGAAATAAATAAAAGTATTAAAATTACTCACTTCTCCTTGTATTGCACTAGCAATATACTAATTTTATTAATAGTATTGTATAAAGATTGATCAATATATAATTGTAGATGAAGATTATAGATGTTTGTGAAATATTAGATTAATTTGAACATTTTAAAATATTAAGCACTTATTTGAAAAAGAAATGGCAAAATAAGGGACTTATGACATAGTTTGCCCTTTGAAAATTAATGACCTTTAGATGAAAACAATGATACATGCCTGGTCACATCTAGTTAATTTTGGTCTTTTATTAAAAAAGAAGTTGTGACAACACCTGAAATAATACTACAAGGAATTAATTTCAACAAGACCCAAAACATAATATTGCCCACTATGAAACTTTTAATGCCTAAATCTATAAATTATTTTTAACAGAACATTGGCTTGTAACGCATAAGTGTTAAAATAAAACAAGATTCTCAATTATAATCACTTTGAGAAAAATTCAATATATTATTCCACAATTTAGTTAAAATAGTTATAACTGATAGAATAATTGCAGATACTTTTGAACAAGAAGTTAAACAAAAGAAAAAAAAGTGCTTTCTTTCAAACCAAAAGAGGGGGGGGGGGGGAGGGAAGGACAGGGTAAAAGGAGGAGGAGAATGGTTACTCTTCTCAGCCTCGTATTGTTCAATTGGCTTCTTGGTGAACCATAACAAAGTTCCCTAATTGCAGGGGAGGTTGAAGCGAAAATCGCCAAGGAGACTGCAACTTGCCAACAGTGCAAGGCACAATTCGAGAAAGGCGATGCACTTAAGCTGAAATTTAATTGCGGTGCGTATCTTATTCATAAACATTGTGCACCTGGCTGGTTTACGGGGAACAAGAAATGCGATACCTGTGAGATGGTGTGGGTGGCAGAACCAGTGACTTTGCATACTGTAGAGGAGTCTGCTGAGCGGCCAAAATCATCCAGGAAATGGGGTGGCCTTCTCGGATGCTTCAGAGGGTAGAACAGCCCGCCCGCTCGCCCTTTAGACTTAATTCGCCAAACGTTCCTGAACTATGATAAATGGAACAATTTAATCACTTAACTATTAAAAATAAGTTTTTTGGTTGCTAGACTATTAATTGTTAGACTCTGTTAATTTTTTTAATTATTTCTATCCAAATTAGTTTTTAGACAAAAATAACTAAAAGGATTAATTAATGGTGTCTAACAATTGATAGGTTAGAGACAAAAAAATTCACTTTGATAGTTCAGAAACTAAACTACCCGCATACTATAGTTCCGGAGGTGGGGAGGAATTAACGCGCATTTCTTTCTTCTTTCTTCCTCTTTAGTTATCAGTTACAATATGTGTTACCTAACTTTTAATTCTCCTGTCGTGTTTCCATAAATTGTAGCCCAAGTGTTTCCTCCTTCATTGTTTTCTCTTTCTTCTTTTAATTTTTTGATATTCTTTAGTTAATTTCTCCTATGGTCCCTAACTATAGTATTTTGTGATAATTTGATCCTTGATCTATCAAAATATGCCTTTTAGTCTTTGAATTATTTATAATTAGACAACATCAGTCTATTTAGCGAATTTTATCCAAAAACTAATGAAAACTTACATGAGAGCGACATGTGATTCTGAAAACATAACGGAGGGTTTTTCTTGCCGTCTTAGTTTTTGAACGAAAAACAAAATAACTTAAAATCCTTAAAAACACCCTGCTTATAAATAATTGCTGAATAATTATAATTATTTTTTATCTACATAATAATAATAATAATAATAATAATAATAATAATAATAATAATAATAATAATAATAATAATTTCTGATTTTTTAAATTTAGAAAAGACTAGAAAAGTAATAACAAATAAACACATCTTCAATTTTCGGTAATTGATAGCATATTGTTTCATATTATTTCTCTGTTCTCTCTCTAGAGGTTAGAGAGAGTAACATTTGGTTTCTATGTAGTTTCTTTCCATTTTCTTCCATCTCTAGTGGTGGTTGCCTCCATCAATGGTGGTTCTTCTCTTTGTTTTTCTTTGTGTCATCTTCTCCCTCTCTCGTTTTGTCCTTGTTTTTCTGTGTGTTTCTTTTTCCTTCTCTTTGTGTATTTTGTCCACTTCTCTTAGTGTCTCTTTCATTATGTTTCTCTCCTCGTCCTTCATTACTCTCCCTATTGTTGTGTTTCTTGTCTCACCGTGTATTCTATCCACTTTTGCCCCTCTCACCCTTGCTTTTGGTGTCGAGAACCACTCTTTGATGCTCTTGATCCATTTTCCAATCTTGGTCATAGAGGAGAGGTAGTAGTTGATATCTCCACTTGTTCAAGCCACGGACCTATACGGACCGTCCTATCTTTTAGGATGTTTAGACCATCTAGTGCGCATATATCCTTGGACCGTCCTCTATATCTATCTAGAGTGATGAATCCCATTGTACTTGTCTTTGACCTTTCAATTCTTGGCCTGCCAGCGGTTACTGCTTTGCCGATATGTTGTTTCGATCATGGTAAGCTATGAAGCATCGACACCTTCAAAATGCAGCGTATCGCGTGTCGGACATCGACACGCTCCGACATGTGTCCGACACGTGTCTGGCAAAATTTTTTTTTAAAAATTTTTGACACGTCCTCTGACACGCTCCGATGGACACGCACGGGGTTTTTTTTGTAATTTTTAAAATTATTTGGGGCACTAATGAAAATCCAAAAATAATAAAAAAAAGAAAAATCAATTTAACTTACTTATGCTGCTTGTCGTCTTTTCCAAATAAGTCATTTTCTCACTTCTCAAAATTCCTTCAGCAAAAAAGACTCAGCCCTCGACCAAAAAATAAATAAATAAATAAATAAATAACTTACCTCCAATATTCGTGCGGTGGGTAGGATTGAAAAATTATATTATTGTGTATGTTATTATATGTTTGATTGAAAAATTATTGGGGTTTTTCAGGTCTATTGTTGTTAAATATGAATTACAAGAACTGGTGGTTTTTTTTCCTTTTCTTTTTATGCATGAATTACAAAAATTGGTGGTCTTTTTTTGTGTCATATTTTGGGGGATAGCTGAAGCCTATGAAGCAAATTGATTTACCATGATAAAAATGATATTTATGCAATATATTCATGATAAAAATAATATTTATGCAATATATTCATGATAAAAATGATATTTATGTAATATATATAAAATTTAAATATTTTTTTATTTAACGTATCCTGAGCGTGTCGTATCCTAGTTTTTTGAAAAAAGACGTGTCGCATCGTGTCGCGTATCGTGTCGGCGTATCGTGTCCATGCTTCTTAGATGGTAAGTATTGGGGTGGTTTCTTTTCATGTGACGCCCAGGGGTGATGTTGGAATGTGATGCCTTGGAGGTCTTCCAAGGTGTAAAACAGAGTGCTGCCGAGGATGCTTTACAGGAGGAGGCCTGCACTTCTTCAAGCCTGTAGTTTTGCTGCGTCGAAGGGTCTAATCAATGTGCAATTTCAGTGTGATTCTGCAGCACTCTGTAATGGCGTGTCGCAGAATATTCGAGTGAAGAATTGGTGTACTGTGTGCATTTGGGATGACTCGTGGGTGCTGCGTGTGTGTGGTATCCAGAAGCCAGAAAATCGTTCCTTAGTTACAATTGCTGATTTGTGCAGTGAAAATAATGAGACTTTGGATTCTAGATTGCTTCTTGAGGTGCTCCTGCCTTCTATTGTGCCTTGAGTGCAAGTCATGTGCAGTCCTTTGCGTGGGTGCATTGGCAGGCTAGCGTGGCCCCTTAGCGACATTAGGTCTTTGCGAGGATGTAGTGAAAGGTTGGGAGTGATGCTGGGTATGAGTGGCGATATGTTAAAGCCATGCTTATGGATAACGGCGGGTGTGCTGCTCACTTGGCTTTAGAAAGTGCCACTTTGGTTTCGTGAGTGTTTGCTATTGTCATTAGTTTCTGCTGTCATAGCTCTTGTTAGGGCTACCTGATGTACTCTTGATTTAGTAAATAAAAGCTTCTATTGGGTTTCTGGCCAGAAGAAAAAAATCCAAAAGAAATTTTTTTTTTTTAATTTTCAACAAATGGACATATTCTTCTAATGGTTTAATTTCTACAATGGTCCCTAAACTTTAGGTCCTGGCACAAGTTGGTCATTGAACTTTCAAATTGTACTTTTTAATATGTTAACTATGAGCAATTGGACAAAATAAGGATAATTAATATTTTCTGTCAAAATTTTAATAGCAAAGTCACAAAAAAGGTTAATTGTTTCATTTTGTCCAATGGCTAATAGTTCGGTGACTAAAAGGCATATTTCAAAAGTTTAAGGACTAAATTATCCCAAGGCTCAAAATTTAGGGACCACTGGAGGAACTAATCCTATCAAAATCAATAGAAAAAGATAAGGGTTAATTTTTGTAGTGGCCTTTGAATTTTGAGCCTTGGGAAAATTTGGTCCTTGAATTTTCAAACTGTGTTTTTTGTCCCTGAATTATGAGTTATTGGGCAAAGTAAGAACAATCAACATTTTTCGTTAAAATTTTAATAGCAAAGTGGTAGAAAACGTTAGTTGTCCTTATTTTATCCAATAACTCATGGTTCGAGGACTATAAAACACAATTTCAATTAGAGACCAAATTGTCTCAAGGTTCAAAGTTCAAGGACACGGAAAGAATTTACCCTTTTCTAATTTTTTACAAAAAAATAAGAATTTCAATTTTCTTAAAAAGTTAGATTTAGAAAACAGACAATAAGTTTTAATTTTAAAAAAAGGGAACAAGACAATTTTTTTTTTTTTTTTTTATTTTGGTCAAAGGAATTGCATTCAAGAAATAAAATACATAGTTAGCCTACACCCTGCGGGTTTACATCTTTAAGCAAAATAAAACTAAGAGCATCAGGTAAAGAGACCATCCAATTAAAAGGAAGGCTACCAGCGAGCATTTTCTTCGAAATCCAATCAGCAACAGAATTTCGAGTTCTCTTGACAATTTCCCATTGAAGTCCTTCAATCTCCAAAACAATCTCTTAGAATCCTCAATCATAGGGAGCTATCCTCCAAGGGATACAACTTTCACGTGAGGTGATTGCCTTGTGAACAACCTCAGCATCATTTTCTGTAATGATGTTTGAAAAGTTCACGCTCATGGCAAATGAACAAGCATTCCTCACTGCCATGCCCTCCGCCTCCAATGCACTCAAGCAATGGAATCTCCAGGCATTTCCACCAACAAAGTGTCCTTCAGAATTTTGACAAACAACAGCAGCAGCATCAATATTAGGTTTATGGAAGGCTGAATCAATATTCATTTTGATGAAACCACGTGGTGGGCAGCGCCATAAAGCTTGAGCATGAAAGAATTATTGAAAAAGAAGTTTTTCCAATATATCTGCTTTACAGTGTTCTACTATATTTATACTACATGACAGATTACGTACAATAATAAAAGTCATACAATGATAAGACTCTAGATACATAGATGACAATAAAAAAATGTTGAATAAATCCAAAACTCTGTCATCCTTATCACGCGCAAGTGAAGCCTTATCTTGTACGGCAAGCTTGGAACGTAATTTAGTGAAGTGAACTATTGACAATCCCTTAATCATTATGATATCGCTATTTGAGCACAAGCCTAAATAGGCCGCAAGTGCACGGGACGTGTGTAGTACTGTGTGTGCAAGTGCGGGGTCGAATCCACAGGGAGGCTACCTTAGTTTAGTCTCTATGTGCTCGGGTGCCTTAAACTAGCTATGTGCGTGTGTGTACTTACTTTATGATGGACGGGAGCTCGGAAAAAGGAAAATAAAAAAACTAATCTATGGAGGAACTTAAAGGAGCCAAACTAAGGAAGGAAACACTAATAAAGAAGAAGGGGATCTAGGGCGATTGCATTGCAACAAGACTTGGGCTATGATAACAGATGATGTCTATCTAAGGCTTGGGACTTCTATTGCCGTTGTGTTGATCGGGGGCTCTTTTAACCAATACTAGTGGTTCAACCCGTTAGCTGGATTTAAAGTTAAGGGCCAATCCCTCCTAGCCTACGCAATCCGTGCTTAGAACTTATCCTCTTGGCTGGATTTAAAGCCAAGGACTAGCACCTAAACACTACGTGACATTAAGGCTCAATTAACCAACACTAACGTGAGTGAGGGATACTCTAGTCTAGGTTAACTTATGCGCTTGGCTGGATTTAAAGCCAAGGACTAGCACCTAAACTCGACTAAGCAAAGCATATAACCTATTAGCTGGATTTAAAGCTAAAGCCTACTCTACTAAGTAAAGCCATGAGATTAAGCATAATCACATCACCCAAATAAGTAGATAAGAGCATTTTAAGCACAAATAACACATGCATATTCACTTAGGCATTTTAACAAACACATAGACATGTTTGATTTCCAATACATAGACATATTGAATCATGCCATAAATTTATGTAAATAAACATGTATTAAGAGCCAAAGATCTACACAAATCCATTATTCAAAGCCCTAATCTAATATACAACAACAATCAACCCTAAATCTAGCCTAATCTAGCAACATATTTGCAAGAAATAGAGAAAGAACAAGAAGAACTTCTCTAAATTCTTGCTTCCAAATCCGTACAAATCCTTCAAATCTTTGTTTAATGCTTCAATCCTAGCTTGGTGTGGGGTTTAGATGATGGTTTAGGGTGTTTTGCGTAGTGGGTCGAGGTTAGGGTTTATTAAGATTTAAGAATAAAAGTTCCTCCCCTCGAAATTGGGCTGAAACGAGCTTTTATAGATTTCTTCCGCGCACAGCCGGTCGACCTAGTCGGTCGACCGGCTCCTCTTTCTTGCTCGACCGGCTCTAAATCTTTTATTCTCTGGAGCGGCCGATCGATCTACACGGTCGACCGGCTCTTTATCTAAGCCGACCGGCTGGATCAGAATGCTCTCTTCTTTATTCCTTTTCTTCCGGTCTTCATCCGTTAGCTCATTTCTTCCTCGTATACGCTTGAACCCTTCCAAAACACTCCTAAAACATGGAATATAACACTTAGTATAGTATTTATGCACCTAAATACATTAAATACGAATATTAACAAATATGCATAAACTTTATACTAAGCGCACTCAATTATGCTCTGAACACCCTTAAATATGCATGTAAAAACTAGATGCAAACATGCACAAATGACACACATCACATTATATCGGCTAACTAATCAACAGAAGATATAAAACAGATATTTAACTGTTTTGCAGCGACTTTTTCACGTACAAAGTGCACATCTATCTCAATGTGTTTTGTCTGTGCATGAAACACTGGATTAGCCGTAAGATAAGTCGCACCAAGATTATCACACCAAAGTGTTGGACTCGAGGGCAGAGGAATACGAAGTTCAGAAAAAAGAGACTGGAGCCAACAAATTTCTGATGTGGCATATGCAATTGCTCGATACTCTGCCTCAGTGCTTGAGCGAGTCGTGGTGGTCTGTTTCTTGGCAGACCAAGAAATGAGATTAGGACCCAAAAAAATACAATATCCATTAGTACTTCGTCTATGATCTGGAGAGCCAGCCTAGTCAGAATTAGAGTATGCATTTAAAGAGAAATCCAAAGAGGCTTTTATCAACAAACCGTAATGCATTATGCCTTTTAGATATCGCAATATGCGTTTTACCGCAATCCAGTGTACTTCAGTAGGCTGATGCATAAATTGACAAACTTTATTAACAGCAAGAGCAATGTCTGGTCGTGTAAGTGTTAAATACTGTAATGCCGCCACTATACTGCGATAAAAGGAAGGATCAGGAAATAAATCACCATTATGCAAAGACAAGTTCTGGTTTGGTACAATTGGAGAGGAAACTGGTTTGGCATTTAAGAACTGGGCACGACTAAGCAAGTCATGAACATATTTTGATTGAGTAAGAAGCAAACCATCAGATGTAAGAGAGACACTTGAACTCCCAAAAAATATGAAAGTGATCCAAGATCCTTTAAGGCAATTTGGAGTGCAATGTAGCAATAGTGGATGCTATTGTTTGAGAACAATTCCCAGTAATTATGATGTCATCCACATAAACAAGCATTAACATAGCCACAAAGTCGGAGTTGTATAAGAACAACGAAGAATCAAATTTGGATGGAGAAAACCCAAGTTGTAGAAGACACGTACTGAGATGAGCAAACCCAGCCCGAGGAGCCTGTTTGAGGCCATACAATGCCTTTTTCAATTTGCAGACATGCTGAGAATAAACAGGATGAATAAAACCTGGTGGTTGTGTCATATACACATCCTCATCAAGAAAACCATGTAAGAATGCATTGTTCACATCCAACTGTTTGATGTCCCAACCAGATGACACAGCAAGTGAAAGAATAACACGAATTGTAGTCGATTTAACCACAGGGCTGAAAGTCTTAGTATAGTCCACTCCTTCTTCTTGACTAAACCCTTTTGCAACTAAGCGTGCCTTATAACGATCAATCGAGCCATCAGGTTTTCGTTTTATTCGAGAGACCCATTTGCAACCGATCACATTAACACTTTGAGGTTTTGGAACCAATTGCCAAGTCCCATTTTGCAACACAGCATTATACTCTGCAGCCATAGCCGTTTGCCAGTGTTGGTGTTTTTGTGCCTGACTATAACATGTAGGCTTAACATCCACAAAATTATTAGTAGTAGTATGAGCAGTAAAGAGAATATAGTCAAAAAAATTACGAGGCACCCTTGTATTAGACTTTGTCCTGGTGACCATCGAATGGGTGTTTGGAGGAGCATTGACAGTCAATATTTCACCATGTGATTCAGATGAGGATGGTACGCCATCATGTGTAGCCGAAGTGGGAAAGCTAGATGAGCAAGACAAAGACAATGGTGAAAAAGAATTAGCAGACACATGAAAACGTTGGTTACTAGTAGAGGCTGGTGGTGAGGCTATGTTAGAGGACCTATGACACGAAAGTGAAGGAGTGGAGAAGCTAGAATTCCCGGTGCCCTGTATTGTATGTGTGGACTGTGAGGACGAAGCGATTAAAGGAGTAGAATGCATGGGAGTGGCAATTGAAGGACACGACACAGCAGCTGGAGTAGGTGGAATTAAAACAAGATCATGAGACACTGAATTTGATGGTAGAAAATTTTGAGTGAACTTAGAATGAGAAACAGATAAAGGTGTTGCATGCTGATTGAGAGCAAAAGGGAAAACGTTTTCATTAAAAAGCACATGACGAGATATATAAAGCTTATTTGTATATGGATCAAAGTAAGGATATCCCTTGTAATTGTCAGCATATCCTAAAAACAAACAAGAAATTGATTTTGGACTCAATTTATTTTCTTTATAAGCTCCTAAAAAAGGAAAACATTGACACCTAAAAATCCTTAAGAAACCATACTCAGGACGTTTATTGTGAAGTTTAAAGTACAGTGACTCATTGTGAAGTATTGGAGTAGGAAGGCAATTGATTAAATAGACTGACGTACAAAACGCCTCCAACCAAAACTGCTTAGGCATAAAAGAATGAAACAACAAAGTAGTGCCCATTGCAGTGATGTGACGAATTTTGCGTTCGGCCACACCATTTTGTTCAGGTGTATGTGGACAAGAAATGCAATATTGGATGCCATGTTCACCTAAAAACTTTGCCATTAAACCTTGTGTAAGCTCTTTTGCCCTATCACATTGAAAATATTTTATTTTGGCAGAGAATAGATTTTCAACCAAAGTCTTGAATGAAGAAAAAAGTAGAAAAACAATCACTTTTATTGCGTAAGGGATACAACCAAACAAAACGAGTAAAATCATCCATGAAGAGAATGAAATATCGAAAACCTGAACAAGACACAATTGGGGAAGGACCCTAAATATCACAATGAATTCGTTCCAAAATAGAACTAGATTTACTATTAGAAGGATGGAAAACTAATTTATGACTCTTGCCATTTGACAAGCAGTACATAATTTATTAACAGTGCGAAAATCAGAATAATCTAAGTGAGTTGTGGAATTAATAGAGGACAATACTCGCTTCGAAGGGTGACCAAGCTTGCAATGGCAAACTTCTGCAGGAACTCGACTAGCTGTATATGCAGTAGAGACACCACGAACAGACAGAGGAGTGATTGGAAGTGTGCAAAGACCGGACTCAGAGTGGCCGTGAAGAAGAGGCTTCTTGGTGTGGAGGTCCTTTACAAGACAATGAACGGGAAAAACTCGAGTGAGACATTATTATCAGTGGTAAATTTAAAAACAGAGAGTAATTTTTTTTTAATGTAAGGAACATGCAAGATGTCAGTAAGCGCAAGAGAACAATTAGAGGAATTGAGATGAGAGTGACCAATATTAGTAATAGCAAGTGACTTACCATCACCTAGAACCACATGATCAGACCCATCATAAGGACGCATCTGTTGAATCAATGATGGATCATTTGTCATATGAGCAGTAGCCCCAGAGTCAGTAACCCATTGAGATGAAGCACCAGGCGTCGGCAACAAGGGTGGTTGAGAGGACTGAGCATGGTGATAGCCAACAAATTGATTTCGCCCTCAAGAGTGAGCTCCAGCAAAAGACTGATCAAAACGTAGCCGGCACTTTAAGGCATTATGACCAAACTTCTGACATATTTGGCATTTATAGCGAGGTCGACCAATTTGATTTGCGCCACTGGATCGCTGCTGTCCAGAGCTAGACTTGTTACTTGAATTAGAAATATTGGAAGG
Organism: Cordia subcordata; assembly: GCA_028554755.1. Taxonomy (NCBI): domain Eukaryota; kingdom Viridiplantae; phylum Streptophyta; class Magnoliopsida; order Boraginales; family Cordiaceae; genus Cordia; species Cordia subcordata. Next base: position 7,466,424 of record JAPTOF010000010.1, on the reverse strand, counting down.
ATTGGTTGAAGACTGCAGAGTGTTGGACCGTGTGGTGAAAAGTGCCTGATTCGAAACAGTGACATTCTGCAACTGAGAAAGCAAAGCAGAGATATTTGAGGCAAGAAGACTTGTATTCGACCCTTCATCTATCATGTAAGACCCGCTGTTCATGCATAAGCAAACGAGCACGAAGTTGAGAGAAGGACAGGGAAGAGTCCATGTTCTCAATTGTTGTGATAAATGGTCTGTGGGACTTTGGAAGACCTTCCAAGGTAAGCATTACAAGCTCTGCATCTGAAACATGATCGCCAATAGCAGCAAGGTTTGAAGAAAGAAGACGAACTTGTTGAAGATACTCAGCAACAGTCATATCATTTTTTTTTGAAAGAATTATTGAAAAAGAAGTTTTTCCAATATATCTCCTTTAAAGTGTTCCACTATATTTATACTACGTGACAAATTACGTACAATAATAAAAGTCATACAATGATAAGACTCTAGATACATAGATGACAATAAACAAATGTTGAATAAATCCAAAAATTTGTCATCCTTATCAGAGCATCATTATTCCCCTCCAAGCGAGTACGCAGATGAACACCCGAAACTGCAGCATTTCTTCCAACTTTACACTATTCAGCATAAACTTTGGTTCAGGAGGGACACTGCACCACCAATATTAATGAGCTGGTGTTCAATTGTAATACGATATCTTTCTTTCCAGGTGGTCCAAAAGCAGAGACATAAGAGAGTTTGGACCACCTCTTTTTGGTGCCCAGCTGAAACACAATCCTTCACAAACTGCTCAAACCAAGCATCAAGTCTACCCCCAAAACTGAAAGACAATTTTTGAGAATGAAGAATTGAGAAACATTCCAGTTCCATCAAGAAAGAAGATTGCAAAAGGAAAGGAAAGAAAAATGTAGTCCCGCATAAATATCTCTATTATAAATATTAGTAGCACGTTGAAGCTTTTCTTGAATGTATGGTTTTTTTCTCCAAACAACTAGTTTTACTTGCGAGGGAACACAGTAAATATAGTCTGCGTCAGAGTGAGCAAAAGCAGTATAATAGCAGCAACAATCGAAATAATCCTCCATGGACTGTCCAAATGTTTATGCCTCAATTTAGCCATCCACTGATTCCAACGGCTGTTACAATGGTCATTCACTTCCTTGAAGATCCTTTCATAGCGAAAGTGATTGCTCTCCAAAATGACCGAATCAGTAATCTTGTTAAACATCCTGGAAACCACTTCATCATCCCCTAGCCAGTTTTCGATAATCCCGCATTGAGAAAGTATTTTCACATCTTTTGGAGAGTCAATCAGGCAATCCAGAAGTTTCACATAGTCTGTGACAAAGGCGAGACGATCAGTCTCACAGTATTGTTCGTGCGCAATGAGGTTCCTCCAGAACGATTCTGTCCGATCTTCAACCGCGAAACGTGGAATCTGCAATGTTCCGCTTTGAAATGTTATGCCAAACGGGCTAATCCCATCTTTCTCCTCGAACTTCACTCCAGCCTCTCTAAGTTCCGTCGCGCAATGGATTTTCTTTTTGGCGTCTGCATCAAAATTCCTGTCGCCATTTCTAGCTGTTTCCGGTGGAAGCCAATTAATGTGTATCAGGTCAAGTAAATGCTTGACTCCACCACTTGAACATTCGCATGTATTCCATTTATGCTTTGGATTTGGCAAAAGATTGTTGAAGAAGATGAGAAAGAGATAGACAAGCCTCTGCTCATTTGGGGCCTCGATCATGTTAAACAGCTGGCGAATTACAGAGAAAGGAATTTGATTCTCAAATAACATTAAATCTCTCCGCAAGCTACCGATGATCCATTTCATGTTGAAAACAGGGTCATCCTTTCCTCTCATATATTTCATACGATATTTCCGAACTAGTTCTACAATAAAGCAACCATCCAGGACCATCATCTCAACAAGTTCATCTGAATTAAGGCTTATGGGCTCGGCATAACATTCGCGTACTTGTTTTTGCAACGGCTTGATGGCGCGGATGTACCTCTCTAGATTTTCATTTTCGCGTTGCAAAAGTAAATGCAAGTAGCGCAGTTTGTGATATTCCATCATCAGTAACCTCTTCTTTTTGTGATGGTAAGGGCCAATTGCTATGATCTCTGGCTCATAAGCCTCTTTTGTTTATCTTACGCAAGTGATTATGGACCTTAAAGATGCACCATTTTGCAGACTGTGTGATAGAAATAGATTTTACCTTTTCACTCAATGGAATGGAACCTTGAGCACTTGGTCCTGATCCATTAGGCTGCATTTTGTCTGAAATACTTTGGTTGTTACAATTTGATAACAGCTTCAGAAGAGATATAAATATCCATCAGCATACGAAGGAAACAGAAACAATTAAAAGAAAGCAGATACTATAAATCTCATTTAATTTGGTGCAAAAGGTAAAAATTAAGTTAGCTTTATATCTACATCTATGTGTGTGCGTGTGTGTGTGGGGTACATGGTTTAAAAGGGTTGGAAAATATCAAGCAAGGACAAGATGTTTACTAGATAGGCAGAGGAGAAACATAATTTTGGTTGCCCTTTACCAGAGAAAACTTTCTCCACTTCAGAGAGTAAAGTATCAGCTAATTAGCATGCATGGTAAAGTCAATAAGCAACTGCAAATCTATTTTGTCCGAATTAATAACACATCTTTACTAGTTTTCACTTCTCGAGGGGCAAAAGAATATTGGTCATTATTAGTTAAAAATTGCTCGTTTTATATACTAAGACACAAAACTCGAGAATATGGCGGCATCTTTTTGGCCAACATCATACCTTCATTGTTAATACGATAAAGAAGTAGACCAATATCCTTTCCATAAATTGAACCTGAGGTGGTAATCTAATATAGTATTAGAGCCTCTTTCCTAAAAGTCTCAAATTTGAGTCTCCACAAATACACGAGCCATATATAACATAAGTATAGCTTCTCAGCCGACAATACATCCATCAACTAATAAACTCCGAATACAACTGCTAAATTGTATTCGCTCAAATCGTTTGTGCATTATCAGCTTAGCTGTCATGTGGCAAACGACTGAGAAATCACCTACCAAAATTCATAGCCCGTGTCAGTTCAAGAATTTATGAATTGAAGTGTCCTCGAATTGCCCAGGCCATTACAATAAACGCTGGAATCGATGGTCTAAATTAAATGTGGGGATCACTTTGATAGGGATTATATTGATTTTACTGTATGTCTGTGGCCAGTGAATTGTTTGTCGGATATTAATGTGGGTATGCAAGAATCTTTTCGTTTAATAACAATAACATTGTACGATAAGCATAGTATTTTGCTATTATTTCGTTTATTAATATGGTCTTTTTTGGTCTATGGATATTCTATGTCAGACGACGAATCTCAAGATCTAAGTAGATAACTTTGAGCAAAATCAATCTATAAAATATGAAGGTTGAAAATTGTCCTAAATCTCCTTAGTAGAATAATAAAATGAGAAAAAGACATTCATGTCCCTTACTAGTTGTTAGACCAAATAGGTTGCTTAGTTTTTTTTTTTTTTTTTTTTTTTTTCCGCCCTTTCCAAGTCCCTGCCCTATAACTAGCCCTTCGCACTCTCCCGGCTACTTCTGTAGAAGAAAGTTGCAGAAATCTTGGTTCTCTAAGACTTGAATACGTTGATAGATTTTAGCCTCATTATTGCCCACAATAAAAGCTAGAAAGGTAGCAAGCGTTTTGTTGCTTGAGGAAGACTCCAAGGCAAAAAGACTGGTTTCCCTGCCTAAATTTTTACTTTCATTCAATCCAAAAATAACATTCGAAATCAAAGTGTTTACATGGGTTCTTGAAAGCCTGGATCACCGCATCCCAAAAATCAACCAAAAAAAAATGACTCCTAACAAAGAATCTTTCGATATCAAAAACCCCATCTAGATGAACAAAAAAATGAAGTGGAAGCTCCTCTTCAAGCAAAAGTTAACTATATTAATAAAATATCATTTTTACCCTTAGTAAGGCAATAACATGCAAAAGTCTAATGTCTTTAATTGTTCTTATTTTTGTGTTATTCATTCGCCAATTGAATTGGCAAAAAAAATGTAATTTTTTTTACTTTTAATTTATTTTTTTATTATATTATTTGTCTGGTACTTTGTTGGCCATTTAAAAAAATTAAAAAGTTAATTTATTTTTTATTTTAATTTATTGTTTGCATTACTCTAATTTCTTATTTTTTGTATAATTTTAACAAAAATACGAGAACAAAAGGTATTTTACTTAAAAAAAAAAAAAGAAATAGTCAAAGAAACTTTTTGACTTCACAAGAATTAACCATATATGTAAGCAGAAAAAAAAGCTTTCGCGAAATGCATTTGTTGAAAGGATTTTTTCTTAATCGCTCTCAGCACGATAAGAATTAGTTTCAAGTCCAATGTGATTTAGAAATATCCTATGTCACGCCTCAAAATCTAAACCTAACCCGAGGCGTAACACGCCACAGGTTTAAACTTGCAAGGCTACACTAACCTACTAACCAAAAGTACATAAACCTGCTAACCAAAAGTACATAAACCTGCTCAACATATATGAAAGATCTATGTACCATCAACAACTATTTATACAGGCAAAAGATTTAGTTTACATTTCATTTCTCAAAAATAGCAGTATTTCCTATCTAAAGTTTGCAATAATTACACATGTCCCAAAAAGACTGAAGTCATTACACAAAATAACCCAGTTGAGGAAGTCTCTAGCTAGGCTATAATGGGTTCTCTCCCTGGTGTGCCTGACTACCACGCTCTGCAAAATAGATGTGCAAAAGTATGAGCGAAACGATGCTCAGTAAGTGGACACCCCAGATGAAGCTTAAGGACAGCTCTATAAGAAGGCCAAACAAAGATAACACAATAATAACTGACAAGATAATAAGGACTTTGTTTATTAGAGTTACACAGACTGAGCTAGGGGGAGAAGCTTATACTCGAAACCACAAAAAACACGTAGGACAGAACTTCTGTAGGGCCGTGATATTTATACTAAATACCCCATCACACCACAGATAGGCATTCATACGCCTCTTCCTCTCACGGTGAACCTCCCACCGACGAGGGCACAGAAATCACACCTCCGTCCAGTGAACCATCTCCCACTGACGGGCACAGAATAGAACAGATAAATATATAACGGCAATCTCACCCGCCGGATGGGTGTCACAGCCCCAGGAAACACATTCAACACAGACAACACACTGAATAGTTCCAGAATCCAAGATTTCAACAAATATAAGTACACATCAAATACAAACTCAAAATTCTGATTTCACAATGATAATCCGAAAGAGGATAATTAAGAGTGTTCAGAAGACCCAAGTAAAGCGGAGACCGGAGTCTAGATGGGTAGTCCAACTTACCCCTGTCCCGTGTTCAGTTACACTCCATTCCTGCCTAACATTACATAATAATTATTGGTTAGTTTAATATGTCAATGACGGAGAAATAAACTATAAACTTCATGCTTATATATTTAACCAAAGATAAGAAACAACACACCAATCTACATATATCTTCACAAGCTACTAAGAACTAATTAGCAAAGGAGTTATGATGCAAAGTAGGAAAGAACATTATAAACACATATCATCAACCTAACCCTTCTATCAACGATCATACGCTAAGTTCCACGCATTTTCTTAAGGACAATCTTATGTGTGTGTGTGTGTGTATATATATATATTCACCATGGTGTCTTCCTTCAATACCAATTTTAACAAACTTAACACATGCCAAGCCAACTCTAATTAAATTCAATATACCAAATTTAATCTCACACAAGGCTTTATATACATATAAACATCATTGATAACATGCCAACCATTCATATAATATATTAATCATTTTTCTTAGGAAGATATGTAGTTGGCTCACACAATTATAAACATAGGAACAAATATCATGTTCAACCTCATAAGTTATGGCATGCTTACACTTGACAAATTCATTTACACCTTTCTAGCTTAATAAATAGTTCAAAGGACCTAAATCATACACTTATTCATGTGTAAGAATTCATAAGAAATTAAGGTAAAAGCAATTAAATAAATAACTTACTTACTAGAATTTGTCAAATAGAAAAAGACCTAATTTTTGCTCTAATTTCCAGCAACAGCAGCAATGAAAGAAGAAGGGGAAAAGAAGGGTTTTGGGGAAGTTTTTGGGCAGAGAAAGAAGAGCAAAAGAAAGGTTTTTGGGGCTGACTTTTATCTAACTAATTTGAGCTTATTAAAATTGCATTTCAGCCCCCAAAAATCTGGTTAATTAACAAGGATGACCCCATAGCAGCCAGCTGTATTTTATTTGCACAAACACATGCACACACGTGTATAGGTCGGTAGAAAACTTATCTCATTTTCCAGATTTTTCTTCTTTTTCTTTCCTGGTTCTTTTCCAATTTTTTTTCCAGATATTACACCCTAGCTCAAAGCAAAGAAAAAAAAAGTAAAAAGCTCAACTTGAGACAACAAATTTTAACATACCTTCATGATACCAACAATGGTGCCATTATACTCAGGAAAGTTTTGAACAGCCGTAACAACATTGGCGGTGTTGAAGAACGCCTGAGCGTGGCCACAAGGAACATAAACGGGCACATGACCAGCAAGTCCGGCCAATGAATCAAGGCCTATTTGAATTGGCTTTTTTAATATATATATTAAAAAAAGTTACATTATTTTTGTAATAACTATTTGATTTGATTTCTAAAGAAGTTAAAACTTTGAAAAAAGTTAAAATACAATTCTTTTTAGAAGCTAGAATTTTTAATTTTTCAAAAAAATTATTTTCCAAAAATTGTTAAAAAACAAAACTTCTAAAAAAAGTCAATCCAAACAAGTCCTGACGGGAAGCCACATGAAAGAAGTAACCCACGAAGCATTGAAAATCCTTTTAAATTGAAAAAAAAAAGAAAAATTAAAAATAAACTATAAAAAGAAAAATTAAAAATAACTAACTTTTAAGATTTTTTAAGTAGCTAATAAAGTACTAGATGAATGATGTTAAAAGATACATCAAAAATAAAAAATAAAAAATTTGAACTTTTTATCAATCCAAGTGGTGAATGAATAATGTAAAAATAAATATTGGACTTTTATCATGCCATTTGCCTCATTAATGGAAAAATGATTTTTTTAAACATAATTAACTTATTACATTTAACTCTAACTAACTGTGTTATAGGAGAGGGACATGGGAAGGGGGGGGGGGGGAACTAAGGAATATATTTAGTTTAATAATTAAAAATAAGAGATCTGAATATCTTTTCCCAAAGAAAATGATATACCAATGAATTTGTGTGGATTGACTTTTTTTCGTTGGAGAAAAAGGTTTCCAAACAAATTGTGGGGCTTTCTTTTCTTTCTTAGAGGAGAGGGCATCTTGGTTGTCGAAAAGCCTCCTTAAAGGGAGAAAGTTGCTGAACGTGAGTGCATGTTGGGTCATTGAAAATAGTGCAAAGGTGAGGATGTGGGAAGACGCATGGACTCCTCATCAAAGATCCATTGCAAACCCCCTGATTGCCAATTAGAATTTAGACATTGTCTGGTAGTTCATCGATACTGAAAACAGAACCTGGAAGTGAGATATCAGTGATGAGCCTATTGCGGGCACATATCCAGGGAAAGACTCAATAGATTTGGCTATCCGCAAAGGAAGAAGAAGATAAGTTTGGTATTATATGTGATGAATACGCGATACACTGTCAAGAGTAGATATACAGCTACACAAAAAACAAAAAAAAACACATAGAAATTCTCAACAGAGTGAAGCTTCATCCTCGCAACAAAATCTGATCCTTGATTTGGAATGTGGAAGTCCTTCCAGAACGCAAGCATTTCCCCTAGAGGGTTATTGGTAAGGTGCATAGCCAGAGCTACTCAGCTACAAATGCTCTACACTTAAAGTCCAGTCAAATGGAGGTTGACTCACATTAATGACAGCTACAGCAGTTAGTTAAGTAATGATTAGTTAGTTAGTGGAAGAATATTTTGTAACTAACTTGTTCTAGAATACTCAGCTGAGCACTATATATAGCTCAAGAATGTAACAAATCTATAAAGAAAAATGAAGATATTTTTCCTCTCTTTCATGGTGTCCAGAGCATGAAAGACTTGGTGCCTTGTGCCGCCATTTTTTTCAAAGCTGCCATTAACGTAGAGCTTCATCAACTTGCCGCCATTAACAACGAGCTTCATCAAGCTTCAACAAACTTCAATAAGCTACTTTCTCCTCTTCAATTTGCTGTTTTTTTTTTTTTTTAATCAATTTTACATCAAATTAGGGTTTTGATTCTTCGCTATTGATTTTCTTCTTATTCTCTCTATTGCATTTACATCCATTGCTATTTCTGCTTCTTTGATTGACATCGCAATGGCATCTTCATCATCATGCACTGTGTATGACTCGGAACCAAATCTTCCTCAAGGTCTCAAGTTTTTCATCCAAAATTTTAATGCTATTATGCATATCAAACTTGATGACACAAACTATGCAGTTTAGAGATCACATCTCTTGCATATTCTTAGAGCCAATAAGTTTCTAGACCATGTCACTGGTGAAAAAACGTGTCCTCCATCATAAATTATTTATGATAATAGAAGAACAACATCTAATCCTCAATATGAGCAGTGGTTACTCATTGATCAACATCTTCAGAATTGTCTATTTGGAGCTATTACTCAAGTGATTCTTCCTCAAATTCTCTATCTCACTTCTACTGCTGATATCTAGAAAACATTAGAGACAAGGTTCAGTTCAGTGAATACGTCTCATGTGCATCAACTCAAAAACAAACTAAGCTGTCTTTACAAAGGAAATAAGTCTATGCAAGCTTACCTAGATGAGATCAAAGTGATTCTAGACTGTTTGGCTACTATTAATGAGACAATTTCAGATGAAGACCTTATTCTGCATATTTTAAGAGGTCTCCCAACTGAATATAGTAGCCTCAGGTCCTCTATTAGAGCGTGCCCTGCACCTTTAACTTTGCTTAAACTGACCTCCATTCTTTTTTCAGAAGAACTATATTTCCAATTAACCAAACAGACTTCACTCACTGATTAATCTAATTCTGAGAGTCATACATTACTGTATACTAATGTTGGAGGATCAAGAGGTAGACCTCTAAATAATAGAGGAGGCAGAGGTCAAAGGTCTTCTTCTATAGGTGGATTTTCTCAAAACAACTCATTTGGACTTCTTCCAACTCCAGCAATCTTTAATTCCACAAAAATGTATTATCAAAGCTGTGGTAAAGCAAGCAACTATCAAATATGTGGAAAACCAAATCACTATGCTCTAAATTGCTGGTATAAGACAGACTTTCAAAGTTATCCTCATGACAAATTAGATAAGCAGGCTCTTACAGTTCAATCTTCCATATCTGCAAAGTAGTTATCTACCTGGGTCTTTGATTCAGAAGCAAATGCTTATGTCACTAACTCACTAATCTGTCCAGCCTTGTTCCTTGTCAAGGTCAAGAATCTATTGTTGTAGGCAGTAGACAAAGTCTTCCTATAAATAGCATTGGTTCTGGTGAGTTGCATATTTCTCAATCTTCCTTTCAACTAACAAATGTCCTTTTTATACCACAAATTTCCACCAATCTTCTATCTGTCTCCCAATTTGCATCTGATAATAACTACACTCTTGATTTTAACTCAAAGGAGGTATTAGTGTTGGAGAATTCTACTAGCCAAGTTTAATTCCAGGGCCCCTGTACAAATGGCCTTTACACAATGCCATTATCTATCACTCAGTTAACCGTCTCTTCCAATCCTGTACCATTCTTTCGAGCTCACACTTGTAGATGCTAGTCTAATGCAACAACTGCTGCACTTTGACATCAAATACTTGGTCATCCTGCTAAAAAGACCTATAAAATCTTAGCATCTATTATAGATAGTACTTTAGCATCTAATTCTCCACACTGTGATGCTTGTGCTACTGCAAAATCACATAGGTTGCCATTTACTTTGTCTACTACTGGAATTTCTGCACCATTTAAACTCATCCACTCTGATGTATGGAGTCTAACTCTATTATCTTCTTGTATGGGATTCTAATATTATATACTGTTCCTTGTTGACTTTACAAGGTATACTTGGATCTATCCTCTTAAAACAAAAGCTAAAGCTTATTCTATATTTACTGTTCTTTGCAAACTTGTTTATACTCAATTTGGTGTAGTCATTAAAACCAATAGGACAAATAATGTTACTGAATATGTTAACTCCAAGTTTAGTGTCTTTCTTCAAGACTTAAGAACTGTCCATTAAACTTCAAGCCCATATACACCTCAGCAAAATGGCAAAGTAGAGAGAAAACATAGGCACCTTGTTGAGACTGCATTAGCTTTACTTCATCAAGACAATTGCCTACTAAATATTGGCTTGATGCTTTAGCTACTGCAAATTTTCTAATCAACAGGCTGCCTTTATCTACACTATCAAGTAAATCACCCTTTGAAGTATTATACTCTCAAAAACCTGACTATTCTCAGCTAAAGTCTTTGGTTGCCTATGTTATTCTTAGCTTAGGCCATACAATCAGCACAAGCTTTAACCTTGATCTCAACCCTGTGTCTTCATAAGTTACTGTCATAATACTAAAGGATATAGATGCCTTGATCCTCAATCTCACAAGGTATATGTTTCTAGGCATGTTTAATTTGTTAAAAATTCATTTCCCTTTGCTTTACAAGCCAATAAAGTCTCTTGGTCTGATCCTTTTCCTTCCATTAATACTACTTTTTCTCTACCTCTCACTCCTTATATAATTTCAGTATTTCCTACTTCATTACCTCCACAATCAGCTTCTGTAAATTTTATGCCTGTAACTTCTAGCTTCTCACGTATTGATACTGTCCAGTAGAGACAAGATCCTATGCATGCAAAATCCTTATCACATCAGCAAAAAACCTCAATCACTAACTCTCATTCACCAACTCAGCCTACCCTACCTTTTCTACCAAGACATCCAATGCTCACAAGATCTAAGACAGGAAATCTTAAGCCAAAATAGTTTCTCTATCACCTTTATACTAAACCACCTACCGCTAAACCTTCAATTATTGAACAAGCCACTCAATCACCTCATTGGAGAAAAGCTATGCAGGAAGAATTTGATGCACTAATTAAGTAACAAACTCGGACCTTGGTTCCTTTTTCACTTGGCAAAAGTCCAATAGACTGTAAATGGGTATTCAGGATCAAATATCATGTAGATGGCTATGTTTGTAGATATAAATCCAGGCTTGTTGCTAAGGGTTTTCATCAAGAAGAAGGCCTAGATTACACTGAGACCTTTGGTCCAATGATTAAGCCTCAAACTATAAAGATAGTTTTCTCACTTGCTCTAACTAATAACTAGCCATTGAAACAATTAGATGTCTCCAAGGCATTCCTTCATAGTCATCTCAATGAAGAGGTCTATATGGTGCAGCCTCAGGGCTTTGAAGACCTTACCAAGCCTGAGTATGTATGAAGACTACATAAGTCACTATATGGCTTGAAACAAGCTCCCAGAGCTTGGTACCAAATGTTAGCCAATTTTTTTTCTCTAGCAGGGCTTTATTTGTAGTCTCTCAAATCATTCACTCTTTGTCCTAAGAATTGAGACCTTTATGATAGTGGTTCTTGTCTATGTAGATGATCTTATCATCACTGGTATCCACCTCAAGCGATCAGAACTTTAATGAATGCAATGAACATTCATTTTGCAACAAAAGATCTAGGGGAACTATCATACTGCCTTGGCTTGGAGGTACAAAAGATCGACAGAGGGATTCTTCTTCATCAAACAAAGTATGCAATGGATATCTTAAAGAAAGCAGGTTTAACTGATTGTCAACCATTTGAGGTGCCCACTATTTCAAAGCAAACTGCATTCTCTACTGCAAGCAGTACTCTATATGCTGACCTTACCTACTTTAGAAGCTTGGTTGGTGCAGTATAATATCTCACTATTACAAGGCCTGACATACAATTTGCAGCAAATAGCATTTGTCAACATATGCATTCTCAAACTCAACATCACTTTTCTGCTCTAAAGAAGATATTAAGGTTCATCAAGGGAATAATCTCTCACGGTCTATGGTTTAGGCCTAGTCTTCTCAATCTTAAATCTTGCTCTTATTTAGATTAGGCTTCTGATAGTAGTGACAGGAAATCTGCAACAAGCTATTTCTTATTCCTAGGAGAAAACTTGATCTCATGGTGCTCAAAGAAATAACATACAATAGCAAGATCTTTTGCTGAAGTTAAGTATAGAGCCCTTGCTTCCACTACTTCAAAAATCAAGTGGATTACTTACATCCTTCAAGACCTTGGGGTTTTTGTTCCTATTTCTCTACTCTATTGTGAAAATAGCTCTGCTTTGGCACTTGCAGACAATCCTGCCTACGATGCAAGAACCAAACTTATAGAGATTGATTATCATTTTATAAAAGAATAGGTTTTAGGTAATCATCTTCAAGTAGCTCATATTTCTTCAGCAGAACAGGTAGCTGACATTTTTACAAAGTATCTTCCTCATTTACAGTTCCATTTCTTAAAATCCAATCTTTCATTCACTGTTCCAATGCTCAGTTTGAGAGGGGATGATAAGGTGCATAGCCAGGGCTACTTAGTTGCAAATGCTCAACACTTAAAGTTTGGTCAAATAGAGGTTGACTGACATTAATGACAACTACAATAGTTAGTTAAGTAATGATTAGTTAGTTAGTGGAAGAATATTTTGTAACTAACTTGTTATAGAATCCTCAGTTGAGCACTATATATACAGCTCAAGAATAAAACAAATCTATAGAGAAAATGAAGATATTTTTCCTCTCTTTCAATTATCAACTTGCACCTGTGCTTTGTATGACGATTGGCCTATCAATCGCCTATCCATAGACGTGGTAAGGTTTGGTCCCTTCTACATGTATTGGTTTTTGTTTTGTTCTAATAAAATTCTAAGGAAATGTGGTCTCCTTTTTGCTAAAAAGAAAAAAAACACTGGCCATGGGAAAATAATAAATTTAAAAGAAAATGTAGTGCAGACCGATGCTGTAAAGTCTGTGGATGTCGTAGAGAAACAACTAAACATATCAAGCTTGGTTGTCAGTTTAGCAAAACAGTTTGGAGTTTGTTTCCACTTCAACTTTAAACAAATGATATGCTAATTGTTGATATAGCAGATTGGGTTTGGCGTTGGACTAATGAAGGAACTAAAGCTGGGCACCCCAAAAGAATATGCTGAAGGTGTCATTATCTTATTCAGCTGGTGTATATGGAAAGCGCATAATCAATTTCTCTTTGAAGGCATTAATCATAATCCTCAATTAATTGCATTGAGAGTAATGGAGCTTATCAAGGATATATAAAGATGCTAATTAAAAGGGGAACAATGGCCCAAGTATGACGATATATAATTGCCTTGCTGGTATCCAGGGTTGGTATGAAGGTGAGTCACACCATTCTAAAGCCTATCGGAGGTATCTTTAAAGCGAACTCAGACGCTTCCTATGATTTAGAAGAAATGCTATTGTTTGATTGAAGATGGTGAAATATCATGCTTAAATATACAAAAGTCAAAGTTGCAAAGATTTTTATGTGTTTAGTTGGTGAATTCTTCTAGAATGTCATATTCTATTGCAAAGATCTCCACCAAATCAGCTACAAAAATTGTCCAAAAATTTTATTGTGTCAGCAAAGTCTCGAAACCAACGGTGGTGGATTGTATCTATAAATATAGGTTGAATGACATTTGTTGAGTATGGAGTCCAGTGACCGGGGCAAGAGTTATGAGGTGTCTAAGTGAGTTGTTGAGTGGTCTTTGAGTGTATTCTATAGTGGTGCATTGAGCAGATTGTAAGACTTGAGGTCTTGTGGTTATGTTGAGTATAAGAGTCATTATTTAATGAGTTAAGTTCTTTATTGTACTGTATAATAAGCCTGTAAGAAATAATTAAAGTGTTGCAAGCATTTCTTATTTAGTTTGTAATCATTTTTGGTCTTATTTTTAAATTGATCTCAACAGTTGGCATCAGAACTGTACGGTTAAGGACCTGTGGCTTTGAAGAAACTTTGTTCGTGTCTAATTGGACCAAGGACCAATTATCTTGAGGAGATTCTGCTCGTGCTTAGTCAAGAACTATGAAGCTCGTGGTCGGGGACGAGCTTACTTGGTACAAGAAAAATTACCAAGTCATTATGGCAGATCTCCAAGCAACTGGACAAAGGAGACTCAATGGTACAAATTATAGGTCATGGTCCACTTGTCTTGAAGCCTATCTACAAGGTCGAGAACTATGGGAGGTTGTTATTGGTGATGAAACAACACTTCCAGAGAATACCAAGGCACTTCACAGATGGAAGATTAAGACGGGAAAAGCAATCTATGCAATTAGAGCAATAGTGGAAGATGAGTACCTACAACACATAAAAAAGACTGACACATAAAAAAAAAGCATGAGATATTTTCGCAGCATTATTTTCGAAGAAGAATACGTCACAACTCCAATTGCTTGAGAGAAAGCTAATGGCAATTACGCTACGGGACATGACGATCAACCAATATTTTCACAAGGTAAAATCTTTGTACCATGAAATCTCTAAATTAGATTTTGATTCTAAAATTTTACAAGCAAGAATGAGAAGAATAATTATCCATGGATTACGACCCTAATTTTGAAGTTTCATTATAGCAATCCAAGGTTAGTTAGTACAGCCATCACTTGTAGAATTAGAGAATTTACTGGCCAACCAAGAAGTATTAAAGAAACAAATGACAGGGGTCTCGCTAAAGAGTGACGAGGAAGCATTCTTTAGTGGTAAAGGAAAGAACAAACCCTACAAGTGGTTTAACTCAGAATCTAAGAAGAGATTTGAAAAGAACTCAAATAAGAGAAATAAAGGAGGCTTTCAAGCTTGGAGAGCTAACAAGAGAAGTCAAGACAACGCGAAACAAACCACATCAAGCAGGAAGCGGAATGGAGAGTGCTTCAATTGTGGGAAAAAAGGCCACTACGCTTGTAACTGTCAATACAAGAAGAAAGAGACTCAAGGCAATACCGTCACATCTTCCAGTTACTTGAAGCAAAATGAATAAGAAGATTGGAATGCTGAGATCCATCTTGCGGAGACTGAAAGCATTAATTTGGACAACATGTCCATCTCAAACACAGAAAAAGGTCTCTGCAAACTTAGCAAACAACTCAAAAGTAGTTAATTATAACAAAGACTGGATTGTTGACTTTGGATGTGCCAACCACATAACTGTTAGGGCTGAGAAACTTCAAGATAAAGCCAAATACAAAGGGTGACATGTTATGGTAACCGCCAACAACACCAGACTAACCATTGCTCATATGGGAGTACTATTATTGCTTCAAGCTTGAATGGAGGCCAAGTAAAACTTGATCATGGTTACCATGTACCAAGCATAAAGAAAAAACAACTATCAGTATCATAGGTGATGATGCAGGAAATTGAATAGTTTTTAGTCCTAATGAAGTGAAGGTATATCAGGACATTAAGGTGATTGGCATACCAATTATGAAAGGACCAAGAATGGAATCCATAAACGTGATGATAGCAGAGTCTACATATGTTAAAAAGACACGGAAGAACAAGACGGCTGACCTATGGCATACATGTCTTTGCCATGTCAGCTACATAAAGTTGAAGATAATGATGAGGAAAGAAATGCTGGGGGGCCTTCTCCAACTTGAGGTTAGAGACGAGACCGTGTGTGCCAGCTGTCAATATGGCAAAGAACATCAATTGCCTTACAAGTAGTCTATGTTCAAAGCTAAGGAGCCTTTATAATTGGTCCACTCAGACGTGTTCGGACTAGTGAAGAAACTTTCTCTCTCTGAGAAGTGCTACACGATGACTTTCATAGATGACTTTTCAAGGTACATACGGGTTTCCTACATGAAAGAAAAATCAGAGACTTTTGAAAAGTTCAAAGAGTTCAAAAAGAAGCCCAAAAGTGAAGTCGACAACAAAGTTTAGTGCTTACGCATTGACAATGGAGAAGAATACCTCACATGAGTTCAAAGAGTATCTACGAGCATGTTTGATATGTTACCAGTTCACTTGCCCGATTATTGCTCAGTAAAATGGAGTGGCAAAAAGGAAGAATAGGCACTTTGTTAAAATTTGTCAAAGCATGTTACATGTGAAAAATGTGCCTGGAAGTTTTTGGGCAGAATGCATGAATATGGCAGCTCACATCATAAACAAGCTTCCGTTACAAAACCTTGGGTTCGTCTTACCGTTCAGGAAGCAACGAAACCTCAAGCCTACAGTAAGTGACTTTCAAGTATTCAGCTACGTGTACTATGTATTTGTGCCAAATCATCTATTTAGCAAGTTTGACAATAAGGCAATAAAGTGCATCTTTGTCAGCTACAACTCCCAAAGAAAGGAGTGAAAATGTTATGACCCCAAAGCAGGCGTTGTTGTACTTCAAAGAGGAAGCATCAGCAAAGAGGTATGACAGATAATCAAATTCAAGCAAAAAAGGTAGTCCAGAAAGGACGCAACAACCTGCTACACAACTATCAAGAGTAGATGAACGTCAACCAAGAGATCATGAAGAGGCTCTACTACTAAAAAGATCTGCAAGGCCAAGAAAACTAAATCCCAGGTATGCTGATGCATCATTGGTAGAGATTGACAGTCTAAAAGAGCCAATGGCATATTAAGAAACAAGTAAAAAGCCTGAATAATGGAAGACGATTGAAGAAGAGATATAAGTATTAAAGGAAAATCAAACTTGCGGCTTGGTTGCAAAGCCTAAGGATGTCAAACCCATATCTTGCAAATGGG
This sequence comes from Cordia subcordata, assembly GCA_028554755.1. Lineage (NCBI taxonomy): Eukaryota > Viridiplantae > Streptophyta > Magnoliopsida > Boraginales > Cordiaceae > Cordia > Cordia subcordata. The sequence continues at coordinate 7,449,582 of JAPTOF010000010.1, read as the reverse complement.
TTTATAAAATTAAAACTCGCCCAGATGGCTTAATAAAGAGATATAAGGCTTGCCTAGTTGCTTGAAGATTCTCTCAACAGTGCGGGCTAGAATATGACGAGACATTCAGCCCGGTGGCCAAGATTACAACTGTTTGTGTGTTTTTGGCACTTGTTGCAAGCAAGTCCTGGAAATTATGGCAAATGAATGTAAAGAATGTCTTCTTACACGGAGAGCTTGATTGAGAAATCCATATGGAGCAACCAAGAGGCTTCAAGAACAAAGAACATCGAGATTACGTGTGCAAGCCGAGTGAGGCACTTTATGGATTAAAGCAGGCACCAAGAGCTGGTATATGAGGATCGTTGATTTTCTTGTCAACTGTGGTTATTCAGTTGCTCTTTCAGATCCAAGCCTCATTGTAAAAGCTCAAGGCAATAAGCTGGAGATCGTACTTATATATGTGGATGATCTGATCATCCCTGGAGATGACAGTGATGAGATTCGCCGAACGAAGGAGAACTTGTTGATTTGCATTCAAATGAAAGAGCTCGAAGAGTTGAAGCACTTTCTCAGACTCAAGGTTGATCATACTAAACAAGGCATCTTCTTGTGTCAATACAAATATGCCGAAGAACTATTGGAGAAGTTCGGGATGCTTGACTGCAAACCCATCTCCAAGCTTATTGAAGTTCATGCCAAGATGTATGCACAAGAAGGCAAGGACTTGAAGGATCCAAACGATGTATCGGCAAATGGTAAATAGTCTTATCTACCAAACACTTACCAAGCCAGATATTTCATTTGTAGTTGGAGTGGTTAGTCGATACATGTAGAATCCAAAGAAGCCTCATCTAGATGCAGTTCGACAGATTCTAAGGTATGTTAAAGGCACTGCTGATCATGGTCTCTTATACAAAAAAAGAGATCCGTGTGAGCTAGTTGGATTTTCAGACGCCGATTATGCCAAAGATCATGACACACATCAATCAACAATTGGTTACGCATTCAGTCTCGAAAGTGCAGCATCGCTCGGTGCAGTAAAAGACAACATACAATTTCTCTTTCAACAACTGAAATAGAATATAGAGCTACAGCGATGTCGAGTCAAGCGAGCACAAGAAAGGACATGGCTGGTCCAACTTATAAAATTGCGTCAAGAAACTAAATCTATAGTGTTGTTATATTATGATAATCGTTCTGCAATATGCTTAGCAGAGAATCCGATATTTCATGCAAGGACCAAACATGTGGAGTTATATTATTATTATATCAAAGAAAAAATATTACTACGAGATATCGAATTAGTGTACGTTACGACTGATGATCAAGTTGTAGACATATTTACTAAAGGACTTACACCAGCTAAGTTCGAGGAACTCAAAAGAAAGCTGGGTATGATGATAAGGCGGAATTATGAGAAAGTTGGTATTGAGGGAGAGTGTTAAAATGAACACCAACTTAATATTAATTAAATTATAAAATTTCATGGCTGGAAATGGTTCGAGATCAAGCCTCCACCAATTTCTTCTACAAATTGGCAGTTCATTCCTCGAAGCTTCGAGAGGCAAAGAGAAAATTATCTAAGCAAGTTGCAAAAAGATTTTTTTATGGATGATTGATTGAAGATGGTGGAAATATCATGCTCAAATATACAAAAGTCAAAGCTGCAGAGATTTTTATGTATCTAGTTGGTGCAATCTTCTAGAATTTCATATTTTATTTACTACAAAGATCTCCACCAAATCAGCTGCAAAAGTTGTCTAAAAATTTCATTATGTCAGCAAAGTCTCGAAACCAATGGCAGTGGATTACATTGATAAATATGGGTTGCATGACATTCGTTGAATGTGGAGTCCAGTGAGTGGTGCGAGAGTGATAAAGAGTTGTGAGGTGTCTAAGTGGGTTGTTGAGTGGTCTTTAAGTGTATTTTATAGTGGTGTGTCGAGCAAATTGCGAGACTTGAGGTCTTGTGCTTGTGTTGAGTATAAGAGTCATTATCTATATAGTTGCGTTCTTTATTGTGCTGTACAATAAATTTGTAAGAAATATTAAAGTGTCAAGAACATTTCTTATTTAGTTTATAATCATTTTTGAGTCTCATTTTTGAATTGGTGTCAACACTATCATGACTAACAGTAATCCTGATGACTGGAGAATACGCATGATAATTGATAACCAAGGAGATCAAAGGATATCTGGCCGGAAATTCGACCACAGCAGTTACTATGATCAGGAGAACGGCCAAGAATACGATTGCTAAAAGTAAAAGCTCCAGGCTTGATACACTTCCTATTGATTGGTTTAGCAACATGCCAAATCAACTCAATTGTATTTTAACAGAGACTGTTCTAGCTCTGGCGTTGGCTGATTTTATCTAATGCAATTCTCTTTTTCTGATTTAAATTTAAAAAAAAAAAAACACTCAGAGTCATCACATAATCAAATACTCATGTAGATACTATCATCAATTTCTCAAACTTACACTGGAATTTGACAAGCAAGAAAACGGAGAGACCTTTATTGCAATTTTAATTATGGAAGATTTAACGAGAATAAGTTAAATAATGTAACGACAAACCTTAACGCATGCACTAGCTAGATCATAACAACTCATTGTGTTGTCTCACCATAAACCTTTATCAACTTGTAGTGTAGCAACACGTCTTACCACTTGTTCTTTTTTTAATAAAAATTGATTTTCACCATCCAACTAAACTTTCGTGCCAAAATGTTTGCCTCTCATCAAAGTCTTCAATACAATTAGATTTTTACACAGTTATAGATTGAACAATTAGCTATTTTAAATATTGAGGTGAGTATAAAAAACATGATTATTTCGCACGCTTGTACGTAGGAATAACACAAAAGTCTAAATTGGAGGCGGTTAAAAAACAATAAGGGCTCATAAGACTCGAGGTGATTTTATCAAACAAAAATAACTCTATGAAACTTCCTCGGTTGGTGAACAACGGCCACGAACGTGTGGACTAAGAAAGTACGAAAAATGCACATTGGATTCCAGCCACCATGTGTGAAATTTCTCCACATCCGACATTTTTTTTATTTTTCATGATCCCACATTGCACGTCATTAAATATCTGCACGTCAACTACGGATGCAATAAGAATTACATTTTGACCCCATCGAGTCGATCATAAATTGATAAGTTTTAAAATAGTTCGATCAATTATGATTTTATAGTTGGGTCCGTTTAGATACTTTAGCTACATCTCGTTACTAGTTCGGGTTGTGGGCACTCTGCGGAGTCTATTGCAAGTTAGGTACTTCCAAATTTTAATTTTCTCGATAGAGATGTCGAGATTAATTAAAAGAATCACTTTAACAAGACTTTGTTATCCGAATTAGCCAAAAGAGGGGGGAGAGAGCGAGGGGATAATTTTTGTGCCTGTATAGTGGAATATAGAATTAAAGACTTGAAATTCAAAATTTTTAATAAGAGGGTTTGAATTTATAAAAAAAAAATTGATAATTTACATAAATAATAGTGTTAATTTTTTTTTCTTATTTACGTGGCATTTATTTTTTTTTTTCTTATTTACGTGGCATTTTTCCTTTTGACATGCGCTCGAACTTAGAAAGGATATATTAATAATCAACACTCTCCTTTGGAACAATTTTTTTCTTTTTTTGTGTGTGCGTGCCATGTAGGAAATGGCCATGTAAGGAGTAAGAAGGAAAAAATGCCATGTAAGATTTGAAAGTAAAAATATGCCACATAATTAAAAAGCAAAAACTTTTAGTTAATGGTGTTATTTCTTTTTTATAAGTTTAATTCCTTCTATTAAAGATTTTAAAATTTAGACACTTAAATTTATATTTCATACAAAAAAGAAAAGAGAGAGAGAGAGATCGAGAGAAACTGCTTAGCAATTTCCGCGCGCACAAGTGGAAATTCACAAGCTCAACCTGAGAGAGAGAGAGAGAGAGAGAGAGAGACTGCTTAGCAATAATTTCCGCGTGCACAAATGGAAATTCACAAGGTCAACGTAAGTCAAGGAAAGACAACAAAGTCAGCTATATATGACTACATATGTTGTACACAACGATATAATAGCACACGAGGATCAAAATAATATAGTACTCTTGGAACACTACCACTTATCATACTATAACCAAAATTGGGCGGAATAAATCTTATTTGCGCTTCTCTAATTCTACTGATGGAGAAGTGGAAGAACTCCTCCTCCTCGTCCTCGTCGTCCTCGTCGCCGTCGCCGCAGACAAATCCGCCGACTCCTTCTCCGACTGCGTACATGGCGTCCCCGCATTACAAAACCTTCATGCCAGGTACTTTCCAAATTAAATCTAGACATTAGCTCAGGCACTACTTAAGACATTTCAAAACATGACATGTAATACCTCTTAGAAAACTCTGAAAGATGAAGTATAACTTTTTTCTATTATATATAGATAAATAGATATAAATTTATTTTGTCATGAGAGTAACATTACATATCATACTAAAGTTAGACTTCTTTCTTGGAAAAGTGAATAAGCATTTCCATTGAAGATGACGAAGCAGAAAGCAACAAAACCAGAAAAACGAAAAACAGGATGATCAAAAACAGAAGGTTAAGAAGACTCCATACATTACATAAGAAAAGATTAGCGATGCTATTACAGGAGGAACACATTCTTGATAAGATGTGTCACTGTCGAGTTGAAGATTTGGAGTAAGAGGAAGTTTCGTAATATTAAATAGGACTTAATTGCAATTATTATAAGCTATAAGATATACTTAATTACACTTCATGAGCAATTCTTTATCCACATCAAAAGATAATTTGGCACCTCTAGTCATATGTTGCATATTAGTAGAGTTTTACGGAAAGCTTATGTGTCAGTTTTTAAAGCCGTAAAACATATATATTAACTTTTTGAAGTATAAGCACACCATCCTATAATAGCGGCTTTACGAGTAATTAATTGCGTACCAAAACACAAAAAACCAAATTCTCGTGACTGGAGTATCTTTCAATTGCCATATATTTTTAAGGATTTTCCCCCTAATTCTTCATCTCCAAATTCTACAAAGAAAGATCGGTAGAATCATTAACCACATTACACCGAACATAACTTAATCAAAGCATTGCTATTTTTATGTTGTTTTGTCAAAATAACTCTTTGATGTTCTTATTTATGGTTTCTAATTTGAGATATAAAGACTTAGTTTATAGAGAGAAATTAAAGAAACATAGGTCTTTGAAATATGCGCTTCCGAGCATATGCTCTAATAACTTTTTATATTCCCATGAGAAATCATCCGAATTAATAATAGTTGGCAAAATCTAATTGTCAATGTGTTGACTTATAAAAACCAAAACTACGTGTGCATTGAATGGATTAGGATTCTCTGATGTTGATATGAGAGAGAAAACTTGATCATTCATGTGTTGAGTATATCAATTCAACCACTCATGAAATTCAAATCCTATTAAAAGTAGATATTGGGGGGAGAATTTTTTTTAAAAAAATTATTATTTTTGAGAATTTAAATTTAATGAGTAGTTGAGATGAAATGATTTCCACATAAATAGTTAAATTTTCACTTATATCAATATGAAAGAACATTTTGTATGAGAAGATATTAATCCACCTTGAATTGCCTACTTTACAATTGGCATATAACCATTATATCTCGACCACTAGTTGATCACATTCTTTACGTATTCACCGTTGGGCCTATTTAAAAGAACTAAGATCACGACTCGTAACCATTTAACCCATTTGATTTGTGCTAACTTGGTCAATAACAACTATTTTTGATGTGTTAAAATATATTTTACATAATTTGTATTTTCTTGCACCGGAATAAAAAATGGGGCTGATAGGCAATTGAAAATCTTGATCTGAAAATATTGGCAAATATGGGTATAAATAGGCAAAAAAAGGTACGCAACTATTCGTTAAATTAAATATGATCAACTGTAAGTTAATTGCAAAGCAGACAATTCGATAAAAGGGCATGTCTGATTTTTTACAAAGCCGAACGCATTCATGGTAGATTTTGCTAATGGATATTAACTAAGAGGACCTTGTAAGAGAATATAAAAAACTAGAGGACTTAGGGCCTGTTTAGATTGGCTTTGTTTCAGGAAAAAATACTTTTTTCTTCAAAAAGTTACATTAAATTTGTAATAATTATTTGATTTGACTTTCAAAAAAGTTGAAACTCTGAAAAAAAAAAAAATTCAAATACAGCTTTTTTAGAAGCCAGAATTTTCAGTTTCTAAAAAAAAAGTTGTTTTTCAAAAACTGTTAAAAAAACGCTTTTGAAAAAAAACTAATTCGAATAGGCCCATATTTATGATTAGACATAAATTTCAAGAACATGTATATCTTTTCGCTCTTATTTTAATTATCAAATTTTAAAAGTACCTTATTTGTATGATAAGAATAAGTAACCAAAATTCGCATAGTTATAAATAAGAGAACTTATTAAAAGAACTCTTGGTGACAGACACCACTTTGACATAAAAATCACAAACTTATTTCAGACACAACATTATTATCATTAGCCATGCAACACACTTAATGTGAGTTTTAAGGTCTAACATTTGAAAGAATTCTTGTAAAGGGAGATAAGATTTAATTAAAAGATGTTAAACCTAGGATCTTATTGAAGACATATGGGCAAAGGTGACATAAACTCAACTGACATTCTATTTTCTTTTGCATGGAATAGACTTCACGGATGTTGAAACTTCACAAGGGACTTGGTCTGCAAATGGGCAATACGTAGATGTTAGACATAGAAACACTGATGGTACGTTCAGCAGCTTCACTATTTCTCTTTAGCTACTGTTGGTTTTGAGTCCATTAGCTTATTCATGGCCCAAGTTTAACGGAAGCTTGTGTGGGGAATAAGTAAGGCCATTGAGTATTATTAATAAAGTTTTCTGAACCGATTTTAAGAAAAGTTACCTAAATCAGTTTAGGAAGAGTTAACTAAATCTAATTTAGAAAACCTAAATTCATTATTGGTGCTGCCTAAAATTTGTTTAGATTCAAACCTATAAATAGAGTTGAGGTATTATGTAATACATAATACACCACAACAGCCTATTAGACGTATATTCTGTCTTGCACAAGAGTATTCTATGCTATAATCTTCTTAGTCTTTCTGTGAATACCTATGGAGCCTTGATATTATTAGAGGAGATACATTCTAGTTAAAGCATGTTTCAAGAGATATACTTTTATACTAATTTATTTGTATGTTTATAACGTAAATAGATTGCTTATGAATTCACTATGTTACTTTTGCATTGCGTAACTAGACTTGTAAAGAATCCTACAGACACTGGTTTTACTAACTCATGGTCTTAGATGTAATAAGTTTACGTTTGGATTGGTATCTTTTTCATAAAAAAAGCTTTTTTTTATTTAAATTAGAGGATTGTCCTCTTTTCACAACAAATATTTGGTTGGCTTAAAAAGAAAAAAAATATATAAACTCTTAAAAGAACTTAATTTCAGCTTTCTCCTCCACAACCCAAAAATTTTAGCTTTTCAAATTAAAAACATTCTCTTCTCCCTTTTCTTTTTTAAAAGTTATACAAAACGCATCTTTTAAGAACTAATTAATCCAAACGAGTCCTAAGTATTTCTTTTCCTCTTTCTAATAGCAATATACTAGTCAATCTATACAAGAATTAGTATATTTTTAACAGCTGTTAGGGAAACTTCCTTGATTGGCAAGTAAAGCAATTTTATTCCACCAAAATTATTACAAACATAGTGAGATCAATCTACAAGCAACTCACTCTAAGGCCCAAGCTATACACCAAAAAGAGTATTTTCGATTATATCATTCTACTTACGATTTGTACAAACATATGTGCCTAATTCTCATCGTAATTTTCTCAATAATTTGCTCTTCTGAGGACACTTGAGAGCACTGCGCTCTCAAATTTCTTTCTTCCCTGACATGACATGAGCTGACCAAAGCCTTGGTAATGTCAGCCATTAGCAAATTGCCTACTCTAGATCCGAGAAGTGAAAGGGGAGTTGAAATTCCATTCCAATTCCACAAAATTCACATCGAGCTTCCGGGAGAACACCCCATTCCAGCAGTTATTTCTGATTATTTCTTTTTTCCTGTCAGTGAGGAATACGTCAACTTTCAGATCGAATTTAACTAAATGATTCATGAATTATTGTTATTATAACAAATAATCACACTAATATGCGTGTTAATATAACAAATAAATAGACTAATATTCTTTTTATAAGTTTAAATTTTTAAATGAGATAATAACTCAATATGATATAAGAACGTACTTAATAATTATATATGAGTATAGAATCTTTTTCTTTTTGAATTCATTCGGTTCATATACTTAATCTAAAGGATTTTTTGCTTATACCCCTGCATTTATGTTTAATAACACCGCTAATCCTTAAATTCACGAAATAGAAAAACACTCCTGTGTTTTTCTGAAGTTTTGCACAAACACCTCTCCCATCACATTTTCTATCAATTTTAATTACGTTGTGCAACATGCGCTAAAATAAGGTTGGATTTTGCGTCTTTTGCCCTTAATTGCATGCATAACCCTAGCGTTTAAATTTTTTTTATCCGTCATCTTTCCCAAAAACCCAAAAAAAAGAGACAGAAAAACCACCCCAACCCAACCACCACCAGCAAACAGCCCCCAGCTACCATCACCAGACAGCAGCCACCACCACCACAGTGACGCAACCCTAACCACCACATACACAACCATAAGAAAACACACGCACAACACGCACTTGACATCACAAAAGATACACGCACAACACATCCAATGATCGAACCAACAGATCGACGATCCGTCAACACCAAAAGTATCTCCGACCATAGGAGACCAACCCGGTATGCTCCAATAAGCTGCACAACGAAACACCACCGTCCATCACCAACACCAATAGCGATACCTTGTAGCTCAAGCCGGCGCCACCACCGGTCTCTTCGAGCTGCGCCAACACCCTCAAAAGCTTCCTTAGACCGTGAGCTTTCTCAGGAGTGCTTTGCGCCCATTGGAGCAGGCCAGACATTTTTCCACCACTAAAGCACCCATTCCAAGCTCTCCATTGTTTCTGATTCTTATGGTTGACGAGAGATAGGGATTGGGTGGTGGGGCTGGCTGGGGATGGGGATGGGGGTTGGTGTGGTGGGCATGGAGATCGGGGCTGATGGGAAGAAATTTTCTTTTTTAATTTAATTTTTTATTTTTAAAAATAAAATAACGCAAAACTGATGTTTTATTAAATAAGGTAAGAGTAAAATGGACTTTTCTCAAAATCCGTCAATTCAAATTAGTTTTTGGGATAACAAAACACAAGAGCTCTCTATTGTTATTGTATGAATTTAGGAATTAGCACTATCATTAGATCTAAACACAGGAGTGTATAAACAAAATAACATTTATTTAAATGATGAAATTCGATTAACTTTTAAGAATTTATTTATTATTTTTTAAAAATATAATGCTTTTTATAACCCAATTTTTTCTTTCTTTTGTAATTTTTAGAAATAATTTTGTTTCTCCAATTAAACAGCCTAGCTCATCTTAGTTTATAATCTGTTGAGGCACGTTAACGTGGCGCAGAACCCAAATTTTGGCCCGAAAATTTTAGTCAACGCTCCATAATAATAATGGAATTTTTTTGTAACCCTATTTTTTTAATTGTTTCTAAAACTAACCCAATTTTGTAGAGGTTTACAGATATAGACTTTTCGAGTTACAGAAGCTTGAGTTCAAACTACCAAAGTTCAAAATCGAACTTCAAAAGCTCGAAAATGCTCTAGACGCACAAGTCAAACTTCAGATACTCGAATTCGAACTATGGAACTTCGAATATAAATTCGAACTTTACAAGTTCGAAATCGGAGTGCTGAAGTTCGAATTAGGGTTTCCCCTCTGCAACGATGTGATGGATTCTTTCTGCAACGATGTGATGGAGGGCAGGGCAGGGAATCATAAATTCGAACTTTGGAAGTTCGAATTCCTGTGGATTCCTTTTGCGACGATGTGATAGAGGGCCAGGTAGAGAATCTAGGAGAGGAAGAAATTCGAACTTCGGAAGTTTGAATAATATGATTCGAACTTCAAATAATACTGGGAATTCGAACTTCTGTAGTTTGAATTAGGGTTCCTCTAATGTTTCACGCACTCTAACAATTTGACGGGGTGGTAGGGAATCTGAAATTCGAAGTTTGAAATCGGATTTCCAAAATTTGAATTTGTTTCTATAAAACCACACTCCACTTCTCCCTTCACCGGCTCATTCCAAAATTACTACTAACTTTCTAAACTTTCACACAATAAGTCACATTATATAGCATTTTCGAAATTTGAATTTGTTGCTATATAACCCCACTCCAGTTCCTTCCTTTCACCAGCTCATTCACACCTAAATCACATTATGTAGCATTTTCACTCAAAAAGATGAATGCAAATATTGATGAGGTTATTATATATTTATATTATGGGGCCACAAAATTGAAACAGATCTTGGGGTCAACTACGTAGGTCCAAACTTATCACGTAAAATCAAAATTCATCCCGGAACGGCATACAATCAATTTGTATCTCCTATATTCAAGAAGCTCTAATTGCGGCCTACTATTGATAGAGTTGATTTGTGCTATCGTGATCCCAAATGGGACACAAACCTACAGCAAATATATTATTTCCCGAGTGGCATTAAGGATGACGAAGATGTACAGGACATGTATGAAACAGCTTGCATGGAAATGAATAGGCGATGTGCACATGTCGTTGTAGACGTGCAAAATGATGTCATGTACAACCACAGCCATCAAATGAAAAACCAACATTACAACAAGTTGTTGTTGATTTGCCAGATTTGAACGTGGAACCACCTTATTATGTCAACGCGGAGGTCGACATTTCAACCACAACGGTTGAGTTTGCCATATTTTCCCTTTCTCCACCGCCATGCTGTACATTTGAAATTGGAGGACCATCTCATGCTAATGACATTCTGGAGATGTCCGAGGTGAAAGTAGATTCAATTTTATTTGAACCAGAAGAAAAAGATGAGGACGTCCAGTTGAATAACGAGGAAGATGTTGTGTCAGTGGAAAGTTTAAACTACCAGAACGAAGAGGTTGAGATGGGGCCAGACAATGGCGAAGAGCCGGAGCCGGAGCCGGAGCCGGAGCTAGAGGAGGAAGAATCAGTGGCTTTCCACACAACTAAGACAGAGTATTATATCACTTCAAAGGAGCCTCTAACGGAGAGACCAATATTGGACGAGAGATGGATAGAGTTGGCCAAACGCATGGTGTTCCCAAAAAAGGTTGATCTTATAAGGGTTGGCCAAAAAAACGTGATCAAACATCAACGAGAATACATGGTGGTGAAGTCGAATAAGTCTTTGTGGGACATATGTTGCTACGAATCGAGTAATCCAAGGACACATTGCACGTGGAAAGTCCATGCAGTAAAAAATCCACGTACAAGATGTTCGAGATCACCAAGTACCAAAACATGCATATTTGTATGGGAGATAATTACGGGCCAAACCACAGAAATCTAACATTTGGTCTGGTTGGTTACATGGTAAGGCATTTTGTTGTAAAAAAACCTAATTTCGAGATACATCTTATCCATGCCCACATAAAGATGACGTTAAATGTTGATATAACATACGGGAACGCTTGGCGTGGTAGGAATAAGGCAATCCAACTAGTTTTTGGTGATTGCGAAGAATCCGAAAACTATTGTCCATTACAAGTTCGCCAAGGGTTTAACTCAAATAGAAAAAATTTTCTACAATGTTTTTTGGGCTTTTGGTCCGTGCATCATGGCATGGAGGCAGTATCAACCTGCACTCTCGTTGGACGGAACACATTCGTGTGGAAATTACAAGGGCGACTTGCTCATCGCTTGAGAGACAGATGCCAATGATCATATATTGCCGTGGGCATTTACCGTAGTTGATAGCGAGAGTACATATAGTTGAAGGTGGTTCCTGGAGAAGGTACATGAATATTTTTTAAACGATATGTCAATAGTGTGCATTCTGTCTGATCGGTACAGAAGAATCGCTGCTGTTATCAATACAATAACATTCGACGGCTGACTTCAAGTGAAACATCACATTTGCTTGAGATATTTAAAAAGCAATGTGATGAAAAGATGGCACAACCAAATAGCAAAAGACATGTATTGGATAGCTAGAAAAGAAAACCAGAATTGCAAGCACATCACCGCCATGGACATTATTCTTAATATCAACCCATGACCCACTAGTGTTGGTACACGGGTGCACAAGATATTATCTGATCTCGGTGCAGATTCGTGGACCCTGAGCCACGATGGGGGTTATAGATGAGAAGTGTTGATGAGAAATAATGTTGAATGCTTCAATAGTGTTATTGTCGGAGCTAGGGGATTACCCATTACAGCACTAATAAATAACACCTTTATGAAGTTAAAGGGATTTTTCCACGATAGGCTAGCAAACATGATGCACATGTAGAGAGATGGTCGTATTCTTACAGATAAGGCGAGAGAAAAATATGAAAAATGGGAGACAACTTCACACTAGATGCGATTGCATGCATTCAAACTAGACGAGTGGTACCAGGTCAATCTAATGCCAGAACGATGGGACGATGTTCCCAACGAACAAGAGGTAGATTAGGTGGGATGAACATGTACGTGTGGCAAGTGGACAACCTATCATATGTCATGCTCTCATGCCAAATATGTTGCCCGTTTTAGGGTTGAAACCCTTCAACCATGGTAGATCAACATTACACGGTGGAAGCATTTAAGGCAACATACAATATGACATTTCAACCCCAGGGACATGAGTTTTACTAGCCTCCAGGACCTGGATGGACATTATTTCCAAACCCACTACGAGTGCGCGAAAAAGAACGTGGGCGGGAAAGAGCTCGGCGTATACCAAATAAGATGGACAACTTTGACCCAGTAGGTAGCAGAAAGTGTGGTTATTGCCGCAACCCAGGACCTACTTGCTCCAAATTGCCCCCTAAGACAAAATGCATAGCTTTCAATAGTTATCATGAAGTTGTAGAATGTAATGTAATGGATCTGTGAATGCTGTAGAATGTTTTCATGTCAAGATATTGTCTAATCTTTCCATCTCAAAATATTGTCAATATCAACATAATTTATATTAGACCTAATAATAAGTACAAATATGAAATGTAAAATGTAAGTTCAATTACTTTGAATAATAAAATAAGTTTGAAATGTAAAATGTTCAACTTCATCAATACTGGGATGGTGTGTAATGATCGAGCCTCCGACCCTAGTGGTCCTGTCAAGTAAAATGCCTAGCATTGGATGTAGTGACTGCGTGCGTCTCCGAGTATAGCATAGTAGATGCTCTTCCTCATGCTGCAGCTTAGTAGTTTGTTCGTCTACCAAATAATCACTAGTAGATATGGGCTATTGCGGTGGCATGTACGAAGTGTTGGGCTCCTGATGTGATGAACTACCATACTCGAATTGGTTAAACCTCCCATGCGCCTTGTTATCTACTGGGGGTTCTGCATACTATTGATGAGTGGGATGATAATAATGGCCTCGATGTCCCGATTGATGATACATCTGTGGATGCGGTTGGGGACATGGGACCTCATACATGGCGGTCGTGTCATCTAACAGGTACTCAACCGTATCTACTGGCAAGTCTCTCGTCTCGAACTGTTGCAGTATGTTACCACTATGGTTAACTACATGCTGAGCGTATACCGCCTAAACAAAAAGTTACAGTTAGTGTCAAACAGTGTTTCATTATTGCCAACTTAATTCAAATTAATTAAAATACATAGATATCCCACTAACCAGACTGCTCTTATCATGAGCTGACGCAACATAGCCATCATTCGTATGACTAGTCCTAGGGTGTCCAGCATGTAGTATGGTTATCCCTCGGTACCATCTCATGTATACCATCAAAGCTTCGGGATTGGGAAAGTCCTTTAACTCCGTTTCGACAATAGTGTTTTGCCAATTAGCCCACATGTCGACTGCCTCATTATATTGTTTGGCTGTTATCTTCGCTTGCCCATCCTGGTGCTTCTGCCACGCAGGTGAATTTTTGGGGATCGTCTGCCGCATGCCGAACTGCCAAAGTGGCCCGTTAGGATGATGCCACTCGACTCGCCTACCAACAATAAGGGGTACGCATGCTCGCCATGCCTCTATGTTCTGCAGACAATACTGTGGCAAACCCCCTCAATGTGTGCTCGAATGGCTGCCAAATAAACTGCGAACACAACAATCAATTATGATTAATTTATAAAACAAACAATATAAATTAACAAGAATAAGTACGAATATGAGATGTAAAATTTGTCGAACCTCGCCGAGCTGTAAATGGTCAATCATGTCCCATGCTTCGTTCAAACCTGCCCGGCCCGTGACCCATCTTAAATCCTTCTTCGCAAAAAACATGTAGCCGCGTGACAGGCTCGGTAATAGAAACTGAGGGTGAACGGGTTGCCCAGCTCTCTGATGGTGCCTATCCGTCTACTCACACAGTGTGGGCCTAAAAGCCGTGAGCCTGTCCCAAGCAAAAAATTGCATTGCACGAGACAACAATATTATAAGAAAGAATACATTTTAAAATAGCATTAACAACAAAGAGATGATTAAGTGTAATACCTAAATAAGCATCACGGCACTGCACATGCCCATACAATCACGACAGCAAGTCTTACAAAACCATCTATACAGATGCGCTAGGCATGTCGCCCCACAATTATAATCACTGATATGATCAAAGTCAAGTAAAAAGTCTAACCATTGTAAGGATAACTTATTTCCTGTCGTATCAGTGAACATATGGGTACCAAAAAACAAAAATATCCACAAAGGTGCCCGCCTTTCCACTTTCTCCTGCTCAGGATTCTCCAGAGTGCCTGCTGCTATGTACAATTCCCTCAAGCGGGGTATGTTAATTGAATTTCCACTGATCTTCTGCAAATCTGCATATACCCCCATATACTAATGAATACGTGTTCGCCACTCTTCTGGAGTTCAACTCGTATTGTCGGGCACCGAGACAACATCGCCAACAATAGGCAATCCCCAATATACAGCGACATCCTATAGGGTGATCGTGGCCTTACCTACAGGCAAATGAAATGTGTGTGTCTTTGGTTGCCACCTCTCGATCCAGGCAGTAACAAGAGAATTGTCAGCCTGATGGATGCGCACCGCATAACATCCAAAAAAATCTAGCTCTAAGCAAAGCTGTCTGTATGGCGGGATGCTCCGTCCATAGGAATAACTCTCTACCACTCATATAAATCTTGTGTTCCGCTAACTGTCGGGGTGCCAATAAATAATTCACCTAATGGTCATAATAATAGCATAACACTGAACTATCGCTAGGAGTCAGTCTATGAGTCATTGATCCTATGATCATTAAGTAAATTATTTTTAAAAAAAAAGTAGAAGTAAGTATTTGCACAACAAATATAATTAATTACATGCAAACACATGAACAATCTAATTAAAGACATTTAATAACTTTAGCAACATATAAATTAAACTTTTGACTTTCAACAAAAAATTATAAAAAAAACAAAAAACATTACATGATAAAAAAGCCGAAAGACATATAAATCAAACTATTGCCTTATAACAAAAAATTAATAGTAGGTAGAATAATTAATCCTAAAACGCCACTAAAACCTTAACGTCAGTTACTAATTATATGCCCTATAACTTTAATTTTCCCATTTTTTTAAATTTATATTATTTTAATTTTAAAAAATTCATACTAATTAGTTTAGAACTACAACTTTAATATTTAATTATATATCACTCCATCTTAAAATGATTAATAATTGAATAATTAATCCTAAAACTCCACTAAAGCCCTAACGTCAGTTACTAATTATATGCCCAATAACTTTAATTTTCTAATTTTTTTAAATTTATATTATTTTAATTTTAAAAAATTCATACTAATTAGTTTAGAACTACAAGTGATATATTTAATTAATATATCACTTCATTTTAAAATGACTAATAATTGAATAGTTAATCGTAAAACCCTAACTTCAGTTACTGATTATATGCCCTATAACTTTAATTTTCTCATTTTTTTAAATTTATATT
This sequence comes from Cordia subcordata, assembly GCA_028554755.1. Lineage (NCBI taxonomy): Eukaryota > Viridiplantae > Streptophyta > Magnoliopsida > Boraginales > Cordiaceae > Cordia > Cordia subcordata. The sequence continues at coordinate 7,433,458 of JAPTOF010000010.1, read as the reverse complement.
ATTTTGAATTAAATAACTAGTACCTAAGTTTTCTAATATTTATAAATTCATACTAATTATATGCACAATAATTAATATATCACATCATCATAAAATGATTAATATTCGAAAAATTAATCGTAAAAAACCACTACAACCCTAATGTTAGATATTAATTAATTTTCTAATTTTTGTAAATTTAGATTACTAAAACATTGAAAAAAACTAAAAGTAAGTAATTAAACAACAAATTTAATTAACTACAGTAAACACACATGAACAATCAAATTAAGTAAATTTAACATATTAAGCAACATAGAAATTAAACAAACAAACACATTACAACATATAAATCTGATAGAAAAGAAAAAAAATAAGTAAACTTATAAGATATAGGCAAATCCTAGGATGTGAAAAAATTTTTTTTTGTAGTTTTTCGGTTTGGGTAGGACAAATATGTGAGAGAGATCAAAGAGGGTTGGAGAGGAAGAATATTTTGAATAAGAGAGGAGGTGTGGGGGTCGAACTTCTGAAGATCGAAATCGAGGATTGGAAGCGAGATTTCGAACGTTGGAAGTTCGATTTTTGTATTTCGAAATTCTGAAGTTCGAAATCGAGTTTCTAAAGCTCATTTTTGAATTTGGCAATCGTGTTTCTAATGCACTATCAACAACCTGCTACGGGAGTTATTCTGAGAAGAGCGTAATCGAACTTCCGAAGTTCGAAAACGGTCAGTCTGCCTTATCATCATTCCGAGAAGCTCGCAGTTGAACTTGTGAAGTTCGAGATCAAGCTTCTATTGTTCGAAAAAATTGAAAGTTGTCAATCGAAATTCTGAAGTTCAAAATCGAGCTTCTATTGTTTGAATAAATTGAAACTACTTTAAAGTTTCTTGAAAACGAGTTTCCAAACTTTGTCGTCGAATTTTCAAACCCTGGTTATGGAGCCAGGACCTTATTCAAACTTTGGTAGTTTGAACTCGAGCTTCTATAACTAGAAAAGTCTATATTTGCAAACCTCTTCAAAATTGGGTTAGTTTTAGAAACAATTAAGAAAAAGGGTTAATTTTTTTTTCCTAATCATAATGACAAAAGATACGGTGACAAATCAAGCTCCCTTGTCTATGTTAAAGTATAGTGGAACTATTAGTGATGTAATATCCCACAGCTAAATTAGAAATGAGATAATAGAAAATTGCGACACATGCTTTATGTGAAAAAAAAAACCCAAATATATTGTTTTTGCAATATATTTTTCCTTAAAAAATTATAAATTTTTGCAATAATTATTTGATTTAACTTTCAAAAAAGTTTTAAAAATTTTTAAAAAACCTTAAATATAGCACTTTTGAGAAGCTAAAATTTTTAGCTTTTTAAAGAAGCACTTTTTTCAAAAGTTATTAAAAAAAGCACTTTTAAAAAAATTAATCCAAACGAGTCCTAAGAGCTACTCAATCACGTAAAAAAAAATTAAATATAATTGAATAGTTACGAGATTAATAAAAGTATTATAATCTTTGAACAACAATTTGAAGACACAAGTAGTTTTCCTACCAAAGACTCCTTGCAATGTATTAGAAAGCTCTAAGGGCCTTTTAGACAAAATTAATTGTTAGAATGGTAGATAGTTATTTAAGTAATTAATAGCAGTTGTACTTTAGCCGACAGTTATTTAGCTAGCTGATTGAACAATATGTGTTTGATAAAATTAAATGTTAGATTAGCTGATAAGTACAAATGATACGAACAGACTTACATTCTTTTAGTGTATTTTTATGTGAATAGAATTTGAAATTAATTTTTATTTTATTTTAGTTTTATATTTATGAAAGAGATATAAAAATATCAAGAGAAATTGGACAAAAAGTAGAATTATCAAAAAATATCTAAGAGACTTTAGGATTGCTAGAAAAGATAAAAACACTAAATCATATCTTGAAATATTAATATTTATTAACATTTCACAAATACTATTTCAAATACAAACACTATTTAAAACACTATTTTTTACTGAACAATAAAAATTAGAGGTGGTAGTTGTCACACCCCCAAGCTTAGGCCTGCGAGCGAGACTAGTGTTGTAGACATAACTAATAACTACTTAGGCCTCTAATCAACTGGCCCAAAATAGTTAACCCAAGTTGTTAGTTATACCCACACCACCCGTTTATAAACAAGTCACAAGTCACCCCACAAATCGTTGTGGAATATCACATTAACATTGTTTTTGTCGAACAACAAAAATTAAAGGAGGTAGTTGTTACGCCCCCAAGCGAGACTGGTATTGTAGGCATAACTAATAACTAGTTGGGCCTCTAATCAACGGGCTCAAAATGGTTAACCTAAGTTGTTAGTTATATCCACACCATCCATTTATAAACAAGTCAGTTTATGGGGTGACTTGTGACTTGTTTATAAATGGGTGGTGTGGGTATAACTAACAACTTTGGTTAAACATTTTGGGCCAATTGATTAGAGGCCTAAGTAGTTATTAGTTATGTCTACAACAATAGTCTCACTCACGGGCTTGGCTCAGAGGCATGACAGAACGGTATCAGAGCCAGGTTCCAATAGGTTGTAGGAGCTAAGTGCTATGCGGGGCAAAGTGCTACATCAAGTGTGCGGTAGAAGCCACCTCTTAAGCCTGTAGAAGCCACCTCTAGAGTCTTGCACCTCCTGGTCTTGTGTGTGATTGTGTGCCCCTGATAAGAACGTCGGTCTTCAAGAGGGGTGAATGTGATATCTTACATCGGTTTGTAGGTGTGACTTGTGACTTATTTATAAATGGATGGTGTAGGTATAACTAACAACTTGGATTAACCATTTTGGGCTAGTTGATTAGAGGCCTAAGTAGTTATTAGTTATGCCTACTGTACTAGCCTTGCTAACGGTCCTAGGCTCGGGGACGTGACAATAGTGTTTTGACTTGATAAAAAAACTAAATGCTAATTGAAACACTCTTGCTGGGCAGGGCCTAAATGAATCTCCAAAGTCTTCTTGTAATTAAGAGACTTAGGGTTTAATATGCACAATATGTTGCTAGAGAAGCAGATAGCTATTTAGCTAGGTGATAGCAGTTGTATTTTAACTACTAATTGACAGCCATTTAGCTAACTGATTGAACAAATTATGTTCGATAAAATTAGCTTTTTGGTTAGCTAATAAATGTGAAATGACGTAAAATAACATTGGTGTATTTTTTGGTAAATTATTTTTATTAATATTATAAGAAATATTTTTTTTATCATAGAACTACTTTTTAATTGATTGAAAATTTATTTTATTAAATAAAAATAGTAAATGGACGAATAAGGTTTACATTTTCCTAATATATTTTTATGTAGATAGAATTTGTAATTGAAACTTTTTGTTACTTTGGATTTATATTTATGAAAGAAAATGTAAAAATATAGAGAGAAATTGGATAGAGGATAAATTTGACAAAAGAATATTATGACACTAAATCCTACCCTAAGAGAATATTAAAATTTCACAAATACTATTCTAAACACTATCTCAACTTCATACATTACTTAAAATATTATTTTATTGAACGATAAAAATTTAAAAAGGTAGTGTTTTAGCCAAGTCAAAACACATAAATATTAGTTGAAACACGAATCCTGAATAGGGCCTTAATTAATATGAGAAACGAGTATATTAATAGCTTCCCAAAAGGTTTTTCGAAGCCTTTCTCAAGAGTAACAACCCTAATTTGATTAAATGTCTAGAAATACTTCCCAACTTCATACCATTGCCTTTTCCTAAATTATAACATTAATGTCTAATTTCAGAGGAGAATAATGGAGAAAGAATTCCCAAGGAGTTAGCGGTTTGCAGGGTGTGCTCCACAGAAGTTGGGGAAGAGAATGCATTTAAGCTAATATGTGAATGCCCTTTGACTCTCATGCATGAACATTGTGAAATTGCAGAAAATTGTGGTTATTGCGGACAAGAGTTTGAAAAGACACTAGTGACTTGTCGTCCAGCAAATTCTTCTGCTCCACAAACAAATGTAGAAGAGGATAATCATTGTTGTTGTTGAAGTGTTATTATTAAATGCTATCTCATCTAAAAGTTTAAACTTGTAAAGAAAATATGATGCTGGCCCTAGCTATGAGTTACCTAAACTTTAAAATAGTTAACATGTTTAACTATTTATGGAAGAGTTAGAGTTTGTTTGTTTCAACATTTAAAACTTAAACTAATCTATTTGTCCTATTTACCTAAAGACATAGCTGAAAACAAATTAAGTAAAATGTAAGACGAAACAATTAACAAATTTTATTCAACGATACTTCTACCTAAAATTTTACTATTGAAAGCTCTGCAGCTCAACAGTTAAAATTTCATAACTAAACCAAATAAAACCTTAATCTATTTAACTTATTTAGAAGAAAACATAGTCATCAATCGTCAAGAATTTAAAAAAGAGAAGTTCAAAATAAAAGCCCCAAACTGAGACTTCCTGAAAAAGTCTTTTTGCGAAATTGAAGTTATTATATAAAAATCTAGTCTTGAAATTCTATTCTCTTAACAAAAGCCTATGTTATACACATACACACACACACACAAAAATTATCGGTGAAACTCTGATTGCTTAAGCTCCTACAAAAACTCTCCTACAAAAACAACAAACGGAGGGGCTTTTCCCCCTACAAAAAAACTCCGATGATCAAGTTAGTAAAAGTTCACTAGTTGTAAGTGTTTTGATTAAGCGAGTATGTGTTTGCTTCTTTTCCAAACCGTCCCCTATTTGCAGCATGTCCACATCTACCATGACGTACTCTCTACGCCTTCTACCACCCTCTTAAGGTGGCTTGGTAGATCTGTAAGGCCGGCTAGGCGTCATAGGACCATGGGAGCCCTAGGAACAAGCCTTTGGCAATCACCTCGACTAGCAACTATCTATTTGCACAAGTTCCAAGTGAAGAGAAAGAAGGTGGCTAGCGGTTTTTGTGATGTCGACATGACGTAGGCATTTGGAATTTTAAGACTCATTATAGGCGGGTCTCTTCAACTAGGGCGAAGCAGAGGCTCGGTCACGCCAGACGTGGCTTTGTAAGGCAACTTAAGGGGGTCTCAGAACGAGCCTACAAACCCCACCTTCCGCTATTCCTGTGCTGCGTGCGATTTTCATTTTGTGCGCGAGGTTCACCAAATTCAAATTCCCCTAGTCAATGTATAGTATATTATATATGACAATGTTATTAAACAAAAAGTAAATTTGCAAATACACAAGGTAGTATATTGAACACATGGCTATCTGTGGAACAAATAGTTATTTATGTGCAATGGAATACAGCAAATATTGTCTATTTGCGAGTGAATAAAAGCAGTATACTGACAGGCAGCAACAAGAACTGAAATCACAAGCCAGGGACTATTCAAATAATCGTGCTTCAATTTCGCCATCCATCGGTTCCTTCATTTCTTGTGATAGTTATTCACACTCCTGAAGATCCTTACGTAATAAAAATCATCACTTGACTCAATGACTGAATTAGTAATCTTGTTGAACAGCTTGGCAACTACTTCATTGTCGCATAGCCAATTCTATCAACCATATGCTAGAGACTTAGGATTATTTTATTCTCCTTTCCCTTGCACACCATCTTCATACTCTGTAAATGACGGAATTTTTTTAACCCTTATTTTGAAAACTTATGGCAAAATTACCCTACTTTTAAAAAGGTTTTCAAAAATACTCTCTTCAGTAAAAAACGTACCGAAACGATAGGTGACTTATCGTTGGGATGATGTCTAACATTATGTCAATAAGAATCTAAAGGAACAATAAGTGACTTACTGAAACAGTAGGTCACGTACCTAAACCTTCGTGGCTGACACGTTGTCGGTTTGAACGGTGGGTGCCTTGCGGTACTAGTGCCCACAGTAAGTCACCTACCAAAAGCCTGTTGGTCTAAATATGAAACGAATATATTCTTGAAATGACTTGAAAGCGTGACAGCTTTTACGGTAAACTACCCACCGTGATGATAGGTCACTCACCGGGACGGTAGGTGACATACTAAAACGATAGGTGGCCTACCGTTACGGTGCTTCACTTTCCAATCCAAAATGGCTTAAAACCTTATATAAACCCCCCATTCCTTCATTCTCGAATCATTTAAAACTCTCCAATTCTCTTCTATACATACTCCTATACAATTCTCAAATATTTAAAATCAGTCAAAAAATATGAATATTGTTAGTGTTCTTTTATATTACGGTGGGCAAAAAATCAATGGCCCTTATAGTGTCAATTATAAAACTACGAAGCCTGCACGTGAGGTCAAAGTAACACATGAAACATCGTATAACGAATTCGTTTATAGCGTCTATGAGAAGCTCAATTTGTGTTATGGCATCAACAGAGTTGAGTTATCTCACCATTTCCAATTAGCAATCGTAGAGTCACAATATCCATATTTTAGCGAGGCAACAATTAGCACCGATAAAGAATTGATGGACATGTTTCGGATGGCTTGTGATCATAATAACATGAATAATGCCCATGTTATTATTGAAGTAAATATAGATGACGTATACATCCTGCAACCAAGCAGTAATTTCTAGCTTTATGGCATTGTTCTTGACTTGAATGCTGAACCATTAAATTAAAATAATGCAGGGTTCGCCATCACGATGACGACTGTGGTAGAATTTGCCACACTAAATGTGTCATCACATGGCATGTTTGACATAGCAGGTTTATCTCATGGTGTAAGGCTAGACTTGAATATGGAAAGATTTTAGTCTAAACCAGACAAAGACGACGAGGATATGGCCTTGAACGAGAATGATGCCTGCTACAATGATGATGATGGCTTGGATAGGAATTCAAACGCTGGGAACATAAATGCTAAAAATGCGAGGTTGAGTGGTGGTATGGGGCCAAGTAGTGGTGTGGGATCGACTGACGGTGCGGTATCGATGTTCGGGGTATTTGAAACTGCAGAATTCCATATCGTTCGTCAAGAATATTATATAGATAGTATGGAGAAGTAGAAAATGCACTTATTTTGGGACAAAAATAAGAAGGAATTGGCAAAAGACATGGTTTTCTCGTCCAAGAAAGACGTAATTAGGGCCATTCAGATGTACTCGATAAAGGTACAACATGAATACAGAGTCATGAAGTCTGAACCAGATTTGTGGCTTGTTTGTTGCATAAATGCTTTCAACCCTAGAAATCCATATAGGTGGGAATTGGGGGCAATTCAGAAATCTATGCATCACCAGTTTAAAATAACAAAGTATTAGGGCATGCATAATTAGTTCAGTGATAAAAGAAGGGCCGATCATAAAAATCTTACTACTGTGCTGGTCGGATCTATGGTTATACAATTCATAAAACATAAGCCTGAATTCGAGATGGGTTTTGTAAGGGCACACATTAAGGACACATTTCATGTGGACATTTCAGACGGGAAGGTATGGCGTGGCTAAAATAAGGCCATCAAAATGGTATATAGCGATTTGGATGAGTCGTACCAGTTACTTCCATGGTTTTTTAGAGTTGTCAAGGCAACAAATCTGGGGACAGTTGTAACATACAAGTTCTTTCAAGGGTCAATGCAAGGAAACAAAATTTTCAATTATGTGTTTTGGGCATTTGCACCATTTATTGCAGCATGGAAGCATTGTCATCCACTGCTTTCTCTTGACGGTACCCATCTGTGTCGTCAATATAAAGGTCATCTTCTAACAGTATTGACGGCATATGTGAATGGGCAGATCTTACCGCTGGCTTTTGCAGTTGTTAATGTAGAGATAACTAATAGCTGGCCATGGTTACTTTAACAGGTTCGGATACATTTTCTTCAAGATATGGATGAGATTTGTATAGTATCTTTTGTATAGTATCTAATAGACATGCGGGAAGTTTTACTGCAGTGGATCATATTTCATTTGATAGGCAATTACGGGTGAAGCATCGAATATGTTTGAGGTACCTTAAAAGCAATGTGATGAAACAGTTCCACAACCAATATATAAAAGACTTATGCTAGAGAGCTAGCAAGGAAAATCAAGTCCACAAATATATGGAAGTAATGCAAAAAGTTTTGCAAATTGACCCAACACTAAGAGGAGCTGGTAAATGGGCATATGACTATCTTACCAACATAGATCGAGAGATGTGGACGCTGTGTGCTGATAGAGGCTATTAGTGGGGTATGATGATGACAAGTAGTGTGGAATGTTTTAATGGTGTTCTTATTGAAGCAAGGTATTTGCCCATCATGGCGTTAGTGTCGTACATTTTTATGAAGTGTGCTGAATACTTCTACAATCGATCGATACATGTGAGGCATTTGGCCAGACAAGATTTTTCATGCCGATTAAAATGAGAGAATTTTTGGACAAGGGGGAGGTAGAGTCACATCTTCATAATGTGTTTCAATTTCACTATGAAACCGATACAGCACAGGTAGGCCAATAACCTGAATCATACACTGACAAATGTCCTATACAGGTGGTTAGATTTTATGAGAAGACATGTACTTGTAGTAAGTGGATGGCTTTTTATTTGCCATGTTTGCATGCCCAAGCATTATCACACTATTTGAATGTAATATCCTCAACCTTGTTCCCGAATGAGTATAAGGTCAAAGCATACAAGGCTACATATTCCATCCCATTTCAGCCATTAGGACACGTTGATTATTGGCTTGAGGCACCTGCACGGTAGTTGCATCCTAACCTAAGACGGTTGCAGTAGAGAAAGAGATAACCTACCGGAGATAAACGCATCCCTAATGAGATGGATCGTTCGGACCAAGTTGCTCGACGAAGGTGTTGAAATTGCAGTCAACAAGGTCACAATGTCACCAGGTGCCCCCAAAATCAAACTAATGTCGCGCCATAATAGTTTTGATAAAGTTTGGATCTAATGTGACCTTGTTGTAATGTTTGATATAGATGTAATGTAATGTATTGAATAGGTGTAATGTTTAATGTATTGAATAACTGTAATGTTTAATGTATTGAATTGGTATGATGTTTAATGTATTCAATTGTTGTAATGTTGGTGCATTATCAGTTTCAAATTTTCTTGTGTGTTTTATGTTGAACTTTTTTGGCAACCTATTCATTATATATAAAAAAGTTTAGCTTCATCAATGCGTTAACTCATAAAATGAAATTTAATGCGGGATAAATTCTTCTAATATAATACAATCGAATGATAAAAGTAAAGAAGTAAAGATAAAAAAAAGATAACAGTAATAATAAAATACATAGAAATAAGGATAAAATACATAAAAGAATAAATAAATAAGCCGTCATGTCCCACATGCCAGGGAATGTCCCTTCTTTGCGTGGTGCGACTAGACTTGCTCTGGCTGCACATGTGAGTCAGTTGGGTGCTTCCCTGCTCATTGTGGTTGTAGTGTCTGGGGCTACTACATCTCTAATGTAGGCTGTTGATCCCCACACTGCTCCTCCTAGGTTGGTTAAGATAGTCTTCAACGCGAAGGGCACAGGTAGAATGCTCCACATCACCACGTCCCCCGACTATGCGAACCGAGTCCTTATTTTTGTCGAACCTGACATGTGTATCTGGGTCGGCTTATATACAAACGACGATGACATGGGTGGCCATACAAGAGCCAATGGGGTCGATGTAATTGGGGGAATGCCGTGGCCAACAAAAGTAAACTGCATGCAGTACGATCCAATGGCCGGGTGTGATGGCTAGGTCCATTGTGCCGGCAGAGGCAGCTACGACGGCTGGGTTAACTGTGACGGTGTGGACTATGAATAATATGGCGCCTACACCTACTAGTATGTCGGGATGGCATGCTACGGGGGTGTATGGCTTACTGGTGCAACGAGAGGCCTGTTGCAGGGGTGTGTGGGCCCACTAGTATGACTGAAGGCGTACTACGGGAGTGTATGGGCCTGCTGCGAATAATATGTCGAGGGCTATTATGGGGGTGTCTAGGTCCATTGGTAAGTAAGGGTTGCTGAGACCACTGCGTTGGAGACGTGGGCTGTGTGAATCTAGCTAGTAGGTTAAAATTTGAGGGCGTGACCAATATTTCAGGGTGGCGCATTGCTCTAACGCTCGCTGGATTTGGGTTAGCACATAATCCATCTCCAGCCAGAAATGCTCCGACACCAATGAACCCTGGGTGTAGTGTTGGTTCAAACGACGCAAATGGCGATATGCTTGCCCTGTCGTCGCAGCCTACACAACATATATAGTAAAAAGTTAGAATTCATATTATAAACCCTGACTCATACACGAAGCATCTATAACCAATTTGTTAAACTTACCAGGAAATGCTCGTCCTGTGCTATACCCAGATAGTCCCAACAATGCGGAATCCAAGACCCATTCCCAATCCGAACGATGGAATAACGTCGGTACCACTGCAATAATTAACTAACACTCTAATTCTTAAACCCTGAAATCCAACAAAATTTATGTTAATGCCACTAAGAAAAAATGTAAAACTTACACATAACTGAATCAATAATCTATTAATATATATGCTCAACTTCAAATTCTTGAATAATATTTTTGAGAAAAAGAAGAAATATTATGATATTTGTAAGTTATGAGAATTTTATTTAACGTATAATGTACATTAAACTTTTTGCAATCATTTGAAAAAACTTAATGTAAGCGAATAATTACGAGATTAACAAAAAACTGAAGTCTTTGAATACTGAAGTCTTTGAACGACAATTAGAGCACATGCATATGTAGTTTTTCTATGAAAGACTCCTTACTTGTTGCCAGCAAAAAAATTAAGAATGAATCTCGAAAGTTTTCTTGCAATCAGTACAATTAATTAACATTAGAAACTTGTTAAATTTTTTCAAAGCCGTTCTCCAGAGTGATTGCCCTCAATAGGTTCAGGGGTTAAATCACTACAAAATTTTTTTGAATTCGGGATGAAAAATTTCCGTCTCAAACTTAAAAAATTTTGTCTTAAGACGTATTCGAGACGAAAATTTTCCGTTTAAAAAACCATCGTCTCAAATATTGAGATGGAAAATTCCGTCTCAAATATGTATTAACTTATTAGAAAATTTGTCCAAAATTTTTGTCTTAAATCCATCTCAATTTGTGATAAAATTTTTCTTCTCAAATTTTCCATTTCAAAATCTGCTAGTTTCTAGTAGTGAATGACTACAGGTACTTTTTTCAACTCCATACCATTGCCTTCTTTTGAATCCTAACATGATGTCCAAGTTCAGAGAAGGGTGAAAGAATTCCAAAGGAGGAAGCAGTTTGCAGGGCGTGCTTCAAAGAATTTGGGGAACAGAATGCATTTAAGCTGATATGTGAATGCCCTTTTACTCTTATCCATGAACACTGTGAAATTGCAAACATTTGCGATAATTGCGGACAAGAGTTGAAAAAGACACCCGTGGCGTTACTTGCAGCAAATGCTTCCGCTCTAAAGACTAATGTCAAAGAGGTTAACAATTGCTGCTGTTGTTAAATTTTCATTATTAAATGGTATATAGTTTAAAAGTTTAAACTTGTAGAGAGGGTATGACGTTGGTCTTTTATCTATTGTATTAACAACTCTTCTAGTTTTTGGGAAGCTGTTTTTACTCATATTAGAACTTGTTTTTTTGTCTCTTTTTTTTTTGTTTGGGTTAAAAGATACTCCTCGGTAGTTTTGATAAGTCAATATCACCATAACAATAGCTGAAAATTCAAAATGTAAAATATAAGATCAAACAATCAACGGCTTTTATACAACATTAGTTTTACCCAAAGCTTTACTATTGAAAGCTCTACAACTCAACGATTGAAACTTCATAATTAAGCCAACATAGCCTTAATCTATTTAACTTGTTTAGAGGAGAAATTAATCATCAACCGTCAAGAACCCTAAAAGAAGAAAAAAAAAAAAAGCTAAAAATAAGAAACTCCGAACTGGAAACTTTTTGAAAAAGGCTTTGGTGAAATTGATAGTTACTATATAAAATCCAGAATCTTGGAACTTTATTCTCTTAGCAAAAGCCTATGACAATCGAGCTATATATAATCCATCGAAAAGGAAACCTGGAAACACAGGAGGTAGTATATTAAACACATGGCTATCTGGGAAACAGTTAGTTATTCACCAGCGAGTGAATACAGTAAATGTTGTCTGTGTGATTGCGCAACAGCAATACACTAGCAGCAAGCGGACTACTTAAATAATTCCGTATCAATTTCGCTGTCCATCGATTCCTACGTTTCTTGTTACGGTTATTCACAATCTTGAAGATCCCTGCATAATGAAAATCATCGCTTGGCACAATAACTGAGTCAGTAATCTTGTTGAACAGCTGAATGACCATTTCATTGTCGTCTAACCAATTCTGAAGAATTCCATGGCGATGGAGTAATTCTACATCATTTGAGGAGTCAATGAGGCTATCTAAAACTTTCACATAGTAAATTACGCAAATACAATGGCAACTCTTATAAAATTGTTCGTACGCAATTAGTTTCGCTAAGAAAGAATCTATCCGGTCTAATACTTTAGTCATAACAAACTATTGGGTTTACGATGAATATCAACTCGTAGTATAGCGACACACCTTACCACTCTCTTTTTAATAGAAATTGATTTTCACAATTCAACTAACCTATCATGCCAAAATTTTCACCGCCCATCGGAGTCTTCAATACAATTAGATATTTTACTTTTAGATATCTTAAATGTTAAAGGGAGTATCAAAAACATGTTGATTATTGGACACACTTGTGCGGAGGAATCGCACAAGAGTCTAAATTGGAGGCTGTTGAAAAACATTAAGGCCCCGTTTGAATTGACTTTTTTTAAAAGTGTTTTTTTTAACAGCTTTTGAAAAATAATTTTTTTTTTAAAGTTGAAAATTCTGACTTCTCAAGATAGCTATAATTGAGTTTTTTTTTTCAGAGTTTCAGCTTTTTTAGAAATCAAATCAAGTAATTATTTTAAATTTAATGTAATTTTTTTTAAAAAAAATATTTTTTCCTGAAAAAAAAAAAAGTCAATCCAAACAGGCCTTAGAGGCCATAGCACTAGTGGGGATTTGATCAAACAACGATAACTCTGTACGAAACTTCCAAGGATAGTCGGTGAACAACAACCATGAACGCGTGGACTAGGAAAATATGAAAATTGCATATCGGATTGCAACCACCATCAGTGAAATTTCTCCACATCGACATATTTTAATCCTTTCATGATCCCACATTGCATTTACTAAAAATCGTAAATTAGGGATGTTCATAAAATCGTAAGAATTGCAATTTGACCATATTAAGCTGACTGTGAACTGATAAATTTCAAGGTGATCCCATTAGTTATGAATTTATAGTCACGTCCAACTCAAGAATTAGAAGTAAGAAACCGGGAGTTCTAAGCAAAATTAATATAAGAAAGGCTTATGACCGTGTCAATTGGAGATTTCTAAAATATTTGCTTAGAAGAATGGGATTTGGACTAAAGTGAATAAAGGTGTGTATATGACAACGTCCTTCCCCTTACTCCATAGGGCTTTGTAAATGGCTTGCCCACAGGTTTTTTCCACAATTTCAGGGCCTTCGACAAGGGGACCCACTATCCCCATCCAAATAGCTCAGCTACATCTAGTTACTACCTAATTTGGGTCCTCTGCGCCCAAGAAAATAAAAAAAGAAGAAAGAAAAAGAAAGAAAATGCTACCCATTTCCTTGTACTAAATGAAATTACAGTTTTATTATTTAAGTGCTTATAAGTACCAAATAAGCAAAGTCAAACACCCTCTGAGTTGAGGAAAGGCAACAAAGTCAACTATTACCACGTATATTATACTTGACAGACAAGCACACACCCACTTATAATGCGAAACCAAAATTGAGCTTGTTTGGGCTCCAACAAATCTAGTGATAGTGAAAGGGAAGGTCTTGCCACGGCCATTGCAGCTGCCGCCACAAACGGATCCACAGATTCCTCTTGAGTTTTGGGTGCCGGCCAGCATGGTCTACTCCAGGTACTTCCAGGTCTAAACATTATCTCAGGCTTGTTTACAATTCTCATTGTAATTAGATTTGGGTTTAATTAGAGTAATTACACAATTAGACGTGTTTATTTAGCCAATTAATTATTGGTCATATGTGAAATAGGTATAATTGACCTTCTCAATTACACTATCCAATTTTCATTAGAGAAGCGTGAACAAAGTGTAATTACTGTCTAGCAACTTTTTGTACTCTTTTTCTATTCCTTTTATATTCGGCATGCTTACTACAAAATAAATATAAATGAATAAATTTAGCTAAAATTAAAAAAATAAAAATATATAAATATGAAATAATAAAAATATAAATAATACTTTATAAAAATATAAAAATTATTCATTTTTAATAGTGTTGTTGATTATAATTAAATATTATATTTTGATAATAATTTTTAAATTTAAATATTACTAGTAGATAATTTTTAGTTTCATAAATTTATATTTATAACTCATATATTTTTAATAAGTTATATTTATTTTATAATAAAATGATATTTTTATTTTAAATTATTTCAACAAAAAGTAATTTAAAATATTTGTTAGAATTACCATAAATTTTAAAAATGAATTTTTTTTCAAAATTAGATTATTTATGTCTGTGATTAACTTCTATGCTACTAAAGAAGTCATACCAAATTAAGGTGTAATTACACTATAATAACCAAAGAGGTTGATTTAAATTACTATTTAATTATTAGATAGAGTAAATTGATGTGCCACCATTTATTTGTAGGAAATTTTATTCTTGTCTTTCAACTTTATATGACATGTTTCTTTCTAGCTCAGTCCGCCTTTTCAAATAGCACACAAAATGATGTCTAAATATCTTCAATTTATCAATTAAATATCAAATTGCTGCTTCCTTTAAAGCTAAAACATAAAAATTGTTGACGTATATGTGTGTGTGTAAACTCCATGTCCATTCAGCTTGAAGATCTATCTTGAATAGTCTTTTGAATGGGACCACACCATCCTGTAATGGCGTCTTTTTAAGAGTAACCACCCTGTACCCGTGCAATTTACGGTAGAAATAGATAGTCTCAATATTTTTATTAAATTGTTAATAATCAATTTTTATTGTCTATGTGAGGATACAAATAAATGTAATTTATAAAATTTAATCCTTGCTGAGTTGTTGATACTAATTATTTTTTAATCAGAAGACTGTAATTTAGTAACATATTTAAATTAGAAAAATAAGATAAAAAGGGATGTGATATGAAGAAATTAAAAGAGAAATAATATATTTATTAAAATGTAAGTCATTCTTAAAGAAAAAATTGATAGAATTAAAAAATGTGGCATTATTTAATGAAACATAAACTTTACTTTATACTATAAATAATTGATTGTGTCATCTCTACTATAATAAAAAAAATTACTTTATGTCAATATTACTATTCATTTGATGAATTATAATGACAATGTTGTAATAACTTTCGAAAAGAGGCATAATTATCAATGGCAATTTATATAGTACTTGAAAGGGCAAGTAGCAATTTCATGTTTATCATGGCGAAAGTATAATTTTATATTTACTCTCTTTCTCCCTCTCTCTCTCTCTCTCTTTTTAATCTTTTTTCTTCCTTAGCAAAATAATTTGCTTTTTTTTTTCTATTTTTCTGTTAGTTACATTTTCCAACTTCCATCTAGGGTGGAAATTGGTTAATATGAAAACAAAAAATCATTTCAAATTACATCAAGTAATTACGAAAATAAAAAATAAAAAAATCAACTTTTCCGTTAGGCTCATGTGCAATATTTACACCTGATATTCCAATCTAATCGGATTAGGTAAAATCCAAAAGAAAGTTTAGATATTACCACCCCATATTTATCCAACTCCTTATTCCACAATTTTTTCTAATCCTCTAATCAATGTCATCCGAGATTTGTCAAAACAGCAATGATGCAAAATTAACAACTTAATTTTTGGGTTTCAATTTTTACAAAGAGAAAAATATAAGCATAAGCTCCATTTCTTTGATTCCGTGAAAGATTATTGGACTTTTTTGGTAAATATTTATTATATATTACAAATTTTCTATTACAATAATATTAATTGGATAATATAATCATACCTTGTACGACATTACCCTACTAGTACACCAAAGCACACGGTCCCAAATGCTCGTCTGGAGTATCTTTCAGTTGCCATAAATTTTTTAAGACTTTTCCTCCAATTCTCTATTTTTAGGAGTGAATGTAGTTTGGTTTGGTTTAGCTTTGGATCTATTTCTAACCTAAAATCAAATCAATAAGTTTTTATTGGAAATTAACCAATTGGTTTCTAATCATATAAAATAACCAAATCAAATCAACATCTCCAAAGTTGGTTTCATTTCAATTCTTATTAAAAAAAATTATATTTAAGTTTCATGCAAAATTTTAGAAAATAAAAAATAAAAATTTGTCCAATATTTTCAAAGGAAAACATTAGCTAACAGATCAACTTCGATTTAGCATTTATACTAGTTAGCAACCCATGTGTTGCACGGGAGCCGAATATCATAAAATGTAAAGTAATATAATCTTAATGAACTTTATACAATTAGAAGACTAATAGATGGGGGAAATTATACATAGTTAGTAAAACGAAAATAATATAAATTATAAGTTAGAGAACATTTCATATTTTCTAAGTATATTTAATTTGAAAAAGTAAAAAATTATGAAAGTCGATTAGTACAATAATAGACAAAACTGACATAGTAAAATTAGTCTTATTTGAACACGTGAAGAAAACAAACACATAAAAGTAACTATTCCACCTATAGTAGCACAACGTATTGTACTATATGGTTGTAAAAGAGAAAAAAAAAAGTAAATTAACGAAATTACCATGCACGGAATAGTGGCGCAAGATAAATTCCAAATATGCGGGTTGTAACTATGGTACAATTAAATGTACGCTTATTAAAAATAAAAACGTAGGTGCCACAATATTTATATGTAAATATAAATTAATTGCGTAAATAAAATGGCCAAAGAGTTTTCAATACGGGTGGAAATATTAGTTGCAAATATGACACATGTTAGATGAGGCATAATGGAAAATAAGTATGTTTACGAAATTAGAATGAGACAAATTTCAACTACACATGTGATTCACGTGCTAAATATAATAAGACACGTGAAATCATGATAAATATGTTAAATATAATTTTATAATATTTTTAAAAGCCACACGTGATAAAGATGCTAAATATAAAAACACACATGGATTAATATAAGTATACACATGTTTTTAATTAATGGTAGAACTCAACCCATCCAAGCAAACAATTGTCATGAGTTGATAGAAAGTGTTGAGGGGGAGGGACCCACTATGGTTGGTGAAATAGGTTTATGAAAGTAGAGATTATATAGAGAACTAAAATAATGATTAGATAAACCATTCAAAATAGTGAATAAATTTTGAATATACAAAATAATACTAAATAAGTGATAGACAAAACTTTGGCATAAATAAGAAAATTGATATGTAAAAGAATAAAGATAAATTGTCAATAACAAGAAAGATACATGACACATAATATACACAACATTCATAATTAATCATATACAATGTAAATTTATGAAGTTACTTATAAGAATAAAATAGAATATGTTCATTTGTGCTCATTTAGCCATGACCATTGATAACTATTTTAGATGAACAGATGTATGTAAGAAAATGTGGTAGCATAAGGTTTAAGCTAAAGAAGAAAGAAAGAAAGAAAACACATGGTAGCATGAGAAGGAGGAGAATTAATAGGTGGGAAAACATAAGCCATATTGGCTTTTGAAATAGAGTTATGAAGATATAAATATAAAATGTGAAACTAATAATAAGTTTTTGATGATTATTTTTTATAATTATAAATTAAACTTACAATAAATACTTTTGATAAGTTCTTAACAAGGAATACTACTTTCCACATGAATATCACAAATGAAACAAGTATCTTATTTTAAACTCTTATTCCGAATACAATACTATTATCAATTATCATGCGATATGACCTTGTACAAGTATTAAGGTGTAGCTACTGTAAGCGCAATATAAGGATCGTATACATGAATTTATATTAAAGCATTCAAAGACATAATTGATAACGGAAGCACGTGTCTGTTTGAACTGTTATTGTTAATGAATTATTCAATGACAAAATGTTGAAGAAAACTGTTAACTAGTTTAGGCTAGGATCTTCCTCTGCTTGTTGTACTCAAGATTAACAAATGTTTATCTGGAACAAACAGTTAGGGTTAAGAGTAGAAGAGGATAAATTTTGATAGGCCCACCTATAAAAGGCTTTATCAGAATATATGGCCTTACATACAATAGAACTATATGTATTTATGAGTTGAGTTTAAACCAATATGATTACAAAGCCAACTTGTGAACTAGATATTCAGCCTATTTTGTGAAACAAAAAATAATTAACGTAGCCCACTTTAAAGAGAAATTTTCAAACAGTCTCCCACTTGGACAACATTAGTTGTTTTATTTATTTTTTAAAATAATATTTTGAAAAAAGTAAAATATCTATTAGGATGAATAGGAAAACAAAATGTGGCCATAATTTTAAAATATTCATATTCACAAGGTCATACCTCGAGCGCATATCCAGACCAACAAGATTGTTAAACATCGAATCACGACAATCATAGTGTTCTACATTGATACAAGACTTTCGATGGTCACAAATGTCATCCAACCCTATCTTCATGGACCAAACATATGGCAGCATAGTAAAAATTAGTACCAGTATGTGATAAAAAAATGTGATATTTCTTTGTCAGTCCTCCACATGATTTCTCCAAGATTGGCGTTCAAAAGGTTAGAGAAATCTATCGTTCTTATCCTCACAAAATAACGTTCAACATGCTAGAGGAAAGAACATATCCTCACAAAATGACATTTAATAGGCCAAAGGAAATATTATTCTTAACATCACAAAATGGTGATCTAACATGTCAGAGGTAAAAATTATCTCCACCTACATGATGTCCTGATAGAGATATTAAACCATTAGATGATCTTATCGCAAGATCTTTAACAACAAATGAATTGAAGCCATTTTAAGATATCAATTTCGTTGTGAAACACAAAACAACATACTATTGTACGAATGTACTAATGTACAAAATAAAACATAAAATAATAAGAACATTCAGCAGTACCTGATGATATAAAACTCTCATTAGACAATAGTCAAAAGATTGTAAAATACTCATATTCCTAACATGTTTCACAAAAATCATAAGTTAAAGACCCTTGGACAAGGAGTCAACTAACACGTCATCAATAGCAATTTGTTTCATATGAATGCCACCACTTTTGACAAAATATCTGACTACCAAGAACTTGATATTTATATGCTTGCAAGCTTCAATATTCTTATTATTCTTTGAGAATAAAACAATAGCTCTATTAACATAATAGATCTAGTAACATAATTCATAATTCTCAAAACCAGATATCGTATTCTTAAACCACATAGCATGAGATAAGGCTTCATAACAAGCCAAAAATTCACGTAGATGAAGAGGCGATAAGTTTTATTTAGCACTCTTCCAAGATTAGGGCCTTCCGGCTAATATAAATATATGCCCAAAAATAGATTTTCAGTCATCTGAATATTCGACATAATCAGAGTTAGAATATGCAACCAACTCTAAATAATCTTCCAGTGAACAACCATATAGTTTTTGGTCTTTTGTAGGTATTTCATTACCTAATTAGCAACAACCCAATAAGGATTTATTTAGTATTGATCAACAACTCTTACCGCTAAAGTGATATCGCGCCTAATCCATATTTGAGCAAACATCAAGCTTCCAAGCACTAGTATAAGGCACATCTTTCATAGAATTCCTCTCTATATCATTTTGAAGATATTGCTTCAATTTGAGTTGATTACCTTTTACAACAAAGGCACACAAGACTTACAATTCCTCATACCAAAATGTTTTGAAAACTCAATCAATATAAGTGTTTCATAAAAGATTAAAAATTTTAGGAGACTTTTTTCAACAAAAAACTTAGTACCAAGAACAAAAAAAAGCCTTCTCAATATCTTTCATATAAGAAGCCTTAAGTAAATATTGTTTAGTCTCATGGAGCATACCCAAGTCATATGTAACTAGCAGAATATCATCAACATACAATATTAGGAAGATAAATTTACTCCCACTGATCTTGAGGTATATACATGGATTAACTCTATTTTTCGTAAAATAATAAAAAGTTACCGTTTCATCAAACTTCAAATATTCATTGCCTTAAGGCCTGATTCAAAACCAAAAATAGATTTTCAAAGTTTACAATCCATATTTTCCTTACCAGTAACAATAAACCCTTAAGCTATTTCATGTAGATTGATAAGTTCTAAATAAGTATTTAATTTATATGTTAGATGCACTTGATTTTGGAATAAAATGCTTCTTAATCGATGTTTTTAATGTAATTTTGCATAAATGTGCTTAGGAAAAGGAGCTGGACGCATTATATATGGATATAGAAGCTTTTTGGACGTGTTTGTAGCGGTCAAAATTGACATCGTCACGTGGAAAAATGCCATACAATTGCTACGCGGTTTGACTGGGTTGACCAAGATGGAAGATATTTTTATGAGCTTTTGGAAGGATTTAGATTAAATATTAGCAGACTTTTTATTTTGTTGGAACTTATTTCAGGCTTTTACCTTTTTATTCTTTTTGGGCCAGGTTTCCTTGTCCAATAAGGAAAATAGGTTAGGGTTTTTATTATATACATATCTCTTATTTGCACTTGAGAGGTAGACAGTTTTTAACAAACAACAATAAATTTTCTCTTTATTCTTTGGGCGAAATTCATGGACAAGCTGTTCTAATTTTCTTTTCTAGCCGAGAACTAATTAAGATTACAGTTCATCAAATTCGTGAGATCTAAGTGTTTTTATTCCTTTTATTCTATTTCGGTATTTGCGTATTTACTGTTTCAATAATTAATATTGATCTGTGATTATTTAATTTTGCGCGCAATTATTTAATTGCATGACAATAGGTAGCTAATTAGATTAATCAAATTAATCTAAATATAGTGGTAATCAGGTTTCCTGAATAATTACGTAATCTAAATGAGCAATAACCGCGAAAGTATTGACTTTTAGAATTAAGTCTTTCTAGATTTTTATTGTTGCCGTTAGATAGATCCTGCGGGCATCTCCGGGGATTAGAACGTCTAATAGGTAAGGGGATTACGGGAAAAATCGTAGGGATTTAAACCATTATCAACTTTGTAAGGAAATATAAGGTTATTAGGTCGAGCCAATAACTATAACTGATTTATCGAAATAGCTGAAAGTATTTTTGCATCTATGATCGAATTTGTTGGCCGAAATTGCGATTGTTCCTCAGGCTAGATTTTATTCTCACTGATTTTCTGATTTTCTAGATTAGCATTAATTTAGAATTGCATATTTTAGTCAATTTAATTTATATTTACGTTTTTTTATTTTCTGGTCAGATTGCGTGCCCACGCAGCGCGACCAGTACTCTGAAAAGCGTTAGTTATTTTACTGTTTAGCATTTAATTTTCCCCTTTTGATTGCAACTTAGTTGAGTAATCTACTTGGTATAATTAGTATAAAATATTCCCCCAATCCCTGTGGATTCGACCCTGTTCTCATAAGGTACTCTATTTAAATTTACGAGGTAAGAATTGGAATATTATTTTTGGTGGTTTCGATGCCCATCAAATTTTGGCGCCGTTGCTGGGGATTGGTGCTGATATTTTTATTTTTTTTATGACCAGGTCAGATCATACAGGTAAGTTGCAATTTGATCCTGAAATCGAAAAGGTCGCAAGGAGCTTGAAAAAAGAAGCAAAGTTGCGAAAACAACTCCAAAAGCAAGCCAAAGCTTTACAAGTGCAAAGTTAACCATCGAGTGAATCCAAAAACGAGAAGATGGCTGAAAACAACTAGACCTTGCGTGAATTGGTGGTTGCCCCCTTGAATCAATAGCCCCTATGCATCACTTATCCCGCATTGAACGCATATTTTGAACTAAAATCGGGTCTAGTGCACCTTCTACTCACCTTCCGTGGATTAGAGAACGAGGATCCACATAAGCATTTGAAGGAGTTTGATGTAGTTTGTTCCACCATGAAACCCCAAGGAGTGATAGAAGATCAAATTAAATTAAGGGTGTTCCCGTTTTCATTGGCAGATACAGCAAAAGAATGGTTATTCTACCTTCCATCCGGATCCATCACAACATGGGATGCAATGGCAAGATCTTTTCTTGACAAATTCTTCCCTGCTTCAAGGGTAGCTAGTATTAGAAAGGAAATTTGTGCCATTAAACAGAAGGATTCGGAGCTACTGTATGACTATTGGGAGAGATTTAAGAGACTTTGTGCGAGTTGCCCTCAACATGGAATTTCGGAGCAATCTCTCATTCAATATTTTTATGAAGGGCTGCTCCTAATAGAGAGAAAAATGATGGATGCCGCAAGCAGAGGTGCTATAGTTGATAAAACACCACAACAAGCTAGAGATTTGATTTCTATTGTTGCTGCAAATTCGCAACAATTCGAAGCGAGACAAGAACCTTCACGAAGAGTTAACGAGGTAAGTGTTTCTTTAATTGATTCGAAATTGACTCAATTAACTGCTCTTGTTCAAAGCTTGGTTGCAGGTGGTAATGTTCCGGTTCAAAAGGCTTGCGGAATTTGCGCTAAGGTGGGACACTTGACCGACATGTGCCCCACGCTCCAAGAAGAGGATCCTCAACAAGCCAATGCCGTTGGAGGATTTCCAGGTCCACCACAAGGAAGATACGATCCTTTTTCAACCACTTATAACCCTGGTTGGAGGGACCATCCGAATTTGAGCTATGGAGCGAGGTCACAAAATTATAATCCACCTAATACGCAACACTTCCAACCACGACTAGCCCCACCACAGCAGCCTTCACCTCCAAATTCATGTACTTCTCTTGAAGATATTGTAAAAGCTCTTGCTCTTAATGCTCAAGAATTTCAACAGGATACAAAGGCAAGTATTAAGAACTTAGAAAACCAAGTTAGCCAATTAGCCACCTCCGTTAGTCGATTGGAGCCCCAGGGTAAGCTACCGTCTTAAACGGTGGTCAATCCAAAGCAAAATGCAAGTGCCATGACCTTACAAAGTGGAAAAGAGCTGCAGGACAGCCACTGTCAGGCTAGGCGTGGGCACCCAAAATTGACAGCACTTGAAACAGAGAAAGAAATCAAAAAAATTGGCGCAGAATGCGCTGAAAAAGTGTTAGATAGAGATAAAATAGAGCCTAAAAATGGTGCAGAGCTGGTTGTTAAGCCTCCTTTTCCTGAGAGATTCACAAAGTCCAAAAAAAAGAAGGAAGAGAAGGAGATTTTTCAGCTTTTTCGCAAAGTTCAGGTCAATATTCCCTTACTTGATGCAATTAGACAAGTGCCTTGAATTGCAAAGTTTTTGAAGGAACTATGCACTAATAAGAAGAAGCTTGTGGGTAATGAAAAGATAAGTGTGGGGGAGAACGTCTCCCCCGTACTTAAGAAGAGATTGCCACCAAAATGCAAAGACCAAGGTATGTTTGCTATCTCTTGTCAAATAGGCTCTCTAGGCATTAAGAAAGCTATGTGTGATTTAGGAGCATCTATTAATGTCATGCCTAAGTCTATTTACTCCACTTTGAATGAGGGACCTTTAAAGTAAGACCATTGAAAGAAACGGGCGTTGTAATTTAACTAGCTGATAGATCTTTGGTTTATCCCGAAGGTGTTTTAGAAGATGTTTTTGTGCAAGTGGGTAAATTAGTCTTTCCTGCTGATTTTTATGTACTTGATATGGAGGAAGATTCATCTTCCAAATCTTGTGAAGTCTTGCTAGGTAGACCTTTTCTTACCACTGCTTGAGCTAAAATTGATGTTCATGATAGAACTCTAACTTTGGAATTTGATGGTGATGTAATAAAATTTAATGTTTATGATGCCATGAAATATCCTAGTGATGTCTCTTGTGTTTTTGGATTGGAGGCTTACGATCCACTATTTGAGAATTTGCATGAATTATGGGATCAAGAGTTTCTTCAATTGTTTGAAGATGACAAGTTAAATGTGATTATTTGCAAAAGTTTTATTCTTGAAAGGTTGCAGGAAATTGAGACAAATTATGTCATAAAGGGTGATTTTCTTGAAATACTCTATGCTTTGGAAGAACAAAAACCATGGAGGCGGTTCATCCTCTCTTGCACTTCCTATATCTCATACAAAGCTTCTTCCTTCTATTTTGCAGGCCCCGTAATTGGAATTGAAGAAATTACCTGTATCATCTCAAGTATGCGCACTTGAGAGAAAAGGAAACGCTTCCAGTTATTATCTCTAGTAAGCTTAGCGAAATAGAAGAAGAAAGGTTGATTGGAGTCTTAAAGGAATTTAAGGAAGCCATCGGGTGGACCATTGTTGATATTAAAGGTTTGAGCCCATCCACATGTATGTATAGAATCTTGCTGGATGATGAAACCAAAACATGTAAGGAGGCTCAACGTCGTCTCAACCCGCCGATGATGGAGGTAGTAAAGAAAGAGATTTTGAAACTTCTTGATGCAGGTATGATCTATCCAATTTCTGACAGCAAATGGGCGAGTCCTTTGCAAGTTGTTCCAAAGAAAACAGGTATTACAGTTACTGAAAATGACGAAGGTGAGTTGGTACCCACTCGAGTTCGAAATGGATGGAGAGTATGTATAGATTATAGGAAATTGAATGCTGCAACCAGAAAAGATCATTTTCCTCTCCCCTTTATTGATCAAATGCTTGAAAGGTTAGCAGGAAAAAACTCATTATTGTTGTCTTGATGGATATTCAGGTTTTCACCAAATTCCACTTGCGTCGGAAGATCAAGAAAAGATGACTTTTACCTGTTTTGGTACATTCGCTTATAGAAGAATGCCATTCGGATTATGCAATGCACCCACCACCTTTCAAAGGTGTATGGTAAGTATTTTTTCTGAATATGTGGAGAATATGATTAAGGTCTTCATGGATGATTTCACGGTGTATGGTGAGTCTTTTGATGAATGTCTGAATAATCTAGCTTTGATATTAAAAAGGTGTCTTGAATCAAATCTAGTTTTGAATTATGAAAATTGCCATTTGATGGTAGACCAAGGTCTGACTTTAGGCCACATAGTTTCTTCGAAAGGGTTAGAGGTGGATAAAGCGAAAATAGATGTTATAAAAACCTTGCCTTACCCCGCAAATGTGCGGGAAGTTCGTGCTTTTCTTGGACATGTAGGTTTTTATAGGCATTTCATCAAAGATTTTGCGAAAGTATCTCAACAGCTATGTAAGCTTCTTTAAAAAGATGTTGTGTTCGAATTCAACGAGGAATGCAAGAAAGCTTTTGACAAGTTGAAAGATAAGTTGATTTCAACCAATCTGTAGTTGATAGTCAAGGCCGTGTAATTAATACTTGGGCTGATATCATTAACCGTGCTGGTCCAAAGAGAAGTGCAAGTAAAATTCTTGAATGTGGATTATATTGGCCGAACCTATTTCATGATTCCTATGAGTTTTGTAAAAGATGTGCTAACTGTCAAAGGACTGGTAGTTTAGGACATAGGGATCAAATGCCTTTGAATTCCATTCTTGTGTGTGAAATTTTTGATGTGTAGGGACTGGATTTCATGGGACCGTTTCCTTTGTCTTTTGGGTATGTATATCATTCTTGCTGTTGATTATGTATCTAAATGGATAGAGGCCAGCCCTACAAGTACTGACGATGCTAAAGTAGTTGTGGATTTTGTGAAGTCTTGTATTTTTAATAGGTGTGGAGTTCCACGAGCCATACTCAGTGACAGGGGGACGCATTTTTGCAATAAAGTCTTTGGAGCCCTTTTGAAGAAATATGGTGTAACACGTCGGACTTCCACAGCTTACCATCCGCAAACGAATGGACAAACTGAAGTGTCGAATCGAGAAATAAAATCAATTCTTGAAAAGACAATGAATTTAAATAGGAAGGCTTGGAGTTTGCGGCTAGACGATGCTCTTTGGGCCTACTGCACGGCTTACAAAACACTGATAGGCATGTCACCATATCGGTTGGTGTTTGGAAAGCCGTTCCATCTTCCAGTGGAATTAGAGCACAAAGGCGTATTGGGTGATCAAACAATGCAACATGGAATTGGAAAAGGTGGGAGAACAGCGAAAATTGCAAATCCAAGAGCTCGAGGAATTCCGGAACGATGCGTATGAAAGCTCAAGGATTTACAAGGAGAAGATGAAAGCTTATCATGATCAGAGAATATCAAGAAAGCAATTTTTCATGGGCCAAAAAGTGTTACTTTACCAATCTCGCCTTAAATTGTTTCCAGGTAAGCTTCGTTCTCGTTGGATAGGTCATTTTATTGTAACTAAAGTCTTTGCGTATGGTGCAGTGGAAATCCAGAGTTTGGAAACAAAAAAAGTGTTAAAGGTGAATGGTCATCGTTTGAAGCTTTTCTATGATGAATTTAATGTACAAACAGTGGAAGAATTGATGTTGGAAGCATCCCTAGAATACGAGTAGTCGTTCCGGAATGTCGAGCCGACGACGTTAAATAAAAGCGCTGGTGGGAGGCAATCCACAGAGTTCAGAATTTAATTTTGTGTTTGTTTTTAATTTTTGCAAATTTTTATCATTTTTCTTCAATTTTTAGGATTTTTTTAATAGTTTTTGTATTATTTTATTTTATTTTATTTATTATTATTATTTTCCTATTCATCTTCTTTATGGAAAACCCTGATTATGGACTAATGGTGATACTTTGAAGTTTGGATTGCTGCAGGAACAGAGTAGCTTGAAGACATAGGAAAAAGGAGCTAATTTGGAAATAAAAATGGTGCAATGGGGCTTAATTTATGAGCTAAAAGAAAAACTGTGTGTCAATTCCTAAATAGATAACGATTAATACCCAATTTTCCTTTATTCCCAATTCCCCAAACCTTATCAGACCTAATTTCAAAATCCCAATCCCAATTATTTTCACCCTCATCGGCTCCTTTAGCAACCACCATCCTACAGCTTCCATCACCATTATCATCATCCTCGTAGCATCATCGCTGCACACAATCGCGGCTCAATTACCATTCACCATCATCTTCATCACGCCAGTAACCACCATACACCGACAGCATCAACTAATCACCATCATCATCACCATCAAAACCAACCTGCGCGATCACCATACTAGCACCTTCACCGACCGGCGACAGCACCGTCATCATCATCAACTTCACCACTGCAACACTGCCGAGCACCTCTTTGCGCCGCTACAGCCATCACACATCATCATCACGGCAGCATCACCATTTAACACCCAGCGGTCATCATCATCATTCTCTCCGACCATCATTCAACAGCTACCTGCGTCACAGCAGCATCGGTCATCATCGTCATCGTCTTCGGGCATCAAACACCATCTTCTTCACCAAATAGCAACTCCGACATCATCACACATCATCATCTTCTTCTCGACGTCATCACAACCCCACTGCAGCACCCTCTGTCTCTCTCTCTCGGCAGCATCATCAGCATCATTACCAACACAACCAGCACCATAATAAAAAGTCTTCATCTTCTCCTATCGCTGCCAAGCCTCTCTTGTACCAAGTTAAAAGCAGTCCTCTTGACTGTAGCATTTCGTGATATTTTTGTTGGGTAAATTGGGTATTGTGGTTCATCAAATTTTGAAAAAAAAAAAAAAGAAGGCAGAAGTTGTTGAAATTTTTTTAGGAGGATTTAGTGCTTAGCTGCGTTTCATTGTTTGCACCTGTTTTGATTTCATTCAGTTCTTCTTGTCTGTATCACCATCAGTGTCTTTTGAAGCCAGTTATGAACAAGAACAATCAACTCAGGAACCACCCCGTCGTCGTAGCCAACACATTTTGTCGCAGGTGCAGTCACCTCCAACCGGTCATGTGCGCACTTTTTGGGGGCAGAAATCCACCCAATACTGTCCAGATTATTCCGGATTTCCCGTCCCGTGATTCTACACCATCAGCTGCTTCATCGGCATCTTCAACAGACAATGATGACACGGCTGCAGCTACAACGCCGGAACAAGCCACGACAGCCCCACTGGTTGCACCCTTCCATCTTCGGGCAGCCAATTCCGAATAACGGCTGGTCGAATTTTGCAAGGTACGGACACAACTCTTCCACCTAATGCTCCATTATTCATCAACCCGGAACATCAGGTCAGGTATAATGAAATGCGTTCTCGAGACCTATATGCTTGTAAGATTATAGATTTAGCTGCACTAGAATTGCTTGGTTTACAATATGAAGTGCTAGCATTTCTTGATAATGTTGGTATGAGGAAGTATGCATCTATCCATGAGGTTATTTTTTATGAACTTACACGTGAATTTTATGCTACCTTTAAGTTTGACACGTCGGGCACTTTGACTGTTAACACACCGAATCGTGTTCACTTTTGTTTGATGAGTA
Source organism: Cordia subcordata (assembly GCA_028554755.1). Taxonomy (NCBI): domain Eukaryota; kingdom Viridiplantae; phylum Streptophyta; class Magnoliopsida; order Boraginales; family Cordiaceae; genus Cordia; species Cordia subcordata. The sequence goes on along the minus strand of JAPTOF010000010.1, from coordinate 7,404,993 downwards.
ATGATTTTTCTCTATCTATGACTGAGTTTAACCTTATGCTTGAATTCATTACTGGAAGATTTTTGGCTACTGACGAGTATTTGCACAGTTATTGCACTTTTTCCCTTGAGTTTGATGCTGCATTGGCTTATAAGGAATTAGCTCCTAGAGATCCCCTCCCCTATAAACCTAGCACCACACGCGATCAGTTTTTTGAAAATCCTGCACTACTTTATATCCATCGTTTTTTGGCATATTCCTTTTCAGGAAGAGCCAATGACCCTGCAATTCTGATAAAAATGAAACTCTTTTTTCTTTGGTGCATGGTTCATAAGAAAAGAGTTAACTTTGGTTATTGGCTTCTTCAGCATTTGCAAATTGTTCTTCATTCTAGTAGAAGGCCACTCATTTTGGGATCTTTTGTTACTCATATTGCAAATACGCAGACTCGCTTTAGGTCACGCTCTACTACTCTCACTAAAGCCTTCGACATTGCATATCTTGATCTACCATATTTGCAAGCTATGAATCTCGTCCGAAAGGACGGAGATAGGTTTATTTTCATTGTGCAGGGAACTCGTCAGGGCGATGAACCTACGGGAGAGACTCATGAAGCCTCAGCTTCTCATTTGGCAGGCCCGTCCACTTCCGCGGCCCAGACTGCAGACGATGCTCGACTTGCTCATATTGAAGCATCCATCGCTGATCATTCCACTAGGCTGGCTAAATTGGAGGAGTTCATTTATGCGTGGGCACGACATTCGAGGTACCATGGTCCCGATTTCGATGCTTGACGTCCACGCAACTCCCTCACTTGTGTTTTCAGGGAAGTCCTCCGATTTTTTTCTTCTCCTTATTTTTTTGTTTTTGTCCTTATTTCTTCTTTGTCTGCTTTCTTTTATTTCCACATTGAGGACAATGTGTATGATAAGTGTGGGGGAGGACTACTTCGTGTTTGTGTTTTTTGTCTTTTATTTTGAGTCTTGCTTATGCTTAGAAGTGTTTTTGATGTGGTAATTCGAGTCTTTATAAGTAATTTTGTTTTACTTAGTATTGTTTGAGTGTTCCTATGCCTTGTCTTCATAAAAAAATGAAAAAAAAAATGAATGACAAAAACACAATTTTGGGTCAAGTTTTTGTTTCCTTAGTTTTATTTGCACAAATATTTTTTTTGGCTCTACTTTCTACGTTGTAAACTTGGCATTCCTCATGAAAAAAAAAAAAATCTAATCCCCACGCTCGGGAAACTTGGTTTGGTTACAACGGTAAGTTAGTACATTCAGTGAGTCCATCCCTATTGTTTTTGTCCCTTGATAGATACTTGAACACGCTATGCTTGAACCTTGCTTAATCTTAACTTGGGCTGAAAATGTGCATGTGCTTAAATTGGAAGCTAATGCTTAGGTAGAGTTTGAGAGGTATTCGCCTTGATTTATTTTTTGTGGTAAAATTGTAAAAAAGTGCGTGTCTAGGAAAGTTATGTCGGGGTTGAGGTCACTCCTGCGAAAGTGATGAAAGTGTGAAAAAAAAAACGCAAGAATGAATGAGTGAAATCAAAGTAATTGCGCACCTTTTTACTCCGCTGGTCTCCAAAAGAAAAAAAAACGGAGATTCATGAGTAGAGCTAAAAACCACCTGGAATTGTGACCAACTGAGTGACCGAGGGCATTCATCACAAATGTTTGTCATCGCGTAAAAAGGTTGGATGACATTCTAAGCAAATTCATGAAAATTGTGGAAAAAGGGCAGTTGAATTGATCCGGCTTTCTGGCAGCTGGGCCTGGGCACAAACTTATTTTCTTTAAGGAAAAATTGCACATCAAGGTAGTGCTTTGATCTCTCTTCTTTGCATTAGCATAATCATACTTGGCTGTAATTTTGCATAAATGTGCTTAGGAAAAGGAGCTGGACGCATTATATATGGATATAGAAGCTTTTTGGACGTGTTTGTAGCGGTCAAAATTGATCTCGTCACGTGGAAAAATGCCATACAATTGCTACGCGGGTTTGACTGGGTTGACCAAGATGGAAGATATTTTTCTGAACTTTTGGAAGGATTTAGATTAAATATTAGCAGACTTTTTATTTTGTTGGAACTTATTTTAGGCTTTTACCTTTTTATTCTTTTTGGGCCAGGTTTCCTTATCCAATAAGGAAAATAGGTTAGGGTTTTTATTATATACATATCTCTTATTTGCACTTGAGAGGTAGATAGTTTTTAGCAAACAACAATAAATTTTTTCTTTATTCTTTGGGCGAAATTCATGGACAAGCTGTTCTAATTTTCTTTTCTAGCCGAGAACTAATCAAGATTACAGTTCATTAAATTCGTGAGATCTAAGTGTTTTTATTCCTTTCATTCTATTTCAGTATTTGCGTATTTACTGTTTCAATAATTAATATTAATCTGTGATTATTTAATTTTGCGCGCAATTATTTAATTGCATGACAATAGGTAGCTAATTAGATTAATCAAATTAATCTAAATATAGTGGTAATCAGGTTTCCTGAATAATTACGTAATCTAAATGAGCAATAACCGCGAGAGTATTGACTTTTAGAATTAAGTCTTTCTAGATTTTTATTGTTACCGTTAGATAGATCCTGCGGGCATCTCCCGGGATTAGAACGTCTAATAGGTAAGGGGATTACGGGAAAAATCGTAGGGATTTAAACCGTTATCAACTCTGTACGGAAATATGAGGTTATTAGGCCGAGCCAATAACTATAACTGATTTATCGAAATAGCTGAAAGTATTTTTTCATCTATGATCGAATTTGTTGGCCGAAATTGCGATTGTTCCTCAGGCTAAATTTTATTCTCACTGATTTTTTGATTTTCCAGATTAGCATTAATTTAGAATTGCATATTTTAGTCAATTTAATTTTTATTTACGTTTTTTTATTTTCTAGTCAGATTGCATGCCCACGCAGCGCGACCGGTAATCTGAAAAGCGTTAGTTATTTTACTGTTTAGCATTTAATTTCACCATTTTGATTGTAATTTAGTTGAGTAATCTACTTGGTATAATTAGTATAAAATATTCCCCCAATTCCCGTGGATTCGACCATGTTCTCATCACATACTTTATTTAAGAATTGGAATATTATTTTTGGTGGTTTCGAGGCCCATCATAGATATATTGATATAGATCACTATTGAGGAAATCTATTTTTACATCCATTTAATATAACTTTAGGTCAAGAAGTGTTACAAGAGTCATTAATAGTTCAAAGAATATTTTATGGAAACATGTGAAAAAGGTTTTATTGTAATCTATACATTCTCTTTGGATAAAGCCTTTTGTAACTAATTTTACCTTTGGCTTCTCAATTTTCTCTAGGGGATCTTCCTTGGTCTTGAAAACCCACTTGCAACCAATAAGATTATGGCCCTTAAGAAGATCAACAAGTTTTGAAATTCATTTCCATTATAGGTTGCTCTCATCTCTCATAGCACCCATGTAAATGAGATAATCATTATAGATGGAAGTTCTTCTTCCTCTATTAGACCTCTTCAAATATTGTTTCCATTTAGACTGACCAAGGTTATGATCTTCAACATGTTGATTCTCATTAGCTATAGGATGTTCATATACTATAGGGTGCATACTAGTATCTTATCTCTTAATGTGAGTAGAAATATCAGCTTGACTACCTATTAGAAGTAGAAGTGAGGCAATTTCTCTATCATTATCTTTAGTAATTGGTTGAGAACATACAACATTACCAACATACAATTATAAGAATTTGGGCATTTGAGATTTGACAATCCTAGTAATACATGTAGGAGAACAGTGCCTATATCCTTTAGAATGAGTTAGACACCCATTAAACTAACGAATGGTCTTAGGGTCAATGATTTTTTCATTTAAAGGTCCTTACCTAAGTAAGACAACCCAAACTCGAAAATCGGTCAAACTAGGCTTTTCCCAACCAAAATTCATAAAAGAGTTTTAGGGACAAACTCGTCAGGAACATGGTTAAGTATTTAACAAGTTATTTTAATAATTTCACCTTAAAGTTATTTTTGTCGGTTAGTAACACTCATCATGCTCCTCATCATACCTCTAAGGGTGTGATTTTGCCTTTTGGCCGCATTATTTTGTTTAGGGCTACCAAACATGGTATCTTAGGCAATAATCTTAAAATCTTGTAAGTACTTGACAAATGATCCTATATGTAGTCTAGAGACCTGATGTCTACCATAGCACTCACTTTTTCCGTCAAATTTAACAATTTTGATTAGTTTCCCAAGTTGTTCTCTACCCCAGTCTTAAAAATTTTAAATTTGTCAATAACTTTTAGACTTCTCTTTAATTAAATTGAGGTATCCATAACAAGAAAAGCCATCAATAAATATAACAAAGTATTTATTACCACACAATGTAACAAAATAAGGTCCAGTAGTATCTATATGTATTACTTCTAAGAGGCAAAACTACGGGTAGCATATTTCTTTTAACCTTAGTGCACTTACCCCTTATGTACCTAATACAAGTTTCAAGATTATCAAAGCTTAGAAAAAGGTAAAATGTCACTTTTACTGAGTCTTTCAACTTTTCCGCCAGAAATATGACATAACCTTTTATGCCATAGCAAACAAGAAGTTTCTTTAATTAAGCTCCTTTTGGGAGCAAAATTTTCGACATGAAAAGATTCATAAGAACATTTTGGGAACAAACATAATTGATATAAAGCATTTGATAAAACTCATCACCCATAATTTTGGAATTGGAAAACATTGTACTTTGACAGTGCTAAAGTTAAACCATAACCAATCTAGTAAAAGTAGAAAAACAGATCAAGTGCCGTCTAAAAGACGACATCTAGAAAATATTTTGTAAAACAAGTTCAGAACTAATTTTTAAATACAGACTAAAAGTCCCAATATGAGACTCGAATCCACTTGGCCTTTACCTATTTTCTCTTTCTTTAACCAAAATCAAACTTATGCAATGAACTCTTTCGCGACCTTTTCTTATAGAAGAGTTTTTATCGATAGCATATTTAGGACGACCTACATTGTTGATCTTGATTAGACCTTGACCATCCTTTGTAAAACCCTGATCTCTCTTAGGAGCATGATTCTTAGAATTCGAGATACTAATATTACAAGGATAGGGCTTAAGATTGGAAACAAACTATACAACTTGTGGGTTTCTATCCTTAATTTTGTTTTTCTCAACAACACAATGGGTAATCTTAGTCATTGATAGTCCAAGATTTGTTGGTATCTCTCTCCTATAGTTGTTAAGAGTTCTTTCACATTTTCAATTCAAGCCAAACCATTCACTAAATATTCAGTTATGGTCCTCTTCATAGTCGTTAAGGCAAGACAATTAGACCTTTCCTATTGCTGATTATATTCCCCTTTCTTTATCGCTATTTTTATCAACTAAAGCAACATGTGAATCGAAATGTAATGCCAAGTCGATATCAACTATACTTAGATAAAACCCAATATTCTTTTTTTTTTTCATAATATTTTTATCCATTCAAGACATTAAAGTAATGATTGTTTAAAGCAAAGCAAAACAATCCAGGAAAAGAATGCAATCAATGAACATTACCATACATACTATATTGCAAAAATAAGCATTGTAAACAAAAGAGTCCAAGCACATTGTTGTCATATCCATCTTTGGGTAGATAATTTAATATGTAAATAGGCACTCTTTTAACATAAAGTAATACATATAAGACCACCTCACTAAAAGAAAAGTCAACAAACTTTTGGCAATTGAGCTTCTTAATAGTATCATAATCTTTGCCCATACTTCATGTTTATGCTACTGGGATAAAGCCATATAATGATTTCCTTTGGAAGAGCATTGCACACTTTACCATGATAGTTTCCCAAACAAAACGAGAAAAGCCATAAATCTAATTGAGCAAATCACTTTGGTGAATTTGTCACCTTAAATATATGTTGTCAACTCATTGAGAAAAATTAATGCTTAATTTAATTACAAAATGCTATGTATGTGATTAACCACACAATATAAAACACTTCAATGTGACGTGTCTCAATGATCAATTTAAAATCGCATTTTTCAAATAATTTAACATGACACATAAACAAATTTGATAATAGAAAATATATAAAAACCATAAAATTTCAATCAAATTCAATATACATAGCCTTTGGATTTATTTATAAAGAAATCCCCACCCGAGAACAAAATTATCAATATATATATATATATATATATATATATATATATATTAAGAAACATGACAAAAATAAACTACTATTATAAATCAACTGGTAGTTCACTGAATAAAGTATTAAAATGATTAGTAGTTCAATTCTAGTGAACTACAATCATGCCTCTATCTGTTTTTATTTAATTATTACCAATTGATTGCAAGGCAGAGAAACAATAAATCGAAACTCTAGATTTGTTCCAGTGGTATACTACCAAGTTTTAAAGTCTTATCCAAGTTGGAAATTTAGAGTTCGAGTACTGTTTGTTGTCTTTTTTTTTTAACAAAAGACAGTTCAGAACCCCAAACATAAAGATTTAAAGATGTGAATATAATAATTTGAACACACAGTTTAAAATATTTTATCTTACCTCATAACATATTAATAAAAATTTTTAATATGTTGTATATCAATAACATGAGCAAGAAGAGTCCTAAGAAAGCCCTTAATTAATTTTATGAAACAAAAATTTAATTATCATAAAATAAATCTAGAATTTTCATAATTCATGAGCTCAAACAAGTATTTCATTTTTTCCTTTTATTAATATATACATGTAAATTCATGTATAAGTGGCTCTGATACAACATGTAAATGCAATATAAAGATCATATACATGAATTTACAGTAATAAATTCAAAGATATAATTGATAGCAGAAGTACGTACCTATTTGAGCCATTATTGTTGATGAATTATTCAATGACATATTGTTGAAGAAACTTGTTAACCAGTTTAGGTTAGGATCTTCCTCTTTCTGCTCTACTCAACATTAACAGGTCCATAGATTAACAAATCTCTATGGGGAACAAACTGTTAGGGATAAGAGCAGGAGTGGAAATCTAACCCTATCTATAATTAATTTTGACAGACCCACATATAAAAGACTTTATTAGAATATATAGGTTTATGCATAATAGAACCGTATTGATTTATGAGATGAGGATAAACCAATATGATCTAACCAACTTGTGAATTAGATATTTAACTTATTTTATAAAACAAAAAATAATTAACGGTAATCTACTTTAAAGATAAATTTTTCAACAGCTAATATTTGGAAAAAGTAAATAATATGGAGTATTATTTTTGTGGATATTGAAATTGATACATAGATATATAATTATATGAGAAGTTGAAAGGAATCCTTGCAAAGGGAGATAGAATATAATGGGCAAAGGTGACATAAACTCAACTTTACATTCTATTTTCTTTTGCAAAGCATAAGTTTCTCCGAATCCATGGATGGTCCAACTTCTTAAAGGACTTGGTCAACATATGGGCAATAGGCACTTGTCAGGCCCATGAATACTAATGGTACGTTCTCCGATTTCGTTACTTCCTTCTGGATACCATTTCTGCTAAAACATGGTAGATTTATCATTGTGTTTCTCAAAGTAATGTACTAAACTCAATGAGTATTTTTGTACAATAATTATTATATTTTTTGTAGCTACTTGAAAACTTTTTTAATTAGTTGGTACTTCTGTACATTAATCAAAAATAGAATTTGTTTGGTCTAGTTGTAATATTTTAACTATCGAGGGCCTTTGATTAGAAGTATTGTTAAATGAAAGTCGTTTACATTTGGTCTTCCAGGGATCTTCCAGCGGTAAGAGTTGGAAACAGACATAGCTCATGACCTCAGTTCAAATCTAGTCTCCAGTCCAGGACGGGTGCCGTCAACTTAACTATTGCCCAGTATAGGAGATGTGCTCTGCACTTGAGGTTTGTCAATTAGTGGTCGAGTTTTGCCAGTTGAATTCCTTTATTGCGAAAAAAAAAAATTTGTTGACATTTGAGTTTGTTTTTAGCCATTGAACCCTGGTGGTTTTATGGTTAATATTTGAATTTCAAAATATGGAGGAATATATGTGAAAAGAAAAAAGAAAAAGCAATTTTCTATGGAATACAAAATAGTTTCATGAAAAGTTTTTTGAAGAGCTCTAATTTGAAGCTCCTTATTTTGTCAGCGTGTACAGCCTTTAACTTTTACCTAAAGCTATTTGGAAAAAAAAAAAAAAATTGGCAAGGTGTGTTAATTTAAATTTCTGAACTCACAAGAAACTTGAACCAAATAGACCCTTAAATTAATAATCCAAAGCCAGTGGCTAGGGCTATTCACGGTTTAATTTACTTGGAGATTTAGCACTTCGCAAAATTGTGTTAAACTTTTGGGTCTTGAAAATTCTTTGAACTAAAACCATAATATCAGGGGGGAAAATTTTTCTGTATCCTGCATTATCCCAAAATTTTGAGGTGGTTCAGTACGGATGTTCGATTTTCTCAATATATGTTCAATTTATAATAGGTTCTCCGCATGCTAGCAAGATTTCAAATAGCATATTTCTGGTCCATTTTCCGTCGCCATCGGTGCTCACTAGCCAATTATGTGAGACATAATGTTCAAATATCATAAATTAGTTATATTTAATTAAACATACATTAGAAATATAGCAAGAAAATGCATAAAAAATTAAAATGAAATGAAATAAACTTTTATTCAAATAAACTAAAGAAAATAGTCTAATAATATAATTAACTAGAACTCTAATTCTTAAACCCCGAAATCCAACAAAATTTATGTTAATGTCACTAAGAAAATACGTAAAACTTCCACATAACTGAATTAATAATCTAGTATTATATATAGTTTTTGAAAGAATATGCTCAACTTCAAATTTTTGAATGATATTTTTCAGAAAAAGAAGAAATATTATGACATTGTAAGTTATGAGAATTTTATTTAACATACAACATACATTAAAGTTTTTGAAATCATTTGAAAAAACTTCAATGTAAGTGAATAATTACGAGATTCAGAAAAGTACTAACGTCTTTGAACGACAATTAGAACACACAAATAGTTTTCTAGGAAAGACTCCTTATTTATTGCCTATTAAAAAATCAGAATGAGTCTCCAGAGTTTTCTTGCAATCAAGACAATCAATTAACATTAGAAACTGGAATATTAATAGCTTCCCAGAAAGATTGTTAAATTTTTTCATAGACCTTCTCGAGGGTAATGGCCCTTGATAGATTAAGGGGCTAAATCACTACAAAAAAAATTTGAATTTGAGATGAAAAATTTTCATCTCAAACTTAAAAAATTCCGTCTAAAAATGGATTTGAGACGGAATTTGATGTGAAAATTTTCTGTTTTAAAACCCTCTTCTTAAATATTGCGATGGAAAGTTCTGACTCATTTCAAACCCTCGTCTTAAATATTGAAATGGAAAGTTCCGTCTCATCTCAAACTCTCGTCTTAAATATTGAGACGGAAAATTCTGTCTTTGGTTGATGACACAGAGTTTTCCGTCTCAAATTCCATCTCAAATATATATTAATTTATTAAAAAATTTTACTCAATTTTTCTGTCTCAATTTGTAAAAATTTTCCTTTTCAAAATTTTCATCTCAAATTTACCATTGTCTAGTAGTGAATGTCTAGAGGTACAGTTTTCAACTTCATACCATAGTCTTCTTTTGAATCCTAACATTAATGTCTAAGTTCAGAGAAGGGAGAAAGAACTCCAAAGGAGGAAGCAATTTGCAGGGTGTGATTTAAAGAATTTGGGGAAGAGAATGAATTTAAGCTAACATGTGGATGCCCTTCTACTCTCATCCATGGACATTGCTGCAAACGTTTGTGATAATTGCTTACAAGGCTTGAAAAAGACACCGGTGTCTTTACTTTCAGCAAATCCTTCTGCTCCAGAGACTAACGTCGAAGATGTAACCATTGCTGCTGTTGTTAAATTTCATTATTAAAGGGTACATGGTGTAAAAGTTTAAACTTGTAAAAAGGTACGACATTAGTGCATTTATTTATTGCATGAACAACTCTTCTAGAAATGTGTTATATAAACTTTAAAGGAGTTAATCTGTTTTACTATTTAACTTATATATTTCTGAATGAATTAGAGTTTGCTTGCCCAACTTTTAAATATTTAAAAATTAAAATTTATTTTTTAACCAAAATTTGAAAAAGCTTTAGGTAAAAGTAAAAGATTAAGAGGGTGTTTGCTTTAGCTTTTTTTTTTTTTTTTTTCCTGGTCAAATCTGTTTAAAGCCCAATTTTAGCTAATAGAAGTGTTTGTTTTAATTAAAAAAATATCTTTTTTAAGTGACTTTAAGCAAAAATTAAAAACTTCTTACCCTTAGCTTCTATTTTTCATGGCTTTATGCACTTTAGAAAAAAGCAAGTTTAACCAAATTATTTACTATTTTGTCCTTACTTTTTTATCTTTATTACCAAAATATTTTTACTTTTTTATGAGGCTGCTTGGTTTTTTTTCTCTAATCACCCCTACTTAAAGCCAAATTAAAGCTAATGGAAGTGTTTGTTTTAATAAATAAATTACTTTTTTAAGTGGTTTTAAGCAAAAAGTAAAAACCTTCCCATCCCCAGCTTCTGCTTTTTATGGCTTTAAGTAGTTTGAAAAAAAAAAAACAAGTTTGACCAAATAATTTATTATTTATCTTTACCTTTTTATCTTTATTACCAAAATATATTTTCTCTTTTATGTTATACTTACCATTTTAAATTCTATTGTTATGTCCTTAATAGTTATTTTAATAATATAAGTTACTTTTTAACACATTTTAACCAAACATATAAAATATTTATTTTTATAACTACAATTTTATTCAAACCCGTAACTATTTAAGTCCAATCTAAAAAAAAAAGCAGCTTAAAGCAAAAGGTACTTTAAGTAGTTTTTCGAAAAGCCAATCCAAACGCCCTCTATATTATATTTGCCATTTAAATTTTATTATCATGCTCTTAATAGTTATTTTAACAATTTAAATTATTTTTTAACCCATTTTAACAAAAAAAATACTTATTTTATAACTACAACTTTTATTTAAACATGTAACTACTTAAAATTGAATAAATGTAACTACTTAAAATATATATATATATATATATATATATATATATATGTAAAACCTCTTAAAGTCAAAAGTACTTTAAGTAGCTTTTTGAAAAGCAAATCCAAACACCCTCCAGAAAAGCTAAAAATCAGAAACTCTAAATTGGATTTTTGAAAAGTTTTTTGCATATCATGTAAGAATTTGTTTCCTTTTTCTCTTTTATTTTTCTCAAAAGAAACTCTTTTATAGTTTTGAAACTCAATATTGGCATCAAAATAACTAAAAATTCAACATGTAAAATATAAGATCAAACAATCAATGATTTTTATTAAACAATACTTTTATCCAATGATTTGCTATTGCTACATATAGTTCAACAATTAAAATTTCACAATTAGGTCAAAGAGAGCCGTACTCTATTAAACTTATTCAAAGACAAATTACTCATCAACGTTGAAAAATAATTTAAAAAAAGAGCTAAAAATAGAAACTCCAAACTGAGACTCCTTGGAAAAGGCTTTTATTAGAGTTAGTATTTTTATAAAAATGCAGAACCTTGAAACTATATTCGTGAAACAATTAGTCATTTACCCACGAGGAAATACAGTAAATATTGTCTGTGTGAGAGTGAGTAAAAGCAGTATGCTAGCAGCAAGAATCGAAATCACTCCCCAGGGACTATTCAAATAATTGCGCCTCAATTTCGCCATCCATCGATGCCTACGTTTCTTGTGATAGTCATTCACGCTCTTGAAGATCTCCGCATAATAAAAATCATCACTTGGCACAATAACTGAGTCACTAATCTTGTTGAACAGTTCGGCGACCACTTCATCGTCGCCTAGCCAATTCTGAAGGATTCCATGCTGACGGAGTATTTCTACATCTTTCGAGGAGTCAATGAGGCTATCTAAAACTTTCACGTAGTCAATTACGTATGCAGGATGGCTACTCCCACAATATTGTTCGTATGCAATCAGGTTCCTCAAGAAAGAATCCGTTTGATCATCCGCCACAAAAGGTGGAATTTTGAATATCCCCTTCTTGAAGCTGATATCGAAGAGGCTGTCTGTGTCTTTTCGTCTAAACTTCACTCCTGCATTTTGAAGCTCTGTTGCAGAAGGTATCGCGTTTCCATCTTCAATATGCTTGACAACTTTATCGGAAGCAAATGAAGGCTGCCAATATATGTGTATCAAGTGAAGCAAATGATTGACTTTACCATTTGAATAGTCTTTCTTCGGGGTACTCCATCTGTGGAGTGCATCAGGCAAAACTCCAGCAAAAAAATCCAGCATGAGATGAATTAGCCTCTTCTCATTCGGGATCTCAATCATGCCGAATAATTCGCGCAGGATGATGAATGGGATCTGATTCTCGAACAGCATTAAATCGCGTTGCAAGCTGCTCATAAGCCACGCCAATTTGAAGATAGGATCATTCGCGTCTATGTAGCGTCTTGTGTTATATTTACGCACTAACTGTATGATGAAGCAGCCATCTAACACCATCATTTCAGCAAGCTTATCTGAACTGAGACTTAATGGTTCAGCATAAAAATCCCGCACTTGCTGCTCCAGTGGTCTTACCGCAAGGAGATATCTTTCCACATTCTCGTTTTTGAGCTGAAGCAGTGAATGCAGATAGCGTAATTTGTGCTTCTCCATCATAAGTACGTTCTCTTTGTCGCGATGATAAGGACCAATTGCGATAATCTCTGGCTCATAAGCCTCCTTTTTCACTGCTCGTAGATGCTTATGGACTCTAAAGATGCAGCTTTCGGGTTGCGTGCTCGATAGGCGGTCGAGCTTTCTACTTAATGGAATGGAAGCATCGCCATTTGCCGCTCCGTCAGGATGCACGTTAGCTGAAACATGCTAGTTATGATCAGTGAAAATTAAACATACATGGAAAGATAGATGCATAGAAAGCATAAACGAAGAACTCACATAAAGGTGATTGCTCAATATCCATAGGCACCTCTTCAGAGATAATCTCTCTTTCTCATAATGAAGCTAATTAATGGGTTCAAGTCCTTGTTTATAAAGCAAAGTTGGCACTCACTTTACAAAGACCTAGAGTCATAATTAATTTTCTTATAACTAATCACTACTATAATGAAGAACTGCATAGACTGGAAGAAACCAAGAAACTACAAAAGAGAGTGAGAGAAGGACCAAGTACATGCATTGCTGAATTCATTGAATTTTTAATGGTAAATAGTTCCCTACTGTTTAGTTTACCTTAAATATACATTATTTCTTTGTCATTTTAAAATACACAGTACCTCATTTTAGAGGACCTGTATACTACACATTAGAGGAATCCACGCTTATTTTTGAGATTATGACTGTTATATATTTTAGAATCACAGACCAAATTATGTGTTTATTTTAAAGTTATTAACGTACTATACATTTATAATAAATCACAAAAAACAAGATACTATTTGACCAAATTTTAATCACAAAAAATGAAAAAGAAAAATAAAGAAATGAAGAAGATGCGTTGCTCCATTCATTAAATTTTGCATGTTCTCCCAATAATCGTCCATATGCAAGAGACTCCGAATTATTTTATTCTCCCTTCCCTGCACACCAGCTTTGTACTTGGTAAATGACCCAATTGTCGATAATTGTGCAATTATTGTACTTCAGAAAAATCATGTAATGTTTGACCCAAAAAAAAAAAAAGAAAGAAAGAAAGAATATATATGATATACCATAGCACTAAAAACTTTGAGGCGAGATTGACCTTTTCAGCAATTAATAAGTTGACTTGTTCACCTCTTCTCGCTGCGCGCATATAAAGACGTTATTAAAATACATAGATTTCCTATATGAAACTATTGCACTCTTATCCGTGTTATGCACAAATATATTTTTTAATAAAAAATATTAAATTAAGTTAAAAGTATTTATTTTTAATAGTGTATAAAGAATTTAATCATGAATATTTTGTACTTTGCATGAATTTTTTAATAATAAATGTGAAATTTGCTTAGATTTAATTTTTAGATTTGACAAATGAAAAATACTTTAAGCTTTTAAGTATTAATTGGTAATTAAAATTTTAAATTAAAATGGATAATGTATATCCATTATAAAAAAAAATGAACTTTTTGCAATTCACAAATGAATATTATTTTTAAAAATTAATTAATTGATAATTAAATTTCTAAATTAAGACTAAGAATATATACCCATAAATAAGTGAACCTTTTGAAATTCACAAATGAATTATATTTTAAGCATTAATTAATTAATTATTTAATTGTTAACTAAAACTAGTAATTTAATTATACTCATAAAGATAAAAATAATAAAAATAAAATAAATAATAAATGATAAATAATGAATTATTGCATGAGCTAATAGTAAAATGACCAGTATCATATATAGTGATTTTGAAATATAAAATAATCAGCGAATTAAACAAATCACTTCACGATCTCAAAAACGCTCATAAGCGTGAATCACACATTACGCCAGATATGCCTAATGGCTTATTAAATTCCCTATTGTCTTCAACACTTGCAATTGATATGCAAAGTCAGTTGACTTGAATTTTTATATTCTGATTAGTTGCTACTTGCTATACTTTGAAATTATGTGTGTAATAATAGACCTTTTAGATGCTCTTCTTTAGCGTTTCGTTGACTTTTTCTTTAGATGGGCGTAGCATCGTATTTTGGCATTCCACATTGTTGGGTGCGAGCTGACCAGGAGCCAGGGACGGAGCCAAAAATTTTAGGAGAGTGGAGTCAAAACTTAATTAAGGATTTTAACAATATTAAAATATTTTAATTACAACAAAGCATATGTAATCCTCACACAGGTTCTTACGATTACTCTATCACTATCTTTTAAGGAAACAATGACAATACAATGGTTTCTAGTGACTTAGGCTGTTTCCTCTGTATCTCTCTATGCTGCTTTGGGACCATCCTAATAATGCCGAAGAGGATTGCGGCATGACTTCCTCCTGCGTATTCCTTGAGGTTCGCTACTGATGTTCGATGGTGCCTGATCTTCCGTTGCTAGGGTTCTGCCCTAAATGGTGCTCACCAGATTTGCTGCTTTGTTGAAATGTAGTATAATACTATTTAACCAAAAAAAAAAAAAAGAATATAGGGTTATGCAAAAGAAAGTTAACTAAAAGTTGGACTCCTCTGAAAAAAGAAAATCAATTGTCGTATTAACATGAACGCGACAATAATTTCTTTTTTTATATAGAAAATCAATGTATTTTTTAAAAAGTTAGGGTGATTAAACACATGTATAATATCATATTTACCCCTCGAAAATTTTGTTTAAGATTCAAAGTGTCCATTTCGATTGACTTATGGAAAACACACTATTAATGATACTAGAAATTGAAAAGCCTATCTTTTAGAGTTTTATCTTTTTAAAAGTTACTCCGAAACTTATTAAAAAAAGAATTTTTTTAAATTAAAAAGTACATTTTTATATAAAAAATCCAACATTGCTTCATAATTTGTATACCCAAATACATTATTTCTATATAAAATGTTGAAATTGCCTAACAAAAAAATAAATAGATTAAGAATTACTAGATTTTTATCCACTAAAATTACCTATCCCCTATAAAAAATTTGACCACTTAAATATCATTTTTAAATAAATAAAGAACTCACTAAATATCATGACAATAATTCAGAGCTTTAATAAAGAAAAAAAGATCACGATTAATATTTAGGAAAAATTACTTTTTGTCATTGTATCGTGTTGCGTTTTAAAATGTTCACCCATTGACAAAAATTTTTGGCGGGGCCGCGGGCAGGGGGTGGCGCAAGGCGACCCTTTTTTCCTTTTTGGCTCTTTAATTAAATACAACACATAGATGTAAAATAAATTTTGGAGCTTGATTCATACACTAGACCAAATATATATATGCCTAATGGCTTATTAGATTCCCAATTGGCTTTAACACTTGCAATTGATATACAAAGTCAATTGACTTGAACTTTTATATTCTGGTTAGTTGGTATATTTTCAGATTATGATTGTTTAATAATTTTGCTGGTCAACCAGATCTGATAATCGAAATTTGATAAGTTTCTCATCTTCGTGGAAAGAGAGAGTTGGAGCTCTTTATGATAATTCCTTTTAGCCGCTCTACTTCTTTTGCGTTTCGTTGACTTTTTCTTTGGATGGGAGTAGCATCATTGTTTTGCTGCGCCCAAGCGCTCCCAAGGGGATCTCTTGATGAGGTAATTCCATTTTATTTATAGTTAGTGAAATCATGATTTTCTTGCAATAATAATTTTCTTATACAAAAAGGTTTTGATGGATTCCTTTGTTGTGAATGGAACCTAACTTTCATCCTTTGTTAGTTCCGAGCATTTTGGTGGAGGGTTTTTTGGCCTTTTTGTGAACCTATGATTTTGTTCATCTTTTGTGGAATACACTGGCCCTTGCCGATTTAGCAAAAAAGAAAAAAAGTTTAGATAGGTCATGAATGATATAAATTTTATGCTTTAAAATGTTGCGATCATCTAATTTTGGTTAAATTATACAAATAGTCCCTTAACTGTATTTGACATTTAAATCCCTTATCTTTTAAAATAACTATTTTAACTTCCTATCTTTCATTCTCATGGTAGCAGTCCTATGGCGCATTTCTGTTAAAAAATTAACGGTTTAATCACATGAGCTCCATGTGACTCAGTTGTGGTTCAACCGAAAACCGCTAACTTATTAATGGAAAAGGACCTTAGGACTAATGGTGTGACGATAATGAAAGAAAGATAGAGGGTTAAAATGACTATTTTGAAAGATAAAGAATTTAAGTATCAAATACAGTAAACATAGCATCAACGAGACTATTTGTATGATTTATGGCTCATTTGGATTGTTTTTTTCAAAAACGTTTTTTTTAACAGCTTTTGAAAAATAATTTTTTTTGAGAAGTTGAAAATTTTAGTTTCTAAAAAAAACTGTATTTGAGTTTTTTTTTTCTTCAGAGTTTCAGTTTTTAGAAACCAAATCAAATAGTTATTGCAAATTTAACATAGCTTTTTCAGAAAAAAAAAAAGTGTTTTTTCTTGAAAAAAAGTCAATCCAAACAGGCCCTTACTCTTTAGTTTTTAACGGTTTATATATCACTGGAGTCACTAGACGTTCTAGTAATCTATTTTTGAGTAAACTAAAATGGAGTGTCATGGCGAGTTATGTGTCACTTGAGTCATTATACGTTCTAGTAATCTATTTTTGAGTAAACTAAAATGGAGTGTCATATTATCTTAACTCAATTAATGTAATAGGAAGTAGCTGAAGGGAGGAGGCCGTCTGCTCATGGACAGTATGTCGTGATATCTGCGAATGGGAGAGGTATGCATTCTGATACCATTCTGCTTGTCCGGTTCCTTGTGCCAAAATTTTCTACATGGCCTGATGTAAAATTGAATCAAAATTTACATTTTCGTCTGAATTTATAGAGGAATGAGTGAAATTAAACTAATGAATCAACAAAATTGGATACTTTGTTCATGACATACATCTAACTAATTAATTGCATAAATTGTACCAAACTCTTTTATGATTTACTATAAGTGTATATTACCCCATAAATAGGCAAAGACACTTATCTTAGGTGCATATGTGCTACACATTTGAGGACTACAAGAAAGTCTCGTGTTAATTTTAGGGGCATATGTGCTATATCTTTTATGATGACCATAGAGGATCTTGCGCCTATTTTAAAATTATAAGAGGATAACATATACTTATAATAAACTATAAAGAGGTTCAACGCAAATTACCTAAATAATTATATGTGTGGTAGGCACCAGTTGGAGTGGCCTAGGCGGATCTACATAGAGTGAGGCGGCACACCCACGTACGATAATATTGATATAGAATATTCTTTATGAAAAAGTTTCGCAAATAATTTTTATTATAAAATTAGTTTTTTATTATTTTAAATTTAATTTATTTGGTCCTCAATATTTGTAGAAGTTGCCAATTTAATCTTATTATATTAAAAATAACCTACATTATGTTCAATGTTGGCAAAAAAATCAATCTCGTCTCGTTAATTGGCCATGTGCTTGTCACAGACCATATTTAAGGCTAAAAGTTAGAATCAAGTTAATAATTTCTACAAATAATGGGAATCTAACGAGTCACCTTTGAGATAATAGATATCAAATTTGACACCTTTTTACGAACGTTGAGGATTAAAGGTGCATTTGAATTGACTTCATATTCAAAAAAAATTTTTCCTAAGACTTTCAAAGAAAGTGCTTTTTTAAAAAACTAAAATTTTTTGCTTTTGGAAAAGGTTGGAATTGAGCTTTTTTAAAGAGTTACCGCTTTTTTTTTTTAATCTAAAGAGTTACCGCTTTTTTTTTTAATCTAATCCAAACATTTATTGCAAAAAAGTGTGCTATTTCCAAAAAAACAAATGTTTTTCTATTAAAAAAAAAAAAAAGCCCATGCAAACTAACCTTAAGTGTCTGACTTTAAAATAATAAAAATTAAATTGACACTTTTATAAGAAATAGAGACCGTTTATGGAAGTAGCCCCATTTTAATTAGTTTGAAAAGTTAATAAGGCGCTTTGGCCAATTAATTTTAGTTCAAAAGCTCCCTGCACTAAAGGGAGAAGATGTCTTTCTGCTGAATTGAGACTAGTTCAGGTTTGTTTGGTAATTTAATATGGTTATAAATTAACTGATTAATTTTAAACCAAAATCAAATAGTTTATTAAATTTGAAATAGGTTTACAAATCAACTAAATCAAGATCGAACTATATTCATCTCTAATTTCATGTGTTTATTAGTCAAAATTGTAAGAACTATGTTCATCCCTAATTTTACGTATATATTAGTTAAACTTGTAATGCGGATGCTCAGTCAAAATTGATTTGTTGGTTAATGTTTTTTCTTGAAATTATTCAATAAATTTTTATTTTTATTTTGCTTTTATGAAAATGTTAATTTTCTTTTCATTAAACCGAAATCAAACCAAATCAAACCTACTTTAAAGAATGTTGGTTTTGGTTTGATTATTTTATAAAACTAAAAATCAATTGGTTAGTTTCCAATAAAAATCAACTGGCTTAGTTTGACTTAGAATAAATTCAAAACTGAACTAAACCAAACTATACAGTATTCGCCTAGCTACTACATGAGATCATGTTATTTATATATTTTTAATATATATATTATATGTATATATATTTAAGTATTATTTTATTAATCAATATAATTATTATCCATTATTAATCATTAATTTTTTTTATGTTATTATATTTAGAGGGGTTGGAAAAAGGGTGGGATAAAGACCTCTTACATGTAAAAGGATGAAAGAAATGTTGGGGCTCCTCAAATTTAAGGAGATGGATGGGGAAACCACTGGAGTAATATATATTTCCCCTATTCAACCCGGTGAATATAGGACAAAGGGGTTGGATACGGATGCCATTGGGGATGGTCTAATAAGCACAAAATTGCCTTTCAACAACTTAGAGGGTGTCTGGCTTTGTTTGTTTTAGGTGCTTATAAGTATTTAGAAAAAGAAATTCTTTCATGTGCTTTTGCCATTTAGGTGCTTATAAGCACCATATAAGCAGGCCAAACACCCTCTTACAAGTGGATATAAAAATAATGTAAGGTGATATTTGAATTTCTTTTTCAATTTTAATTCTTTGATATAAAAACTCTTTGAAAAATAAATTAAACAGATTTATTTCATCTTTTAAACTCAGAAATAATATTTTGTCAAAATAAACGATTATGGTCAGGAAGGATTCCCAAGGAGGAAGCAATTTGCATGGTCTGCTTCAAAGAATTGGGGGAAGAGAGTGCACTTCAAATAAAATGTGGATGCCCAGTTACACTAATCCATGAAGTTTGTGAAACCGCCTGGTGAAGAGTCAATGCCAATAACCAATGTTATGATTGTGGTAAAAAGCTGAAGAAAATCAAGTGTCGGTTATGGTACGGATGACGAGGGAACGATTGGCTGAATCAATATTATGCAGTTAAGATAGAAATGAGAAAGTGAATGATTTTTTTTCTTTTTTTTTTGGTTGAAAGAAAGTGAATGAGTGAAATGTAAGAGTTTTATGTAGAGAACCCTTCAACAAATTAAGAAAAAAATTATCAACTCTATATATGGAGAGAGAGAGAGGAGGGAAGAAAGTTTTAGGATAAAATGTACTAAACCCTCTCTAGTCTACCATAAGTGTAAAATATCTTCCGTAATGCCAAAAGTCCCATAACAAGCATTTGTTTCTTGTAAAAGTTCTGTGCCTACCCCTTAGCGTCTACACTCTCTAACGATATTAAAAATTTATAATAAAAAGATATTAATAGCGTTTGTTGTCAAATACGTGCATAATAATTAATAAAAGGGATTAATGAATAGTTCAAGTGGTTGAAACTATCTCAATCTAAGCGTGAAGTCTTGGATTCAATTCTATGGGGTGGGGGTTTAATTAAAAAAAATTAACAAAAACAAAAATAAAAAAATTTCAAACACCGAAATGTGCATAACAAACCCCTCTTTCAAACGAGAAGGCCTATAGAACGTAAAAAATTTCCTAAATCAAAATTTTCCCTAATTTTATTATAAATTCAGATGAATATATTTATCTTTAGCTTATTAGCTTCTGAAAGCATGCAACTTATCTGTCCTTCGATGTCTTTTGGTTGAAGAGTTACTAATTAAGCAGATTGGCCTGTCCAACTTTACTGTGCCGTGCAATAAATTTGAGATGTTTAAAGAGCTTCTCAAATTGTTTCCATCACAATGAAACCAAATAAATTAGTTTAGCGTACAACTATGCCAAAAGGTCTGATCAAGCTCTACTTTAGTTGAAAATCGTTTCCTCTCAGCTTATTTATAGCTGAAATAGATTTTTTTTTTAAAAGAATGTTAAAACTCTACTTTGGTTAACTAAAAGTGTGTGTTAGACTACGATCACTTTCCACTGATCAAATCGGTTGATCCTACAATAAAACTTATTGATCTTGAGTTATATCAGCCATATGCAAATAGTTGTATAAACTTCCACTGTAATTGAAATATTTAAGAGTTAAATCTTCAAAGCACTCAACCAGTCTGTAGTTGATTGCTTGAATTTGGGTGTTTGGGAATTTTTGTTTGTTAATTATTATGCATGTTTTTGACATAAAGAAAAAAAAATTAAATGAGTGGTAAGCTATTAATGTTTCTTTGCTGTAAATTCTTAGCACCTTTAGATGAGTACAGACGATAAGGAGTGTGCGTGGAATTTTTACTCACCACAATTGTGGGACTTTTGGCACTAGAGGACGATATAGTGTACTTATGGTAGACCCCAAGAGGGTCTTTTACTTTTTACCCAAAGTTTAATTGTGTAAAAAGATTTACCACTTTCTTTTTAAATAAGGAAAACATAATTACTTTCTTTTTTAGACCTGTGTGAAGAACATGTTAATATGATAATAAATAAATATACAATATCGAGAGCATGTTACTATTCCTTGAACCCATTCTGCTTGTCCGGTTCCTTTGCTTGTGCAAAAATTTTCTTGATATGGTTGTACATGACCTGATGAGAAATTGAATCAAAATTTTACATTTCATTCAGATTTTATACAGGGATGAGTGAATCTGAATGAAGAAGTTGGAGAGGCATAGGCGGATATACATAGAGGTGAGGGCGCATCCCCACGTACCCTAACATTGACATAGTTTTTATGAAGAGAAAATTCCACCAATAATTCCAAATGTATAGAAAAATTAGTTCTCTATTATTCAAAATTGGCTCATTTAGTTTTTAATATTTGTAAAAAGTGTCAATTTGGTTCTTATTATCTCAAAAATAACCTACCTAATTCTCAACGTTTGTAGAAACTGTCAATTTTGTCACATTAGTTGGCCGTGTGCTTGTCACTTACCATATTTAAGGGCAAAAATTTGAATCAAGTGCACATATGTTACAAACATTGAAGATTGAATGAGTTACTTTTAAAATAATATGGATCAAATGGACACATTTTACATATATTGAGGATTAAGTGTGTCAAGTATAAAATAATAAAAGTCAAGCTGACCTTTTTTTAATAAAAAAAGGGTCAATTCTTTTCGTAGTCCTTAAACTATTGGTTTTGTCTTATTTCAGTCCCTTGACTCTTTTTAGTCTCTAAACTTTTTTTAGTTGCACCTCGTTAGTCCTTGGAGGTAAAAGCCATTAGATTTCTTTTGGAAATGGCACATGAGTTGCACGTGAAAAAAAATGTTGAGTAGTCTTGAGGGCATTTTTGGTATCGCTGTTTCAACATCTTTGAAGTCATCTCACAAATGAGCCTCTTATCCCTTGACTTTTATTGGTAAGACACCACTATTTCTTCAAGCCACTTCCATGTAAAAGTTAAGAAAAATTTTACATGATAATCAAGAGTATTAAAAAAATATTATATTTAAAGGGCCAACATTAAAAATTTAACCATTTAACTTTCTTTTTGAAATTGGATATGACGAAAAGTACCAGTTGTAAAACGACAATATGCTTACAATTTACAAATTTGTGATTTTTTTAATAATGAATCTAACCAAGAATGTAATGCCTCATCGCACATCAGTTCTATGTGAGATTTGTGTGCACTTTATAATGGCATGGGTTCATTACTATTGTCATCATTGGCTTAAACATTTTGGGCTAATGATTAGGCTCAAGCGTGGTGGCAAGCCAATAGTCGGGCTTGAGTCATTACAGGTGATATCAGAGCAAGTTCTAGGCAGATTCTACCCTACTTGGGGTTCTGGGCTGTAATTCTATCATGTTTGTGTCTGGACCGCGACGAGGACATCACCTGTTTAAGGGGGGAGCGAGTCTATAATGACCTATTACATATCGTTTCTATGTGAGATTTGTGTGCACTCTATAATGACATGGGTTCATTACTATTGTCATCACTGACTTAAGCATTTTAAGCCAGTTGGTTAGATTCAAGTGTGGTGGCAGGCTAGTAGTTGAGCCTAGGTGTGTCTTTGACTTTGGCAATAGTTGGGATAAGCATGTGATGTTAGTAGAGTTTGCATACAATAATAGCTATCAGTCTAGTATTGGGATATCACCTTTCGAAGCTTTATGTGGGAGAAAGTGCCGAACCCCTTTGTACTGGGACTTGGGAAAAAGAAAAGTGCTTAGACCACAACTGGTTTTTGAAGCTTTATATAGGAGAAAGTGCTGAACCCCTTTGTACTTTGTACTGGGACCTGGGACAAGAAAAGTGCTTGGACCACAACTGGTAGAAGAAACTGAAGGCAAGGTTAGAATGATTCAAGAAAGATTAAAAGAGGCACAAGATAGACAAAAAAGTTGGGTTGACAAGCGAAGAAAGGAACTAGAATTTCAAGTGGGAGAACATGTATTCCTTAAAGTGTCACCCAACAAAGGGGTTGTACGTTTTGGTAGTTGTAGGAGTTAAATCCACAATATATTGGGCCTTTTGAGATTCTTGAAAGAATGGTAATCCGAGCCAGTAAGTGTTACACCAAATGTGCAGTGGAAACCACCTCTTGAGCCCGTAGGAGCTACCTCTAAAGTCCTATACCGCCTGGTCTTGTGTGTAATTGTGTGTCCCTGACGAAGGCGCCAATTCTTCAATTGGAGGTAAATGTAATATCCCACATCCGTTAGTGAGGTGACTTGTGACTTGTTTACAGGTGACTAGTGTAAGTATAACCAATAACTTGGGTTAACTATTTTGGATCAATTGATTTGAGGCCCAAATAATTATTAGTTATACCTACAATGCCAGCCTTGCCTCGCAAGCTTGGGTCCGGGAGCGTAAGTTGTGTTACTGGATTGAGAAGAGTGTCGTAGTAGTAGTAGTAAGGTCGTCCCAAAAAAAAAAAAAAGCAATAGTTTCACTTAATAAAATGTGACAACCCGTTGACTTGGGCTTTGAAGATGTACAATATTTTTGCATGGACCAAGTATCGTTCTATTTGTTCCCATGCCACGTGCTTCATTTTCTTCTTTGTTTCGACCAAAAAGAAACTTTTTTCATCCTTTGTTGCACCCTTTTGACCAAGGAACAAGGCTCTAATGGAGCTTTATGTGCTCATATTTCCTACGCAAAGTTCAATTTCTTTGTCTTTCAAGCTTCTAGCTCCATACTGTTTACATTTTTTCTAGTTCACAAGCTCAATTTGAAACATTCATATTAATTCTTAATATTTCACAAAAAGAGTTATTCGGAAAAGAAAAAAACTATTTATATTATCCCTAAATATTTCATAAATTTATTTAAATTAGTTTTTACTTTTTTATACATATTTCTTAAAATTGAGAGTAATAATTACGTAAAATATTGAGAACTAATATTTAAATTTTTTTTTAATAATAGGAACTAATTGAATTATATTTATGAAACATTCAGGATTAATACGAAGTAGTTGACTATCTTTTTGCAATGACGACTTAGGGTGAAATTGATCCAACTACTGTAAAGTATCAAACAAGAACGATAAAAGAAGCCTATGACAATGATCTCAAGAACATGAAAAAAGATGAAGGAAAAGATGAGCATATAGAAAATGATCACTCCTCCTTATTTGCCTAGAAAGTATTACTCATTTAGGGTTTGATTCTTAACCAATGATGCATCAAGCTATGCCATTTCATTAAAACGAAAAAGAAATTTGAAAATACACTATGTAGTAGATTGAAATACATACCTATTACTATCTGCCACACGAGATCATCGGTTATTTACCTGTTAGGGAATAAAATAAATATAATCTGTACCAAAGTGAGTAAAAGCAGGATAATAGCTAACAACAATTGAGATCACTCCCCAAGGACTACTTAAATAATTGCGCCTCAATTTTGCATCCATCGATTCCTACATTTGGTGCAATAGATATTCGCGCTCTTGAATATCCTTGTGTAACGAAAATTAGCATAAACAACGACCGAGTCACCCATTTTATTGGATAAATGAGCAACCACTTCACAGTCGCCTAGTAAATTTTGAAGAATTCTATAAAGACGTAGTAATTCTACATCTTCTGGAGAGTTGATGAGATTATATAAAATTATTACGTAATCAATTACATAACTAAGATGGTTACTCCTGCATCTCGAAGTTTTGCTGCACAAGGCATTGTGTACCCATCTTCGTTATCGTTGACAACTCCGCAGGAATCCCCTTGGGCAAGCAAAGGCAAAGATGGCTTCCAATATATGTATATCAAGTCAAGCAAATGTTTGACTCCACCATGTGGATGAATATAATCTTTCGGGGTACTCCATCTTTTATGTTTATCAGTCAAAACATTGCGAAGAAAATCCAATATAAGACCCATTAGCCCGTTCTCATTCGGGGAATCTTCAATCATGCCAAATAAAGTGCTCAGGATGAAAAATGGATTCTGATTTTCGAACAAACATTAGATCACGTCGCAAACTACTGCATACCTAATCCACGCCCATTTGATGATAGAATCATTCGCGTCTATAGAGCGTACCATATTTTCTCTGCGCGCTAATTGTAAGGTGAAGCTATATTTACGGACTAATTTGAATGATGAAGCAGCCATCATTAATTTCAGCAATCTCATCCATCACAAGTACGTTCTCATTTTTTAGCTGAAGCAGTGAATGCAGATACCGTAATTTGTGTCCCTCAATCATAAGAACGTTCTCTTCATTGCGATGACAAGGACCAACTGCAATAATCTCTGGCTCATAAGCCTCCTAGCTTCTTCGCCTCACGTAGATGCTTATGGACTCTAAAGATGCAGCTTTCAGTTTGTGCGCTCGAAAGGCGAATGAGCTTTCCACTTAACGGAATACGAGCACCATACCATTGAAGTTTTGTAAGAATAGCTTGAGACTGGTTGGTATTGAATAGCCGCTCGAATTTGATGAGAACAGAATCGAGTAGTGAGCAAGGACAGAGCTCGAAATCAAAGCGAAATTGTTCAAAGTTGATTGGAAGCAGCAATCTGTGAAGCTTTGGCTATGGCGGAAACCCTGATGATACTTCCAACTTGGTGCAATTAGTAAATTTGATGAATTGAGGTAAAGATTCATGATCGCAACCTAAATTCCTGATTGAATCAGTACATTATTCCGTAATAAGCTAAATTCTGTAAGGTGAATTAAAAAAGGTATACTCACCTATAACGTCTTAAACCTCATAAGAGTAGTCAGTATTATGGCATTAATTAGCACCTTATAACGGAATAATGTAATGATTCAAGCCTCATTACTACGTGTGTAATTCAAAAAACACATGAAAAGAACGTGGAAAAGATCAAACTAATTAAGTACAAATTGACTTTAAACTTTAAAATTAAGAAAAGTATTAAAAAAAAAAAGTGTTAACTGCTTGTTCGTTTCAAATTCCCTTCCATTTAGAAAAACTTTATAAATCTATCTATCTATATACTAAATTTGGAAGAGTGATGACAGAGCTTCAGTGATTAACACATCAGCTAAAAGTTATATTAATTTTTTGAATGTTATTAGTATTTTAATATGATACACTGTATTGGATTGATGATGAATACTAGTTATATTTTGTTAACTTTAGTTAAATAGGATTGGTAGGATATTTTTGTCACTTTTAATTTAAGAGCGGATGCTACACATATGATATCAATCATAAATATAATTATAGTAGTTAAAAGAAGAACTACATGATTTTAATCATATATATCTATATATATGTGTGTGTGTGTGTGTGTGTGTGTATATGCTTGTATAGATAGAGAGAGAGAAAGAGAAAGCTCAAAGTTAGAGTTATTAGGAG
Source organism: Cordia subcordata (assembly GCA_028554755.1). Lineage (NCBI taxonomy): Eukaryota > Viridiplantae > Streptophyta > Magnoliopsida > Boraginales > Cordiaceae > Cordia > Cordia subcordata. Next base: position 7,378,145 of record JAPTOF010000010.1, on the reverse strand, counting down.
AATTCATTATTTTGATTTCAGATTTTGAGACAAGTAATCCACTTTCTTCCTCTATAATTGATCAATTAAACTTTGATAAATATTGTTATTAAATCTTTATTGTTTATTTATTGTAGAAATTATATGAAATGACTTTCTAATAACATGTTATTAAATGAACTGTACCAGATGAAGTATAATAGAATCTAGAATCGATAATAAAATAGAACAAAATGCGCGCATAACACGGGAATAAATGCTAGTAAGCTAATAAAGTAAGAAGCTAACTATGATTTCTATATCACACTCTCCAGTTCACCAATCATCACATCCGTAAAGTGCTTAGTTCTTAGGAAATAAAAGCTAATTTTGAAAAAATTTGTTTAGCTTCTACCGAAACTCTAAAACAAGTTGAAAAAGCTAGATAAATATTTGTGTCATCCAAGAGAAAATGAAAAATTCATGGAGAAAATTAGAAGTTATGTAAAAGTATACGCCAATAGGAACATGAACAAGGTTGCGCAATACTCCTAGGAATCTCTTCACAGGCACTTTCTCCTTAGTAGAATGAACTAATAAGAGCTTGTTTGGCTCTACTTATTTTGCCGCTTATAAGTTTTTTTTTTTTTTTTTAACTATTCTCTCACACATTTTTAACTATTTACATTTTTAACTATTTACCGCTCATGGAGCTAGAATCTGCAATTTTGGGTTTAAGGCAAGGAACCTAAGCCCCTTTTTACTTAGTTGGACGTGCAGTGTCTAGAGCAAAGGAAGAAAGCGGGAATATTTCGTGGCTGTGTGTGCTCCCCCTTCGAGCCTTGACTGCCCTTTTATGGATGATCCTCAATTATTGCAAATTAGAATCTTCGATTTTCCATATTAACGAGCTCTGCATAAGCGAGCCTCTACCCTGGCCTCCATGGGGCCTACGGGTTTCAAAGCACTGTAGGCCCTGTGATCCAGACTATCGACAAATTTGGGCCCAACACAGTTTCTAAGCCCCAAATAAACTTAACCAAATAGCCTGTACGAGAGTTCCAAGTGGATTAAAAACACACACATGCATTATACTCTCTGTCATCAATGATGTTTGCCTGTCGCCATCAACCATAAATGATAAATAGCTACCTCTTTATCAATGATATTCTTCTTTCCTTCTATATTTAACCAAACAACCATTAATATTAAATTTATATGTGTGCTGTGTATGCATTTTTTTGTCCCAATCTTTATAAATAGCGCGCGTGTAGTAACAGTACATTGTAGATTAAACGAGAGTTTGATACCTTCTGTCCCAAACTGTATAAATTCCGTCTGTGCGTGCATTCGTGCAATTTTTTTCATAAGAAGGGAAAAATATTTAGAAGAGAGTTTGATGTTCATGATTGTTTGATTAAATAAAGAAGGAAAAGGTAGAAGGAAAAGGAAAATTAAATAAGAGAGAAGAATAAATTTGGAAGAGAGAGAAAAATTAAAAGAAGAAGAAAAGGAGATAAACAAATTTATCTAATTGACATGACAAGTAATACAGCACTTAGGAGGTCATAAATACATGTCAAAAAAAAAAGTGACATATAATATCACTCCTAAATTAAAATACATAATCCTATCTGCCAAAAAAGTTATCTTAATATGGTAAATATAGTTTGTATCAGAGTGAGTAAAAGCAGGATACTAGCAGCACCAATTGAAATCACTCCCCAGGGAATATTAAAATAATTGCGCTTCAACTTTGCCATCCATCGGTTCCTACGCTTGTTGCAATAGCCATTCACGTTCTTGCAGATCCCTACATAACGAAAATCATCAAAGTTTGACGCAACTACTGAGTCAGTAATCCTGTTGAATATACCAGCAACCACTTCACTATCCCCTTGCAAATTTTGAAGAATCCCATTGCGACGGAGTATTTCGACGTCTGCTGAAGAGTCAATGAGGCAATCTAAAAGTCTCACATAATCAAGTACTTAAGTAGGACGGCTACTCCCACAATGTTAAAAGGGTTAACCAAAGGAGAACCCCTTTCCCACCTGGCCAGAGGCCCCTTAACCAGGCGGGAGGTAAATCGAGGGATGTGCGTGAGTGGCAGTCCGACCAGAGAGAGGACCAACGGGCGTGGAAATCCAGCAACAGCCCCTGCAATATTTCAGCGGAGTACTGCCGCCACACGGACTCAATCCCGCGTTGTCAGGGTGTCTCCACCCTAATCACCTGGCCACTTACCAACTCACCTATGCCCCTGGGGCTACTCCCACAATGTTGCTCATATGCAATGATGTTCCTTAGGAAAGACTCAGTCCGATCTTTCATGAAAAATGGTGGAATTTGCAATATTCCATTTTCGAAGCTTATGTCAAAGAAGTTTGTGCTCTCTTTCCTCTTAAACATCACTCCAGCCTCCCGAAGCTCTACTGCACGTGGCATCTCGTGTACATCGTTGTTATCCTTGACATCTTTATTGCCTCGGCTGCCAAGAGATGGCTGCCAATATATGCGTATCAACTCAAGTAAATGGTTGGCTTGGCTTTCTGCATTTCGATGCAGGGCCCATCTATACGATGGATCAGGTAAAAGTTCGGTGAAAACATCCAATAGGATACCCGTTAACATCCGTTCATCCTCGATCCCAATCATGCCAAGCAACTCCTTCAGGATGAAAAAAGGAATTTGATTTTCGAACAGCATTAGATCACGGATCAAACTACTCCTTAACCATGCTAATATGAAGATAGGATCATTCTGATCTATATAACTTCTCCCATCATATTTAAGCATTAATTGTATGATGAAGCACCCATCTAACCCCATCATTTCAGCAAGCTCATGTGAACTAAGATCTAACGGGTCAGCATAAAAATTACGCACTCTTTGCTCTAGTGATTTTACAGCGTGGAGAAAGCTTTCCAAACTCTGGTTTTCAAGTTGAAGCAGTGAACGCAGATAGCGTAATTTGTGCTCCTCCATCATAAGTACGTTCTCTTTGTCGCGATGATAAGGTCCAATTGCGATAATCTGTGGCTCATAAGCCGCCGTCTTCACCTCGCGTAGATGCTTATGGACTCTAAAGATGCAGCTTTCAGGTAGTGTGCTCGAGAGGCAATCAAGCTTTCTACTTAAGGAACTATGAGCACCGTCATTTGCTGCTCCTTCAGAATGCATCATGTTATCTCTGAAAGTGACTTAGATAACGCTCTGACGAAAAGGATTTAAATGTGCTGCATACATCACACATGTCGGAGATATATTGAAGTAACTAAATACACTCGTTAATTCAGATTAGCGGGAGTGCAAGCGGTCGAGACTACTTTTTTACGGGCGGTGAATTAAAAAAAACACGCAGCTATGACGTCTTCAACATTAGAAAAGTAGTCAGTATTACGGTAGTAATTAGCACCTCCGCTGACCCCAAAAATAAATTAGCACCTTATTACGGAATAGTGTGTTTACTCAAGCCTCATTACTTTCACTGTTTACTACGAGTATAATTTAATTCAAAAAGCACATGAAAAGAATGTGGAAAAGATCAAACTAATTAAGTACAAATTGAGTTTAAACTTTAAAATCAAGTAATCACTTATTAACAAAAGGTGTTAACTGCTGGTTTATTTCAAACTTCCTTCTATTTAGATATAAATAAATCTTCTATATATACTAACGCCCGAGGAGAGCTGGTAGAACTTAAGTGCATGGCCTGTCAATTTTCTAAATGGAAAAGAGCTTGACATATCAACTAAAAATTATATTATTATTTTTTTTTGGAAATGTTATTAATGTTTTAATATGTTACAATGTATTGGATTGACAATAGCTACTATTTATATTATATTGACTTTAAGTAAATAATATTGTATAATATTTTTGGTTGCAATTAAGAACAAATACCACGTATATAATATCAATCATAAGTATGAATATTGTAGTAGTTGAAAAAAGAACTACACGAATGTAACCATTATGGGGGTAAATCAAAGGACTATGTTAGGAGAATTCATTGTTTTGCGAATGTAACTTTCAAAATTTAAGACAAGTTCTCTTCTTTCTTCCTCTATAATTTATCAATAGAACTTTGATAAATATTGTCAATAATTTTTTATTGTTTATTTATCATAAAATTTATATGAAGTAACCTTCTGATAACACTTATAAATAAATGAAGTATAATAAAATTTAGAATCTACAATAAAAAAGTAAATTAAAGCCCATATATAGCACGAGAATAAATGCTAATAAGCAAATAAAGTAAGAAATTAATTGTGATTTCTATAGATTTCTCCCGAAACTCCAAAGTCATCCAAAAAGTTAAAGCCCATTTGGCTAAGCTTATATTTAGTGCTTATAAGTAAAAAGCTGCTCATAAATAAGTAATAAATTAGTAGTAATATGTGTCATCCAAGAGAAAATGAAAATAAGTTGATAAAAAAAGTGCTTATAAACTGTTAGAAAGTAAGCTGTTATCCCTAACTTATAAGCTAACAAAAAGTACTTATATACCACTTAGCCAAATATATCAATTATTATTTAACCAGCTTAATTATAAGCTTAGCCAAACACCCTCTAGATAAAGATTTGTGTCATCTAAGAGAAAATGAAAAATAATGGAGAAAATTAGAAGTTATGTAAAAGTATAGGCCAAGAGAAACTCACATGAACAAGGTTGCCCAATACCCGTAGGAGCCCCTCACAGGTACTTTCTCCTTACCAGAATGAACTTTTATTTTTTATTTTTTGGGTTAAGTAAGCAAGATTGATTTCGCTGAAGAGAAAAGAAACAACCTTTACAACAGGGTTTCAAGTCCTCGAGCGAATTTAAAAACACACACACTCGCATGCATTATACTTTAAATTTTAATGGAATTCTTTTTCACGCGGCACAATCACATAAATTTTAAAAACTATGACTAGCTAGCAGGGATTTTTTTTAAAAAATGACTAAAAATTTGAAATTTATAACAAAAATAGCCTTGTTTTGAAATAATTTTTAAAAAGTAGCCTTTTTGGCTTTTGAATCAACAAAAATGATGCAATTAACGATACCACTATTTCAGGTTTTGAAGGGCCGGAATAGGCTATTCAAAAGCCAAATTTTGACCAAGTTGAATGCATCGTGAGAAACGTGCCAATTTTGGTTTTTGAATAGCCAAAATCGGCTATTTAAAAGCCGAAATTAGCACCCTTCAATTGTAAGATTTTAATGAAGGGTGCCAACCCGAAATTGGCGCTGGTCAAAATTTGGCTTTTGAATAACCTATTTTAGCAATTCAAAAGTCGAAAATTGTGGTACCATTAATTGTATCATTTTCGTTGATTCAAAATATAGACCAAGAGAAACTCACCTGAACAAGGTTACGTTGCCCAATATTCCTAGGAACCTCTTCGTAGGTCACTCTTTCCTTACCAGAATGAACTTATAAGAGGCAAGATTGCCGACCATGACACTATTGCCATTGATTCTAGCTCCAACTCCAAGTCTTGCAGAAGTTTTCCGTTGAATTGGACAAGTTAGCATGGGCCTCAAGGTGGCATGATTTGTCAATTTGTTGCTTTTGTTTTTATTATTTCTGTTGAATGTGGCCCATATTCTTGGGCAACAAGAATAGCAGATTTCCTTGTTAGCATATTACCTTATTCGCTTATTACCTTTTGTAGCACATAATTAATTAGTTGCCTTTTCTGTTTAATAGGTTTAGGAAACCTTTGCACTATAAATATGTGGCAATACTCATTATGTTATGTGTGAGAGAAAAACCAAAGTGAGAGCCTTATAGCATTCGTGATCAATAATAGAATTATTCTCTGCTGCCCGTGGACGTAGGCTTTAAAGCCGAACCACGTAATTCTCCTTGTATCCGTTATTTCTTCTCATATTCTTCGTGTTAACATGTTTTTTCCCCAACAAACTGATATCTAGAGCTGTGGGTATTAATCCGCTGCGAGGAAAACCAAAACTCAATTAAAGCTCAACCAAACAGTGCTCTGTGAAACCAAATAAGCTTCAAGCCAAACAAAGCCTTAAACCATCGTTTGCTACCAAAAATTGAAGCTCACTTTTTCATTAACGAAATTGCACAATATTGGTACCAAAAGTTTCCTCTCATCGAGAGGAATTGATTGACAATATTTACGTCGAGCATTGGTGACCAGAATCACGTTTTTTCAAAACTCGAAAGGTCGCGGGTTTCTTGGTGGTCGCGGTCAATTCTCCGGCGTAAATATTGGCAATTGAACTGCGTTATTGAGTTCTGCGCTCGACGGGGATCAATCTAGTATAGACAACGCGAAGTATTGTGGGCCAGATTGAGTGTTGCCATTGGAGGTGCGAGCTTAGAATTCTCGTCTTCGAGCTTGGCGGCGGTGGGGCTTACCAGTGAGCGCAATAGTGATTTAACGGGACCGGCAAGGTCGCCGGCCGACGGGGAGAAGATTGCTATGCTCGGCGTCGACGTTGGTGGCCGGAGACGTGAGCTTTGACCGGGCGGGTCGTGCTATTTGTTTGGTTCGAAACCGGGTAGAGAAGACAAGGTCCGCGGGTTGGTGGTTTTGCTTAAGCGGGCCGGTTTTTTTCTGATTTTGATTTCGGGTATTTGGTTTTATTTTTAGGTCGGGTTTGGTTGTTGGGTTCGAGTTTGGTTTTGTCTTAGGGTGGGTTTGGTATTAGCTGGACCGGGTTTGTTTTTTTTTTTTGTTTTGGGTCTGAAAGTTTTTTTTTGTGTGTTGGGCTTGGGTAGTTTCCAAAATAAGAAGGAAAATTTTTCTTTAGGCTTAGGCTTTGGGTATAGCCTAAGAGGAAAAAGAAAAGAAAAGAGTTTTTATTTTTGAATTTAGGCCCAGTCCAGGAAACAAAAAAAAAAAGGACTAGTTTGACCGCGTTGACCGGGGTTTGACCGAGGTTGACTTTGACCGTTAACCATTAACCGAGGGTTGACCGGGTTTGACCAAAGCTTTACCCCATGTTTTTCGATGTGCTGAGTCCGTTTTTGGGCTCTATTTTTCCAGATTTTGCTCCGAAGTACGTGTTTAGGGACGGTGTTGACTTTGACCAATAGGTTTGACTTTGACCGGTGTTGACCAGGGGTGTTCCTAAGGTTTTTCGACGTGATGAATCCGTTTTTGCGATCCATTGAGCCAAATTCCATCCCGAAGTGTGAGTTTTGTGCAAACGAAGATGTCTTCCACAGGTGGAAAGTTTGAAATCAAGAAGTTTGACGGAGAATGAGTCTCAGTTTTTGGAGGATCAGATTCAAGGCATTTATGACAATGCAAGAACTTTGGAAAGTCATTGAAAAAGTGATCCCGGAAAAGACGGAACCAGCAGTGAGAGAAGAACTCGAAGCGAAAGCCTTGAGTGCAATACATATGTCCGTGACAAATGAAGTATTGCTAGAGATTGCTGAGAAGATGACAGCAGTTGAGGCTTGGAATACTTTGGTGGAATTGTATGCATCTAAATCTCTCAAAAATCGCCTCTACTCGAAGAAGCGATTGTATCATCTTAGAATGAAAGAAGGTACCTCACTAAAACAACACCTTGATGAGTTTACCTCTTGTTTTATTGCTTTGAAGGATGTGGGTGTTAAGATTGATGACGAAGATCAAGCTATGATCGTATTATGCTCCTTACCGCCTTCATATATGAACTTTGTGGACACTATGTTGTACGGGAGGGATAAAATTACCTTTGAAGATGTGATTACTTCATTAAAATCGAAGGATCTTCAAACACATATTCCAGGACATAGGGAAGAAGTTCATGGGGAAGGTTTAATGAGTAGAGGGAGATCGAAGAATAGAGGGGGATCTTTGGATAGAAAGAAAAGCAAGTCAAGGTCAAAATCAAGAGCAAGGAAACTACGTTGTTTTGAGTGTGGTGAAAAGGGTCATATTAAGAAAGAATATCCAAAACTAAAAAAGGGAAAGAAAAAGGTAGAGAATTCAGCTAATGTGGTAGAGCATGCTGACAGTGATGGAGATAACTCGAGTAGTACCGGGGAAGTTTTGACTGTGAGTGGATTACAGTGGCATAATCAATGGATTCTTGATACTGGTGCAATGTTCCATATGTGTCCTAGGCGCGACTGGTTCTCTTCTTATTCCAAAAGAGAAGGGAAAGTCTTTCTAGGCAATGATCTTTCGTTGAAGATGGAGAGAATGGGCATCGTAAATATCAAGATGTTTGATGGTATTACAAGATCTCTCGAGTGTTGGCATGTACCGGAGCTGAAGAAAAACTTGATTTCTCTTGGGCATTTAGATTCTCATGGATACAAATTCCAAAGTGAGAATGGTGTCTTAAAGGTGACCAAAGGTGCAATTGTGCTTTTAAAAGGGAACTTGACTGGCGGCCTATATGTCCTTCAAGGTAGTACAGTTACAGGTGTTGTAGCTATTACATCCGAGGAGAGTAATAATGACACTATATAGTTGTGGCACAAAAGGTTGGGCCATATGAGCGAGAGGGGACTGATCGAGCTGAGTAAGAGGGATTTACTTTGTGGACAAAGAACTGGAAAGCTTGAATTCTGTGAGCATTGTGTCTTTGGAAAGCAAACCAGGGTGAAGTTCAGCAAGGGGCAGGAGAACACCAAAGGCATACTTGATTATATTCATTCTGATCTTTGAGGTCCTAATAAAATCCCTTCCAAGAAAGGTGCCAGGTATTACATCACTTTCATTGATGCATACTCTCGGATGGTGTGGGTATACTTCTTGAAAACTAAAGATGAGGCGTTTCCAACATTTGTCGAGTGGAAGACGTTGATTGAGAAGCAGACTGGTAAACAAATTAAGCGTCTTAGGACTGACAATGGGTTGGAATATTGCAATAAAGAGTTTGATGAGTTCTGCAGGAAACATGGCATTGTGAGACACCGCACATGTGTAGGGACACCACAACAGAATGGAGTTGCAGAACGCATGAATAGAACTCTGGTGGAGAGAGCTCGTTATATGCTCTCCCAATCTGGTTTGAGTCAAGACTTTTGGGCTGAAGCTGTCAATACGGCATGCTACTTGGTGAATAGGTCTCCATCCAAAGCTATTGAATTGAAAACTCCTTTTGAGTTATGGTCTGGTAAGCCTGCTGACTACTCTCGATTGAGGGTGTTCGGTTGCCCTGCATACGCTCACGTGAAGGATGGCAAGTTGGAGCCGCGGGCAAAGAAATGCATATTTCTAGGCTATGTGTCCGAGAGGAAAGGTTACAGGTTGTGGTGCACAGATCCAAAGTCTCCAGGTTTCCTCATCAGCAGGGATGTCATATTCAATGAGTCTGCTTTATTAGACCAAGAAAAGAAGAAAGCGGTAACTGGTTTAGACCACGGTGTCAAAGATGCAAGTGGAGGTATTTGCTGATGTTCCAAATGTTCCATCTAGCCGCCAAATTCAGCCGACTCAACCAACTGAGGTACATGATCAAAATGTGCCTGAACAACAGAAGTACAGCATTGCCACTGGGCGAGAAAGGAGACAGATTAGAGAGCCTCAAAGGTACGGATACGCTGATCTTGTTGCTTATGCTTTGACTATTGCCAAAACAATTGAAGGACATGAGCCGAATTCATACAAAGAGGCCATATCTGGGATAGATTCTGCTCAGTTGGTGGGGGCCATGAGTGAGGAGATTGAGTCTCTTCATAAGAGTCAAACATGAGAGCTTGTTGAATTGCCTAAGGGACAGCGAGTTGTCGGTTGCAAATAGGTTTACAAGAAAAAGGAAGGTACTCTAGGTGTTGACGGTCCTCGGTACAAGGCACGATTGGTGGCAAAAGGCTATACACAAAGGGAGGGTGTTGACTTCAATGAAGTGTTCTCTCCGGTTGTGAAGCATAGTTCTATCAGAGTTTTACTTGCCTTGGTTGCTCTTCATGACTTAGAGCTTGAGCAGCTAGATGTGAAAACGGCATTTTTGCATGGTGATCTTGAAGAGCAAATTTACATGAATCAACCGGATGGGTATATAGTTCCTGGTAAGGAGAACCATGTTTGCAAACTGAAGAAGTCCTTGTATGGGTTGAAGCAGTCACCTCGGCAATGGTATAAGAGATTTGACACATTCATGGTAGGTGCTGGATACACAAGGAGTGCTTATGACAGCTGTGTGTATCTCAAAAGGCTTCCAGATGGTTCGTTTATGTACTTGTTGTTGTATGTCGATGACATGCTTATTACTGCTAAAAGCATGTCTACAATCGACGAATTAAAGAAGCAGCTAGGTGATGAGTTTGAGATGAAGGATCTTGCAGCAGCAAAGAAGATTCTTGGCATGGAGATTCACAGATATAAAAATGCTGGGAAGCTGTTCTTGTCTCAACAGAGTTATATTGAGAAGGTGCTGGAGCGTTTCGAGATGCTTAAAGCTAAGCCTATGAGTGTGCCGCTTGCTGCTCATTTCAAGTTGTCTGCAGATTTGTCACCTAAAACTGAGGAGGAGGTGGAGCATATGTCTCATGTTCCATACTCGAGTGCTGTTGGTAGCTTGATGTATGCTATGGTGTGCACTCGACCTGATATTTCACATGCAGTTAGTGTTGTGAGCAGGTATATGGCATCACCTGGGAAAACACACTGGGAAGCGATAAAATGGATAATGAGATATTTGCGTGGCACTGCAAATGTAGGTTTACTGTTTAACAAGATGACTGGATATTGCGCGAGGTTGGTGGGTTATTGTGATTCAGACTTTGCGGGTGACCTTGGTAAGAGAAGATCTCTGACGGGTTACGTGTTTACTCTCTCTGGATGTGCTATTAGTTGGAAAGCGACATTACAGTCTACTATGGCATTGTCGACTACTGAAGCGGAGTACATGGCAATTACAGAAGCTGTGAAGGAGGCCATGTGGTTACAAGCCTTGGTTCGTGATCTTGGACTGCAGCAAGATACAAGTACAGTCTTTTGTGATAGCCAAAGTGCAATCTATCTGACGAAGAATCAGATGTATCATGAGAGAACTAAACACATTGATATCAGATATCATTTTATCAGAGATGTTGTATCACAAGGAATCATATCGGTGCAGAAGATATCTACCCATGAGAATCCCGCAGATATGATGACTAAGGTGGTTCCAGTCAGCAAGTTTAAGCATTGCTTGGACTTGGTTACTATTTGCGGTGCGGAGCATTGAGCTCTTGGAGGCAATTGGCTGCAGGGATGATGGTGTATTGATTGGAGCGAATACGTGCCAAGGTGGAGATTTGTTGAATGTGGCCCGTATTCTTGGGCAACAAGAATAACAGATTTCCTTGTTAGCATATTACCTTATTCGCTTGTTACCTTTTGTAGCACATAATTAATTAGTTGCCTTTTCTGCTTAATAGGTTTAGGAAACCTTTGCACTATAAATATGTGGCAATACTCATTATGTTATGTGTGAGAGAGAAACCAAAGTGAGAGCCTTGTAGCATTCATGATCAATAATAGAATTATTCTCTACTGCCCGTGGACGTAGGCTTTAAAGCCGAACCACGTAATTCTCCTTGTGTCCGTTATTTCTTCTCGTATTCTTCGTATTTGCATGTTTTTTCCCCAACAATTTCTTCTAGGGACAACTAGCCTAAGTGGGCCTTCAATATTTAATAAATCTCATTTTATTTTATTGAGAAAAAGTTGAAATAATTGCTAATCAAATAATATTATTGGAACAATATATATGACGATTTTCGATCTTACATTTTTATATGAATTTTATATTCTAAAATACTGTTTCCAATAAGTACAGAAATTTAAATTTTTAAATAAATTCTTAAAAATTTTGTGGAATTCGTTTGTTCCGTTAGTCACTAAATGAGGGATCCAACGGCGAAGATGACACTATTGTCATTGGTGTTAGCTCCAACTCCAAGTCTTGCAGAAGTCTTCGGTTGAATTGTACGAGTTAGTATGGGCCTCAAGGTGGCTTGATTTGTCAATTTATTGACTTTGTCTTTATTATCTCTTCTAAGGACAACTAGCTAGCCTAAGTGGGCCTTCAATATTTAATAAATCTCATTTTTATTTTAAGGAAGAAAAATTGACATGTCAATTTTCGTCTAATACTATAATTAACTTATATTCGAATAATCTAATTCCTAGAAGACTGAATTGGTAAAAGTGAAAAATATATGGACATGAAATTACTATAGATAAAAAAATCCGACTTAAATGAGATTTATTGGATAATTTAAGGAGTATGTGTTTGATTTAGCCCTTCTCATTTTTTACAGTTTTTGGCATTTTCTTCATGCTTGGTGATCAGGTCGCCATTTTGTGAAAAGGAAACTGATAAAGAAGAAAGTCATGAATGGCTGCTGGGAGAATCGACAAACGGTTTATTGTTTAAAAAACTATCAGTTTTACTCTATATTATTTTAAAGTAAAATATTTTTTTCTTTCTTTTTTTTTTTGTTTTTTATCTCTTCACTCCCAACTTAAGCTCTCTTTCCTTATGAATTTAAACCCTAGACATCACTCCTAAGAGAGATAATCTCAACCACTTGACTATCCTCTATTATATCCTCTATAAGTGACCCACTTGATCCATATGCTTTGTTTAATTATAGAAAATTGTATTGTATCTTTTAACTCTAGTTTTTTTAAAGAAATTGTAATTCTTTTTTTTTTCTTTTGTTGGAAAACTTGGAAAATGTGTTCATTTGTTGAAAATGAAAAACAATTTTCCTCTTTTAAAAAATTGTAAACATGTTTCAGGGTTAATACATCTTATGGTCCCTGAAATATGATTCTTGGAACAATTTAGTCATTAAGTTATCAAAGTATGTCTTTTAGTCCCTAAACTATAATAATTAGACATATTGGTTCAATTGACCTTTTTTTCACATATTCAATTGCCAATAGCTTAGAGATTAAAAATCACAGTTTTGTAGTTTGATGTCAAATTGTCCAAAAGGCCATAGTTTAGAGACCATAGGGAATTAACCCAGGTTAATTTTCATCTCCATTAATTAGTAATGTCAACATTTCATGACAATTTTTAGTTAAAATGGAAATTAATTAGGTCACATTTTGTAAATATTGGGATTTAAAATTAGCCACTTTTGAATAATAGGGATCAAAGTAACACTTTTGAATAGCTATATATATATATATATATATATATATATATATATTAATATTATAGATCAAATAGGTCACTTTTAAAACAATAAAGACCAAATTGACATTGTTTGTAAATATTAGAAAGACAAACAACAAATTACAAGATTTAGGCCTCTTTCTTCAAGCTTTCAGAGTTTGGGATGGTGAGTCCGTCTCTCACTTTATTATTGTTTGTGTTTTTTGGGTTGCCATTTTTATGACTTTCTTGGAAGATGTTTGACAAGTGTGTGCCATGTCTTATAATGATGATATGTGGATCTTTTGCTCTGAATGCTAGAGTTGGCGGTGGTTACTTGTGCTCTGGTATTGTTAATCAAATCATAGGGTCATTGTTGGTTTAAGTCAGTAATTGTTAGACTAGTTTTGACTGGTTTATTTGTACATCTATGTTTTATCAATGAAAAGTGTTTGTTTTAAACAAAAAAATTATATATATATATATATATATATATATATATATATATTCTAACAGTTTTTCTATTTTTCAATAAAGTTCTTCATTTCAAAAGATTTCTATTTCAACTGCACTCCACTAAGATTTATAACATAAAGGATTATATGTTCACGAAGGATTCACCAAGAGGAAGCAATTTGCATGCATGGTCTCCTTCAAAGAACTGGGGGAAGAGGGTGGACTTCAAATAAGATGTGGATGCCCACTTACACTTATTCATGAAATTTGTGAAACTGCCTGGTCATGAATCAATGCGAATAATCAATGTTATGATTGCGGCAAAGAGCTCAAGAAAATCAAATGTCAGGTTATGGTACTGAGGGAAGATTAGCTGAAGCAATATCATGCTGTTAAAATAGAAGTGAGAAAGTGGATGATTGAAACACGAGAGTTTTATGTAAAAAAACTCTCGAATAAGTTGAGGTAAAAATCATCGACAAATATACATAGGGAGGTTTTATTATGTATAAAAAATATTTTGCAACTTTTAAAAAAAAAAATAAGGAAAGAATTACTAGTGATCTCTCTTATAAGTGAAGTAATTGTCACACAATTAAATAAGGATTAATATCTCGGCAGGTCTCTAAACTATGACACATGCATGGGATATTTCAGTTCTTGGATTATTTAGGTGAGCCTTTTCATCCTGGTCCCTTTTACTACATTACTTTTAGTTTTTGGACTATTTCAGTTGAAAAATTAACATTACCATTAGTCTTTTTACATTATACTGGTTTGAGTAATGTTAATTTTTAGACAAAAATAACTAAAAGGGCTAATTGTGTCTAATATCTAATTATTTGAGGACCAATTACTTTGATACTCTAGGATCCAAAACATCATGCATAACGTAATTTCGGACTTATAATTATTGCTGCTTAGTGCTTCGTGACTCTTCTATATATTGCTGCAGCTTGCAATTCTTGAAGTGCTGCATTGATTTTTTTTTTTTTTTTGCTGTCGTGTGCTTGTCTTCTCGTTTTGCATGAATCAAGTATTGTGTTATTTATTCCCATGACACGTGCTTCATTTTCTTCTTTTGTTTCGACCAAAAAAAAAATTCTTCTTTTGTTGCACGCCTTTTGACCAAGGAACAAGGCTCTAATTATGCTTTATGTGCTCATATTTCCGTCTCAAAGCTCATTTTCTTTGTCTTTCAAGCTTCTCAGCTCCATAATGTTTACGTTTTTTCTAGTTCACAAGATCAATTTGAAACATTCATATTAATTCTCAATATTTCACAAAAAGAATTAAATGAGTTTCTATTATTTGGAAAAAAACTATTTATATTAGCCCCAAATATTTTAAAAACTTATCTAAATTAGTCCTTACTTTCTTTACACATCTTTTTTTAAAATTGAGAGTAATATAAATAATTTTGTTAAATATTAAATAATATGGACTAATATAACTATATTTATAAAATATTGAGGACTAACATAAAGAACTAATTTGACATACCTTTTTAAAATAATGATCAATAAAATTGAATAATTAAATATGGTGTAATGACAATGACAACTTAGGTTGAAATCGACCCAACTACTTTAAAGTGTCAAATATAAACGACAAAAGAAGACTATAACAATTATCTCAAGAACATGAAAAAAGATGGTGAGGGAAAAGGTGGAGCTTATAGAAATGATCATTCCCTCTTATTTGCTTAGAAAGTATAACTATTTGCGACATGAGATGGATCATTAGTTATTTACTTGCGAGGGAATATAGCAAATATAGTCTGCATGACAGTGAGTAAAAGCAGGACAGTAGCAGCAGCAACTGAAATCACTCCCCAAGGACCATTCAAATAATTGGGCTTCAATTGTGCTACCCATTGACTCAATTTTTCCATCAATTTATTCCTGGGTTCCTTGCGATATTCTTCCACATCCACCAATACCGATGCGCAACGAGAACTAACAGAAGTAAAGACCGACTCAGCCATCTTGTTGAATAAGCGAGCAACTTCTACCTCATTGTCGCCTAGATAATTTTCAAGAATTCCATGGCGATATAGTAACTCTACATCTTCTGAAGAGTCGATGAGATAATCTAAAATGGTTACGTAATCAGTTACATAATTAGGACGGGTACTCTCACAATGTAGTTCATACGCCATCAGGTTCCTTAGGAAAGATTCTGTCAGGTCTTCAATAGTGAAAGTTGGCATAATGAATGTGCCACCTTCGAAGCTGATATCAAAGCAGCTATCTTTCGCTTCCAACTCGAACTTTACTCCTGCATCTCGAAGTTTCGTTGCACTAACCATGGGGTTTCCGTCGAAGAAATCTTCGCGGGAATCCCCTTGGTCACGCGGGCCCGAACATGGCTCCCAAAATAGGTGTAACAAGTCAAGCAAATGTTTGACTTCATGCTTTGAGTAATCTCTCGGGGGACTCAGATGTCCGTAAAGGTGAACAGGCAAAACAAATTGCAATAAAAGATCATGGATTGACCTGCTCCCATTCGGGGAATCCTCAATCATGCCAAATAATTTGCTGAGGATGAAAAATGGGATCTGATTCTCGAACAGCATTAGATCACGTCGCAAATTATTCTTAATCCACGTCAATTTGATAGGATCATTCGCGTCCATGTCGCATCTCCTGTTAAATTTGCGCACTAATTGTATGATGAAGCAGCCATCTAGTACCATCATTTCAGCAAGCTCATCTTCAGTAAGATGTAATTGTTCAGCATAAAAACCACACACTTGCTGATCCAGTGGTCTTATAGCACCGACATACCTTTCCACTTTCTCATTTTGAAGATCAAGCAGGGAACGCAGATAGCGTAATTTGTGCTCCTCCATCCAAAGTAGGTTCTCTTTCTTGCAATGATAAGGACCAATTGCAATAATCTCTGGCTCATAAGCTTCCTTGTTCAGTTTTACTAGATGCTTATGAACTCTAAATATGCAGCTTTCAGGTTTTGTGAACAAAAGGCCTTGGAGCTTTTTACTTAACGGAATGGGCGCACCGCCACTTGCCGCTCTATCTGGATGCACGTCAGCTGAAAAAGCCAGTGAAAATAAGCACTTATTAAACGAAATAATGCCTGTGGATTTGAGGAACTACCAATGATCACTGAATTGGACTGTCCTGCTCGCTAAACCTGCTCAAGTTTTCCATTTTCCAGATTTCGGAGAAAATAAGAAACACTTGGAAAGTGTCTGGTTCTTGGAAAATGATTACTACCTTTGGTAAAAATTTTTGTTTCTCCTGAAACCTGCTCATGTTTGCAAAAAATTTGAAGGATTACTAGTCTGTTTGGCCCAAGTTTTGGGTGCTTTCGATGAGTTTTAAATGTTGAAATGGACCTATTTGGCTTATTTTTAAAGAGTTTTTACGTAAAAGTTAAAAGTAAAAAAATTAAAAAATCAAAAGCTACAAATTGGAGCTTTTCAAAATAAGATTTCGATAAACTGTTTTTATTTTATGTCAAAAATTATTTTTCTTCGTTCTTTTCTCAAAAACACCACATATATCTAAAAAAGTCCAATATTACTTTCAAAATAATTAAAAATTCAACTCCTAAAATACAAGGCCAAAAAATCCATTTTTTTTTTGTTCAACAGAATTTTTACCCAAAACTCTACTATTAAACGCTCTACCAGTTAAATGCTGAAAGCTCGTAGTCAGGCCAAACAAAATCTACCTCATTGTGTTTTAAAATAGAGAATACTTACCTCTTTTTTTGATTCTGTTCACATTAGTTAACGGAAACCCACAAATAATTAAATCATGCAAAGGTATCGTACCTATTTTAAAAGTACATAGGAGATAATGTACACTTGTAAAATATCACAGGAGTTGGGTGCTATTATCCTATTTAAGATATAATTGATTTTTCGAAAATGCTATAAAAGGAGCACGTTTGGGGCATTCTCTATTATATGTAATGGAAATCATAACGGAGAGTAAGTACTGCAACATTTTTAATAAGTCATAAGGAGGATCTTGCTTGTTTAAAAAATTCAAGAAGATAATGTATAACTCGTCAGATAAAAAAAGATGCACAATTTACCCAAATTTAAACGATATACATAGATTCATGTCACTTTTAGGAAATGAAACATGCAAGGTGAAACAAAAACATTTGAAGCATAACCAAAGAAGAAAACTTCATGAAAATGGTTGCTCAATATCGATAGGAACCTTACGTGAAAATGGTTGCTTAATATCCATAGGAACCTCTTCACACACAACGTCGTTTCCTTATGGTAGTGAAGTTGATGACCACAACTCCTTATTTTATAGGGTAAGTGCATCAATAACTCCTTATTTTAAAGGGTAAAGTACACCAAATTCTCTTAAGAGAGATAGCCTTTCCCATGAGATTTCAATCCAGACACTCACTCATAGGAGAAGTAGTCTCAGTCACTTGAGCTACTCCCTTATCCCCTTCAGTAAACTTGAAAAAGAAGAAAGTTAACATATATCATGGATGATAAAGCTTAAGCTTATAGAGAGGATATTAGTTTATTTATTTCTTGTGTTAACACGCCTATTCACATGCAGCGTAATTTGTTTAGAGCTTGCACGAGGACAATTTTAATATTTTTTTAAATGCCTTGATATTAATTTGGAGTTACCACCTCATTTAAAATCTTAAACTTGTAAAGAAAATATTAGTTTATTTATTTATTATGTTAACTGGTAGATTACCGAGAGAAATGCATATATAGAGAAATAAGAAGATTAACATTTAAGTAATAAAGGCTATTAATGTATGCTAAACATCTAACCTAGCTAACAAGAATCAGCGGCGTTACTTTATGGTTGGCAGGGCAATGAGTCTCACATGTCGCCCAGACTGTAGCAGAAGCAAACATATAATTTACCTGTTGCCTTTACACTACTGTAAAGCCTTTTCCTTTTTCTATGTTTTATGTTTTCTCTTTTACCGGAACTGTATCAAATTAGTGAAGCGAGGAAGCAAGAATATGTCAGCCAAGATGTTCTTGCCTTTGCATATGCCATTGTCCTATTTTTATTTTTTTTTTCTAGGGGTGAAATGCTCATTATCTCTCCCGTAATTTGTCAAAACAATTACTTATTTTATCATCTTGTGCATTCTAAAAAATGACTACCTCAATAAGCCATAATTATATTTCCTTTACTGCTACTCTATTCTCTATCTTTGTAGATTAAGTTTTTTTGTAGAATAAGTGTGTGTTCGGCAATAACTTTTCAAATAGCGTTTCGCATTTTGGCCAGTCAAAATGCTATTTTACTAAATTATTGTTGTTCGGTAAACTAGCATTTCAAATAGCTTTTTAGGTAACCTTTAGCGTTTCTCAAAAGCTAAAAACTTTAGCATTTCAAGTAGCTTTTAGCTTTTCATATTTTTTTGGGCAATTCTACCCTTTTGCATTTTTTGATTTTTCTATTCTCTTTCCAATCTTTCTCTATACTTTTACCTTTTTTTTCACAGATATAAATAAGAATTAATATAAAAATGAATTTCAATTTCTATATAATCAACATTACTAAAAGCATAAGTTTTATTAGTATACTTTTTTAACAAATAATCTTGAATCTATTAAAATTAATTTTTGTAATATTGATATAAATATTTTATAAAAAAATTAGTTATACTTTAATATTAAAATATGATTATGAAAATAAATATCTAATTATGAAATATATTATCTTATTTCTATAATAGTAATAGTAATTACAATTATCATAATAATAACAATAATAATAACATAATATCAATGTCCTTTTACATCATTTAACATTCATCAGCTAATCTAATAACTAATTTTATTGAACACATTTTGTTTAATTAGCTAGTTAAATAGCTATCCGCTAACAGTTAAAATACAACAGCTATCAGTTACCCAAATAGCTATTAACTACTCAAACAACTAAATTTGTCAAACAGGCCCTAAGTTTCTCACATCTTATTCACACGTATGAATCGTGCAACACGTACATTCCTGAAGAAACCATTAAGCCGTCAATTTGAAGATCTTGTAATGTTCTCTTTTAAAAGCTTTAAAGATTAAAGTACTAGCTAGAATACACAAAAGATATGCCAAGACATTCTTCATATTATATTCTTCACTCCTCGAGCAAGCAAACAAGAATATCTACTTACTTTAAACTAAATTGCTCCTGAAGTAAAAAATAAAATGCGAATTTATATACAAATGGTACTTAACGGTTAGTACATTACGGCCTCAATTTATCTTTAAGTTGCCAAACTCAAAGGTTAACAACAAAAAAGTTGACTAAGCAGCATTGTATATACTTGAGAATGGTTGACGGTTGAAAATTGTCGTCAAACTTGTTTACCCATTTAATCAGAGTAAAATACATTTTATCTCTTGTGAAAGTCATATAAAATTTTTTGTATTTTTAAAATTTGTTGATAAATCCCTGTAATTTAAAAAAATTGCACATTGTTCTCTACCATTAGTTTTTCTATTAAAGTTAAGCGAACATTTTTGAATTAGTACAAATTTCCCCCTCTAAAAAGATCAGATCTGAATCTAATCATCATCTCCCTCACTCTCACGCACAGAAACATAGATGCACACACACATACCAACATACACAAACACATGCACACACACCCCCAACAACTCACACACACAAACACACACTCATGCGCACATACACTTAGAAAACACATGCATACACAAGAATTATGCAGCCATTTTTGGCTGGTGAAGCATTCGTTGGCCTGCTTAACGATCACATCCTTCAGGAGATTTCTTACGATTTGCTCGTCTTTATTATCGTAAAAGCAGGTGCCATGGAGGACCATCGTTAGAGATTATTTAATTCATTTTTCAATTTGAATATTGAATCTGCTTTAATTAATTATTACTTATTCTCGTCAAATAAAGGGAGATTTTCTGATTTGAGTTTTCATGTTCCAGTTATTCTTAGGAGTGCAACTTTTGGTGTAATATATTTGAAGCCGTTGTTGAGATATAAGTTGTTTGATAAAGCAGAAGTTGGATTGGCTCTATGAATTGGTTATGCCAATCTTTTTGCTTTTCTACTTTGTTTCCTCCCTATTTGTTTCTACAGCAGCAATTGTCACTGAATGTGTTTGTGTTTGTATGTATGTGTAAGAATAGTGAATAAATATATGTTAAGAGGTGAATTAATAAATTAATGTGTTTCTTCATAATTTTTACACTATTTGTTCACTGTTTTAATGGTGAACAGCTATATATAAGATGGTAAACAAATAAATATAAAGTTGTGAACAAATAGAATGGAGTACGAAACAAATATATGTGTTTGTGTGCAAGAGAACCTTGAACAAATATATGTAGAATGGTGAATATATAAAAATGTTTGTATTTGTGTATTTTAGTGTGTGTGTGAGTTATGAATAAATATATGTAGAGTGCTGAATAAATAAAAGTATTTGTACTTGTGTGTATTTGTGTATATAAGATTGGTGAACAAATATATGTGAGTAGTGAACAAATATTTGATTTTGTGAAAGTTAGTAAACAAATAATTGTGGAGTGGTGAATAAATACACATGTGGTAAACATAATAAAAATATATATATTTTTTAATTTTACTGTGCATGAACAGTAGCACGTAATTTCACGCACAGTAGGTGCACAATACTTCCACAAGAGCATGTTATGCAAGACAATGATATAATGTCTGTTTGAAATAAGTTGTAAATACATCACTTATAGGGTGAAAATAAATATATATATATATATCTTAAATTATGTGAACTTCTTTGTTCATATTCATTCAATTATTATTGAATATATTTGTGTTGTTTAATAAGGAGTTATTTAAACTAAGAAATTTATATAATCTAATAAATATGTTATCAATTTTTTACTCATGTAGGGGTGTACTTGCACCTTATGAAATAAAAGGGGGGAATATGCACTATTTTTAAAAATCAGAGGCCGATTTGGCACCAAATTTGAAAGTAGAGAGAGAAATTTGCACTGACTTGAGTTTTTTGGGTTATTAATAAGTCAAAATTCATTTTAAGCATGTTAATCTCCGTTAACTTTAACGGAAAACTAATGGTGGGCCCAATACGTAAGATTTTTAAATCACATGAGTTCAACGAACTTGGAAAATAAAAAGAATTTTATGTGACTTTTACAAAATATAAGAGGATAAAATGCATTTTACTCTTTTTTTTAACTAAATATCATCCTTGTCTATGGTAAGAAAACTAAACTAAGCATGGGCCGCCCCATCAAAGATGTAAACATATTAGGCCTAACACCATCTCCAGTTAGGCAACTGCTTAGTTTAAATGCCCGAGTTATCCTCATTTCGGGCCGAAAAAATTTCAGTTTGTATGGGGCCATTTTCCAATTATATATGTATACAATAGTCACCATTGATTTTCCAATTATATATGTATACAGTAGTCACCATTGGCTCCTAAGATATATAAAAGAAAAAATACTTCTATTTTATTTTTTGGTTGGTCATCACTTTGCCACTTGAAAAAGTCTACTACCGTATGTTAATTAGCCTCTTTAGAAATTGATTGATTCAAATGGTCATTAAAATTTCATGAGTATGATTAGGATAAACACAGTTTGGTTAAATCGACCAAATTAATCCAAATCAACCTGAAAATTCAAGTTGGTTCGGTTACTTTATATTTTAAAAAACTAATTGTTAGTTATATATGAAAAGCAATTGGTTTGGTTTGGTTTGATATAGGTCCACAAAATTAACCTAAATCAAACTGAACTATGTATACCCCTAATTTTATGGGTATACTAGAATGACAACCCATGCAATCTCATAGTTGTAGTAAACTTTTAATCTTATGTTTTATAGACTTTTAATAAGTTAATTAGTTTAATTGAGGAAAAAAATTGTCAATATATCATGTAGCTATATTTCTTTCAATCTAAACATTTTTGGGCTATTTTTACATAACCTTAATCTTCCATCCAGTTGTAATAATATGCTTATCAATTAAAACTAAAACAAAAAGTGGATGCTATCCGTTAAAAATAAAATATAAAGATTAAAAATTAATGACAATTTATCATGTTTCAAAGAATACAATACATAAAGTTAATATTAGTTTTTATAGATCCCTATCATGTCTATTTACTGTATTGTGATGCATATAATAAATAAATATTTTAACAAGATGAGTTTAAGCGGCATCATCCACTCAACCATTTTACTTCACCTAAAGATTTGTTATATTACTCATCTTGCAAATTACAAAAAAGGGGGGGGGGGGGGGAAGAGAGAGAGAGAGAGAAGAAGAAGAAGAAGAAGAATAGGAGGAGGAGGAAAGTAAAGGGGGAAAAATCTAAAGTAGCTATATAATCTATCTCACACATCACAAAAAGATTTTCCTATGTGATTAGTTTTGATTTCGTTATTAAGTAGGGACTACCATGAAATTGATGCACTATAATGATTCAAGAAATATAATACAATAATGGTTATTTATAAGACAGAAAGAAATTTAGCCACTTGTTATTATTATAATATTTGTCAATACATTACAGGCACCACCATGAATAGTGAGAAAGCCAAAAAAAAAAAAGAAAATCTCTTTGAGTAATGATTTGAAGATTGTCAGTTAGCAAGCATCAAGTAAAATTCACATTAAAAACAGAAACATATATTATTTGAGAGAAAATTAGAATTTTAGTCAATAAGGAAATTACTTATTCATCGACTAGAACTATCGTCAAACTCCCAACTTCTCATAGAGTCATATAAGCTAGCGCTTTCACAATCTAATACTTCTGAACCTCAATCTACACTAGATTTTGTTAGAAACAATAGGATCGATAAAATAAATTATTGAAGATATTTTTTTAGGTTCGTAATGCTCTTGGTATGGTAATAGACGAAATAAATGAACCGTGAAATTGGATAGCGTATACATGACGAACATGTGACAATCTTTTGTAACTTTTTACTATTTTTTCCCAACTCTTTTGGAAAAAAATTAGAGATGAAAAACATGTGTCTATAGACAATGTTGCTATTATATATAAGGGTAAATTGTATGGAACTTTCTTGTGTTTTGTCACAAGTGTGCGTTTATCCTCTATAATTTAAAAATTAGCTAATTATACCTTTCTTCTTCTCAAAAGTGTAGCACACATGCCCCATTTTTTTAACACTGTTAGTTTTGGCTAACGAAAATGCAAAAGGACTAATTTGCCCCTCAAACTTAGGGACTAACAGTACACTTATGGCAACTACAAGAGGATATGACGCACTAATAACAAATGATGGGGGTATGACGCTATTTACCCTTTTTATTTAATTGAAAACGTGGAGTAATTAATAATTAGTTAATTAATTAATAATTAAATAATTAAATATTAATAATTTAATAATTGATTAATTAATTTATCAAATAATTAAAAATTAAAATTAATTAAATAATTAATTTAATTAATGAGATGGCGGTTTTGCAATCGTGATAACCGTGGAGGTTATTTTCTTTTCATATTTTTCATTCTGTTGACAAAAAATATTTACTTGTAGTAACGAAATAAAATGCAAACATGTTCGTAGTATAATTAGTTAGAATTTACATATTTTAAATTGAAGTCAATGGTTTAAATCTTTTCTCTTGCAAATGTTTTCTTAAAAAAATATATATATTTTGAACCAAAATCAAGTTTAACAGCAAAAAGCTATGCCCTATCGCAGGCCTAACGCGTGTGCCACATACCCAGTTAAATTTAATGAAAAAAGTGACAAATAGGGGTAATGTTCTTCACTTTTAGAGAGTACAGGGAGGTAACTAACTAAGTTTTAAATCACAAGAGGTAAACGCACACTTATAACAAACTATAAGGGAATTTCGTGCAATTTACCCTATATATAAAATAGATCGTAAATTATATAATGCACCTGTAGATACACCTTGTCTATTTGTCCAGTTGCCTACAACTGTTTGTTTAGTATCCTATAACTGTTTGCCAGTGATTGTTTGTCTAGTATCCCACAACTGTTTGTCTAGAACCCACAACTGTTTATTCAGTGGTATACCTTACATTGAGTACTTGCGGATATATGATATAAGTTCCCAAAGATAAATGTTGACATAATCTAATTTGACAATAATACCCTCAACGTTGACTTATGATATATATTGACATATAAAGAAATTTATAGATTAAATATAAATTATAAAAGTTAATATAAAATTGTAAATTAAAATTCACATTTTTCATTATTCAATTTGTGCGTTTGAAACTTATTTATCTTTCTAATTTAATAACTTTTTTTTTATTTTTTTATTTTTGCTTTTGGATTTTGACTTTTGATTTTTATTTTATTTTTAATTTTGATTTTTATTATTTTATTTTTTGAATTTTTATTTTTATTTTTTTTAAATTTTATTTTTACTTTTATTTTTATTTTTATCAAAAAATGAAAAAGGCATATAAATATGTGTGTGTCTGTGTGATGGTTTTGTTGGTTTAAAAGTAAGGGCAAATAGCACGCGCGCTATGGTTAGTCAAAAATGTACGCTTAGCCCCTTTGGTCTCAAAATACACTGGGAACCTCCTTATGGTTTTAAAAAACTAAGCACAATACCCCATTTTGTCAAAAATTTTGTTAGTTTTAACCGGTCGTGTGACGCATGCACTTGAAATGCCCTTCCTTTTCATTTTTAAAAAGCATTTGCAAGAGAAAAGGCACGAACTCTTGACCTTAATTTAAAAATATGTATGCATTTTAACCAACTATACTACAAACATCTTTGTATTTTATTCATTTTCACAAGAAATTTTTTTTGTTATAGGAAAAACAAAAAATAAAAAAATAACCTCGACTATCACCACGATCGCACAAACACTGTGTCCACCATCATCATATACGATAATCAAAATACACTTTCTCATATTATATAATACGAGCAATTAACGTGGCTAATTTTTTAATTAATTAATTAATATCAATTAATTAATTATTTAATTAATTAGTAATACTTGACTTGAAGGGTATATTAGTCTTTTTGCATTTCTGCTGGCCAAAACTAGCAAAGTTAATAATCAGGATCGGTGTCAATTGATATACATCAAGCAATAGTACAACTATTTTTTGGAGGAAGTAAATGCTATAAGACCAACTCCAACAACTTTCTTATTCTTTCCCTACATATAGGAAATTTGTAATATCTTTGTACATATAGGGATTCATTATTTCAATTTTACTTTAATAGTTTTCCCTATTTCAAGATTAATCTAATATTATTTTAGGGGATGAATTTGCTATCCCTATATGTTGACATATTCAAGATCAATTTAGAGAACGAGTTAAACATCTTCTCAATTAAGGATGACTAGGTAATTTGTTAAAGGAGCTTTTTCCTAAATGCCACTCTACATGTGGAGAAAAAGGAATTCGGAGAATCTGTTGAAGTTGCCCAAGTGAATGACATGTGGCATGCTCTATATCTAAACTATGCTATGTATGTGTCTATGTACAATGAACCTAAAAGTGTAAATCTTAAAGACATTAACTAATGGGACTCTTTTTACATAAAATAACTTTATTATATGCACAGAAGTTAATCTTAATAGTAAATAATTTTAATAGAGTTTATTGGAAACAAATAACTATAAGTGATCCAACTACGTTTAGTAACCAATTCTTTTTCAACTGTTTTCTAACTTTTGTTTAGTGAAAAAAAAGTTTCCAATTCTATAGTTTTAATATATCTAATCACATATGTCACTCCCCGTGTATCGCACGAGTGTCACACTAATGTGTGTGTTTATATATATAAAGGGACAAATATGGATGATGACAGCAATATTAAGGGCATAGAAGTCTTTAAACACAGTTTGAAAAGATTGTGATTTAGGGCTCATTCGGATTGGCTTTTTTTAAAAGCGTTTTTTTTAACAGCTTTTGAAAAATAATTTTTTTTAGAAGCTAAAAATTCTGGTTTCTAAACAAAGTTTTATTTGAGTTTTTTTTAGAGTTTCAGCTTTTTTAGAAACCAAATCAAATAGTTATTGCAAATTTAATGTAACTTTTTTGAGGAAATTTTTTTTTTTTTTTGAAAAAAACCAATCCAAACAGGCCCTTGGAGTGTCATATAGCAGCATGAAATTGTAGCATATTTTGTTTTATTATATAATATAGAGATATATGTGTATATATGTATGTATATGTGTGTGTGTATATATATATTTATATGTAATTCTATTTCAAATAATTGCACATACTTTTGATATATTTAATAGAAAGTGCATTTTACGCCCATATGCTTTGTGAAAGTTGCATAAAAACCATTGTGTTTTCAAAAACTCTCTAATACATCCCTATGATTTTAAAAAAGTTGCACATTGGCCCTTGCCATTAGTTTTTCCATTAAAGTTGATAGAGAGTGTAGAAATACACGTACGATGCATTTTGACTTGCTAATAACAAAAAAGCCCATAAATTGGTGCAAATTCCTGCTCTATTTTTAAAATTTGTGCAAATTCCCCTTCTGATTTTAAAAATAGTGCAAAATCCACCCTTTGATTTTAAAAATAATGCATATTCCTCCCTCTAATTTGAACTACCCTTAGAAGAGTAAAAAATCGATAACATATTTATTAAATTATGTAGATTTCTTAGTTTAAATGACTCTTAGATAAAATAAATATATTAAATAATAATTGAATATATATAAAAAAAAGAAGTTTACATAACTTAAGATATGTACGTGCGCACACACACACACATATGCATATAGTCCCCTATAAGGGGTCTATTAACACCTTATTTCAGACCAAAGACGGAATGTGCATAATTTTTAAAATCAGATGGGAGAATTTACAACAATCTAGAAATTTTCAATTAACTTTAAGAGAAAAACTAACAGCATGAGCCATAATACAACATTTTTCTAAATCACAAAGGTATATCAGTAAGTTTTGAAAGTATAGGGGATTTGATGCGACTTTCATAAAATTTAAGGAAGTAAAATGCATTTTATTCCATTTAATATGAGTGCTACGTTATATATATTTAAATTATAAAAAAAAATCATTTTGGGCATGACGAAATATTTGCACTATTATCAAGTGAACTTGTGAGCGGTAAGAAAATGCATGCCATGTTAGTTTTTTTTTTTGGTACTTTAATATGATCTGTCATGTCCGGAGTTAATTTTTCTGGTATTCCGTCAAATAATTGTACGTGGTCCGGAGTTAGAACAGCAGACGGTCGATGAACTCTTTGGAGATGATGGTGTATTTATCTGCTGTATTAATAACTTTCACAGCTATGAGTCACCTAAACGTTGAAGGAGTTAATGTGTTAAACTTACAAATTTTCAAAGAGTTAGAGTTTGCTTAGCCTAACTTTTAGATATTTAAGAGTTAAAATTAATCTACTTGTCTATTTTTAAAAAAGATTTAGGTAAAAGTAATTAAAATATAAAAAAAAAATCTAAATTGGAACTTTTCACTTTTTAAAAGTTATTTTTACATCATGTTAAAAGTTGTTTTTCTCCTTTTTGTTTTGGTTTTGAACAAAAATGTTCTCAAGTCACATTAGACTTGAAACTAATCTCTATCGGACAGGGAATAGTTAAAGAAAAATCCTCTAAACAAGTGTGCTTCTCCTTTTTTTCCACCTCAAAAGATACTCCTCCATAATTTTAAAAACTCAATATTATCATTAAAGCAGCCAAAATTTCAAAATGTAGAATATAACAGCAAACAATAAAAAAGAATCCAAAGTTTTATTAATAAAAGCTCTGCAACTTACTAGTTGAAATTTCAGAAGCAAACCAAAAAGAGCCTTAGTCTATTTAACTTACTTAGAAGTGAATTTAGTCATCAAATGTCAAAAAAGAAAAAGAAAAGCTAAAAATAAAAAGCTCCAAACTGAGACTTTTTGAAAAAGACTTTCTTAAGAATTATATTTACCTCATGTGGAAAGCTATTCTTTCCTTCTTCTTTTTTTCCTCTTTGTCTCAAGAAAAACCTTTTGTAAACAAGAGGGTATATCTCAGCGGGAGCACCTCTCACTTATGATTGATAAGTCTCGAGTTCAAGCTATCAACGAGGTAAAAAGAGAACTATTATTGATCCTTTTATAAATAAATAAAAAATAAAAAAAAAGACCTTTTGTACTTGGAGTTGAACATTCCCCTCAAAATAATTAGAAGCTCAGTAGCAAAAAAAATAAAGCAAAAATGGTTAACATCCTTTCTTCATAGCAAAAAGGTGTATTAAGTGGAATTAATTGCCAGTTGAGTCTTCTATTTCCCCAAAATGTGTAAAGACTTCTACAGCTACATACTAACTCTAATTTTCTTTTTATGTCAATTGTGCTGATGACTGAGTTGACTTGTGAGGCCTTCTTGGTGGATCGAGCGACAATTAACTTTTATGTCGAAAGCCATAAGAGAACTAAAGGCTTTTACACAAAAATGTTTAAGACGGAACAACAAATTTATAGTTACTATATATATAAAAATCCAAAGTCTTGAAACTTTAATTATTCTCTTAGCAAAAGTCTACGACAAGCTATATATGTATGGAATTGTTATTAAATCAAAAGGAAATTTAGATTTTCAAGTACATATGACTATCTGCCAAATGAGATCAGTTATTTACCCGCAAGGGGATACATTAAATATAGTCTTTGTGAAAGTGAGTCACAGTAGGATGCTAGCTGCAACAATTGAAGTAAGTTCCCAAGGATTATTCAAATAATCGTGTCGCAATTTTGCCATCCATTGATTCCTACAATTGTTGCAATAGCCATTTACACTCTCGAAGATCCCTGCATAAACGAAAATTATAAAGTAAATCGATCGAGTCACCCATCTTGTTGAAAAAATGAGTCGCCTACTAAATTTTGAAGAACCAACAAATTAACTCTACATCTTGTTAAGAGTTGATGAGATCATCTAAAAGTATTGCGTAATTAGTTACATAACAAGGACGACTATCCCACAATATTGTTTATATACCATCAGGTTCCTCAAGAAAGATTCTGTCCTGCCTCTGGTAATACAAGGTGGAATTTGGATAATCCCATTTTTGAAGCTGATATCAAAGAAGCCATCTGTCACTTTCC
Organism: Cordia subcordata; assembly: GCA_028554755.1. Classification (NCBI taxonomy): domain Eukaryota; kingdom Viridiplantae; phylum Streptophyta; class Magnoliopsida; order Boraginales; family Cordiaceae; genus Cordia; species Cordia subcordata. The sequence continues at coordinate 7,348,565 of JAPTOF010000010.1, read as the reverse complement.
TTCTGAACTTTTTTCCTGCATCTCAAAGTTCTGTTGCACAATGCATCATGTTTCCATCTTCGTTATCGTTTGATAATTCCACAAGAATCCTCTTGGGCAAGCCAAGCAAAGATGGCTCCAAATGTATGTGTATCAAGTCAAGCAAATATGACTTTAAACATCTGGATAAATATAATCTCTCGGGGTACTCCATCTTTCAAGTGGATCAGGCAAAACTTCGACAAAAAATTCCAATATAAGATGGATTAACCTATGTACTTATTCGGAAAATTCTCAATCATGCCAAATAAATTGCTCAGGATGAAAATGAGATCTTGTTCTCGAACAGCACTAGATCACGTTTCAAACTATTCCCGATCCACGCCAATTTGAAGATAGGATCATTTGCGTCTATAAAGCATTCAGTATTATATTGGCGTACTAATTGTATGATGAAGTAACCATCTAGCACCACCATTTCAGCAAGCTCATCTAAACTAAGACTCAACAGCTCAGCATAAAAATCACACACTTGCCGCTCCAGTGGTCCCATAGCAAGGAGATATCAACAGATTTTTTTCTTCCATTTGAATATATCAAATAAATCATTTTCATCTTTGGTAAATTTACCAACGGCTATAGTCATAGTGATCCTTCTATTCAACTACTTCAACCATTTTCGAGCACCTCATAGCACTTTCGGGGCGTCCTAAGATTCGATTATTTCTATATGATTTCTCTTGCACTACCCATTCCAATGGGTTTCGAAGATAAAAATTCTTTAGTGGTCCATAAATTGACCTAGGTAAATCCGTGAAGTCAATTTGATTATTCCTTTCTTTTTACCAAGCATATGAACCATGAACTGTCTTTCTCGTTTTTTAGATGAAGTTGTGAATACAGATAGCGTAATTTGTGTTCCTCCATCATAAGTGTTTCGATTGGTTGGCCAATCACAGTTTGAATTTTCTTTTGGGATGCCATTTTATTGAAAAGCTTCTGGATTCACTCAAAAGGCTATTAGAGGATAGTCCCAGAGGAGTGACCTCCATAAGATTTATCTAATCCAGACATTGCCTCCATTGAAAAAAAAAGAGATGTTTAAGACGCTACACCAAATTGATGATTATAATAAAAATCCAAAGTCACGCAACTTCATTCTTTTAGCAGAATTCTCCAATAATCAAGATATAGCATTGTTGTTAGTTGGACCATTCTTAACGGCTTCCTGAAGTCCACACAGTGAATCACCTCCACCACATTATTAATACTTGTAATCCCTAGATCTAGCGCAAAGCCGACCTGTCTGTTTCTAAATGCTTTTACAAAAAAAAAAAAAAAAATTAAGAAGCAACACCATAAATTGATTATACTACAAAATTCATAAGTCTTGGGATTACTTAAGTAGTTGATACTCTTCTCAGGAATGAAGTTTTAGATTAGAATCTCATGCGTGGAGGTTAACCAAAAAAGAAAAGAAAAAAAATTCCATAAGCCTTGAAACTTTATTCTCTTAGCAAAAGTCTACAAACAATAATGATATATCAAGCTAGGCCAATATTGTCATTAAATAAAAAACAAATTTGAACATAAACTATGTAATAGATTTAGATACATATATCTTATACTATATGTCGAATGAGAACACTAGTTATTTATCCACAAGGGAATACAGTAAATATAGTCTGTGTGAAAGTGAGTAAAAGCAGGATACTAGCAACAATAATAGAAATCATTCCCCAAGGGCTATTCAAATAATTGCACCGCAACTTTGCCATCTATCGATTCCTACGTTTGTTGCAATAGCCATTCACACTCTTGAAGATACCTACATAACGAAAATCATAAAGTAAAACCCCAACTGACTCAGTGATCTTTTTGAATAAATGGGCAACCGCTTCACTGTCGCCTAGTAAATTTTGATGAATTCCATAACGACGTAGCAACTCTACATCTTCTGAAGAGTTGATGAGATAATCTAAAAATGTTAAGTAGTCAGTTACATAACTAGGACGGCTACTCCCACAATATTGTTCGTATGCAATCAGGTTCCTTAAGAAAGACTCTGTCCAGTCTTCAGTAATAAAAGGTGGAATTTGGAATTTCCCATTATTGAAACTGATATCAAAGAATCCATATGTCTCTTTCCTCTTAAACTTCACTCCTGCATCTCGAAGTTCTGTTGCACAAGGCATCGTGTTTCCGTCTTCGTTATCATTGACAACTTCACAGGATTCCCCATGGGCAAGCGAAGGCAAAGATGGCTCCCAATGTAAGTGTATCAAGTCAATCAAATGTTTCACTTTACCATGTGAATAAACATGATCTTTCGGGGTACTCCATCTTTTAAGTGGATCAGGCAAAACTTCCGCCAAAAAATACAATAGAAGATGGATTAACCTGTTCTCATTCGGGGAATTCTCAATCATGCCAAATAATTTACTGAGGATGAAAAATGGAATCTGATTCTCGAACAACATTAGATCACGTTTCAAACCAATCTCAATCCACGCAATTTGAAGATAGGATCGTTTGCTTCTGTAAAGCGTCCTTTATTATATTGACGTACTAATTGTATGATGAAGCAGCCATCTAACACCATTATTTCAACAAGCTCATTTGAACTAAGACTTAACGGTTCAGCATAAAAGTCACGCACTTGCTGCACCAGTGGTCTTATAACATCGAGATACCTTTCCACGTTCTTGTTTCTAAGCTGAAGCAGAGAATGCATATAGCATAATTTGTGCTCCTCCATCAGTTGTACAGATTCTCTATTGCGATGATAAGGACGAAATGCAATAATCTTTAGCTCACAAGCCTCCTTGTTCACTTCTCGTAGATGCTTATGAACTCTAAATATGCAGCTTTAAGGCCGTGCCCTCGAAATTTGACCTAGCTTTCTACTTAATGAAATTGGAGCACTGCCACTTGGCTCTCCGTGACGATGCACAGTAGCTGTTTTGAAAAAAAAAAAACGAAAAAAGAAAAAAAAAGAACGAACCAGTGAAATAGCAAACTATTGAATGTGGCACATATTCTTGGGTAATAAAAATAGCAAATTTCCTTATTAGCATATTATCTTATTAGCTTGTTACCTTTCTAGCACATAATTAATTAGTCATCTTTTCTGCATAATAGGTTTTAGAAAACTTTTGTACTATAAATATGTGGCAATACTCATTGTGTTAGAGGGTGCGTGAAAAACCAGAGTGTAAGTCTTGTAGTATTCGTGATCAATAATAAATTGATCTCTACTACCCGTGGACGTAGGCTTTTAAGTCGAACCACGTAATTCTCTTGTGTCCGTTTTCTTCTCGTATTCTTCGTGTTTGCATGTTTTTTCCCAACAAACTGGTATCTAAAGCTTAGGTACTAATTCACTACTTGAGAGAAAAAGGAAAAAATCAAAACTCACTATGAAACCAAAATTACTCAAACAAAAGGTCCTCGCTTAGCGAGGAGTGTTCCGGTGCTGTCTATGTTGAGCGTTGGTGGCTGGAGTGGAAGCTTACATCAGCGAGTCGTGGTTTATGTTTGGGTTTGAAGAACGAACAAAGAAGATAGAATTTGTGTGCTCCTGAGATTGGTTTTGGGTATTCAAGTATTTTTTTTTTTTTTTTGTATTGGCTCAGGTTTGAAAAGCAGGTTTAGTGTCTAGGTTGTGGGCTTTGGGTATAGATTTTTTTTATTGGACCTGGGTAGTGGCCTTGTCCAGACTTGGTTAGGTCTTTTGGGTCTTGGGTTTTGGGTCTTGGGCTTTGAAACTTTTTTTTGTTTAGGCTTAGTTGAATCAAAAGGTAAAAGGAAAATATTTTTTGGGCTGGGTTTCTATTTTAAGACCAAAGAAAAAAAAATATTTATTTCCTTTGGGGCCTTGCTGTTGAGTCCAGCAAAAAAAAAAAATTTGACCAGTTGACCAGGGTTTGACCGAGGATTGACTTTGACCTTTGACCTTTGATCGAGCGTTGACTGAGTTTGATCAGAGCCTTACCCCATATTTTTCAACGTGCTGAGTCCGTTTTTGGGCTTTGTTTTTTCAGATTTTGCTCCGAACTACGTATTTACAGACGGTGTTGACTTTGGCCATTAGGTTTGACTATGACCGTTGTTGACCAAAGTTGACCAGGGGTGTTTCTAAGGTTTTTTGACCTGCTGAATCCGATTTTTGCTGTTCGTAGAGCCAAATTCTATCCCAAAGTGTGAGTTTTGTGTAAATAAAAATGTCTTCCACAGGTAGAAAGTTTGAAATCAAAAAGTTTGACAGAAGAATGAGTTTCAGTCTATGGAGGATCAGATTCAAGGCACTTATGACAATGCAAGGACTTTGGAAAGTCATTGAAGAAGTGATCCCGAAGAAGACGGAACTAGCAGCGAGACAAGAACTCGAAAAGAAACCTTTGAGTGCAATATATATGTCTGTGACGAATGAAGTATTGTTGGAGATTGCTGATAAGACAACGGTAGTTAAGACTTAGAATACTTTAGTGGAATTGTATGCATCTAAATCTCTCACAAATCGTCTCTACTTGAATAAGCAATTGTATCATCTTAGAATGAAAGAAGATACCTCACTAAAACAACACCTTGATGAGTTTACCTCTCGTTTTATTGCTTTGAAGGATGTGGGTGTTAAAATTGATGACGAAGACCAAGCTATGATCCTATTATGCTCCTTACCGCCTTCATATATGAACTTTGTGGACACTATGTTGTACAGGAGGGATAAAATTGCCTTTGAGGATGCGATTGTTTCATTAAAATCAAAGAATCTTCAAACACATATTCTGGGACATAGGAAAAAAGTTCATGGGGAAGGTTTAGTGAGTAGAGGGAGATCGGAGAATGGAGGGGGATCTTTGGGTAGAAAGAAAAGCAAGTCAAGGTCAAAATCAAGAGCAAGAAAACTACGCTGTTTTGAGTGTGGTGAGAAAGGTCACATTAAGAAAGAATGTCCAAAACTAAAAAAAGGAAAGAAAAAAGGTGGAGAACTCAACTAATGTGGTAGAGAGTGCTGACAGTGATGGGAAGAACTCAAGTAGTACCGGGGATGTTTTGACTGTGAGTGCATCACAGTGGCATAATCAATAGATTCTTGATACCGGTGCAACGTTCCGTATGTGTCCTAGGCGTGACTAGTTCTCTTCTTATTCCAAAAGAGAAGGGAAAGTCGTTTTAGGTAATGATCTTTCGTTGAAGGTAGAGGGAATGGCATAGTAAATATCAAGATGTTTGATGGTATTACAAGATCTCTCGAGTGTTGGCATGTACTCGAGCTGAAGAAAACTTGATTTCTCTTGGACGTTTGGATTCTCATGGGTACAAATTCTTAAGTGAGAATGGTGTCTTAAAGGTGACAAAAGGTGCAATTGTGCTTTTGAAAGGGAACTTGGCTGGCTGCCTATATGTTCTTCAAGGTAGTACGATTACAGGTGTTGCAGTTGTTACATCCAAGGAGAGTGATAATGACACTACGCATTTATGGGACAAAAGATTGGGCCATATGAGCGAAAGGGGACTGATTGAGCCGAGCAAAAGGGATTTTCTTTGTGGACAAAGAGCTAGAAAGCTTGAATTCTACGAGCATTGTGTTTTTGGAAAGCAAACCAGGGTGAAGTTCAGTAAGAGACAGGAGAATACCAAAGGTACACTTGATTACATTCATTCTATTTTTTGGGGTCCAAAAAAGTTCTATCCAAGAAAGGTGCCAGGTATTACATCACTTTCATTGATGCATACTCTTGAATGGTGTAAGTATACTTCTTGAAAACTAAAGATAAGGCATTTTCAACATTTGTCGAGTAGAAGACGTTGATTAAGAAGCAGACTGGTAAATAGATCAAACGTCTTAGGACTAACAATGAGTTGGAATATTGCAATAAAGAGTTTGACGAAGTCTGCAGGAAACATGGCATTATGAGACACCGCACATGTGTAGAGACACCACAACAGAATGGAGTTACAGAACGCATGAATAGAACTCTGGTGGAGAGAGCTCGTTGTATGCTCTCCCATTCTGGCTTGAGTTAAGACTTTTAGGCTGAAGTTGTTAATACGGCATGCTACTTGGTGAATAGGTCTCCATCTAAAGCTATTGAATTGAAAACTCCTTTTGAGTTATGGTCCAATAAGCCTGTTAACTGCTTTCGATTGAAGGTGTTCGGTTGCCCTGCATACGCTCACGTGAAGGATGGCAAGTTGGAGCCGAGGGCAAAGAAATACATATTCCTAGGTTATGTGCCCGAGAGGAAAGGTTACAGGTTGTAGTGTACAGATCCAAATTCTCTAGGTTTCCTCGTCGGCAGGGATGTCACGTTCAATGAGTCTCCTTCATTAGACCAAGAAAAAGATAAAGCGGTAGCTAGTTTAGACCACGGTTTCAAAGAGCAGGTGGAGGTATTTGCTGATGTTCCAAATGTTCCATCTAACAATAGTAGCAGTCCAATTCAGTCAACTCAACCAACTGAGGTGCATGATCAAAATGTGCCTGAACAACAAAAGTACAGCATTGCTACTGGGTGAGAAAGGAGACATATTAGAAAGCCTTAAAGATATGGATATGCTGATCTTGTTGCTTATGCTTTAACTGTGACTGAAACAATTGAAGGACGTGACCCGAATTTGCACAAAGAGGCTATATCTAGAAAAGATTCTGCTCAGTGGGTAGGTGCCATGAGTGAGAAGATTGAGTCTCTTCAGAAGAATCAGACATAGAAGCTTGTTGAATTCCCTGAGGGATAGCGAGTTGTCAATTGCAAATGGGTTTACGAGAAAAAGAAATGTACTACAGGGGTTGAGGGTTCTCGATATAAGGCACGGTTGATGGCGAAAGGCTAATGAGTTTGATTCATTAGACCAAGAAAAGGAGAAAGCGGTAGCTGGTTTAGACCACGGTTTCAAAGAGCATGTGGAGGTATTTGTTGATGTTCTAAATGTTCCATCTAATAATAGTAGTAGTCCAATTTAGTCGACTCAACCAACTGAGGTGCATGATCAAAATATGCCTGAACAACAGAAGTACACCATTGCTACTGGGCGAGAAAGGAGACAGATTAGGAAGCCTTAAAGGTATGGATACACTGATCTTGTTGCTTATGCTTTCACTGCTGCTAAAACAATTGAAGGACGTGACCCGAATTTGTACAAAGAGGCTATATCTAGAAAAGATTCTACTCAGTATGTAGGTGCCATGAGTAAGGAGATTGAGTCTCTTTAGAAGAATCAGACATGAAAGCTTGTTGAATTGCCTGAGGGACAGCGAGTTGTCGGTTGCAAATGGGTTTACAAGAAAAAAGGAAGGTACTCTAGGGATTAAGGGTCTTCGATATAAGGCAAGGTTGATGGCGAAAGGCTATACACAAAGCGAGGGTGTTGACTTCAACGAAGTATTCTCTCTGGTTGTAAAGCATACTTCCATCAGGGTTTTACTTGCCTTGGTTGCTCTTTATGACTTAGAGCTTGAGCAGCGAGATGTGAAAACAACATTTTTTCATGGTAATTTTGAAAAGTAGATTTACATGAGTCAATTGAAGGGGTATATAGTTTCTGGTAAGGAGAACCATGTTTGCAAGCTGGAGAAGTCCTTGTATGGGTTGAAGCAGTCGCCTCGGCAGTGGTACAAGAGATTTAACACATTCATAGTAGGCGCTGGATGCATAAAGAGTGCCTATGACAGTTGTGTGTATCTCAAGAAGCTTCCAGATGGTTCGTTTGTGTACTTGTTGTTGTATGTCGATGATATGCTTATTGCTGCTAAAAACATGTCTACCATCAACGAATTAAAGAAGCAGCTAGGTGAAGAGTTTGAGATATAGGATCTTGGAGCAGCAAAGAAGATTCTTGGCATAGAGATTCGCAAGGATAAAAACGCTGGGAAGCTATTCTTGTCTCAATAGAGTTATATTGAGAATGTGCTAGATCGTTTCCAGATGCATAAAGCTAAGCCTGTGAGTGTGTCGTTTGCTGCTCATTTCAAGTTGTCTGCAGATTTGTTACCTAAAACTGAGAAGGAGGTAGAGCATATGTCCATGTTCAATACTCGAGTACTGTTGGTAGCTTGATGTATGCTATGGTATGCACTCGTCCTGACATTTCACATGTAGTTAGTGTTGTGAGCAGGTATATGGCATCACCTCGGAAAGCACACTGGGAAGCGGTGAAATGGATAATGAGATATTTGCATGGCACTGTAAATGTAGGATTGTTGTTTAGCAAGATGACTAGAGATTGCGCGAGGTTGATGGATTATTATGAGTCAGACTTTGCAGGTGTTCTTGATAAGAGAAGATCTCTGAAGGGCTACGTATTTAGTCTCTCTAGATGTGTTATCAATTGGAAAGTGATACTACAATCTACTGTGGCATTGTTGACTATTGAGGTGGAGTCCATGGAAATTGCAAAAGCTGTGAAGGAGGCCATGTGGTTATAAGGCCTGGTTCGTGATCTTGGACTGCAACAAGATACAAGTACAGTCTTTTATGATAGCCACAATGTAATCCATCTGATGAAGAATTAGATGTATCATGAGAAGACTAAACATATTGATATCAGATATCACTTTATCAGAGATATTGTATCACAAGGGATCATATTGGTGCAGAAGATTTCTACCTATGAGAATCTAGCAGATATGATAACCAAGGTGGTTCCAGTCAGCAAGTTCAAACTTGGACTTGATTGCTATTTGCGGTATGGAGCATTAAACCCTTAGGGGCAGTTGGCAGTAGGGACGATAGAGTGTTGATTGTAGCGAATACGTGCCAAGATGGAGATTTGTTGAATGTGGCTCGTATTCTTGGGCAACAAGAATAGCAAATTTCCTGATTAGCATATTACCTTATAAGCTTGTTACCTTTCTAGCACATAATTAATTAGTCGTCTTTTCTGCATAATAGGTTTTAGAAAACTTTTGCACTATAAATATGTGACAATACTCATTGTATTGGAGGGTGTGAGAGAAACCAGAGTGTAAGCCTTGTAGTATTCATGATTAATAATAAATTATTCTCTGCTACCCGTGGACGTAAGTTTTAAGGCTGAACCACGTAATTCTCTTGTGTCCGTTTTCTTCTTGTATTCTTTGTGTTTGTATGTTTTTCCCCAACAAACATTTAGAAAAGTGTCTAGTTCTTGGAAAATGAATATACACTAGCTTTTGGAGAAATTTCTGCTTCTCCTAAAACTTGCTAATATTTACAAAAAAATTCAATTATATAAATTTATGTCATTTTCAGAAGAATAAATTACATATTATCTCCCTGTACTTTAACGTATGTGCATCATATTACTAAAAGGACTCTTTCACCTCTCGAACTTATTAAAGATGTGCAAACTCACTATATTTTAACGTCTCTATTAAAAACTTAACTTTTAATAGGAAAAGATCATCTTATCCTTAAATAAAACATCCATGATCTGCACACTCTTAAGAAATTTGAAGGGGTAATCAATTAGTTTTTGATACTATAAGTGGTGTAGTGCACATAGATCAAAATTCAAAGGGGTAATATGCAATTTACTTAATAAGTTTTGATATGAATTTTGCACTAGAAAACACAAGACCAACACGTGTTATGCAACTCCTATCAAAACTAACAAAAAATAGACGGCGGGGAGAGGGGGTGATCTGTATACTTTTAAGAAATTTGAGGGTATTCAGTTAATTTTGATACTATAGGAGAGTATAGTGCACATAGGTCAGAATTCAAGGGCAAAAATATGCAATTTAATATTTTTAGAAAGTAAAACATATAAGGAAAAGCCATAAGGGTGAATGGCACACCGGCATTCGTGATTTATAATAAACACACATAACCCCCTTATAGTTTGAAAATAGATACAGATTCTCATTTTAAGGCATGTGTGCAAAACATTTGAAACCACAGGAGAATTGATTCTATGTCTATTTTAAGAGACATGTATACGTATTTGAAAACCACATGATGGATTCTATCTCTACATATTTTAAGGAATATGTGTGTTACATGTAAGAGTTTCATGTCTATTTTGAGACAACGAGAAAGTAAGATACACATATAAGAGACCACAGGAGGAGGCAGGTGCTATTTACTCAAACAAAAGATATTTGAAGCATAGGAAGCGAAGAACATACCTGAAGATGGTTGCTCAATATCCATAGAACCCCTTCACAGATACTCTCTCTTTATCGCAGTGGAGTTAATGGGCTTAGGTCCTGGTTTGTGGAGAAAACTTTGCACTCATTTGACAAAGACTAGACTACTCATTATTAATTAATCACTATTCACTAATATAATGGAGATGAAAAAGACGTACGCATTGCTGCATTCGTTAAATTTTTATGGACTAAAAGCGACAAAGAAAAGAAAAAGGCAAAAAAGTAAAGACAAGAAGAAGATGTGCACTCCATTATATTCACTAAAGGGTTAATTCCTCCAGTGGTACTTAAACTTTGAGCCTTGGAATAATTTGGTACCTAAACTTTTCAAAAATATCTTTTAAGCCCTAAATTATGAGTTATTAGACAAAATAAGGACAATTGACATTTTCCATCAAAATTCTTAAGGCAAAGTGACAAAACATGTTAATTGTTGTTATTTTGTCCAATGACTCATAATTCAGGCACTAAAAGGCACGGTTTGAAAGCTCAAGAGCCAAATTTGCCACAAGGCCCAAACTTTAGGGGCCACTGGAAGAATTAATCCCACCAAAATCAATAGAAAAAGATTAGGGTTAATTCCTGCAACGGTCCCTAAACTTTGGGCATTGGGACAATTTAGTTTCTAAACTTTCAAACTGTCTTTTAGTCCCTGAACAATGAGTCATTGGATAAAATAAAGACAATTAACATTTTTCTTCAAAATTTTAACTGCAAAGTGATGGAAAACGTTAATTGTCATTATTTTGTCCAATATCTCATAATTCAGAGACTAAAAAACAGTTTGAAAATATAAGATTAAATTGCCCCAAGGCCCAAAGTTCAAGAATCACTGAAGCAATTAATGCTTCACTAAATTTACAAGTTCTTTTGATAATTATGCAATTAATTGCTTTAGAGATTAGCACCATGTGATGTTTGACGCTGAAAAGGAAGAAAAAAAAAAAGAACGGAAAAGGAAACATAATGTGATGTGCCAGAATAAAAAACTTTGAGGCGAAATTGACTTTTTTAGCAATAAGTTCACTTATTCCCCTTTCGTGTATAACGATGGCATTGGCATTACAATAACTATTAGCTACTCAAACAGCTATCAGCTACTCTGATAGCTAATTTTGCCGAACATGTCCTTGGGCTGATCTCCATACATAAGTGATAATATATTAGGGTAAAATGCACCTTACCCCCTTGTAATTTATATAAATAGCTCATTATCCCTCTGTCTTGTGGTTTAAAATATACCAAATTACTCCTTGTATTTTTTAAATAGTGACACATAATCCCCAACCTTCTTTTCCGTCTAAATTAGCACAGAGTTCATTACATTCTCTTTTCTCGCATGCATGGATGTCAAATGTTAAAGTTTGCTACACTATTTCACCAAAATATCCTCATTTAAACTTGTAATATAATTTGTTTATCTTCACTTTATAAAGTCAAAAAAATAAAAATTTTAAAAATTAGAAAAATAAAAATTTAGATTCAAAATTAAAATTTTAAGATTAAAAAAATTAAAATTTTGAAAATTAAAAATAAGGAATAGAAACTAGAAATATAAAAAATTTTAAAAATAAAAATTAAAAAATATAAATACAAATATAAAAATTAAAAAAACTAAATATTTGAGGTTCTCAATTTTCTTAATTTTTAATTTAGATTCAAAATTAAAATTTTAAGATTAAAAAAATTAAAATTTTGAAAATTAAAAATAAGGAGTAGAAACTAGAAATTAAAAAATTTTAAAAATATAAATATAAATATAAAAATTAAAAAAACTAAATATTTTAGGTTTTCAATTTTCTTAATTTTTATATTTTTAATTTTTAATTCTGATATTTAAATTGGTTTAATTTTTAATCCTAATGGAGAAGAAGCAAAAGCAACAAAAGATTGAAAGGGTAATTTGGTCCTTTTAAAACCCTATTTAACACTGTTAACATATTAACGGAAATAGAGATATTGTGCCCTTTTTTAAAAAGTACAGAGGGATAATATGGTATATTTTAAACTATAAGGAGGTAATCAGCAACTTATACAACCCAAAGAGGGTAACGTGCATTTTATTTTATATTACTCCCACTACATTTGAAAAGGTGGAACATAATCTTCCATTTTAATATTTTCTTAAATTAACTTGTTGTGCATTTTTATTGGAGTTACCACTCCATCTAAAAGTTTAAACTTGGACAGAAAATATTGGTGTATTTATTTATTATACTAAACCTATCCCCTCTGTTAATATAATAAATAAGTAAACCAATATCCTCTCTACAAATTTAAATTTTTAGATGAGGTATCATTTAGGGAAGATATTAGTGTATTTATTTATTGTATTAATAATTATAAACACTTTTTTTCCTTTGCATTTATGGGTGCTGTAATTTAAAATGTGCTATATATTTTTCACAAAACACACTTATTGTCAGAAGGAATCAGTTTTAGGTGAAATTCCAGCTTAACTTTTCACCCCAAATATGACACCGATCTGTAAGTTCGTCTGAACTACTGAGATCGTCAAAGGATTATTAAGTCATCTTCAACAAATAGTTGCTTAGTTAAGTTAAATATTTGCTTTTGTTCTATCTCTGTCTCGTTATATTGCATCTATGTGTATGGGTAATGATCTCTTAGGTGACAGCTTAATTCGACCTGTTCGTAATTTGGGAGAGCAAACACCTTATTTCTATGTTGGCTTCTCTTTAGCGTTTATCATTTAGCCTGCTCTTTGCAATATAAAAAAATGTTAATTTTCTGAGCACTAAAATTCTTAAGAGCTAGATCATATATATGAGCATCAGTAATACCCACCCAAGTTAACTAACATTATAATATATCTAAATTTATTCGCGTGAATTTTCTTTATATACACGGTCTACAAACGATGCTTTCATATTATCACAACTATTCGTAGAAGAATCTCGAAGACTATTGGCAGGATATCCAGGGCTTATATTAAAACATTAGTACAGGGAAGTTAACAAGTGTGTAGATTGATTGACCAATCATAATTTGGATTTTCTTTTGGTATGCCATTCCATTGAAGAACCTCTGGATTCGCTCAAAAGGCTACTAGAGGATGATACGAGAGGAGTTACCTTCATAAGATTTATCTCATCCAACGCTGCCTCCTTTGAAAAAAGGATTTTTAAGACAATACAGCAAATTGATTATCATATTTTTCTGACAATACACCAAATTGATTATCATAATAAAAATCCAAAGTCGTGGAACTTCATTCTCTTAGCAAAATCTTATGATAATCAAGATATCATTGTTATTAGTTGCACTCCTCTAAACTTCTTCTGGTAGTCCTTCATGCCGTGAATAAACCTCGACCACACTATTAATTAGTTGTCATTCTGAGATTTAGTGCAAAGCCGATCCGTTAGTTTCTAAATGCTTCTACGCAAAAAATGTTTAAGACGCAACACCACAAATTGATAATTACTATACAAAATCCGATGTCTTGGAACTTTATTCTCTTAGCAAAAGCCTACATACGACAATGAAATATCAAGCTAGGCCATTTTCATTAAACGAACTTGAACGTACACTATGTAGTAGATTAAAATACAGTAAATATAGTCTACATGAAAGTGAGTAGAAGCGGGATACTAGCAGCAGCCATACAATTAAAACCACTCCCTGAGGGCTATTAAATTAATACTTATTTTTGCCATCCATCGTTTCCTGCATTGTTTGCAACAGCAATTTACACTCCTAAGGTTAAAGATCCCTACATAGTGAAATACAATAAGGAAAAACCAACCAAGTCAGTAATCTTGTTAAATAAATGAGCAACAACTTCATTGTTGCCTCAGAAATTTTGAAGAATCCCATAGCGATGTAGTAACTCTAAGCAGTATCTTTTGAACAGTTGATGAGGTAATCTAAAAATGTTACCTAATTAGTTATATAACTAGGATGGCTACTCCCAAAATATTATTTGTATGTAATCAAATTGCTTAAGAAAGACTCTTTTCGGTCTTCAGTAGACAAGGTGGAATTTTGAATATCCCATTATTGAAGCTAATATCAAAGAAGCTATCTGTCTCTTTCCTCTTGAACTTTACTCTTGCATATCGAAGTTGTGTTGCACAAGGCATTGTGTTTCTGTCTTCGTTATCGTTGACAACTTCACAAGAATTCCCTCGGCCAAGTTTAGGCAAAGATGGCTCCCAATGTATGCGTACCAAGTCAAGCAAAATTTTGACTTTACCATGTGAATAAATACAGAGAATGACATTTCCTCTCACGAGTTATAGCATAAATCCCAACCTCCGGTACAAGATGTTATTTTTATTCATTTTCCCCCATGATACTAAGTTATACCAAACAATGCCTTATCGTAATTATTTTTTTAGTTCTTATTTTATGTTTTTAAATTGTTAGTTCATTATTAAAAGTTATACTTTAAGCTCAAAAAATTAATTTTACACACACACACACACATATATATATTATATATATATATATATATATGTAAAAGAAGATTTTATTTAAATTTTTTCTTAATTTTGTACAATAAATTATTTTTTATTTTTATTTTAAATAATTAACTAATGGAAAAATAGAATACGCTAGGATAAAAGAAAAAATATTCTAACTTGATATGTATATATTAGAAAAAATAATATTTGAAAGTGAATTTAATTTTTCTCTAACGTTTATAGGGTGATTTTATATAAGTTGTTTTTCATCTTTTTCTTCTCATTCTGAAATTATCTTTTTCGATTCTTTATTCATTAAATTATCTTTTTGTGATTCTTTATTTCATTATTTACTCATTTGTTGAATGGTTTTATTAATTTTTTTTGTCTACTACCTTTCTTTTTTTTTTTTTTGTCGTTTCTTTTTAGGTTATAAACATAAAAAACAAAGGAATAAAGACGCCTTTAATATAAGGATTTGTTTGGTAAAATTAAAGTCATGGGGAATTTAGGTAGAACTAAAACTTCATGGGAGAATTTGAGATTCGTGCTATAACTCATGGGGGAAGTTGTCATTATCCTTGAATAAATACAATTTTTTGGGGGTATACTCTATCTTTGAAGTGGATCAGGCAAAATATTGGTTTTTATATCATGGTCTCTCACAAGGTGCTCCTTCATTAAAGATTATGCTTCTACTATTATTGTTTACACACACTAAATGGTTGTTCACTACTCTACAACTATTTATTCACTAATTATTTGTTCATTATCTCACAACTACTTGTTCACTAACTATTTGTTTATTATCCCACAACTATTTGTTCACTGACTTTCATATATAAATCAAATATTTGTTCAATACACCACAATTATTTATTCACTGTCACATAGTTATTTGTTTACTGACTATTTATTCATTAACTCACAACTATTTGTTTACTGACTTTCATATATACATCAAATATTTATTCATTACTCCATAACTATTTGTTCACTATTCTCACACACACGGACACACAAACACTAACACATCTGTATGTACGCATACTTGAAAGTAAAGGTGAACTTTAATGGCGGATTGATCTTGGAGCATCTAAACACCATGTGGAAGGCAGGGTTAGAATCGTGATGAGGAGAAGAAGAGATTAGTAGTTGCGACACAGTGAGATGGTGCCAAAATCTTTGTCGGCACAAGGAAGAAAATGACGGGCTTTAATGGTTGATCGACACCTAGGAAGTTTTCTTGGACATGACTGGTGTGAGATGACTGGTAATGTCACTTGTGAAACTAAGAAGAGAAGAAGAGAGAGATGAGGAAAGAGAAGAATGAAGAGAGAGAAATTAAAGGAGAGAGAGAGAGAGAGAGAGAGAAGCGAGTGTTAGCTGTATGTTTTTTTTTCTTTTTTCTTTTTAATACATAAGAGAGCATGATACTTAATGAAAGAGCACTTTGTGAGGGACCATAATATAATTTGCGGCAAAACATTATCAAAACAATCCAATATAAGACAGATTAACCTGTTCTCATTCAGGGAATTCTCAATCATGCCAAATAAATTACTTAGGATGAAAAATGGGATCTAATTCCCAAACAGCATTAGATCACATCTCAAGCTATTGCCAATCCATGTAATTTGAAGATAGAATCATTCGCATTTATAGGGCATTCCAAATTAAATTGACACACTAATTGTATGATAAAGTAGCCATCTAACACCATCATTTCAGCAAGCTCATCTGAACTAAGACTCAGTGGTGCAACATAAAAATCACACACTTGCTGCACTAGTGATCTTATGAGATCGAGATACCTTTGCACATTCTCGTTTCTGAGTGGAAGTAGAGAATGCAGATAGCATATTTTTGGCTCCTTCATCAGTTGTACGTAATCTTTATTGCAATGATAAGGACCAATTGCAATAATATCTAACCTGTAAGCCTCCTTGTTCACTTTTCCTAGATACTTATCGTAGATATCTAGGTCTACAATTAATACCTTAACCTCCCCCCCCCCCCCCCAGGATAGATCTAAGATTCCTCTTTTAAGAGTAGGGCAGCTGGTGGTTGATAAGAAGTAGGTGCTAGATTGAATGAATGTATAAGGTGTTTCTGTCATGTCTTTGCAACCTTTTTCTCTATTTATATGGATGTTTATCCCCTAATTTATCAACTCTTTCCCATAGATGGGTCGGGCGCCACTTCATATTAAGTTGGGTCCATGTTAAGGGTTGTATTTATATGGGCCCGAACACTTATGAACTCTAAATATGCAGCTTTGAGGTTGTGTCCTGGAAAGCGATCGAGCTTTCTACTCAATGGAATGGGAGCATCACCACTTGCCTCTCCGTCAGGGTGTACTTTAGCTGGAAAAAGCCAATGAAAATAAGCACTTATTAAACAAAATAATACCTGTGGATATAAGGAACTAGGAATGCTCACTGAATTGGACCATCCAGTTCATTAAATGTGCTCAAATTTTCCATTCCCAGATTTCGGACAAAATAAGAAACACTTGGAAAGTGTCTGGTTCTTGGAAAATGAATACTAGCTTTAGGAGAAATTTCTGTTTCTCCTGGAACCTACTAATGTTTGCAAAAGGATTACTAGTATGTTTGGCCTAATTTTTAGGCACTCAAAAGTATTTTTGAGAGTTAAAAATTAAAACTAACCTATTTGGTTCATGTTTTTTTATAAAAGACAAACTTAAAAAACATTGAAAAACCAGAAGTTTCAAATTAGAACTTTTCAAAATAAGCTTTCAAGAAGCTATTTTTACATCATGTTAAATTTATTTTTCTTCCTTTTTCTCAAACATATTAGTCTACATTTTTTAAAGTCCAATATTGTTTTCAAAATAACTAAAAGCTCAACTCCTGAAATACAAAACTAACCAATTGACTGCTTTTACTCAACAACAACTCTATCTAAAACTTTACTACTAAAAGCTCTATAGGTCAATAGATAAAATCTTACAATTAGGCCAAATAAAGCCTACTTGTTCTATTTTTAAAATAGCTAATACTTACCTCTTTTTCTATCCCTGCTTAAATTAGTTAGTGGAAAACCACAAATAACCAAATCATAAGGAGGTATCTTACCTATTTTAAAAATACAAGATATAATTTACACTTGTTAAACAAAAAAACACACACACACACAAAAGGATATTACCCTATTTAAGAGATCGCTGATTTTTCAAAAAAAGGTCACACAAGGAGCATGTTTAGAGCATGCTCTATTATTTCTAATGGAAATCATGACAAAGGGGTGAATATGCAACACTTTTAAAAAATCGGATAGAGTATCTTGTCTATTTTAAAAATACAAGAAGGTGATGCATACTTTTTAAAATCATACAAATAATGCACTATTTTGCCAAACTTAAATTATATATATATATATATATATATATATATATAGAAAATGAAACATACATGGAAGAACAAAAATATTTGAAGCATAAGCGAAGAAGAATATTAACTTACATGAAGATGGTTGCTCGATATCCATAGGAAGCTGTTGAGACAGATAGTGAAGTGAAGTAAGAGCCTGTTTGGCTCTTCTTATTTTATAACTTATAAGCTCTTAAAACAAGAGTGCTTCTTCACATATTTTTTACTACTTGCAATTTATATAAGCCACAAATAAACTTAACCAAACAAAGCTATAAATTGAGTTCAACTCCTTATTTTAAAAGGTAACTTGGCACTAATTTAGAGAGAGAGAAAAAAGAAATAGAGAGAGAGACAAGGAAGATGCATTCCAGAATCGAGCCCATTCATTGAATTATGATCTGAGGACCGTCTAAAGCACGTAAATGAAACTCCAAACTATTATGGGCTTATTTGAATTGGCTTTTTTTATGAAAAAATCTTTTTTTTTTTCTTTTAGAAAAATACTTTTTTTTTTCCTTTGAGAAAAGCATATTTTATTTTTGCAATAAGTATTTGGATTAGATTTCAAAAAAAATTAAAATTTTGGAAAACAAAAAAGACTCTCAAGTTCAACTTTATCTAAAAATTTGAATTTTAAACTTCAAAAAAGCACTTCTTTCAAAAAGTTTTACCCCCAAAAAAAAAAAAAAATTTTTTAGGAAAAATCAATCTAGGCAAGCCCTATGTTTTCCATTCTCTCCATACCAGCTGTAATGTTTTACTGGGCCCAATTGTTTGGGCATCCTTTGCACCAATAGAATTTAAACTCATGTTATTATTTTTGAACTAATTTGAAGGAAAAAATTAAAAGAAAAGGCAATACATGTACATCTGAATCAAAATTAAATTTAAATTTGCATTTTCAACTTGATAACTCGTAGAAAATGCTCCCACATCTAAGATGTAGAAGTAGTGGTGGAAAAGAAAAAGGAGGAAATAATTTTTTCGTTAAAAAAAATTTCACATAGGTCTAAATTAAAATTCATATTTCTTAATTATTTTTTCTATAAAATGTGATAAAATTACACAAATTTAGTTTTCAATTTAAGTATTAACTAATGAATTGATAAATATATCTAGCCGTTTATTTAAAGAAATAAAGTGGCTTCTTTGGTGTTGATGCACGACGTATCACTTCTTTTTAATGAATAATTGAAGGATCCGCCATTATCCTCTGACTAAAAAAGGATCCAAATCCTGTGGATTGTGTCTGGGGATTTTCTATTACAGGTTTGTTCATATAAAAATTGTCACTCTATTATCATTATTATAGTGCATTTTACCTTATAGGGAATCGTGGATGTAAACAGAGCACTAAATCAAGTTAAAAATATGATCGTATTATTTGTGTGTGTTTTCTATTGTATATGATTGTGTCTATGCACGTGTGTTCGTGATTTTTCCAACAATTCTCTTAGCAAAAGTCTGCATATACGACAATGACATGTCAAGCTGCGCCATTTTCGTAAAACAAGAAAGAAATTTGGAAAAGCAAACGTACATAGTAGATTAAAATACATACTACCATCATCAATTATTTACCCGCGAGGGAATATAGTAAATATAGTCTGTGTGATAGTGAGTAAAAGCAAGATACTTGCAATGACAAGTGAAATCACTCCCCACGGACTATTCAGATAATTGCGCCTCAATTTTGCCATCCATCGATTCCTACGTTTGTTGCAATAGCCATTCACACACTTGAAGATCCCTGCATAACGAAAATCATAAAGTAGAACACCAACCGAGTCGGTGATCTTGTTGAATAATTGAGCAACCACTTCACTGTCGCCCAATAAATTTTGAAGAATCCCATGGCGACGTAGCAACTCTACATCTTCCGAAGAGTTGATGAGATAATCTAAAAATATTACGTAGTCAGTTACATAACTAGGACGGCTACTCCCACAATATTGTTCGTATGCAATCAGGTTCCTTAAGAAAGACTCTGTCCAGTCTTCAGTAATAAAAGGTGGAATTTGGAATTTCCCATTATTGAAACTGATATCAAAGAATCCATATGTCTCTTTCCTCTTAAACTTCACTCCTGCATCTCGAAGTTCTGTTGCACAAGGCATCGTGTTTCCATCTTCGTTATCATTGACAACTTCACAGGAATCCCCATGGGCAAGCGAAGGCAAAGATGGCTCCCAATGTAAGTGTATCAAGTCAAGCAAATGTTTCACTTTACCATGTGAATAAACATGATCTTTCGGGATACTCCATCTTTTAAGTGGATCAGGCAAAACTTCCGCAAAAAAATCCAACATAAGATGGATTAACCTGTTCTCAATCGGGGAATTCTCAATCATGCCAAATAATTTGCTGAGGATGAAAAATGGTATCTGATTCTCGAACAGCATTAGATCACGTTTCAAACCAATCTCAATCCACGCCAATTTGAAGACAGGATCATTTGCGTCTATAGATCGTCCCATATTATATTGACGCACTAATTGTATGATGAAGCAGCCATCTAATACCATCATTTCAGCAAGCTCATCGGAAGTGAGATTTAACGGTTCAGCATAAAAATCACGCACTTGCTGCTCCAGTGGTGTTATAGCAAGGAGATACCTTTCCACATTCTCGTTTCTAAGCTGAAGCAGAGAATGCAGATAGCGTAATTTGTGGTCCTCCATTAGTAGTACGCAATCTTTATTGCGATGGTAAGGACCAATTGCAATAATATCCGGCTCATAAGCCTCATTGTTCACTTCTCGTAGATGCTTATGAACTATAAATATGCAGCTTTCAGGTTGTGTCCTCGAAAGGCGATCGAGCCTTCCACTTAATGGAATACGAGCATCGCCACTTGCCGCTCCATCAGGATGCACGTTAGCTGTTAAGAAAATTTGAAAAAAAAAAATGTGACATAACAAACACTTAGAAAGGTGTCTAGTTTTCTTGGAAAATGAATATATACTAGCTTTAGGAGAAATTTCTGCTTCTCCTGAAACCTGCTAATATTTGCAAAAGAAAATAAATTATATAAATTTATGACATTTTTAGAAAATGTAACATACAACCGTACGTGGTAAAACTAAAAGGATAAATAATGCCCTACACACCTGTGATTTAGTATAAATGTATGTTATATCCTTATAATTTCAAAATAGATAAGGACTCTCATTTTAAGAACATGTGTGTTACAGTTGAAGATCATAGGAGGGGTCCCATATCTATTTTAAGGACATATATATGTGCTGCATGTGAGAGTTCCGTACTTATTTTGAAGCTATTAGAAGATAACATGCACATATAACAAAAATTGAAGGAGGATAGGATGTTATTTACTCGAACGAAAAATATTTGAAGCATAGGCAATGAAGAACTTACGTGGAGATGGTTGCTCAATATCCATAGGAACCTCTTCACAGATAATCTCTCTTTAGCACAGTGAAGTCAATGGGTTGAAGTCCTTGTTTATAAAGCAAACTTCGCAACTCATTTACAAAGATCACCTAGACTCGCAATTAATTTCCGTCTAACTAATCACTAATCACTAATATAATGGAGACAAAGAACACGTAGGTATTGCTTCATTTATGAAATTTTAATTGACTAAAAAAGACCAAGAATAAAAAAAGGCAAAACAAAGACAAGAAGAAGACGCATTGCACTCCATTATCTTCATTAAATTTTACGAGTTCTTTCAATAATTGTGCAATTAATTACTTCAGAAATTAACATCATGTGATGTTTGACAACAAAAGGATAATTAAAAAAAAAATCAAGTGATGTACCAGAATAAAAAACTTTTGTGGCGACATTAACCTTTTAGCAATCAATAAGTTGAGTTATAAGTGAAAAGATTATATGCTAACCTATATATCTACTTCTGTTGATCCCTATTTATAAGTGATACGATCATTACATTTGAGTTATTATTTAATTTGTCTAATTACCTTATTACTTCTTATGTTTCATCATTATATATATACACACCATTTTTGTATCTATAAATGCTAAAATTTATAATGTAAAATATTTTTCATAAAAATATACTTATTTTAAAAAAAAAAAAATCAGCTTTCTGGTGGAATTCCAACTCAACTTTCCACCCCAAATATTATAAGAGTCAACAATAAGTTACTTAGAAGTGATATCACCATGTTCTTTTTCAGGTGTTTATGCTTAGAAGTGACTTATTGGACGTTTCTTGGTCCTATCTCCTTGTGGATATATATATTATTTTTGTATCTATAAATGCTAAAAATTATAATGTAAAATATTTTTCATAAAAATATACTTATTTTTTTAAAAGAATCAGCTTTCTAGTGGAATTCCAACTCAACTTTCCACCCCAAATATTATAAGAGTCAACACTGAGTTACTTAGAAGTGATATCACCATGTTCTTTTTCGGGTGTTTATACTTAGAAATGACTTATTGGACGTTTCTTGGTCCTATCTCCTTGTGGATATATATATATATATATATATATATATATATATATATATATGTATGTATGTATGTATGTATATATATATGTATGTATATATATGTATGTATGTATGTAGTGGTTGTGCAAGCGTGGGCATGTGTGTGTTGTGTGTGTAAGTGTATATAAGGAATGTTTTGTTTGTTAAAAATTACTAAGATTACATCATAAAAAATAAGTCAATGTAAAGAGTGATTCAAAATCTTATGTGATTAACTTTATTTTTTAAAAAGAAAAATGATTAATAGTGGTTTTCACTTACCCCTATTAATAACTTAAGTTTGAAACTTATAGGTTATAAGTAAAAGTGCTACCACTAAGTTACACCTTTTTATCTTATATGGTGGATTTAATTTTTGAGATTTTTTCATGTGGTACTGTTTATATATTTTAACAATGTCCTTGGATGCTACAAATATGTGGTAATTTACAAAGTTATTCTTCTAATTAGATCATATTACTCCTTGAGTAGTTTGTTTGGTTTAAGAGATCGTCAAAGGATTATTAAATCATCTTCGACAAATACTTGCTTAGTTGAGTTAAATAGTTGCTTTTGTTCTATCTCTGTTTGTGTGTGGGCATAATGATCTGTTAATTGATAGCTTAACGCGACTTGTTAGAGCGACTCCAACAATATTCCTAAAACTCACTTTGCTCCAAATGTTGGGATACATTTAGGGATAAATCACTTCAAAAGATTCCCCATAGCTATCTCTACATTTGGTGATAAAATCTTAATACCCAAAACTACTTTTTGATATCCACAAATTTGGAGATAGCCATTCTATCCCCCAAAACAATATTAGAGAAATTTTAAAATAGGAAAATTATTGGAGTAAAATTGAAATAAAGATTCTATTAAATAAGAATTTGATTAGATGTGGGGAAACTATTAAAGTAAAATTAAAATAGAAAATTCCTACATGTAAGGAAATACTACAATTCCTTTAAAAATAGAGAAGAGAGAGAGAGAGAGAGAAGAGAAGAGAGAGAGAGAGAGAGAGAGAGGAAAAAAAAGTGAGTCTTTTGGAGTTGGACTTAATAATTTGGGAGATCAAGCGACTTTTTGTAATTTTTTTATAATTTTAATTTTTTGAGCGCTAAAATTCTTAAGAGGTGGATCATTTGAGCATCAACAATGCTGATCCAAGTTCGATAGCATTATAATATATCTAAATTTATTCACGTGAATTCTTCTTTATATACGCACCGTACAAGCGATGTTTTCATATTAATCGGTGCTATCATTCGTGGAAGAATGTAGAAGCTAACACTTGTACTGGGAAGCTTCTAATAAGTATGCAGAATGGTCGGCCAATTACAGTTTGAATTTTCCTTCGGAATATCATTTCATTGAAGAACTTCCAAATTTGCTCAAAAGGCTACTGGAGGATAATATGAGAGGAGTTACCTCCATAAGAACTATCTAATCTAGCGTTGTCTTCATTGAAAAGAAAAAGAGGAGGAAAAGAAAAGATGTTTACACCACCAAATAGATGATTAAAATAAAAATCCAAAGTCATGGAACTTCATTCTTTAGCAAAATTCTATGATAGTCTAGGTATGCCATTGTTATTAACCAAAACAAAAGGGAATCTGAAAATACACAAGGAGTAGACTAATTACATATGGCTATCTGCCAAACAAGTCATTTACTTGCCAGGAAATACAGTAAATATTGTCTGTGTGAGAGTGAGCAAAAGCAGTATACCAGCAGCAACAATTGAAATCACTGCCCATGGACTATTCAAATGATTGCGCCTCAAGTTTGCCATCCATCGATTCCTACGCTTGTTGCAATAGCCATTCACACTCTTAAAGATCCCTGCATAATGAAAATCATCCATTAACACAGTCACCGAATCACTGATCTTGCTGAATAAACCAGCAACCACTTCATTATCGCCTAGGTAATTCTGAACAATTCCACGATGACATAGTAACTCTACGTCTTCAGAAGAGTTAATGAGGCAATCTAAGAATGTAACATAATGAGTTACATAAGGAGCACAGCTACTTCCACAATATTGTTCATATGCAATCAGGTTCCTTAAGAAAGATTCTGTCCGATCTTTAACAAACAAGGGTGGAATTTGCAAAATTCCATCTTTGAAGCCTATGTGAAAGAAGCTATCTGCAGCCTCTTTCCTCTTAAGTTCCACTCCAGCTTCTCGAAGTTCTGTTGCACAAGGCATTGTGTTTCCATCTTGGCCATCGTAGTTATCTCTATTGGAGACCCCTCCTAGAGATGGCTCCCAGTACATGTGTACTAAGTCAACCAAGTGTTTGACTTTACCATTCGCATATTGTTTAGCAAGCGGTCTATGCAATGGATCGGGTAAAATTTCAGCCAAAAAACTCAGTAGAAAATCAATTAAAATCTCTTCCTTAGGGAACCCAATCAAGCCAAATAACACGCTTAGGATGAAAAATGGGATTTGATTCTCGAACAGCAATAGATCGCGCTGCAAACTGTTCAATCTCCACGGCAATTTGAAGATGGGATCATTCTTCTCTATTAAACTTCTCATGTGAAATTTTAGCACTAATTGTATGATGAAGCAGCCGTCTAAGACCATCATTTCAGCAATTTCGTTCGAGTGAAGTGTCAACGGTTCAGCATAAAAATCACGCACTTCCCGTTCTAGTGGTCTTACAGAAAGCAGATATCTTTCCACATTCTCGTTTTTAAGCTGAAGCAGAGAATGCAGATAGCGTAATTTGTGCTCCTCCATCATAAGAACGTTCTCTTTATTGCGATGATAAGGACCAATCGCAATAATCTCTGGCTCATAAGCATCCTTTTTCACTTCTCGTAGATGCTTATGGACTCTAAAGATGCAGCTTTCGGATTGTATGCTCGAGAGACATTCAAGCTTTCTGTGCAACGGGATGGGAGCATCACCAGCACTTGCTGCTCCGTGAGTGTGTGTGGTGTCATCTGAAAGTGATTAATTAGATAAGCTCTAGCAAAAATATGAACGTATTATCACAATCAAACACGGTAAAATTGAAGAAACAAAAAAAGGGAAAACATATTATTCTCTCCCTATCTCCAACTGATGTGCCATACTAGGCAATGTTGCAGAGTGCTGATCCATTAGGATCACTACACACAAAAAAAGGCGGCAGGTTTTTTGGCATCGCGGCGGTTCATGAACAGCCGGCTCGCCAAAAAAACGGCCACAGGCAGTAGTTTCCGAAAATTGAGAAAAGAATATGTTACAGAAAAGGTTGTGTATAGGCAGCAGTTTTTGGTCAAAAATCTGCAAAATTCACTATCGTATCAAAACTCTACTACTAAATAAATCACACGGATTACAAAACTAGATAAAGCTAAGTAAATACTAATGGTTATCACAAATTCACTACGGTATCAAAACTCTACTACTAAAAAGAAAAGAAATGGTTCAAGTTTCTCGATACTTGTGTATTTATCACTCGCAGAATTAAAAATTGACATGTGAGAAGACATGATAGAAGCATCAACTGAATCAACTATAATCAGTCTAACAATTTGAACTATTAGATCAAGCTATTATTTATCAATTCAAGAAAGTATATTATGGTGTCTAGTGTCTTGTGTCTATTTCTATTGGGAAATGAAATTTTATTTTCAGAGAATTTGTTTAGTTTATATATCCAAGATACTTTCCAGGAAGCTAATTAATATGGATTTATATCATTTACGGAAAAAGAACGGATCTATTTAAAAAATCATCATAAGATGGGAGTATATATAGGCCAACAGAAACTCACCAAAATATGGTTGCTCAATATCCATAGGAACCTCTACTTTCAAAGATTCTTCCCCATAGAATATTATGATGTTAGAGGGACCAAGTTCTCAAGTTAAAGAAAAAATAAACAATAAATAAAAGAAAATATAAAATAAATAATTCACAAGCATTGACTTCTGCAACATTGGTGACAGGAAAGAAAAAAAGATAGATAATGTGGGGGAATTCTTTCCCAGGCATTGACTTTATAACCACGTGTTTTGACCTTTATAATGCAGTGGAATTCTTTCCCAAGCATCACAAGCATAGATGTTTTGGTACCACCTGCTAATTGGGGCCCAAGAATTTTACTTATTTTTTTTGGGCTAAATTTGGGGGGAACAATTTGTTTAATTATATTATTTAAGATAATCATGTAGATAAATACATTTTGGATTCGGAACCTAGGGAATAATTAGATTTTTTATCAGTGCAATACACACTTTATTTTTTCGGTGACAGAGAAAGGAAGGAAAATTGGGGAAAAAAAAAGTAACATAAGTCGGAATCAAAATTAGACTTAGATTTGTATTTCTTATATAGTTTTTGTACCTCAATAATAGTTACATTCATTAATGGTGAAATTTGTCTTCATGAATGATATCATTCATGAATATAATAACTATATTATAGTCGTAAAAAATTATATAAGAATTACACATATATTATTGATACATAAAAAGGTCCACTTATAATATATTATTATTTGAAAAAATAGAATGAGATATTATCAAATCCAAATTAGATTTGCAAGGAGAATTCAGTAGCTTATGAATGTATTTTTTGAATCTTTTGAGCCAGTTGTCATCTTTTGTTAGGCTTATGATTTATTAGTAAAGCATTGGGATGCATATTCAAACATGTAAATATTAATGCTTTAATATAAGCATGAACTAAAATTGATGTACAACCAATATTAGAATACATATTTAAAGAGTAACTCTAATTCAAAGTTTCAGAAACCAAAAAAAAAAAAAAAAAGCATTAATATAATCTGCTGTTTAATACATAAATTTGTACAAAAATAAAAAGTTTGATATCCAATACATAGATTTTGTGGTTATAACATTACTCAAGCGATGTAAAATATTACTACTCTGAGTGTAAAATCATCACGAGCTAGACAAAATTACTTACACAAAACAAGATAATAAATGATTACAAAGAAAAGTAATGAATAAAACCAGAGATTTTCTCAATGAAAACTTAATCATTTCTAGTGACAGACGCACACCATGAAAGATTTTGCTAGTGTTTTGATGACTCTATACGTAATTCCATGCTTTATACCCCGATCGACAATGATGTGTTATCTTCTGCACCATGAGAAGCACCCACAGCACTGAGGAACACAAGGAACTGACAATTAACATAAATACAGCATATCGGTTTGGTTTGGTTTGATTTGGATTTGGTCTTGAACTAATTCTGAATGAAATATAAACCAAATTGATTGGTTTTTAATTAAAAATAATTAACTAAAGACTATTGTTGTCCAATAATATAACCAAACAAATCCAAACCAACCCAAACGAAAAGTTTCATAAAAAAATTCAAAAAAATAAATGAAAACAATTTCACCAAAATATTTCGAGGTGAAAAAACTGAACTGGCAGAACAAGTTAAAGAAAATATGTTTGCATATGTAAAACAAACAAAAGAATAAGCCTTGGTGATTAAATATTTGATATTAAGATGAGAAGTTACATTTTTATAGAGGGAAAGCTACTACTTATGAATGTGTTTGTTCGGTTTCGGTCAAAACCAATCCCAAACCTAGCCAAAAAAAAAAATCGAAAATCATTTATAAAAGAAATAGCGAACCAACCCAAAATTTTGGGTTGCTTCGTGTTGGTTTGGTTGGTTTAACCAAACCATGTGAACCCATAACAACAATAAATCAAAAGATTTGGTTTGCATTAATTGCAAATTTAAAACAAACACTAGTCAATCTTAAGAATTTAACTCAGCAATAGACAAAACAGGCACTGAAACTACAGAGAGGATTCAATTTTTGTACCTTTGAATTGTCATATCCATCTCGTTTCTGACCATTAAATTGTGATGCTTCAGTTGGTACAACAGGTACCTTTTCGGCTCCAGTCTGTTTCTCCTCTCGCACTAGGTTAAATATGTGAGTGTAGCCCTCTGCTGCTGCTGGATCATTGTCATCCCACTCACCAAACTTGGGAATAGCAGGGCTGTGATCGGGCTGCCACATCCAAATGAGGAGTGAACTTTTCAGCTTGCGCAATAGAGACAAGGGAATCTGTGAACTAACCTAATATGACATGAATAATGTGCAAAAGAGAAAGTTCCCGAGAAGAAAATTTTCTCTTGTTCCTATCAATATCCAACACCCAGCTTAGAAACTCAGATCATTGTTTACCAGAATGACCTGCCCATTTATATACAACTTCTAACCTTGTGAAAATATAGGACATAAAACAGAGAGATTTTTTTCGAGTTGTAAGAATAACATTTACACTTCAACTTCAGGAGATATGGCTTAACCAAAATGTGAGGATTATGATTATGTAGTGCCTTCAGAAAATAAGGGGAGATTAACATTTGTTCAGAAAGACTATTTCTTTGTTTGAAGTGTAAGACATGGTGCTGGACCTTTCTCCACACTTCTAATGTACTCCACGACCATTATGTGGTTCTAACTAACATGAGGATCAGAACCTCCATATTGGTCACCATCAGAGTTCAGGTCAATCACCTTCTTGAATCTTATGTAACTCATAGCCACTTATTAACCTCAGATGTCAGAACCAACTTACATCGTTAACCTTACAGTCTTGCTCATGATTTCTCAACAGCCACATGCATGTAAAATAATCCAGGATTATTATGATTCATATGAAAGCAATGAGAGAAAGTTAGAAAGACATTACTGTGTCATCTCCTCGGGTGACCGATCTCAAACGTGATCTTCCAGGAGTGGAGGGAGGAAGGCCATGGCTCCCTTCAGAAGAACCTTTTCTTTCCCAGGAGGGAGAGGAAACTCCACCACCTTTGCCAGCAATTCTTGCATGGGATTGATGATGAAGTGGCGAGTGTTCAACACTGCGATCAGATCCCACAGTCTGTCGAGTCACCTTCCTAGGGGTATCGCTAGCACTTAAGCCACCATGTCGATGATGAGGTGAATCAGTAGTTTTCCGAGCTGCAGCGTCATGGCGAATTGGCGAGTCACTTGATCTCCTTAAATCACCTTCCTCTCGACTAAGGTGATGCTCATGCGTCGCCCTCGATGTGTCTAAGCCCTTTGGTCCCTCTTGTTCTGCCACACTGCTTCCAGATCTTGCACCACCATGCCTTTGATGAGATGATTCAGTTGCAGTTTTCCCAACCCCAGCACTAGAGTGAAGTGGTGAGTCAGCTGACGTCCTTGACTCAGACTCGGGAAAATCTTGAGGGTCATTTGGATTCAGTTTGGCCCCCTTTTTACCCTTTCTGGCACTATCAAAGTAGGCAGTATACTGAACATTTTCTCCACTTTCCCAGTTACCAAATTTAGGAGGTACCTGTGAGCTCTGCTGCAAGAGTAGAAGTATACATATCAAACAGGCTTGCAAGCCAAACATGAAACCACAGAACAAAATATAAAAGAACTTCCCAGGACAACATGTCTTTGTTGTTTAGATAACATAGAAAAATAATAAGAAATCTTAGTACAGTTTACAAAAATATCCTCAATTAGTGTCGACATCAATTAAAGAGACCGGTAAGTTCAACCCTTCTATCAAGTCTTGGCTACAAATACAAACCGTGTCAGTGGACCTCATACTGGTATAGCCCAGAGCTCAAAGACGAATGGGAAGGTAATTAGGTATTAAAATGACGAATTACACGGGTGATGGTGTTGCATACTTCTACAGAGTTCTCAACACTCGTATAAATTAGCTTAAGGAAGATTATTACAAGTTTCCCAAGATTCATTGCGATATGCTACACAAACTCTAAAAATTGTTAAATGTGAACAATTCCTATTTCTCTCCTTTTCCTAAACTTCTTTTTCTATTGGGATATGCTACAGTTACGCAAAACATCACTTCCAGAATAACTCTATCCGACCAGAAAAATCCAAATATGACTATCAATTTAAATTGGATTTATTGTAGCACGTCCAATTTTCCAAGACAAGCACCTTCATGTGGAACTTATGTACAACAACTTGATCAATTAGAAAGTCCTACATAGAAAACAGTGTATAGTCATCACGAAGACAATACTGTCCTGCAATTGTAATTATGATTATTCGGTAAAAATAGTGATCACTGGTCAGCCAGTGGTTGAAAATTATAGTAATACAGAAGCAACTAGTGATTGTAATCCACCATGACAACATAGATAATAAGATTTAGAGTAAGATTTAGGGCCAATACTCCTTTAAGTTGCCAATAAATATAAGATCCCCCTTCATCATCTAAACCATTGTCTGGTGCGACCAAAGTAAGCCCCTGCCCTAAAGATCAATTGCGGGTTTTCACAGCTAAAGTACTCCCCAATGATTTCATGACTTACTTTACATAACAAAGTTCCTAATATTACTTTATAATGGGTTATCAAAGTAAAAGCCCCGTGTCACCTGAATCCAATGGGCTTCAACAACTCTTCACGTTTAAATGCACAAAGTAATACCACTCTTTGTACTAAATAAAGTTCCTCAATTATAATACTGTTAGAACTTCTGAGAAGAATTCCATCTAGATCATTCAGCTTTGAGGCCCATCAAAACATAATCTTCCAGCTAAAGAAGTATGACAACATCAATAATTTACTCCGCCCAGATATTATTTATAAATTCCTGCTGACTGTATGCAAGAATACAATTCGTGCATACATATAAAAATGTATAACATACGGAAATTAGCAAGGAACTTCTTCCATGAGTTAAATTAATCAAGTTGTTAGAGAGTGGGGCACTTGATCTAGGTTCAACAGAATGGGCCTCCAAATGGTAAAAGTCGCGTCCTCTGCAATCAACACATCCTTTCTCCTAAAGCTACCATTAGCTGAGAGGTATGTCTTGCCTCCTACCATTCACATAATCCGTTATAAATATTCCACAAGGCTCCTACGGAGTCCATCCAAATTTCCCTATATAAACCATTACATTACAGAGTGACCTGTACTAGGTTGTAACATAATTGGAGTGAGTCCAGTAACCCCACTGTTATGAACGGCAAGAACAAAAGCAATATAGAAGTAGCACATCCACAATGTAAAGTAAGTGAGTATTTGGTTTAGTTTAGAAGTAGCTCCCCTTTTGGAATTGCTTATACTTTGGACAATGCAAGAAAAGGTAAAGTGGAAAGCTATACAATCTGAAATCAGAATCAAGATTAGAGAAGTTCTTGTAGTCATATTAGGAAAGTTCACATCTCACTTAATCCAATACCGCAATATCAAGAATTGTACTCCAGTCTCATTAGCCACTATAATCCATATTGAAATTAATCAGGCATACAATAATCAATTACAGAGGTTGAAAGTTTATTGTACTTAGGAGGGATCCGAAGATCCTAGAAACAGGTAGTAACCCCCCCCCTTCAAAAAAAAAGAAAAAAAAAAGAGAAAAGGTAAAGCAAAAGAATCAGTTCATTTAATGAGAAATGGTCAAACTAAATCCATAAACCGAAACTCCACTTCTGACCTCACATAGGACAGGAAGCAAACCAGACCTGTTGAATGGGAAAGCCCGTAAATGATCCCCTGACGGTAGAGGGACACTTACCCTAACCGGAGTTTACATCGAACCTCTCCATGATCATGGTGAAACCATAGATGAAAACAACCAAAGATAAAGCGCCAGGAAAGTGCACCCAACCTTCTAAAGTTAACACGAATTCCTGTTTCCCAACTTCTTGCTGTACAGTCCCCTTTACTGCCCATTCTAGACCTCACCGTGCAGTTCACTTCATATAGCATACTAGTGATTCCTAAATCAAGATTCTAACAAATCCAAAAAGCTCATAGAATCAAACCCACTCATAAGTAGAAAAAACCCAAAGCTAAACATTCTTAATGGAACACCCACCTACAACCTGATGATCCCAGCTCACGAGCAGAGAGGAAAAAAAAATACAAAAAGAACACAAAAGAGATTGAAAAAAGTAGACGACCAAGATCAAGAAGAAATTCAAAGTAAACCCAATTCAACGATTTCTAAGAAACTAAAATCAACAGCTCAAGATGGATATCAAAACTCAGGGAAACAAGCTTACAAGAACAAAATGTTGATCATACAAAATGCAATGAAGATTAAAAGAACAAGCTTAGCTCCTCATTAAGCTAATACAGAATATCCATCATATGAAAAGAATAAAGATTTGCATGATATTTGACAGGTCAAGAAACACATTATTGTTCAGCTGTAATAACAAAGTTTTAAGAAAGCAGAAGACCAAGTAGAGAAAATTTAGAATAATATACTTACTGCCATCTTTTCTTTTTCTTGTTGTGTATCAGCTGCCAACTAGCAAGAATGAGAGAGAGATGAGAAAGTTTTCTTTCTGTGCAGTGATGCCAGCGAAGACCCAACTCTGTGGGTGTTAGTGTGTGTGACAGACGGGGAGAGAGAGAGAGAGACTGGTGAGACAGTAGCCACCGGTGACAATTGACTCGAGTCTGACACTTTGTTTGGAAAGAAAAAAAAATGGAGAAGGGAATGGATAGAAAATACACCGAAGACTTGTTTAGTCTGGTTAATCGGAATATAATTGACCTTTAATCCCTCTTAAAGTAAAAACTAAATAAAAATTATATGAGCAAATTGGATTTTGTGTTTTTTGGATATAAATTTACAAATCTTTGGATTTTTTTTAATATAGAAAATGTTAGGTTGTTTATTAAATAAATCTATTCAATAATATTAATATAAGACCATTACAAAGACATTATTCACTAAATCAAATTAAATAAATAATAGATAAAATCAAAATATTAAATTCTTAATGTGGAAATCAGAATTTCACAGTATTAAATTCTTAATTTACCACAGTAAAAGAAATAAGATAGTTTAGAATGTTAATAGGCAAATCAAATCTTTTTAAAATATGAGGACTTTCTTATGGTACTACTAACTAAACAAAAAGGAAAAATTAATAGATATTAAATTTACAAATATATTTCCATATTTATCTAACTTAAAGAAAGCAATTATTTATCTCAAACTAAATATTACACTTTGTTTATTCTAGTTATATTACTAAATTCAATTATTTAATTTAATCTCTACTCTATCTACAAATAGCTTAGCTCCTTTTAACTATATTAATTAACTACTAATTTAATGGTTTAGCATATAACCAAATCACATTTAACTTTTAAGCGATCTTTGTTACATTACTAACTTAATTTATTAATATTTACCCTATCATATATGCCACACAATGATTTGAATATGGACTAGATTATCACACTTTTAGTTGTTAACATAATCGAGTTAATTAACTTCTAGTTACTTTAGTGAAATATTTTCTTATATGTTTTTTTAATACTAATGCATTTATGTAACATGTGTGTGTAAATATGTGTTAGATTAGGATGTTATAGTGAATGATTGTGTGCATTATTGGGTAGTGGTGTAATTTTTTTCCAAATATTCAAATCAAATTCAATTAGGAAATAAGATAGAAACTTAGAGATATTCTTACTAAAATAATCAAGCAACAATAAAAAGTTAAAGTAGTGTTTTTTTGATAAGTATATTTTCTATTTTATCCTCAAATTATCAATTTCCTCTCATTTTCTCCCAATTTAGAACTAAATATAAAGATTCTCCAATCCTTTATTTTCCTTTTCCTCATGAAAAAATAATAATAAACAAAAAAGTAATGTACATTCCTTCCTTTCCGTCTATTTCTCTTAAGTTCCCTCCTTTCCTTCCAATTCTCTTTAGTTCCCTTTCTACCCATCTTACTCAATCTAAACATAGTGGTTACTTTTGTTTGAGAAAAAGAGATAAAGGAATGGAATTGATCGATGAGGAGATTGAGAATCCATTTGCTATTGGTGCGCCAAAAAATTGCACTCTACCACTTCAATAAATTTTCTTGTTGTTTGATCCTAACTTCATTGCTCTAATCTTGATGAGCACTCAACATTTATGGGTTAAGGAATGCAGATATCAGGATACTCAGGTAGCCGTCATTTAACGGGGTATATTTGGTGGACACTAGGGTACTTTGGTGGATACTAGGGCTAGAAGCTTGCTGGATAGACCCCGAGGCATAAAGCACGCTTGCTGGGCGTTAAGTACACATGATGGACACTAGGGTTTGAGGTATGCTGAGAGATGCTTGGTGGACGCCGAGGTTTTGGGTTCGCTTTGTGGATTCAAGGGTCCTAGGTATGCTTGTAAACCTTAGGGGAAGTTTGGTGGATAATAGTGTTTGGGTTACACTTGTGGAGATTAAGGGACACTTTGTGGATGCTAAGTCCGAGGTATTCTTGTGGACTATGAGGAATGCCTAGTGGTCGGGGGTACACTTTTGGACGTCGAGGACTGAGATTTGCTTGGTGGATGTTGAGGCATACCTAGTGGATGTTAAGGCATACCTAGTAGATGTTAGGGTATACTTGGTGGACTCTGAAGTCCCAAACACATTAATGGACGTGTAGCTCCAAGATACGCTTTTGACCAACAAAAGAGAAAGGGAATAGCAAGGCTTTTCTTCCATTTAACCGCCAATGATTTAGTTAATAAGCTTAATGCAAAGTGGACGCGAGTACTAGGGTTTGCCTAATATGGAGAAAGTTTGAGTGATTTTCACATACCTCCAAGTGGAGAAATAAAAGGGCATTTATAGGCTCAGTAGCTCTATGCCAAAGGTTTAGCTAAAAAAAGGCACATGATTCGGCATCGTGGCAGCATGACTTGGTAAATCTTTCCATAGTGAGCACGACTACTAGGCGTGAAAGTGAGATCGAGCTTCTATGTTGGAGATTAATATGGAATGTATGAGTCCATCTTTTATGAGGTTTACTTAAACCTTTATGCCGAGGTCTCCCTTCATTCCTTTGTGGTCAAACGCCTCAGCTCGGGTCTGCCCACCTCCCTTTGTGGTCAAAAGTCCAAGTCCAAGTCTGTCTATGTTATTTGCCATTTCTCACTCTTTGATTGGTTGGTTCATTGTCGCTAGTTACATTTTCTTTTCTTCATTAATTATGGACTCCTAAGTAAAGAAAAAAAAATTTCAAGCCAATTTTTCTAAATACTTTGCAAAAGTCAAATTTCGTTCTCTCAAAACTAAAATCAGTCAAGGAGCGATTTCACATTTTATGAGATATTAATTTTATTTTTGCCTTTCTCCACTATTACAAACAAATTCTAATATAAAAATTTTATATTAGATGTGTGGATTATGTACGAGCATACGTACAATGCTTTTTACAGAAAATCTATTTTTTCTTCTATTTTCTTTAGAATCTAGATAAAGAAAAAAAAAATTATTCTAATAATCTTATACAAATGGAATAAGAGTTTTTTTTTTTTTGGTTTTCTTCCTTTCTTTGCTTTTATCATTCATGACTTTCCTTTTTTTTATCTTGTGAATCCAAACGAAGCCTATCCCTTTGTTTTACTGGAAAGACAACATTTTCAAAGCAGTCTATGCACGTGCTCTTGACTAGTTGTAGTTTTGTTTTTGTTTGTTATAGAACCAACATCCTAGTCGTGACAGTTGGCAACTTTAAATTAGGCTTTCTTTTTCCCTTGCATTTATAAATGCTATTTTCTATCGATTTTTTTAATGGCTATAATATTACACCTGTTAAAGTTCATTACATCATTCTATGCATCTAAATTTTATCATTTTTAGTGATTTTTTCAATTAGATATAGCCCCATATTTTAAAAGAAAGAATGATTAAAAATTGTAAATTTAATGTGAAAATGATAGGAATGGTAAGTTTTTATATTAATAGAAATATAGATCTAATCTTAACGGATGTAATGTTATACTTGTTAGTTAGAAAAACCATTTTTTATTGATGGTAGCATTACATCTGTTAAAATCAAAATTAATATTTTATTAATATAAAATTTTATTTTTTCCAATCATTTCTCTTATATTAAATTTATCATTTCCAGTCATTCATTTAAAATTAAATTATATTTAACATGACAATAATTAAACGGTCCTATTAAAAAGCCTTTATAAATATACAGCTTGGTTTGCTGGCCTTTAATAAAGATCCTTAAATTTGGGAGCAGAGAGTGTACTCGTCATTGAATGGTTTTTAGTAGTTAGGTTAGCTTTATATTTGTAGGTGAAAACGAAATGTTAAGGCTCTGTATGTTTGCAGTAAAATAATTTGAGAGAAAAATGTTTATAATTTTTGTTTGAAAAATAAAATATTTTTTGGTATTTGATTGTTATACTGAAATGTATTTTTTAGTATTTAGTTGTCACAGTAAGAAACATTTTCAATATAAGATCTTTATAAAGAAAATACATTTTACTATTATAAATATATTATTTAAATAAAAATAAAATTAAAATTTGATAAAGAAAAAAATAATGATAATAAAAATATAGAAAATAAATTTAAAAAATTTAAGAAAAAAGGCTGGCAAGTCTGGGATAAGAGGGTGGGGATAAGGGGTTGCTGTGAGAGAAAGAGAGAAAGTTATCATACCAAAAAAAAAAAAAAAAAATCTTTATCTTCTTGACTGGTTGAAAATATTCTTCTCTATTTTTAACTAAAAGTTTACTTTATTTTGACTAATATTTTGGTGCTACCAAATATTAGAAAATCAGAAAAAAATATTTTTCAAGAAAACATTTTACAACAATCAAACAGGGTCTAATATCGTTCTTTTTTTATGATTTAATTATGATTTTTCATATGTATATCTAATTATTGTCTTAATTTAACATTTTTTCTTTTTTTTTAATATGCTAACTAAACAAATATAAAAAATAATAAATGAGTGCTAACAAGAATAATATCTCAAAACGGTCTAGAGAACAGGCTATATATAAATGGCGTTTGCTGCCAAGTGCCAGTAAGGGCTTGAGGCTTCCATTGGAAACTTTAATTGTTTAAGTAGTTGATAGATAAAGGACGAACCAATTAACAATCATAACATTAGAGAAAAACATGATTTTAAGCCTTGAATTTGTTATAAAATAGAATTAAGTCTGAATTTAATAATTTCTTACGGAAAAGTTCGAACTCATTAAACGGAAGTATTATATACGCTATTTGACACATTTTCCCTTTCAAATCTCACGTGACATTTTTCTTTACCCAAATTGTATCCAGCATTTTCTATAAATATCAAATTGTATACAGCCTAATATTCGTTTGATAGTATCTTGGAAAAAAAGAATTAAAGATTAGATCAATTAATCCAAAAATCTGCAAGATAATGGCACATAGGAATTGAAACATTAGAAAAAGAAAAAGACAAAAAAGTAACAATGTTAGTTAATGGTGTGATAAGAACACTCCTTTTCGTAAGTTTGCGACCATTCATTAAATATTCTAAAATTGAAGCCGTTTATTTTATATTATACCAAATTCAGAATTTAAAATCACTATTTTTTCTCATAATTAATGAAGATATGAAGAACCTCGTAAATAAATGCACATGGGGCCCACTAGGACGAAGAATTTTCTAATTCTCATATTGGTTGTCAGCAGTCAGCATCTGACGATATCTTGTAGTACACGAGTCAAACGGAAGAATTTTCAAAGATTAAACCAACGCTCTCTTGCTAAAAAAACAAAAAATGTTCCTAAAAATTCTTACTCCCGACAAATCATTTGTATCAATACGCATTAAGATTTCAAATCATAGATCCCTCGATTCCAGAAATCAAAATAAGAGGATCCAATTATTTTTTCTCACTCTTTCAAGTTCAAGAAATGTTGCTTAATTGTACATTTCATTCTAAGATTCAAAATATCATTTCCTATTTTGACCCCTTTGAATTACATAATAGAAGTTGCGATTATATAGGTGAAATTACAGTGCCTGTATTTGAGTAATTTATCGCCTATCCATGGACCCAGAATATCCAGCAAGTATAAAATTCTCAACTTTTTAAATTCATTCAGTGTTCTCAGGAAACACAACCAAACTACTATGGCATGCACCAAACAGCAACGCAAGCTAACAGCACTGAGTGCATACTCGGATACTAACTTGTAAAAGGAATACCTGTCCAAATTTAATCGGCAAACGCTCGCGATACTTTCATCTTCATCTGCAGATGCAGTCCCAGAAAATCGGTTGATGCATACTCAGGTTAGCATATGATCTCTTGGAATTACAATCAACGCTATTGGCATTCGTCGCTGTGTGCTTTGGGATTCTTCAGTGAAAATACTAACTTCTGCTCATATCAGACGCTTTAACTTATTTCCAGCATCTATGATCTTTTGGCCTAAAGCAGCCTTTTCTAACTTTAATAGTCTTGCAAGTTCATCAGAAGCTTTAGGAAAATCATCCTCCTTGATGCAAGCCTCTGTTTTAATAGCGAATATAACGTCATTGAGATCTTCTTCAAGCTGTAGATGAAAGAGCTGGCTAAACACCTGAAGAACAATAATATAAGGATTAGTTGGTGAAGACGAGCAACTATTTAAGTAGAAGAACTTTAATGAA
The DNA here is from genome assembly GCA_028554755.1 of Cordia subcordata. Taxonomy (NCBI): domain Eukaryota; kingdom Viridiplantae; phylum Streptophyta; class Magnoliopsida; order Boraginales; family Cordiaceae; genus Cordia; species Cordia subcordata. The sequence goes on along the minus strand of JAPTOF010000010.1, from coordinate 7,309,731 downwards.
ACAACATACGTTTTCCTAATACCGAGAATCACTACACCATTTAGTGGCAAATTAAACTGACGTCATGCAACCCAAAGTACACAACCTAAAGTTATCTGTAAAATTTAATAATAGTAGCAAAAACACTCTGTAGACAAAAATTTAAAGCAAACACAAATAGACACCTTATGCGTGTATTTAGAAAGGTTTAACACAATTCTTATTGTTATATATGACCTTATATTGGATAGCCTATAACAGAAGTACAACTAATACTGGTTAGTCAGAACCTTGTATTGTTGCTGCTCCATGAGTTTTGTTGACACTTACGGCTGATGCTATTAGAACTACTAGTTTAAGCTCTTCCACAAGTAACCCGCACAAGCGCATGTGCTTTTACAGAACAAATAAGAACAGAAATGAGCACAAATAACTGTTTCACTCATGTATAATGTTCTCTTTTCCCATGATCAACCTCAACCATAACTAAGGAGTCAATGCCAAATCCCCAACCACTGAAAACATAGGTGATACCAACAACCTTCTCTTACTCATCTATCCTGCATTTCTGAGCATCAAGATCCGCCAAATCTTCATCCTTCCACTCCCTGACAACATGCACAAAAATATTTCTGATAGCTAAAACAAAATCATTATTCTGCATTTCTAGATATGGTGGATCTCTCTTGTTACGTGTACAAGTGTTTCTTTTCAGCTGTTTGTTCTTTTACATTAAGAATATCACATACAGCTGCTTGTTCAAGGAAACTTTTACATTAAGAACATCACATACAACTACTTGTTCAAGGAAATAAATTAACATGATCTCCCTTCATTTCTAAATTCCTCCTTTATTTTGCTGAGTCCTCCTCCTCCGATGCAACAATCTTCTTTGCGTGTCACATGCACAACCTCAATATCCACCAAATCTCCCTAAACTAGACACTGTAAATTCCATTAGAGAAAATAGTAACCATCCTGAAAGTAGTAGGATGTCCAACATTAGTAATCATGGAGAAGCTACTCATATTTATCTGGGATATGTTTTGCTAGTTAGGACTATATCTGTGATTGCATGTGCAGCTATCTTTTGCTGATAATTTATCTGCATTTTATTCTATTTTGATAAATGGATAGTAATGGAATAGCTTTTGACCCACAAAAAGGGAGAGAGAAACAATGGGATAGCTAAAATTCAACGTAATTTCTATGGGCTTTCAGCCAATTAAAGTATGGAGATGGCCTTCATCCAAAATCTAACTTGGGGCAACTACAAGTTCTGAAAGCTCAAATCATAGTGTTGTAAAATGAATTGTAAGACCTTGAGAGCTATTTATCTTTAAGGGGTTCGCTGAAGTTGAGTGGAAAATCCAGGCAATGCCACCCCAAGTATATCCACTGCAGAAGGCAGCACCTTTTCAAGTAAATAGCTATTCTATTCATAATGTCTTAGGACAAAGAATATGCCTGATCATCAACTAATATGCCTTTCCAGATGAAATCAATATAATGAAAAGTCTGACTTTATATCAGACTTGCACATATCTCATTTTGCCATGTAAATTGATCGAGTACAATCTTTCAGTTACATTTAACAAAGTTGTGAGAAATTCAAGAAAAATAAAGGACAAGAGCTCCAAACATAACAAGGTCATCAGCACAATCTCTCTTTCCATCATATGGACACTTTGGAAAGAAATGAACCAATGAGCTTTTGAAGGGAACGAGTTGCCTCTCTCTCTTGAGAAGAGTAAATGGTTACATGATTTTTGATTTGGAGTGTAGACAGCATACATGATTGTTTAGATGGCTTATGGATTTGATGTACATAATTTTGGGGTTGCACCTCCTTGGTAATTATTAATAATATTCTTTATCTTTCCCCAAAAAAGGAAAAAAATAAAACCAAAAAAAAAAAAAAGAAGCTCCAAACTTGCACCAAATTAAGAGAATGAAGAAACATTCATTTACTATTCTTTTTCTGTTATACAGTGTAGAAATAACATATAGTTTCCTTTTTCTCATTCAACAACACCAACAGAAAAATCATTTAACAAATAGGCACCAAAACCAAAGTGTTATGGACGTGTATATCCACTAGTTGTATGAGTCAGTTTTATGCATATAGGTTGGAGTATAATGACATTACATTTAAACCTTTTCGTGAGAATATTTTGAATATATTCTGAAAATGTGATGAAGTAACAACTAAACTGATTGGAGGTGGGGAAGTATGTTGAGATCAAAATATTAATCATACAATTTTTATGCATATAGGTTGGAGTATAATGGCATTACATTTAAACCTTTTCGTGAGAATATTATGAATATATTCTGAAAATGTAATGTCAATACTCTTCTCACAAATTGTTAAAAGTATATAAAAGTAATGAAGATTAACCTCTGTCCCATGCCTTAAATAACTTAACGGCTTCTTATAAGTAGAATAAAAATTGTATGATTAATATTTTGATCTCAACATACTTCCCCACCTCCAATCAGTTTAGTTGTTACTTCATCAAAAAAATGTAACACAAAGGACAGTCTTACCATTTTCATCCTCGAAAACACCATATCCTTAATTGCTTGGGACCTCGTGACCAAATTGATCACAAATAATCCTTGAGCAGAAAGCGAACTTTTGACATCCGAAAGGAAAGACTCCTCCACAAAATCTGCAGCAGGGCAGGACAAACCAGAGCTGCAAAAGAAGACTCGGGGCTGAAGAAGGAAAAGGGAAATGGTCTTACGTGCTTAAATCAAGTGCTGCATTTACCTTGACTCTGAAGAGTCAACATCAACAATAAGTATATCAATTTTGCTAGAAGAATCTTGAGATTTGGTATGATCTCCACTTGAAGTGGGGAAGTTAGCATTGAGGGTAGCATCCTGACTAGAATGACCAACAGTTACTGCACCAGCATCAATATTTGAAATCTCCTTGACATATTGTATCCCATCAGTGACACGTACCTACCCAAAGGACAAACTCAAACGTGAAGTAGCACCCAGGAGGCAAAAGGACTTGCAAGCGGTAGGTGTTAAATATATATTTCTGCAAAAACATTGATCTCCTCACTCCTCTATTAATGTGACCTTTCCTTCTTGAGGGAAGAGGGTACCAGTAGCTCTTCAATTTGCATCATTCCATAAGTTAAGTCAAAAGTTCACCAGCGAGTCCAATTTTATAACAATAAAGTAAAGAGAGATAAACGTTTGTAAAGACATATACATGTGGAATTTAAATGTCAAAAAAAATACACGCGGAATTTGAGATATGAATAAATAGCTTGAAATATTAAGTACAAATTTACCCCTTGATGTCACTAAAAAAGGAAGATGACGTCTAGATATGCAACCTCTCCCTCAGCAAACGTCACAGAAAAACCCTGAAAAATTGTCCTCTAACCACACCATATATTCTACACTGGATGGAAAAGAAAAGTAGAGGAGGGAGAATGCAGAAATGAATATGTTACCTTCAAATGCCTATCTTCTGAAAAACCAAAATAGTCTCTTGCAAGATCTAGAACTACAGGATCCAACTCCAAAACCTAAAATATGAAAGTTAGCCAGATATCAATATTAGGTCATAGATTAAACAAATCAACAAAACAACATTACCTCAATTTCTAGAAAAGGCAGGCATCTGTGGAGAAACATAGGAAGCAATCCAGCTCCAAGACCAATGACACTTGTTTTAATCTGGACGGAAAAGAACAGGAAGATCAAAAGACAATAGAGAAAGACAACCACAGATTCAACCGGTGTATCGAAATACAACTAAGCCTGCCTAAAGAGACTTGGGGCTCATTTTGATTGGTTTTTTCCAGAAAGTGCCTATTTTAACAACTTTTGAAAAAAAGTGCTTTCTTGAGAAGCTAAAAATGAAAACAAGCTGCATTTTAGCTTTTTTCACAGTTTTAGCTTTTATGAAAGCCAAGCCAAATAGTTATTGCAAAAAGAATGTACATTTTTCAGGGGAAAAAAGTGTTTTTTCTTGAAAGAAAGCCAATCCAAACTGATCCTTGTAGAATAGCAGTAGTAAAGAATTTCTAGAGAGAGAGTCAACTCAAATCCTTTAATCTCATTTTGAAGCAACATAGCACAATTAACTTGACTAGCGGTAAAAGTCGCTTGAATATAAAATTATAGGATGCAATCCATAAGGTCCTCCTGTCACTTATATTAACTATGAGACAGCAATACACTGGTCAAATGAAAGGAAGTTATTTGAATCTGCAACCTTACTTACATTTGAAATGAATAAATGTGTCTGAAAAAGCAGAACTATATTTGTTTAACAACACAAATAATCACTCTTCTCGTTTCTACTATAGTATCACCTTTGCATTTTTCTTCCAGCTATTCATTTTCCAATATGTTTATGATCTAAGTTTAACAGATTTATAAACTTTAACCAATTAAGTTCAGAGGAAGTGCAGTCCTCCTCAAGGCTTATCCTATTCCATATGTTTTTGCTAATGAAAACCCACCTTAAACAATTTCAAAGCCTCAAGTTTATTGGCAGGACTAACGCAGCCACACACACACACACACACACAAAAAAAAAAGAAAGAAAGAAAGAAAGAAAGAAAAGAGGATTTTTTGCCATTGCATATCTGTACAAGAGGATGCAGCATAAGACAGAATCTGATTTTCCTCTCCTTGTGCCTAGGCATTGTTAAACTAAATGAAATAAGGGCAAACCGCTTTCCTTATTCTCAGTCAAACAAGAACGAAGCAAGAATCATAAACAAATAAAATGCTTGTAAAATTTAACAAATTAAGAATTATAATCCAAGTTCAATTCAGTACCGTGCCTCCAGTTGCAGCCACATTGCCCATGTATGGAGATATCAAAATGAAACCAGAAATGATACCGGTGTGGTATGAACTTGCCAAATAGTTGTGATCCACTTTCAAATTGTTGTCTGGTTCTGCAGCACAATTAGAAAGGAAACTTCTGTTATAACAAAAGCAGGATAGACAACATGATGTACATGAAAGACAGAGATCAATATATGGCCTTATGAAATATGAATGAATAGCAAACAGAACATACATCCTATTAACAAGAGTATGTTGTGATGAAAAATTGTTACAGCATGTAGAGAAAATCAGGGCATTTTTTGGTAATATGTTCCCTTCCCTCCCCAAACCCCCCCCCCCAAAAAAAAAAAAAAAAGGAAGCAAAACCCCCACCAACGAAAATTAACGCTGCCTTGACTCTTTCTCTTTACCCATTTGAAAATAGCAGGCATTAGAATACAAACATTTAAGAAATAATTAACTACAACATGTACAGTGATGTATGGACAAAGGGAGCCACCGGCTGAAACTATCCAAAAAATGCAGGTACCAGGAGAGACTTGTCTACCACAGTGTAATCCCTTAACAAACATAACAGGAGCCTACATTTGTCCCCACAAAGCACTAACAAATCAGAACAATATATTTAATATATTATGCGCTTTAGAAGACCAGTCCTCTACAATCATTTCAAGTAGAGAAACGAGACCTTTTCTTCATTACCGTTAGAAAGTGACAAATGAGAACCAACTTTTCTTTGGTGTCCTTTTTTCCTGGATTTGGAAGACGAGTTGGCTTTCTTCTGCTCTTTTTCACCAATACTTTTGCTGGACACTTCTCTAGTTAGCACAGCTTCTGACTGAACCAAACTCTCACTTCTTTCAAACGTAAGACGACGAAATATAATATCCTTGGATGGAAATAGACTACTTATATCGTCATCGACATTTTCATAAATCACATCATCTACAATAATAGGGCCAGTCAAGTTTGATGTGACCTACAGAACGCAAAAGAGAAGTATGGAAGAACAATGAGAATGTAGTATATGATTTCACAATCTGGAAAAGCTTAAGGGCCTCAAGTTACATAGAGGTGACAATATCCTGGATTTCAGAGCAATGTATGGATCAAAATCACATAGAACTAGAACAATTACATTTGCAATAGCTAACAAGAAACAGTAGGAAAAAAATCATACAGATGATAGTTTCATGTTCTTGAAAATGAAAATTTGAGTGCGTTGTTTATAAGTAGCCGTCACCACAGACAGTGAAATCAAGGTATAGTGCTAAAAGTAGAGGCAGATACATGGCAGCCTGTACATTTAAAGTGTCTGGATATTTCGTGCCTGAAAACCCATTAAAGCCCCACAACCCCCTAGTATACGTATCAAAAACCACACAGCCCCCACTGATCAAATATTCTAAATTTCCCTCCAAGCTAAAAGAGTAATCAGATAAGTTACCAGTAAAAAAGAAGAGGATAATTAATGGACAAGAGGTAGGAAGAAGCATGCAGTGAAAGGTTAAAATAACTAGCAGTTGGCAAAAGCATTGCCGATACTTTACAAATGATGTCTAATTCGTGTAAATGTGAAAAGAACATAAAAGACATTCACTGCAGATTCTAGCAGAACGAGATCTAGACGTTTCTAGGTTTAGTGAGGATCCTGTTATTGTGAATACCCAAATAGTGAGGGATTCCCTCAGAAGGGTGCTATCCAATTACTAGGAAGGCTCACATGAGCTGACTAGATGCATGGATAGAGGGCTCAACACGAACATCTTCAGTTTGTGGAAGTGAAGAGCATCTGTGATGGCTCACCCCAGTTAGAAAAGGTGAAACTAAAGGACTACAGTAAAGGATTCTTTTCAAGCAAGGATCAAGATAATCAACCAACATCCAAACCAAACATGATGATTATGAGATTTCTAGGATTATTAGATTATTAAATGTGTTGGTTTATGCCTCCCTCTATATAGTTTTTTTCCTTATGAATAAATTTCGGAGAAGTCCCCCTCCTTTTTTTTTTCCATAAAGTTTGAAAATTACATTCTTTTTACCTTATTCATTTTTCACCTTTTAGCCCGGTTTCCCTTCTTTCCATTCTAAATTTGAGAAACAAAAAAAGGCCTGGCCCACCTAGCCCAGCCTACGAGAGATAGGTTCGTGGATCAGGCTGGGCCTGCACTTCTAAACCTGGGTTGGCACGCTCAGCCCTCCAATAAGCAGGCCAGACGGATCATTAATGGGCTGAGCCTAACCTGGCTCACTTCCCTTCTTGACAAGAGAATATGCCACAAAGATACATCTGACCTGAGAAATATCAATAGCAATAATGCTATTAAGCAAGGAAAACATCACTACAAAGTGAACCAAGAAAGGTATAGCAAAGCCATGCCTGGCAACATAAAATCTTCATCATAGAAATATATTCCCCATTTATATTATCAAAAAACTCTGTTTTTTTATTGATAATTCATATGAGATATTCATTACACCAGATGTGAAAATGGAATTAAACTCAAACTGGACCTCCTTAAGTTTCTATCTCCCAAAAGAAGAAAGAAAAGCAATTACATGTTTTATAAGTTTAACATTAATATTTTTTTCCTTTTTATTGTAGGGTAGGGGTAAGGGAAGAGGATTATACAAATTGAAACCCTTCCAAATTGGGGCAACCAATCATCTCAAATTTGACATAAGGTCTTGCTTTTCTACCAATCAACCGGATCCTACCTCCTTTTAAATTCTGTAACACTATCAGTATCAATCCAAAGCATAAAATTAATTAACTCAAACACCAATTCATAAAAAAAACAAGCCGCAGTAAAACTGATGCTATGTTACAGGATTACAGTATACTTCTTTTTCCATAGAAGTGCAAAGAATTAGCTGAACGTCACCAAAAATAGCAACATAACCCTTTATTCACCTGATGAACAATCTTCCGTTGTTTGATTCCATCGCTTGCTGCCAGAAAGCTATAAGCAAAACCATTTGAAACTGTTACCAAAGAAATGCAACGAAAAACAAGAAATCAAGTACTTCTGAATCAACTAATGTCTAGCAATATGGACATGAATACAAATTAAGAGACTCTAGAACTGCATGCCTCAAATTTATTATAAACAAAAACCAACTAGTACCATCAGCTTGATTTTCTATACCCAAATGATGGTTAAGTGAAGAAAATCTTACAGCTATACTTCAGTCGCGACATCAATAACCACATGCTCAAGTGGAAAAGGCAACTCATGAACTATAAAGAAGTTGAAAATTCTGTTGCTTAAGAAGATGAGAACCAGGTCAACTAAAAGAGTTACAGAGATACATAACAAAGCTACAGAGGTTCTAAGGAAATGCAGGAGAAAAAGTCAAACAGGCGTCCCACCAAAAAAGAGAAACAATTATCAATAGAGCACCTAACTATGGCATAAAGGTAAAGACTTCAAGCAAAAGCAATTACAGGCAACGTACGGAATTTGGACTTCATCACCACAACCTTCTGGAGCCAATTGCTTGACCATGGGAGATAGATCCTTCTGGAGGAAGGAAGAAAAAAAGTGACATACAATTAATTTTAGCTTATTTCTTTATCATATTACGCCTCAGCTTAACATGATAAAAGATAAATGTTACCTGGATATCATCCATGCTGGCAGAAGTGTGGCTGGAGTCCAGTAAAATCTTAGAAAGCACAATTTAGTACATTAGGATACTCACTGTTTTAGTTCTTAGAACAGAAATCAATAGAAGTTCTTTTCGGGAAACTATCATGTTGAAATCAAAAGGTCTGTACCATAACTAGACGAGCAGCCTTTGAGCTTTTAACAACCATCCATTGTCCTTCTTCCGAAGAGAAGAGCCATTCATTAGCACGACTCTGAAATTTGAATTTCAGTTAAAAATTCCAAATAGTGACACCAAAAGCACAAAAAGGAAGGTGCAATATCAGAAAATTAATAGGACAGAGAATATGAGTGAAACATCACTAATGAGGTAAATCAAATTCCAAAATAGCGAAGGACCAACACTTCAAATCAAAGTAACAGGCAGAAGTTCTGGCAAGGGCAGCCCAATACACAATGCTCCCAATATATATGGGTCCAGAAGAGGGCCAAAAATACTTTTGGGGTCCATTTACCTAGCATTTTTTTGCAAGAGACTCTTTCTATGACTCAAGCCCTTAACCTCCGGGTCATGCAACAAAAACTTTTTCTTTTGCACCTTCATAGCAGCAAACAAATAAAATCATTACTTTCCTGTTCCAGCCCCTAATAGAAATAACTACAGCTGGAACTTGCCTCACAACCCAAATACAATTTGAAAGAAAAGGAGACTCCATTCATATATTCAGCAGGAAATCTTCTTTTGAAGGAGGAGCCAGGTTTGCTAGGCTGATGGAGAGATAGGGGGATGCAGTACAAGGAATCAGAATTCCAACCCAACCAAAAATGCAAAGAGGAAGAACAAAAAGAACAGATAATCTTTCATGTTTTGGCCAAGTAAACAATAATGTATTGACAGAAAAGTACAAATCCATTCAACTTCTTGATGTTTCCATTAGTAGTTAGAGTGCACACAAATTAAATAGTTACAACTAAATTCAAACCAACCTTTGGCACAAGAAAAACCCCACAATCATACACAAAAGTTCCACAGTCTTGTCTAGCATCAAGAAGAACAGCTCTATAAACAAAACGGGAAACCCCCGGTTCACCTAAAGTGAGCTGCAACCGGCGACCTGGACTAAGCTTTGCCAGATTCCCTTTAGCTCCTATCTTTAGATCTTCGAGCAAGTAGACAATATCTTTCTCGCTAGACTGTTTTGAGCGAATTGCATTTTCATTTTCCAGTGCATTGGAGAGTCCCTGAGCCTACAACAAATTTTGCACATCATGTAAGGTGTATCTACAGCAAAATTAACATTATATTAATCATCCTATTTTATAGAAAAAAAAATGATTTATATTACGTTCTGCAGATGCCAAATGTATATAAGCTACATAACCACTAAGGACAAGTAGGACATAAGAAAGAAATGCTTTTACCTGAAGCCCACTATGGTCAATAAATGATTGGTTTATCAATGACGATATCGGGCATAGCACAGCAGAATTATCTTTTTGAGCAATCACCATGAAGGTCTGCAAACTAGACCTCTCGCATGGTTTCTGAGGAACCCCATGAATACTCACTTTCCACCCATATCGGAACTTGGGAAAGAGTAAGGCTGAAGTCATAGAAGGTTTATTCTCCATTACTATGCAAATGTTAAGAAGTTGAATGCAGAAACAAAATATCAAAGTAGCAAAAATTTGATAATACTATAACAAGTTAAGTTTGATTTTGATTAATCATAAAAGGACTGAAGTTTGATTAATGATAATCAGACTGAAGTGAAACAGACAGGAAGTTACATATACCATCAATATTTCATACTACTAAATAATAAATTTCAATGAAAAATACCTAACACATGAGACTCAGCAAGGGTGAGACAGATAAACTTTCCGCCTGATTTTAGAACTCTTTTTACCTGGTGGATCCACAAACTCATGTGTTGAGTTAACATCGAAACCAATTTTAATAATAAATAATTTATATTCAAGCATATACAAACAGAATTCGTGGAGAAAAGTTACACTTGAATGTTAAGTCCAAAACACCTCTGATAAATATTGATTTCCTAACTTAGGCCCAAGCTCCGGCTCCATTAAAGCATCCAATCCTCCTTTGTCAACTATAGCATCAAAGATCTCATTTTCCAACTGAATTAAAATCAAAAGTGTAAGAATGAATAACAAGGAAAAAGGATTACCGAAAGACGATATATAATATGAGTTAGTTTAATGTAAATATATATAGTAGTAGCCAGATGATAATCCATTTCTTTCAGCAAATATTTATGTTAGGATACAAAATATTAAGTGCATGTTCAGCAACAGATTTTCAAGTAGCGTTTAGCATTTTGACCGATCAAAACACTATTTTGCAAAATTATTGTTTGTTGTTCGGTAAACTAGTGTTTCAAGTAACTTTTTATGTAGCTTTTAGCGTTTCAACTAGCGTTTCTCGAAGGCCAAAAATTTTAGCCTTTCAAGTAGCTTTTAGCTTTTCATGTTTTTTTGGCAACTCCACCCTTTTTGCATTTTTTATTTTTCTATTCTTTCTCCAATCTCTCTCTATTTTTACCTTTTCTTTCACAAATATAAATAAGAAATAATATAAAAATAAATTTCAATTTCTATATAATCAACATTAAGTTTTATTACTACATTTTTTTGACAAAATAATTTTGAATCTATTAAAATTAATTTTTGTAATATTGATACAAATGTTTTATCAAAAAATTAGTTATACTTTAATATTAAAATATAATTACGAAAATAAATATTTAATTATGAAATATATTATCTTATTTCTATAATAATAATAATAATAATTACAATTATCATAATAACAACAATAATAATAACATGATAACAATATCCTTTTACGTCATTTTACATTCATCAATCTAACAACTAATTTTACCGAACATATTTTGTTTAATCAACTAGTTAAATAGCTATTCACTAACAGCTAAAATCCAACACCTATCAGCAACCCAAATTGCTACAAGCTACTCTAATAGCTAAACTTGCCAAACAGGCCCTAAATCACCTATTTTAACGAACCAATAATTGAAATGTCCACATACAAACACACACAAACACTATGTATGTAGGTATATACGCATATATACCTGCATATTAGTCATGTCCATGGCACGCCATTTCATCTCGGGCCGGGCCCTGACGTTCTTCCTGAGCATATCAGAGATGACAACCTTGGAGAAATCGACATTCGTGATATTCCTATAACCCTCGTCGTACAGGTGCTCCGAGAGCCGCGAATTGCCACAGCCGGGAACAAGAATCTGCATCTCCGCCGGCACTGCTGCGGCGGAGAGGTGGGGGAGGAGAGGTTCCTTGAGCTGCGGCCACTCCGCGTACCACTCGAAGGCGTCGTCGGTGCCTCTGATGGTGAAGAAAGAGTCCCAATTCTCTTTGCTCGTGAAGTCTCCTAGGGTTCTCAGAAGCTCCTCTTGCTGTTTTTGGTTTTTCCCCATTTGTTTTGCTGAGCTTTGCTTGTGTGCTCTGTGTTTGTGTGTGTGAAGTGTGTGTGAAGTGTGTGTGGTTTAGGGTTTTGAATTGAAGGGTTTAACCGTTTAAGGAAAAGGACAGTTAGTTGAAGGCTCGCAACGGTCAAACGAGTCAAAGTGGGGGAGTTTGATCTATATAGGGGCTAAATCGAAAGATGTTAATTTGGATGAAACGGTTGGAGAATGAATAATGTACAAAATTCCTAACTCAAAAAAAAGTACAAAAACCCTATATTTACGGCTTGTTTAAATTGGTTTTCTTTTACACTATGTTTGAATTTAGAGGGAAAAATTTTAATAAAGAAAAGAAAGTATTATAAAGAAAAGGAAAGAAATGATTAATTTCTGTTTTGATTGAAAAATTTTTATAATAAAAGATTGTGGATTTCTTTTATTTAGATTGGGAAGGAAATGGAAGGAAAGTGTTGAACTTATTGGTTTGAATCTATTTTGATTATGTCATAATTGTACTTTGTTAATTATAGTAGCTTGAACTATGTGAAGGCTTTTGAGCAAAGGAAATGATGCATGGAGCATGGAGATTATATAGATTTCTTTAGCTCTTGTCAAGTTGATTTTAGTACATAAACAAATGTTTATGAAACTTAAAAAACTTAGAATATTGCATGCATATATCTTGATCTTTCTTCTAAATACATGCTTATATATCTTTGTAAGTATATACACTTGTCTTCAAAAGTCTTTTCCTACAGAAAACACATCATCTCTACATACTATAGCATATATTATTTTGATATCTTGATTATTATATATGCTTGTATGTATGTATATATGTATATACTTGCATGAATCTGCAGTAAAAGTGCATATATAGGCTTTATACTTCAGTACTTAAGCTCTCTTGTTCAATATATATGTATCTATAGGTAAACAACTTGCATATACATATTCCCCATGCAAAATCTTTAAAAATCTTGAATGTGTGCAAGTTTTAGCTTTGCATTTAATGTTTATGCAAGTTGGTTGATATTACATTAATGAGATAAGATATATGCTATATAAATAGTTGTCTTGAGCTTCAAAATTCTGCAGAAAAATGCTTTTATTGTTAACTTGATATGTAACAACTTTTTGGTAAAAAGTTAAAACAACTTTTTCTACAACTACCGGCCTACTTAGGCGGTCGACCGGTAGTGTATTCTAGCAAAAACAGAGAGCATAATTACTTTATCGGAACACTCAGACGATCGACCGGTAAAATGTTCTGGTAAGACCATTTGGCCTCTGGAACTACTAGAACACCCCAGGGATCGACCAGTAGTCCCTCTATGTTGTTTTAAAAAAATTGACCATTGGAAAACTTGCTTTTTTGGCTTATAAATACATCTTACCCCTCCCAACTCAAATACAACTTGTTCAAAACATCTTTCCTAACTCTCTTGCATTCAATATACTTCATCTATTGCAATATTGCTCTATTAATTGCAATCCTCATTGATTGCATATCATTGGCATTTAAGAACAAGTTTTTCTCTTGAACTTCATAAATTGATTATCTACTTAGAGCAACATAGAAAGGTTTAAATACCTTTGTATTCTTGCTCATAAGAAGTTTATTGTATATCAAACATTTTATTATCATATTCGGAGTGAATTTCTTTACTCTTGGGTAACATAGGTGTGAGGAACCATTCTCAAGAGTGAAGGGTTAAAATCCTCAAGTATAGGATTATACTTGTGGTCCTTGTGGCGAAACAAGGGTTGTGATCATTTTTCTATGCTTCTACAACGTACTAAGCAAGAAGCCGATTCACTAATGGAGTTTCCGAAAGACCTTAGGTAGTGGACTAGGCTCTCGGGAGTTCAAACCACTCTAAATTGTTGTGTTTGATATTTTTGACTCTACTTTCTTTAACTTTCAAGTATTTACCTTGATTATTGTATGTGATTTTGGTTGAGATTATTTTTAAAATTTTTAATTTGTTAATTGTGCCAATAATCCAATTCACCCCTCCCCCCTCTTGGATTCATTTTTTGAGCAACAAAAAGGATAAATTTTATAGAAAATTAGACTTTATGCCCTTTGAAAATTTTATGTGCAAATGAGAGGGAAGGATAAAGGAGTTATTTTTAATAAAAAGACTTTCCTTTCCCTCCAAATGACTCCAAATTGGGAGGATTGCTTTTAAGGGATTTGAGGGAATTTGTATTATCCCTCCTTTTTCTCTCACTACCCAATACTTCTAAAACAAACAAGGGAGAGGATTAAAAAAACCCTTCTTTCCTTTCCCTTTCCCCCCATTCCCTTCATCCCAAACCAGCTGTTAAAGTATTTTTAATAATTTTAAAAAAATATATTTTATGAGAAAATGAAAATTTTTGTTATTAAAAAAATTATATTTGAGCTTCTTTCAAAATATCAAATTTTTTAAAATCAAGCCAAATAATTATTATAAAAAAATACTTTTAGATTTTTTTTTAAAAATAATCTAAACAAGCCTTAAAGTCCATGAAAAAAATGTCTTTTTAGTAACTTATTCATATACCAATCCAGACGTTCTTTAAACACGTTCAAATCAAATTGAATTTCATAATTTGAATAAACCAATTCAAGGTTATTAAAAAAAAAAAAAGTGAACTACAACAAAATAGATTTAGATAAAAGAAAATGTCCTAGTGTGAATTCTTGTGTATGTGAACTTTCAAAATTTATAAATTTGATGGAGAGTACACTAGTAGATTAAAAACATAATCGGCTTGTTTAGGTTTGCTTTTAAAAAATGGTCCATGCTAATTTCTCATTTCTGTATAACTTCTGGCAAAAAAAAACTGGTCTTTGAAAAGTTTAATTTTTTTACTTTCAAGGAAAAGCTTAGTTTGAGCTTTTCTCACCATTTTAGTATTTTTTTAAAGTCAGTTCAAATAATTATTGCACAAAAAGGAAAAGAAATTTTTTTTCCCAAAAATATACTTTTTACTTAAAAAAATCAATTCAAAAGCATTTTGATATTTTATGTCAGTGCAGCACTGTTACGGAGGATCTTTCTAGGAAACTAAACACTGTATATTGGCTTCTTTTATAAGCACATAAAAATGTAGTGAAACCAGAAATAGAAAACCCAAGAGAACTTCTGAAACTTTCAACAACTTCACAAAGAAAGAAAGGATAGCCCAAATCACCCAGGTCTTTCAACTTATTTATGCTCTTATTATGCTTTATGTTTATTTGTATTAGGTAACTGTGAATACTTAAATTTAGTTTTATTGAAAAATCTTATGTTATAATTCTATTTTAGAAGTAATTACATTTTTGTTCTGAATTGAAAAAGAAAAATTGAGACGAAATATTATTTAGTGAGAACACTCTTTTACCACTCATAATTCTAAGGCCGTCATTCAATAAGTTCCAAATAATGTTCTGTTTCTGCACTTCATATTGACAATGAAACCATTTTCACTTGTTGCTACCAATAGCTTTGCTATAAGTTTTTACGTCCCTTGTGTCTAAAGCCTATAATTTTGGGATAGGGGAAACTCTTCCATTTTTTAAACTGATGTCAGTCTAAATGATGAAAGCCATTGATCTCTCATCTAATAAAATCAATGATTGCAAAATTAATAGTTAAAAATCACTAATTACAAAATAAATCAAACTGATGTTAGTCCACATATAAATAGAAGAGTAATTCCTGAGATAGAATTGGAAGTCTATGGCAACATTTTTGCTTTGAATGCCATGATCCAAAGTGGGTCAAGTCCAATTACATGGATGACCTTATAAGAATTTGGACTTGGATACAAAATGGCTCTACCAGTTTCTTAATGGTACTGTAGGCTTTAAATGAAACAATCTTTAGTAAATTGATGACCTCTTGATACTTATCTTGGATATAATTTGTATATTACAGGACTACTGGACTATATCATTTTGGAAAATGACACATCTGCCTTTCTTACTCATTTTTTTTTGAAATTCCAAATATAACTTTCTATATATTATATAGTCACATAGAATATTCTACAGTTTTCTATTTTTAAATAACGCATTTGATAAAGGTGGTGTGATTTTTCATGTGATGTGAAGTAACAAGAAATCAGAAGAAGAAAA
Source organism: Cordia subcordata (assembly GCA_028554755.1). NCBI lineage: Eukaryota > Viridiplantae > Streptophyta > Magnoliopsida > Boraginales > Cordiaceae > Cordia > Cordia subcordata. The sequence goes on along the minus strand of JAPTOF010000010.1, from coordinate 7,293,718 downwards.
GAAAGAAAGAAGCTTTTTTCTCAAATAAGAGATAAAGAAACAACACAAACACAATGAGGATTTATGCATGAGCATTAAGTCCCGCTCGTTCTCTTGGGTTCCCAAACTGGCCATAGCAATACAAAATGTTAAAGACTATAGGAAAGTGAAGACTTGTATGGAATTTGTTGGGAGAATACAAATTTAAATCTTAAGAAAAATATTTGTTAGGAGGGGCTTTTGTTTACCGTTTTCAGTCTGATAAGAATTAGTCTTAGTCCAATATAACTCAGAAATCGTCGTCGGACAACCAAAAAGAACAATTTTGAATTGGTTCCAATTTTTTTTCCATTTTTTTTTATTTTTTCTGGCTGGCCAAGTACACATATCAGTAGATGTATGATTCAAGCCAAAATGGCCACAACTGCATATTTGTCTAAATGTGCCAATCAACTTTGTTTGCATGCACGAGCACCATGTGTTGGTGAAATCACGGAGTCATTGCAGCTACTAACTGATTCAAACCCCCCGAAAGCTACATGTGTGTGCGTGAAAGGCTTCATATACTGCAGCCAAATATGACAAGGAGATAATATTTGGCTGATGGTTGTTTCTACAAGTTGAGGTGATGATTTTGCTGCCACATACATCAAATCACAAAAACAAGAGAATACATTTTGATCATAACGAGTTAGTCTAATAGTTGAGAGCTCTAGATATAGACGAGAAATTTGTATATTTAAATTGAGTCCCTAAACTATTAATTGTTAGACATTTTTAAGTATTCCTTTTAGCCATTATTGTCCAAAAACTAGCCTTTTTTGTCCTATAACTTACGTCGTTCACATGATTGTGGCAGATAAATAGCTAAAAGGACTAATGATAACCTAAGTTTTTCAAAGAAAATAACTAAAACGATTGATGATAATGTTAGTTTTTGGATGAAAATAACTAAAAGGACTAACAATATCTAATAATTAGTAATTTAGGGATCAAAAGACTTACTTTGATAGTTCAAAAACCAAAATGTCCGACTTATCATAGTTTAGGGACCTGTGGAGGAATTGACCCATTCAAGTTCATATTCAAATTAGCCACAGAAATAATTTTCTCGAGTCAGTCTTAAAACACCTTATACCTAATTATACTAAAAATAAATATTTGTAATTAGCCCCCCTCCCCTCAACAACCCAACTAATTTAATTTGTATAAGTTGAGTTATTATTATTTATGATAAATCTAATTTAAATGCTAATTGAATTATTCAATTTGTAAATATCAATCTTATTTTCCTAAACTTTACGTAGATATCTATTTTTTTCTTACCAATTTATGTAAAAATTTCCCAAGTCTCAGTATGCTATTTTTTTTTTTGTAAAAAAAAAAATCAAAGGAGTATTATAACTGATGTATATTATTATACTAGTATGATTTGTGTTAATTTTTTTTTAAATTGTGTGTATTTGAGCATACTTTATGACATTTGAAAATAAATATGTATTTTAATAGTGTTTAAATACATTTTTATAATTCGTTATAGCGTGATAATTCGCCCCCAAATATTTTGTTCAAAGTTTTGCTACTAGGGGTCAGTGAGCTTGAAAGTAAAGAATAAACACATACACATATAGGCAAATACAAACAAAATCTACTCATATGCCCATCATTTTCCACATGAATATTTGATTAGAAGTTGCAACGTACGCATGATGTGGAATATTTTCTCATAGAAGGCCCAGTTTTGTAAGAATCTTCCATTGTATGAATGCAGCCAGCGAATTTCTTCCGAAAGCTTCCTAAGATTTACGCGAATATGTGAAGTATCAAAACTGAGATTCTTGGAGCAAATCGACCTAGGCCTGTTCTATCAACTTCCAAGTATCAATCCCACTTCTCAACTAGTGTTAATAACAAAACATAGTATTTTGACACTGAATTTATACAATGGGAGACGCAAGTAATTGAAGATTTTTTGTTTCTTTTCTCATTAAGATGAATAACACTCTTATCAAATTTTCGAACTTATCTAAGATTCAAATCTCAAGATACATAAATGTATTCATAAGTATAATAGTTCCAATTAATACAGAAATTGGTTTCAAAGTAAATAGCAACTTTTTCTTAATAAATTGAAAACAGGATGGTACTCTTTCTTACTACATCAATCATCTAAATACTATTTTCAAAATCCACTACCCCAAATTAACCTCTTAATGCTCTAGCATTGACACATGACATATGTATAAATGGGGGTGTATATGTATGTATGTATGTATGTATGTATGTATGTTATTATTTTAAAGGTATATTTCTTACCACTTTAAGGTCGCACTAATTGTAAATGTCCTTTGTGCGTCAGCTATCGTGATTTCCCTTTGTGTGCCAGCAAATCATTAAAACCTACTCAATGTAAAGGACCCATTATACTATAATTCATTTTTTTTTTTGTCAACATTAAATGATATTTCTCATTTTTCAATGAAACAACAAAATATAACTTATTGTTGATCGAATCGATGCAACATTTAATATATAACTATCGAAAATGTTGATACGGGCCACATTCAACAAATCTCCACCTTGGCACGTATTCGCTCCAATCAATACACCATCATCCTTGCAGCCAACTGCCCTTAAGGGCTCAATGCTCCGTACCGCAAATAGCAACCAAGTCCAAGCAATGCTTGAACTTGCTGACTGGAACCACCTTAGTCATCATATCTGCTGGATTCTCATGGGTAGATATCTTCTGCACCGATATGATTCCTTGTGATACAACATCTCTGATAAAATGATATTTGATATCAATGTGTTTAGTCCTCTCATGATACATCTGATTCTTCGTCAGATGGATTGCACTCTGGCTATCACAAAAGACTGTACTTGTATCTTGCTGCAGTCCAAGATCACGAACCAGGCCTTGTAACCACATAGCCTCCTTCACAGCTTCTGCAATTGCCATGTACTCCGCTTCAATAGTCGACAATGCCACAGTAGACTGTAATGTCGCTTTCCAACTGATAGCACATCCAGAGAGAGTAAACACGTAACCCGTCAGAAATCTTCTCTTATCAAAGTCACCTGCAAAGTCTGAATCACAATAACCCACCAACCTTGCGCAATCTCCAGTCATCTTGCTAAATAGCAAACCTACATTTGCAGTGCCACGCAAATATCTCATTATCCATTTCACCGCTTCCCGATGTGCTTTCCCGTGATGCCATATACCGCCACAACACTAATCGCATGTGAAATATCGTGACGAGCGCACCATAGCATACATCAAGCTACCAACAGACTCGAGTATGGAACATGAGACATATGCTCCACCTCCTCCTCAGTTTTAGGTGACAAATCTGCAGACAATTTGAAGTGAGCAGCAAGCGGCACACTCACAGGCTTAGCTTTAAGCATCCCGAAACGCTCCAGCACCTTCTCAATATAATTTTGTTTAGACAAGAATAGCTTCCCAGCGTTTCTATATTTGTGAATCTCCATGCCAAGAATCTTCTTCGCTGCTCCAAGATCCTTCATCTCAAACTCATCACCTAGCTGCTTCTTTAATTTGTCGATTGCAGACATGCTTTTAGCAGCAATAAGCATATCATCGACATACAACAACAAGTATACAAACGAACCATCTGGAAGCTTCTTGAGATATACACAGCTGTTGTAGGCACTCCTTGTGTATCCAACACCTACCATGAATGTGTTAAATCTCTTGTACCATTGCCGAGATGACTGCTTCAACCCATACAAGGATTTCTTCAATTTACAAACATGGTTCTCCTTACCAGGAACTACATACCCCTCCGGTTGACTCATGTAAATTTGCTCTTCAAGATCACCATGCAAAAACGCCGTTTTCACATCTAGCTGCTCAAGCTCTAAGTCATGAAGAGCAACCAAGGCAAGTAAAACCCTGATGGAAGTATGCTTCACAACCGGAGAGAACACTTCGTTGAAGTCAACACCCTCCCTTTGTGTATAGCCTTTTGCCACCAACCGTGCCTTGTATCGAGGACCTTCAACCCCTGGAGTACCTTCCTTTTTCTTGTAAACCCATTTGCAACTGACAACTCGTTGTCCCTTAGGCAATTCAACAAGCTCCCATGTTTGATTCTTATGAAGAGACTCAATCTCCTCACTCATGGCACCCACCCACTGAGCAAAATCTTTCCTAGATATGGCCTCTTTGTATAAATTCAGCTCATGTCCTTCAATTGTTTCGGCAACAGTCAAAGCATAAGTAACAAGATCGGCGTATCCATACCTTTGAGGCTCTCTAATCTGTCTTCTTTCTCGCCTAGTGGCAATGCTGTACTTCTGTTGTTCAGGCATATTTTGATCATGTGCCTCAGTTGGTTGAGTCGACTGAATTTGACTGCTACTATTGCTAGATGGAACATTTGGTACATCAGAAAATACCTCCACCTGCTCTTTGACACCGTGGTCTAAATCAGCTACCGCTTTCTCCTTTTCTTGGTCTTGGACATTCTTTCTTAATGTGACCCTTTTCGCCACACTCGAAACAGCGTAGCTTCCTTGCTCTTGATTTTGACCTTGACTTGCTTTTCTTTCTATCCGAAGATCCACCTCTATTCTCCGATCTCCCTCTACTCACTAAACCTTCCCCATGAACTTCTTCCCTATGTCCCGGAATATGTGTTTGAAGATCCTTCGATTTTAATGAAGTAATCACATCTTCAAAAGTAATTTTATCCCTCCCGTACAACATAGTGTCCACAAAGTTCATATATGAAGGCGGTAAGGAGCATAATACGATCATAGCTTGATCTTCGTCATCAATTTTAACACCCACATCCTTCAAAGCAATAAAACAAGAGGTAAACTCATCAAGGTGTTGTTTTAGTGAGGTACCTTCTTTCATTCTAAGATGATACAATCGCTTCTTCAAGTAGAAACGATTAGTGAGAGATTTAGATGCATACAATTCCACCAAAGTATTCCAAGCCTCAATCATGCGTCTTCAAGAATCTCAAAGAATACTTCATTTGTCACGAACATATGTATTGCACTCAAGGCTTTCGCTTTGAGTTCTTCTCTCGCTGCTGGTTCTATCTTTTCCGGGATCATTCCTTCAATGACTTTCCAAAGTCCTTGCATTGTCATAAATGCCTTGAATCTGATCCTCCAAAGACTGAAACTCATTCTCCCGTCAAACTTCTCGATTTCAAACTTTTCACCTGTGGAAGACATCTTCGTTTGCTCAAAACTCGCTCTTCGGGATGGAATTTGGCTCAACGGATCGCAAAAAACGGATTCAGCACGTCGAAAAACCTTAGGAACACCCCTGGTCAACTTTGGTCAACACCGGTCAAAGTCAAACCTGTTGGTCAAAGTCAACACCGTCCCTAAATACGTACTTCGGAGCAGAATCTGAAAAACAGAGCCCAAAAAACGGACTCAGCACGTCGAAAAACGTGGGGTAAGGCTTTGGTCAAACTCGGTCAACTCTTAGTCAATAGTCAACGGTCAAAGTCAACCCTGGTCAACGCTGGTCAAAGGTCAAATCAATTTTTTTTTTCTTCTTGGACTAGGCCCAACCTAGAATTAAAAATTTGCCCAGCCCAAAACCAAACAAAAAAAAACTTTCAGACCCAAAACAACCCAAGACCAAAAAAAATGAACAAGGCCACTACCCTGGCCCAATTCGCGACCCAAGCCCAGAAGGGTTTTTTTTTTTTTTAGAACCTAGCCCAGCCCAAAAAAAAAAAAAATTAAGGGCAGTTGGCTGCAAGGATGATGGTGTATTGATTGGAGCGAATACGTGCCAAGGTGGAGATTTGTTGAATGTGGCCCGTATTCTTGGGCAACAAGAATAGCAGATTTCCTTATTAGCATATTACCTTATTCGCTTATTACCTTTTGTAGCACATAATTAATTAGTTGCCTTTTCTGCTTAATAGATTTAGGAAACCTTTGCACTATAAATATGTGGCAATACTCATTATGTTATGGGTGAGAGAGAAACTAAAGTGAGAGCCTTGTAGCATTCGTGATCAGTAATAGAATTATTCTCTACTGCCCGTGGACGTAGGCTTCAAAGCCGAACCACGTAATTTCTTGTGTCCGTTATTTCTTCTCGTATTCTTCGTATTTGCATGTTTTTCCCCAACAGAAAAAAAATATGAATATCTAAGTTTAGCAAAAGTAAAACATATAAAAATAAATATCATTTTCAACTAAATAGCAACGTCCAGCTATTAATTGAATTTAGATGTTTAAAAAGTAATAGCGTAATGAATTATGTTAGTGGTAAATGAGTGAGAGAAAAGTAACAAATATCTTGGTGCTTTTCCTCAAAAAAGGATATATCACTACTGAAGGAATGGTTGCAAAGGTGCTGCAAGTTGCAATGTATAAGGAACCAAAAAGGAGAATGGCAAGCTAGCATAAACCGTGGATAATGTGACACAGCCATGATCTTAGACGAATAGCATGACTTTAATTCCAACCATGGACATTTGTTATTGAGATTTCTTTTTAGTGTGGGTTGTAAGACCATCTTCAACCGTACTTCTAAGTGATTTTTTTTTTAAACTTACGGGGTAGGAAAGGAGAAATTAAATAAACTCTAACAACCCTCGTATCCCGCGTCTTAAATTTTAAGGGATCCTTTTTCAATTTATGGTTTTCCCACACATATAATCACAAGACCAGAACTTAAAGAAATTGACGAGGCCGTGAGCCTCTACTGAATTTTGTTCGCACCAGTCCTTAGTAGCATTAACTTTGTCAAAAGCACAGGATCCAAAACCCACCCTTTTCGAACCCCTTAAATCTAATAATGTAAAAAATTTAATAATTAATTAATGAAAAAATCTACACATATAATGAAACAAATGGATAACATTAAAAAATGTGTTTAACTAACATATATATATATATATATATATATATATATAAAAGGAGGGTCTTTTGAAATAGGAAAGTTATTGAAATGAAACTAAAGTAAGGAGTTTGTAAAAATAAGGATTTGATTATAAATAGGGGAGCTGTTAAAGTGAAACTAAAATAGGTAGTCTTTAAATATATAAAATGAACCAAAACCCCCTAAATGCAGGGAAAAAATAGATAAACTATTGGAGTTAGTCTAAGACATGATTTGATAATTATATAAATTAATTTTTAATTTACTAAGAATAGGTAACTTAATTTCTCAAATTAAATATGTACACGAATATAATATTAGAAAAAAGTTGAGGTTAGTGGAGGTTGTATTGCCTTTAGCTTGGCGACTTTTTTTTTATTTTTTTTTTGTGACGAGTATTTGGTTTGAATTTAGAAAAAAATTGAAACTCTAAAAAAATGACTTAAATTTAACTTCTTTTAGAGAAAAAATTAAAACATGTATTTTTTCAAAAAAAATATTTTTTTCATTAAAAAGAAAAACAATGCAAACGAACCTCAGACTCACACCATAGACTCCCTCTGCCTCCCCATTCAAGCACTCCTGAAACCATGTCAACTGCCAGGCTTGTGTTTTTCATAAGACATGTAACTCCCTGTTTGTGGTATAATATTATATTTTTATCATAACTGATTAATAATTATAATTATTTGATTTCCCTAAGAATCTGTTTGTACTGTCTTTATTTTGAAAAATAGTAACAAGGGAATCTTTTTTTCATAATTCAAAATTTTTAATTTTTCAACAAAAGTATTTTCTAAAAAAGCAATACAAACGAGTCTTGAATTTACCCCCTCTCTCAGACTCTTCTTTTACGACGTCCAACAACAATTATTTAGGTGGTATTCCCAAATTAAAAAGATCGAATTTCTCTCAGAAACACGCGAAACAAATATATGAATTTCCCCTCCCAAAATAATAAACCAAAAACTTCCAGATGCATAGGGATCCGGGCAACCTCCGAAAAAGTGTTAACACGAACACAAAAATTCCCTCCTCAGCTTCCGCATCCAACGTGTCACTCCCCCTTGGTCCCACCTTCAACTGCCATGTGGTTCTCCCCTCCTCATCCCCCCTCCGTCGCATTCCCTCTCTCCCTCTCTTTTTTTACACACACAACACATACATATCACAAAGACAAACCATGCTTGCATGTAAACATAATCTTTCTTTCTCTTAAACCCATATATCTATACATATATATATATACACACACACACACATACATATACACACACATATATATAAACATATACAAATTCACACAGAGAGAGACACACACACACACACATATATATATATAAGAGTTATGGCTGGGAATGAGTGGATAAATGGGTACTTGGAAGCCATACTGGACAGTGGAGCATCAGCCATAGAAGAGCACAAGCCAAAAATCACAGCAGTGAACTTAAGGGAAAGGGGTCATTTTAATCCCACTAAGTACTTTGTTGAAGAAGTGGTTACTGGAGTTGATGAGAGTGATCTTCACAGAACATGGATCAAGGTTGTTGCCACCAGGAACACGAGGGAGAGGAGTTCGAGGCTCGAGAACATGTGTTGGCGTATTTGGCACCTTGCTCGCAAACAGAAGCAGGTTTTCTTGATCACCCACCCGTGTTAACTGCGTGTTTTTGTGTGTGTATTTGTGTGTGTTTGTTGTATGCACTTTTGTGCGTGAATATTGTTGTATCTATTAGCATGTCACTTCTTGAGAGTTGGGTTTCTAGTTCAAAAAATATTTACAAGGAGTTCAGCCGTATTAAATTTTAGTATTAGGCATTTTATTCCGAGAATACTGTTTTCAAGGTTCCATCATCACAATGAGAAAACTACTATATCTTTAAATAAGTTTTCCAGAAGTGTCTTGTCTAAGAACAATTAATCTTCTACTCCATTTTTTCACTTTTTTCTTATCTTGCAATTTTTTCATACAACAGATATATGTATGCATGTGCGTGATTGATGTGTTGTCTATTAAGTTCTTATGTTGATTTTCTTTTTTGGTTTCATTGTGAATGTTAAGTTTATAATTGGTTGTTATGGATGTGAGCATGTCAGGATGTGTATTCAACTGTTCTTGAAGTTGAGTTACTTAAGGAGTGCTTTACTTTTTTATTTTTGTGCAAGAAGAGTACAAAATAGATTGAAATTGGATGGGATTTTCTTACTAATGAGATGTCTTTTTTTTCTTTTTTTTATTTTTGTGTGTGTACTGTGTCTGTTTGCAGCCAACAGTGGTGGCAATTGCAGAATTAGGGCTCATCTGGATTGGTTTTTTTTTTTGTAAGCACTTGTTTTAGAAGTTGATATTTTTTATTTTTGAAAAAAAAGTTAAATTTGAGCTTTTTTTAAGAGTTTTAACTTTCTTGAAACCAATTCAATTGCTTATTATATTGTTTTTCATTTTTTTTAAAGAGAGAAAAGCTTTTCATTAAAAAAAGCCAATATTAAATGGCCCTTGCTTCAACACTTCTGGAGCTCGATTTTAGTTACTTGGACTTGCAAGGATGAGATTGATCAAATCTTATCTTTGTCCACACACCCCTATCATTTTTATAATATTCGTCTGCAATTTGTTGAAGTCTCATATTCTGTTACCGATTTTCTGAATGGATTGTTGTCCTGTTTGTCTAATCAGTAACAAAGTTTTGTTTTTTGACAAGATGAAATCTAGTTTTTAGATAGTGTTTGGAAACAATTTTCGTCCATGAGAATTTATATTTTCAAATGAATTTTGTTATTTGAAACTGTGAAATAGTTTTTAGTCAATTCTATAATTTATAAACTCATATTGTATTTGGAACATATGTAGAATTATAATTAATGTATATATTTTTACTTAAATACCCTTTAGTTATTAATTACCATTAAATTTGCCATATGAGAACTATATCATCTTCATTATTATTATTTATTGCTTTTAAATTTCCCTAGGAATTTGGTAGCTACTATTAACTTTTGTTGTTCTTATTCACAATTAGGCTTACGAAAAAGAGGAATGAAAAAGGATAATATTTTATTATGTTATATTTTATAAGGATACTTTTGTCGTTTGAAGATCTTTGTAGAAATGCAAATCCCACCTCTTGGGCCAGGATTTAAGTAAAGCTTTATAAATGAATTCCGCAGTTTAAAAAGATTGAAAAAAATGAATTTGCAAATGAATTCCACAAGATTTTGTGGAATTCGTTTATTCCTTGGGGAAAAAGAATTTGAGATACAATAGTGAGTGGCTCTGGGGACTAATGCTGAACTACTGGATTACAGAAGATGAATGTTTATGTCAGCTTTCTCAAGGTCCCTACTAAAGAAAAAGAGGAAGAGATTAAACGAAAGACTGCTGAATTGTGAATTTATTCAACATGTATTCAACATGTATAAAATTGCAGAACAATTATCTAGTTAGAAATGTTGTTTGACAGAGTAGAAACTACTATGACAAATTTATCCAACATATTTAGTAACTCCAATCGTCCTGTTTCTTCATTAAAGTGTAAGAGCCTTATTGAGCTATGGTATTGATTTAGGTTCAGTTTGAGGCCTTCAATCTTGTCATTTCTTTACATTACATATCAAATACAATGCTGGTTTACTAAAATAGTTCATCATTTTTCCTCTGGAAGCTGGAGTGGGATGATCTTCAACGGTTAGCAAACCGGAGATTTGAACGCGAACAAGGACGCAAGGATGTGACCGAAGATATGTCAGAAGATTTATCTGAAGGAGAGAAGGGTGATGTTCTGGGAGAAACTGTAGCTATTGACGCGCCACAGAAAAAGATCCAGCGAAACTTCTCAAACTTGGAAGTATGGTCAGAGAGTAACAAGGAGAAGAAGCTTTACATTGTCCTTGTCAGGTACTGTGCTCTCTTAAAGCATGACTAATATTCTCATGTTTGATGGTTTAATAAGTTATAAAAGTTGATGGTCTTTCATTGCAACGAAGTGCTAATAGGATTAAAATGACTTGAAACAAAATCTCCAGTCCATTAGACCTTGAGCCAAAAAAATATACATTCACTGCCCTTCACAGATTCCCTTTTATGACTTGAAATTCTATTAGTATATCACTTGATAGCAAGGAGAGAAGCTAATTCTAGCATTTTAGTAGATTTTTCTCTGAAGGGTAGATTTTCTCACCTAATCACTGCTTTTATCATGATCAGTTTGCATGGCCTAGTGCGTGGAGAGAATATGGAGCTTGGTCGTGATTCTGATACAGGTGGCCAGGTAAAATGAAGCATTCTTTCTGTTGAAGAATAACCAAGTCTTATAGCACATTGCTTCTACTCTTAATGGGCACAACTGGTTTACCAAATGCCAGATTAAGTATGTCGTAGAGCTTGCCCGAGCACTTGCTAAGATGCCAGGTGTATATAGGGTGGATCTCTTCACTCGCCAAATTTCCTCGCCTGATGTTGATTGGAGCTATGGTGAGCCCACAGAGATGCTTACCACAGGGCCAGGAGATGCAGATGATGCAGATGATGCTGATCTTGGAGAAAGCAGCGGAGCTTACATTATAAGAATTCCCTTTGGTCCTCGCGGCAAGTACCTTCGGAAGGAATTATTGTGGCCTCATATTCAGGAGTTTGTTGATGGAGCGCTTGCTCATGTCCTCAATATGTCAAAGGTTTTGGGAGAGCAAATTGGTGGGGGACAACCTGTCTGGCCATATGTGATTCATGGTCACTATGCAGATGCAGGTGATAGTGCTGCTCTTCTCTCAGGGGCTTTAAATGTTCCAATGGTTCTAACGGGGCACTCACTTGGTAGAAACAAGCTAGAACAGCTTCTCAAGCAAGGAAGACAATCGAGAGAGGATATTAATTCAACATATAAGATTATGAGGAGGATAGAAGCAGAAGAGCTTTCACTTGATGCAGCTGAACTTGTTATCACTAGCACTAAGCAGGAGATTGAAGAACAATGGGGACTATATGATGGGTTTGATGTAAAGCTCGAGAAAGTTTTGAGGGCACGAGCAAGACGAGGGGTTGATTGCCACGGTCGTTTCATGCCAAGGATGGCGGTAAGCTTGTTTGTGATTGTTATATTGACTTTTAGTAGCTTTGCGGTAATTTTGCATTAAACTGCCATACCTGTTCTTTTTGGTTGATTGGGAGACGGGAGTCATACTTCAATAGAATATGCGGATAATCGAATTTCATTTTAATGCCTCTCTCCTCTCTCTCAACCTCTCTGGTTTAAACCAATGATTAGTTCTAGTAAGAGCAGATTGCGAGCAGTGAAGTAAGCAGTAAGGATTTGCTGCAAACTTTTGAATCCATCATCATAATGGTCTAGATGTTTAAGCCAGGACCTAATGCTATCAAAGAAGAAATCACCAGTTGTTTGTCACAAACAACTAAAAATAGAGAAATTTAAAGAAAAGTACTTGGATAATCCTAATTAAATGCAAATTTATCTTTTTAACTCCACTATTTAGCATATTAGTGTTGTCAAACTGCAGGTTATTCCTCCTGGAATGGACTTCAGCAATGTCGAGGTTCAGGAAGATACTGCTGAAGCTGATGGGGATCTTGCAGCTCTAACGAACACTGATGGAGCTTCAACTAAAGCACTTCCTGCAATATGGGCGGAAGTGGGTACCCGATTTTATACGGTTCATCTCAATCGTGAAATTAATTATGTCTAAATTAAATATTTTCTGCAGGTGATGCGTTTTTTGACAAATCCGCACAAACCAATGATTCTTGCGTTATCAAGACCAGATCCAAAAAAGAATATAACCAACCTTGTGAAAGCATTTGGAGAATGCCGGCCATTAAGGGAACTAGCAAATCTTGTAAGTTATAGCCACAAATATGAATAGGTTCTGGGTCACAGCATCAGTTACTTCTTGATGACAGAAATTTCCTTTCGTGCAGACTCTTATAATGGGAAATAGGGATGACATTGATCAGATGTCTGGGGGAAACGCCAGTGTTCTTACCACAGTAATAAAAGTAATTGATAAGTATGACCTCTACGGGCAAGTTGCTTTCCCAAAACACCACAAGCAAAGCGATGTTCCAGAAATCTACCGCTTAGCTGCAAAAACAAAGGTTCATTAAGCTTCACACTCATTAACAAATTATTTGTCAATATTTTTTATTATGACTTACCTATTTTCTGGAAGTGTGACAGGGAGTTTTCATAAATCCGGCTTTCATCGAACCTTTCGGACTTACATTGATTGAGGTTTCTACTCTCATTAAATTAATCTTTTTGTGGTCCTTATTCTTTCCTTTTCTGAATTTAGCTCTTAAAACCTGCATCTGATATTTAGGCTGCGGCACATGGACTGCCAATGGTGGCAACGAGAAATGGTGGTCCAGTTGATATTCATCGGGTAAATTTTCTTATCAATCTTAGTGTCTCTTCCACTAATTAGATTCCTCAGACTTTTCCTTTGGTAACATAGAGCATTTCTTACACAAACTTGTCTGGACTTCGTTCCACTTTGGAACAAGAAAAAATGCATTGAGCTCAACAAGAAATGATCAGCCTTTTGTTTGTTACATAGGCACTCAACAATGGTCTTCTCGTGGACCCTCATGATCAGCAAGCAATTGCAGATGCCCTGCTTAAACTGGTGTCTGAGAAGAATTTGTGGCATGAGTGCAGAAAGAATGGTTGGAAGAACATACACCTCTTTTCATGGCCTGAACACTGTAGAACATACTTAACAAGGATAGCAGCATGTCGAATGAGATACCCACAGTGGCAAACCGACACTCCATTAGATGAATTGGCTGCAGAAGAGTCCCTGAGTGATTCACTTAAAGATGTGCAAGAGATGTCTCTGAGGCTGTCTCTCGATGGAGAAAAAACATCACTAAGTGAGTCAACTGATGTGGCTGCAGCTGGTGATGACCCTGAACTGCAAGACCAAGTTAAGCGGGTGCTAAGCAAGATGAAAAGGCATGACATTGGGGGTCAAGATGCTGAGAGTGAGCGGAAACTGAACGATAATGTGCCAAGTAAATTTCCTTTGTTGAGGAAACGACGCCAACTAATTGTCATAGCACTCGATTGTTATGACAACAATGGATCTCCTGAAAAGAAAATGATTCCACTAGTGCAAGAGGTGTTTAAGGGCATCAAGATGGATCCACAAATTGCAAGATCAACAGGATACGCTATATCTACAGCGATGCCAATGTCAGAATTGACAGAATTTTTAAAGTCCGGAAATATTAAACTGAATGATTTTGATGCTTTGATTTGCAGTAGTGGGAGTGAAGTATATTATCCAGGTACTTATACTGAAGAAGATGGAAAGCTTCATCCTGATCCAGATTACACTTCACATATCGAATATCGATGGGGTTCTGATGGTTCAAAGAAAACCATTCAGAAGTTGATGAATGCTTTAGATGGGGGAGAAGAGAAATCTGGTCATCCTTCACTTCCCCTAGAGGAAGATGGAAGATCAAGCAATTCCCATTGCCTGTCCTACCGTATAAAGGATCTCACAAAGGTGAGTTTGGATTTAGAAAAGGAGCCACTTAGATTTTATGTCTACTTTCCTGGCACAATATACATTGTGTTCGATGGTAATTTGCTTTTCGCAGGCAAAGAAAGTGGATGAAATGAGGCAAAAGCTCAGAATGCGGGGTCTTCGCTGCCATCTGATGTACTGCAGGAACTCCACAAGAATGCAAGTTGTTCCTCTTCTTGCATCTCGATCACAGGCTCTCCGGTAATTTGTTAGCATTGATGATACTATGAATATTTCGGTTATATTAAGAACCTTTTAGTTGCACTTATTGCTGAATTCTGTCAAGTCCTTTGGGAAAACTTTATATAGTGCTTTTCTAGCTTTCTAGCTCTTGTAAATCTACTACTGGTAATAAGACAATTAATAGATCAATTCAGTTAATTTCTTGTTCTCATTGTCACTAGGTACCTTTTCGTCCGCTGGAGACTGAATGTTGCAAATATGTTCGTGATCCTTGGTGAAACCGGAGATACGGATTACGAGGAGCTGATAGCTGGAACTCACAAAACACTGATCGTGAAGGGGTTTGTCGAAAAGGGGTCCGAGGAATTGCTCAGAACTGCAGGTAGCTACCAAAGAGATGATATGGTTCCACAGGAGAGCCCCCTGATTGCCTACATAGGTGAGAAGGCATCCGCAGAAGAGATTGCCAATGCTCTGAGGCAGGTTTCCAAAGCAGGAATGTAAATTTGACAAGAATAGTCTCATAATTCTTTGCAGAAGCCATGCACTTGTATCAATTTTATCACTTCTTTCTATAATGTGCGTCTCCAGCATCTTTCAAACATGGGTCTTCTGCAGAAGTGTAGCTAAATTTTGATGCCCATGAGGTTAGATTGCTGCTGTTGTAACCAATTCTGTGAATGATCACTTAAAAGAGTTTCTACTATGACACCAGATTCAAATTTATGATATTAGCGAAAGCAAATTATTCTGTAAAAATTCAAGAGCATGTCCGCGTAATATATATCCCCTCAAATTTAATTATTGATAAATTTTCAATAATAATTGCGTTTTCATGAAAGATCTTCTGTAATTGAATAAAGTATTTAAATTGTTTAGGAAAGATTTTCAGTAATTGAATCAAATATTTAAATTGAAAAAATAAAAATTGAAAATTAAAATAACCCTACATGGAAGAATATGAATATATAATGATAGACGGGCATCTTTGGATTGACTTTTTTTGTTAGGGAAGTACTTTTTTCCTCTTTGGCAATAAATATTTGCATTAGGTTTTTTTAAGAAAAGTTGAAGCTGCGAAAAAACTCAATTTCAATTTTTTCCAGAAGCCAAGATTTTTAGCTTCTCAAAAAAACATTTTTCCAAAAATTCTAGAAGAAAATACTTTTGAAAAAAGTCAATCTAAACGATCCCAAATGCAATTGGAGCAAGAAGAAATGAAAATGGGAATAGTGGTAGAACTTGCTGCAGCACTCTGTATGACAGACCTTTATAATCAGCCAACAGCACCCAACACCAAAGTTACTTTATGCCCTTGTAGTTAGATTAACATTGCAACGTATAAACAAGATAGTCCTAGTTGAAATTATATAAAATACATGGATCGGTTTCTTCTCTTTGTAGTTTGTCAAGAATAGCGCTGTTGCTATTATATGTATTTCGTCCAATCCCTTAACCTGGAAGTGAGTTTCTCGTAGTGTCGAATAGCTCCCTAGCTTCAAAATAATACCTCAGAGGGCAGTAGTATCAACCAGGGCCTCGAGGATCTTACTCTCCAATTTATCTTCTTCAATCCACATGGAACTTTTTCGGCGTATAAGCTCTTTCTTTTCTTTCTTCTTTTCTTCAAACTGCTTCTCTCTCATTTTCCAATATTCAAGCTTTTCTGCACGTTCTTTTAGCTGCACAGATAGGATAACTCGTAATAAGAGCCAATAACAAAGATAAAAGAGTTATGAAGCAGAGCTATTAAAACCAAATGACACATATGCACTACGGGGGTTTATTCATTCCAAATGAGGGCCTTGATAAAATATCAAGGCATTGTAATATAAGTGGTTACATAAAGTTTAAGAGGAGACGGGCAATCTTTACCTAACTAGTGTATCAAACACAATTATAATAAATAATAATTCACCGATACTCCTCAGCTACAAGAAAGCTGAGTGGCCTATGCCCATCTTACTATAATCTCTCCATCACAACTTCACAATTATTCCCTCACTTCCGGCAGGTTCTTAACCCAGAAAATACAGCAGCCGTTGTTTTCGGTTAAGGGTGATTACAGAGAAGCAGTGAGAGATTGATAGAGGATGGCTACAAATAGTGGTGATGAAGTATGTAGGTGGTGAGTAATTGGATATAATTGCATTATAAAGAATAGGTGGGAAAATCAAGGAGAAAAGTGAAACTCAGGAAAACAAAAAAAAGGAATGTTAAGGAGTGGTGCACATGTGGCCCACAAGCACGTGCCTCACAGACAATCATCCAATGCTTTAGAAAAGTAAACTGAACATCAAAAGCTGCACTTCGGGACTTCAATAATTCAAAGTTTTTATGAAGTTTCTTCATTGATCAAATTCCCATGATAAAGAGACAAAAGTTTCATAAGGTTATGCCAAGAAGATGGTTTTTTTGGTTCCAGAAAACACTTGCTGATTTGCAGTCCTGGAAAATTTCCAGTTTCCATTTTTCATTATTTGATTTTGGTTTATTAGAAAATATTAAGTAATGAAAAATAGAAAAGCTACAACTTTCTCAGTCACAATTTACCAGAGCTCTTACCCATCCTGCACCAAAGAAAAAGCCATTCTTGTAAGGCAGAAACCAATGATACAACTTATTTTTAGAAAAAGATAATTTGTTAAATCTGCTGAATAGCTCAAACTTGTAATTACAAAGTCATCAGGATTTAGCTTTAAGACTCGTCTGAGACCCTCAAGAACCCAAAGAGAAGCAGTCAAAAATATATGGTGGGTCTTAAGGTGATAGGAAAATTGTAGCAGCTGGATAGTTAACATGGGGAGTATTCTAACAGACTCTTTCTGCAATTTCTAGTTCCATCACGGTTTTCTTCACTCCAATCGTGACAATTTAGGGATCAAATTTTTTCATAGGGATCAATTTTTTCAGCTTTTCTTTAGTGAACTAGAATTATGGGATTGTATTTGCATACTTTTGGCTAGATATTGTGAGGTCAGATACTCTCTTGTTCTCCTTAGAAGAAAATTAGTTTTCTTCAATTCCTCGCCCAAGTGAATAGAACCTAGGATTTCTGTGGTATAAATTGTGCAGAAGTGTGATCCACTGAAAGATAAAAGTGGCCTGTTCTTGTAAGTACAGGAGAAGAATGTAGCCAGAATATGATGAATCCAAGGTCCACATTGATGCCTTACCAGAGTCAATAATGCAAATATAAGACACTTGAAATTTGAAAGCAGAGCAAATGGCCAAAAGGAAACAACATGAACTTGGGGAAATCCATTCAAATGTATTAAAAACCCTACAGCTACTTGGATGGACATGGAACTCATTGGCCATGCTCGTGTATCAAGAGATTAAGGCCAGAATCAATCATAAAGCAATTAGAGGTAATCATGCATTAGTCTTTCAGTTTGCTTTCACACTCCACACACCCCTTCAGATTTCTAATATATTCATCCTCAATTTTTATTCTGCTTCCTCTAATTCTTCTTCTCTATTCTCTGATTTCGAACTCAAAACTAACTATTTCAATGCTAAACAGCCAATTCCAATTAAGAACCCCCCAAAGGAAAAGACTGTTCCTGGATTACAGCTCACAACCATAAAAAGGTTTGACATAAGTCTCAAATTTCATTTAATCTCAGTTACATAATCAGTGCTAGCCCTTCACCCAACCCTGTGCTACTTCATTCTTATTGCATTCTAGGGTAGGCCTTTGTAATCAATAATTGGATCTAGAATTAGAATAGCAGAGCTTCCACTCTAAGTCAGCTGTCTAAGTTGACTGACTAAATAGCACAGACCATTCAGATTAATGCTCCTACATGTGATCCCTCGTAATTCACCAAGTAACTAGTGATCATGCTCCTCCGACAACACTCCAAAGTATACAGTGTCTCAAAATAACCATCTTTAAGCATCATTGTTAAAGAACCTCGGTGTTTCCCAAATCAAAGTAGATAATGATTTCAATAGTCAATCTCTACTTCATCCTTCTAGTGAAATCACAAGCCAAAATAAAGGGTGACTTTGGAGTTCAACCTGCTAACCCATGTAACAACAAAATAAACAAAAATCCAAGAGGAACTACTCTTCTATAAACCCGAAGCACAACTAATGAACCACAGTCTAGAAAATCAGCAAGTGCTTACAATGCTTCAAAAAATATACATTTTCCCTCCTAATGAAGTATTGGCAGTTAAATTCTGAGACACATGGTGCACATGCACACGTAGGTGCACATGCATAGAGCATATATATCCACGAAGTGCATGTATAATAATTAAAACAAGTAACTAACATTCATTCCACATATGAGATTGAACTAAATATATGACACACATTGTACGCCTTCTCTACACACCCATGAAGATATCTTCTTAAACCAAGCTAGAAATGCAGAATTAAAAGATTAATGTCAACTAGTTGAATATGATGGGCATGAATAATTAGAATAGAAGCAACATTTTCTGACGCCTTTCTTTTGTTGCGTGTATGGAGCCATCCCACCTAGCGCGATAAGGCTTGGTTTGATTTGGATTTCTTCATTTCTAGGCCTTAAGCAAATGGAGAAGTGAATTTGATTGAACATTTGAGGTTCTCATTTTTTACCATAACTATTTTATTGGAAGCAATGAGGAGCAAAGGCACATATAACTACTGCAGAAAAGATTACTACGAATTCCTACATTATAGTGAAGATAAAGTCGAGGGCAAAAACAGTAAAATTAAAAGTTACACAGTAGTTTTTGGCTTATTAAATAGCACATATCAAAAATACAAGCATCAAAAAGACAAAACTTGCTCAACTAAATATACAGCTGTATATGTATATACACGCACATACGTAACATTTGCACAAATTGATATGACATCCCTACATCAGATAATCGACCAAATCAAGCGTAAAACCGTGTAATCGCAGGCCACATACTAGGGTTTGGCATATCAAATTGCACCATTATACATACAAATGCAAAGCGCGCGCACAAGAAGAAAAACGATTAATCACCTTAACACATAATTTGCACAAGTAATTAGAAATTAAATTCAATTTTCATGAAATAAACAATCAATGCTATATATTTAAAAGACATATTTGCAAAGATTATTAGTAAAACTAGACCAATTTTCACGAAACAAAAAATTAATCAATCAAATGAAGGCCAAAAAAGCTAAATTCAAGTGTGGCATACTAGGGTTTCGCGGAACTGTTGTTCGGCGAGCTCTCTCTCCTTAGCCTTGGCTTTCTTCTCGGCGGCCTTGGTGGCCTTACGCTCTTCGTTAGCGATTCTCAGCGCCTCCTTCTTGGCTTCGTCTTTTCGCAACTTCTCGAGCCTTTGCATTTCCATTTCTTGGATGTACGACTTGCGGACTTGCTTCACGCTCTTCGCGTACTCGCGCCGGAGGAGAGCCAGCTTGGCCTCGGCTTCTTTTGGGGTTTTGGGGGTTTTCCATGAGTTGATGAATTGGTTCGGTGAGAGAAATTCGTGGTTCTGGATGTGGTCTCTGTGATGGGAAGCGGTGGAGAAGCGGCAGAGAATGGTGGTTAGAGGTTGCACTGCCCCTGGCTTGCGGCGGAGGTGGTGCGAGAGTGACATTCTACCAAGTGTGCGTGTGTGTGTGATTTTAGTTACTGTATTGGTTTTTTGGTTTGGGGGTGTTGGTTAAGGGAGGGTTTATGACTTGTTTGGATTATTCTTTTTTTTAAATTTAGGTTTTCAGAAAAAGTTGAAAGTAATTTTCTTTTTAGAATTTTAATATCTTTAAAATCAAATATGAATGTTAATTATAAAAGATATGCACTTATTTTAAAAAAAGATTGAAAAAAGTCAAAACTATTGGGAATGCATGATACTAGATGCACAATTGACAAATGCTCAAATGAGTATTAATTAGCTTCCCATTAGATCTAAGCAATAACATGTTCGCGCCTGCCAAACATTCAAGGAGGTTACGCTATAGGATATCCACCTCCTCTTTAGAAAAGCGGGGCAAGTTAGCCAATAACAAGTCACCGTCATCGTTAACTAGGCCACTTGATTTATCCTATAAATGTGCCTAAGTTAACTGTTACAAAGGTAAGTCATCTCATCCATTTTCTTTTGACCTATCTTCCAAAATCCACTGCTAACTCGAGCATGGGAATCTACTCTAAGAGAAAAGGCCTGCCATTTATTTCTTTTGCAGGTCTCTGACGATTGTTCATCCTTTGCAGGTTTCTAATGATTAGAATAACACTAGTGGAGTGTGAACCTCATTAAACACAAAAAGACCTTTGGTGTTTTTAACTTAAATTATGGACAAAGATAAATTGTAAACTTGTGCATGAAATATATTACTTGTTACAAAGTTTGGCTATCAATTTGGATTTGTCATATCATGAAAAAAATTAATTATAGTGAATACTTTAAATTACTGAATAAGAATTTTTTGACATATAGAAGCAAATATGAGACCATCAAACATAGTTGGAAGTATTTCTTTTTGTATTTTCATAACCAAACATAAATGCTTTGTTAAAGGACTACTCAGTCCTTTTTTTTTTGCGAGGTAAGTAAATATTTATGTATTGATCAAAATATAAAAAGTGCATGTACAAGTGAGTGAAAGATGTACAAAAGTGAAAAGTCCTACACAAATATATCTTCTAGGTTTCATGACATCATCAAAATAGAATAGATATAATAATATTCATATTATTCTATCTATTCTACTTGCGTATAATTCACCACAAACTATTATACCCGCTATTGAGGAAAAAAAATAAGAGCAAAAATAGATATCATTCTTATTTTATCACTCATTTATCACGTGCTATATACAAATTTAATTGGTTTGATACTTAGTGGTTTTAACAGAAGAGAAGAGAGGGGGGAAAAAAAAGGTGTGAAGAGCAAGAGATACAAAAAAAGACGAGAAAAAAATCCGACCTGCCGGATTCGAACCAGCGACCTAAGGATCACAGCAGTCATACTACAGTCCTCCGCTCTACCAACTGAGCTAAGGTCGGTTTGTTGATGGCAATCTAACAATAATATTTGGTCGCAGCGATTAATTGAGTGTAACTCCTTTTACCTTTCTATTTTTCTAAATAATTACTCTTCGGTTCATCTCTCTTAACTCACAAATGCGTAACATCAACTTCCACCCCCCCCCCCCGCCCCACCCTCTTTCTCTTATTTGGCTCGATCTTATATTCAAATCACTTCGGAGCTCTTTTTCTTGCATTATTATTTGCAATTTTCTTCTGTGTTTTATGTTTCCCTCTCTAAAAATATTTGAGTTGATGTTTATTGGCACTTTTGTTTATAAGTCTATTGAAATTTTATTTTCCATATTTTACAAAAAGAAAGGTTACAAACTAATGGATTTCATTTAAAAGATTTGTGATTTTAAAAATTCAATATCTTCTCTCAAAACCAAACTCATCAATGAAGAAGCAACTTACTTTTCAAATCCATGATTGTAGTATTTATCACTTGGCATAGAGTGGGACAAAATTCGTAGACACTACAATCTCAAAAAGTTGTAAACTTAATTATTGGTTTGGTTAATTTAGAATTTAGTTGTTTTGAAGAGTTTAGTGAGGAAGGCTTTGCATAACTTACATTCTATTCCAACTCTTTTAGCTTTGGGTTCATGGATACTTAATAAAAGCTAATGATTGGATTATTTATTATTAATCATAAAAAAAGAGGGAAATTAATTAGAATAGCCAAACCACTATCAATTGAATCATGTTTCTCAAAAACTGCTATATGATTATTTATATATTTTAATTTATAATCTGAACCGAATTCAATTGGAAAACAATAGGTTAAGTTTCACTTATTGAAAGTTTCAAATTTCATTTTTTTTAAAATTATTTTGATTCACTTATAATCGAACGATCACCCCCGTCCTCCGCCTCACCAGGCCGGATAAATTTTATTTTTGTAATCAATTTAATTCTTTTACTTGGTAAAAAAATTGAACTATTAAATATAGAATAATATCTTAAAAATAAAATTTAATTAATAAAATACTCTTTTTTTGTGACAAGGAAAATCCATCTAGCAAAACCCGTCTACTGATACACTCCGTGGAGTATGACTAGGGGTGACCATAAAATCGTTGAAACCGTCTAAGCCAAACTAAATCAACCATAAACCAGTGGTTTTTAGAGTGATTCGATTTGTCATAGTTCTAATTTTTAAAAATCGAAATGAAGGGTTTAGTTTTTGGTTTTAGGAGGAAAAAATCGTGGCCAAACCGAACGGCCTACATAATTGATATATATATATATATATATATATGTATATATATATTATATATGTATGTATGTATGTATGTATGTATATTTTTAATGCATATTCGTATAATTACTTTTTTAGTCTCTATTGTTTACTTTAATGCTTTTTTTTTTCCTTCATTACGTAAGTTAATCTTTAGGTTTGTGCACCAAACAAAAAAATAAATTAAAAAAGAGATAGTTAAAAAAAATATTGGAGGATTGAACTATTGGGTTTGTAATTGTTGTTGGGATTTAAAAGATTAATGCTTGACCAATATGATTATGTTACATATTTAAGTATGCAATAACTAGATTTAAAAGCCGCCCAAAACTGCTAAAAAACCGCTTTAACCGAAACCGTCGACTTTTTTTATTATTATTTTGGTCAATTTCAATTTTATAAACTGCAAAAAATGGTTTGCTCAAAAAATTACAAATAAAACCACCCAAACCGCCCTTGGCAAACCACGGGTGCGCAGCACATTCCCTATATCGTGCAACACTAAGTGAATGACACTAAACCAGGGTAGAAGACTGGATTCGAACTGGTCATGAGTCGTGTCCGTGTCAAGCTCTCATCACTTAAATATCCTAGTGACAATAACAGTAATAGCATATTACTCTCTTAAACTTAGGCAAAAGCGTATACCTAGTTTCCTGAACTTGCGAAACTACCTGATTCCCCTTCAACTTTTAAAAAGTAGACTCAAACGCCCCATTTTGGTAACGACGTTAAAAACATTAATGGAATTCATAAAATGACTTCCTTGCCCTCTTATAAATATACATTTGGCCCCAATTTTCATTTTCCACATTCTCAAATCAATTTGACTCCTGGATACTCTTAAATCCCTAACCCGATTGAAATCACAAACACCACAAATCTAATTCACCAAATCCATTAATTTCAATCCCTAACCCGATTGAAATCACAAACACCACAAATCTAATTCACCAAACCCATTAATTTCAATCCCTAACCTGGCGTAAAATCCAAAATTAAAATACCCCAAATTCCTAACCTCTCAAATTCTCCATCAAGTTAAAATTTTGATCGATGAATCTGATGGCCTCAAAAGCAATGGAATCTCCAAAGCTATCGAGCCTTATTTAGGCCCCAAGTTCACTCCCAACATATGCCGCTACAAGATCAGCAGACCTGAAGAGAAGAGTTTCAACATAACAATGGAGAAAACACTCAAGATCTTCACAGTGGATTATAAAAACTTATATCTTTATTTATTATTGATAGTTAATTGTTATATTTTTTGTAAAACTAGATAATCTTGGAAAAAATTAATGAAAGCATACGGAAGAGAAGTGTGTGTGTGTGTGTGTGTGTGTGTAGAGAAAGAGAGAGAAAGAATAAATTTGATTAGTAAGTATTTTGTTTGTATGAATAGAAGATATATTAAAATTTTTTAAGAAAAAAAACATGACATGATGACAACAGGACATAAAAAAGTCAAAAATATTATTTTATAATATACATAGATACTAATTTAGCTAACCAAATATATAATGTTGAATTATGTACAAATAATTAAATTGTAAAATAATTTATAATTAAAAAGATAATGTTCATTTTGGATTAAAAAATAAAATCATTGCATGGATATTACTTTAATTAGTATAATTACTTGAATTTAAAATTATTGTTCAATTAAGATATCACATGAATTAATGAAAATAAATTTTAGAGAGAAAAACGCATGAGAAGAGGACGTGATATATTTAAATATGGCATGTGTCTGACTTTATAAATATATATATATATATGTATTTATTTATACACGAATTTATATTTACAAATGATTTTTCTTATTTGGAAATGTAAAACTGTATTAAGTAACTGAATAGATGTTATTGTGGTATATATTATGTTTGAAAAGATATTTTGTAATATATTAAAACAAATGACTTTGGAACTTTTGACACGATTATACGTGACAATACTCTTCTACAAATATGTTCGATTAAAATTGCAATAATTTATGACAAACTTATTGTGTCCAATTATGCTTATCTTTTATTTTAGTTACTGCAATGCTTTCATTTATAAAGTTTATTATAACAAAATTTATATTGCACCCCGTGCAATGGCCTAGTACATACAAATTTTTAGTGGTCTATCTTTGAAATATATAGATATAGAAATGTGTAAATATATAAGCTTATTTGAAAAGTTTCTTTACTTGATATATAGTTTTTTGGTTTATTTGCGGATTTGATGTTCGGCATTAGCTTTATCCAATTTCAAACTAAGGTGTATGGAATAAGCTTCACCACCCAATCTTCTCGGACAAGCTTTGTCACATTTTGTTTTTTTTAATAAAAAATTCAAGTTTTGAGGTCGTAAACCTTTACAGAAGTTACTAAATTTCAAAGGTTGATAATTTAAATATCTCAATTCTGATAAAATAATAAATGATTTTGGAATTTTTGACATGATTATACGTGACAATTAGTCTTTTTCAAATGTGTAAATTAAAACTACAATAACTTAGGACAATTTATTGTGTTCAATTATGTTTATTTTTTATTTTAATTATTGTAATTTTTTCATTTATACACTTTGTTATAACAAAATTTATATCATACCCCATGCATTGCACGAGGTCAAACACTAGTATATGCTAAATCTCTAGTGGTATGTATTAGGAGCTTATTTGAAAAGCTTATTTGCTTGATACATGTTTTTTTTTTTTTTTTGAGTTTATTTGCTTGATTTAATGTCTAGCAATTGTTTTGTCCAATTTCAAATTGAGGTACAGGGAACAAGCCATCACCAACCAATCTTCTTAGGCAAGCTTTGTGTCATTTTGTTTTTTGGCATCAAATGTTCAAGTTTTGGGTCATAAACCTTTATAGAAGTTACTAAATATTAAGGTTTCATATTGGTATAGTTTAAATATCTCAATTCTGATATAATAACAAATGATTTTAGAACTTTGATAGAATTATATGTCACAATACTCTTTTCTAAATATGAAGATAAATGGCGCTACAAAAAGTCTCTGATCAATTATTCAAACAACTCAAAAAAAGATGGTGTCGAGTAATTTTACAAGCGTATAACAAACCTTGATATAGTGCTTTAGAATACTTGTGGCTTCTAGTTAACTTTTGTGTTTGGTTAATGCTGATTGTGGCTCACTTATGATAAATGTTTATGTGTCTATTAAGGCTTATGCGTCTGTTTGACTACTTATGGTTAATACTCAACATTTGTGGCTCACTTCTTGTTAATGCTTATGTATCCATTAACATATACTACTCTATACTTTGGTAAATTCATGGGAGATCCAAATATTATTAAACTTGGAGCGCACTAGTACATGTAGTTGTCCAACTAGCGCTGAGCAGAATATTAATAGCAAGGAAGGTGAGAAATGATTATATAAGTGGTGAAATAAAATATTCATCTTTTTTGATATTCAGAAACATAAATGGCTAGCCTAGTGTTTTAAAGCACTAACAATGTATAGTTCAATTTATAAATAAACTAGAATATACCCCGTGTAATTTACGGGCAAATACATGTTCTTAATGTATTTATTTATTATTTATGACAATTTTTATATTTTAAGTGAGTATGAACTACAAATATATCTTTTAAAATTTTATTATTTGTTAGTTTTTATTACTAATTATGTGTTGAAGGATATAAGTTTATATAAGGATTATAAAATAAAAAAGAAAGATAGAAATTAATCTAAATGTATAACTTCTAAAGATTGTAGTGCAAAGAAATATAATATATATTTTGAAATGTTCTATAAAAAATATATATAGAAAGTCATGTATTCTATTTATAAAAATATATATTTTTCTTTTAACCTCCAAGGTAGACATACTATTGCATTAGAAATGCAAAATTTATCACTCTAGTTATTCATGAAGAAAAATTAAAATATCAATGTCTAATTTTGAATAAAGGCCATATTTTTACAATAACGAAATGAATAGAAGAGTTTGAATAAAAGTTATGTATCAATTTACAAATAATTTGCAATACAAATATCCATTAAAATATCACATAATAGGAATTCAAATAATAGATACTTTACTAGCTAAGTGATAAAAAAATATTATATGTAACAAAAAGTATGATATATTACCCCGTGTGATACACAAAATGAATTAGTCTTTTTATATCTTTATTTATTGTTGATAGTTAATTTTTATTTTTTTGTAAAACCAGATGATCTTGGAAAAAATTAATGGAAGTATATGGAAGAAAAGTGTGTGTGTGTGTGTGTGTGTATATATATATATATATATATATATAAAGAGAGAGAGAGAGAGAATAAATTTGATTAGTAAACATTTTTTTTGTATGAATAGAAGATATATTTTCTTAAGAAAAAATATATCACATAATGACAACACGACAAAAAAAGTCAAAAATATTATTTCATAATATACATAGATACTAATTTAGTTAACCAAAAATATAATGTTGAATTATGTAGAAATAATTAAATTGCAAAATGTTGCCAAGAGAATGAATCCAAGAGAGGGGTGAATTAGATTATTAGCACAAATTAGTACTTAAAACTCTTAACAAGTATTTCATGCAAAAGTACATACAAAATTCAAAGTAAGTACTTGAAATATAAAGAGTATAAGGTTAAGAGGATTAAACGTAGCGATTTAGAGTGGTTTGAACTCCCGAAGGCCTAGTTCACTATCTAAGGTTTTCCCTTACACTCTGTTTGGATTGAGGGGAATGGATGGGAGGGTGGTTTTGGAAGGATAAAGGAATCATTTTCTTTGTTTGTTTTGAAAGTTTTGGAGGGGAGATGGTCTTGAGAGGAAAATAACTTTCCTCTCATTTCCTTTATTTTTAATCTTTCCAATTTGGGAGGAAAGGCGAGGAAAGGGAAGGAAAGTTGTCCAAAGATGATTTTACCCTCTGAGTTTTATTTTAATTACTAAACTTTTTATATAAAGACAAAATAAGAAAAAAAGAGCACAAAGTAAATTTACACATAAAAATCTATCCTTTCCTTTCATTTCCTTCCTAATCCAAACACAAGATACTCATAATCCTTTATGTTCTTTTCCCTCATATAAATATTCTAATCCAAATATGGATTACCCATTTTCCTCTCATTTCCTTTATATTCCTTTTCTTTATTAAATTCTCCCCCCTCTATCCAAACAAAGTGTTAAGGTTTCGAAGACTTCACTAGTGAATTAGGGTTTCGAAGACTTCATTAGTGAAACGGCTTCTTGCTTAGTATATTGTAGAAGTATTAGAACAACGATCACAACCCTTGCTTCACCACAAGGACCACAAGTATTAGTCCAATACTTGAGGATTTCAATCCTTTACTCTTGAGAGATGTTCCTTACAATTATGCTACCAAAAGGTAAAGAAACTCACACCCAATGTACTAGTAGAGATTTTAGAATACAAGAACTTCTTGTGAGCAAGTGTACAAAGATATTTAAACCTTCCTATGTTGCTCTAAATAGATAAGCAATTTATGAGCTCAAGAACTTGATCAATGAATGCCAATAATATGCGATCAATGAAGATAGTAATAAATGAAACAAGATTACAGAAAAGAGAGTGTATTGAATGCTTAGAATGCTTGTGGATATATTTTGATCAAGTTATATTTGAGTTGGGAGAAGAAGGGTATATCTATAAGCCCAAAAAGTAAGTCTTCCAACGGTCAAATTTTAAAAACAAATTAAAGAGGCTACCGGAACACTCTACCGGTCAACCCCCTAGGTGTTCTGATAGTTCTAGTAGGCTAAAGAGCCTTATCGAAACTAAGGATGTTCACTCACTGGAGATCCCTAATATTTTCTCTGAACTTTTGGAGTTTGGAGAAATTGGATATAAAGAATGGTTAATTGGAGAAAAAAGATTGGATATGGGAAATTTTTTGAGAAAAAAAGTTGGAGATTGGATAAAATTTTAAATTTTGAAAATTATCCAATTTACCAAAATTAAGTAGACCAACTTTTTAAAAGGCCAAATATATACACTACACATACTTTACACATTACAAATACTACACAGATTTCACACACTACACACATTTAACACGCTACACACACTACACACATTACACATACTACATACACTTCGCCCCGGCACCCTGGCCTCGGACCTCGGGTCCACGGTACTTCGGGCCCAGCCTGCAGGACCCTAGTGTCCCGAGCGCTTAGGGCCTAGGGTTGGGTGCTGGCTGCCTGGGCCCGGGGCTGAGAGCCGGATCACGGGTGCCAGGGGGTTGCCATGGACATGGGCATTGGGGCTGGGACGCAGGGCATCACAGTAATGGGGGACATTTTGTTTTTTTTTTTTTCTAGTTAAAAATTCAAGTTTTGGGGTCGTAAACCTTTACAGAAGTTATTAAATTTCAAAGGTTGATATTGGTATAGTTTAAATATCTCAATTTTGATAATTATGTCTGTTTATCAAATGTTTGTAATTTGGGGGTAACCGCTGTTTTATGGATTTGAAGGGGGTGGTAGACAACCTCTCAAATTCTTCACCCAAAAAATGGTGATTGATGAATTCGATGACCTTAAAAGCAATGAAATCTATGAAGCTGCCGAGGCTTATTTAGGCCTCAAAATTCACCCTCAACATGTGCTGTTACAAGATCAACAGACCCAAAGAGAAGAGCTTTAGCATAACAATGGAGAAAACACTCAACATCTTGACAGTGGATTATTAAAAAACAACAATGGAGAAAACACTCAACATCTTGACAGTGGATTATTAAAAAACTTGTATGACATGAGAGATGTTTGGTTCTTGTGAATATTGACCACCCTACAAAGTTTGAGACTTTAGTCATGGATGTAAAGCTTAAGAAGACGAATCTTGATCTCAAATAAAAAACCTTCTTTTATTTCAGTTGTAAATATCTTTTTGACATTAATGAATAAGACTCATATGCTATGACTACTACAAATTGTGACAAGAGTTGATTATCAGTACTTTAGTATTCTGGTGTATCTGTTTTATCCCATACGTCTATTTCAATTTTTTTTGGTCTACCATACGTCTGTTTCTATAGATATCTAATGATAATAAATAAATAAATTAACTAGTGCCAATTAATCTCACTAATTAATTATGTAAAATACAAAAAGATTCATTAAATTGATTGCTATAGATATATATTGTTTATGCAGCATATATATGTATATTGGGTTTTAATGGAGATAGAAGGGTAATATTGTCTAACAGGATATTTTTATAAGAGATATTCTTCTAAAATATCAACATATGCATGTGAATAGCTCCGTCAAGTCTGATGGTTTTTTTAACGGTAAGGGGGTTGTGAGATAACTTTTAGAAGCACAAGGGGATGATCAAGTAGTTTCGCAAGTTCAGGGACTAAGGATGTACTTTTGCCTGAGTTTAGGGATAATATGTTATTTACTTGTGACAATAATTTACGGGACTTTATACCATAGTCCCTTATAAGATGTTTCTTCATTAAGCATCATGCACCCTCATGTATTGAAAAAAAAAAGAAAAAAAGTAAATAGCTCAGCAATAGAATATGCGTGAACAATACACGTAACTGTACACTTTACTGTTCACACACAATAAATGTTTGTTTACTATTGCACAACTATTTGTTTACTGACTATTTGTTCACAACCCTACAACTGTTTATTCACTGACTGTTTGTTCATTAATGCACAACTATTTGTTCTTTGACTTTTATATATACATCAAATATTTGTTTATTATACTAAAACTATTTGTTTACTTCTCCATAATAATTTGTTCACTAATTATTTAATCATTACCCCACAACTATTTGTTCATTGACTTTCATATATACATCAAATATTTGTTCATTACCCTCTACGTTGAGATTACAATATGGAATCCAAACCCCACAATACGAAACAGATATGATTAATTAAGTTTTTCAAGAGACCTCTGTTTTCTGTTGCACCATCATCAAAGCAAAATTGGTTTTCTCTCTGCCTTTTTTGACCTTCTCTAATCAACCACCACTATCCTGTTTCTTTCTCAAATACCTCCTCTTCTATTTCTGAGTCATGTTGACGACCCTCTTTGACCTCACTTGGTGGTGCAACAGATCTGTTACATATCGGATTACCAATTGGTTCTAGATGCCTTGGTTGTTACTTCTGGATCAACAAACATACCATAGAATCATGCTATAACTTGATTACATATCGGATTACCAATCGGTTTTAGATGCCTTGGTTGTTACTTCTGGATCAACAAACATACCATAGAATCATGTTATAACTTGATTTATAGAATCATGCTACATCAGGTAGAAGCTCCCTTCTTTATTTAGATCCCATCTGTTATAGATCTGAATTTCACATCCATCAGATATACATATATGTGGAGAAAAAAAAAAGAAAAAAGGAAGAGAAGCAGATTTCACCCAAATCTTTTTATTTCCATAGATTTTATGTTTGTGTGTTACGTGCATAAGTATGTGTTTGTGTCTGTAGATTTTTGTGTATGTGTATGGATTTATATATTTGTGTGTTTTTATTGTTGTTTAATTTTTTAATAAGTGGGTACTTTTAACGCACATAAAGGAACACTATGCTGAAGTAATACACAGTAAGGAGGGACCACTGTATAGTTTACCGTAATATACTATTTACATTATCTTATAAAGACTAAATAGTATATTACTTTATTGTAGCTTGACATAAGTGCGTAGAATGTCCTTATAATTTTAAAATTAGTTAGTTACATGGTTTTTAAAAGTGTGTGCACTTGCCCTATTTTCAGTTTCTCGTTGAAAAAGCTTACGGAAATAATAAAATGACTTACATTCCCCTTATAATATCTCTTTACACTTTTTTTTGGCCAGATTTACGCCCAAATAATCCCACTTCCTTCACATACACATAGATACCTGCACCACCCCAACCTCCATCTCTACCTTACCTCGATTGTTTGTAAAAGATGGAAACAATCGAGGTTAATTTGGTCCAAAATATTTTTGTCCAAATAAATTGTTGCATCATACTGTGGATTTGTTTGGATTTTTTTCAAAGAAAAGTACTTTTTTTTTTAAATTATATTAAATTTGTAATAATTATTTAATTTGATTTTTAAAAAATTTAAAATTTTAAAAAAAACTCAAATATAACATTTTAGAAGTCAGAATTTTTAATTTTAAAAAAAATTATTAAAAAATACTTTAAAAAAAAGTTAATCTAAACGAGCTTTATTAAATAAGTTGAAAAAAATTATTAAAAAAATATTTTTGAGAAAAGTCAATCCAAACGAGCCTTGTCAAATAAGAGGCGCGAGTGTTGCAATCTCTGATAAGTTGGATGGAAACCTAACTGCAAGAAAGTTATGTGCACATTTTTTAAAACTATAAATAAGTAACTAGTTAATTTTAAAATTTTTAAAGAAGTTCTATGCACGTATATCAAATGACGGGGAGAAATATGCCATTTATTAAAAGAGGACGACCTCGAGGAGCCGATCTAAACCTGAAATGGAAGCGAGGCTGCACGGTTAGATCTGCAGGCGGAGCAGCTCTTGGATCCACTTATATATACTAACCCTTCCGTAACCATCACCCAACTCCAAGATTCACTCAATCCTCTCTCTCTATATACACATATATACATAAACCCTGAATCGCCGAACACTGATTCATCAAAATGAGAAGGTAAACTCTTTCTATCCCTGTCTTCAAACACAATTATAGCAAGCAAAGCTCGGGGTTCAGGGAGTAGTTCAAGTGTTCAAGATAATTTCGGAGTGATGACCTGGGTTCGAATCCGGGCTGGTTGGGTTTGGGGAGGTTTAAAAGAAAAAGGAAAAAGGAAAGTTGCATGCGAGTGAGTTCAACGTGCTTATATACTAATGGATCTCTGTGTGTGTGTGTGTGGAAATGATTGCAGGCCGGGGAATAGGCCACCGGCGCTGAAGCATCCGGGCGGAGCGGTGAAGAGCATGTTCGGTAAGCTCGCCATTGCCGCTGTTGTGCTCTTGATCGGTTGTGTCTCGCTTTACTCCACCATTGATACATCACCTTCTGAGGTATTCATTTTTAACCTATTCTTTTAAGAGGTCAATTAACTTCATTTTCCGAATGTCATGTACTTTGATAATGTGATAGTCTTAATACTTAAGTTTTTTTTTTTTTTTTTTTGGGGTGGGGTTAAGATTCTGAAATGTAGATTATTAGTATAATAGTCTTTTTAGCTAACCCGCCTGCCATAAAGCATTGATTTTGCAATGTGGTCCCTAGAAAATGAAATATGTTAAATACTGGGCGCAAAGGTCGTACCCAGGTCATGTATGGTTCAATACTTTCGGTGATCTGGTATGTTATTGTTGGAAAATTGGGAATTATTTTATTAGGGAATTGTAGGCCTAGTGTGAATTTGATGCAGTTATAAACCAATGAAGGGGAGAATTGGCGCAGCGATTCAATTTAGTTCTTGCACGAGTTTGAGTGAGAGAACAACCTCTTGTTGTGTTGAATAGCCTCCAAAATGAATCTGATCCTTCTTCAAACCCACACGAACTAGGAGGTTATTGCACTAAACACCTTTTGTCTACCAATGAACTATGAATTATGTCTTTGCGGAAGAAGTAATTAGCTCTTAGGCATTTAGTCTAGAATTCAGGAAGTATATGATTATTTGCTTGCTTTTCTCTTAAGCAAGAGTTCTGACTTTTATTTAACGTGCCCCTACTTTTGGTCTCAGTTTCCTTAATAACAACTATTAGAGGATACCTGGAATTGATTCATTAAATGAGCCCGAGAGTTCATGTAGTTGCTAAAGTAATTATAATTGTTGAAATTGCTTCTGACAGATTGCTTATACTTTGGTATGAGTTGCTCTCGTTAGAAGCAACAAGAAATTGAAACTCATGGCAGCATAATGAAGCATTTTGTCGGATGGTTTAGTTTAGTTTAGTTATTTCGCACTAAGAATTTACTATTATCCGACATTTATTTTGTAAAGTAGATTATGTCCCAGGCACTTATAGATTAAAGAGCAGTCAGCTTATTTTGGGACAAGCTGTGTCTTTGTTGTTGTTTTTTTCCTTGTTTGGCCACTATGTTTCATATTCTGCTTGCATTTCTGATGCCTTTTTGCAGTCTGAAACTATGACTCATTATACCAGACCTGGGGTGACATTTGTCATTTGCATTTAAAACTTTCAAAACTTCATGTATTGAGATGGAGAGGGAAAGTTATAGCTATTTTAAGGCCTCATATTTGTGAATTATGATATATTGTTTTTCATTACTTTTTACAATGGTAAGTTTTCAGTGTTGAGTTTAGTATATCCTTTTGTTGCTGTGAGCAGTGTGATCTTCTCTTGTTGCTCTTCTTGATTATAAGTCACATTGGACTTTACTCAGTTGAGTTGTAGTGTGATGATCCTATATATATTTGGCACATAATTTTACATCCTACAGCATCGTGTCTGAAAGCTATTATTTGTCATTCCCTTCTTCTTTTCTTCAATCATCACGTACTGTCAGCAAGTAGCCTTTCACGTGCTTCCTGTTTAATGGCTACTTTTGCAAATATTGGGTCTATTCTTTGGTCTCGCAACTGTATTCATGGGCATGGCTATTATAGCTCACCTTTTGCTTGAGCTTGGATCAGCTTGACATACTGAACATGTAATCTTGAGATACTTTTCATTTCAGTTCTTCTTAAATATGTCTTCTTTGAACTTCATCCACCCCTTTCCTTTGTCTGAACAGATTGATGTGGAGAAACTTTGGGAAAATGCTGCTTCCAATGATTGGAGGCCATCATCTGCTCCACGGTCTGATTGGCTGCGTATGTGATTTTACTTCTACTCAATATATGCGCATCTTGAGGCGGCCTTTTTTTTTACGTCAATAATTTGAGTTTTACCAGTGTATCTTAAACTTTTTACTCTCCTTGCAGCGCCTCCAAAAGAAAGCAATGGGTATCTGCGTGTTCGTTGTAATGGTGGTCTAAATCAGCAGCGTACTGCGGTAATTTTAATTTTGGTCTTCTCACTAGATTAGAAACTGATATTATTTGGATTGTTTTCTTTTCCTTCTCTCCCTCTCCCTCCCTCCCTCCCTCTCTCTCTCTCTCTCTCTCTCTGGTTGTGAAGTTAGAAATACATTGTTAATGCATCTAGTTGATGCAGCCAACAAAAGGAAAGGTTTACTTACCAGGTTATTTCTATTGTATCAACAAATAGATAAGATGATTTGAAAAGTTCAGCTTTCTAGGTTTTCCCTGGTTTCTCCTTGCATTCCAAAGTTCTTTTTCTTTCTCTGTCTCCATTGGAGCCATAATATGCATGCAGGTGCTCAGTCCCAGGCTGCATTCCTCCTCTTCCTCCTCCAGTACAAACTCCATTGGAAAATGGAAAGATAGGCATAGCGTAAGACACACTACAAGTCTCCAAAGCTGGCAGAACTAAAGAGGTCTTGCAATCTCACCTTGAATGGGCAGATGATTAGCAGTTGTTTCACTTTTTTACACACCAAACAACAGTTAACAAAGACAAGACCTTGAGTTCTCAGATTATTACCTGCGAGTATATTATCATGAGTCACTTCTGAGAAAAATAATCAATTTTTTCTGGAAAACCAGTTTTACAACTATTTACCAATTGAAGGTGTTATTCAATTCCCTCTACAATGCTCAGTACTTAAGTTTACTTTGAATTAAGTACTCATTTGTGAAACATATTCTATTTAGCATCTCTAGAGTGTCTTTTATTCCTATGTTTAGAGAGAATGAAGTCTCCTGTTGTTGGTGTATTCTGTGTGCGTGCCTTTTTTCATTGAGAGGGAGGGAGTTCCCAGTGTTGTTTTGGTAGTTGGGGGTTTGGCCGGGGGGGTTGGTGGCGGCAGGGGAGAGACAGAGAGAGAGGGGGGGGGGGAGGAGAGGGAGACAGGAAACTCATTTCTTAGATGCCTGCAGATATTTTTTACTCATGGTGATCTGTTGCCTCTCATCTCTGATGATTATTAAAGAAGCGATAAAGGATGGTTCATCGTCTTTCATGTATTTTCATGCTTAATTAGTGAACCAAATAGATTTGAAGTGTATATACTGGGCTACCTATGACCTTAATACTTGTGTATCTCTAGATCTGTAATGCTGTTCTGGCTGCAAGAATTATGAATGCTACATTAGTGCTGCCTGAGCTGGACGCAAATTCCTTCTGGCATGATGAGAGGTACTTGCTTCCAAGAATATGCAGCTTCATTTATCAACAGAAATGCATGTTACTTTTAAAGAGTCCTACCTGTTTGCAATGTTTAATTTGCACGTCAGGGGCCTGTACTGAATCTTATGGGAGGTAGTCCACTGACAAATGTCTCTAGAAGCAGTGGGAAAAGGAAAGGAGGAAAAGTAGCTGTTATTCTAACAATTTATAACTGAATAAATTATATGCATGATGAAACTGTTCGTAAATTATAGTCAGATGCATGATGAAACTCTATATCTTTTTACCTTTGAAAGGGATGATTGTGAAATCATGTTATCTCTCATTTGATGTTCTAAGAGTAGTTTCTGAGAATGCTGAGAAATGAGTTCTTAATGCTGTTTTTTATTCAGTTGGAGTTCTAAGAGTAAAATTGATTTTAGAAACTCCTTCACAATTTTTGGATGAGGATGTGTAACTAATGGCGTTTGGCAAATAATTTTTTCTTTTCTTTTTCTTTTGGGGTCATTGGAAAAACTCTAGCTTATAAACTATTATTGTTTGGATAAGCATAATTTGAGCTGTAAAATGCTCTTTTTGAGTTTCCTCTTTAGGTCTCAGCCTTAGTTTTTTGCACTTATAGGGCCTGGATTGGCCCTTTCTATGAAAAAGCACTTCCACATGCCCCTCTCTCTCCCTCCCTCCCTCTTGAGAAAAGCACATCCATTTTGCAATAAGTATTTTGCTGGCTTTCATAAAAAGTTGAAACTCTGAAAAATGCTCAAATTCAACTTTCTCTAGAAGTCTGGAAATTTTAGCTTCTCAAAAAAAAAACTTTTTTTTTTTCTCCCAAAAACTATAGAAAAGCAAATCCAGATGAGCCCATAAAACTTTTGGAAGAGAAACCAGTTTGACCCAGACGTTGCTCAAATACCTTCTATTTTTTTCCCCCGAGTTTATGAGCTCAAGAGCTGTAAGCTGTTTTCCAGGAGCTAAAATAAACACCTCCTGAATGACCGAGTATTCTGATGGCTTCAGCTGGATGAAACATGGTAGTTAGTAGTGTTTAAGCAAGCTTCTAGCTAGGTTGCATTTTGTGAGGACTTCACACTTAATTCTGCTGCGAAGTGCTTGGTCTCTTGTGGTTTTTGGCTGTTGTTATTGGATGTGAAAGAACACTGATGAGTGTATAATATATTTTAGATTTTACAAAAAATTTATAGAAAGATGATTGGCATGCTTTAATATGCTTGTAAATGAAAGCTGGTCTCATTGATTATTATTTGCTAATGTTTCGGTTCCTTTCGTTATAAAATTCCACTATACTAAAAAAGTGTTGAATGATTTGGTTACTGTTTCTTCTCTGATCAGTGGCTTCCATGGTATATATGATGTTGATCATTTTATCAAGACGTTGAGGTATGATATAAAAATTGTGGAAAGCGTTCCTTCGATTCGGAAAAATGGGAAGACAAAGAAAATGAAAGCTTTTCAGGTTGGGCATTTGGTGCATTGATGAAATTTTAAACTTATAAACTTTAAGTTTCTCATCTTCCACGTCAAACATTTTGTTTGCAGCTTCGGCCCCCAAGAGATGCTCCTGTTAGTTGGTACACAACAGTTGCTTTAGATAAGATGAAGGAACATGGTGCTATTTATCTGACTCCTTTTTCACATCGTTTGGAGGAAGAGATTGACAACCCTGAGTTCCAGCGGCTGAGATGTAGAGTCAACTATCATGCGCTTAAATTTAAGCCACATATTATGGAGTTAAGTAGCTCAATAGTTGATAAACTTCGTGCACAAGGTCACTTCATGGCAATACATCTTCGTTTTGAGATGGATATGCTGGCGTTTGCTGGGTAAGTCGTATCTAGTTATGTTGGTAAGCTTATGTTTTGGTGATGCCAATTGAGAGAAGCTTCATCCTTCTGTTCCTGACTATAAAGCCAATTAAGTGACAGCCTATAATTGAACTAATGTTTTCGCTTTTTCCTTTGGCTTCTTTTTCATCTCTCTATATCTCTTTTCTTAAAGAAGGGAGATGGGGAAGGCAAACAGCATAGCATCATGAATTTTCCTTCTCTCCTTTTCATTTTCTCTTCTCCTTTTCTGATTTTGGTTTGGAGGTCCTTGTGGTGGTTTTGGGGGTTGGGGGTTTGTTGGTTGGTTAAGAAGGTTGATGAATTACTGGCTGATTGAGACTGTGGTTACTTAAACCTATAGGTTACAGAAAGCTGTAAGATTGGATGAATTCATCTTAACATGGTGATAAGTTTAATTCTTCTAATCTAGTTATATATTTGGAAGTAACTTGGGATGAATTTTCCAGATGCTTTGATATATTTACTCCTGAAGAGCAAAAGATTCTGTGGAAGTATCGGAAGGAAAATTTTGCTGAGAAGAAACTTATTCCTAGTGAAAGAAGGATTATTGGAAAATGTCCTTTGACTCCAGAAGAGGTAATCTTTGTGTTATTTTGTTTCTGCTTTGTTTTTTTTCTTTCTCTCTGTGTTGTTGTTATCTTGCTTTATCTGCTAAAGTGAATTCCATCTCTTGTTCTTATTATCTTAATTGATCTCAGAAAGATTAATAGTTTATACATGTGGGCTTGGGCTTTCTGATTAAATTTTCGAACTGGTTGAATACGTGGTCTCCTTGCCTGTCTTTCTGTTATTTTCTAACTGTTTATTAATTTTTCTGTCTTTGTATTACCCTGGGCTCAAATAACATGGCCATTGACCACTTCATCTGGAAGCTTAAGCTGTTAGAGAGGGAATGACTATTTGCTTATTATCTTTAAGAGCTACTTCTTTTCAGATTTTACAGAGCTGGCCTGAAATAGGATTCCTTGAACAGGAAGTTGTTCAAAATTATAATGTGGTTTTGTGTCCTTTATTATATTAATCTGTTATTTTAATTGATCTATAATCTTAAGTTCTGTACTAAAGATGGGCTTGATTCATGCTTTGGTCTGTAGCTATAGCAGTCTTGGCTGGAAAACTATGGTTGTTATACATTGATATTCAATCCTTTATTCTGCAGGTGGGTCTTATCCTGCGTGCAATGGGGTTTGACAACTCCACCAGGATATACCTTGCAGCTGGTGAACTATTTGGTGGTGAGCGGTTTATGAAACCTTTCAGGTCCATGTTCCCTCGCCTTGAGAATCACAGTACAATGGACGCCACCGGCGAGCTGGCAAAGAACACAAGGGGCTTGATAGGCTCTGCTGTGGATTACATGGTTTGTCTACTTGCTGACATTTTCATGCCAACATATGATGGGCCAAGTAACTTTGCTAATAATCTATTGGGTCACCGCCTCTACTATGGTTTCCGCACCATAATCCGCCCTGATAGGAAAGCTCTTGCCCCTATCCTTATTGATAGGGCAAATGGGCGTACTTCTGGTTTTGATGTTGCTGTTAGGCGTGCGATGCTAAAGACCAACTTTGGTGGACCTCGAAAGCGTATCAGGCCTGAGTCGTTTTACACGAATTCCTGGCCTGAATGTTTCTGTCAGAAATCTGCCTTGAATCCTGCTGATAGATGTCCAGCAGATGATGTATTGGAAACCTTAGAAAGTCGGTTGGAGAGTGATGGAACTCCATCAAATTTGACGTCTGTTGCAGATAAGTAGAAGATTTGCCAAAAGTTATCAATGATGGTCCAAACACCTATAAGTGCAATACCATGACCCAAGCTGAAGACTTGATTGGTTTGAGGTGGTCTTTCAGGTATTGCATTTACTTTAAATTATCTCTGATAGTATGTATGATTTAATTTGTATTTCATGATTGTCTGCATTCTGCACAAATTTTCGTCTGAATCAATTTAGAGCTTATATGAATGTTTTACTAATGAATGAGAAACAATGTCCGAGTAATCTGATTATGTTAGTATTGAATGTTGATGTGGTAGAAATCGATTGAAACAGACACAATGAGAAGAAAGACTCTTTATTGTTGCTTCGAGCACAAAATGAATATTCTTTTTGGCAGGAAATTTTCAAATGTGGGTGGTCTGAGAAATTTAGGACTTTGCTTTACTTGTCTTTCGTAGACTGCCTAATGGCTTGTGGATTTATATAAATCCCTTCATTTGAAGTTTATTAAATGTCAGGATTCTCAAAACCAAGACTGGCGAAGCTATTAACTTCTTTCAAATTTATCTCTTCCTTGCAATGCTTGAAACTGCACGAGTCCATCTGATATCGTTTCCCTCAGCCTACAAACTTTCTGCCAGTTGTCGAATCTATCTAATTGTCTTACGTGGAGCATTGCGACCCTCATATTATGTATTCTATGTTCGAACTCCCATCTATCTTCCTCGTCTTGATAATTAGAAAAAGTTGGAGCTTATCCTGATTCTTCCTTTGCATTCATCATCATATTGTTTAACCTTATTCCCTTCACATTGGTGAATTTTGTACCATAGTGAATTCACCATCTTTCATTCTCTCTCTCCTCTCCTTGGTATTGAGGTGCAATCACAAACATAAGTTTTCTTGTTATTTATCAAGGGTGCGAACCTGTGCACCTGGGGTGGGGCAGGAGATAGGTGAACTGAAACAATACATAGCCTAATTTTGGCAGCAAGGCATGCAAGGGGAAATAATAACTAAGAAGTTAGTAGTTGTCTTTATTTGTTAGTTTTGAGTGAAAGAACTTTAAAGAAACGGATCCATTTTTTCTTCAACAGTCTTACTGGTTTTCTTACTGCACTTGCAATTCTATTCAATGGAGTGGTCTACTTGTGCATGTTATGACAGTTGGACCTTATCTTTCAGTTTTCATCAGTGAGGGCTATTTGCAAATTTATCAAAGGAATATCTGAGAGGTGGGCTGTTGCTTTTGGGGATGAACCATTGGCATCACATCTTGCAGTACGTACAGCTGAAGCATGCTAAAGATCACAATGATGTTATAGTAATTGTTCATTGTCTGTCTCAACATTCTTGTATCACAATGTCTATGTACATGGTAACATTACTGTCCAGGAAGTAAATGGAACTAAGGAAAGGTTTGTACTTGTTGAAACTTTCAATATAGAGATGGCCAGTTTTTCAGGAACCAGTGACACCACTCTTTCCGGCTGGGAAGGTAACCGAAGATTCCACTCTTATACTTGCAGTTGAGAAATTTTTGTAATATGCTGGTATCATGTGGTTGGCCGATACATCGATTCACTAGATATATGTTGCATCTTTTAACTCCCAATGTGTTGAAAACTTCTGGTTTTCTTCTGTTAACTTGCCCAAAGCAAGCTTGTAAAGTGTTTGTTTTGGCTTTTGACAATGACTTCAGATGCACCGCTTGGGATTGAGATGGTGGTCTTGGTGAGGTAACGATACAGTTATTTGATTGTTATACATTTAGTGGTTTAAATTATTTCATTGTAATTGCATTATTTGTTCACCGTTATACCAATGGGGGTGGATTGGCTGCAATTGCTGTGGCATTTAGAAATAGTCTTAAAATATGCGACATTAACATTAAGTTGGTCCGTTGACCACCTTGTGAAGGATGTGAAGTCTATTATCGTTAATCCGAGAGACGTTTATATCTCTCGGAGAAACTCTAAACCGGCAGCACCCCAAAGTAAAAAAGAAAAGGATCCCGCCGTGATTTTTTTGTGTGTGGGGGGGGGGGGCGTGGGGAGGGATTGAGGTGGTGGCCGGTTTTAATACTTATCTGTGTGTCTCACATTGGTAGAAAAGTAAATGAGGTGGTTGATGGGATAGTTAAGAATTTTAGTGTGTGTTCGGTAACAAATTTTTACGTACTATTTAGCATTTTGATTGGTCAAAATATTATTTTGCTAAATTATTGTTGTTTTGTAAACTAGTGTTTCGATCAGCTTTTTAGGTGGTTTTTAGCGTTTTAACTAGCGTTTCTCAAAAGCTAAAATTCGAGCAGCTTTTTAGGTAGTTTTTAGCATTTCAACTATCTTTTCTTAAAAGCTAAAAATTTTAGCGTTTCAGGTAGTTTTTAGTTTTTTATGTTTTTTTTTGGAAATTTTATCTTTTTTGTACTTTTTGATTTTTTATTTTTTCTCCAATCTCTTTGTATATTTTTACTTTTTCTTTCACAAAAATAAATAAGAAATAATATAAAAATAAATTTTAATTTTTATATAATAATCAACATTACTAAAAACATAAGTTTCACAAAAATTAATAAGAAATAATATAAAAATGAATTTCAATTTTTATATAATAATCAACATTACTAAAAGCATAAGTTTTATTTGTATATTTTTTTTACAAAATAATTTTGAATCAATTAAAATTAATTTTTGTAATATTGATATAAATATTTTGTCAAAAAATTAGTTATACTTTAATATTAAAATATGATTATGAAAATAAATATTTAATTATGAAATATATTATTTTATTCCTATAATAGTAATAGTAATTACAATTATCATAATAACAATAATAATAATAACATGACAATAATATCCTTTTCCATTATTTAATATTCATCAGCTAATCTAACAACTAATTTTATTGAAT
Organism: Cordia subcordata; assembly: GCA_028554755.1. Lineage (NCBI taxonomy): Eukaryota > Viridiplantae > Streptophyta > Magnoliopsida > Boraginales > Cordiaceae > Cordia > Cordia subcordata. Next base: position 7,251,163 of record JAPTOF010000010.1, on the reverse strand, counting down.
ATATTTTGTTCAATCATCTAGTTAAACAGTTATATGCTAACAGTTAAAATACAACAGTTATTAGTTATCCCACCAGTTATCATCTACCCAAATAGTTATCAGTTATTCTAACAGTTAAATTTGTCGAACAGACTCTTAAACTATGCATTCTTCTTTTGAATTAGATGGTTGAACCGCCTTGAGAGCTGTTTAATATTCTTCAATTTGTATTTGAAAAAACTGGCATAGGCTAAAGCTTCTTGGTGAATGAAACTGGTGTAACAATGGATCAAGGGTCTAGTCGTGAAAGGCATACACAACAATCCTTTATCTTTGTAATATTTATCAATTATTTTCTTTATCTTTTAAACATGACATTTTATCTTCTATTTAACACATTATTATCACTAGTAGTTCCTAAAAAGAAGTTTGTTAAATGGGAGCCGAAAAAGTTATGCGATTATCAAATGATTCTTCATTTTCGAGGTGGTATTTTCGTGTTATTTAATCTCTTTTTGAACAAATTTAAAATTAACGGTGACAATAATGTGTTAAATGAAAAAGTAAAATATCGCATTTCAAAAATAATAAAAATGGTTGACAAACACAACAAAAATAAAAGACTACCGTATTATTAACCTCATCTATTTCAATAAGACTTTGAAGAAGAATAAAAATGCCACTATCTTTTTCACACCAAAAAATATATTTTATTGTTGAAAACAACTCTTGAACAAACGGCTAAGTTGGTGTGACAAGTGTCTTCTTTTTAAATGGAATTCAAATACTCTCTTTTCTGAAGTTTACGTATGCTTTTTGGTTATCTTGAAAGTATCATCAATTATATCATCCATTCAGCAACATACATGAACTTAAGTAATGCTAAGGGGGTGTCTGGCTATTTATATAAGCAGGTCAAACTTTATTTAAAGAAAAAGCAATTTTTCTGTTTTCCTTTTCAACCTGTTTGTAAGTAAGGTGGTTTGATCAAATAAAAATATATCTCTATCCCTTAACAACAATCAAAAAAAAAAAAAGGAAAAAAGAAAAGCAACAATCACTTCATTTTAATAAGAGGTACATTTAATTATTTTAACAAATACTATTGTTTATAAGCATAAATTGATCAAGCATGACAATTACAACTTATAAACAAATTTGATCCAAACACTCTAAATTTGTCATTTGTTTATAAGCATCAATGGCTTATAAGTAACTAAAAAAGAGCAAAGCCAAGCAAGCTCATACATAAACAGAAAAACTAAGCAAGTCCTTTTTTTTTTTTTTTCCTCCTCCTTTTTTGGTCAGAAAACCGAGCAAGTTGATCATCAAATGACTGACAAAAAATAATAACAGCAAATCAATTTTATAAATACTATCGCTACCAAATATCAGTTCAATGATATGAAAGAATAAGAAAAGCCGTTATCACAGAATTTAATTATCATTCATATTGTATTTTCAACTATAATGATATGAAAGAATAAGAAAAGTCAAATAAATTCAGTCCTTAATTATCATGCATGTTGTATTTTCAACTTTAATGAAATGAAAGAACAAAACAAAACAACAAAAAAGTCAACATCCCAGAATTTAATTATTATGCATGTAATAATTTAATTATTATTCAAAAAAAATTCCAGTTTGAAATTCTCTTGTTCTAGCAACTTTCAAAACCTCAGCTGTTTGTTCTAAAATGTATTCACATTTAGCACAAAAAATGAAAAAATATTTTAAATAAACTTTAAAAAGGAGTGGGTGAAATCTAAAAGATCAAATTTGATGGTTTAAAATTTATCTCATCTTGAAAAAGGGAGAATCATTTCTTAACAAGCACCAACCCCCAATCCCCAACCCCACCCCACAAACACACACACACACACACACACAAAACATAGGAAAAAGAAGTGTTTATTTTTTTTCTTTTCTTCCCCTTCTTTTTGGATACGAGAAAAACTTAATTGGCGGAGCTCGATCACTAATTGATAAACTTTGGGTGAAAGGATCGACCTTACAATCCAACTATTAGGTAAGTCGTGATTCAAAGCAAGAGACTGGATCGAATCTTAGTTCTTAAATCACATTGACTCTACTAAGACATCTATACGAGACAAAAGAAGTGACTTTTTATTGTTTATGCTGCCTCATTTTGTTGGGGATATTAATGTACAATATACAGATTAATCACATTATTTTGAAAGGATGCAATGAACCATAATTGTTTGGCTGTCGCTATCTCTACGAAATGATCAAACTCAATTAAAAAAGACCACATGGTATCTCTTCTATTTTGTTGGTCGGGAATTTGAAGAATGTCTCAATCCAAATGTCTTGCAAATTCCCCTTTAACTTTCTCCCATCCACTTAACACCAATTAAAATTATATTGTTATTATATGCAAAATATAATTAATAGAGTTGTGGTGCACACATCTATATTATATTTGCTAAGATATGGAGTCAACTCTAGTGATTTGGTCGTGTAGACTTTGTCCCAGTGAACCTTCATCTCCCCTTGGGTAGTACACATGCATCTAACTTCTTTGATTTTCTATTCTAATGATAACATTCTTTTAGTCTTTCAAATTTTACATAGCGAGTGTCAAATTTTCTTGTACATAATTTTTTTTAAAATTTACTAAATAAGCAACTGACTTTCATTAATTTAAAAAAAAAATCTTTACACCACAGATAAAAATCACAAAATTACCTAGACCAGAATGTTATAATCCACATTCCACGCATTGCACTGTTAATCATAGTGTGCATGACTTGTTAATTGTAGTGTGCTTGAGTTGTTCAGGGAAATTACGATTTATGTTAGTCAAACACAATTTTTTGGGAATTAACCTTAGCAAAAGTTAATTTCTTGACTGATTCTAACCTAAAGAACCGTCAAGAACAAAATTTATGGGGATGAGCTAGGATCAAGAAAGTTAATTTATTGACTGATTTGAAGCCAAACACCCATCAATCACAAATTTTTTGGAGATTGGTTTAAAAAAAGTCAATTTCTAGACTAATTCGAACCCAAACACTCGTGAAGCGCAAAATTTTCAGGGATTGATTGTTAAAAAAGTAAATTTCTTGGCTGATTTCAAGCCAAACACCCACAAAACACAAATTTCTCGGGGATTGGTTTTAAAGAAAAGCTAATTTCTTGACTGATTTGAATCCAAAACCCCATCAAGCACAAAATTTATGGGGATCAGTCTTAAAAAAGAAAAAAATTACTTCCTTGATTCGAACTCAAACATCCCTCAAACACAAATTTTTATGAGGATTTATATTTCAAAATTATTTTTTTTTCTTAAATGATTCCAACCCAAAAAAGCTATTAATAATTCTTTTGAGTTGGATTATTTTACACACAAAATCTCCAACACAATCAGAACCAAAAGCGTGTTGGATTGGAGTGCTTCACCTTCCAGCAGCGTAGAGTAACACAAGAGTCAAAAAACAAGAATATATTAAAAAAGCCAGACGGGGGTGTGGAGTGGTCTTTTAATGTCAGTAGGTTGTGGTGTTTGTTTCGTCTCTCTCTCCCAAATTATTTTTCAACGTTTTCTTGCTGGCCTTTTGGCCTTCTTTATCAACCTTCCTTGTTGCTTCTCATGGCCTTTATAATCCATAACCAATGAACACACAAGCTCTTAGCATTTGACTTAAAAGTTGCTTTTTTTGCGATTTGCTTTTGCTTGTTATTTTGTAACTCTTTGCCATGGCTATCTTTACATGTTTTGGAGTTAAGAAGATAAGGCGTAAGCGTTTAGCCGATGAGGTTGACGCTGTTTCTGTCTTGGAAGATGGAGATCATGGTTATGTTTGTGACAATGAAAGAAGTAGAAAATTGTCCAACAAGATGAAAAGTAACTTTCGGGTGAAGAAATTTTCTTGGGATGAGATGGAGAGGATTACTGAAAATTTCTTGGCTTCTCGTGTGATTGGATATGGTGGTTTCAGCACAGTTTACCTGGCTGATTTCCTTGATTCAACACATGGAGCAATCAAGATTTACAGCAGCAGCAGCGAGCGTCTCAATCGAATCTACAAGCAAGAACTGGAGATCTTGCTTAAGCTGGAACACGAAAACATCGTCAAATTTCTGGGATATTGTGATGATAGAGGTAAAACTCGGAAATCTTTTGTCCGGTTTAACCAACCCCACTTAGTGGAATAAGGCCCGGTTTTGTTTATTTATCTTGTCTGTCAATCTCTTATTCGTAAATTTTGACACTAAATTCTTTTTCTACTGATTGCAGAAGAAGGTGTTCTAGTGTTTGAGTACGTGTCGAATGGAACATTGCGAGAAAAGCTTCATGGAGCTAAGAGAAGAAAAGGGTCAGTGCTTTCATGGAGAAATCGTATGTCCATAGCGTTTCAGTTGGCTCAGGCTATAGAATATCTCCATGAAAAGTGTCCTCTACAAATAGTCCATGGTGATATCAAAGCTTCAAATATATTACTAGACAAGCAGCTAAATTGCAAGCTGTGTGATTTCGGATCAGCGAAACTGGGATTTTCATCAGCAGTTTTGCCACCATCTTGCAGATCAATGAACAGAATGATGATGGGGTCTCCAGGCTACACAGATCCTCACTATATGAGGACAGGGCTCGCCTCGAAAAAGAATGACATCTACAGCTTTGGAGTCATTCTTCTGGAACTTATTACAGGGGAGGAAGCCCTCTCCTCAGATAATGGAGAGAGGCTGACCGCGAAAGCCGGCCCGGCTCTAAATGATCCAGTCAAGGTAGCAGAAATGGCGGATCCGCGCCTCGGCTCTGCCCCTAGAGGAGGCTTTGACATGGAGGAAGTGAAAACCGTGGCTTCCCTGGCAGCAATGTGCGTCTCTGATTCACCAAGCCTCAGGCCTTCTGCATCTGATGTAATAGAAATAATGAGAAACAGAATTGATTCTATTGCCTTCCTGTACACAACATATAAGTGATAGGCTTGAGGAGTTTAATTCATGCCCAGTGTGTATAAAAGGGTGAACACGATTTTACGGGTCGGTTTTCAAACTGGTTATTGCCCAGATTGCCCTCTCATACACATTGTTAGAATTCATACAGAGCCTGCTGACTTATCATGAGAGCGGTGTGGGGTTAATTGGTTTGAAATATTATTCATGATTATACTGTTCTGTGTAAATTAAATGGAGTGTGTGCAAATTTGTGCAGCAATCTCTTTCAATGTTTCATGCAATTTTCCCCTCCATTTGATGGCAAAAATGCATTTTAGTCAATAGGAGACTTTTACAAGTGAATGCATTCTGGATCTTAATGTGATGTTTCACACACACTTCAGTAATTAATTTGATCTGTTTTTCACCAATCACGGACTCATAATTACAGTCACATCAGCATCACATTCTTTCAACAGAGAAAAGAGAGAGAAAAAAAGCCCATAATGCTTATTTCACGCGTTCCTCCTTACTTTGTATAGCAAGATTTTGTATATTTTGGACTTCTGGTTTTAGTTTATTTGATTTTTAAACAATTCAATTTGGTTCAGTTCAATTTTCAAAATTGAAAAAAATTTTGGTTCGATTTGGTTATTAACCAAATGTTCACACCTAATAAATGACAATTTTTTTACTATTTAAGAAAAATGTAAATAGATGAAGGATAATATATAATGATATTCAAAAAAGATGAGAAGGTTAAATGTATGTTTCCGAGTTTATAGGCTAAGCCCAAACGAGTCTGTCGCATTCTAAGCACAACCATTTTGGGCCCTCGTTATGGAAAAGTATTTTTTAAGAAAAAAGTATATATTTTTTATAACAAGTATTTGGCTTAATTTTTTTAAAAAATTAAAATTTCAGATTAAAATTTTTTTCTGAAAGTTTAAAATTCTCAAAAAGATATATTTTTAAAAATTTCAAAAATACTTAAAAAATGCCAATCCAAAACGAGTCCTTGATCCTCGCACTAGGAACTTCGGGGGACAGTTGTAATTCCAACAATTCCAGAGGGCAGCTTTGTCTTTACAAAAATATTAGGCGAAAAAAGAGAACAATTAGAAATTAACACTACATATGTTTTACAAATTATGTACTCACCCAAAAATAGCCCACCAACTACCATGGCCAACTCCACCATCAAGCAAAGAAAAGAAAACGACCAACAAACTCATGCCCTTTCAAATCATCATAAAAAAAAAAAAAAAAACAATGCCTTTCGAGTTTTTTAGGTCAAGTTAATATTTTCCTTTGCAACCGGCAAAGATATTGCAAAACACCAGCAATGGCACGCTCCACATGGATTGGTGAATTTGAGGAGTAGTCTAGGACCTGTTGACGGATAGATTGTGAACCAAAACAGTGCTTACACCACTTTGATTGATGGATCATTGTGAACCAAAACAGTGTTTACATCACTTTGATTGATGGATCGTGTAAACTAAAAGAGTGTCTATACCATTTTGACCAGTGCATACCATGTTAAGAATTATTAATTATTCATCATAAAAACTAATTAGCCAATATGAATTGTGACTTAGAATCTTATATGATGTACTTGTGTCTTGAAAATTTCGTTTGGGACATTTATATATTTTAACACATTGGACTCGCCTGAATCACCAGGCATGCATAAGAATCTACGATTTGTTTGTATTAGCTTTCTTATAAGAGCTTTTTCTAAAATTTTTTAGAAAAGTTTTGTTTTTGAGGAGTTAAAATTTTAGGTTTCTAAGCTTTTTTTCAAAAGTTTCAGTTTTTTCTTTAAAGCTTAGTCAATTATATACAGCAAAAAAATGTACTTCTTAATCTTTTTTAATGAAAAAAAAAAAACAATCCAAATTGGTCCCTATCGGCAGAAAGCTCCACTTCCAGCTTCAGCATCCCTCTCCAGTCACATCTAGCCTAGATAAGCTGTGGGGTCTTCCAATCAGTAACAAGTCTTGATCCATAATTTTTGCACAATTTTTTTCAGTATTATTGTTGGGTCATAGTTGCTCACCTATCCAATTCAAGGAGAAATTAAAGTACAGTGACAATGCGGGCTAGAGGTGGGGCCAAGGTGGCAATATACATGCATACATACATATATATGTATAGCTTATTATGATCTATTTTAGATACTCGATGCCCATCTTGACTTAAAAAATTTGTGCAGCATACTAATTCTATGCAGAAATTGGTGAAAATTGGAAAAATCAAAAACCTAATTGTCCTTTAAAAACAAGGTTCCCACTCAAATAGAAAATTACCTTTTTCATATATATATATATATGTATATATATATATATATATATATACACACACACACACACACTAGCGTGGTACCCGTGCGATGCACAGAAACGACATATGTGATTGGATATTTTAAAATTATAGAGTTTTTGCATCTTATTAAATAATTATTGAAATAATTATATACTATAGAATTAATAAAACAATGATGATATATATAAAGAAAGGGCATAATATTAATTAAATCAAAACATTTAATACAGGAATGTGTTGGGGAAAAACATGCAAATACGAAGAATACGAGAAGAAAACGGATACAGGAGAATTACGTGGTTCGGCCTTAAAGCCCACGTCCACGGACAGTAGAGAATAAATCTATTATTGATCTCGAATACTACAAGGCTCTCACTTTGATTTCTCTCTCACACATAACATAATGAGTATTGCCACATATTTATAGTGCAAAGGTTTCCTAAACCTATTAAGTAGAAAAGGCAACTAATTAATTATGTGCTACAAAAGGTAACAAGCGAATAAGGTAATATGCTAACAAGGAAATCTGCTATTCTTGTCGCCCAAGAATACGGGCCACATTCAACAAATCTCCACCTTGGCACGTATTCGCTCCAATCAATACACCATTATCCCTGCAGTCAACTGCCCCTAAGGGCTCAATGCTCCGCACCGCAAATAGCAACGAAGTCCAAGCAATGCTTAATGCTGACTGGAATCACTTTAGTCATTATATCTACTGGATTCTTATGGGTAGATATCTTCTGCACCGATATGATTCCTTGTGATACAACATCTCTGATAAAATGATATTTGATATCAATGTGTTTAGTCCTCTCATGATACATCTGATTCTTCGTCAGATGGATTGCACTCTGGCTATCACAAAAGACTGCACTTGTATCTTCGTAGTCAAGATCACGAACCGTGCCTTGTAACCATATGGCCTCCTTCACGGCTCGCAATTGCCATGTATTCCGCTTGATGATCGACAATGCCACGATGGCGTAATGTCGCTTTTCAACTGATAGCCCATCCAGAGAGAGTAAACACGTAACCCATCAGAGATCTTCTCTTATCAAGGTCACCCGCGAAGTCTGAATCACAATAACCCACCAACCTCGCGGAATCTCCAGTCATCTTGTTAAACAGTAAACCTACATTCGTAGTGCCATGCAAATATCTCATTATCCATTTCATTGCTTCCCAGTGTGCTTTCCCAGGTGATGCCATATACCTGCTCATAACACTAACTGCATGTGAAATATCAGGACGAGTGCACACCATAGCATACATCAACCTACCAACAGCACTCGAGTATGGAACATGAGACATATGCTCCACCTCCTCCTCAGTTTTAGGTGACAAATCTGCAGACAACTTGAAATGAGCAGCAAGCGGGACACTCAAAGGCTTAGCTTTAAGCATCCCGAAACGCTCCAGCACCTTCTCAATATAACTCTGTTGAGACAAGAACAGCTTCCGAGCGTTTCTATCTTTGTGAATCTCCATGCCAAGAATCTTCTTCGCTGCTCCAGGATCCTTCATCTCAAACTCATCACCTAACTGCTTCTTTAATTCGTCGATTGCAGACATGCTTTTAGCAGCAATAAGCATATCATCGACATACAACAACAAGTACGCAAACGAACCATCTGGAAGCCTTTTGAGATACACACAGCTGTCATAGGCACTCCTTGTGTCTCCAGCACCTACTATGAATGTGTCAAATCTCTTATACCATTGCCGAGGTGACTACTTCAACCCATACAAGGACTTTTTCAGTTTACAAATATGGTTCTCCTTACTAAGAACTACATACCCCTCCGGTTGACTCATGTAAATTTGCTCTTCAAGATTACCATGCAAAAATGCCGTTTTCACATCTAGCTACTCAAGCTCTAAGTCATGAAGAGCAACCAAAGCAAGTAAAACCCTGATGGAACTATGCTTCACAACCAGAGAGAACACTTCGTTGAAGTCAACACCCTCCCTTTGTGTATAGCTTTTTGCCACCAACCGTGCCTTGTATCATGGACCTTCAACCCCTGGAGTACCTTTCTTTTTCTTGTAAACCCATTTGCAACCGAAAACTCGCTGTCCCTTAGGCAATTCAACAAGCTCCCATGTTTGATTCTTATGAAGAGACTCAATCTCCTCACTCATGGCACCCACCCAATGAGCAGAATCATTTCCAGATATAGCCTCTTTGTATGAATTCAGCTCATGTCCTTCAATTGTTTCAGCAACAGTCAAAGCATGAGCAATAAGATCAGCGTATCCATACCTTTGAGGCTCTTTAATCTGTCTCCTTTCTCGCCCAATGGCAATGCAGTACTTCTATTGTTCAGGCACATTTTGATCATGTACCTCAGTTGGTTGAGTCGGCTGAATTTGACTGCTATTATTGCTAGATGGAACATCTGAAACATTAGCAAATACCTCCACCTGCTCTTTGACACTGTGGTCTAAACCAGCTACCGCTTTCTCCTTTCCTTGGTCTAATAAAGCAGACTCATTGAATATGACATCCCTGCTGATGAGGAAACCTGGAGACTTTGGATCTGTGCCACAACCTGTAACCTTTCCTCTCGGACGCATAGTCTAGAAATATGCATTTCTTTGCCCTCGGCTCCAACTTGCCATCCTTCATGTGAGCGTATGTAGGGCAACTGAACACCCTCAATCGAGAGTAGTCAGCAGGCTTACCAGACCATAACTCAAAAGGAGTTTTCAATTCAATAGCTTTGGATGAAGACCTATTCACTAAGTAGCATGCTGTATTGACGGCTTCAGCCCAAAAGTCTTAACTCAAACCATATTGGGAGAGCATACAACGAGCTCTCTCCACCAGAGTTCTATTCATGCGTTCTGCAACTCCATTCTGTTGTGGTGTCCTTACACATGTGCGGTGTCTCACAATGCCATGTTTCCTGCAGAACTTATCAAACTCTTTATTGCAATATTCCAACCTATTGTCAATCCTAAGACGCTTAATTTGTTTACCAGTCTGCTTCTCAATCAACGTCTTCTACTCGACAAATGTTGGAAACGCCTCATCTTTAGTTTTCAAGAAGTATACCCACACCATCCGAGAGTATACATCAATGAAAGTGATGTAATACTTGGCACCTTTCTTGGAAGGAACTTTATTAGGACCTCAAAGATCAGAATGAATATAATCAAGTGTACCTTTGGTGTTCTCCTGCCCCTTGCTGAACTTCACCCTGGTTTGCTTTCCAAAGACACAATGCTCGCAGAATTCAAGCTTTCCAGTTCTTTGTCCACAAAGAAAATCCCTCTTACTCAGCTCGGTCAGTCCCCTCTCGCTCATATGGCCCAACCTTTTGTGCCACAACTGCGTAGTGTTATTATCACTCTCCTCGGATGTAATTTGCAACACTGTGAATCGTACTACCTTGAAGGACATATAGGCCGCCAGTCAAGTTCCCTTTCAAGAGCACAATTGCACCTTTGGTCACCTTTAATACACCATTCTCACTTCGGAATTTGTATCCATGAGAATCCAAATGCCCAAGAGAAATCAAGTTTTTCTTCAGCTCTGGTACATGCCAACACTCGAGAGATGAGAGATCTTGTAATACCATCAAACATCTTGATATTTACGATGCTCATTCCCTCCACCTTCAACAAAAGATCATTGCCTAGAAAGACTTTCCCTTCTCTTTTGGAATAAGAAGAGAACCAATCGCGCCTAGGACACATATGAAACGTTGCACCAGTATCAAGAATCCATTGATTATGCCACTGTGATCCACTCACAGTTAAAACTTCCCTTGTACTACTCGAGTTATCTCCATCACTGTCAGCACTTTCCACCACATTAGCTGAATTCTCCACCTTTTTCTTTCCCTTTTTCAGTTTTGGACATTCTTTCTTAATATGACCCTTTTCACCACACTCGAAACAACATAGCTTACTTGCTCTTGATTTTGACCTTGACTTGCTTTTCTTTCTACCCGAAGATCCCCCTCTATTCTCCGATCTCCCTCTACTCTCTAAACCTTCCCCATGAACTTCTTTTCTATGTCCCGGAATATGTATTTGAAGATCCTTCGATTTTAATGAAGTAATCACATCTTTAAAGGTAATTTTATCCCTCCCGTACAACATAGTATCCACAAAGTTCATATATGAAGGCGGTAAGGAGCATAATACGATCATAGCTTGGTCTTCGTCATTAATTTTAACACCCACATCCTTCAAAGCAATAAAACAAGAGGAAAACTCATCAAGGTGTTGCTTTAGTGACGTACCTTCTTTCATTCTAAGATGATACAATCGCTTCTTCAAGTAGAGGCGATTGGTGAGAGATTTAGATGCATACAATTCCACCAAAGTATTCCAAGCCTCAATTGCTGTCATCTTCTCAGCAATCTCGAGCAATACTTCATTTGTCACAGATATATGTATTGCACTCAAGGCTTTCGCTTTGAGTTCTTTTCTTGTTGCTGGTTCCGTCTTTTCCGGGATCACTTCTTCAATGACATTCCAAAGTCCCTGCATTGTCATAAATACCTTGAATCTGATCCTCTAAAGACTGAAACTCATTCTCCGGTCAAACTTCTCGATTTCAAACTTTTCACCTATGGAAGACATCTTCGTTTGCACAAAACTCACACTTCGGGATGGAATTTGGCTCAATGGACTGCAAAAACAGATTCAGCACATTCAGAAACCTTAGGAACACCCCTGGTCAACTTTGATCAGCATTAGTAAAAGTCAAACCTGTTGGTCAAAGTCAACACGTCCCTAAACAAGTACTTTAGAGCAGAATTTGGAAAAATAGAGCTAAAAAACGGACTCAACAAGTCGAAAAACGTGGGGTAAGGCTATGGTCAAATGCGGTCAACCCTCGGTTAATGGTCAACGGTCAAAGTGAACCCCGGTCAAACTTGGGTCAACTGGTCAACGCGGTCAAACTGGCCAGAATTTTTTTTTTCTCTGGACTCAACACCAAGGCCTAAAGGAAATAAATATTTTTTTCTTTGGTCTTAAAATAAAAGCCCAACCCAAAAAATATTTTTTTTATCTTTTGATTCAACTAAACCCAAACAAAAAAAAATTTCAAAGCCCAAGACCCAAGACCTAACCAAATTTGGACAAGGCCTCTACCCAGGCCCGATCCAAAAAACCAAGACTCAAAGCCCACTAACCCTAAATCTGCTTTACAAACTTGAACCAACTCCAAAAAAAAAAAAAAACCTAAATATCCAAAACCAATCTCAAGAGCATGCAAACTCTATCTTCTTCGCTTGTTCTTCAAATCCAAACATGAACCACGACCCGCCGATGCAAGCTTCCACTCCAGCCACCAACACTCAACGTAGACAGCACCGGAGCACTCCTCGCTGAACAATGACCTTTGTTTGGTTAGGCACCTTTTGGTTTGAGAAATTTTGGTTTCATAGTGAGTTTTGATTTTTCCTTTTTTCCTCAAGCAGCGGATTAATACCTAAGCTCTGATACCAATTTGTTGGGGAAAAACATGCAAACACGAAGAATACGAGAAGAAAATGGATACAGGAGAATTACGTGGTTCGGCCTTAAAGCCTACGTCCACGGACAGTAGAGAATAAATCTATTATTGATCTCGAATACTACAAGGCTCTCACTTTGGTTTCTCTCTCACATATAACATAATGAGTATTGCCACATATTTATAGTGCAAAGGTTTCCTAAACCTATTAAGCAGAAAAGGCAACTAATTAATTATGTGCTACAAAAGGTAAGAAGCGAATAAGGTAATATACTAACAAGGAAATCTGCTATTCTTGTTGCCCAAAAATACGAGCCACATTCAACAGAATGAAACTGAATAAATGAAGGAAAACAAAAAATGACCTAAAAAGGGGCATATTTAATTGATAAGTACTTATGAAAAGTTTGTCATATATAATGCCATTTGGCAATATAAAATTACAACTTATTTTACTTTATTATACAGTATAGATATGTACTATATGTAAATATATATTAAAAATGAATTTTCTTAAGATCTTCATGTTAATATGATAACTGATGAATTCTAGTATTTCATGATAAGAGGCGAGCCGGACTTTGTTGACTCAACACTAGATTTTAACTTGCATAATCTTACGTTATTTTTGTTAATTACTATACTTTATAGCCAATCAAAAATAATTTTATGATAGCGATCGTAATAATTACACTCATTTATGTTTAAAATAATTAATAGCATCAATCTTTTTAATTAAATCTTGCCTTTCAATGTAAAAATTTCAACTTCGCCCTAACCATGCGTATAAAAATTTTAACTTCGCCCTAACCATGCGTTTTAACATGTAAGTATAATAGTGTAAAAGAATACTTTTTACGCATATAATATGGAAGGAAGAAGATAACTTTGAGCCGATAATTTCATATTTAATCGTAACAATCAATTCTCTCTATTTGTTGCATGTTAACTATGATATTATGATGTATTAAATTCGACCCTATGAGGTATTAACTAGGTTTTCTTATAGCCTACAATTACATGTTGCGTTATAATAATAATCCATGCTTTTGTTGTCTTCTCATGATTATTCGCTAATTTCATTTTCTCGTTCAACTTTTAGGTGGAAGTTGGACTTATTAAATGCATTTTTGGTTTACTTAATTAGAAAGCGAAGTGAAAAATGAAAGATGATTCAAGTCCTATGCATCAATAATTCAATATTGCCCTCAAGCCACAAGGTCCTTGCGCGAAAAATTGTTTGTTTTTTGTTGAGGGTCTTTTTCTTTTAATATTTTTTATGGGTCAAGACTTTTGTTAAGAGTTGACTAGTCATAAAAATCTTTAAAAGATGGATAACTATCCACGAGGCTGAAGTCCAGTGTTCAGTTCAATTCAAATGTTTGAGTGGTCTATGGACTTTTTTTTCCCTTACTTTTTAAATTTTTTTTAATAATGATGAGAAACTCATTTATCTTAAATTCAGTTTAAAGTTATAAATTTCATGATGAGATAGAATATTCGAATACAATTTTTCAAACTAAAGAAGAGCTAAAAGATCCTTATGGTAGGTGAGTATAAATTCGAACTTAAATTTTTTTTTAATCATAATAAGTCGTTATCCTACCATTTCGCTTAACTTAGATTGTAATATAGATTACTTGTTGAACCCAAAAAAGATGCACAATCCAATTTAGACTGTGAGTCTATTAAAATTCTACATTCATCAACTTATTTTCTGGTATTCAATTCCAAATTCAAATACATGTGGGTTTGAATAATACAACCGCCTCCATGCATCTACATTTGTCATGAAGAAAATTTAGTATAAATTCGCACCATAAACTCCATGCATGTTGTGCATATCAAATAATCCAATTATCTTTTCTTCAGTTACCTGCTAATTATAAATTTTCTTCACCAATCTATATAATATTCTTCACACTCATGGCAAGGGTAGTTACATTATTTAGTTTCCTGCACATTGTCGTAGCACTTAGCTTGGTTTTCATGGCTATCGAAGCTCGTCCACTAAATATCTTAAACGGTCACAGCTCTGCTGATGGAGATCTTGACTCATATTGGTCTGTTTTTGGTGCTGCGAAGGCTGGCGAAGGGCACAAATTTACCAAAACTGAGATGCTTGGAGGAGTAAAGCATTCAGGTCCAAGCCCTGGGGTGGGACACAAATACGTTACTTGCATACCACACTGACTTAACGAAACACTTCTTGTAATTTATTTAAAATGTGTCAAATTCTCTTATATGTTAAAATTCTTTCATATTCTCTCTCTCTCTCTCTCTACTTGTTCAAATAGAACACAATACTTCTCAAAATAGAGAACGAATTGAAAAGTAGAAGATTGTTGAGATTTTATTTGGCGTACTTTAAACAAAAACCATAAAGGGGTTCAATCTTTTTTTGCCCTTTTCCGGAAACTATTCATTTTGTCATATTACTAGTTAGCTTCATTCTTTCTTATTAGCTAGTGAACATAATATATGGATCATTCTTTATTTTAGTTTGGAATCAATGTATCTAGCTAGATATTTCACCATTACAAAGGCATATTTCTCCCATAATATTCCATGATTTTCGTTTGCAAAAAATGTGAAACTCTTATCAAGCATGTTTGCAGTAAGACGTAAAACTCTTCGTGGCCTATATACATGTAAGGCGAGTTTGCTATGTACTGCAATGATGAGGGATAAAATATTATTAGTTTCCTGTTTTTGTCTATTATTTTTTTCAAAGTTTTTGATAAAGTATTCTTAGTTTTCATGTCAAAGAATAAATTCCAAAGTTCATTTATGCATAAAGGGGGATGACAAACTTTGAATTCATTAAGGGATGAGAATGGACGACTAAGATTTACACTCGAATTTGATCGACGAGTATTGGGTTTAATTGTAGGATTACTCTCGTATTAGGACTTTTTTGATATTGATATGAGGAAAATCTCAACTATTTATGGGTGGGTAAAATATTTCATTAGCCATCCATGTTAAATTTTTTCTAAAAATTTTTTCCCTCCCATTACTCACTTTTTTTTTGAGATTTGTCTAAAATAAATAGTTGAAATAAGTTTAACCAACATATGAATAGTTGAGGTGATTTTCACATATCAATATGAGAAGAGTTTTGATATAAGAGGTTCCTGATTCTTAATTGTAAATTCGAATACGGACCCAATGGTGTATTTGATTTTATAAAATATTAGCTAGATAGTTCAATAGGATTTGACACTAGAAGCTAGGAAAAACTTGAAACCCAAAACCCAAATTCTAACTTATAAAAAATAAATATATGTCGCATTACAATCTAGTTTTACAATCATATATATGTTAGTATATCAATAATGCGATATCTTTTGTTTGCGTCCTCAACCACATCAAATATGCATAACCCTCTTGTATTTGATCTTTAAGCGTTTCTCTGTATCTTGTTGTTGTCATAGCATTAATAGCATTACTCGAGAATGAAAAAATACCATAAGGAGATATTTCATGATTTTCATAAACTAAATTTCATGAAAATCCATAAACGAAAAAATAAAAAAATTTAACTTATAGTCCAAAAGTAACATCTCTAAAGCAATAAGTTCGTCATTCTTGTTAGCATTTAATACATCCAACATTCTCATAACTCTAATATGAACTTGACTATATTTCATACCATTTTCTCTTTTAACATATGGATTTGCCTGTTAATTTACTTAAATTTGCAAAAATAGGAATCTGTCATAGTTGTATTTTTTTGACATGTCAATGACATAGATGTAATTCTTATCTAGTTTTCCCCCCAACTTTAGTGGCCATATTTATGAATAATATTATGTACGTAATTAAATAATATTAACCCTTCAATTAAAATTAGTATAATGTACTATGTTCATTGTATATGCCATGCATGTTAATTAGCGTGCATGCCACTACTAAAGTTAAAGCCATCCGCTTGAAGGTGAAATGTATTAATGCAATGACATGAATTTTAATATTGGCATATATTTATGGACTTATTTAAAATTTAATATCTATAAAAAAATAATAAATTATCAAATTTGACGCATCAAGTTTTTCTCCATTTAAAATAATAATATGTTAAGTTCTCTTTCATTTGAGAGGTACTTGATGTGTCAAACTCTGAATAATTAACAAACCGGAGCATCACGCACCTATGCTTCTCGATCGAATTGAACGAAAGGGACATTATTTACGCCAATGTATTTAACAAGTCAATAACCTTTTGGTACAATCAAAGAGATGCCATCACAATTTTTTCTCTTCTTCTTGTTGTTGTTTTGGGTTTAGAATAATCTTTTTGTTATTACTACTGCAGTAACATTTTCATGAATTAGCATTTTATTCTTTAAAAAAAATCTATTGTGCGTTTTGAATTCTAAAATTTTATTTGCTAGTATAAACCGCTCCAAAGCATGTTGCCAAAACGTGGAACATAAACACGATTAACCGTATAATATTATTTTGAAATATTATAAATTTATTTAATCATGTTCATCCGTGCATCACACGCGAGGTTATAGACTATTACCATAATTATTCCCCACTCAACCGTTACACTACTAAGTATCAATCCCACCAAATTTTATATTAAAAATAAACCTTGGATAGTAAAACAAATTCACTAAGCATTTGTCTTCAAGTGTTATTTCAACATCAATTAAAAATTAGCATTTATAAATAAGTATATATCAATTCCAACATTAAAGTTTCCCACTTTTGAATTGACTTGCATATAATTCAACAACTCATAGTTAACTAATATACTAAAACAGTTTCACTTTGAACATCTTCTTAATAATGTCACACCTATATTAATTAAATTAGCAATTGTTCTACTTGTCCATTTATATAATTAAAATAGCATTGAGTGTTTTCCATCAAGTTTCTCTCCAATTTATTATATTTATGTATATCTTTTTTTTTTATCTTCCCATGGTGACTCCACCGTGAAATTTATTTATTATTATGATAAATTAGAGTATCAAGATGTCAATCTGAGATCGTACTTCAGTTTGATACGTCCAACTATGAGACGTACCTTTGGTTACACGTTCTTTTATTTTTTTTTTGGTCTTGTGAATCAATTAGAAAATGTGCTTTTCCCCAATTGTAAGCACAATGATTTTATTGTTCCGTCGAATTTCATTATTTTCTAAAATTCTTTATTGTGTCTACATAAATTTTTGGAAACCATAAATTTTTTTTTACTAAATCCTATTCAATTTTTTTTTTGGGTCACAAACAAACTTCATTGATAAAGAAAAAGATACGTAGTTAGGCCAGAGTAATTTGGCCAAAAAGTATATAACAATTGCAACAAAAAACAAAAACTAGGACAATAATAACAGAGCCAGAACAGTTGAGAAAGCACTATCTTTTATCAGCAATAAATTTTTGCAAAATATACATTACTAGTCGTAACCCAAATAAGTACAAGTACACCCAAGTGATACTCTTACAAAACATGGCACACATCCATCCCAACACCTTCAAAACATCAATACAAGTGGCAAACCAAAGCCATATCAACAAAGAGTGAGAAGATGGCTCACCAACCCGAGCATCAAGAGAAGGGACATAAATATGGTTGAACTAGTTCCCAAAGCGAACAACAAACTTGTTTTCGCAAGAACAAAGCCACCATTCATGGTAGAAACAAATCAAGGGTAGGAGATGAGCGGTCAAACCTGCAGTGATAAAGGCGAGGATTAGGCAGGGAGAACATAAGTCAATATTTATAGGAAACTAAACAAGTAACCAAAACTGTAAAATATGGTGTCATTATTTCATATTTGATAGAAAACCATCCTACGAAAGAAATTTGAGGTACAAAATCACAATACAACCATAAAAAATAAAAGCGACACACAAAGAAAGAAAACTAAAAGAAAAAGAAAAGAAGAAACAAGAAAAACAAAGAAAGTCACTGCCCAAAGGTTGGGACAGAAAAAAATTTTGCTTTTGATAAAATTTTCCGAAGAGAGTAGTTAAGAAAGAGTTTTTGGGAACAAACAAAAATGAAAAATATATGCAAATCCTAATCAAATGAACAACCAATTTTGATATCCATGCTACCTATTTGGGAAGCGTGTCTTGGTCCAAATGTCTAACAACACCCCTTACCTTTTCTCCCCATTAGCTTAACATCAATTAAATTTTATTCAGTCACACACAATAAAGTTGCATATCAACATTATTATATGCAAATAATATCTTAAGTTATGGTGCACACATCCATCGTACGTGTATGATTTGATTCGTAGTCAACTCTAATGGTTTGGACATACAGAAGTTGTCGGGAGGAACCTTCATCTAGTAGTGCGCATCTAATTAACTTTTTGGAATTGAAGACTTTTTTGGCGAAGTTAATTTTTAGTTTCAAATATTTGATCTTATTTGAAACATGTATAATTTTACATTTCCTTTTGTTTATTTAATATATAATTTTAGGTTAATCAGACACGAATAGAATTCGATCCAAAAAAATTTGCTTTGTAAATATTAAGATCCTGAGATATGAGCAATAATATTTACGACTTGAGTATGTTAATAATTGTCACAGTTAAATATTCTCTAAATCTCTGGTACAATCAGAACCAGATCAGTACTGGTTACGCTCCCTTCGCTGGACCGCTTAACCTTCCAGCAGGGTGGGTAAGAAAGAGTCAAAGAAGAACATTTTCAATTAAAATTAAGCCACACGGGCGTAGAGTGGTCTTAATGTCTGCTGATTGTGGGAATTTATTTTTAATTTTAGGGTAAATATTTTATTATAAATATATGTTTCTTTTGAGATCAAATTATAAGTGTAAGTCATAGTTTTAAAACTAGTATAATGCCCGTGCGTCACGTGGGTATAATATATTTTTTATTTTATGTTTTATATGATTTAGTAACCATATTATTTAATATTAATTAATTTTATTGAGAAAATGATTTATCAATTTATTGAATATATATTTCTAAAACCTTTAAATGTTTTCTAATGTTTGTTTTGGTTGTCATATTGAAAAAGAAAGAACGTGTGCAAATCTGAGTCTTCGACGTATAAAATATTTGTTAAAATATTTTTGTTAGTTAAAGGCTTAAAGCTGCTGTGAGTTATTGATATATAAATTGATGGTAAAGTGGTTCCATTATCCATAGCACATGAAAATATTTATTATTCCCATAATTTTTTATATTAGCTAAATATATGGTTTAATTGATTAATTTTTAACACCATAAATTAGAAAAATATTTTTTTACAAAAGGATTAATGGCAAACAAAAGCACCAGTGGGTATCTTTAGATTTTTGCCTACTTTTATTTTCTTCTCAAAAAAGAAAAAGAAAAAGAAAATTTTAAACTAAAATAAGAGGGAAAAGAATAAAGGTTCACTCACTCATAATTTTTTTAAACGAGAAATTACGATTACTATAATTAACTTCCTCAAACTCGTAGGATTTGCTTATATTTTCAGGTTCTTTTGCAAATTAATCTCATACAGATGTGAATTTAAAGATAAATTATGTTCATATGTGGTACATTGTTATAGAAACTCAACAGAAAGTCAATGAAGGAAAAAAGGAATTTTGTTCTAGACAATGACTAATATGGTTTACTCTTTTTTTTTTTAAACCTAAGAGAATTAACACGTGCATTCATGTATAACTAAACGTTCAAAGATAAAATGACATTTTCTTTAACACGTGCATTCATGTATAACTAAACGTTCAAAGATAAAATGACATTTTCTTTAAAAGCGTCTAAGTATTAAATGTTGCTATTCATTAAATTTATCATGAATTCCATCTTATACAACGTATAGTAAGTATTTTCTAATGAATAGTGTTTAGTAATGTTTTAGCATAAACAGTGATGAAAGGTTCAATCTATTATTTTATACATCAAATAAAGCAAACAACATATCTAACATATTGACTAATGTCAATATTATCATATTGGTTTTTAAAAGCATGTCTAGATTGTTTTTTTTTTTAAATAGTTTTTTAAAATATATTATTTTTACAATAACTATTTCATTGCCTTTGAAAAAAAAGTTGAAACTCTAAAAAAAGCTCAAATACAACTTTTTTTTCAAAAACTAAAATTTTTAACTTCTCAAAAAGTACTTTATTCCAAAGTTGTTAAAAAGAAAAACTTTTAAGAAAAAGTCAATCCAAACAAGTTCTAATTCAAGGCAAATTCCACAAATGGTTCCTATTGTATACATAAAATGCCAAATTGGTCCTTATTATTATAAAAGTGACCAATTGTATACATAAACGCTTAGACAAAACACAACTAATTACCCACTTTTTGAATTAAGTTGCATTGATTCAATAACTAATAGTTAGCTAGTATTCTGAAATAGTGGTAAAATAATGTTACTTTAAGCATTTTCTTTTAAATGTCACTCCTGTATTAATTAAATTTGCAATTAATCTACTTATCTATTTATATAATTAAAATAGCTCAATTTTGAACATTTTCCATCAAGTCCCTCTTCAATTTATTGTATTTATGTATACAATTTATTTATTTTTATGTTTTCTAAATACATTAGAAAATGTGCTTTCCCCAATTGTCAGCATAATGATTTTATCGTCCTGTCTAATATTATTTTTATTTTTTAAAAAATTCTTTTATTATCTCCATATAAATTTTTAGACTTTTATTGCAAAACAATCTATAATTGAATCATATTTCTATGGGACATAATGAACCATAATTTTTTTTTAACTAAATCCTGCTCAAATGAACAACCTATTTTTAAACATATGATATGTATCCATGCTACCTATTTGGAAAGCATGGCTTAATCCAAATGTCTGACAACGCAACTTCCTTCTTCTCCCTATCACCTTATAAAAATTTTATTCTGTCGCATAGTAGCATACCGAGATGATGATGATGATGATGATTATTATTATTATTATTATTATTATTATTATTATTATTATTATTATTATTATTATTATTATTATTATTATTATTATTATATCTAAGTTTTGGTGCACACATCTATCGTGTATTATGATTTGTAGTCAACTCTAATGATTCGGCATCGAAATTTTGTCTGGAGGAACCTTCATCTGGTACTACGCCTCTAATCAACTCTTTGGAATTGAAAGACCCATTTGAAGAAGTTCTCAATTTTATATAAAGAGTGTCAAATTTCAAATTTAATCTTATTAGAAGAATGTATGATTTCAGGTTAGTTAGACACGAAATTTAAAACTCGGTCAAAAAAAAAATCGTGCTGTAAATATTATGATCCCAAGATATAAGCAATAATACTTGCGATTTGTATATCTTAATTGTCACAATTAAGTATACTAAATCTCCGATAAAATCAGAACCAAATCTGTACTGGATTATGCTCCCTTTGAATGCTTTACCTTCCAGCAGTGTAGAGTAAGGAGGAGTCAAAATAAGAACATTGTAAATTAAAATTAAGCCACACGGGCGTGGAGTGGTCTGAATGTCTGTAGATTGTTGGAATTCTTTCTTTTTTCTTTTTCTTTTATATATATATATATATAATATTTTTTTAAATCTAAAAATTTCTGCTAGTGTGTTGGCCTTGTTGATCAAGCTTCCTTGTTGCTTCTCATGCCATGCCAAACCCTTTACTAGTGCACCATTCCACCGCCAGCATGGCCTTTATAGCCCACGAGCATTACACAACAATCATAGCCTTAACTAACTTCACATGCTCTCAGTATTTTACTTCAAAATTGCTTTCACCAATCGCCATATACAATCTTTTTCATACTACATTTGCCATATCTCGTCTTTGCTTGTCATTGCACTCCCTGCTATGGCTATCTTCACATGTTTTCGAGTTAAAAAGATAACGCGTAAGTGTTTATCTAATGAGGTTGACGCTGTTTTCACCCTGGAAGATGAAGATCATGACTATAGTAGAAGTAATTTTCGGGTTAAGAAATTTTCTTGGGATGAGATGGAGAGGATTACAGAAAATTTCTCGCCTTCTCGTGTGATTGGAAATGGAGGTTTCAGTACAATTTACCTGGCTGATTTCCCTGATTCAACACATGGGGCAATCAAGGTTTACAGCAGCAGCAGTGAGCGTCTCAATCGGATCTATAAGCAAGAATTGGAGATCTTGCTTAAGCTGGATCACAAAAACATCGTCAAATTTCTTGGCCATTGTGATGATAGAGGTACTTACTACTTTGGTCTAACCGACCCCACTTAGTGGAATAAGGCTTGATTTTGTTTATTTATCTTTATTTGCGGATCACTTTTTGGAAAATTTTGATAATGAATGTTCTCTTACTAATTGCAGAGGAAGGCGTTCTAGTCTTCGAGTATGTCTCAAATGGTACATTGCAAGAGAAGCTTCACGGAACCAAGGGAGGAAAGGGGACAGTACTTTCATGGAGAAGCCGAATGGCTATAGCATATCAATTGGCACAGGCCATAGAGTATCTCCATGAGAAGTTTCCTCTACAAATAGTCCATGGTGATATCAAACCTTCAAATATACTATTAGATGAGCAGCTAAATTGCAAGCTGTGTGATTTTGGATTAGCAAAACTGGGATTTTCCTCAGCAGTGTTACCACCATCTTGTAGATCAATCAACAGAATGATGACGGGGTCTCCAGGCTACACAGATCCTCACTATATGAGGACAGGGCTTGCCTCGAAAAAGAATGATATCTATAGCTTTGGAGTAATACTTCTAGAACTTATTACTGGGCTGGAAGCCCTCTCCTTGGACAATGGAGAGAGGCTCACAGCGAAAGCCGGTCTGGCTCTAAACGATCCAGCCAAGGTAGCAGAAATGGCGGATCCGCGCCTCGGCTCTGCTCCCGGAGGCTTTGACATGGAAGAAGTGAAAACCATGGCTTCCCTGTCAGCCATGTGCCTTTCTGATTCACCAAGCCTCAGGCCTTCTGCATCTGATATAATGGAAATCATGAGAAAATGGAATTGACTCTATACTCAACACATAAATGAAAAGCTTGAGCAGTTTATTCATGTTTAGTTTCTATAGGATCTTATTCCAAAGTTTCACATATCTTATTGATGTCAATAGGCAAGACTCCATATTCATATTTAGGATATTAAATATACTTGGAATGCTACTCAAGAGTTGATAACAGCACGGCTAATCCATAAAAACTCCTGAAATTATTTCAAGTTACAATAGTCAAACAATTCTTAGTAGTGATGAACATTACACATTTACGCATACAAAGGGCCCATTTAATTTTTTTTTTCGTGAAAAAGTATTGTTATTGGATTTAATAAAGAAATTGAAACTTTGATAAAGGTTGAAATTCAATCAAATTAAAGTTCATCAAGTTCGTCAAACGGGTTTTGCAATCCTACATTAATAATCTTTTGATGTGATGACTGATGACAATGAAAGAGGGTGTTAAAGTCGGAGCATCTGTTCATATGCAACATAACGTGATCAGACGTTTGTCTATTTTGTTTACCGGTAAAATGCATTATACTCTTATCTCTGCGTTTTTATCAAAGTTGAATAAAACCGGAATGTAGATGTGTAATGAACCCACGCGTGCCAACCATCACACTCAGAAGGAGCAAAAGGGGAGCACAAACCATCACGCTTGTTGAAGGATTACGTGTAAAGCATGAGCTGTGCAAGTTGTTACATATGCTTACAAATTGAGAAAAGGCACGAGTAGCGCATTAGAAAATTGTTATCAAAATTGAGCTTTGTCTCTCTCTGTTTTCTTTTTCTTTGGGAGCTTCAGCTTACTCGAAAAGCTGCTTATCTTGTAATTTTCTATTATTTCTTTTAAACCAATATAAAAAAATCTTTCTCGGTTCTCAATTTATCTTTAGATCCCAAGAGTTATCATTACAAGATGCCATTTTCCCTACAAGAACTAAATATTCGTTTCACAAAAATCATGAAAAATAACATCAGGGAAATCATAAATCACGACACGGACTTTTTTTTCCTTATTCAAAATCAAAATCTAGCCATCTTTATTTTGTTTCCGAGCTCGTTCAAACCAACTTGATTAGTAAACATTAACTTGAAAATAGTGGGTAAAGAAAGGGAGAAAGCAAAACCCCAAAACGGATATAATCTTCTTCAAGCTTAAAAACACTTCCAATTAATAAGCGCAGGACCATATTCTTCATATTCCGCCTTTGGTGCTATCACATTTATACTTTCATGTTTTTGGGAGCCAGAGCTCTCATTTATTTATTAGTACGGCGAGCAAAGCCTGGAAACATAGTTGTGCCACCACTAACCTATCCAATGACTTTGCGAAAATTAATTAGCAGCCAAATTATCATAATCCTAGAGAATTGAACAAAAAAATAAAAAAATGAATGTGCAATAATTAGACCAATAATTAATCCCAAATGACTAGCCTTAGTGAAATTAATACCATTGTCAAATACAAGTGGGTTCGAGATACGAATTCCATCAGCCATCTTTTATGGAAACTCAATGAACAAAATCAATGGCTTTTGAAAGGCAGATGAAGATTGGGTAATGAGTGATATTAGAGATGATAAATGGTAAGATTTGATTGAAAATTTGATTATTCACTTAACATGTTTTAAGAAGTTTCAGAGATTTAGTTGAGATTATGTTCTTCTGATCCTCTTATATTAGCTCTCTCATCATAACTCCTTTAAAAATAATAATAATAAATAAAATAAAAAAAAGAAAAATTTGGATATGAATAATGCAGAGGAGAACAATTATTATACATATATCCAACAAAAGCCAATAAATCGTATATAACAATATAAATAAGTTACTGTTATGTACCAAGATATACCAAATTTTACTCGTATTGTTGATATGAAGGGTAAAAAAGGAAAAAAAAATGGGATATTAGTTGACGAAAACAAACTGATTAGAGTGGTGGTGGAGATACTAACCGTTGGATCTAAAATGTGTTCGAAAGTTAACTCACAAGTCATAATTTAAAAAAAAAAAAAGAAAAGCAATACTGAGTAAACTCATGATTTTTGGGGTTTGGTTGTATTTAGACGAAAAAAATTTAATTGGACCAACATTGTTCAATTGTTAATAGTTTAAGGACTAAAATATATATTTTAATAGTTTAGGGACCAAATTATCTTAACAGTTATACTTCAAGGACCAAATTACAAGGGTTAATTCTTCTTATGTTCCATGTATTATGGCTCCTGAAACAATTTGGTCCTTGAACTATCAAAATGTGTCTTTTAATCTCTAAAATGTTGATAATTAGACAGTGTTGGTCCAATTAGCACTTGCTGCCCAAAACTCTACGAGAAAGGCATGTGATGATTAAAAACATGAGGAAGGTTTTTTTGCACCGTTAGTTTTTGATAGAAAATGTTAATTGGACCATCATTATCCAATTGTTAATAGTTCAAGGACCAAATTCCCAAAAGTTACAATTTAGAGTCATAAAAGAAATTAACCCAAATTACAGCTATCATTTTATGGAAATTATTTCATGATAATTTGATATAATAGATAATACTTTTTTACATACAAATAAGATAAGTATCTTATCAAAACAAACACACTAAAGGTGACTTGTGGGACAAGAAGTTGTCTGCTTTCACTTCTCTTTTGCTCTAAATTCTTGTCCTTTGCTCTGATTTCACATACACTTCTGTGGCTTGCCACTTTCTCACATGAAATGGAAATTTATGATCTAGCACTTCTGTTAGTATAAAAGTTATCTGTTGGAAAGGCTCCAGTATTTGAATACGTTTTGGATATGGCAACTTGATTCCAGCCAACACTTGGAAGGGCGCCCCTAAACGGTTGCACTAGAGGGACACAGTGGCATCAGAAGCTGCATAAGCAAAACTTGAGAGATTCTCCAATGGGAGTTTCACAATTTCATCTTTTCATGAGCGCTGGAAAAACCAAACATCTGATGCACTAGAGACTCAGATAGCGTTGCAATAATGAAAGGTTGGACAAACCGATCACGTTGTGTGCAAATATCAACAGATAAAGAGGAAAAATCCATAGCAAATAGATGGAGAGACAATAGAAGAAGATGTATCAGTAGTGGCAGTGGAAGATGTAATGCTCCGATACCATGAAAGAGAATAAAATTTTTGTGTATTATATTGAAAGATTACATAGTACACTTGTTTACAGTACAATACACTAACAGCATAGGAGCTCATGAGATTAAGCTGAAAAGAGTGAAATTATAACAGTATCTTGAATTTCAAAACCTGCAAACTAATGATCTGCTATCAGTGTTAAAACTGAAGCTCTTCACATGTAGATTTTGGCCAACACTATTTAACTTGAGGATACACAGTAAATATAGTCTGTGTTAGAGTAAGCAAAAGCAGTATAGCAGCAGCAAGAATTGAGATCAAACCCCATGGACTATCCAAATAATTACGCCTTAATTTAGCCATCCACCGGTTTCTACTTTTATTGCAATGATCATTCACTTCCTTGAAAATCGTATCATAACAAAAGCGGTTGCTCTGCAAAATGACAGAGTCGGCAATCTTGTTAAACATGCTGGAAACTACTTCACCATCCCCGAGCCAATTATCAACAATGTCATGTCGAGAAAGTATTTCTACATCTCTTGAAGAGTCAATTAGGCAATCCAAAAGTTTCACATAGTCGGTCACAAAGGTGAAACGATCGGTCTTGAAATATTGTTCGTGTGCAATGAGATTCCTCCAGAAAGACTCTGTCCGATCTTCAACTGCAAAATGTGGAATCTGCAGGGTTCCTTTTCGGAAAGTTATATCAAATAAGCTAAGTCCTTCTTTCTTCTCAAACTTCACTCCAGCCTCTCTAAGTTCTGTTGCACAGCGGATAAAAGTCCTATTGCTTCTATTCTTTTTGGTGTCTTCCTGAAACTTCTTGTCACCGTTTCTAATTCTAGCTGCTTCAATAAACTTCCCTACATCAACAGATGGAAGCCAATTAATGTGTATCAGGTCAAGTAAATGCTTAACTTCGCCATATGAAGATGCACTTGCATTCCATTCATGTCTCGAATCTGGCAAAAGATCACTGAAAAAGTTCAAAAGAAGATGGATAAACCTGTTATCATTGGGGGGCTCGATCATGCTGAACAACTGGCGAAGTACAAAGAAAGGAACTTGATTCTCAAATAACATTAAATCTCGCTGCAAGCTATTCATAATCCACTTCATTTGGAAGATAGGATCATCCTTGTCTCTCTGGTGAACCATATTACATTTACGAACTAGTTCTACAATAAAGCAACCATCTAGGACCATCATGTCAACAAGTTCATCTGGATTAAGGCCTATGGGCTCAGCATAACAGTCACGTATGTCTTTCTCCCGCTGCTCGACGGCAAGGATATATCTTTCCAAATTTTCCTTTGGGCGCTGCAGGAGTAAATGCAAATAGCGGAACTTGTGGTCCTCCATCATCAATAAACTCTCTTTTCCGTGGTGATAAGGGCCAATTGCTATGATCTCTGGCTCATAGGCTTTTGCGTTTATCTCACGCAAGTGATTATGTACTTTAAAGATGCAGCAGTGTTCAGAACGCATGATAGGGAAAAGCTTTATCTTTTCACTCAACCGTTTGGATCCAGAGCTACTTGCTCCTCCATTAGGCAGCATTTTATATGAAATATGGAAAGGCAACCTCCTTGCAAATTGACAAGCTCTTGAGAATATATGAATATGAACCGTCACATGGAAGAAAACAGAAACAGTTAACAGAAACCAAAGGTAAGCTAAAAAGTAAATCTCGATTGGTGCAAAAGATAGCATTCATTTTCTGAATTAAGTTAGGAATTGGATCATGCATCAAATCAAATCCATGAAAATTACAAAGAGAAAGAGCAAGTGGAAAACAAACACTACAAGATTTGACAGCAACAAAGTTCGTAGGTAGCATTCAATAATCACAAGCCAACTTGTTCATCAAACCACAAAGCATTTGCAGAGATCCCTCAGCCCCTCATCATGAGTAGACAAGAAGTATCCAAACTACTAAAAGTTTCAAAAGCTTGACAAATTAGCTCTTAAAATATTAGCATGGAAAAGCACGGATCAGCCAATGTTCTCAGAGAATCTATTTTCAGCAATTACAAAGAACAAACGGCAATATAAAATCTGCAAAAGAGAAAAGAGTAAATTCCATTTGAATCACCAAAATTATCTGACTAAGCACTTAAACTAATGTCTACTTTACCAAATCCTCATTCACAAAATGTGAAATCCAAAAAACAAAAAGCGAAGGAGAGGAAAAACGGGTATATTTTCTATGATATGCATTTTATGGTGCATTACATTTTCCCAAACAAGCATAAATATCATTCCAAAGAAAGAAATTCTAGCTTAGTCATAATTTATCTCTATACCATCCTGGTAACTTTCTTTTCTTGGATGAACTCTAGAAACTGAAGTATTCATTTAATTCTTCAGTGAATTACATAGATAACAACATATTGTAGAAATTTTATTGAACTACTCAATGTAAAATCTATCTCTGTAAACTCTTTTACAGGGGATTTGCACATTCCCCTTACTGACCATCACGAAATCGATCAGCGTACATATTTGTGAAGATCATTTACTTAAATAATTATGGGGCAGGCTTTAAAATGGTTCAAAAATATCAGGCAATGAAAACATGTTTATCCCGTTTGAATTGGCTTTTTCCAGGAGTACTTTTTCATATGAGCTTAATTCTTTTCCCTCCTTCAAAAAAGAAAAACTTTTGCCAGAGTTTAAGCTTTTTTTTTTTGGTCAAAGCCAGTCCAAATACTTATAACAAAACAAAGATACATTCTTCAAGAAAAAAAAAATGCTTTTTTCATTAAAAAAAGAAAAAAAAAAAAACAATTCAAAGGGGTCCCTTAAAACAACTAGTCTTGTATTCATATCCAAGTAATTAAGCAGAGAAGAAACTCACATGATCTGGGAACGCTCCGCAGAGAGTAAAAATATCAGCAAAGCAGCAAAAGCAAAGATGAAGAAAGGCTTTCTTGAAATCTTTGTTAGTTAGATAAGTCAACGCAGCCTGCTATTTTGTCCAAGTATGCTGTCAGGGCCGGACCGTTTGGCCAGACGAATGGAGAGAGTGAATTAGAGGATTTGGCGGTGTTGGTGACGGACAAGGTGGTTGTGGTCCGTCCTGATGCAACTCCTTGAAGCTAGCCAGAGATGGTAGTAGGCGTTAACATTTACAGGAGGATGAGAGAGACCACGGCTCAACTAGCTTTGACTTTTCTGAGGGTGAAATCGTCCGTGAGTTGGAAGTTGCTTATTCTTATAGGGCTCGGTTTGATTAAATTTCTTCTAAAGTATTTTTTTTAATAATTCTTTAAAAATATTTAAAAAAATATTTTTCTTTTAAAAACAATTGTTTTTAAACCGGTCTTTAACTTTTTAAAAATCATACAAAATAATTATTGCAAAAAAAATATAATTTTTTTAATAAAATAAGTGTTTTTTTTTTATAAAAAAGCCAATTCAAACAGAAACAATAAAGGTGATTGTTAATCAGATTTGGATCCTCCAATGCTCAAAATTATGAGAAAAAAATTTAATTATTTGTGTACATATAATGTTATTTTAACTATTTATAAATTTATAAACTTTAAATTTCAAAAGAAAGCACAAATAATTGGAGAGAATAAAAGTGTTTTGAGAAATTAATACCCACTTTTTGAAATTTGAATTTGATAATGAGTAAAACGATATTATGTGTTGAAATTTTTTCTCATATAAAACTGCAAGAAAATATTAGATATGAGAGTATTTAATTTTTTTTTCTTTTTTTTCTCGAACAAAAGAGTATTATCTTCGTTTTTTGGTCAAAGGAAATAAGATTCATTGAGCAATGCAATCAGCCTAATCCAGATGCTGGAATGGCAGTACAAAACTCATGATTAACATACAAAAATAACCAGAGTTTGAATTAATCTCCAGTTGTCTTTTCCATCCTTTAGATGCAGTTTATACCATACTCTTTCACCATCATATTTTTTCATATTTTTTTATTTTTGTTCACAATATTAATACTATTGATTCAAAATATCGATACTATTTGTTCACAATATTAATATTAGCTGGAGTTGTGAACAATTTAATTAACATGTTTGTTCATAATTTTTATATTATTTGTTTATAAATTTTATAGTCTTTATTCATTAAAGGTGCAAAGTATTTAGTAGGTACACAATCCTCAAGTTGCATGGTATAACATCCCTCCTTTAGACTGATATCCGTTTATAAAAATTTTTTTGTAGATTTAAAACAAAATTTGTAGAATTACAATAAGAATTTGTAGGGCTTCTTAAAAACATTTGTAGGAAAATTTGTAGTCCTACAAATTTTTATTTTAGACCTACAAAATTTTTTATGGACTGATATTCCTTGTTTTAGACTAACAAATTTTTTTTTTATGGACTGATGTTATAAATTTTTATAAAAAGTCCAACAAATTTTTATTTTAGGCATACAAATTTTTGTTTTAGATTTACAAATTTTTGTTCTAAACTTACAATTTTTTTTATAAACTGATGTTAGCCTAGATAGATAGAAGTTTCTTGACCTTTACCCTTTTCTAGGTATTATCATTACAAATTTTAGTCATACTATTAGTTAGGGGTGTACATAAACTCATAAAAATGACAAAACTCTTTTGGTCGAACTAAATCTATCATAATCTGGTGTTCTTTTAAGTGATTCAATTGGTCAAGATTTTATTTTTTAAAACTAAATAAAAGAATTCAATTTTGAATTTCAGGGTTACAATGGTGATTCTAACTGAACCACCCTCTATGTTTTATAAATTAAAGTCGGTAAATGCGTTATAGATATTGGCACTTTTTTTTTTTGCAAAATAGGGCAAACCCGTGAGTTTTATTATTGAATCATAACGTAATAAAGTCCAAGGGTGAATACCACCATCAAGATACCGAAGTCTACCCCAAATACGCGCGATGGTAAGCGCAGCACTAACAACTTCAAAGAGGAAAAAAATGCCTCAAGAACAGATATACGGTAAACCCAATTTATGACATCTAGGGTCCGTTTGGATTGGTTTTTTTTTAAAACGTTTTTTCACAACTTTTTAAAAATAGTTTTTTTTAGAAGTTGAAAATTCTGGTTTTTAAAAAAATTGTATTTGAATTTTTTTTTAGAATTTCAGCTTTTTAAAAAAATTAAATATTTATTATAAATTTAGTATAACTTTTTTTTTTAAAACAAAAGTATTCCTTTTTAAAAAAAACTAATCTAAACTGACCCCTAATCATACTCATGGCCCTGGTACCTATTTCACGGAAAAAACTCGATGCATCTCCGGCACACACGCACCACAACCAGCTAGAAGCAGCGGCTGAGTTCGCTTCTCTCAAGATGTGAGTCAGGCGCCCTTGACTTCTTCGTATCGACTCCCTCGCCCTTTCCACCCAATAACAATTCGCCCACGAGCCTGAGGATATCCCGTTGAGAATTTGGACCGCAGCCAAAAAAATATTGGCGCATCATAAAAGATATTTCATTATGCATATTTCACCTCAACTTGGACATCGACAACAAAGCTTGTA
Source organism: Cordia subcordata (assembly GCA_028554755.1). Classification (NCBI taxonomy): domain Eukaryota; kingdom Viridiplantae; phylum Streptophyta; class Magnoliopsida; order Boraginales; family Cordiaceae; genus Cordia; species Cordia subcordata. The sequence continues at coordinate 7,218,932 of JAPTOF010000010.1, read as the reverse complement.
TTTTTGTTTAAAAGTGCATATTTCTAAATTAATCTTACACTCCCTAGGTAGGGTTTTTTGCAAAAAACCCCATCTAATCCTTAGGTACTCCTGCACGGCATTGTAGAGAGGAGTATCAATTTTCTTTTTAAATCAAAAGGGAGGAGGCTCCCTAGTCCCTAGCTTTTATTCCATGAGATCATTGCACACCGATGAGGACAAGACCTCAAAATAAAGTTTGACTCAAGGTTGGCTAACCAACCTATGTTACAAGTGAAAACGAAAGAGTGTGTGTTTCGCAACAATTTTTTAAGTAATTTTTAATGTTTTGACTAGTCAAAACATTATTTTTCTAAATTATTGTTGTTCAGTAAATTAGCGTTTCAAGTAGTTTTTTGTATAACTTTTAGCTTTTCAATCAGCATTTCTTAAAAGCTAAAAATTTTAGCCTTTCAAGTAGCTTTTAGTTTTTCATATTTTTTGGACAATTCTATCTTTATGCATTTTTTTTGGTTTTTCTATTCTTTTTCCAATTTCTCTCAATGTTTTTATCTTTTCTTTCACAAATATAAATAAGAAATAATATAAAAATAAATTTCAAAATCTATATAATCAACATTATTAAAAGTATAAGTTTTATTAGTATTTTTTAACAAAATAATAGTAATAATAATTATAATGATCATAACAACAACAATAATAATAATAACATGATATCAATGTCCTTCTACATCATTTTACATTCATTGTAACAACTAATTTTATCGAACATATTTTGTATAATTAGCGAGTTAAATAATTATTAATTAACAGTTAAAATATAACAGCTAACAGCACATCTATCAACTATCATAATAACTAAATTTGCCAAATAGGCCCTAATATTCAACCTTGCACGTACAGAAGCCTCAATTTGTCACACCTCCTTGAATGCGTGGAACAAAGCGTGCCCCCATATTGGCTAGCAAGTCAGCAGTGGAGTTAGCCTCTTGAAGTATATATCTAACTCACCTTTGACATTTCTGGAGAAGCACGCGAGCCATGTCAATCCAATAACTGTTGGGGTGTGGTGTAGCGGAATGATAGGGTTGTTGAAGCAAGATCACATAGCTTAAATATGAAACTAGAGAAAATTGATAATTGAGACACTAAAAATTTTACGTGGAAAACCCTCAAACTAATTGAGGGAAAAACCATAGGCAAGTGAGGAGGATTTCACTATGTGTAAAAGTTTTACAACATTCTCTCTAAAATAAGGAGAGAACAATTTTGCTCTCTCTTATAATAGGAGAAACTCACTATCACACTAATTTATATAACAAGTGGAAGAAAAATACTATACTTAGGAGAATTCTTTCTAATTCTCTCTAAATGCTTTGAATGCTTCTTGCTTGATGAAATGCTTCTCCCAGGCTTGCTATTTATAGGCAAGAATGGGAGACAAAGAATTAAATGCAATGCTTAATTTTCTTCTTCACATTAAATGCCATGCAAATTTTTCTTGTAAGCTAGCATATAGCCTTACTTTGTTTTTTAACCTTTGCATGCATTTGTAATTTCCCATGCACCAAATTGACAAAAGAGATCATCAAGCTTGCATCATTTTTAATCTGTGTGTGCTACTTCTTGACTTTGTTACCAAAAGTGGCTTTAATCACTTCATATTCTTCCACTTAAAGTCACCTTTTGGTGATCCTTCAAATCTCTCCAAACTTGCGAGCTCCATGTTTCTTACGTCTTTGCTGGGCCACAAGAGGATCTACTCCAAACAAATTTGCCAACGTTGATCGGCTTCGTCATAACATCTGCTTGGTTCTCATTAGTGTGAATCTTCTGCATGTCCACACTTCCTTCCTCCACTACTTCTCAAACAAAGTGATATTGAACACCTATATGCTTCGTCCTGGAATGAAAGGCTGGATTCCTTGCAATGTGCAAGGTACTCTGACAATCACAATACAAGGGAATTTTCTCTTGTTTGTGCCCGAGTTCCTCCATTAACCTCTGAATCCATATTGCTTCTTTACAAGCGTGTGTAGCTGCCATGTATTCTGTCTCTGTTGTAGAAAGTGCCACAACAGTCTGTAACTTGGATACCCAACTCACTGCCCCCTACAAGTGTAAACACATAGCCAGTAGTGGAATTCCGTTTATCAGAATCATCGGCAAAATATGAATCGACAAAGCCCCTAATAGTAAATTCTGATCCTTCATAACATAATGCAACATCCGAGGTTCCTTTGATGTATCTCAAGGTCATCTTAACAGCATTCCAATGCTCTCTACCAGGATTCTTCATGAATCGACTGATTATTCCAACAACTTGAGCAATATCTGGTCTCGTACATATCATAGCGAACATGAGACTTCCCACTGCTGATGCATATAGTACTTGAGACATATTTATTTTCTCCGCTTCATTACTAGGGCACATACTTGAGGATAATTTATAGTTGGTAAGAAGTGGGGTTGAGATTTCCTTACAATCTTGCATGTTGAAGCGCCGCAAGATTTTCTTAAAGTAATTTTTCTAGGAAATCCATACTTTCCTGCCTTTTCTGTCTCGATGAATTTGCATCCCTAAAATCTTGTTTACTAGTCCCAAATCCTTCATGTGAAACTCCACAGCCAACTGTGCCTTCAATTCTTGGACATGATCTTTGCTGGGGCCTGCTACTAGTATGTCGTCCACGTACAACAACAGGATAATGAACTCGTCATTTCCATACCTCTTGTAATGCGTACAATGGTCTGCATTGAGTCTGTTGTACTTGAGGCTAATTATGAAGGAATCAAATCTCTTGTACCAACACCTTGCAACCTACTTTAGACTGTATTGAGATTTGGTTAACCTACAAACCAAGTTTTCTTTTCCTTTCTCAACAAATCCTTTTGGTTGGAGCATATAAATCTCTTCTTCAAGTTCTCCATGAAGAAAATTCTTCTTTATATCTAATTGTTCTAGATGTAAATTGAACACAGCACACATAGCCATGACTACTCTGACAGCTGTAAGTCTAACCACAGGAGAGAAGATCTCGTTGAAGTCAATGCTTTCTTTCTGAGCAAATCCTTTCACCACCAGTCTTGCACGATATCGTTCCACCTGATCATTGCCATCTCGTTTGATCTTGTAGACCCATTTGTTGCCGATGGCTTTCCTTTCGGGTGGTAGTGGAACAAGCTCCCATGTCTTGTTTCTATGCAAGGCTTCAATTTCTTCCTGCATTGCTGTTATCCACAGTGCAACATGGGGACTATTTACAACCTCATGATAAGTTGATGGTTCTCTATCCTCTGTTAAAAGACAGTATGCAGCATTGCTTGCCATAACATAATCAGAGTGCCATGATGGTCTTGTTGTCATGTTTTCCAATTCTTTCCCTCAAAATTCAATGAAATTGTGATTTTTAGTCCTAAATCTTATAATGTTGTGTTGTCATTAGTGACACAAAACTGTAAGATTTGGATTTGTATGGTTTTGTTATGATTTTACTAGTTCTTTTACGGCGTTCAAGTGGAAGACTAATGTCTAAACAAAATTGTAAAATGTAGAACTAAAACGTCACAATCAAATAAATGACAGAAAGAATTAATAAGTCAAAGATAAGAGATCATTCGTTTAACTGATTTGATGGAAATTGAAACAAGTAAAAAGATTTGCGAAGGAAAGGATGTTTTGAATATGTTGTAATAAAGTTATTGTAGACATTTCCAAAAGACATTTATTTGGATAGACTCTCGTTCTAAATGAAGATAAACTTTTCAAATTAAACTTTCCAAATAGACTTTCTAGGTGTGAAAAGTGTAGATGGAAAAATGTTAAGATTTGGATGCACCTCCTGCCCTCGTCGAAGAACACCTCAAACTCCCGTGCACTTGATGTTGAGGTAAAGTGCCCCGATTCGTATTCAAAATGGGCTGAGTACCAAAAGATCATGGGTTTAGAAGTGGCAATAGGATGGTATATTTCTCAAGAAGCAATACAAAATCCGATACCCAAATCTCCTCCCAAACTCGGTAGAAATTAAATAAAATTACAAACTTAATCCTCCATCCAAACCCACAAAACTGGGTAACTATCCAAACTCATTACTCGAAGAGAGAAAAATACTGAAATTCTAAAAAATAAATGAAATGTAGAAAACCACCAAAAACAAGAAAAATAAAGTAAAAAAGACTGGCTTACTTGGGATTTTTTTAAAATAGATTTTTTGTTTTTTAGATAAAAAAACAAAAATATTATAGAGTTAGTTTATTACTATTGTTGTTTTTAGAAATTGTTTCTAAAAACTATTATTCAAGAAATGAAAAAAATTATTTAGATGTTTAGTGTTTTTGTTTCCTTTTACTCATAAAATAAATGAAAATAAGGAAAATATTTTTTCATTAATGGCCACATTATAAATTATTATGGAACACATCTAAAAACAAAATCCTATCTATTTTCACAAACCCCACCATGTTTTCCCTTTAGTAGTCGGCTACGACTTCTCTTCGCAAATCCACCACCTTCTCTCTCTTTTTGAGCCCTTCCCTCCATCACTTGTCCTTCAATTACACCTGTGAATCCAAAGTATTATATATTTCTTTTTAATTTAATATATGCATGCTATATATATACACACTAGTGTGATACGCGTGGGATGCACGGGGAACGACATATGTGATTGGATATATGAAAATTTTAGAGTTATTGCATTTTACTAAATAGTTATTGAAATAATTATATACTATAGAATTAATAAAACAATGATAATCTATATAAAAAAGGACATAATATTAATTAAATTAAAATGTTTAATATAAGAATAGAACTGAATAAATGAGGAAAACAAAGAATGACCTAAGAATATGCATATTTAATTGATAAGTAATTATAGAAAGCTTTTTATGTAGAACACTACTTGGCGGCACGAAATTACAATTTATTGTGCTTTATTATATAGTATAGATTATCTGCCTTCACAAACCCACCATCTTCTCTCTCTGCTTGAGCCTTTTCCTCCACCTCTTGTCTTTCAATAACACCTATAAATCCAAAGTAATATGTATTTCTTTTTTAATTTAATTATTGTACACATGCTACATAAATCACATAATCACTGGAAACCTTTCTGCAATATATTTTAAATACGCACACACACATATACATATATATAATCTATTTTCACAGACTCACCATCTTCTTTCTCTTCTAGAGCCTTTTCCTCCACCTCTTGTGCGTCAATAATACCTGTAAATTCAAATTATTACATATTTCTTTTGAATTTAGTGTATGCATGCTATACAAATCACATACTTCTGTTGCCACAATCATATGAGCTTATATATAGTACACGTTTGATTTTCATAGATCACATATTTGCTCAAATACTTTGTTTTGCCCAGGGCAAATACCACCACGCAAGATCGGCTATAGTGTCTAATAGAAAATGATTTCTTGAATAATACTAGTTATTTCATTAATTTGAAAACAAAATTTAACGAGTGTCATGCTCAAGGAAGGGCAACAAATATATTCTGTTTGCATCACATTTTTTTTTTTTGAAAACAAGGGAATCCCTACATTTTATTGCAACACAACATTAGCAGTACATATTAGATGCCTGATGATTGAATCCAATCCCCCAGCGTGAAACATTAATAGGCCTACCAACCAACTACAAAAGACTCAACACTTTACATAAGGCAAACCAATTTGATCAGTTCAAATTTGCCCCCTAAGACGTGGCCAACTCTCCACAGATGTATATCTCCGAGGCTTCACACTATGAACACCCAGATTGGCAAGCCTATCCGCGACCATGTTTACCTCTCCAAGTATCTGCGTGACCTTACCACCTACACCTTCAAAGAAGCACCTAGCTGCCTGCAACTTGTGGCATAAATACCATGGCCCTGTAACCTTCTTTCACAAAAGTTCAACCGCCAAGGGAGAATCCATCTTGACCCACACATTGGTCCATTCTTTCTCCTTGCAAATAGTCAATCCTGTGAGAAGGGCATTTATCTCTGCCAAGAGAACATCACACATGCCATATGGTTCAACAAACGCCATTAACATTCGCCCCTTAGCGTCCTTAAAAATTCCCCTTCTTCTCACACTACCATTCACCTGAACAGACCCATCAACGTTAAGTCTAAAGGAGCCTTCTTTAGGGCAAAGCCGCCTTAATAATCTGATAGAAATTCTCTCCTTCAACTCCACTTTACAACGAAAGTAAGCTGCGATACTTCTTTCGCTTTCCATTGTGACGCAGTAAGCAACCCCGTATAATGTAATTAATAGACCATACGAGTAACTCTTTCTATTATGCTAGTCACTAGAAACCTTACGCCCTTATGTTTAGCTGCATTCCTTTCTATCCAGATAGACCATATAACCAGCACGGGAATCAAAACATGAATATGACCTCTACCATTATATTTTCCAGAAATCACCCAACTTAAAATTTTACCTCTCACTGTATGCACCTGGCTACTTGGTATGTTAAAGAGCTGTCCAAAAAAGTTCCAAACTAGACGTGCCACTGAGCTCTTCACAAAAACATGTTTCATTGTTTCAAATTCAGCACAGCACTGACATTTAGACAAAACTTGGAATCCCTTCTCTTGTAGCTTGCTATCCACTAGGATCCAACCTGAGAGAAACCACCATACCAAAAAAGAAATTTTTTGAGGTATGCTTTTGTGCCAAATGCGATCATATATCAATGAAGATACTCATCGACTTCTAACTAGCTACCGTGCACTTGATAAAGAGAAGTTCCCTGAAGATGATGGCGCCAAACTAGCCTGTCTACCTCATCTATCCGAAATCTTATTGAGCTACTCTGATTCGCAACTTCCGAGGGAGCCAAAGTTCTAAGTTTCCCTACATCCCGACCTCTCTGGAACTAAATATCCTTAACTTTAAGCAATGGATCACCCACCACCGGGTATAAATCTACCAATGCCCTATCTTTCCACCATACACCCTACTAGAAAAATACATTCCCTTTACCAACCTGCCATCTCAAATTGTTCTCACCCAAAACCATACAACCTATGATTCTCTTCCAAACCCCTGAGTCCTTTTGCTTCAACCCCACAAGTTGTATAGGCTTATCTTTGTGGTATTTCTCTTTCAGAAAATCCGCCTAAATACTGTTAGAAGTTCGAACAAGGTCACAAACTCTTTTCAAAGCACTTTTAGGGCCGTTGATGAATATTATTATGTCTTCAGCAAAAGCTAAATGGGAGATACTTGTAACTCTTCCCCCATTATACCTCATTAATGGGTACTGACTGAAAAGCTTATGAAGTCCTCTTAACAAATAATCTGCTGCTAGAATGAATAACATCGGTGATAAAGGGTCACCTTGCCTCAGTCCTCTAGTGGATTGGAAATAGCCAGATAAGTTCCCATTAACCATTATTGAGAACCAGCAATTTTCAACGCATTTTCTGATTTTGTTCACCCAACTCTCATCAAAGCCAAAATGACTGAGCACTTGCACAAGAAAAGCCCATTTCACCCTGTCGTAAGCTTTCACCATGTCCAGCTTCAAAATCACATCGGACCTCAGCACCTTAGAATCAATAGAATGTACCAGCTCTTGGGCGAGGAGAACATTGTTGCCAATTAGCCTACCTGGAATAACCTTATGAAGTAGAAACCACAGCCTATTAGCCATGATCTTGGTGATTACTTTATTAAAAACTGTGCATAAACTAGTAGGATGAATATCATACCAAGCCGTTAGACTCTCTTTTTCGGAAGGAGTATTATAGATGTTGAGATAACCCCCTCGGAAGGTCGGCCTCCTGAAAGAATTCAACAACAACTTCCATTAAATCCTTCTTTATTATTTCCCAGCAGACCTTGTAAAAACACGCTGAAAAACAATCTAGGCTTGCAGCGCTATTATCATCTATACTAAACACTGCAGATTTTATTTCCTCCATTGTTGATAAGCAATTAAGCTAAGAATTAACTTCACTATTCACCACTTACAGGATAATATGCCATTGACCCTGCATTGTGCTAGTATTTTCAGCGGAGAGTAAGTTGCTGAAGCATTTGACGGCTGATTCTTTCATCTGTACCTGTTCTTCAATATTTATCTTCTCCGGATCCTAAATTCTCCAAATGAAACTTTTTTTCTCCGTTGGGTTACCAATTAATGGAAGTATTTCATATTACGATCTCCATCCCTTACCCATCAGCACTCTAATTTTTATCTCCAGAAAGATTCTCCATTATCAAGAGCTCTGGCGAGTTGTGCATTAGCTTCATTTAGTAAAGCTTGATTTTTTGGCACGGGGTTATTCTAAAAAACCAACTGTCTGTTTAACTCTTACCTCTGCCTCCGTTATCCCCTTAAAGATATCTCCAAAAGATGACTTATTCCGCTCTTTAAGGCAATCTTTAAACCTTCTTTGCTTCCCTCAAAAAAGCTTGATTCCATGTCCATCCATCGATTGATTCCAATTATTTGCCACAGTAGTTAGAAATTCTGGATGGTTCACCCAACTGTTTAGGAATATGAAAGACGAAACCTTCTTTTCAGCCTCTGTAGTGCATGAAAAGTGTAGCGGGCAGTGATCTGAAGCCTCCCTAGCCAGGTGCTGATTACGGTACAAACTAAACTTCTCTGCAAATTCATCGTTCACACAAATTCTATCTAGATGTTGTAATAGATAATTATTTGTCCATGTATATTCATTCCCTTCAAAATAAACCAACGTCAATCTGTCCACATTTTAACAAACATGCAACAAAGTCCTCCATAGCCCCTAGTGGCATTTCCCCATATTTGCGCTCACCTGAATGCATGATGGTGTCAAAATCACCTCCAATACACCACTTTTTGGCAAAAGATGCAATTTGCTCCATCTCTTTCCAAAAGGAGAACTCTATTTGTTCGGTTAGTTAGAGCATAAACAAAGGAAGTAATAAATTCGAAAGGCAGTCAATGGGTGCTAACCTCAAACAAGATACATTGTGGGCGGTGAGAACATCGTCCCAAAAAATCCAAATCTTGTTATTACAATTTCTAGCACAGTTTTTGAAACCTAACTTTCTCTGGAACTTTTCGATCCCATCTCTTCTTACTAAAGGTTCCAAGATTGCCAAGAAACGTAGCCTATACATCTTACACATCATTTTCAGATGCCGTAAGCTTCGACGTTTGGCTATTCCCCTAATATTCCATATAAGGCCAATGTAAGCTGTGAAGCTCACTTTGAGCTAATAAGCAAAAGTCAAATATGTTGAAAGAAAAACAAAAAAAAAATGCATGGGAAATAAGTGGCAACAAAAGTCTCATTCTCATTAAGACATGGTGGCTTGGCTTATTTGGAATGTCAACAATTGCATGAAGGCAGTAGCTCTAGAGCGCACCGAACAAGATTTGAGTTTGACAAAGAAAAATTTTTCATGCAAGCCAATTAAAGCATGAAGAAATTTGAGAGTTGCAGCCGTCTTGCATTAAATTTTTTGTCTTCAATTTTTCCCTATAAATAGAAGGATTCAAGAAAAGCTTCGCATCCCAAGCAGCATAAGTAGCAAAGCATTTAGAGAGGAAAAATATAGTTTCTCCTAAATGTTTTCTCTTCCACTTGTTATATAAATTAGTTTGATAGTGAGTTTCTCCTATTATAAGAGAGAGTAAAATTGTTCTTTCCTTATTTTAGAGAGAAGGTTGTAAAACTTTTACATATAATGAAATCCTCCTTACTTGCCCGTGGTTTTTCCTTTAATTTGTTCGAGGGTTTTTCATATAAAATTTTGGTATCTCAATTATCCATTTTTCTCTAGTTTCGTATTTAAGCTATGTGATCTTGCTTCGGCGACCCTATCATTCCACTGCGCCACACCCCTACAGTGGTATCAGAGCCACGAGTTGAGGGTATTGTTACTATTCACACATTACTATATACAGTTTCAGGTCGTTACTATACACGATACTGTTCACGTATATAGTATTGTTCACAGTGAAATAGCGGGAGCAGGTTCAATTCCAGAAGCAGATCGTTATCAATATTATGGCAGCAAAATACGAAATATAGAAGTTTAACGGGATTAATTTCTCCATGTGGAAATTGAAAATGAAAGCCATTCTGAGGAAGGATAACTGTCTTGCAGCAATCGAAGGCAGGCTAGCAGGGGTAACTGACGACAAGTGGAAAGAAATGGACGATCTTGCTATTGCCAATTTGCATATAGCATTGGTAGATTCGGTGTTGTCGAGCGTTGAGGAGAAAAAGTCAGCAAAAGAAATTTGGGAGACGCTGACTAAATTATACGAGGTCAAGTCACTTCACAACAAGATCTTTTTGAAGAGGAGACTTTATACTCTTCGAATGGGTGAGATCACACCAGTTACAGAACATATCAACACCTTAAATGCGCTATTTTCTCAACTCATTTCGTTGGGTAATAAAATAGCAGAGCTTGAACGTGCAGAGATCCTACTTCAAAGTCTACTTGACTCGTATGATCAACTTGTCATTAACTGTACCAACAATGCTCTCACAGATAGTCTAGTCTTCGATAATGTTGCAGCCGCTGCTCTGGAAGAAGAGTCCAGGCCAAAAACAGGGAGGACAGACTAGGAAGCTTAAGACAAGCAGAGGCACTAACGATGACAAGAGGCAGACCAAAGGAGCGTGACTCAAGTGGGAGCCATAATCATGGTAGATTGAAATCAAGAAGCAGGAAAAATATCAAGTGCTACAATTGTGGCAAAAAAGGGTACGTTAAGAAGGATTATTAGCGCAACAAGACAACTCCCGAGGTCACCAACTCTCAGGGATGTGTTGCAGGTACTTCTGGTGATAGAGATGTCTTATATAGTGAAGCAGCAGCAAATTTTAAATGTAGAAATGAGCTTACTGATGTATGGATAATGGATTCAGGAGCGACATGGCACATGACCTCTTATCGAGAATGGTTCCACACGTATGAACCATGCTCTGGAGGATCTGTGTATATGGGTAATGACCATGCCTTAGAGATTGCTGGAACCGGTACCATCAAAATAAAAATGTAGGATGGTACAATCCGTACCATTGAAGGAGTACGACACTTGAAGGGCTTGAAGAAGAATCTGTTGTCTCTTGGACAACTGGATGAGCTTGGCTGTAAGACCCATATTGAGGATGGGATCATGAAGGTCGTCAAAGGCGCGTTTGTAGTGATCAAGGCAGAAAATATCACTGTAAATCTATATATGTTGCTAGGAAGTATGTTATGGGAGGCAAATGTATCTGTTGCATCAACTAGCCAAGAAGAATCAACACTAATGTGGCATCGCAGACTTGGCTTTTTGTCTGAACGAGGTTTGAAGATTCTCGCAGAACGTAATCTCTTACATGGGCTCAAGTTGGTAAACTTACCATTTTGTGAGCACTATGTGACTAGCAAGTAACACAGATTATCATTTGGAAGATCTACTACCAGAAGTAAACATATTCTGGACTTGGTTCACTCAGATGTATAGGAATCACCGGTTCTATCTCTAGGAGGAGCAAAGTATCTTGTATCATTCATTGATGAATACTCCAGGAGATTGTGATTAAGAACAAGTCAGATGTGTTTCAAATATTCAAAGAATATAAAGCGCAGGTAGAACTTGAATCCAGCAAAAGGATCAAGTGTTTGAGGACAGACAATGGAGGAGAATACTCTGACGGGAGTTTTCTGGCATTTTCCAAGCACGAGGGTATTCAGAGGAAATTTATGGTTTCATATACACCTCAACAAAATGGAGTTACAGAGCGGATGAACAGAACTCTACTCGAAAGAACAAGAGCGATATTGGAAACTGCAAGTCTAGCCAAGTCATTCTGGGCAGAAGCAGTCAAAACCAGTTGTCACTTGATAAACTGGTCACCGTCAACGGCTATTGGGTTAAGGACACCAATGGAAATGTGGACCGGTAAACCCACAAATTATTCTACCTTACATGTTTTTGGATGTCCCGCATACGTGATCTATGGTTCCCAAGGAAGAACGAAGCTGGATCCAAAATCCAGGAAATGCAGATTCTTGGGATATGCCGACGATGTTAAGGGGTATCGCTTGTGGGATCCCACTGACCACAAGGTTATTGTCAGCAGAGATGTGATCTTTGTAGAGAGTAAACTACAAAGTAAAGAAGATGATAGCACTAGAAATGAGACTACTATAGTGGAAGTTGAAGATAAACTAGAACAAGAAGATTCTTCTTTTGAAGCTGCACCAGAGCATGAGGAACAAGAACCAAATGACACAGAGGTTACAGAAGTCCGATGTTCATCGCGGCAGACAACAAAACCATCATGACACTCTGATTATGTTATGACAAGCAATGTTGCGTATTGTCTTTTAACGGAGGATGGAGAACCATCAACTTATCACGAGGATGTAAATAGCCCTGATGTTGCATTGTGGATGACAGCAATGCAGGAAGAAATCGAAGCCTTGCACAGAAACAAGACATGGGAGCTTGTTCTACTACCACTCGGAAGGAAAGCCGTCGGCAACAAATGGGTCTACAAGATCAAACAAGATGGCAATGATCAAGTGGAACGATATCGTGCAAGATTGGTAGTGAAAGGATTTGCTCAGAAAGATGGCATTGACTTCAACGAGATCTTCTCTCCTGTGGTTAGACTTACAACTGCCAGAGTAGTCTTGGCAATGTGTGATGTGTTCGATTTACATCTAGAACAGTTAGATGTAAAGACGACTTTTCTTCATGGAGAACTTGAAGAAGAGATTTATATGCTCCAACTAGAAGGATTTGTTGAGAAAGGAAAAGAAAACTTGGTTTACAGGTTAACCAAATCTCTGAATGGTCTAAAGCAGGCGCCAAGGTATTGGTACAAGAGATTTGATTCCTTCATAATTAGTCTCAGGTACAATAGACTCAATGCAGATCATTGTACGTATTACAAGAGGTTTGGAAATAACGAATTCATTATCATGTTGTTGTACGTGGACGACTTGCTAGTAGCAAGCCCCAGCAAAGATCGTGTCCAAGAATTGAAGGCACAGTTGGCTAGGGAGTTTGACGTGAAGGATTTGGGACCAGTAAACAAGATTTTAGGGATGCAAATTCAATGAGATAGAAAAGGAAGAAAAGTATGGATTTCCCAGAAGAACTACTTCAAGAAAATCTTGCGGCGCTTCAACATACAATATTGTAAGGAAATCTCGACCCTATTTCCTGTCAATTAAAAATTATTCTCAAGTATGTCCCCTAGTAATGAAGTAGAGAGAATGGATATGTCTCGAGTACCATATGCATTAGCAGTGGGAAGTCTCTTGTTCGCTATGATATGTACGAGACCAGATATTGCTCAAGCTGTTGGAATCGTCAGTCGGTTCATGGTGAATCCTGGTAAAGAGCATTGGAATGCTATTAAGAGGACCTTGAGATACGTCAAAGGAACCTCGGATGTTGTATTATGTTATGGAGGATCAGAATTTACTATTAGGGGCTTTGTCGATTCAGATTTTGCAGGTGATTCCGAAAAACAGAAGTCCACTACTAGCTATGTGTTTACATTTGCGAAAGGAGCGGTGAGTTGGGTATCCAAGTTACAAACTGTTGTGGCACTCTCAACAACAGAGGTAGAGTATATGGCAGCTATATATGCTTGTAAATAAGCAATATGGATCCAAAGGTTAATGGAGGAACTCGGGAACGAATAAGAGAAGATTTCCTTGCGTTGTGACAGTCAGTGCCCTGTACATTGCAAGGAATCTAGTTTGTCATTCCAGGACGAAGCACATAGGTGTTCAGTATCACTTAGTCCGTGAAGTAGTGGAGGAAGGCATTGTGGACATGCAGAAGATTCACACTAACGAGAATTTAGCAAATGTTATGACAAAGCCGATTAACATTGACAAGTTTGTTTGGAGTAGATCCTCTTGTGGCCTAGTAGAGACGTAAGTAACATGGAACTGGCAAGTATAGAGAGATTTGAAGAAGAACTCAAAGTGAACTTTAAGTGGGAGAATGTAAGCTGTAAAGCTCACTTTGAGCTAAGAAGCAAAAGTCAAATATGTTGAAAGAAAAAAAAGATGCATGGGAAATTGAAGTGGCAACAAAAGTCTCATTCTTATTAAGACATGGTGGCTTGGCTTATTTGGAATGTCAACAATTGCATGAAGGCAACAGCTCTAGCAGTGCACCGAACGGGATTTGAGTCTGACAAAGAAAAATTTTTCATGCAAGCCAATTAAAGCATGAAGAAATTTGAGAGTTGCAGCCGTCTTGCATTAAATTTTTTGTCTCCAATTTTTCCCTATAAATAGAAGGATTCAGGAAAAGCTTTACATCCCAAGCAACATAAGTAGCAAAGCATTTAGAGAGGAAAAATATAGTTTCTCCTAAATGTTTTCTCTTCCACTTGTTATATAAATTAGTGTGATAGTGAGTTTCTCCTATTATAAGAGAGAGTAAAATTGTTCTCTCTTTATTTTAGAGAGAAGGTGTAAAACTTTTACATATAGTGAAATCCTCCTTACTTGCTCGTGGTTTTTCCCTCAATTTGTTCGAGGGTTTTCCACATAAAATTTTGGTGTTTCAATTATCCATTTTTCTCTAGTTTCGTATTGAAGCTGTGTGATCTTGCTTCGGCAATCCTATCATTCCGCTGCGCCATACCCCTACAGGCCATTAATTATTTAAACTTGTTGGGGATTGTTTGAATTTTTCTGGCCCTTCTACTCGCTCGGGTGCTAAGTGTTGGGGCATTCTTCTTTCTAGGTGATGTCTTTTTCTGACCATCTTTTTTTCTCCAATTGTCATATTCATCTGCCAACTTATACGCTTTAACTCCATAGAGTTTAGCATATTTATTAGTGTTCTCTTCATCTAACTTCTCCGGTTCGCTTGCAATAAGCGCTTTCTCCATTTCACTCGGTTCTAGAACTAAGTCTTCTCCTTCTTCCAAATCTGCACTTACATATTTACCCAAGACCTCAACTATTGCTTTATCAATTATCTTCATTATATCTTGCAAGTCTCCTACAGATTCTCCCTTTGACCTTTCTTCCCCCTCATTTCCCAACTCCCTCGTACTCTTCCCATTAAAATCTATCCTTTCCCTTCTGCCCTGCTCACCTTCTGACTTCCTCTCACTCCCCGAATACCTATGTTTACCGTTAGACCAGAAAAAGGTTCGATAGGCTCTAATTCCACCCTCGTAGATTGCTCATATTCTGTTGATGTTTCAATACCGTGGCGCTTGTTGTAACGTTAGATTGAATTTCCTACCTCCTACTCACTATCAAATTTCCTCTTCAATTACGTTAGATTGAATTTCTCATTCTTTACTGGTTCATTAATTGATAAGCCTTTAGTCATATTTTTTCTAATTTTTCAAGGTTTCTTTCCTTCCAGACAAAATGGTTGTTTGCCCTTGTTTACTGGTCTGTCTATGCTTATTATGCACTTCCTCCACATTACCTTCTAGAACACCAAAAGTATTCTGGATTGGAACCCCATCTTCTATAGGCTTTTGTACTTGTTTGTATACCTTTAAAGATTGTATGTTCCAATTGTTGTGGAACTTGCCTTGATTGAAATTCTTCTTCTGCTATTTGGTCTTGCCAACCTCTTAGATATTGTGCTTTTTTGGTTCTGGATTGATCGCTTTGTCTTTAGCCTTTCCAGAATTGAGTTCATTCTTCCTGTTATATCCTAAAGCGGGGCAAATAGATTTATCGTGACCAATATGCGTACATTGTAGGCAATATTTTAGGATGTTCTCGTAAGCTACTACTTGCCAAGAGCCTTTAATGTTTCATGTTAGGTCTTGCGATCTCACTTGTATCCAGACTTCGGAAGGATGATTTTTGTCAGATCAAGTTCGACGAGTACCCTAGCCAATGTCGGTCTCATACCTTTGAAGTAGCCTCATCCATCTGGAGTGGTTTGCCTACTGTTCTTGCCAGACTTATGAGAGCCTGAGTGTTCTTATAGATATGTGTTGGTAAATGTTGAAATCCAACTTATACTGGTCCAAACGGCGTCTTCCTTTCATGCTCAAAATTTGATGTCTATTTAGATACCGATATCATATAGCCATACACCTCCCATTTTTTCTTGCTCCAAAATTTGGTGAAATCGACCTTGTTCGAAAACGATAATAGAACACATTTATATCCAAGCCACAATATTTCATAAGCTCCCATGGGATTTTGATGCCTTACCCAACGCACGATGGTAGCCATGTTTAGCATCGATTTGAACTTGCTCACCAAAGCGAAAGAGAGTTTTTTAGCCATGGCGTTATGATCATCCTCTTGAATCACAAAAGTTGGCTCATTTTGGTATTGTTCGATAGGCAACAGGTTTATTTTAAAAGAGTTCTTTGTTGATGTCGTACCCGTAAGAATCGCTGACCACATCTTATTCCAAGTTCTGGGTTTCCATGGTGGTAGATTGGCTGGTGTTGTTATGTCTCGCAACTTTGGTGGTGGAAGGTTTAGGGTTTGGGGTTGTTATATGTTTCACATAGACGGAAAGTTTTTTCTAATGAAGAGCCTTTTGTTGCTTATCTTGTATATCGAAATGTTAGCATCACATGTTTTGATAATAAATTGATTGATGAGTATTATTGATAATGATGATAGCTTATATTGACTCATATGCTTAAATTGCAAATGCTTGATTATTGGAGTTATTTTAAGAAAAAGATTGATCCTTTAGCTCCATGTAAGAACAATTGTCATGAAGTTTATTGATTGCAAATATTGGATGCCTGAAAAAATCTTTGAAAACTTAAAGCGAAGGGATGCCATAAGGATCAAGACGAAAGATATGAGGGGCGCGAAAATAGAAATTCAATAAAAGGTTACCTCTTGTATGTGTTTCTATGTTTTGGCTCAATTTTCTAAAAAATGCTCAATATGTTTTTAACTCGTGATTAGAGGGTTCTATAGCATATGGGCTTGTAAAAGAGTTTTTGGAAATTAGTCTTTAGAAATGGAGTTTTGGTTTAAAAGAATCTTCAAAACAGAATAAATATTCTAGTGGGCAAGGTCATGTGAGCTATTGCATACAACACAGCTCGACCATTAAGTAAACAAGTGGATTGAGTAGGGCTTAAGATGAGGTCAATCGCATGCATTGTAGTTCACTCTCCAGAGAATTCAATTTTCTTTAATGAGCAAGGGGTACGGATGATCACCACAATGGCATCTTGACCAGTCAGTAAATTTTGAAAAATGCTATCCAAAACCAACCATTTCAATGCAATCCACTTGATTTTATCCATTCCAAACATTTTAAGTATTAAAATCTGAGCTAGTCCAGGTGTCTAATATCTATGTTTTCAAATGTGCATAAAAATATCTCAATTTGAGCCAATACAAATAAACTTTTAGACACATTTTGAAGCAATCATAAGATTAATAGTTGTAATTTAATTTTTTCAGCTTTTGGGCTTACTTTTTCAGCACACTTTCATATTTTTATTATTACGGAAAACCAGGTTGAGTATGAAAGACAATTATTTGTAAAAGACAAAGTGTATTGGGTAATTTCTTGAATCAAGTAGGATTCAAGGGCATTCTGTGGTTGGTTTGAGCTTGGTCAATATTTGAAAAAGGTTAGATTTTTATGAATTAGTGGAGATGTACGGAAAATCCTAAAGCTTGAAACTTCAGGTAGTGGATGTAGATTCGTGGTGAACCACTATATACTGATTGTTCTCTCTCTCTCTCTCTCTCTCTCTCTCTCTCTCTCTTTCTCTCTCTCTCTCTCTCTGCTTTGCTTTTGATTTTCTTCAATTACTTGCTATCTTGCAAGATCAATTCGTCTTGAATCATCGACTGAATTCTAATTTCTTGATGAACACCTTATTTAAAGCCCCTCCCCCTCCCACTTTAAGCTGTGTTTGCCACTAACATATTTTTCAATAGAATTAGATTTAGCTTTTGTTTGAGGCTAATGGCTTTTTTTTTCTTTTTCAAATTTATGTTTTGGACTTGTTATTTAAGTTATGTAAACAATGTCTTGTTTACTTAAATTCGAGAAAATAAAATAGAATAAAACATATACGACCAAATAGGATTCTTTTTTTTGGGTTCTTAAAAATTATTTTCATAATACATTTTCCAGATGCATTTTTTATTTGTTGTTTTTTAGAAGGTCTTAAAACACATTTCCCAAATGCATTCTTTGTTTTTAATTTTTGTGTTCCAGTATAATTAGTTTGTTTATTACTTTTTTTTTTTTGGTTTTCCTACAAGTTTTACACCACTCTAGTGCCAACACTAACAAATTGCATGAGAAAACACATTGAATCAAAGACCACTCATAAGCATAATTTGTAATGAGAGCTAAACGGTAGAAATATTGAAGCATGGAAATGGTAGGAATCTTGAAGCATGTAACACCTCCAGTTGGTTGATATGATGTTGTGGTCATTGCAGAAACATGTTGGTTATTTGAAGGCAACATTTCTTCATATATACCAAAAGATGTTGATCGAAATAATGCCTTACCTCTAGAGTTTCGCTTGTGCCTAATATGAAATAGTACACTTGAGTTAGTGTCACTTGAAGTTTTGACAAAGCTTTTGTCTAATTTTTTTAAAAAATATGTACATAATTATCATTTTAAAATGTGATATATCCTACATTTGTAGGAATCAAGGAAGTAAGACAAAAACCTTTGCTAAGAATAAATTAAGTGAAAGAAAACAAATTTCAACATTTGATAAAATATTTGGCAGTTGCAGTTGTTGGTTTCCTAAAAATAAATTGACAAGGACATGGGACACAGAAGAAAGAAATAAGCAAAAGATGTTCAAAGAAGAGGAAAGAAATTAAAGCAAAAGAACAAGTCATATTGTGTATTTTTGAAAAAATAATTTTTCATCATCTATATCCATTACATCATATGCCATATATAGGTATATCTCTGCAAGAAGTAGAGTAAAACAAGTAACCTATTTAAAAACTAGGTGACAAGAAGATATGATCCTAATTTATTTGCTATCACGCCTCTACAAGCGAAGCCGAATCTTTGACAGTGAGCTTGTCACTTAACTTTGTAAACCAGACCACCGAAAGATTCTTGGTCATTACATTTGCTAGCTGATCGATAGAGGAAATAAAAGACACTCATAATTGTTTAACTACAACCTTTTTCCAAACAAAATGTACATCAATCTCTATATGTTCCATACAGGCATGGAAAACTAGATTAGTTGTCAAATATGTTGCACCAATATTGTCACACTAGAGTATAGACACTCCAAGTTCAGATAACAAAGATGTGAGCTAACATATCTTAGATGTAGCATAGGCTACAACCCAATATTTAGCCTCTGTACTGGAGCAGGCTATCGTTCTATGCTTTTTGGTATACTAAAGACTAAACGCGAACCAAGATAAACACAATAACCACTAGCACTGCATCAATTATCAAGAGAGCTAGCTTAATCAACATCAGAATATGCATGAACTGAGAAGAGCATTTCATATGAAGACCACAGTTTTGGGTGCCTTTTAAGTATTGTAATATTCATTTTCCAATAGTCCAATGAAGATCTGTAGAATTATGCACGAACTGCCATATCTTATTCACAGTAAAACAATATCTAGATGAATGAAAGTTAAATATTGCAAAATAATACTACAGTAGTGAGATGTATCAGAGTATGGTTCTCCATCATGTTGAGAAATATGTTGATTTATGGCAATGGGAGAAGCCATAGATTTCGCATAAGCAAAATTTGTATGGTCTAGGAAATTACCTGTATTTTCTATGAGACAGTAACAAACCATCTGGTGATCTAGGTACTTGGACACCAGGGAAATTGGACAAACAGCCAAAATCTTTAAAGGTAAACAATTTATGTATAGAGGTAATGCTAGAAGCAATGGCCTTTGAACAGTTTTGGAGAGTATGACCTCATCAACAAACAAGCATGATAATGTAATGGAATCTGTACGATATAGAAATAAAGAAGCATATGATTTTGAAGACATAAACCCAAGCTGCTAAAGAAAAGTACTCAATTGCACAAACCACTGTCTCGGTGCTTGTTTAAGCCCATAAAGTGCGTTGGTTAACTTTCAAACATATTGAGAATGCACTAGACGAATAAACCCTGGTGGTTGAACCAGCACACTTCTTCATCTAGAGAACCATTCAAGAATATGTTACTCATATCCAACTATTGACTCTCCGAGTTTTGTGAGACAACAATGGATAGAATAACGTGAAGAGTAACATATTTGACAACTGCACTAAAAATCTCTTTGTAATCAGCACCTTTTTCTTAACTGAACTCTTTTGCAACAATTCTTGCCTTGTATCGATCAACAAATAGGCTTTCTTTAATTCGAAATGCCCATTTACATCCAATTATATTTCCATTTTTTGGTATAGGAACTAATTATCAAGTATGTATCATTTTGAATTAATGCATTATACTCTTGAACCATTGCATTTCACCAATGTGCATATTTATTAGTTTGAGTGAAACACGTTGGTTCGACATTACTAAAGTCATTTGTCATATCTGTTTAAGCGTTAAACACAATGTAATCAATAAACTTTATCGCGTATTTTCTTTTGATTGAATAACCATGGTGTGGGTGTTTTGAGGATTAACTGGAGTTGAAGACGAAACAGGAGAACATGCAATCAAAGAATTTATGGAATTTGGTGAAATTAGATGGAAGACTTCGGTCTGACACAGATGGCAATTTTGCATGAGGTAGGGTTCAGACATCTCAATAGAAGGTACCTATGAATTTGGTGAAGAGTCCAAGACCATATCAGGTGCTAATAATGTAGGACACACAAGAATCAATGTAGTGCATGTTTTTGAATCAAGTGGTGTCAATTTCGATTGTAATCTAGACACGAGCCTTTAACTTGCAATTTTGGTGAAAGATTTTGAGGATTTAAGTGGTAAAGCATATAGATCATGCATAGAAGAGTCATAATCCGGAGTTCTATTGTAAAGTTTGAGAAAGGGGAATTTATTTTCCAGTACAGGATTTAGAAGCCGATTCATTAAAAACACAACAGTAGCAAAATGTTCCAACAAAAAATGTTCAGGCACATTAGAATTAAATAGTAATGTAGTGCCTATTTATGTAATATGCCTAATTTTTTGCTCTACAAGACCATTTCCTTACAGGGCATGAGGACAGGAAATAAGATATTGAATTCCACTATGATTCATAAAGGATGTAGGAGAGCCTTGTGCAAGATCGCGACCAGCATTGGGAATCTTTTATAAGAGAAGAAAATGAATTTTCGACCAAGGTTTTAAAGTTGAAATTTGAAACATGAAGAACAATTGGAAAATTCTAAATTTCTGTCAGCTGAAGATAAAGATGCATGACCAATGTGAGAAACTAAAAAGGACTTGCCATCACCAACAACAACGTGGTCTGAACTGTCATAAGTCTCATTTGTTGAAGTAAAATAGGATCAGTTGCCATGTTAGAAAGTAGCACCCGAATCCGGGACCCAAGATGTCAAGGAAGGCAGTGTAAGGAGTAGCAAGAAAAGACAGAATTTGTGTGATGGAATCCAACAAACTGAGGCCGTATAATGGTATTTGAAGCAGCGATAGTGGGGTTAACATGAGAATGACATCTCGAGGGTGATTACCCAAATTTATGACATATCTACCACTTAATGTGTCGTTTGCCATGTTAAGAATTGGAAGAGGAGGGGGTCACTATCATGAAATTAGTCTGAGTGCTAGACAATGATGGCTTGGATATATTAGGCATAGAGTGAGTGGTAGATAATGATGTCTTGGACATGGAAAGCAATGCATGATTTGTAAGCCAACCATTTTGCATTTGTGACATTAGTTCATAGACGGATTGAGAAGCATTAGAAGCAAAGTCATCATCATCATTCAAGAGATGATATTCATGCATGAGAAGTTTAGCACGTAATTGAGAAGAAAGATGTATGGCATGGTTATCAACCAAGGTGATGCATCCATTACAAGAAATGATACCAGTAATTATATATATTTTGATCTCTAGTTACATTTAAAAATGTAATTAAAAAAATTTGTTACACTTGCTACAAGTGTAACTAATATTGATGCAACAAAAAAAATATTAATACACTTAAAAATGTAACTAATATTTGCTACATTCAAAGATGTAACTAATACTAGTTACATTTTAAAATGTAGCTAAGATTTGCTTAGACTTTGAAATGTAGCTAAAATTTACTACACTTTCAAATATACATATTTTAATAGTTTATGTGTGAACACAAAAAAATTAAAATTAAAATTAAAATAAGACATGAACTATAATTGTTCAATTTGTACAAAAGTTGGGTTAAGAAGAACCAATAAAATAGAGTTTTCCCTCAATTAGTTTTATAGACACTATGGTATTTGCAACATTTTCAAATCCATCGATGTGGAACAAAGCACATGCTATAGGTTTCAACTTCATGCTTTGAAGTGTACTAAGCAAATGCCACTTGTACTTACCAGTTATTTAGTTATACTTGGAAGTGTAACTAATTTAGCTACGCTTGGAATTGTAACAAAATGATTGCAATATCAAAAATTATACAAAAATATTTTGACACACGTATGTAGCTAGTTTTAGGCACACAAGCACATGGAGACCGAACTAAGAAGCCTCCCTGTAAAGACAATACCAGCGTTTGCATATGCTATACCATGAACAATCCGTATGTTTGTGGGTTAAGACTTGGTTGTTTATTTGCACTTAATTTTCCCACAACCAGCCAAACGATCAGGTAGCGTATTTGGTAGAAGAAGAAAAAGAAGACGAATCAGAGGTTAAGAGTGAGCATAATTAGATTACTAACCAAGAACCAAATTGGAATCGAACCGAATTATTATTTCGATTCAGTTATTCGGGTATTCAGTTCTGTTTTGGCTAGCAAAATTTTATTTTTTCTATGTTTAGTGTTCGGTTTCGATTATCATTTTAAAATTTCGATATTAACTAAAATAACCGAATTAATGAAACTATGTGTTTTAGTGGTTTATGTATATATGTTAGCCTTACTCCATCCTTCGCCCCACCTCCCAAAAAAAGAACAACAATAACAACAACAACAACAACAATAAGAATAATAATAATCATAATCATAATAATAATAATAATGATGATGATGATGACAACAACAACAACAACAATAATAATAACAAAATCCAAGTTATTTGAAATCTATAAGTAAGTAGCAGCAACAACACGAGTGCTCATGGCTTTATTTCTTCTTTGTGGTTTTCCTTTTTAAATTTTTTTGTCAGGTTGTAACTCGAATGCAGAGCCCAAGCCCATATTTAAATTAAGAAAGAGTCATAAAGAGAGTCAAAATTCTTGTGATAGTAAGAGTTTTAGTTATGGTAGGATTGATGAGAAAGGAAACCCTTGTCTTGAAGGACAAGGAAGTTTCCTCTATAAATAGGACTCTAACCTTAGTTATTTGGTGAGAGGTGTATGTCTTACAATAGGTTTAGATTGAGAGAGAGAGAGCTATTGTAAGAATACTGTAAGAGAGGGTTTAGAGTTTTTGGACGGTGTAAAAAGTCACTTGGGTTATAATACCTTTTTCTATTTAGTGGAGATTCTCGTGGATGTAGGCAGAGGGCCGAACTACGTTTATTTGTGTGTGTTTTCTTTTCTCATTATTCACATTTTAATTTCGTGCTGCGTGTGACTAACGCGTCCTAATTTTCAAACAAGTGGTATTGAGAGCTAAATTAGAGGAAGGACGTTTTCATGCGACTTGCATAAAGAATGAAGAAAACCGTGTTGTATTGTTGCCGACGTCACTGTAGAGACGACATCATCAAGCAATTTTTTGAAAAAAATTGCTAGAAAAATTTGCCGTTAACCACTACTGCCATCATTGCCAGAGAGGAAGCACCACCGAAAATGAACCACACAAAAAGCTTTGCTATTGCGAGAGAAAGCTTTTAGTGTGCTCATGTGCCATCATTGGGGACGTCATCGGAGAAGAGGAAAAGGTCGATGGGTGGTGAGGTGGTGGTGCGTGTGGTTAGCTGTGTCAAACAGGAGATTAGAGGGTGTCGATCAAGTCGTCGAAGTTTAAGGGCTGTTTTGGTGGCTATCTTGTGGTAAGTACTTGCCGGAGAAGCGCCAATGTGGAGAAGAAAGGTCACGCCGACGAGAATTAACGGAGGAAGGTGTTCCCGTGCTCGAACTGACGATTAGAAAGCTTGGTGATGGCCACCAAGACACATGGACAATTTTGGTGGCTTCAGTGTCACGTTTAGAGGTCCAAATTGCGAGATTTGTGCGGGTTAGGGTCGCGGGTGCATTTAGGTCAGGTTGTACCCATCGAGCGGAGAAGACAAGGCCTATTTAAGGGTTTATTATGACGTGGCACTGTGTTGATACTTGTGGTAGGTTCTGTTGATCTGTAGCGTAGGATTAAGAGATCGTTTTGTCAAGAGATAAGAGATCCAGTGGGCTGCAGTGCGCGTTTAGAGAGTTTGGGTATGCAGTTGATTGGTTGCTGTTGAGGAGATGCTAATCCAATGTATGCACGCACGTGGAGAAATGTGTGAGCTTAGTCAAAGTCAAATAGAGGGTTTGACCAAACTTTGCCTAGTTTTGCCACAGGGGTTTTAAGGGTTTGATTGATTTGACCAAAGGTCTCCTTTTCATTTTTTGATGTCTTGAATCTGTTTTTGGGGTTCGTTTTTCCAAATTCTTGTTGGATTGCTGAGTTTTAGCTAATGTGGTGTATAAGAGCCATGACGATGATCGGTACAAAGTTTAAAATTCCATTGTTCGATGGGAACATAAACTTCAACTTGTGGAGGAATACTATTAAGGACCTTTTGGTGCAGCAAGGCCTTGATGAAGTGCTAGAAGCGGTGAAACCGAGCAAAGTCAACAATAAGAAGTGGAAGTCCCTATAACAAAGAGTTGTTAGTACAATCTAGTTGGCATTAGCACTACAAATTAAATGTCATGTGATTTAAGAGACGACGGTGAGAGGTGTGTTTGACAAATTGGAGAATATTTATGAGTCGAAGTCAATCACCAACTGGTTGTGTTCGAGGACGAAGCTTTACTTGTTTAAGATGGTAGCCGGAATTGCCATCCATGATTATATTAATAAGTTCAACGAGCTAATGGTCAGCTCATAAGCGTTGAGGAGACTGACAAGAGAATTATGGATGAAGAACAAGCCCTAAATTGATAGGAGAGTTGTTAGAGCACTTTGCTATTGACAAAACCCCTAAATATAAAAATTTTTGTATTTTAGGAGATTTGTTGAAGTTAGTCTAACCCCCTATGTTTTATAAAAGTGCTTCAAACCCTATCCAACTGAAAGCCTGTCTGGAATTGAGGTTAAGGAATTAGGAAAAAAAATTGGGAAAAAAAACGTAGGTGTCCGAGAAACAAAACCAGCAAACAGAAATAAAAGAAAGAAAAAGGAAAAAAAAAAGAGATAAGTAAAGTAAGCAGACAGAAGGGATTGGATTCAAAAAAAAAAAAAGCTGATACGAAAAAGAATGGAGAGTGTCGAGCAACATACGTGAAACGCATCTGCTAAACCAGTTGTGCAGCGGGCCGGTTATGAGCAGGTACTGCTGGTGGAAACGATTTTAGTCGTCTGAAAGATGCCTGAAATATAATGCAATTCAAATTTAGGGACGGCTGAATGCAGAATGTCTCCATGTAGAAACAGCAAAATGCGTGTTAATACAATAAATAAAATACACTAATATTGTGTATACGAACTAAAATTTTAAATAAAATAGTAAATCTAGCAATCGATCTCTACATAGAGAATGCTATCTCCATAGAAAAGTCCGTTTCTAGAGACGGACACATACACCTATACATTGTCTCTGCATAGAAAATGCCATCTCTATAGCAAAGTCTCTCTCTATTACGAGACGGACAGGTACACGTATACATTGTGAAGTTTAGAATGCAATGGAAACCATCAAAACTTTTCAGCCAACGTTGACTATAAATTATTTTAAATAAAACTCCGGAAGCTTGGCGTTTTACTTCTAGTCATCCATTTTTGAGTTGCAAAGATAAAGTATTTTAAATATTCTCTCCAAAACATCAAATTATTCAAAAACAGCCCAACATGTTAAGTTCTCACTTTAAGGGCTTGTTTGAATTGTCTTTTTCTTTTATTTAATGTTTTCTTTAAAAATATGGAGAAAATGTTTTATTTTGAGAATTTCAAAATTTTAATTTTTAGGAAAAAGTGATATCGAGTTTTTTTTAAGAATTTAAGCTCTTTTTGAAATTCATTTCAACTACTTAATTATTACAAAAGACCCGTGTTATTTTCAAAACAAAAAAAAGTATTCTCTACCCAAAAAAAATCAAGCGGGCCTTAAATGACTTCCCTTTCAATTTTGTATAGATGAATATCCAGTACTTACATAGAACGAACTTAGCAAAATAACAAGGATATGACCCGTTTGGATTAGTTTTTTTTTTTTTTCTCTTATTGAAAGAACACTTTTTTTTCCTTAAGAAAAGTGTATTTTTTTTTATAATAAGTATTTGGATTGAATTTTAGAAAAAGTTAAAATTCTAAAAAGAAAAAAATTCAAATTCAATTTTTTATAGAATCCAAAAAATTTAACTTAAAAAAAATACTTCTTTTAACCGTTGTTAAATATTTTTAAGGGTAAAATGTACCAGACCTCTTTGTGATATACTATAAGTGCACAACACCTCTTATGGTTTCAAAAGCATCACAACAAGTCTTTGTGTTGAATAAAAGTTTCACCAGACGCTCCTGCCGTTTACATCACCATTATTTTTAATAGAGAATTGTATTATAGCGCATACATGGCAAGTTTTATTAAAAAAAAAAAGAATTGAACATTTTTGCCCTGAAAACACTCTCTTTCATCACCTACACTTCAACCACAGCAAGTTCATACAAATAATCAATCAATATGCTCGAAAAAACAATAAAAGAATATCTCATCATATCCCTTTAAACTAATATTAATTTTTTTATCATCACGATAAGAATAACGAATCCAAGCCAATTTTCTCAACAACTTGCAATTTATATTGAAAATGTTTTTAACTTCCAGAGGCCCAATTGAAGTTTAATTTGATAAATCCATGGAAAATTACAAAAACAACTTTCGAATATACGATTTATTTTTCACACTTCAGAATTCACACATGAACACTTTAAATTTGACACCTTTCAATTTACACTAGAGCTCAGACAACCTAAAAAAGAAAAAAAAAATTACAAAAGAGAGGGACACGGTTATTTAGCCAAAAATCTCGATAGCTTTGATTTTGGGGCTTCTTCACTTCATCTTTGGGCACGATCAAAGTAAGCACACATTCTCCATGCACAAGCTGTGTCACTTCATGAGAAACTATAAGATGTACACGTCATACAATTGAAAATGCAGAGTCATTCATCGGATGTATATGATAAATTTTCGAGATCTAGAGAAAATGCAGCAAGAGTAGAAATCTTCTGATATGTATTAATTGTAGTTGTGTAGGGCTTCACTCTTGAGACGTCTTTGTTATGTAGTTGGGGTGTTTGAAAATTTTTCATGTTCGTGTTTGAAAAAAAAAAAAAAAAAAGAAGAAGAAAATTAAGTGAGTGGGTTAAGGTTATTAATGTCTTTTTATAGTAAATTTTAACAACATTAAGGAAGTATAAATGGTAGGGGATCTCCGTGGAACTTTTACTAATTACAGGAGCTTGTTGTGGTACTTTTGGAACCATAGGGGGTATTGTGCACTTATGGTAGATCACAAGGGGGTCTAGTACGTTTTATCCTATTTTTAAAACATCAATCCAAATGATCCCTTAATATCATGCCACAACATGATTAACTAAAACTCTTTTAGCTCAACATGTTAACTTTATTAAATCTTGAGATGGTAATTACATTGATAGATTCTAAGCAAGAACTTCATTAATCCATCAAAAAAGAAACCAAACTTATTCTCATGATCTCCTTGGCGCTCTCAGAATCAGGATTGAAAAGCTGAATGCAGTGACCTTCCCCTTCAACATCAACCAGCTTTACTTCACCCTTCCATCCACTTTTATTCACAACCTCCACATATTGCAATCCTCTTTCTCTAAGCTCATCTTCTTAGCAGTACAAACAACCTTGAACACCCCAGTCCTGTTAAGCTTTCAGCATTATCAACCAATGGATTAATCATTGGATTATCAATTCCACCCAAACTGCCAAATCTTATATGTTACAATAAACTACTTTAATTTTTATGTTTCATTTATATATTCTTAAAAGTTAATTCATCCCAAAATATATGCATTAATTTAAGTAAAAAAGATTGGGTTCAATTTCAAATTCATATAAATATATTAAAAAATAGACTTTATACGAATCGAATTTTTTCTCTTCTCTTTAATTTTGTAGAGAAGAAAAAAATTGTTAATAGACAATTTTGTATTTTTTTAAAATAAAATCTTTTAATTATTTTGATTGTAGATTTTTGTTGAATGATTGTATTAAATTATTTTATCTTTTTCACTTTAATAAATAAATAGATAAGAAATAAAAAGTAATTGTTAGCAAAAAAATTATGAGTAAACTATTTTTTAATGTTTTTTTTAATGTTTTGAAATTAAAACTTTTATGATTTGCAAATAGATGTAGATTTTTTTGTTGAATGATTTATCAAATATTTTATTTTTAATTTAATAAATAAATATAAAATACTTTTTAATATAAAATTTTAGTTGGTAAAGTTTGATAACATGGGAAAATGTGGGTTAAACTACAATTTCACGGGAAATTTTGCAATTTATGCTAACTCATGGGGCCAAATGACATTTACCCAAAAATCTTCCAACTTGAAAAAGAAATTAGTGGATACTTGAGCACCATATCTGTCATTTGCATGCTTCTTCTTTAATTCTATAATATTAAATTGGTGTTGATTTTAACATCATATAGAGTTGGAGTTGATCTTAACATCATAGAAAGTTTGGTTTGGGTTTGAAATGGATATTTGTACCCCAACCTATACATAGTATCAGGGTATACAACTGGCACTATTTCTGCACCTATTGGATGAAAAAACCTGTCTTGCTCCTATAAGACATTAGTTAACAAAGTTAACGATGTAGAATAACTAGATAAAGTTGAATTAAAACCTTTATTTGTTAAAAACTTACCTATTAATAGTACATAAATAAATTGTAACATAAAAATTTT
Source organism: Cordia subcordata (assembly GCA_028554755.1). Taxonomy (NCBI): domain Eukaryota; kingdom Viridiplantae; phylum Streptophyta; class Magnoliopsida; order Boraginales; family Cordiaceae; genus Cordia; species Cordia subcordata. The sequence goes on along the minus strand of JAPTOF010000010.1, from coordinate 7,189,745 downwards.
GCAAAGTGTTGATAAGAAGATTTGAACTTCAATTTTTAAAATTGGTGTGAAAATCTTTGAGCACTAAATAAAAAATTTTTCATTAATATAATAATTACAATAAAATTATATGGTTAGATAAAAGATAAAATATTTAAATCTATATATACATACACATACAGGTGTGGGGTGAGGGCCACAAAGAGGGGTCAACAAACGGTACCCTGCCCTGTTGTGAACAGTGCTTTTTTGTCAAAAATCCCAACGAATCCTTAAGTACTCTTGTAGACTGTAGCAGAGTCAAGTACCATGATGATCCCTATATACTAATATTACACCCTTGCAATGCACAAGAGAATTTTTTAGAAAATAATATGCTAAGATATAAACTATAATAGACATAAGAAAAATGACTAATTAATAATTTTTTGTTTCTCTATTAATATTATATTTGTTATATATAAAGCTTTTCATATAAATTCCAGAAATGAATAAAATTACTCCAAACCAAAAATAAAAATAGAGAAATATTCTAAAAGTAGCTTGTCAAAAGAAAAAATGATTGGCGCCAACATTCTGATGAGCAGTATAAAAATCCAAGATTGACAACCAAGTTTTCAAGATTTGGAAAAACAAAGTGATACGGATTGACAACCAAGTTTTCAAGATTTGGAAAAACAAAGTGATACGGCAAATTCAAAGTTTATGCAACTCTAGAAGAGTATAAAGAAAAGCAACAAAAAGAACCCAAAAATAAATACCCTAGTGTGTTACGTGCAGGGGATTCTACCTAGTAAAATGGCTCAATAGTCTTAAAACTTTTTGGTATAAATCTTCTCCAATTCTTGACTTTTTTGCCAAAAATTTCACCTAAGTCCTTAAGTATTCTTGCGGGGTGTGGTGGAGTGAAGTACTATTATCATTCCTGTATACTAATATTACACCTATACGATGCACAGAAAAATTGTTAGACCGGGCGAAGTTCCCTTTCACGCGATTTCACAATGTTCATGGATGAGCGTAACTGGACATCCGCAAGTTATCTTAAGTGCGATTTGTTCCTTGAATTCCTCGAAGCATTCTCTGCAAACTGCGTCTTCCTTGGGAATATTGTTCATGCATTGACTCACATCATGAAGCTGAAAAGCATATTGTTTATAATTTCTTTTTTGACAAAATATATTGGACCTCCTGTCATTTATTTAAAGTGCATTATTAAACTCTTCTGTATTCAAATTCTAGACAAACCATAGAGTTTAAGGTATCTTACGAAACACCCCTGTTCTTTTTTTTTCCTCAAAAAAAGATTATTATTACTATTGATGAAGGACACGGCTAACTAAATTCAATTTTTCAAAACTTTATTAGTATTTCTAATTAAATACAAAGTTTTATATTTTCATCACCTATCTTTAACTTATACTAATATATAAAGCAATAATCAGTCTAATTTCAATTTTGATTTCAAATCCTTGCCTTTCATTCTCTGCCACGTGTCATTAATAGTATGTTATTTGGTTGCCATGTGTGATGCGGGACCATGCATCTGGCCACATGTTTTTTGTCTGTCGTTGCCTATTAGTATTATACATTACATGATTTTTTTTGGAATTATATATTACATGATTAATTTGCTCTATCTAAAAAAGAAAAAAACTAATCTGTACATTTAAAAAAAGACTAATATGTTATATTAAAAAGATGCTCAATAAATAATAGATATGTATCAATTTACATTATTTATGATTTTTTCCTAATATTATTAGATTTTACAAAAAATATAAAAGTTGTAATCAATATTAGAAATTTAATATGATAAAATATTTTATGTTTTATCTCTTACATTAATTGTTCAATTTGACCATTAACAATAATAAAAACATAAAAATATTCATTTCTCCCGTATATCATACGGGTACTATCATATTATATAAATATCGAAATAATTATCAAAAATATTTTTTAATTTTGAAATCATTATATAATTTTTAATATTATATCATATTATCTAAATATCGAAATCTAGCATTGTATGGGAAGATATTCCAGTTTATTATAATGAATATAATAAAAGTTAAGAATCTAATGAGGTAAGAGCTGCTACACAACACACGGTTCAATCATTTTGATATTTGCCTAGATTTACGCATTGTGTGATTTAGATAATGTTAACTAATTTAAAATAAGTTACAGACAGACCAGTATATTTTATTCCTTTTAAAATATGTGATATCTTTTTTTTTTTAGATCTTCTTTGTACCTTGGCAACTTTATCTGACAAAGTCAACGTCTGTAGCCTTTGGTACCAGATGCAATGGCGTCGTTGACAGAGGTTTGCTAAAAGAACTGTTATAGGCGTGTCTTACACGCGCGCAAACTGGGGTATGTAGATGAGCGTGTGTATAGTAATTTAGGTGCATAGTATTCAGACTGTATGACTTAGTACTTGTCCAAGAGATTTCGTATATTATGTATATACATATATATATATATGTTTATGTATATGGGTGTACGAGCTTGTAATATATTCTCTTCGCACTGTGAATATAAGTTTGTTGATCAAGACTCTAGAGAAATTACTGTAGCAGTGGTCTATTAGATATATATAGTATCTCTTCTGAAACCCACCCGCTTGAGCTGTCATTCCAATAATGAACATCATGCACTTCATACTTCAATTTTCTCCGGAATCATTTGTTACGTGGAATCATAAGAAACGCTTCGATATATTTATGTATAAATATATATTTATACATAAATATATATATTAAATATCTACATATATTTATGTTTAATAATTATGATTTGGAGTAAGTTTGAATTTAATGTGTTATTATTGTAAAATTATGTTGAATTTTAAGTATTAGAGTTTGAATTTGATGTGTTAAGGTTTGGTGCATGATTTATGTTGTTTTTTCTAATTAAAAAGTAGGAATTTCATTTGACGAATAGAAGCTTAACAAGTAGGTTCATTTCAATGTTACCACCCCTTTGACTTTTGTTGACAAGTGCCCCGTAAGTAAGGGCATGGTGTAAAAAACACGGGTAGGGGCGGGGATGATAGTCAGGAGAAAATCCTAGTACAGGTATAGGGGCAGGGTTGGGGCAGGTGGAAAAATATCAGGGTGCGAAGTAGGGGTTTGTGAACCCTGCCCCATTGACATCACTACATATTATCTTTTTGTACTTTAATTTTCAAAAGATAATACAATCGCCTTAGTTTTAATTAGTATAATATACACATCATTAGTTAAAAATAAGAGTATTTTTTGTAAAAATATATAACACAGCAAGGCACATAAAGATTAATATGATGAATTTTAGGGCCTGTTTGGATTGGTTTTTTTTTCAGAAAAAAGTACTTTTTTTCTTGAAAAAGTTAAATAAAATTTGTAATAACTATTTGATTTGTTATCCAAAAAAGCTGAAACTCTAAAAAAACTCAAATATAGCTTTTTTCAGAAGCCAGAATTTTCAGCTTCTCAAAAAAAGCTGTTTTTAATAAGCTGTTAAAAAAACGCTTTTAAAAAAAATCAATCCAAACGAGCCCTTAGAGTACATAGAGAAATCAACAAATTAGAGAAGCCACAAAGAGATACCCTCCATTTTGCCCTATTATCTTTACACAAATGGGGAAATTTCATAGATATAATGCTATGGGTCCTCATATGTAACTGTCAACTTTTGTTCTTTTTTCTCTCTCTTTTGATGACTGTACGTAATGCAACTCATTATATGCATGCAATAATGAAAAGTTAAGATAATACATCCATTAAAGACATGAAACTTACTTTGTCTTTAAGAAATAAAAAACGAAATGAGGAAAACGGGAAAAAGCCAAAAAGGTTCGATCGAGAATTTGGTAAATGCGTTTACCCACCAATATCTAATTTTTCAGACATCTACAGGGATATTTTTCTATTCTTTGTATTCTCATTGCTTAGTCAACTTTTATATCTAGTCAGGAAGTAGACTCTCATGATACTGCGAGTATTATATATCTTTTATTTCACATTTCATGATAATATCTATTTTGATATTTCTTTTATCAAATGTTAAGCCTTACTGAATATGTTTACTCATTAAAATATTGATAAGAGTTATGCTTAATTGTTAAGAAAAAATAAAATTAAAAAAATAATAAGAAAGTAAATTGGGAGATATATATCCATATATCTTTTATTTTATATTATATAGTTTAGATAATCATGTGATTATAAATTAATCAGTATTATTGTGAAAAGAGTTTATCAATTTACTTTTAAGTATGTTTTCCGAGAACTTTTTATCAAATTGTTAATAGTACGCTCGCCTATTAAAGAAATCCCAATAAAATTGAGGTTAGATGTTAAAAAGGCAAACAGAATGATTTAGATAATCATATAGTTAAAGATTAATTAGTTCGTGGGCTTCGTATTTGCATTGATCGTGGCATCCAGAACCTTTGGGTTGAAATGGATTCTCTTCTTGCTGTGAATCTTCTAAACAATTGTCAAGCTGAAGGGTGGGATATTTGCTATGTTCTTGATAATGCTAGATCAATGAGTAAAATACACGCTTGCTGCACTCACATCCACAGAGAAGGTAATTCTGTTGCGGATCATCTCGCCAATTTGTGGGCATGAAGTGAGGGTCTGCAAACTTTCCATTCTGCTCGAGATCTTTCTCGTCTTCCTGGCTTGATTCGGTGTGATAAACTTGGTCTTTCTTATCTTCGTATTTGCATAGGTTAGTCTTTTGCTTTGTAAGGGTGGTAATACTACTTTATTTATTGCTTTCTACATTAAACTTTTTTGTAATCAAGTGTGAAGTAGTACTTTACCTCTTAGATTGCATTGCATTTTCATTCTAGCAATTGATCTGTCAATCGTAGCATCTAAGAGTAGTAATAATAGGTTTTGGTTTGGTTCCCCTCCTGTCTTATAACTTTTTTTGTTTTGTTAATAAAATTTAAGGAGTGTCGCCTCCCTTTTCCCCAAAAAAAAAATAATAATAAAGAAAGATTAATTAGTTTTATTAAGATAACAATTTATTAATTTTTGAATATATATTTCTTTCAATCTAAACCATCTATAAAATTTTTGTATGTTGCCAAAAATTTTCTTCTAACGCACAAGATGTATCACGTTAAAATGTCTTTGTGTTTCTTTTGCTGCATCGAATGTGGTGAGCATATTGGTCAATGACTTCTATGTCAGACAATGTAAATTCATACCATTAGTTGTTCAAACGAAAATGCACACTAATAGTGAGAATCTATCACTCTCACTCATTTATTTATACATTTTGCTAGCACTATGCATAAGCGTTGAGGAAATATGGTTTCTAGGTCTTTTATTTCAGTTTGTACAAATCCTTTCACACTTCTCCACTTTGTTTTGTTAATCTTTCCCCCTCTCTTTTTTGATAAATAAGCAAGGAGATTGATTAAGCTCAATAATATAATGTAACTAGCATAAATCCAAGTAGCTTGGTTAAGGTCCAGTTGAGCAACACCTTAAAATAGTATTTGAGGTAGTTTATAGTAATTCATTTAAGTTATTGTTGTTTGCTAAAACCAGTTGTTGTTCATCAAAAGCAGTGTTTCATTCAAAGTTTGAGGAACCTTTTAGTGTTTCAAATAGTTTTTATAAATACTAATAGTGTTTAGCATTTTAGTTTTTTTTTTCCCCCTTATCCTACCCTTCTCTTAGTTTTTTCTAATCCTATCCTTCTTTTTCTCTATTCAATCTTTAATTTTATGTCTTAACTTTTTCTCCTTATAATATCATAATATGTTAACTTTTTCTTATCCTATCCTACCTTTTTCTTAGTTTTTCTTTTTCCTTTTTTCAAGACAAGGAACATCCTATGGACAAGAGGAAACCGATCTGGTTATGAATGAATTAAGTTTCGACAGCAGTACATATTAATTTCGACGATTTTGTTTCCAAATATGGCGCAAAGAAGGATCTTGGAAGTTTATATCATACCTGAATATGAACGGTGATTATCTTGTGAAGAGTTGCACTAAATGTTCACACGTCTTGGTTGAATTTGACTAGCTTAAATAAATTAGCTAGATTAGATGGATTTCAGTGGGCTAAATGTTTGTTCACATATATTCCAGACATGAAAAGAAATGACTCCAAAATCACAAACAAGAATAGAGAAGAATAGAGAAATATTCTGAAAAAATTTGATTGGCGCCAACCTTCTTATACGTACTATTAGAATCCAAGAGGAAGAACCAAGTTTTCAAGATCTGGAAAAATAAAATGCTACACCAAATTCAAAGTTTATGCAACCCTGGAAGAGTAAAAAGAAAAGCAACAAAAGGAGAAAAAGTTTTTTTTAAAAAAAAAATCCATAGTATGTTACTTGCAAGGTGTTCTATACTTTAAAACAAATCCATTTCTTGAACCCTCTGCTCTTGTGCTGTTGTGCAAAATCTTCTGCTGGAAGCAAATCCACGGCTTCTTTGTTCATCTCTTCCCCACAAGCATCACATATGTTGTTCCCTTTTGCTGTAGACCAAACGATTTCACAATGTTCATGGATGAGCGTAATTGGGCATCCGCAAGTTATCTTAAGTGCGTTTTCTTCCTCGAATTCCTTGAAGCATATTCTGCAAACTGCTTCTTCCTTGGGAATCTTTTCTACAGCTTTACCTGAATTTGGATGTTCATGCACTGATTCACATCACGAAGCTGAACAGCGTATTACTGATGACAATTTCTTTTCAGGAAAATTATAATTCGACGAACTCATATTATTTATTTAAACTGCATCAGAATACTACATGTAAACCCGTTGTAATTCTCTTCTCCTCTTTGAAACAAAACACTATGCCCATGGAAGGTAGGAGTACTATATTTTAGAGTGAATAAAGTGGATTATGATGGGAGTTTTAGGAAGTAAACGAGTATGGGTACAAAACACTTTAGACAAATCATAGAGTTTAAGGTATGTTACCCCATTTTTTGCAAAATTATTGAATCATTATTGATGAAGGACAAGAATAACTGAATTTCAATTTTTTTAGAACTTTTCCATTTGGTAAAAAAAGGAACCCAAACGGGCATTTGGACATATTATGTCATCTTCATACTTCCCCTTACTACTCTCTTTTTCTTTTCTTTTCTTTTTCTAGCTTCTCCTTTTCTTTTCCGCTTAGCATGTCATCATGACCCTAATGTAGAAATGATTGTTTATTTTCATCAACTTTATTAATAAGATTTGCAATTACTCCATCAAGTTCAAAAGAAATATGCGAAAAAACAGATTATACATAAAAATTAAATGAGAGAAACATACCACTACTAATTGAACGTGCTACTCTGCGTTTTACAAGCACATATTGCCCATGTGTGGACTCCACTGGCTTAGACGAAACGTTAGCGAAGATGTGCAGCGCCCATGGTGCACTGGCATACAATTAGTGCTATTATTATCTCATCTAAAATATAAATTTGAAGAGAAGATATTAATTATTTATTTAGAACTTTACACATGAACAGTTTTAGTGTGTTTTAAGTAGGTGATAGTAAATTCTGAACCTAAGATCATTTAGTTTTTAGGCTAGTTCAGTTACCACATCATCTAAAAGTTTAAATATGTAAAGAGGATATTAGTGTATATATTTATTATATTGTATTAATACATATTAGATGTAATGATTTCATCAATAATGATCATGATAAATACAAATTTAAAAGAAAAAAATAGAAGCCAGCATAAAAGGCATTTCTCTACTTATATAAAAAGAGAGACTTCTTCAAGTGTCCCTGTTCATGGCCTGGTCGTCAGGTTATATTAGTCATTTTCATTGTTTGTCTTTTTCTTGCTTTCTTCCTTTCTTTCATTTTTTTTTTTTTTTGTGTAAATACATCTACTATTCTACTATATATCTACTATTCTACTATATATCTACCATACGTTAAAAAGAATGACTTGCATTGGTGGACTATTCATTTGGTGGTCGTAGGGGTAAAGATGTAATTCTAACCATGGACCATAAACATAAAAGTTATATTTTACATTTTGCATTTACTTTTTAATTTTTTTCCATCTCTTTGTTCATATAAAAGGAAACCCTGTTGTAAAATAACTTAAATATAATGTGGTATAAAATAACTTGGATAATAAAACTATTACAATATAATATCACTCTTGTTTCTACTTCTTTTCTCTACTACTTCTTCTATATACTATTTCTATCTTTCTTTCTTCATCTCAAGCTTCTACCATCCATCTCCTTTTATAGCAAAAATTTGAGAAGACAATGCAATAAATGGAAGGATTGCATATCTCCAAAATTTCAAACTTTGCATGCTATAACAAATTCCAAAGCAATTATAGCATCAATTGTTGACTTATTAGCAAAAGTGAATTTTGCAAGTTGTGAATGTCCATTTCACAACACTCCCCCTTGGACATTCATCACAAGAATATGCCTCTTAAAACCTTACTCGGAAAAACCCAGTGGGAAAAAACCTCGTGAAGGAAAAGAGTACAACATCCTTGTTATACGCTTCATGCTGCCTCATTAAAAACCTTGCCAGGAAAACCCAGTGGGACAAAATCTAGGCGAAGGAAAAAAGAGTACAGCGCGTATAATTCTCCCCCTCATGAAGGCAATCAGAAGCAATCTCTGAGTCGTCGCATGCCGATCTTGTGTAGCATCTTCTCTAATGTTGTTGCAGGTAACGCCTTTGTAAACAAGTCTGCTAAATTCTCACTTGAGCGAATTTGGCAAACATCAATCTCTCCTTTCTTTTAGAGTTCATGTGTAAAGAAGAATTTTGGTGAAATATGTTTAGTTCTGTCACCTTTGATGTAGCCTCCTTTTACTTGAGTAATACAAGCAGCATTATCTTCATACAGTATGGTTGGTCCCCTTTTGCTAGTTGAAATGTTGCATTTTTCTTCAATATGTTGAGTTAAAGATCTCAACCATGCACATTCTCGGCTCGCCTCATGTAATGCAAGTATTTCAGCATGATTTGAAGAAGTGGCGGCAATAGTTTGTTTCGTTGAGCGTCAGGAAATAGTTGTACCACCATATGTGAAGAGATATCCAGTTTGGGATCGTCCTTTATGCGGGTCAGATAAATATCCAGCATCTACATACCCTATTAATGCAGGATGTGTATGCTTTGAATATAATAAACCCATATCAATTGTTCCACGAAGATGACGAAGTACATGTTTAATACCGGCCCAATGTCTTCGTGTTGGTGTAGCACTAAATCTTGCTAATAGATTTACAGAAAATGCAATATCTGGACGTGTATTGTTAGCAAGATACATCAAGGCACCAATTGCACTAAGATACGGTACTTCAGGGCCAAGCATTTCTTCGTTATCTTCTCGAGGATGAAAATGGTCTTTTTTGATATCAAGAGATCGAACAACCATTGGGGTACTCAATGGATGAGCTTTGTCCATATTAAATCTCTTCAAAAATTTTTCAGTATAAGTCTTTTGGTGGACTAAAATTCCACCTGACAAATGCTCAATCTGTAGGCCGAGACAAAATTTAGTTTTGCCTAGATCTTTCATCTCAAATTCTTTACATAAATATGCAATAGCTACTTTAAGCTCTTCAATAGTCCCTATGATGTTTAAATCATCAACATATACAGCAATAATAACAAATTCTTTTCTTGATCTCTTGATAAAAACACATGGGCTTATGGGACTATTAACATATCCTTCTTTTAAGAGATATGTACTTAGATGATTGTACCACATTCGTCCAGATTGTTTCAATCCATATAAGGATCTTTGCAATTTAATGGAGTACATTTCCCGAGGTTTTGATTTATATGTTTCAGGCATATTTAGTCCTTCAGGGACTTTCATATAAATGTCACTATCAAGTGACCCATACAAATATGCTGTCACTACATCCATAAGGTGCATATGAAGTCCCTCACAAATTGCTAGGCTGATTAAATATCTGAATGTGATTGCATCCACCACAGGAGAATATGTCTCCTCATAATCAATTCCAGGCCTTTGTGAAAAACCTTGTGCTACAAGTCGTGCTTTATATCTGACAATTTCATTGTTTTCATTTCGTTTTCGCATAAATACCCATTTGTAGCCGACAGGCCTTACATTTTGAGGTGTTTCGACGATAGGTCCAAAAACTTTACGCTTTGTAAGAGATTTTAATTCAGCCTCCATTGCGTCTTTCCATTTAGGTCAATCATTTCTATGTCGACATTCTTGAACGGACTTTGGTTCACAATCCTCGCTTTCTATTATTAATTCAGTAGCTACTGCATATGAAAATTTTTCATCAATAACAATTTCATTTCGGTTCCATCTTTTTCTTGTAGTAATATAATTAATTGAGATTTCTTCATTTTCAATATTGTCGCTATTTTTCTCACACTCAGGTACCTGATTCTTTATTGGTGTTGCCTTTCCAGCAATTTTTGCGACATTTACAGGATCATTAAGAACCTTAAAATTGCCAACTTGCTTACTCAGCTCCTTCCTTTTTCGAGGATTTTTATCTTTGGAGCCAACTGGTCTACCACGTTTTTGATGAACAGTAGACTCATTTGCTAGAGTATTAGATCGCTCTTCTGAAATATCAATTCTAGCGGGAACATTTCGAGCTGGAACGTGTGACTTAGTCACTCTATTCAGATCGATGAATGCATCCGCAATTGATGAGCAATCCTTTGTAGATGAATAATTTTTTGAACTTCTTGTTCAGATAGATTTGTGCGAGAATCAAAATGAGTCATAGATGATGCATTCCATGTAATTTCTAGCTTTTCCAGCTTTTGTTTTTCTCCCCCTAATGCTGGGAATACTGTTTCGTCAAACTGACAATCAGCAAAACGTGCTGTAAAAAGATCTCCAGTTAAGGGTTCAAGATATTTAATAATTGATGGAGATTCAAAACCAACATATATTCCCAGTCTTCTTTGTGGTCCAATTTTTGTGCGTTGTGGTGGAGCAATTGGAACATATACTGCACAACCAAATATTTTTAAATGGGATATATTTGGTTCTTGACCAGAAACCAATTGTAAAGGGGAATATTTATGATAAGCAGTTGGTCTTATTCGAACCAGTGCTGCAGCATGCAATATGGCATGTCCCCAAGCAGAACTAGGCAACTTAGTTCTCATAAGTAGTGGTCTAGCGATTAGCTGTAGACGTTTAATGAAATATTCTGCTAAACCATTTTGAGTATGTGTATGAGCCACAGGATGCTCAACTATAATCCCAATTGATGTACAATAATCATTAAAAGATTGGGATGTAAATTCTCCTGCATTATCAAGACGAATTTTCTTAATCGTATAATCTGGAAATTGTGCATGTAGGCGGATTATTTGTGCAAGGAGTCTTGCAAATGCCATATTACGAGTGGATAATAAGGAGACATGTGACCAACGTGTGGAGGCATCTATTAATACCATAAAGTATCGAAATGGTCCACATGCTGGAAAAATAGGCCCACATATGTCCCCTTGAATTCGTTCTAGAAATGCAGGATTTTCAGTGTCAATTTTAGTTGGGGATGGCCTTATAATCAATTTCCCTTGGGCACAAGCAGCACATGAAAATTCATTTGAAGAGAATACTTTTTGACTCTTTAATGAGTGCCCTTGTGAATTTTCAATAATTCGTCTCATCATTATTGCGCTTGGATGTCCAAGGCGATCATGCCAAAGAGTAAAACTCTTTCGATCAATTATCTTCTGGTTTATCACAGCATGTGATTCCATATGATTTATATAAGTACAGTATAGCCCAGAAGATAATGCTGGCAATTTTTCTAATATGTGCTTTTTGCCAGATATAAGCGATGTGATATAAAGATATTCTTTGTTACCTTCCTTCATGGTTTCAATATGATAACCATTTTCTCTCATATCTTTAAAACTGAGTAGATTTCTTTGTGATCTACTTGAGTATAAAGCATCGCTTATTATCATCTTTGTTCCTTCAGGAAACAAAACACAAGCTCTACCCAAGCCTTCAATTAATTTTGCAGAACCAGCAATTGTATTGACATTTGCATCTGCAAATTTCAACAGGGAGAAATACTTCTTGTTCTTGAGAATAGTATGTGTTGTAGCACTATCAGCCAAACATATTTCTCCATCATTGTCATGATGCAAATCCATATTTCTTCACAATAATAATAAAGGAAATAGAAAAATATTAGTAAAAATATGACATTCATTTATAAAAGATAGATATTACATTCAAGCTAAAATTAAGCATTAAAGTGACGGACAATTCGACATAATAGAAACATTCTACTTTTACATAAATATTAATTCAGATGGATATTTCCATCACCAATCAATTGCTCGATATTTTCAGTGGCATCTTCAAAGAAGTCAGAGCAATCAAGGTGCGTGTAGTTCATTTGAGTATTCTGTTCAACAAAATTTGTCTCCACACCTTTTCCTTTTTCTTTCAACGAAGCTTGGTAAAGATCTACGAGATGTTTAGCAGTACGACATGTTTAATGCCAATGCCCTTTTATGCCACATCTATAGCAAGTACTTTCAGTACGTTGGAAAGATTTATGTAGTGGATAATTTCCCTTGTCGTGGTTTTCTTGTCTTTTGAAATGTGGTCTATTTGACTTGTGAAAATTATAATCATTACCATGTCTATAACCACGGCCACGACCACGACCACGACCACGGCCACGACCACGGCCACGACCACGACCACGACCACGACCACGACCATATCCATGACCATAATTATTTGATGATGTAGCATTCACCTCAGGAGATGCAATTTCACTCATTTTAGGAAATGGTTCTGAGCTAGTTGGTCATGTTTGATGGTTTTTCATCAAGAGCTCATTATTTTGCTCAGCAACTAGAAAACATGAGATTAGCTCAGAATATTTTTTGAAACCACGCTCTCTATATTGTTGTTGTAAGAGCATATTAGATGCGTGGAAAGTAGAGAATGTTTTCTCTAACATGTCTTCATCAGTGATCTTTTCTCCGCATAATTTCAATTGTGAAGTAATTTTAAATACAACGGAGTTATACTCGCCATAGCTTTAAAATCCTGCAATCGCAGGTGAATCCACTCGTAGCGAGCTTTAGGAAGGATCACTGTTTTATGATGATCAAATCTTTCCTTCAAATTTTGCCAAAGGATTTGTAGATCCTTTACTGTAAGATATTCAGCTTTAAGCCCTTCATGGAGATGATGACGAAGGAATATTAATGCTTTAGCGCGATCCTGTAAGGATGCGTTATTTCCTTCTTTAATTGTTTCTCCAAGATCCTTGGCATTGAGATGTATTTCGGCATCTAGGATCCATGATAAATAATTATTTCCAGAAATATGAAGGGCCACAAACTCAAGCTTCGTGAGATTTGACATTATAAATATAGCATATTTCAAAAATAAATTAGTAAGTGAAATAATAATATATTTATCTAATGTAACTTGTAAATCAATAAATATAAGCATGTAGGCATAGTTACAAATATGGTATATAAAACTTATAAGCATGACATAATATAATATAAGATGCAAAATAACATGTTGTATAATTATTATAATTAATCATTACATAACTATTTTAGTGTTTATGTCCTTAGATGTCATCATCATTTTTTTTATTTTTTTTAATTTTAAATTAAGTCATCATAATCACATGTCCAAAAGTCAAGGTTATCACGTCCTCAAAAGTCACGGTAATTAGGTCTTTCGAAAAATTAGGGTATTTGTTATTATTTTATTTTATCATTATTATTTTAAGGATGAAATATTGTAATAATCTATTCTAAAAGAAATAATATAGCATAAATTTTATTTCTAGAATAAATGCAATGTAAAATAAATAGGATAGTAAAAAGAAACTTTATACTATAAATATGATGTAATACCAAAAATAAAATAAGAACCGTTACCGAAATTTTTGCAGGATCGTGCACCTTTTAATAATTTGCAGGACTCCTCGTCGGCAGAGAATCGTGCTGATAACGTGTTGTAAAATAACTTAAATATAATGTGGTATAAAATAACTTAGATAATAAAATCTTTACTATTACAATATAATATCACTCTTGTTTCTACTTCTTTTCTCTACTACTTCTTCTATATACTATTTCTATCTTTCTTTCTTCATCTCAAGCTTCTACCATCCATCTCCTTTTATAGCAAAAATTTGAGAAGACAATGCATTAAATGGAAGGATTGCATATCTCCAAAATTTCAAACTTTGCATGCTATAACAAATTCCAAAGCAATTATAGCATCAATTGTTGACTTATTAGCAAAAGTGAATTTTGCAAGTTGTGAATGTCCATTTCACAACAAACCCATCTTTTTTACATTTCATTTCCATGTATTTTTTTTGTTTTCCTTTCCTAACAAAATGCTTTGCTCTTTCCTTTTTTATTTCTTCATTAATCACGTCTTTCAATTTTCATGTAAGGTGTGAATTGGTTCAAACTTCTAATATTTTGAGCTTTGAAAAAAAAAATTAATTGGGTGTTAAAAGTCCCAAAACCCAATCGTGTTAAGGGAATCAATTTGAATTTTCAGGTTCAGATTTCTAAATTTCTTGAACCAAAAGATTTATTCAATTGGATAATTTTACATTTACTCTATATTCCTCTTTCCTTTACAGATCAAAATGATGTGCTCTTTCTTTTTCACTTCTCTATTTATCACTCCTTTTCATTTTTTTGACTTCTAAATTTTTAAATTTTGGGTTTAAAAAAACTATTCGGGCAGATTAAAGATGAGAGTTCGCTTGAATTTTTTAGTTTAAAATTTTGAACTTCTAGAGCTAGAAAATTATTAAATTATACATTTAAAATCATAAAAATTGATCAATTTTTAGATATTTGGGTTTTGAGTTTTTTCGAGTTTAAGTTTTAATTTTTAATTATTTGTTAAATATATTGTGCTAATTTAGACTAAATTAAAATTTTTAAATCATATTGTGCTTATTTAGACTACATTTGAAAATAGATATGAAAAGTTGAATAAAAATAAATATAAAAAGTTTAAATTCATCTAGATTACAATTATCTAAGTTCAAATAACTATTAGATCATTCAAAATTACACTTAAATGCTTATAAAAGAAAAGGGAATAACAAATCAGTTTTTTGGGCGTCCAAGTCTTTTTCCCCCTTCCTAACAAAATGATTTGCTCTCTTTTCTTTTTTATTTTTTGGCTTTTGTATTAATCATGGTTTTCATTTCTCACCCTAGAGTGGAAATTGGTTCAAATTTTTACATTTTTAGGTTTAGAATTTTGAATTTCGGGAGCCAAAAAAAAAGAAAAAAGAAAAAAAACTCAATTGGCATTCAAAATTATAAAATCAATCATAATTTAGATACTTGGGTTTGGGTTTAGGTTTGGGGTTCTTGAGTTCATCTTTCATTTTTTTGTTATTTCTTAAATTATATTTTGTTAATTTAGATTAAATTCAAGAATAGATATAAAAATTTGAACAAAAATAAATTTAAAAACTTTAAATTTGTCTAAATTATAATTGTCTAAGTTTAGATAATTGTGAAATCATCTCAAATTACATTAAAGTGCTTATGAAAATAACAAAATAAAAAATCAACTTTTCAATTATGATAATTTGTATTGTCATTTGTAATGATACAAAATTGTAAGATTTGGAATTGTATAATTTTGCCACGATCTAGTTAGTAGGAGATCCACATTCCTTCTGATCTTATCCTTTTTATACGTATTCATAAATTGCAAAAAAATGTTTTAAATAAAAGATCTTGATATTACATTTAAGTTTACTGGCATAATGATTATGAATAAGAGCATGAACATTATTGCTATGTTTCGTATAATCTTATTATAAGATGCTTTTTTATATATTAAAAAGTATGGATCGTTTTGAGTTTCATTGTGATAAGATATTTTATTTCTATAGTTGTAAAAATAAGATAAGAATGGATTGCTGATATCTTATACAATAAAAAAATATGATTTATTTTGAATTTTCATAAAATACATATGTTAAATCTTATGGAATATCTTTCATTTCAATAGGATAATAAGTATCTTAAAAAAAATCATTCCAAATACACTTTATTTTGCAATCAGATCAAAAAAATGCAAATTAACTTTATTTTCATCCATTGGAAGTCATTTTGGCGAGAAGTCAAATCATCAAACTACACCGAATAGAATACTTTCACATTCCTGAATTTGGATTTATGGTAAGTGAGGCATCCAAATTTATTTTTACTCAAAAGCAATTAAAATTCTTCTATTAGCTATTTAAAGCTAGTTTGGCTTTTAGTTTCAAAGAGTCAAACTGACTTTTGCAGTTTAAAAGTCCATCTTGAAAAAAAAAAAAAAAAAAAAAGAGGCTGTTTGCTTTTCCATTTGAAAATTCAATTTGAGTTCAAAATCAACAGAGTACTAGGCTAAAATGGAGGCATTAAAAATTTTCTACTTCTCCTTTTATAATTTGCAGGAAGAAGTTTTAAAAATTCTTTAGACAAAAGTATCCTCATTATTTTTGTTATTAATATTTTTTAATTTAATTAAAAAAGTAAAGAAAATAATAAAATAGAATAATTAAAAATAAAAATAAACTTAAAAAATTCAAATATAATAAAAATAAAATAACAAAAATTAATTAAATTAATAAGAAAGAATAAAAGACAATAACATAAACAAATAATATTAAATTAAAAATATTAATTTAAATATTTAGTAATTTAATTAAATTTTTTAATTTTAATTCAGTAACAATTTATTAATTTATAATGTAATGTAATAAATTTTCATTTATATCACATAGATCAGATAATGGTTTGTTAATGTAACTTTTAAAATGTCCTTTTTATAATTTAGACAACTAACGTTTATTTTCTAATGCAAAACCAATTATTATTCCATTAATAAAAGTCCATTTTATATAAAAATAATCAAATATATTTACTACATAAAATAATCAAATATATTTCATTTCTCACAAAAAGTCCTTTTAACTAAAGACTCATTTTTGAAAGGCCTTTTTAGAAATAATATTTTTAAACTAAAAGCCAAATTAGCCCATACAATTTTCTTTCAAATTCTTGAATTTGAATTTATGGTAAGTGACAATAATTTTGTGTTTTGGGTGCCTAGATTTGATCAATGAAGATATACATATGCATCATAGGGGACTAGATACCGTACATTCTAAATATTGTGCACCCATATAGCATTGTGCACCATGCAGTAGCATATTCACAATTTTTTTACTATATTTCACAACTTCATATTATATGTTTATAATTTTAATACTTTATTTTCAAAACTTTTAATTATTCAAAATTTACATATCCATTACTCGTATATTATATGTTTACAAAGATAAATTACATATTTATTATTCTTAAAGATATGTTCACAATATGTAAACAATATGTCCATAACTTTTGAATGATATGTTTACATTCTATGAACGATTTCGGAGCTTATAGTTAGAGGTGTTATCGGTATCCGATCGATGATCGGATTATTCTGTTATGTTCGTCAGTGTGAAGAGAGTGAACTCGTTAAATTTCACGTTAATCCAATAGTCGGATTGTGAGATTTATTGGAAAGTGTACTATGCATATTTGGGTATATCATACTTTGGGTGCAAAGTATAATTTGTGGCATCATAGAGTTTCTGCCATCATATAATGGAGTAACCATCCCTTTGTTAGATTATCTATTTGGCTGCCCAAACCTTACAGAACAAGATTTTAGGTATGTAGTTACATATTTTTATTACACTTAGAGTAAACGTAAAAGAGCAAAATGATAACATTTATTTTAGTTATGGTTTTAAATGAGAAAATATTAGTTAAGTTTCCAAGTATAATCATGATAATGAAATTTTTTATATTTAATTTTTTTTAAGGTAGCAAAAAATTTGTTACCTACTTTAGCTGCACTTTCAAGTATAACAAACATTAGCTATGCTTTCAAATATAACATAAATTTTTAGTTACATAAAAAGCCTTAATTGGGCCAATAGTAGCTATTTAATTTTATTACACTTTTAAATGTAACTAAAATTAGTGCCAGTTTAGTGATATAGATCCTTTATATTGGTTATTTCACTTGTGGGTTACTTGTAGGTCAAGTTATAATATCTTGGGTAGTTAGATTGTGCAAGATTTCAAGACTAAAATATAGTTAAGGAGGTGATAATATGTTACATAGAGGATTTCTACTACTAAGTTACACCCTCTTATCTAAACTCACCTTGTTTTTATTGAAACTCCATTTAGCAAATTAATTAAAGAATCTCCTTCGCAAAAGGCTTGCATGAGAGAATGCTTTCATTTTCTCAAAATGAATTACCATATACATGTAGAAGACGGTTTGATATTTGACCAATTCAGGCTATTTGTTTATGATTCAAATTTCCCCTTTGTCTTTAAGGGAAAAAAACATGAAGAAATTATGGAAGATCTTGTGTTTCTTATCCAGAATTTAGCAAGCGGTGGACATATTTATAATTTCCTTGTATGGAATAAAAAGTTCTTGTTTTCTTTTACAAAGCATAATTATGACTCATTTGAATTGACTTTTTTAAAAGTGCTTCTTTTAATATATAGTGTTTTTATAACAACTTTTAAAAAAGTTTTTTTTTAACAACTAAAAGTTCTAGTTTTTGAAAAAATTGTAGTTGAACTTTTTTCAAAATTTCAGCTTTTTTGAGAAGTCAAACAAAATAATTATTGTAAAAATAATATTTTTTTCCAATTGGGGGGGGGGGGGGTGGAAACAACAATCCGAACAGGGAAAAAAGGTAGATGGAAAAATGTCAAGATTTTGAAGTACCTCGAGTAAACGACGTCCCAGAAAGTTGATTTGTTGTCCGATGGTGCTGGTTTTGCCTCCTCGGCCATCTCTTCCGGCACTATACATTTAGAGGAACAAATACAATCACCATCGCAACAAAGCAATTCGAGCATGTTACTGTAAAGTCTTATTACAATTTTCCTGATATACAACTTTTACTTTTTGGGATAAATAATTCATGAATCCATGAATACCCAATATTAGACATGAAGAATTTATTCTTATTTCCGTTGTCTAGTTTATTTCCAACTTCTGTCCAACGTATTAAACTCTGAAACTCACATTATTAAATTTTAGTCTTTTATCAAAAATCTAAGCTGGTCAAATGTGTTGAGCACAATAAATAAATTTAACAAATTCCTTTTTTAATGATTTAAAATTTTTTGACTAATAAGATGCACATTCAACATGTTATCAGGGACTAAGTACCAAAAAGATCACGGGTTTAGGAGTGGCAACACGATCATATAACTGGAGATAAAAGGTGTCATAGAATCTTTATTGGAAGTTTTCTAAACCTTAATTAAAGAATTTACAAAGATATCAATCACGATTTCTTAAAACCTTATTATACTAAACAATTATCAAATATGTTTACTTTGTTCATGGAATTCTTTCAATTAGACTAGAACAGCATCATGCATGCACTAATTTAAATAATTTGACAAAATCATTTGACAAAAATTTACTTCATACATGCCAAAACTTCAATTTCATGTAACACATTTGAAAAAAATCATATAAGTGACTATTAAATAAAGAAATATATCCGTAAAAATAACCTTAATAGATATGGTTGTACCATTAAAGCTCTTTCCAAAAGTGAAATAATAAAAAGATATTAATTAACCAAGCATGCAATTTTAATATGAGTGAGAACAGTCCAATTAAACTTCACTTAATTATTGTAAAAAGTCAAACTTAAGAATATCTACAAATAAGTAAAACACAACAAAATAAGATCCTCTCCTATTTTTGATTCACTCTCCTATATATAGGAGGGATAATCTCAACAACTCACATAAGATTAAACTCATTTGAATCCAAAATAAAAGGGGAAGAGATATTGATCAATAATTTAAACTTTGAAATAAATGGTTAAGATGAGTTTAGTCATATATAAATAGTTGAGAATAAATAGTTGAGATTATTCCTCCTATATAGGAGAAAATCAAACATAAGAAAGGATCTCATCTCACAATTTTAAGCTTAATAATCTTATAGCAACCACAAGAAGAATTACTTTGCTATTTTTTAAATCATTCTATCAATGAATCAAAATGTCATATAATGTAATTTTTAATTTTATTAAAATTAATTGCTACATTTTTTAATAAACAAATGACTATTGAAGTTCACAAAAAATAAAAGTTACATAAACTTAACAAACTTTATATCTTTATAGGGTAAAAAAATGATGCATGAAGTAAAAGTCAAAAACACTTTTAATATTAATAAAACATCATTTAACTTTATATACTTTATAATCTCAATTTCTTTAATAGCTTGGAGGAATATGTTTAGTTACACATTAAAAAAACTTAATAGAGACTTCAAAAAAATCAAAATAGAAAACAATGAGAAATAATTATTGTCAGTCATCAAGAACTCAATTAAACAAATTGATCATTCAATATAATGTTCCTAATTGTCATATGAATATAACATTACAACAGAAATAAGAAATTCAAGATAATAAATCGTAACAGCAACTTTACAACTCAACTTCTTTTATGGAAAAACTTATGATCACAACCATAACTATTACATTTTTAACATATTCGTTCAGCTCTATTGTCTCCTGAATATTCTACAAAATATCCAAAAACAAAAAAAAGGAAAACGAGATGGTATTTTAATAGAAATTTGGTTGTTGGAATTGGTATTCAAAGAAATTTGCTTGGGAGAGGGACAAGGATCCCTCAATAATTGATAATGGAGATTCTTCAGATTACGTATTTGATTTGCGTATCTGAACATGAAATTGAAAAAAAAAATATTTAGGTCAAATCAAATTGGTAAATCAGTGGTTTCTCGAGTAGTTTGATCGGTCATAGTTTCAATTTTCAAAAAAACGAAAAAAGCGGTTCAGTTTTCAGTTTTAGATGTAAAAGACCATGGCCAAGCCCGCCAAACATGTGTGTGTGTGTATGTGTATATGATCGAATTATTTGGTTTGTAATTGTTATTAGGATTTAGGAAATTATTGTTAGAATATGGTTATGTTACATAATAACTAAGAATGCGATAAACAAATTTTAAAACCATTCAAATTACTCAAAAACCACTTTGACCGAAAACGTTGACTTTTTTATTATTTTGGGCCTTTCGATTTTATAAAATTATATAAACCACCAAAATCTGTTCGATTAAAAAATTAGTAGCAAAACTGCTCAAATCACCCGTGTACACCCCTATCTTAAGCGACTAGCAATTACGGCATTTGCCAACTTCAAAATTGCTCGTACTAATTAACACAAGCGATATTGAAAGGAGCAATCAAAAACATCAGTATAAAAGATTTTATGTCTGAATTAATCCATCGTGAATTAGTCATCATCACTAAACCCCCAGAATCCTTCCCAAATATAAAGGAAATTCGCCCTATATATACTTATATCTAAAGCAATGATTGTAACATTTAGATTTATATTATAAAAAAAAAAAGAGAATACTTATATCTGAAGCAAGCAAAAGTAGCATTAGGTGAAAGCAATCATGTTATGCCTTCAAAAAGCAGAATGGCAATGATGGGGGTTAATTATTGTAGCATTTAGATATATATTATAACAAAAAGACCAGATAAGACATTTTTCATGGTTGCGCAGCAAGGAGATGCAACCAAATCACACACCTCTTTCTGCCTTAGAATCGGTGTCAAGTATGTCAACAACTTCTATCTGACCTCTGTCTCAAACTCCACCAATGGAATCAAAGCTACAAATCAAGAAATAGACCAATAAACACAAGAAAAGAAAGAAAAAAAAACCAAGAAGAGAAAAATAAAGATAAATAGACAGATCGTATTAGACGAGAAAATAGCTGATGGAAAAGAATAGTGTGTTGAGCAACTTACGCGAACCACACCAGCTAAACCAGTTGTGCAGCGAAGCGGTGGTGAGGAAGTAATGCATGGTGGAAATTATAGTCTAATAAAAGATGGCATCGGAAAGGATTTTTTGAGGAACCCTTTACGCAAATGCCAAGTGCATAGCAACGAAGTAGGCGGCAAAGAATCCAGAGACAGACGCACACCATTTCGAATTAGAAACGGAAGTAATAAAAAAAAAAAATTTAAACAAAAGAAGAGGGGGGGAGGGGGTGGGAGAGTAGTTTTAATGCTTAAAATTTTTTTAAGATATAAAATTAAGGGTGAGAACTTTAAAAACTTTAATAGAACTTGAACTTACACAAAAGGGACATTTTACATGTGGTTAAGTAACGGTATTAATTTTTTTACTTATGGTGTTAACCAAACAAAAAATATAACGGCTTTATCTAAATATATTTATAGTCTTGAGATTAGTGTTTTAAGAATACTTTTAATGAAAATTAAGGACGCAGGTGAGGAGGCACTAGTGGACTGGTGGTGGAAATGGTTTTAATCTTTGGAAGAATGTCAATCATATTAAGGACGGCAGGACGCAGAATGTCATCATGTACAGACGGATTTCGCCGTCTACACGTAGAGAATGCCGTCTACACGTAGAGAATGCCGTCTCTATAGCAAAACCCATCTCTTTGACCCTTTCCGTTTCAAATTACAAATGGAAGTACTTAAAAACATTTAAGAAAAAACAAACAAATAATTTATATTGATGAAAAGTTTATTACTTATAAGTTTTATCTTTTTTCTATTGCAAAAATTTGACCATTCATTCTTAATTACCAATATTATAATTAACAAAAATAATAATTAAAAAGTATAGAAAAATCTTGACAAAATGAAATGTATATTGAAGAATAAAGTTTAATACTTATAAGTTTTACTTTTTCTTTTAATTACCAACATAAAATATTAAGAAAATAATAACTGAAAAAAGGTTAAAAAATTAAGCAAAATGAATTTCAACCTTTTATTCTTAATTACCACTATTAATAATTAATAAAATATAATTAAAAATTTTAGGAAAATCTCGGCAAAGTGACATGTACAATAATTATAACGTTTATTTTTCAAATATAAAACTAACCAAGCAAAAAATATAACAATTTTAACTAAATATAATAACTCCTTAGACTAATCTTGTAAGATTAGTTTTTTTCTATAATTTCAGCGACAGAAATCCTATTTCCAATTAGAAATGGCACCATTCCGTCTCTAATTAGGAAATTTTTAAAAACAGTAAAAATTATTTATATTGATGAATAAAGTTTAATACTTACAAATTTTACTCTTTTCTAGTCACCAACATTAAAAATTAAGAAAATAATAATTAAAGAAAAGTTTACCTTGACAAAATGTATTTCAATAATTACAAGGTTTATATTTTTAATACAACACTTTAAATAATCCAAAAAATATTAGAACTTTAAATAAATATACTTATTAATAATAAGTATGGAAAGTTAATCTTTTTGCATTAGTTATATTTAATTAAAATTATTAATACTTTTTCATTTTTAAATTTATAAGTTAGAGACGGAATGTACTCCTCTAATTAGAGAGGAAAATATGCATCTCTAATTAGAGATCGCCAAATAGTCTCTAGTAAAAGACGGCTGCAGAGAATGCTTTCTTCTGTCTCTAATTAGGAAAAATTTTAAAAATCTAAAATTATTTATATTGATAAATAGATTTTAATATTTATAAGCTTTATTTTCTATTTATTACCAAAATTAAAAATTAACAAATTAATTTAGAGACAGGAAAATCATCTCTAGCTATGTAAAATGGAAAAAAAAAAAAGTATTCATATTGATGAATAAAGTTTAGTTACCAGTGTTAATAATTAGAAAATAATAACTAAAATGGTTGACAAACCCTTAAAAACGAATTTCAATAAGGTATAAAACTTATTTTAAATACAAAAACTTTAACTAAGTTGAAAATATAATAAATTTAGACAAATATATACTTATTAGTAATAATTCATAGAATTGATCTTCTAGAATCAGTTATTTTTTAATAAAATTAGTAATTTGACACAAAAATCTTTCGTTGTGAACTAGGGGCAGATCGTCCGTCTCTAACTAGGGATGGCAAACTGTTGTCACTATGCTGTCTCTAATTCGAGGCGAATTTCCATCTCCAATTAGAGACGACGTTTCGTATCCGATAATTTTCGGTCACTAATCATCGTTAATTAAAGACGGCTTTAGTTTTCGTATCTATATTGTCTTTATTTGGCGACCCAGTTTCTTCTCTTTTTTGCGTTGCTACAAAACAGTTTTCTTATAGTAAATAATTATATTTTAACAATCATAATATTTTGAAGCTAAATTTGCAATTATATTTGTTTAATTAATAACGTCATAATCAACTTCTATCCGTTCTGATGTCAGAATGCAATGAAAAACATGGAAAGTTTTCAGCAATCAACGACTCAAGATAAAGTATTTTAAAGAAAACTCTGAAAGCTTGGCCTTTTACTTCTAGTCATCCATTTTTGACTTGCCAAGCTTGTGGCTCTCATGCTCCAGCCATCACTAAGTGTTCTCTCCAAAACATCAAATTATTTAGCCCAAGTTGTCGAGTTTTCACCATAAGGGTTTATTTACTTTTCGACTTTCCTGGTGCCTTGCATTAAATATTCACTCATTAAAAAAGATAAAAGTAATATTAACAAAAAAATGGAAAAAATTATATAATAAAAAATATAAATAAAGTATAATATAAACTTTTTTCTCTTATTTTACCTTTTGTTGTTTAGTGTAGTTTGTTCGTTTATTAATTGTGGAAAAAAGGAAGAAACTAAAAGAATGGAGAGAGGGGTTTGTTAGCTATTGTAAACATTGTTTGGTGTTATATTAAGAAGTGAGGGAGGAGGGAAAGCGTAAGAAACGTATAAAGAGGAGAGAGAGGGATACAGAGCTTGGCTTTTATAGGGGAAAATGTTTTCCCTTCCTTTTACACGGGAAAATGTTTTACCAAAAATTAGTTTGGCTTGCTTTGTTGACTGAAATAGATTTTCCACAAGAATTGTGGGAAATATATTTTCCAGGAAGTTATTTTCTTGCAAACAAATAGAACACTAGTCTTCAGCATTTCAGCACATAAAAATTGACACAGCTTGACTTTTATATCCCTGATATTTCCGCCATCTTTAAGCAATCATTTAGAAGTTCTTTTGCAGCTTGCTTAGCATTTTTCCGTTGCTTCTCGAAGCTTCACAAAAAATCTTCGAGAGAATGCCCAAAATCTCGCATGAAGTTTTAGTTATACTAATTTTTCCCCATTGTTACATCATAAAAAAGACTTCTCATATAGGAAAATTTCAAGTTTCAAAATCACCACATAAAGTCTTGGGCCACTCCTTATATTGACCAATTGATTTTTATGATGGAAGCTTAGAGATTCTTAACATGGTATCAGAGCTTAGCTTTTGGTCCAATTCTCGGGCTGCACTCATGTCCACGTGTAACCCGTCAAGCTAATTCATTCTGCATATCCAATTCACGTGTGATCCATCAAACTCATTCATTCTGTACATCCGGTTCACGTGGTGGCCCATCCCTGTAGTCCAAGTCGTCTATCGTCCAGATCCAGTCGTTAAAGTGGCCCATTCTTGCAGTCCAAGTTGTCAGCCATCCGAATCCAGGCATTAAAATCTAGTCACATAGTGGCCTATCCTTATAGTCCAAGTCGTCGGTCATCCAAATATAGTCATCAAAGTGGCCCATCCCTGCAATCCAAATCGTTAGCCATCCAAATCCAGTCATCAAGTGGTGCAAGCATTATTCTGAGTCACATGTAAGAGAAGTGTCAAGCTCGAAATCTAGTCATCAAAGTGGCCTATCCCTGTAGTCCAAGTCGTCGGCCATCCAAATCTAGTCATCAAGTGATTCAAGCACTATTCTAAGTCACACGTGAAAAGGGTGTCAAGTTCGTTCATTTTGCACATCCAGTCACATGGTAACCTATCCCTGCAATCTAGGTTGTCGACCACTCGAATCCAATCATCAAGATCTAGTTACATGGTGGCAACCATTTGAATCCAATCATCAAGATCCCCCGTTACATGGTGGCCTATCACTGTAGTCTAGGTTCTCACGTTACGCTCATGTCCATATGTGACCCGTCAAACTCGTTCATTCTACACATCCAGTCCACGTGTGACCCGTCAAGTTCATTCATTCTGCACATCCAGTCCACGTGTGACCTGTCAAGTTCAGTCATTTTGCACATCCAGTCACATGGTGGCCCATCCATACAGTCTAGGTTGTCGGTCATCTGAATCCAATCATCAAAATCCAGTCACGTGGTGACCTTTCCCTGTAGTTCAGGTCATTAGACATTCGAATCTAGTAATCAAAATCCAGTCTCGTGGTGGCCCATCGCTGTAGTCCAGGTTGTTGGTCATCCAAATCCAAACATCAAAGTGGCCCATCCCTGCAGTCCAAGTCATCGACCATCCAAATCCAGTAGTGGTGCAAACACTATTCTAAGTCGCACGTGAGAAGGGTGTCAAGCTCGTTCATTTTGCACATCCAGTCATGTGGCGGCCCATCCCTGCAATCTAGGTTATCGGCCATCCGAATCCAGTCATCAAAATCCAATCACGTGGCGACCCATCGCTGCAGTCCAAGTCGTCGAGCATCCAAATCCAGTCATCAAAGTGGCCCATCCCTATAGTCCAGGTCGTCAGCCATCAAATCCAATCATCAAGTATTGCAATCACTATTTTGAGCCACACGGGAAGGGGTGTCAACCTCGTTCATTCTGCACATCCAGTCATGCGGTGACCTATCCCTGCAGTCTAGGTCGTCGGCCATCAGAATCTAGTCATTAAAATCCAATCACATGGTGGCCCATCGCTGTAGTCTAGGTCATCAGTCAACCCAATCTAGTTATCAAAGTGGCCCATCCCTGCAATCCAAGTTATTTGTCATCCAAATCCAGTCATCAAGTAGTGCAGGCACTATTTTGAGTTACACATAAAGGGGGTATTACAATATATAAAGACTTCCATCAAAGAACTTCAAGATTCAAAATCACCATATAAGGTCCTGAGCCACTCCTCGTATTAACTAATTAGTTTTTATAATGGAATTTTTAACACCCATGACATCAAACTTTGCCAAACAATATCTTATGGTTAATAACATTGTGCCATTTTTATCTTTTTATTTGTTTATTGAACTATTTAAGTCTACTTTATTGCTACTATTTTTATTTTCATTTGTTTTCTAAATGTTAGTTTGTTGTAGTAAAAATAATTATTCTATTTCGAATTTATACATATATTTGTATTTGCAATAAAAAAGATAGATTTCAATCTAAAATTAATATTTAATTTCATAAATGACACAAATTCTATAAGATTATTTGCTTTTTGTTTTTCATTTTTTATATTCTTAAAAGTTAATTCATTCCAAAATATATGCATTAATTTAAGTAAAAAAGATTGGATTATATTTGAAATGCATATAAATATATTAAAAAGTAGATTTTAAATGAATCTGATTTTTTCTCTTTAATTTTGGAGGTAAGAAACATTTTATTAATAGACTATTTTGTATTTTTAAAATTAAACCCTTTTAATTTTTGTATTTGATTGTAGATTTTTGTTGAATGATTTTATTAAATTACTTTATCTTTTTTTACTTTAATAAATAAATAGATAAGAAATAAAAAGTACAAAGTAGCTCATTGTTAACAAAAATTTTATGAGTAAACTACTTTCTAATCTTTTTTTTTTCATGTTTGGAAATCAAAACTTTTATGATTTACAAATTAATTGTAGATTTTTTGTTGAATGATTTTATCAATATTTTATTTTTAGTTAACAAATAAATATAAAATACTTTTTAATATAAGATTTTGTTTTGTAAAGTTTAATAGCATGGGAGGATATGGTTAAAACTAAAATTTCATGAGAAATTTTGCAATTTAATCTAACTCATGGGGCAAAATGGCATTTACCCAAAAATCATCCAACTTGAAGCAGAAACTAGTGGATACTTGAGCACCATTTCTGTCATTTGCATGCTTCTTTTTTTTTTTTTTAAATTCTATAATATTAAATTGGTACTGATTTCTACATCATATAGACTTGGTGTTGATCTTAACATCTTACAAAGTTTGGTTCCGGTTTGAAATGGATATTCCTATCCCAACCTATACTTAGTATCGGGGTATACAACTGGTATTATATCTGCACTTATTGGATGAAAAAACCTATCCCGCTCCTATTAGACATTGGTGAACAAGGTTAATGATATAGAATAACTAGGTAAAGTCAAAGTAAAACCCCTATTTGTTAAAACCCTAACTATTAATAGTACATAAATAAATCTTAACATAAAAACTTTGCAAAATCTTGCTAAGAAGATTTGAACTTCGATTTTTAAAATTGGTATGAAAAAGTTTTAGCACTCAATTATTTTTTTTTATTAATATAATACTTACAATAAAATTATATAGTTAGAAAAAAAATCAAATATTTAAATCTATATATACATACACATACCGGTGTAGAGTAAGGTGCAGTGGCCCAGGAAAGGTCAATCAACTGTAATCTGCCCACTGTGAACAGGGCTTTTTCGTCAAAAATCCCGCCCAATCCTTAAGTACTCTGGCAATTAGGGGCAGACCCACAGTAGTGGCGTGCGGGCCGGCCCCTCAATTTTTAATTTTTTCTTTGTTTTTTACATTGATAGGTTAAAAATTTGTGTATATATTTTCGAAGCAGCTTAGTTGTTAGGCGGAAGCTTTCTCCTGGTAATGGCGCGATTTCGAGCCTTGCTGTTGTCTTATGTTTGAAAACTCTTTTTTGCAAGCAGAGAATTGACTTCTGTTTTACATTATTAAACCGACTTTGAGTTTTTTGGGTGTTTGTTACAATAATTTTGAAAATGAACATTTAAATACCCCTCAAAAGTAAGTAAATAGATACTCTACCCCTTCTTACCCTGAAAAAGCAATAATCGTTAAAAAATTACGATATTAGAAAGTTGTAAAAAAAAAAAAAAGAGAGAGAGATTCACTCGTAAGGTTTTTATGTTCATAAAAATATAAATCACTTTATTTTTTTATTTTTAAATTTTTATAAATCGTGAATCCTTTTATTTTTTTTAAATTTATTAAATATTTATTATTTCAGAATATTTCTTGCAAGTTACAGCATTGTTTACCAAACAAAAATTACAAAATCTCTCGACTCGTGAATTAGGATGAGGTTAGTATTCTTACTATAATTTTAGTTTGTAACAAATTTTATGTAGATAACTCATGTATTCATGTTTATATTTTATTTTGGTGAATTAATAAATTTAAAATTTTCATTCTTGTCAATTCTAGAGAAATAAAGATTTTCTTATTTTTTTTTATTATTATACTAAGTGAATATAAAGTGAAGGTGTGATTAGCTCAAAATTTTATTCTTTTTTCAAGAAAAGATCTCAGCAAAATGAAGTTGACCTTTAGATTCCTAAAACATCAACTACCAATGTCAATAATCCTTATCCAAAAGTTTGCAATCCTTTAGGGCATGAATCTCTCAATTCAGAATCTCAATCAACTAAATTTGCTAGAATTGAGCCTAAAGAATTTGATGATATTTCATTATCATCCAGAAGATGATTTTCTTGCTAGTACACTTATCCTTTACATTGAGAAAGGGATTTTTGAGACTATTGGCAACAAGGTGGTCATTGATGAGTCTGAACGAATGAAAACGCGTCGAGAGCAATTTACGATGCCTAATGTGAAAAAATAATTTTCGGATTTTTGTGCTTCATGTGATCTATTTATATTCAATGATTCTGAAAACTTACTGTAATCAATTAATGATATATAATATTTTATTATATAGTTCAATATTATTTTAAAAGTGATTATTTTGTGATTTGGATTAAAAATTTGAACCGAAACATAATTTAGTATAAATATTTTTTCGCCACCCCTAGTTAATATGAGTGAGAACAGTCCAATTAAACTTCACTTAATTATTGTAAAACGTCAAACTTAAGAATATCTACAAATAAGTAAAACACAACAAAATAAGATCCTCTCCTATTTTTGATTCACTCTCCTATATATAGGAGGGATAATCTCAACAACTCACATAAGATTAAACTCATTCGAATCCAAAATAAAAGGGGAAGAGATATTGATCAAGAATTTAAACTTTGAAATAAATGGTTTAGATGAGTTTAGTCATATATAAAAAGTTGAGAATAAATAGTTGAGATTATCCCTCCTATATATGAGAAAATCAAACATAGGAGAGGATCCCATCTTACAATTTTAAGCTTAATAATCATAGCAATCACAAGAAGAATTAGTTTGCTATTTGTTAAATCATTCTATCAATGAATCAAAAATGTCACATAATGTAATTTTTAACTTTATTAAAACTAATTGCTACATTTTTGAATAAATAAATAACTATTGAAGTCCACAAAAAATAAAAATTACATAAACTTAGCAAACTTTATATCTTTATGGGGTAAAAAAATGATGCATGTTGTAAAAGTCAAAAACACTTTAAATATTGGCAAAAAACCACTTAACTTTTTATACTCCATAATCTCAATTTCTTTAATAGCTTGGAGGAACATGTTCACTTATACATTAAAAAACTTAATAGAGACTTCAAAAATATCAAAATAGAAAACAATGAGAAATAATTATTGTTAGTCAAAAACTCAATTAAACAAATTGATCATTCAATATAATGTTGCTAATTGTAATATAAATATAAATATTACAACAAGATTAAGAAATTAAAGATAATAAACCGTAAGAACATTACAACTCAACTTCTTTTTATGGAAAAACTTATGATCGCAACCATAACTTTTACATTTTTAACATATTCGTTCAGCTCTATTGTCTCCTGAATATTCTACAAAATATCCCCCAAAAAAAAAGGAAAAAGAGTTGGTATTTAAATAGAAATTTGATTGTTGGAATTGGTATTCAAAGAAATTTGTTTGGGAAAGGGACAAGGATCCATCAATAATTGATAATGGAGATTCTTTAGATTACATATTTGATTTCCGCAACTGAACGTGAAACTTTAAAAAAAAAAATTGTTTAGGTCGAATCAAATTCATGGTAAATTGGTGATTTATAGAGTGGTTTGATCATTTATGATTTAATTTTTAAAAAACGAAATAAGCGGTTTGATTTTCAGTTTATAAAAAAAAGACCACGGCCAAGCCCGCCAAACGGATGTGTGTATGTATATATGTGTATGTGATCGAATTATTTGGTTTCTAATTATTGTTAGAATTTAGGAAATTAATGTTAGAATATGGTTATGTTACATAATAATTAAGTATGTGATAACTAAATTTTAGAACCACTCAAATTGCTCAAAAACTGCTTTGACAGAAACAGTCGACTTTTCTATTATTTTGGGTATTTCAATTTTATAAAATTATAAACCACTAAAATCTGTTCGATTAAAAAATTAGTAGCAAAACTGCTCAAATCACCCGTGTACACCCCTATCTTAAACAACTAGCCATAAGATGCGACCAGTGTGGCTAGAGGCGTCCCAGCTAGACTTCCGAGTCCAAAATATCTGCCAGGGCATGACAAAATATATATATGTATAAAGGAAATTCTTCTTCCTCAAACTTAAATTGAGCTAAAAGAGAAATGATTGCTGAATTGGCATTATCAACAGAATACTTATATCTAAGGCAAGCAAAAGTAGCCTTAGACGAAAGGAATCTTATTATGCCTTCAGAAAGCAGGATGGCAACCATGGGGTTTAATTATTGTAGCATTTAGATATATATTATAACAAAAAGCCCAGATAAATTTTTTTTTCGTGATTGCGCAGCAAGAGAAGCAACCAAATCACACACCTCTTTCTGGCTTCGAATCGTTGTCAAGTATGTCAACAACTTCTATCTGACCTCTGTCTCAAACTCCACCAATGGAATCAAAGCTACAAATCAACAAATAAACCAACAATCACCAAAAAAGAAAGAAAAAGAAAAGGAAAAAAACAAGAAGAGAAAAATAAAGATAAATAGACAGATCGTATTGGATGAGAAAATAGCTTATGGAAAGGAATAGTGTGTTGAGCAACTTACGTGAACCACATCTGCTTAACTAGTTGTGCAGCGAAGCGGTGGTGAGGAAGTAATGGTGGTGGAAATGGTTTTATAGTCTATGAAAGATGGCATCTGAATACCAACAACCGGTGGTCAAATAGTATATCTCTTAATTTTTAGTGTGAGTAGGTCCAGGAATTAATTTACACTAGTTGCAGAATTGGCCTCCTTTGAACTAAAAAAAAAAAAAAGGGTTTCTCTAGGGACACTTTACGCAAATGCCAAGTGCATAGCAATGGATTAGACCAGACGGCAAAAAATCCAGAGACAGGCACTTACCATTTCGAATTAGAAACAGAAGTAATCAAAAAAATAAAATAAACAAAAGAGAGAAAAAAAAAAGGGAAAAAGAGTTGTTTTAAGGCATGAATTTTGTAAAATATGAAATTAAGAGTTGAAATTTTAAAAACTTTAATAAACGGAATTGAACTTGCGGAAAGTGATATTTTATATATCGTTAAATAACAGTATTAATTTTTTTTCTTTACAGTGTTAACCAAACAAAAAATATAACGGCTTTATCTAAATATACTTATTAATAGAAAGTCTTGTGATTAGTGTTTTAAGAATACTTTTAATAAAAATTAAGGACGCAGTATAAAAATTAGGTGAGGAGATACTAGTTGACTGGTGGTGGAAATGGTTTTAACCTGTATATGAAAGATGGCATAGCAACGGAATAGCGACCAATTCAAATTAAGGACGGCAGGACGCAGAATGTCTTTACGTACAGACGTATTCTGCCGTCTCTACATAGAGAATGCCGCCTCCACAGCAAAACCCATCCCTCTGACTCTTTCTGTTTCAAATTGGAAACAAAAGTAATTAAAAACATTAAAAAATAATTTATATTGATGAAAAAAGTCTACTACTTATAAGTTTTATCTTTTAGTTATTGGCAAAAGTTTGACCATTCATTCTTAATTACCAATATTATAATTAAAATGTATCGAAAAATCTTGACAAAATGAAATGTATATTGAAGAATAAAGTTTAATACTTATAAGTTTTACTTTTTCCTTTAATTCCCAACATAAAATATTAAGAAAATAATAACTAAAAAAAGATTAAAAATTTTAACAAAATGATTTTCAACCGTTTATTCTTAATTACCACTATTAATAATTAATAAAATGTAATTAAAAATTTTAGGAAAATCTCGGCAAAGTGACTTTTCCAATAATTATAACGTTTATTTTTCAAATATAAAACTTTAACCAAGCAATAAATATAACAATTTTAGCTAAATATAATAACTCCTTAGACTAATCTTTTAAGATTAATTTTTTTTCCTATAAGTTTAGCGACAGAAATCCCATTTCTAATTAGAAATGGGATCATTCCATCTCTAATTAGGAAAATTTTAAAAATAATAAAAATTATTTATATTGATGAATAAAGTTTAATACTCACAAATTTTACTTTTTTTCTAATTATCAACATTAAAATTAAGAAAATAATAATTAAAGAAAAGTTTAAAAACCTTGACAAAATGTATTTCAATAATTATAAGGTTTATATTTTTAATACAAAAACTTTAAATAAATATACTTATTAGTAATAAGTACAGAAAGTTAATCTGTTTGCATTAGTTATATTTAATTAAAATTATTAATACTTTTTCATTTTTAAATTTATAAGTTAGAGACAGAATGTATGCCTCTAATTAGAGATGAAAATATGCATCTCTAATTAGAGATCACCAAGTCGTCTCTAGTAAAAGACGACTGCAGTTGCTTTCTTCTGTCTCTAATCAGGAAAAATTTTTAAAAATAATAAAATTATTTATATTGATTAACAGATCTTAATATTTATAAGTTTTTTTATTTATTACAAAAATTAAAAATTAACAAATTAATTTAGAGACAGTAAAATCATCTCTATCTATGTAAAATGAAAAAAAAAAGTATTCATATTGATGAATAAAGTTTAGTGCTTATAATTTTGTTTTTTCTTTAATTACCAGTATAAATATTTAGAAAATAATAACTAGAATGGTTGAGAAACCCTTAAAAACGAATTTCAATAAGGTATAAAATTTATTCTAAATACAAAAACTTTGACTAAGTTGAAAATTTAATAAATTTAGCTTAATATATACTTATTAGTAATAATTCATATAATTAATCTTCTACAATTAGTTATTTTTTAATAAAATTATTAATTTTTTATTTTTTTTAATTTTATAAGTTTAGTGGCAGGATGTCCATCTCTAATTAGACACAAATATCTTCCTTTGCGAATTAGAGGCGGATTGTCTGTCTCTAACTAGAGACAACAAACCCTTGTTGCTATGCCATATCTAATTTGAGACGAATTTTCATCTCCAATTAGAGACGAAGATTTGTATCTGATAATTTACGGTCATTAATCATAGTTAATTAAAGATGGTTTTAGTTTCCGTATCTATATTGTCTTTATTTAGCGACCCATTTTCTTTTTCTTTTTCTTTTGTCGCCACTAAACAGTTCTCTTATAGTAAATAATTATATTTTAACAATCATAATATTTTGAAGCTAGATTTGTAATTTTATTTATTTAATTAATAACGTTTTAATCAACTTGTATACGTTCTGATGTTAGAATGCAATGAAAAACATGGAAACATTTCAGCAATCAACGACTCAAGATAAAGTATTTTAAAGAAAACTTTGAAAGCTTGGCCTTTTACTTCTAGTCATCCATTTTTGACTTGCAAAGCTTGTGACTCTCATGCTCCCAGCCATCAGTAAGTGTTCTCTCTAAAACATCAAATTATTTAGCCCAATTTGTAGAGTTTTCACTATAAGGGTTTGTTTGAATTGGATATATATATATATATATATATATGTATACATGTATACATGTATATATATATATATGTATGTATGTATATGTATATGTTAAAGAATTTGGGTTTTTTTCTTTTCTTGAGAATTTCAAATTTTTAATTTTTGGTGAAAGTTGAAATTGAGTTTTTAAAAATTTCAAATCTCTTCTAAATTTAATTCAAATACTTATTTTACTGGCCCCAGTATGTTAAGTACATCTAGGGCTAAAGCCCAAATAAAAAAAGGAATCCCCGTTAGGTCTAGGCTCATGGAAAGCCTAAGACAATTAATGGGTCAACACACGGGAAACTATATCCTTTATTCATTAATAGAAAAGAGCAACCAATATGTAATCACTTTGGCCCAAACATTCTCTCTCAAACCTAATGTACTTCTTCTTGCCACATGGCGCACTATGTTGGTGCCACGTGTCATTCAAAAATTTTTTTTGGTTTATTAATATAGTTGACTTCCTAAATAAGCTACTTTAAGTTTTTAACCTATAAGTAATTGGAGATCAAAAGATATCTAATGTATTCTATCAATAATATTTACCATATGAAAAAAAATTTAAAGTGGAACCAAACGCGCATCGTGTTAATTTGTGATAAGTGTTATAAAAAATGACTATAAAACTATCCCCTGAAAAAAGTATCAAAAAATTAGTAGAATTGTTCTACTTATACTGAACATATTCGCGTATTTAGTGCATAAATGAAATAATGTTTGTATTTCACACATAGTAGTATTTTTCTATTTACTCAGTAATTACTCTGTTCACCGCCAAATCAATTTTATGCAACTTCTAACGAACAAATTTACATAATTATATGTTGAATAATGCAAAAGAAATTATGTGTCATTTTATAAATTTACTGACATATGCCAATTCATAGCTATTCCTTAACTCAGCACCCATGCCCAGCACGGGCTATATCTATAAGAGCAAATAATTTGGAACCCATCAAGGACTACAATCATGGGAACCCAACTCATCTCCATCCGGGGGAATTGCCATAACCAAGGGACTGGACCATCTTATACACATTCGAACACCCAAACTACCTGCTAACCTTCTACACGGTATCGTCGGTCGATTACCCTTATTACCTAAAGAGATCTTGTTTCTACTCTTATCGGAGCCTGGATCTTAATTGTGAATTTTGAACTCTATATTTATTTCAAAAAATAAGTGTTTTTTATCACAAAAAAAAATAATAATTCAAGCAGGCCCTAAATGAATTCGCTTTTCAGTTTGTATAGATGAATATCCAATACCTTACATAGAGTGAACTTACCAAAATAAACACCATACCTTAATGCTTATGCTTTATTAAATCCTCTTTAATATAGTGGTGCGACAGAGGGGAAGAATCGACGAGGAATCTATAACATAAAATCATGAATGAAAAGCATGACAAGATACCTTAGCCATATTGGGTCTCCTCCCAATATCGCTAAGACGTGAAGGTATAAATAAATAATTTTGCTTTCATGAAGAAAACGGAAATTATTTTCTTTTGATTGTGCTCGTTAATCCTGATTGATTATTAATTGTTTGATTTGTCTATATAGGATGTAGCAATTGGATTGCTGAAATGATTAGCATGTGCATATTTGGATTTTGGCT
Source organism: Cordia subcordata (assembly GCA_028554755.1). NCBI lineage: Eukaryota > Viridiplantae > Streptophyta > Magnoliopsida > Boraginales > Cordiaceae > Cordia > Cordia subcordata. The sequence continues at coordinate 7,153,259 of JAPTOF010000010.1, read as the reverse complement.
ATTACCTAATTTGGAAGTTTCCCTTAGGTTGATTGGCTACTATTCTAAATTTTGGGGTTTTGCTTTGGGTGATTCCCAAGTTAAGATATTTATATACTGCATATATATATATATATATATATATATATATATATATATATATATACATACATATGTATATGTATGTACGTATATATATATATATATATGTACGTACATATATATATATGTATATGTATATGTATATATATATATGTATATGTATATATGTATATGGATATATATATATATATTTATATGTATATATGTATGTGTGTGTGTATGTATGTGTATATATATTAGTATGTCACTCGTGCAATTACACAGGATGTGATATATGTAGGTTGATATATTGGAAATATTTAGTTTTTTTATCCATTTAAATATTTTAAACAAATTATATGAACTATTTTTAATAGATTAAACAATAATAATACACATACATGTGATTTTCTTACATATGCACAATTTTGAATTTGCAAGATATCACAATCTGGAATTATTGAAAAATTATGGTGATAAAAAAATTGAAGGAATTGTGATTATCTAAAACAAAAAGGAAGTGAATATGTGCAACTATGAGTGAGATTGGAATGTAAGAGCTTAAACATAATACCAAAATAATGATTTAACCATGATTTTAGGCTAGTGATTAAGTGTAAATAATATATGAAGAAGAAAAAAGAAAGATTTTTTAGTGTAGGAAAAGGGAAGAAATTGAATTGAATAACAAATAAATGATTTAGTTGATTGCATAATTTACGCAATATTCTTGTGATGTCCATATATTAATTTAGGGAATAGATACAGTAGAAACTTGTTTTAAATAATTAAATGGGGCAGTATACGCGTGGCATGAAATTAACAGCACTACTTGACAACATTATATACAACGGGTTCTGTTATATACAATAGTGTAAATATGTATGTATGTATATTGCGGTTAAGTAAGCAAGTTTTGTATTAATCAATATACCTGCAATATTTACTCTTAACTGATTCTGTGACTTTATGATTACATTCACAATAGAAAAGCCAAATGATTCAAGAGAAGTTTGGCATAATTAAATAATTAATGCATCTTTTTCATTAAAAAAATTAGTCAAATTGGCTTGGTGACAACCAAGGGTTGGTCTTATAGTGAGGGTTTGTTTGGATTGATTTTTTCTTATAGAAAAATACATTTTTTTATAAAAGGATCATTTTTATTTTTTAAAAATATTTAAATTGACTTTTAAAAAATTGAAATTCTTCAAAAAAAAGCTCACGATTTAAGTTTTCCCAGAAAAATTTTTTTCCCGATATTACACAAAAAGAGAGAGTGTGTGTGTTTTTCCTGGTTTATAAACCGATCCAAACCATCTCAATACGACTAATGACTGTGCCAAGCCATAATTTTTATTTTGCAAAGATAGTGTTTTTGTTTAAAGACACTGAGTCATTAAAAATATTACACTTGTTTATCTACAACAACACACGTCTTGGTTGAATTTAACTAGCTTAAATAAATTAGCTAGATTAGATGGATTTCAGTGGGCTAAATGTTGGTTCACATTCTGATGACACATGAATAAATGACTCCAAAATCAAAAATAAGAAGAGAGAAGAATAGAGAAATATTCTAGAAATATTTGATTGGCGCCAACATTAATTCTGATGACTATTAGAATTCAAGAGGAACAATCAAGATTGCAAGATTTGGAAAAATAAAGTGCTATGACAAATTCAAAGTTTATGCAACCCTAAAACAGTAAAAAGAAAAGCAACAAAAAAAGAAAAAGAAAAACATAGTATGTTTCTTGCAAGGTGTAATATACTTTAAAACAGTTCCATTTCTCGAACTTTTTGCTCTTAGAATGTTGAGCAGAATCTTTTGCTGGAAACAAATCCACGGTTTCTTTATCCAACTCTTGCCTACAAGCGTCACATATGTTGTTCGCTTTCTCTTTCGACCAGACGATTTCACAACGTTCATGGATGAGGGGAACTAGGCATCCACACACCAAACGCCCAACCATAATTAAAACTTCTACATCAAACTAAGAACTATAAGTACTTACGGCAACTTGAACACGACCAATATAATTTAGTTAAATACGAATATATATGTAAATAAAATTATAGAAATCCAACTCATGAAATCCCCAAAATGCCTAAATATATTAGGCAGAAAATATATTTGAATATCTTGAAATATATTAAACAAATAAAATAGAAAATGTTAATTTTTTTTGGTCGGGAATAGAGAATTTCATTATTTTTTTAAAACAATGAAAGACACTAATAAAGTTCTAAATCACAGGGGCGGAACCAGGATTGCAATTTTGGGGCGCAAGACATAGTTAAAAATCTATCATGTTAAACATTTTAATATATTATAACTAATAGAAAAAAAAACTTTAGCTCGTAAATAATTAATTGTGTGTATATATTTTTTAAAATTTTCAATTACAAAAATCTCTTTTCAAGAATAACACGAATATAATTATAAATTTTGTTTATTTAAGATTTTAAGGTATATTGCTAAATAATTTATCTTTCCTCCTCATAATTTATCATATCTTATTAAAATATCATCTAAACAAAAAAAAAAAAATATTCTAGACATTACTATTACGACTTAAATAAATAAAATTATAGTGAGAAATAGTTTGGAGAGTTTTATTTTCTTTTTCAACTTTCTTGGTGCCTTTTATTAAATGTTCACTCACTAGAAAAAGATAAAAGTAATATTAAAAATATGTAAAAAGTTAAATAATAAAAAAATATAAATAAAGTATAATATAGACCTTTTTTCTCTGATTTTACCTTTTGTTGTTTAGTCTAGTTTGTTCGTTTATTGTAAAAAAAAGAAAGAAACTAAAAGAATGGTGAGGGGGGTCTGCTCACTACTGTAAAAATTGCTTGGTGTTATGTTGAGAGAGTGAGGGAGGAGAGAAAGCGCGAAAAATGTATAAAGAGGAGAGAGCGGGATACAGAGCTTGGCTTTTACACGGGAAAATGTTTTCTCTTCCTTTTGCACGGAAAAATGTTTCGGCAAAAATTAGCTTGGCTTGCTTTGTTGACTCAAAAAGATTTTCCACAAGAATTGTGGGGAAGATATTTTCAAGGAAGCTATTTTCCTGCAAACAGATAGAGCCTTAGTCCAGAAAGCTTTCCGTTCCTAATTCTCTTGTAGCTGGATCTTCCGGAACTACAAGAATCATTAATTAGAATAGGATTCTAACTCAGCACCTTTTGAGTGAGATTTTAAAAAGAGTTGTTCTGCAGAGTACGATAAAAGTTGTAAGCTGTATTTGGAGGGAGTAGCCTCGCAGTTTAGCACATAAAAAATTCAACAGAGCTTTGACTTTTATATCTCTGATATTTCCGCCATCTTCAAGCAATCATTTCGAAATTCTTTTGCAGCTTGCTAGCATTTTTCCGCTGCCTCTCGAAGCTTCACAAAAAATCTTCCAGAGAATGCCCAAAAATCTCCCGTGAGGTTTTAGTTGTACCTATTTCTCCCCATGACATCAAACTTTGCCAAATAATACGTTATGTTTAATGACATTTTGTAACTTTTATCTTTTCATTTGTTGTCTAAATGTTAGTTTGCTGTAACAAAATCATTATTTTGTTTTGAATTTATTCGCATATTTGTAATTGCAATAAAAAAGAAAGATTTCAATCTAAAATTAATATTTAATTTCATAAATGACACAAATTTTATACGATTACTTACCTTTTGTTTTTCATTTTGTATATTCTTAAAAATTAATTCATTCCAAAATATATGCATTAATTTAAGTAAAAAAGATAGGATTCTATTTGAAATGCATATGAATATATTAAAAAGTAGATTTTAAACGAATCTGATTTTTTCTCTTTAATTTCATAGGTAAGAAAAATTTTATTAATAGACTATTTCATATATTTTCAAATTAAAATCTTTTAATTTTTTTATTTGATTGTAAATTTTTGTTGAATGATTTTATTAAATTATTTTTTTACTTAATAAATATATAGATAAGAAATAAAAAGTAAAAAGTTGCTCATTGTTAACAGAAACTTTATGAGTAAAGTATTTTTTAATCTTTTTTTCGTGTTTTGAAATCAAAACTTTTATGATTTACAAATTAATTGTAGATTTTTTGTTCAATGATTTTGTCAATATTTTATTTTTAATTTAATATATAAATACAAGATACTTTTTAATATAAGGTTTTGTTTGGTAAAGTTTGATAGCATGGGAGAATGTGGGTAAAACTAAAATTTTACGAGAAATTTTGCAATTTAAGCTAACTTATGGGGCAAAATGGCATTTACCCAAAAATCTTCCAACTTGAAAAAGAAATTAGTGGATACTTGAGCACCATTTCTGTCATTTGCATGCGCTTTTTTTTTATTTTCTAATTCTATAATATTAGCTTGGTCTTGATTTTAACATCATATAGAGTTGGTGTTGACCTTAACATCATACAAAGTTTGGTTCGGGTTTGAAATGGATATTCCTACCCCAACCTATACCTAGTATCAGGGTATACAACTGGCACTATTCCCGCACCTATTGGATGTAAAACCTACCCTGCTCCTATGAGACATTGCTGAACAAGGTCAACGATGTAAAATAACTAGATAAAACTGAATTAAAACCCCTATTTGTTAAAACACTACCTATTAATAGTATAAAAATAAATCTTAACACAAAAACCTTGCAAGGTGTTGCTAAGAATTTTTGAACTTTGATTTTTAAAATTGGTATGAAAAACTTTGAGCACTAAATTAAAAATTTTTTATTAATATAATACTTATAATAAAATTATATAATTAGATAAAAAATAAAATATTTAAATCTATACATGCATCCATATATTGGTTGGGGTGAGATGAGGTGGCCTAGGAGGGGTCAATAAACTATACCCCACCCTGCTGTGAGTAGAGCTTTTTTGTCAAAAATCCCGCCCAATGCTTAAATACTCTTGTAGGGCGTAGCAGAATCAAGTACCATGGTGATCCCCATGTACTAATATTACGCCCTTGCAATGCACAAGAGAATTTTCTATAAAATATTATACTAAGCTATAAACTATAATAGACATAAGAAAAATGACTAATTAATAATTTTTTGTTTCTGTATTAATATTGTATTTGTTTTATATATATATATAGACTAGTGTGACACTCGTGCGATGTACGGGGAATGACATATGTGATTGGATATATTAAAACTATAGAGTTCTTGCATCTTACTAAATAATTATTGAAATGATTATATATTATGGAATTAATAAAACAACGATGATATATATAAAGAAAGAGCATAATATTAATTAAATTAAAATATTTAATATAGGAATGGAACTAAATAAATGATGAAAAATAAAAAATAACCTAAGAATGGGCATATTTAATTAATTGATAAGTAATGAAAAACTTGTCAGACAGAGCACCACTTGATAGTGTAAAATTACAGCTTATTTTGCTTTATTATAATATATATATATATATGTATATGTATATATGTATGTATATAACTTTTCATATATATTCTAGAAATGAATAAAATTACTTCAAACCAAAAATAAGAATAGAAAAAAATAGAGAAATATTTTAAAAATAGCTTGTCAAAAGAAAAAACGATTGGCGCCTACATTCTGATGAGTACTATAAGAATCCAAGATTAACAACCAAGTTTTCATGATTTGGAAAAAAACAAAGTGATGCGACAAATTCAAAGTTTATGCAATCCTAGAAGAGTACAAAGAAAAGCAACAAAAAGAACCGAAAAAAACACCCTAGTGTGTTACGTGCAAGGGATTCTACCTAATAAAACGGCTCACCTTTTGGTGTTAGTCTTCTCCTATTCTTGACCTTTTTGTCAAAAATTCCGCCCAGTCCTCAATATTCTTGCGAGGTGTAGAGGAGTGGAGCACAATTGTCATCCTTGTATACTAATATTACACTCGCGCAATGCATAAGAGAATTTTCTATAAAATATTATGCTAACACATGCTAAAACCTAAACTATAATACACATAAGAAAAACAACTAACTAATAATTATTTATTTCTGTATTAATATCTTGCACACACACACACACACACACACACATATATATATATATATATATATATATATTCCAGATATGAATAAAATTACTCCAAATTAAACCAAAAATAAGAATAGAGAAATATTCTAAACATAGCTTGTCAAAAAAACAAAAAATGATTGGCGCCAACACTCTGATGATGAGTACTATTAGAATCCAAGATGACCAACCAAGTTTTCAAGATTTGGTACAATAAAGTGACGCCATAAATTCAAATTGTTTACGCAACCCTAGAAGAATAAAAAGAAAAGTAACAAAAAGAACCCCAAAAAAGCAGCCTACAATGTTACCTGCAAGGTATTCTACCTAGTAAAACAGCTCAATTTCTGAAACCTTTTGTTATTAGTCTTAAACCTTTTGGTATTAGTCTCCTCCGACTCTTGACTTTCTTGTTATTAGGCTGTTGACGATCAGAATCATTTGCAGGAAGCAAATCCACGGGTGCTTTCTTCAACACTTGATCACAGAGGTCACATGTATTGCTTCCTTTCTCTCTAGAACATATGATTTCGCAACGTTCATGAATAAGCGTAACTGGACATTCGCAAGTTATCGCAAGTGCGTTTTGTTCCTTGAATTCCTTGAAGCATTCTCTGCAAACTGCTTCTTCCCTGGGAATTTTTTCTCCGTCTTTACGTAAATCTGGATGTTCATACACTCATTCTCATCATGAAGCTGAAAAGCATGTTACTGATAATTTTTTTCTTTTTTTTGGACAAAATATATTCGAGCTGTTGTCATTTATTTAAAGTGCGTCAAATTTCAATGTGCAAAATCCCTTACAATTCCCTTCTACTTTTTGAAACAGAACCCTGTATCCATAGAAAGTGAGATGTATACTATATTTCCTAAAAGAATAAAATTACTCTTCATATGTACCCTTCCAATTCATCAATACGTTTAGGGCTTGTTTGAATTGACTTTTTTTAAAAGTATTTTTTTTTTAAACTTTTGAAAAAGGTTTTTTTTAGAGATTACAATTTTCGGCTCTTAAAAAAAAGCTAAAATTAAGCTTTATTTCAGAACTTCAGCTTTTTTGAAATTCAATTTATATATTTTTTGTAAAAAAACATATAAATTTTTCAAAAAAATACTTTTTCATAAAAAAATAAATCCAAATAGACTCTTATACATATCTTATGTGATCTTCTTCCCTTTTTTTCTCTCCTTTCCTTTCCTTTTCCTTCTCTTTTTTCTTTTTCGTTTACCATTTCATCATGACTCTAATATTGAAATGATTGTATATATTCTTCGGCTTTACTAGTCTAAACACCGCATGATACGCGGGTGTGAATATTTTTTCAAATTTTTTGTGATATTTTTAACCTTAAAGCACATATTAACTCATATTTTTTTGTTTTCAATTTATTAAAAAATAAATTATCAATTAAAGGTATACTTTTTTATTTAAGCATTCAAATATCATTACTATTTTATCCCGATCTTAATAGGACACTCACCTATTAAAAATTTTAAAAAAAATCAATTGTAGCAATTAAAAAAATCAAGTTCTAAAAATTATAATTTATGTAATTAATATTAATTTTTATATTTGCATCACTTATCATTAACTTAATGAATATGATAAAAGTTAAAAATCGAATGAGTTAAGAGGCACTACATATCATCCAAGCTCAATCATTTTCATATTGCATAAATCTATATATTCTATGATTTAGTAATTTCAATTAGTTTTATTAAGAAAATAATCTTATTGAAGATATATATTTCTTTTAACATAAAGAGTCATGAATTATTACTATTTAGTCTCAATTTCCCCTATAGTTTTAACACTATCCATTAAAAATAAAAAAAATTGATATAAATGGTAAAAAAAATAGAATATTAAAGATTGAAAAAATAATTTTTGAAGTGCCAAGTTTCGAGCGAAAAAAATAAAGAGAAAGGAAGACACACACATGCAGCATGCACTCAGCTCGTAACAAGCAATATTCTACAACAATTCTTCATAAAATCATGTGAACATATATTTTCTTCATATAATTTCTTTTTGGGTCTCAATAATATCACATTTAGCAAAATTTATTCTTATGTTGAGTTAAAAATGTGACATACTCATTCAAAATCAAATACTATTTCTACATACCAAAAGTTTATCAAATATGTAGGACAATCAATAAACGTCTAAACTTTGATATTGAAGTCATAATTCTTTCAATCTTTCTTTAAATTTTTTTGATAAAAGGTCTACCCGATGTGCGGAGCTCTTTCATATTATTATGGATCATTACACTTTCACCCTACTTGACTTGATAATTAAAAAACATAATAAAAAAAGAGAACTATAATAATTATAATTATTTAATATATTATTTTAATTACTTATTATTAAACAATGAATATTAGAATTATCCTATCATCTTATTAGTTTAGATTTAAACTCAAGTTTTTCATATGTTAATAATACAGAACTACAAATTTCTTATCTGATCATTTTGCAATGTAGTCTAGAACTAGTTTCACGTATTGGTATAATATATTTGATATCTTTCGTTGCTAAATACCTATATGTATCAAGTCTGATTGTTTCTCAACAGTTGAATTTTTTAAGTTTGGATTTTTTTTTATTTCAAGAAATCACCCATATTAGTTTGAAATTATTTAGTTTGGATTTTTTAGTTGGAATTTTTATTTATTTTTTTATTTTTGGGAAATCTATTTTTTGGTCATTTTATGTTAGTTGTTATTACCCCAAGATAGTCAACTTCATTATTAAAAATTTAAATTTTGTAAAGATAAAAAATAATTCAACCTTTCAAAATATATTAATTTAACTATCTAGAAAAGATAACAGACTATAATTGTTCAATTATTTGATATAATTTTAGTTTAGGACGGTTATTGAAAAAATCCTTAATTCATCACATATATATATTTTTAAAAAATTATATCAAATTATTTTAAAGTTGATACAGTTTCAGCGGGAGTCCAAAACTAAGAAGTTGGCCATATTAGTTTGAATTTTTATTTTTATTTTTTACTTTGGAATCTTCTAGTTTGAATTTTTTTAGTTTGGATTTTTTATTTCAAAATTGATAGAGTTTTAGTAGAAGTACAAAACTAAAAGATCACCCGTATAAATTTGAATATTAATTTAAGTGTTCAGAAAATGATAAGACTTTGAATATTTTAATTATTGTGGTTGTATAATTATCTAATACAATTTTAATTTTGGATGGTTATTAAAAAAATCTTGAATTTATCATATATTTATTTTTTTAAAAAAATTATATCAAATTATTTCAAAGTTGTTGGAGTTTTATTAGCGGGAGTCCAAAACTAAGAAATTACCTGTATTAGTTTGAACTTTTCTGGAAAATGTTTTTTGCAGTCATTTTTATGTTTAATCGTTATTACCCCTAAGGTAGTGTAGCTCCATTATTCAAAATCTAAATTTTACACAGATTAAAAATAAAAAAAATAGTCATCTATTCAAAATATATTAATTTAACTATTTAGAAAATGATAAGAGACTTTTGAACTTTTTTATTGTGACGGCACAATTATCTAATATAATTCTAATTTGGACGGTTATTAGAAAATCTTTAATTCATCATTTTTTAATAAACATTATAGCAAATTATTTCAAAATTGATTAGAGTTTTAGTGGGAGTCTGAAACCAAGAAATTACTTGTATTAGTTTGATTTTTTTTAATTTGGCTTTTTTTTAGATTAATTTTTTTTATTTCAAAATTGATAGAGGTTTAGTGGGATTGCAAACCGTATTAGTATGAACTTTTTTTGTTTGGATTTTTTTAGCTTATCTTTTTTGGGAAAATCCTTTTTTATATCTTCTTCTATCCGGTTGTTAGTACCACCAATACAGTGCAATTCCTTTATTCAAAATTTAAAAAGAATAATCAACTACTTAAAATATTTTCTTTTACAAACCCCCCCATCCTTACGGGATCTAAACCCAGGACCTCATATCCGGGAAAGTAGTCTCAGCCACTGGAACCACTCCTAATCCCAACTATTTAAAATATGTTAACTTAACCATTCAAAAAATGAAAACAGACTTTTGAATATTGTTTTAATCATGATTGTTAAATCATCTGATATAATTTTTACTTTGGAAGGTTATTAAAAGAATCTTTGATTCATCATGTATGTATTTTTTAAAAAAATTATATTCAATTATCTTAAAGTTGATAGATTTTTAATGAAGTTCAAAACTTAAGAAGTCACTCTTATTAATTTGAATTTCTTAATAAGAAATGCACTTATTCCATCAAGTTCGAAACAAATGATTGCGGGTTCCGCTTCCATCCCACTTTCTCATTTTCCCGAAAATTAGAAGAAATGAGAGACACATACCACCAGCCACGCTCCGTTCGACAAGCACATATTGCCCATGGGTAGACGTCACGTTAGGAGTTCTTCGAAATATTGATGATACAGGCCTACTACGCAAGACAGGCTGGAAACTATGTGTAATAATTTCATCATTAATGATTATGATAATTAAAAACAAAAAGAAAATTTAAAAATTATCTTATTTTTTATAATTACAAATAAGATATCTTATAAAAAGTATCTTATAAATGACTTATGATAAGTTGATAAAAAATTATACTTTTTAACATAAGTTATCAAATAAGATAAATGTCTTAAAATAAAACCAAACCAAACACATCAGCATTAGTATACCACCCAAAATAAAATAAAATGAATGCCTTGATATAATCTCAAGCACCTTGGAGGGATATAATATAGCATAGAAGGCTGCATATACGACTTTGGTTGTGTACATTTGAATTACACACAGATTGATCTTTTCTCCCTATATTGTACACGTCTATATTTGCAAGTGACCACAACAACAAAATGTAATGATTTCTCATATTAGAAATTCAATTTCTTTGTGAGTTGTTTTTAAATTCAAAGAATTCTCTCACATAATAAGTAAGTAGTTTTTCGTGATGGTTTTTCCTTTAGACTTGAGTCATTAGGTTGATACTTTCATTGGGAGTGCGCTCCATAAAAAGGAGTCTATAGGGTAGATTAAGTCTTTTGCACAGCTATTACACACCTTAATCTATCTATAGTGCCAAAGTCTTTTGCACAGCTATTACACACCTTAATCTATCTATAGTACCATGCCTTTGGCTCTCTTTGGCTCGAATAAGTGACCTTTTCTGGTCAAAGCTCAAATAAGAGACTTAGGTTCACAGTGATGTGGCTAGTACGTTCAGAAGGTCCAAATGTTTATGATGTTATAATGTTTATTCATGACCAAATGATAGAGTTGAGCGTTTGACTATAATAAGGTTATAACGAGAAAGTCTCCTTTCTATAAGACAACCTACTTCAATTATTGGAGGTCTTTCTTGATTTGTCTTGTAATATATGTGTCATGTATTGGATAACATTATTACAAGTATAACTCTAGAACCATATTATCAAAAGAGAGATTCCTATATCCATTATTATTAAATGGTCGCTGCTTTCAATTTTGAACATTTGTGGATGGACTAACAAGTTAACAACTAGTGCTCTGATTCACTATGGACGAGACTAGTAACGAGTCGATAGTTCTGCGTTAAGGGTGTCTAAATTTGAAATGATTAATTGAGACATGCATGTGTATTAGATAACTTATATATCATATCATGGAGTAACGGTCCCTTTTGGCACTACCTATTTGGTAATCAAAACTTAGTTTACTGCTTTAGCTCCTTTAGGTTAGTATTATTAGTCATTTTACTTGTGGGTTACTCCATAGGTCAAGTTATAATGTCCTAAAGAATGGTTAGGTTGTGGAGATATTTAATTTTAAGAATAAAATATAGTTAAGGAGGTGATAATATGGATCAAAAGACCAGCTTTAGTTATGGAAATATGTTACAGGTAGAGGGTTTTCAAAAAGTCTATTTAGAAAACTAAGCTAATCTCATCTTGTTTTTGTTAAACTCCATTTAGCAACTTAATAATTAAAGTATCTCCTCCAGGCTTGCATGAGAGAATGCTTTCATTTTCTCAAAATGAATTACAATGTATGTGTAGAGTACCATTTGATATTGTCCAATTCAAACTCTTTTTTTATGATTCAAATTTTCACTTTGTCTTTAAGAAAATTAAAAAGAATGAAGAAATTATTGAAGATCTTGTGTTTTTTTATCCAAAATTTAGCAAGCTGGACCTTTTCCTTGTATGGAATATATCTAGTAAAAAACCTTGAAGTTCTTTGTTTTCTTTCACAAAGAATAGTCAATCTTATATTGTGGAAGAGAAAACGAGAAAAGAGTAGATGGAAAATTTTAAGATTTGGAAGTACCTGGCACGACAGATTCCATTTGCCTCCTTATCCATCTCTTGTTGCACTACATTTAAAGGAACAGAGACAATGAGCATGGGAACAAAACATTCAAACATGTTATTGTGAAGTCTGATTACAAGTGCTTTCAGCCACCCCTTGGCCAACCCTATCCCCATTTTCTTGATATACAATTTTTCAACTTTTGGGATAAATTCATTCATTCATTAACAAACCAATATTAGACATGAAGAATTTGTTCGTAGTTCCGTTGTCCAGTTTCGATTCTAACTTCTATCTAACGTTACTAAACTCACATTAGTTGGTCAAATGCAGATGATGATTACTACAAATAAATATAACAGATCTCTTTTTAACATTTTTAATTTTTTAAGGAGGTGTGCCCTTTAACATGTTACCAGAACCTAAAAACCAAAGATCACGGGTTTAAGAGCAGCAATGGAATACGCACCTTGACAACAAAACAATTCCAAATCCAGTTCGCCTTGCCTGTAGGAATGAAAATAAGATCTCAACTGGGCACATGGGACACCTGCAAAAAACAAGTAACCACCAAAACTCATTGCCGCGTCGTAAACAAGAAAAAAAGAATTGAGATTTTGAAGAGGAAAAAAAAATGAAATGTGGAAAACCACCAAAACAAGAAAAATTAAAAAATGAAATCCTAAAAAGAATTAAAATAGAGAAATTTCAAATTCTACAATCTGCGAAAAAATAAATTGAAAAAATTCTTCACCAAAACCCAGGAGAGGGCAGAAAATCTTATCCTCCATATGCAAAACTCTTGACCTCGATTGCCACCCTCCGAGCAATCAAATAGAGTAACCAAATCAACAAGACAACAACATGGCATAGAGAGGTCACTCAAATAGCTATGTATGGAGATCAAACCACCTCATAGCACACCATCCAATGACCTTAGTCTCAGATCCCTATCTCAAGCAACACTAAGAAAAACACACATCAAGCTCTCTCCCAGAGTTCTACTCAAATGTTTTATAGGTATCTTCCAACCCATGTCAGCCTTGAGATACTCAACAATCTATTTTAACCATCGTCTCCCACTCAACACATTTTTGAAAAACCCTCTGTCTTCACATAGTATACACCAACCACCCGCAAGTATGCATCTCCACAAGTGTTCACTACCACTAAAAGAAACCTATATGATTGCCATGCTAAACTAGGCATGGTTCTACTTGCCTAAGACACACCACTTATTGAACTGTGCTTTCTTGTATTTACTCTTGCAACGCAAAGCTCACTAGTTCACTAGTCAACTCCTTACAAATGTGGTCTATGACGCTACAAACACGTAGTGTCTTCATTATTTCTCCCTGATGAACAAGCTTCTATGCATCATCAAGGTCCAAGGTGTGCTTCACACCTGCCAACAAGGCTTCCATCTCCCCTCACCATTAACCCACAAGTCCTCCATCTTCAAGCTTTTTACCAACGTTTCTCCAACCTTGAACAATAACAATAACAACATTAATAGACTTCAACTTGATAATGGTCCTTTTGGTGCCTCTCTGGTGATGATAGTTCTGTCATGTCCTTTCTCAATTTGAATTGTTGACATCACATTAATGTCAACAAGCCTCCAAGGATGATGTCAGCTACACTAATGTTAGGGTAGCATCTGCTGAAATCCTTACTTGTGTTAACAATCTCTTTTTTCATTTTCTTTGGCCAAACTCATCCAAATTTCCAAAATATATCACTCTTTAATTCTTGCCAACAATGCAATATAAATGAATCACGAAACCACAAACCTCGTGTGTTTTCCTCACACCCTTAACTAGTCACGCCCAGTCCTCTATACCGAGCCCTAGTACCAGTTTGTTGAGATTTTAAGGTGTTAGAACAAAGATAGAATTAGAAAGATAAGACTAATAAACATTAAATATTTTATGTAGTTTGGCCAAACCTACATCCATAGGCAAACAAGAAATAATTCCACCATCCAATACACAAATATGTGGTGGGGAGAGCTCGGGCTTGAGAACCCTTAACTTCCTACCGCTAACGCCCCCCCCCCCCCTCCCTGGGCGCCCCCAAACTTCTGATTTACCGGAGTACACAAACTGTGACCTCATTGTCTAATTCCCTCCAACACACGAACTACACAGGCTATACATGCACACGCATACACAAATGCAATATACCTTACTAGCTACCCACATATATTGCAATGCACATAGACTAACAAAGTGCAAAAGAAAACTTATTAGATCAAAGACCACACGAGCGTCAGGACAATTTGTATTGAGTGGCAAATGGCAGCGATATTGAAGCACGTACCATCTCCAGGTGGTTGTTTGGTCCTTGCAGAAAAATGTTGGCTATGTGCAGACAACATTTCTTCATTTGTACCGAAAGATATTGATCAAAATAATGCCCCGCTTTTAGAGTTCCACTTGTGCCTGATATGAACCAGTACACTTGAGTTATTGTCACCTTTGATATTGAAGCTTTGAGAAAGCTTTAGTCTAAATTTTTAAATTTGTATTTTCCTCTTGCAGATGATTGCTTTCAATTTCTTAATCCTACCCTTTTTTTTTTTTCCAAATTAATTGCATGTGTGTGTGCGCGCGCGCGCGTGTGTGCGCGCAAGATCTCATACATCTGGATTTTCCGAAGGTGTATGGGCTACTTGTAATATATTCTCCTTGCACTATGAATATGAGAAAGTACATGCCACAGGCTTAGTGGTCTATTAGTGTGTTAGTCCACTTTAAATTCGAGAGTGTTTGAGATCAATTTTTATTACATGTTAGCAGTTTATCATCCACCTCAGGTTTTCCTTAAAAATGAAAAAGAAAAACAAAAAGAAAAAAGACTCGGGAGAAACCTTATGAAAATATAGAAGCCTTTAACTTCATTAAACTCAATCCGAAAATTTTGATATATATAGTGTCTCTTATATGAAATCCACCCGCTCGGGATGTCATTCAATTAATGAACATCATGCACTTAATACTTCAATTTTCTCGGAGTTGTTTTGTTACTTGGAATCTGTTGGGAAAATCGAGAACGCACGCACACACATCAAAGCACAGCGGAAAACACACATAAAGAACACGCAATATTTTAACGTGGTTCAGCCCTCTGCCTACGTCCACGATCCTCTCTGGGATAAATTCCACTATTCAACAATAATGGAATTACAACTCAGGTGGTGACTTTTTGCACGGACAAAAAAGTCTAAACCCTCCCCTACAGAGTTCTTATAATGGTTCTATCCTCAACAGGACTAGAACGAATATAAGATACTTTTGATGCTCTCAGGTTCTCTCCCACACCCCTCATGGGGTGTAGCCCTAAGGCACTCTCCTAAGGCACACCTTATACAACTAATGCAAGAGTCCTATTTATAGAGGAGATTTCCTTATCCTCCAATACAAAGAATTTCCTCATCTATCAATCCTACCATAATTAAGACTCTTACCATAACTAGAATTTTAATTCTCATTAAAATTCTTTCCTAATTTGTATGGGCTTGGACTTTGAGCCATAACCCAACAAATTCCTCCCTTGGCGAAAAGTCCGAAGCTTCTTTGCCGCAACTGGAACCTCTTCACAGTCTTCATGCTGGAGCCCTCACTCGACAACACTCTTCACGGCAGCAACTACTAACACATCCTAGCAGGTTTTCGGAGTCATCCCCAACATCCCTCTTCATGCCGTCTAACCTCGACCTCTCAAGGTTGTGTGCGTCCTCCCTCGACACAAGGCATCTCGGACGTGGTCTTCTCTTCCAACAATAGCATTCCTTATCAGTCGTCTGGCCAAGACTCTGATTGTTCAGCTACGTAGACTCTCTGCGCGTGACTCCTCCCTCGAATCGAACCTTCTTCAACTAGTCTACTCATCCAAACTTCTCTCCTCTAGAAGTTTGTTCACTAGTCGGCTAACTGTGTTTGCTCGCACAATGCTTCGAAGACTTTCGCAGAATTTCATCACCACTTCATTGTTTTACCCAATTTCAAGGCTCACCCACGATACATCAAGAAATTTGGCAAAACGGACCTCAAAAACGAACTCAGGACGTCGGAAAACGGTGAGAAGACCCTCAGTCAATGCGGTCAAACCCCTGCAGCCCGCTGGTCAAACCTTCTGTTTGACTGTTTGACCACAAACTCACAAAACTTGACCTGCTTGTATCTCACAGTCCGACCGTCGGATCGTTACGAAATTTTAGCAGCTTACTCTCCTCTCCGAGACGAAAACACAGCAACAAACGGATCGTCGATCGGACACCGGGAAGGCTGCCAAACTTGACCAGCAGATCAGCGAATTTTTTACTCCTATTTGGCGTTTCTTTTTTTGTTTTTCATGCAAATCAGCGTCCTCCCTCCAACCTAGCTCTGATACCACTTGTTGGGAAAATCGAGGACGCATGCACACACATCAAAGCACAGCAGAAAACACACATAAAGAACACGCAATATTTTAACGTGGCTCGGCCCTCTGCCTACGTCCACGATCCCCTCTCGGATAAATTCCACTATTCAATAATAATGGGATTACAACTCAGGTGGTGACTTTTTGCACGGACAGAAAAGTCTAAACCCTCCTCCACAGAGTTCTTATAATGGTTCTATTCTCAACAGGACTAGAACGAATATAAGATAGTCTTGATGCTCTCAAGCTCTCTCCCACACCCCCCATGGGGTGTGGCCCTAAGGCACTCTCCTAAGACACACCTTACACAACTAATTCAAGAGTCCTATTTATAGAGGAGATTTCCTTGTCCTCCGAGACAAAGGATTTCCTCATCTATCAATCCTACCATAATTAAGACTCTTACCATAACTAGAATTTTAATTCTCATTAAAAAATTTTCCTAATTTGTATGGGCTTGGACTTTGAGCCATATCTCAACAGAATCAAAAGAAAATGAATTCAAAATGAGAAAAAAATGGAGAAATTATATTTCAGTACCTGTCCATACTGAAAGTCCATAATAAATCCCGACGAGCTACCCTAGGTAATGGACTGTGCCATGCCTCCCTTTCCGTGACTAGCTACATACAGGAACACAAACAATAAGAACGCTCAAATGCATTTCAATGATAATATATATATATATATATAGATATAGATATATATTCAAATCCTGCCTAGTATTTTATATATCTTTTTGAAATTTCCAATGCTTAGGCAAGTAACTCGTTTCTTGAAATTGCCAATGCAGATCCTAACAAGCCAAAGAAACGTGCATCTTCATTTATATATTGTATTGCAGAATTCAATCAGATGTGTATTTTCATGTTTAGAGTTGTCAACAAGTTTGGCGTCTGTAAAGCAACTTTTGAACATAGTCTAGGATCTCATTTAGTTTTGATTTTCATAGAGAGAGACTGCGGCAAAATGAAGCACGTTATCTTTAAGAGCAATCAACCAACATATATCATCTAGTACAATTTTTCAAAGACAAACAATTTTTCATCCCTGTAAGGAATAATTTCAAAGACCAACAATTTTTCAATCCTTGCAACGGATTCAAAAGAAAGACATAAAGGCTACACTGCATGTTTCACAATATTTAAAAAAGATATTTAAACACCGCTTTGTAAGGGATTCGAAAGAAAGAAAGATTCAAAGGAATAATTTCAAAGACTAATATACACAACACAATATATTTAAACACTACTATGTAAGGGATTCAAAGACTAACTATCGTTTCTAACAATCAAAATTAAAACATGAACTGGACAAATGGTTTCAAGATGTTTACCGCTTTGAAGCATGGATACCATACATGGACACGCAATACGACACGATGCGACACGCCGACACGTCTTTTTTCAAAAAAATATGATACGACATATTCAGAATACTTTAAGTAAAATACATTGAAATTTATATATATCTTGCATAAATATTATTTTCATAATGATAACAAAAAATAAACAAGACCAAATATCATAATATTTGACATATAACTAATCATAAAAAATTAAATTTTATAAAACCATATGGTTATAATGTATAAATGATGTCTTCTTACGAGTGCAAGTTTTAAAAGAGCCGCAAGCGTACGGATCGTGCAATACAGTGTTTACGAGTGCGGGTGTCGAACCACAGGGAGGCGTGAATATCGTGAATGTATCCTATGCTTGGTGTCCTAAAAGAGCTAAAAAGAAAGATCTAAACTAAGTGTACTTTTTCTTGTGAATGTTTGGATTGTCGGGAGCTCTAAGTAAATGAAAGAAAACTAAACTATGAATAAAAACAAAAAGGGACGCAGGTTGATTAAGAAGAAACTAACAATTGGAAAGGAATTAGGGTGACTTTGACTTATGAATGGGTAACTCTATACTCAAATGCTATGAGATTAAGGGATGATGGCTAACTATCAAAAGTGCTCTTAACTAGGTTGTTAGTTAATGTCCTGATTTCCCCCTAGGACTCGGTGCGGGTCCGTCCCTAGGCGACATCTCGTAGAGCTACGGCGTGGTCCTTATGACCTAGGGCCTCAAGAGGGACTAACTAACTTCCTAGGTGGCTTAGAATGAACCTACCCTAGTACCTAAACCGTTGGCTGGGTTTAAAGCCAAGACCTAGTGTTGCTAAGGTCGACTAAATCGATCCTGAAACCTATTGGCTGGATTTAAAGCCAAAGGAAACTCGACCTAGATTAGCCCTAAATTATACTCCGTCACTCTAAGATCACTACAGCAGGATTTGACTAACATTCATACACATATGATATTATGCTTGTTACTAGGCATGCAAATACGCATATAGACATGAATAAAAGCACTACCCACTTCATAACATCCATGTATAAACACATAGACATGAATACAACATGGTTTAGATGTGTTTAGTAACAAACAAACTTCAATTAATATATATGTACTCATCTAGGTATTTTATCAAACACATAGACATAAATGAAAAAACACCCAATTAAACAAAACAAATCAAAACATATATATATATATATATATATATATTTCAGCCATCATATCCCATATCATAAGAGTATAAAATTAACCCATTACATAAGTTTAATCACCCTATACAAGTCTACTCAGACATAATAGAAAATAGAATGAAAGAGATATAACGAAACTCCCCTTTCATCCTAGCGATTTTAGAACACAGCTTGTAAACAATCTCGATTCCAAAGCGTTTGAATCCTCCAACGAAACTTGGTTCTTCGTGAAAAGTATGTAAAAAGGGTGTGTGAGGCGGCTAGGGAATAGGGTTAAGTGTGTGTGAGAATAGGTCTGAAGTGTGTGAAAAAAACTCTCCTTTTTTCTGCTCCGCATCGGGCTTTATTTATAGATTCACGCATAGCCGGTCGACCGTCTGGAGTACTCGACCGGCTTTCTTCAAGGGCTCTCTGGAGTGGCCGGTCGACCTAGCCGGTCGACCGGCTCTTGAAGAGGGGTCGTCCGGCTTTTCGACGAAGTTCTCTGGAGTGGCCGGTCGACCTAGTCGGTCGACCGGCTATTCTTCCTTAGCGTCCGGCTGACTTCCTTCATCCAATTTTTCATCATTTCGGCCTTTAGTCTCTTCCTTTAGACCCGTGCATGTCCTATCTTCATCACCTTTCATTGTTCAATCTTTATCTTAACCCAAAGTCACCTGAATCATTGAAAATAAGCTATTAGTGTAGCATTTTATCTCTTAAACTCAATATGCACATTTATTCACACTTAAGCCTATTCTTATCAAAAGTACTACACTAATGCATCATTATAAGCATTCAACACCTCTAAAGTATAAGTAAATGGCGATGCAAACACACACCAAATCACAACTCATCAACACCCCCAAACCTTCTCCTTGCTTGTCCTCAAGCAAGCCTAATCTTAAATCTTATTTCTAAAGTCGATACAATGGATTGCTCAAGGATCGACTCGCTATCAGCATTAGTTTGAGAAACATGAAAGGGCATTCCTATTATGAAGAGATCCCTAAGCCTCTTTGAATCTTCCTCTACTCATAAGGGGTCTCTCTCATGGGAATTTCCCAAGTAGCCAATCCACCACAAGCCTAGGATTCTAACTCACGACTCGGGATATTGGTATTTCGTGCTCCTCAATTGACATGGTCTCCTAACATGCACCAAGCCTCAAGGATAAAAAAGAGAGAATATACAAACACAATGGCTTTTTATAAGCCTTATTCACATGCTTGCAAAGATGATAACTTGTGCTAAGTTGACATTGTGTCGCTTATGCACTTATTCACTAACTTTTAGGTACTTTTGGCTTTTCCTCTTTTTTACTTCATTCATAGAATTTTGCACCTTTTTGCCTCTTTTTTTTTTCAATCATTTTTTTTTTCCATTTTCATTGTATTGAATTCTCAAAAAGGAAGAAAAAGAAAGGCTTAAGCATATCAACAAGAACCAATCAAAGACGGGGCACTCACATCAATAACCCTTTTTCAACACTCTTTCCTACCAAGCTATGGGGTGGCTACAAGGGTTATTCTTTTAAGGTTCTCACTCCTACAACTTTTAAGGGCATCTCCTCCAAGACTTAGTTTTCAAACCACTCTATTTATTCCCCCACAATGTCTCTCATCTTAATAAATCAATAGAGTCAATCACAAAAGCCAACACAATGATCAACAAAGAAATAAATGACTCTATATGCATCAAAATTGAAAAATTTTCAAAATTGAAAAATTTTCAACATTTAAACGCATGATGCAATCTACCCTAAGTAAAATATAACAAGAAAGAAAACTAAACTCCTACACCCCCAAACCTAAACTTTGCTTGTCCTTAAGCAAATAGAACAAAGCACAACAAAAACAAACAAGTTATCATTACAAAACAAGTAAGGGTGGTGGGGATAGGGTGCAAACAGGGGAACAAGTGGAGAAAGGATAGATACAACCTTGCGTTTTCTTCAAAGCTTTCCATGCCAACGTCATCTCTCCATACTGCTAACCTGTGACTCACAATTCATAAACACTCACAAAGAAAACAAGATTAGTAGCATTGCCTATGCATACTCGCATTGGCATGTGCAATAAGAAGCAGTGGTGTATCTTACGGGATAAAGGATTAGGATTCAACACTTTAAGTTGGGTGCAAGAAAGATAAAAGAAAGAAAATAAAAAGAAACAAAAGTCAAACAAATGCAAGACTATAGAATTGAACCTAGGTTGCCTCCTAGTAGCGCTAACCACCAAGCCGTCAGCCAAGAAAATACCAGCTCATCTTCAACTTCCATCTGCGGGATCCTGAAGCTTTAAAACCTCCACACGAGCCATGCTCGGATCATAAGCGTGCTTCAGGCGTTGCCCATTTACCGTCAACTCTCGGCCATCCTTTAAATCTTTGATCTTGACTGCTCCTGAAGGATAGGCAATCATCACCTCATATGGACCATCCCATCTCGTCTTAAGCTTACCTGGAAAAAGCTTCAGTCGTGAGTTAAACAACCAAACTTTATCAAGAGGAGAGAATGATTTCTTAATAACGTGTTTATCATGGATTCTCTTCATCCTATCCCTATAAAGTTTAGCGTTCTCATATGCCTCGAATCTAAGCTCTTCTAGTTCTGCTAGGTCTAGCCTCCTTTCCTCACCCGTTTTTGCCAAGTCGAAATTTAGGGCTTTAATTGCCCAATACGCTCTATGCTCAAGTTCAACCGGCAAGTGACAAGCTTTACCAAATACCAATCTATAAGGAGACATACCAATAGGAGTCTTAAAGGCGGTACGGTAGGCCCACAAAGCATCATTTAATCTAATAGACCAATCTTTTCTATCGTGCCTAACCGCTTTCTCTAGAATGTGTTTGATCTCTCTATTGGACACCTCTACTTGTCCACTAGTCTGCGGGTGATAAGGAGTGGCTACTTTATGGGTGACTGAATATTTCCTCAACAAGGCCTCTAAAGTCCTATGGCGAAAATGCAAACCCCCATCACTAATTGAGACCCTAGGGACTCCAAATCTAGAGAAAATGTTCTCTTTAATAAACTTAACCACTACCCTATGGTCATTAGTACGTGTAGGAATAGCCTCAACCCATTTGGATACATAATCAACGGCCACTAAAATGTACTGACACCCAAAAGAAGGTGGAAATGGACCCATGAAGTCTATACCCCAAACATCGAACAACTCAGAAGGAAGAATAGGGGATAAAGGCATCATGTTTCTCCTAGAAATAGACCCGGATTGTTGACATCTAAAACACTTCTTGCAATATTCACAGGCATCCCTAAAGAGAGTAGGCCAAAATAATCCACTTTGCAAGACCTTCGCAGCAGTCTTCTTCCCACTAAAATGACCCCCACACCCCTCATCATGACACATGCTTAACACGCTCTCAAACTCCTCCTCAGGCACACACCGGTGAATCATTTGATCCGCACACACTTTAAAAAGATAGGGATCATCCCAAAAGAAATGCCTAACTTGTGCTAGGAACCTATCTTTTTCTCTTTTCTCCCAATTGGAAGGGAAACGCCCTGTGGCAAGATAATTAACTATATGAGCGAACCAAGGTGTGTGATGAGAAATAGCAAATAATTGCTCATCAGGGAATGAATCATGAAAAGGAGATGGATCACTAGAAGACTCGCTAACAAGACGAGAAAGATGATCCGCAACTAAATTCTCTCTACCCTTCTTATCCCGAATTTCTAAGTCAAACTCTTGAAGGAGGAGCATCCACTTAATCAAGCGAGGCTTAGATTCTTTCTTAGACAACAAATACTTCAATGCCGCATGATCGGTATAGACAATTACTCTGGATCCTAGGATGTATGACCTAAACTTGTCGAGAGAGAAGACTATCGCTAGAAGCTCTTTTTCCGTAGTAGTGTAATTCTTTTATGCTTCATCAAGAGTCTTGCTAGCATAGTATACAACATGGGGCAACTTATCCTTCCTTTGACCTAAAACAGCTCCTATTGCATAATCGGATGCATCACACATAACCTCAAATGAGAGACTGTAGTCAGGTGGTTGGATAATCGGGGATGTAGACAATAAGGATTTAAGCCTATTGAAAGCTCTAACACATTCATTGTCAAAGTCAAAAGGAACATCTTGTGCTAGGAGCCTAGACAAAGGACGTGCAACGTGACTAAAATCCTTAATGAATCTACGGTAAAATCCTACATGTCCTAGAAAAGATCTAACATCCTTGACACACTTAGGGACAAGCAACTTCTCAATTAATTCAACCTTAGCTGGGTCAACTTGAATTCCATTAGATGAGACAACATGACCCAGCACTATCCCTCATTGTACCATGAAGTGGGATTTCTCCCAACTTAACACTAAATTCTTCTCCACACATCGGTCTAAGACTAAAGAGAGATGATTCAAGCACTCATCAAAGCTATCTCCAAAGACTGAGAAATCATCCATAAAAATCTCTAAGTGTCTCTCAATCATATCACTAAAAATGGCCATAATGCATCTCTGAAAAGTTGCTGGGGCATTACAAAGACCGAAGGGCATTCTCCTATAAGCAAAAGTGCCATAGGGACAAGTAAATGTGGTCTTTTCCTGGTCCTCGGGAAACACAGGGATCTGGTTATATCCCGAATAGCCATCTAGAAAACAATAGTAGCTGTGCCCAGCTACTTTATCTAAAATCTGGTCTAGAAAAGGCAATGGGAAATGATCCTTTCTAGTTTTGGAGTTGAACTTTCTATAATCAATACAGACCCTCCATCCCGTAGGAGTACGTGTAAGGATAAGCTCTCCTCTCTCATTCTCAACAACTGTGATCCCGGACTTCTTAGGGACAACTTGGACTGGGCTAACCCACTCACTATCGGAGATCGGATAAATAATGCCTGCATCCAAAAGCTTAATGATCTCCTTCTTAACTACTTCGCTCATGTGTGGGTTTAGCCTCCTTTGCATCTCCCTAGAAGGAATGGCTCCATCTTCAAGGTGAATACGATGCATACAAATAGAGGGGTCTATACCTCGTAAATCATCAATCTTCCACCCTATTGCCTTCCTATGTTTCCTAAGGACCTCTAAGAGACGCTTCTCATTCTCACTAGAAAGATCGGAAGCTATGATAACCAGAAGAGTCTCACTAAAGCCTAGGAATGCATACTTGGATGATCCGGAATGGGTTTGAGCTCTAAAGAAAGTCTTTGCTAAACCAAGGGGTATTTAACCTCAGTATAATCAATGCGTTCATCACTAGAAATGGGAGTAGAAGAATTAACCTTGAGTGACTTATTAATCAAACAGCTCTCAATTAAGGAAGTAGAAGCTATACATTTCTTCTCTAAGGTCTCCAAATCAAAATTTGACATCACTTCTTCAAATTTCCTCAAATCATCTCCATCAATCATAGTCATTTATATTAAATCCTCAATGCAAGAATCAATCACATCTACTTTAAAGCACTCTTCTCAATCATCTTCTCCTATACTAGCTCTATTCACCGCTCTGCAACCTTCATAGTGGATTTCAAATTCCCAAATTTCATCTCTAATATCCCCGACCTACAATGGATAATGGCATCTGCGGTGGCAAGGAAGGGGCGACCTAGAAGAATGGGTGTAGAATGTCTAGAGTCGTGTCCCGAATCCATAACTAACACAATAAAATCAACAGGTACACGAACTCACCTACCGAACCATAACGTCCTCTTTCACCCTCTTAGGTCTAGGCTCAGATCTATCTGCTAGGTGAAGTGTAACATACGTGGGAGACAACTCACCTAGGCCTAACTACTGATAGACAGAATAGGGAATAAGATTCACACTAGATCCTAAATCTAACAAGGCGTGATCAATTTGCGTCTCACGGATCCTACAAGGAATGGTGAAAGCTCCGGGGTCACTCCTCTTGGGTGGAAGGCCCGAAGTACAAATACTACTCACCTTCTCCGTAAGCCTTACCTTATTAGGAATGGTCGATGATCTACGTTTCCTTGTACAAAGATCCTTAAAGAACTTAGAGTAAGATGGGATGGAAATGATCGCATCTATCAAAGGAAGATTGACCTTAAGATCTTTGAGATGCTCTAAAATCTTGAAGAACCTAGAATCCTTACTAGATATAGGTCTCTCTAAAGCGGATGGAAAAGGAACTCTAGGCTCTATATCTCTAGATGCATGGGAGTTATCCATAGGTTCTTTTCCCTCTCTATGTGGTCGGGAAGTACTAATCTCTCCCTGATCTCTAACGGTCTCATTTCTCTCAACAGGACTCTCTCTAGAATTTCCCCCAACAAGGTTACCATGTTATGCTCTAGACTCGAAAGGACCACTAGGTGCAGACACTGCAGAGTCAATTCCTACCCTATTATCCACTACCCGATCGCTCCTAAGAGTGGTGACAGCTTTAGCTTGAGCCTGAGAAGGGTAAGTGGTGTCAATGGAGGAACAAGATTGGACTCTAGGGTTTACTTCCGGCTGAGAAGGCAATTTCCCGTGGTCTCTAGTGCTCAATTGACTAGCAATCTGTGCTAACTGTGCCTCAAACCTAGCCATTTGCTGCCTATTTTCTGCCAATTCCTGTTGTTGATTCTGAATAAATTGCATTATCTTCATCATGTCATTACTAGGAGGATGGCTACTAGAGGGAGCAGGTAAAGCTTGAGGTTGAGGAGCACTAATGAGACCGGGTTGATTGACTTGATAGAAACCTGGGGGATATTGCGGACGGAGTCATTCGAGGTGGAACTTGAGGATGTGAACTAGACTCATGCTGTCCTTGTCTCCAGGAAAATTTCGGATTGTCCCTCCAACCCGGATTGTACGTGTTTGAGTATGGATTATACTCACGAGAATAACCTTGTGTGGCACACACTTGCTCTTTCATGAATTCAGGAAATTGGGATGCTAAAGGGCAAGCTAGGGTCTCATGAGATGACTCAAAGCATAATGCACAAACTTCAACAACTAAGGAGGCGGAGGAAGAACTTGAAGAACTAGTCCTAGGACTCTGAGATGAAATAGACAAAGAGATGAATTGATCTAGTTTATTTGTTAACGCCTCAACCTTAGAGGGTAAGTCTGAAGAAATTCCAACCTCACTAACACTTCTCTTGTTACCCCTTCGACTAGATCTTTCCATTGCAAAATTTTGAAATGAATTCTCAGCCATCATTTCTATTTTCTTCCATGCCTCAGTTGGTCTTAAAAGATAGAAGCCACCACCGGAGGCGGCATTGACCATCATCCTATTTTGTTCGTTTAAACCTCGAAAGAAGTATTGCATTAGGTCATGATTGTCGTACCCATGGTGTGGACATTGTCTAAGAAGATCTTTGAACCTCTCCCAAGCTTCATGAAAAGATTCTAAGTCATGCTGGGAAAAAGTCATGATGGCAGTCCTAAGTTCGGCTGTCTTGGCCATGGGATAAAATTTCTGGAAGAATTTAGATTGAAGCTCTCAACCCATGTAGTAATGCACCCATTAGGTAAGGAGTGCAACCAAGTTCTAGCCTTATCCTTAAGAGAGAAGGGAAATAATCTTAGACGTATGACCTCTTGGGAGACATTGGGAACATGGAGAGTGGAACTCATTTCAACAAAATCAGTAATGTGATCAAGAGGACTCTCATTGCTTCTCCCGTAAAAGAAGGGAAGCATAGCCAACATATTAGGCTTAATCTCGAAGTTCGTACCCCCCAAACCTGGAATTTGAATAGCCGAATTAGGCTCAAATGTTTCGGGGAGAAAGAATTGCCTAAGAGTGGGTTCCTCATCTAAAGGTGGACCTGGTCTATAGGGTTCCTGTCTAAAATGAGCTTGGGCTTGATGCCCAATGTGCTCATGAGGTGGAATGGGATTCATTGGGGGATTGGGTGGATTATGAGGATGATTGGGATCGGCCATCTCCTCAGGAAGATCTCCTAAATTCCTGAAACATCTAGTGATTCTTTCAGGTTCGGGATTAAGAGGAATTAGGGGATTCTTAAGGGATCTCCTACCCAGCATGCACTAACTCCGGCCACTTCAACCCCCAAACACTTCAGTATTCCTAAACTACAGCAAATATTCCACAATCCTAAAAAGTCTACTAAAAAAAAAAAACTTATGCTAATAGCCCGCAAGTGCACGGGACGTGTGCAGTGCAGTGTGTGCAAGTGCGGGGTCGAATCCACAGGGAGGCTACCTTAGTTTAGTTTCTGTGTACTGGGGTGCCTTAAACTAGCTACGTGCGTGTGTGTACTTACTTTGAGATGGAAAGGAACTCGGAAAAAAAAAAGAAAATAAACTAATCTATGGAGGAACTTAAGGGAGCCAAACTAAGGAAGGAGACACTAATAAAGAAGAAGGGGGACCTAGGGCGATTGCATTGCAACTAGACTTAGGCTATGAGAACGGATGAGGTCTATCTAAGGCTCGAGACTTCTATTACCATTGTATTGATCGGGGGTTCTCCTAACCAATACTAGTGGTTTAACCTATTAGCTGGATTTAAAGCTAAGGGCCAATCCTTCCTAGCCTACGCAATTCGTGTGTAGAACTTATCCTCTTGGCTAGGTTTAAAGCCAAGGACTAGCATCTAAATACTACGTGACATTAAGGCTCAATTAACCAACACTAACGTGGATGAGGGATACTCTAGTCTAGGTTAACTGATCCGCTTGGCTGGATTTAAAGCCAAGGACTAGCACCTAAACTCGACTAAGCAAAGCATGTAACCTATTAGCTGGATTTAAAGCTAAAGCCTACTCTACTAAGCAAAGCCATGAGATTATGCACAATGACATCACCCAAATAAGTAGATAAGAGCATTTGAAGCACAAATAACACGTGCATATTCACTTAGGCATTTTAACAAACACATAGACATGCTTGATTTCCAATACATAGACATATTGAATCATGCCATAAATTTATGTAAATAAATATGTATTAAGAGTCAAATATCTACACAAATCCATTATTCAACGCCCTAATCTAATATACAATAACAATCAACCCTAAATCTAGCCTAATCTAGCAACATATTTACAAGAAATAGAGAAAGAACAAGAAGAACTTCCCTAAATTCTTGCTTCCAAATCCGTACAAATACTTCAATTCTTTGTTTGCTGCTTCAATCCTTGCTTGGTATGGGGTTTAGATGGTGGTTTAGGGTGGTTTGTGTAGTGGGTCGAGGTTAGGGTTTATTAGGGTTTAAGAAATAAAAGTTCCTCTCCTCAAAAGGGCTGAAAAGTGGCTTAAATAAAGCTTTCAACGTCTCGGCCGGGCCCAGCCGGTCGACCGGCTTTGGGCCTAAGTCGTCCGGCCAAAATTGGCCCAGGTTCTGATCTGGCCGGTCGACCTAGCCGGTCGACCAGCTTGGTCGTCCGGCCTATACAGAGGCTAACCGATCTTGATAGTAAAATGGTCATATCTTTCTCGTTTTAGCTCTGATTCGCGCACCATTTTTTTCTATGGCTTTGTATCATCGTGGGGGATCTCCCAAGGCATATTTTGCACCCTAAAATGTATCCAAAATTTTTCCATGTCCTTTTTAGGTTGCAAGATCCGAATTTGGCTCACATTGCGCTCAGTTTCGCCTCGGTCGCTCCTTCTTTCTTCCGGCCATTTCCAAAAGCACTTTTCTTCATTCCTTTGCATCCAAAAAACCCTTGGCTTTGTTCCACACTTCAATCACCCTCAGTTAAGCTCCAATTATCTTCCCAAATCACACCTTAAACAAGCAAGAAACGTACATTAGTGTAGCATTTAAGTCCTAAGTTCAACTATGAACGTGTAGACCCTAATATGCATGAGTATGACCTAAATGTTAAACTAATACATCAAATGAAGCTCAAAACACCTCAAAACAAGTATATAATTGCAAAATATAAACACACAAAATAGACACATCAATAAACTATTTTAATACATTAAAAATATAAAAGGTTAAAAAATAAATAATAAATAAATAATAAACCAATTGGTGCCCACTTTTTTTTGGGGGCTGCATAGTCGATTAGGTAGATGTAAGGCTTATTCCAACAGCAACTCTAAACATAAACAAACCCTATATTTAGGGGAGTGATTGGTACTAATGTGCTCCAACAGCTTTTCTATCTCATCTCCTAAAATTTGAGTTTTTTCAAAATCTCAAAACAAAACACCCATATATAGGGGTTTTTTTTATCCCCTAAAGCCAAAACCCAAATCCCATCCCCTATTCCCCATAGCTTTAAGATTGTAATATTTTAAAATAGAATAATTGTTGGAGTAAAACTAAAATAAGAATTTCTTAAATTGAGAGTTTGATAAAAAAATAAGGGAACTGTTAGAGTAGAACTGAAAATAAAGAATCCCAAATTATAAAAAAATTACCCAAACCACATAAATTTAAGGGAGTTGTTGGACATACCCTAAGTAAATAAAAAAAGGACCAAGTGGTGCCAGCTTTCTCTTGGAATCTGTACACACGATAAGATAGTGCAACATGTGTTGTAATATGATATACGGTAAAGAAAATTTCTTCTTTTCATACACATGGTACATATTGTATATATCAAGAAAAGCAACTCTATCACTGTTCAATTTTTGGGGCATGAGTATCTCATTAAAGATCTTATTCATAATCCTTCTTTCTGCATTTAAAGAGATTCTCAAGAGTGTAGATTTTGCTATCGGGTGATCATTAATACCTTGCCAGATAAATTTAATTGCCTCATCCATAATATGATCTTTCTTAGTAGGCCAACCCTTTAGATAATATTCAACCTCTCCTTCAGTAGGGAAATCAAATATTTTCTTCATCACTTCTTCATCTAGTTCAATTTCAACACCATGTACCCATGATCTAATAGTAAACTTAATTTTCCAAGTAACTTCTACCATATTCGGATAAAATTCAAGCACTATATCATCATAAATAGGACAAGTAAGATGAGTGATTTTATACCAACCTTGTTCCATTAAAAGCTCAATAATATTGGTGCCTCTTAGATCCTCATCAATAAGGCATCTCCTATACCAGATTTTCCTCTTGCTCATATCATGGTTTATAGCCCAATTCGGGGGTGGTGCATAGTGTGGTTGTGATAGTGGTGGTGAAGAACTCCTCCTTGGCCTCTTTGATGGAGCTTTTCCTTTGCCCTTTCTAGTATCCACCATTTTTTAGGGTTTTTGAAAGAAATTTTGATGCACAAATGCTCTATGTGATGTGGGCAACACAAATATGCAATCAATTTGATGCAAGATGTGATATATTATGGAGATTGAAAAGTGGGTTTGAGAGATTTTAAGGTTAAGGTTTTAAAAGATTGTGCAGAAGATGTGAGGTGATATAACTCATACATACATGATGGAAAAGTGAAGTTGTGTTTGTGATTATGATGATGACGACGACAATAAAGAAAAAGATGAAGATAAAGATGTGTGTTAATTAAAGTACATTATATTTTGGTGTGTGTTTGCTGTTGGTATCCAAAAAAATAGGAAAAAAGTGTAAGATTGTGACTTGAATGGCAAGGGTACTTCAGTACAAAAAAAAATATGTAATACTAACTTGTATGTTAATTAACAGTAATTCAATGAAAGGTTACCAAGTGGGCAAAGTTAAATATAAGGGTTAAGTTAGGGCTATTATATGAAATTAGCACAAAAGAAAATTCTTAAAGGCAAAGTTACTCTGATTAAGTTTTATATGAGCTAATCAAAATGGTCTCTTAATTGGCATTTGGGCCTTGTAAGCATTTTTGTAGGAACTAGGTGTACAAGTCTTTCTGCTTATAGGTCTGTTTTTGCTTCTTAAATTGGAAAAGAATTGCCCTACCATACTTGATAGTGTATAGGCTTGCAGGCTACTATTTATGAATCAGGTTAGATGAAGATTCACTTCAACACAAATCACAAGTATGAATTTGTATAAACATATCTGCCCAAAAAAGTCCTTAATTGTCACGAGCTAGACTCAAACCAGCAGCTCTGAGCAACGAGTGGGATGAAGCCTTGACTCGAGCATTGTACAAGTGCTTAAGGCTCCTTCAATAAGAGTTAGCATAGTAACCTAGCTTTGGGATGGTTTCTCCATGGACAATGCCACCTTAAATCATTTTTTTAGTCTTCATTATTTACTCCCCTTTATTTTTGACTCACTCAAAAACTTGTATCAAGACCTTTTGATTCAAGTATGCTACGAACCATAGTCTAACTAAAAGGCCCCTATCAACTCAATCTGAAAAAGGAAAGGGCTGGCCTAATAACCTTTCAGAATGGGGGATCCTTGTTGGCAACAATCATGATAGTTGTTGCCCACTTGGTGTTTGATATCTTGGTGTTTAGATATCTCTACATGTTGTTGATGTCGATATGCACTGATGCTTCCTAAATGAGAGTAGCACATTTAAATTGAAAGATGGCACCTTTAGCGAATGCTATGAAACCTACTCTAAGCAGATTTAGCCTTCTCAAGTATGGATTGCTCCATATTAGTTTGATATCAAGTTGTTGAATGCTTAGTTCTTGTTTGATGGGTTCTTTTAGGTATCAATGTTATGCTTTTTGTGATGAGTAATTAATCTTTAAGTAGTTTACTTTCATGGTTCTGAAGTTTCTTGCAGGTGTAATATTGAACTATGTTATTAATATATGCAACTTGTTCTTATTCAGTAGATGATTGATTTGGTTTAGTGAAATTCATTGTTAATGTGATATGAAGGACAATCAACTATTCTACCTTGAAATTTTCTTGGTTGAATTATTAGAAAATGTTTTTGTCTAGAAGCAAAAGTTTCTACTGGGATGTGAACGAGGATGGTAATATGATAACATGATACGAGGATAAGTGTTACCACATTGTACTAAACAATAATTTCAGGTTTTGAAGGTAGAGTTCTCTTACCAATGCGGAGTCTTGTTGGTTTGAGATAGTGATACGTATTGATTTTAGCGACACTTGATGATTTTATTTTTTTGGGGATTCTCTTATCAATGAATCTGGTATTGGAGTAGGAAAATTCAATCTAGAATTCTATACTAATAGCAGTAATATATTGCAATGACTCGATTTCACTACTACTTAGTAAATTTTAAGCGTGTTTCACTAATGATAGAGCTCAACCTTTGGCAGAGTACTAGTCATGTTAATATACATCTTAAGCAGGTAACACCCTATTGCCTTGTGGTTTGTCATAAGTGTATAATTTTTTCCCTGTACAAATCACATAATTTTTTCTATTGTCATTTGGATATTGATATTTGATTCTAAAGTTTTTTAGTCCTTTGAATTTAATAAGAATATTAATTTTCCTTAAGTAATTTGGAATTTTATATATCTCCTATTGTTACATTATTGATATATTTGCCAATCAAAATACTTGCATGAGCACATAAATTACGAAAGTTCTTAATCTACTTGTGACTTTCGATATGAAAGATCTTGAGAAAGCTTATTTTATTCTTGGTAATTGGATTTGTTAAGATAGATCTCTTGGAATTTTAGGTTTTCACAAAAGGCTTACATTGATTGAGTTCGCAAACAGTTCGATAGGGAGAATTATAAGTCAGTTAATCCCTCTGTTATAAAAGGTGATCAATTTAGCTTGAGCCAATGTCCTCAAAGTGATATAGAGAGAGGGTTTTTATGAGATATGTGTCTTATCCTAGTGATGTTAGAAGCTTAATGTATGCTAAAGTATACATTAGACCTGATATTGCTTTTACAATATAAGTTGTAAGTCAATATTAGATAAATCCTGGAAAGGATCATTAAGTTGTTATTAAAGAGGCAAAAAGATACTTGCAGAAGACCAAAAACTATATGCTTTTTTATTGTATAGCAGATCATATAGAGTTGGTTAGATTACTATGGTAGATGTTTAGATGATTGGAAATCTGCGTTTGGGTATATCTTTATATTAGTCTAAGGGACTGTTTCTTGCAAGAGTGCTAAGCAAAAACTTATTGCCAGTTCGACTTTGTAAACAAAGTTTGTTTCTTGTTATGAAGTCTTATCTCATGCTATGTGGCTTAGGAACATAAAATCTAGTTTGAGAATTATAATTTCTATTACTAGATCTATTACCATCTATCATGATAATAAAGCTACTGTTCTATTTTCAAAGAATAGTAAAAAACTGGAGCTTACCAGCATATGAATATCAAGTTCTAGTAGTTAGAGATTCTTCCAAAACTGGTGATATACTTATAGAACAAATTGCTATTGATAACATTTTAGTTGACCCTTTAACTAAGGGTTTTAGACCTATAGTGTTTATGAAATATGTTGAAAATGTGACTATTTTACTATCTTATGATGCTATTCATTAGTAGGAGTGTTGCATTATCATGTACTATTGGATATTCTCATTATTATATGTTTTGTTTTCCACAGTAATGCATTCATACAATAGTATGTTGTTTTATGTTCTATAATATAATTGATATGTTGTGATTACTTATAATTGTGTTTTGTTGAGGATCTTCTATTTGGTGCCCAATGTGACAAAATCATTTATTGAGTTCAATATCTCCCTGAGGACGCCATTCCTTAGATATATATACATTTTCTTTCTTCTAACCTGTTGACTGGTATTTTATGAGGATAAGAATAATGAATTTTTCTAGTATTTGAGTGCCAATTTTAGAGAAATCATGTCGAAGATTAACAAAAAAAAAAATAACATATTTGATCACATATTGGTGATAGAATCTTGCTATGCTGATGTATGTTTGGTCCATGATAATAGTGTTTGATAACATTTGTAATCATGGATACATGATTCGGTGGTTGACAATCGTATTGGTCCGTATTTATGCTCGAGATATAATCTTGTGAATCATAATGTTTTTTAAAAATTGTAGACCAATGCAGTTTTTTATATTCAGATTCACAAAGATATTGAATCAGATTCACAAGTTCTTAATTGTCGGATGAGGGGGAGCTCTTGTCCCAGAGGAACAGTTCTGCCGATTGGGGAAGAGTGTCAAAGTATCCTCGCAAACAACATTCACTCCACTTCGAACTTACATTCAAATGTATGCTTTGTTTATAATGTACTTTCTTATATCTTTTAATGACAGACGAATTATTTTAAAATTTTCTTTTTCTCATGACTTTCATTTTTTTATTTAGGTAAGCATCGCAGGCGAAAATTCTATTCGTCATAATCAACCACCTAACAATGTGCATGGCATCATTCCAAATACATCACTACGAATGCAGTCGTATATCCCATATAAAAGTTGTTACTTGCTATATGATGCAAATGACATAAATACAATCTTTTGTTCCATAACACTTATATGTGCTTCAGTATCGCGAAATGAAATAATGCAAAACATTGAGGCTTTATTCGGATTGTTGCAAGATGGTGATGTTTATCCCCATTGTGTGAATGCTAGATTGCTTATCTTGCTTATCAAGTCGATTAAATGTACTTTAATGCAATAACGAAATTTAATGTATATATTAATGTATTTTTATTTGAGTTATGTTTGTAAATTTGGAAATATATAGACTTTTAACAATTTTACCTCCGTTTATAATAAATTAATTTTATTATCATATTTTATAGAATAAATTAATATTGAGGCTAAAGTTTATTAACAAATATAAATCAAATCATTTATTAATGGTTTTGCATACTATAATTCACAAAACAACAATTTTATGACGATTATTTTAATATCAAGCAATTAAAAGAAGTAGATATATGTAAAATTTGTAACCTCTCTCTTTTGTATTAGTGAATATATTTTGTTGTTCTTTAGATGTAAGTGTTGCCGAACCATATAAACAATATATCTTTTTGCAATATTATTTTTTTGAATTTTCACTCTCCTATATCTCAATTGCATTTGGGTGAATAAAAATTACCCAATCCATTAGCATAACATATATTTCTATTTTATTATGTTTTATCAAGATTCTATTCTTATTTTAATATAATTTAGTGACACAATATTATATATTAGAAACAAAGAATAAATATTAATAATAAAATTTGTCACTCATTTCTAAGTGAGACATTATATATTTACACCACATCAAACCAAATATTTTTATAATTAAGGATCACGTCAATACTATTATGATGAGCCTTATAAATCTATTACCAGCTAATGATTCATTATATATAATCTATTATTGATAGATGTTGTAATTTTTAATTTAAAATTTAATTGTCAATTGATCATTAATGTTCAGAACAAAATCTATTTGTAAACTTTAAAAGATTCATATCTAGATTCATCTTTTACTATAAAAATATATATAAACTACACTAAATTCATCATTTTTTCATAAAAATAATAAACTCGACAAATTGATGTCGACTATTGGAAACAAAACAATTCATACAAGGTCGGGATATGAAAGTGGTAGTGTCATTGAATACTTGGATAATTTTTTGATTTGTCTGGACTATGTAAAATAATTTAATTAACAAATTTAAAAGTTTAAGTGAAATGACCCAAGTGTCATCAATCACATTGACTGCATTGCGGAGCCAAGCCTATATTGAAATTAGAAAAGAGTTATAAAGAAAGTCAAAACTTCAATTATGGTAAGAATCTTAGTTATGGTAGGATTGATGTGGAAGGACTTGGAGGACAAGAAAGTCTTTTTCATAAATAGGACTCCTGTATTAGTTGTGAAGGGTGTGTCTTACAATAGGTCTAAGTTGAGAGAGAAAGTCATTGTAAGAATATCGAGAGGAAGGGTTTACACTTTTCGGGCCGTGCAAAAAGTCACTTGGATTATAATACTCTTTTTTATTTAGTGAAGGTTTTCACGGACGTAGACAGAAGGTCGAACCACGTTTATTTGTGCATCTTACTTTTTCGTTGTTCGTGCCTTAATTCCGTTGCGTGTGTGTGACTTATGCATCCTAATTTCCTAACAATATTAGATGATAGTTAAAATGTTTTATATCCTAAATTTTATGTAGGAATTTTCCCATAACATTATAATTTTATGAGCAGAAATATAGCAATTACATGTTGTCCATGTCATTTCATTATAACTCATTGCTAAAATACGTTGCTCCACATGAAAAAAGATAAAAAAAAAACCTAAGACTACTTTATAAGGTCTTGGGCTACTCCCAATTTTGATTAATTGATTTTATGATAGAACTTTAATAATTCTTAACACTGTATGATCAGAGTTGGGTTTTGTCGTCCAATTTCTTCCATTGTGCATGTATATAATTCATCTCTATTTAGCGTTCTTGATTTAGCACTTTTTAGCATCCTGGGCCCATTCACCCATCTTGATTTAGCATTCTTGATTCTTGGTCCAGATCAAATGTGATGGAATTTTAAAAAATATTATTCCCACATATAAAAAAGAAAAATTTAAGAGATCCTGAGCTACTCCAACTAATTAATTTTTATGATAAAATTTCAATGATTCTCAACACTCATCAATAGCCTTAACCGTTGAATCACACTACTCATAACATGAGCCGATCCTCTACTGACTTGAAAATGCAACTTGCAAGCGACTTTCGCAGAACTCCTATTTATGATACCAACCGACAAACAACGTACTAATAGACAATAATGCGACATTAAACAATTAATAAGAAAATATATATGCAAAAAGAATATATTTCAATGGTAATTTGGTGAAAAATTATTTCAGAAAATGAAAAACAAAAGACTATAAAAGATCATTACATTGACATAACATATTTGTTTACTGGAATTGTTACGTGTTATATCAAAAGAATCAGAAGATAATCAACATGATACAAGCTCAACCACTAGGCTCGTATGTTTTGTGCTTCAAATTAAGGATATATTAAGAGGTTAAAAATAATATATGACCATATTGTCACACCTTTTCTTTTTTCATCTTTTCATAGCCTGAAAAGAAAGGGAAAAAAAAAAGTAAAGGGTGAACAATGCTACGCAAAAATATTTACAATATGTTGCTTAATGCTTACGTTGTTTATTAATTGCCTGTATGCTGTTTCCAAATCATAAAAATCAAATACAAATTTATAACCACAAATCTCAATTATTTATTAAACAAGAAATCACAAAATCAAAACCTCAAAATAAAAAGACATCAAATTATAAAAGCAATCAAAAACTCACTAAAAGAAAAATCAAACTTAATTTAGAAGTTTGGGTAGGGGCCGCGCGAACGCAGGTCCCCGCCACCACAAATTATGACGTTAGCTCTCCCACTCGGGGAGACCATAGGCAAGCATCCCTCCGCAAGTGCAATGGAGGTCACCAGCCTAGGCCATGGGCCTTTTTGATCACCCATCGACCCCGCCCAGGTAAGTATGTGTTTTGTTGCTCGACCATCTCTTTATATTGGCAATCTCTGCCTTGTGCTTCTGTTGCGCTGTATCGGTGTGGGATAAAAGTGACAGTAATCATCCTTTGCCTTCTACCGATCCACGTGCGATACTCAAAGTCACGGTCACATTTCCTAGCCGTGCATGTTTTGCTTTGCCTTGCAATGCAATTATAGAATATATCCAGTTTTTCTTTTTTCTTCAAATAAAGAACACTCCATAAACAAGACAAAATAGATCGTTTATAACACTATGGTATTATAAATGCAACCCCACGATTGTAGATTATCAATAGTTCAGAAGTATCATAGATGACTTATAATATTATAATGTCACGAGAGGATCTTCACTTGTGAATAGAACCGCTTCATAACCTCGCATTTGGTCAACCAACAGCCTAGTATCGAACGGCTCCGAAAAGGTTTGAACCTGATCTCAACGTGCACTATTTCCAGGCTTTTAATCATAACTCTATTGGCTTTCTTGCACAAAATTCGGAACCCTTTGCCTTTGAACTCTTGCTGGGTGGATATTGAGCCTTCGAGTTCCATTGTGTCAAATGCAGAAGTGAGAATGAGTGGTCATTTGCGAAGCTAGACTCCTTTGATGCATATATTTACTTAAAAAATCAAATTTTCTTTTTACGTAAGTAGGTAATTCACTTAAGATCAGATATCCTAATCGAATTGTTCTGTTTACAGAAATGACGAGAAGAATAAAAATATCCTAGCTACATACTCGAGCAATAATTGCAACCCGAAAATTACAATAAATATCCAAGAAATATATACCCATAAACAAAAACATCTAAATCAAGAAATTATCAGCGTAAATTTTTCTTTTTTTCCTTTGAGAAGGAACACACCCTATGAACAAGAGGCGATAAATCCGCTAGTGAAATTATAATATTATTAACAGAATCGTAAGAGTGAATTCTTAATTCAATTATAATGATATATATAATGTGATTGGTGGAATATCGTTGATACCATTTCGATATTATGAGAGAAACTTGAACAACCTTATTTTTGTTAATTAGCGTGATACTATCTGATAACTTGATTTACCTTATTTTGTTAATTAGCGTGATACTATCTGATAACTTGATTTAGAAATTTACACTGTTTGGTAGTATATTATATTTAATAGGTTAACATCTTTAACAATTTAAGCTCTATTTGGCCAAACTGTATGATTTTAATTGTTGAGTTATAGAACTTTTAGCAATAGAGCTTTGGGCAAGATTGTAAAAGTTCTGTCGAATAAAAACCGTTATTGTTTGGCATGTATTTCCAAAGTTGAGTTTTTAATCATTTTGAAGGCAATATTAGACCTGCAAAAATATGGAATATTTTTTTTGAAAAAAAATAAATAAAAATAATTTCTGACATGATGTAAAAATAACTTTTCATAAACTTAAATTTGGAGGGTTTGATTTTTTAACTTTTGTGTATAAACCCTTCCAATAATAAGTCAAACAAATCAATTTTAACTTTTGAACTCACGTAATGCTTCTTAAAATTGGGTCAAAAAGTCTCTTAATTCTCGTTAAACATCAACAATAGTTTAGTAGATCCAAGACCAATATATAAGCTAGATTAGCACCACGCATCACGATTGATTTAGTACTTAACAATTTCCCATTCATCTATAATCGCACTCTACGCTCTAACAAAAAATCGATTAACTTGATCTTATGAGCAAACGCTAAAACCTTAGGTGATGTAATACGAACCTTGGCAAAATTTAGTATCCTGAAACTGATAATTTGAGCTCAGGCCTCACAAGGGGCAGAAAATTAGAGTGAAAATGGGAGTTAAATTATCTTATACATTAATTTAATACAAGGGTGAAATTCACCTTTGTGCTAGTAGGGGTCACATTTACCTATGTACGTAGGAGTTATAATCTGACGTACTCTGAATTTTTTTTGTATATATTTAAAAAATTAAGCGTCTATTTTTTAATATGAAAAATTTGAATTGCTATAACCCTAACAAACTAAATTTTACAAGAACGAGCAACCCCCTTGCTCTTTTATGGCACCTGAAGATGGATCTAGAACCCTTGCTAACTAGTAATGTTTGTCACTATGAGAAAAATTACTTATAATAAAGTATTATTATTAAAAAAAAGTATAATTATAAAAAAGGTATAACTTGAACTATTAAATGTGGAAACCAAATAACTCCATTTCTGGTTGGCACCATCAATCTCTCTCGCTGCATTATAAACATTACCCCACCAAACATCCAAAAGGAGAAGACAAGAAAGCGAATTAAAAGGAAAAAACAAGGTAGATAAGAAGGGACACCTTTGCATCAAACATGATAGATAAGAAACAAGAAGCAAGTTGAATGACTGGGAACTTTTACCAAAGAGAAAAACAAGAGTTGATCTTGAAAATATGTAACGTTTGTTGTTTATATTAAAAGAAATCAAAGAATTCATTACAGTGAAGTTCTTTATATGAGAAGTCATCCAAATACTCAATTTTGAACCACGCGAAGCATCATTACCATTGAATTGACAAGATCAACAGGTAAGAATCTTTAGCACTACCATATGGCTTACAGAACTCCGAAGAATGGATTTTTAATCGCATTGTTGAGCTCGTTCCCGGCTGAATTAAGCACCGCCATGTCGACTTTTTCCCTTGGCAAGTACAAAAATTCGCCCCCTTCAATTTTCTCAAACCCGAAAAGTTCAAGAAACTCTATGCCACCTTGTAGTTTTCCAACTCTGTCCTGTTAAGAGAACAATCAAGCATGATGACAAAAGTAAGAAAGCTACCAGAAAAACTAATGCTGTTTTCTAGTTCCAAGAAAACAGTTTTTAGTTTTCTGAAAATAAAAATGAAAATAAGCTAACCAAATGAGTTTCCCATGAAAATGAAAATAGAAAATAGGTAAACCTAGTGCACCCTAAAATTGGAAGAAAGAAGGGAGCTTTCTTTATCTTTCTACCAAAATATTTGGCTTCTTAGGTAATTAAATGTTATCTAAAAGTCATCCCTAATACTCATGATGACCATACACGGTTGGCTAACTCAGGCTAAGGGGCATGGATGGATAAGCAAAGGCCCCTTCCCCATGCCACAACCCTTAGCCACAATAAACCCCCTCTTTCCTCTCGGAGTGATTATGGGGGATTTGTTACTTAGAAAGTGGGGAGATCAGAATTAATTCGGCAGACACATCAGCCAATTGCAAGGAGCTGAACAATATATCATATCATTCAAAAGTAGTTCAACTTCCATTGACTCTTAAGGTCAGTCCGTCATTATACTTGACAAGCAACTAAATAATTATTATGAGAGTAGCAGCCTTGACATCAAACTTCGTAAATTGTGAAAATTTGAGCCCCAGAGGGATCAGAAAGAGAAAAACTCAATAACTACAAAATTGAAAACGGTTCATGGCCAAAGGAAAGAAACAACTTGTCATAAGAGTAAATGAAATAACAATTACCGAACTGAAGAAATAGTTTCAAGAATACTTTCTAAAGTTCTCACCTGAAAGGTAGCATTACTCAATCTTATTTTACGGAATTTCTCCTCGTTCGGATTTGTTGCCACATTCCGTGCAAAAGTTAAGAGAGTGTTGAAGGCCGTCTTAACTTTGGCATCATCATCCTAGAAGTAAATATAACTAACAGGTTAGTTCCTTGAGAAGTATATATCACTAATCGGTAATTCACATCAGCAGACAATGATAGTTCTCAAGAGACTATGCCACAAGCAGAAACCCTTGCATTAAGCCGTTTATCAAAATAAGTTTTACTTGCACTAGGCCTCAAACTTGACGAAGCAATCAAAAAGTGTCTATCGAAGTCTCATAAAAAGTCCAGCTGAACCACACCTCTGTTATTGTAACATGGTTCTTTTCTAAACAATCATTGGCCAAGTCACGGTGTCACAGGAGCAAGGATGATCAGCTGCTATTACCCATCAACTAACACAAAAGATGGGAAGGATGCAATTTGAAGGACCTAAGATGTGCTGGCTACAGTTATAGATGTCTCCTAGCACAACAATTTCACACATCTTGTCTTGTCATTTTGATAAGTTCGAGTCAAATTTATCACGTTCTTGACAATGCAATGTGACTAGAATGAAACGAACAGAAGTAAAAACATGAACTGGAATGACAAAATCCAGTTTATATAGCTTATTGATATGGGCAAATTCTACTAAATTAAATGCAACATGTGAGTTAGACAGTATTAAACTGTGTATCAGCGTCCTGATTTAATTTGTCGTCTGCCATTCCCACTCCAGTTTCTTTGTCATCAGTTCAGACCATTTCAAAGAACGACAAAGGGCGTGATATCTCTGCATTTTGGGAACCCAAAAGCACGTTTCACCCCCGATAGTCAGACGTGGGTAGCAAATACTACATTATCCAAAAGTTGACTAT
This sequence comes from Cordia subcordata, assembly GCA_028554755.1. Classification (NCBI taxonomy): domain Eukaryota; kingdom Viridiplantae; phylum Streptophyta; class Magnoliopsida; order Boraginales; family Cordiaceae; genus Cordia; species Cordia subcordata. Next base: position 7,111,241 of record JAPTOF010000010.1, on the reverse strand, counting down.
ACCAAACTTATGCAAAACGTGATTTTCCAACACGTGATTCTCCAAACGTGTGTTTTCCAAATGCAAGACCCTAAAGGCATAAAACCCAATTCTCAACCCATTTGAATTCCAATACCTATCATAGTACATGATGAAGTAGGGGCACTCAGCTTTGGCAAAGTACATATTCGGCAGCCTACGCTATACAAGTTTCCAGAACTTACAGCTAACAGAGCTGAAAGTGGAAACCAACAATAAACCATATCACTAACATTGGCATTGTCATTTCGGTTTGCTTCCCTGTTCCACTAAGAGGCCACTCGGACACCGCAAGATAAATTTGGGGATGTGGAGAGATAGCAGTTTGGTGCAAAAAGCTATCAATTTGTATGGCAGGTATTACAAAAACAAACTTTTCACCAAAAATACGTGACAAGATTATCAAATATCCACTTGTCCATTAGAACTTTCAATGTCACAGGAATCAACTCATAACAAATAACAGATCTTCAAAGGAAAACCAGAACCTATTCTATCCAGCTGGCAACATCTGCTCCTTTCATGAATTGTCGAGAAACCGTACCATGACCAATTAGGATTTTTAATTATTGTGCAAAAATTGCAGAAGTGATGGGAAATTGGATGTTATACAAGAAGGAAGGAAATGTGTCTTCATAGTACATGTCACAATTTTTTACCCAACTAAACATAACACAACAGTGGCTCTATCACTGACTAGGTCATTTTTTCCCCATATTGCAGAAGTGATGGGAAACTGGATGTTATACAAGAAGGAAGGAAATGTGTCTTCATGGTACATGTCACAATTTTTGACCCAACTAAACATAACACGCCAGTCTGTATAGGATGGCTCTATCATGACCTTATTAATCTCAAAATCTTTACAGATCCCTAAATAGAAGAGTATCTTAGGTCATTTTTTCCCCATAGAACATACATTACAAAGAATGCAACAAAGAAAACAAAAAGCAATCATTACCTTATGATGCTGTTTAAGGGACCTTAAACACTCTCTCATTTGTTCCGCCTTGGTAACTGGCTTGACTGGCAATAAGCTCTGTAATTTTCTCATGAAAGTAGAATGCTTCTTTACCTCATGTTTTTGACAAGATGATATTAAATAGTACGCAGAACTATATTACAGATTGTTCTAACAAATCCAAACCTTCTTTTCCTCTACAACTGGTGCAGCAGGCTTTACAGCAGCAGCATCTTCAGGTGGCAACCCAAGCTTCCTTCTTCTTTCTGCCTATCAATATTAGAGACATTTTTTTTGTGAGAATACTGCCACATGTAACTAACGTTTTCAAAGTATGCAATTAAGAAAAACGTAGCTTAACCCGGCAACATTCAGCTTCACCACATTTCTAACAATTCAAAGTAGGCAATTAAGATATACTACCCCCATCCAACAAAGATAGCCTACTTGCATTCTCACATTGTCTAAGAAAATGTAATTAACATAGTTAAAAACAATAAATTCTGCTTTGTGTTTTCCTAATATACCCCTCCATTAATAGAAGTTTTAGATGACTAACTACAATCTTTTAATAGGAACATATTGAAAAGGATGCAAATTAAATAGGGGCATATAAGGAAATTAATTACTTAACTACCCATTCAGAAAGCAAATGAGACTATAATTTCGGACAACCCAGGAAAGAATATGAGCCTATCTCTCTTGAAAGCAGATAGTATATAGCTTAAGCTACCATGTAAAGACTAATCATGGTTTTTGTAATTAAGAACTTATGAAAACTTTTTTTGGGTGTAATGGCATTTACTGTAATCTGATCCCAGCTTTTTCTTGTATACAAGCATTAACCACTTCAACAACAAGCTGATTACTGAATGATTGAACCAAGATAATAAGAGAAGAAGACCAACACTTGGAATATTCATCCATACCTTGTCTTCTTCCAATTTCTGACGGATTTTTTCTCTAGCTTTTCTCTCTTCTTCTTTCTCTGCTTTTCGCAAGGCAATCATACTGCAAGACCAAAACACAATGTTTCCAGCTCAATAAGCTGTACTAGCATACATAACATGCCAATGTGTATACGTTAGATGTGAAACGAACCGTTTTCTTTCATTTTCTTCCTCAATTCGCTTTGCTTCAAGAAGCTCCTTTCCAATTCGAATTCTCTCCTGAAATGAATTTAAATATCCAAAATTAATATATTTCCTGAAATGAATTTAACACCCGAAATTAGAATAACAGTAATAGGATTACACTGCCACTGGTTACTAGCAAGGAGAATGCTAGAATGTTACCATGAATTAGAAGTGGGTACTGGGAACTTTCATCATGTCATGACCACAAGAAAAATCCAACAAGAAGTTCGAAAAAAAGCAACCAGTAATGACATAGCTAATGAGTTTACAGGTATAAAGCGCAGGAAGTTTTTATGTTATAAACTTAGGACAAGCAACAAGGAAATACAAGGTACCTTCTCTCTTTCTCTTTCCATTTGTTTCTCTTCTTCTTCTTTCTTTTTACGAGCTTTCTCCCTGACGTCATATCAAGACATAAAAGTGAACAACTGAAATTCTAACAACAACCAGTGACATCAAGTTGATGGAGAAAAACATTAATTCCATGTGTTCTGGGGTGAGTGCATACTACTGGTGAGCGAGGAAAATACATGCAGAGACTGAGGTCAACAGAATTGGAGAGAAATCTCAAATAATGTCTATATGAGACTACAAATAGAAAGGTGTATTCTCCAAGGGAAGTGCTAAAGGCATAACTTTCTCTTCTAAATAAGGACACCTAGTGTAACAGATCAAGTATGAAATACAAATTTGAACGTAACCTATGTCTTCCATTCAGTGTGGATGTTGGCTGAATAATGAGTGCATAAACTGAAAATTGGAGATCTCTAGGGAACTGTCATCAAAGTCCTCTGGGATGAGCAATTCAATCAGCATTGGCATAGCATTAATGAAATTAGAGACAGCAAGGAGAGGCCTTGTGCTGCTCAATCATCCAACAAGTGTCTTATGTCTACTGCATTTCTTCTTCTGAGAATAGTTTCTATAGATATTCCACTTCCAGGCTTCTTAAACCAAGCAGGTTAATTTAGCAATAATCTATGTTCCTCATGGTTAAAATATTTGCGGTTTTAAGTTACAAATTAGTATAGCTTAACACAAGATGATTCCCCATGATGACACGTATTGTCTATGTCACCACTTGAATGATTTAGATTACCATGATGGGTCCTGTCCAGCCAAACTTTATGTGCAGGATGACAGGAAGATCCATTAGTATACAACAAAAAGTGGTCTTGGTGAGGAGACAACATTAGCATACAAACAACTTCCAACTCCAAGATTATACACCAAGCTTGCCGGGCAAGATTAGCTTTCAATATTTACTTTACTTCTAGCTTCCTTTACTACCTTTAAATGAAAATTGAGTGTCTAGTATGTTTTGATAATAACTCAGCTCCCCCTTGCTCTCTCTCTCTCTCTCTCCCAGATGGTGCTGAAAGAAGAGAGAGCACATTTGAGCATCAGTTAGCAACTAAGAGTAGAGACTATAATTGGGGCGTGGGATGAATTACCATTTTCTTAGAAATTCATATACTTTTAGTCATTTGAAGCACCAATTGATTCATCATTATAAAATATTAGTCATATGGTGAATTGCATCATTACGATTGCTAATTCGGCCATTACATGCCTGTATTCAATTTTAGTGTCAAAGACCGGGAGGATTGTTGTTTGTCCATGAGACAATTACCATGTCAAGCTAAATGATAGGCAACTAGCATATATAGAAACTATCGTCTAAAGATGAGCAAACACAACATACAAGGAATTGACTAAACGAAAGCAGGACAAAATTGATTTATACCTTAATTCTTGTGCTTTGATCTTTATCTCTTCTGGTGTAAGAGAAGGTTTTGAAGCCTCAGCTTTCTTGCTAACGGGTACCTACGCATTTACCATATTACAGCACATGGCCATAGCTAAAATGAATTCAAAACAGCTTATGAAAGAGCTAGCCAAAAGAATTGAATTCTGTTGATTGAGAGAGACAAATCCTGTACTCCATTGTTGTACGCCTAAAAATCTTCAAATATGAAGTGATAAACTGGGACAAGGAGCCCTAAAAGTAACTAAAGACTGACAGAATCAGCAGAAAGTCTATCCTCATAGTAGAACACAAACGCAGTGTATACTTGCATCTTTGCACTGTCGAGGGATAAATATGAACAAAAGCTTCAAATCAAATGGCAGCAGAATACTTTGGGAAACACTGGTCTTCCTTTAAAAGTTGATGGGTAAACATGACAGACATACTCACAGGAGTAGGGGTGGGAGGAATAAGAAGGTGAAAACACAGCAGAACATATAAGCTAAATGTGAAATGCTTCAAAATTTACCAGTGGCATTTCATCTATGTCAGGATCATTCTCATGTTCAACTACCCAATTTGCAGCAGCTTCAATGCTTGCATTTCCTACATAAAAGAGATGTATCAAACCATTTATAAAGCCTTGCATCCAACATCAGAAAATTTTGAAAAAAAAAAACACACACACACACACACAAACAAAAGCAAAAACAAAACATCAGCAAATAAAAATTAGAACAGAAGGCCTAACAGTTACGAAAATTGGAAAACAATCACATAGTATCAATGTATTGATTTAAAACATTGTCCTCCAGAACCAAGAGTTATTGTAAAGGTTCTCTGTCCTTGCCTCAAATGTTCAGATTCAGTTCTCTGCACTCGTATAAAATTCAATCTTCTGTTTTCAGAGTTAACTGATCTGGTATCTGCTGTCTCTCCATTGCTAGTGTACTCAGCAAGGGAGAGAGGTCACACATAATATGTCAAGTTTAATTCTTATATAAACTGACACAAAAAAGTATTGTTGGACGAACTCAGACTTTCAATATCAATGACAACAAAAACAGGTCATACAGTCTGCTTTAATGAAAATATATTATCAATGTTATTCAAAGAAAGGCCGGATGAGAAAGTAACTAAATGTATATCAAAAACAATGGCTAACCAAATCAGCTATATATTTGACACAAATTTGCTGGAAATGTGATGCCGCAACTAGGGTGAATACATCTCCTGTGACTAATGCATAAATAAAGTACAAAAGAGTTGTACATAAGAGACTGTATCACTAGCCACATTTAGGATAAAACAAATTTATGCAGCATACAAATTCAACAGAACTGCAGATACATCCTTAAGAACACAACTCCTCATGTTCATGAAATGATAGCCACCTGATAAGTATATTTTCCAACTTAAATACTTAAAGATTTCCACTACATCTGCAGACAAAACATTGGCTGATTGGCTCAAGCAACTAGCACGATTTATGGCCCAGCATCAAGTCTACACTATGTCCGGATTTCACAGCACCAGGAGCTTATATGACACTAAAGATATATGTTTTGCTTGAGCACGTTTCTTTGTTTGTTCCAATGTTGCTATAGCTCACTGTGCAACTGTGCAGCGAAATTAACCAGCAAATAAGAAATTCCTTTTCCCTGTTTCTTAAAAGAACCCACAATTATTCTAAAGCGTTCCTTCAACAGATGAAAAACATCATGATTAGATATTGTGAGGCAAAACATCAACAAAAACAACAGCATATCCTAAAGTCAGCGATTTCTCATCATATTGGCAGGATATATTATCTATACCCGATGTAAAATGGCAAAAAAGTAAGGAGAAAAGCTAAAGATGAAGACTTTAATATTTAGTCTCCAAAGCCCTACCTGTATAATGGAGTGCTCTAGTTGCCCTAGCTTTAGGAAATCCCATTGCCTCAAGCTCCGCAAGTAGCTTTTCGCTAACTTCAGGTACAACCATTTCTGACAAAGAAATAAAAGATTGTAAGAGAAAACAAATAACAGTGGAGACCAAACCAATCGAGTAAACATATAGTTCTAGATGAAGGATTGCAATAGAGAAATGTTCAGACATGATATGTTGTAACTTCCATCAAGAAGACTTATCATATATATTGTAATCGATAAGATCAACATGTTTGGCAAACTTTCTGTACTTCTCATTCTTCTTAAAGAACAACAAATGGCCCAAACTTGACCATACATTGCTTTTTTTTCCTCTCACAAGCATTAATCTGACTAAAAACCTTTCTTTGTTCACACAACCCACCAAGGAAAGTTTTCCTTCCACTAACATAAAAGGTTAACAAGGAGAAAGGGAGCAACAATGAGCTATTGCTAGGTACCAGTATCCTGTGAAGCTCTTCCATTAAAAATTTGAATTTGTCTTTCATTTTTTTATCACAAGAGTTGCCAGTTTCTACAAACTTTTGGTGAAGTTCCCATAATTTTTTGGCCCTGGCTCATCCAAAGATCCACTAGTAAATCAATTTAGAAAAAACCATATGAATTTTATCTATTGTTATGTTTAAGAACTCTTTCAACTATAATTTCTTTATAGCAGATATATGAAGGTATGCTCATGGTAATAATCATCACATACAATATAGAACAGCAAGTACATATTCTGTTACCTTCTTCCTGGCCACCAGTGCTGCCTTCGCCAGCATCCTCCATATCGACATCACCATCTTTCGGGTTTGGAGCCTCCAAACTTATTGGTTTAACTGCCTCTGAGGTCTTGTCCACAAACTCATCATGTCCAGTCCTCTTCGTATGCAAATCACTCTCCTTCACAAGACAACCCCATAACACAAACACATCAAAAAGCTCTTCACAAGTTTCAGAAAGATCGGAATCACAACATATACGTGTAAAAGGATATCACAGAAAATATAAACTGCTGATATGTTATTGAACATATAGTAAGTACTAATGAACATTATATCCACGATACAATATTTCCTTCATGATACAGAAATACGAAGTTATTGAGGGAAAAGTAAATATATGTATATATCTATGCAACTTTATGTATTACACACTTTGCTGTACAGATTGTACCTTCAAAGCAAAATATTGAGTGACATACAAACTGAAACCTGTATTTATGTGGTAATACATAAAACTCATGCCAATATGACATTTGTGTTCTAACTGTGGTGTAGAGATTGTACCTTCCTGCAATTAAGCCACTACCTATGTGCATACATAAATATATATAGGGCTCATTTGCATTGACCTTTTCTAAAAGCACTTTTTTTCTAAATCTTGAGGGGAAAAAAAGAGTGCTTTTTGAAAAGCTCAAATTTCTGGCTTTCGGAAAAAGCTAAAATTGGGCTTTTTTTCAAAGTTTCAACTTTTTTAAAATCCAATCGAAATGCTTGCAAAAAAATATGCTTTTTCAAGGAATAAAAAAAAATTTCCATGAAAAAGGAAAAAAAAATCCAAACTGGCGCATAATATAAACACATCAATATGCAAACACATAAGTGTGTGCATGCGTTATTGTACATTGTGCTGTGAAGGTTGTACATCTCCTGTAAATAAACGGACAGCATATTTACATAAATCAAATATAACACGCATTTCCAAGAATAAATAATAGTATCATTTATACAACATGTGTGTTGTACATTACGGCGTGGAGATTGTACCTTTGTGCAATTAAAATACTTTTTTACACACACATACATATAGGCGCTATTGCACATTGTGTTGGAAAAAATGTTCTTTGTGGTGTAAAGATCATACATGATGATGTAAAGAAACATAAACTAGACACCTACACAAACATTGAGCAATTGAAATTTAAGTTTGATTTTCAATTTTAAACAAAAATAGCAGCTATATAACATGTCTATGTCACATTTTCCTGTTGAGATTGTACCTTCATCAATTAAGTGACACGCACACACAAAAACATATATGTAGAATACATACATGCATAATTGTACATAGTTTTGTAAAGGATGTTTGCCTTGCTGTAAGAAGCACACCCTATACACTAGAGAAACAGGACCAATATCAAATTCGCAGTAACTAAGAATAGCATCTATATGAACTGCAAATTGTAAACTATGCGGTAAGGATCACACCTTTGTGCAATTAAATCTCTTTCGTAATACATATTAATGTAGATGATTGTACATTGTGGTGTAAAGATTGGACATTGTGCCGTAAAGACTGCACATCATTCTCTAAAGAAACACAAAACTATACACCAATAAAAACACGAACGCACATCAAATTGAACTGCTCATTTGGATTGGCTTTTGAAGAAAGCACCTTTTATATATCTTAAAAAGTAAATTTCTTTGAGAAGCACAAATTTCTAGCTTACTAGCTCACCGTAAAAAGCCCAATTTGAACTTTTTCAAGAATTTCAGCTTTCCTAAATACAATTCAAATACTTAGAGCAAAAAAAAAAGGAAATTCCTTTAAAAACGAAAAAATCAAACAGGCTGTTAATAAACATAACAATATAGCATCTATACGGACACGTGAATTGTACACTGTGCAGTAAAGGTTGTACCTTCGTGCAATTAAATATCTCTGTAAATCACACACACATATGTATATGAATGGAGAAAGAAAACGTACGGTTTTAGAGCGGCAGGGTTTGCCGCAGATGGAGCAGACGAGGTTGAGGACGGGTTCGGTGGACTCGGAGAAGTTGGAGTGTTTGGTGAGCTCGGCGTGCTCCTGAGCCTCCTCCACCGATCTCAGTAGGGCTCCGCAGTCTCCGCACTTCAACGATACGCCCGCCATGCGATCAACTCTGGGGTGGGTGAGTCTCTTCTAGAGAGTTCAGTGCGTTTTGTGTGTGTGTGTTTGTGTTAGATTTGGATTTTGGAGTTATTCAAGGTTAGATTTGGATTTTGGAGTTATTCAAGGTTGGATCCTTGGCTTGTCAACAAGGTTGGTCATGTATAAATTAAATATATATATTTTTGTGTAAAAGGAGGTAAAGTTGGGTTGAATCACAATTTTGGACGACTCCAACAGGATGATTTTTCAAGTATAGGAAATTTTTTTTTTTTTTTTAAGTCAAAACAAGTAGATTCATAGTATAAAAGCAGTGTACAACAGGGCCCAAAAGTCACTCGCGGAAATAAAGCCCATGGACTAACAATACATTATAAAAATGGGGCCAGAAGAAACCCAACAAGAAGCAGCCAAAGAAGGCCAAGCTAGACGAACAAAGCCTAGCTAAGGGAAAGCCGGCGAATAAACACGATCAAAGTTCCACCAAAGAAGGAAGCGATTTCAACAATATTAAAGCTATAAGAGATTTCAAAGCCATCCAAGGCAGCCGAAACCAATGCTGATAAAGCCCAATCAACGCCTGTAAATACAAGCTGCCATAGTAGCAAAGAAAGAAGAAGAAAACCAATTGAAAGAATGCAAAATGGGACATTCCAACCCGGCTGGAGTTTGGGCCTAGAGGAAGACGACATCCAATAGTCAAACCCCCTCAAGAAGAAAGACGACCCTTGAAGTCCCGGGGTTAAACAAGTGGATATAAAAGCCACTCTATCACCTTTAGACGAATCATCACAAGCGATGGAAGGGGCAAGTGGGAGCAAATACCAAACAATGGTGGCAACAAACGGACGAACTTGAAGAAGATAGCTTGAAAAGGCAATGAAATCAACAGCAAAAAAGAAGCCTAGAAGCAAGTGATCAAAAAAACAATTGTCCGCATCTACAACTTCGTCATTTGCTGGCACCTTAGTTTTGAGGGAGAAAAAGGAACATGATGCGTTACATGACCATAAGGCCTTTCAGGGAAGAGGGGGAGAAAAGGTGTAAGTCTGAGGAAAGAAGGTTTAGTAAACCCAAGAAATCAGTAGCAAAATCTCATAGAAGAGGGGAAAAGCTCTTAATATAGAAAGAGAATAGCCAAATGAATGTTTGAAATTTGAAATGTTAGAGAGAAGTGGGCGAGAAAAGTTTTAGTGAGAGAAACATCGATGGCGTTTAGAGTGCACAATATTTAGTAGTATGTATAATATTTAGGATGTGCGATATCAATTTCTAACGACTTTTTTCTTTCACTTCTCTCTAACATTACCATACACCCTAAACATTGTACACCTACTTAATACTATGCACTCTATAGTAGCGCATTCACAACTTTGTTACTTTGTTATTATAAATTCATAATTTTTATATTATATGTTCATAACTTTTAATTATTTACAAATTAGATGTTATATGTTTACAATTTTAATACTTTATGAGAACTTTTAATTGTTCATAATTCACCTATCCATTACTCTTATATTACATGTTCAAAAATTTTATATCATATGTTTATAATGATAAATTACTTATTTACAACTCTTTAAGATATGTTCACAATATATAAATGATATATTCACAATTTGTGAATGATTTTGGAGCTCGCAGTTGGAGGTGTTACCGGTGTCCAATCGATAATCAGATTATTGTATTACATTCGTAGATGAAAAGAGAGTGAACTTGTTAAATTTCACATTGATCCAATGGTCGAACTGTGAAATCTATTCAGTTTTGTACCATACATCTTTAGGTGTACCATAATGTGGGTACATAATATAATTTGCGCTAATCGCTCTTCTATTTCATTCCCTGTTAATTAGGAGTTGTAAACCTTGAGAATCACTCTCACCTAAACTCAGTAATTGTGTTTCATCCTTTATCCCATCCTAGAAGCTGAAATTTTTGGTTTTAAAATAGACTGAATTCAAGTTTTTTTCAAAAATTTAATTGGTCAATGCGAGAGATGGCTTAAAACCATATAAGGTAGACTTGAATATTAAGATTTTTCTAATGTAGGACAAATATATATTGTAATACCTCTTTGACCCAATTAGTCAATATAAGAAGTATTTAGGACCTTATATTATAAACTTGAATATTGAGATTTTTTTTGAATATGGGAATGAAGGAAACTTGGATGGAAGTGTGCCCAAAAGAACATGTGAATGGATGTGTACAATGACTAAGAGTTTGTTTGGATTGATTTTTTTTTAGGAGAAAAAACACTTTTTCCCCTTAAAAAGTTACATTGCTTTTGCAATAACTATTTAATTTGATTTCCAAAAAATTTGAAATTCTTAAAAAAAAAGAAAAAGAGAGCTCAAAACAGCTTTTTTTAGAAGTCGGAACTTTTTGCTTCTAAAAAAAACTATTTTTTAAAAGTTGTTAAAAAAAAAACACTTTTAAACAAAGCCAATCCAAATGGCCCCAAGGATGTGTGGCTCGGAATATTGGATGGATTACCAACTTACCATGATTGTTGGACCAAATTTGGATAGATGTGTGACCCAGAATAGACGTGGACAAATGTGCAAATGATTGGACCAAAACCATTTCTGATACCATGTTAAGATTGTTAAGGTTCCAACTTAAACCCAATTAGTGTTAGGTGGAGAAGCCCATGATTTTATAAGTTCATCTTAAATTTACTGATAATATGGGAGAAAATTCTAACACTCTTTCCTATGTGTCAACTTTGATGAAGGACAATGGGTCACACAGGATCACATGGATGGACACTCATATGTGGTTAGATATGATTGAATTTGAAATATAAATCACATGTGTTGAATACTCACATGCAATTAAATATGACTTGGCCATAGGAATGGTAATGTCCATATACATGTATCAGGATAAATTCCTTCACTACAATCCTTGCCCCTTTATCTAAGCCCTGCTCTTATGGAGTATCGGTTAACAAGATTAATGGCACTATTTTTCTTTTAAAAAATACTAATACATAAAAACACATAAAAAATAAATTAACTTTTGCCATTAAACCAAAGAAATTTTAATGATATGAAGTTAAAGTTAAACTATATAAAAGTATATGCTAAATGATATAATATTTATTTTAAAATATATAAGAACATATTAAAACTAATAAACATACATAACAGAGAAGTGGGATGGAATGAGGTAGATAAACCCCTACTTCTACCCGTCCCTGTACCGGGCTAGGGGAACAAAACCCCGGCCAACCCCTAGTAGGTTCTTAATGCAAAAACACCGCCTCAGCGCTTACATTACTTTTATGGAGGGGATCGGGGTACCATTACTGTTCCTACTTGGCCAATATCTTAAAGTCCAATTCCATCATTTAATATCTTATGCCACTCCTTCCATAGACCAATTCATTCTTATAATAGAATTTCACTGATTCTTAACATAATATGAATGTTGGTTATCGGCCCAGTTTCTTGCGTTGTTCATGTGCCATGGTAAGAATTCTTAGATTCTATCATAAAACGCAATTGACTAATTGACTTAAATTTAAAAGATTTTCGATATAAAAAAAAGTATGATGTAACATACAAAAAAAATATCTAAGAATATTACTAGGAAGACTCTAACCCTATTTCTATTTGACTCACGATGAAAACAAAAGTATATACTGTGAACAAATTAATCAACTTGGTCATTAATCTAATCTAACTTTTAATTTCTTTCTTGTTGTACCACTTTTCCTTTTTTCCCCTTTCATGGCCAGGTTTGAAAGCATAGTCTTTGAAGTCTTCCACTTGGCATTTCCCTTGCGTGGATATTTCTTTTTCCCCACCATTCTTCTCACTATCCTCGTGCTTTCTTTTTTTCCATCAAATAAATAAACAACACCACCCACATCACTTTGTTAACATCAAAGAGAAAACACACACACACGCGCGCGCGCCCCACAGAAACATAGATATAGATACGTGTATGTATATGCATATTGGTCGATGACGTCATCATCAAAACCCTAGAATTGCCCCCCGAATTTTCCGGAGGACGATGGTGAAGAATTGGTGCGGGGCCCACTATGATCGCACCAAATCGGATTCACTACTGAGTAATACGGAGGAAAATTCAACTGTGGATGGAATCGACATCGAAGAAAAAGAGTAATAATAATAAGAATAAAAATAATAGTAATTCATCAGGAGAGGAAGATGTGAACGTAATACAATGGGAAGATTTCGAACAAGAGCTAGCGCGTCTCTGTAGTCTTACGTCAGCACTCAATGAAGCTAAGCGCAAAAAGCAATTGCTTCAAGAAAAGCTCCAGTCACATATACAAGTAAGCGTTTCTTAATGATTTTTTTTTTTTATAATTTTGATTAGTTCATTTTTGGGGACAAGTAAAATTTTGTTTATTATTTGTTTGTTTCCGTTTGTTGGTTTAAGATGTAATGACATAGTGGAGATGGGGAATACAAGTCAAATTGAATTGAGGTTTTGTAAGTTTGGTTTACTGGGTTTGTTTGAATAATGAAGAAAAATTATGGAGATGAAATTTTGATGGAATTAGATTCAATTTGGATTCTGACTTTGTAGTTTTGGTTAATGGATTTGCTTAAATAGTGAAGCGAAATGATAAAAATTGAGATTTTGATGGTATTGAAGTGGAATTGGATTTCTGGTTAATGGATTTGATTAAATAGTGGAGAACAACAATAAAGTTGAGGTTTTGATGGAATAAAATTTGAATTGGAGGGTTTTTGTCAGCTTGGTTAATGATTTTTCTTCCCCTCTCAAAGATAAAGTTGACATTTTCTTGGAACTAAAATGCAATTGAATTTTGATTTCTACTTTTGGTGAAATGGGGTTTCTTTAAATAAAATTGCAGTCTGGTACACGAGGATCCTAGTAGGTGTGGGTTTGGAAAGGTTCGGACATACTCTGAGCTTAATGGCTTTTTCAAATAGTAAAGGAAAGCGATGAAGTTTAGATTTTGATGGAATTGAAGTGAATCTGGATTGTAATTTTGTTAAGTCCGGTAACTGCAGCCTGGTACTCAAGTTTCTCGCTATATATGGGGTTATAAGCAGAAGGGTGGTGCTCATAATGATAAAGTTGAGGTCTTGATGGAATTGAAATGGTTCAGATTGTAACTTTGTGATCGCAATGAATGGGTCCGTTTATATAGTGAAAAAAAAAAGAAAATCAAAGTTGAGATTTTGATCAGATTAAAGCAATCTTGGTTTGTAACTTTCTAAGTTTGGTTTGTGGGTCTTTTCTGAATAATGAAGGAAAATAATGAAGTTCAGATTTTGATTGAACTAAAATGGAATTGGACTGTAATTTGTAGTTTTGGGTTGGTTTCTTTAGGTAAAGGGTAGCCTGGTAATAAAGCTCCCACTAGGCATAGTGGAGAGTGTTAATGAAGTTGAGATGTTGATGGAATTAAGATGGTAATCTTATAAACCTGGCTCATGTTTTTCTTTTTAAATAGCAAAATGAAGTGATTAAGGTGGTCTTTTAATTTCGTGCTAAGATGATATTGGTAATTAAGCTCAATATGCATTTTTGCAATGAAATACTGTTTTGAGAAACTGGGGCATGTCAACATGTGGCCCCCAGTTAAAATTGAAAGTATGGGAATAATGTACACCTAAATGCTAATATGCCTTTTCCACCTCATTCTGGTACTAAGAGAGCAATAATTATAATCGAAAGCACTGCGACGTACAGGGTTTAGTACAAAATACTCTTAACACCTCATGTCTGCAAGTCATGTGGTACTAATATCTTAGAATCGTATCTTTTTGTCTCGTCTGAAATATATATAGATGCTGGTTGTGGGGTAAAAAATTGATATCTTTGTTTAGAAACATAACGGGAGAAATATCTGTAAAGCTTCAAAAGTCACTCTTATGGAAACAAATAAGGGTTTGAAGGTGGAGTATGGAAGGAAGAGATTTCAAAAAGCATGGTTTTGTAGACTGCGGAGAAGACCTTTTTAGTTTTCCTTTCCTCATTTTCTGCCCCAGTAACTAAGAGGGTGTTTGACTTTGCTTATTTTATAAGCACCTAGAAAAAAGCACCCTCTCACATGCTTTTACTATTTAGGTGCTTATAAGCTTATAAACACCAATTAAGCAAAGCCAAACACCCTCTAAGTGGATGCTTTTATGTTTTCAGAAATTTTTGAAGTTGGAGCATGAAAGGAAGATATTTCAAAAAGTACGGCTTTCTAGATAAAGGAGAAGACCTTTTCAGTTTTCCTTTCCTCATTTGCTGCCCCAGTAACCCGGTGGATGTTTTTATGTTTTCTTGGAATTTTAGTGACAGAAAACATATTTGCTAATCTGGACTATGTTTGTACTAATGAATTCTTCAATATACCATGAAACAACAATTATTCTTGCCTCACATCTGCTTTTGCTTAATTTTTGCTTATGATTAACTCTTCTCAAGTGTTGCATCAACCATTGATATTGACATTAAGATGGAAGGAGTAATAAGTGATGTTATATGATCACAGTAGTGACTGTAACCTGTATTCTTGATCCATTTGTATTCCTTGATATCTCTTCATGGCTTTCTTGTCTTGTCAAGGATCGATTAAGCGAATAATATATTGTGAAAGAAATTCTGGAGCTCTACGTTCCTGTTCTCTTCCTTGTACTTTTTCTTGGTCTTTTCTCCTTCTAGATTTCTTGTGTTCTTTAATGTTTATGCCATTGGTGCAGGTAGAAGCAGAGTCATTAGGTCGGTGGAATGAGCTAGATGAGATGCGTGAAAAATTGGAGTCTAGAAAATTGGTGATGGGGAACACGTCAATGCATTCGAACATTCTAAAAGAGAAAGTCAAAAAGCAGGAGGAGCTACTTTCTGCTGAGATTAGATCTCTGCTGGTTGCTGGGAGTGCTCTTTCTGTTGCTAGCAAGCACTTGCAGGTGAGTTCATTGTGCACTTGGTGAATCAGGAAGTATATAATATTTAGCATGTTGCTCCCTGAGAGGTCATATTCGAACTTGCCTCTTTTGAGTTTTCCTTTGTGTCATTTATGTGTTTGTCTTACTTGTATTTTTCAGTTTTGCCTATATGAGGTTCACAACGGAATAGGTTAAAACTTCTCAAATTTAAGAAGTGTGCTACTTTTCTTGTTGACTTCCAAGACCTGTAATCGTTATTGCAAATTATAGTTGGTAAAATCTTAATGGCCTTAAAAATTTGCATGTAGGCTCATTGGTTGAGCATGCCTCTGGATGTGATTATGGAGGTTTTCATAAAAAAATTCCCTCTGTTAATTCTAATGGAAGAGTTTTAACTATTGACTTTTTCTGGTTCTGTTCCTGCACTTAAACTTCTGCTTCCATGTTTATTCCTCAAAGCTTGTGCTGCTTCCCCATAATGTCATTTAGGCCTTAGTGTGGTTAGCTCCATAAGAAGACATCATGTTCAGAATATTGGGTAGCAATTTGTTCTTCAATTTCATTTTCTGCACACTGATTCTACCTTCTCAACTGTTCTTAATTCTTTTTCCATTTGTTTTCCCATGCTTGAACAAGGATGCTAGCAGAGCACTTGCTGGGGAGAAGGGTTATGGTCACCTTAAAGCTGTGCAGAAGTTGATAAGAATAAGGCAACAGCACATGATTTCGCAAGTGTCATTACTGTACCCAGTGAAGGTGGTTGTAGGACATGCACGTGAGCAAGAACTTGAATCATTTACCACCAACTTAAATTCAAGTAAATTGATCTACAGTTATTTGTTAAGTAACATGGAGATCTGTGGTTATCTATATGTCCATGAGTGATTTGTGTGCATATGGTAAATGCTTATACATTCAATAGTTCGAACTGGAAATGCACTTTTAGAAATAATGGGCATGTATGGACGTGATTGACTAGATAGATGTTCCATGATCTGCTTGTTGGAATGTTGTTGAGTAACTTCAGTTTATCATTTAATGAACTAAATAATAGAAACTTCAACTTAGTCTTGCAATTCTTTTCCTGCGCATGGCAATTAGTTTCTCTCTCTATTTTCATATTCACCCTTTTCCTTCCAATGGTCTAATCTTTTTCGCGGGAGATGCAAATATTTTACCAAAACTGATTTCCTACCTCCTTCTATACCATTAAGGAGTTCCAATCTGTTTGTATTTAATGTATTGAATTTGTTAAATGGCAGAGAACTCATCTAACAAGTACAATGAAAAACTTCTCTGTGTCTGCTATTGGGCATTCTGGTCTTAAACTGAGCATTTCTAGCAAAACTAATATTTCCTATTGGTTCTAGTGTGTGATAAAACTGGAAAATGGCTTTTAGAAACTAGTTGTCAGTGACTGAGATTTGATGCAGTTTAGAGTGTGAAATCTTTTCTGATCCATTTTGAGCATTAGCCTTAAACTATTGATTCATGGCAGAACCGTAGTCCTTTGGGAAAATTTGAGCCAAAGGCAATTTATTTACAACCAAAAGGTCCAGATATTAAGCTGCTGACTCTCATATTCATACAGAAAGAAGAGGGTAGTATTTTAGGTTGGCTAGAAGTAATTAGTAACTCATACCTGTCTAAGATAACTAATCAAATGGGGACGTGAAATAATATAATAAAGTTATAATTAAGGAGACTGCTATAGTGTTTAGTATTGCATCCTACAGTGACATGACAAGTAGAATTTCTGTTCAAGTTAACAAGCTGCTCCTGCCCCAGAGTTATTTATGCTATGAGTTGTAAAGGAATTTCATAGAAAAACACTGGTTAGTCTTCGAATACACCGATGGTTTTATTAGATCTTATAAATCTGCAGTCTGTCAAAGATGGGATACATATGAAGGTTTTTAACATAACGACCTTCTGTAAGGAGAGGACATATATCTGTTTCTATGTATTCCATTTTCAGAAATGCACTATAAGAATTAGTTGGTGTTGCCAAGCAACTTCGAAGAAGTACTAGATAAAGTAGCAGCCTTAAGCTTTGTGTCAATATGGCATCATCAAATGGTGAACTCTGCAATTTTGTGTAATTACTGAATTAAATAGAATTAGATTGTTTACTTTCTATTTGTTAGATGTATATAGTTTTGGGTAGCTCTGCTAATTATACTCTACATTGTGCTTTCTAAGAGGAAGTTTGCATTACCTATTTAAAGAAAAGAAAGGAAAAGAAGAGAAAGCATAGCAGGAAGTTACTGTGACTGTAATTGTTGGGTGAGTTCTTGCCATTGTTTGCTTTCTTTTCAGAGTTAAACACTAGGCCAACTTTGCATTTTGCATTTTTTATTTATATTGCCACATTATGTTAATCCTAAGATGCATGAACCTTATACCATCAACTAGAAGGATTAAGAGGCTGTTTGGCTTTGCTTATTTTGGGTGCTTATAAGCACCTAGAAAAAAGCACCCTCTCACATGCTTTTTACTATTGAGGTGCTTATAAGCACCAAATAAGCAAAGCCAAACACCCTCTAAGACTCCACACTCAAATTCTTGATGTAGAAGATTTGCATGTTTATTCGCTTTTCCATTACAACTTTAATATCTTGGAGATGTGTGGATTTTATACTTATTAACGAGATAGGGAGGAGGACACTTGGATACCCAAATTCTGGATATCGAAAGATATTGCACTCTTTACCTTTGAGTTATTTTCACATGGTGCTTTTTCTTCTCTGATGCATGAACTTCATTTTTTGACGAGGAAGGAAAGATAGAAGCTGCATGATGAAATTTTAGATGTAGGAGGTATTGGGTCCTGATTATCTTATTCTGAAGATCATTCTTTGAGAAAGATGTCAAAAATTTATTTTTATTCTTTGAGAAATTGTATGGATGCACGTATTTTGTAATTCTATCCAGATGTGTAGCTACAACCAAATGGAATATCCCATCTGTGGGAAGAATTAGTGATTGGATCATTCAAACACAAGTTCTATTCAGTTCACAGTGTATAAATGCTTGCTTTGGCACCTTTTAGTCTTCTGTGTTGCAAATTGAGCTTATCCTTTCATTTGGAAGAGGTTTGTGTCATAAGCTTCTGATAATTCTTTTGCCAATCTATTATCATTATAGTTCTCTTCTGCTAATCTTGTGTGTATACAGTCATATACAGTTGTTTCTAATATTACAATATTATGCCTTCAATCAGTGCCCCTCATATTTTCTGATCAAATTGGTGCTTTCACTTTCTTTATTCCACTGTGCTCATACTTTAAGTAATACTTTAAGCTTAGGATTTCATATTGCCCGTTTTTCTTTCCAGGGCATTCTTCTGAAACGAAGCCTCTTGATCAAGGATCCTTGACAATTGCAGGTCTGCATCTCACCGTGCTCCCTTTTACAAAGATGAGTTTTTTCACTGATAAGAAGGAGGTTCAGAGATCTGCAACTGCCTTGGGATATATAGCGCATGTGTGTTCTTTCTCTTTTGCTTGATACATGATTCTTAATTTCTTCCCTCATTAAGTGATAATTTATAGTCAATATTGGTTGTAATCTTCAAAAACCATAAGACCCTAGTTAGATTTTTGAATATGTGTAACTTTGCCTCTGATTCTGATCTGTATACATTGGCAGAAAACAGGACATGCAGCTTATGCATTTTTGTAAATAATGAAATTGCTTTTCCTTGTCATTGCACTTGGGATTCAGATACATATCTGGTGTTATTGCTTTTTGCAGGTCTGACATCAAGCATTTGCCAGTTTAATACTTTGTTAACATAATATCTAACAATCTTCATGGTTGATTTACTTGTAGGCTGTATCACTTATTGCTTCCTATTTACAAGTTCCTTTGCGTTATCCATTGAGATTGGGAGGTTCACGATCATATATTCGTGATTATGCGCCATATATTGAGCCGACATCATCTGAGTCAGAGTCAGAATCAGATTCATTATCAGGGAATTCAAAAGCTGTAGAATTTCCTCTCTTTCTGGAAGGACAAGACTCGACAAGAGCAGCATATGCTGTATTCTTGCTAAACAAGGTCCTCTATTGGTTTTTCTGTAGATAACATCTTATATAGTTGGATGGATAATTGTGCTCATAACCATCCTGTTTTGTCAAACTAATTATGTGCTTATTTTAGTAGTTCTGTTTATAATATGTGTTACACTGTCTGAGATATGATTGATGCTGAATGAATCTTGCGAATTGCTTTGTTCTGCTCCTTTGAATGGCCTTATTTATGTTGGGGTGGGAGGGGGGAGACTTGCATTTATATGGGTGTTGAGAACTGTGTAGCTGTAATGACTCACCTTTGACTATTGTGGATCTAATTCTGTTATTCTTGGATTGTTCTGTCTTCTTGCTTGGGACCCCTAAGTTGAAGAGCCTGATATTCTACTTATAGTTCTCTTATTGGCAGATACGATTTTAGCTTGTCATTTTTTATGCACTCATTATTGTGTTAAACTTAGAAGAGATAGCCCCTTTTATCTCAATTCGTATTTTGGTACTGTTATAGGATCTAGAGCAGCTATTGAACTATATTGGCGTCAACAGCTTAGGGCCGAGACACGTACTGGCCAACTTGAGGGAGCTGCTGAAGACCATCCTTTCTCCTGAATACATTGAAACTTGACCCAAGCCAGTATATTTATTGTAAGTTTTCTGTAAATCAATCATTTCTATTCTTACAGTGGTGCCCAGTTTTTCCCCAAGGAGCACCTTGTAATAGATACGGATACTTGCCCACTTTTTCAGAATAGTGCAAATTATGCTCCATTTATTCTGCTTTGGGACCTATAACTGCATATCATATTCATTTATTTCTTGATAAGCTTTACAGTTTTGTTGAAAATAGTGGAATGTGAAAATGATGATCATCTCAAATGCTGCTGCTGTATATGGCCTCTACTAGCGTGTGTTTCTTTCTCTTATCCTTTCATACACATTCCATCTATGTTATTTGTTTAAAATACATTACGTTCATAACACTCTGTGGACCGATGGAGTTGCGAGCCTAGATCGTTACTAGGGATGATGCTGCTATTGCATTGGAGCGTTGCTTCTTTCCTTATTCCCTTAGGGCTCGATTGGTACCGTTGCTGTTTCCGATTTTTTATTTTTGTTGATTAAAATTTGAAAACTAGTTTGTTTGTTTCTGTTTTCGTTTTCTGGAAAAACAAAAACCAACAACCTGTTTTTGCAACTTTGATAAACAAGAAAAAGTGGTTTTCTTAGGTTGTGGCAACAAGTTTTCAAAACTTTTATTTACTTTGTACTGAATATCTTTTAAATTTTTTTTTCAAAGTTAATTTGAACTCATTAATTTCTTTGAAAAATAATTATTAAAATTAAATTTTAAAAAAAATATTTTTAAAAATAAAATTAATTTTATAAAAAAATTTCAGAAATAATTAAAATATTTTGAAAAAATAATTTAATAAATGAAAATATTTTGAAAATAATTTTAATTTATAAACATTTTTAAAAAGTTTAAAAATTAAAACAATTTTAATAAATTAAAAATACATTTACAAATTAATTTGATAAATTAAATTTATTTTTAAAAAATGTTTTAATAATTTATAATTAGTTTTAGAAAATTAAAAAATTTTAAGAATTAAAATTTAAATTATTTTTAAAAATAATTATTTTTATAAATATTTTTAAAAAATAACTTTATTATTTTTAGAAACATTCTAAAAAATAAATAATAAAATAATAAATTAAAATTCTAAAAATTTCAAAATTAAAAATAAAATATGTTCTCAAAACAATTAAATTTATTTTTTGAAATTATAATCTTAAAGAAAATAAATTAATTTTATAATATTCTCATTGTTTTTTTACAAAATATTCTCAAATATTTTCATTTGTTCTATTTAACATAAAATACTAAAATGAAAAATAAGAGACAAGAATAGTTTATAAACTATGGACAACCAAACATGTTTTCGGTTTTTGTTTATGATTTTATAATTTAACCAAACGCGTTTACAGTTTCTGTTTTTAATTGTTATTGGCAGTTTTTTGTTTATGATTCTGGTTTTTGTTTTTAAAATTTTTGACAGTGTTACCAAACGAGCCCCTAGGCCCTAGGTTTAGCAGTTTCAACTCTAGCTACTTTCTGAAGCTTAGTAATGAATGAGCTTTGCAAATTGAGACATGCACAAGGCTATTGAATTGCTGAGGGGACTAGAGAAGTTGAGTTTGATACCTGATATGGAGCATCATAGCGTGGTTGTTCTTAGGTTTTGTCGGGACAGCCTAGTACACGATACTCTCTTATGGAACGATCAATGAGGGCGTATTACCGTGTTCTTAAGTTGCAGATGTGGTCATGTATTCTTGGTCGCTCCACAGATTATATAATTTTGATTGATGGCGAGAAGCCAAGATGTTAAGTAGTCTCGACTATTTGAACTATTTCCTGATCTTTGATGAGCGATGTTGAGTGTTTTACATTAATTCATTTTCTGAACGTAAGTTCTGAACTTTGTTTTGAATAAACCAATTGGCTACCTGTAAAAGAAACAAATGCCGGGGCTCTATCCATTTTAGGACCTCTGAAATTCAAGGCAGCAATTAGGGCCTCTCAAGTGGATATGCAGAAGAAACTATGATGATCTAGAGAACCCATTGAAATGACAAAAAGGTTTCACTATTTCAATTTTGCTAATCCTTGAGATTTTTATGTATCATTTGAGATTTGAACTGTAATCTTCATTTGTTTGTTGCGTTTATGGTCTATATATTTGTTCTTGGTTCTTGAATAATTATCTTCTCTATACATCATACTCTTATTTATATATTTGGATAAAAATTGAGGGCTCAAGTAAGAGACCTTGGGATTTTGAGGATGTGGATTACAGACTTTATTTATTTGTTTATTCATTTTTGGTACTAGAATAACCTTGGCCGATTATTATATTCTGAACACTAGTGCAGTGCCCATGCGTTGGCACAGGTGTAAAACCAATTACGTTATACATAAATAAATCTATAAATGTATATATATATATATATATATATATATATATATATTATTGATTTGTTGGTGGCCTTTTGGAGCTTTCAAGGATCAAACTAGTAGACATTAACAGAGATCACTGGTCAAATAGATCCTACTCATTCGTGTTTTATCCCGACTGACTAAGGGTGTTTGAATTGTTTTTGTTTTTCTTCTTCTTTCCCTCATGAAAAAGGTATATTTGGTATAAAAATATTTTTGTTTCGTAATAAATTTTTAGATTAACTTTTAAAAGCTAAAGCTGAAACTTTGATCTTCTCAAAAGAATATTATCTTTCAAAAGTTATATTAAAAAACCCTTTTAAAATAAAAAGTCAATTCAAACTAGCATAAGCCAATTTTCCGCAACCTATCCCAGACACCTATTATTTTCATATTGGATATACAAATGTGAGTAAAGCACAGATAAATAATTTTTTCCAATATGAGTAAAGCACAGATAAATAATTTTTTCCCTCTTCATTTTTCTTTCTCTGGGGTGGAGAAAATCATCCATGTATCTTAATTAGCAGCAGAGAAAATACTTGCATGAATCATGTTATATAAGTAATGACTTCGAATACAACTTATGCAATTCTAATTTGTTCTTAAATTACATCAAGGATTCCTAGGTGAAAAGTGTTTTTGTTCAAGTTAGGAAAAAAAAAAAAGAAAGAAACAAAAGAGAAGAGGAGTATTGTGAAAGGATCGTATGAGTGAGCAAAAGAATGCTCTAAAAATCGTGTGAGATAATTGAGGTCAGTGGCATATCTAGAAATTTGAATGGAGAGTCAAAAAGAGTATTCTCACTAAGTCATAGTTTAGTTTAATTTTGTTTAATCCAAAACAAAAATTTAATTACTTTTAAAATAGAACTATAACATAAGATTTTATCAGTAAAGCTATATATAAGTTTTGACAATTACTTAATACATGTAAACGTAAAATACCAAAAATTCACAATGTATAAGTTTTAAGCGTGCTTGTAAGGAGAAAGAAATATGGGATTTCTAAGAATTGCTTTTAAAAACTACCGAACATAAATAAACATAAAGCACAAACTCACAACCCATACGTTTGAATCGTGCTTAAAAGGGAAACATAAAGGACAAAATACTCAAAACCTGTAAGTTTTATCCTTGCTTGAAAGCGAAAAGAAATATGTGGTTTCTAAGAATTGAACTCACAAACTTACAAAGGATTTAAGGATTTAAGATTTTAATGTTAACAAAAGCCCAAACAATGACCCAACTTATAATATTTTAATTATGAGGGGTGGGGAAATACAAATATATATGTATGTGTGTATGTATGTGTGTGTATATATATATACATATATATATATTATTTATTATTTTATTGTAAAAAAGTGAAAAATATAAGGTGAGAGGTGGCTGAGGGCATTGCAGGAACGACATTTGGTTTGCTTCTGATTGAATTTCCGTCTCAAAACCAAGTGGCATTAGGAGTAATAGAAGTGTTATATAATGAACTTGGAGTTGATTTGACAAGAATTGAGAAATGAGAGCAATACAGTCGTAGATTCGCTTACGATTGAGATTCCATATCCAAACCAGGTGATATTGAGAGTAGTAAAGGTGTTATATTATGAACTTGGAGTTGATTTTAGGAGAACTGGCAAAAGAGAGCAAAACAGACTTGGAGATGGGTTATACTGGACAATTAATGCAAGATAGGATTAGGATGCAATTGGGTCCAGATCTAACTTTAGTATCGTGTCAAGATAATGGAAATTCTATTATATAAAATTAATTGATGCTAGTAGTAGCCCAAAATCATATATTGTGGACTTAGAATTAATGATTCCTCAATGGGAAAAGAAGATATATTCTAGCAAACGTACTTTTTGACTAATAAGATTCATGATGCTCCACATTGACAATTTGAACCGAAAAAAAAAAAAATCCTTCTTATTTCATAGAACAAATACACCAATCTTTAATATCCGGGATGTCTTTAAAAAAATCTAATAGAGAGTTTTGATAAAATTCTAGAGAATTAATAGTAAGAATAGGTCCTGAAATCTCAATTTCAGATAGTGGTCGATCACATGAACAAATTTTGTTGATGAACAATCTTTTACTATTCTCATTATTGATGATTTGGACCGTGATCTCTTACATATTGGTTGCGAAAACAGGCTAATCTCAGGCAGTGAATTTGAATTTTTTTTTGTTTTTCCGAGGCCTTCCTCTGATACCATGTTGACGGATCATAGGCGAGGAACCTGAGTTTTTCGAATACTTTCGAGGTCTTCCTCTACCACGCTTACACCCGGAGGTTTCTAACAGTTTTGGTTCCATGTTGTGAAGAGTTCTCACTGGGATGACAAAATTTTTGGTCGAAAGAGTGGTGGACAAGAAATCATCATCGGACATAAGATCAAACCCTACTGGATGTGTGCTATTTATGGATGAATGAGTCCCAATTAAATTAGGAAACGATGATAAGTTATTCCTTGTCAAGCACTATATATGAAGGGCTTGTACCTTGCGCCTTAAGCAAGGTGCATCTAACGAGCACCACCCAAGCACTATATGCTAGTTAAAGGGAAAAAAATTATGTTCACAATATTTATGCAATATATATTAATTAAGTTTTAACTACTCACACTTATTTATATATTTTTTTCGTTCACAATTTTTATATTTTATATTCATAATTTTTAATATTCAGAATTGTTAAACAATATGTTTAAAGCATACTTTATGTTTAAAATTTTTATTTGGCTAAAATGTACCAGACCTTATTATAGTCCATCAAAAGTGCACTAGCCTCCTGTTCTAGAAAATCCCTCTATAATTCATTAGAAGTGTATTGGACCCCATACTATTAAAAAATCCGTTATCATTAATCATAAAAGTTTTTCTAGAAGAATTTGAACCCTCAACCTTAAAGTGAAATAATAAATACTACAATCAACTAAGCTATAAACAATTTATATTTGAACCTATTATCATAAATTAAATATACCATATACTTTTATAGCTAAAAAACATCACGATTAATACAGCACTTATAATTTTTTGTTAGTAATTTTTTTTAAATTTCAGAAAGTTGTTGCAATTTTTTTTTAATGTTTTAGAATTTGTGGGATAGATTTTTGTGGGATGGAGACGACGTACAGACATGGCTGATCGAAGGCCGTCCTCGCGATACAAATTCAGCATTGTTCAAGTTCACATTCAAAGCAATTCTTGGATATTCTAAATAGTTACCATTGCCAAAGGTTATTATTTGACATCCTTCCTATTAATATTTAACTATGGAAGTTTAGGATATTTGACTATTTTGTACAATAATCGATTTTGGTTCAATTTTACACCACTGATATTGTGATTTTTTTAGTTATAAAAGCATATAATATATTGATTTTATGATAATAGGTTAAAACATCATCTGTTTATGGCCTAATTGATTAAAGTATTTATTTTTTTAATTTAAGATTCAGGGTCAAATCATTTTAGTAGCATTTCTTTTGTACAAGAGAGAAATGACGTTTGGGTAGTTTTGAACCGAAATATATATATATATATATATATATATATATATATATATATATATATATATATATATATATGATTAAAGATAATAGGGGTAGTTTGGAGAGTTTTGAACAAAAAAAGTTTATTTGGATACAAAAAGTTTTTTGGTTAAAGATAATGGATTTTCGAATGACAAGAAGTCCGACATATTTTTGATGTACCATAAGAGATTACAAGGGACTTTTTAGACCACAGGAGGCTCAATACACTTTTCATAGTTCGATGCATTTTACCCTTCTTATTTTCTATGTTCACTATAGCTGTTATGACTTTGATTTGTTGATTTAACTATCAGCAGCTTCAAATGGAGGATGGAGATGAGATCGATGCCATGTTTTCTATGGGTGGTGGAGGCTCAAAGAGAGGAGTAGAAATTGGGAAGTAAGGAAAAATGGCCTTTTAATTTGCAAGTTGTGGCTGCAAAATAAATGTCATCAGTTATGATGTACAATTTCCTTAGAATAAGTAGCCGATATCCATAGTTGATTATGCAAGAGAAATCTATTATTCTTATTCTTACAAAATAAAGTTCAACATGTTAGATGGAAGAACACGTATGCTCACAAAACAGCATTCAACAAGTCAGAGAAAATATTATTTTTAACCTTACAAAACAACGATCAACATGCTAGAGGTAAGAATACATATCTCATAAATCAATATACTATTGTACAAATGCACCAATGCGCAAAACAAAACATAAAATAATGGGAACGTCTAACAGTAAATGATCATATAAAGCTCCTACTAGACAATAACATCAAAAGATTGTAAAATACTCATATTCCTAACATGTTTCAACATAAGTCAAAAACCCTTGGACAAGGAGTCAACTAACACTTCATCAGTAGCAATTCGTTTTATACGAATGTCACCACTTTTGACAAGAACTTTGACTAACAAGAACTTGATATCTATATGTTTGCAAGCTTCAATATTGTTATTATTCTTTGAGAACGGAACAGCAACTCTATTATCACAATAGACCTTAATAGATCTAATAATAGAATTTATAATTTTTAAAACTAGATATCATGTTCTTAAACCACATAGCATGAGATAAGCCTTCATAACAAGCTACAAATGTGCATAGTTGAAGAGGCATTAAGTTGTTATTTAGCACTCTTTCAAGACATAGCCCCTCTAGCTAATACAAAGATATACCCAAAAGTAGATTTTCAACCATTTGAGCATCCAACATAGCTAGAGTTAGAATATCCAACCAACTCTAGATAGTCTACTTTACAGTAAACAAGCGTATAATATTTGGTCTTTTCATAGGTATTTCATTAGCTTTTCAACACCAATACAATAGTACCTTCCAGGATTTATCATCAACCAAAAACTCTTATTGTAAAAGCGATATTAGGTGTAGTGCATATCATCAACACGTAATATTAGGAAGATAAATTTACTCCCACTGATCTTGAGGTACATACATGGATCAACTCTATTTTCCTCAAAATAATAAGAAGTACTATTTCATCAAACTTCAAATATTTATTGCCTTGAGGCCTGATTCAAAACCATAAATGGATTTTTTAAGTCTACAAGCCATGTTTTCCTTACCAGTAATAGTAAACCCTCAGGTTATTTCATATAGACTTATAGATTTATATCATTATTGGGGAAAACTATTTTCACATCCATTTGATATAACTCCAGGTCAAAATGTACTACAGGAGCCATTAATAGCTCAGTGAATATTTTATGGAAACATGTGAAATAGATTTCATTGTAATCTATATCTTCTCTTTGGGTTAAACCTTTTGTAACTAATCACGCCTTTGGCATCTCAATTTTCTCTGGAGGATCTCTCTTGGTCTTGAGACCCATTTGCAACCAATAAGATTATGGCCTTTAAGAAGACCAATAAGTTCCTAAATTCATTTCTATCATAGGTTGCATCTCATCTCTCATAACACCTAAGTAAATGAGATAATCATTATAGATGGAAGGTCTCCTTTCTCTAATGGACCTTTTTAAATATTGTTTGTCATTAGTCTGATGAGGCTGTGAGCTCTCACCATATAGATTGTCATTAGTTGTAGCATGATCATCTATGTACTTACTAATATCTTGTCTCTTAATGTGAGCAGAGTACTAGCTTGACTACTTATTAATAGGGGAAATGAGACAATTTCTTTATCATTATCCTCAGTAATAGGTTGAGGACATATAACATTACCAACATCGAATTCTAAGAATTTAGGCATTTGAGATTTGATAATCCTAGAAACACATGTAGGAGAGTAAAACCTATATCATTGAAAATGAGCTAAATGCCTAATGAAACAACGAATAGTCTTAGGATCAATGGTTTTCTCATTTGAAAATTCTTACCTAAGCAGGACAATCCCAACTCAAAATTTGGTCAAACTAGGTTTGCTCCCCAACCAAAATTCACAATAAGCCTTAGGGACAAACTTGTTGGTGACATGGTTAAGTATTTAACAAGTTATTTTAATGGCTACACCTGAGAGGTATTCTAGTAGGTCAATAATAGTCATCATGATCCTCATCATATCCTTAAAGGTGTGTTTTCACCTTTTGATTACATTATTTTACTCAAGGATACTACGCATAGTATACTGAGCAATAATTCCACAATTCTATAAGTAATTGGTGAACCACCCTATATGTAGTCAGGAGACCCACACCTACCATAGTACTCATCTTTTTCGTTAGATCCAATGATTTTGATAACCTTCCCAAGTTGTTTTCTACCTTTGTCTTAAAAATTTTAAATTTGAAGTTTCAGATTTCTCTTTAATTAGATAGAGGTATCTATAACGAGAAAAGTCATCAATGAATATAACAAAATAGTTATTACCACCCAATGTAATAGAATAAGGTCTAGCAGTATCTATGTTTATCATTTCTAAAAGACAAAATTGCAGGTAGAATATTTCTTTTAACTTTAATGCGCTTACTCCTTATGCACACAATACAAGTTTCAAGATCATAAAAGATTCAGAGAAGGTAAAATGTCACTGTTAATGAGTCTTTTAACTTTTTTCCCTAGAAATATAACCTAACCTTTTATGTCATGAAAAGAGTCATGAGAACGTCCTGGGAATAAACACAATTGGCATAAACTATTTGATAAATACATTCACCAATAATTTTGGAATTGAAAAACAATTGTACTTGGTCATTTCTAAAGTTAAAATCATAACCAATCTTGTCTAAAATAGAAATAGAAATTAAGTTCCGTCTAAAATATGACATCTAGAAAATATTTTCTAAAATAAGTTCAAAACTAGTTTTTAAATACAGCCTAATAGTCCCAATCTGAGACTCTAATCCACTTGCCCCTCATCTATTTTCTTTTTCTCTAACCAAAATTGAACTTGTGCAAAGAGCACTTTTGTGACCTTTTCTTACAAAAGTAAGAGTTCTTATCAAACTTAGTTTGTAGATTGTGATTTTGATCTAGATTTGACCTTTTCCACCTTTTTAAAACCATGACCTCTCTTAGGAACATGACCCTTAGAATTCGAGGTACTAACGTTATAAGATTGGAACAAACTATACAATCCTTGGGTTTTTACCCTTAATTTTGTTTTCTTTAGCAAAACAACGGGTAGTTTTTGGTCTTCGATAGTCCAAGATTCCTTGGTATTTCTTTTCTATACTATTAAGACTTTTTTCACATTCTTAGTTCAAGATAAGCCATTCACTAAATATTTAGTTATGGTCTCTTTATACTTGTTAAGACAAAATAGTTAGACCTCTTCTATTGCTGATTATCCCATTTTTTATCATTATTTTTATCAACCAAAGCAGCATGTGCATCAAAATGTAATGCCAAGTCAGTATCGACTATACTCAGATAAAACCCAATATCCATTTTTATTTCATAATGGTTTTATCCATTCAAGACATCAAAGTAATGATTGCTCAAAGTAAAGGAAACAATCCATGAAAAGAATGCAATATCAATAAACATTATGCATATATGCTATATTACAAAAGTAAGTATTATAAACAAAAGAGTCCAAGTACATCGTTGTCATATCCACCTTTCAGCAAATAATTCAACATGTAAATAGGCACTTTTTAAACATAAAGTAATACATATAAGATCACCCCGCTGAAAGAAAAGTCAACCACCTTTAGGCAATTGAGTTCCTTAATAGTATTGTAATCTTGGTCCATACTTTATGTTTATGCTACCGGGCTAAATCTATATAATGATCTCCTTTGGGAGAACATTGTATGCTTTACCATAGTAGTTTCCAAACAAAACGAGAAAAGTCATAGATTCAATTGAGCAAATTACTTTGGTGAATTTGCCAACTTAGATCTATGCTGTCAACTCATTGGGAAAAATTAATGCTTAATACAATCATAAAAAGCTATTTATGCACTTGATCAGACAATATGAAACACTTTTATATAACGTGTCTCAGTGATCAACTTAAAATTGCATTTCTCAAAATTTAAAATTATTTAACATTTAACATGGCATATATAAACAATTTGATAACAAAAAATATATGATAGCCATAAATTTTGTATTAAATTCAATATATGTAACCTTTAGATTTGTTGACAGAAAATCCATACTCAACAGTTAGAATTAACAAAATATACTATTCTCAAATGAATACTAAATGAGCTCAAAACTCATTCTAAAATATCAATAAACCTAATTAATTGACAATGAATTAGTCCAATATCAATTATGCTACTAATATGGTTGTTAACGAATACGACCAGCATGATCTAAATGATATACAAGCTTACATGCACTAGGTCCTACAATATACAAATGAAACATTTTTTAATTTTTTTAATTCACGTATTAATTTATTAATGAGGTATTACTAATTTCCCGTTATTGAGGACGACGACCTTGAGCATGGTCCATTTCCATAAAATAGGGGCAAAGTTTTTCCTTTTCTTTGATAACTTTTTTTTTTAAGAACTATAAACAGACAATGTTTTAATTGTGGTCAACAGTAGAAGTAGAGAAAGCAATTAGTTATAGATATTGCAAACTCCGAGCACTACAAGACAAGAAAAATGCTTTTATGGGGAATTTAATCAATAAGGATATTTGTGTTAGAACAAGGATAACATTAATATAAAACAAGTTCTGCTATAAATCAAAGATATCTAATGTTTCCATTCTACCACGAGCTTTACTTTCTCTCTCTCTCTCTCTTTTTATCAATTCTCAATTACTTAGAAAAAAAGAGAGAAAATTAATACCTATATCTATATGCTAGATACGATCTACAAATATATGCATATAAATGTATATATATGTAAGTATAACATGGTCAGAAGTTATCTAAAGTTAAACCAAGATGGCAAAAAACATCAAGAAGCCAACACGAAATCAGCTTTTGTTATATAAATATTTTAATAATTTAGATGGCTATTTTTCTTGATATAAGCAGCGGTTGGCTTTCTCTCAATAATCGAAGGAAAAACTCAAAAGTTAAAACAGAGCATAAAATAAATCAAGAACAAGCAAGGAGAGTTCTATGAAAGCACTCAATCAATTTTACGAAATAAAATTTTATAATCACATAAAACAATCATCAACAATTTTTGTAGTTTATATGCTAACGCAGTGGATATTTGGAGAACATAAACAAGAAAGTAGAATAATCAAGGAGCTCAGTTTCAAGACTGAAATTAGCCTAGAAATCCCTAAGATAATAAACCCTAGGAGAGAGAATAAAATATTATTGAATAATTTTGAAAAAGTTATGTAACAATAAAAGTTTTCACCTCTATATATAGGCTAGAAATTCAAAATTAAATAGGAAACTAAATAAAAAACTAAAACTAAATAAGAATCTAAAACTAATTAGGAAACTAAAACTTCAACCAACCCTTTCCATAACAAAATAGGTAATAAACTAATCCTAATATAACTAGGACTCAATAACAAATAATAAATCCAAATCCTAATATAACTAGAATTGAGCTGCATCATATGCTCAAACAAGTTTTTTTTAGATAAATACATGTAAATCCATGTATAATAGGCTCTGATACCACATGTAAGTGTAACATATAGATCGTATACAATACATGAATTTACGGTATAAAATTGACAGGTATAATTGATAACAGAAGCCCATACCTATTTGAGCCATTATTGTTAAGAAATTGTTAAAGAAATAACTGTCACCCAATCTAGGCTTAGATCTTCCTCTTTCTACTTTACTCATATTAATAGATGCTTATGAGAACAACTGTTAGGTTAAGAGTAGGAGAAGGGATTTAGCCCTATTTATAATTAATTCTGATAGACCCACCCTTAAAAGGCTTTATTAGAATATATAGGCCTATGTACAATAGAATCGTATGGATGTATAAGTGGGTTTACACTAATATGATCACAAAGCCACCTTGTGAACCAAATATTCAGATTATTTTATAAAACCAAAAAGAATTAATAGTAGCCCACTTTAAAAAGAAATTTTCCAATAGCAATGGCCTACCAATTTATTTAAGTGATTTCAAGCATAATTATGAGGAAAAAGAAGGCAGAATCTAAGCATAAGAAAACACAGAGTAAGCAATTGTAGATGTGGCTTTTACAACTGGAACCTCAGGACTAAAGGAATCACCCCATTACCATCATTAGGTACATCAACTATAACATGAGCCATAGAGTTATCTCCAAAGAAACCATGACGGCGTGTCTTATTAAGCAGTAGACGGGCCTTCTTGTGTTTGCTTGTGTCAAATAATCCTTCAATAAGTAAATTATAAGTCGCGTCATCACGTAAAAGACCAGAAGCTTCCATGGATTCAAATAGCCATTCAGCATCGGCAATTAGATTTCATTTACAAAAACTTTCAATCATGATGTTGAAGGTCGTTATTGTTGCCTCAACTCGTTTCCTAGTTAAGCTCATAAAAATAGCACATGCATTTTCTAGTTGCCCTGTTCTAAAATATGCTTGAATTACGGTATTAGACATTATGATGTTAGCAGCTTTACTCTCCTCCTTCATTGACAGTAGCAAGTGATTGGCCTCAGAAGTAAGATTGTTGTCACACAATCTCTTCAATAGAATTTTGAAAGTGACTTCACTGCAACCCATACACTTAAAGTCACTTGATAAATCTCCATTGCCTCAGTGAATTTGCCTGTTTGGAACAACCCGTCAAGAAGTGTATTATAAGTAAATGTGTCTGGTTGCAAATTATAACGGGATAGCTCATTGAACAATGCAATAGTGTTATCAATGTCAAGCTCCTTGCAACAGGCATACATCAAAATACTGTAGCTTACTATATTGGGATTCACCGATCCGACTTTCATTTCACCTAGCAGCTTCAAAGTTGCACGAAGATCTCCAAGTGAATAGTACCCATGAAGCAAGCTATTCAAAGTAACAATTGTAGGTTGTACCCCCATTCTCTTCATCTTTTCTACCAACATATTTGCTTCTCTAATATCCCCTTTCCCACATAGAAAATCAACAATGATGTTATCTAAATAATCATCAGAAATAATGTCAAGTTTTCCATCACACTTATCAAATAAAAAGCTAATTTCTTCTAACCCATTCGACGACAACCAACAATACTCGAATTGAAAGTCTAAGAATCATACGGGATGCCGAGATGTACCATTCTTGCAAGCAGCGCAAAGCAATGCCCACATTTTTTCTTGAGACGGCAAGCATGGATTAAAGTATTGTATGTGGTCTGCTCGGGCTTCGCACGCCTCCTTTTGAATTTCTCCAAAAACTTGAGTGCAACGTGCCGTTAGAATTTTTTATAAAAATAGTGGGCTACCATTGATTGAGATATTTTATATTTTCAAAAAACGGGTTAAGATTGACTGGTAAAGTCCAAAGTATTATTATTGTGATCCGTTCCAGTTGAACCTTTGTCCGTCTCATGAATATTATTATTTTAATGATGTGATATGCAAGGTGTAGAGCCTACTTAAAATTTTGGGGCACCTTGATAGGAAGGGGCCAATAAAGTTTTTAAAACTGGACTCTCTCTCCCCCATCCAGAGTACTAGTAGTTTATAAATAGGCTATTAGGATTGGCTTGCCCCCATTAATAACTATCATATAGAAGTTGGAAAGGGAGAGAGAGCCCTTAGTCTAGGCGTGCCTACCACAAGACGCTGCTCAAGTTTTTCCTTTGCAAGATTATCAAAGATTATTGTAAGAAGGCTTCTAATGGCTCATTGAAGGTACGCCTCAAATTTATTTATTCAATTTATTATAGCAGTGTTTTATTTTCTGGTATTAGATCTAGTAATTTATAACAAGTGGAATCAGTGAGGATAATATTAGAAATTAAACCTGTATAACAATATTTTCTTTTATATTAAATTGTGGTATGAAATCTTAATGATTTTTCCACAATAAAACATCATGTGTTTCATGATGAATTAATTGTACCTTTCTTTGATTCTAGCAAGTTGGATTGAATTTCTATGGTTTTTGTAATTTTTTATGCTCATAAGGCATCATGTTTGTATTTAGCATCATATTGTTATTTTGATTTATTTTGTGTTATAACCGTAGTCATATGCTTTTATATTATTAAAAAAATGATTATGTTGTTTACTGCTACAACCATAGATATTGTCTTCTTGCTAGTTGCGGCATGAATGGCCATTCACATAAATTGGTTTAAAGTCTTACGAATTTGAAAGGTGCAAGCATGCTGATTATTATAGTCAAGTTAATTAAGTGCCATGTATATTGTTAAGCTATTTAGTGTTTTTCTTGCTTCTTAGCGTATGATTCTTAAGTCTTATTATTTCTTTTGAATAATCTCAAGTTTGTCAGATTTGCTAAAGGAATATATTTTTGTGGAATTGATTATTGAAGTGCATCGAGCAAGGTGTATTTTGTCTTTTTGTTTTTCTTTGAAAATTAAGTAGCAATAATTGTCATTGAATAGAATGGGCTAACAATTAGCTTGTTCCATAAGATTCATGAGAATTTCGAGTCTAATATATACATTTAAAAAAGTGCCTTAAATTTAAGTCCTGTGGTTGCCAGACAACTATTACATTATTGTGAAATAATAATAAAGAGTCAAATTTAGCTATAGTTTCATTATGCAATAAGCTGTATGACTTTGTAATCTACAAGAGCAAATTAATTAAGCACAATAATCACATTAAAATTCATAGTTCTTGTACACATGCATTGGTACATTTATATGTCATAATTTAATGTGCAATTCTGGATGGTACATGCGTGAACCCAAATATGGTAAATTGGCACTTGCTCTTGTATTTGAACATTCGAGAGTATTAGGCACCATACCTTAAAGGACAAAATTCACTTTTTTGAGTAGCTGAATTATAGTTGATATTATAACATTCAGCTCTCACAATTTATCAATATGGTTGAAATTTTGGCAGTAACTTCAATAAAGTCAAGTCTTCTTATATTTTAGTTCTAATTTTAAGAAGATTTTTTTTGGGGTCAAATAGTTTTGTTTTATTTGTATCTGAAGCCTTAATTTGGCATGCTATACATTATTAATAGAAATGCATACATATGTATAGCTTTCAGTTAGATGAATGTTACAAGAATAACCTTTGTGGAAATCTAAAGTTGGCATTTCTGGACTATTTTACCTTTAATGAGACTGCTTGTAGCATGGTACCAATGTTATGCATTTTTGGAAACTTTATTCCTTGGCAAGTTTACACTAACTATCCCTATTTATTAATATAGCCATTGTATGTATGTTATAAGTTCAACTAACATGTTTTGAAGCATAAAATATCTAGACTAATTTTGGTCAAGTATTGTCAATGGCTTACGAAAGGATGCTTGGAATGGTAATGTTCTTCACTAATGTTTATAATCAGTCACTCTAGAGAAAAGTGAACAAGTAAGTTATACTTTTTTCAAGCTATTTATCTATGTCTGTATTTGACATGTAAATTTTCATGCATTATGAGCCAGTCATTTGTGATATATCTCATAATAGCGTTACCATATCTACATATATGCCCAACTCAAGATTTATTTTGGAATTTATTTATATATATGAACATCATTAGTTTTTACTGGGCATTTATGTTTCCAAAGATTTAATTAAAGAATTAATAGTAATGGGACTATGCATGAGAGTAATTTGTTCTAGTTAAATAATTAATGATTGATATAGATGGTTGCATTGAAGCGAACCTTTATATTAATTCATAAATTATTTGATAAAGATTTTGGGATGCATGCTTCTTTAGCTTAGTATATTCAATTACCTTCCCAAAAGGGTATTTGTATGTATTGATTTAAGAGAAGTGGGAATGGTCAGTGAGGGTGTTTGTTCTTTTGACTTTAAATGGATTTATATGCCCGAAGGGGATAGATCTACTTAAGGTTGTCTTATTGTTGCATTTGAGTGAGAGGTTCATATCATATGTTGTATATTTTGCCTGAACAGGAATATGTAATGACATACTTTGAACTCTCATAAGGATGTTGCAGTTACGGTTCATTATATATTAGTTATGTTGTAATGTTATATTAATATTACAATTAGCAACATTCCTTGAATGATCTATTTGTTCAGATCTTGTCTGGCAATAGTTATTTTTATCCTTTTTGGTTTTGTATTATTTTGAAGTTTTAATTAAGTTTTTCTATTATAAGCTGGTCTGGTTTCCTCCAAGCTATTAAGAAAATTAAGATTATGAAGTACATAAAGTCAA
The DNA here is from genome assembly GCA_028554755.1 of Cordia subcordata. NCBI lineage: Eukaryota > Viridiplantae > Streptophyta > Magnoliopsida > Boraginales > Cordiaceae > Cordia > Cordia subcordata. The sequence goes on along the minus strand of JAPTOF010000010.1, from coordinate 7,074,405 downwards.
GTGATGTTCTATTCATGTTGAAAGTGTTTTTCACTTTCTCTACAATATGTATCAAGATATTATCTAATTTTATTTATGGAATTATGGAGTTTTTCTTTATATAAAAAATATAAAGTTTATTAAATTTATTTAATCTCTATTTTGTGTGGGTTTCAATGATCATTTATTTACTCTAAAGTGTAACAATTACTTTTTAAGATGAGAAATTAATTTATATGATCTTTCAAGTCATGCTAGAATAATTTAAAAGATAGCAAACTAGTTTTTTGTGAGCTTGCAATTTTTGAGTTTATCATCAGTTAAAATTACTATTTGAAGTTTAATGTATCAATATCATTATATTGTTCTACTTATTTGCAAATATTGCTTAAGTTTGACTTTTACAGTGATTAAGTAAAATTTAATTGGACTATGCTCTCTCACATTAAAGCTGAATATTTGGGGTAACTTTTGTCAAGTTAAATTAATGCATACATGATACTTTTCTAGTTTACTTGGAGGCACTCTATGTATACAGTTAACATATTTTGATATGAGGCTTTAAAGTTGTCATAGTTGATGTCTTCATAATTCATCAATTAAGGTGGAAGACTAAATAAGGATTCTAGGACATCTTTTATTCCAGTTAGACTATTTTTTGGATAATGTTGGATAATTTGCCCGAAGTGGGTTATCTGTTGTGGTTTGTAAATTTGTCTAATAAGGATTTTGGAATAGTTTATCTCTTAAAGTTCTTGTTCACAATTATTTTCTGAAGGAGCTAATTGTGAGTTTTAACTTCTATGGAAGCATAGGTGACTGGCAAGGATGTCAAAATTATTATGTCTTAATTAATCTTCATGCCTGAAGGTGTTAGATTTCTATGAAATCTGTTTTATTATTCACTTGTATGAGACTTTAATATTTTAATGTCATATATATCTTGAGAGTGTTTATGTGATTTTTGGTCTCAAAGGTGGGAAGTTCTTCTTAATTGGCAATTCAAGTGGCAAATTTCATGACGTATACATTATTTTTGTATCTTATAATAAAGTTTGAGTTTCGATTTAAGGTTGTGATTATTCCACGTTATTTGCGAATAAGGTAGTTTGGGTATAATTATGATTCCTTGCTTTCCAAATTTTGACTTTTATACATCTATGCACGATTGTACTAGAGTGATAAATCATGACTTTCGCATGTTGCTTTAAAGCCAGTCAAACTTTGATTTTATAGTAACACTTGCATGAAATGGAAAAGATGTAATGGCTTTATGTATACTGTTTGTTAACGGCAGTGAATCTAATAAATACAAATATAGATTTATTTCTAAAGTATATATGGAATATCCTAGTGTAAAGGCTATTTTAAGTTTTAAATAGCAATTTTGAGTTTTATATTTAAGTGGTAACTTTAAGAATATGAAAGGAAGATAAGACTTAAATCATATCCATATATTAACTATTTAAAGTAAGTTGTTGTGTGTTTGATAGTTAATGAATATAGTGGTCATATTATTTTAATTTAGTGAAGAAGGTATTATTATGGAACCTTTCCGTGATAAAGTATTATAGGTTAATGACCTATTCTAGTTGTTATCATGTGAAGGTTTTTACTTCTAACATACATGTTTCAAGAAATAAAACATAAAGCAAATTAAGTCAACATGAAGGTCAGTGGGAGGATTGTTTTTCATATGATTATGTGCCTTCATATGTGAGCATGTTTTTGTTGTTTAAGAAGGCAGTAAGGTTTCATGCTTAGAACATATATTATAGTTTCAGCATGAGAATGATGCATATATTTCAGTTAAGTATTTGAGATAGACCAGTGTGAAGTTTATTACCTTCTAAAGTCAAGCAAATAAAGATCGGAGGTTTATAAAATTGCTGTAATGTTTTGAAAGAAATTGATTTATGAGCTTTTATTAAATTTGAGATGTTCATATACAGTACTTACTAGAGTTTCTCTTCTACATAAGTTGGAAATCCAACAAATTTAAAGTTTATGAGTGCTAAATTGTTCATATACAGTACTTACTAGAGTTCCTCTTCTACATAAGTTGGAAATCCAACAAATTTAAAGTTTATGAGTGCACTTAGAGTGGTTCTTCAAGGGCTATTATACCACTAACTAAAGGGGTTTCATTAAGTATGCAAATGCTTGTCATTTGATGTACTTGATTAGTCAGAGCAGTATTTGCTTGTATGAGAGTGTTGGATATGGTTGTCAGCTTTATATTTGGTAGTTTTAAAATTTTCAACTTACACAATAAAGTTTCTAATATAAGATTTTGGCATTGATTGTGTTTCAATGATATTGTTGTTTCTTGCTTGCTTGCATGACTTGAATATTGATGACAAATAAAGGAATGAATTTATAAAAGTTATTGCCATAAAAGTATATAAAGTGTCATTTTATGCGTAGCATATATTTGTGCAAGTGTAAGCAGGTTATACGCTCAGATTAAAGTGCACACAATATGATGTTTTTTATATACCTTTGGGAACTTCTTATGAAGCTTGGCAAATGCTTCATAGGGTATTGTAAATTGAAGGTTGTAAATTGAAGGAATACAGTGTATATATGCATTTATTTTTCAGTGATTTACACTATTTCTTTTCTTTCCACTATATTCAGTTTGTGATCAATATTTGCGAGTATGCAGATAAGTTTGTGTGAGCTCACACAGGCTAAAGTTTTATATCTCGAGATATATAGTTAAAAGCTTCTTTAGTGAAGTGATTTATTGGAAGTAAAAATACATACATATATATAGTGATCACTATGATTTACATACCATAATTGTTCTAAAATCTTTTGACAATTCTCCTCATTCTCAAATTTGAACACAAACAAACCTTTCTCCCTTGAAAAGATTTCAACTCTACCAAAGCTTTTCCAAGCATATTCAACCGTCTTTCTAAGAAAGGAGGTGGAACACCAAGGAATTGTTCCACATGGCAATGTTGCCAAAAGTTTTCTCCTTCATCATAAATATCAATTGGAGGGTCCTCAACCTCTCGTAATCCATTGACAAGTTTTGCAATATGACCCTTAAGCTTAAAATCAGTATTTCAAAAATACCTCCCCAATCAGAATTTCGAGTAGATGTAGTAGGTTCATACCATGGCCTAAGAGGTCTTCTCCATGCATTTGGACGAGTGTCTCTTCTTCCTTGATTTGAGAAAAGCCATATCGGTTTTACCCAGCAGAGTAGCTTTGATTTGCATTATTTTGGTATGAAGCATTTCTCCCATCATTCCCCATAGGAGCTTGGCCGATTTTAGCAGCAGCATGCACATTCTGGACGTGTTCTTTTTGGAATTCTTGCTTTGGTGATGTGGCAGCTCAATTTCGATCCAGGGATGCTGACTCTTGGAAGCATGTATACGGGGATGAAAACATGAAATTTGCTGTTCTTGGATGCTGCTTGTCCTTCAAACGTATCATGAATACGTTGGTTCCTGAAGAGGTCGAGAAATGGTTTTTATGCTTCATGTTTGTTGTTGTGACTTCACTCGTTCTTTTAGGATTAACTTTTATGTTGGGATTTGATTGTCATTGTTGTATTGTTCTGAACATACACCATTTTAGTTATATTTTTCTATTTTCTATTTATTATTTATGAATTTGAGTTTTATTATTTTTAGTTTATGACATTATTTAATAATTATTTATGAATTTTAGTAGTGAATTCTATTGATTGAAACTTAGTTATTGGTTCGGTCACTAATATCTCGATTTCGGTCAAATTGTATGAATGCTTGATTAATGATTGAAATTTCAGTCATTAATTGAGAAATTAGTGACTGATTATTGGTCACTAATCAGTCACTAAATGCATTTGTTGATAAATCAATCTCAATTAGCGATCAAATAATTCGGTCATTGGTTGAGCATGCCTCTGGATGTGATTATGGAGCTTCTCATAAAAAAATTCCCTCTATTAACTCTCATGGAAGAGTTTTAAGTTTTTGACTTTTTCTGGTTCTGTTCCTGCACTTGAACTTCTGCTTCCATATTTACTCCTCAAAGCTTGTGCCGCTTCCCCATAATGGCATTTAGGCCTTAGTGTGGTTAGCTCAATAAGAAGACATCATGTTCGGAATATTGGGTAGCAATTTTTTCTTTAAGACAACAGCAAATGATTTCGCAAGTGTCATTACTGTACCCAATGAAGGTGGTTGTAGGACATGCATTGTGAGCAAGAACTCGAATCATTTACCACCAACTTAAATACAAGTAATTTGATCTACAGCTATTTGTTAAATAACATGGAGATCTGTGGTTACCTATATGTCCATGAATGATTTGTGTGCATATGGCAAATGCTTATACATTCAACAGTTTGAGCTGGAAATGCACTTTTAGAAATAATGGGCATGTGATAGTTGTCCTCTTCTGAGCTCTTTAAAGGAATAGCCATTATGGACGTGATTGACTAGATTGATGTTCCATGATCTGCATGTTTGAATGTTGTTGAGTAACTTCAGTTTATCATTTAATGAACTAAATAATAGAAACTTCAACTTAGTCTTGCAATTCTTTTCCTGTGCATGGCCATTAGTTTCTCTCTCTCTATTTTCATATTCACCCTTTTCCTTCCAATGGTCTAATCATTTTCGCTGGAGATGCAAATATTTTAGTATAACTGATATCCTACCTCCTTGTATACCAATGAGGTGTTCCAATCTGTTTGTATTTAATATATTGAATTTGTTAGATGGCAGAGAACTAATCTAACAAGTACAACGAAAAGCTTCTCCGTGTCTGCAATTGGGCTTTCTGATCTTAAACTGAGCATTTCTAGCAAAACTAACACTTCTTATTAATGCAAGATAGGATTAGGATGCAATTGGGTCCAGGTCTAACTTTGGTATCATGTCAAGATAATGGATATTCTATTATATAAAATTAATTGATGCTAGTAGTAGTCCAAAATCATATATTGTGGACTTAGAATTAATGATTTCTCAATGTAAAAAGAATATATATACTAGCAAAAACATACTTTTTGACTATTAAGACTCGTGATGCTCCACATTGACAATTTGAACAAAAAAAAAAAAAAATTCCTTCTTATTTCATAGAACAAATACACCATTCTTTAATATCCGGCATGTCTTTAAAAAAATCTGATAGAGAGCTTTCATCAAATTCTAGAGAATTAATAGTAAGAATAGGTCCTGGAATCTCTATTTCAGAGAGTGGTCGATCACATGAACAATTTGTTGATGAACAGTCTTTCACTATTCTCACCATTGACGGTTTGGACCGTGGTCTCTTGCATATTGGTTGTAAAAAGGGGCTAATCTCGGGCAATAAATTTGAATTCTTTTTGTTTTTCTGACGTCTTCTTTTGATACCATGTTGACGGATCATGGAACCCGAGTTTCTCGAATACTTTCGAGGTCTTCCTCTACCACGCTTGCACCCGGAGGTTTCTAACAGTTTTAGTTCCATGTTGTGAAGAGTTCTCAGTGGGATAACAAAAGTTTGGGTCGAAAGAGTACTGGACAAGAAATCATCATCGGACAAGATCGAACCCTCCTGGATGTGTGCTATTTATGGATGAATAACTCCTAATTAAATTAGGAAACGATGATAAGTTATTCCTTGTCAAACACTATATGTGAAGGGCTTGAACCTTGCGCCTTAAGCAAGGAGCATCTAATGAGCACCACCCAAGCACCATATGCTAGTTAAAGGAAAAAAAATTATGTTCACAATGTTTATAAAATATATATTAATTAAGTTTTAATTACTCAGACTTATTTATATATTTTTTTCACAATTTTTATATTTTATATTTATAATTTTTAATATTTAGAATTGTTAAATAATATGTTTAAAGCATACTTTATGTTTGAAATTCTTATTTTGGTAAAATGCACCAGACCTTATTATAATCCATCAAAAGTGCATCAGTCCCCTGTTCCAGAAAACCCCTCATAATCCCTCTATAATTCATCAGAAGTGTATCGGACCCTCTGCTGTTAAAAAATTCGTTATCCTTAACCATAAAATTTTTTTTAGAAGAATTTGAACCCTCAACCTTAAAGTGAAATAATAAATACCACAACCAACGTAACTAGGTTATAAACAATTTATATTTTAACCTATTATCATATAATAAATATACCATATACTTTTATAACTTAAAAACGTCACAATTAGTACAATACTTTAGAAATTTTTTTGTTAGTAATTTATTTTTATTTTGAAATTTCAGAAAGTTGTTACAATTTTTTTTTAATGTTTTAGAATTTGTGGGATAGATTTTTGTGGGACGGAGACGGCGTACATTCTGTGGACATGGCAGATACAAGGCCGTCCTTGCGGTACAAATTCAGCATTGTTCACGTTCACATTCAAAGCAATTGTTGGATATTCTTAACAGTTACCATTGCCAAAGGTTATTATTTGACATCCTTTCTATTAATATTTAACTATGAAAGTTTAGGATATTCGACTATTTTGTACAACATAATCGATTTTGGTTCAATTTTACACCAACGATATTGGGATTATTTCAGTTATTAAAGTATATAATATATTTATTTTATGATAATAGATTAAAACATCATCTATTTATAGCCTAATTGATTAAAGTATTTGTTTTTTTTTAAATTTAAGGTTCAGGGTCAAATTATTTTAGTAGCATTTCCTGTGTAAAAGAGAGAAATAAACTTTGGGTAGTTTTGAACCGATATATATATATATATATATATATATATATATATATATATATATGATTAAAGATAATAGGGGGTAGTTTCGGTAGTTTTGAACAAAAAAAATTTATTTAAAGACAAAATTTTTTGGTTAAAGATAATGGATTTTCGAATGGATCGGAAGGAGGTCCGATGCACGTTTAGGAAATTATAAGAGACTTTTTAGACCACAGGGGATTTGATACACTCTTTATAGACTACACGGGGGTTCAATGCATTTTACCTTTGTTATTTTCTATGTTCACAATTTAGCACATTTTGTGTTAAAATATCTGTATGTATAATAAATATACATAACATGTTCACAATTTTTTTATATATATATATTCACAACTTATGAATGTTGTGTTCGAACTCTTTTATGTTAAGAATCTACGAATATTCATCAAAATTAAACCAACAGTTCATTTGGTGGGCCGTAAAATTTGCCTTATATATGAGAGTGTTATATTGGCATTTAAATGGTCATTTTCAGTTTGGATTTAATATATTTATCAGGATTAGATTTAGTAAGCATTTTTTGAACCTACCAAAATTTCAGTTTAGATTTAGTGACAAAGCAAGCTAATCAAGTTTGTAATTTTGTTTAGTAACCATTTGTTGGTAACCCTAAGTTAAAGGTTACTCCGAAGCTTTCGGAGTGTTGTATACTTAATATCCATTATTATAGTTATTTTTTTTTTGGCGGATCATTATTATTCTTAAGTTGGTATACGTTGGTACATAATTAGTGGTATGAGGCATACACAACATAGCATTACATTAAACTCCCTATTTCACTACACAACGAATTGTGTTAATTGTTTCCTTTCCCCCATTTGTCTCAGGACATTGATCAAAAGTAAGATCCCGCTTTTTTTCTTTTTTTCTTTTTTTTTTTTCCCCAATAAGATGATCAACAGGTTTTGAATAATTGCATGCGGAATCCCTCAAATTTTTTTTTTTGTATATAATTTGTCTTCTGAGATAGACCAAGAAGTTTCTTAGATAGACACCTCATGATCTTTGTTCCTATAACATAATTAGCTTAACCTAAACCCTTTATCTCAAAAGTATAGGACAACGGCTCTTTTGTGGTATTGATGATCTCTATATTGCTCGTCGGCCAATAGGATGTCATCCACATATAGTAATAGAATCAATGTTCCATCTTTGATTTTCTTTTTTCTTGTTTTTTGACATTCATACAGTGATCTTTCTTTATTACATTCAAACCAACTAAACTAGTGGCTTCATGAAACTTGAGGTACCACTGACTAGATGATTGTTTAACATCATAAATAAGATCGTTTAAGATGATGCCATTTGTCTTCTTGCATTGTCCCTTGGTAACAAAACCATGAGATCGATCCATACATATTTCCTCATTCAGTTCTCCGATCCATCGAGAAATGTTGCCTTGACATCCGTATGATGTAGGTTTAAATATAATGAACTCTAAGGCTGGGATCAAACAAATTGAGGCAATTCACAGGGAAAAAAAAATGTCTCTTTATAGTACCTTTCATTTACATATAGCCCTTTATTTGTTACTAAAAGGGCCTTAATTTTATTATTCAATTGAACCATCCAACAATTGGCCTATATCACAATCACCTTTAGCCAGTGAATGAAAGCTAGAAATTTTATCAATGAGGATCAAGAATATATAAACAATTTTAAAAATAAACGTGCAAAATAAATATTTTACTAATTTATGACCAAGTTACAGGGATGCCCTATGAGTTTTCATTTTAATAATTGGTTGATTTTGTAAAGTTAATGTTATCAAACTAAAACACATGAACAGATATTATTTTGTCCAAATAAAAATTAAATTTACTTATTTTTTGCAGAAAAATAATAAGAGGTATCGTTTATAAATTTAAGGTAGGTCAAATACCTTAAAAAAATTCTAATAATATTATAAATTACAAACAAAAAATCAGAGTTTATAAGATTCAAGGGGGATCATTTGACCCCTTTAGGCACATGTACCTTCGTCAATGCCTTTAGCAACCAAATTGATGTTCTCCTCATTCTTATGACAAAGATTCATCAACTAAACTCGTTCATTATGGTCTTATTCACGCTATTTTAAGTTTTTGAGCGTTGTCCTTGCATAGGTGAAAATTGGATTTTCTATTTGTTTTCTTGTTATTATATTTTTATGGTAATGCATAATGTTTTCATGTATAGATGGAATCTTATATTTCTCCTCATACTTTCTATGAAGAGTTTGATTTTTTTTTTTTTTGTGGGGTCAAAACATATGGGGAAACTTAAAAAGAACCTGATGATTTACTTTCGTCTTTAATTGGTATTAATTGATCAATACAGATAAAAGGCCAATCTCATTCTAGTAATATTGTGATGAGATCATTTTATTATTGTCCGGAAAAGAGTGAATCTAGGTAAGGTGTTCGAAATATCTTGGGATAGGTTATGCATATAATTGTTCAGAAAACTACTTGGATGAACCTAATTCTAAAACATCATTTAATTTAATTGAGCAATAACAATTCACGAAATTAATTTGTATAAAGGTTGAAATTGTAAACATAGACATAGTTTCTTTCTTTTCTTTTTTTTTCCTTTTCTTCCCTTTTTGCAGAAATGATCAAAATTGTGGATGAAACTTAACAAAATGGAATCGCTTTATTATTATTTTCAAACATTATTCTTTTCTTTTAAGCGATCATAAGCCCAAATCTCAAAGGAGTTAAAATGTTATAGTTCTTTCCTTCCTTTTTTTCTTAAATGGTAAGTGAAGCAATTTATTCCACAAACACAAGTTACAATCAAGTTAAAAGTAGCTAGGAATCTGCAGATACCCCAAGCTACACATAACTCCTTATTCTCACTGTAGTTATGCTATGTTTCTGTTATATGCATATCTGAAATCTTAAATTTATATGCTTTTCAGATTTAAAATTTCATATATATAACAAACACAACATAATTAGCTTAATTTGCATACAAAATTTCTGTTTGATGTTCTCAAAGATCTTCTCAATATTAATTGTATAAGGATTTGTAACAAGCAAGGTTGTGATCTCATACTTTTATTTCACATATTATGTGATATTGTACTCAATATATATGGTTTATAGTTTTGTGATATATTCACACGAGACTTTCTAAGCAGTGACTATAATTCCCAAAAGCTGAAGGGGCTGACTATTAATCGGCTAACTTGACCATCTTCAAAATGGGCCACAGAATCTATGTAAGATTAGAAAAATAATAAGAGGTTTCTTCAAATTTATATAAGTTGTTGTTTATCGGTCTTTAACCTCCTTTCAATTCAAAAAATTATGTACTTATTAAGAAAAAAACAAAAAACAAAGGACTCCAAAAATGGGATAGGTGCAACCATTTGAGCACAACTTTTAACCTCATTAAAGTCCTCAAAATCTATTCATTATTGTCATTTATTACTTGGGTCAGCACTTTAATTTGAGGTTATAGCAAATTCTCTCTTTGCTTACACAATAAACAACTCAAAACATATGACTCACTCTCTTCTTTTTCTAATTTGACATCTTGAAGATACATAGAAGCTCTTAAGAAACCCTTTTTGTTTGATTGTTTTATAACAGATTAAGCCCTTTTTGGAAGAAATATGGCTCAAGGAAGTGGGGAGAACAAGGTGCCCGCTGGAGAACTTGCAACTAAAGCCTCTAGACTCAATCTCACAATCAAGTGCCAGGTGATTGTTGTTTTAACTTTTTAGTTTTGTCAAATTTGTGTTTTCAATTGACAAGAGAAGCGATTCATTCCACGAACCAAATATTTTTTTTTAAAAAAATGGAGATGGAACTCCCGAAGATTTCATTGATAGCAAAAAAGATTAACAGAACAAAGGCAGAGCGTAAAGTCATACCCTTATAGACTAAGTCCTTCACTGTACGAACAATCAAGTTACAAAATGGAGTGTGTTGCAAAATTAAATAAGGGTGGAGGGCCTGACCTTACCACCCCTAACAAGTTCAAATGTTGTTGTTTTTTTTTTTTTTTGTTGAATACTTGTTCTCCATAAAGTACATTTCTTTGGTTTGTTTGCTGATCTATCCTCATGATTCAGATAGATATATGGTAAAATGCACTTAGGTCTTTTGTTAAATCCTGAATGGTGTTAAACTAGAAACTGCTTTCATGGTTATGAAGTAGTACTATTCTTCTCTCTGTGTCTTAGAGATAGATATGCACAAGGTTGTTTCGTTGTGTTGAATTGTTTCATTTCCTATCATGTCTAAGACACAAACCTAGATTAATTAATAAGTTATTGGTTGAGGTATAGTAGCATAACTCTTGTAAGAGGAGAACATAAGTTTGACTCTTGAAAAGTGCACTTAGTGGGAGGTTTTTTTTCTTCACTACTTGATAGGGATTAATCTCAAGAGATACCTTAACTCAAAGGAAAAAACAAAAAAAAAAGAGACAAAAACCTAGAAAATCTATTATAAAACATTAAATAAAATTCATGTAAGACTAGAGAATGTAGTTCAGTGGTAATACCCCTTACTTGAGACTTATAGATCTCAAGTTTGAGTTATTATTGAGAGTAATAAACTAGTGAATCACTATTTATCTTTTTTTTTAAAAAAAAAAAAGAAAGAAAATAAAATTTAGGTAGAGAATTTCAAAATACAGTTCACAGAATTAAGTGTTGTTGCTAAAAAAAAAGCAAAAGAAAGAGAAAAATAATCGTTACACTTAAGATATATCAGTAAACAATTAGTAATCCTCAAGTAACAGAACTCTTATGTTAATTTAGAAAAGGGAAGTGAAAGACATTGGTAATTTTGCTAATCTTGTTTGACCCAAAAAAAAAAAAAAGCGCTAATCTTGTTAACTTGTTCCCTCTATAGACATTTACTGGCTAGGTTATATTAAAATTTTGTTGGACTCGGATGTTGCATTGACTGAACTCAATTTGAGAAGTTATATTATGCACCTTAAGGACTATATACTCATTAATTACTTTTACTTTTAGTGAACAAAGACCATAAAATTTGTAAATAAATAGTATAAAAATTATGAACAAATATGTCAATTAAATTGTTCACAATTTTTTACTATTTATTTATAATTTATTAGTTCATCATTCTTACATACACATATACACAAAAATACATTCACACACACATACTCACACAGTATTAATATTGTGAACAAATAGAATTAGTATTTTGAATAGATAGTATTAAAATTGCGAACAAAGATGAGAGAGCACAGGAAAACATGATTGTAAAAGAGCATAATATACATTGGGACTCAAGTTCAGCAAGTTTTTGAAATTCACTTAAGCATTTTTGAACTTATAAATACTACTACAAGTTCATAAATTTCTATAAATTATACGTACATAATAATTTCCACATTAAGTACGTCTCACTTATGTATGTCATGAATTCCTCTATCAGGATATATATCTTTTGACTACTTTATCTAACATCAATTGATTTTAGAATAGAATTTAATTTCTTTTTCCTCTGTTGTGAGATTGTTCTATTGATATTGCGAGTTTTTGGAGCAATTCGTATAAAATTCGCCTGAAGTATAGTCACAAGTGATTCAACACAAATGTCGTTTTTTGGAGCCTTTCTCTTTAAAATATATGAAGACAATCAATTAAAAAATTAATTAAACTGTGAAGTGATATAGAGGACATGTTTTGCACAGTTAGCTAATAAAATAGTAAATAGTTATTTGGGTGTAGTTTATAACGATTGTACTTTAGTTATTAGCTGATAGCTGTTTAACTAACTGATTGAATAAAATGTACTCGATAAAATTAGTTGTTGAATGTAAAATAACGTAAAAAGATATAATTATTAAGTTATTTTTGTTGTGATAAATATAATAATTATTACTATTATTATAACAAGATAATTGTTTTATAATTAGATATATGTTTCTCATAGTAATGTTTTATTACTAATGAATAATAAAATAAATTTTGATAATTATTTTTATCGTTATTATAAAAATATTTTTTATTATAGAAATATTTTTAATTGATTAAAAATTTATTTAGAAAAATAATAAATGGATGAATGAGACTTACACGTTATATATTTTTAAGTGGATAGTATTTAAAGTTGATTTTTGTACTATTTTGAATTTATATTTATAGAAAAAATATAAAAATATATATAGATTGCATAGATGGTAGAATTGACCAAAACGAAGTATTAAAGAGAGGGTAGGATTGCCGAAAAAAGATGAAACTCTACTATCATGAAACATTGACATTATTAATGTTTCATAAATACTATTTCAACCACTTTTTCAAAAACAAACACAAATAAAAATGTTGTTCTACCAATAATAAAAATAAAAGAAATAGTATTTTGACTTAGTTAAAATACTAAATGTTAGTCAAAACATTATTACTGAACTGGACTATAATGGTATGAAATACTAACAAATTAAAGTTTTCTTGTTGTAGGATGGCAGGGAGGTCACCTATAGTGTCCGACGTGATATTGAACTACAGAAGCTTGTTCTATCTTTCTGTGACAGAGTGAATTTGGACTATCGAACACTAACTTTCCTCTACAATGGTGTGCGTATTCCTGTCAGACAAACTCCGGATGACGTAAATCTTTTCTCACTCCCTCTTCGCCACGAATGAGCTTTCCCTTGTAACTTTTTTACATTATGCATGAGATCTATATCGTTGTGAAGCACTAAATTATTTTACTCCGTCTTTGCCAAGAATGATCTTCCCCTCGTAACTTTATTACATTATGTATGAGATCTAATAGTTACGAACTAATAAATTATTTCATACTTACTTTAATTTTCTCAAACAGGTTTCTCTATTGACCTAGTTTCTATCTGTTGATTCTATTTTGCATAAGCTGCATTTTATACTTGTATTTTAAAACTTGCTAATATCTCCTATGCTCTGAAACACAGGAGTATTAGCTGGCTTGAAACCATAAGGCGTCCCACGTGCAAAATGCATTTTACCTTATATTTTCCGCCATCTCCCTTGATTTATTATGACACTTGAGTTTTATACCCCATGGAGTTGAAGTGTTGCTTCTTGCTGTGAGATTAAGTCAACTACATATAGCAGTTATGACTTTGATTTGTTGATTTAACTGTCTGCAGCTCCAAATGGAGGATGGAGATGAGATCGATGCCATGTTTTCTATGGGTGGTGGAGGCTCAAAGAGAGGAGTAGAAATTGGGAAATAAGAAGAAATGGCCTCTCGATTTGCAAGTTGTGGCTGCAAAATAAATGTCATCATTTATGATGTACAATTTCCTTATGATACACCGAACTTTCTTGATGCTTTTATCTTGTTCAACTTGAACTTTGTTGTTCATTTTGCCTTATATGTTTCATGAAGATGTCTTTTTGGTGCTAATTTATATCTTTTTTCATATTACTGTTAAAGATAATAAATAAATAAAAGCCCTCTCTAACAATTTAGTTTTTTAAATGAGGTCGTCACTTTTATTTAATATCAGATCCCAAAATGTGACTTCAAATCTTGACCTTTTAGATGATGTGATTACCTTATATGTTCCTTTGCTTTTCTATTAATTTACTTGTGTTATATTGAGATTAACTCCATATTTTCATTGCAGCTGGATTAGCATTATCAGTTCAAATTGAATGACTTTGCTTGGTTTTGATTAGCTTTTTTATTTTGTGAGTATTTAATCGATATTCTTCTTAGAATAATTCTCAATTTTAGTAGAGCTTCTATAGATATATTTTGTAGTCGGCTTTCCAATTTCTGTGAATGAACCATGTAGATTATATTGGTTTTGTCAGACCATCTTTTCTCCAATATTCTTGCTCTGTAATTGGCACTCATGATTTTGAGGTAAGGAGCTCCTAATGACTAGTTTTTTTGTTCGTATGGTGTGAAGCATATCAAATAAATATAATAAACTATTTAGTGTCATATGACAGTCACATGATATATGTTCTTTTTTTTTGGTTGCCTTTTCTTTTCTTTTTTCCTTTTAAATAAGCAAGTAGAGTTTGATTTATCATTATACCAAAATTTACAAAATATCCACCATCAGAGAAACTCCTTTATGAAGTCAGTGATTCCTCACTCTCTGTCTTTCTCTCAGTTGCATATATACCGGCAGTGTGGCACACAAGAGAAGTCTCACCAAGATCATTGCATTGAAACAAGATGATTTGAGAACGTAAAAGAATAGAAATTAGGCAACTATTTTTTCCCCCTTTTTGATGCATGGGAGGCCAAATTAAAGACAATTTCATACATATACCAGTTTTCTAGGGGGAAAAAATAAAAATTGACACATATCCACAAAGGTACAACATCAAAGGATTTTGGATCAAAATCCTCTTTATTCAAGAATAAATAGTAAAAGTTAAAAAACATAAAAATTTAAAGTCCTTCGGCAGGGATCAATGATTCTTATGAACATTCAACTTTGGGCCTTTTAGGTGCCATGAGGTACGAAACTGATATAAATGGTGTCAAACAATTTCTTCCAGTTTGGGTCAGAGAATTAGAAGTAAGTGTTAGAATTATGATTTTTGACATAAAGGTCAAAGTCACTTTGACCCAAAAATTGGGTCAGGCCCCGCTTATCTAACGGGTCATATTTTGTTTCAAGTAGACGAGCGTGGCATATATACATGTCAAAAATGTGTATGTGGTGAATGAGAAATTAGCAATCAAAGTTAGGTTATTAACTAGTTTGGTTGCATGATTTTATTCACTTTATAGGGGTATACATGGTGGGCTTAATATTAAAAAACACCACACACGTGCATGCGTTGGCCCGACACGCCCTGCTGGGCCCAAGGACATGACAGGGGTGTGGCTCGGGTTAGTTTAACCCTTTTGGACAAAAATTCAAAATGGTTCGTAACCTAAAGTTATTCAATTCTCGAATAAAGCCCAGGAGGTATGACATGTATTATGGTGGTTACAGAATGCTCCATTAATACTAGCATTAAAACCTAGGAGTTATGGCATGCTTTATGGTTGTTACTAATTCCTCTTTGAATGCTTTGTTGGTTGTTACAGATCTCCTATATTATAAATAGAAGCTATCCGCTAGTGCATCTAAGGAGTCTTGGGGTTATTTCGGATAGGGTACAGCACAAAGAAAATTCTAGCTTTTAGCATCCTAACATTTCAACATTCTAGTTTGCATTTTACGGAGAGAGTTCTCTACTTGTCAGTTCACAAGTTCTTGCCATAGGTGTGCCATCAATGCCAAAGAGGTGTATAACCATTTTATCTTGCGAGAGAAATGCCACACTCCTTTAGCACCGGTTCAGGGGGCGGAAATCCTTTAAGGAAATCATTCTACGAGACTCGGCTATTTTATTATTTTCTATATTTTACTTATGCATTTTATTCTATCAATATTTGTTGTAAGCTTTTTTCAAATCTAATAGTAGTTTTATTTATTCTTCTATTTATATTCTGAATTTCCAATTTTACATATTATCTTCCAAAAGTAAGGTGGTGAAGGAGATGGAGTATAGGTTGGTAAAGGTTTTGCATAATAAGGCAGTAAAGGTGCTGGTGGTGATAGTGTGTAGTTTGAAGACGATTGGAAATTGTTTGGGGTAGAGGAGATGGAATTTATATTTGAAAAGGCTTTGAATAGTAAGGTGGTGTAAGAAATGGAGTGTAAGTTGGAGAAAGCTTATAGTAGTATGGATGTGGTGGGGATAGAGTGTAGGTTGGAAAAGGCTTAGAATAATAAGGTGGTGGTGGAGATGGAGCATAAGTTGGTGAAGGTTTAGAATAGTAAGGTGGAAGAGAATGGGTATAAGTTGGAAAAGGCTTTGAATAATAAGGCAGTAAAGGAGATGATGTATAAAATGGAGAAGGCCTGGAGTAGTAAGGTGGTGGTGGAGATGGTACATATGTTGGTGAAAGTTTTGAATAGTATGGTCATGGTGCCAATTTGCTGTAGGATGGAGAAGGTTTTGGAATAATAAAGTGGTGGAGAAGATGGGATATAGGCTGGCGAAGATTTTAAATAGTAAGGTGGCAGAGGAGATAGTGTGTAATTTGGTGAAGACTTTGAATAATGTGGTGGTGGTGACTTGTACTAGTTTGATGGAGAAGGCAACTTATAGTAGTACTTCGTTGATGTTGGTGAGTTGTGTAGTACTTGGGCTTGGGTGTAGGTTAGGGCTTGTAGTAGTACTTCTTTGGTGGTGCTAGTAATTTGTGAATGTACAGTAACCTTCACATGTTATATAATTGATTGACCATCTAAGTTTGATAGAATACTTCTAGCTTCTATAAGTAAGTTTGATGTTTTCTAGAATGGTGGTGTAAATTCTAGAATTGAGTGGCAACTTTTAACATCTTCATATTTTTTACAACAAAATTTGCTTCTTTAATTCTCCTTTTCTTACATAGAAAGTCAACAACTGTGTTATATTAATAACCATCTACAATAATGCTAATTTTTTTAATTAGACTCATCAAATGAAAGGCTCCTTCCTCCTGATCCATATGATAACGGCCAATAATGAGCAAATTGAAAGTGAGTCATATGGGATGCTCAGATTTATCATTATTGCAAGTAGGGCAAAAGCAACGTCCACAATTTTCTTAAGACAACAAGCATGGATTAGAGCATTGTCAGTGGTTTGCTTAGGCTTCACATGCCTCTTTTCGAATATCTCCAAATACTTGACATCAATGGACATCTCACCGGACTTGCAAAGGCCATTAACTAATATGCCATAACTATGCTCTGTTAAGTTGGCAATATCCTTGTTATCTAATTTCAAAAATAGAGCAATGGCCTCGTTGGTACTTCCCTTAGAAAGCTTCCCTTTAAGAATTGTGTTGAAGGTCATCGCATATGGTTTTATCCCACTCTTAAAATTCAACCTCAACATTGCAAAACACTTTCTAATCTTTCTCGAACTCAAGATAAGCATTTAAAGTGACGTTCAACATGAAAATGTTGATGGGATCTTTTGCCTCAAGCATTGATTTGAGAAATGACACGACAACAAATAGGATCCAGTTTTCATTACACTCATTAGAAATTTATTCAAATCAACAATGGATGGCAAGGGCCTCTGGTAAATCGTGTCTAAAAATTTCAAATGAGTATTATTTGCGTTATCGAATGATTGCTATTGAGTAAAAGATCGAAAGATCATATCATTTTTGAAAGTTGTCATGAATTCTCCTAAGCTAAAGTATCTTGACGCCCATGATTTCTAATAAGAAGGAGCTAATGTGAGTACGTACAACATAATGGTGGGTGGTGTTGGCACAGTGGTGCGGGAGGTGTGTTGATGGTCACTATCAATATGCAAAAGTTTTTATTTCACATAACCATTTTAGAATGACGAAAAGTAGCCTATGTATTGCAATTATATACCTATTTTCTATTATTGAACAAATTAACTATATTTTGAAATTGGACAAATTTTGCAAGATAAAAATTTATATACGGATTATAAAAGAAAAAGAAGGATAGGATTCATCCAAATGTAAAATGAGACAAGGATTTAAGAATATTATTATTTAATAAAACTTCAACTTTTTATTATTTTTATAGAGTTAAAAGTACCATAACATATATTTAGAAATGTTCTCTAAAAAATATAGAAGTTCATATATGTTTATTTTTAAAAAGAATTCTATTTTTTACACTCACCGTATAGGCTTAAGTTTATATTAGAAATGAAAACCTATCAATCTAGATATTTATGAACAAAAATTTAAATCTCAATATCTAATTCGAAGTGGATAATTCTATACTATTTAAAAATTAATATTTTATACTATTTAAGATACTTAATAGAAAAAAAAATTAGTTTCAGATATGTGTCAAAATTGTCTTCATATAAAAAATTATTATAGATATGATTACAAATTTTATTTTACAATTACTTTTTGTTTATTAAGATCAATAAACTGTTCTCCAAAAGTAGATAATATTTAATATTTTTTAAATGAATATATTTATATTTATTAGTACTAGGTTTGTTAATGTTAGAGTACCACTTGGCATTTAATGCTCAAAGAGAAACTATTTGACTATATTAAAAGTCACTGTGTTAAATTGTTTAGAAATTGAATAGGGACTTATTCTTACTTGATAAAGCTATCAAGTTATCAAGTTTAATTAACAAAAATTTTCTAATATAAATTATTATCGGAGGAGTTACCAAGTTTATTAGAATTTAAATCATTATGATGTTTAAAAGGTTTAAATTAGTATTTAAAAAATTATATCAAAATTATTGCACGTATATTAGTTAGAGCTTTAGATTTTATAGGGTTCTTAAAGATCATCTGAGCTTTATTATAAATGTTAGAAGAGGATATATATAAATATATATATATATGTATGTATGTATTCAAATATAAATATACAAATATAAATCAATAGAAATAGATATATAAAATTTTTTAAATTTTTTAATATTTAAAAGGACAATATATTTTTATTTATTATATATAATATATAGGTATAAATATATAGGTGGTTATTATTAATATTATTATTATTATTATTATTATTATTATTATTATTATTATTATTATTATTATTATTATTATTATTATTATTATTATTATATTTAGATAGAATAGTGTTGAATTATATAAGCAATTTAAGTTTATTAGTAGATAATTTTAAATTGTATAGGGCTAATATACTTATAGATAGATAGATAGATACAGGTAAATAGTTGATTTTTTTAGATTTGAGGAGTTAAGAAATAAATAGATGGACTATATTATAAATTGCTAAATTATTGTTTGTGTGGCAATTGGCATTCATGTGGGAGTGACACTTTGCAATTTGATGGAATGACACTTGACAGCTTAGAGTAAATGCTAATTGAGAATTACTCTAGTATTATATATCTCAAAACTTCACTCCAATTCCCTTGTTTTGAATCACCTCCTTATTTAATAGTTGAATGATATTGGAGATTGGAGAAGGGGTAGGAGATGAAACAAAACTGAATATTTTGGGTGATTTGATTTTTCTTTAATTTATGAATCCCTTAAAATATTAGAGAGAGGATAAAAGAGCTATTGGACAATTTTGTGTTTTTAAAAGTGTAATTGGAGTTGGCCGAGGATACAAACTACTATAGAGTGACATTTGTCAGCTTTCGAGTAAATGTTGAGTGAGGAACAGCTATGGTATTATATATAGATAGATATCTAAGACTTTTATTTTTGAAATTTTAGTTTTATTCTTTGAGTTCATCATTTTGCAATAATTTATTCATGATGGATAAAGTCAAAATTTCTCTCTCTTTTATTGAAGAGTCAGATATATTTTTGCTTGGTAATATGTTAAGTTAATTTCACGTGTTGCCTACTCTTGCCTCGTAATATGTAAAGGTTTCATCTGCTAGGTTCTATTGACTTTAATTTAGACTTGAAGTAGAAGTCATGAAAGAATCTTTTCAATTTTGGTTTTTTAGATAATATGGGTATTGATAGATCGGACTGAAGAGGGGATAAATTTTTCCATGTAATTGATAAAAAGTAGTTGTTTGAAATGCATATGAAGTTCATTCAATCAGAGGAAGATAGCTTTATATAAGTAAAATACTTGATATTAATTTAATTATGCTGGAGTAAAATTCACTGCACCCCCTCCCCCAACACATAGTTTGCAAAAGTTGCATAGTTAATCTTGAATTTTAAAATGTTGTGTGGACCTGTGTTTTGCGAAATATTACATCTGCACCCTTCATTTAATTTTCAATTAGATTTAACAACTGTGATTTGCGTGAAAATAATACCGTTATTCTTTGAGATAGATTAAGATCTTATGGGAGATAAATTGAAGATATGTTCTTGGAGAAATTAGCTTAGAAATGGAAATGAGATTGGTAAAGATGAGTTCTTTTATAAGTCGTGACTGTAAAACAAATTTATCCTTTCAAATATGTTATAATCCAATGTACAAAGAATAATTGCGTTATTTGCATGAGAATTAAAGTTATTGTTAAGTACAATTAATAGAGAAATATATGGTAGAGTCGGCCGTGCAATATTTTGCAAAAGACAAGTAGTTCCACACGATTTTTTAAGATTCCGGATTCATTGTGGGTGGAGTTCTACATTGTGGTGCATTTCGCTCGTTTGTATTTTTCCGATAAAGATATCAGCTCTAGGTGAGAATTCTGTGCGGACTTTACCAAAAAGCTGATTGACATTCCATCCAAATGTAAGTCTTACAAGATCTTAGATGAAGATCATCTTTTATTCACAAATACACGATAAAAAAGAAACAAAACTTTCTTAGTCCTCCAAAATGGAAGTCCGTAGTTCTTATGAAAATGCAGGCATTGCAAATACACATACGAAGCTTATCAAATGTATCAAATAATACGCTACAATTTAGGTGGAGAATTAGTAGTAAGGTGGTGGAGGTAATGGAGTGTGTGTTGGGGAAGGCTTAGAGTAATAAGGTGGCGGTGGAGATGGAGTGTAAGTTGGTGAAGGCTTAGAATAGTATGGTGGTGGAGGAGATGAGGTGTAAGTTGGAGAAGGCTTTGAATAGTGAGGAGGTGGAGGGGATGGTGTGTAAGATGGAGAAGGCTTGGAGTAGTAAGATGGTGGTGGAGATGCAAAATAGGCTAGAGAAGGCTTAGAATAGTAAGGTGGTGGTGGAGATGGGGTGTAAGTTGGTGAAAACTTAGAATAGTCTGGTGGTGGAGGACATGAGGTGTAAGGAGGTGGAGGAGATGGTGAATAAGATGGACAAGGCTTCAAGTAATAAGAAGGTGGAGGAGATGGCATGTAGGTTGGTGAAGGCTTGCAATATGGAGGTGGTGGAGATGGCGTATAGGATGGAGAAGGCTTGGAGTAGTAAGGTGGTGGTGGACATGGCATATAGGTTGGTGAAGGCTTGGAATAATATGGAGGTGGTGGAGATGGCGTGTAGGATGGAGAAGGCTTGGAGTAGTAAGGTGGTGGTGGAGATGGCATATAGGCTGGTGAAGGCTTGGAATAGTATGGAGGTGGTGGAGATAAGGTGTATGATGGAGAAGGTTTGTAACAGTAAGGAGGTGGTGGAGATGAAGCATGGGTCAATGTAGGTCTAGAATAGTATGGAAGCGGTGGAGATGGAGTATAAGATAGAGAAGGTTTTGAATAATATGGTGGTGGTGGAAATAGAGTGTAAGATACAGAAGGCTTAGAATAATATGGAGGCGGGGGAGATAGTGTGTACTTTGGTGAAGATTTTGAGTAGTACGGTAGTGGCGATTTGTAGTAGTGCGATGGAGAAGGAGACTTGTCGTAGTACTTCTTTGGTGCAGGTGATTTGTGAATGTAGTGAGGACCATCCACTAGATACTTGGGCTTCTTATGGGACTTATAGGGATTTGGAGAATGCTTGTAAGTTTTTTTTTTAAAAAGGGTTAGTCCGAAGGCGAACTCCTTTCCCACCTGTGCCAGAGGCCCCATGACCAGGTGGGTTGTAAATCAGGGATGTGCATGAGTGGCAGCCCTGCCAGGGAGAGGACCAACGGGTTACGAACCCAGTAGCAGCCCCCACAATATTTCAGCAGGGAACTGCCACCATACGGATTCGAACCCGTGTTGTCGGAATGTTTCCACCCCAATCACCTGGCCACTTACCAACTCACCTATGCCCCTGGGGGCAATGCTTGTAAGTTTTGCTTACATATGACAGTTGGTGAAGCTTATGAAGAAGAATAAGGCTCATATGCAGCCATGGCAGTGGCTAGCAACGCAAATGCCACTATGCAAAGTTGAGGCCATTGCTTCATTGTTGGACTCCCCATTTTAATGCCTCAACTCTACAAGAGAGATGATTACTAATGGTTACTGGGTGCCTGATAGTATAGGCACATTTAAACACACTCATATATATATATATATATATATATATATATATATATAGTGAATTTGTTCATCCACTGGAGACTTGTTAAACATCTTTTATGGAGACGTGCTTGTTTAGAAACTATATATTCAATATTTGTTCATGGCTTCCCACTAAGTTATCTAAATGGTGGACCATGTAAGACACTAATTTCTTTCTTTTATTTTCGTTTGTATAACCAGATGGATGAGACGGAATATTATTTCACCAATATAATAAAAGTCTATTTGCAGTATGTTATTGATTTTTTTTGTTAGAGAGGTGTAGACATTAGAAATGACAAATTTAGGGAATATTTCACCTTCTTATGTTTTCACAGGACCTGAACTTGATCATTTAACTAGTTTGATCCTCGTGTATTGCATGGGTTTTTTGCTATATCAATTTGATTTTAATAAGTTTGATAGATAAAAATAAAATTAAAATAAAAACATCTAACGCAAATTTTGTGGCGTTCGACCCGTTCAAGCTTTGTTAACTAAGACGAAATAATAAAAGTAGAACAACTACAAAATGCATCTATTCTAATTTTGCAAATTCAATGTTTGATTTTTTCCTTTATTCAACATGGATGCTCATATACAAATTATACACATCAAATGGCATAAACTTTCAGAGTTATGCATTGAGTGGTTCAAATGCAATAGAGCCCACAATCTTTGTCTAATGGAGTGTTAAAATCCAAATCATCTATAAAAGAAAGAAAAACAACAACCGTTTGTTTTAAATAGTAATTGTTTGAAAACATGTTATTTTCCTAGAATTAAATTTTCCCCGATGAAGCTGGTGGTGTCGCAAAATCTGCAAAATGAAAAAGTTGATGGTGTGGCATTGTTTGTCTATTGACCACCTAAAGCCCATTAAACTCATAGTCCATGCTTCTTCTTTTCTTTTTCCATTATGCTATGAGAAAATTAAAAAAGGAAAAAAATATCCCAAAGAACATGGAGCTTTTCTTATATAATATAAAATATAGATTATGAAATTAAATTAAATAAATCAAAATTAAATTTATTTAATTAAAATACTTCTATTGGTCAATTTCTCAAAAATAACTCAAAATTCACAATTGTATATAAGAACAAATCAAATATCAACATCTAAACGTGTTTATATATATATATATATATATATATATATATATATATATATATATATATCTATGTACCAAAGACACACACACACACATATCTATGTGTGGAGCTTTAGTTTTTCTTGAAGTGGTAGTTTGTATACGAAAGACATAATACTATGTACCAAATAAACCAATACAGAAATTATACATCATACAATTCACATGTTACGATACGGATAGCATATATAAAGCTGTAAAAATATGTGCAAACCAATAGAGAAATTACACATCACACAATTTACATGTTACGATATGGATAGCATATATAAAGCTGTAAAAATATGTGCACGCGAGGGCTAATAAGGACATGACAGGGAGGATTGATATTTAGGCAGGGTCATTGCATTAATACTATATTGTAGATTTGATTTTGATAATTTAAGAAAGAACAAGTTTAATTTGGTAATAGTACGCGTGTGTCCTCGCATTCTACTTTGTAATTGGTTAGGGTTTTGGGAGTTTCGGATATCAGGGTTCAAATATTTGGATTTCGGATACTGAAAAATTAGCCAATTTTGTAGTAAAGATTATAAAACCTGATAGGATTTCATAAATTCGACTTCAAGATTTTTGGGTTCGGATTATGGGTTTTTTATTTTTTGAATTTTTTTTTTTCATTAAATCATATGATGTTAATTTAGAAATTCAAAAATAAAAATAAAAGTTGAATATTATTATTTTTAAAATTCTTTTAACTTAAGATTTACACAAAAGTTTAAAAGAAATTAAAAATAAAAGATTGAATTTTTGTCTCGAGTTCAAGTGTAGATTTTGCACCCAAAATCTGAACCTAAATTTACAAAAAAAAAAAAAAAATCCTTAGTTAAAACCCAAACCTAATATATATATATATATATATATATATATATATATATATATATATATATCCCCTTCAATTGTCATACATTTGTTAGGTTATTGCTGGTCCAATTGCTCCAGCGAGGCTTATTTCTTTGCATATTCAGCATTGTAATGAGTACTCTATCAACTCTTCGTGAACGCTTGATCGGATGATCATTATGTGTCAACATGTATCTTTTTTCTTAAAATGGTATTAAGTTATCATTCTTAATTTAATGAACCATCAGATAACTTTTTAACCATAATTATTTTGGATTGAAATGTAAAATTATGCCTTAAAAGAGACAAAGTAGATAATGACATTTCATTTACATAAGTACATTATCATGGCTATATATTTGCATATATCACGATAAGAAAGTATATCAAGCACTAATTACATGCAATTTTAAATTTTAATATTTACAATATTATATCACCTAATTACATTAAAATAAATATAAAATCTTGATAAAACGTAATAAAATATGAAAGATATTAATTTGGGGAAAGATTTAACATTAATTATATAACTTAAAATTTATATTTCATTTTGTGTTCGCACAAGTCCATCAACTAATACCTTACTATAACTAAATCATGTCACTACCAATTAAATCATTTTAACTCATTAGGCAAAAAGGAAAAAAAGAATTATTTAGTTGTAACTATCTAATATTATATTTCTATCATCCCCAGTAAATAATATTAACTATATTAGAATAAACTATTAATAAGGAGAAAATTCTAATGAAGAAATGACATAAACTATGCTTCGTCCTGTGTTCGGACCTCAACTCTTGCAGATTAGTTCCCCTTCATTGCATCTTTGCGCCATGGTGTTATGGGAGCCAATTGCTTATTTTTGAAGAATTCTTTTTTCCTTTTTAGCCCCTTGCCCCCAACCTAAACCCACACCTACACCCGAAATGAAATTTAAACTCAAGTTATTACTCTCGAAAAAATAGTCTCAACCAATTCAATTACTCGCTAATCTCTTAGCAACGATCTTCTCATAAAATAATTATATCATAAATGGGACTCAATCATGAACTGTCCACATTATTTGAATCCCACAAATTCTTTCCTACTAACACAGTATAATTCGATGAACACATACAAGGTGTAGGGGAAAAGAAAAATTATATTAACCTATTTTTGAACTCCAGAAGTGGCATCAACTATTAATAGTCCCTCAGAGAATATGAAATCACGCACTAATTTCCAAAGTCTCCCTCAGTTTGAAGGATACAAATTGAATAGACCTACGATTCCTAATTGTGATGGGTATTCTTTTCTTTTCCTGGCCCCAAAGATCCTTAGTTTGTTGCATGCTGCCCAGGAAAATGTAAGTTGCAGTGTTCCTCAAATGCTAAACATGATCTGAATCTGGGATATGAATCCAGTAAGTGATAAAAAATTAACGTGTGATGACAAGCTTACTAAGGAAATCCATGACAAGATGAATATATTTCGTGTATGCTTCTTTATACTTGGCCTGCGATATCTTGTCAAATATTACTTCAAGCTGGTAACTCGAGCTTCTTGTTGTTCTTCCAGCTGCAAGTGTTGAAACATACAGCATTTATTTACGTAAACATAGATATTAGGTTATCTAACATGGTGGAAGTGCTTGACATTCCTACCTTTGGAAGTAGTAGTAGAAGAAATCAGCGTAAAGCAGCGTCTGAATAAGTCCTGATATCCAAGCTGCAAAACCATAACCGATGCACTTAATAGTCACTTGACACAAAGAAAAGAACAAAATTTACGTAAGCCTGCACAGACATCTATCCTCAAACCGTGCATATGAATATACATAGTTGTCTATACGCACACAAGACTCTTTGTGATTAATAGATATGGGGCACTGAGAGAGAAGATAACAAGAGTAGTTGGGGAGAGAAGATCATACGTATCCAGTGCACATAGTGTGGCTCAGTGAAGTAGCGATAGATCCAGTTCAGGATGTATAATGCGCGATAAGCACTGCAAAGAGAGGAGGACAAAAAGTTTAGTTCAATTCAAAACTGAACTTTTGAACCATGTATCAAGGCTTTCAGAAGTAATTAATCCAAGCATAAAATGAAAAGAGCAGATTAGCGTCATATTTGGTCGCTCAAAGTTTTCAAAATTACTATCTCTCAATATCATATTCTAGAGTATAAGTTGACAGGCTGCCAAGCAAATGTAGATCACAATAGAAGGACGAGGAATAAAACAGTGCAACTCAAATCCCCACTGGGAAAAGAAAAAGAAGATTGAAGGAACAAAAACAGAACAAAGAAGGAAGAAAATATTTGTTGAACGTCAATGAAAACCGAGCACGGTGGATACATTGACAGAATGATAATGACAATTTTTCCATCAATACTTTGCCAAAACTCTAAGTTTCGTCCATGGGAGATATTTGTTTGCCAAACGTCCAATGTCAGATCAGACGGGTGGGCCACAAACAATAACAGATCAAAATATGGCAGGACAATAGATATACACACAGGATCCAAAATCACTTTCAGTTTTTCATTTTAAGATCCCTTTTTATCCTGCAATATGAATGCTCTAATGACTGTTATCTGAACTACCCATCCGACACAATGAGCAATTTACCAAAGTTGAGATTATATCCTAGCTTAATACCATTCTTCATTGATATATTAATAGTATGTCAACAATTTAAAAGAGTTTCTTCATTCACAAGAGATTTGAAGCATGTTATGTAAGTCCCATGAAACTCGAAAGAATATTTTGAGACTTGAAATCCAAAGAAATCACACTTTAAATTGTATTCCCAGCCGCAGTTACTCACTGACTGTTGGCCCATGAACTTGAAGTTTATTACTTTCTTGCTGTGGATTTACTTATTCATTATTTTCTCACAGACTAAACCTATTTGTTGAGAAAACTTCGCAATGTCCACCAATCTACTGTTGTCTTTACACCAGAAAACATTGTCCTACATATACACTGAATCCATTGGAGTACTCCCTAATATGTTACCTGAAGAATGTGCGACTCTAGCTGGACAATTCTTCAAACGACCAAAATTATCCTATCTCAAGTGGAGTACAGCTAAATCACTTGAATGCTTATTTGGCCAATAAAGTCAGTATAGGAATCTCAGACATTATTGTAACCCTCAGATTTCAAGCTAAAATAGATGCCAGGAAAGAAACTCTGGTTAAGAGAGCTCGAATTGATGTTGACAACTAAGCTGGCTTTAGAATGAACCAGAAGAAACCTAGGTGACATCTATGATTACTGACTATCATTTAAAGTGAGACCAGTACATGAGAATCTCTCCGAAGATTCCAAGCAGCAAACTGAAGCGTGTGTCAAAGAGAACAAAGCAGAAGGCATGCGAAAATGCATACACTGAAGGGCAAAACAGAACATTGGAAAAACATATATCAATATAATTCTCTAATAAAATTTCAAAGAGTCAATGATAAAATAAATGCATTATATTGCTTCAACATGTAGGACATCATACTGAATGAGCAAGATGGTGTTTATGCAAGACAGCTCCTGAAAGTGAAAAAGGTTTGTGGCTGCCTTGGATATGGCTCTAATTTCAAGAAAGAAAAGCTGAAGTATTATCAGAAGGAAAATGGCCTATCCCACAGTCTAATATCACTGCCTGAGAAACTATGAGTCAGACAAGAAGTAAAAGAAAAAGAAATTTTTTTTTAAAAAAAAAAAAAAAAGGAAAGAAAAAAGGTGGGACATACAACCAGAAAAGAAAAAATTTAACAGTTCTAGAAAGAAAGAAACAGAAGTAGATGATAGATTACCCAAGAAGAAAAACATATTGCCCAGTTAAGTTATCAATATTCCTCGTCCTCTGCAGCAAGACCAGTTGAGGAAGAATAGCAACAGCTTCCAAGTACAGGGAAAAGGTCCACATCACCTTGTGAACAATAGCAAGCAGAATCTCTTCAGTATGTCAAAATAAGGAAAAGAATAGTGTATTATATAGGTTGTAACCAGTGCACAAGGCTCAGGCAAATACTAGGGTCTGGGTGGGGTCTGGGGCAGGAAGATGCGCATAGCCTTACACCTGTTGCCACAGTGGCTACTTCCGAGGCTTGAACCGGAGACCAAGTATTGAGTAAGGTATTACAAAATAAATTAAAATTGCAGTACAGGACTATGTCTATAAGAAGTAATAATAAAAGTATTTCATAGTAGAGTATTAGATAAAGTAACATTACTTTCCACAAATATCCACCTATGAAAACATAGATTGAAAGCCAACATGCACGAATACACGTGTATACATAGGGAGAGCAAGAGAGAATGAACAATAGAGGGGGTAATGATGGTAAAGTAAAAACTTTTAGTACCTCCATGAATGTAAACCTTTCATTTACAATCAACGCCAGAAATAAGCAAGGTAGCACCAGGAACCAATGGCGAAAAGTATCTTGGTCTTTATCATAAGATCTCCGAACAATCTTGTGAGCCCTAATATACCACACAATTGAGAAAGAGCTCCCCAAGAATATTAACTTCATCACGGTATTATAAAGCGAGATAAAGTCAGTGAACAAATCTAAGTAGCGAGCAGCAAAGACCATTGCATAGAGCTCTTGGGTTTTGAGAGAGATGCCTGTACATATCACAGAAAATTTAACAGTCAATAGGAAGCTGAATGCAGATGTGAATTGGAACCAATCATTCAATTCTTTAAATGCCAATATTATACATAATATGCAGATGTACAAGATCAACTTTGATATTTGGTACAAACAAGACATAGTACAACCATGAGATCTTTTACATCATATCTACACAAGCAATGATAAGTCTGTTTATACTTTTACCATTATATAGATTTATTAAAAACTTTCCACAAGTCATCTTCTTGAATTTTAAGATGCTAGATATAGCCTATATGCTAACTAAAATAAGATCCTCTTTCTTCCTTCCACTAGAAACTTTAGAAGTTTCGCCTTTCGTCTTCTGAACTGTAGCTTCATTATTAATCATCTTTCTAAGTTCAGGAAGCTGACCTAAGTTACTCTTGACATAAGTATACAGGACCAAAAATTTCTCAAAGCAGAAAACTCCTCAGGAAACTAGTCATTTCCTTTCTTTGCACTCTGATAAATAATCACTATTAACTCAAGCTACTCTATTCAATCAACAATGTGCCTGTTGCTGGTCGTTCCCCTCCAAAAAAGAGTTTTTATAGTAAGTGCATTTTATTAACTGTAAGAAACTAAATGCAATAATGAGTAAGCAGCAATCTTTTCTTACACAATTGGTACATGCTCCTTTCCATCCTGTTGACCAACCCAGGCAACCACCAGTAATCCCACATCTCGTTACACCTGCCACACTTAGATGCCTCATCATTGTCTAACAAATTATGGTCAGTAGTTATCCATTATCAATACCTACACCAATTACGATGATATCTCCATCAAAGATCAGGACAACAAGAATATCATACCATCCATGAAATCCAGCTTTCCTATAACAACACTAGTTAGCACCATTTCCACTTGTGGCTGGTCGGCTGGAGGACGGTGCTGCCAAAAGTTGTCTGAAAGGTTGTCACAAGTTTGCATCAGATGAAAGGGATTACTCTTCTCTTCTCTATTTTGCCCTTTCTCTTTCTCTCTCTTATGCATATGCAAAAATCTTATTTGATTGCAACCCTCATCCTTTTCTGGTCATTCCATGAATTTAACTAACTCAATTAACACTATATTGCTTGCATGCTGGATCCAGGGGGTCTAAGTGGGAAAACAACAATGTGGGAGCAGCCCCAAACCGCAGGGGGTAAAGAGCAA
Organism: Cordia subcordata; assembly: GCA_028554755.1. Taxonomy (NCBI): domain Eukaryota; kingdom Viridiplantae; phylum Streptophyta; class Magnoliopsida; order Boraginales; family Cordiaceae; genus Cordia; species Cordia subcordata. The sequence goes on along the minus strand of JAPTOF010000010.1, from coordinate 7,044,046 downwards.
TTTACCCTCTTATTAAATTATCGATTTGATTACTTATTTTTGTCTACCTACAAAATCTTTTAAGGTAATTATCACTAAGCATCTGCAGGGGGAAAATCTTAGAAGAATGTATCCAGATCTTGGAGATTTCTAACAAAAAGCAAACAAAAGAAATGTGAGCAAGTTTCATTAAAGGAGCTATTTAAGACTTCTGCTTGAATCTCAATAGTAATATCAGATCATTCACAGATCCAGGAATGATAAATTATTCTTCCATTATGCCCTACCTCAGAAGGAGAGCATAGCTAAGTATGATTGTTTAGTTAGAAAAACCAAGTATTAAGGGAAACTGGATGAAGCTTTTGAACTCAAATTGTACATATTATGCACCATCCAGGTGCGCATCCTCCTCTTGCTTAAATTATCCAGTTAGTGTGAATGATTTTGACATGGAGAAAGCCACCTTTGGGAGAGGCTGCTCCCTTTATGTCTTTAAGATCAAACAACTGAGCTATTTTTCATACTAGACCAGGAGTAGAATCTAATGGAGAATCACCTTTCTTCTCCAGAGTCTGCCTCATTTTATTCATTATTCCAGCCTACTTATAACTTACTGAAATGCTTCTAATGGGGATTGAAGTGGCATTCAATTCATCAATCCTGTAAGAATCTTCTGAAGATGGTTGCAAGACTAAGTCAACAATCGAAGTCCAGTAGCTCTACAGTTCTGCATTAACCATAATCCTGTCAAGCTCAAGAAAGGCTTGCTGTAATTTATGCTCTTCTCCTCCACATTTACCTAAGATCTAATTATGGTGCCATAAAAAAGATTGACACTTATCTTGTTCCTACATAATACAGCCTCTGTAGCAGGATAGCAGATAGCCGCTACTTTGCAACCTACATTTATGCTATCTTGACAAACCTTTTCCATGATGTCTGCTAACCATCTAATTCCTACTTGTGCATGCAGATAATATTGTTTAACTAACAACACACATAAGAAGGCATGCTTCTTCCATTCTGACAAACTTCATTTTGCTCATCTGTTATAAACACACACAAATATATATCTTCCATCAGGATGATAGACTTATCTGCCTTTCAAAAGAGATCTAATGATAGTGGAGAAACAAAGTCATCAGCATAGAATTGATCAGATTATCAGAGATATATGCAAAAGCCAAATTGCTTGGGTAATGAATAATTACATTAAAAGAAAGGTGTTTGAGAAAGTTAAATTGGACAATTTGATACAGATGGTGCTACATTGCAAGTGAAAAACGAGTTTCCTATGGAAATAATTATATTTACACTACACGGAAAAAAGAAACAATAATACTATTCCAAATTTTAAATCCTCCAGTCTCTCAGGCATACAAATGAAGAACAGAAAATATTAAGAGCTTAAATTCATAATATCGAAATTTGTGTACTGAGTTGTCTGATACTAGGCCAGTGAGCTGTACACAGACACGCTGTTTATCCTGATTCTCTTTTTGACATCTCTTAATTTCTTAGGCTCAACATAAATAGACAAAAATTACTAAGCCTACTGTTTCACATATTACTCCAGCAAAGAACATTCATTACCTCGCGAAAAGCATTTTCTCCATGAATTTGGGTTATCATCATCTACATACGATGTCAAGATTGGTTTCTATTTCTTCATTCAACAAACAGACCACTCCTCACATAACAAGATTTTTTTTCAGTATAATTCACATTCCACACTAGTCCATATCTAACACTCGTTAACTAAAAAGGCAGTCCGGTACAAGAATCTCGTACTATGTCCCTGGGTCAAATGAAGCTCAAGGTCTATTAACACCACCTACTCCTGTAACATTACCAATAATTTTAACCAAAATCACACACCAATGCCATCAAACCCACTTCACCATTCTGCTACACGATAACGTTTTCAACACATTCTAAGCAAACCCACAAAAATTACTGAATTCCCAGTTCATAACCCATCACCATCACCTCAAAAACTCAACCTAACACTACCCAAAAAAAAAAAAGGAAAAAAAAAGTTCAAGTGCCCAACTTCAAATGCACATAACAGAAACCAAATTTAAATTGTATAACAATTGCATATTACTAGATGGGACCAACTATATAGATTTGAAGGTGATCTCCTCCATTAAAAGCAAAATGCAGGCCAACACAACATGGAAATGTCACTATTCCAACACACACATAAAGACACACACACAGAAAATACATGTGTGTGTGTTAGGAGAAAATGGAGTTACCAGCACAAGATTTGATAGTGTGGATCTTGAGAAGCAAGACGAGTAGGCTTGCTAGATGGGTCATATCCCCTGCTAATCTGAATATATTCATCCTCTTCTCTGTGTGTGTGTTTTGTGTGTGGTTTTGTGTGTGTCTTTTTGCAGATCAAACAAGAAAAAAAATTGTTTGTGTTTATTGTTTTCAGGGTCTCAATACTTGATCCAAACAGTAGCAACCCAAAATTTTGTGCTTTTTCTCTCTTTTTTTATTTTCGTGATCTAAAAGAGTAGGGTATTACTGATCCAGTGGGTGTGCACGAATTGGGTGCAAGTTTTCTTCTTTTTTTTTCCCTTAAAATTATAAAATTTATAGTGCATTAACTTGCTGCAATTTTAGTTATTAGTGTGTATGTTTTGTATTCTGTATGAGTTTATTTACTTTTAATAATAAATAAAAATTTTAATATGAATTTTTTGATATTCAAACTAATTTTTGTTTGAAGTACTAGTTATGTCAATTAAACTTTTTAATTGAAAATGATAATATAAATGCTAAAGTGACACCTGCAATAGTTTTAAAAAAAATCTTATAAATAATAAATAATAAAGAACTTTCTCCAATACTTATTTATAATAATTCGATACATTACTTCTTTTAATGATATACTTTGGGGTTTCTCTGAATTATCTTTTTAACAAGAGAGACTTTTTCTTTAAATTTAATATTTAATTTTCTCAGAAGTTAAAAAATTCATTTATCAAAAAGTATTTTTTCTTAAAGTAATGTACTATAATTTTTCAAAAAAAAAAAAAAGTTGATCCAAACAGACATTTAATATACTAAAGCTGATAAAGAAATGGTGAAAAAACAAAACGCTCTTTGAAAAAATTAATGTGATTTAAATTCTCACTATCAAAAAATAAAAATTCCATCTTTTCTATTTGGCATACGCCATTTTCTTTTCCTTTTTCCGGTCAATTGCTCTGCTTATGTGTTGGAAAATGGAAATGGGTATAAGCGATTATAAAAAGACAAAAAAGGGAAAAGAAGAGAAAGGTCGTGCACGAGTGGGTTACACGTTCCATGAATGTCCTGGCTAATCGTATTGCAGCTTGAAGTATCCATTGACCTCTAACAATTTTCATATGGACTAAAAATACATAATTTGGCTCCAGGACAAGGAGAATAGGGGTCCGATTTTCGAAAAATACTTGTTAAGAGAATTTTTCATCACTACTATCAGCCTGATAAATATTAGTTTCAAAACTAACGTGACTTGAAAATACCCTAACACAAAGAAAAACAAATACATAATTTCACATTTATCTAAAATAATTTTTTCTAATGGTGACTAATTTGTTTTTTATTTAGAAATACCTTAACTCATTATTTAGTAAATCCACTCTTATTTGTGAATTGTAACCATGGATGTTGAAACTATTATTTCGTTTTTCTGTGTGGGGCCAAGAAAACACTAGCAAAACATCAAAATAGTTAGAAGTGAAGACTCTTATCTAATTTGGCCCAGAAAAAGAATTAGAGATACAATAGTTCAACAACATTATGCCTTGATAAATAAACTGGCAAAAGTCCAAAATAGAATGTGTCAATTCAAAGACGAATAGAAATAGGGCCCGAAGCCCACAATAATGGCCCAAAATACAGATTACAACCCAAATTGACAAAGTAGTTATACCAAAAGTTGAATTTGCCTAAAATCGAAATATCACTAAATTGGAATTCACGAAAAGTAATTAAATTCGGTTGTAGATTGGTTGGTCAAGTACGGTATCAAAAACCTTTTAGCTTTAGATTAAATCCCAAATATTCGACTAATTATTATATGCTCGGTTGTAGATTGGTTGGCCAAACACGAAAGAAAAAATCTTTTAGCTTTGGATTAAATCACAAATATTCGACTAAATATTATATCTGTTGCATAACGATTTCTCAATCATTGGTGTTGGATGAATTCTTGATGTCTGTTGCTCATTTATTTTTTCGAACAAAGGTTAGAACAAACAAAACGTTCATAAGCTTAGCCCAAAAAGAAAAAGCGTTCGTAAGTAACGTATTTTCAACTTTGTACTTTGTACGAGTTAAATTGTTTTTTCTTTTTCAATTTTTAGCTAGACCTTTTCTTTCAAATTCAGTGAGCGGTATGAAATATTTTGTCCTTATTCTTTAAGACTCGTGAATGACCAATGATAATGTAAGTTATAAGCAACTAAACGTGTGACAATTGAGTTTGGATGATTCAATTTCTTGACTAGCTAGTCCGTGACAATTAAATTTTAATGATTAGTTTCTTGTCTAGTTTGTTGCACATTGATTTTCACATTTAGATAGTAACTTTTAACAAGTGATACTATACGTTATATTTTTTGTATCACTCACTTATCACCCTTTAAGAGTCGTATTACTTGTCATGTCAACGTAGATAAGTTTTTTAACTTACTCTCTCTTTCTAATTTATTTTTCTCTCCTTATTTAATTTTCACTTAATCTTTTCTTCTTTCTTTAACCCTAACCAAACATATATTATCGCCATTAATATTTAGATATTCCAGCCCATGCTTCTAATAAAACTTTATCTTATATTGTTGTCTTAAAAATGGGCTTGGACCTAAGGCACACTTTGCTAGATTCAGAGCCTAATTTGGGTCACTGACTTGAAGGTCCAAAGTCAATGCTCGTGAACAAGTTCAGTTCCCACATAAAGAACTCCAAGCCTATGTACCTTTTGTTATGATGTTGAGTAGGATTCACAAGTACATTTAAAAGAATATAACTTTAGAAAAGATAAAACTTACCAGCTAAGTATGAAGATAATCATTTCAGCTGATAAGAGGTCGGCTTGACTGCAAGTACTAGTTAGGGACTCCTTTACCCCAAAAGGCTACAAAGACAGGGCTTGCAACGAAGAGGAGGACAAGCCCCATATACCTAGCCCATACACTTAGAACGAGTTTGTGAAAATGCCTTTTTAAAATGAACTTTAACCAAATGAATTTTTGGTGAAAACAAAAATGTATTTGGTTATTTTTTATAGAAATGAACATTTATCAAATGAAATAGTGTTTGATTTTATATTTGGAAATAACTGTTGGTTGCCTAAATTATTGAAATAGACATTTTGAACTAATATTATTTGCTTTCTATAACATACTATTTTATTCATATTTCTATTTCTTTGAAAAAGTTCTTTAAAAGATTATAGTTATAATTCAAAATATTAATAACAAAAATAAAAGATATTAGCAAAAATACAACTATAGATCATATGCCAAATGAAATAAAATAGAGAGAGGAAAAAGAGGGGTAGTTGTTGGCATAATAAAAAAATTAAAGAAGGATATTATTGTTCAAAAAATATTAAAAATCCATCGCCAAAAAGACAAACAAAAAATTTTAACTTCTCCGTTTAACCTCAAAATGTTGATGACTTTTACTCCAACAAACTTTTAGATGTAAAACCAAAAACCCTTATTTTATTTAGATGGACTTTTAAATTCTAAAAGTGAGTTTGGTGCTCCAAAATGGAAAACCAAATGGGCTTTTAGCGTACTATTTGGCAACCCAATCATTGTTATGTTTTGCTTTATAACCCAAGCTTTAGTTTCCACAGTTATCCAAGGAACAATACTAATTTAAGCGTCAAACTATTTTTGGTCCACATCACATTAGTGTCAAAAACTCATACCACCTTTTTCGCTATTTTGTGTTGCAATTTATAGGTGCCTGATTGTTCATGATTTAGGGCCTATTCGGCAAATTTAGCTGTCGGAGTAGCTGATAGCTGTTTGGGTAACTGATAGCTGTTGGATTTTAGCTGTTAGCTGATAGCTGTTTGATTAGCTGATTATTTTAGATTTGTTTGGTAAAATTAGCTGTTGGGTTAGTAGATAAATGTAAAATAACATAAAAGGACATCAAAGTCAACTCATTGGTGTTATTATTATTATTATTATTATTATTATTATTATTATTATTATTATTATTATTATTATTATTAAATATATCTTAAAACATAATAAAATTAATTTCTCATTAAGTTATTTTCTTCAATACTATAAAAATATATTTTTTAAGTAGATTTGAAATTTATTTTGCTAAAAAATTATAAAATATAATTTTGAATCGGTCATGCACAAAGCTTTATGGTTAATTTAATTATCGTAGATCTAAAATATAAACACAAGCAAAAATATGAAAATTTTGATGCTGTTTTATCAAGAAAATAGTTCTTTATTGATTCTTCAATCTTTTTTGCATTATTCACAAACTAACATAAACTAACATGATATAATAAAACAATAATATTGACATTGAAGTCATCTTAAATTAAATTAATTATATCGTCTAGTAAGCCATAAAGAATCAGCAATATGATCATGAATATCTTTCATTTCAGATATTCGTGTTACATTTTCTTCACTTGTAGAAAGAACTGTTGACAACTCGTCAATTGGTATATAATTAGGATTTTGCTCAAGTACTTGAAAAACTGGATCAGTTAGTGAGTTGATTCGAATATAGTTATGTAATGCAAAGGTGGCCACTATAATCATGATTTGCGTATCAACACTGAATTGTGGCATTTTGTTCAATATCCTCCATCTTTGCTTCAAAACTCCAAACGACCTCTCTATACAACTTCAGAGAGATGAGTGTGCACGGCTGAATGCTTCCTTAGCATTTTGTGGAGGCTCATTTTGAAATTGAGACTGATGGTATCTTAATTTTGAATATGGTACCAAATAACCTTTTTTATCTAGGTATCCTTTATCAACCAAATAGTATTTACATAATTAAATTTGAAAAAAAAAAGAAATTAATAAAATTCCATAATATACGCATTATGATGAATTTTGAATTGTATAAAACACACCTTCACGTGGTTTGGGAAACTTCAATTTTGGTGTTTCGGTTGCATGAAGAAAAACACGAGTATCATATGCTGAACCTTCCCATCCCGCTGACACAAACGTAAAACACATATCAAAATCACATGCTACCATAACATAGAACGTGGGATACTCTTTCCTTCCTCTATAAGACAACTGCTCGTACTCTGGTATGCATGCTGCCACGTGTGTGCCATCGATACATCCAACATAGTCCCATTTGAAAATACAAATTATAAAAGAAAATCAATATGAACTAATTTTACAAGACTGGTAATGTAATTTTACCTTAAAATAAGGCATGTATCTTTCGTCATTTGTAATCTGAGGTGGTACGTTCTTGAAGTCTGGATCCCTTGGTCTTATAACATCATATACAAGACATTTGTTTCCACGTCTAGAAACTGTATTTAAAACATCATGGAACACTCTACTAACAGTATCACCTGAACGTCGAAAGTGTTCACCCACCACTCTATTCGAAACACCTAAAGCAATCGTATATGGAAAGATGCCAACTTTCTAAAAAATTGACATTCTACCACTTGGTTGCAACCCATATTCTGATAACTCCTTACATAATCTTATAAATAAAGCAGGTTCCATTCTAAAAGCATTGACACATCGGATAGGATGACCATTTAGCATTTCTTTCATCCATTTTTCTCCTGATAGAATTGAAGTCATGCATGGTTCTTTATAAATGTGTTTATAGTAGTATGCAGCTAATAAACTCGTCGTACATGAAACCATTGTCCAAAATTTTTTATGGCTGTCCTCATCATTGTCCATTTATCTACCTGTCAATAGTAATGTGATATAAACACATATATTTATCAAGAAAAAACCAAATACAAAACAAACGAATAAAATGCAAAATGATAAAAGTTCACATTTCCATAAAAGTAATGAATTAACAAATTCGATCATTCAAAAACAAATGAATTTACCAAATTTGATCGCTAGAAAAAATGAATTCCAATGCTAAAAAGTTCTAGAAGTTTAATTGTGTTTTTCTTTGTGCAAACGAGTCAACCAAATTAGCCTATTATTATCATTCTTCATGTTTAAAAAGATTTCTCTTTTCGCTGCATCCTCGAGCACATTACGAGTGTAAAACCAATTGTCACTACCTTCCTCTAAAGCACCATTCTCAACCATACGGCTAAACGTTTCCATTGCCATAGAAATTGTCAAAGGTTGTGCTTGTTGTGTTCTCACTGTACTCGGACTATCTTCAACCATTTTCTTACAACATGATACCATTTCACTTATTTGAGTACTCAACATTGCAGATCCTGCTGATTGTCCCCTACTACATTTCATCTGTATAGGATTAGTTTTTAGTTGAGATTGTTGGACTTGTTTAGATGTTTGGGTGTTGACCTTCCCACCGTGTTTGGTCACATGGGCGCTATCAACATTATCTTTGCTCACATATTGAACAAAGTCCTTAAAAAACTTCTTTCATTTGTAAATGCAGGCTGAGAAAGGAAATCATCCTCAAGATTGTAAGCTTCTTTGTCACCTTCCTCACTAAACCCATCCTCCCAATAAATTTCCTCTTTATCACCATCCTCATCTTCTACAATATTAACAATTGGAGGTTCCATAGTGGGTACATAAACATTAGTACCAGTTGCAGATGAGTCTCCGAATAGTTGCTCCTACAAGACATTAATGACTGAAAAATAATAAATAAATATATAGTAGGCTAACCTTATATTATACATAAAAAAGAAAATTAAAGAAAACACACCTTAATCTTCTTTTGCCACCATTCTTTTAAAGCCTCAATTTTTCCTGAAATAGGATTCCAACCTAAGCCAGTTTCTAATTGTTTTAAACGCTTCCAAAGACACCAATCTTTTTTCATTGAGTCATACTTATGCTTGCAACAATTAGTACTACATTCTCGTCCAATTTTCTTTTCAACATCTTCTATAATTTCACGCCATTTAAAAGATTGCCCACGTCCATTCCTTCTGATGAATTCAAGAATAACATCGCACAAAATAATCGTCTTCTCATAACTCCACTTAAAAATCTCTTTGATGCTGCAATTCTTGTTACTTTCCTTATTTCCCAATGCCATCTTGCACAAATCTAGAATATACATATATATATATATATATATAATGTCATTACTTAGTAATAATATGATAATTAGCCAATAGCAACATATATATGGTATAAGCCAAGGCTTCTATAGTGCTACAGTACTATAGAAGCCTTTGTCGAGCTGTGGAATAAGTATAATGCTGCTCTTCCTCAGTGGTCATGGGTTAATTCTGTAAAGAAACCTTGGACTGCTACTAGTAAAGTTAGTCTTTGTCCAAAAGCATAAATTTTTACAGAGAATTAACATATTTCCTTCGTTTTTAGTTTTTGTTCTAACTTATAAATATTCTACCATCAACATCTTGCTTAGGCAGAGGGATGCCTATCGCTAGAGAATATGGTTCTTCCCAAGTCTGCTGAGGTTTGTCCTTGATGTTCTTATGATGCAATGGCTTTAGATGAATCAAGTTTAGGGTGCAAAAGTTAGAAGTAAGGAATAATTACTTTTGCTCTCTGTCTATCTTTGTAGGAAGATGATCATGAAGGTAGTTACACTGGAGAAGATGAATGTAGTTGCTCTAATGGGGATGAATTTTTTGATGATGTAGTATTGGTGAGCATAATCTTATTTCTACTAAAAAACTAGAAAGAATAAACAGCTCACAAGAACATGAGAACTGATTCTACTTTCATAATCTAGTAGAAGCACCCAATTTCAAGCAAAAAGCATAAAAAATCACACTATTATTTGCACAGCCAGAGCAAAACTGTTAATTCACCATGTAAAGAAATCATCGGAAGTAACAATACACTGCTGAGCATACCCAAGAACAAAATTCTCATGCAAATATGTACAAACACATAAATAAATAGATCCTAAGAAGCCTGAACACAAGGGTGCTAAAGCACCAAACAAGAGAAAGCATTAACGAGAGGAAGAAGACCGAGAGGTAGTGCAAAATAAGTATATGGCATTCATGAGCCACGATGGGATCTATGAAATAGATTCATAAAGTTTTGATATTTCGCGGGCAAAAAGACCAAAAAAGAGAAATAGAAAGCTCTAACATCCATATGTTTCGTACATTTCCATCTATGGATTCTAGAATATGAATTTTCTAAGCTACCAAATTTTTTTTGTTCTTGAACCAATTTGCCAACAATCACAAACCCTAAACCTTAATTCTTAAACCCTAAACTCTAAAAATTTATATACATGATCAAGAAATTTTAATATATACATAAAATTTATATACATGATTAAAAGATTTTTTAATATCTACAATAGAATTCTTTTTGAATTAATCACAAATTACAAAGGATTTGAGATGAGGATACCTAACGAGAGAGAAAGATCGCTTGAATGCGTGAGAGCTTCTACGCACGATTGAGGGGTAGAATAGTGAAAAAAAGTTGAAACGTTGTGTAGGACTTTGAAACGTTAAAACTATTAATGTTTGATAAAAGCTACTCAAAGCACTAAACGCTAATATAAGAAGCTGGTTTACCGAACAAGACTAATTAGCAAAGTAGAGTTTAGACTTGGTCAAAACTCTAAAAGCTATTCCAAAACGCTGTTGCCGAACACGCACTTACAATTGTAAAATTAACGTCTGCACTTACCAAACTATATGATGTTTTATGGAGCATTGTGAAATTCTTGGATAGATAAAGAGAGCTTTCGCAATGAATATATAATTAGTGCAGTTTTATCCATGTTCTTTACGAATTTATTTTTAATAAAAAATATTAAATTAAGATGAATTTATTTATTTTAATAGCATATAAAGAATTTGGTCATGAATATTTTGTATTCTATATGGACATTTTTAAACAATAAATGTTAAACTTACTCAGCTTCAATATGTACAATTCACAAATAAAAAATAATTTAAAGCTTTTAAATATTAATTAATTAGTAATTAAATTTCTAATTTAAGCTAATTATATATATATATATAGAGAGAGAGAGAGAGAGTAAGAAATGAACCTTTCGAAATTCACAAATGAATATTATTTTTAAAAATTAATTAATTGACAATTAAATTTTTAGGTTAAAACTAAGAATATATATATCCATAATAGATAATAAGTGAACCTTTTGGAATTCACATATGAATTATATTTTAAGAATTAATTGACTGATAGTTTAATTTTTAATTAATAATAATAATTTAATTATATCCACAAAGATAAAAAAATAATATAAATAAAAATAATAATAAATAATTATCTAAGCCATTAATAAAATATCAATTGCTATATAAGCACTGATATGACACTTTCATAATGCTCAAGAAAGTATTTTTTAATAATAAACATTAAATTCACTCATATTTAATCTTTTGAACTCACAAATAAATATTATTTTAAAAATTAATTAATTAAAAATTAAATTTCTATTTCTAATAATATATACATATAATAGATAAGATGTGATTTATGGAGAAAAAGCGTTTCTTCTTGACCTAAAAAATATCCAAAATTTTATGCAATGTTTGTGAAAAAAGTTGTAAAAGGTGCTTATGCTTGTAACAAAGTAGCTTTTTTCTTACACCTGCCAAACAAACCTTCTCAATCGAAGAGAAATACCCCCTGGGGGTGGACTAGCAAGATCACAATGCACTTTCCCTTTGCTGGTCGAGGCCCCAATCGACCCAAGTTCAGTAAGCAACTGGTGTTGGTCGACCGGCAGTGCATACTTGCTCCAAACTTTAGCCTTTGCTGCAACATTTTTCACATCTATTTAAAAACTCTTTCTTCATACTTCAACATAACTTGATCTTGAGCTTTTTAAAATATTTTTACGAGCATTTAAAGCCATTCTTTTGTATTCAATATCATTGTTTATTACATTTGATCAAATTCTAGACCCATAACTTGTTTATTCACTTTGAACAATATAAGAAGGTATTTATACTTTAGTTGTTTTTTTTTCCCCCTTGCTCTTCAAGAAGTTTGTTTGTAAACTCGACTCTAAACACTGTTATGTTATTTTCTTCACTCTTGTAGGTAGAATAGATTCTGTGATCAACCTTCTAAATTATTGAATAAAGGGGAAATCATTTAAGTGTTGGATTAACATTTAAGGCCCTTATGGTGTCACAAAACTTGTATTTCATTGGTTTATCACTTCTGCGACGCGCAAAGCAAGAAGCTGGCATTATAGTCAAAATTTTTCGAAATTTTTAAGTGGTGGACTAGACCTAAGGAAGAATTGAACCACCCTAACATATTGTGTTCATAATTCTCTTTTCTGTTATCTCATCACCAGATTGCACTGTGCAGTTGTGTGTGAAAATCTTAGGGCTTGTTTGGTAACGTTGTCAAAAATTTTAAAATAGAAACCAAAATCATAAACCAAAAACTATTAATAATAATTAAAAGCAGAAACTGCAAACACGTTTGGTTAAATTATAGAATCTATAAACAAAAACCAAAAACATGTTTGGTTGTCCATAGTTTACAAATTATTTATGTCTCTTATTTTTTATTTTAGTATTTTATGTTAAATAGAATACATAAAAATATTTGAGAATATTTTATAAAAGAGTAATGAGAATATGTTAAAATTAATTTATTTTCTTTAAGATTATAATTTCAAAAAATAATTTTAATTATTTTGAGACTATATTTTTATTTTCAACTTTATTTTTTTTAAAATTAATTTATTAATTTATTTTTTAAAATGTTTCTAGAAATAATTTTTTAATAATTATTTAAAAAAATAATTATAACAATATTTATTTTTAAAATTTTTAATTTTAATTCTTAAAATGCTTTTAATTTTCTATAGATAATTATAATTTACTGAAATAAATTTTCAAAAATAATTTTAATTTATCAAAATAATTTTTAAAAGTATTCTTAATTTATTAAAATTATTTTTAAAAAGTATTTTTAAATTAAAATTATTTTCAAAATATTTTTAATTTATTTAAATTATTTTTAAAATATTTTTTAAATATTTTTGAGAGTTTCTTTTTGTAAAAGTAATTTTATTTTAAAAATATTTTAGAAAATATTTTTTGAAAAATAAATTTAAAATAATTTTTTAAAAAGTACTTTTTAAATAATTTTAATTTTATTAATTTTTTTAAAATAATGAGTTTATGTTAATTTTGAAAAGATAATTCTAAAAGATAGTCACTACAAAATGAATAAAAGTTTTAAAAATCTATTGCCACAACCTGAGAAAATTATTTTTTCTTGTTTATCAAAATTGAAAAAATAGGTTGTCGATTTTTGTTTTTTCTAGAAAAAAACGGAAACAAATGAACTAGTTTTTATATTTTAATAAACAAAAATAGAAAATTGGAAATCACAAAGATACCAAACGAGCTCTTAATTTAGCTTCTATTTAATCATTGATTCACATTACATATTGTGTGGAATTTTTATTGCTTATATTTGTGCCGAAATCTAATTCATCCACTCTTCAATTTTTACATTTGATATGATTAAAGAAAGAAGAAAAAATAGTAAAAATCAGATAAGCGAGAGAAAAGAAAAAAAGAAGAAAAAAATTAATAAAAACTTGTCAAGTCCAGTGATGGTGTCTTTACGTTTACGTTTACGTTTTTTCACGTGAAAGCCCTCGAGTATACCTCGCGAGAACGTATGACATCACTGACTTTTGGCATGCAGAAACAGTGGGCTCTCAGCAAAATTAAGATTCAACAAAAAATATACACGAAGAAAAAATAATTCATATTAATCATTATTAATTAATATCTCGAATTAAGAAATTGGGTTAGTGAATTTTAATAGACCGAATTAAGTGAGATTACGTAGACTTTGTCCAATGTCTAAGTCAAAAAGGCCATTAGGGTATTGATTATTATGATAATATGAACACACTAAAGTATTCTTGACCAAAGGTGAAGTCATTAAGAAATTAAATTAATTACTCAACTTTTGATTAATTAAAGTTTTATTGCTTAGATTCCATATTAAAGTGGTTCAAATTAATTATTATTCCCAACCCGGAAAGCCCGAACTCCATGGCACGAAAACGCACTTTTCCCATCAAGTGAGAAGACAAATTAAAAAAGCTAATAAATTATTCTCCATATTTTTTATCAAGGCTTAATTCACGCTAATCGAGGGCGTTTGATTTGCCAAGTTGCCAAATTGTTAAACCCCGAATCTTTTTTTTCTCTATACATAAATCTCTGACAAGAGCAATAAAACAATTTACAAATCACTACACTATAGCTCAAGCCCACCAAATAGCGTATAAGCTTAATTCACTCTACTACTACTTGTAAATCCAAAATTTTCTTCTCCAATGGCGCCACAGCATACAAGTTAACGATCATACAAATAATATAGATTCTTCACTAAGAACTAATTTATTATAGAATAATGGCCCGTTTAGATTGGTTTCTTCTATAAGTGTTCTTTTTATAATTTTTGAAAAATATATTTTTTTAACAAGTTGAAAATTCTGACTTATAAAAAAAAAGTTATATTTGAATATTTTTTGTAATTTTAATTTTCTTGAAAGTTAAACTAATTAGTTATTAAAAATAATTTACTTTTTTAAGAAAAAAATGATTTGTCTAAAAAAAAAAGATCAATCCAAATAGAACCTAAAAATGCTTACAAATTTCAAATATTTATTGAGATTAATGCACGGGATACTATTGTGTGGACACATTAATCCTCACCAGTGGATTCAAAGCACAGTTTCCTTTTTCTTTTCTTTTTCCAAAGAAAGTTTTTGTAACTGAATAGCATGTGAAACGAAAATTAATCACAAGACATCTTGCACACAGATAACCTATATCGATATAAACCATAACAAGAAGAAACACAAAAAAAAAAAAAGGAAGCTGAACACATCAAGGTGGGTAGTGTGTACCAGGTGCAGTGCATGTTTCTTGCAACTTGTAAGTTAACTGCTACAACCGTTCATGGTCGAAACTGCACTCTCTACACATCACCCCTTTTTTCACACCGTTCTTACAACAACATCATCATCATCTTCACCATAAATAACTTCCCTTAGGAACACTTTTTTTGCCACTTACCACTTATGTTTGACTTGTTCTCACATCTCTCTATCCCATATATAAAAACAAAGCTCCATATGTAGATATGATCATAATTAATGTAACCATACTAAGTTGTCTTTGTCATATTCCTATATTATATTCCACCTTTTTGTCCTAAAAGGGGAAAAAAAGATATCTTTAGCCACATGGGGTCTTTATAAAAATCTGTGCATTTTTTTCATCTTTTTGTTTTGGTTATGTTCTTGTTTGATGATTTGATGCATGCAAATTGAAAACGATGGCTTTGGTGCTTGCTGCAGTGGTGTCTGCTTTGCTGATTGTTTTGGAGTTGGGTGGTGTTAGTGGTGGTGGCATACCAACTACACTTGATGGGCCCTTTAAGCCTGTGACTGTTCCTCTTGATAAGAGCTTCAGGGGACATGCAATAGACTTGCCAGATACTGATCCCAGGGTGCAGAGGAACGTTAAAGGTTTTGAGCCTGAGCAAATTTTAGTGTCTCTTTCTACTACTCATGATTCAGTTTGGATTTCCTGGATCACAGGTATGGTTTTTTTAATTTTTTTTAATTCTTTTTTGTTCTTCAATTGTATTGCTTTTCAATTTGTTCTTCTGTTAATAAATGATTTAGGGCCTGTTTGGATTGGCTTGTGCTCATGGAAAAGCACTTATTCTTTGAAAAAAAGTACACATCTTTTGCATAATTGTTTGGATTAGTTTCAAAAGGTTGAAACTTTGAAAAAAAACTCAATCAGAAATTTTAGCTTCTGAAAAAAAAAAAAACCATTTTTTTCAAAAGTTTTAAAGAAAAGCGCTTTTAGGAAAAACCAATCCGACCGAGCCAATCCAATGGAGCCCTTAATCTTGTTGTGTTTCGTGTTTGAGGATTTAGTTTAGTTGTTCGACCTGTTGCATTCCTGATAGAGGTGTTGATTGAGTTGAGGTTAATAAAAGGCTTCCTTGGAAAAGTGAAGGGGGTTGGGGGTTTTAGCTTTGGGGAATTAGTAGAAAGGCCAAGTGGGCCGAGGTCTTTATGGAAACTAACTATGGAATATCTTTTTGCATCAATGACTGTTAGTAAAATGTCCAAAAAAGGTCAGGTGTTCTTAGTAGGCAACCTGCTTCCACGCTGCACATGGTGGGGAAAGGGTTGGATCCATTTTAGATTCACTTAATGTTGTCTTGTCTTGCAAGTTTAGAAGAAACTATTTTCGTGACTCTGGAGTGTATCACCTCGGGTCACACAATGACAACTTTGATGTTGTGATGAGAATCCCCTTATGAGCTGGTGCTCTGAGAAACTGGAGGACTACAACTAAGAATGGGTAAGGGGTGGGGTGCTAGTGGCCAGGGCATGCATGGAAGGGGATAGAAGAGTCCAGGTCTGGTGAAATTTGGGTTAGGAGATGCGTCTCTTACTTACTGAAAGCAGCTACATGACGCTTCAGATAGCGTAGGTTGTTATATAGCTTGGCTGCCAGGTGTAAAGCATAGGTGTTAAATAGCTCAGATGTCAGGTGGAATAGATGTATGAACATCTGACTTTAAGTTGCTTATTTGATTTGTTTGACACATGATAGGGGACTCCCAAATCGGCGATGACATTAAGCCACTGGATCCCAAGTCCGTTCAGAGTGTTGCTCGTTATGGGAAGGGTAAAGAGTCCCTAAATCACAATGCAACAGGTCAATCTCATATTTACAGCCAACTTTATCCCTTTGAAGGCCTCAAGAACTACACTTCTGGAATTATACACCATGTCCGACTTATAGGTATATCTGCTAATAGAAATTTACTCTTCATGATTCTTACTCTCAAATGGTCTTCTATGATTATAGCTATACTGATTAATTCTTGGAATCAAAAAAATTGTCATCTAATTTTCTTATTAGATGTCTTATCTGGTTACTCATAGTGGATATGTGAAACTTCTTGAATACAAATGTCATTCGTGTAATATCATTTCACCTTTAAGTTAAATTCAAGTCAATGCTCCATTAATACCGTTGAACAAGGTGTTGTAAATAAATCACTCTAATCTATACTTGAAACAATTTACTTTACAGTCTTCCAGCTTAAGGTTGTTGGCCTTATAATTGTCACCCCCCGGCAAAACATTTGCGGAGCCTTTTTCTCTCTCTTTTTTCCCTTTTATCATTGCGCTTGCCTCAGAGCGGCCTACCACCTACTAGAGCTTGGCCGCAATGCAAAAATAATGTCAAAGTTGGAAGGTCTTAGCCTTTTACTTCTCTTGTATAGTATGACTTATAGTTAGTTTTCCTCCATTCATGCCTTGTTATACCTTGCTTTTTCTTTGCTTACACATCTTAGAAAGTAACCAAACAAGTGTAGAGGGAACCTTAAACTACTCCAGGAATGTCTGGGCTCCCTCTGTTGGTGCACAATCATCTTTTTGACATTTGAGTTCCTATTGAATGGAAAACGTCGATGTGAAATTCACATCTTTGTTAATGTTGCAGCATGCTGATGTTAAATTAAGTTTTTCTCTTGGTTGTTAATGCTTGTGCATCATGCAAAGTAGGTCATACATTTGAGATGAGAATCTTGAATCAGTGGAGCAGAAATGCCGGAAGGTCTTACCTTCTGGATTCTAACTCTCCGTTAATCCAGAGTTCCACTATATGTCTTTTTATGTCTTATTAAATATTCCTCGTTTATTAAGTTGTATAGTTTAACTCTATATCCTTTTGCAGCACTTAAACCGGACACGACATACTACTATCAGTGTGGAGATCCTTCAATACCAGCAGTCAGTGATATTTATCATTTTAAGACAATGCCTGTTTCTGGCCCAAGGAGCTATCCAAAGAGAATAGCCATGGTTGGAGATTTAGGTCTAACGTACAACACTACTTCAACTGTCAGCCACATGATGAGCAACCATCCTGATCTTATTTTACTGATTGGGGATGTTACCTATGCAAATTTATACCTGACAAATGGAACTGGTGCAGATTGTTATTCTTGTTCATTCCCAGATACTCCCATCCATGAAACGTATCAGCCTCGTTGGGACTATTGGGGAAGGTGAAAATTCCGATCCTTTTCCTGACATCCGTAGTCATTTTCTTCTTCTAAATAGTCTCTTTCTCATAGTTGGCCTTTTCTCATGAAACCTTTCTTGCATGAAATTTGAATATCTTGGTTGAGAAATCTGTTGGATTTCAATGAAATGACGTTAACTTCTTCTGTTCAGAAAATGGACCAGATTGATTACAAATTAGTATTAATGGATTACATTTGTTTATAGTTACTTTCAAGAATACTTTTAAGAGTCATGTCATCATTTTTAGATAACTAACTATTTCAAAATTCCTCAATTTCTGATATTATCCTACCTTGGGCATTCTTTCGTTTTCCTGTTCTTCTTTTGACATGTTTCCGGGGACCTTCTGTATGAATTAATCTTCAACCTGTATTATAAAATATTTTTGTTGTCTTTTCTTTTAGATATATGCAGCCAGTGCTCTCCAAAGTTCCAATAATGGTGGTAGAGGGGAACCATGAAATAGAACAACAAGCAGAAAACCGGACATTCGCAGCATACAGTTCTCGATTTGCATTCCCATCTGAAGAGAGCGGGTCTCATTCGCCATTTTACTACTCTTTCAATGCTGGAGGCATACATTTCATAATGCTTGGTGGTTATGCTGCTTACAACAAATCAGGTAAATTACATCATAGTTCTACCTCCCCGTCCGCCATCTCCACCTCACCCTGATCCCATCAAACCCGTCCGTGTCTGTGGTCTTGTTGCGGGTTCCTGTTAGATCATCAAATGAGAATAGTTTAAGCGTACCCAGCCCAAAAATGAATACTTGTTTGCTCCACATTAGATTCTTTTGTTTCCTCATTTCAGCCGATCAGTACAAGTGGTTAGAGAGAGACCTGGCTAAAGTTGACAGGAAAGTTACTCCTTGGCTCATTGCTACTTGGCATCCTCCTTGGTACAGCACCTACACAGCACACTATAGGGAAGTTGAATGTATGAGGGTAGCAATGGAAGAATTGCTGTATAAGTCTGGTGTCGACCTAGTCTTCAACGGACATGTAAGTTTCCCGGTCTGTCATGATACTATTAACCCTTAGTAATGTCCAATTAGTCTCTTATCGCTTTCATGTGGAACATGAAACTTGAAATGATTGAGCTCCTCAGAAGTCTACTGCAATTCAATTGTAAATCTGATGTCCATTCTCATAGTCTTCCTTGTACCAACTAAATCTAATGTAATATCCGACTCTAGTTTCTCCCCTCACAGTCCAGAACTGTAGATTTAAGATTTTAACTTATGAACTTCATAGCTTACAAATATACGCGAGCATTGAGATGACCGGCATTCTCGGGACAAGTGTTGATTTTTTCCAGGCCTTTGAAAGATGGAAAATGAAGCCATTCATTGACGTTCAAATTCAACATTTTCTACACATAAACTTCAACCTATTATATGCGCAAAAAAAAAAACTCCTCTGTCAGGATAAAAGCCCTTCATGTGGATCTTTGAGCACAATTATTCCTGTTTTAACATCACCATGCTGCAAAAAGGAAAAAGGACTCATTCATAGTTTGTTGACCCACTCATGAAGTAAGTTAGTGAAATGCGTAATACAATGCAGGTTCATGCCTATGAGAGGTCAAACAGAGTGTACAACTACACTCTGGATCCCTGTGGACCAGTACATATAACAATTGGTGATGGCGGAAACAGAGAAAAAATGGCAATTACACACGCAGATGAGCCAGGGAACTGCCCAGAACCGTCAAGCACACCAGATGATTTTATGGGCGGATTCTGCGCCTTCAATTTTACATCAGGTCCTGCTGCAGGCAAGTTCTGTTGGGACCGACAACCAGAATACAGTGCATACAGGGAAAGTAGCTTTGGCCACGGAATTCTAGAGGTATCGCTCTTCTCCTTTATATAAATGCTTGGACAATATCATGCTTTCGCTGATCTTTTAATTGCTAGTTCCGGTCAACCATGTTTGGTGTACTTCAATTGGTAACCTGGGAGTGTGCTATATCTTCTGGCATTAGCTCTCAAATGTTCAATTTACTTATCATTTAGTGAATTATATTCAAGAATTGATGTTCTATTACATGGCATTTCTCATTTTGGTTGAAAGATGTCGTAGGAAACGAGATGAGCTCATTCTTTTGCATGTAATCTGCAGGTGAAGAATGAGACACATGCACTGTGGACATGGCATCGGAATCAGGATATGTACAACAAAGCAGGAGATCAAATTTACATTGTAAGACAACCTGAGAGATGTCCTGTTGAAAAGCAGGTAATTCAACATCGGCAAAGAGAAAAACATACCACATTTACCAAAAACATGCCATATTAACTGGAAAAATAACATCTCACCTGACAATGGTAATGACAAAGTCCAGCTTAGAGCCGAACCTATAATGACAACTGCAGCGCCAGTTTTTATATGGCAAAAGAGCAGATTGATATTCAGGAATGAGCTATAGCAGTGATTTAACATACATGTAACCGACTTTATATGATGCAAGTGTGACGAGCACTTGAGCTTTCATGAAGCATTCTTCCTATTGTTAGCCAACTCAGTCGCAAAAACTCTTGGGAACTTACTCACTCTTGTTGAAACGCGCCACTCATTGATTTTTATATGTCTGTATAACTAACAGAGTTTAATCTATTTTCTTCTTTGCTTTCTTTGTTCTCTCTTAAGGTTACCTAAGTGGCAATCTTGATATGTCTGTTCAAGGACATGTACCAAAGAAGCAGCCGATTGAATATCAGTCATGAACAGGACCCAACACCAGCTACTTTGTTTTCTTGGCATGGAAGTCGGTAACTTGTATACTTGGTATATATTATAGAATGAGAATAAATGAAAGTTTGTCAATCTTGTGAACTTAAGAGAAATAGAATGTCGACTGAATGGTCGTTGGCGATAAATTTACCACCTCATGATAAATTTGTCATGGTATCAAAGCCCAGTTATGGGTTCAATACTTATTGCTACCCATTTAAAAACATTAAAAACTGTTCAAGGGTAAAACTCAAAAAAAAAAAAAACTTGCCTACACGTGAAGAGGCACATTATAGCAACAAATAAATATACCAACATCATCTCTATAAGTTTAACTCTTTAGATGAGGTGATAAATTTATCAGCTAGAAAATTACAATCGTCTAAGAAGCCAATTTTGGATTAGCTTCGTGCTTCATCAAACACATTGTGCAACCTGTGCATGAAACTCTCGCTACTAAAAAAAAAAACCTACTACATTTAACAGTTGAACCCACAAATGGCACACGCGTCTAGGTATTGATATTTCAACAAAGTTTCTCTCCACTTGCTGTTTTCTAAAAGCTTTGGACAATAGTCAAGAACTGTGTATCTCACATATGCACATCATACCACATCCAACAAAGCCAGACTCCAAGCAATAGCTCCAAAATTTGGTGTCTTTACCATGGAGAAAGGAAAAATTCAATAATGTGAACACTGCTTAACTAGAAGCAAGGAGAAAACTGGGAAAGTTCAAATTGAGAAGACAGAGAAATTTGAAATTGTGGAAGTGTTCCCCTAGGTATGTAACAAAATTACAAATGGAGGGGAACATTACGATCCGCTTAGCCGGACCATCTGAGATCGCAATGAGTGGACCCCACGTGTAGCGGGGATTTCTGCTGACAGACTGAAGGAAATTCCATAAAAGAAGTGAACTAGGCTTCAAGATTGCAAAGCCATTCTACATATGGACTTTCAAGAATAACACCTCTAAGATGTTGACTACAAATTCTCTAGCATTTTGGTCCTATGAACAATTGCAATAACTACAAGTCTACCACCAAACATGCAATGTATTTTCCAGGCTAAAGGAAGTAAGAAATGCAGCCCCACGTGCTAACAAAACTGAGCAGCCTACCATTTTCACACTACCAACACTACGCTACAACTTGAGCCTACATTGGTTGAAAGATAATTGAGAAAACAAGCAATAGGGACACAAGAAGTACAGTTTCCACAATAAGGAACATGGAAGGCGCTAAAGCATTTTGTGCATTTGGAACTTGGGGTCCTGTGCCAGGTGTTAATCCTCCAGGCTCATACAGCGGGGTTGTAGTCCCAGGCGGTGGTGGTGCTGTTAGAGTTGGTGTTGTACTCGGTGTTGTCATTGATCCAGGTGTTCCACCTGATGAGATTGTCCCTCCAGCGGTGCTGTTGAATTAGCAGAATTCAGGAGTAGACAGTGGTAAAAAAATGATGGCGTTAGGTTTCAAAAGAAATTTCATAGAATAAGTGCAATGTAAATTCCATGTCATATACAAAACTGCATGAACATCCTTCCTTATGTTCCACTTGGAAACATAAACTTTTAGCAGTGAAACAAATGCAACCCAACAATATTTCTTTTCTAATTAACGATCCGTTTTTTTGGGTCACTAATAAGTCTCAAAGTGGAGATGGAATTTTTTCCGTCACTAGTAACTGATATTTTTCATTACTAAATTCAGGCACCAGCATTAGCAATTCTAACAGTGAAACAAATGCGACCAGAACAATAATTTAAAGGGTTAAGTGTTTTTTGTGCATGAGTTCACATTCCGGGAGACCTGTGTGCCTAAACTTCTGCTTTAAAGAACTCGTGCGGATAGTTTAATGTTGCTTTTACAATCAACAAAAGTAATATTAGCTCGTAAATCTTGCCTGACATTGAGGCCTCCATTGACCCAAAAGTTGTCTCAGGTAGTCTAGCTCACTTGAGAAGTAATTTTATGGAACTATAATAATGTAGAAACTTGCACATTTTGACTATGAAGGGTTTCCAAGCCAATTGATCTAATATTAGTTCAAACAGATTCTTTTGAGGTCCCATTTTCCAGTTTCCAAGTACAGCTTCAGTCACTGTCTTTGTTTAAGAAAGAATCATACGGACAATAGAGGGACACGGGTAAAGAACAAAAGAGAGGATCAACAATTGTTCTAAGCTGCTTTGTCTTGCGAGAACAAAGACATTTCAATTAGTCACAAGAGAGAGACACGGGCAAAGAAGAAGAGGGAGAGGATCAAGAATTGTTCTAAGCTGCTCAAAAGTCTTGAGAGAATGAAGACATTTCAATTATTCACATAAGATGAATGTCCAATTCAAGGTTTACATTCTTGTTTAAACTGTCACGGAGAGATTACTGCAACAGCTTCTTCACGTAAATATTTTTAAAAAAATTAGTTCCATTCATTCGATAACGTTAAATGGTTTCCCTAACAGATAAGTATTTCTCTAGTAGTTTGGGAAAAATGGAGCTATTTCGGAACAATTTTACCTTCTTTGAAAACAATATTTATGTTAAGAAAAACACCTTACTTCAACCGAAGGTTTGGTCTGGAGCACCAAAGTCCTTCGTTAGAAGTAAAGTAATATCCACTATATAGTGGACAATGCCTCAGTCTTGACTGTGCATGAGGAAGGAAAAGACGAACATTTTCCACCATACTAATGTGTCACTTCATGAGCAGCCAGCAAATTAAAGAGCAATGTACATCTCATTCACATTTTCGTATGTTTTTGTGATTTCATAATGATCAAAAGGTCTCCATTTGAAGATAGTGACTCAACTTGATCTGTTGTTGAAGTTATTTTCGTTGTTTTAGTTCAAGCCTGCAATTTTAATATGCTTCATGTTAAATGCAACAATTGCTATCCTTTAGGTAAATGGCTGGTTATGTGGGAATTTCTTAAAATGGTTGGTTATGAGGGAATTTTGTTAAACACACAGAGAGCAAATATATACCGTGCCATTAGATGGGATTGTACGTAGTATATGCATGTCTAGATGAGATGCAATCCAAAAACAGTAACAAACAACACCTCTCCCCACCAACCCCCGCCCCCCCCAGCCCGCCCCGCCCCACGCACGCACTATTATTTTCACATTCAAGAATGCAAATATTGAATTCCTTGAATGCAAACAACTATTTAAGTTCAGACATCATAAAGTTCAAACATGCATGATGTGATGTCTGAACTTTTCAGAAATTGTAATGTATTCTAGGAATGCAGTTAGCTGCTAGAGATTCAACCTTGCACTCAAGAAATGCAATTATTGCATTCCTTGAATGCAACTTTTGAGCTGCTTCGACCAACTTGAATGCAACTTTTGAGCTACTTCGACCAAAACATGCATTTAATCTTTCCTTTTTAAGGTAAAATGGCACCTATGAAATCAATGACCAGCCATAACTCCTTCGCCCCCACCCGGCACCGTCACCGATAACATATATACCTACACGTAGTCTATTACATTTTCGTTTGTAAGCAATTTGCTCATTAGGTTTTTTTTTCTCAATACTATGTTATATTATGTGCATTGCAAATTGTATTATTATGATAACTACATTATATTATTTGCCATGTTTTCATACTAAATTATTGTTTTTTTATTATATTACAATGTTATGTTATATTATCTAAAGTCCGTAGACAATAATCTCATCAAAATGTTCAAAAAAAATGCATGAAATGTTGGTGCCTAACATCTATTGAGTAACAATAAAAATATAATCGCGATTAAGAATGAATATACTATTATTTTAAATGGATTGGTATTATAATCTTCTCGTCAAAGTTTAGCAATTCTAAATTTTGAGATGTCGTGATTATGTTATATCATATACCTAGGTTTTTTCACAGATGGTGGTACTTCAGATGACTTGGAGCATTGCACTTCAAAGATTCTGCCTTGCATTTAAGGGATCCTGAAATGCATCAATGTTTTGACCAAAAAAAAAAAAAGCACCAATGCGCTATTTCCTCTACATAGATTAAAATGTCTCAAAACTTGATAAATCACATAGATGTCTAAACTTTTCAAAAATAGTTGTTCAAATTCAAGAAATGTGAACAAATCACATTCCTCAAATGCGAAATACTAGATTACGTAATTACAAATTTTGAATTTACAATAGATATTTAATTACTTGATATCATTATTATTATTATTTTAGTGCATTCTTCATCTAATATTTTAATGTTTGATGCATTTTACATATACATATATACATATATGTGTGTGTGTGTGAGATATAAATTATATGTTAATACAACAGAAATAAACACGCATGCTTAATTATGTAATACATGCAATATTCTTATTTTGCTGTGCAAATGTATCATTGACATATGTATGTTTATTAATATTTGTTTAGGACGAATATTTTAGAATGATTAGTCGTATGATGTTATTGAGTTAGGTGCATGTCAGATAATTAAAGATTATGGGTAGGAATTTTTGCACAATTGATCAAAGATATCTGGCATGAACTGCACATTTGCTATTCTCATAATTATGTATTTTTGCACAAATAGTCTCTTTCTTGTATATTTAACACTTTTACAGGCACTAATTTGAACACTTGTACAACTTGGTGGATAAATATAAGGTCCGTTTAGGTTAACTTTTTTTAAAAGTACTTTTTTAATAATTTTTGAAAAATAATTTTTTTTAAAAATTAAAAATTCTAACTTTTAAAAAAAATGTATTTAAACTTTTTTCAGAGTTTTAATTTTTTTGCAAACCCAATCAAATAATTATTATAAATTTAATATAATTTTTTTATAAAACAAAGTACTTTTTTCTAAAAAAATCAATCCAAACTGGCTCATGGTTGATGTAAACAATGCTTTTCATTTAAATCTTATTATTTTGTGATTTAAATTATTACATGATTACTTATATTATTTAATAATTACACGATAACGTCCAATAATCGTACCAAAAAGTGTCACTCTTCCTAGAGGGATTTAAAAAAAAAAATTTTCCAAGTACAGAAATTACAAATTTACGAGGCAAAAGAGAGGCAGTACTTGTGTCTGAAGTGTCTTGTCACAGTAATGGGTTCGCTTATCGATATCTGTGTTGGTGCTTCATTTTGTGCAGCATACTACTCTTCAGAATAAGAACAAGTTGCTGGAATGGACCACGATAAAAGAATCTTAACCGTACAAATGGACACGTGGATCCCATCTAACCAGACAATCCTACGTGAGAAAGCACCCTGCATACGGTCTCACGAGTGGGCATTGCATCTCTCACACGAGCACACATCACATAGATATTCGTCTAATTGATTATAGAATTTAATAATTATGAAGAAGTATAATATAAAGGATAAGAGTTAAATAAATTAACAATTTGACAAATATTCTTGATGAATAATCTTGCAATATGTGATCAGTTATATAACCAAGAAAGAAACGAAAAAGAAGAGGAAAAAATGAAACATAATCATACCTTGGTGACGATGGATAAACACAGGATCCATAACCTAGTAATTATCAAAAGAAAAAGTAAAGAAGAATTAAAACCATAAGCATGCAGGACCGCAAATTAATACTGCTAGTAAAAGTTTGAAGTTTCCAGAATTAAAACAAATATGAGTGTGGTTTATAAATTCATATGACAACAAATTAAATATTTTAAACTAGCGAATTTGTGTAACAATTCAGATTTCGAACCTAGTTATCAGTTTATTTTCTATCACATAATGAATTTAATCAATTAATTCAAAATATTTAAATTCGTAATAATAATAATAATAATAATATAATAATAATAATAAATTCAAGTTATTATAAATTAAACACAAATTTCACAAAAGAAAACCGAATATGGGACACAGACTCTTCCTTAGATACGTGATATCTTCGTCACGCCAAGCAGAAGGAACTGGCCGTAAACAACGTGAAATTTAGCTAGAACCTGCTCTAACCCCTCACATGCCATCATATACTCAATTGCGATGGCAGGCCAATAATTAAGCATCAGGCCTAAACTCACCCATCGTGGGAGGCCAATAATTAGGCCTCGCTTAACACAATTTGTGTATGCAATGAATCCTGATTATTAATCAGTATTCTTAATCACTTGAACTATTTTCTAATCCCGAGACGAATTCAAGCTACAAAGACATGTAAAAGGGGAGAGAAGAGAAGGGAGCATACTGGGGTCAGTTTTGGCAATGGTGGCAGTGCCAGCAAAGGAGCAGGAGCCAGGAGCCATGCCTCTGCGCTGATAATAACTATTAAAAGCATAAGAAGCATGAGCCTGAAGTGTATTAGGGAGATAACAAAGCCCAGATGGCTGTATGGGTGAGCAATCTGCACCAGCGTTACAAGCGTAGTCCAAAGCAGTCTGCAATGCCTTATCGCTTGCATCACTCCGTGTCACACACCATGTTGCTGCCACCATTTTTACACTATTATTGTTGTTGCAGAAGCAACACGCCATTATCATCAGCAGCACTAGTAACACCACCTTTTGTAGTAGTGGTGCCATGGCTTTTGGCTTATAAGCTGAAAGCGGTGAGCAAGAGAGAGAGAGAGAGAGGAGAGTGAAAGTGAGCAAGAGGGTGTGTAGAGAAATAAGGAGAGAATCTAGATGTTGGGTTTTTTTCTTTTTTTTTTTTGTTTTTCTATTGTTTTGTTCTACACTTTTGCTTTTCCTTTTCTCTAGTGCAGTGTTGTCCTTTTCTAATGGATTTGCTATCTTTTTTTTTCTTTTTTTTTTTTTCCAATGTTTGGGTTTAAGATGACATGGAAATGAATACTTTCTTTGGGTTCGAGGTGACAAAACTCCCAAGTGCTTCCGACATCCACCCTGATTTTGTGTATTTACAGCTTGGTCCTTCCAACTACTCAAATTCCTTTAGTCAGTACCATATTTCCTCGGACCAAAAAAAAAATGTATTTTTCCTTTCCATTTCCACCCCCCCCCCCGGCCCCGCACCCTTTCTTGTCTTAACAGCTAAAATAAGACTGTGCGAGACATGGGAAAAATGAACACTTTTATACAAATTTATTATAATTTATGAAAGGACAAGGACAAAAAAAGTGGTACGATAAATATAAGTATATTTTAGACAATTTTAGTTTTGGCAAGTTTTCAACAATAATCATTTTTTTATGAGAGATATTGAATAAAATATTTAAATTTAAAAATTAAATAAAAAAGGATATCATTTAGATTAGGAAATAATTTTAAACCAATAGAATGGATAGATTTAATATTTTTAAAGGGAAAAAAGTTATAAAATGATAGCACATAATTTATAATATATATATACACACTCTTTTATGTAATATAGGGAGAAATCCATTTTTCTCTATGAGTTTAACACAAAGTCCCAAAGTCCCCCAAGAACTTTTCCAATTACCCAAATTCCCCCATCAAACTTAACGATATTAATGCCTTCCTAGCAGTCAAATAGTTGACTTCGTATTTTTCCCATTTTGCCCATAACACGTTACTTGTATTTATTAATTTCTCAATTTCCCTCATTCCAATTACATTTTCCCTCCAATTTTAGTCCATAATCTAATACTGCTCTTATTACATGTTTATATCTTTCTATTCAAGAACACTCTTAAAATTTCATAATCATCAATAAAATCACACGAAAAGAAAATTACAAAATATGCCACTAAACAGCAATCACTTCAACCAGCAAAAGAAAATTCCATATCAGTTTCAAATCATAGTGTCTTTCAAATTGTCCAAAGAAAGAAAAAACTTAAAAACTAGAGCAATACACATTCAACCATTAACATGTTGCATGACCAACCATTAACATGTTGACTTTCAATATTTGAAAACTAATTAAAAATTGGATAATATATTCATGAGTCATAATTACAAGATCAATATTTGTGTTGAAGTATAACTCTTACTTGACATTCAAAATCTGATCCTAAGCCATGCCTACCGTCAAGCTAATGGGAGGAAAAAAAAAGCATACCTCATTAGGCTTATGGGAGGAAAAAAAGTTACTATATGTTCTATTAGACGTTTCAAAAATAATATATACACACAAGATACAACCTTAATAATTCAAAAAAAGAAAAAAAAATACCATGGTATTTGAACTATGAAGTTTTGTGTTTATATGATTGAAAAATTACTGAGAGAATTAAAATATTACCTGAAATCAGTTGAGGCAATTCTCTTTTAGTAGTCTTTAATCATGGAGTCTCCTTCATCCTCTATGCATAAGTAGGTGTTTTAGGTTTTTTAGGTTTGATATTTTAAAGGCAAATGATCGGTTTAGGAAAAGTAATTTTCTTTTTGTATTTCTTTTTCTTTAATTCAGAAAAGACTTAAATGCCCTTAAATACTAACAGATATTTAACGGTGTTAACTTAGATGGGGAAATTTGGATAATTTTAAAAATTCATGGAGGAATTTGGGACTTTATATAAAACTCATCGGGTAAAATGGGATTAACCCATGTAATATATGAATATAGATAATAGATGTGATACGTCACATTAGAAGTAGATATGTTGGAATTTGATTTCTAAAATTCTTAAACCTTCGAGCTATTAACTACTGTCATTTCTTTCTTAACTAAGTTTTTTAATTAAACGAAGGAAAAGAATTTACTAATCTTCTTTTTCGAAAGTAGATACAATAGAAACTAAGTTAAAAGAAAATCATATTTTCGCGTTCTAAAATTGCATTGTCGTATATAAACTATGATTTATAATTATATTACAATTTTTTTTTACATGAATTAATAAACAATTAACATTATTAAGAGAATCGGGTAGAAAAGATAAATTGAGAGCCGAGTATAGTAAAGTTTCCTTTTTCCTCTTTTGCTTATTTCCTCTTTCTTCACAATTTTACACTTTTACCATCAAAGGAAAAAGGTAAACATCACTTTAATTAGTGTTATTA
The DNA here is from genome assembly GCA_028554755.1 of Cordia subcordata. Lineage (NCBI taxonomy): Eukaryota > Viridiplantae > Streptophyta > Magnoliopsida > Boraginales > Cordiaceae > Cordia > Cordia subcordata. The sequence continues at coordinate 7,014,106 of JAPTOF010000010.1, read as the reverse complement.
CATAATTGCTTATTATTTTTCTCTTTTTCTAAATTAAGCTACTAACCCTTTTTTCTTATAACTAGTACTTCGTATGCATTTTCGTGAAAAGAGTACAAAATTTTACCAACATTTAAATTTTAAAAGGAGAGAAGTGCATCAGAGGCGTGTTTGCATGTTCTTGGACATGCATCATTTTGCAAAAATACCAATGAGAGCTCGTTTGGAGGGGTCCAATCGAGGGAGCACAACTACTTGCGTTTTCTTTTCCTTTTCTTTTTTTTTTTTTCTTGGCAATATATCCAAATCAACATTTGTTGTTTTCATAACCCGAGAAATAAGTAAAGAAAAAAACATTTTTCGGTCGAAGAAAACTTTAATTCAAAATGGAACGGAAGCATTTTCTTGTAACTAAGAAAAAGAAAACATAGGGCCTGTTTGGTTAGAGTTTTTCAAAACAGATTTTGGTTTTTAAAAACAAAAAAGAAATTGTTTGGAAAAGATTTTTTTTTCTCAATTTTTAAAAATTGTTCTGAAAAAACTTGTTTATAAAATAAAAAAACAGAAACGGCAACTTTGAGTTGTTTTCAAAACCAAAGAGAAAACACGGAGAACAACAACTTCATTAATGGCAGTTACGTAAATAAAGCAACATAATAATGGCAAAGTTTCACACAATAAAAGCTTTCTGTCCTAAACATTCAATTGTCTGTGCCTCCCACCGATCTGAGAAAGAAGTTGCATTCCAAAAATTGTGAGTGTAAGAAAAATCTCACAAAATTACTATTTTTTAATCTTTGCATTGTTAATCAGTTTATTGCATATATTTATCGTTTTTTTTTGTTTGATTCTTCTTTAAATGAGCTTATGTCGACCCTATCTTCTTGGGTTTCTTCTTCATTATTAATGTCTGAGGCATAAGATTAGAGTATTTCTTTTTGGACAGTAAAAAGATTAATTTTTCTTTAATTTTGATATGCTTGATGGTAAGCTTGACGGTATTTGGTTGTTAAATCCTTTTCCACTTCTGGGATTTTCTGTTATTGTTTTTCTATTATATGTTTATGAATCTCTCTTCAGGATTTTGACGTTTTAGGTGAATTTCATTTTTGTTGTGTTTTGGGTTTACTTTGAAATTATGTTTATTTTTCTTGTTAAGACGTTATTTTTCTTTTTAAAAAATAAAATCTCTCTGTGCTAAGTGTAATGATTTTGCATGCTGGGATTATGTGTAGAGAAGAATGTAATTTTACTTGGGTGCAGTATACATTTTTCCAAATGTGTTCTGATTTGGGTAGTGAAAAAAAATTAATTATGTGTGGAGAAGGATATCTGAAAGTATCAAAGAACCATGAAACATTTCGATCTACTTGTACCATAAAGCTTCATTGGATGACGTACTACATAACATAGGCTTCTAGTTTAAAAAGCTTACTATTTAATCGTTTAGACTTGATTTAGTATAAAGGTTTGAATCTCTATTCTTTGTGAGATGAACTCATGGAATGTTTTTTTTTTTATATTTTATCCTTTTTTTTTTTAATCCACCCAACTTGGCAGTTTTCTGGCTCAATAATTTGATTTTCTGATTCATATAATTGATTTAGTTCATCATTGAGGTGGATTTTTGTGGGTTGAGAACAGCGATTAGAATTCCTCTTTGGCTAGTTAGCTTGGTATGAGCTTTTGAGTGGTGCAATTAGCTAATACTATTGGTTGTAAATGGTTGATGGACGGGATTTCTGGTAAAATTAGTATAGTAGCAATGATTGACATTTAGCATTTGCTGATGACTCGTTTACTTAATCAGTTCTCGCTATGGCAGATCAGTCAAGGGCTTCCCTCCGCGGGATATAGGTGCTAATTAGAAATAACTGTGATAATGGTGTGATTTGTTTTGGTTGACTTCTCTACGCACAGAAAGATTTTTAGAAGGAAAAATGCATTACATTAAATTCAAGTAAAGCAACTCATTAAAAGACCAAGCGAATTGAACCGATGCTCTGCGCGCAGTGCACTCGCTTTCTGGCTGTGAAAGAAATTTGTGTGTAGACAATGAACAATTGATGATGGGTGAGGGAGGAGATAAACACAGGCAGCCTGGACAATGTGGTAGTTGAGGATGTTTGAGGAGGTGGAGTTTTGTTAAGGAAGAGTCTCCTAGCTCTATATATGTCTTGTGTATCAGATATATGAGGAATAGTCTCTGTTGTAACTTGTATTTATTCAAATTCCTTGTTCTCAGGATACTTGATGTAATCTTTTCTTTTTGTATTCATAAATTCATGTAAATGAATATAACAATACAGCTTTTCCCTCACAAGAGTGTGAACCTCTTTAATTTTGCTACGTCAAAAAGTTTAATGCTATGCCGTATTGAATCATTTCTAATTTTGTGAGTAAGAGTTGTTGGGAATCTCGAATTCTTTTGATTTCTCTTTGCAATCAAATGGTCTCATAAGTTTGCATGGTTTTGTTTCAGCTTGGAACCCATATACTGGTTCCGTACTTGTAAATTCGAGATTCAATACTTTACTAGATTTAGGGCTATTTTTAGAGACGGGCATTACTTGTTGTATGTACAGAATTTGATGAGGAAATGTTTTCTTATTCTGCTATCATTCCATTTAATTAAAATTATAATGGCTTTTAATTATTTTTTATTTTTTATATATTATTATGATAATATATTATATTAAAATATAATCATAGGTAAAACTCTTCTACCAAACAAGTTCTTCAATTTTCTTGTTTCTAAAAGTTGTTCTTAGAACAAATTATCCAAACAAGTTTTTTTGTTCTTTAAAGTTCTAAAACTGTTTTAAGAATAAAGTTCTCAAATAGATTTGCTAACTGTTTTGTGATCAAAAACTGTTTCTTAAATATGTTCTGAGATATATATATATATATATATATATATATGTGTGTGTGTTATGAAAAATTGTTTTTAGAACAAAAGACAAGATAGATCGGGAAAAAAATTCTGAATAGTAGCTCTCTTGTTTTACCTCACCTTCCCTACCTCTCTTCCATCCTTCAACCCCACTTGTGATCCCACCTGCACTCTCGACCCTAACCAGTGAGTCAGTGGCCCCCTAAAAGAAAAAAAAATTTTAAAAATTTGAAAATTAAAAAATTAAAAATTTAAAAGATAAAATATAACAAATTTAAAAACTAATTATTTTAGTTTTTCAATTATCCTAATTTCTTTTAATTTTTTATTTTAATTTTTATATTCTATTTGTTATTTTAAATAATATATTTCTAATTGCAAAATATATTTTCTTTAAGAAAATTTCTCATTGAAAATGGTTCCCAAGTGTGATTACCGGACTCCAAAATATATTTTTCTGTCTGACAATCAAATATTAGAAAATATTTTGTTTTTCATGAAACATTTTTTCAAAAAATATTTTTCCTCATCAAGTTATTCTTGGTAAGAAGGAAGAAGTCAGCTCAAAAGCCCATAACCATTGGCGAAGCTAGGGGCAAGTAGGGCCACCTGCCTTTCCCTTCCCCAGCCCAAAAAATTACAAAAAAAAAAAATTCTGTTCATTTACCAAAAAATAAATTTACATGTGTATTTTGCCTCCCTTCCCTTCCCCAATTCAAAAAAAAAAAAAAAAAAATAATAATAATAATGATAATAACTCTGTATCTTGACTATTTATCTCTTTTGTTTTAAAAAATTATTAAAACATTGATAAGGATCTAAAATTTCAAATATGATAACTTATGTAGTTAATTCTTAATGATTCTTAATAATATTATCATCTAAATTTATATGTAATTTTCTATATATGATATTTTATATGAAATTTTTTTAATTAATTTTTGAGTTTAAAATAATTTCATATTCGCTCCTACTATATCAAAATCCTAGCTCCAGCCTATAACTACCACTATGAGGTGTAAATTTGTTAGAGGACCACGTAATCGTTAGTTAGAGTTAGTTATATGAGTTATTAGATGGCACTTGAAGCTCAAGCCTATGCAACTATAAATAGCTTATATACCAAATGCAACTGAATGGGAAATTCTATTTCTTCCTCGGTTATATTTCCTTGGTATCAAGAGCTTGGTTCTTTCCTTTCTTTGGATACCACCATTGATGGCTTCTCTGCAGCTTCGACCTATCACGCAATTGCTAAGCTCAAAGTGATCCTTAGCTTTATGCGCTTACTTCTCACGGTTTAGAATTTGTGTTGTTGCTCTAATAAAATTGTGTTCTAGACTTGATTGTGTTGCTGTTTGGCATTAGAGAGTAGGTCATTCTCGTTCAAATGTCATTCAACTGTTGCCTCTTATGTTCAGGAGCCGTTTGGATTAGCCTTTTTTTTAATAGTTTTTGAAAAATAATTTTTTTTTTGAGAAATTGAAAAATTTTGGCTTCTAAAAAAAAGTTGTATTTAAATTTTTTTTAGAGTTTTAACTTTTTTAAAAGGCAAATTAAATAGTTATTGCAAATTTAATGTAACTTTTTGAGTAAAAAATGTACTTTTCTCCTAAAAAAAACTTAATCCAAACAGCAGCTTAATCTCCCCAGGGGTTCAGTTCTTTCTTTGTGAATCATTTAAATATTGCTAAGAGTCATAGGTTTCCTGTTTCTTTGCGATTTGAGCCTAGGCCTCTCAGTTTCATGTCTTTGTTTGGTCCACTTGTTGCAATAGTAAGCTCTGATAGTGTTGTTGGTTGGGTTAACTAAGATGATGTGATATATTGTGTTCAAATCTACACACCATTTATCTGCCAATGACTCAACCTAACTGCTGCTAGAAGCTTTGCTCATAGAGCGCTCTTGGCCCTGATTTTGTTCCATGTTGTAGACGTGAAAAGGTAGTCTTGAGTACCACTTGTTTAATCTTATGTTTAGAGGATTCGTCCTTTTTCTTAAGAAGTTTATACCATCTAAGTCTCAAATTTCCTTGGCCCAACCTCTACCCACATTTGTGAATTCCGCTAAGCTTTCTTTGGCGAAGGCGTTCGTCTGCCTTTCGGTGTTTGCTGACGATGTTTTCCTCAGACTTTCAATAGCTTTCTTCAGATTTTGCTTGCTTGGTAGCCAATGGGTTGCTGAAAGATGGTAAGGCTTTGATGTATCTGCTGTTTGACGAGTTTTGGCCGCTGGTTTTTGGTTTTTTGGTATGTGGTTTCTTCTGTCATTGGTGTTGAAGGCCTTCAAAGCTGCCTCGGTTGTTTAGATAGGGTTTGTGGGCCTTTTGGTTACAGCCCATTTTGTGTCTGCTTGTTCTTTTGGTGTTTAGGTTCGCTTAAGTTTGTTGACCCATTTGATGTCCATAAGTTTCTATTTTTAGTCCAAGCTTTTAAGCCTCTTATAATATTTCTTTGTTTTAGAGAAATGCCTATTTGTTTAAAAAAAAAAAAAAGGCAATTAGCACATCTCCTATTTGGAATGCATCTTCCCAAGTTCTAAAAATAGCACCAAAGAAAGAGATTCTCTGGGTAGCACCATTGCTTGTATAATATCCGACGTAGATGGAATATGTATGTATTGAGGGATTTATAAGTAAGTATTGAGAGTATAATAATTTGAAGGCTTTTGATTGATTAGATATATAAGTAGATACTAACTGTTCATATAAAACTTGCAAGTTGGAATGGGTGCGCACTTAATAAGGACGACATTGAGGGTGCGCCTGATGAGGACGAATACCAACCTTCCTCTTCTTTTTTTTATTTTGGCCAAATTTTGTTTTCCTTTTTTAAAATTAATATATAACTTCACATAAAATTTACTTTTCTTGCGACAACAAAAAATAAAGGACTGCTTAAATTGACTTTTTTTTTTCCGTTTAAATTAGTTCTAAAAATGAATTTTTGAAAAGTTAAAGAATTTGATTTTCCAAACAAAATATTCCTTTTTTTCTTTTGCTGGGCAACAAAATATTCCTTTAAAAATATTATATGGGCTCAAATTATTTTTTGACTAGCTTATAAATTAAGCCAACCATATACTTTCGATTAAAAAGTCAACGAATCTATTCTCAATCAATCATCTCCATTGGCCTATATATATATGTATATATATACACACGTCTATACCAACTGCATACACCTCAACTTTGTATCAACTACTCTCTCTCTCTCTCTCGCGAGCTTGTCGGTCTTTCTTTCATCACCATGACTCATATCCTTTGAACTGGTTCCTTTTGACCTTCACAAATTAAACCCTAGCTTCGTATATACTTGCATATTATTTAATTTATACATCTAAATCTACATCTGTATATGATTTTCCTTTTTTTTAATGCATATATTATATAATGTGCCTTGTGTGTGTAAATTCTTCGCAGCTCTGATTTTTTCTGAAGCTTCCAGTTGTAAATTTAGGATTTCTGTGCAAATTTTCTCTGTGTGTGTGAGTGTGTGTGAGGTGATATGGTTTTATGATTGTGCATGACATAAATACCTGTTTAATATTTCTATTTATCTGTGAATTTTTCTAAATATATAGTCGTCAAATAAATGTAACTTATTTGTTTGGGATTAGTAATTGATTTGTTTATAAATTAACTGCTTATATCTAATGGTCCTTTGTTGTTTTGATGCTTTTATTTTCTAAGTCAATTCATTGAATATGTATAAATAAATGTATGTATGTATGTATGTGTATATATATGTATATATATACTATGCCCAGCGTGCTGGTCAACTGTTCCCATGTTAAATATCTAGTCTCTGTTCAGTCACCGATAGAGCTTGAGTTAGGCTGCGATGTACCCTTCGATATTTTATACATATACCTATATGTGTGTGTGTGTGTGTGGTGTTTGCTAATATCTCTGGATACATATACATATATTAAGCTGTGCTTGGTGGATGGTCCAAGTGTTTACCTGTTAGCTATTGGTTCTTAGTACAGTCTCAGAAATTGCTTGGGTGTAGCGGTGTGTATATACATTTTCAGCACCCTGCTCTTTGCGGGTGGCAGGGGTTTTATTTACTGGCCCTGACCTTGTATGGGCTAAGCATACATTAGTAGGTGGTGTGTGTGTGTATGTGGCTTGTTTTGTTTCCTTGACTGGACTGAACGTGGAAATCAGCGGGATCGTGATAGGGAAAGAGCTCAGGCTCGTAACAGCAGCAAAGGAAAGACTAAAGATGATGGGTTGACCCCCGAACAACGCCGCGAAAGGTTGAAACTGTTTCCTTTCTATTTAGCCAATTCCTTATTTGTTTCAATTTTAGTGGAGTTTGTACATAGTAATCTTTACCTCGCACATGACTCTTTCTAGTTTATGTACTGCAGTATGATGTTGTTTGTATTGTTGCATATTTGACAATATTATGTATCTAATTGTGTATTCTGTTTAATAATCCCCTCTCTTCTTGTCACAAGCTTAACTCTTCATGGATTATATACTTGTAGATACAACCTCATTCTTGATCATAATTAATGAATTATGTCTACCCTTGTGCATCTATCGCTGATTTGGTCATATCAATAGAATTATATGTTTTTTTTTTATCTTTCCTGTGCATGATCCAATGTGTACTTATTATAGAAGTATTTGATCTTGATCATTTAATTTTGTTTAGCAGCCAGATAATGTTGAATTTATAATTTTCTATGTAGTTTCTTAGTTATGACATGACTTGGTCTATTGTCCATTGCACAGTGCAGTAGTAAATTAGTGAGATAACAATAAGTCCGAGGGCGGTTACTTTGTCAAAGAAGTTCCAAATTTTAGTTGTGTGCAGAGTATTTTACATTCCCAGCAGAATTGCTTAGCGATTACCTAACTGGACTGCGGCCCTTAATTGTATCATTTTGTGGACTGTTATTTGTATTTACTTCAGAAGGTAGAAACATGATTCTACTTTTGCATTTTTTGGGCCCATTAACAGGGATGCAAAAGCACTCCAAGAAAAGGCAGCGAAGAAGGCAGCGCAGGCAGCGGCTGGTGGTGATGCTGGAGGTAAAAGCAACAAAAAATAGTGGATCTCGTAATGGGATTCATCTTCTCTCTTTTGAGGATTCACTGTATGCAGTCATAAGTTGTGTTATCATGTCTATCAGCCGAATCTCTAGTTCACAATAAGATTCTTTGATGACTATTAACTTTTTGTATATTTGAGAAAAGTTTGGATCTTTTTGTGGCTACATTGTTCATTGTCATTGGAAACACTTTTAGAAAATTACTACTTTTCTTTTTCTTTTTCTGTTGTTGATCTTATGAAACTTGTTAGCCATATAGATTACCAAAAGAGGAAGAAAAGTTATTTAGTTATATAGAGCTTAGGTGGTCTCTACACCAATGATTTTACTGTCAAAGAGGTGGAGGGGAAGACTGGTGAAAGGTAAGAGGCGTGGGGGTGGGGAAGGTTTTCACATTGTTCTCTTGTTGATGATTTTGTTGAATGATCTTGAGCTGAGTACTTATTGGGACTGATATAGGAAAGAAAATCTTCAGGTCATATAGCATTAGCAGTGAGATCTAGATCTAACAAAACCAGGTCTTTTGCTCCTCATAATTAGAAAGATAGCAGACATGCTAAATAATCATTTAGAATAGAAAAGAGAGTAACAAGCCTACAAGGTTCCCTCTCTATGGTAGCCATGATATTGAATGGCTTATTATTTCTTCATACAGACTTTGTATATTAGCTTAATGGATGCGTGACTCTTGCATATTTGCCAACTATATGTCTCTACACATCTGTCAAGACTAGTGGGAAAATATGTGAAGTGAAAATGCATTTTCTTCATGTTCTTCCTCTTTTCTGTTTGCAAAGATTGCCAAAGCTTTGGGTTCACTATCATGCTTTACTTGCTACTTTTAGTATCTGAGCGAAACTAGATTTTGAATTGGCTTGAGACAATCACATCGTGAATATCTTCTTAAGGTGTTGTAATCTTTTGCTTATCTTGCTTGTTTTTATCATTTTGACATTCTGAAGTAGAATAATTTCTGTTTAAATTGGCTTGTCAGACGGCTAAAATTTTTAGCTCGGTATTCAGTATAAATATACTCTGTAGGTTTACTTTACCATAAATAAACTAAAAGACATTACAGTATGTGATTTGAGTTAACAAAGCTTATAAAAATTATGGCATAAGTTTCAAAATTTTGAAAATTATTTTGGAGGAAGAAAACAAGTTGAGTAATTTTACCAAACCTGCAATTCACATATTCTAGAATGTGTCGAAACTTGAAGGGGGGGGATTGACAGAAGAGGATAGGGTGTTAAAGAACAGATTGTTGCATTTTCTTGTTGCTATTCGAGATACTATGTCATGCTTACATGATTTAGGTGATATCTATGTGATGATGAATATGAGGGTTGAGGGTTCCATTTAACTGCCACTGCTGGAGATTTGAGTTACTGGGATAAGGGGGAGAAATGTAAATTTTGTTGGTTGGCGACTGGCTGATTCATGATGCTTACTCCTAGGGTAAGAGTATTATACAAGATACTTGAATCAAATACTCTACTCTGATTTGAGATCTTTGGCATGAAGAAACCACGTTCTAACCATTGGGTGAATGGGAGGAAAAGCTGTGGGGAAGTATAATGCTCTTTATTAAACACACCATATTCCAATTCCTTTTAGCTCCTTGATTTTCGAATTGAAAGGTTTATCCCCTGAAAACTAATTATAATACTTCATGTTGCTTAATCAACAATAACTTAATGCTGATATATATGTTGCGTCCTAACAACATGGAAAGAATGGCACTGCTTGTGTGGTTAAACTGCATCGAGCGTTTCAGTGATAGTATTTAAGCTTTCTAAGAGACAAACCTTTATGTAGTCTTAAGTTTTGCATGTTTGAGGATGCTTATCTTTTGAGCTACCTTTAGTGGTGTACTTACTGTTTATTTTGTAATGCAAACTGGCAAGAACCTTCGGGCCAAATCAACCAATGTGGGAATCGTTAATGATGCCGAATCGATGAGATCGTGACAGGTATTGTGAAACTCAGAAAGTTCTGTCTGGTCTTATTTTGTGCCTTTGAAATTATGGTAGAGATAAGATCTATGTTAATACCTCATTTCAAGATAAACCAAACTAATGTTAATACCTCATTCTAAGATAAACCTAACTTTTATCACACCAGGTTAAGTTAGCTATATAGATTTGATAATAATTCTACCATTAGTCATTCTTGTTGAGGTTTGTCTCCTCACTTTTGGCTGTCAATTTTTTATGATGCTGGCAAAGCAAGAAAGTTCCTTAAGCTAGTTTAAAAGGAAACCGTATTGAGTTCTGATGTTTGTGTTACTGATAATATATTCATTTTTCTGGCATCAGGATTTGTGTCAATATTCATCTGGCCAGTCTTGCACATTTGCATAGTGCTCGCTTTATGTTTGCACAACCTTTTCATTCTTAAATTGCTAGAGATTCTTGTCATCCTCCAAAGATGCCCTGGTGGTAAAAGACTAAAGACGTAGGGAGAACATTAGTCGTGTGATGGTTCAAGCCACATCAGCTAGGTTGAGTGTTTTGTCTTGCCCGGTTTAATGGTCTTAGGAAGGGTAATTGCATCTCGGGTTTACCAATTAGTGGTTGGGGTACTCCGACGGTTAGGCTTTGCCAATTGCAGATGTTGTCTACATCTATACAATGACCTTGAGAAGCGAAAATCACGACTCTGTTTACTCTCTATGAATTAGAGGGGCAACTCCTTTCCTATAAATACTCGTCAGTTTCTTTCTTTTCGAAGTGTCCATATGATGGAAAGGGAGATCGTAGAATGATCTTTCTCTTATGTTTAGAGGTTCAACTCTGAACTTTAATCTCATCAAAAACGAACTTAAAAGTCACACATTGGGTTCCCAAAATGTTCCAAGCCATTTCCCGTAGACATTTTGCCCAATTGCGTCCGACGTCGTAGGTTATCGAACTTTAAATTCTCTCCAAAGTGACCTCACATGCAAAAAAAGGCAAATCTAGTTGGGGGCGCAAGTCTTCTCCAATTGCATGGTATTAATTCTCTAACAATTGATAGGTGTGGAATCGCAAGGCGCTATACGTTGGTGCCACAGGTGCTACGAAATATTATTGTCTTATAGTTACATTTTCACTTTAGTTTTTGTCATCAATTTGAGTCAAACGTGAGCGAAGTGTTGTAATATATTAAGACTCAATTAAGTTTTAAACTAAATATATAAGATCTTGTGCTAGTTTTCTTTTTTTTTTTTACAGATTGATTTTAGGATATAACTTCAAAATTCTTAACATGGCAACCAAAGTTGGGCCCTTGGTCCAATTTTGTTAACCTATATGTGTGTGACCCGTCTTCCTACTGGATTTTGATCTATTCTTGTTCATTGGGCATTCATTAAGGTCAATCCACCTTTTATTTATGATGCATTCATTCGCGTGATAACCCATCTCTGTAAGTAGCCTACCATAATTGTATCTTCAATCCATTTTAGTTCTAGGTCATACATTCACGTGAGTTGTAATGAGCCACCCGGTTGACAGCTTGGTATTACTGCATCATCAATCTAGATCAATTCTAAGTGGTGTAAACATAGTTCCGGATCACACATGAAGGGGATTTGTCACAATATAATTAGTCCTAGGTCATTCTATCTATGCTGGTTTGGGAAACACAATATGAATAGAAATGTCTAAACAAATTAAGGGAGAAACTTCAAAACGATCACCGGCTAATGAATCCAAAATTGTAAATGAATGCAATAGCCATTCTACCATTTTGAAGATAACGATTAAGCAAATAATAATTGAGAGGACGCAAGTTAAGGGTGTAGTGAGAAATTGAACATTTCTGACGACAATAGTATTATACAAGTTATCCTTTTCCTATATGCAAGATGTATATCTCATTCATTATCATATTTAGACAAGGATAAAAGGCGTGAGGTATTTCTTAAAATAAATCTAACCAGCTCTACCTTCCTTAAAATAGAGAGAGAGAAAAAAAAGGCATCTTTCGTGGTTTGTGAACATTTCAATCTTCGTAGAAACTCTCATCTTTATCCTTGACCTAAAACAGTCCAGCTATCTTAATTAATGCAGGTTTGTGAAAAAAATTCATGATGGTACTATTCATTGTCTATTTGTATATGTATGTATGTATATGTACACTAAAGCTTCATTTTCCCCCAAAATTATCATCTACCACTTGTGAATGTTTTATTGGATCTAGTTGTGGCAGCATGTAAATTTTCCCTATTTTTAAAACTCAAACTGTTGTCACGTCAATATCATATATATGTAAAGTAGCCTTGACCTATTTACCATTTTTCAAAAATAGTGTTTTTTTAAAAATCTATTATATTGTTACATTTACCTATCTATTCAACTAAGAGAGAAAAAAATCTCTTTTATTATCTTTTTTTAACAATTTTATCGCTAAATTTAATATTCCATTTTGTACATGACACGGTTTAAGACTAGTATAAATTATTGGTCTGATAAATTCTCTGGATATTATTCTTATGAATTCGATTATTCCATATATTACTTGAAGAAAAAGAGAAGGGGTTGTGGGTAGCTTGACAGTGTGGTCCAGTGGTCCTATGTCGAACCTCGAACCAGTACTGACGTGCCAGCCACGCCCCTTCCATGGCAAGTCACAATTGCATAAGCCACCATGCACTTGTTTCTTTTGGTTCTTTATTCTTGGGGTACATATATATAATATATCTTAAGACAAATTAATTAGTATTAAATAAAATAATTTGGAATCTTATACATTTAGAATTCATAATTTATTAATGTAAGATAATTGTATTTTTTGATGTCTTTTAGGTCCCCAAAAAGTACTATGTGTAGGCTGAAAAGGATATTTGTTTAAGATTCATATAATTTAATGAATCGTTAAATATACGTGATTCAAATTTAAGTCACTAATTTAGCTTTCAGCTAAAGAAACTTCCAAGTTGATGTCTCTGTGTATTGCTTTCCTACTGTTTTATGTTGCGTCCGCTAAATATATAGTTTCATCTTTCATCGTCAGCATGCTGAACAATTAAAGAATTGCATAAGCAACAAGTGCAAAGAAATCAGAATTAGAAGGGCTTAGACATCTCTAGTAATGGAGTTGTTATGGCCTTTTATCTGTTTAATATGTTTACATATTAAATATGAACTTTTGTCATTTAAAAGACTTGGTTTGTTTAAAGAAACTTATCCAAGGACTCACACGTCAGACGGGAATGAATATGACCACCAAAAAACAGCTAGCCAATTATCTACTTATGCCAACTATAGACTATTACATAAAATACCTATTTTGTTAAACACTATTTTTAGTTTCATGTACCACGCTTAGAACCCTGATTAAATTTAAACAAGACTAATGTTATGCACTAAATAAGGAAAAGAAACTATTTTGGATCTGATCTCACCATGCAAGTTCTATGTATACTTGCGTAAGAGACTTTTCTCATAATTCCAATTATGAACTCGATCAATTGATTCTATTTGCAACACTAATTCATAAATCAACCTCTTAATTGTTATATTCCCCATCTTTCAATCTTGGCCTTTTGACCTTTGATTCATAGGAACTCCTGTCCAGTCATCGTGTTTACCGTGAGCCTAATAGAAATGAACTCTTCCTCTTCCGCATTGTTCAGTTGTCTTTTGCCTAAGCTGTATGAAGGGTAAGACTCTTCTCAAGATCCTTTCTTCTCCTATTCCTGACTAGGACATGCATCGGAATTGGTTGTATAAAAAAATGGGGCATTACACCTATGTAATATAAAGTTCAAATCCATGGATTAGCAATGGGAAAAATATTAGTGGGGATCCAACAATGACTCACAAACTTCGCGACATGTGTGTGATTAGCTTCATTGGTTAGCCGGCGGCTTCTTTAACATAAATCTTGCTTTCCCGCAACAAAATGTTGTCCTAAAATCTGGTGATCAATTTGGCCCACTTTTTTTCATTAATCCCACTACTTTTTGGCTAAACCCTTTGTGATAATTATACTAATAATCGGAGTATGATGATAATTAATATTAAGGTTATTGATAATCTTGTTTAATCAACATAATCATAATAAAGTGCAAGGGGGGTGATAATATAATTCACTAGTTTTCGAGAACTAATTATAAAGTAGTGGAAGTCATGATTAGATTGAATGAGGAGGGGCTTGGGACAAGGTACAACTTAGTTTTGGCAGGCCAAGATAAGGTTTTCTAATTGGAGATCTTGGTAGGGGGTTGCTGTTTGTCTACGTATATTTACGTGTCTATGAATTGTACAACGTAATCTCTCAAACATTTGCCAACGATTTGGACCACTCTTAATTTGTAGAGAATTAGGCAAAAAGTGTGATTGTGTCATTAAGAATTCCGTTAGACAAAAAAGTATAACTGTGTCATTAAGAATTATATTCCGTAAGTGATCGGGTACTGATCCCTTGCAATTAAAGGTTTTTAAATTCAAAATTTTGTTATCACGGTATTAATTTTATTTAATTCTTAACTGATATGTGATTATATATATATATATATATATAGTTCTGGGGATAAATGGCACTTTATTCTCTTGTAATTTGTCATAAGTTACCTCTTTGTTGTTTTGAAATAGGCACGAAATTCATGGTTTTTAAAACTAGAGCGCAATTGCCCCAATTGAAAATGCCTTTAGTTTTTCTGACGAAAAAAGGCGAAATGTCTAATATATCCTTCAAAACTAGGGGGGGGGGTATCATGCACTTATAAAAAACATAGGGGGCTATCATGTGCTTAGTGCAAAGCACAGGGAGATTAGGTGTAATTTATCCTCCTATTTATGTAAGAGGAAATGTATTTATATCGCATATCCATCATATTGACAAAAGACACTATTAAATCTGATGGAAAACATCAGAGATCAAGTGTGCCTATGTTTTGAAATACACGGGAGTTTCACCCTATTTTAAAACTACAAGGAGTTAATATGCAGTAATGACAAACTATAAAGGGGTTGCGTGTTTTTTACCCTAGTTTAGGGGTCCACTGTGATTTACATGAAATTGTTTGTCAAATATCAATTTTTTACCAGGAAACTAAATGTGAGTGAAGTATGCATTTGCATTGGGACCTGTTTGCATTATACAATTTAAAATTTTGAAATAGATGTGATATGATTTTACGCTATTTCTTCTTTTTTTGGTCATAGAAAGAATATAGCTCAAAAGCTCTAGAACATTGTGGAAATTAAATGATTTGAATTCTTGGTCCACAAACAGTAAAATTTATGCTCATTATGATGTAGTAGTCTTAAGCGAAAAGTTTGCTCTAGAAAGATAGATTCTCTTCCTACTCAAGCTCATGCATGTTTAGCTGGAGAGAATGAAGAACCGGTTATGTAAAACAAAAGTAAGAATCATTTGGAGGAGAAGGATTCTACACGGATGCATAACATTTCACTTTTTCACAATTTGTCTATTGATTTTTTCTTATTGGGAATTTTTGTGGGTCAAGAAAGAATATTTTGCATCTGGGGGCTGTTTTTTTTAATGATGAAGTGAATACACAAGGGGAAAATTTGAAAGGATTCCACATTGACAGCACTAGATTCCATGTGAAATATTCGAAATAGATGACAAATGGGAGCATATTAGTTAGTTAGTCAAAGCAAATTAAGTTGTTGCATGAGATGCCATTGTTATTACGCAATTGAATTGCCCGCTTATAAAATGTTACGAGAGGAGTGTAGATTGTGGGTATATTATATTTGCAATTTTTCAGAAATCAGGAATTAGACAAGTACATTCATCAGATCGACAAGTATAAATAAGTCAATATAACTATATCTCTATAGAAGAGTTAGCATTAGCGCATAATAAAGCATGACTAGTATGACATATGAGATTAGGGAGTATCTCAAGTGGTTAAGACTACTTCGTAATGATCTATAAAAGAGTTAGCATTAGCACATAGTGAAGCATGACTAGTATGACATATGAGATTATGGAGTATCTCAAGTGGTTTTGACTACTTTGTGACAATTTGAATTTAAATCAACACTACTTTTTTAAGAGTGATTATCTAAATTCGAACCTCATGAGGAGAACCATGTTGGGTTTGTAGTTAAAAATAAAGTATGACATATATATTATCATGAGTTAGACTCTGTCAGATAAATGGATAAGCCGGGTGATATGGGGCCTCTAATCTAGACGCTTAAATATGAGAAAAACTTACTGCCCGGTGATATTATGATGCCAAAAGATAGTTTGTCGCCTCTGATTTATTTCATCATTAAAGCAAAAGCATTTTTGCATGGGTAGTTTGAATGTTTTTCTCTTATGGTTAATTAAGTAGTTTTAAAGTTGAGAATAAATTTCTTAATAATATTATAATATTATGAGTATGATAAAACGGTAATAGTTTAAAACGTTTAACTCACTCACAACATTATGATGTTTCGATCCGCTCTCGGACAATTGACATCTTCAAGGTGCTTAAACGTGGACGCATTTGCACCACCAGCACAAGGTGGGAAGAGAGGCCCTTGTACTTCCTCAGGAGGGCAAAGATCCGGAGTATTTTTCTAGAAATTAAATAAAAATACATTTCGATTCGTCAAGATGTATTCATTGTTCAATGTGCCTAATTTGCTTAAGCTATAAAATTATTGCTGGATCTTGCTTCTATGAAGCCTATCACTGAACTAAGTCAGGCTTCAATTACCAAAATATATTCTTGTTCGTTTAGTGAAGTTCTCACCATATTGTTGCTGAATGAATCACGCTTCATTTTTGGTCAGTTCCAGACCCCCCCCCCCCCGCCCAACAACCCAAAAAGAAAAAAGGAACAAAGAAAAAAAAGAGTCATATATATAGCCACATCATTTATATCAAATATTTGTATGCCATTTTATTTGAGTGGGTCCAATTTTTTTTCTTTCACCTTGTATATTAGGAGAATTTCGTGTGCAAGACCATCCTTTTGTTATATGCTTATCTTTTCTTTGACTTGCCACACTACCAAAATGTAACTTCGTGCTTCAAGTTGCTTATTCGTTTGTGAATATATGATATATCTATTTTTTTTAAAAAAAACTTGTGCATAGCAAAAATTTTATGCGCCAAACTGCACTTTGCGCATCTGCCCTTCCGTTTGTCTTTAACATAAATGTAGCATTTTATTTCTCCACTAGTTATTTTTCTTTTTTTATTAATGTGTCACTCAATTGAAATTAGGGTATTAGGTGAAAAGGCCACAAATAAAACTAGAATTGAAATTAGGGTATTAGGTGAAAAGGCCACAAATAAAACTAGTTGCTGACTTATTTAACTACACAAATGATGCAGGCGGCTAGCACACATACACATGAAGATGTGTTAGTTGAAATTGCTATTGATATTGAGATTGGTGAAGAAGCCGGTCAACCTGGCAAAGCTGACCTTTTGTCACGCTCCTAAAATTTCCCTAACTTAACCAAAAATTCGAAACATTATATTTTTTGTAACTTAGAAACTGAAAGAGATAAAAGGAAAAGAAAAGAATAAAGAATGTTAGCCTAATCATCATTTGGAAAATAGTGAAGCATCATAAATATATATAGGATTCAAGATTTATTTATCATTTTGATAAGTAAGTTTCTTATTTTTAAAAAATGATATATTATATTAGTCCTTATCTTTATAATTCTCAAGTAAAAACTCATAAAAAAATTTAATAATTTGGATAAGTGGCACGCCCCATTGATTAATGATTTGGGTCCATACTGTTAGGTCCGGTAGATTTTTAGTTTAATTTGCTAACTTTTTTTTTTTTTAACATTTTCAAATTGTTAATTTTTTATGATTTTTGACCTGAGACTAACAGTCATATATTACAAAGATAAGAAACTGATTTGTTAATTTTTAAAGATAAAACTTTAATTAGTAAAAGGGTCAAAGGTGAGACATACATAATATGCTTATCTTTGCTTACTATGTTGATGGGCACATGTTTTAGCATTTACTGCTTGGTCAAGCTACTTGTCTAATGTCTAATCCACATGTTTTGCTCTTCTTTTGAAACAAAAAAGCAGTGGTTATGTGTTAGATAAGGAGCTTTTGTTTATTCCAATCTGTCTTGTTTGTGTGTTTTTGAGGTCCAAAAGCTCAGTATAAAGGAATAAAGAAAACTAGTGTTGATTGATGATCTGGGAAGAGAAATTGACAAAAATGAAAAAGAAAAGGCAAAGTTTGAGAAACAAACATGGCATCATCATGCCTACTCACTACTAATAATTAATCATCCCTAATATATTTACATGTTAAGTATGTGCAACACCATGTGCAACCTCCATAAAATAACAATGCCAAAAACAACTAACATCACTGCATAACTTTGGTCATGTATATAGAATAACTTAGAATTGACAAAAGTGAAAAAGAAGAGTGATGCCAATCTCTCTCTCTTACACATACAATATAGTAATACTTCTATGAATCCGAAGAGTGTTCCAAAGAAGTTCTTGTCATAAAAAAAAAAAAAAGAGAAGAATGTATCGTATTTTTATGTAGTTATAAAAATTATATCATAAGGTTTGAATTTTGAGAAATCATTTAGAATCCTTTGTGTGTTGTAAAATGTTCCATATAGTACAACTTAATCACTGTCTACTTTTCTGTTAGATTTGTGTGTTAAAACATATTTGGAAAGACACATTTGTCCTACAGTTATACGATTTAAAAGAACAGATCGATATTCACCAGCCTCATTTTCATGTTCACCAATCTCATTATCAGCTTAAATCGTCATTTTAGCCGATTTTATCGTGGAGGAATTTGAGTTTAATTTGATGTAGTATTTTGAAACTTCTCTCTAGGTAAAGATTATCTTCATGAAATTGGCTGTAATTAATTTTAGTTTAAATAAGGATACATTAATTTGGTTCTTTTAAGCTTAAACTGGCGAATGTTGTAGAAGTTGCAGTGGAAGAAAATGTAAAACATGTTACAAAACACGAAAAATTTAACTTAATTTCTTGAAAAGTTAGAATTTATAATACAAGTTATGTAAAATACACAAGGGTGAGATATATTTTACTCTGGAACGGAAGCTAGTAAACTGTCAATCCCGGCTTCTTGGAGGGTACTCATTAGCTTAGAGCATGAAAGTGAAATAACAGAAGTAACTTAAAATGACTGCAAACAGACACTACCAACTTATGGGTATCCTAATCATTTGGAACATCTCTAAATTGGAGCTATGTGGAAGTCTTTCATTTTTCCTTCTCTCCCTCTCTCTCTTTCTCTCTCCAGTGGGTCCCTTTTGCTTGATAAACGCTTCTTGTATCCAGTGATGAGTTGGTTAAAGTGACTCCAAACACCCCCTCAAAGGACCCGTACCAAAAGTGCCCCTAGAAAAAGGTCATATAATTAAGGAATGCCTATGCTAGTCTCATAGCTGTGAGCTATTTCTCTAGGTCAAATGCTTCAAAACGATCGAAACATCTTCCTTGTTTCGGAGGTTTGAGGAGAGAGAGAGAGGGGAAATGTGAGGTGAAATGACGTGAAAGACAGAAGAGAGAGGATCGTTTGAAGACCATCTCGTTTTTTACTATTAGAATTTAGAATCTATAGTCATGTTAATTTAAAAAAAAAAAACTTGTTCACAAAGGTCTTGCTAAGGCCTTCTCGAACCTAACTATAATGACGACAATTTTAATAATCTAACTCGATCTCAAATCACATCAACCAAAGTTTTCTTCTAAAATAGTGCCTCTATATTAGAGCCAATTATTAGATAAATATAACTTTGTTTAGATGTACAATGTGAGTCAAATGACTCTAATTAGCAGGCATTTATTTCTAACCATAGGTTGTAATGTTCTTGGTGATCCTAATAACACAAATGAACTAAATGATCAAATAAGTCATCATTTTATTTTCATGAAAAGTGAAAGGGGAAAACAACAAGCATGTGGGTGTTCAAACGAAACCACATGAATGTTGTTTAAAAACCACTAAAACCCCCCAATAAAGTAAAGCTAGGCTTGTGGTCATTTTCATGAGAGAATATACATCCACTCTATTAAACCTTGAGGACAAGTAAGATTAGAAGGCATGAGTTTTCATGCTTCGATTGGGTAACAACAACAAGATTGGAAAGCACGAATATTTGGAATAATCTATGATAAATTGTGTCACGGCCTGAATTAGATCCTCTAAATTCAGGAGAGATTAATCTTTTAGGCATAACAACTAATATTTTGGGTTTCTAATCAACTAAACAAAAATTGTTATGCTCATAATTGATAACAATAATAAACTTAATTTGTTATAAATTGCAGGTAAATCTCACAGAAAACTAATTAACGTTGGGACAGAACATCACAAATTGGCATGATAAGGACAAAAGAAGCCCCCAACTTTTTAAATAAGAGGCTTGAGAGACACCTTTGATGATATAATAATATGAAATTAGTGAGAAACCTTTATATGTATATGTATATATAAATAGCATAGTGGCTGGATTTTATTCATTTCTGTCTTTCACTTGTTTCTTCCTCTAAGCCACGATATTCCCATGGAGAAGCAGTTTCACACTGTAGAAACCTTCATGGAGAAGGAGTTGCCATCTTCTTCTTCTTCTTCAATATCTGCAGCATCAAAATTCTTTGCAGATCCTTCAGCATCACCAGATAGGTTCGTTTCAGGTGCAGAATCAACTTCTTCAGCAAATGAGGCTCCTGTCATCACCACTTTGAATGCTAAATTTTCAGAGTTCACCAAGCAAGATTTCCCCAAGGAGTATCATATGCCTCCATTTGATGCAGGCATAATTTTTTCTAACAAAAATATATCTTCTGCAAATCATGTTTCAGGAAGCCACGTCCCCCTAAACTTTCTTGAATCATTTCCTGATGTAAATAAGACTCATCCAACTCTTTCTTTATCAAACACTTCAAGATTCCCAGACTTGGGCCTGTTTTTGCAGGAGCCTTCCATCACAGAAATATCCCAAAAAGCTGCAGAATCTCTTGGCAAGAGTACTCAGAAGTGTGAGCCTTTATTCCCCTTATCGCGAATCGGGCATCATAATCAGCTCCAGCCAGGGCCTGACTGGCCCAAGATCAATCAGAATTTATCAAATTGTGCTTCAAAGGGCTTCAGTGATTATTGGCTGAGTGCTACTCAGACTCAACCGATGAAATTCTCGGCGCGACGAAGCAATATTAGCCACCAGAAGCCTTCCTTGTCATCATCACCAGGGAAGCTTTACAGAGGGGTAAGGCAAAGGCACTGGGGAAAATGGGTTGCAGAGATCAGGCTACCGAAAAATCGGACAAGGGTTTGGCTGGGGACTTTTGATAGAGCTGAAGAAGCTGCTTTGGCTTATGACACAGCTGCTTATATGCTAAGAGGAGATTATGCACATCTGAATTTCCCAGACTTGAAACATCAACTCAAGGACAATGCTATCAGTGGCAACACTGCTGCGCTTCTTGAAGCAAAGTTGCAGGCCATATCACAAGGAACAACTACTCAAAGTAAGCCCATTAATCCAGCAGCTGCATCACATAAGTCTCTACTTTTGCAAGAAATGAAAAATTTGAGCCAAAACACAATGAGAAAAGATTGGCCATTCGAGCTGGAGAGCAAAGTTGGAGTAGAAATGGTGGAAAATAAGAAAATCCAGGAGGGTTTTTCATATGCTGATGGTGTTCAGTTGAGTAGAATGCCATCTTTGGACATGGATATGATCTGGGATGCACTTTTTGTCCCTGATTCATGACAACTCCTGTTGAGTAGAAAGGAAAAAAAAAATTGCAGCAGAGGGATCAATCTTCATGTTGTGTTTGTTTTCAGTTATATAGCATTTAACAGGTCTAATAATTATGTTTTTGCAACACATTACTTGTTTCATCTTATTACAAACACGTTAGATCTCTTTAAATATTTTTGACATTGTTATTAAATGGTCTATTGATGTACTTAAAAGCACTAATTAGAAAGATTGAGCTTGGTTTAACATTTTTGCTCCTTTTTTCTTCTTTTAATTTCTGATTTGAGTTAAAATATCCCAAATTACATAGGACTTGAGACTAAGTCCTGCAAGATTGAGAGCGGTGAAGGAAAAGCCCTACTAACAAATATTATTTTTTGGAATTCGAACTTGTGTTCTTCTTTTTACAGAGTGAGGTTGTTATTATCTCAACCAACTATTTATTGATAATATTTATACTCTATTCTGGATGAAAGTAACAGTCCTAGAATTTGGCACTTCCTTATGAATTTAAAAGTCTCCCAAGAGAAATTTTTCCTCCCAAAAAATTAAAAGGGTAAATTTTTACCTCTTATATTTTGTCAAAGTCCTATAGAATTCTCTACATTTTAGAATCCGTTAATATCTCCTATATTTTAAAAAATGTTGCACAACATCCTTCTATAGTATTAACAATATTCTTTGTAACATTAGAGTATTTGCGATCTTTGAAAATATAGGGAGCTTTGCACAACTTCAAAAAATACAGGAAGGCAAAACTTTACTCTAACAAAATTATGCACGCTTATTATAGGGACATTCAAACACAAAATATTTTAAAACATTTTACTTAATAACATAGTTTCTACAATTATTTTAACTTCACTTCAAATTTACTTAATTCTGTCAATAAAATATTCTAAATTTACCGAAACATACTCTCTATATATACCAGCAATTGATTGCAAATAAAATATAAGAAATGGAAAATCTGAAATGGTACTGTGGTGTTAGCTGCCAAATTTAGAAAATGTGCTTTCATTGGGTCCCTTCATTTGGTCAAGAAAAAGGCCACAGATTCTTGTAAAGAAGACGTTTGCCACTAAGATTGCTGTTTGTGATGAGGAACCTCATCATGGAGATGCATCACCTCATTCTGGAATCTCTCCCAACTTTTCCTCACAATTCCTTAATTGTGGCATGAAGCCAAGTCAAAAATTTTTATTGTGCCAAAAAAAAGGGCTTTTGCTTAATGCTTATCTTGTGCGAATTGAAGACTAGCTAGCTAGATAGAATCGTAATTATACTCTGAATTTCATGTGGCTACTATTGAGATTAGTTCCATTTTGTAGGAATCGTCCAGGGGAAAAACATAAACCCTCTCTGAGGTTATAACGCTCTTCCACATTAATTTTGTGTCACAATTATGTGTCATTTATAATAGTTTAATTTCGCTACTACTATCGTTATGAGTTTAAATATTTTGAGCTAGTTGTTAAGTTTAATGTAATGACAAAGTAGTAGTTGGGTTAGAGACATTACAATCAACATGACATTATTTTGATTCTTTTCCTTTGAGGTATTGAACATTGGAAGTTTCTTTTTTATTTCTCGTGTATATGCATGTATGTGTTGTCTGTGCTTTTTTTTGTTTTTTGGTATCATCAAATATTACTATTTTCTTTAACCTCCGACGTCACCATCAATAGAATTTGAACTAAGAGCACCACTACTAATGAAAAAGTTGGGGGTTCAAATTTCACTATCTCCTAATTCCTTATTATTCCTTTTATATATTGACCTTTAAAAAATAATCATTCTAGAAAAATGAAGTTCCAAACGACTTTTTCCTTTATGCAGTCGTATGGATCCAAAAACATTGATTTGGACCATGTATTGGTAAAGGCAAGGGTTGAACTTCTCTTAGGTTGTTCATCAAGCACAATATGAAAATTCCTTTGACTATCTAGCTACTTAAGTAATTAGATGTAAAGTCAAAGGCAAATTTCTAATAATAATTATTATATCACTTATTGGATTGACTATGTAATCCTTCACATATAGCTGGCTTTTGTTTTCTTATTGAATCTCTAGATATTAGCAATGACCATAAATTCTATCGTCGTATATTTATATGCTTTTTATTTTCTCAATCAAAATAGATTAATTTAATTATTTCGAGACCACCTTCAAGCAAAACTAAAAGGATAAACAAATCTTTTAAGCTTGCCGTGATTAATAATGAATAAAAGATATTCATATCGAAATAATTACAAATGAAAAAGTAATGGCATATAATGTTTTATTGAAAAGAATGGTTGCAGAACTCTTTTGACAAGTTAGCTATTAAGTAATAAAATGTAAAGTCAAAATCAAATGCTTCTTATAATTATTATATCACTTATTGGGTTGACTATGTATTTCTTCACATGTAGCTGACTTTATTGTAAGGCAATAATGTAGTACTGTTATATATTCTTTTGTTTTCCATACGCATTCTTGACGATGCGCAAGTGATCTTTCTTTGGCTATATATATAGTTTGGCTTATAAGCTAATGCGTACGGGATCAAAATATCAAAATTAATCTCCTTTCTCTTGTTATGTATGATCAAAAATTAATTTTGGGTTAAATATTGAAATCGATAACTTTTAGATATTGCAAAACAGTCACTTGGATTACCATGAAAAAGGGATAATTTCGTGTCAAAAGCTACTCTTCCCTCACCCAAAAAAAAAAAAGGAAAAAGAAAAAAAAAATAAAAGGAAAAAAAACACGAAGTAGATCGAAAATTCTCTACCTTCTTGCAAATAATAAAAAATACTCAAATATTAAAAACGAGAGACACCAGCAATTATGTGAACATAGGTTGCTTTTTGTCCATTTTATAATGCTATGACATTATTGATCTATAATTTTATTATGAGATAATTAATATTTAATGGTCTCAAATTTTGTCCACCTTTATGTTTCTTTAATTTGCTGATACTCACTTGTAACCAGTCTGACTTAGACGAGATCAACATGGATAGAAATCAAAACTGCTTCAGGGCAGTTTAGTTGTTGCTCTCTTAATTACATAATTAGTTAAATTAAATTTATAAATCCAAATGACATGAGATTGAAAAGACCGATGGGACAACATCACGAGATGTCTGAACTCCCATTTTTTTTCTAGATGAATCATGTTTTATATCATCCTTTCACTCCTTTACTAGTCATTTGTACAGCTAAAATCGTTTATTGAGCTCTTTCTTGGCTGTACAGAAAAAAAATGACTAGAGGACACGTTAACATTTTTCCATATTCACTTAACAAAACCGCTATTTAAACTCCATGTTTTTATAAGCAATTTGATCCTCCAATTGAATCGGGTGCATACAGTTACGAAAGGATTCTTTGGATTTAAGAAAAGTAGCTTCGAGTTATCCATGATTTTTTTTCGTTTTATTTTTTATCTCGAAAATCTTATTTTTTAATTCTAATTCATTTTTACTTTGAATCTACTCAAAGTAGGATTTGTTTTTTCTTTTATTCTGGTTCATTGTGTTGATTGTTGGTTGACTCCCTCCCCCCACCTAATTAAAGCTCAAGTTCTTATCAAAATGGCAGCTATCCAACTTATTTTAGAACTATGCTCAGTGAGACAGAACGGCAAGTTTGACCAACCATTGACTCTCGCTTAACACACACATTTTTTAAGATCCTCCTGGTGCAATTAAAACGTTTTTTGGCAATGATATTTGAGGGGTCTCATTTCTTAGAAAGATCTCTATCTAAATAACTATAGCCTCCAGGAAAAAAATGGTAGCTATTCTATTTTTTGGTTACTTTTTCTTTTAAGAGATTGATGTTGGTTCTCCTGATATGCTGATCCAAAGCACGATCTTTGTTAAGGTATAACTTTCTAATGCATCCGGAGTCAGATGTCTATAAGAACCGGTGGAAATTGTAGATCTTTTTAATCTTGAACTTTTTAAATTTATGACGTATTTAATTTGAAAAATCAATTAATTGTTACCAAAAGAAAATATTTATGGATGTTAAATTGTGTTTTATGATTCCAACCGAGAGAACCAATAAAAACATTCCAAATCGTCTTCTAAGATTATCCGTAATCGTGCTTGCACAAAAGCACCCACAATGAAAGGTCAAATGTCCATACGTATAAGAAACAAACTCTTGTTTTTTTGCTTTTTTCTTTTTTAACACCCAAAAATTTCGCTTGAATAACCTTGTCGAGTACAATTGACCGTTGGTATGCAGTTCTATATTTGCGTTTTGTGCTACATTTTACAATTTACTATAGACTAGGTATAATTGCGAAACACATTTATGAACCCTTTTTTACGGGTTAATAATTATCTCATAACAATTTAAAATTTAGACGTCGACTTGTAACTTTAAAGTAAATCTAATATCATCTTAATCAACCAATACAATTAGTCCTCCTTTTTTTAGGTATCTGAGTTTTCTTGGCCCATCATTTTGCTTGACGAGTTTGTTAGTATCGGGAGTCACTCTAAGTTCATCCTTGAAACAAACTGCAAATACCAAATCCTGAATGTGTAGGTAAGCAAGAAAATATTTCAGACATTCTGGGACAGGACTTCCAGTGGCTAATACATTAGGTCACGTTACGTTCGGCTAGTCGGATGAAATAATTTTCCCGAATATTCAGAGAATTGTAGAAAAGCTGAGTGACATCCTCGAAACGCTTGACAAAGATTTGCATTTTTAAAAAGAAAAGAAAGTTGAAAACTAGCGTGCTTAATTTTTTCATCCAAGGGTCAATTGTGTTCCTTCATCTATATCCGTTGACGACTCGAACTCGAGACCCATAAACGAGGAATGCTATAGTGCAAGTTTACTTGTATAGTAAAAGTATTATTCCGCAGCAGGAAAATGGCACCATTGTCACTCTCTTGTACTCTAAAATGGC
This sequence comes from Cordia subcordata, assembly GCA_028554755.1. Classification (NCBI taxonomy): domain Eukaryota; kingdom Viridiplantae; phylum Streptophyta; class Magnoliopsida; order Boraginales; family Cordiaceae; genus Cordia; species Cordia subcordata. The sequence continues at coordinate 6,987,541 of JAPTOF010000010.1, read as the reverse complement.
TGTAGCAACTAATAGAGGCTATCCAATACCATCTGCATCTAGTAACAACATGGGGCAATCACTACCTAAGCAGAAAACACCTAAGCTTCATCCAACATAGCCTAAGCTGAAAACAGCCAACACTGTATGTGACCTCAAACAGAAAAGATGTTCACAACATAGGGCCCTCACTACCTAAGCAGAAAACACCTAAGCTTCATCCAACATAGCCTAAGCCAAAACCAGCCAACACTGTATCTGACCTCACAGAAAAGATGTTCACAACATAGGGCCCTCACTACCTAAGCAGAAAACACCTAAGCTTCATCCAACATAGCCTAAGCTGAAACCAGGCAACACTCTATCTGACCTCAAACAGAAAAGATGTTCACAAATCACATCACAATCAAGCCTCAACCAGAAAGCATATGAATTATTAATTTGATTTAGAAAGAAGAAAAGTGTTAGTTTTATGTCCATAATACATTATGATGAAGATAATGGATGTGATAAGATGAGGGCTGAGGAAATGCGAGGATGGTCATGGTGGAAGTTATTGAGGTGGTATTGGACCCTGGAAGAGCTTCATGTGGTGGAAAGTCAGGGGAGTAGTGCAGGATAGGGCATTGGTTGCTGACAATGGATTTGGCTGACAACTACTAGTTAACGTCTCCCTTATCAAGGGAAGACACAAAAGATAACTGGTGTTAATAATCAGTCTCTTACCTGCAAAACTTGGGTCTTTCTTTCTGGTCAGTGCAAAACTTGAGTCTCAATACAAATATCAGTTGAATTTCTTTACATGCAGATGCTAAAAGGGAACACAAATCTTTCCCAAAATGAAATGAATGTCTATGTAGATAAATCATATACACAGCAAGTTCACAATATCAAACCTTTCAATTGCCCTCACTGGGAAGTAATTGTCCAGAAGTATATAGCATTTTAGTCAAAATACTTTTAAGTACCTTGTATGAAATAATTAGCCAAGTTTTTTTCTTTGTCATATAATGCAAGCTATGGTCAGATACTCAGATATGCTTAACTGAAAATTACAAGCTGGCTAGTGCAGGAAATTATATTCAGGCTGTTTGTGCCTATGGTTTCCTTCCCCTCCTGGAATCATTGAGTGGGAGAAGTACGATTCTGGGCGTGGAAATAATAGCTTGAGACGGAAGGCATCTACACCATTCAAATAATAGCGGAAAAGCCTTTTCGCTCTGATAAACCCCAAGCGGCCGTAGAGTGCTAAAGCTCCTTTATTTGTAACTTCTGCTTCTAAAGTCACCTACAAAACATCAAATTGAAGTCATCAGCCAAGGCGTTATAGTGATCCAGTTTCTTTGTATATATGAAACTGGATATGAAACATAACATGGCACCATAATAATAACGTGTGACAAGGGGGTATATGTAGAAAGAGCATTCTAATTTCTAAAGCAAATGAACTACATTCGCATTGAAAAGGAAGGCAGTGTTACAGTCCCATTGTTGAGACAGCAATGGATGGAAAAGATCAGATTCCAGAGAAATGATTCAATCATTCCTCAAATAAAAGCAGAGGAAAATTAGACATCTAACGCCCTTGAGCTCCACTACTAAATCTCTTGAAGTGGAAAGATACGGAGCCAGAAATTTCCAACCACTGAAAGCAAAGTTGACGATTTCTGTACAGAACGATTCTTTATTCAACCATTCTTAGTAAAGGATAGAAAACCATTTTACACTATTCCTTTTCCCCAACTTCAAAAATTGGGAAAAGGAACAACCTTTTCTTCTTCTGTCTCTCTTTTCCGATCATAAAACATCAATGCAATTTTAGTTACCATTTATTTCCTTCCAAAACTTTCCAACTTCAATTTTCAAAGGTTTTATAGTTGCTCAGTCTGTCGAATTAAAGCATGCATATAATTTCCACTCAAATGACATGGTAACAAACTTATTCAAGTCAACTCAGAGTCTCAGAACATATTGCTATTCCAACAACCTCCAAAAACAGACCAGAAAAAGAAAGTGGTGTCCCCTTTTTGTTCAGCTACTGTCATGAAGCACAAAGAGAGAAGGTGTATACACTAGGAAGATGAGAAGAAATAACAGATTTACAACCCAACACATGGTGGATTGCTTTTTCCATATTTAATTCTTTCATGATTCAGAAACTGGCTAGCTATTAGAACAATATTCTGTACTGAAGAGGACAAATCATTGACAATGATCCAAAGTGAAGTCTAGGATCTCAAAATAAACTCCTGCTATATTCTCTACCCTCAAGTTTGTCTCTGCTGCTTTGAGAAAAGCATATCATCTGGTTTTCTAGAGAATCATTTCCATAAGATAACAACAAAAACAAGCAAGAGCAATGACAGGAATAATGCTTTATCTAAACAAAGGACGTATAACAGTTCCAAAACCCAGTGTAGCAGTCAAATACCTCTTCACAACCAGATTCCATCATCACTTTGATAGATCTTGTGACAAGTTCGGTAGCTGAAACATGAAAATTTCAAATTAGATAGTTGGTGAATAATGTAAATTGCACAATACTGAGTTTCTTCTAGATAGTTTATCAATAGTCTGTACTAAAGGAAACATGAAATCATGGTTCTTCAAGCAGACCTCTGGTCCAGCATCTTCCTCTCCATTAAGAATTAAAATAACTGACTCATACTGCAGAACAAAAGGTAATCCCAATATACAAAGTTTGCACATTGGTCAAACAGCCAGAATGAAGAAAAGTAAATGGAGCCTGAAAGATATTAGAAAAATGCATGGGTAAATCCTGGATAATCATTCTTGAAAAACTACAAGTTGTTAAGGAAGTATACTTCCTCTTATATGAGGAATCTATTGATCTTTTGAAAAGATTCAAAACCGGACACTATGGTTGCATCACTACACTCTCTACGCTCTTTGTTTATCGTAGAATATTGAAACAGATGTTGTATTTCAGTTGTTCGTCAAACTGAACTCTTTCAATGAGCACTCTTAAATCATGCCTTCCAACAACTACAAATACAAATTCCCCCAGTCCGATGGGACACATCTCATCTACATACATGGTACTAGAGCATCTGCATTGTATCCTAACTACACTTTTTCAGACTTCAGAAAATCAAAAAAGCATCTTGTAGGAAGGAATTAGTAAAGAAAATGTTTACTAGCAAATACACCACTCTGAAAAGAAAAACAGTTAGATAGGACACAAACACTTCTCCTGAAGTTTCATAAGGAAATGGTGAAGGTGACAAAGATACAATGGGAAGTCTTAACTGAAGACCTTATGGAAATTTGAAGAAAGAACTTTGATGGTGCATGGTGCTTCAAGGAAGTAGGGCTGAAAAAAATTAATATCAGGAGGGTGAAATCACTTTTTGCAGTCTCAAAGTGCAAAAGTCATGGCTGTGTTACAACATAAGGAGTCCCTAGGAAACTTCATATTGGGAACTTAGTAAAGAAGTCAAGCTTGCACTAAGTGAAAGCTTATAACAGTCATTTCTCATTGATGAAAAGGATCACAGAAGATAAGGTAATGGAGAGCCCTCTTCTGGCTTAACTCTATGTGGTTCCTCTTAACTTCAAGCATTTTTTTCTGATAGACTTTTCAAGACACCCACGACCAGAAAAAAAATACACAAGCTTCTACTCTTTGAAATTCTGTTCCTTCCCTCTTTCCCCTCTTCTTTAATTCTTATAGTTCACTTATATCCTCATCTATCTCCTTGTTGTTATCAGAGATGAAGCATATGCAGGTCCTTTGTTAGATCCACAAATCTTATTTGGGAGTGGATAATATTTTATCAGAGCTGAAATATGTTTGGTAGGAAAATTTACATCTGGAAAGTAAGAGTGATGTACCACCAAATGATGTCGTGCAATAAATCCAATATTTACCTTTAGTCCTGAAGCCCCGGGGCTCAGGGCTCATCTAATGAATAATGAAGCAAGTTAACCTATTAGCAACATCCTAACTTTCATAGTATCCTCGATATTCTTGATCAAGTATTACCAGTAAATGCTTCACAAAGTTCACTTAATCAGCGCATATGCAGCTGACAATAGTTAAAACTACAATCACTCTTAGCCGCAAAATATATATAAGTAAAGTTTAATCTTACATCATTTTCAACATAAACAAAAATTTCAAAGAAGCAGAACAATAAACAACTACAGAAAACCCAATAAGCAACAAAAGGAGACAATACCCACCAATGCCTTTGCCTCTGTAAGGCTTGAGAACCACCAACATCGCAATGTAGCCTCTGAAAGTACCACGATGATCCCCCATTTTACATACCACCGTCCCCACGCATTTCCCCTTATGAAATGCCTGACAAATATCCATCCATATCCATTACAATTAAACCAAAAAAAACAAAAAATCACAATTAGAAAAACCAATTATTAAACTTTTAATTATTTTCCCAATTCGTTACACAACAAAAGAATCAATGGCGTCGTCAGATACAATATAATCAATCAATAGTGAGTCTGATTATCCTCGTCTTTGTTTATGTCTCGGGTTGGAACAAATTACTATAATTCGTCCCCCACGGATTAGTCGACATTTTTCACAAATTTTACGAACAGAAGATCTTATTTTCATATTTGTTATTCCTAACCTTAATTCTGAATCTATTTCTTGGAAGAAAATAAGTATCTTGAAATTTTGCGCAAGTCAACCATATACGCCCAGATATGTATATAAAATCGTGCTCTTGCACATTTGCAAAGTAGAAGTAAAATAGCATATGGGTTCGTAAAAAAACAAGAAACTAAAACGAAATTTATCAAAATAAAAAAGGATTGAAACGCACACACATATGTGTGTGTGTGTGATTAGGGGAGGTACAAACAAGAAAGGAGAGTTGGGGCCAGAGGTAAACGAAGTAACGGTAAGTGAAGATGGAGTAAGGCTCGCTGAGCTCTTTATCGACGAGGTCCATGATGAGAGGAAGGTGATGCTCGCCTCCATAGCTCAAGTATTCAATCTCTGATGCTTCAATCTCCATTTTTGCTTCTTCCTCCTCCATTGTTATCTCTCCCTCTCTCTCTTTTCGTCAAGAATCTCTTTGCCATCCTTAATATTGTTAAATATTTTTAGTAAAAAATTATTTTTTAAATAGAATTTGATTGTTTTTTTAAAAAAAATTGAATACCCTTTAAAAAAGTTTACATATAAAAAGAAAAAGTTATTTTCATAAGGTAATCAAAATGGATTCACAATATGTTACCTTTCTTTCCTAACTTTTCTTCATGCATTTTTTGTATGGGTAGTGGCTTATTGTGATGCACGTTTTATTTCAATTAATAATTATTGTTCTCTGGGTACAATTAATTTTAATAAATTAAATATTTTTTTAGTAAAATTATACAATTTAATAACAAATGACTTGTTTAATTATTTAATAACACGACTTTTGTTAAGTCAGTTGTTTGTCTCATGAAAATCTAGTGTCACCTTTTTCTTTTTTAGTTTGAGGGAGATAAAATTGATATACGAAATAATTATTTTAGAGAACATCTTGCCATTTTTGTTTTTTTTTTTTCCTAATGTTAAGAATAATGATTTTGGAGCTTGATTCATAATGCTAGGTCTACCCCATGGGGGGCTTCATTGTCACCCTTTCAAAGTGTAGAAAATGTCTCAATGTTATTTGATAAGATTAATCAAAATTTGCCAATCTAAATGTTATAAGGATTCGTTTAGATTAATTTTTTAGAAATATTTTTTAAAAATATTTATAAAATTCTTGTTTGAGAAGTCTAAATTTTAAATTTTGGGAAAAATTAAAATTGAATATTGTTTAGAGTTTCACCTTTTATTTGAAATTTATTCAAATATTTACTGTAAAAAATAAGTACTTTTTTTTATATAAAATATACTTTTTTCATTAAAAAAAGGGGCCAATCCATACAAACCCTAAATCTCTCAATTTGGAGTGGTAATAAAATATTATTAGAAACTAATCTTTTTTTTTTTTAAAGATGTTTCATTAAATTACAAGCATTACAAACTAAGTTCAAGCCTAAAAGAAATTACACTAAACAATGACACTAGTACAAACAAAACATGACAACCAAGGCAAAGCCCAAACAAACACAGCACTAGACATCAAAATAAAACTAGCCACCATCTTTGACAGAGATGGAAACCAATAGTAGAGGCATATCAAAACTAATCTTTCATCACCACCATTTAACGGAACAACGTTAGTTGTCAAGGCACCATCATTCTAAAACTATTGTAAAACCATTAGAATGGTTGTTGGAGCAATAACAAACAAAACAACGGAGACAACCAGTAATTAAATGAGTTCACTTATCAACTCAAACAAAAATTGAGTGTTGAAAGTTGATACTTAAATGGTCTAAACATCCCAAAAGTAAGGATGGACCCTCTAGGGTCTAAGGCATGAAAAGATGGTAATATGGACCACTAGAAGAAGCAAGAACAAGTGTGCCATGACTGAGGGCTTACAGGCAATGTATTGAGTAAGTCGATGCAAGGTAAATAGTGAAAATCTAAAAATAAAATCCCTTATCATTCAAGATCAACAAAGCACCATCACCACCATAACCTATTATCAAAAGGACCAAAGATAATACAATCAGCAACCAAGTGGATGTGAAATTATATTGAAGAAAGAAAGACATGACACAACTAGATCAAGAAAACAAATCTCCAAGTATATGACAAGAAGCACAAGGTCTGAGAAGGATATAAACCGTCAAAACTCCAAAAGAAAGAACAAGAATGGAGACCTAAGGGGAAAAAATGAAGAGAAAAGAAGGAAGACCAAAGGAAATGAGCTATGACAGGACCAAGTCCAAAGAAAGTGTTATAAGTTTGGCCGGAACATAAAAAACCTAAAGGAAAATCCTAGGGTGAAGGGATTAGAAAGGTATTTTTGTAAGACTAAAAAGAGAGCACACAGACAAACAATTATTTGTGAAAACTAATCTTTCAAGGGTTATGTGAAATTCATGTACAATTTTAAACCTTCATCTCATAATTGGTGTAAAGGGATGGGACAATATTGTCATATTCATGCAATTTTAATGACTATTTGAATCAATTAATTTCTAAAGAGGCGAACATATGGTTCTAGACTTTTTCCAGTGGCAAAGTGATGACCAACCAAAAAGTAAAATAAAAGTACTTTTTTAGATATCTTAGTGCCCGATGGTGATTACTGTATGCATGTATAATTGCAAAATGACCTCCAATTAACTTAATTTTATGGGCCCGAATTGAGGATGTTTCGGACTTTGCTTACACTTGGTAATTACCTGAATGGCCATGATCTTAGGCCTAATATGTTTACATCTCTCATGGGACGGCCCATGTTTGATTTGGTTATCAATCTTTTCGTCCTCTATCAACTTTTCAGTTGTTAACCGTTGAGTTGGGAACTTAATTGAGACAAATTGGAAAAAAGAAAAACAATTGAATAATAGGGCTCACGTATTGTTAAGCCCCCTAGGCTTGTTTGAACTAGTTTTTTTTTATAAAAGTATCTTTTAATAATTTTTGGAAAAATATTTTTTTGAAAAATTAAAAATTTTGACTTTTAAAAAAAGAAAAGTTGAATTTGAGCTTTTTTCAAGTTTTAGTTTTTCCTTTTTAACCAAGCCAAATACAAGTGACAAAAAGGATATGTTTTTTTCAAGGGAAAAAAAAGTGATTTGTCAATGAAAAAGGCCAATCCAAACAAGCCTATATACTAACAGGTAAGGACCATTTCTACAAATTCCCCATTTTATTTTTTAAGTTTTCTTGTTAGGAAACTTTCTAATAAATGCTAGAGGTGGTCAATATTGAAATTTATATAAAGTAATATTGTTGCCTTATTTAATGGTGCCACATATCACACTACCGTAGTTTATTTTTCCTTCAAACTGCCTTTGCAATTGTCACAGTGTTTTTGCCTTTTTTTTTTTTTTTTGTCAGTGGCACATAACTCTGTGATATAACTTCTTTTTTTCCTTCTAAAAGACTTTGAATCACTCTCTTTCTATTTATGCAAAAAATATACTACAACATTTTGACTCTATCGCAACACTCAAATTGAACTAGTAAAAAAAACTATTTCCAAAAGTAATTTAATGTAAGGATTTTTATTATCATCACCTACGTAAACCATTTTCTGCAACAATATTGCAAATGCTAGCTCAAACCATTGCAATTTCTATAATTTCCAATATTTTTTTTCCAAGTGTTGTATAATGTAATCCATATTTTGCATTTTTGTAAAGATAAAAAACCATTCCCGTGCAATACCAATCATATGCAACACTTTTTTTTAAGTGTTGCTTATTGTATTTGCTTTCTTGCAACATTTCACAAAATTATAGTTTATGTGTAACACTAAAAAAATGTTGCTATATAATAATTTTATTATATGCAGCACTTTTTGTCAAGTGCTGCTTGTTATATCAATTTTGCAATGGTTTTACAAATATATTTCTATTACAATACTAAAAAAACTGTTGTAATGCAAGAATTTTTCTACGTGTTGCTTCTAACAACTGTCATATCTATGATATGACGCTTTATTGATATATTTTGTACTTGAAAAAAAAAAAACTTAGCATATTTATTATAAAGAGAAACTATCACAATCTATGATTTGGAAAGATTACTACCTATTGGTTTTAAAAGTTGTAGTAAAATTGTTAATTGTTAAAGGCAATAACTAAATAAAATAAACTTTTGTTTATCAATATATGCTATTAGATGAAATGGTCACTTTAACATGATAATAAAGTTAATCACTAAAAGGTTGTAGGTTTGAGTCCTACTCTGTAATAGAAAAGAAGAATATTTTTTTTCTTTTTTTTTTTTAGAAAGACTAACTTGCAACTATTAAAATATCATTGCTTATACTTTTGAAAACCATTGCGAAAACCAAGAAAAACTGCGACAAAAATATTAAAATTGTTGCAATACCTAGTAGAAATGTCACAAGAAATATAAAAGCTATTGCTAATATTCTTCATAACCATTGCAAAAATAAATAAAAGTGTCGCAAAAAATTATGAAAAACTATTGCAATAACTCTTTAAAACTGTTGCAAATTAGATAACTCACGTCATTTAGTTTTTTTTTAAAAAAAACTATTGTAAAAGCATGTACTGCAATGGTTTTTCACTGTCAAATTTGATTTATAAAAGACTATTGCAATATAGAATTTGCTACACTTGTTGGTTTTATACAATGGCTAAAAAACTGTTACATAAAGTTATTTGCAACAGTTTACAGTCTTCTTACAATAGTTTTTAAGCATTGCAAGAAGCCAAAAATGTTGTAGTAATATCTACTTATTTAGAAATACTCATCAAATATGGAAATGCATTTATCTATTCCATTCATTATTTTTTTTCCAAGATTATTTGATTTTTCAAGGCCAAGAAATGTAATAATATTATTCTTCTACTATTTCTTTTTTTTTTTTAAATTTTTTTCCCAAGATCATAACATTTGTTTTTTGTTTTCATTTACAGCAAATCTCTAATAAAAAAATATGATTAGTGTTAAAAACTTGCAAAAAGTTCTATTTATACTTTATCTTTGTATATATCTATTTTATTCATGATTTTTGTTTCTAAGATTATTAGAATTTCTAAAACTAAGAAATTTAGTAAAATATAGTATTTATCTTTTATTGTTCTTTTTGTTTTTTGGCTACAAGACTTTTTCTTTTATGCTTTTGCTTTTTCAATTCAAATATTCATTTCGGTTACTATAGAAATTTCATAAGAAAATGTAATTTTTGTTCAAAATGTGGTAAAATTAAAATTTACAAAATATATTTATATTTTATTCTTACATAAATTATAGAAATTAATCATCAACAATAAATAAAAAACTCTCATTTATCCCATGTATAGTAATGTTAGATATTGTTCCAAATATACATGACACCTTATATATATGCATAACAAGTAATTATTTTAAAAAATTTGAAGATATCTTGATCGGGGGAGAGGATGTCAAAAATTCCATATGACTTAATATATTTGACAAGTCTCAGTATATCTCTATTCAAAATATATCTTCCTCTTCGGGGCTCCAAATGGGGCTTTTCAAGAAGCAATAAAATGATGCTTTTTGAGTAAATGATATATATCTAACATAACGCAATAAAAGATAAAATTTATTTTAGAGAAGTTAATTTTGGTTTGAGTTCAAGAACTAATAAATTACCACCTTTCCACTCACCTTCTACACGATCCATAGCAAGAGGGAAGAAGAAACAAGTGCTTTGTCTTAATTACCATAATGATTAAGAAAAGGAGCTACATAAATTTCTTTTTTTTTTTCCTTACTTTAAAGGAGGTCAAAGGCCGATCACAACATGTATTTAACGAAAGGTGATCCCTGGACCACTCACACTAAAGTTGAAAAAATACCATTGGACCACTAGGTCTTTGGTGAGCTACACAAATTTCTAACTTCGAGAATTTCATCTTTTATCTCTAGTGAGTTGACAGATTTTAAGACAAGTCGAATTATTTGTTGTTGCAAGAGCAGTTAGGTTAATTAAGGAAAAAAAAGTAGATATAGGGCTCGTTTAGATTGGCTTTTTTTTAATAACTTTTGAAAAATAATTTTTTTTGAGAAGTTAAAAACTCTGGCTTCTAAAAAAAGCTGTATTTGAGCTTTTTTCAGACTTTCAGCCTTTTCAAATAGTTATTGCAAATTTAACTTAACTTTTTTAGGAAAAAAAAGTATTTTTTCCTGAAAAAAAGCCAATCCAAACAAGCCCATATACATTCTTGTTTGCTTGTTCGAGGAGTGAAGAATAGGGAGATTACGACGGTTATAAAGAATGTCTTGACATCTCTTTAGTCTATTCTGGCACTTAAAAATTTAAAGCTCTTTAGAAGAGAATATTACAGGCTCTTGACATTAACGGGTCAATGGTTTCTTCAGAATGTGTTGCACGACTCCTGCATGAGAATAAGATTTCCCCCAGGGCATAGGTGAGTTGGTAAGTGGCCAGGTGACTAGGGTGGAGACACCCTGACAACGTGGGATCGAGTCCGTGTGGCGGCAGTACTTCGCTGAAATATTGCGGGGGCTGTTGCTGGATTTCCACGCCCGTTGGTCCTCTCCCTGGTCGGGCTGCCACTCACGCACATCCCTCGATTTACCTCCCGCCTGGTTAAGGGGCCTCTGGCCAGGTGGGAAAGGGGTTCTCCTTTGGTTAACCCTTTTAAAAAGATTTGAGAAACTTAATTTACAAAGATAGAAAAAGAGTAACATAAAAGCAAAAAGGTGAAGTATATGTTATTTGTTGTCAATTTATTTGAAGTAGTTGCTTTTTAGAATGCACGAAGATAACAATATAGTAGTTAATTTAAGAAATCACTGGAGGTAACCCACATTTTACTTACCCTAAAAAAGATAGAGCATAGATGAATTAGAATAATGACATGCAAAAGCAAAAACATCTTGGTTGACATATTCTTTGTTTCTCGCTTCAATAATTGATTGCTAATGTTTTGGTAAAAGGAAAAACATAAAACATAGAAAATTACAATTGAAACAAAGAGAAAGTTTAAGCAGCAATGTAGTTTATCAATCAAAAAAGGATTTTTCTTTTTGCTATTGTCCATCATTGCACCACCTTGTCAGTGAAGCAAATACACTTGAATTTCACTAAAAGACACAATATGGTTCTTGCTTGAGGCAATTAAAAGAAACATTATATTATTAGTATGTTTTCGTAGACAACTTTGAATATATTGAGGTGACAAATTAAAGTAGGAGGTAAGTTTATGGAAAGAAAAAGGTTTACAATCTTTAGTGTAAAGGAAACAATTAAACTATATGTCTGCTTCTGCTACAATCTCAGCAACATGTGAGACAGACTTGTTGAAGTAATGTCTCTAATTTATAACTTGTTAGCTATATTAGATGTTTAGCATACATTAATGGCCTTTATTAATTAAAAATTAATTAATCTTCCAATTTCTCTATTCAATTTTCTTGACAATTATTGATTAGGGAAATTTGAAATAAGCTCAAAATGGTGCCTTAAGTCACGAAGTCACTTGCTGAAGCACATAGGGGACAAGACTCGTCGTTCCACCAAAAGGCTAGCCCCGTGGCACTGCAAACCTTAGAGAAACTAGCAAGAACTCTGGGCTTGTAGGGGTGAAGAGGTCTGCTGACACGAACCATAGGCCTTCTGACAACCATGACATGATTCGCCCCCAAAAGCTGATAGTTGCCCTTGGTACTCGCGCAAGCAAAAGCACCAGTTAGAGTAACTTCGCGTGGTCTTATAAATCACCATCACCCTATAGGAGATAAATTAGACAAATATATTTTATTTAATTTAACTAATAATTAAAATATAATAATTATTAGTTACTCAAATTACTATTAATTATTTTAATAGTTGATTTTGTTGAATAAGCCCCAAGCCCATGACTGTAAGTCCGCGACTCGAATTCCATGGACCATGATCACTAAAAGGACATTAAGCTCACATAGAAGTGGGCATGCGGTTCAAAACACACTTTTTTCAAGGCTTAAAATTTTGGAGCATATGACTTCTACGTGACATTAATGTCTTTTTTTTGTATGAAATTCAAGTTATGGACAAATAGGATATAGATTTAAAAGTTTTAGGACTAATTTGTCACAAATAAAAGATAAAGAAAAGAATCAACAAACATGACAAAAATATGTTATTAATCGTTTTTATAATAACTTTGGTCCAATTACTAATTTGTTAACACACATAGAGTAATTAATTCAATTTGTCCAATATATATAAACTAGTGTTAACATTATGATCATATATACTTTTATGCTAAGCTAGCTCAATAGCCAAGGGAGCATTTTGCTTGCAAGACGGCTTGACTTGTGAAACTATCATTAAATTAAATCAATCGTTCCTTGTCTTTAATTTGTTATTCGTAATAATTCTACTCATCTCTTATTTTATTTTGATTTGTCATAAATTAGTATCATAACTAATAATTTTATATCATCATTAGTTCAAATTTTGCAAGTTAAAAGTGAAATATCAAAAGAAAGAAAAGAATAAAAGAAGACTTAGACATATGGTATTGTGACGTGTACAAAAGCAAGGAAGGATTGTTCTGAGACGTTTGAAACGTTGAAGCTATTGCCTACGAGGAATGTATTTAGATGAAATAAATAGTCCCTATATTTATAGTATTTGACACTTATATTTTATATTTTTAAATTTAACATTTTAAACCTCTATATATATCTTTCATTTAGTGAAACCGTTAGTCTTGAGACCCATTTTTGTTAGAAATTTAACAGTTTTTAGCTCCGACCAAATCAAAGCCATGCACAGTTCACGTGATAAAGCTGTTAAATTTCTAAAATAAATGGTTCTTAGAACTAACATGTTGGAGTGGAAAAATGTTTGTTTTGAAAGATAAGAGATTACAATATCAAATATGGTAAACATAGGTATCCATTTGTGTCATTAACACTTTATAGGTCATGTGTGTGTATATATAGCAGCAACAAGACTGAGAAGCCGCGCGGATTGCCCTAAGATCACAAAAAAGCTAACTATATATATCTCCATTAAAGGAACCAATAAAACCACCTTTCCATTCGCATTTTACACCTTCTATAGCAAGAGAGAAGAAGAAACAAGTGCTTTGTCTTACCATAATGATCAAGAAAAGGATCCAAACAAATTTTTAAGTTATAGAATTTCCTCTTTCATCTTCCGTAAGTTGACGGATTTTAAGAGAAGTAGAATTACTTTCGTTGCAAGAGCAATTTAGGTTAATGTAAGTAGATATTCCCGTTTGCTTGTTCAAGGAGTGATGAAGAATATGCAGATCACAATAATAAAGACTGTCTTGACATCTCTTTATTCTATTCTAGGACTTTAATATTTAAAGCTTTTAAAAGAGAATATTATAAGCGATTGACATTGACGGCCAAATAGTTTCTTCAGGAATGTGTTGCACGAGTCATACACGAGAGTAAGACATGAGAAACTGTTAATATAATAAATAAATAAGTTAATATTCTTTTTACAAGTTTAAATTTTTAAATAAAGTGATAACTTCAATATAGTACTAAAGTCTAGAAACCAAATGGTCTCAGGTTAAATCTTTATTATCACTTATTTAAAAAATATTAAATTGTCCATGTGCAAGTTAAACAAATCATGCTGTACGTGAAGGGATGTGTTAATACAATAAGTAAATAAATTAATTAATATCTTCTCTACAAATTTAAATTTTTAGATGAGATGGTAACTATAATAGAAACTTAATCTACAAAGATAGAGAAAAGAGTATTAGAAAAAGAAAAAGGGTAAAGTGTATGTCATCTACCATGGCTTGTGGCTCATTGAGGCAGTCACTTTTTAGATGCATGGTGTGATATATTCTTGCTTGAGGGAACTAAAAGAAATACTCTTAGCCCTCACAAGTCACATGCATGATTTGCTTATAGTCTTATATATAAAAAGTTTCTAATATCCTTTTTAAATTGGTGTTGGTGATTTTTAAACCCATAATTTAGGTTATGATATCATATTATTTAAAGTTTTGCAAGTAGACATTTTTTATATCATATTATTTAGAGTCTTGCAAGTAGACATTTTTTAATACTTTTTTTAAATGGGTTGCAGTGATTTTTGAACCTGTATTTTGGAATTATGGCTCTAATACCATATTAAGTTATCACATTATCTAATAAATAGAGAGAATTTGGTTATTGTGCTTAACATTAAATGTATAAATTGAGTGGCTTTAAAACTTAGAAGAAAATATTTTTCTTAGTAGCTCTCCGCCACTTGATCCAGGCTACGAAATTTTAATATAATTCAATGCGAATTTTTTTTTGTTAAAAATAAATACAAACTAATCATCTCATTAAAAAAAATTAAATTATTAGCAAAAGTCTTGTTATATTTATTACTATAATCAACATGCACACCCGCACAAGTGTTGGTTATATAATTTTTTTATCAAGTGTTGCAAGTAGATATTATTTTACAAATTACTGGTAGTAGTTGAACTTTAATACAATATTAAATTATGACCTCATTTAAATTTTAAGTTATTACTACAGAAATGCTTTTTATATTTATTTACTATAAAAACAATGGGTTCCATCCTAAAATCAAGATAGTTAGAGAGTATATTTTCCTAATGGTGATACATTACATGAACTCTAAGATTGTCATATAAAATTTAAGATAGTTAGAGTATATTAAGATTGTCATATAATGCTGTTCAAGGCCAAACTCAGTCATTCTTTGGACACAGTGCTGCATATTGCTGCCGCTTCCTACGACGCCAGCAGTGAGGATGCGGATGTGGAGGGCATCTACCGCATAGTGAACGCCATAACGGAGGAAGAGAAGGTTTACGTGCTGCGTTCCAAGAACGCTAAGGGAAACACGCCTCTTCATCTGGCCGCAAAATCCGGGAGTGTGCCGACGTGCAAAATCTTAGTCGAGGGGCATGGGCATCTCATTGCCCAACGCAACGATGATGGAGAAACCCCTTTGTTCTTGGCAGCTCATCACAATCACATGGCTGTGTTTTTCCACCTGCGTGACGCGTACAAGAATTATAAAGATGATACAGATGCGTTTTTCCGCCTACTTGAAGTGTCCAAGAAATATAAAGATGATACAGAGGTGTCTTCCCGCCTACTTGAAGTGTCCAAGAAGTATAAAGATGATAGAGAGGTGTTTTCCCGCCTACTTGAAGTGTCCAAGAATTATAAAGATGATACAGATACTTTTTCCCGCCTACTTGAAGTACTCGAGAATTATGAACCTCATACAGATGCGTTTTCCCGCCTACTTGAAGTACTCAAGAATTGTAAAGATGATACAGAGCTGAAAGCAGAGCTGATTGCAGAAAGACAAGATGTGGAGTCCCTCTGTAAAAGGTCTGGTGATGGGTATACCTTTCTACACTCGGTCGTTTCTGGGGAATACTACGGTGAGAATAATTTACACAAACTCCTCCTTTCTATTAATAGAAAAAAAAAATTGTAGGTGTTCACTTTTTTCTTTTTTTTTTTGACATGTCTAAATTATTAATTTTTAACTTGAACGAGTGGTGTCACGCGTTATAAAAATAAGGGATTGATATATGCGGTTTAAACATGAAAAGATATTGTCAACAGGGTAAAAAATTAAAGGAATACTAAATGAAGTGTTAACTCTTATTTCATATTTACATTTGCATGTATATATAACTGTTACAGCTGACAGTTTGCTTTCTGTGACAGATTCTGCTTCTCAAATAATTGAAAATTTTGAGAATTTTGTCCACTTCAAAACTGTGAAGGGCGAAACTCCTCTCGTCATTCTGGCAAATAAGCCTAATTCATTCGAAAGCACCTCCTCATTAAGCTTTACTGATCATATATTTTACTGGTGTAAGTGTAATTTCTCATTTTCGGCCAATCGATGTATCCGAGACTCAAAATTTTTTTTATTATGTGTTTGTTTTTTTTTTTACGATTTAAGTAAGATATTATTAATCACAAATCTGGTACCAACCATTCCAATTCCCCATTTAGTCACTAAGAATCATCTAACAAAGCAAGACTAAATGCGGTATGATATATTAGATCAAACAAAGGAGACGTAAGTACATAATTATTTATTATGTTATGCCTATGATACTGATCGTCTCTGAATATGAGATTGTGAACTTAAAGCATAACGCTTAATAATTGATTGGTTGCGTTTATTATTGTTTAAATAAGGTCTCGATGTCCTAGAAGTTGAAGGGGATCGTCATGAAGAAACCCTCGAAAGAAAATGCCCAAAGAACTACGTGACTTTGTTTAGCCTCGCTACACTTCTTTGGAAATTGATTCAGAAGGGAATCGGTGGGCATTTAACGTAATTATATATATATATATATATGTTCTATTCGTTCTATATATGTTAAATCACATCACTTAACACTCTGCATAATGTTGAGTTATGGTCAAAATTTAAGCTCATACAAATTAGGAAACATGAGGAGGGTAATTAAGAGAGTTACCAAATTTAAGACTTGCCTAACTAGTATAAATGAAATTTTGAGTAAGAATTTTTCTCTTATAAATAGAGGACTTTGTAGCTTGTCTTTAGTTGGGAGGGCGGAAGGGTGTTGTTGATGAGAGATCGTGAGAGCATAATATATGTGAGAGAGTATGTCTGACATTCGTTCTAATTCTGGTGAGGATGAAACTATTATAAAAATTTTGTGGGAAGGGATTTAGACTTTTCTAACCGTGCAAAAAATCATCACCTTGTATAACTGATTATTGCTAAATAGTAGAATTTATATTAGAGGGGATCATGGACGTAAGTAGAGGGACAAACCTATGTTAAAATTATCATGTGTCTTTTTGCTTTGCATTTTTGTGGTGTACTTGATTTTCCAAATATATAATAACATACTCTTTTTAGTGAGAATGAAAATTCATTTTCAGAAGTAATATATGTATACATATATACACACACGTATACTTTTAAAGGAAAAAAATTAAGGTGAATAAGGATTGTACTCCATAAAATCTCTTAGTAAGGGTGCATATCGCCCGTTTCTGCTATAATTTAACTTTTCTCCATGGAATTTTCAGGTTGGCCTTGGAAATGGAATTCCTCTTGCTACCAACGTGATGAAGAGAACGCTGGTAATAAGCATTCTTTTGTTCTGCTGCTTTTAGACAAAATAGTGGAGTTAATTTCTTCAATAATCAAGGATCTATTAACTTATTAGTCTCATTTTTATCTATCGAACTATTAAAATGAGTTTTTTAGCCCCCTCAATTTTTATTAGTTTGATACTGTTAGTCTTGTTGAGGCCGGGCAACAATCATTAGTCTTTTGATGGAGGTAGTACATGAGCCGGATCGACACATGGGGATAAATATTGAGTAGGTTTGGAATCTGAATAGGGCAAGAAATAACAATTTGAATGCTAATTATATTAAGTGATCACCTCATTTGAAAATTTAAATTTTAGAGAGAAACTTGTTAATTTATTCTTTTCTACATAACAGAACCTAGATAAAAGAAAGAGCCCGAGGACTTTAAAGCACTGAATCAACTAGAAGAAAAGATCTCATTGATTATTATGAACAGTAGAATGCATATTACCCAGTAATTTAATTTGCTTGATCTCTTTTAAAATTGTGATACATTTTACCCCTTCTTTCTATTATTTTCTTGCAAGGGGTTAGTAGCTAAAAGCACATGGGCTTACCTAGCTAAAGTATTCATAAATGTAGTGGCATTCTTGTCAGAGGCAGTACCAAGGGGTCGGCCTCCCTAAGTTTCAAACAAAAGAAAAAAAAATGTATATGAGTTCATAAGAGTTTTTAAAATTTTCTCATGCCCCCTCTATTTTTTTTTCGTCTCTATCTTTTCTTTTGTTTGAAGTGGTTCATGTTTCGTTCTTTCAGTGTACATTTTTTCCTGTGCAGATGTCCAAATTTATGATCATTTAATCCAAATTTATATATACTCATATATTTGCACAAAATGCACATATGATATTCAAATTTTGTTAAGTTAGATGAAAAATGTAATATAAGGGAATTATCTGCCACCTTCTGAAAATTATAAAGGGATTATTAGATAAACATAGAAAAAGAAAAAAGAAAATTGAGTAACGAATTAAACAAACCACATGGAATAACATGTATTTTACCCTTATTATAAAGATGTACAAGAGTTAGGAATCTAAAAGAACACTAATTATCAAAGACCTAGAGCTTATATATTTAAAAGTACATATTGAGGTCCCAGTCAACGAAAATAGATTTATTAATGTTAGATGATAAAAACTTAATAAAGGTAAATTGTAACATCATAACAATTCTGAATTTCACCAAAGTTGCACTTCTCTTAATTGTCTGCATTTTGACTTGGACTGTTATATTTTGTCATTTCTACTCATATTCCATTTGTGTTGAAGATCATAAAACGAAGGAAGAGAACAAGCGGTTTCCTTCCAATTACACTACGTTAATCAACATACTCAAATTACTGCTGATGGCCGCACTGGTTGTTCTTGGAATCGGTAAGTGTTACACTTGAAAAGTATGCATTATTCAGTCATAAGTTAAAAGTGTTAAATTTTGCACTGGTTATTATGAATTTTAGTCATTCATAATTCTTATTGTATATTCAAAAGATTCGCATTATATATTCACTAACGAATATTTAAAAGTACTAAATTTTATATTCACAAGTTCTATGCTATGTTCACAACCTTTAAACTATATATATTCATAGCTTATATTCTATGTTAAAGATTTATAAATTATATGTCTATAACCCTTTTAACATATGTTCACAACCATGCCATCTTTATAACTTGTGAATTGTATAGCCATAACTTCTGAATTATATGTTCACAAATCTCAACCAATACATCATACATATTTACTAATCTTGTTGATGCTCGTCATCTTTTTCTTTCACTGCAAAAAATCAAACCAATTGCTATACATATCTTAGCTCTTAGTTACATATGAATTTATAACAAAATTAACTTGTTATGTTTGATCCAAGCGTAAGGGTTTTCAATGAAACTAAAAATTAATTTACACTTGAAAGTATAATTAATGTTTGTTACATTAAAATTTTTAGCAACATGAATAATTATGTTCTGATTGATGGAGCATTAATAGGATAGAGTATTACTAACTCTCCTTTAGTGTTACACCAAATAGAACAAAAATTAAGCATGTTTGACATAGTATGAAGTCCACATTTATGCCTATCCGGCAAACACTTTCAACGTAATTAACTGATTCAAAATAATCGTACTTGTGTTGACAATAATACATAGGGGACCCAAACCATATAAATTAAAAATCTCTCATAGAATTAATATGAAACGAGCGTTACAATTATAATTAAAAAGACATTTCTTAATAACCATGTTAGCGTTGGTTGAATCCATACAGGAGTTCGTAGGATAAAGAGGCTACAACAAAAGAGAGAGAGACACAAATGGGCAAATGAGATCATGGACAAAATGGTTCAAAGTGGAACTAAGTTCTTTTATCTCTCCGATGGCCAAACTAAGCCCCCTGAGTATTTCCGTCCATTTGAACTACCTGAAGATCTGCCAATGTATTCTGAGAGAACTGGATTTGAACTACCTGAAGATCTGCCAAAGGATGATGTGAGAACTCGATCTGAACTACCTGAAGATCTGCCAAAGGATGACGTGAGCAATGATGAAAAAGGCCGAAACAACAAAGGTACAGCTATAGGTTTTTCACAAAAGAAAATAAGTTGGGTTCTTTTTTTTTTTTTTTTTTTTCTCCTTCTCAGGGTATTTGGGTAAGATAACACGTAACGCCTCATTGTTCTTTTCAAAACCATTTTTAATAAAAACTTCACAGCTAGTTTGGTATCATGATGTTGCCTGTTTTTCTATTTTTGTTGATCAAATTCAGAAATTAAGTAGTTTGTTTTTGTTTTTTCCCCCTATAAAAACAAAAACCAGCAAACTATTTTTGGATTTGTTTGGATTGGTTTTTTTTTTTTTAATAGAAAAGCATTTTTTCCTCGAGAAAGTATATATTTTTTGCAATAAGTATTTGCATTAGTTTGTTTTTGTTTTTTTTTCTGTAAAAACAAAAACCAGCAAACTATTTTTGGATTTGTTTGGATTGGTTTTTTTTAATAGAAAAGCCTTTTTTTTCCTTGAGAAAGTATATAGTTTTTGCAATAAGTATTTACATTAGATTTTTTTTTAAACTAAAATTCTGAAAAAAACTTAGATGAAACTTTTTTCGTAAGCCAAAATTTTAACTTATCAAAAAATATTTTTTAAAATTAAAAAAATTAAAAAAAATGCCAATCCTAACCAAGCCTTTGTACCAGAAACGAACTCAAAATTTTTGTTTGATGAGAGTTGACAAATATACAATGGACACTCATTTCCTAGGCCTTTCGCAGTATTAACGGTAATGGTGTCGACATGTCCAAAGATTTCTTCTCTCGGTCACATGCATATCTAACAGGATATTGAGAGCTCCACGCTTGAATTCTCTCTTCTTTTTTTTTTTCATTAGCTTTTTTTCCTATTACCCTCGTCCTTGTTTCTTTATTTTTATCTTTCCTTTTCTTCTCCTTTTTTGGTCATATGAGTTTAAAATTCAAATATGATGATTAAAGTTTAAAGGGATGTGGTGTCCTTGTATCCAAATCCAAAGTCAAGACATATATTAACCGAGTTTCAAAGTCTTACATTTGACAGCTTCTGTGTTCAATACTCAGGTTCGTGTTCGTGTCCGACACCCATGTCGGAGTCCGAATCATATAGCTTATAAGTGGGTAATTTTCTCAGAGCTAGGAGACTAAAATTGGTAGGAAGTTTTTGAGTTTGAAAATTGAAACTAGATATCACTAAAATATTTTAGACTAGTAGTTACGAATATTTTATTACGCTCAGAGTAAACATAGTTGAGCAAAATGATAACTTTTGTTTTATTAATAGTTTCAAATGTAACAAAATATTAGTTACATTTCAACCATAGTAATGATATTGTAATTTTTATATTTAATTAAAAAAACAGTAAAGAATTTTGTTATAGTTGAAAGTGTCACTAACATAAATTTGAAAATTGCAATTATTGCATCTCAATGTGTAACAAATTAATTTAAATTTTATTTCTATGTATCCGCACCTAAATATATTTAGGAGTTACATTATGTGTAATTACTGATTTGATTTTTTGTAATGTGTGTGTATCAATGTATGCTTGAATAATCACAATCCCTGATAATGGCCATCAACAGGACAACAAGACACTTCGGATAAAGAACAGAAGCAGCTGACAGCAACGAAAAAGCTGCTGGAGGGAATCCTGGATAAATTTGAGCTGGAAATTTCTTCTAAGGGTAAAAATCGCGAGGATGTCTTAGTCTTGAAAACATCCTCAAGTGAAGCGAGTGAGAAGCCTGGGACAAACATACCGATCCTGATAGCAGCAAGAACGGGTATTGTTGAGATGGTGAAGAAAATCCTTGAGACATTTCCCATGGCAATTGATGAAACAGATGCGGACAAGAAGAACGCGTTGCTATTAGCAATTGAAAACAGACAGACCAAAGTGTTTGAGTTTTTAAAGGCAGAAAAGCTTCCAGAATTTGTGTTTAAACAAGTAGATGTAGAAGGAAATAGTGCACGCCATCTTGCTGGGATGAGGGGACCAACAAATTCTTGGGTCCTTCCCGGTGCTGCGCTTCAGATGCATGGAGAGAGCTCTTGGTTCGAGGTATGACTATGTATATATGTATATATTTATATGCATAAGTATATATATGCATACATATATGTGCACACGCACATCTTTGGGTAATTTCAAAATTATCTTACTCGTTTATGCCTTGTAACAAATGCATGATGATACCTCCTTGTGTTTTGTGAAATGTGCATTATACCACTTTACTTGGAAAGGTACATTATCAATTGGGGTAAGTGTTTTCTACTTTTTGAAAAGAATAGAGGGTATTAGTTAATTCTAAAACTATAGAGAGCATCATAGACTAAAGGCAAAGCATCAGAGGTTGGGCTGGGTGTAATTTACCCCACATATATCAGTAAAGTTATTATTGTGATTGAATCTTCTTCGTGCGTAACTGAAAACATATTATTACTAAGCTCTAAAAACCTTGATAGTTGATACTGAAATGCTAAAAAATGCATCAACTCAGCCATGATGGATGATAATCTGCTGTTGCAGTATGTTGACGATAAATTGCCAGAGGTCCATTATGCTCAATACAATGCGAGAGGCAAGACACCAATAGAGGTCTTCAGAGAGGAGCACGAGGAGCTAAGAAAAGAAGGTGCTGAATGGCTAATCAAGACCTCCGAATCATGCTCGGTCGTCGCAGCGCTCATCGCGACAGTGGCATTCGCGACATCAGTGTCGGTGCCCGGAGGTGTCGATGATAAGACCGGCCGTCCATTACTCGAATACCAGCCTCTGTTCCATCTGTTCTCGGTCTCATCCCTAGTTGCTCTTTGCTTCTCCTTGACATCTTTGGTTTTTTTCCTGTCTATCATCACTTCTAGGTGCCAAGTATGGGACTTCGGAAAGAACTTGCCTCGGAAGCTTCTGATGGGATTGTTTTGTCTGCTCACGTCTATAGCTGCTATTTTGGTCTCATTTTGTGCAGGACATTTCTTTGTCCTCAGCAAGGATCTGGAATTTGCTGCTCTGCCTATATACACTGTCACATCAGTGCCCCTCACCATCTTTGCCTTTTCAAATGTTCGCCTCTTTTATGATCTCCTCCGAGCTCTCTGTGCTAAGGTGCCTCGTCGTAGTTACTAGGCCTTTTGTGATTATAACTTTCTAATCACAACAAGGCCATGATGCTGCTGCTGCTGTAGTCTTTCCCAAAATAAGGACTTGGATACCGTCCTAATTACGTTGTGGATATCTGATGATACAGTCACAATTACTAATGGATCTTTTACGAGGGGATCCAAATAAAGTTTGTTGCGTGTTTTGTTTCAATGTCTCACAATAAGAAACTCCTACGTCGTTTCGGTGTTTGTAAAAGTTTGTTGTGTGCTTGTTTTGTACGTCTCACAATAAGAAACTCTTGTGTGGTTTGGTGTAATTTGTTGTTACAATTTTCTTGATATATAAATCATGTACTTGCTTCATAAAATTCCATTTGTTTATGAGTAATGATGAGTGTTCATGCATCTTCATGGTCAGAGTGTTTAATTTGTTGATCACGAAGTGAATTGTACGTAGTCTACAGGCCAGGACCCTTTGTTAGGGTCTCTGGACTCCAGGGAGGTGCCTTTTTGAGTAACAAAAATAAGGTGATTTCTAATGTATTGCAATATAAGATCAAATTTATTTTAGAAAAGTTAATTTTTGTTTGAGTTCGAGAACCAATAATAAGCCACCTTTAATTTCTACTCGCATTCTACACCTTCCATAGCAAAAGAAAAACAAACGCTTTAATAATTTCCACTTTTACCTCGTGTGAGTTGACGGATTTGAAGAGAATAGAATTAACTAAATATTTTTAGGCATTAAGCATCTGATGTGAAAGGTAAAAAGAGAGAAGTTACTGCTGGTAATACCAAAGACTGAAAATAAGAAAGGAATCCATATGACTTTTCCTGATAAATCCTCATCAAGAAACATCACTGATAAGTTTCATGTGTTATGTGCCTTATTCTTTCAGGGTTTTGTTTTTCAATTTATGGTGCAAGTAGAAGCTCACTAAGCAATCAAGTTGAGTGTTTCAATTTATGGTGCAAGTAGAGAAACAAGTGCTTTAGTTTGTCTTAATTATCATAATGATTAAGTAAAGGAGCTACACAAATTTTTAAGTTTAAGAATTTCCTCTTGTATCTCGAATCAGTTGACGGATTTGAAGAGAAGTAGAATTATCTTTTTTTCACTTCAGGAGCAATTTAGGTTAAAGTAAGTAGATATTCCTGTTTGCTTGTTCAAAGAGTGAAGAATATGGAGTGGAGATCACAATGGTAGAGAATGTCCCGACATCATCACGAGACATTGACGGCTCAATAGTTGCTTTAGGAATGTAGTGTTGCACGAGTCATGCGTGAGAATATGTAAGATATGAGAAACTTAATCTACTACGATAGAGAAAAGAATAACACAAAAGAAAAATGGACATAATGTATTTCATCTATCGTGGCTTATTGAAATAGTCACTTTTTAGAACGCTGAAAGGAGGATAATAACATGGTTTATTTGGCAAATCATAAGAAGTGACGTACATTTTACCATAAAAGAAAATATAGAAGATAGACAAATTAGAACAATGATATGCAAAAGATAAAAACATCTTGGCTGACGTATTCTCAGTTCTCGGTTTAATAATTTGCTAAAGTTTTGGTAAAAGAAAAAACATAAAACATAGAAAAATACAATTGAAGCATAAAGAAAGTTTAAGCAACAATATAGTTTATCAATCAAAAGAGAATGTTTCTTTTTGCCACTTCCACCATCGCACCACCTTGTCATGGAAGCAAATAGACTTCAATTTTTGGTGTTGTAAAGTGGGGCTCCGGGGGGCGGGGGAGGGGTGTGGGTGCGTGGGTCTCATATTAAAAGACTGTGTGATTCTTGCTTAAGGCAATTAAGAGAAACACCATATTCTTAGTACATTTTCGTACACAACTTTGAATATATTGAGGTGACAAATTAAAGTAAGAGGTAAAATTAGCTACCCTACTATAGTTTGAATATAAAGGATAAACTTCATCCAAGTCTCCTTGTGTTTTTGAGTAACAAAATAAGGTGATTTCTAATGTATTGCGATATAAGCCCAAATTTATTTTAGAACAGTTAATTTTGGTTTAAGTTCAAGAACCAATAATAAACCAAATCCGGATCCTCGCCGAGTGAAATTCTCTCCTTGTAATTAGGAGGTGTTTGTGGATCTTTGAATTCACATAGATAAATCGAAGCCATTCAATTAAAAATATGGCCAATGATTTTAAAGTAAACATTTACATTCCTTTTCTATTTTTTTTCTCTTAATTACAATCTAATCAAATCTATCAAACATTATTTATCACCAAATATCTCATGTTCAAAAACTTTCTCACGTCAATTAATCAGCGATGAGCACACGAATGCAGTGCAAACATCAAAGAGCAATTATTGAGTTTTCTGTATTAACATGAATCTAGCTAAAACATTCAAATGATAACATGCAAATTATCA
The DNA here is from genome assembly GCA_028554755.1 of Cordia subcordata. Lineage (NCBI taxonomy): Eukaryota > Viridiplantae > Streptophyta > Magnoliopsida > Boraginales > Cordiaceae > Cordia > Cordia subcordata. The sequence goes on along the minus strand of JAPTOF010000010.1, from coordinate 6,961,830 downwards.
GACGCAATTTAAGAAAATGAGACCTAGCAAATGACTTGGCAATCAAGTGAGTTATTAGGTATAATTAGATAAATCTACTACCATTAAACAAGCACATGAATGGTGATGCAAACAGAAAACTCTTTTTTTCTTTTTCTTGGTTGAAATCCAAAAAAGGGAAGTCAATAATTATATTGCTAGTTGACATCTGAAGTGACCTGGGAAGCTTTTACTGTGAGAGAGAAGAGAAGATAAATAAGGTATTGTAAATTTGATTAGATGTGATTAGATTGTGATTATAAAAAAAATAAAAAAAGAAAGTAAATATTTATTTTAAAATTATTGGCTACATTTTTAATTGAAAGGCCTAGATTTATTTATGCGAATCCAAAGGTTCACAAAACACCTCCTAGTTACTAATAAAGAACTTTTACTAGGAGAAGATCCAAATCCATAATAAACCACCTTCAATTTCCACTGGAATTCTACACCTTCCATAGCAAGAGACAAACAAGAGCTTTAATTTGTCTTCATTACCATAATGATTAAGTAAAGGGACTACACAAATTTTTTAGTTTAAGAATTTCCTCTTTTATCTCGTGTGAGTTGATGGATTTGAAGAGAAGCAGAATTATTTTTTTTACTTCAGGAGCAATTTAGGTTAAAGTAAGTAGATATTCCTGTGTTTGCTTGTTGAAAGAGTGAAGAATATGGAGCGGAGATCACAATGATAGAGAACGTCTCGACATCATCTCTTTAGTGTATTCTAGTACTTTAATCTTTAAAGCTTTTAAAAGATAATATTACAAGCTCTTGACATTGACGGTTCAATAGTTTCTTCAGGAATGTAGTGTTGGACGAGTCATGCATGAGAATATGTAAGATATGAGAAACTTAATCTACTAAGATAGAGAAAAGAGTAACACAAAAGAAAAACGGACACAATGTACTTTATCTATCCTGGCTTATTGAGGTGGTCACTTTTCAAAATGCTGAAAAGATGAGAATAACATAAGTGGTGTATTTGGCAAATCATAAGAAGTGATGTGCATTTTACTCTTAAAAAAATATAGAACACAGATGAATTAGAACAATGACATGCAAAAGACAAATATCTTGGCTGAAGTATTCTCGTTTCTCGCTTTAATAATTAGATAAGGTTTTGGTAAAAGAAAAAAACATAATACATTGAAAAATACAATTGAAACAAAAAGAAAGTTTAAGCAACAATGTAGTTTATCAATCAAAAGAGAATGTTTCTTTTCGCTACTTCCACCATCGCACCGCCTTCTCATGGAAGCAAATACACTTCAATTTTTGGTGTTGGAAGAGGGGGTGGGGGGGGGGGGGAGGGGGTTGATTCTCATTCTAAAAAGACAGTTTGATTCTTGCTCGAGGCAATCAAGAGAAACATTATATTCTTTGTACATTTTCGTACACAACTTTGAATATATTGAGCTGACAAATTAAAGTAGGAGGTAAAATAAGCTACCCTACTATAGTTTGAATATAAAGGATAAACTTCATCTAAGTCTCCTTGTGTTTTACTTCAAATATTACATAATACCCTACTATAATTTCAAAATTAGCTAATACTCTCCCGTATTTTTCATCTAGAGCACACTTAGTCCTTTTGTTACATTCTCAGTCAAATTTAGAACGCATGTTATGCATGCAATGCAAATGATTTTTTTTTTTTGGATAACAAAAAATAATGTATTCTTACATAGTATTGTTGCACCCAACCCTTGTGCTTTGTCATAAGTGTCTAATACTCTTTGTACCCCTTCTTTTGCGAGATGTATTTAGAGGGTGTTTGGTTTGGCTTTTTTTTTTTTTTTTTTTCTAGTCAAACCTGCTTAAAGTCTAATTTAAACTAATAAAAGTACTTGTTTTAATTAAAAACGTGCTTTTTTAAGTGGCTTTGAATAGCAAATAAAAAGCAAAAGCTCTTCAATCCCAACTTTTGCTTTTTATGACTTTAAGTACTTTGAAAAAAAAATAAGTTTGACCAAATTATTTACTATCTTATCCTTACCTTTTTATTTTTATTACTAAAATATCTTTATTCTTTTATTTTATACTTACATTTTTAAATTCTATTTTAATATCCTTAATAGTTATTTTAACAATATAACTTACTTTTCAACTCACTTTAATCAAACATGCAAATACTTATTTGTATAACTTTAACTTTTATTCAAAACACGTAACTACTTAAAGTTGACAATAAAAAAAAAGCCACTTAAAGCCAAAAGTGCTTTAAGTAGCTTTTTTATAAGCCAATCCAAACATCCTCTAAGACATTTTGTTTTTTTAGTTAAATAAAACCAACGATGTTATCAATCAGGGCAAGTGTGCTCAAGTTGTGAAAAGTGTGGATGGGTATAATATTAGTTAAGTGTAAAATGAACATAATCCTCTTGTGGATTTCATAATTAGCTAATCATTCCCTTATTTTAAAATTACCACGTTACTCCCTTGTGCTTGTTAAAAGGTGGACACTAACCTCTTGTGATTTATCTAATTAGAGATTACCCCTCCCCTCCAATTGTTTGTCTAGTTAGCTAATTACCCCTTATATTTTCAAAACTTACCAAATTACTCCTTTGTTCTTTTTAAAAGGTTGCACATCTCCTTTTTCTTCTATTATTATCTAGTCATCATTAGTTAAAAATTTATGTATTTGTGTGAAAATATATAACATTTTACAAATTTTAATGCCCATAGATTTTTTTTTTTAAAAAAAGATGCTTATGATACACAATAAGTTAATTTAAACAAAAAATATAAAGGTAGGATATTAGGTGTCATCTTTTAAAAAGCACATGGATGTAATGTGGTAAGTTTTAGCACATGGTATAATCAGCTAATTACACAAATTACAAGAAGGCAACGTGCACTTTACTCTATTAGTTAATTTAATTACACAAATTACAAGAAGGCAACGTGCACTTTACTCTATTAGTTAATTTCGAAACTATAAGAAATATCATGAACTTATAGCAAAACACAAAGGGTCGAGTGTTATTTACTCAATAATGAAAGACTATGAGTCCATTTGGCCCAATTTTTAGACAAATGAAAATAAATTTTGTAAGTTTAAAAGATGAAACTAATTTGTTTGACAAATTTTTAAAATTCCTTTTACATAAAAGCCAAGGTTGAAAACAACAAGCTCCAAATTGGAGCTTTCAAAAAAGACTTTTGAAAAATAATTTTTACGTTATGTCATAAATTATTTTTTTCTTTTCTCAAAAATACTTCTCCATAATTTTAAAGTTCCAATATTACCCTCAAAATAGCTAAAAGCTCAATTCCTACATATGAGACAAGCAATCAATGACTTTTATTTAAGCTCTAATGATAAAAGTTTTATAGCTTAGCAGTTGAATTCTCACAATTAGGCTAAATAGAACATATGAATTCATCTCGCAAGACTTATCCAAATCAATGGATTCCATTTTTCTTGAACGAAATCTAGCAGTGAATCATTGGTTATTAAGACTAAAGACTATCATTGAGTCCAGTCTTGATTTAACGTCATGTCAGTCAACAGAAGTAGCTTTCGACCCCAGGCCCTCCAGTTCATTGGTGGAATAACGTGAACTTAGAAATTGGTAGATTTGAGACGGAAAACTTGAGACAAAAATTTTTTGTCTCAATTTGAGACGAATTTGAGACGGAAATAAGTTAATATAGTTTTTTAGACAGAATTTGAGGTGAGAAATTTTTCGTATCAACTAGAGATGGATTTTTTTGTCTCATAATTTAAGACAAGGGTTTTTAGGACAAAAAATTTCCGTCTCAAATTTAAGACAAGGGTTTTTAGGACCAAAAATTTTCGTCTCAAATCCATTTTGAGACGAAATTTTTTAAGTTTGAGATAAAAAATTTTCGTCTCAAATTCACAAATTTTTTGTAATGTAAACTATAGTTGTCTTGTCACTCAACTTTCCTAAGGGCATATATCCTTACTAGCTCAAGGCTTGCTAACCCTTGAGAATATATATTAAAGGGTCGCCTAGAGTACTGAATGTACAGGATGTAGGTAGATAAATGACACACGGAAGGAGCTTTTTCTACTTCTGTAGAGAGAACGTGGGGCATTAAGCATCTGATGTAAAAGGTAAAAAGAGAGAAGTTACTGTTGCTAATACCAAAGACTGAAAATAAGAAAGGAATCCACATGACTTTTCCTGATAAATCCTCATCAAGAAACATCACTGATAAGTTTCAAGTGTTATCTGCCTTATTCTTTCAGGGTTTTGTTTTTCAATTTATGTGCAAGTTGAAGCTTACTCAGCAACCAAATTGAGTGTATCTAAAAGAATACATATTTCTTTAGAAGCCTTCCGCCACTCAAAGCTTGGAAATTTTAATATACATAATTCAGCAGCAGGACCTTTTTTTTTTGGGAATAAATATAAAGTGATAATCTCATTTGAGTGAAGAATATGGAGACTACCACAATGATAAAGAATATCTCAATATCGCTGTAGCCAATTCTAGTACTTTAATATATCATTAAAGCTTTTTAAGAGAATAATATTACAAGCTCTTGCCATTGACGGCTCCATGTATAGTTTCTTCAGGAATGTGTTGACGATTCATGCATGAGAATAAGACATGAGAAACTTAATCTACAAAGATAGAAAAAAGAGTAACATAAAAGGAAAAAGGGTCAAATGTATGTTATCTATTGTGGCTCATCGAGGTAATCAGTTTTTTAGAAGGCTAAAAGGATGATATATAACAATAAATAGTTATTTGATAAACGAAAGGAGGTAATGTACATTTTGTTGGAAAAATGTAGTCTAAAGGAAATAAACACAACTGTAGAACAAGTGCAAAAGTAATGTAACAAAATCGTGAATACTGTCCTTAAGGATATTTCGTCCAACTGTAAGCGTATCCCCCAGGATTCAACAAGCTCTTGGAACAGCAAAAGAAACTTAATATGAAACACCCAACAGTCTTTTGAACAGAGTACAGGAGAAGGATTTTTGTACCAGTGCATTTAGCTTGGAGAATGGAGGGCTATTTATAGGTTTCAGGCGCAACAGAGTATAGCAAAATTCGAACTATTCCGTTAAGGCTAAAAAATAAACTATCTTCTGAAAATGAAAAATAATAAAATTTAAAAAATAAACTATCTTCTAAAAATTAAAAATAATAAATTTTAAAAAGTGGCTTGGACCGGGCCTCACATATATCTTGCGCGCAGGGGGGGCAAATCCACCAATTTGAACTATTGGCCCAAATTTCATGCGCGCGAGCCCAACCCCTTATCCTTTATTTTACAAGCCCACTAGAGTGAAATCTAATATAAAATAAGAAAAGATTTATCACTTTTCTAATGTGAGAAGTATTCTATTCCTTTTGAGGTACAAACAAAAATACCCAACACATTTTACCTTAAAGAAAAATTAGAACAATGGCATGCAAAGACAAAAACATGTTGGCTGAGGTATTGGTGTTTCTTGCTTTAATAGTTTGGTGAAGTTTTGGTAAAAGAAAACACATAAAACATAGGAAAATACAATTGAAACAAATTAAGAAAGTTTAAGCAACCATATAGTTTGTCAATCAAAAGAGAATGTTCCTTTTTGCTACTTTCCACCAAGGCACTTCCTGGTCATGGAAGTCAGATACAATTAGCAAGTTCTTGAATTTTCCTTTTTTATTTTTTCGGTTGTGGGGCACATTCACACTAAAAGGCACAGCGTGCTTCTTGCTTGAGAGAATTAAAAGAAACAATCCTACTACATTTTCGTACACAATTTTGAACTGATCGAGGAGAAAAACTATACGTCTATTTGTAATATCCCATCCCACATTGGTTCTTTGTTTGATTTGTGTGTACTTTATAATGGTTTGGATTCACTACTATTGTCATCACCGGTTTAAGTATTTTGGGCCAGTTAGTTAAGTTCAAGTATGACGGTAGACCAGTAGTTGGGTCTGAGTCATTACAGGTGGTATCAGAGTAGGCTTTGGGTAGATTTCACGCTACTTAGAGTTCTGGGTTGTGGTTCTATTTTGTTTGTATTTGGGCCATGAAGAGGACGCCACATCTTTAAGGAAAGGAGTCTGTAACGTCCTATCCCACACCAGTTCTTTGTTTGATTTGTGTGCATGTTATAATATCTTTGTTTGATTTATGTGCACTTTATAATGGCTTGGGTCAGTTCTTTGTTTGATTTGTGTGCACTTTATAATGGCTTGGGTTCACAACATCTTTAAGGAAGGGAGTCTGTAACACCAGTTTTTTGTTTGATTTGTGTGCACTTTATAATGACTTAGTTTCACTTGATTTGTATGCACTTTATAATGGCTTGAGTTCACTACTCTTGTCATCACCAGCTTAAGTATTTTGGGTTATTTGGTTAGGCTTAAGTGTGGCGATAGACCAGTAGTTGGGCCTGAGTCGTTACACTATTCTTGCAAATAAATATAATTTTACAAATAGGTGCTAGTAAAATTTGAGCTCATTACCTTTTTAATTCTTTTTTTTTTTTTTGGTTAAGTCCCCCACCAGATGGGATTTGAATCCAAGACTCCATAAAGGTATAGTCTTAAACATTTGAGTATCTCATGACTTGAACTTTAATATATTATTAAATTTCCATCTCATATAAATTTTAAATTAGTAGAAAAGCACTTGCATTATTATATTTATTTATCGTAAAAATATGGGGCTCATCCTAATATCGAGATTGTTAAAAAGTATAGTTTTCCGTGATGATGAATTATATAAACTCTAACTCCATCATTAAAATTTAGAGCTGGTACTCTTCTGATAATCAGAATTGATTGTCGGTGGAGTTCCATATTTTTAATATGATAGGATTAGAGAATAGTTTAAATAGTTGATATTATTTTTCTTATGAGTAATCATCTAAGCTCAAATTTCATTCGGGGTGGAAGTCCAGAGTAGGGCCAAAAGGGTAAAAGATCATAAGAAAAAGAGAGAGAGAGAGAGAATGAGGAGAGAAATAGTATCTTGTAGGCTTTTGTCCACTGTTAGGTACTCGCATGTTATTCATATCTTTTTGTCGCTCTCCTTTATTTTGCTTTTGCACACAATAATTCTCATAGCTAGTCTCCAATCTCTCCATGTTATCTTTGGTGGCCAGGATAACTAGTTCTACTTAATATCAACTAATTTAAGATATATAGAACCTAAGTTATTAGTTATTTACATCACCAATTATAAACAAGTCACAAGTTATTCTGTAAATTGATGTGGGACATTAATATCACTCCCCGTTGAGGACCTGATATCCTCGTTAGGAGCACAAAATCATGCAATCACACTAAACCAACAAGTCGCAGGATTCTAGAGGTGACCCCTACGGTAAGGGTCCAATATTTTTTAATAAATCACAAAAGAATTATGAGGGATGTTTTGTACTACGGAATTCCAATGTACTTTTAATAAACTGTAGAGCATTCTCTAGCAATTTAGCCGAAGGAAAAAAAAAGACACAAGGAATGGTGACATGCACAAAAGCAAATAGGGATCATTCTTGTACATTTGAAAAGTCTGAAGCTATATGTGTAGGGATGTATCAGGTCGGCACTTTATAGATGTATATATAGCAGCAACAAGACGAAGAAGCCATTGCTCCTAATAAGATCATAAAAGCTAGTCATCTCCATCAGAGAAGAGTGCATTACCAAAAAAAATTTAAAAAAAAAGGAAAAAAAAAAAGGGAAAAATGTCGCAGAAAGATATAACGGGGGGAGAGGATCAAAAGAACAAAGAGGACGCAAACCAGGCAATAACGGAGGAAGAATTCAATGCCTTGTATGATGCAGCCATAAATAACCAATGGAAAATGGTGGCCGAGAAATACAAAAACAACTGCGAGGTGCTGAGGGTCAAGCTCACTAAATCCCAAGAGACGGCGCTGCACATGGCGGCGGTCGCCTCCTACGACACGCAAAAAGCTGGCCCCCGCGCAGCTTGTCTGGACGACGTCAAGGCGATAGTCAATTCCATACCAGAAGAGAAGCTTGAAAAGGTGCTAGGCGCCAAGAATGTTATGGGAAACACGCCTCTTCACCTGGCTGCGAAACTTGGGAATGAGCCCGTTTGCAAGTGCATAGGCGATAGAAGTGGGAAGCTCATTGCAAACCGCAATGATGACGGAGAGACCCCTTTGTTCTTGGCAGCTCATCACAATCACATGAATGCGTTTTTCCAGCTACTTGACATCTACAAAAAATACTGTAAGATAGAAGCCACAGCCAACCGAGAATCGCCAGAGCCGGTGGAGGGCCTCTGTAGAAGGAGAGATGGGAATACGATTCTACACTCGGCCGTGTCCGGGGAGTACTACCGTAAGTATAACAACACAAACCACGAAGCACCCCCCCCCCCCACACACACACCCCAATGCTTTCTTTCTTCCTTTCTTTCACTTAATGACTCTGTTTGGTTTGTCGTGAAGTGCACACTTTTGGTTGTAGTGTTAGCCTCCTCACCCTTGTAAATAAAAAATACGTGTTCTAATTTCGAAAAGTATACTAAGAGGACTTTTCTTTCATTTCTTTCTCATTTGATGAAGATTAGTCAAAGTCAATGTAATTTGGAATAATCTAGCTCAAAAAAAAAAAAAATACACACTAAGGCTCTTATCCTTAAGACACAAATGTAATCAATCTCTTATTATTGTAATTTTGACACTAAAACAAATTCAACAATCTCGACATGTGACTTGCATTAGGATTAAAATGGCAAGACTAGTATGTGCCCTTGTCCAAATAGTTAGTTTTTTTATGATCTTTGACGTAAAAAATAAGAGTGTCACAAATCGCAAAAAATAGGGAACTGATTGTCTGTGTTTTAGTTAAACATAAGAGACTCAATAAGATATAAGAGACTAATTGTTAAAAGGATAAAAATGAAAGACTAACAAATGAGACATAAGCCCTTCTGCTGTGGCACAATTCAAATTTATATATTACATGTATAATTGTGGCTGACACCGTACCTTTCTGTTACAGATTCTGCTGATCGGATAATTAATGAATTTGGGGATCTTGTCTCCTCCAACAATGTAGATGGCGAAACTCCTCTCGCTATCCTGGCAAGAAAGCCTAATTCATTTGAGAGCACTAGCAGATTAGGATTTCTTGATTATATAATATACCATAGTAAGTGTAATATCTCATAAATTAATTATTTTTTGTCAGTTGATTCCAGATTCAAGGCATGACGCTACAAATCTATCTTAGTATATTGCAAGTACTCTTAGTCGATATTTGTCATACCCTCTGAGCCTCGACTCAATTCTACTTAGATCTCTAACCAACTGAGACAAAATGGTTAACTCAAATTATTAGTTATACACATGCCACCTACTTATAAACGAGTCAAAATTCACCCCGCAAACCGATGTGGAGCATAACAATCCTTTCGTTGAAGAACTGACGTCCTCGTCAGAGGCACATTTGTAATGTGTTACATCGATTTGTAGGGTGAATCATGACTTATTTATAAGTGAGTAGTATAGGTATAACTAATAACTTAACTTGATCATTTTGAGCCAGCAGATTAGAGGTCTAAGTAATTTTATGATGTTATGCTTATAACATCAGTTTCGTTCCTCGACCTGGGTCTAGGCTCGAGAGCATGACAATATTAGACCAACAAGCTTTAAATGTTATATATTTTCATGTGCATCAAGCTTCCATAGATTTCTTAATACAAGATTGGTGCAATTCCCCTAATTGTTTGTGTTTGTGATTGGGGTTCCATAAGGTCTCGATGTTCTAAACATTAAGCTGGAGACTCCTCAAAAAGAAGAAACCGGAAGACGTTATCCAGAGAACTACGCGACTTTGGCTGCCTTCTGTGGACTTATTGGTCGATTGATGAAAAAGAGCATTGGTGGGTAACTAACGTAACAATGTAATGTATCCTATATATATCTTGTTTGTTCTATGTTAAATCACATCATTTAACACTCGTATTATAGTATAATATATCTTTCTTTCTTTTTTTTTAACTGAGAATGAATTTCATTTTTCCAAGTAAAAGTTTACATATATTTTAAACAAACAATTGGGTGAGTAATTAACTGCTATATTCTCTACACAGGAATTTTAGGTTATTGCCGGAATCACGATTCCTCTGATGAAGAGAACGGAAACAAGAATAAAGGTAAGCATTTTTTCTTTTCTGCTGCTTTCAGACAAAATAGTGGGGTTAGTTCCTTACATGAATTCTGAATTTCTTAACTTTGTCTCATTTTAGATTAGGTGAGTAATTAACTACTATATTCTCTACGCAGGAATTTTAGGTTATTGTCGGAATCGCAATCCCTCTGATGAAGAGAACGGAAACAAGAATAAAGGTAAGCATTTTTAATTTACTGCTGCTTTCATACAAGATAGTGGGGTTAGTTCCTTACATGAATTCTGAATTTATTAACTTTGTCTCATTTTAGTCTCTCAATCTCATTTTAGTCTCCCAATTATGAAAATGAGTCTTGTAATGCTTCAACTTTTATTACTTTGATGCCATTAGTCCTTTGAATGAAAAGTCACTAGTCTTTTGACGGAAATAATACTTGAGTTGCACATGAGGGTAAATATTGAGCAGGTTTAGGAACATTTAAAAAATGGTGGCATATTCTTTGGAACTTGAATCGGGTAGGAGACTAGCTACAATCTGAATACTAATATATTAAGTGATCACGTCACTTAAAAATTTAAATTTTAAAAAAAAATTTGTTTATATTTATTTATTCTTTTTAACATAACCTAGATGAAAGAAATAATTCATGGACTTATGTTAAAAATAAAAGAGGACAAAAACATAGTGCTCATGACAGTGCCTCAATAGCTACACCAAATATGTGTTAGAAAATAGCAATAAAACTAAGAAACTGGAATTTCAGACGATCTATAAAAATACGAACAGAAACCAGAATTTTTTTGGCTCGACTAATAAGTACAATAGTAGAATATAATTAAAATAGAAAACAAATAAAATATCCTAGGCTCGTAAGAACGATGTCCTTAAGGGATTTACGGCTCCTCCAAAGGTGCTAAATGGGTTAGGCGTATCCCTACCATGATACAACGGTTATATACTTCTTGACGTCACGGTAGCACTCTAATGCAAGAGCTTGCAAACCAATAGGCGTAAACTCTCTATAATGCAGTATCAGTCTACGAGCATGTATGCTATGCGAGAATGCTTCTGCTTAGTGTCTTTAGAGCTCTACTGGAAGGGCTATAAATTGGAGGATGGAGTAGCCAACAGTATTTATTCTGTGGAGTAAAACTCTGAATTGTACCAATCCAAAACGTCCCAATTTCAAGCTTGTAACAGCTACAATAGTAAAAAAACGTCTCCAGGTCAAGCACCCAACATGCATATGATTTATAATTTGCCTTCAATTGCTTTCCGTTACAAGCTTTTCAAATTCTGTCCATTAGTGATTAGAAGTTTGTCCAAAAAGATTATTTGGAGCAAAAATTTGGCCACACCCGCATCCCCAGATTTGGCCCGGCGCACGTGTGCATGGTGATTTTTAACACCAAGCCCACTGTATATTGTCTTTCCTCCAAATCTATTCTTAGCACTATACATAAGAGCTCTCATATATAATGTGAGCAAAATTCTCTTAGTTTTCTAGTGTGGGATTCATTCTCGTGGGAAACTATACTAAGCAACCAAAATAGTTGTTAACACAACATTCTTTGCTAATTTCTCATTCACACAAGTCTCTTTTTGACATATAAATATACCATGTTCATTTACTGCTAAGAACGAATCCACTTCACAAGCTAGACCCACCTCAATTTCTAAGTCAAAGTAGCTTTGAGATTCATGTCAAACACTATCCAAACTAACAATATGATTGGTTGGAGAGTTTGCGTGTGGAATATGGGTCTTTTAAACTTCGAGTAAATGACTTATTTAGTGTCATATTTTTTACCTTTTTAATGCAACAATTTAGTTTTTTATCTTTCAAATTAATGACATCATTAGTCCTAATTCAAAAAACATTTTAAAAAGTAACATTTAGATTCCCTTATCTTTATAATTATTAACAACATTAGTCTCTTATCTTTATAATTTGTGACAATATTAGTCGTAACCTCATTAATTTCTTGACTTTTCACGAGTTTAGGACTAATGACATCACAAAATGCAAAGATAATAGACTGAATTGTTGCATTTTAAAGATAAGAGACTTTATTATAAAAAATGTCGAAGATAAGCGACCAAATAGGTCATTTAGCCTAAACTTCAAAACCGTCTTTTTTTTTACTTCTTTTGGTTGAAAAAAAAAAAAGATCTGATCAATTACTATGAATGGTAAAATGCAAATTATCTTCAGTGGTTTACCTTGTTAGATATTTACCTCTCATCTTGTAAATATATCGCAAAACCCCTGTTTTTTAAATTGTGAGACATTTACCCTTCTTTTGTTATTTTCTTAACTTTGCCAATAAAATTATTGCGAACAACATCATGTAAGGGGTTAGTAGCTGCTTGAATAAAGCACGAGGGGTTACCTAGTTAATTATCAATAAACATAGGTGGTATTTTTGTCCAAATTTATATTTATTTCATCCAAATTTATATGTACTCATATTTAATTTGGACAAAATGCATGTGCAATACACACTTTGTTAAGTTGGAAGAGAAGTGTAATGTAAGGGGGTGATTATTTGCCACCTTTTGAAAATTATAAGGTGATTATTAGATAACTTGTTTTTTTTTTAAAACAAAAAGTTAAGGAACTAATTATGTAAAGCAATGAGATAACATGTATTTTACCCCCTATTACAAATATGTGCAAGAGTTAGAAAAAGCCCAAAAGAACACTAGTTATGAAAGACCAAGGGCTTCACGAGAAGCTTATATATTTAGAAATATATCATTGAGGTTCCAGTTAACAAAAATAGATCTATTGATGCTAGATGATAAAAATTTTCTACAAAAGTACATTTTAAATTTAACATCAGAGCAATTCTTAACTTCATCAAAAGATGTATCTTAATTGCCTACATTTCGACTTGAACTCTTGTGTTTTGTCATCTCTACTCATTCCATCTTTTTTTTTTTTTTTGAAGTTGCAGAGAAAGAAAAAGATGATCACAAGTTTAAAGATGATCACAGGTTTCCTTCCACGTACGCTACATTAATCAACATATTCAAATTACTGCTGGTGTTCTCGTTGGTTATTCTTGGAATTGGTAAGTTGTTGCACTTGAGAGTATGCATTGTTCAGTCACAAATTAAGTTGTCATGTATCACCTTATAGGTGGGAGCTTATACTGTGCATCCATGGAGCATTATGTTCCGCGCAATGTGTGAGTAGTGTATCCATATAAATTAAAAATACATATATTTTTTAGTCCATAACTCTTATTTAATATGTTCGTAAGTTTTATTATTTATAATTCTTATGCTATATATTCATAAATTTTTTATTATATGTTTACTAACAAATATTTACAAGTGTTAACTTTTATATTCAGAACTTTTAAACTGTATATTCACATTTATATTATATTTTCACAATTTATAAACTATATGTCCATAATTCTTTTAACATATATTCACAACCCTCTTCATGCTATCTTCACAACTTGTGAATTGTATAGTCATAACTTCTGAATTATATATTCACAAATCTCAACATACGTATTTACTTCTCTTGTTGATGCTCACCATCATTTTCTTCCAACGTCTTCACCAAGTTCCTTTGAATTATATATATACACACATGCATCTGTATCTTATACAGTTAAAGAGAGTTGTAGAGAGAAGACAAAGAGAAATAGAGAGATGAGAGAGCGAATAGCAACTATAGCGAGCAAATATACTATTCCTTACATTTATCTTTCTTTATATATATATATATATATATATATATATATATATGCTTGTATGTATGTATGCATGAGAGGAACTGTTGGAGAGAGAGGAAAGAGAAATAGAGAGACAAAAGACGGAAGGGTGCAGTGATGACACAGAGCATATCTACTCTATTTTTTAAGGGTGAGTACTATGCATGCTCAAGGTGCATAACAAAAATTTGCAAGTGAAAATATACCTCAAGAATATCATATATCGTACATAAATTAACAGGACAAAGTATTACCAACTCCCCTTGCTGGTCGTAGTTAATTAAGTCAAATAATTCGAAATCAAATTCAAATAGCGTATGTGTTAGATCCCCCCTTAACGGGGTGTCACAGCAAATCGAATAGAACAAGGCATGTTTAACATAGTATGGAGTCCACATTTATGCTTGCCCGACAAACAATTTCAATTTTGTAATGGCCCATTCCACGTTAGTTTTTTGTGATATTTGTGTACACTTTATAATGGCTTGAATTCACTACTAATAGTATCACAGGCTTAAATATTTTGGGCTAGTTGATTAGACTTAATATGATGGCAAGTCAGTACTTAAACTTTGGTCATTACAAATAGTATCAGAGTAGCTTATAAGCAAAATCTATGCTGCCTGGAGTCTTAGGTCGTGGTCTGTTCTTTAGGGAGAGTCTTTAAGACTCCATTTCACATTAATTGTTTGTGAGATTTATGTATACTTTGTAATGGTTTAGGTATGTGAGATTTATGTACACTTTGTAATGGCTTGGGTGGATCCACTGCTATTGTCATTTTAAGTTTAAATATTTTGAACCAGTTGATTAGGCTCAACGTGGTGGCAGGCTAATAGTTGAGTTCGGATCATTACAAATTTAATCAAATGCTTCAAAATAATCATACTTGTGTTAATATCGTGGAAACAAGTCATATAAATTCAAAATCTCTCATAGAATTAATGTGAAACAGGCATCTATCTATATTTATATATTATAAAGTAGTATTTTTGCCTTTTTAGTTTATACCACGTGTTACAATGTCATGCCTTATTTTTCCACTAAAAAGATTTTAGTCCATATAATTGGTCAATAAAAATTATTTCCTAAGTTAAATTTTATATAATCTATATTTATATATGCGTATTAATATCTATATAGATATCTATATATCTAAATCTATATATGCTTACCTTTAATGCTATATGTGCTAATTCTATCCATTCTTTTTCTCAAAAAATAAGTTGTACTCAAATAAATATATTATTTGTCCATTGCTTTTTTCATACTAGATCATTGTCAGATTTTACATTTTTAGTTTAAATATTTTATTCAGTTATTGCAAATCTCTCATCAAAATATAGTATCTATGAGTGGCAAGCTAGCTCTAGAGGGGGGTGAATAGAGCTTGAAAATCCTTTGATTACAAACTTGGAGAAGCTCACCTAAGTTCACAAAGCAATTATTCACCATTGGTCTATATATCATTCATCTAATAATATATCATCATGATCATTCATCACAAGTATAGTATACATAATCACATATTCAACAAGTAATCCAGTTTTCATCATCAAAATGTAAACAACATCATAGCCATAATGTCAACAGTATCAAAAATTTATCGAGAATTAAATTTTATAAATTATATATATATTTTTCATCATATATAACATAAAAATTAAACGTATAGAAAGACATTATACGCATTTTTTGATGCATCACACTGGCTTTATTCTAATTACAATTATAATGAAAAGGACACCTTTGAATAACCAGGTTGACGTTGGTTGAATGTATACAGGATACCATAAGATCAAGAAATTGCTAAAAATGAAAAAGAGACACAAGTGGGCAAAACGGATCATGGACAAAATGGTTGAAAGTGGAACCAATTTCAAGTATTTGTCTGATGGCCAAACTAGGCCTACTCAGGAGGCCTTGCCAAATCGATTTATTCCACCTCTTGTTCCGCCAACTGATTATTCTATTGATGAACATCATCCATTTTTTGGTCAGACGTCAATGGATGATCATAATTTGAGTTCTAATGAATCGAAGCAAAAGAATGAAACTGGCAAAGACAACGAAGGTTCAGGTATATGCATGTTTCATTTTTGTTTATTCTGTTAAAGTATGTCTTGCATTTAATATAATCTTTACTACTATTGAACCTGTACGCTGCATGAGTATTATATTTTTTGACATAGCCACAATAATATATATAAATAATATGAAACATAGGATAACATTGAATTCAAAAAAATATTAACTGAGTGAATAAAAAAATGTTGTTTATATATAACCATATAATGGCCAACATATGAAAAGTTTTATTACAATAACCTGATGTAGACAGGTGAAATAATGTAAGAGAAACAAGATATTCAGATGATAAATTTAGTTAATCAAAAGAACTTAATTTGATATCCTTAACAATTGAAATATGAAATTTGCAATACGGGATATAAGCAAAGATGAAATCGTTGAGTATTGCAAATTGGATTTTTAAGTTATTAATTTTGAAGAATTATATAACTCAAATGAATAATACCTAGTTCAAATATTATTCAACATTCTCTCCACTTTTCAACATAAATTAGTTAAGTAACATATATATATATATATATATATATATATAAATATACACACACACATACATCCTATTGTAGCATAAGAACATACCACAATCTCACAAAACAACCAAATATTGTCATAAATCATGAAAAAGCTAATATAAAAGGATTCGGGAATAACAAAGATAAATATTCACAGAATAAGACTATAGGAGCATGTACGAATAAATAAATATACTAATATACTAATTACTAAATATAAATAGTATATATAACAAACATGTAAATATAAATAGTAAATATATGTAACAAACATAGGAACATAATTTGAAATTAATTAATATATAAACACAAAAAGGGATAAAAATTAATAATTTAATGAATCACCTTAAAAAAAATAATATGAGGGCTAACCTGAGGACACCATAGCATGAGTAAGTACCTTGTCACTGTAAGATGATAAATAGATCAGTAAAGACCTTGTTAGCATAAACATAAGTAAAAAAATAGACGAAGACAATCAAAACCAAATAGACCATAAGAACAATAAAACCACAATGTCAGATAAGTTCATTAATTTAGGTGTTAAATTTACAGCTAAACCAAGTGAAAACATATCCTGACAAGTCAAAATTTTAACCTTCCAGGACTTCTAACAACTTCATATAAAGAATACCATAACAAACTAAAAGGAAAGATTTGGAAGGTCAAATTTTACTATGCTTATACATCAATAAGTACAGTTAATCAGAAAATATACGCATATCTAATGAACAGATAGAATACAACTAATAAACAGATTGTATATGCTACATAGTACAGAAATACAGCAAATATAAAATTGATTAACAAAATATACATAACAGTTAGTAGAAAATTGGTCCATATATGAAGACGCAAAATACATTAATACAATATATATAAATTATATCATGTATTGGGTGTACATATATACACATAATAAATAAACATTGTAATATTCAGAAAATTTGACCAATAAAGCAAACAAAATTGTGTCAGGTTTTAAAATGGCAAGAAATAGAAAAATCATTCAAGAATCCACCAAGAAGGAAATAAGATAATAATATCGCAGCATGTGCAGAAAAAGAAAACCTTTTAGTTTCTAGCATGCGTCTGCAAACAAAGGCAATAAAAAATTTTTATAAAACAAAATAATCGGACCAATTTACATGCATAGAATTCACGGAACTGAACAGAATATAATAACAACATTGGGAAAAGATATGTTGAACTACATTTTCTATACGTCAATAGGACAAATGCATTGATAATAATAATCCCAAAAAAAAAACGTATGGAAAGAACATAATCTGTAAATGTCACAGATTAATCAAAGAAAATGTATAAATAAAATAAGAGAATCTTAGGAACAACATACTTGTTAAATGCATAAGAATGCAAAACACAAAGCAAAAAGAGAAAATAGTACGGCTCAAACAAGAAAAACAACACGCAACAGAACTTAATATATATGTAATAATATTAAAGAACAAAAGTCCCATTGCAATTCAAAATGAAACAAATCTAATGTGAATAATTGAAAAAATCTGCATATTAACGGACAAAGCTGTTTATGAATAGAGAGAAATATGAAGAAGATAGCCATCCCAAGAAATAGACCAACTCGAGTGCTGTAAAGAAAAGGTTAGGAGGGTATTTTACTCAATGTATTTTATGTTGAAAGACAGCATGATAAATTCATAATAAAACAATATAACATGGAACCAAAAGAGCGTTAGTTTTAAAATACGGAAAAAAAAATACTAGATAAAAGAATAAATCCTTAGCTGTAGATCAAACAATCAATCAAACGGATGAAGTAGCAGCAACATGGCATTACGAAAGTTCAGAATTCGGTGCATAAAAGAAGTGAAGTCAGATGGCTTTTGCTTTCCTATATTTAAGTAGATGTATAGTGAAATAGTTAAGTGGCCTAAAAAATTATAGGTTTTTACAAAAGAAAAACAAAAAATTGGTTGCCATTTCTTTTTCTTTTTCTTTCCCGTCTTTTAACGCTAGGGCACTTTAAGCTAACGCGGAGCACTTCATTGTCACTTTTTTAATCTTTTTACATTTTATATATTATTTTAACAATTAATTTTATTTTACCTTTTTTGGAGGGCGGGGGGATCGAGAAAGGTTTAGTTAAGTTGGCACCCTATGATTAGATTTTTCATTTTTTGACACTTGGGAGAGTGTTTCTTCATTTCTTTTTATTTGATACTTGAGTGAAATATCATATGGTACCCACGGGTGGCTTCTTTAATTTTTTAATATTTGTTATTTTTAACAATTAATCTCAATTTTTTTATCATGACAAACTGATAAAAATATTTAGTAAAAGATAAACTAATTTCTTGGCTTTATTTTTTATTCTAAATCTTGTGAATATTTAAATTGAAAGAAACATACATTTAATATATTAGTAAACTTTTTTGTCTATCAAATTAAGTGACTTTTAGAAGTATAATTATTTGAATCTTGTAAAACATAACTAAAAGAAAAGGATAAATAATACCCACAATATCGTGAGGGTCTGCATCCTAGTTACTTACATAACGACAACCTATGTTTTATATATAGATCCTATTTACTATTTCTCACATTTCTTTGTTAGATTAACTGCATTTATGACCTAGTTTTTAAACCCTTAAAAACATTTTTTGTAAGTCTTAAGCTCGAATTTCAATATTTTTGGCCCATTTTGTAATAGTTTTTAAATAAAAGTTAAAGACAAAAAAATGGTAAAAGATTCGAAGTTCTGAATTAAAACATTTTAAAGAAGGTCTTAACAAAATTATTTTTATACCATGTAGCAAGTCGCCTAGATTAAAATAAAATAAAAAAAAGTATAAGAAACCCCACCTTTAAACTTTTTAATAAATGTTTTCACAATATTGTTTTTATACCATGCTAAAAGTTGTATTTCTATCTTTTTCTTACTCAAAATTAATCAAAATAGCTAAAAGCTATCAAACAGTCAATTACTACTTCTCAACACCGGCCACTTTAATCAAAACTTTGCAGCTCTTTTCATATTATTGTTTTTTTTTTCATCAAAATTCCAAAATCAGGTTGTTTGTATTCATCTTTATTTGTTTGAGAAAACAAAAACCAATAACCTATTTTTGCGACTTTGGTAAATAAGAAAAGATGATTTTCTCATCTTATGACAACGTGTTTTCATATTTTCTATTCACATTTTGATAAAATCACATATTAGAAATAGTCTTTTTGAATCAACACTAACTCATTAAAATCATTTTTGAGAAATAAATTATTAAAATTAATTTTTTCCACAATTTTTTTCAAAAAATAAAAATATTTTTTTTTCAGAAAATCAAATTAATTTAAGAAATAATTTTCAAAACATCATTTTAAAAACAATTTTCATATATTTAAGTTTTTTAAAAAATATTATTAAAATTTAAATTATTTTTAAAGAGATATATTTTTCCAAAATTTATTATTTTTTTAAAATATAATTTTCTGAGAAATAAAGCTTAGTTATTATAAAGAATTTTTAAAGCTAAAATTAGTTTATTATTAATTACATTCTTAAAATAATATTATTCTCAAAGAAAATTTTCAATGAATTAAAATTATTCCACAATATTTTTTAAAAAATAAAATTATTTTCAAATAAATAATTTTCAAAAAATTAAAATTATTTTTGAAAATAGAATCTAAAAAATCAATTCTTGTTTATAATTTGTAAAATATAACCAAACAAGTTTATAATTTCTATTTTTAGTTATAGTTTTTAGTTTTCTGTTTATGTTTTTAGTTTACCTTTCTGAAATTTTAGTAAGCAATATCAGACTATAATAATGAAGACCCTGTACCTCAAAAAAAAAGTATACTATGCCCCCTCAAAATCATTGTGTTTCTCCCAAACATTGTACTTCCTCCAATTATGGAATTTGATCTGTCTCATCCTTTCCCCTTTCTCTTTCTCCTCACTTTCTGACTGTTTTGACCACCATCTCATCATTGCCACTATTCACCACTTCACTAGTGTGTGTGTATACATGAACACACAATGGACATGTACAGGGATGTCCAATGCAGTTTCCTTTTACTAATTTCCTAATTGAAATTATTTGGGTGGTTTAGAATTTTCAAAAACCAAAACTGTCTAATATAATTGATAAACTAATAGTTTTGATTAATTGGGATTATAGGCGCTTTACAACCCATTTTTTAGATGGCTTGATTCAGTTTGTGACAAATTTTGAATGATTTTTAGGCTAAATCAACAAATAATAACTGAAATTAATTTAGTCAATAATTATATTGTAATACAATTGTATTAAACGATAAAATAATTATATACATTTCACTAAAATATAATATGTATACAATATATAACGTAATACTATTATAGCAGGTAGTTCGAACTTTATTGCAGTTTTGACTCCAATAGTTCAACCTGAAATGCCCATAACAAATTTCTAAAAATAAAACTTTAACTAATTCAATCAATTCAAGAACCACTCACTTTGCAATCAACTCAATTTGGATGAAATAGCTTTTCATGATTTTTACAATGTTAAGTACACCCCTAGCAATGAATGCAGTAAACTAATATGATATTTGTTGGTGTTATGATCATCACTTGTGGAATTTGTAAACATACAATTCATAATTTGCAAATATAGAGTAAACAGTTGTAAATTGTATTATAAAACATGTGAATATTTTATAAACAAATATAATGAAATTTGTGAACATTCAATGTAAAATTTATAAACATATAGTATAATAATAGTGATCATATAGTATAAATATATGCCTATACCACAAAATTTGTTAACATTTATTTGCTACCGTAGAATATAAAACTTTTACACATATAGTCTTGTGAACATGTAGTATAATAGGTGATTATTTAGTGTAAAAATTTGTGGATATTCATTAATGAACATCCAGATTGAAAGTTGTAAGCCCGCTCACATCGGTTCTGTGTGAAATTTGTGTTCAATTTTTAATGATATGGATCCACTATTATTGTCATCACGAGTTTAAGTATTTTGGATCAGTTGATCAAATCTCAATACGATGGTAGTCTAATAGTTAATCTTGAGTCGTTACAAGTGGTATTACAATAGGCTTTAAGCAAATTCCATGTTGTCTAGGGGTCATGGATTGTGATTTTTTTCTATTTGGCCCTATGAGGAAGTCACATGTTTCTTTAAAGGGGAGTCTTTGGTTCTTCATGTAGACATACTATAAAATAATTGTGAATATTTGATATAAAACTTTTATGAACAAATAGTATAAAGTTTTGTTTGGCTTAGCTGTAAGATTTCAGCTGTTGAGTTGTAAAGCTTTTAATTGTAAAATTTTGGTTAAAAGCATTGTTAAATAAAAGTTGTTGATCATTTGGCTTGATATTTTAAGAGTTAAACTTTTAGCTATTTTGATAGTAATATTGAAATTTCAAAATCATGGTGTAGAATTTTTGAGAAAAGAAGAAGAAAAATAAATTTGACATGATGTAAAAAATCTTTTCAAAAGCCTTTTTCTAAAAGCTCAAATTTAAAGTTTCTGATTTTTCAGCTTTTTTCAACTTTGGTTTTTATATAACAGTACTTCTAAAAATTTGCCAAACAAGTGTACTTCAACTTTTAAACTCATAAAAATCACTTTTGAGGGTCTAAAAATTGGGCCAAATAAACTCTAAGCTTTGTAAATATAAAAATTGAGGACATATGTTATTAGACTTGTGAACTTATAATTTAAAGTGTGGAGATGCATTGTGCTTCGAAGGTGCACCATGTGAGCACATATGATATAACTTCTTATATGTCAATAGCTAAAAGTTGAGAATTAGGCCAGACCAATACTAAGAGCCTATTCGGCTGTGCTTATTTGGAGCTTATAGGCTTCAACAATAAAAAAAATAATGTGAGAGTAACTTTTTTCTATTGAGATTTATAAGCCCCATAAGCAGAGCCAAACAGGCTCTAAATATTTCATTTGTCTACTTTTTTATTCTTGGTTTATGATAAAGACCACACATGGTATATCACCATTCCATTCCATGTGCACTTTGTTTTGCCCCATGAACAATATAAACTATCATATCTGCATGTGTATTCTCTCATGTAACCTACCCCTATTCATATTGTTCATGCTTTTTGGTTTTGATTTGGAGTTGTGTGCCCTGGAACATAGATTCAGAACTTCCATTGTTATACTCTGATGTTACTAATGTGTATGTGATTTATAGGTTAATATTGTGAGTTTACATAATAATTTGTATTAATTATTTTGAGCATAGTTAATATTCGAAGCAAGAAAGTTATTCTTAAATCCACTAGTCTTCCTTGTTTCCGGGATTAGATTTGACATAAATGGAATATATAGAAAATCTTAGAAAAATCAGGGTACAATTCAAACATCTTTTTTGTCATAGATGACACCCTTACTTCTCCATAGCTTGACAAATATACACACACATATATATATGTATATATGTATATAAATATATATGAAATTTCTGGGGTTAGATTAGAAACCCTCTTGAGTAAAATCTCTATCGATATGTGCTTTGAAAAAATGTGAAATTAAATTCAATGAATCAACCAATTGTCTTAACCACTTCAGTGTCAACAACAGAAACAAGTGACAGGTTCAAGTGATATCCTTGGATGAATGTTGTTTCTGATGCATTGTGGCTAATATTCTAATTCCTTTGTTGCATCTACTCAAGATTTACATGAAACCTATTAGAGCCGGTTTAGATTGGCTTTTTTTCAGAAAAAGCAATTTTTTTTCTAGAAAAAACACTTTTTTTCTGAAAAAGTTATACTAAATTTACAATAACTATTTGATTTAACTTCCAAAAAACGATGTAAAATTCTGAAAAAAAGTTCAAATACAATTTTTTTTAAAAGTCAAAATTTTTAACTTCTCAAAAAAAAATTATTTTTCAAAAGGTTTTAAAAAAAACCAATCCAAACGGGCCCTTAGTCCGGAATTACCATGGGGAGCATAGGAAGTCCAAAGACTATCTAATTTATACCAACGAGTAAAATCTCCTTCTGCTTCAGGAATCAGGACCCCATAGTAATAACAAAGAATGTGTTAAACTGTTAATAGGAGTGGAAACTGCAGCAATTAAGAAATTGCAGCCTTCCAGATACGAACTAGCCGATCCATGTCTGTGTCCGAACAACATAGCTTGTAAACGGGTAAATTTTTCAGTGGGAACTAAATTGATTTTTCATACTAAGAATACCTTAAATCAACAGCAGAGCAGCCAAAACACACTCCGGAAGTAAAACTTCTGGCAGCAGCAAGAGAGATGGTAGAGGGAATCCTGGACAAACTTCAACTCCAAATCTCTGCTTCGGAAGAAAAAGATAAGAATGTTTTGCTCTTGAACACGTCCTCAACAGGAGCGAGGGAAAAGACTCAGGAAACACCATTTCTGATAGCAGCAAAGATGGGTATTACTGAGATGGTGGCAAAAATCATGCAGACATTTCCCATGGCGATTCATGACCTGGATGCAAACGGGAAGAACGTGTTGCTATTAGCAATTGAATACAGACATACACAAGTGTTTGATTATTTACTAGAGGGAGATGGGCTTCAAGCGTTTGTGTTTAACCAAGTAGATAAAGAAGGAAACAGTGCACGTCATGTTGCTGGGTTGAGGGGACCAGCAAATCCTTGGGCCCTTCCTGGAACTGCTCTGCAGATGCATGGAGAGAGCTCCTGGTTCAAGGTATGAGATAGTCTATACATTACATTTTTGGATAAATTGCATCCGACCCGTTTTGCCATAAGTGCATGACACTCACGTTTTTTATCAAAATTTAGGATGTGTATTGTGCATGCAATAAAAATGTATTTCCTCTCACATAAAACAAAGGACTAAATTGCACCCAAGCCCCTATGTTTTGCCATATGTTTTGACAAAAAGCACATTTGTACCCTCTATTTGGAAATATATATTTTATCTCACCCTTCCATTAAAGAAAACCAACAAAATTAACAATTGATGAAAATATGAACTAGTTTTGAAAAGTATAGAGGGTAGTAGCTAATTTTGAAACCACAGGAAGTATCGTACACTTATGGCAAAGTGTTGAAGGATTGGGTGTAATCTACTTTAAATTCCTAAAGTTCTTATTGTGATTGAATCTTCTTTACAAGTAACTGAAACATACTATAAAGCTCTCAAAACCTTGTTACTGAAATGCCAAAAAAATGCACTAACTCAGCCATGGTGGATAATCTGCTGTTGCAGTATGTTCACGATAAATTGCCAGATGTCCATTATGCTCAATACAATAAGAAAGGGAAGACACCACGAGATGTCTTCAGAGAGGAGCACGAAGAGCTAAGCAAGAATGGTGCTGAATGGCTAATTAAAACCTCCGAATCATGCTCAGTCGTTGCAGCGCTTATCGCGACAGTTGCATTTGCGACATCAGTGTCAGTGCCTGGAGGCAACGATGATAAAAGCGGCCGTCCTTTACTGGAAGACCACCCTGTGTTCCATCTGTTCTCAGTCTCATCCCTGGTTGCACTCTGCTTCTCTTTGACATCTCTGATTTTCTTTCTGGCTATCATCACCTCAAGGTGTCAAGTATGGGACTTCGAAAAGAACTTGCCGCGGAGGCTCCTAATGGGATTGTCTTGTCTCCTCACATCCATAGCCGCTATCTTGGTCTCATTTTGTGCAGGACATTTCTTTGTCCTCAGCAAGGACTTGGAATTTGCTGCTGTGCCCATATACACTGTGACATCAGTGCCTCTCACCATCTTTGCCTTTTCTAATGTTCGCCTCTATAAAGATCTTCTGGGAGCTGTCTTTACCAAGGTGCCCAGTCGTAGTTACTAGGCGTTCTGTCACTATAACTCTCTACTACTCGCAATAGGGTCATAACGCTGCTGATGACTCTGCAAAAATAAGGACTTAGATACCGTCTTAACGTTATACAGATCCAACCATAATAAACTGATGATACAGTCACAATTACTATTGGATCTTTTACGAGGGGATCCAAAAAAAGTTTGTCGCCTGTTTGTTTCGTATCTCACGATAAGAAACTCTTGTGTGGTTTTGGTGTTCTGTAAAAGTTTGTGGTGTTTTTTGTTTCATGTCTCACAATAAGAAACTCTTATTTGCTTTTTGTTCAACGAGGATTAAAACAAATCATTTAGCATTTGCTTACAAGAGAAATAAAAATACCTTAAAATTTTTAACAGAAATTGAAATGAACTGGCCATGATTCTTTCTCATAAAGTAGCGAAATTGAGATGATCTCAAAAGCTATCTGAGACAACTTTCACATTAAATAGAGGTGATGACACATTTTTTCAAACACGGCAAGATTTTGCAGATAGTAAAATTTCACAAAACCCAAATATTGTGATGCCAGAATGATCAAAGGATGGAACACAACAAGCTTCTATTTGCGGTTACCCGAAAGTTGTTTTTGCAATACTAATAGTTCACAACAGGAGCAGTGACGGAGCCTGGTTTTTTATCAAGGAGGGTCAAAAAAATATATTCAACTTAAAATATAAATATGAAAAATAAACATTTTGTTGATTTACGACAAAGTTACAAAAGTGCCCTACAAATTTTCATATTTTTAAAATTGGGTCATGTGCTTGACCCAAAAAAAAAAAAAATTGGGTCATGTGCTATTTGGTTAATTTTGTAAGATTAGTGTTGTCAAATTAAAAATACATTTATAAATTTTATTTTATCCTGCTAAAAATTAAATTTACTTAGTTATCCCTTATTAAAAACATGTAATTTTTAAAAAGTAAGGGGTGTATGAGTGTTAGATTGTGCGTTTAACCCTCACTAAACAAAATCTTGGATCTGCCCCTAGCCACACTAAGGGTTGAAACGAGTGTCAGTGAATTACTTTTTGACCATGTAAAGATACAGACCTTGAAGACAGTAGAGCAATAAAGAAAGGAACTGCCCCAACTACATTTAGTACAAGTGAGGCGTATCAAACACTTTACAGAGTGAAATGACACTTGGGACTTAAAATCAAGTCAACCACCTAACACACAAGCCACTTGGTAAAAGGCAATAACACAACTTGGCAAAAAATGGAGATATATGCGAGTCAGAATCCATATCATTGAGACCACTTGCACAAGCTGATAAGTAAAGGCATTTTCACCACAACAAAGGTAATACACACCGGACCTTACAATGTGCTTTTAGCACCCTAAACTTTTTCCCCTAAAACCTTGAACAAACTTGATCATGGAGGAAAAAGCCCCACTAACTATGTGTATATTGTGCAGAATTGCCTAGGCCCGGTAAGAGAACAGTACTAGTAAAGTTGTGCTTCCATCACCTAGCAATCAGTTTGTGTTATTTTCATGATAAGGGCAATATCCAAGCTGTTTCTAACGGCGAGACCAACAGCAACAAAACAGGGATAGAAAAGGGGCAGGACTCGGATTTTCTGGTAAGCAAGATATGGTTCAACAAGGAACGGATACTTTGTAGACAATGTTAGAGTGTTATGTTGGTTAGAGTCTTATATTATTATTATAATAAATCACTCTCTTACATCAGAAGAGACATAATATATTTACATTTCATATTATTATAAATAAAGCAAGCTAGTACTATGAAAAGTACAAACCTTTTATTTTTCTCCCTCAATTATTCTAACATTGTATCAAAACCTGGTTTAGTGCTGAATCAGAATATCTGATATGGGTGAAGAATCTGCTCAAGGAGATTGGTATCACGTGTTCTGAGCCGATATTGCCACTTTGTGAGAGAGCAACTGTTGTGTAAGGAGATTGTTACTTCTTTTGTTAGCTCTATTGATCAGTTAGCTGATTTGTTTACAAAGTCTGTTAATGGTTCTCGAGTTAAATATATTTGTAACAAACTGGGACATTTATAATATATATGCGCTCCAGTTTGAGGGGGAGTGCTACAGTGTTATGTTAATTAGAGTCTTATATTATTATGATAATAAGTCTCTCTCATACATTGGAAGAAACATAATAACTTTGCTTTTCATAATATTATAAATAGAACAAGCTAGTACCATGAAAAGTACGATGCCTTTATTTTTCTCCCTCAATTATTCTAACAAACAAGAACTATGGAATATACAAACTAATATTTAACAATGAAGCTCCTAGGATTCTTCGTCATGCACCTGCAACAAGATTGTGACCTGTCCCAATTTCTGAAATATGAATTTCATTCTTCATACTTAAGATTGTGACCTGTCCCAATTTCTGAAATATGAATTTCATTCTTCGTACTTTCTCGTTCCCAGCTAGAGTTTTGTCCCAAGGTGTACATGACAAAATGGAGACAGTAGACAAAAACTACACTCAAGAAAGATATTTACTTTGAGCATTTTGATGATTTCCTATCAACTTCCACTTACTTCTTGAGCAACATACCTTATATCGGCTCTGAGGTACCGTAGATCTAGCTCTCATCTCTTACCCTAATCATCCAGGCAACTCCAGTAAATTACATGCATTGGTTGAAGCTTTGAAGGCTTCAATCACACGATTTCCACCGAGAAAACATTAGTTTTCAACCACAGCCAATTCTCAGCATTAAACATAACTTGTCCAGCTGCATGTATTGGGTTATCATCTTGAAAACCTAGAAGAATGCAGGGTGTTGAATGTAATATAACTAGATAAACAGTGAAACAATTACAAACATATGATCACACACGTTAGTATGGTTATTACCTTAGGAGCATTTCTTGACACCTGAAGAAACGCTTCGACACCGCCTTTTCTTTGGCATAACCTGAATGATGATTGTTTGTGCTCATGAAAAACAGATGCACAAATTTCAATTGTATAGACACCTCGAATCAAAACACATGCATATTATATATAAGGAAAGTGAAAGTTTATAATCCCAACTCTAGTGTAAAATACACAAATTTTCCTCTAATTATTACCACCAAGTTAATAAGGAGATTTTCTTGACCAACACGACTATGCTACCCATTTTAGTGGTTGACTTGATCGTTTATACCGTAATTCCATTGTCTGTTCAAGGGAAGTATCAACAAATGATCCCGGTGCATTTGATAGAAAAGGAACGTATAAGAAGGGAAGCAGTTCCAATCTAGCAAGGACTTTGAGAGAAATAATTGATGCCTGTCACTATCAATTTTAATGAACTTTATACAGTTCTATAAGAAGACACATTACTAGCATTATTCTTTAACATTGCAACTCCCTCAAGGTCATCCAATCATCAATACTGATACTAGTTAAGAAGTGCCATGGCCGCAACTTAGATCTCTTCTATGTAGTTATACCGTGAAAGACTTTGTACAAATCTCATACTCGCAAGGATAGTGCCCACGATTTATAAAGATACAGCTCCAAAGGAGCAGCAGAAATAAACAATGAAGCTGGCAAAATACGCAGCACGCTGATATCCATAAATTTCTTAATACTCACCCTCAAAAATAGTCCAGAAAAGAAGAATCTAACACAACAGCTCACAACATGTGAGGACAGAAAATAGCCAACATAAACCAGGAGTCCTTATCAAGTCTACTCGTACATTCTAAGCGGGAAAGACAATACTCAATGTCCCAGCCAGAGAATATCCAGCTTCTAGCTTCTGCTCGCAAAACAAAGAGACCTAGTCACTATATTTTCCACCCTTATAGGACAGTTGAAGAGCTGCACATCAGTATTCAAACATTTGGAAAACTCAATTTTTCTGTTGAGCATCATTTATAAACCATACTATCTATATTCTAAGATCATCTGCCACCTTTGGTATTGCTTATATGGCAGAGGACTTATGAGATAAAGTCTTGCTTATTGGTCCATAACTTGCATAAATGACCATTAAATTCAACCAACATAAAGCTAGTAAAAGCCTTTAAATGATCAAACAAAAATCCGCATTTATCCCAGTTAGACACCACTAACGACTGTAACAATACAATAGAAGAATATATGGGTCCCATTTGCCAATGATCCAAAAAAACTGCTTCCTCTCGTTTAACGGGTAAGGTTATCAAGATCAAGTCACAGTCCTCATCACAAAGCAACAAGGCCGTAAATTCTTTTTGAGCAAGGCCTTCCACTCAATCTCTTCAAGTTAAATAGTGATTAAATTCAATCTAGCCAAATAAGGAATTTGCGGTGAAAAGCTTCACACACTGACCACCATTATGATGCACAATACATGGTCAACTACTAATGTAACTAACATGTCTCTAACACCACCCTTTTTCAGGAGGTGCATGGAAACCCCAGTATGATGATACATAAAACACCAATATTGTCCATTATTTGTCTTTTCTCTCCCTTAAGCAATCAACATCACATTCTTGACTGAATACACAGTTTCCAGCAGCAACAAACTAAAACATAATAGCCCATGTGAAACCTGTTATCAAATTCTGACCAGGCTAGATCATACACTGTAGCAGTGATTATATTTGGCATCCAAGAAATTCTTAAGACAGGAAGCACTGTTGTAAAGACAAACGGAATATCAAATTTGTCCATCAAATTTTAAGCTGAAGCTCTGGGGTCACGTTTCATTGGTATGCCATATAAGACGCATGAATTACGGCTTGCTGCCATTAAATTTTTGACAGAAAGACATTTTATTTGAACGTCTTTCAAAATCCTGTTTACAAGCTATATTCCTGTTTTAACTGGATTTAAGTTGTCAGGGGTACCACATACATCTTAAAGATATCACAATAGTTAGGTCTCTCAAAGTTGCGAAAAACCAAGCTAAATCTCATTAGTGTGTTCCTGTGAAAGTGCTCCTCAGCTTATACGATATGGCTAGTACTCGGCTATATGAAGAAAAAGGTTTAAGCAGATTGTTAAAGTTCTTAGATGACAATTAAAAATGCAACTAGGCCCTCAGCAAGAAGCCTTAATTTTTGGTTGAACCTAAATTGGATAGAGAAAAGCTTGTCGTTCCATACCTTTGTGGATGGAAGGGGTAAAGATGTCTGTCGTACAGTCTTTCCAGATTCTGTGAGCTGCCAAATCTCTTGAAGCTGGTGTAATATATCCTCCAAAAGCTTTAACTGTACTTTCTCCCTCTCTCGCTGCTCTATAGATAGGTTAAGTTTCTCTCTTCCCACTTGGATAAGCTTTAATCTTTCTCGAAGCCGTTCAACTTCATAGTCAATCTTTAACCTTTCAATGTCCATTGCAGACATGGAATTTCTTCGCAGATCAGAAAACAGAGATCTGGTTCTCGGGCATATTGGACGAAGCCCACCGGTTATATCTGGAGTGCTTCTGTAGATATCTATTTCAGAATTTAAACTGCTACTACTTGGAAAATCTCCAATAATGTCAAGACTCTGTCTACTAGAAGATTCAGGAGGAAGATTACCTTTGGTATTATCTTCTAATGAGGCATTTGCCAGTAAGCTTTCCTCTCGGTTTCTCTTATCACCATTACACGGATCATATCCATCGGGAATGACATGAATATCAAGAACCTGAAGCTCTTTATCTGATTTTAATGCACATGAATCTTTGGTTCCCTTAAAAGCTTCGACTCTATGCTCTTCCAGATTCTCATCATGTTTCAGAATGCGAGCATCAATTCTATCACGAGTTTCGATGTTATTTTTTACTACTCCTTGTCCAAATATGCTAGCGTCTTGTATCTCCTCTTCCCCTATAATAGGAATAGTTTTATCAGGGAAATTATGTTCCTCAAAGATGCCTAACTCACAAGACAGCCAAAATGACTCTGATCTCTGCCCATCCTGTGGTGTCGCATAGAACTTACCACCCATAGACACCATCTCCTTCTCCTGAAACTTTTGGTCTGCATTACTACAGCATGGTGATGTTTGTTTATCTTTTATACACATCTTCGTATCAGTGGATGCACTAAGTTGTTGTAGCATCAGAACAGGATCCTCACGTAGATCAAGTAAAGAACGAAGACGTTGCTTTTCAGTCTCTATTATATCCCTTCCATCAACTGGTAACTCTTCATTTGCGAGATTAATCATCTGCCTATATGCTTCAACTTCATTCTCTAAAAAGTGCTTCTCTCTCTCTCTTCTAACTAGGATTTCTTTCAGAATATTCATTTCCTCTGCATCATAAGCAGACTTTTCTTCAATGATCCTCTGGTACTGCCGAGCTTCCATTTCTAAGTGTGCCTTCTCCTCCTGTAGACGCAGAATCATAGCCATAGCTTCATCTGCAGCAGTTGCAGCAGCACTCCTTTCCTTCTCAAGCTCAATATAAAGAGCAGAACAAGCAGCTCGTTCTTCTTTAAGAGCTTGCCCCAAGAATTCTATTGTATATTTCTTGCCAACATTAGAAGCCATCTCTTGCAAAGCTTTATCTTTCAGCTCTTCATCGGACGAAAATTTCTCCATCTCTTGCAAAGCTTTATCTTTCAGCTTTTCATCAGACAAAAAATTCTTCCCTTCATAATTCTCATCATGGAATTTATTAAAGGGACTACTGTCACTTTGCCCCAGTCCATTCACTCTAGAAGCTTGCCCATGATCAACGTCTATGTATCAACAGCAGTAGCATTAGAACATGCACATTTCATAATTTCTAGCACTCCCATGAGTCCCAAGAGAGCAAAAATTAGACATTTCAATATTGGCATATTCCTAACTAAAATGTTCACTCACTTTTGTATGTCTACATTTCAGTGTGATTTCTACACTAATTTGATTTCAGTTTCTCCATTCCATGAATCCTTAGAGTTCTTTCTTAACCAGGAAAAGTACAAGACTCTTATTTGCTCGGAAAAAGTTGTTCAAACCAGACACATTATGATCAAATTATGATTTCTCTTTAGAAAATTCTATAACCTGCACCATAAGCGTAAATAAGAAAACTCAAATTGTTCAACTTTTATGGAAGCAAAAGAAGGCTTGAAGTGGTTGGAATTAGCTATTGAAGATATATTGGGAGGAGCTTTGTTTCCGGAAGACAATCCACATTGCTGAAACCTCACTATACAGTTATCTAGCTGCTTCTTTATTGATGTCCCATAACATAAAGATTGAATCAAATCATAGACAAACATATATTCTTACTATATACTAAACAATTATTGTTATCCTGAACACTTCATCCTAACAATCCAAACGAGTAAGGTTAACACGAAATAAGAAATTCTATTGATGCATACTGATAACTGGAAACTTCAAATATAGACAAACCGTAGAGAACACAACTGAAACAGCAAGACAATGGGAAAATCAAACTTACAATATGAATCATGAGCACCAACTCCATTATCAAGATCCAAAATACTATCTTCAACCATTACAACTCCTCCATTATTAATGCTACTAGCAGGAGATAGAGGACCACCTAAAACATGATCAGACGACGAAACCAATGAAAATTTCCCAAAATCAACTCCCCCTTTTTGACGACGATGACAACGAAGCGATCCCCTAGGCCTTTGATTCACCACACCTTTCCTCTTCACATCAACTTTTCCTTGTCTCACAACCCCATAACCATTCCTCTCATTCAACACCCCTTTAAGACTACTGATATTTCTAGACTTCCTAGCATCTGATGCTGAACTACATGAAGCCTCACCTTCCATTTCAACAAGACCATTAACATTGTCATCATTCTCTGTCTCCTCAACTAACCTTCTAATAAAATTCCGATTTTTATCTGTTTCCAATAGAAATTCATCAAACGGAAACTTTTTCTT
This sequence comes from Cordia subcordata, assembly GCA_028554755.1. Lineage (NCBI taxonomy): Eukaryota > Viridiplantae > Streptophyta > Magnoliopsida > Boraginales > Cordiaceae > Cordia > Cordia subcordata. Next base: position 6,928,686 of record JAPTOF010000010.1, on the reverse strand, counting down.
CACAGATAGCTGAACATTAGAAACTTCCTCAATTGGATAATCAATTAAAAGATTTTGGAAACAGTAATTACTATTGGGATTTGTAATACCAAATAGGCCATTGCAAGGACATGGCAAGCACAAACCAAATAATTCCAGAAACTTGGAAGCTAAAAAAGCCATAGCTGATGCACAAAGCAAGAAGTATGCTATAGCAAGATCAAGAAAAGCACCAACTAAACCACTTAAACTCCACATATACATAGCCTGGCAAGCCATTTTTCCAATTGTCACCCAATAAAAACAACAAAAAAATGCTTTTTTTAAGCTAAAGATGCAATCTTCCAGATAAACTAGAAAAAGGGTATCTTTCTTGTGAGAAGGAATAAGTTTTAAAGAACAGAAATATTAATCTGAAGTTGATCACAGAAGAGGTAACTTTCTTTTGAGGAAAAAGTAGAAATGTATTTAAAATCTGAACTTGATCACGAAAGGGGACAAAAATTAAGCTATTTCTTGGCCTTTTAGGCGCAGAAATGGAGGGTAATTAAGGAAGAAAAGTACTTACGAGAGGCAAGAAATTTTTCTATTTACACAATAAAAGATCAAAAAAAGAAGGATAACAAAGAAAGAAGTCCTACAAGAGAATATTAAAATATTATATGACTTTTTGGTAAAAAAAAAAGTATAATTAGAAAAATAATCAATGAGAACTTTTATGTACTTCCTTTTTTATCATACAATCTTTGTACTGAATAAAAGAAATTGAATGAGCAAATATTTCACTAACATATTATTGGGATTTTAAGGGGTAATAATTAGGTGTTTTAATGCAGTAATATGTGTGTGCGTGTGTGTGTTTGTGCTGACGGAATAAAGGGTTAACCAAAGGAGAACCCCTTTCCCACCTGGCCAGAGGCCCCTTAACCAGGCGGGAGGTAAATCGAGGGATGTGCGTGAGTGGCAGCCCGACCAGGGAGAGGACCAACGGGCGTGGAAATCCAGCAACAGCCCCGCAATATTTCAGCGGAGTACTGCCGCCACACGGACTCGATCCCGCGTTGTCAGGGTGTCTCCACCCTAATCACCTGGCCACTTACCAACTCACCTATGCCCCTGGGGGCATAAACAAGGCTTTCTTTTTTAAAAGGGTTAACCAAAGGAGAACCCCTTTCCCACCTGGCCAGAGGCCCCTTAACCAGGCGGGAGGTAAATCGAGGAATGTGCGTGAGTGGCAGCCCGACCAGGGAGAGGACCAACGGGCGTGGAAATCCAGCAACAGCCCCGCAATATTTCAGCGGAGTACTGCCGCCACACGGACTCGATCCCGCGTTGTCAGGGTGTCTCCACCCTAATCACCTGGCCACTTACCAACTCACCTATGCCCCTGGGGGCATAAACAAGGCTTTCTTGACTAACATGTTGATTGTCTCTAGACTTCGCGAGGAAATGTGTAATGAGGAGAATCATGTGCTGCGACGTCGTATGACCAGATTGAACTTGCATGCTTTTTTGTGAATGGATTGTGTCTGCTGGAAGCTCCACGTGCGGACACGTCGGATTTGTTATTATTTCATTTTTTCAAAAAAATATTTAGACGACAACGATTGAATCGAAATACTATTTTATTTCATTATTACTGTTTAGTAAAAAATTGTTTCAGGATATACTCCGTGTTTCTCAAACCTTTTAAATACTAATGTTTTACAGTGGGAAACAGCCTCTCACATTTTCTTTCTCAATCTTACCCTTTTTTTTCAATCCTATTTTATCTTTTTTCTTATCCATCTATTCCACATAACTTTTTTATATAAATAATTTATTATTTTATTCTATCTTGCATAAACTTTCTTTATACAAATACTTTATTACTTTGTTTATTAATTTTGCTAACCAAAAAACAGCTTTGCATCTACTAAAATATATCTTTGATGAGTGTGCAATATTGCTACATAATTAATGAGTTTTGTGCTTAATTTTGGCGATGAATGCTACCTAATTGGTGTAATTTTATTTGTTTTGGTGTTAATAGGCAGAAAAATGAAGCATGAAGGAAAAGGAATCAAATTGGTGTGCTTTGTGCTTAAAAGGAGCTGTCACTAGAGATTTCAGCTAATGTGCGTCCACGACTTATGAACAGCATGAAATGAGGATTACAAATTAAAGTCTTGACGATTCTTTGGCATTTTTTTTGTTATATTTTGATGACCCATGACATGTTTGACTTCTAGAAGTTATAGAACAATTTTATTATGGGCTTATTTGCCAATAATTATATTTTTGAACTACTTTTCTTTTTCTAGATTAGCGTAAAAGAGTTTCCTTATTCACAATTTTTACTGTGTTTCGTATTGATAGTGCTCTGAGAACACTGTACACTGTAATGTGTGTGACGGGAGCACTGTACAACGTAATGTGTGTGAATAGTACACACGCACAGTACGTAACAGTACATGTGTTCAAAACTCTTATATTATAAGTTAAAAAATTTTATATTATAGGTTCAAAATTCTTATTATATGTTCAAAATTCTTATATTAAGTTATAAACATGTTCATGATTTTGAAATTACAAAAGTATAAACATGTTTGCAGCTTAATATAAGAATTTTAAACATATAATATAAGAGTTTTGAGCATAAATTATAAAATTTATGAGATTATAATTTTTATTATGTGACTTGCTTTTAAACTACAAGAATTGGAGCCAGTAGTTATGCTTTTTTGATTATGCTTGGAAGATGTGTAAAGTAATAAGTGACGCTTGGAAGCCTAATAAATATTTAGTTACACTTCCAAGCGTAACAACACGTTTTTGGAAAAAAAATAATTTATAGTTTGTTACGCTGCTAAATGTAATCAAATATTAGTTACACTTGTAAGAGTGAGTAAAATATTAATTACGCTTGTAAGTCTAATAAACCTTAATTACGCTTTGAAACATAATAAAATATTAGTTGCGCTTCCAAGCATAATAAAATATTAATTATGCTTCCAAGCGTAATAAATATTAGTTACGCTTCTAAGCATAATAAAATATTAATTACGCTTCTAAATGTAAAAAATTTTAGTTACGCTTAAAATATTACACTTGTAAGTGTAATAGAAAATAATTTATATTAGTCACACCTGCAAGCGTAATAAAAAAATTACTTATAGTTAAAAGTTATTTTTTCATTTTGGCGCCTAAATATAGTCCCTTATTTAAAAATATATTTTTTATTCAACATCTCCAAAATAGTTTTGGTTTGGGTTGGTTTCGAAATTTTATAAAAAAAAAAATTTAAGTTTATTAAAAATTTGATAAAAGCAAAGAAAAAAAATTTCAAGAAAAAATTAATCAATAGATCAAACTTGATTTACTCTCTCTCTCTCTCTCTCTCTCTCTCTCTCTCTCTCTCTCTCTCTCTCTCTCTCTCCATATATATATATATATATATATATATATATATATATATATATATATATATATATATATATATGTATGTATGTATGTATATATATAAATGGATAAATGTATGTATATGAATATATGTATATTTAATCATATTACAAGTTTAACTAATATATATACATAAAATTAAGGTAATTAAATATAAGTTTACGAGGTTAACTAATTAATTTATACGCATAAAACTAACTACGAGAATGTATATTGTTTGGCTTGTGAATTTATTTTAAACCAAATAATGCCTAACCAGTTGGTTTCATTATTTGAAATTAACAAGTTATAGTTTGTAATTATGGATAATAACCGAACAACCAACTCAAACTTTTCGATTAGTTTGGTCAATTTAACAACCTATGCATGTTCGCCGCTAGACAATAGAACAAATAACTTAGAGTACATGGGATTGACCAATTAATTTGATTAGAATCCGCTTAAACTCATTCGATTAAGAATCCGAAAAGAGAATGCAATAATTTCTAGAAATCAAGTTTAGACTACCACAGGTTCCCGTTATGAAAACTCGATTCGCGTCCCAAAAATTAATCTTGAACGAGAATGTATCAATTCCTATAAATCAGGTTTAGGGTATATCGGGTACTTGTTACGAAACTTGATTCCCGACTCGAATTATAATATACTGTAACAAATACAAAGGATGATTAGTGGCGATAGTGAACCAGTAAGCTATAATTTCATTTATGAGAATTTTAAATCATAATGCGTTATCACTATACTCAAAATAATATCTTGGTAAATATTAAACAACTTTTACACACACACACATATATATATAATATTAAAATAAATTACTAACTAGAATCAATTAATTGATATCCTAATACTATATTATATTACATATTTATTAATAAATATGATTGTAGTTATCTATTAACAGGTTGCAAAAATAATTAAAAATTCATATATATAACTTTATTAGTTTCATTGATCTCGTATACTTGTTCTAATTAAATATAGATTGAATTAGATGATGATCAAGTTAACTTCCGTAACTTATTTTCTTAATTTTTACCAAAATCTTATCTTTCCTATTTTCAGTGATAGTAAAAAAAATTAGTCCACTTAAAAAAAAGTCCTATAAAATAATATCAATAATTATAAATTATAATTTAAATTTCAGGTGACTTAAATATGATTATGGATTTTTAATAATTTACAAAGAAATTAATAATAAAATTATAATTACTATATACAACTTATCTAATATATATATAAGTGTACCAACAAAAAAAAAATATTGTTAAATTTTTTATTTAGTTTGGCGCCTAGTTCTAGCGCTCAATTTGCACAAAAAATATATATTTTTAATTTTTTTTTCAGTTCAGCCCAAAACCTAATTAAGGAATACACGATCAATCAAACCTTCATCACAAACCCTCCGTGCGTCTTTCTCATATCGCCCTCAAACAAGATTTGATCCCCACTCAATCTGTAGAAGAGAAGCACATGAATTTGCTCATTTATTTGCCGTTACTGAAGGTATGTGCTTTATTATGAGTGTTTTTGTTCATTGTCAGTTTCTCATCATTGGCATGCTTAATTTATAGTTGAATATTGATGAGTGGTGTGTAATTAATATATGTTGCATATGGTATTTCAAAAAATTTAAATACATGATTTTGTTATAGATGTGATTTTCTTTTCCCTTTCTCTCTCAAACATAGTCAGACTTGTTATACTAGGTGAAGAGGGGTAAATTTTGATGGAATAATCTTTATACTAAGAATTATGCATTAGCCCAATGAGACACCAATAAAATCATATTGAGTTATAAAAGGAGGAGGTTTGTTGAACCAAGGAGGGCAAGATGAAGAAACGAACAAATTGTCAAGCTACATCGTTAGTGAAGTTGAATAAATAAGTAAAAGTGAGACAAGTATATGTACCAAATTGCACTGAGATCCATCGAGAAAAAGGATTAGTTCTATAGTTCCTGAAAATTCAGGCAAACTCAAAGCAGAATATTACTTACAGACTTCGTTATGTATAACAATAGGAATTGAGACAACTCATAATGCTTCTTGTGTGATATATGTGGTATTATGGCAAGTTTCTACTTTGTAGTCCTTGTAATTGCCAAGCTATAGACTAATCATTTTCAACTTGTGTATTTGAGATTTGTTATTTGAACCTATAATTGCAAACTAGATTTCGAACTCTTTCAAATAAAAGATAGAAAATGATTGGCCTATAAATTATAGTCATTTGCACAAGTTTATTATGAATATGTGTGTTTTTTTTTCCTTATTTTTTATTGAATATTTTTGAATTTCAATTTATTGATCACCTGAAATTGTTTCTCAATTTACAATAGGAAAAGAAGAATAAACGGAAGGTTGGACATTTTGAGCTCTTTCGACTAACTCATAAGACAGAAGATGGCACCTATGCAAGAGAATTATCACAAGAGTTCATGGTATTCATTTTTTAAATCATTTTAATTAATTGTATATTCACATTTAAGTTGAATATTCTATCCTAACAAATATTATGTAATGTAGAATTCTGCTGAAGCAAAGATAAAGGAGTATGTGGCAAGTGGAAAATATGCTACTCGATATGATGCAGAGAACAAGATTTGGAATGAGTATATGGGTGATGACAAGCCAGGGCGTGCACGTGGATATGGTACAGGAGCTACAAAATCAAAAGTCAAAGACATTGAAGCTGAATTAATAAGAGCGACAAATGAAAGGTTAAGAAGCGATTATTCTAGTATCAAAGTACAAAAGCTTGAAAACATGCTTGGTGAATCCCAGAAGTTGATAAAGCGACAACAACAAATGATGGAGAAACAAGAGCAAACTATGTCTCATTTGATGTCCGAGGATCAACTGTACAAGACTGCTTTTGGAGTTTTCGGTGGGAACCATGTGTTTCCAGGTTTTGGAACTTGTGCTCAGACTAGTGGAGTGACTATTGCACGTGTTTGTTTCAAAACCTTATTTGCAATTTAAATATCATACTTGTTGCTTTTGTGGTGTTTAATATAAAATTTTTCTATTTGTCATTAATTCTTTCAGGTTCCAAATAATACAAGCGGTAACACTGAACATAGCTCAACACCAAATAGAAGTGTTGCTCGTGATTGAGAGAAAAAGTATAGTTGTTAGTTGAAGATTAGTCAGTTTGTTATTATTTTTTGCCTTAGAGGAACAACTATCTCTTTTTGGCTTAGGACAATGTCAGTTTGAAATTTATATCTATGTATTAGAACCACTTTGGAATATGTTAAGTCTTTTGCTACATTTGAAAGAAATTAGATGTACATATATCATTCTATATTCATTTGAATGCAATATTAGAGTAATTTTGTATTAAAATTTGTATGCAGGTGTGTATATCTAGAATTTCAATTAAATAAATATTTATATTAAATTAATTTTTAAAAATTTTAGTTACACTTCCAAGTGTAATTATCATAAAATTTGAAATGTGCAATTAATTACGCTTGCAAGCGTAACAAAATTTGGTTACGCTTCCAAGGGTAACAAAATTTGGTTACGCTTGCAAGCATAACTTAATTTGGCTACGCTTTCAAGCGTAATCAACTATTATTACCCTTCTAAGCATAATAATAGTTGGTTATACTTCCAAGTGTAATTACAATTGGTTACGCTTCCAAGCGTAGCACAAATTTTTGTTAGACATCTATTGATTACACTTTAATGAAGCGTAATTAAGCAATTCTTTTTACGCTTAGAAGCGTAACTACAAATCAAAATAAGCGTAATTGCTGGACTAAACTCTTGTAATATTTTGAACTTATAATCTAAGAGTTTTAAACATATAATATATGAATTTTGAACATATGATATAAGATTTTTGAACATGTAACATAAAAGTTTTAAAAATAGAGTATAAAATTTATGAAATTAAAATTTTTCTTTTGTGAACTTGCTTTTAAACTTTTGAAATTGTAATATAAGAGTTTTGAACATGTTTGTAGCTTAATATAAGAGTTTTGAACCTATAATATAAAAATTTTGAACCTTTAATATAAAAATTTTGAACCTATAATATAAAAATTTTAAACACGTGTACTGTTACACATTATGTATGCGTATTATTCGCACACAGTATGGTGTATAGTGCTCATACGAAGCATTATGCATATTGTACACAGTGTAAGTATTGTTCCTTATTAGAAGAAACTCCTAGGGTTTCTATTTGAATTCATTCGTTTCCAAGTTTATCATCTTATGGTCAGAATTATCTTATAGCTTTTCTTTAATCTTTTTGGGGACCTCTTTCAAATATGAATGGATGAATTTTTCTTCTCTAGCCAGTGATAATCAAAGTTTTGATTTTTCAAAGACCGTGAGATCTAATTGATGATTCTTTATCCTGTTGTTATATTTTGATATGTATGTTTTTTTAGCGAATAATATTATTTTGTGATTGTGTAATCCGAACCCAACTATTCATTTGCTAGGTAATATATAGCCAATCAAAGAGATACACATGTTAATTAATCGAAAGAAACACAACCATGCATATGCATACGCCTCAACTTATCCATATCAGAAATAGAGTCTGGAATCTTTACAACTTAGCAGCTTCAATCCTTTGAAACAAAAACGTCTCTAAACTCCAAAGATTGGCTAGAATGATCGGACAAAATCCATATCACTTGGAACTACCAAGAAGATTAACAGAAGAAGAATGTCAATATAGTTTTGAAAAAGTTGCCAATGTTGATCTCTTCTGGATCCTGTATTCTAAGAAATTTAAAGTTGTAAAAAAATGAACGATATGTCATATGAATAGCTTGGGCACATATGACTTCTAGCAAAGGACAACAATAATTGCAAAAATGGCCCATAAGACTTCAACATAATGAAATGGTTCATTTTGAAATAAATGAAAAGTGACATAGGTGATGTACAATAGGTGCCAAAGAACAAAAATGGGTTAATTTCAAAATAAGTCCCTATTGTTTACTCATTATTTTAAATTGGTCTTCACTATTTTAAAGTATTCAAATTAGTCCTCAGGATTAAGAGATAACTTAACTGGTTTAGACTATCTTCCGTAGGCATAAGTACTGAGTTCAATCCTATGAGAATGGAGGGTTTAACGCCAAAAAAAAAAAAAGAAAAGAAAAGAAAAGATTAGTGCTCAATGTTTTGCGAATATAGTCAAATTAGTTCATATTTTAGAAACATTCAGTCTCAATCTTTTAAAAAGATAGTCAAACTACTCTATATTACTTGGAAAAAAAATTCATATTAGTTCTCAATATTTTTTAAACTTACTCAAATTAGTCAATATTTTAAGAAAAATGAATTAAAAAAAAATTAGGACTAATTTAAATAAGTTTATAAAAAATTGAAGACTACTATGAATTTTTTTTTTTCAAATAATGGGAACTAGTTTGACTATCTTTATAAAATTTAAGGATTAATATGAATATTTCTAATAATGGGGACTAATATGAGTGGTAAATATGTGCAAGCACATCATGCTATGTATTTAGTATGAGACTAGTTTAATTCCCTGCACATCGCGTGAGTGTGATTTATGTTTTATATTATTTAAATAATTACATAATTAAATGCCAATAATTCTTTTTTGGAAAAAAATCTATCAATTTATTAGATATATATTTCTTTTATTCTTCAAATATTTACTTTTTAAATATATCTAAGGTAGAATAAAATGAACAGCATTATTTTTTAAAAAATAATTAACAATAAAAAGCAAAGAAAAATTCAAGAGCAAGAAAAGCCACAAAAAAGTAATAAAAAAAAAAAGGCTCCCCATCAGCATTAAAAAGCAAAAAAACAAAAATAAAGCAAAGCTTGAAAATAACCGAAAAAAAAAGAGCAAAAAGAGTCAGAATGGAACATGCTAGGCGGAGAGATAATAAGAATGTCAGTTGTCAAAATGGTAAAACACAGCAAATTGCCATATTGGTCTTTTAATTAGAATAATGTAAGTAGATTAGCCTGAGATCATTTTTTTCCACATCTTTCCTTCTCTATGTTGACAGCAGCTTGCGGTCTCTTTTAGAAGTTTCTGGATTTGAAGCTTTGGTGACACACAAGAATTATGGCTTTGTGCAGCTCAATAGATTTGTAGTTGAATTTTGAGTGCATTCCCATGCCTTATAGAGTTGTTGATTATGGTTCACTTTGGATTAACTTTTTTAAAAGTATTTTTTAATAATTTTTGAAAAAAAAATGTTTTTTTAAGAAATTAAAATTTTTGTCTTCTAAAAAAGTTGTATTTAAATCTTTTTTTAGTATTCCAACTTTTTTTGATACCAAACTAAATAATTATTGTAAAAAAAATCTACTTTTTTCATGAAAAAAAAATACTTTTTCGAATTTCAGAAAAAAAGCACTTTTTTCCTTTAAAAAAATCCAAACAGACCCTATACCAAATATGTTAACCAATGGGTTAATTTCCGATAGGTCCCTATTATTTTTTTATTTTTTTAGATTGGTCCCTATTGTTTAGAAAAAACTCAAATTAGTCCTTAATGTTTTGCAAATATAGTCAATTTAGTCCTTATTATTTAAAAATATTCGTATTAATCCTTAACGTTTTACAAAAAAAGTCAAACTAGTCCCTATTGTTTAGAAAAAAAATCATATTAGTCTTCAATATTTTACGAAATTAATCATTGTTTTAAGAAAAAAAGAATTAAAAATATTAGGACAAATTTGAATAAGTTTGTAAAATATTAACGACTAATATTAACTTTCTTTCAAACAATGAGGACTTGACTATCTCCATAAAACATTAAGGATTAATATGAATATTTCTAAACAAGAGGGACTAATTTGGCTATATTTACAAAACATTGAGGACTAATTTTAATATTTTTGTAAAACATTAAGCACAAAATTGAATATTTTAAAACAATAGGAACTAATTTGAAAAAATAATAAAACAATGAAGACTAATTGTAAAATTTACACTTAAGCAATTGGAAAGTTTGTTTTAGTTTACATTGGCAAGGGACAGGAACATTAAGGGAGGGATTAGGAAATCTTTTTCTTTACTTGGATTTACTTTTGAGAGGGAAAAGTAAATTCATGTTGCAATCTACGAAATTTGGCCGATGGCCTTTGTTAATTCAATCATGTTCTTATGTGGCGTGCATATAGCGTTGCTTTTGAGGTTTGTACTAAAAGTTATTAAACATTGCCAAATATTTTAAATTTTACAATAATATTTTTATTGTCTAATAAACTTTTTAGTTATTTCAAATAATCACCCTAGCCATTTGCAAAGTAAAAACTAACATAATGCGTAAATGACATGCATTTTGTATTTTAATCCCTCATAGTTTCAACTTTAAACTTAGAATAAAAGACCTCTAATTATACTTTTCAGTTGCTTTCAATTAATAAAAGGTGCTTCCATCAGTTGCCATAGTAGGAGCATTTATCTTCAAGACAAACATGTACAAATAAGGGAGGCTAGAATTTAGAATGAATGAAATTTCTCACCTCGTTTCTATTTATTTTTTATCTCTAATTGGATAATAAATGAAAGAAAATGGAATTTGGATTGAAAAAAGCAGATATATCACATGAAAAGAAATTTAAAAAAAAAAGACTAATTTAATAAGTTGGGATCAGCGATAGTTCAAGTGATTAATACTATCTTGTCTAAGAGTGAGGTCTTGTATTTGAATTTTATGGGAATGGGGTTTAAAAAAAAGGTTAATTTAATAACTTTATTATAAAAAATTATTATTCTTTTCTTCAATCTGAACAAGGGTGGTGAACTCATCCTTTCTTTCCTATTTCTCTTCTTTTTTTTTTTTTCCCTATACGTTGTAAAATAATCTTTTTCCTTTTTTTTTCCCTCTTATTAATCTTTTCTTTGTCTTCCGTCCACATTTTAGCATGATTACGACATATGAGCACATAAAATTCTTTAACTTTTTATATATTATCATTCCGAAGATTAGGTAATCCTTACTAAAAATAAATTTGGAAGAAAATCTTGAAATTGAGAGCATTTGTTAGAGAATGGATTATTTATAAACTTGAAAATGATAAAAGCAGTAGCATCCGTAATATATTTTGTAAATATTATTTAATGTTTTATATCTATACCTGATTTTGACCTTTAAATTTGTTACGAATATTGTAATGATCAAATTTAGTACGATAAAAATTACACCCAATGTTAAAATTACAATCCAATCCTAAATAATTTATATAATGTCAATCAATTAGTTTAATTTTAGTTATATTTTACAAATAAATATCAATAACGATATATATATATATGTATAATTATATATAAATATATGTATATTTATATATATGTGTGTGTATATAGATAGATAGATAGATATATATATATATATATAGATACAGATTTATGTTCTGTCAATTGTACAGGAATGAATCAGTAATGTTTATGTTATACAAGAAAAAATAAATAATGCTTATGTAACCATCAAGATGTTATTGATTTCAAATAGATTCAACTAGATGTTAAGCCTATGCGATGCACGGGATGCAAAATCAAAAATATTTTATTTAATAAAATTATTATAGTATATATAAATCAATTCAACAAACTAAAATCACATAGAAAAAACATTATCGAGTGAAAAAACTTTGACATATAACATATATAGGCATACGAAAAAAAGACGTAATCAATTTTTATTAATCGAATATATATAAGAAAGGTTAATATTTTAATATGATAAAACAATATATATAATGTAACATTAATTTACAATCAGCTGGTGTATTTGTTATAACATATAATTTTTGTTTCCCCATTATGGTCAATACAGTATTTTTATAAGGATATATAAGTTAGACAGACAAAAATTAGACCAATAGCTCGTCTGCAACATGTCGCAACACAACTATTTCCCACCTATGTTATAACATGAATATTTCTAGTTGTGCCATAGCCGTTGACTATGCAGAAAAGCAACGGACTGATGAGGGAAGACGTGGAAGCACAGTTTCTCTACATTTCGTTGATCACAAACGAGACCAATGGACAAATTGCAATGCAAAAGGCGGGAAAGGAAGTCTACACTATGGCAGTTGTTTTAGATTATACTAAGATAGATTGATTAGTACAAATTGCAATACTTAGTATTGTTATATAATTTCTATAATATTAAAGCAATATCATGTGCCATGCATCTTATGAATCAAATACTAGTGTTTATGGTATTCACCATTTCAATCTTTCGCATTCCCTACAATTACTAAATATTTGAACAGTAATCTCTGCTTTTCTCCGCCATTCTCTTTCTTCACTTTTAAGACAGCGCATACTATAGATCCACGCGTGCAAAAAATCATTTACCATTCATATACGAATCACACAAATCATATACACATACATACATATAAGTTTATATTTATATTTATACATTTATAGTCATTTATATATTTATACCAAAAATTATTTTTTAAAATAAAAACATATATAAATATTTTAAGAATATTATTAAGTTGAACTACAATACTGATGGCTGAACGCTATCTTCTCCTCTTTATATTCTAGATGATTTATAATGTGTTGCTCCAAACAAAAATTTTAGCTAGTTATGATTGTTAGAAGACTCTTAATCACATTTTCTAACCTGCACGTAAGCAACAAGAAGAAACTTGGTTCGCCCTTTTCTTATAAAACTGGAGTATAGCCCATGTAATCTACAAGTGAAATGTGTTTTTGTAATGTTTTTATTTATTATTATTGGTTAATCTTTATGTTTTATGTGAGGATAAAATAAAAATATATACTTTAAAATTTAATTTTTGGTAAGTATTCAATACTAATAATGTTTTTACGAGAAATTGCAAGTAATTGAATATATAAAATGTTTAAATTGCTTAAAAGAGATGTATAAGATATTTAAATTGAGAAAGTAAAATAAAAAAATAATCTAATATGGAAAAAAGAAATAAAAGATTTTTTTAATATTATTTTTAGATAAAAAATAATATTATTAACGGGTGACTAAATAAATTTTATATCTTGGGAGAATGCCCTTTACTCCCATGAGTTTCTACTTAAATCTCAAAGTTTCAATGAAATTTTAGTTTTACCCATTTTCCCCCAATACATCAAGCTTTGCCAAACAATGCCTTGTATTTAATGTTATTTTTCCATTTTTATCTTTTTGTTTATTTGTCGGAACTGGATGATTTAATTGTAGCTTATTGCTACTATTTTATTTTTTAAACGTTAGCTTGTTGTAGTAAGATCATTATTGTATTTTACTTTTATACATGTATCTATATTTGCATAAAAAAAGATATATTTTAATCTAAATTCAATATTTATTTAATTTAATATGTAACACAAAATTTATACAATAAAATATTTTTTATTTTTATTTTTATTTTCTAAAAAATTAGCTCATCCAAAATAGAAAAGATTGTGTTCTATTTAAAATGTATGTAAATATATTGAAAAAGGAGACTTTAACGTGAATCTAATTTTTTCTCTTTAATCTCGTGGTTAAGAAAAAAAATTATCAATAGACTATTTTGTATATTTTGAAATTATAAATTTTTTAATTTTCTATAAATGGTAGATTTTTGTTGAATAATTCTATTAAATTATTTTGCATAATTTTACTTTACCAAATAAATAGATAAGAAACAAAGAAGTATTTATGAATTAAGTATCTTTTATTTTTTATTTAAAGTTAAAAATTTTATGATTTAAAAATTAATTTTAGATTTTTTTTGTTAAATAATTTTATTATTCACTTTTTACTTTAATAAATAAATACAAAACACTTTTTAATATAAAGTTCTATGTGGTAAAGTTTGATAGCATGGGAGAATATAGGTAAAATTTACACTTCATGTGAGAGTGTTTGGATTTAAGTTAAAAATCATGGGGGAAAATAGTTTTTAATCATGGGGGAAAATAGTTTTTACCCTTCATATCTTGTATTCCAAATTATATCATGGTCCTATAGCATGGCATTTCTACGAAGCAACATGCTCCCTCACCTTTTTTTTTTTAAGAAAAGCTCATCATCAAAAGGCGTGTGTGACTTTCTCTCTCTCTTTCCTCTTCTTTCTCTCCTCTCTTTTCTCTCCTCTCCTCTCTCTTCTCTTCTCTTCCTTACTCCACTAATGACATCACCAGTCATCTCACACTCGAAAAATGCTACCATAAAATTCACCTTGCTCCGCTAATTGTAATGATATGCACCATATCTAAGAAAACTTCTTAGGTGCCGATCCACCATTAATGCCTTCTTCATCTTCTTCCTTATGTGGGAAAAGATTCCGACGTCATTTCGCAGCACCGCTACCACCAATCCATTCCTCTCCTCATCGCAATTCTAATGATACCTCCCACACTGCGTTTGGAAGCTCCAAACTCAATCCCCCATTAAAGCCCCCCTTCACCATCAAGTGTGCGTATATGCAGATGTGTTTGTGTATGTTCTTTGTTTGTGTGTGTATAGGATTGTGTGTATTGGGATTTGTAAGAACAAATGTATATAAAATAGGGAACAAATATATGTGTTTGTGTTTGTGTTTGTATGTGGGGATGGTGAACAAGTATATATAGAGCAGTGAACAAATAAATATAATATAAAGTTATGAACAAATATATATGTTTGTATATGTGTGCTTGTGTTGTGTGAGAGGGGTGAACAAATACATGTGGAGTGGTGAACAAATAAATGTGTTTGTATTTATATGTGTTGCTATGTGTGAGAAAGTGGTGAACAATTATACGTGAAGTGATAAATAAATATATGTAGAGTGGTGAATAAATAAATGTGCGTTTGTGTATGTGTTTGTATGTGTGAAAGCGATGAACAAATATATATGGGGTAGTGAACAAATATTTGATATATATATAAAAGACAGTGAACAAATAGTTGTGGGATCGTAAACAAATAGTCAAAGAACAAATAATTGTGTAATAGTGAACAAATAGTCAATAAACAAATAGTCAATAAACAAATAGTTATGCAGTAGTGAACAAATACTTACTGTGCATAAGAAGTAGCACGTGAATAGTAACGTATACTGTTCACACACAGTAAGTACACAGTACTTTTTATAAGAACATGCTATGAAGGAGCATGATATAAGATCCCATCTTATATATAGATTATTATTGTCAAAATCAAAAACATATGCTTCATTAACATTTTCCTACTTGCATCTCATATTTTATTGACTTTGTCATGACTTGGTGCTTGTCCTATCTAAGGAAGGAATTCAACATCCAATCTATCCACACTTTGAATAAACCCACACTTCTAGAATCATATATATCAGAACATCCAACTGATGTTATCTCTTAGCATTGAAAAGGCCCGTTTGGGTTTTTTACGTAATTTTTCTAAAGAATACATTTTTGAGCATTTTTGGCTTGTGAAAAACCAATTTAAGCTTCTTCTTTTTTTAAAAAAAAGTCAATTTAAGTGTCTACTAAAAAAGGCGGTACTTTTCCATGGGAAAAGAATTTTTTTTTTTTGTAAAAATAAATATTTTTTCATAGACATTTTGATTTACTTTTTAAAAAGTTGAAGCTCTTAAATTTTTTAAAAGTGTAAGTTTTCACAAAAACACGTATATATTTTTTAAAAATTTATATAAAAAATATATTTTTTATTATTAACCAATTTAGTAAAGCTTGCGAACACCAACGAGGAGCAGCCATAACTATAATGGAGAAATTTGCACCCACTAGCTAGTGCCATACAAAGATTTCTCCGAATCGCTCACCAAATCGCAGGTATGACATTCTTTTTTTATCAGAAAGATGCAATTGTATTGATAATAAAACTGGAAATAAATCACTCAACCCAAGTGGAAAGTCAAAAGCTAACACACTGGCTAATGGATGAGCACATTAGAGGTCCAACCTAGATGTGTGGTTAGCTAAACTAACTATAATTAAATTTTTAAAGAGTTGATAATGCACCATTTTCAATAACGATGTTCGATAAACACTTTTAAAGGCAAACTAGCGCATATCCCTCATCATTGCAATTTTAGATTAAAGGGCTGGCTCGCGATGGATGGTTCAAAAGTTTCTCCTCTTGCTATAAACATGTTAAGTATAATAAATAAATATAATAAATTTTTTTCTACAAGTTCAAGCTTTTAGATTTAGTAGTAACTCGATAAAACAATTTGTGTTTAGCACAAGGTAATTGAGTTTTCATTTGGCAGCATGTCATGCTATTAAGAATATAGTTTGAGTTATAAAAATAATTATATACATAAATATGTACGTATCCAAAAAAAGGTATTTCCATAATGTTAAAAGAAAAACGATGTTTGTTATTTATGAACAATGAACATTAATAAAATTATAAATTAGAAAAAGAAAGAAATTGTAATTGGAGGTAGAATTGAGTGATAGGGTAATTGAAAAATAAAAGAAATTAGATAAAGAAAGAAATTCTAATTGGATTCAAAACAACGGAGGTGTAACAAGAGGACAACTAAATTGGGGCTAACATCCTAGACCGTCAATGAGGTTTACTTCAACGTATAGTAACGCTGAGACATGGCATAATTTAAAGCAGGCAAAAATGAGGAGGGAAAAAATAGATATAACAGTAGTTAGTACTATAATAATAAATAGATAGATTCATTTTTAAAATATGTTCTCTTTAATGTGCATGTGGTTAATTAAAGTTTTATGTTAACGTAACCGCTGATCCAAGCACCTGAACCTATATGTAGAGGATCAGGAAGGGGACCAGGTAAATAAGCCATGGCGGATATGTTTTATAACTCCCAATAAAATAATTTTTATAACCATCTCCAGTAACAGCGATATTGTATATTTAACAAGTTTGATGTCCCTATCGTCGCCCGATTTCGACTTTGACTACTGTTTTAAGTATTATTTTATTTGATTAAAATATTTTAAGTGTTAGATAATGTACAATAGAACAAGTTCAATGTTTCCAACATTATGATTAATGTGCATGTATGACTGAAAGAATATATAAGATCCATCTTGGGTCCCTTTCAAATTAAACGTGTAAAATGCCACTTTCGATCAATTTTCTTTGCTTTTAGTGCACGAAATCTCAAAACATCAAGGAGATTGATGAAAGTGGAATCACGCCAACTTTACTAATCTTTTGGTCTAGAGTTTTCTTTAGTGACGCTATTTTGTCTCTTAATAAAATAAATAAATATTTAGCTTTTTTTATAATTTTTAAATGAAGTGGTAACTTAATAAGACCTACCTTTAACGTTCTGATCATTTGAGACTTGTTGCGACCGGAAATTGTCCTGTAAAACATAGGCTTTTGACCCAACGGCATTTTAGTAGTGAAGTGGATCACGTTAAGAGAAAAGGGAAAAGCAAAGAAGTATCCTATGTTTTGTGAAAGTTAAACAGTAAATTTTATTGAATCTATGAAATTTATTCATTATAAAATTGTCACTAGAAAAATATCCGGTATTACTAGATATACTAAAGATTAAGTTATATTTTTACAAAATTTTGGAAAATAATTATGTATATAAAATAAAGTAGAATTCATGTCTCTCTTTGTTACTTGTGCTAATTCTATGAGTTATTTTTCCTCCAAAAATAAAATAAGCTTCAATATATGCATTGTTTCTCTTCTACTTTTTTCTCACTTGGTCGGACGATTCTTGGTTTTCTATTTTAACTTTTTCAATTCAAACGTTTTATTTAATTGATGTAAATCTCTCGTGAGGAAATGTGATTAGTATTAGAAACTTACTACCCATTAAACTAGACAAAATATATTTATATTTTATTCTCATATATAAACTTCAAAGATTGATGATTAATAATAAATAAAGATATTAAATACATTTATCTTTTTTATGTATGGTACGATTATACACTAATAAGAAATAAAATCAGGAACGAGGCGGCATGGGAAATAAAAAAAAATACCAAAGCCATTAATAGTTTCACCACACAGACCCTTATTTTGCTAATGAAGTACCACACTAATGTGATATACTAGCCATCTTAGCTGCCGCCAAAAACTCTAATGACGAGTAAATGAGCTGGGAATTAGGAAAATAATTAGTAAGTGTGCTAAACTGTCATATAATGAACAGGAATAAATTATTTTAAATAATATAGAAATATTTAAGTTTCACTTATAATATAACGATGTCATGATGCAGATTATTTTTTCGCTCGAAAGTAACCCATTTGCAGGAAATATGATCTTGTACTTTTCCTCATTTTTCAACAGTAGGTGAACTTCCCAAATAAATTATATTGATCTCTCATACATAATCTTCTGCCATTTGTGCTTGCCAAACTTTTGGTCCCCCAGCTCAGATAAGACCAGGCATGGACTTCTCACGTGTTTGAGTTGAATTAAAAGCAGCTGACAAAATTCTTCGACTTCTTTTAAGTTTTTCCATCTGAAATAATTTCATCTTCTGCATTAAGACCTTGGTCGTTGAGACGTTGACGCCCACCCCCGCCATATGTGGCCATGTTAAATCCTACCTTCCTTACGTATTCATTTGAAACGTATGTTACTTTCTTATGGTACGACATTAACTTAACGAGTTTTATGAGAGAAAAATATTTTGTTGTCTAAAAAAATGTTTTGTGGTCTATCACACTAGGTTTTTGATGACTTCTATAAGAAATCAAACCCTTAAATTCAGCCGTGGAACATGGGGGTGAGTATTTGGTTATAACCTAATCGAATCGAACTGAAATTGAATTTTAATAACCAAATTTTCGAATTACTAAAAATTGCTAAACAAAACCGAACTAAATAATACTATTAACCGAAATTATTTAACTTAATTTTTTCGGATTAGTTTCAGTTATAACTAAACTGTTCAAAAAATCATAAATTATTCAAAACTAACTTTAATAACCAAATTTCTTTGTATTTCTAATGACTAAATTCAAATATTCATCATCAAAATTCACATTATGCATCTAAGAATGATATAAACTTACAAATATATATATGAACATAAATTTGAAAAATACTAACTAAACATTTTCTTTAAATAAAACATTAACTATTCGGTTATTTAGTTATTAACCCAAATTTTGGAAGAATAACTGCAACCGAACCGAAAATCGATTTTTTTCATTTTTAATAACCAAAACAGAATCAAACATAAAAATAATCGAACAGAATTTTATATTTTGATTAAGTTTGGTTCAGTTATTCGGTAATAACTGAATAATGCTCACCCCTAGTGCAACGTATATGACGAAGATTAAGATATATATATCTCTGGAAATAATCCATGGTTATAGTTTTTTGATGACTTTGACAATAACTCAAAACCCTTAACTTTGACGGTGCTACATATATGATGAAAATGAAGAAGTCTAATCTAAACCTTCTCTGAAAATGATTTATAGTTCTAGATGACAAATATAACGAAGATTAAAATATTCAATCTAATAATGTCATGAACAAAATTTAGTGGTTATAATTATAAGAATCTTACTGTGTCATAAATTTTGCGCATATTCATTACCTCACTAAAGTTAAGTGAGTTAGGAACCTTCAGGGCAATTTCGTGGAAAGAAGCAAAAAAGCATTCCACCTGTCATATATTCTTCTGGATGCTTCGTAGGACAATCCATATCTTACATAAGATTTTTCATTCAATTAATTAATTTTTCTTATCTTTATTCTAGATTATTAAGTACTCAAATTTATAATAATAAATTATAGCAGTCATCTTTATCACGTGAATTGTCAAGAAAAAATATACGTAGATACCATTTCACTTTGCTTGGATTGTACCCTTCTCCTAGTTGACTTTTCCAAAGGGCCAGACAAATTAATATCAGACAATAAAATTAATTATAAATTTATAATTCACAAAATAAATATTATTTTAGACATTAATCAATCGATAATTAAATTTTTAAATTGAAAATAATAATATAAGTATTGATATATAAAATAAATTTATCCTAATATTTTTAATTCAAACCCATCTGGCATGAATTATATGCATAAATCTCCATTTTTGAAACAGGGGTCAATCATAGTTCTTTGGCGTACAAGTTGTCTACAAGCTAAAGGCAAGAGGTGCCCCCTTTTTTGTCTTCTTGACAATTCTAACACGCTTTGATCAATAGTCCATTGGTGTGAACAGAACAAAATGACATGGAAATAAAGTTGCTCCAGTGACCCACTATATAATATATTTACAAAGAAGGTCAAAGTTCAATAATAAGGTACTTTTACTTACTAAAATTAATCTCGAGACTTATTATTTATAGCTAGAAATATACTATTAAATGGTCGCGTAGTCTAATACATTACGGCGAGAAATAGACCACTAGGTCGATAGGTTGTGGGGGCGTGTACAATCTTCTTCACTGCTTACATCATACGGTGGGTCAGTTTTGGTAGGCCGGTTTCAACTAGCAAGACTCTTTTTGAGAAAATTCAACTATGCAACCAAACGTGTGTTTTGCATAAAAGCACTAAACAAATCCATACAACTTCCATATATAATTCAATTCAAGAAACATTTCAACTATCAAACATTTTCATACCATTTGCAGCTAATGCTATTCAAAACACAACCACCACCACCACCTACTACACCATGCATCTAAAACGCCTCTGTTTCATTCTGCCTGCAGATTTTGATGATGTCAGACCGATTGATCACGAAAAAGTTCGTGAACATATTGTGAAAGAGTCGTCTAATCATGGTTTCAGAGCGCAGATTCTTGTTTACCTTCGCCAAGCATTGCACCGGTTGCTGGAATCGAAATGGATAACTTTCTGTCACCATGAAGTGCTGAAGAAACAGTCTTCATTGGTTTTCCATGACACAGAAGGTGTGGAGGTTGCAGAGAAAGTTGGTGCTCATAATCCAAGGATATTTAGCTATCCTGAGCTTTATGTAGGCTCAAATGGATTCAGTGAAGATGAAGTATTAGGAAGCGGGGGGTTCGGGAAAGTTTATCGCGCTGTCTTGCCTAGCGATGGAACGATTGTTGCAGTGAAGTGCCTGGTGGGGAAAGGGGAGCACATTGAGAAGACATTTGCAGCAGAGTTGGTTGCCGTGGCTAATCTTCGCCATCGGAATCTTGTAAGGCTAAGGGGGTGGTGTGTTCATGGTGATCAGCTGCTCCTGGTTTATGATTACATGCCGAACCGCAGCCTTGACAGGATACTGTTTGGACGAAAGACAGGCTCTATTCTCACCTGGGAGCGCCGGAAGAAGATCATCGGTGGCTTAGCAGCTGCACTTTTTTATCTCCATGAGCAGCTGGAGACTCAGATCATACACCGCGACGTGAAGGCCAGCAATGTGATGCTTGACTCGGGTTTTAATGCCCGGCTTGGTGATTTCGGCCTTGCTAGGTGGCTGGAACATGAGCTGGAATACCAAACAACTTCATCAACGAAGAACAAAGCATTTCGGTTAGTAGATACAACCACAATAGGAGGAACTATTGGATACTTGCCTCCGGAGATCTTCCAGAAACGAGCTGTTGCCAATGCGAAATCAGATGTCTTCAGCTTTGGCGTTGTCGCATTGGAGATTGCTTCAGGAAGGCGGGCTGTAGATCTCACTTACCCGGACGATCAGACAGTATTGCTTGATTGGGTTAGAAGCCTCTCTGATGAGGGAAAGCTTATTCAAGCAGCAGATAGCAGACTTACAGATGGATCATCTTATATGCTTGCAGACATTGGACGGTTGATTCATCTTGGACTTCTCTGCACTCTTCATGATCCCCAAACGCGACCAAATATGAAATGGATTCTTGACGCCCTCTCTGGAAATATCTTCGGTAGTTTACCAGATCTTCCGTCATTCCGGTCACACCCTCTTTACATCTCATTATCATCCTCTACCAGTAACAGCAATAGCAGCATAATCAAAACAGGCTCTACTTTTACTGCCAGCTTCAGCACAACTGCTTTCAATTCATCAAACTTTGTCTCAGCCAATGGAGAAACCATGTATGTAACTGCTGAAGATGAGAATATTGACAAGAGTACTTCACGCAGCAACCAGCGCTGTAAGAAGGATTTCCGGATGTTTGAAACCCCAAGGAAAATAGCATATAAAGAAATTATCTCTGCCACAAACAATTTCTCAGATTCAAACAGAGTAGCAGAAGTCGATTTTGGAACGGCTTACCATGGATTTCTTGACGACTCACACCACGTCATAATAAAGAGGTTAGGCAGGACGAACTGCCCGGTGCTGCGTATGAGGTTCTCAAATGAATTTGAAAACCTGGCACGGCTGCGCCACCGAAACCTTGTCCAGCTTCGGGGATGGTGCACTGAGCAAGGAGAAATGCTTGTTGTGTATGATTACTCACCAAACCGCCTTCTGAGTCACTTCCTTTTCCACAACAATCCCAGAAGCAGGCATTGCATCCTGCTATGGCATCAAAGATACAACATAATCAAGTCACTTGCCTCTGCTATATACTATCTCCACGAAGAATGGGAAGAGCAAGTTATTCACAGGAACATCACTTCTTCAGCGGTCATTCTTGATCCAGACATGAATCCAAGGCTAGGCTCCTTTGCTCTGGCTGAATTCATGTCAAGGAACGGTAACGCCCTAGTTGAGAAAAATAGATCTGCCCGTGGGATTTTCGGGTACATGGCACCAGAATACATGGAATCCGGTGAAGCAACAACGATGGCTGATGTTTACAGCTTCGGAGTTGTTTTGCTTGAGGTGGTTACTGGATTGATGGCGGTTGACTTTCGGTGGCCTGGGGGACTACTGGTGAAGAGAGTACACGATTTTGAAGCTCGAAAGAGACCATATGAAGAACTGGCAGATTGGAGACTAGATGGAGAATATGATCAAAAGGAATTGATCAGGCTGATAAAGTTAGGAATGGCATGCACAAGATCCATCCCGGAATCGAGACCAAACATGAAGCAGATAGTAAATATACTTGATGGCCATGACAAATGCTTACTGGAGAATGGGCTAAAGAAAGAGAGAACGCAAGAATGGAGACGAAGAAATGCTTCTTCTTTGTCTCTAGTCAGAAGGATTCAAGCTGTTGGAATACATTAAAACTCTTCTGAAAATGTACAATATCTAGATTAGACATGCAAAATGCACATTTAGTAATTTAGAGCCGAGCCATCTCATTCTACACTTTTTAGTTTATTTTTAAACATGAGGCTTGTAGAATGTTTGAAGAATATAGCAGCAAAATTTGCAGCATGCATCTCATGACATGCCTGCAAAGTTGTTCTTGTATATGTACCACATAACAAAATCAAGGTTTGAGATTGCATTTTGAAGAGTTGAAACAGAGGAGCTTCTCAAGAACTTCAATTCAATAGACATACAGATATCTATAAATGGAATTCTATTTTCTGCTTTTCAGGATAAAGTCTTATTACAGAAGTAGATCAACAAATTTCAGCAGGAATTTCACAACTTGGCAATATACATGCAATAATCTGACCTCAGCTCAGATTATTTTCTTTCCTTCTTTCTTTGCTGTGACCACCGAGTCTTCTGTAATGGGAATGGGAATCTCATCATCAGAATCGATGCCAACCCAGTTAATGAAAGCAAAAAGGAACTCTCTGAAGCTGATCTTTCCATTCCTGTCCCAGTCCATTTCTTCTGCATAATTAACAAGATGAAGAAGAATGTCAAAAGGTCCTCAAGTGAGTGCAACTTCAACATTTAACTAATAGCATCACAGGAAGCGAAGTGGATACTAAATCGATTTTGGGTTATGTGTGATGGGGACTTCTCCCAGCGCGAAGCATCATTTAATGCCTTGACCATGTCCTGTTTGTTCAGCTTTCCATCACCATTTTTATCGAGAAACAAAAATGCTTCAATTATAGTATTAAAGGTTGCTTCAATCTCTGATGATCCCATCTTTGATGCCTGATACAATTACAGAAAAAAGATAAACATAATTGTGCAAGCAACTACAAGAGCTGAAATGATTGGGAAAAGAGCCACCGTGCTTGCTGTGTGGGAAGAGGTAGAAGAATCCATCAGCAGATAAATGAGACAAAGAAGGACAATAAACTCGTTAAATTGTATGCCTTCACTTTCATCCATATCGCACGAGTAGAAGAGGTCATCAATTTCCTTCTCTCTAAGTTGAAAATGCATTTTGTCCAAGCACTTCTTTAGTTCCTCACGGTCAATAGATCCATTAGAATCTTCATCTGTGCGTTCAATATTTTGCAAGTAGACGAGAGTTATTGTCAGTTTTCGGAAATCATGAATGGGAAGATCCAACAAATTTCCTCCAAAGATAAAGAAAGAGAATAAGGTCTCATTCTTCTAGAACATCATTCTAACTTTCAAGGCTCACCGTATTGTTCAAAGATACCTCGGATCTCTTTCAGTCCTTCTCTGAACTGGGGAAACTTCAGAATTATGCTGTTAATTGATTTGAACTTGTTATGTCCAGAGAAACTTCCCTTCAACTCCACCATTTTCCTTTCAAGCTTACTATCTAACCGCTTATACTTGTTTGGCGCACTACGACAGCAGAGAATTTCACCCACTCTATTGGACATTGACTTCAATGCAGTGTATTTGGGAGATGTACCTTCAAGATTAGAAGAAAGTTAATGAATAAGATAAATTTTCATGCTAGAACTGAAAACACTTTACCCGAAAAAGATACTTCACAGGAACAAGAATGGAGTTAACTCTGCCAAATTTTCCTTTTTTCCTTTGACGAGGCAAGAAATAGAACAATCACAAAAGTGGTGATCCCAAAACTAATTCTCTTTTCAAAAAAAAGCACCATAGGCAACATATAGAAATGCTGATATACAACAATGTAAAGTACTCAACATATAGAAATGCTGATATACAACAATGTAAAGTACTCAACATATAGAAATGCTGATATACAACAATGTAAAGTACTTTCTTCAAGTGTCAAGGAGATGAAGGGAAGGAAATTTCATCTCATGCTCAAATATTTACATTCACCAATAGCCTCAAGCGCTCTTCTTCAATTTTAAGACTGAAACAGAATTTCCTCGTATGTTAAGGATCATCACGCTACTCATTCAGCAAAAAATGGATCTTCAGAAGTCACACTACTTCTAAATGTAAGTAAAATTATGATGATAAGCACAATTTATAACATACAGTGGAAGAGGAATTTAAAATTCAGTACAAAGTTTAAAACAATAACCAGATGTTAGAGGTGTGAATGGAAAATCACTAAAATACATGTTAGAACATAACAAGGCAATAGCATATAAAATTCAGTATTTAAGATCCATTTCACGTAAAATCCTAGAAAAATCGTAAATTGTAAATGAATAGCAAACAGATACGCCGTATACTAGTGAACATGCAAACTGAAAGATAACAATTGATCAACAGCCAATGTTTTGGAAACAGAGAAAAAGCAACAGAACAGAAATGATCACCATCCTATTAGTTGTTTCACATATTATGATATTTTGAAAAGCAGTCATAGCAAAGATCACAAACACTAGTTAGCAGACTGCAGTAAGCCATATTGATTGATCCTAGACGCGTAAGCAAAACTAGTGTCTTGCACTTAAAAATAATACACAGCTCAAACATGGTTAGCGAAGATATTACTTTAAACTCAGAAAACTAACTTACAAACAACATTCGTAATCATGTCCACTTCCAACATGGGACATTGCAGGTACAAACTCTCTAAGCATTGGACATTCACAAGATCAAAGTGATATGGTGCAACATCTCACAGGATACAAGGAGCTAATTAAGTGGCTTATAAGCACTTTCCCTCCTCTCTCTCTCTCTCTCACGAGGCATATTTTAAAGACAAAACCCCCCTCAACACGCGCGAAAGCAGGACAATACCTAGTGGTCTCTCGATGGACAGGCATGTCAAAGATCAAATCCAATCAAAGGTATCAATAAAGAGTTATCATAAGAAGCTTCAAATGCATTAAGAATACAACAGAAAACATGAATGAATGATGAACAAAAGAAGTAGATGGAAGGAACATCATACATACCCATTGAAGCTTTCATGACCTTACAATGTGAAAGGAAAAGAAGCTAGTGGTTGTGTCCACTGGAGAATTACCTGCATATGTGCCCCTGTATAGGGGGGTAGGAAAAGGAGACAAGGACAAGCCACATCATATAGCATATAGCATATTTTATATAGTATATGGCATCACATAATCTTTTTTTCGTAAAAGGGTTAACCAAAGGAGAACCCCTTTCCCACCTGGCCAGAGGCCCCTTAACCAGGCGGGAGGTAAATCGAGGGATGTGCGTGAGTGGCAGCCCGACCAGGGAGAGGACCAACGGGCGTGGAAATCCAGCAACAGCCCCCGCAATATTTCAGCGGAGTACTGCCGCCACACGGACTCGATCCCGCGTTGTCAGGGTGTCTCCACCCTAATCACCTGACCACTTACCAACTCACCTATGCCCCTGTGGGCGCATCACATAATCTACTATGAGAGAAGAAAGAGATGAAGTGGAGGAGTGTGGGAATGAGGTTCTTGAAAATGTAGTAAAGTTAGAAAATACCATGATGAAGTATTTGGACTTTTGAAACTCTCTCTTTCTTTCTTTCATTGTCTCCCATCTTTTGCTGCCAAGTGGAATTGCAATCATGCCTTTGACCCCGGAACACGTATCTGGATTTGTTCGTAATATTATAATTAAAATTAACCTAAAGGGTTGGTCTAGTGGTGCGGACTTGGAAATAAGTTTTTGCGAGGTCCCGAGTTCGATTCTCGCTGCTAGTATTCCTTGGGGCCACCCACCTGGCTTTGCCAGTCTTACCCGGTGCATAGGTCTTGTGGGGTAGTTCATGTACCTGAAGGTTTTCCAACTAGTGGTCGGGCTCCACCGGTTTTCGGTGGTCGGGCTCCGCTCAGTTGGCTTCATCTGTTATCAAAAAAAATATTATAATTAAAATTTTAATAATAGTGATAAATAGATTTTTTTATACTAAAATTGAAAAATTATATAGTTTAAATAAATTTATCACGCCTAAAAATATTTGGACTTTTGTAGTTTTCATAAATTGCGTCAAATCGTAAGTATTTTGGAAACACTTTTATAGTTCTCTTCTATTTTTTCTAAAAGGGTTAACCAAAGGAGAACCCCTTTCCCACCTGGCCAGAGGCCCCTTAACCAGGCGGGAGGTAAATCGAGGGATGTGCGTGAGTGGCAGCCCGACCAGGGAGAGGACCAACGGGCGTGGAAATCTAGCAACAGCCCCCGCAATATTTCAGCGGAGTACTGCCGCCACACGGACTCGATCCCGCGTTGTCAGAGTGTCTCCACCCTAATCACCTGGCCACTTATCAACTCACCTATGCCCCTGGGGACCGAAAAAAATTAAACCTACTTGTTCTCTTCTATTTTTTAATACAACACACGATAGCTCATTAGAAAGAGGAAATACGCTTTTTGAAAAAATAACATGATACTCGTTAAAAAGAGGATTGTATGCAGTATTGTAGAAAATAGAGAGATTATGGGAGAGTTTTAATAAAACGATAAGTCCAATGTGCACTTTCAATTTATTTTACCCCTTTATTAATTATAAATTTCAGATTATTTTAAGATATTCCATATGATCAAAGTGGTTTGAAATATTTCACTATGGATTCATCGGTGTACGAACATGCATCTGGCTTCTACAACGGCTGTAATTCTAGTCTCCTCAATTTTGGATAATGGAAGAAACATGTAATAAGAAAAAAAAAGTATAAATATGGTATGCCTCTCATTTTTAATATGAGTGGTCTAGGGATAAATTCCTCCTAGTTATATATAATCGACTTTTGTCCTCCTTTGAAGTATAAAAAAAAAAAAAGTACAAAAGTCAATTTATTTCATCTCTTCTATTTTCTTCAGAATTGAAATAAAAGAAATTTTTAATGATATAGATTCTTTATAAATTTTTTTTAATCTAAATAAGAATTAATCATCCCTCCTCTTTTTCTTTATGACTCTATCCTTTCCTTTCCTTTATCAATATTTACCCCCCCCCCCTAAATCCCAGCATAGTGTTAGTCTGTCAGATGGAATGAAAGTAAATAAAAGATTGAAAAAAAAAATTATATCATTCTTAAATTCTAACAAGAGAATTTTGCAATCCACTTATTTAAAATTTTATGAAAAGAAAAGAAAAGTTCTGATTTTAATTGTCCTGTTTATACACCACATAGTATACAATATTTACACAAGTGATTTTTTAAAAAGAAGTTCTTATATAATCTTCTACTTAAAATTATCATTCCTTTTTGTGTCCTTTCCCTTCTTCTATACAATTGAGGCCACACAAGAATGTACAAGAAACACTGGAATTAAACATGATACACATTCGTCACCAAATATAAAATCTAATATAACACAGATAACTGCAGCCAAAAGTTTTTTTATTTTCTGCATTGTTAATGGAATCTATCGTCTTAAAGTAAATCCAATCTAATCCTACAAAGTGAACTTTTCGTTTATCGAAAAACAAATGTAACTTATAAGTTCCCACTATAAACTCCAGAAATATATAATAACAGAAAACATTTCATTTACTAATTACTCAACCTGTTAACTTTGTCAGCACTATCAATAGGATCTTGGAAAGATCCAACTAAATACAAGAAAAAGCCAACGTTAGATGTACTGAAAACTACTCCCAGATTATTCTGCTTAGAGAATATACAAATTGAGCAAAAGGAGTTGGGGACACTGATCGATACTCGGATGAATGAAGCGTGGGGAAGAAAAATATCAATTAGAAGAAAGGAAAAGATATTACGATCTTTATCAAATGTTAGTCATCGTCCACTCCACTTGTCGCATATTGCTGTCGATAGGCAGGGAATCTGCATTGCCAAATGAAGGTCGCGATCTTTTCTTCAACGCGGCAGCAGCCTGTGAGCCCACACCCATGGGAGAGATCGGGCTTCCATTTGATGTCAAGCAGCTGTCGATGGAGCAGTCGCCTATCCGAGCAGGTATGTTGGTAGTGTTTTTGTTTTCCATACCAACAGCTGCCTCGAGTAATGGAGAGGGTGAGATCATTCCCAGACAGTCATTGGAAACCTTGATTGCCAGTTCGGAGAGTTCTTCTCTTGCAGCTTCTAGCCCAGCAGAGGCCGCTGCCTGGTCATTGAGGGTCTTACAGGCTTTCTCCAGAAGTGATTGTAGATACTTTCTCTGTGCTTCAATGCGAAGCTCAAGACGACGCTGCACCTGATAAGAATAATTAAAGATGTTCAAGTCTTCTCTTCCTAAGTCAACTGAAAAATGATAGTTAAGACTCATTCAAATTCAAAGTATCTCTCAATTAATAAGCCGAAATGAAGATGGTAATCCTCAGTAGTGTCCCTTCTCATAGAAACTATAGAAGACATTCGAAGTCTTGGGGCATAATAGCCAAGAGAAGGTGAAACAGATCTAGTTTAAGTTTCAAGATGAGGGCAACTGAACTCTAGAGCATATGATATAGATATAATAGTCCGTCTCTTGTCCGTCAGAAGGGAGGGTAAATCCTCTAAACAGGTGTGATTGCCCATCAAACAGAAAGTAAGCTAATCACAAGAGGCTAAATGAACCTGATAAGTAAATATAGTTTTAGAGGAAATAAACAACCTCCAGCTGATCATGCAGTCTTCTCTGGACTTCCATCTGTGCTCGCAAAGCCTCCGTAACCTGGTACCCGCTGCTTAGAAGATGAAAAACAGCTATAAACTGATAGCAATCAGAAAATTTGTTTAAATGAGATCACATAGAAGATACAACTTACTCTTTTACATCTTGAGCTGCCATTCTTGATGAAGCAGATGTAGATGAACCTGTATCCTGGCTCTCTGCAGCAAAAGATGCTGCCATTCAAGCAATAGAACAGCAATTAATTAATGCTGTTTACAAAAGTTGCTGTTTACTAAGACAGCCACCACGATCACAGTTAGGCTTCCTAAACATTTCATTAACAGATGCTCCTTATTTCCATGTCACATTAAACTGTAAAGGGCAATGCTGAATCAAGAGAGCTTATAGATTCCATTTGGATAACAACGCTATCCCAGTTTGTTTATGCAGGAAGTAGGAGTCCCTACACAGTGGCAGAAGAAACAAAGAAAAAGAAACAGAAACTAACTTGAAGAACCCAAAAAGTCATTGGACAAAAAAATAAAAAACAAAAATCGGGGAAAACGAGCTAAGCAAGCAGCATGGCAGAACAATAACATACAACCACATAAGCATCCTCCAAAAGGAGGGAACCTGCATAAAGGTCTCCCAACCAGATAGACCCTATCTTGAACTAGTAGTTATGGACGTATATTCTATTATTTGCCAGCTGATGTTAATTCACATGCTAACAAAGAAAATTCTGCCAAACCAATTCAAGCAATTATCTCAGATGGCAAGCCAATTATACAAAAGGATGCTGCACCATTTTATTAGCCGGATCCAAGAAGATGGCCTCTCATTTTCTTTTCTTTTGCTCTATAACAATGTGATTAATACACACAGCCACCAGAGGTCATCACTAAATATCTAGTGCATCTACTTACTCAAAGAAGTGCGATGCATATTTTCCAAACTCACTAGATTGGTAAATGAATGGACTAAAGAAGTCAATAAACGAAATGTGTGAATTGATTTAGTACTGTACACTTTACAGGTACCGTAGGGTCTATTCTTGTCACAGATAGAGTAGCATTATTCTTAAGGCGTAAAAATTTATGTAGATACCCAATTTCTCAATACTTAACTTTGGAACGTAATGTTGGGTGCAAATAATAACATCACAATATCCTCAGCTTTACACCTATGATTCTCAGAATTTTTCACAAAGACATGGAATGAGTTTCCTTCTGAGGGTTAAATAGATTTTAGGAGGCAAGCAGGACAGGTTTTCAAGCTCCAAATTCAAGTATGCCAAGAATATCTGGGTAGTGAGGAGTTAAGAAGTCTATAAAAGGTAAAAATTGAGAAATTTAAACAGATTTTAGGAGGCAAGCAGGACAGGTTTTCAAGCTCCAAATTCAAGTATGCCAAGAATATCTGGGTTGTGAGGAGTTAAGAAGTCTATAAAAGGTAAAAATTGAGAAATACAGGCCTTAGGCGCTATTATATCTTGTTACCATGAGCATATGACAGATTTTTCTTGGTAAGACCCCTTCACTAGGAATTCTTAGGTTTCAACATCAGACTTAGATTGCAGATGCTGGTCTTTTTAGGTTACAGATGACAACTTTATTGAAAATTCATAAATTTGAGATAACAAGAGGTAGTGCTGTAGCCTAATTTCTTTTTCGAGATATAATGTATATATTTTCTTGAGACATTTTATGGCCCAATTATTTAATCAATCTTGGTATTCACGCAGAAGAATCTTTATAAATCAAGATAAAGTAAAGAATGGTCCCATGAATACCATCTTTGGAGTTGTCAGCTGCCTCCTTGCTGGCTTGCTTCCCCAAGCGGTACTTCTGCAAGCAAAATACATAGTAACAGAGATAACCATGCTTGCCAACAAATTCAAAATCTAAACGCTTCTGGCGAATCCCCTTCACCCTCGTCAAAGAAAGACAGAATACAAAGAGGAGGGTTGTACAGAGTTTTAGGTTGTCGAGCTGAGATGTTTAGTGATTGCCCTTGAAATAAGTCAAAGTTTTGAGTTGATAACCTTTATGAACAAAGAAGATTGAGAAACAACAAACCTGAAGATGTGACTTCAAATGGTAGAGGGTAAGGCCTTTGACGCCCATTGTTCTCATAATTGTCTTTGGCGTTGCTTCTGGAATATGCATCAGGAAAGACATATAACTCAAATCAGAGATCCAAAGAGATTGGAAAGACACTACCATGTAACATGATACAAATACATCACTTCTTCCAGATGAATGAAAGAGAGAGAGAGAGAGAGAGAGAGAACAAAACTGATCCTTTTAGGGGAGACACATAGGAGGGATGAAGCTTCATGTGTTCAGATGGAAGGCTTTCATTGTTCACAAATCTGGTCAGAACAAATGTAATGTCGAATTTTACAAGTATAACGAATAGGTGACTTCCATAGAAGCAGTGGAATTATACATATATCAGGACAACTTAATCAACATGTAAATGTAGTAGATAATATTTTGTTTTCATAATTATCTTATTGGCTTGCAGTTTCAAAATCTGTGCCACATATTAGTTGCCTAAGCAGAAGGAAAGATGTGTTCCTGGAGGCAGTTCTTCCAAGACCTGCTTTCCTAAATCTACTAAATGTTCTCTATTTGAGATGTTGTCTTTCATCGTGTGCCGGTTAATGAGAAAAGCTGAGTGATTCTTTCAAACTCCTTGGTACTAGCACAAAATGTCACCACAAATTAGGGAATTATAGCTTGATTTGAATATTAAAAGCTCTCTTCCGAAGCAAAAGAATGCACGTGAGAACTTATTAGTAAAAGCTGCATGCCAGCTATTTCCCGAATAAGAGGCTTACGTCAACTGTGCAGTGATTGTACAACACAAGGGCAGTCCGGAGCCTATCAATTGTAATATGGCAATCAACTGTGAAGTGACTGCAAACATAAGGGCAGTCCGGAGCCTATCAGTTGTAATATGGCAAGCCTAACAATAATAAATCTTCATGTAGAAGCTAATGTCAGCACTAGCTTTTTGTTGCCAAGATAACATTCCAAACAGTTGGAAGCCACAATCACTTGGTTCTTAACTGTTCCAGATAATACTACATGACTACATGTATAGTTGGTAACAACTCAAAATACCACTTGAGGTATAGCAGACTGTTTCCCCCAGAGAACCCCATCAAGTAGTCACAATCAATTAAATTTGTCCATCCATTGTCCTCTAAAGAGGCATACATATAATCCCCAAAATAAGATTGATAAAGATGCGGTGAAACAAATTGACGATCCCCCACCCTTCCCTTGGGGGTTAAGGAAGAATCATCGAGCAATCACAACTATGAGTAATTCAAAATATCAGGAAACAAATCTTGGTACAATTATAAGCTGCACAAACAATGTTCCTGACGTATCTTTCCGAATTTTAACAAAAATTACAAAGAGAACAAGAAGAAAACTGAAATGGAATAAAGACAGACAGAGAAGAATTGAAGGCATCAATTTACTGGATGTAGACTCCAACCAATAGCGCACATGTATGATAGAGATGACAATAAGGATGTCATGACAATGAGATGATGTGAAATCACTAAATGTGGAGAAAGTAAAACATGAAATGACGTATCACATGTACAAATCAAGAAAAATCATCTATAATTTTTCTTTTCCAATGAAAGGGAGAAAAGATGATATTGGAATTGAACAATTTGCATTTGCTTGGTCCATTAATTATTTGGACAAAATGAACTATGGTTGTAACTTTGATAGTGACCGGAGAAATCATTGGAAGACTTCAATGTCGACTCAAGTGCTAATCATGCATTATTATACTATGAAAAGGAAGTTAAGAACAACTTGCAGAGGATGATTAGCAACATGTGGTATGCAAATTACTTGCATACCAACATACATCAAATGGCTTCATTAACTATTTGCCATAGAAACCAAAAGCTATGTTAGTGGACCCAGGACAGCTATAGCCATTACCTTATTATAATACAGAAAAAATGGAGCAAAAAGATTTTTTTTCCTTAATTTTTTTTTGGGTCTTAAATAAAAATCTCACACATCATTTCCAATCCACCATAAGTAAAGAAAGAATGAATATACAGCAAAATGAAAGGCATATATCAACCCCCTTCCCCACATCATCGAGCACAAAAGTACAACTGCTGAAGCACAGCTCACAACCCTTTTATAATTGAATCTTGGTCCATGCCAACCACACATAAAAGTTAAGCATGAGTTCAAAAATTGCTGTCTACTCTCTCTAATTGCCAAAAGAACAACAGTACAACTACCCAAGCACAACGAACAACCCCTGAATAGACTCTTGGTCCAATTCGCCACAAAAATTTAAATTTAGAAAAGAACAAAAAAAAGAGAAAAAAAGGAGTTCCAAGAAATGAAAATATTGTCAACGCTCTAAAACTAAGGTACAACTTCTGAATCACAATGTACAAACGCTTAAACAGACGTTTGCTCCAGACCAACAGCAACAGAGTTCTTTAAAATGAAAAACTTTTCCCCACTCTGACACCAAGGTACAACTGTTGAAGCACAACGTACAACCCCTCAATTTGACTTTTGGTCCAAACCAACAGCAAAAAAATACCCAAAAAAATGAGAAATTATTGCAAACACTCCCTCTTTGCGGAAGGACCAAAAGTACAACAATTCTCCATACCAACGAAGATTGCGAAGCAAAAATAAACCATCTTTAGCCATACCATTTTCCACACATTGTGCTATGAATCTATACACAGTACATACATATATACATATATATATATGTATGTATATTTGCATATCTATAGATATATACATATATAGAGAGACGGGGGGAAGAGGTGAATGGGTACGTACTATCAGGGCCGCCGAGCTGGGTGACGGCGTCAACAAAGCGGTCATGAAGCTCGGCAGTCCAGCGGAGGCGAGGCTTCGGGTCAGTGGTGAGCACAAGGCACGCGTCTCCAGGCAAGTTGGTCCCTTCCAATGATATTGAACCCTGATGAAGACCCCCACTACTACTGCTATACTGACCATGACGATGATGATGATGATGAAACTCTCCACCTCCTCCACCTGTGCCACCACCAGTGCCGCCGCCGCCGCCGCCCAAGTGTATTGGCATCGTGGAGAACATTCTAGAAAAAGAAAACCCCAGAAAATATTTTTTCCAGAAATGGAAATGTTGTAAAAGTTTGGAATGAAGTGAAGGAGGAAAAAAACCCGGGAAATGCAAAATGCCCTGGCCGGGCCGGGTATGTTGGGGTGGGCCCGATGAAAAGGTTGTGGTGAAGTGTATCAGCGGCTGACTTTCTCTAAATGGCTTTACAACAGAAAACTAAATATAGAAAAATACAAGATAGAAATGGAAATGGGCCGGGCTCGGGCTCGGGCTTCGCTCGTACCCTGGTTGGGAGTGCTCTGAGAAACAAAAGAAAGGGGAAAAAGTGGGGAGGTGGGAAATGGGATGGGCCGGGCCTGAGTTGGGCCCGAGAAAGGAGTGGTGGTGGGTGGAACCTCAGTGCCTGACTGTTGAGATGGTGGTGGTGTGGACTTGAGAAAAGAATGCAATAAATGTTGATATATGTGAGCCGAGGAAGGGGGTGAAAAGGCGTGGTGCGGGTTGAGGGTGGGGGTGAGCTTGGTTGGTGGGCTGGCGGAGTGGGGTAGGGGAATGGAAGGACAAGACAGCGATGTCTTGTAATGTACTGTTGTGTCTTTCCTTTGTTTTCTCTCTCTCTCTCTGTCTTTCCCTTTCTTGAATGTTGAGCGTTGTGTATAATTGTTTGTGTGTGTATATATATATATGTATATATGTATACATGCATGCATGTGTGTATAATATAAATGGTGTTCCTTTTTCTTTTCTTGTTCTTTGTTTTTCTATGTTTAGACAAACATTTTGGTGCAAAGTACTTTAGGGTGGGTTTTTTTTTTTTTTTTTTGGGGTATCTCTCTGTCTCTCTCAATTTCTATTTGGATTGTTTTTTGATGGGGGAGGGTAGAGAGAAGGGGGGGGGGGGCAGCGAGGAGCATGGCTGGCATTTGGTGTTTTTCTTTTCTTTATACATTTTGTGGCAAGCAAAGTACGACCATGCGTGAGAGAGTTCATGTGCTTATCTATTGTATTTCCTTGTTTGCCTATTTAAACCCTGTTTGGCTTGGTTCATTTCTACATGATTATCAAGTGGGTACTTATACATAACTTTTGATATTTTATAATAATTACATAATAAATAAGAAAGAAAATATTTGGATAATATTAACACTCATATTGGGAGAGAATGTTTACACTTCCTTTTCGGATCTTGGATAAATTTCCTTGGTCTAATATTATTCGAAAATATTACTTCAAAACACTCCTGCTTGTGGCTTTTTCTGGTTTGATAGATTAGCAGTGAGGGCTTGAATGGTCTCTTGGGGATTGCCTACGAACCCAATTTGTGAATTTTGTCATTGTAACATCCAGGAGAGAAATCATCTTTCCTTTTGTCTATCCATTTACTCGATGAATTTGAAGGAAGGCAAGAAAATGGTTAGGCGACCAAAATAACGAAGATCTTGGCATGAAATCAGTCCTCGGCTGCTAAGTAATAGCCATTGCAAGTCTTTCAAGATGCAACCTGTTAAAATTTTCACAAAAGCTTTTTTTTAATCATATCTGGAAGGAGGAGAATGCTAGAATCCATGGAAAGGAGTTTTTATCAAAGAAGCAAGTTTTGTTAAATATTAAATTTGATGTAGAGTTTAGACTGAATAGGTTTACAAGAGTTAGGAAGCTAAAGCCTTAGGTGAAGGAGAGCTTTTATTGACCCTTGTTTAAAGATAATTTTGGGATGACCATAGAAGCTAAAGAGGTAGTTGGTCTTATTTCTTTATGCCAAGCGTGTGGACTTTCTCTGAAGGTTCATTGGTTCATGGCCAACCTATGAATGTAGAAAATTTTCATAATTAGGTCATGGAGTTGCGACAAAGTGTTTCATGTTTAGCTCATGAATGTAAAAAATTTTCATGACCAGGCTATGAAGTCGTAAAAAAGAGTTTCAAGGCCAACCCATGTAACTGAAAAATTCACATGGCCAAGCCATGAAATTGTAGTACGAGGCTAGCCCATTAGGGCTTGAACTTAGGCTAGTTCAATTAGAAGTAAGGTTTTTTTTATTCTTTTCCTTTTAAGATTAGGATTTTAGGGGAGCATAAACACTCCTTCTTTTGCTGAAAAACATAAGTTCATTCTGATTTTACATAAATTACATTGGATTTGTCAATTTCTCTACACTTTTGCAACCGAGATGTGTGCATTTTTTAATTGTACCAAAGATTGATTTTCTTAACAAAATATTTATACTTTGTAGCGAATTTCTATTATTGTTATCTTTTCAACCTTATTACTTACATTTTAATAAAATAAAAACCTATCTAACTTAATTTTTGAATTTAAAGTATGCATTTGAGTTCCAGAATCCCAGAGCCTCCGCACCACAAAGACTACACACCCAGGCACAAGTCACCACTCAATAGCCGACAAGCGTCATTACTAGAGGCCAGTGATATGCGTAGAACCCAACCCAAAGTGGCCATATCTGGAGATATTTAGACCTAAGAGTTGTTCCTAACATTGTGAAAACCGAGAATTCAAACATTAAAGAATGCACAATTGATCCCATCATTACTTTGCCACGATATAACTTATAAATAACATGAAGGCCAAGACCATGGTAACTCATTCCATACATCCACAAATCCAACATTCTCTACTTCTATTACTTACAAAATCAAGGGCTTGTTTGGATTGATTTTTTTTTAAAAAAAATACTTTTTTCCTTAAAAAAATACTTTTTTTCTTAAAAAAATTACATTAAGTTTACAATAACTATTTGATTTGTTTTCTAAAAAAATTAAAATTCTGAAAAAAAAAAAAACTCAAATACATCTTTTTTTAGAAGTCAGAATTTTCAACTTCTAAAAAAATTATTTTTTACAAACTGTTAAAAAATATACTTTTAAAAAAAGTCAATTCAAACGGGCCTCAAACCATTTTTATTATAACTTACTTAAGTATCTAAGTCTCTTTAATTATCACTATACTGATATTCTAAGTTACTATATCAATTCCTTATCATAGCTTACTTGAACATCTAAGTCTCTTTAGTCAATACTATACCGACATCCTAAGTTACTCTACCAATTCTTTTGTCTTGTAGGTCTTCCACAAAATTCAATTCAGGCAAAATTTAACTATCTAGTGAAAATATCTTATCATTTTCCTTTATTACCTCAAGATTTTAGAAACTAGAAGTTGCAACACTTACCATTTGCCTTAAGTTAGATAAGTTAAACTAGTAGATAAGTTAGATTTCAAAAATCACGTATGGGAATAAATTATTTTCCTTCCTAATTATTCTTCAAGTTTGTAATTCTTTATTGATAGCCTACATACTAGAAAATATTATTATTAATAGTGAAGACAAGTTATGAAATTGAAAGCAAATTTAATATGTAAAGGGTGATTTTATTTTCATATAGAAATAAAACAAGAAAACAAAAGAAGATGTATAAACTATTGAAAAGTTTGTGTTAGTGGTGGTGATATAATTTTGAGTTAGCATATGTCTAACCGGCCCTTGATTAAAAAAAGAAAAGTTAGGATTGAGTGATGGATACAATAGGTAATATATAGCATTGCCTCTTCTTCTTCTTTTTTTAATATATATTTTTTTGGTCAATTTTTTTTAAAACATATAGCATTGTCAGCAAGTCACATTCTACGAAATCGGTCAACCATCACGTGTCATAGTTTTTCGTGATCCCTCCAAACTTTCACATCCCTCCACTTTCAATGTAAACCAGGCTATGAGGTTTGTATGATATACTTTGACATTGTTACATTTTTTGTATTTTATAAACGTAATTTAAATAATTTATAACTAATAATTAATTTTATTAAAGAAACGATTTATCAATTTATTTGCACACAAAAAGGAAGTTTAATTTTATTATTTTTTAATTTTTTTCAATTTACAAATACTAAAATTAAGATTAATTGTCAAAGAAAAAATAAAATATAAGAAATAAAAAAAAGGGTTAACTCCACCTAATAACTCTAAGTGACACTTATTAACCCTTATATTTAGTTTTAACCACTTAATAACTTTTTATTGAATTATTCTAAAAAATTAACAAACAAGTTAGTATTACATATATTTTTAGACTAAGCCATTCAAACCACAATTCCACACTTTTTATGTTTTTCTTTTCTTGGAACCAAAAACCAAACACACACCAAAAACCAAACCTATATATATATATATATATATATAATTTGATTTTGGTAATAATTTTAGATGTAAAGAAGACCCATTTAATTTTAATTTTGTTATATTCTTTTTAATTGTTAGTTTATTCTCGCATTCTTGAGTCTATTGGAGTAAAATGATGAATTTATTTCTTCACCTCTTCGACAATAAGTCAGAACTTCTTTCTATTTTTTTTACGATTTTATATGAATTTTGTTTTTGACAAAAAAAATATGCATTTTTTTAAAAACCCATTTGAATTTGATAAAGATTTTATATGCAAAAAAGAACTTTTTTATTTTAATCTCATTATAACAGTTTAAGTTAGACTTTTTTTTTTTTGTTAAAAGATTTGTATGGTATATGGCGGGATAAAAAAGTTATTTGTATTTTGTAATTTTTAAAGGAAAAATTTGAAAAAGGGTAATTTATTAACTATATCACTTTTATCAATAGAAATATAATTTATTAGATTTGACCTAAGTCAAGGGTTAATAAGTAGTTAAAATCAAACATAAAGATTAATAAGTGTCACCTCCTATAAAAGTTAGAACTATTGGATGAAATTAACCCTTGAAAAAACAGAGAGTGTCACGTGACCCTCATTTAAGTATTAAATAAAATATAAAAAACTACATGCCATGTGGCTATTATAATGCATAAACAGTTACAGGCCCAAAATGTTTATCAAGGAACGTAAAAGAATTTAAATAATTTTAGAATAAATATATATATATATAACATATAAAAATAAATATATAAGATATAAATTTGATTAAATTTTTTTATCGAAATGCCTATATATTTAATTATTTGTAAAATTAATTCATGAATTATTTAATTGATTTTGCAAGCTAATATTTTCAAACTAAAGCACAAGAATATATTTTATTTTGTCTAATTAAAAATTTAATTTACTTATTTTTTACTGAATGTGAAATGGTATATAGGTAGCCATTTTCAAAATTTAGATGGATTATACACATAAATTAATTTTAACAATAACAATTATTATAATAATAATAATAACAACAACAACAACAACAACTTATTAAACGGAAGATATAGCTCCATCTATATGCATAGATAGACCTGGGAAATGTTGTGGATGTTATATATTTTCTTTTTCATTATACATTTTTTGTGGTTTAAGTAATTATATAGTTAAAGATTATTCAGTTCTATAGAGTTCAAAATCATCAATATATTGATTGTAGATCTCTTTAATTTAAATATTTCATGATGTTTATATAAAAATATTAAAACTGAAGAGGTTGTTTATATTTTGAAAAAATATCGTCAACCATTAAAAAAGTGAGATTAATTACAAAAAAATAAAATATAAAAAAATTAAAAGCCATCGTGAAATGCCTTCTGGCATCCACCCAATTAATTAATTAATTAATTATATATATATATTATTTAATATTCTATCTTATTTTGTTTATGGAGGTTGATGTACTAATTACTATAAATCTTATTGATACAACTATAAATCTAATTCTTTCTTTCTTAAAAACAACTATGAAACCAATTTTTCTATTATGAAAGTTATCAAAACAAGAGTATACAATCTGACAGAGGATAACTTTTTCAAAAATAATTTGCTTATCTATATTTAAAAATTATGAAGAATTAATGTTTCTACGGACACAATAACAAGTCAATAACTTATAAATAAAGTACTTTCAATACGAACAAAAAGTTATGGTCACTTTTTTTTCTCTCTTCACATCACAGCATTCTCTCTCCTCAACGACCAAAAACATTTGATCAATGCAAAGAACTCTTGACAACTTATGAATGGGAGTACATAGCTAGACAAACGAAAGGGTGGACATAAGAATGGACAAAGGAGAAGGGGGGTCTAGGCACAACATGGGGCGGCCATGGTGGACCTAAAACAAGGGGCAACTTGTGGTTGGAGGTGAATGCAAAATGTTAGGGGAAAAACCCATGCCAAGGCACTACTCGATCAGCTTTCAAAAGCAAAGACGTGCGAGTATAAACATTCCTTGTTATGGTGAGGCCATGTTGGGGTTGGCTGTGTGGGGTTGACATGACCTCTTTCTTTTTTTCGACTTTTGAGTTTTGTGAAAAGTCCATCAACTTTATTCTGACTTTTTGCTCAGAATTTTGTCATGTTTAAAAACCAAACAAAAATTTTGAGTTTTTTTTTGGATTTCTCTTTACCTGTTGATAAAAAAAGGGAAGGGATAGAAGGATTTGAACCTAAAATATTTTGGGCGGGGAGAGTGACTTAATTTTAAAGGCTTTTTTTTAAAATTTTTTTATTCAAGAGAGGTCGAAAGTCGATTAGATGCAATTATTGAGAGTTGATTAAGATTACTTACACTAAAATCACTTGACTATTAGGTCTTTAATTTGGTGAAAAGGTAACTTAGCATTATTGAGCAAAAGTGGTTAACTATATGAGTATTAAGTTGTGTATTTTTGGTTCTCACTAAATAAAAATCTTACTATTGCAGCAATTACACGAAGGAATAATATATGTCCTACATTTTGAATGAATCATGATATATTGAATTTAGTGAAGCAAATATTTATTGCATAAAGAGGGATGACGTTTCACATATACGACATCATGACATTCCTGGGATGCTCTTTCATCTATCTGACTAATATCAGTCTAAAAAGTATTGTAGGTTTATAACAAAAATTTGTAATGCCTAAACTAAAAATTTGTAGGTATTTTAGAAAAATTTATACTTTTAAATTAATAATTTATAATAATTTTTTTTGTTCTTGACCTACAAATTTTTATTCAAAACCTATAATTTTTTTTAGATGGATGTCAATCCATTGATGGAAGAGTAATTCATACGGGGCATTTTTGCAATGATCACTCTTCAATCCAAATAAGTCAAACGGCTAAGACACTTATAAGGTGTACTCCAAATACATATGGATCTGTTATGAAAATTCATATTATTTCTTTTATTAGTGCTATCATTTTTTTTAGACAAATATATTGTAAATTATCTAATTAAATATTTGAAAATCTCAACTGTTTATACGCATGCAAACATGAATAGGAGGGTCTGAAGAGGGCGATATTTAAAACCTAAGTTTGTGCAAGAAATCATTTTCTCATAAGTAATTGGAGTAAGTTTACCATCAGCAAAGCAAAACACATCGAACAGAAAGCCACTGAAAGCGTAATAGCTTTTACCTTTTGGTCGGTGGAACTACTGGAGAACTATAAGATTTAACAGACAATTTTGGATGTGTTCTCCTCATCTTTAAATCAAAATCTATGTACCACGCATGAGTATTTGAACAAAATGTAATGGATGACATCAAAGATTAGACTTGTACAATCAAACAAAAAGCTAAATAGCAAAAGTTTGTTTTGTTTTCTATGACAAGATCTCTTTGTTTTAAGAGAAATAATTGTTCAAATCAATATCTATATTTGTTTAATAGTT
This sequence comes from Cordia subcordata, assembly GCA_028554755.1. Classification (NCBI taxonomy): domain Eukaryota; kingdom Viridiplantae; phylum Streptophyta; class Magnoliopsida; order Boraginales; family Cordiaceae; genus Cordia; species Cordia subcordata. The sequence goes on along the minus strand of JAPTOF010000010.1, from coordinate 6,885,937 downwards.
TGTGTGACAACAAGCAATCTTGCTAATAAAGGAGCAATTGAAAATCTTGTTATATCTTTAAGATTCACAGATGTCGTGCCACAATCTACACCCTCCAAGATAATGTGAGGTTTGAAGCGATAAGAAGTTATTAGATTACGATAACATACTAAATTTTTTGTTTCTTCAAACAAGAATTGGCATGAATGCTTGAATTGAAATAAACTCACAACATAAATCAATTTCCAACAATTAAAGCTTTGTGCCCAAAATTCCATGTTTACCAATTTGTGAAAATTTGTGAATTGTGACTTAAATTCCTTCCAAACAAACATTCCGAACTAATCCACTTCCTAAACTTTTAAAATAAGCCCATCACAAATCTTATATAAATTAGTGCTCATGAGTCAATCTTCTTTTTCTTTTGTTGCTATTATTCTTTTTCTTTTCCGATAGCAAAGCCATAAAAAAATTTATGCAAAGACCACCTAAACAGTAAACACTAGTGAATCTGGAACGCTTTGGTTTGGCTTCGGTCTAGTTTCAACCTGCCCCGGACAACTTTTAAAAGACATTAATTAATGTTTTCATATCATTTCCCTTATATGGAAATATATCTGTTTTTAATAATAGATGACAAATAAATCTTTTTGAATTTATGAATCAAAGAAAATATTTAAAATAGGTCCACCCAGTCAATGATAAAAAAGCAAAGTTTACATGAATTTTTTACTTTTCATGTAAAAGAAGCGATTGAGTGATTACCAAACTGAAGAGTTTTCTATAAGTGAAAGTTTATTTAAAAAAAAAAAAAGTAAGTACTAACTTATTATTCTCACAATTTTATATATATAGATATAGACACACACCCCCTACTCTCACAATGATGGGAATAAATTATTGAAGTCAAACTAGGGTGGAAAAATGCCCCCAACAACCATTCTCACAGCGATCATCAATCACAAATTGCAGGAATTTAATGACGCAATGATTTCTTCACTTTTGACCTCATATTTCAAAATCAAATGGAACCCCCAAGCCCTACATCATCATCTTTTCTTTTTTCTTTTTTTCTTTCTTTTTTTTGTCATACCCAAATCATCATCCATTGTTCTTTAGCTTTTTTTTTTCTTGGTCAAAATCATCCACAAATAGATGTCTTCAAAGTGGTTCACATCAATCTATATGCTAGTATTGGGCTAGAGAGCAAAAAACAAAAAGGAGGGAGAGGATATAGGAAATATTAAGCTCTAATGGCCCACAATGAAGCAAACCATGTTCATCTCCATTTGTTTCCTTTTTTTTTCTCCCCTCACTTTTCTTATTGTATGTAAAGATGTTGTAGTATATAAATTATGGTAACTAATAGACCATTAATACAAGTTAACAACTAAAATATGATATTTATAACTTTAATACATATATCAAAAAGGTTTATGGTATTACTTAAAATCGGATGATCAAAACTTCATCGCTTGACGGACATTTTATATAATTATATGTAGCAAATGTAACATGCTAATAGAAGCTATTATTTAAAATTAATTGATCGTACATTTAATGATTAGAGGTGAAGATTAGATGATGTCATTTAAGTGATAGCCAACGCCATTTTTTATTATTAGTAACTAAGACAAGAACAAAAGAAACAGTATTATGTCATTTTATGTAAGGCCTCTATAGATTGAGTTTTTTCCTTTTTTTCATCACAAAGAATTTTCAAGGAAATTTTTCTTTTTTGTCATAAGTATTTAGTTACATGTAAAACAGAAGTAAAAGCTCTAAAAGAAAAACTCAAATTATGCTTTCTTTGATAGAAATCGTTCCAAAAATTTAAACTTCTTACACAAAGTACTTTTGTTCAAAAATATTCAAAGAATAAATATTAAAAAAAAAAACAATCTATACAAGTCCTAATGTAATAATTTACTACAGTTTTCTGTCATGTCTACTAATGTATTAGAATATCAAAAAAATTCAGTGTCCGTATCTGGCAAGTTGCAAGTTAACTTAAACTCATCACATTTTATAAACATGTCAGGTAAATTAGTGGTACAATTCAATGTATATCCACTAGTTATTAAGAAATGTAGAGTTAGTTGAGTACATGTGGATCACTTTCATTAAATTATTAGATTTTGGAGACAAGATAATAGATGTTCACATTGAGGATTTCAAATAAGAATATAATCATTTCTTATACGTTAAACTTATTACTCAGACTAGATACGAATTAACTCTTCCTTAGAGAAGGAAAATTTCTCTTTCTTGGGAGCATATTCGATTGTAGAGGATGTTAAAAAAATTGTTATCGATTTTTTTTTTTTTTTTTTTGGGATTTCATGTGCATTTGTAAGATTGACAACAAATCCTGTTACAAAGTTGCAAAAGCTGAATATAGGAACTGCGTGGCTAGAGACTAGGTCTCAAATATCCCGCCATCTCTCTTGTTTGTTAGATTCTGGTTTAGACCCGACCCCTATCGGCTAAAGATGTAGTTTTTTTCATTTGAATAGAATGTTTTGTTTGATCAAAAAAAAAAAAAATGGGATGAACACAAGATATAGAAGTTCAAGATCTGGTGATGCAAGTTGCTATTTTCAAGAGTTCAAGTTATTACACCCAAAATTAAATAAGGTTTGCTGAACTTGACAATGATGAAAAGGCGATCAATGATCTGTTGAGGGTTGATGTCTCGTGTCTGCATTTAGATAAAGTTAGCTGAGAATGAAGTTTGGTTGATATGTAAGAAGAATAACATCTATTTAGGATATTTTAATGATTTCAATTGGGGTTGAGCATTATTCAGTTAATAATCGAAAATCGATTGAAACTGAGCAATCCATTTATTTATTTATTTTTGGGTTCATTTCAGTTCCTGTTCTAAAATTTAATAATTCGATTTTGGTTAATGTTCATAAATTTCGATTCCTAACCGAATGGTTCAATTTTTCAACAAACTTACTACTTAATAGCCTTGATGAATGACAAGGCCATGAGCATTTCGCGCTGAAACTTAGAACTTAAAAGTTATATTTAATTTTCAATAAACTTGACCACTTGGTTGTGTATTATTTTTACTTTTATGAAATTAGCTTACTGTCAATAATGTTTTCTTTAAATTTCGGTTAATAAAACAGTTCCAAACCAAAAAAATTAGTTCCATAATTTTGGTTATCTATCTTAAGGCTTGTTTGGATTGACTTTTTTCAAAAGCGTTTTTTTTAAAAAGTTTTTGAAAAACAGTTTTTTTTTTAGAAGTTGAAAATTTTGGCTTCTAAAAAAAGCTGTATTTGAGTTTTTTTTTCCAGAGTTTCAATTTTTTTGGAAGCTAAATCAAATAGTTATTGCAAATGTGATGTAACTTTTTCAGGAAAAAAAAGTGATTTTTCCTGAAAAAAAAGCCAATCCAAACTGGCCCTTATTTGATTTGGTTTCTGCTTTCTGAATTTTTTATTTTTGATTTTTGATTTTTTCAGTTAATTTTGTTTGGTCCTATTCGTTCCCACTTGAATAATCACCCTTAATTTCAATTTCAAAAGGGAAGATGGTTGTAGACTATAGGCCTCTTTGGATTGGGATTAAATTAAAAAAGAAAAAGATAAAACTATGAGAAAAGCTTAATTTTAACTTTTTCCAAAAATTAAAATTTTAAACTTTAAAAATATTACTTTTTTAAAAGTTAAAAAATACTTTAAAAAAATCAATTGAAACGAACTGTAAGTGGACTATATGGATTCATCCAGCTTGAAGAAAGATACAAGTGCATCATAACAATGCGAAAATTTACTTTAGACTCGAATGTCGTAAACTCGTTTATACAATGAACTTTTATAATATTGGTCTTTGCTATCAATATTATCACCGATTCATTTGAAAAAATTAGTATAACATTTACTATGCTGTCAAACAAGTCAAAATTAAGGACCGTTCACAATCTGTCAATAATTTGTGTAGTAAGAATGTAAAATTATTGAAACCCTCAAAAGTCATCTCACGTGAAACTTTCAAAAGTGATTAACGTATAGAGAGGAAATTTTCTATTGCTGTGTGCTTAATCGTACTAGCTTTTGATTAAAGACATCTAATACATCTGACAAGTTGTGTGAAATTCATAGTTGTTGACAAATTGGATATTTGTGTGAACAATGGTAGGGGGAACACTTTTACCAATCGTTGATGAATGTAAGAGGGTTATGGAGTACAACAGAAGATTCACTTTGAAGCATATTTATATAAAAATAAATAAAAATGTAGATTAATTAGCGAATTATAAGTTTCGTACTCAGTTGAAGTACACAAAATCGATGATTCACCTGCACAACTAAGGCCTATTCTCAGAGAAAGACTTGCAAGAAGTGACATCTAATTGGCTTGTCATTGTTTAGCTTTTAGCTTAGTCCCTTAGGGAAAAATATATATACACAAATATTTATAAATAGATATTGTGTGGACTTCCACTATTTAGCTCGAGACAAACATACTTCATTAATCCAAGTATTTGAATCGGGGTCAAAACTAAATTTTGGTCTATGTACAACTGGTAAAAATGTTGCATAAACAATCAATAAAGGGCTCATTTAGACTAATTTTTTTCCTCACAAGAATACTTTTGTCCATAAAAATTGGTATTTTTGGATAGATGTTTGAATTAGAGTCTGTTTAGATCAACTTTTTTAAACACCCAAAAGTATTTTTTAAGATAGTTGAAATTAACTTGTTTGGCTCATTTTTTAAAAGAGTTTTTATGTAAAATACAAAGTTCAAAAAAGAAAAAGATAAAAGACCAAAAGTTCTAAATTAGAGCTCTTTGAACTGAGAAGTTCTTTATATATTGTGTCAGAAATTATTTTTCTTCTGTCTAAAAAATACTACTTCACACAAAACAATGAAGGCCGGACTTCTAATATATAAGGCTAAACAATGAACTACTTTTATTCAACATTATTTTTACCCAAAACTCCACAACAACACAATAGTTCTTTTTTTTTTGGTCAAAAAGAAATTATCATGAAAGAAACCAGATTACAAAAGGGCCCAAAAGAACCCCAAAAGGGAAAGGGCCCAAAAGGTGCATAATGTAAGCAACAAGCTCAAATGCTGAAGACGATGAAACGAAGAGCAACGTCCCAATAAGGAGATAAGAGGTTCTATCACCAACCAAGTCACTTGTGACTCCAGAAATGGCAAACACTACCAAACCGAAGAGTGGAGACACCCAAAAGACCGGGGAGAGAAAACGAAACCAACACACAGAGAATGTAGATTGGGACATTCCAATTTGGCTGGACGTTGGGCCCACGGGTAAACTGTCAGCGCTTCAGGCTTGAACAAGTGAACTCAAGATCCACCCTATCACCTTCAGACAATTCACCAAGCAGGGGCGGAGCCGAATTTTTTTTAATTGGTGTCAATATAAAAATAATTTATATACAAAAAAGTTTGAATATATTAAAAAAATATAAATGCTACAATTGACCTTGAAAGGGGGTCTCATATTTTACAAACATTGAGTTGTTATTTCATTTTTAATGCTATCAAATACATCCACTCAATAAAAAGGTAGAAGGTAAGTCATGAGGTCACGGGATATTCTAGTGGGGTCAAAATTTACTATTTTAACATAAAAAGTACATAACTTTTTTACAAAAAAATTTATATAACATGTATATAATTAAAATTGTAACATGTATATAATTTTTTTCAAGAAAAAATTAAGTGGTGTCATTTGACGCTACTTTGAACAACATGGAGCCGTCCCTGCCACCAGAAGCGATGGAAGAGGCAGGCACGAGCATACTCCATAACAACGTGGTAGCGGCTACAAGAAACTGGGGAAAATAATTTGAAGAAATCAAAAAGAAATCAAAAACAGTTTGAGTGAAGACCATAAAAAGGCTGCTAAGTTACATCTTTAGGCCACTAGACCACAAAACCATGGATGGTCATTAGGCCTCTCAGAGAAGAGGGAAAGAAGTGTCAAGGTGAAAGAAATAGTTAAGGTTAACCAAAATAGAGATCCTCACAAATGAGAAAAAAGAACTCGTTGGAGAAATAAGCCATTTTGCTTGAAGATGGGAGTTTGAATTTTGAATTTTAGAGAAAAGTGGGAGAAAATTTTTTAGAGAAAGAAAAAGCCTGAGTCAACTGCTGTTGCTGATTAATGTGTCTACTTGCATAATAGTTCAATAACTAAAATCTTGTAATTAGGCCAAATAATTGCCATTTTTTTTTTCAAAGACTATAATTGGACTTTTCAGAAGTCAAAATTTTTATTTCTTAATATATATATATATATATATATACATGTATTGGAAGTAGGAAAATGTGAAAGTAGCGGATCACTAGGACAAGAGAAATGATCTGGTCTTTATCTTAAAGCCCATAAATCCATTTGACCCAGAAGAAAAATCTTAAAGCCCATAAATAGTAATGGGCTAAGACATGACCAAAAGTTAACTCTGCCCAATCTTTTATTTCATTTTCTTTTGAACTAAAGAGCACAAAATATGCTATTTTGCTTGATCTTTTAGTCGTTTACAATTAAACTATTCATCGTAAAAACAATATAATTCAATTTCTTATTATTTTCAATTAATGATATCATTAGTCTTGAGTATAAAAAAATTAAAAAAAAAATCAAATCCCTTATATCTATAATTTGTGAGGCCTTCAATCTTTAATCTTGAAATTTATGATCCTTAATTATCATGTTATTATTTTAATATTTTTCCATCACAAATTACAATAATAGAAAAATTAAATTATCACATTTTAAGATAAATATTTTATTTGGAAAAATTTAAAAAAATTAAAGGTAAGAGACCAACCAATCATGTCACAACTACAATAAAAATTCTTGATATTCTTCTAAAACCCTCTCAAAACCAACTCCTCTTAAAACCCCCCATTTATTCTGTGTGATGAAAACTTATTAAACACCATTGAAGCTAGGAATTAGACCTCAGAAGCAAATATGGTGTCTCGTTTCATACCCTCAAGAAGTCTCTCCTTCCTCTTCCATACTCCCAAAGGTCCACTTTTATATACATTCATCACATTAATATTTGGTTTATATTCCCATTGAGATATGTGTTTTTTTCCCCATTAATTTTGTTTTTCTAACTTCAAAGGTCTCATCTTTACAGTGGTTTCACATGAGCCTATTGCTTCAGCTTCTTCAGCTTTCTTCTCAACACACATTATTGGTGACACCCCAGTTCTTGTAATCCCTCTCTCTCTCTCTCTCTATATATGTGTGTGTGTATTGTTTATATTTGGGCATGAAAATGGGTTCTTGATTTTAAAGATTTAAACTTTTTTAATTTTAGTTTCTGGGTATTTTGTAAAGGTTAGAGATTTTATACATGCTACACTATATGATCCAAAGCATGGGTATTTTTCTCAAAGATCAGGCTCAGTTGGTGTGCTTGATAGGAACATTAAGTTCAATCAGCTTGAAGGTATTTTTCATTTTTATCTTAATCTTCTCTTAATTAACGTTTTTTCGCGTACTTATACGGAATTCAACTGTTATTTATTTATTTATTTATTTATTTTTAACTATTTGGTGCTTAATTATTTTTCAGAAAATTTATTTTGGAAAATGTTTATAATTTGTATGATTTACATATTTACAGTTAGGTTCTGAAAGCTTGCTCTTTTACTTGGGGAACAGTTTTGATATCCAAATAATAGAGCATCATAGTTTTTCGTTTTCTGTAGAAGGTAGGACAGTTTAGTGCACAAAGCTCTCATCGAGCACAGGTCTGTGTCTGGGGAGAGTCAAACCCAGGTTGGGTTATATTTTATGCAGCGTCGTGTTAAATTTTTGTGAGGGGATGATTCCATGACTGGTCATGCCACCTGGCCACACGATTGACAACTTTGCTTACCCCGAAGGCTCTCCCTGAATTTTCTTTTCTTTGTAATGAAATTTTTGGATCTTTAAAAAGTTTGATTTTTGAAAAAAAAAAAAAAACTGTCTTTATCTTAGTAAAGTGGCTTGATGGTGCTATTCAACAAATGTGGAGGTTGATGTGTAATAGAGTAATGCAGTCTTGCCTTAAAAAGATTTTGTCTTTTGTTTCAGTTATTTGAAATCAATTCTATTTTGCATTCATTTGCTTCTTGGAGAGCTGTGCTTTGCAATTCCTATCCTGTTCTAATGCATTGCTTTCACAATTGAACGGTGAACTAAATTATAAGCAATATTAAATGTCTCAAATAACTATTTGATTACTGTACCAGCACAATTTTAAGTGTTGGTCACAGAAACCTATATACGAGATAAGAAACAAGCTCAAGGAAATATTAGCTCTATAGGTTGCAATTGATGTCTAACACTATACTAGTGGTTTTGCTTAAGTTACATGGTTTACTTGTGGAAATTTATCAAGTTTGCCGGGCACTGCCGTTTTGAATGTGTATTTCTGGGTAAGTTGCCCTTTGAATGTGGTAGTAATGGTTTTTGGAGTATTTCAGGCCAGAAAGCCTATATGCAGCTTTTGGATAAACTTTATAAGCAGAGTGATGTCTCGTGGTTTACTCCAGTGGAGCTATTCAAGGTATATATGCATCTTATGGATAATCCTTCCTTCAATCGTGAATAAGTTGTGCTCAGTTTGTATTTTGAAGATGCATTCTTGATGTTATTATCTAGAATTGTGAAGAATGTCCTAGCATTTTTGCAGGACAATGCGTTACATGCTTCTCATAATGGGAATTGTGGCTTAAATCTTCAACCTTTTCATACTTGAGAATGCTACAAGAACTAGGCATTTAGTTCTGAATTTTCTCAGGGTATTAGATTAAATCCAAGGTCTTACATTGTCTTATCCTATTATGGTTGCTTTGACGCTCCCCTGTCTCCTTTTTTTGTTTTCTTGTGGTAGTTTACTTTCTCAAGTTGGAGAGGATGGAACCCTTCTAGTAGCAAATTATAAGATGGTAATCTGCTCTTTTAACTTCTTTTTAGAGGATTTACTTGTTTGGATTTCAGAAGACTAGTTAAAGGAAATTAGTGGCTGGGCCAGCTTTATTTGGTGTAAAACATTTCCTGCAACTTTAAAAAGACAAATTTTCACCAAGCTGTGGATGTGCCTTTTGTTCTGTGATTCTTTGTTGCTTTCTTTTTTCTGGTGGATGGAGAGGGTAGAACTGAAACCAAGCTGTTTTCGCAGTCACTTTCATATCTTTAATTTGCTTACTGAATGCTCACCCTTTCTTTCCGTCGATCTTCAATTGGCCAATTGTCAATCTTCAACTGTTGTATTACCCACTGAAACAAAGAAGAAAACTACAAACTAGTACCAACCTTGATCAATGAATCAGTAGTTGATTGTGATAATTACCTTCTTAAAACTAATTCTGCGAGTGATGTCTGTATCCTTGTATAAGAAATAAGTCTTGCTATCTGAAGAGTCTTATTGTCCTTGGTTTTAGATAAACCTAATTTTCTTGACCATATATAGAGTTAGATTGCATATAATATCATGCGCTATGATGCGCTATCCAATTATTCAGAAGTATGACAAGCTTAAGCAACCAAGGCAAAATGTCAACATTAAACATTCTTACATGGCAGCTGAAATGTAAATCATTTTACAAGCTTGCATTGGAGAAATGACACATAGTCTGGAGATAGATCTGATCGTAATCTACTCCAGATGTTAGGATGTTCCAAAATTTTAGAGTTGTATAATCTTCTAAAACTGCAGAATTCTGTTTCTCAATGAAAGTCATACATGATGTAGATACCCTCAGAACAAATAATCCTCGCTCCAATTTGAATGAATCACTCTCACAGGTTGATTTGGATTGTTAACTCGATATTCATCCACCGCATTGCTTGTTGTACAGTATATCTCTCCTCTCTTCTATATCTGTTCCTGGTCGTTTGCTCTCTTTTGATTTGGTTTCAGTGTATTGGTCTCACATGTAGTAGGAAGCAAGTAGTTGCTCCATCTCTGTGTTTAGTGTTAGTTGTTCTATCCATTCTTTCTTTCTGAGTTCTTTATATTATGAATTCTTCTTTCTTGTAGCCTTGGTATGCACATGGAATTGCTGAAGCCATTATGCGAACCACTGACCTTTCAGTGCCACTTAAAGTAAGTATCTTAGCTTTGTGATTCAGTGATTTTCAAATGCCAAGGAGCAGCTTACTTGTTCTGTTTATGCCAATAACTTCATAATGCTGGTAAGATGATATGATATTTGGATATGGATATTGTATATTTCATTTTCAGGAAATAAAGTACAACTGCATCCTTGATTTACGTTGGTGCTCATTTCTCCTTTTCTGTCTGCTCTAGGGTGTGGTAGACAATAGATGGTTAACCCTTATACAAAGCAAAATGTTTCCCCTATTGTTTGATGTTTCAATTTCCAATTTTCCAGCTTTGGCAGTTAAGAGAGCAGAGGCTTCAAAGAGTTTCTACTAAGAAAGGCCGGAGGAAAAAGAAGTTTGGGGCTTTTTTTGTGTTTGTGTTTTGGGGGGGGGGTTGTTGATACTGTAGGAGGTAAAACTATGACTGGTGGTTGACAGATATCACAAGAGGATTGGAAGATTCTCAGAAACATGTGGTAACTGTTTAATTTTTGGGTTTGGTTTGGCATGTCATTTGGTGCTTCAGGGATCTTAAAAATATACCTTCACTAGGCATAGAGATGATATTGCTAGTAGGTACTATCTTGTGGCTTTGGCAGCTGATTAGGTTACAATTGATGTCAAGATATTATCATGGGAGGTTCTATTCCATGCCGTTTTCCTTTTGATGAGAACTTGCATGGACTGGATGCATCGTTCTTAACTTTTATAAAGTGAAAGCAATTCAATGCCATCTTTCCTATTCAGTTCACATTCTTGGATAGATTTGATAAAAAATGTTTACAGAAGTTGTTGTTTCCTAGCTCTGATGAATATTGGATGTTCTCCTACTGAGAATGATTTTCAATCTAATTGATTTCACTTCCTTCACATGGAAGCTTATATAGAATCTAGAAGCCCAAAGTTCTTTTCAGGGCTGCCCTTCTTTGCTTGGATGGTGGCACCAAATAGCAGTTGTTGGGGAAATATGATTCTTAGCTTTGGTTCATTTGTGAAGCTATTAAGGATCCATTGCTATGTCGAGCGAATTATGTTTCTCTTTTCTATCCAGGTCAAGGGAAAGAAGCCGGGAGTGCATTCCTCCCATGTGGAAAAGTTAAACTCCAAGTCCACCATATAAGATTTTGGACTACTATTCTATCCAGGTCAAGGGAAAGAAGCGGGGAGTGCATTCCTCCCATGTGGAAAAGTTAAACTCCAAGTCCACCATATAAGATTTTGGACTACTACTCCTAGCATTAGTTGGTTTTAGGATGGAACCCCATGATTCTTAACACATTGTTGGTCAAATTTTATCTAACAATAGGAAAAAAATTGGTCTCGTTGTGAAAATCGGGCACCTCTTGGATATAGGAATGCACTAGAAAGAATATTTTGTCCCCTGTTCTTTTTTAATTCAAATTTTTAATAGTTGTCAACCTTTGTCACTCCATAAGAAGAAGTATATATGCTCTTTTTCTATTTATCTTTTTACTTTCTACATTTGTGTGATTTGGTACATTTATGCTTCTCTTTCCATCATTCCACTCATGCTTGTCCAAAGAATCATAATACTGTGAAGTGAGAATATTCTGTTTGAATTTCTCTGTGGTCCCTTATGCTCTCTCTCTCTCTCTCTCTCTCTCTCTCTCTCTCTCTCTTTCTCTCCCCCAACCCCCTAAAGGCAAAGAAAAGAACCCAGAAAACAACAAATTCTTTAGTAAAGCTAAATATTTGTCATTTGTATCCATTTGTTTTCTGTTGTGTACAGATATATGAAATTGGAGGCGGCTCAGGGTCTTGTGCAAAGGGCATAATGGATTACATAAAGTTGAATGCACCTACAAGAGTGTATAATAACATGACCTACACGTATGTGGTAATTGCATAGTTGTGAACTCCTCTACTATTACTAAGCTTCTATTTTCTGTTCCTTCAGTTTGATCTGAATATTGTTATCCACTTGTGTAATGCATAAAAGCTTTTTTTGGGACTTTAATGGAGTAGGGTAGATATACTTTTGCTTGATCATTCCATCATTTTGTGAGAAAAATAACATTTTCAAAAAAGAATGCAAGTCAACTTGGTTGGATTATGGTCATCCTTTCTAGTGTTTTGACATTCCTAATTTATTTAGTTTTGGGGCTCGTATGTCAATCTGCATGGAACCTGCCTAATCTTCATTAAAGTGAGCAAAATCTCTAATTCTCCACTTGATCATCTGGAGTTAATCTGTTGGCTGCAGTTCAGTTGAAATCAGTTCTTCCCTTGCCAAGAAACAAATGGAAACTGTTGGAGAAGTACCCAGTCATTCATCAAAGTTTAAAGTAGAGTGTCGTGATGCCACTGACCGGAGTGGATGGAGTAAGATTCTTTACCTACTAGCAGTGATCTAGTTGCATTTGTATCCTTTACAAACTGAAAAAGATTTCATACAAATTCTTTTCACTCAAATATCCTTTTAAGTGCACTTTCAGCTTTTGGTATTATTTGTGATTATGAAGTTTACCTGATAAAGCTAACTTGAATAGGTTTTGTCTGGTTAACATTTTATAATAGTTGACTTTTGGCACAGGGGAGGTGGATCAACAACCTTGTTGGGTTATCATGTTAGAGGTATGTTGGGATCAACTTATGCATGTATATCTCTTGGGCATTATTTTCCTTCGTAATTCATAGCGAATCATCTTGCAGGTGCTTGATAATCTCCCACATGATCTTATCCATTCTGAAACTCAAGTTTCGCCATGGATGGAAGTCTGGGTTGAAAAGCAACCGGATAGGTTAGTTGCCATGTGATAATAATGCAGTTTTCTGAAATATATATGTATATATATACCTCCCCAAACATGCAGTCACACATGCATATGTGGATGAGCATACCAATTTTCTGGGCCTCTTGCCATTTTATAATGATTCACAACCTAGTGCCATCATATCATATGGCATCTTGGTACCAAAAGAGCATGTTTCTATAAGATACAAGTGCTTTGAGGAGGTGTGTGGAAGGGATGTAGAATTTAGAGTGCCTTATGTTATATTGCATGACTATCTTCTGCCAATTAGGGGTAAGAAGTTAGTGATCCAAACCTAGTTGTACTGTGTTGTTAGCAGTGTATATTTATAAGAATTTAATTTTTGTTGCCTAGAAAGTTTTCCATGGATTCTTGGAACTTGTTTGCTTGACAATTTCCTTAGCTTTATGTGGATGACTGATTCACTGGGGAAAATGCTGATATGTACTGGTATTGTTTGGTTATCAAACCAGGTGTAGGATATTTCATGGTATGCTTATGATAATGCACTTGATCTAATTATTTGCTGATCAATTTCTATAGTAGCTTCTACGAATGTAGCAGACGTATTAAAATGAAAAGGAGATGAAAGAATTGAACAGGGATATCAGTTTTGAGAGTAGCTAGAAGAAATTCCTACATTTTCCTTTCACTTCCACTATAAACTGTTCTGGCGTCAGTAAGAGAAACTTTTAGGAGTCTGAAAACTCCTGTAATATGTAGCGACCATATTTTAGCTGCATATCCTTCACTCTAGGTTTTAATCAAGTATATGCCTCCTGGATTTGAATAGCGTGACTATGTTATCCTGTCTTGTCTTTTATGAACTCCCAATTTGGATGGCCATCTCCCATCTCCCATCTATGTGATCAGACACTGCATGCACCAAAGTAATAATCTTTGTTGAATGTAATTTATGAACTTCTAAACTAAAATTTGAGGTTTCAACTGCTATATAGGTTTTGTTTTTAAATAGCCAGATTTGGGGGTGTCAAGTTTTGTTTGAGCCACGAAAGCAGTTTAATTGTCCCTTCTAAACATGAACCAAGTTATGCTGTTAAAATTAATTCACTCGAGGAAGGTCTTTTAATGTCAAAACTTAAGAAGACTTAAGAGTATCAAACAGAGCATCCATATTGCTTGTTAATGCCATGAGGATCTGTTAATGCTTCCATTTGGGGATATTTGATGATGTTAAGTTTCTTTTGGCATGTAGTAATCGGAATTGTGAATTGAGTAGTTCTAAGTGGCAGGGATGTCTCCTTTTGTCAGGTCAGAGCTCTCTGAATCTTACAAACCATTACAAGATACGCTGATCACAAGGTGCATGGAGATTTTAGATTTGGGAAAAGATGATTCAAGTCGTGGTAGGGAAACTTCAATTGCCGCAAGTATTTGGGCCAAAATTTTTCCAAAGCCTCGTAGATGTTGGCTACCCACTGGTTGCTTGGTAATTTTGTTAGCCGATGTTCTTAACTTCTTCTATCTATTAAAGCAATTTAATTATGCAAAAGGACCTCCCATTTTGCAGAAACTTCTAGATGTTTTAAATGGAGCTTTACCAAAGATGTCTTTAATTGCTTCTGACTTCAGTTATCTCCCTGATGTGAGAATGCCTGGCGAGAGAGCTCCTTTGGTATCAACTAAGGTACTCACTCTATCACAGATTTGCCTGATTTGATCTTTTCTTGAATTGACATCTTGTTGGAGTGTGCATAACGGGTGACTAGGTATTTATGATCTCACATTCTTTTCTCTGGATTTTCAAGACATTTTGTTGTAAGGATATAGAAGTGGAAAATGAAACCTCAACTTTACGCCCTTTATAGGCATGTTACCTATTTGTTGCAAGGATTGTTCAACTTTATTTGCTCAACTCTACTTGATTGCCTTCGACATTGACCCTATCCATTATTTCATTGGATTGGGAACTTCTAGTATCAGCTGTATGATATTTCCTTTTTGCTGAATACCACCTGTCACTTGTAAAATTTACTAATTACATAAAATCCTTGAATGGAGGATCGTCTTTGCATGTCACTTCTATTATTTACTAATTTGTCATTTCTCAAATGGAATAAGATTGAGGAAATACATTCACTTAAAATTGTGAAGTTTTATAATCAGTTGGACAACGGTGTAGAGGAGCTACACAAAAGTATTGTTGCTGAGTAAACATGTATTTCTTTTCCTTCAGGTGATTGTAATCTTGAATTGTGTTTACTGTCAGCACAGTTTGTTTTTCTATCTTCATATGCTACATTATACTGATTCTTTTAACCCATGAAACACAATGCAAGTATGACATCAGTGTGAAACTTTCTAACTTTTTGAGGACTTTCCTTGCAGACAGATGGTCGCAGCATAGATTACATCAGTTATCTGGAGGCGAAGGTACTTTATGCTTTCTCTTTGTATTCCCTCTACCTGATGTGCCATGAATGTTGATATGTGACGGCAAAAACTAGAAAAATTTCATTCACAGAGAGACACCTTTTAGCGTAGTATGCCTTAAGCTCATGCCAGTTTATCTGCTGGGGAGGCTGAAGGAAGTTGTTCATTTCTTTACAAGATTCATTGACTGAGTCTCCCTATTTGAGTCTGAACTATGGTCCTATGGCAAGATCTTATATTTTATGCTTCATGGACCACTCTTAAATTCTTTCTTTTCTAGAATTTTGATTCTAGTTTCCTGTATATAGTGGTTTCTTAAGCAGCCAGCTGCACATGTTTGGGTCACTTGAAGTCCTGGAAATTGAATAATCAGTACTTCAGAACATTCACTTGATAAGCATTTGCCAGTCCACCTTCTACTTGATGTTCCTAAAACTGTACCAGGCACAATCATATTTACTGAATTCCTACATCCTAACATATGGATCTAGTTCCACCTTTCATTTCAAGGGAAGCAGACTAGGAATTTCCTATCAATCATAGGAATTTCCTATCAATCTGAGTGGCGCACGAGTAACAAGTTGAATGGTTGTAGTTCAAGCAAGAGCAAATCAAACTAGCTAAATTCTAGAATAATGTTATCAGCCCAGGTCTTTCCTTATAATAGAGCTGAATCAAAAGAAAAGAAATGAAAAAGCAGAGAGAAGTTGATAGTGTCAGCCGACAAGACTGCAGGATTATTAAGTGATTTACGTTAAAAGGTTGTGTGTCTCCAGAGCTGAAGTTTGCAAATATATGTATCTCGCAGGGTGATGCTGATATATTTTTCCCGACAGACTTTTGGTTGCTGGAACGCATGGACCATTATTGTTCTGGATGGCTGAATTTGCAAAATGATAAATCTTCCAAGCGGGGAAAGAAAAGAAGAACACTTACAGTATAAAATCTTTAACTTTTCCAGAGTTAATATGTTTTTTTGTTATTTATTTATTCTTCCGTACTCTTCTGGGCCACTGGTTTTAAGCAGCATGTTTCTTTTAACTAATGATAATTGAGCTAGTTAAACCTTGTTCCCCCTTATATTCTGCTACCAATCAACTTCTACGAGCAACCAGGGGAAAAGTAGTAGTAATGATAGGTCCTATATGCATGCCTTTTTGGAGCATTATGATGTTTCCTTGCTAAGTCAATTGTAGTTTTAATTACTCGAGTATTATCTCCTTCAATTAAAATGTGAAACTGTTATCTTGTATAGGCACTAGGACACCATTGAGTAATTGTATTCAAATACAAAATATTGTTCTTGAAGTTTATGCATGAGAAACTTAACTGAATATATGATTCTATAGGCAACAGTTTTAGTCTCTGCAGAAGTATTTCATTCAACACATATATCTTTGTAGCTGTATCTTAATGATGCTAACGGTAAATGCTTACTTTAGTGCTCTGTTTCCATTTGTAAGTTAATTTTTTTCTTTCTTTTTTTTTTCCCTGAAACCTTGATTAATATAATCATTTTCTGAGCAATAATTAACCATATGAAGGTTGCTTGTAATGTACATTTATAATTTTGATTAACCGAAAATGCTAACTACACCGAGTTAGCCTTATAACTCATCTGCATTATTCTTGTCATCATATAATACTTCATTGAATCAGTTCAGTTAAATTTCATTTTCTATTAAGATGGATCTAAGATTGTTGACACAATCAAATCGTTGATTACTCTTGATATTTTTTGTTGGATTGCTTACATACTTGTCTTTATCATGTTGGATGTAGCTTGATACATCTGCTTTCATGGAAGAATTCGGTCTTCCCTCAAAGACAAGAACCAAGGACGGCTACAACCCTCTATTGGATGACTTCAAGAACACCAAATTTTATCTGAGTGTTCCTACACATAATATTAAATAGACAGCTAGCACTTCTCATAACTTCACGACGTCTGATCTCCGCGATGCTTAGAGTCGCATCTGCAACACACCTACAGTTAAGCATGTGAACAGATAACAACACGACGCAAGTCATATGGAAAGTGATATGTGCAGACAGTTTTTTCAGCATCATCCAGAGTTCGGTGATGTTTCTTCTCTTCAATAAATAAGAATACTGAAGAAGGGGTACCTGGAACACAGATTGCACATCTCCTCTTACCGAGAACAGGTGTTACAAGTGTAGGTTAATGACAGCAAACAACTGGTAATGCAGTATGAATGATTCCTTTTCTGACAGCTGTGATGATTCTCAGAAACGAAGCCAAAAATTTGCGGTCAGTGAGAAGGGGGAGTAATGGACGATTCCATAGGAGAAGCTGGAATCTGAAGTGTGACACAGCTTAGAGGATTCTACTCCGGGAAAGAAGTGAAAAAGACTCGTTTGAGATGACTAAGTACTGCATACTGAGACAACTATTTTATGTCTATGATTCTTTCCAATAATGTCTGCACTTACTGATAGATTTAATGTTTAGATCGTGATTAAATAGTTCATATTGGAGATTTATGGCATGAAATCACCAAGGTACTGAAGAGAACGGATATTATCGATAAAAGTTATCGTGTGAGAACTTTGCCTACACGTGAGCACTTTGTCTACCGAATTGTCCTTTATTTATTTATTTATTTTTTTTACTTTTTTGGCGTAAGGGATTTTTGAACTGCCTTCTTTTTGTATATTTTCTGAAAAAGGTAGACTTCTTGAACTTCCCAGATGATGAAAATATAACTTCTTGGTAATATAATAGTCTTGATTGCAAGTATTGTGACAGCCGAAAGATAAAAAAATAGAAAAGGAGAGAGAAAATGAAATGTTAAAACATGAAGCATACTGTCTTTCGTCTGTTACATCTTGTTCTTTTATAATATTATAATAGAACGTTGTGAAAAGATTTATGGTGGTAAGCTGACGATATTTTCTAAAAGGGTTAATCAAAGGAGAATTCCTTTTCCACCTGGCCAGAGGCAGCTGACGATATTTTGATCTTTAGATTTGTTAGTTCAGGTTATCTTATCGTAACTTTGTTATCACTTTATCACTAATAATTTCTGCCACAACATTATAACATTGTTAAATGATCCCAAAATCAATCAAAAACATTTACCACTGTTAACATTTTGTAGAAAAGTTCAGAAACCCCCGTGTAGTACACTGGTTACTTGAACCTATCATCAGTTACTACAGAATTAAGATTAGGAATTAGTTCGAAGGGCTGTAAATAACATTATAAGAAGATCCATTCCCGATCACGAAAGCATGTTGAAAGCTTGATTGCTAATCCAACCTTCATCATCAATAAATGACATGCTAGTGAACTGATTTAATAACTCAGGGCTCAGCTGTTTTTCCCACTTCACTCGCTTTGAAGTATCCGCTCCAGGACCACGGCAATCATTCTCAGCAAATGTTAACTTATACCTGGTTATATCACAAAAATATGAAGAAGATTAATGTATATAACTATAAAAAAAGAAATATGTTGAGGAATAAAACTTCAATTTTCCTTTTCTCCGCCATTTATTTGTTTTTCTAGTAAAAATTTTGGTCTCTTATCCTATAAATAATAATTTATCAAAGAGTGTTGGTTAATCTTAAAAAAAGGTACTTTCGCTAAAGTTGTATGTTAGATCTACTAGTATTACATTAGTCTAACAACCCCTCTATGTCTATGAGAATGTGGTGAAGATTCTCGTGTCGTTATATATACACACTAAAGGTAGAGAAAGGATGTCAAAGTTTGACACATTAGTTTTACAAATGAATGAAAGTTTGACACGTCAAATTAAAATTATTTTATAATTTTATTAAAAATTTATTAATGTTTTTAATATCATACATTTTTATGGATTGACATTAGATACAATGTACAATATGATGACTTTGATTGCAAAGCAAAATGCATTTAGTCAAACGAATTGATCTACTACATATAAATGAATTAAAAATATCTTATAATTGTATTAAATTTTTTTATTGCTTTTAATATGATAGATTGCCTTGGACTGGCATCAGATACAATGTACATTATGATGACTTTAATTGCAAAGCAAAATAAAATTTAGTCAAATGAATTAATCTCAAATACTATACACATAATATTAACTTTAATTTAGGGACAGATACCACGTATATGGTATTATTAATGAATATGACCATTAAAGTGACAAAAAATCCATAGAAGAACTACAAATATTTATTGATATGTCAAAAAACACAACTATAATACATTTATTTTTACATGCATTTTAAAAGAATTTTAAAAGGGTATAAGATTGTCAAATTCAAGTTAGAGTTATATGAAAAATTCATTTCTTTGAAGATATAATTTAATTAATTAATATACTCAATGTTTTTTGATTGTCAATCAAAATTATCTTATCAATAACCTTTAATATTTTTTATAAATGAAGTATAATGAGATTTGAAATCAATAATAAAAAAATGTTAAGCCTCATGCATAGCACGGGTATAATTTTTAGAATTCTTATAAATCATATAATTAGTAGGTTGCTAGAGAACAACTGACATAACATCATAATGAACCACAAGACATTGGATGGAGAGTGCACCATATTCTTACAACTAACAAAAATTTATCATATGAATTTTGTTTCAATTCAAACAAATTGCAATAAAATGAGAAGCACATTAACTTCACATTTAAAACTGAGTAGCACATATTTGTTTAATGCACATAAATAAGATGGTCGCAAAGGATGTGTATAAATACACAACTAAAATGCACATCAGCCTTCTTGTTTGCATCCACATTTGTTTACACCAATTTGACATCTAAAAGTGAGCACCACATTAGTTTTCATCGACATAAATAAGATGGTTGTGGGATGTGTATTAATGCACTAGTGAAATGCACATTACTTTTTCAGTAATTTGCGGAAATCTTTAACTTATTTAATAATCGTAATTTTTAAAAATTGACACATAATCTCCTCGTGCCACATTTTCCTTCTAACCTAGCCAGGGTTACATCCACATAAATAAGATGGTTCTGAGGATGTGAACTAACGCACAAGTAAAATGTACATAACTTTCCCTATAATTTGTCAAAATCTTTAACTCATCTAATAATCATGATTTTCAAAAGATGACACATAACCTTTTCCCACCACATTTTTCCTTCTAACCTAGCAGTGTGTGTATGATGCGCATTTCATGATGCAAATATAGAAATAAATTTGACCCAAATGGATATACATTAAAATGGTTGCAAGGATGTGTATTGATGCACAAGCAAAATGCATGAGACTTTTCCGGTAATTTGTCGAATTCTTTAACCTATCTAATAATCATGATTTTTAAATTTTGACACTTAACTTCCTAGTGCCACAATTTCCTTCTAACCAAACGGGGCGTGTATATATGACGCACGTTTTATGGTACAAATATGAAAATATATTTCTCCCTAAGTAACATAAAATTAGACAAATTCCAGAGGTAACGTCCATTTTACCATAAGCAGCGCATAAAACAAAGTAGGAAAAAAAATTGAATCAAGTAGATGTCTAGCCAAGGGTACTTACTCGCGGCCAACAGAGCCCCAAGCATTCCATCCTTGAGCGACAACAACATTGGACATTGAAGAGTTGTAGAAGATGACTCTTGCGTAGTCTCTCCATGGCCTCCCTAGAAATGTCTGCCCAGTCCCAATCACATTGCAGTCTTTAAACACGAACCCACTGGCATCATTAGGGTCTGATCTTGACTGTGCTGTGATGAACCCTGCTAGTCCATTTAGAGCTCCAGCAACCACTGATATAGTACATCTCTACAAAAAAGAAAAAAAAAAAAAAAGAAAAATCACCCCATCTGCGTCATGAGACGTAATAAAAGAGTTGCTTGGCGCATAAAGCTTTTGACACGTGCAAGTTTTGCACGGGTCGGATCCCAAATATTACAAGTAATAGCTAGAGGTAAATATAGTTCGGTTTTGAACTTATTTTAAATCAAACCAAATTAGTTGGTTTTTATTAGAAAGTAAACAATTGATTATTAGTCACATAAAATAATAAAATCAACCAAACATCACTAAAGCTGGTTTGGTTTAGTTTAGTTTTGGTTTTTATAAAAAAATTCAAATTTCATAAAAAATTTAAAAAAAGAAAATAAAAGTATACCGAATAATTTCAAGGAACAAACATTAACTAATATAACTAATATGTTTGTGAAATTTGGTATGGATATAGTTCCATTTAGTTCAATTTGCAAACCTATTTCAAATTAACCAAAACTAGTTGGTTTTTATTAGAAACTACTTATTTAACTTTTAATCAACATAGCATAACCAAACTAACCCAATCTTTTAGTTAATTTGGATTAATCTGCTGAATTTAACAAACTCGTGTTGACCCCTAGTGGAAGCAAGAAAGCAAGTGCATTTCATTGAGGGAAAATCTTTCGAACTGGCAACGCCCCAAAAACCACTCCTTTATAAAATGATGAGCCCCGCTTGTTTTTTTTTTCAACTTTTTTTAGCTTAAGTGATGTTGGGCGATACTGATTTGAATACTTTCCCTTCATTGAGAGTCAATAAAATTTGCTACTACTAGTCATGTTCACCTCGTAAATAGATTGGCCAGCACCAAAAATAAAATCAACTGCTCCCTGGATGGTGCAAAGCTTGAAGTAATGGCGGCCTTGAACATCCCATAAAGTATCTTGCAGACCAGAGAAGCCACATCTATAAAACGCAGATTTATCCCCTGATATCATGGCTGCTAATGCTGGTGTGATTCGATTATTGGTGCTTTCTGGAGGATAATTATATGCATTCTGCCAATCAATTCATTAAAACATGGATTAAGCCAACATTAATTATATATGCCAAAAGGTAGTTTTCTAGGAGTATGTAACTGAAGCCCTGACCACTAGTCTAATCAACATGGCCGGAAGTATTTAAACCGAGTTGTTATTAGAAAGTTGATAAACATGATATCTTCTACCAAACTAATGTGGAACGAGAATAAATTTAAGTAATCAGTTTTCGGTTGCTGACCTGGATTAAGCCAACATTAATTCCGCATGCCAAAAAAAAGTAAATAAGAGTGCATGACGATTGAAGCCCAACTACTAGTCTAATCAACACGCCCGGAAGTATTTAGAGCTCGTTCTGATTGATTTTTTGAAAAATGCTTTTATCTATAACTTTTAAAAAAAGTGTTTTTTGAAGAAGTTAAAATTTCTGGTTTTTAAAAAAAAGTTGAATTTGAATTTTTTAGAGTTTCAACTTTTTGTGAAATCAAGCTAAATACTTATTGCAAAAAAAAAAAAAAGACTTTTTCATAAAGAAAAGCTAATCTAAATGAACCCTTAGATCAAGTTATTATTATAAACTTGATAAACATGATATCTTTTACCGAACCAATGCGGGACGAAAATTGAAATTAAAAGTAATTAGTTTTTGATTCCTAACCGTGAAAGTTATGCTTTTGACAACTATATTGTCGGCTTGAGAGGTGAAAGTGGCGCTTGTCAAGATTGAATCATGAGCGTTCCAGATAACATTGGTTCTTCTTTTGCCATCTCCTTTGAGATATATAAATGGCTTTTCTACAGGAATAATAACCTGTTCTCTGCACGCAAAGAGACAACACAACTGTGTAAATAAATGGTTTTCATGAATTTTTGATGACAGAATCTCAAGCCTATCGGCATAGAACAGATGCCAAGAGCCTGCTAAAGCTAACACATATAGCGTAATTTCACTATACTCTAAGGTTACCCTGTGTACGGAACTAAGATCATTTGTGAATTTAAAAGGGTTGAATCTATTTAAAAAATCTATTATATGGTTTATCTAATAGTATCTTGTAGGAGAGGCTATTTCCAAGACTCAACTTTTACCGTTCTATGAAGAAAAAATAATGGTTCTACCGAATGCATACCTGCCTATTGGTATAGAGCAGATGGCAAGAGCCTCCTAAAGCTGATGTGTAGAATGATTTCAGTACTCTAAGGTAACCCTGTCTACGAAATTAAGGTCGTTGGTGAGTTTCAAAAGGGTAAAAAAAAAGTTCTATTATATGCAATAGAGGGGCTATTTTCAAGACTTGAGTTTAACCAGTCTATGAACAAAAACAATGGTTTACCAAATGAATACCTCGTAAGAGACTATTCTCAAGACTAGAATTTTACCATTCTATAAAGAAAAAATAATGGTTTTTGAATGAATACATTTTAAGAGACTATTTCTAAGACTCGAATTTTATCGTTCTATGAAGAAAAGCAAGTGGTTTAACCGAACGTGTACCTGTATACTCCAGCTTTGACGTATATACAAATCCAATTCTTATTGTTCAATGGAACCGAATCAATGGCTGATTGAATGCTAGAGAAATTGCCTTTGCCTGATAGATCAACATAGATTGTAGGGTAGGCCACCATCTTTCTGTTAAAACTCATAAGCACTTTTGCATTTGCAAATGCCCTAGCCATGAAAAAAGCAAGACTTAAACACATAATCCATTGAGGAGAAGACATGTTGAGCAAATCAGATGAAGGCAAAGAGGTGTCCTTTTATGAAGAAACAAATTTTTTTTTTTAAAAAAAAAGGAAGAAAAAAATGTGCAATGACTGAAAAAGAAAAGTTTACTGTATGCTTATAATTGAATAGTCCGTTCACATAAACAAACCCCTTTAACCTTATGCACAACCGGTATTAATTGTTCCTGGATGCAACTGGGAAAGTCAATGGTCTATCAATGAGATTGCGTAATATTAATCATTAACCAGATTCTCAAAATCTCCATTCATATTGTCCTTCCTTTTTTTCTTTTAATTTGTTGTAAAGGAGAGGGAAAGTGAAGAAATTTATGCATTTGTTAATTTTCGGTTATATCACACAGGACCGTGTCAATTCTTCTTTTTCGAAGAGAGTAATATCTAGCATTTCTCTTATTCGATATTAGCATCCTTAAACTATATGGTGACAAAACCTAGCAGCTAATTTGCCTTAAAACTTGCTACAAATAGCCCTCTAAAATCGAATGGTATCATTTTAGTGAGGAAATCTTTGCAATAATATGTTAGTTACTTTCTATTATTATTTGCTTCAGACAATCTCTGGTAATGATCAAGGGAATCTGTATGGATTTTTGCAATATTGTGTGCATAATAAAGAGCTAAAATAAATGAAGTTAGAAAGTAAATCGTCGACACTTAATTTCTTTTTTTTTTTTATAAAAATAAAAAACCCATAATTAATATAAAGATGTCCATTTTTATTACAGCATTGAATGGCTTCTTTTTTTTGAGTCTTTCACCACGAAACAATCATGGGTCATGATGGTGGGATGTTATTGGAGGCATGAGTTGAGGGTCTTCAACGTTTCTTCTCAGCGTGAATAAGCTTGATGTGGGAAAATTAGTTTACGAGAGAAGCTGCAAAAAAGGACTTTCGGCATCTTTACATACATCATAAATTAAAAAGGCGTAAAATAAGGCCAAAGTTGTGTAATTAAGTTTTATAAGATTGAAAGTATAGAGAACCTATTGGCTGGAAAGACCATCTTGATTGATCTAGTTCATGTACCCCGACATAGTGCTGCATAATGAGATATATAATTTTAAAGGGAGAAAGATATTTTAGTCCTTAAGTTTTGATCAAATATTAATCTTAATGTCTAGTCTTTTAAACGTTTGCATGTTTAAGTAGCGGTAGATCTTTTTGTTCTTTGGCTTTTCCTCTTTTTTTCCTATTTTATTTTTACTGGAAATTTATTGAAGATTTTATGCCCTCTTTTTTATAGGAAATGTTTAAGTTTCAAAATGCATTGAGATATTGATAAAGATTGTTTTTTCTTAGGAAGCTCTTCGTGTGTGGGCCTCATTTGTTTTTTCTTAGGAAACTCTTAGTGTGTGCCTCATATTATTTTTTTCTTTTCCTGTTCAATGATCAAGGTTATCATAACTTTTATTACACGGGTTTGCTAATGCACACAACTCTAAGTAAAACCCATCACTAGATGTGTTAAATTCTAGACCAGTTCCTGAAATGGAGAGACTATTAACTTTACGTAATGTTGATGTCAGTCTTTACATTCCCATCTAACAAGCAATTTAGTCTATTAGTATTGCATCTTTGATCAAAGATATATGACACTGAAATTGCTAAATGATTCATCCATTTAATAGCTTAGGTAGAGTCGTTTTATTCGATCTTTTGTATTTCTTTTTATGAGTCTTGGGAATGGGAAGGTATATCACGCACCTTAAGGATTGTGTACTGCTAAGCATAGTGCACCTTTAATGAACAAATAGTATAAAGTTTATGAACAAATATATTAATTAAATTGTTCACAATCCCATACAATATTAATATTGTGACCAAACAGTATTGATATTGCGAACAAAGGTGAGGAAGCACAAGAAAGCATGAAGGTGAAGGAGCATAGTATAAATTGCACTTGGGAATGTATTTGAGGTCAATTATTTTATTAAATATTTTCAAGTACCATAAGCACAGAATAAGGCACAATAGAAACACTTGTTAAGATAATGAAAACCTTGGTGCTCTATTAAAAATTTTGTAAGATTTAGGGTCTATTTATCATTGTGATTTCTTTTGTAAGTTAAAGATACAAAAATACTCTTATTTATATCTATCCATATCTATATAAGATGATAATATATACATATATATATATATATAGACACATATATATATATACATATATATATATATATACACACACACACACATATATATATATATATATATATATATATATTATACCTCAAGAAGAAGTATGAGCTCTTTAAAGAGATGGTAAAGATTGAATTATAGGCTCACAAGTATTTATGTACAAAGTATGTAGAAAAGTTATTGGGTATTTAATGTTAGAATTAGTTCTACCATTAGTCCCTATTGATCTTGCTTATTTTAATTTAGTCCTTGTTATTTTAAAATATTAATCTTAATGTTTTACAAATCCCTATAATTTGAAAACATCCATATTATTCCTTTATTTCACAAAATTATTTAATTTAGCCCACAACTTAAGAAAAATAATTAAGAATATAGACTAATTCAAATACTAAGATATTAAGCTTAATATTATATAAATTCCTCTAATTGAAAAACATTCATATTGCTACTCAATATTTTATAAAATTAGTCAAACTAATCCCTATACTAAGAAAAATAATCAAAAAGTAGAATAATTTGTAAAAGATTAGGATTAATATGAATTATTCTAAATAATAGTGACTACTTTGACTATATTTTAAAAATATTTGTAAAACATTGAAATTTAATTTAAACATTGCAAAATTATAGATACTAATTTGAAATAGTATGACAGGATGAGGAACTTTTTGTGTAATTAATTATTTAATATTTTTACTTTTTGTAAATAAAATAAAACACAAGATATCAACTTTCTAACTCTTTAACCTTAAAAAAACCATATTCTTCAAGAAACCAATTAGTAAATAATTATTAATTTATACTTTAATCAAACTGTGAGACTCTTTGAGGGGGTAACAAAGATATTTAGGAAAGTTTAAATAGTAACCATTTTAGGTGTTTGTATAACTTAGATATTTGAAGTTTATATTCAAAATGGCTCCAAAACATTTTTAATATTATATGTTGTTTCAAATGAAAAAATTGGGAAGTGCATATTTTAGGCTTAGTAAAAAAGATCGCTCGTATAAATCACAGGATTTGAGAATACTAGTATTATATAAAGAGAATACACGACTTTTCCAACAATATCACATGTGATCATTCCATGGCTTTCTTTTCCTCCAAAAAGATATTGAATCCATCTAAAATTATTTTCTAATCTAAATCATATTCTTTTTTCATTTTACCTTGTCAATTTAATCTTCTATTGATCAATTATTTCAACTCTTTCATAAAAAAAAATATGATTGTTATTGAAAACTTACCAAAAATAAAACGCAACAAAATATTTTATATCTTATCCTACTATATATATATATATATATATATATATATATATATATATATATATATATATATATATATATATCAACGGCGCAACCTCAATTTCGGACGTAGCAAATGAAACCAACTCTTTTTTTCCCCAAAGGAGGCTAAGTCGATTAAAAACAACTACATTATCACGACCCGGGGATGAGATTCTCCCTTTTCGTCCTTTTAATCAACAAAAATAGACTCATTGGTAGCTCTTCAAGTTCATGAAACCCCAACGGGTGAGAAAGACTATGGTTTACCAACCAATTTGCACAAAAGTTAGCTTATATAAAAATATGTTTCATCTTAAAACCAAGCTTTTCTCTCAGAATTCGTTCGTAATCCTCCACAAGTGGACAAAACTGACTAAATAGTCGGCTCAACCTATTAACCCAAGTGCAAAGTACTGTTGAGTCTGTCTCAACTTCCAAGTCCTCAATGGCACTTCTTTGTGCCAATTTTAAGCCTTCCTAAATAGCTATATATAAGTTTTACCCTGTTGTTTGAAGCCACTCCTAAATTCATGGTGAAAGCCACCTAGACATTGCTACTTCCGTTTCTAATAATTCCTCTCGCTCTTGCAATTTCTAGATTTCCTTTCGAACATACATCAATATTAAACTTATAGTCACTACTGGGTTTATTCCATCCAATATCTTTTTGTCATTTGGTGTGAATGGTCAGCTTGTTAGTGAGTGTTCATTAACCAGGTATCCTCATACTCCCTGCAAACTCCACAATTTTGTTAACCAAGGTATCGGTTGAATTCGATTTTTGTTAAAAATAAAGTCATTTTGCCATTTCCAGCACATCCAAAGTGTGACCAGAAAGAGGATATTCCATCTTACTCCAAATCTTGGTCGAACCAATTTCATATTATCTCTTAGCCGATCTGTCCAATTACCCTGTATAAAAATGTTCATCCTGTCTTGATATACAAGCCTCTCCCATGAACCAATAACATTAGGACAGCTCCAAAAAGCATGTTCAACATCTTCCAAAACAGCATAAAAAATAATGCATGACAATTGATCAATGATATTCCTGATAGCAAGTCGGTGTCTGGTTGCAATTTTCTTATAACAAATTTGCCAAATAAAAACTCTAATCCTCTGAGAACACTTGAGTTTCCACACCAAGTCCCAATTGAAAGTATGGTTAGGGGTAGATTGCACAATAAAGCCAAATTTCAATTTCGTTACTGAACATATTGAAACATTCACACCAAGCATTTTATTTTTTCTAGAATTAATCTTCCTCTATTAAATTACTATTAGTTCCATTGTTATATTTTTCTTGTTTCACAACAATTTGGGTCGTCTTTCCTCTCACCTGGAACATGAATTAATTGCGTTGCCCTTAATTGTAGTGATCGATGGCTATTTGGCATTGTAAGCTAATCTTTTTTTTAATATAATCATATTTCTTAAAGAAATGATATATGCATCATCTCCAAAAATATATTTTCATTTAGAACGTAGTCTCCACATACAGGAATATCATTTGATCGGGTGCTAATCTATAAAGTAACTTTTTGATGTAAAGATGAAGATTGAAAAAAAATTTTCGTTCATATTTAGATTTCAGTTCATCTCTAAAAGAAATTGTACGCTAATCTTAACGCTTTTCTCTCTCTTTCTCTCTCTCTCGATTAGAGTCGAGATAACATTTTATCATAACTAAGTACTCCAAGGGCTGATATTCGTGATCCCTGGAAGAGGCAATCAGCGTGAAAGACTACCTTCCTTTTCAATGCCCCAACTATTCATTCAATCCGGATTAGTATCCTCTCGTATCAAATTCTTTTTTCATATTGATATAGAAAAATTTTTAACTACTCATAAAATTCAAATTCTAAAAAGGATAATTTTTTAAGTATTTTTTTATCCCTCCCAATGCTCATCTTTTTTGCGATTTGAATTTCATGAGTACTAAGATGAAATATTCTATCCATAAATAGTTAAAATCTCTCTCATATCAATACGAGAGAACTAATGTGTGAGAATCTTAATCTAATCCAGTACGTTCTTTTCGATCTTCCACCTTATTACAAAGAAAATCAACTCAAACCCGGTCCTAATTGAAAAGAAAAAGGATAAATAGCTACGAATCTCTTTAACCTTTAAAAGTGTATTGGACCCTCAGCATTTTATTATACAAAAGTAAATTTATTATTTTAGTTAATGAACGGTTAAAAATGATGTTTTTTAAGACGGTGAGATACGTATATTTAGTTTGAGTAGTGACCATAGGAGAATTATTACGAAGAAGTTTTTGTACCGTATGATTTCATACAATTTTAAGGTCATAATAATTTAACCCCACCAGAAAAAGTTACGAGCAACTACATCTAATTTGACGTGAATGACCACTTTCTTTGGAACTAATTCACAGGCGCTTAGGGGGAAAGTGTTTTGGAAAACAAGGAAATTGCTCAAACTTAAGAAATAAGGTTTGAATAGTAGAGACGTGGACTGATTCTCATACAAATTGAGCTATTGAATAATACTTATAAGCAAGCGCAAGATTGGTTCAAGATGACCAAATGATTTTGGTGGCATCTTTTAATCTAGAAATTGTCAAATTCGTTGTGCGTATCAACTATGGGTGGCAGTACTGGAGACTTCTTGTGCGGGTGGTGCGTGTGGTGATGTCTCGTGTTTTGGTGCTTCATTTGGGCCCGGAGCTTCAGCATAAGGAGGTGATACTGGGTTGTGTGTTTGTGTTTCTGGAATTATATAGGCAGCAGTTTAAAAAAGTAACATCTTTTTTAGTGACGATTTTAAAACAGTCGATATTTTGTTCAGCGACAGTTTTACAGCCGCCTATACCTACTTTTTTTGTAGTGTTCATTGAAGTACATAAATATTTTATAGCAAAAATTAAAATAATTCGGTTGAAGAGTATGATGGCATGAAAACAATATTTCTCCTTGTATAATATGAGTTACCCTCTAGTTATAAATATTATGGGCTTGTTTGGCAAAATTAACGTTAAAAATACCTAGCAGTTTAAGTAGCTGATAGCAATTTCGGTAGCTGATAATGGTTGAACTCTAGCTGCTAGCGGATAGTTATTTAGTTCGTTGATTGAATAAAATGTGTTCGATAAAATTAGCTATTGAATTAATTGTTTAATACAAAATGACATAAAATGACATTGGTATGACATTATTATTATTATTATTATTATTATTATTATTATTATTATTATTATTATACTATAATTGTTATTACTATTAATCAAAAAAGATAATTTATTTTATAATTGAATATAGTTTCTTATAATAATATTTTATTATTAAAGCATAATAAAATTATTTTTTATAAATTAGTTTTATAATATTAAAAATATTTTTTATTATATTAATTAATTAAAAAATTATTTTGTCAAAAAACAAACTAATACGTGGATGAATAAGACTTGCACTATTTTGGTATTTTTTGATGTGGATAGAAATTGAAATTGATTTTTGTATTATTTTGGATTTATATTTGTAAAAGAAAATATGAAAATATAGAGAGAGATTGGATGGATGGTAAAATTATCAAAAAAATAATTGAAGGTTAGGATTGCCAAAAAAGGTTGAAACACTAAATTCTATTTTGAAACATTATTAACTTTTCAAAAACACTACTCCAAATAATATTTCAAATATAAACACTATTTTATTGAACAACAAAAATTTGACCAAGTCAAAACACGAAATAGTACATGAAACACTATTGTCGAATATGGCCTATATCAACTACACAAGCATAGTTCCAAAAGGAACAAGAATTTCATTGCTGAACATATTGAAGCATTCACACCATGAATTTTATCTTTCAGAAATAATCCTCCTCTATTAAATTACTATCACATCGTATATTTGTATTTTTCTTGTTTCACAACTATAATTGGGTTGTATCTCCTCTCACCTGGAACATTGATTAATTGTGTTGATCGTAGATTGACCTCAAGTCTTATTATATAATCATCAAAATGTTATCTAATTTTGCTTGTTAATTTGATCACTTGAAACAATTATAAAATTAGTTTGGTAACCATTAGTGTAATGATTGATGATTATATTGGCATTATATGTTTGTCTTTTTTTTATAATCATGTATCTTAAAGAAATGGCATATCCATTATCATCAAAAATGTTTGATTGGGCGCCAATGTATATTTAGAGTAACTTTCTGATGTATAGGCAAAGTTAGAAAAAGAATTTCGTTAATATTCGGATTTCAGTTCATAGCTAACGAGAAGTTTTTCCTGATTTCAAATCATCTTTAAGAAATTGTCCGGTATTTTTAACCCTTCTTTTTCTTTTTTGAATGCTAGGTACGTATATTTATTTCTAGTGATTATAAAAAATTATAAAGTAAGTCTCTGTAAGATATGATTCCATACAAGGAAATTGCTCAAACTTAAGAAATAAGCTTTTATTAGTCGAGACGTGGACTGATTCTCATACAAATTGAGTTATTGAACAATACTTATAAGCAAGAACAAGATTGGTTCTAGAACAGATGATTTTTGTGGCATCTTATAATCTAGAAATTCTCAAATTCACCGTACGTATCAACTATGGGTGGTGGTACTGGAGAGTTGTTGTGTGGGTGGTGCTTGTCGTGATGTCTCTTGTGTTTTGGTGCTTCATTTGGGCCCGGAGCTTCTGCATAAGGAGGTGATGCTGGCTTATGCTTGCGCTTATGGTGGTGATCTTTGTGCTTGTGCTCTTCTTTTGGAGCTTCTGCATAAGGAGGTGATGCTGGGCTGTGCTTGTGCTTATGGTGGTGCTTGTGCTTGTGCTCTTCTTTGGGTGCTTCTGCATAAGGAGGTGATGCTGGCTTATGCTTGTGCTTATGGTGGAGATCTTTGTGCTTGTGATTGTGATGGTCTCTGTGGTTGGGCACTTCCTCTAGTCCTTCTGGGCATGGTGGTGGTGCTTCTGGTGCTTCTGAGTATGGAGTTGGTGCTTCTGCAGGAGCCTCCCATGGCTTATGCTTGTGATGGTGATTGTGTAGCTCTGTTAACTCCTCTACAAGATTTTGCAGCTCTTGCTCACTCAAGCCAGCAATGGCATCATTATATTCATCAGCAATTGTGGAAGTGGTCAGTGCCACAATAACAATAAACCACAGCAACTGAAATGCAGAAGACATTTTCTTTGCGAATTGTGTAGAATGGTGGAAACTATGCATGTCATGCCTTTGATTTATAGCAGATGGGAGGGTGCGAATTTCAGATTATTTAAGGTAAAATTAATAACTTTCTTTAATTAACCAACAAACTATTCGTTTCCCTAAAGAGAATATCTCCTACCAGGTATAAATTATCTTCAAATCGCTATGAGAAAAGAAAAAGTGGATCTTTTTCTTTTTTAATATGAGAGAACAATGTGTTAGTAGATTTTCGCTGTCTTGCTTTGGTATGGTCTAGCTGAAATTTCTGTTATTGAATTGTAGGGTTTTAGTTAGAAGTGCAGTTGAATTCGATGATCCTTATTTCTTAGTTGTTGATGGTTAAGTTATTTTGATTTTTGAGGTAATGTTGAACTTTTAAGAATATATATAGAGGGATATTTTTTTTTATGAAACAAGGCTTCTACATGACATAAAAACTAGAAAATCCTTTTCTTTTTAAAGAAATTCAGTTTCTTATTTCCTACCATTTTTTAATTTTGACCTTTGCTTAAAAAGTCTTTAAAATAAGCCAAACAAGTTATCTTTTTCTAAGTTTAGGGAAAATAGTTCTATGGGTCTGAAACAACGAAACAGACCCTCATCTCGCGGGCTATATATTAGAATTCAATTTTAGAACTTATCAAAGAATAACGATTGTATCGCCTAGGAGATACTTTACTCCTTTATATGACAAGAATCTCTGTTTCAAATGTCAAATCTCACTTTGTATATTAAAAATTCTTGCCGCATCTTGAGATAAGTTGTCATAAAATCTATATTTTTAATATTAAATCTCACTTTATATAGTAAAAATTCTTGCGACATCTTGAGATGAGCTGTCATTTGAGTAATAAATAAATAAATAATAATACTCATTTCTAAAGTAGTACATTCACGAACTTAATTTCTAGGTTCGTTACTGTGCCTCTTCACATGAGTAGGGTAAAGTTACTTGTTAGAGGATTAAGTGACTATTAATATATCAGGGGATGAATTTACTTTTTCATATAAGCAAGCATAGTACATTTTTTAACCAATTTAACAATGTTCTTACATACCTAAATAAAAATTATGAGGATAAACTTAGAGGGGATGAGGAGAGGTGGGTGTTCATGGACAATTTAAAGAGAAATAACTTGCTTTGATGGTGTAATAACTTTACACTATATTATCTAATTATGGATATAATATAAGGTTTTGAATGTGTAAAGATTAAATAATGAATCCTTAACTGGTAATTTATTTATTTCCCTAATGACCGATGATTATTTGGAAGTATATGTTTGTCTTTTTCAATATAATCATGTGTATTAAAGAAATGACGTATCCATAGTCATCAAAAATATATTTTCATTTAGAATGTAATCTCCACATACACATAATAATATTTGATCCAGCGCCAATGTATAGACTAATTTTTATTGTATAGGCAAAGATAGAAAAAAATAATTTCATTAATATTGCGACTCCATTTCATAGCTAGCAAAAAGTTTTTCCTGATTCCATCATTAGTAAAAATTGTTTGCTAATCGACTTTTGATCTCCCTTGAAATAAAACAAAAAAGTCTGCTAACCTTAACCTTTTTTTCCCCCTTGATTAGAGTCGAGATAACATTTCATCGTAATTCAGTACTCCAAGGGCTGATATTAGTTATTCCCGGAACAGACAGCGTGAAAGGCACAAATACCATAAAATGATGCATAAGATAAGGTTCCTTCCTTTTCAATGCCCCAGCTATTCATCTCTAAATTAGAATTCTCTCATATTAAATATTTCTTTAATATTGATATTATCAATAATTAAATTTAAATTTATAAAAAGGGTAATTTTGAAAAAAAAAAAATTTCTCCCTCCCAATACCTGTTTTTTTGGAATTTGAATTTTATAAATAGTTGATATGATATGTTTTATACAAAAATAGTTAAAATTTCTCTCTTATCAAAATGAGAGAGCTAAATGACATGAGAAAAATCTTAATTCAATCCAATGCATCTTTCCGATCTTCCACCTTATTTCAAGAAAAATCAACTCAAACCTGTTTTTGATTAAAAAAAATGATATCAAATGACGTTTTTATATTAATATGAGGATAATATTAACCATTTATAAAATTCAAATTCTAAAAAGGGGTTATTTTTTAAAATACTTTTATCCTTCCCAACACTTATTTTTTTTGAGACTTGAATTGTATGAGTGACTGAAATGATATGTTCTGCACATCAAGGATTAAAATTATTTTTTTATATTGATATGACAAAAATAATAATATGAGGAATTCCTAATCCAATCCAATATATTCTCTTCACTCTTACACCTTATTATAAGGAAAATCAACTCAAACCCGTTCCTGATAAGAAAATGAAAAGTTGCCTTGGACATCCCCACTCTAAAGTGTATTAGACCCGTTTATTATACATTATTTCAGTTAATGACTTGTTAAATATGACAGTCTTTTGAACAGTAGGGTACATATGTTTATTTTCAATGACCAAAAAAAAAAATTATAAAGTAAGATTTTGTCGCGCATGATCCCATTCAAATTTAAAGTACCATAATAAGTTATCCAAAAAAAGAAAAGGTACAAGCAACTACATGACGTGAACGACCATTTTGTTTGGAACTAATTCATGGACGCTTAGGGTTAAAATATTTTGAAAACAAGGAAATTGCTCAAACTTAGCAAATAAGCTTTCATTAGTAGAGATGAGCAGTGATTCTCATACGAATTGAGTTATTGAATGTTACTTATAAGCAAGCAAAAGATTGGTTCAAGACGACCAAATGATTTTCGTGGCATTTTTTAATCTAAAAAAATTGTCAAATTCGCTATACGTATTAACTACTGGTGGCGGTACTGGAGATTTGTTGTATGGGTGGTGCTTGTGGTGAATGTCTCTTGTGTTTTGGTGCTTCATTTTGGGCCCGAAACTTTTGCATAAGGAGGTGATGCTGGGCTGTGCTTGTGCTTATGATGGTGTTTATGCTTGTGCTCTTCCTGTGGCGCATCTGCAAAAGGAGGTGATGCTGGCTTGTGCTTGTGCTTGTGGTGGTCATCTTTGTGCTTATGCTCCTCTTTTGGTGCTTCTACTTAAGGAGGTGATGCTGGCTTATGCTTATGCTTATGGTGGTTATCTTTGTGCTTGTGCTCTTCTTTTGGTGCTTCTCCATGATGTAAGTGTGCTTGTAAAGAGTTCGTATATTATATTAATTTTTTTCGAGTACAAAGTATATAATTTATAGTATTATAACGATATAAAAAACTAACAATAAAGAAATATGTGGAAGACTCGGTAAACAATCAACAAAAAGTTCAAAATTCAGAAAGTTCTTCTCATTATCAGCTGCTGATTAGCATGTAATGCCAATTATCTATAACAAATGGGAGGCCATAAATTTCATCAAATTACATTACATTTTTAAGGTAAAACTAAGAAACTTACTTTAACCAACAAATTATTTTTTTTCCTATTAAGGGAGAAAACTAATCAAGAACAAGTCCATAGCACCACTGAGGAAACTCCTTGATAGCAGCCAGATCTGTTGGTTGTATGTGACTCCATGATATTTGTGTAAGAATGATTCTAGCTAGGGACACATCCCATAATCATCGCTCTTATAGTTTCCTTCCCAGAAATAAATCTTTTTGTACATCATGTATATAATAGAGCAATTGCTCACAATGTAAAACAAGATTTGTTGTGCATCACTATCGAGTTCTTGGATCCTGCTCCTCTCGATGTTATTTTCCTATAATTTCCCTAAAGAGAAGATCTCCAGCCAAATGTAAATTATCTTCAAATGCGATAGGAAAAGAAAGAGTTGATCTTTTGCTTCTTTAATATGAGAGAACAATGTGCTACTACATTTTTATGATAGTCTTAAGACAAGTAACATGACTAAATACGACAATAATAAAGGAACATAATAATTTGACACCCCAAAAAGAAAAAAAAATGGAAAAAAGAAAGAAAGAAAAGGTACAAGCAATTGCATCTACTTTGACGTGAACAAACTCTTTCTTCGAAAGTAATTTATAGGCACTTACGGGAAATATATTTTGGAAAACAAGGAAATTGCTCAAACTTAAGAAATAATCTTTAATTGGTAGAGACGTGGACTAATTCTCATACAAATTGAGTTATTGAATAATACTTATAAGCAAGAACGAGACTGGTTCTAGAACAGATGATTTTTGTGGCATCTTATAATCTAGAACTTGTCAAATTCAGTGTACGTATCAACTATGGGTGGTGGTACTGGAGACTTGGTATGTGGGTGGTGCTTGTGGTGATGTCTCTTGTGTTTTGGTGCTTCTGCATAAGGAGGTGATGCTGGGCCGTGCTTGTGCTTATGGTGGTGATCTTTGTGTTTATGCTCTTCTTTTGGTGCTTCTGCATAAGGTGGTGATGCTGGGCTGTGGTTGTGCTTGTGGTGGTGATCTTTGTGTTTATGCTCTTCTTTTGGTGCTTCTGCATAAGGAGGTGATGCTGGCTTATGCTTGTGCATATGGTGGTGATCTTTGTGCTTGTGCTCTTCTTTTGGTGCTTCTGCATAAGGAGGTGATGCTGGGCTGTGGTTGTGCTTGTGGTGATCTTTGTGTTTATGCTCTTCTTTTGGTGCTTCTGCATAAGGAGGTGATGCTGGCTTATGCTTGTGCTTATGGTGGTGATCTTTGTGCTTGTGCTCTTCTTTTGGTGCTTCTGCATAAGGTGGTTGTGCTGATGATCCCTTGTGCTTGTGCTTATGCTTGTGATGGTGATTGTGCAGCTCTTTTAACTCCCTTACAAGAATTTGCAGCTCTTGCTCATCCAAATCTGCATTAGCATCATTATATTCTGCAATTGTGGAAGTGGTCAGTGCCACAATAACTATCAAGCACAGCAGCCGATCTGAAGAAGACATTTTTTTTTACGAATATTTCTGTAGAATGATGGAAAAGCATGCATGCAATGCCAATTATTTATAACAAATGGGAGGCCATAAATTTTACCACATCACATTACATTTAAGGTAAAACTAAGAAACTTACTTTAACCAACAAATTGTTTTTTTCTATTAAGGGAGAAAAATCTGATGATATATTTCCAATCAAGAACAAAGTCAATAGCACCACTGAGGAAACTCCTTGATAGCAGCCAGATTTGTTGGTTGTATATCACTCCATGATATTTGTGTGAGAATGAATCTAGCTAGGGACACGTCCCATAATCATAGCTCTTATAGTTTCCTAATTTCCAGAAATATATCTTTTTCTACATGTATATATAAGAGCAATTACTCGCAATGTAAAACAAGATTTATTCTATATCACTATCGAGTTCTTTGATCCTGGCCCTCTAGATACTGTCGTCCTATAATTTCCCTGAAGGGAAAAATCTCTTGCCAAACATAAATTATCTTGAAATGCAATGACAAAAGAAAGAGTGGATCTTTTTCTTCTTTGATATGAGAGACCAATGCGCTACTAGATTTTACTGTCTTCTTATGGTAGCTTGAGCAATTCTTTGGTAGATCGATGAAAATCCTCTCCTAACACTTATTTGGTCTTAACCGTCTAACTTAAAATCTCAATCATATATTTTATTCTTAAAATTTCAACTTGAATAGATCTCGATGATTGTTTACTTGTTTTTTGTTGTTGATTGTTCAACTATTTTGTTGATGTTGAACTTCAAAATATATATATGTGTGTGTGTGTGTGTATTTTTGAATGGATAAATAGAGTTTTTGCGTGAGATAAAAAACCAGTAAAAGCCTTTTGTCAAAAAACTATGGTTGGTTAGGAATGTACCATGATTGCTTATATGAAAAAGTATTCAATTCATGTGGCTCAAAATTTTTATTCTTTCTCCAATATTAGCCTGGTTCATGGTTAATTAGAGGTAAAGAAAAGAACCGCAAGAGAAAGTTTATGAACGTAGTATTTTAGAAATTAGTATTGTTTTTTATTACTCAAATGACAGTTCATCTCTAGATATGTAAGAATTTTTACTTTACAAAGTGAGATTTAACATTTAAAATGTAGATTTTTATCATATAAAGGAGTAAAGTATCTCCTACGTGATTATGTAATCGTTATTAATTCTTTCAAAAGTTATAAAATTGAATTCTAATATAATACATAAAGGTTTGTTTGGCGTAGTTTTTAGACGAGTAGAAGTATTTTCCTGAAATTTAGAAAAATGAAATTGGCCGGTGTAGCTTATTAGAAAGACTTCTCAAGAAAAAGTCAGAATCAGAATGAAAGAATGTTAAGAAATAAGACATTCTAATTTGAAATTTTTCTTAAAAAAGAAAAGAAAGGCTTTTACTGTTTTTATATCATACAGAAGCTAGCTTTGTCTCATCAAAAAAATATTGCTTCATATATTTAGCTTTGTCTTATTAACATTACCTCAAAATAGCTAAACCATCAACAACTAAGAAATGAGATAAACAATGGTGAATCATCGAGTTTTATTCAACCGCACCTTAAGCTAAAACTCTATAACTCGATAACCAGAATTTCAGCTAAATAGACCCTAAATTACCAAAGAATTGCTCAAGCCACAGCATAACAGGACAGTGAAAATCTCTTAGCACATTGTTCTCTCATATTAAAGAAGCTAAAGATCCACTCTTTCTTTTCTCAACGCGTTTCAGAATAATTTATATTTGGTACGAGATCTTCGAGATCTTCTCTTTGGGGAAACGAATAGCTTGTTGGTTCATTAAAGAAACTTACTAGTTTTACCTTAAATACAATGAAATTCAAGATCTTCCATTTGCCATAAATTAATGGCATAACACGCATAGTTTTCCACCATCCAACACAATTCACAAAGAAAATGTCTTGTGCATTTCGGTTGTTGTGGTTGGTTGTTTTTGTGGCACTGACCGCTTCCACAATTGCTGATGAATATAATGATGCCATTGCTGGCGTGAGTGAGCAAGAGCTACAAAATCTTGTAGAGGAGTTAACAGAGCTACACAGTCACCATCACAAGCATAAGCACAAGCACAAGCACCAGCATAAGCCATGGGAGGCTCCTGCAGAAGCACCAACTCCATACTCAGAAGCACCAGAAGCACCACCACCATACCCAGAAGGACTAGAGGAAGTGCCCAACCACAAAGACCGTCACAAGCACAAAGATCACCACCCATAAGCACAAGCATAAGCCAGCATCACCTCCTTATGCAGAAGCACCAAAAGAAGAGCACAAGCACAAGCACAGCCCAGCATCACCTCCTTATGCAGAAGCTCCCGCCCCACACAACAAGTCTCCAGTACCACCACCCGTAGTTGATACGTACAGCGAATTTGAGAATTTCTAGATTATAGGATGCCACAAAAATCATCTGTTCTAGAACCAATCTTGTTCTTGCTTATAAGTATTATTCAATAACTCAATTTGTATGAGAATCAGTCCACGTCTCGACTAATAAAAGCTTATTTCTTAAGTTTGAGCAATTTCCTTGTTTTCCAAAATATTTTCCCCCCTAAGCGTCCATGAATTAGTTCCAAAGAAAATGGTTGTTCACGTCGAAGTAGATGTAGTTGCTTGTACCTTTTTATCTTTTTGGTTAAATTATTGTGGTACTTTTAAATTGTATGGAATCATATGCTACAGCGACTTACTTTATAATTTTTTATATTCACTGGAAATGAATATAGGTACCCTAGCATTCAAAAAAAGAAAAGAAGGGTTAAAATTACCGGACAATTAAAAAATATTTAAATTAAAAAAAGTAAAATAAAAAAATATGATTTAGATTGGAAAATAATTTTAGATGGATTCAATATGTTTTGGTGGAAAACAAAGCCATGGAATGATGACCTGTTGCATTATTGTAAAAGCAAGGTATTCTCTTTTATACAATACTAGCACTAGTTACTTTCTCGTGCTTCGCACGAATTAATTTGTTTTAATAGTAAAATTAATTTTTTATTCAGTTTTGTTTATTTTTAATTAGAACAACAACATGTTATATATAAAACTTAAGTGTCAATAACATGATAATTACGAAATAAACTAAAATTAAAAAAATAATCCCAAAAAATTATATGTGTAGACTTGAGTGTAAAATAGAACATGTAGTAATATTAAAGAATTAAAAGAAAATTAGAATAACCAATTGAATACGGGAGTAATATTAGATTAATTAAACAAAATAAAATGAATACAAGTTAAAAATCCAATATTTATAAGAAGTAAAGTGAGAAAAAAATCAAACATAAATTAGGATTGAGACTTGAGTTGGACTCAATTTCATTAAAATTTTAGCACGATGCTATAATTCTAATAGTTTTTCACAAAAACCTCCCAGGGTATAGCAATTCATAAAAATTTAGAACTCTCTCCACAAAGAAAAGATAAAAACTAAGGGCCTATTTGGATTGGCTTCTTTTGGGAAAAAAAACACTTTTTTTTCCTGTAAAAGTTGCATTAAATTTGCAATAACTATTTGATTTGACTTTCAAAAAAGCTGAAACTTTGAAAAAAGCTCAAATACAGTTTTTTTTTAAAAGCCAAAATTTTCAGTTTCTCTAAAAAAATTATTTTTCAAAAGTTGTTAAAAAAAATACTTTTGAAAAAAGCCAATCCAAACAAGCTCTAAAAATGATGAGGTGAAAGTAAGTTTGGATGCTGATAAAATCCCAATAAAAATGCAAACTATATACGGAAGAAAATCTACACAAATTAACTGACACTTATTAGAAACTAGTGCTTTCATATCTCGTGATTTGCACGGGCTTATTTAGATTCTCTGTATATTTTTTAGTTTTCTAAATATTCATATATGTGATTTTTTTTATTATTTTTAGGTTTTCGTATGTTTCTCATTATTCCTAAATATTTATAAAAATTGGTTCTAGTGTTTTTTATTTTTATTTTTATCTTTTGAAATATTATATGAATATGATACCATTACATTCAAAATTCAGTTATGACTATTAATATTCACTTGAATAATGCAATAACATGTCTTAACCATTTTATTTAGTAAATATTTATAATTAAAGAATATTTTTAGTTCACCAAATTAGTAAAGTTATTTTAGTCATATTTGATTAAATATTTAGTAAGAAAAGTTAAATTGAATGACTTTTGAAAAAATCATTATTGATTTGGGTATTTCGAAATAACAAAGACCGGAAACTTCATCACTGAAGCTTGTGGATCATACTATTGGGTTAAGTTTTGCCTTAATTGCGTTTTTCATCACTTGTCCAGCCTTCGTTTGTGTTGAAAACTCTTAAGTAATTGTTGTTATTGTTGTAGTTTGAGAACTAATGGCAACTACTTCTGCTCAACTGATGATCTACGTATCCGTTGGACTCAAGTTTTTCATTCAGAATATCAATTCTCTCTATCAATTTAAGCTGGATAATAGCAATTATGTGATATGGAATCCTAAGCTCATTCGAGACTCTTAATGGTGGTCCTGTGCTTAATCTATCTGATCAATCATGGAAGACTGACACTGATAAATACCTAAAGCCTTATCTCACTGGATCATTAACACCAGCAGTGATGTCTTGCAAGGATTAATGATTTAGAGACATACGGTTAAGTCAAATAAGTTCAAAATTCAAAAATGTTGTACGTATAATGTATAGATTTTTCTTCATATCCAAATTATTAATTTTTTACCGTAACGACACCCAAGGATCGGACCGTAATGTTCACGGATGGTCATTTGACAAGAACTCCCCCAGTTTTTATGAGCAGAGAGAGCCACACAAGCAAGGAAGTTTTACCAGTAATGAAAGCCACTTAAGAGCGTATGCCCTCAATTCATCACTAGCAACTGTGAACCCAATAGGGGTAGGGATGGTGGTCAAAATTTACCTGGGTACCAAGTCTAGGGACATAGTAGTGAATAGGTAATTTTGTACTAGGTTGGGATAGGAGTACGCAAGCCTCGCCCCATTGCTGCTTCATTGCCATTCCTTGGATGGGGTGCTTAACCCATATCCTACACATGTTAATAAAACTTATGTCAATCTCCTATTTTATATCTGGTACTAAAATAAATACCTAATTCTATCCTTGTCCCTTTTGCATGCAAAAAAATAATGTGTTGACCCTACAGGCTACCAATCAACAAGGTGGGAAATCAGAGTAAAATTGGGGTAAAGCCCTTACTTTTTTTTTTCTTTTTGAGGGGAAAAAAAACTCACAATACAATTAGAAGTTTTGAAAGAAATTAATATATATATATATATAAGAACAAATTTATAAAGAAAATGTACATAATGGT
Organism: Cordia subcordata; assembly: GCA_028554755.1. Lineage (NCBI taxonomy): Eukaryota > Viridiplantae > Streptophyta > Magnoliopsida > Boraginales > Cordiaceae > Cordia > Cordia subcordata. The sequence continues at coordinate 6,843,300 of JAPTOF010000010.1, read as the reverse complement.
AAAATATTTATATTAAAAATATATAAGAACATATTAAAAATAAAATATATATATATACACATATAAAAGAACAAGACAAGATAAAGATGGGTAAACCATTTCCCCGCCACAGCGTAGGGGCAAAAAACCCCCTCAGCAACCAGCACCACGGGGCAGGCGCTTTTCAACTGCTCTAGTACTCCAGCCGGACAAAGTAGAGCACGATACCGTAATATAAGTAGTAGGGATGTCGACGGGTTTGGAATAAGGCAGGGTGAGCCTACACCTACCACGGTGATATCATGGCAAACTTCCACCACGGTGAGAAAAGAAAACCCGTCCTATCCCATTGGACAGCGGTCAACATGGCAGCCAAAACGGCTGGACAGTGGGATAAAACCAGAATAAACTCCTAAATGTTAAAAAGATAAACTCAAAATAATATTAAAAATGTTAAGAATTAATGACAAATGTTAAATCCAAAGTTCAATCTATTAGAGCATATAACACTAGGTAAATAACTATATTGTTCGTGGAATAAGATAAACTTTAGCAGTAAATTCAGGGAATTATTCATTTACATAATGCTTTATAACAACATATAAAACCATAGAACGGGCAAGATGAGAAAACTGCAAATTTAATTCTTTCATGGTAACAGAAGTTGCATGACTGAGTTGATGACAATCTGTTGTTGGTGCTGGGGTCAAATTGGGGACGAACGAAATGTGAACCCTTTTGCCATGTTATCTCGATCCAGCATTTGGATTGCTTGTTGAGCAATACCATCAATTATCCGCATCTGGATTGCTTGTTGAGCTGCTTTTTCTTTTTTTTTTCCCCCCCTTTTTCCTTTTTAACCCCCACGCGCAACCCAACCCTGCCCCCCCTCATGGTAGTCGAAACCAAGTATCATTCTTGAAGTAGTATTAACCAATTGGGCTAATCTGTAAAATCGAGCACTGCAGCTTCTTGCAAGTTGCTGGAATATCTAGGACGAAGTTTGTAGCATCAAAGAACAAATAAAAGGTAATTTAACAAAGATAACTTAGTTTCTGTGCGTTTACATAAATGACTGGAGGCATTATACTTACGAATAATTAGATGATATGAGAACTGAAAGCCCACTCCATTTCCAGGTCCTGGAGAATCACAGAATGAGATGAGAAGCAGGTAAACTTTTATCTGTTATAGTTTTCTGTAGAGTTCAGGCCAAGCAGCTGAAAATAAAACGCGTATCATTACAGAGGTCATGAGATGACATTAGGTAGTGAATTTGAGATGATAGCATGAAAATTGATGACCCAGCAACATTGATCATCTTGCACTAGAAAATGTAACAAGAAACAAGAAAAAATGTAAGAAATATGATAATTGTTTGTATTTGTCAATCTACCTTCAGATTTACTGATTCTCTTCATGTGTGCAACCAAACAACCACAGCAGTCAGACTTATATAGCGTGGACATCCCAGACTTCGCTGCATTTCATTTCTCTCCCCGAGCTTGGCTCTGGTATTTCACGATCTTCAACCATTGTAGACTGCTGAGATGATTGAATACCTCTGAGGATACTTCAAGTTTCTTGCATCTTTCAATTGCTAGAGTCGACAGGTTTGGCATGGATCCTCTTTCAATTGATAAGTTCTCTAAGTTGTGCAGATTGGAGAGTTTAAGAAGTCTAAGTTGCGGGAACCCCAATGCTGAACAGACCATTTGCTTCCCCAGAAATGAATCATTTTTCAGCTCAAGGATACATAATCTAGGGAACTTTTCCAATGTTGCCAATGGATCTTCAAAAAGTTCAGCTCGAGAGAGGACTATCTCCGTCAGGCTCGAAGAAATCATCTGGGGCAAGTTGCCTATATGTCCCTCAATATGCAAACTACAGAGGGTAGGACAAGACAACAGCTTTCTGAGAATAGAGTGCCTTCTCTCGGAGTAACAATTTGAGCTTTTGATATTGAAGGATGATTGACGTAAGCCCTTTGATGTAGTTCTTAAATGGTTAGCTATTGGCTCCAGGTCGTCAAGATTCCCTCCAGTTGTCAAGTCCAAATGGCGTAGATTGGTCAACTTGATGAGATCTTTAGCATTGCAGAGGCTTGTGTCAAAGTTTTGAAGTGTCTCCAAGTTTTCCAAGCTATCCAACCGCAACTTCTCATCCGGATGGACCCAAAATTGAAGAGGCAAATATAGATGCCTCAAACTTACAATTCTCCGGATAACATTGGGTATATATATCCTAGTTGAAGTTTCTACCCGCAAATCAAGGGTCTCCAAGTGGATCAAATTGCCTATAGATGATGGCAATTCATCCAGGATACATTGACTCAAACTCAGATATTTTAAACTAATCAGTTCTCCTATACCTTTGAGTGATTTCCCTGTTTCAAACTCGAATCCATCAAAATGCAAGATCCTGAGAGACCTTAAGTGCTTGAGATTTGATAAGGCAGGTGGAGAAATCATGTCTTGATCATGTTGTTTACAGTTGAACAATAAGAGAGAGCGTAGCGGGTGAATCTTTTCATTCTTGAGGGTAACAAAATATCCATCTTCATTCTTATCAAAATACAGAGCAAGTCTGCGTGTTTTCTGATCAAAATATTTCGGCCGATTTGGAGTTCCCAAGTCCCTTGCCTCTATGAAGTTCTCCTCTTTTCCCTTTAACACACAGAGGTCTCGCAACAAGTCATGAACACGGATTATTTTGGACTTCCTATTACTTGGTGCCTTTTCTTCTGGCAAGCAAACCAATTCTCTATTGATCAGTTCATCCAAATAGTGCTCCGCTACATCCATTTTTGTCCGATTTTTCTCAGTGGTTGATGGTATTAGACTTTCCGCAATCCATAATCGCAACAAAGTTTCTGAACTTATTCGTGAATCCTCCGGAAAAAGTCCAAGATAAAGAAAACATGGCTTCAAATATTGCGGTAGGTTAAAGTAGTTATTCAGAGCCAACACTCTTGCTATTTTCAAAAACTCCTCAGGACTTTGCTCTCTACTTGCATAACAACTATCAATAGATTGATAAGCTAATTTCCACTCCTTTAGTGTATGCTTGCTCACCAACAATTGCCCCGCCAGAACAATTGCTAATGGTAAACCACAACATTTCTCTACGATTTTCATGGCAATTTTATTCATTTCTCCGTTTGATTGATTATCAAGAAGCTGACACTGTAAAGACTTACTTGGAGGACCACCTGAGGACGTTTTCTCCACGAATAGCTTCCAGCTTTCATCTTTAGTCAACATCCGCATGGTATGCGCGATTCCCTTGTCTGCAATTTCCTCTGCTACGTTTGTGCTCCGAGTCGTGACAATTAACTTGCTGGCTGAATTCTGCGATGGGAAAGCAAGGTTCAGGCATTTCCAGCAATCTTTACTCCCCACATCATCCAAAACAACCAAGTATTTCTTTGATAGCTGGACTTCGTAAAGCTTCATAACCAATTCGATGTTGGAAAGGGTCATGATCTCTTCTTCATCATCACTTTCCGGGACAAGTTGCAAGAAGATGTCTTCGAAAACTTTCCTTGTTTGGAACTTCTGACCCACCTTAGCCCAGGCAAAACCTTCAAAACTGCGTCTCACCTCTGGATGATTATATACCCTTCGGGCCAGAGTGGTTTTGCCTGTGCCACCCATTCCGTATATCGCGATGACAGGGCAGATTCGATCTGGTTTTTTGTCAAACAGGTTCTGCACATATCATCTTCCAATCCAATGGAAATATTCTGGCAGCCACGAGGTTGCTGCAAGTGCTGAAGTGAGGTGAAATTGACACCCTCCACAGCAGTAGTAGTCTTCTTGATGCCAAGAAGTTCCAAGTTCTTGGCAAGAGCCCGGATCTTATACTTGGAAGCACTCATCTTATTCACAACGCCCCTGCCAAAGCATTCACCAAAGGGGTTCCGGATCCTTTTGAAAATAGATTTGTGGTACTCATCCACCAGCACACGATCCAGATCGTCCTCCACTTCATAGAGAGTTTCCTTCATGTCCATGACACACTCGCGGACCCTTTGGTCTGTGTCTTGTTTTTCAGACGCATCTTTGAGATAGCACTCTAGGGTTTTCAACTCTGCTTCAACAGATTTCAATTCTGCTGCAACTTGTGAAGTTTTTGCTGCTGATTCTCTAATCACCGCCACGAGAGTTTCCATCAAACTGGACAAGATTGAAGTAACAATAGCATCCATTTTTCGTTTCAGAAACAGTAGATCACAAGAAATTCCGAGAGCTCTGTGACTTCTTTGGACAATAGAAGGAGATAATGCTTTTTTCTTTTTTGGCGCAAGGAGAAAATGCTCTTGGGATAAAAAAAAACGACTTTTAAGGCTCACTGCTCCGGAAAGCTATTCGGGCACCTTAAAACCTGTGCACTCAGTCTCACCAAGTATTGTGCACTTTGGATTAACAAAGATCATAAACCTATAAATAAAATAGTATAAAAAATCATGTATAAATATGTCAATTAAATTGCTCATAACGTTTTTATTATTAGTTCATAATTTATTAATTTGGCACTTTATATATATTTATTCACCACTTTTGTATGTGCATATACACAAAAACACGTTCACACACACAAACTCACGTGGTAATAATATTATGAACAAGCAATATTAATATTTTGTAATAAACAGTATTAATATTGTAAACAAAAGTGAGGAAACACAGGGTGCATGATGGTAAAAGAGTATGGTATAAATTGTGAATTCTCCAAATTAGAATTAATTACACAAATGGTCCCATTGTTGTCATATCCTCTCAAATTGCTCCCCGTTATTTGTTAAAATATTTAAATTGATTCTTAATACTTCAAAAAAATATATTCAAATTAGTCCTTATTACTTAAAATTATTCATACATGATCCTGAATGTTCTTGAAAAGATAGTCAAATTAGTTACTATTGTTTGTTAAAAAAAAAAAAAGCCTATCATATTAATGTCAATATTTTTCAAATTTTTTCAAATTAGTCCCAATTCTTTATACTCATTTTTTCATAAAACAATCACTAAATTAAATAAATTTATTAAATGTTGAGCAGTAGTAATATGAATTTTTTTTTCTTGGACAAAAAAAAAGTAATTTGAATGTTTTTTCAACAATAAAGATTAATTTAACTATTTTTATAAAATATTAGGATTAGTGCAAGTATTTTTAGACAATAGACATTATTCTGATTGCATTTGTGAAATACTAAGGACTATTATGGCCCCCTTAATTTTTTTACTTATTTTATCTTCTCTAAAATTGGTCTCGTAATAATTTTTTAGTATATATTTTTTTCATCTAATTTTCTCAAATAAATCAAGTTCTTGTAATAAAAAAATAATTTTCTCAAATAAATTTCAATTTTCTCAAATAATTTTCTAAAATATAATTATATATAATTTTCTCAAAAAATTATTTTCTCAAATATAAAATTATGTAAGAAGAACTCATTTTGGTCGACTGAATCAGCAACTTTTCTTACATAATTTTATATTATTTTGTTAAATAAGTAATGGGCGTCGAAACTACAAAAAAATAATATTCCAATTCTTACATCACAAAATTAAATAGAGTACGTGATGAGAACAGAGTCGAATCCTCAGGGATTGGGAGATTATTTTATGCTAATTGTATCAAGTAGACTAATCAACTAAGTTACAATCAAAATGGGGGGAATTAAATGCGAAAAAGTAAAATTAATAAAACTGTCCAAACCACTGGTCGCGCTGCGTGGGCACGTAATTCGGCCAAAAAATTAAAAAACGTAAATAAAAATAAATATTACTCAAATACGCAATTCTAAGTTAATGTAAGGCCGGAAAAACAGAAAATCAACGAGAATAAAATCTAGCTTGAGGAACAATCGCAGTTTCGGTCAACAAATTCGATCCTAGATGCAAAAATACTTTCAACTATTTTAATAAATCAGTTATAGTTATTGGCTCAGCCTAATAACCTCATTTTTCCTTACAGAGTTGATAATGGTTTAAATCCCTACTATTTTTTTCGCTATCACCTTACCTATTAGACGTTCTAATCCCCGGAGATGCCCGCAGGATCTATTTAACGGTAGCAATAAAAATCTAGAAAGACCTGATTCTAAAAGTCAATACTCTCGTGGTAATTGCTCATTTAGATTGTGTAATTACATAGGAAACCTGATTACCACTATACTTAGTTAATTAAATTAATCTAGCTGGCTACCTATTGTCATGCAATTAAATAATCGTGCGCAAAATTAAATAATCGCAGATCAATATTAATTATTGAAACAGTAAATACGCAAATACCGAAATAGAATGAAAGGAATAAAAACACTTAGATTTCACGAATTTGATGAACCGAAATGAAATCTTGATTAATCCTCGGCTAGAAAAGAAAATTAGAACAGCTTGTCTATAAATGTTGCCCAAAGAATGAAGAGAAAATTTGCTAAAGAGTTGTCTCCCTACAAAGTGCAAATAAGAGGTATTTAAATAAAAAAAAAACCCTAACCTATTTTCCTTATTGGATAAGGAAACCTGGCTCAAAAAGAATAACAAGGTACAAGCCTGAAATATAATTTTCAACAAAATAAAAAGTCTTCTAATATTTAATCTATTCCCTTTCAAAAGCCCAGAAAAAATATCTTCAATCTTGGTCAATTCGGTCAAACCCGCGTAGTAATTTAATGGCGTTTTTTCAAGTGACGGAGTCAACTTTGACCGGTGCAAACACGTCCAAAAATCCCTTGAATCCATATATAATGCATCAACCTCTTTTTCTTAAGCACAATCATGCAAAATTACATTAAAAATGTCATTCTATTCCAAAATTAAGTGCATCAATATATAAATTAAATATTTATTTAGAACTTATCAATAAGATTTTTTTACGCTTGGTTATCTTTAAAAAAATCTAATATAACCAACTTTTGTCGTTGTCATCATTGTTACACATAATATATTCTCTTTAGAACAGATAGACTTAATTTTCTACTTAATATTTATCTTGATAATAATTTTTATTTAAATACATATAGATCTCAGTACTTTAATAAAGAATTTCTAACTCTACCGCTCCTTGTAATATAGTTACCCTTCAAATCAATGTACTTCCACTACAGAAGTATTTAACTCTAAAACAAATTATTGCACTACAAAATTTATAATTTTAAAATAAACTTCCTCTAAATACTATTGTGGAACAGGATGTTGTGAAGGCAGACTCCGTCGCTTTTGGGTAGGTTCGATGCGCCTCCTTTACGACTAAAGAATCATTTCTTCTTCTGGTCGTCAGTTTCAGCGGTTTTCAAGATAGGGACCGGGGAGACAATGATAGCGGCAATAATGGTTTGATTGGCTGGATTTTTTTGTTTCAATATTTTTAAAAATTTTTGAAAAAAATATTTTTGTACAAATTAAAATTTTTAACTTTTAAAAAAATTATATTTAATTTTTTTTAAAAATTTTAACCTTTCAATCAACTGAATAATTATTGTAAAAATAAAAAAATATTAAAAAAAAACCAATCCAAAGTCTTAAGTCATGGTTTAGACTCTTTTGTGGGACTATTTTTAAAAGAAGCGTGTTTTTCTTTTTTCTATTCCGAGTAGTTTGTTTGACCAAAAAAAAAGAAAGAAAAAGAAAAGACCGAATAGTGTGTTTTTGAGGAAAAGCAGACTTTGAATTAAGAGAAAATTTTTATGCGGTTCAACTTTTAAAAGTAGGATTAATTGCACGTCGTTAAAGTAGCACAAGACAGGAAGCCAGCAATGACTCTTCATCGCCCTAGTGGGTTAGGTGGAATAACAATTTATTATGATTAAAATTTTTAAATTTTGAATTATATTTTATTATTAAATATTTGTAAATTTTACATACTCGAAACGTGAATTTAAACACGTCCCTTGAAATTTATAATTTTAAAATAAATTTAATATTATTTTATAAAATAAATTTCTAATTTTTATAAACTAAAAAAGTGATATTGTCGCAAATTTTATTATACACCCCTTACACCCTACACCTTTCTCCTCTTGTGGCTTACACTCTCCTATTGTTAAAAAAAAAAAATCAATCTTGCTTTCAGTCGTCACCATCTTCGTTACGCTCCTGCTATCGTCAATTCGTCATTGTGCCCTCCTCTCTATTCATCTCTCTCTCTGCTATTCTCTATCCATCTTAACAAGTCTTGTTTTGTGTATGTATATCGTTATATACTCTTTATCTCGCCAATCGTAATACATATGTTTGTGTGTATTCACAATTGTGAATATATAGTTCACATGTTATAAACATGTAATTTGTCAATTTTGAGCATATAATCAGAGACGGAGCCAATTTTTTTTTTTTGTTGGTGTCAAATGTCAATAAGCAGTTCAGATATAAGAAAGTTTGAAAATTACTATTTCTTAATACAAATATTACAACTGATATCAACATAGTATCATATTTTGAAAGCGTTGTATAATCGTTACATTTTTAGTACTATCAAATACACCCCTTTTAATAAAAGTAATTAAAAATAATTCATAAATTCATCTCTTGTTCGACTTCTCAATCAGTTCTTAACTATATTTATAACCAAAATTGCTTTCTCAAAACTTACAATTGCAACGAGCAACATGAATTTTAATTTGATTAGCAAATAAAGTGAAGTAAAGAAAATGTCCTTAGCCAAAAAAAGAGGTGAGTATTTATTGGTAGGAGGTCTGATGACGTCTTAGGGCTCATTTGGATTGATTTTTTTCAAAAACGTTTTTTTAATAGCTTTTGAATGACACTTTTTTTTTTTCAAAAGCTAAAAATTCTAACTTTTAAAAAAAATTATATTTCAGTTTTTTTTTATAGTTTCAACTTTTTTGAAAACCAAATCAAATAGTTATTACAAATTTAATATAATTTTTTCAAAAAAATACTTTTTTTTAAAAAAAAAAATTAATCCAAACAAGCCCTTAGTCTATGGTCAAGCAGACATTGTGTCTTGCTGTTCCGTAATTGAAGCTGAAGCACATGCAATTAGGTGTGCTTGTCCTTTTGCTACTCAACTTTCCTTTGAAGGCGTCGAAGTCGAAATTGACGCGGAAGTGGTCTTCAAGACAATTGCTTCTCCTGGAGCCTTTCTTTATTGGAGAGCATGTCTAATTGTGCAAGACATTCGAAAAATTATCGCAGGAAATCCTAATATCATTGTATTTCATTGCATTCATAGGTTCGCTAATTCCCCTTCTGATTGGGTTGCTAAGGCTAAACTTAAGAGCTGCTTGCCTATAGACTGAATTTCTAATGTATTCTCTTCCCTTGCTAGGCTGTTTAATTTGGACTTTAATCCCTTTAGGATTGGATGATTGTAATTTTTTTGGTAAAATGAATCTCCTTTTATCATGCCATGTATTTAATTGGTACAAGAAATTCCACAAATAGTTCCTAATTATTTACAAAAGCATCGTTTTGGTCCTTATTATTTTAAAAACGACCCATTTTTTCTAATGTTTGTAAAAAATATTTAATTTAGTCCATTTTATCTATAAAGCGACTTAATTTTTTGGTCTTCAATAATTATAAAAAGTGTCAATTTTCATTAATTGCTCATGTGTTGATCATATGAAAAGTAAATAAATATGAGATCAATAAGGATTAAATTGATACATTTTACAAACAATGAGGAACAAGTAGGTCACTATTGGAACAATAGAGGCTAAAATTCGACCTTTTGTATATAATAGGGAATGTTTGCAGCATTTATTTTAACGGTGTCAGTATGAAGTTTACAACCACTTGTTATGGTATATATGTATATATACTTTTTTCTTTAAATAATTGAGAAGTGTCAAGTGTATCCCATGCAATCATCCTTGCATATAATATAAAATTTTTGAATATATAGTATCAAAGTAGTGATAATTATATTTATGAATATGTTGTATTAAAATTGTAAACAATAAAATATTTCAAACATAAAATATTAAAATTATGAATACGTAATATGAAATCTATAAACAATTAAAGTTGTGAATGTACAAAAGTTGTAAATGTATAGTTAATAATATAAAAAAATGTGTACCAATGACATAATGGTATATCTTTTACCTTTAGGCCTGTTTGGATACTACAGTGCAATTACTAAATAGTATAATTACAAAGATAGTAATTATATTGCCTAGTAATTAAACAATAATTTAAATTATATGACGTGTTTGGTTACCACAAGGTAATTATAACTTAATTCCGTGTGACATATTTGGTAATATAGATGGTAATTATACAGTTAAATAATTTAATTTTAAAAATAAAAATTTATTTTTAAAATTTATATTAACGCTAACAAATATTTAAAGATGTAATTTATTAAAATATTTAAAATAAAAATATTATTTATTATAAAAATAAATATAAAAATATATGAATTAAAAATATAAATATATGAAACTAAAAATTATCTACTACTAATATTTTCAAATTTGAATATTATTTATAAAATATATAATAATATTTAATTATAATAGACAATACTGTTAAAATTAAATAACTTTTATATTTTTAAGAAATATTTATTTATATTTTTATTTATTCCATATTTATATTTTTAATTCATTTATTTAATACTTTTTATTTTAATTTTATTTAAATTTATTTATTTTAGTTATTATTTATATTATGGTGAAACATGTTAAATATTTTAAAAAAAAAGTATGAAAAGTTATTAGAGAGTAATTATACTAATTCACACCTCCCTTATAAGAATTGGAGAGTGCAATTGAGAAGGTCTAATTATATCTAATTTATCTTTGACCAAGTAATTACTTGGTTGGATAAATACGTTTGACTGTATAATTACATCCAAATCCAATTAAAAGGTGGCTTTTCAAATATGCCTATGATGAGTAGTTTTCAGGTCGTATATATAATTGGCCTTTAACTTCCTTCAAGTAAATAAAAAATATAAAAAATGTGAATGGGCTACTGTTCGACATAGTTTGGTGCACAATATAAGCGCTGTTAGATTCCTCTTCGCCTTTTCTTGTTTGGATTTTATTTTTATTTTTTTCTATTCCCTGTCTGAAATTCTGGGGTACTTTTCTTTTTGGTTTTTTTTTCAAATCTAACATGGCAATTTCCAGGGAGCTTCTAGATCCTGCCTGCACAAAGTTACTTTTTTCGTTCCATTCCTTGTTTGAATACCGAGGTATTACTGACCAAAAAAAAAAGAATTCCGGGGTATTGGTTTTCTATTTTTTTTCTAGCTAAAACTTTCGTATTTTATGCTTTATATAAATTTAGTTGTTTTTATTATCATAAGACAACCTACCAAGTGTTGTAGAATTTACACATAAAAATTTTGTTTACTATTAATTAATTGACAATTAAATTTAAAATTAAAAAAATCAATATCGCACAAGTCTTAAAACAAAAATATACGTCACGTCATTATTTTTTTTTCAGTTGACCTAACATGTTTACACGGTTAGCATCATTACCTTTTTTTAATTAATCTAATGTGTTTACGCGGTTAAGAACAGCGATCCCCAACCAATCTTGGTCAAGGAAACCCGCAGCATGAAAAGGTCCAATTTGGTGCGCTAAAGACTATAATGTCAAAATAAACATCAATGACATTAATGACGATTTTATTCTATTATTTTAATACTATATTTTAATCATTTATTTTATTAAAAAAATTAAAATATCACTTTTTAAAAATTTTAAAATAAAATAATTAGTTGAGATGTGTTATTATAATGTCATAATAAACATTAATCAGAAAAGGATCTTTTTTTCAAAAGGGTTAATCCGAAGGCGAACCCCTTTCCCACCTGTGCCAGAGGCCTCATGATCAAGTAGGATGTGCATAAGTGGCAGCTCTGCCAGGAAGAAGACCAACGGGTCACGAACCCAGCAGCAGCCCCCACAATATTTCAGCAGGGAACTGCCACCACACGGATTCGAACCCGCGGTGTCGGAGTGTTTCCACCCCAGTCACCTGGGATCTTGATCCCCTGTAGTGGGCTTACATTGTCCAATACCTTTCAATATGTACTTTCTCTGCAATTTAATGGATATATATCTTGAATTTTCTTCTAATAACAATCATAGAAATTTTGGAAAAATGTCTAAATACAATTTCTTTCCTTTAAGATTATGTTTGTTTAATTGGTTTTTCACATATTATATAATGTACTTTAGCATAAAATTACTACTTTCACAAATTATACAAAAACCTAACCAACATATCTATGTGGGTTTGATTTGATTATATACATGATAAAAACCAATTAATTTGTTTCAAATGTAAACCAATTAATTTTAGTTTGGTTTGATATTGTCAAAACCAAACCAAACTAAACCGTATACACCCGCTCAACACTGTTTGGACTTTTTTGTCTTCCCCTCCCCCAACCAAAGCACCTTTTTTGGCTTCTACCATGGACCCCGATGATTAAGTAACCAATTTGAAGTTTTAGAAATAAAAGAAAGATAGCACATTTTAATAACTTTTGTTAGGGTATGATAGCGTCTTACTTCTTTGTACTTTACTATAAGTATATTTTATCTTCCTATGATTTTAAATTTAGTTAAGGGTCAACCTTGTACTTTTCAAAATACAAGTATATTTAGTCCCTCCGTCATATTTTTTTTCAAAAGTAGCGACGCCTCTTGTCAACGTGGTGCAAATGTGACACAAATTACACTACAAAAAGATTGTCTTTTTCCGACAAATATTTGCAACGGTTAGTCTCATAGTTGTCGCAACGGGGTTTTTACGGTGTATTAAACAAATCGTCACTAATAGTCATGAATGAATTAAAAAGTCTATGCAAATGGCCTTTGTACAGCGGTTCTCATAACCGCAGCAAAAAGTCAGGCTTTATACAAAAGGTCTTCTAACTCAACTTTACAAATCAGAGATATTATGAGCGACCTTGACTCTATTGATGGAAAATTTGCCCAAATTTTGAGCTAATTCACTCCAAAGAATTGTCCAATCCCATTTAGTCAGCACTCTTGACAACTCCAAAGGACCAGAGGATCTCCGCCACAACGAGCTTCACCGTCTAGCTGCCTCTGCATTGCTGCGATGACATTCAATCGTGCACATCTAAAGATTTCGCTTCCAGAAAACTAAGTGACAAATTGCGATGAACCATCCTATGCTTTTCCATAAATGCGTGTGACTCCCTTATACTTTTTCATGCGACCCCTCTATATTTTTTTATACCTTGTTGATCCTGCTAGTATTCATATGCTTGTCTCAAAAATTAAGCCATGCACGTGTACGTATGAACTAGTTCAAATTGTGAGACTACGAATGGCTCATTAAATAAGTTAGAGCTTGTTTTATGGTATCTATTTGTCACATAACCATAGTAATTCTAGAGCTAATACATGTAATAAACCCGACTTTTGAAAAGGATGCATTTATTACATAAAGGTCGACAGATCACATAGCCCTCGTGTCAGGGATGCATCATTCAATTTTTTGCCCTATCAACTTTTGATGGTAGGATAGAGGCCTACCATGATGGTGATGAGTAACGGAAAATTAGGGTTCAATTCTGAAGAGTGAGCTTGAGAAACGATTACCACATCTAAGGAAGGCAATAGAGGCGCAAGTTACCCAATCTTGACATGGGAAGGTAGTGACAATAAATAATAATATTGGGTTCAAAGAGTCTGGTAATTGGAATGAGTACAATATAGATCTCTTAAGGAGGATCCATTTGAGGGCAAGCTGGTGCCAGCAGCTACAGTAATTCCAGCTCCAATAGCATATATTTAAGTTGTAGTTAAAAAGCTCGTTCCTTTTGGCCTTCGACACTATTACTTTGAAGAAATTAGAGTGCTTTGATACCATGTGAAGAATCCTAAGATTCTATTCTAAAAGTTAATTAGTCAATAAAAAGAGTAGTCACGATCTTATTAAGTGGCCTTGGCTTTTTTGAATTTTCCATTTAGGAGGAATAAAACTCTAACACTATATTAGTGAAAGAGTCCACAACAGCATCAACACAATTAATATCTAATGCAGTGCTTATGTTTATAAGTCCCCATGTCCCTGAGTAGTTCGTACGTCCTACACAGCACCAATGCCTTCAAGTGTTGCTGATCGTAATCCTCTAGATATGCATTAGTTTGAATTTGTTTATCCTTGTCTCTTGTCAAGTATATATTGTTATATATGTTGTAAACTATTATATATATATATATATATATATATATATATATATATATATATATGACTAAAGGCTTGTTTGAATTGACTTTTTTTAAAAGCGTTTTTTGTAATAGCTTTTGAAATTTTTTTTTTTTTAAGAAGTTGAAAATTTTGGCTTCTAAAAAAATTGTATTTGGACTTTTTTCAAAGTTTTAATTTTTTTGGAAGCCAAATTAAATAATTATTGCAAATTTAATGTAATTTTTTTAAGAAAAAAAATTATTTTTTCCTGAAAAAAATCTATGCCCTAATTATGAATATACAAATCTTTATATGGTATCATCGCCTACACCCAAACGAGTTTCGATCCTACTTTCCCATTTTTTTTTTTTTTTTGCTTCACAATGGCTTCTGCTTCTAATACCAGTGATAACTCTTCAACAAACACCACTACACCTATGACTACTTCCACCACCAAATATCTGGTGAGCTAATTTCTACAAATGCTGCTAATCAACTCCTGCACCCCTTAACTTCAACGAACTATATTACTCTTTGAAATCGTAGTTCGATACTCGTTGTCTTTGCCTATGATTTACATGGCTACATTGATGGTTCCTTACCATTTTCGGCTCGGCTCCAAAGATCAAATGGAATGATTTTGAGGTTCCCAATCCAGAGCATCTGTTCTGGGTCAAACTAGACAAACTCATCTTGCTAGGGATCATTGGCTCGCTCAGTCTTGCCGTTGCCCCTATTGTACGCTCTTGTGCTACGTTTGCAGAAGCATGGACACGCTTGACAAACCACTATACGAACCCTTCCTCGTCTCGTATAATGGGACTCACTGAGAGCTAACCTTGCACTTATAAAATGTCCTTCATGTTCCTGCCATGAACAAAAATCTTATTTGTTTATCTCAGTTTGTCGTGCAAATAATGCCCTCATTGAATTTCATCCTGGTCACTTTTGTGTTAAGGATCTTGGCACAAAAATCAATATCCTCAATTTGTGCAAATAATGTCCTCATCGTACTGTTCACATGCTACCAAAGCACACGTTATTGGTAAGCTATACTTATTTATATGTGTATGACATTTCTTTGTCCACGTGTGACGTTCTAATTTATTTACGTGTGTAATATTTCTTTTAATTATCAAATCAAGTTACACGGAGGGAGAGTGTTAGAGTGTTCTCTCACATGAAAATTTCAAAAAATCTAAGGTCACTTAATAAGATCTTGAATTATTCCTTCCATTGACTAAAGCTTCAATTTTGCAATTTAAACCACAAAGAAAGATTCCCAAGTTCTACGAATAGCAAGACTACATAGACTCTTGAGCTAAGTAGCCTTATGGTTTCCAAGAATAATTATTGATATTCTCAAGAACAAACTTAAATTATATAATCTTACTATATAATTAAAAAAATATTACCGTTAATTAAAAAGAAAAATATCTCAAGAAATGAAATTATTATGCAAATCCCAAACTGTGCTTTAAGATTTATACACGTTAGGATCACAATTAGTTCCATTGATACTATCACAAAAAAAAAATAGTATTTCTTACAAACTTTAATTATAAAAATGTAAAAAAAATTAAATAAATATATATTTTCAATACACTAACAAAATTGTTGTTGATCACAACTTCAATAAATAAATAAGCCTTTTGCTTTTGTAATACTTTTATAATTTCAAATATTTTATATCAATAAATTTAGTGAATTCGTACATCGCACAAGTTATTGATTAATATCTACCTAATCCATATTGAATCTTTGTGATATTAAGTTTGGTCATGGACAAAGTCAGGTGACTGCACACTGTCAGGACGAGGTACTTTGTGAGCCTTGCGTCTAGGCCAAGGTTTGCTCCTAATGATGCTTCCTCATCCTTCAAACCTTCGCCCCCTCTCTGAAAAAGGATTTTGGGCACTTGGCCACCTCCCAAAATCTTTATTTTTGTTTGGAAAGCATGCCTCAGTAAACGCTATCCCAACACTAGAGCATGTGTTCTTTAAGTGCTCCTGGACACACGGATTTTGGGCTACCTCCTTCAAGTGCAATTGCGCGGCCAAAGCGGAAGCAATCGCCATTCGCAATGCACGGTTGTGTGCTAGATGCCTCAATCTCTCTAGCATCATTATTGAGAATGATACAGAAGTTATCTTTAAAGCAATCACCTCACGTGGCAAGCCCGGTTCATATAACCAAAAACTATACTATTAAGTATATTTAAATGGTTGCTGCTAAGATCAATACGGTTCAATTTCCGGTTGTAAGTAAGTCCCGCGGATTGGGTAGCAAAAAACTTGTCAGCTGACAATTTGGCATGTAATTGGGTGGGTTGATCCCTTCCCATCTCACTGAACTGCTGTTTATTGATTGATACGCCTCGGGGGTTGGTTAACCTGCTTGTAGCTTGCTTCTTTATGAAATTACTACTTGACCAAAAAAAAATACTTATGCCATATTTTTTCAGAAAATATTTTGTTATTGTTAACATGTTTAACCTAATATAATCAACTTAATATACATAGAAAAATATGTAACAAGCATAAACCAATAAACATAAACTTGAGAAATGACATTATAAATTTAAAAGGGCTCGCTCACCATATAACAACGCATAGCAAAAGCTCTGCTCAAATATGGCTATGAAAAAAATATATAAATAAATCACTGAAAGTTGCTCAGGTAGACACAATATCTAAAACACACGAAGCTAAATCAAACATCAATTGCCAACAAAACTGTCACTTTGAGAAACTTGAGCTGCTACTTCAATACTTGATTGCAGCAATAACGTCAAGTTGAGAACCAAGCTTCTCTTCAGCAGCCTTCTCAGCTTTAACCCTGAGCCTGTTCAGTTGTTTCTTCCTCTCATACGTGGCTTGAGCCCTTTCTTTCCTCTTCTTCTCAAGCTCCTGTGGAAAATACATTTTTGAGGCACATGTGCAGAAATTGAAGGTACCGGACATGCTAAAGATTATAATGTGCCCAAATGCAAGATGTTTTAATAATTGGTGATCAATAATTTAAATAAAGCTTGTGATTGCTTGAAAATGAACAAAAACCAATCCATTACTAATCTTGTATGCTTATACTATCATAGTAAATATAACAAGTCATTCTGACATGCACAGGTAACGCAGCCATCAACAGTTGCATAAACAAGGCAGCCTCCATTGAAGAAAGTGCAGGAAATGAAAACTAAAGTACGAGAACATGCTGAAGGAGAAACATAAAATTGGGGAAAGAAATGGTAATGCATTCTGATTTGACAAATTATTCGAAGCCACCACCTTAGGGAGCACAGCTGGTTATAACTATCAGAGAATCCAAAGACAAGCAATGTGGCAGTAAAAATTGAAAATCGACTTGTAACTTACCCTGATAGTATCATAATGGTTCCATCCAACCTCAGATGAAAGCCTACCCAATAAACAATACTTGTGTCCAGCTTGGAGCCTCAGCACCCTGTTGATAACAGAGGAATGTGACTTCCCAGTCACCAGAAACAGAAAAAGGAAGAAAACAAATACTCATTTATACATGAATATGTTTAACTCACTTCAAAGCATCCGGAATGACCATCCTCTTCATCTTGTCATATGGTGGTGGAATTCCCTCATAAACCTTCAAACGAGCAAGAGCAGCAGCTCCACGCTTAGCCTTGTGGGGAATCATTCTGAAAGCAAATAAACAGATAATATCAAGCAGGGGAGAATCAGACTACAAATACACTAGTGGCCACCTAGAACATTAAAGAAACAAACATAAATAAAAATGGAGCATCCATCAAAAATTCATTACAAGTGCCCTAACAATTGCATTCATTAGTCCATGTTCCCTAAATAAATATCAAGAAAACTATGGCGAAGTGTATCAGTTTTAACTTTGCATATAGAAAAACTTCATTGGCTTTGTGATCCATATAGGCATATTTGCATACTCATACCAACATTAAAATATCAAGACTGAATACATAAATATAACCAACATATGTCCCAACAAATGTTTAAATGCTACAAAAAGTAAAATATGGATGTATCAGCACTTCCAGACATACCATAAACAAGCATCCTATTCTAAATCTAAAACCCTCTTGAAAACCTAAATTACAGAATAGTTTTCACTAATAAAACACAACTATGATAAATTAACGATCTTGGCCAAGCAAACCACAGAACTGGTGTTTCTGACTATCAAATGCAACCATCTTTCATCCTTGATTGAAATGGGTCTTTGACATTCACACTCAGTCCACACATAGTCTGCGACTCCCAACATATCAATAGTAGTAGATTGTAACAGTAAACAGTAATCTAAACTAAGTGATCTATTTACCTATCAACAAATTTAGAAAGGGAAAACAAATCCATCATTTTAACATATCTGAGCACAACAAACATGTAAATAGATAATTTCTTGTCAGTCAAAAAGAGTGATTCTCTGTGTAAATTATCAAACATAAACATAACAACACAAAATGGGTATCTCTTAATCCACCTTAAGACTCCAACAATTCAAAATGTTGATTTCCATTAATCACACAAATCCATCAATATAACGTGAAGCACGAAATCAGCATTCCTTACTCCACATCATCCCAAAGATTTCATCTTTTATACATATGTAATCACACATAAAAAAACACACACACAAAGGTGAAATTCTGGATAAATTATCACACAAAATCCATCTCTATAATCCAAAACGCAAAATGGGTATTCATGAATCCACCTTACCACCCCAAAGATTACATCTTTTTCACAAAAAGTCAAAAACAAACACACACACAGAGACACACAATGAAGAATGAGCAAAACGGGGAGTGTATATTAGTGACTAGTGAGTTCAAATTGCATACCCACGAATGGTGCGCCAGAGGATCTTGGAAGGCGCACGAAAATGGATGGGACCATGAGAAGGCTTGGTGTTCATGCGCTTACGGAGGAACCTCAAGTACTTCATTTTCTGGCGTACGAGTCCACCTGATAAGCATATTTCTTCACATCTCACAACCACAACTCTCTGCCCATTCAATAGCTCTTTGGCTAATATTGAAGCCAAGCGACCAAGCATGTGGTGCCTCGCGTCCACCACCACTTTCTTCGCGCAGATCCCTGACCCCGACACCATGGCTTTTGCTTCGCCGCTGCTCCTGCTGCTGCTGGTGGCGTGGTGATGAAATGGGTGGTTCTCTAGGGTTTTGGGGTGGGTCGTGTGGATAGTATTTTGAATAGGTGGGGTATGATATGGTATGGTGTACCTTTCTAGTGTTGTATCCGGATAAAAACTTGTTTTTCCATGAGTTTTTTGTTTTTTTCTCTTTTTTCTGCTAAGTAAGTAAGGAATTGGGAATTTTTTGCAGCATATTTTTTGAATTAATTTTAAGTGTTTTGACTCTACTTCATCTAAGGTCCTTTTAGGCAATAATTTCTCAAACAACTTTTTGGTATTTTAATTTAGTAGAAAAGATTCCTTCATCAAGTAGAGATATTTAGTTATGGCCGTTTCGTATTGATCTTTATTATGTGAAGCAATGTTTATTAAGCGTTGATAATGTATAATATTTTAAAATGATTTTGTTCAAGATAATTAGCTATTTGGGTGGATAATAATTTTTTGGTAGTTAATACTTGCTACATTTTAACTAATTGAAAAAAGTACATTTGGGAAAACTAGTTGTTGAATTTACTAATAAATATAAAAAATTTTATATAGTGATATGAGCATCACTTTATTACTTTTGTAGTGCTATTATTATTCTAATTACTATTACCATTATTAAGATGAGATAATACATTCATAATTTACATATATATATATAATAACTAAATCATAGTGAACTAGTGTCTCGATAAACTATTTTAAATAATACTATAAAAAGAATATCTATCTAGTAGATTCGAACTTCAAAGTTTCAAGTTATGCAAAAGAAAATTTATTTGCACGGATCACAAACTAGCATAAGCTAACATGTTATGTGTATGTATACGTGTAAAACGATGGAGAAAGAAAGAATGAACAAAGAGTTGGCAATAGAGGCAAAACCCTAAAAGGGAATTGTACTTTTAAAACATATCGTATCTTATTATATTTTTACCTTTTTGGACCTATGATGAGTTCAGCAAGCTCAAAATTTTACTATTTACATCAAAATGTGAAGAACTACTAATACCTTGCGTAAGGTATTCTTAAAAACTTTAAAATATGCGACATGACATGGATTGAGTCGTAAACTTGCCCTTCTAGTAATTGTCACGATACCCCTTTCGTCTCATTTTAATTGCCAATTTGCCATTATTTGTTTTCATCTTTTTTTATAAAAGATATATTTTTCATTAGTTATTTTAGTATATATAAATAATTGGAAACTAAGAACAACAATTACGTCAAAGTCCTTCGAAGTCTTGTTGACAAGGTCCTTGATTTGGCCCCCTTGGTTGAAGGGAATCTTTCATTTGATTTCACCATTCTGTCTTTCTTCTGCGGCTGAGATTGCGGATTGGAGGGCTATTAGAAGAATAGATGTGTTCATAATATTATCGGTGTTATTGAACCATTTTAAATTGCATATGTCGTTATAATAAATTATAAATAATTCATAACTATTAAATATCACTAGATATAACAAGCGAAGTCTCACTCTAGTGGCTGGACTGCATCTTGGGCCAGTCTTGTGTCTTGGGCCTGTTAATTTCTTGCTGCTATTGGGGTTGGGCGCATTCTATGGATGGGGATTCACTTTGCTCCTATTTGGGCTTTCTTCTTATACTCCTTGTCTGTGGGCCCTTTGTTCCCATAGTTCTTTGGCAGATTGGTCTATATACACTTATAGTTAAAACAAATTTCATCTCAACTTAAAAAGTAATAAGAAAGCTACAAACTGATTTTTAGTTCTATCCGATTCTATTGATTGTTCCTACATTGCAGTTGATGAGGCAAAAGGCCAATGTTGATCCTGTTTTTCATGATCAGATTCAAGTTCAAACTCTTCCAAGCGAAGCAACATTTGTTAAAAGTTTCTGGTCCTAAAATCAAAAGATTTTCTCATTAATTTTTTTTTTTGATAAATCATATCATTGTTTCTAGGACTTCCGAAATTTTTGTTATAATCAATTAATTTTTGTTATAATGTGAACATCAGTTACAAGAATCCTAAAAAAAATAATTTGAAACTATCAATAACCTGTACGTTATACAAGTAAGATTATTAAATTAATATCATAACATTCTAATATTGACACAAATTACATTAAATGGGTAAGAGTTCTAGATAATATAATATTCTAATATTGACACAGCCCAAATCGCATATGCACATTGATTTGGCGAAGAGCTTTAGGGATGATACTAAACATTACCCTCCTTTTTCTTTTCTATTTTCTACGAAGGAAATTGGCATTTTTTCATCTATTTGTAAATTGTTAATCAACCCACCTTATTTGTCGACTCTATGCGATATGATCTAATTTCTTATTAGACAATTGAGCAAGTTCCATCTAAAAAATATATAAACTTATTAGAAAATGTTGTCCAAATTTTCTATCTCAAACTTATCTCAAATTTCTTATCTCAAATCCACTAATTTCTAGTAATGTTTTGATACATATTTGAATTATATGTCAAATACTAGCTATAGGGCATGTGATCCTTTCTTTATGTTAGACAGGCATTAAACCTACTAGACTGACTGCAAGAAGAGTAAATTTTTAATTCTGCTGAAGATAATAAACAATACAATAATAAGCTGACTTAGTTAAGTAATTTGATGAGATAGAAATTAAGTGTAGTATTAGAATTAAGTTTATAGGTTCAAATTTGATGAAAGATAGTCGTGCGATTATCTCCCATATTTGTCATGAAGGTAATCAGGCTGCCCATTTGCTAGCGAATAAAGGGACTGTTGCGGATGAAGATTTGTTTATTTTCGAGCGGAGCAACGTGTTTCCAATTCTTCTGGGCCTACTACATTGCGACAAGATGGACCTCCCCAACATTAGGTTGCAGGTTTTTGATTGCAAGGTAGTAAATAGCACCTTATTTATCTTTTTTTTTTTTTTTCATGTATTATGGTTGGCCTGTTAATCATACATACTTAGAAGTAACAGAGAAGGTTAGGTTCTTGCCCCACTCTCTATTTTGTATTTTTATTTTGTATTGAAATAAAATTATCGGGGTGCCGTCCCTTTTTTTGCTAAAAAAAAAAGTATATAGGTTCAAATCTCATCACTATCAATACAAATAAAAATACATTCACAGGCAAGGTTTAAAAAGTTCCATAATAAAGAGCGCATTAAAGATAATAAATAATATAACAAGTTTCTTTACAATAAATACAATTTTTAAATAAATTGGTAACCAAATAGATTTAAACCTTGAGACGAGGTAGTAAGTGACTAATTAACGAATTCAGCAAATAATGATGCAGGTTACTGCATCAACCAGCTGTTAACTCTCTCAAAAAGCACGCAGTTACACGCAGAGTCGCAGACGAGTAATTAATAAGCTAAGTCATGCAAATTTCGTCAGTGTTATATATGTTTCAGTTACTACAAATTAAACACTCAGTACCTAGCCAAAATGAACATCCAAGAATCTGCAAGGTGACAATGACAATTTTCTCTTTGAAATGTCTACATATCACATGCTGCTATTTGCGTGAATAAAATTGAATATCTGCTGAACAGTATTGGCCATATCTTCGGCAGTGTATCTTACTTCCCCAGAAACCTACGCACAGAATTTGAAGCAACGTTATGTACGTATACAGGATGACTTAGGGCTTGTTTGAATTGACTTTTTTTAAAAGTACTTTTTTTAACATCTTTTGAAAAGCAGTTTTTTTTTAGAAGCTGAAAATTCTGACTTCTAAAAAAACCTGTATTTGAGCTTTTTTCAGAGTTTCAGCTTTTTTGAAAGTCAAATCAAATACTTATTGCAAATTTAATATAACTTTTTCAGGAAAAAAAAGTTCTTTTTCCTTAAAAAAAAAGCCAGTCCAAACAAGCCCTTATTTAGTCCCTTTGACTATTTTAATAATTAAGTCCCTTATTTTTAAAGTACGACAAATTAGTTCCTTATCTTTATAATCTATAACGTTGTTAGTCCTTATATAAAAATTGGTAAAGAAAAATTAACAATTGCAACACGTAAAAAAAATTAGCACAAATAATTTTTTTACTTTTAAACCTACCTAATCCAATTGTATGTTCCAAATCATTAATCTATGTGCATGTGACCAATTCAAATTGTTAACTTTTTTTATGACTTTTTGCTCAACTACTAACAACATTACAAATTACAAAGGTAAGACACTGAGGGTTTGTTTGGATTGGTTTTTTTTTTAAGAAAAAAATACTTTTCCTAAAGAAATTATTCTTTTTTCAATAACTATCTGTCTTGACTTCAAAAAAATTGTAACTCTAAAAAAAACTCATTTTACAACTAATTCTAGAAGTAAGAATTTTTCGCTTCTCAAAAAATTACTTTTTTCAAAAGTCTGTTAGAAAAAGGATCAATGATAAGGGACTAAATGAGTAATATATAATAGCAAATAAATGTTTCACTAGGCTAATTATACCTTAACATTGAAGGAGTAAAGAACAGTTTGATCTATGGTAGTAATGTTGGTGTGAAGAATAGCAAGCTGAATATCTTCGAGCGCAGCTATGATCTTAATGAGCTGGCCAGGCCTTCTTCTAGATAGAATCTTGATCATGGCGTCAAACCCTAGAAGTTTCACTTCAACATCGGCCAAAAACGACTTGCTTTCAGCAGTTTCTTCCTGTAGTCCAGTTTCGTAATCCACAAGCTTCATCTGATCATTTGGAAGAGGCAAAGGCGGCAGGAATGGTGGCTGATGAGGCTGTTGCACTGCCGCCGCCGCCATTGATGAATCTCCCGTTGGCTTTGGACCATCACCATAGAGTCTTCTCCTTTTCTGTGATTCAAGGCATTGGAGAAGTTGCTCCAGTTCTCTCACAAACTCTATAGCTCCACCAATTATGGAAGCTTGATCTCCCTATACATTAGAACAAGTTGTTAATATAATAAATAAATAAATAGATCAATATTTTGTTATAAAATTAATTTTTAAATGAGATAGTAACTCTAACATAGTATCGAAATTTAAAAACTAAATTCTTTGCCATATATTTTAAAAATATTAAAACTATTCACGTACAAAGTTTTAAGTAAATCATGTCTAGATGTGTGGGCTGAGCGTGGTAATACATGTCAAATCATGTCTAGAAGTAAGAGACATATTAATACAATAAACAAATACTAAAAGGGATCGATAATTTAGTTTACTGATTATATTCATTGACACTAGACATTAATAACATAATCCGAGAAATCATAAGAAAAGTATATTGTAGAGAAGTCAAATCGACAACACGGATCGTACCCTTTGAACGTAGGAGCCTGGCATGAGAGACCTCAAAACCCGAAGATGCTCATTCATTTGCTTCCTTCTGTTTCTTTCAACTGCAATGTGAGTCATTCTTTGGCTCTCAACTTCCTCAGTAGTCTTGGTAGTTCGTGGCCTCTTTCGCTTACTTTTGGCTTCTGTCACAGGGCTTTTCTCAACATTTTCGCCAAGAAATCGAATTTGAACCGGTTCATTATTCATCTCTAAACCCCTACCTTCATCTTCCTTCTCAGATTCTTCTACAACTTTATTAGCTTTGCTTTCTTCATCGTCTCCATCACCTTGTTGGGGAGTGATCATTAGAGGCTGATCATCCTGCAATTTATCGTTCAGAACCGGAAACTTAAGGAAGCAAACCGGATCGATCCCGGTTTCTTCCTCAGGTGTTCTTGCTTGATTCAAGGCCAGCTTGGGTCCAAATTCTGCGAATTGCATCACATCCGCAAAGCTCAACTTATCCAGAGAAGTTGAGCCGCAAAAGCCAGAAGAGATTGGCTGTTGCTGAGGATTGTTAAGCATGTAATCAATCATGTTCTGATTGCTATTATCACCAGATGTTTCTCCCACCAGTGCCTTTGTAAAATGTTGATGCTGCTGCTGCTGATACTCAAGGCTATATTCCAGGCCTGGAAAACTTCCAGGCATGGCAGCCTGGAGAAAAATATCATATCCAAAGTGAAAAAACATGATTATAAATAGATAATATCAACAAAAAAAAAAAAAAAAGAAAAACGAGTATAATTAAGCAATAAAAATGATAGGTAATTTAGATATGTGTACCGAGTAGTTTTCGTCTTTCTCCATAATATATATGCATGCAGTGGAAGTACCCTAAAACCCTAGATGGAGTTCAAATCCATCTAACAACAAAAAAAATAAATAGTCTTGGTGTTAGTAAAACGGGTCCACCTGAAACAATTACAAATAAATAAATTTTTATATATCATCTATAATCAAGAAGTAAGACAAGATTCAGCTCGATTAAGTGCTAAATAATAATGAGTTTACAACAAAGCGAAGTGATAAATTCATAGTAAATTCATAGCAATGAAATTCAAGCCATTAAGTGCTTATAAAAAATGAGATATTATGAAAAAAAAAAATCTGGGGAAACAATAATAAAATGGTGGAAATTGCACCCACTAACCTTAGGCTGCAAAATTAAGTATGAGAAGAATAAGTGGGGTTGTGATGCATGAACAAAATATAGCATAAAATACAACCCAATGCTTGTTTTATTTGCTGGGATGGAAGCTTTCGAAGGTGACTGTTATTTGTCTAAATATAATGTGCCAGATTGCTTGCTGGAGCTGCCAGCTTTGACATTATATATATATACACACACAACACACGTATACATATGTGTGTGTGTGATGAATACATGTGGAGAGAGAGAGAGAGAGAGAGAGAGGAGCCTTAGGATTAACTACCACCTCACTTTCACCTCCAATTAATGTGAATCACAGGACAAGAAACTTTACCACCACTTTACGTGACACTTTTTAATAAATCAAGCGGCTGAAGATTGAAACATTTGAACTTTGAATCATGGACTTGGGATTATGTTACAATTAGGAGCCTGGTGCATGCATGCATGCAGCTGATTCAATTACCACGTCAGCTGATATATCAAACTGCCTATTTTTACATGGTAAAATAATTTGGTGTTCACGTCATGATTATAATTTCTTGCGCAATGGAAGCTAGGAGATCTTCATTTCGTTTTCATATATTCATCATTTTTATCATAATAATTTGATAAATTTTCCCTCTTTTTCACGTGCATGGTTAGTTATACACGCTCACACACAAATTTCAAATATGTTATGTTCAAAAATTTAAAATTTATTTGTCTTAATTAAAGTGAAACTCTTTCTCGACTTCTTTTTTTATTTGAGAGAAGATAATGCCATTCTTTATGAATTTTAGCATAAATCCAAAACTCCCTGACCTTAATTTATTGTGCTTAAGTTTTTTTTTCCCCCAAAATCATGTATGAACCTATGGATATACGTTCTAAAAGTTGGTTGCGCTTAGTTTGGAAAATATTTTTTTATTCTTTTATTTTTTTATTTTCTAAAAACAAGTTTCATTTTTAGGTTTTGTTTTTTGAAAACAATTTTTATTTTTAGGTTCGGGAGATTTAGAAAATATATTTTGGTTGATAAAAGTGGAAATTGTTCAAACAAATGAAAATAAAAAAAAAATGTGTCAAATATGTATTTTTATGCACACACTACACATATTACACGCACTATACACATTATACATACTACACAGACTACATATACTATAGACATTACACATACCACACACTCTACCCATATTACAAATACTACATAGCAAACTAAACTAGACACACTATACATATTGCACAGATTACACAAACTCTATATATGTATTGTAGTGTGCGTAATATATGTGTGGTGCTGTTGCAGTGTGTAGTGTGTATAGTATATGTGTAAATTAAAGTTTGTAGTGTGCATAATATGTGTAATATGTTTATTGTGTACAATATGTGTGTAATGTCTATAGTGTGTTGTGTGTAACATGTGTAAACTATGTAATTTGTGTAGAATTCAAGAGATGGTCAGCATTGGCATCAATCAGACGTCCTTGTGAATCAAGGAGTCTAGTCCGAAGTATATGCTAGTTGGTAAGGTTGGTTGGCTGGTTCTGGCTTGCTCTGCCACTATTATGGATTTATAAATTGATTAAATGATGCTTTGTTGTGACAACCACTCAATTGTAGTGCTTGACCTTTTTTACCATTTGGTCGTAGTCCTTTGAGCTTTTCCCAAGAATACGACACAAGTTACTTCTTGAAGCATCGCTACTGCTTCTTCCCTCTCTTTTCCCCGGAAAAGAGCTCTGTCTATGACAATAAATAGAACTCCGATTAAGTCGTGTGTGTGAGATAGAGGAAATGTGTACGAGTTATATGACACAAGTGATAAGAGTGTGTGTGAGTATATTTATGAGAATATGTGTGAGGAAGAGATCGTGTGTGCCTATATGTTCATTGAAAAACATTGATTATTTGAAAAATAGAGAAAATATTTTTTTTGGTAACTAGAAACAATTTTAAATTTTTTAGAAAAGAAAATGAAAATAAGCTAATCAAATGAGTTTCTTATGAAAATAAAAATAGAAAAAAAGACAAACCGTACGGAACACACCAAGCCATCCAGTGAAACTCCTGATTTATTAATTTTGCCTTGTACGAGAGAGACGTATAATCTTCTACCATTATTAAACTTAGACCTTTGGTAGAATGATTCAATTTGGTAGGCATATAAGCGCTGAGTTCAATCAAATATTCCTTTCAAACTAAAATTTCTCATGTATCTAACGTAATTTGCAGGATGGTAGTTTAAAACCAAAAATCCCATATAATGTGAATTAACCTTATAAAGAGCAGTAAGAACTTAATCCCATTAAGTATTAATTTGTATAGGGCCCACTAATAATATTCCTTCTTTTTTTTTTTCTTTTTTGGTCTAAACTAGTGAAATTTTCGTTAATTTTCTGCAAGCTATTCTAAATTTTGATAATTTTATTATCACGTTTCCCTTCATCAATCAAAGTGTATTTTGCGTGATCTGAAACGCTCATGGATTCTTATATATTAATAGATTGTAGATTATTTCACTCCTTTATGTAAAAATAAACAAACTATTTCAAGAGAAGTAATGATTTATTTGTGGGGGTGTAAAGGGGAGGTACTTGGTATGACTTTTTTTTATTAATTCTTTAACCATATGATTGATGTAATAAAATAAACCAAATGGTTTTGGTTAATTCAGCATTTAGGCATATGGGCGGTTCTACGCTGTTTTGAAATGACTTCTAATTAGTTTGTAAACAATCTCGGGGGATTTTTGGGAAGAAAACCTAAAAATAATTATATAAATTAACTGAGTTAACAATGATATTACAACACAACTATATCAAACAACAAATTAAAGTAATTATAAACATATTTATTATTATATGATATGCCCTGCATGTATTTATACTATAATAATATATACTATAGTTGGAGCTCGTTTCAATCTAAATTGTGATTTTGATTCCTTGAAATAAAAAATCAGACTGATCATAACAGTTTTCACAATTTTTATAATTTTATATACATCTCTAAGCACATGTAATGAAGTTTATTGTATAATATTAGACTGTAGAATATTCCACTCACTTGCAAAGCTCATTCTCGTTAAAGACTAGATTTCGGTCCATAGGCGGCTTAAACGAGGAGATTTTGGTCTCTATCGTCATTTGCATAGCTCGTTCTTGCAGGGGAAAAGAATTTTCGTCTATAATTAATCATACTTTTACTCTGTTTGTTATAATTTTATTTTTAAAATATTTATCCTATTGAAATGGAGAGAAATATTATAAGATTTAAAACGTGTATCCTTTAAAAAATTCAAGACAAACATACTTTTTATCTTATAAAAATTAAGCAATCTATCCTATCTTATTTGTTACAACTATCGAATAAATGGTGCATGTGATAAGATATCTTAAATTTTACAAAATTTCTCTAAATTTTAATAAGATAAGCATCTTAAGAAAAGATCATTCCAAACACACTATTTGGATTGACTTCATTTAGCGATATTACTAATTTAGGACAAATTAGTAAAGAACAAAGGTCCAATGCTAATTAAAAATGAAATATTGATCGAATCATATTTACTGATTGATGGGCAAGTTTGTAATAGTGCCACAAATCTTAATTAACAGCGTTTACTATTAGAGCATGAAATTGGATGAAATCAAACTACATATAAATTCGAATGTCAAGATGATAGCTACTCCAATATAATTTCAAAACCCCATCCACAAACATCACTCGTCGTTTGTCGACACATTTATCGTCTGCGACCAACTGGGAACCAAATGGTACATTTTCTTCTAATTATAGACAAAAAGATATTTAATTATTCTTTTATATTTTTATAATTTTATTAATTAAAATTTTTTAAAGGATTTCTAATGTGTTTGTTTGACGCACCAAAGTTGGGTACCAAATTATAAGTTTCGTAATGAGATATGAACTACCCTTTTCAGAAGAGTACAACAAATTGACTTGGGAAATCGGTTTCCTAATGAGAGAATGATATTTTTCATCGTAAGTTTTTGGTTAAATCCTAAATTTCTTCATAAATTTTAATTAATTTTATTTTTTCCTCCACCATATCAAGTTTTTGCCAAATAATTATTTCTATATGTTAAAGAGTATTTTCATCTTTTTAGTAAGTTTGTTGAGCTATTATTTAATTCTATTGTATTATCATTATCAATAAGCCATTTTAATTCTAGGCCATCAAATTATATTGCAAGTTCTATTTTGACCTTTTAACTGTTTTTGGTTCTAAAATTGCCATTAGTTTTATAAAATGATTTCATTTTGCCCCACTCTTTTATTTGGAGAAATTTACAACACGTTTGATTGATTTGAAAGAATTTGAAGGAGCACTTTAGGATGAATTTTAAAAAATTTTAATGTTATCTTTCTTTTATATATTTATAATTTTATTAAGAGTAAGGGGTGTTTTTTTAGAAGACGCTACTAAATTATCTTGGGAAACAAGTTTCCTAAACCATAGGCTTTCCTATGTGGATTAGGAAAAGGGTGCACACGGAATCAATATTATATAAGAGGTTCATCGGCTTATAGTTAATCCAACAATTGAAACCCCTCTTAAGCTAGTTAAGTGCTTATGCGATCTTCATCAGCCATGGAAAGAATCATTCCAAACCCTTATTACACTCCTCATGAAAACCCACACACTGCACACACTGCTCCTCCTCATTATATTCATCCTCAACAATATTATCATAATACTCCACCACCCATGATCCTGCATGACTATGGTGGTGTGGTGCTCCCATTATTGCTCCCCTGCTTCAACCATACCAAGCTTTCGTTTATGAGTCCGCACGTGTCATCAGCTATGACAACTTTGGTCCTCCCATGGCGTACACCTCGGGCCCGTATCAAGAATCGCAGC
Source organism: Cordia subcordata (assembly GCA_028554755.1). Classification (NCBI taxonomy): domain Eukaryota; kingdom Viridiplantae; phylum Streptophyta; class Magnoliopsida; order Boraginales; family Cordiaceae; genus Cordia; species Cordia subcordata. The sequence goes on along the minus strand of JAPTOF010000010.1, from coordinate 6,812,712 downwards.
TTTCGCCATCTCACTATTATTTGGAAGGCGCCCCTCCTCTGTATAATCTCAATGATTCGCGTAGTAATCACGATGATCTCGTGAATTATTATCGAAGTCTGCTGGACGTGATCGGACGATTAATCGGAAACGCAGCCGGCCATGATTTGAGGTTTCCGGCGGAGACCATCTCGAGGAATTTGAAGACGAGACTGGGTTCAGAAAGAGATCGTGGAGAAAAAGATGTGTGTGGAGTATGCTTAGATGAATTTGAGAAGAATCAAAAGATTGGGACTCTTCAATGTGGGCATGAGTATCACGCTGACTGCATACATAAGTGGCTGTTGCAAAAGAATACTTGCCCTACTTGCAGAGGCCCACCTTGGCGATAGTTCAAGAATGTTCAAAGAGTTCTCTCTCTCTCTCTCTCTTTTTTTTTTTTTTTTTTGTCCTTTTTCAATCCTAGTAAGAATGTAATTGCTTGGTTTTATTTGCCTTGGTGGTGAAATTAAATGAAACATATATATATTTTTTGGTCCATGAAACATATTTCTTTTGGAAGCAATAGTGTTCTAGTACAAAAGAATTAAAAATATCTTTTAATTTATTTAGTTGGACAATTAGTTTTACCAAAGATGTTTTTTTAAATAGCTAGTTGAATAGCTATCAGTTAATACCTAAAATACAATAGCTATCAGTCAAACAACTATTTGAACAGCTATCAGTTAACACCTAAAATACAATAATTATCAATTATCAAACAACTATTGAATAGCTATCAGTTATTTAAGCAGAACAGGCCCTTAGTATATTACCTAGAAAATATAGATAAATAGATTAGATATAGATTATTAAACTTGGACCTTTACGATGACTAAATTTAACAGGGCTATAAGCACCGAGTTCAATCAATTTTCTTTCGGGACTAAAATTTCTCATGTATTTGAAGTAATTTGCAGGATGGTAGCCACTAATTCGGGTCTTAAAATTAAAAATCTAATATATTGTGTATGCGCAAAATACACGTTATTTTTTTAACTAAAGTACCCTCATTTAGAGACTAATAAAATAATTCGTTCATCAAAACCTGAAATAATTAAAAATTAAAATTTCGAAAATTCCTCTAACCAATATACAATCTCAGTACGGAAGCAAAGTAGATATAATATTTGCTTTATGACTACCACTTCTAACAAATTGTGATATATCATTTTCTTATAAACTGTGTTTCTATTGTAGCAACGGCAAGTGAAAAAGCAAATAAGGACCAGCCTCAACCTCTAATTCTGTCAAAGGATATATCTAAGCTTGTATATAAAAGAGGGTATTTTGGTAAAAAAAAGTATAGCAAATTCTCACAAAAACATACACAAATGTAAATTTTCCACATATATGATCCATGCATAATTTTTTTTTTAATGAAAAAGTGTGTCGAGATCAGATCATCTTTTGCTGATTCAAGTAAAAGCATCAAGTTTGGGTCCTGCTGCACTGAATTTTGAAATCAATTATAAAAATATATTTACTACCTTTGGTTTTTAATATGGAGTTTAATTCTGCTGGCATGCTTAGTCATGAATAGAGAAAATAAAAATCTAGCCTTATCTTGAAAGTTTTGATGACTAATTTATTCAATGTTTTCCACCTTAAATTCTTGAAAAAGATACTGCGTTTAATATTTTTCTAAACGAGAAATCAAAAACCACATGTTATTATGTAGTAATAAAGAGAAGTTTGATTTTGTTGTTAGAGATAATAATGCCAAAACAAGAGGTTGTAAGTTGGACAACATTGGATTTAATCAGTAAATCACGTGGTGAAAATTTTAAGAGATAATAAAATTTGCATTTAAGTAAGAGAATAAAATTCATACAAACTAAGAATTTTTTAATGTTAGTTTTAGATTAAAAATATTGTCATTAATTGGTGACTAAATGGATTTAAACTAGATCATAGTTTTAAGTATAGAAGGGTAGACTAAAATGATTTGTTGGATGGAAGAGAGAGCTTAAAATGATAACATTTGTTATTTATTAAAAAGGCACATACCTTCTTTTATATAATACTAATACTGTTATGTGATTCGGGCGATATATGGGCTATAAAAATTTAATATTATATGAAATAATTTTGAAATAGTTTAATTTAATTAATAGTTTGATTATGATTAGATGTAAGATAAGGTGTGTTGGGGAAGCAAGTGGCATGAAAAGCTTTGAATCGAGGTTTTTCTTTTCTTTTCCAAATGTAAAGAAAAAGTTGTTGATTTTAAATATATATATAGACATCAATTAAAAGAAATTTCCTCAAAAGAAAAAAAGAAATTATTAATCGAAAGCTTGCAAAGGAAGTTTATGTCTTTTTCATAATCCCTTATCATGTATGCCACGTGACAAAATTTGAGATGCCTTTTCTTGGGGAAGAAGTCATTTCCTAATCCATATACCCTCTCCTAATTGGATTACGAAAGGGGTGCATATATAAAGTCAATATAATATAAACTTCAACCTACTGAAATAATAAGCATTGTTCAAAATCTTGTTAAGTGCTTACGAGACCGCCATGGATCACATGGTTATTCGAAATCCCTATTACACTCAACAATATAATCCTCCATCACCCTCAATGCTACGTATCCATAGCTATGGTGGTCCTCCCATGGCGTACGTCTTGCATAACAACAATGATTCGCGTAGTAATTACGATAACCTCGTGAATTATTATCGAAGTTTGCTGGGGATGACTAGCGATGACGACTACACGAATAATGGTCGTGATCGGAGCCGTAGCAGACGATTAAGCGGAAACGAAGCCGGCGATGATTTGAGGTTTTCTCCGCAGACCGTCTCGAGGAATTTTTTGAAGACGAGACGTTACGGCGAGAAGGGTTCAGAAAGAGATCGTGGAGAAAAAGATGTGTGCGCAGTATGCTTAGATGAATATGAAGAGAATCAAAGGGTTGGGGCTCTTCAATGTGGGCATGAGTATCATGCTGAGTGCATAAACAAGTGGCTTTTGGGAAAGAATACTTGCCCTACTTGCAGAGCTCCGGCTTGGTGATGATAGTTCAAGAATGTTCAAAGAGTTTTCATCTTCCTTTTCTTTCTCGATGCAAAGGAGGCTAAAAGCCGATTATATACAACTAACGGATATTAATTCCAGGATCACTCACACTAGAAAGGAGAAACATTGCACTTGATCGCTAGGTCTTTAGTTTTCTTTTCTTCCCCTTAATCTCGTATAGTTAACTTTATGTAATTAATTAATTGGTTTGTTTGTTTCTAAGTGATGATCAAAATATAATAGTTATCAATATTGTGATAGTTTTGAAGTTTCTGTTCATAATTTTGATTTTTTAAAAGAATTAAATGCATGTTAGATAAAAACAATACAGTTTTATCTAGTGAACCGTGAGTGATCAGTGTAATCCAACATAAATAATGGAATTAAATAAAAACCATAGAGTCCTATTTTGTATAGAAAATAGAACATTTTTTTTGGAAGCAACAGTATTTTAATACAACATAATCAGAATTTATATTCATTATTTTCACAAATTGGAAATGTTAAAATAAAAGGCCTAAACGTCAAGAAAACTTCACCAACGCTCACTACCATTTATCAAAAGTTTCAGACAAACAGACACGGCGGCCTCTCGCTTGTATAGTGCTTTTTTGTATAACTTAAAGAAAATAGTATTATTTTCTTGAGAAATTTAAATTTTTTTCTTCTAAAAATTCAAACTCTTTTAAGAGTTTTAACTTTTTTGAAGTCAACTCAACCCTTATTACAAAAGAAAGTGTTTTTCATGAAAATTTTATTTTTATGAATATTAAAAAAAAGTCATCAATAATTCAAATAAGCCAGAAACCACGCAATCCACCTCCGCTGCGTTGTGTCTGTAGATTTCAATTCCAGATGCCTCCTTGAATTGGGACCATTGTTGAATAAACGTCTTTGCCGCATTACTCTTTTAACTGGTTTTGGCGATTTCTCGTTGACTTTTCAGGAGGGTCTAAGCCCATAGATCAAGATCCTCCTCTCGTATCTAGCACTTTCGTATTTTAGAAAATTCATTATTTTAGTTTTTTTTGCAAAGGTGCTTATCTTGACCACCTAAGAGGGTGTTTAGCTTTGCTTATTTGGTGGTTATAAATACCTAAATTATAAAAAAAATATATTCTTTAATATTTTTTTCTAAGTACTTATAAGTACCTAAACAAGCTAAACCAAACACCCTCCAGGACTCCTTTGTATTGACCTTTCAGAAAATCTCTTATTTGACTTTTTCGGCAAGAAGGAGCGTATCTTCACCACCTTAAGGCACGTTGGTATGAACTTCTTCAAATTTATGACTTTTGAAATGAGGTTTTTTTTTTTTATAAACAAATATTAAGTAAAGTTATTTTCGAAACCAAATTAAATACTTGTGGCACAAAAAAAAAATGCTTTTCTTGGGGGGGAAAAAATCCAAACCCACCCCTTAAAGCAAGAGAGAAGCGAACTTAATTCAAAGGAGTTATCTTCCATATAAAACACGCCATATCGATCAATGGCAAAAACAAAGAATGGAGCGCGACCACGTCCCATCAAGCAAACAGTGAAGAATCGCATCAATAAAGAACTAGAGAGATGGAAACGAACAGTAAGCAATATGAAATTCACAGCATCACCAATAATATCATCATCGTCATCATCGCTGGCAGGAAACGGAGGAGAATCTAAAATGATCAGAAGACAAGTTGATAACGGCAAGGAAGAAATTCTCAGAATAAAGTACAAGTATATGCTTCGCGAGGGTTTCAGTTAAGAGCCCTGTTCCCCACCCTTACTAGCGTTGATGGCAAACATAATGAAACTCGCAACATGAGCGAGGAACCCGGAAAGCTTTCACCTGATGGTAGCAATAACTTACTCCTGACAATGGAAGACTTCACCTCTTTGACTTCGAGCATATAACTGATCGTCCCAACAAGATTGCACGAAACTAACACCGAGTTGCCTTATGATGCTTAACAAATTACAATTATGATGTGTACTCGAATGGTTGTGGCGGCTGAGGCTCCTCGTCCACAGACATTGCTGAAGCTGAAGAGGCCTGCTGTGCAACTGCTGACCCAGCAGCACTTGAAGTATTAGAGGCGGGTGCGTCCGTAAGAGATAACACTTCAGGCTCATTTGGACGTAGATCTTTCAGGAGCACAAATCCGGAAGGTGCTGATCTCACTGGTACGTATCTGCTTTCTTCCAGAAATTTGATGAACTTCTCCTGGGCAGGAACCACTCTGGCTGGATTTGTCAAGATCTCAAAGGATGGCTCAGGCTCCGCCTTCTTGTCGGCAGGGTTGTCAACCTGCCAAAAGAACATATAGACTGATAAGATTAGGGACTTAAAAGGCCTACAAACATAGAATAGAATAAAATGTAACAATCAACAGAGATAAACACTCTTAGCAATAGCACCAGCCGTTGCACATATAAGTTTAGCATAAGAATCAGAGAATGTCAGGGTATAGAGCACAAAAGCAGATAAAACAAGGATCAACCCTGACCTGCATAGAATCCCCATCCTTGTCACTTGATTTGCCCTTTCCAGAATTCGCATTAGCAGAAGACGACTCTGCTCCAGATGCCTTCTCAGCGTTGACTTTTTCAGCCTCTTTCTTACTAGCCCTTGCCTTTGCTCTTGCTGATGTTGACAAAACCGCTGCAGGAACCTTAACAGCTGAAGTGGTTGTGGCTACAGTCGTTGGCTTAGGATACTCGAAAAGGGAAGGTTTGGCATGTGATAGAAACTCAAATCTCGGCACTTTCAAGTCATGGTTCAAACCAATAAATGCCGTGGGGGAGAAGGACAAGCTAATGAAATAGATGAGTGGATACCAATACCAAAATTGACTGAAAACAGCAAGACCAACAACAGCTGTGACTCTATCATGTTTGGTCTTAGACAACAATTGTATGGTCACATTCCTTCCACCAGCATCAAGGATGCCTGAGGCTAAAATCGCACCCATCTTACTCATGGTGTCTTCATGCTTATCCAGAATGATTTTCTCCAATTGCCGCCTAAGTGAAATTAAGACATAAAAAGCATAAGAACAATTTAAAACCAAGGAAATAGAAATATACAATATAAAATATTAAAACTAAGTAAATATTAATTAGTAAAAAAGGAATGTTTGGTACCTAAATGTGCCAACACGAGAATCACTGGCTTCACTGATCTGGACCATCACCATGGCCATCGCAATAAGAGCACCTTGACGAACAAAATCAACCACATCTGATGTCAACGGCTCTAGCAATGATATGGCTTCACTCAACCCAGTACCAGCACAGGAAATGCCTACTGCCAAAGCCGCACCATATCGAACATGTGGATTGTAAGATTCAGACAACAAGGAGACAATTCGAGGAGTCTGCAATTAAAGGTTATAAAGCTTGGTCAATAAAATTTATTTATCTAACAGGAGTGAGATATCAACAATGCCCGGTAACCAGATGTCAATAGCATAGCAAGTGGCCAAACACGTGTGTATAGTCACATATACATGCAGATGAAGCAAATGATGGACGTGAAATAACAAAAAATCAGAGCAAACAAAACTAATCTCCAATCATAATTTACTGAATTTCGATATAAAACTAAAATTGACGAAGATCAAACGATCAAACAGCATCACCATGAAAAGTTAAATCACCAACCTGTTCTGGTTCAGAATACAAGACAAATCCTAGAGCCAGAACAGCAGTACGCCTGACATCATCATTCACATCTGATACAGCAAAATGAAGCAGTTGACGAATGGCCTTATTATTAGCTGTTCCCCTATATGCCAAGGCTAAAGCATACATGCCACCATAACGCAGTATAGGGTCTTGATCCCGAGTCATCTGCTCAATCAGGGTATCTGCTTCCTCTTCTCTTCCATAGACTGTGAGGGCAATCCCCAATGCCAACCCTCTGCAATATTAATTTTAGAATTATGATTGAGACTAATACTATAGACAAGAGGGAGAGAAGGGAGAGGGAAAGGAGGGAGAGGAGGGAGAGGGAGAGAGGAGGAGGGCCGCGGGAGTTGGGAAGGAGAGATTATTAGCAGACTTCTGGGGAAAGGCAAACTGAACCTGATAATTTTCTCATGCTGTGTCTCATGAGCGTAAGCAAGCATTTCGCCTGCCTTCTCAGACGCAGTTCCAACCATAAGTAAACCCATAGCAATACCAGCAGCTTCACCAGCAACAGCACTGTCTGTGTAAAGCACATTTTTTATTTCATCGAAGATATCATCATCAGCGGTTCCCAAAGCTGCCAAACCAAGGCCAAGACAGGCCCCATGCTGAATAACCTGCAAAAGCATATAGAGCTTGTAAATGCAGAGGACACAATACATATACAGAATAACCCAACACACTCATTGAAGATCAATACCTCAACATTTGTATTCCGAAGGCTATCCCGAAGAAATTGTTTGATGCCCTCTCCATGATTTGCGTGAATCAAACCCAAGGCATACAGGGCACCACCTTCTGAGTATGGACTGCCGCCACCCCCGCCTCCTTGCGGCAAGTAAGGAGCCATAAGCGACCTTCCCTGTTGCAGGTGACCTTTGTGAATGACCCCCAGTCCTGCTGTTGCACTAAATTTAGCCCAATTAGTGGCCCTGCTAAGCCAATCCTGACATTCCAGACAGACAAGCATAATGTTAGAGATACTGACTCTTGCAAAGAAATGCTTTAGAAAGTAAAAATTTTACTGACCAGATTCTCCCTCAAAAACGTATCGACTGTTGTTCCAGCATGCATAATAGCATTAGCATATATAGTTGCACTGTGACAGACACTATTTCTCATCTCAACAGACTGCTTTATTGTCTTCAAAATGAGGAGATCTGACCTGCAATCAAAGCAAACGTAATAAATTATTCCCATCTGAAAAACAACTTGTATAATTATCAGATAAATTCACCTCAAATGTAAAACATCAGAAACAGGAAACGAAACAACACAAAAAGACAAGCTTGACTTACTTGTTATGACCGTATAAGAATTGCAGAGTCAACTGTATCGAAGTTTCTCCAGACAAAATTCCTTTTAGTTTTGTTAACCGCTCAGCATAGGTCACTTCTACAGGATCTTTACTTGGCACACTGCTGTCAGCAGCCTCTGTTCCATCTGCTATATGAATATCTTGCGAAACAGGGACATTCCCGTCAGGCGTTGAATCAGTTTCGGCAGGTGCTGCCTGTGCAGGTTCTGATGTTTGTGGCTTGGGTTGAGGAAGCCGATTAATCACATTCAAAAGGAAAGCTTGCTGCTCATTTCCCACAAGATCGAAAGCTATTTGAAATGCCAACAGAGCATCATCCTTCTCCCCTCGCAAAAGCTTCTCCAATATGCTTGCAACCCCCTGTGGCTCATCCAGAAACATGAGGCACTGACAAATGTTCAAATAATCAGGAGATGACTGCTTCTCATGTACTCTAACAACAAGTTGGAGCAGCTGCATGTACAAAGCAAAAGATCAGTACAAGTTTCACATCAATCCAATGCTAGGAGAGATGCTTTACCGGAAAGAAAATGATAAAAACGAATATCGAGCTTGAAAAAGAGAACAGCGCAAGAAAAACTGTCATTCAAATAAATAACTACAACTGCAGAACTTAGAAATGGGAAAGAAACAAAAAAACATAGACATGCAATCATATCTTGGCAAGGCTGAGTAGGCTGTAGAGCCTGATATTTTTTGCATCCTTTGTAAGAAAACGAATAACAAACAAAGTACAAAAGAAAGGTGAAGGACTAAGGCCTGACACAAGCAATGTGAGTTTACCTCACGTCGGTACTCTCTACGGTACACAAACGAATGAGAGACATTCATACTATAGGATAGAGTTCCATGAATATTGTCACTTCTTATAATTGCTTCCTCAAGCTTATCCAATCTGCGGCATTCAATGGCCATCCCGATTGCTTGTTGATATCGTCCATCCACTATACACCTAAAAGCAAAGAGGGGAAAAAGGCTAATGAGACGAATTACTAGGAATGTCTATCAATGAAAAAAGCAGAAGCAGTAGAAAGTTTACATACTTATCAAGCATTCTCTCAACAATCGCCTCCAACCTGGGATCCACCTTTGCTGATTCATCATTAGACTCAGCTGCCCTAGTCTTGAGACTGGCATACTCATCAAGAGCTTTAGCTGAGCAGGAGAAGAAACAAGCTGAAATTAGCATACTACCACTAAACATAAAACATGCCAATATTACCATTTTTAATCTGTATACTAAGATTTCATTGTCAATCACAACTGACTTCTACACAGTGACAAAAATGTTATAATTTTCTCCACAGAGAGTAAACATGTCAGTGGATAAATTATTACCAAGCAGAGTATGAACGTAGTCTGAGTCTTCTGAAACATCAAATAGAGGGCCAGCTCCAAGAGCATATGACAGCGAGTCATTTAATTCACCCAAGTAATAGAAAACCTAAGGAGAGAAACATAGTAGTTTAGCTAATAATATGCAAATCTCAAGCAGAAAGAATGGTTTGGTACACCTTTTTACAATCTAACTCTGATGCTGATAATATAACAGTTTAACAGATTGAGTTGAATCCACTGTCAAATAGCAATATGGTGCCATTATATTTCCGAATATGATGTTATAAATATTTTTCTACGAGGCACAGGTTTGGCAGAAACTTATGCAATTAGCACAGAGTCTACAGCTTTAAAATGAAAAGTTCAAAGCAGATTTTATCATCACGTTAAGGTTTTCTAAATAACTTCCACCCTTAATTTATATTTCAAGAAACATGTAATAGATTCCACATTTGGAGTCCACAAGCTCTGGGGCCCATAGCTCTTTGGAAGAAGCTACTCAAACACCCTCTAAACACCATCTTACAGTTCTCTCTCTTTGAAGGCATAAATGCATAGATCCTGAGAAATAGAATATCATATATTTATACACAAATGCAGAGTGGACCAACCTTTGAGACAAGTAATGCAGCAAGTTGTCTCTGATCGAATTCTTCATCTTCATATAAACTCTCTCTGCATGGAAATAAAATATTTAGCTCCAAAAGCACAGCTACAAGTTTAAATTAGACAAAAAGCCAGTTTCTTTTACCACCAGGCACAACAGTCCTGAAATGTAAAATTTCATAGTAAAGCTGGAAAAGGTTCAAAAAAACCAAACAGCTACAAGTTAAAAGTGAAAAATCAATTTTCCTTGATCAATAGGCACAGCACTGCAACATAAATTCTTTTATAATTAAGCCTCCTTTACTTTTTGTAACAGAAAAGTCCAAATACGAGCCCAGTGGGAGCTTTCTAAAGGTTAATGCATAATCTGGACAGATAAATGCCACAAAATCTCAGGGCTAAGCTTAAGAATATACAGGAAACAACATTATTGCTTTCCACTAAAGTTGCTTTCTTAGTTACATGCAAGAGTATTCTATAAAGCAGAAGATTGCAGGATTACCTACAAACAGCCCACTCACTACAGACTTAGGGCTCGTTTGGATTGGCTTTTTTCAAAAGCGTTTTTTTTAACAACTTTTGAAAAACAGCTTTTTTTGAAAAGTTGAAAATTCTGGCTTCTAAAAAAAGCTGTATTTGAGCTTTTCTTAGAGTTTCATCTTTTTTGGAAGCCAAATCAAATAGTTATTGCAAATTTAATATAACTTTTTAAGGAAAAAAAAGTGCTTTTTCCTGGAAAAAAGCCAATCCAAACAGGCCCTTAAAATCTCTGGACTGCAAGTACGAGGCAGCTTTCTCCCATCCCTGAAGGCACTGAAAAAAGACACCTTTTCACCTAGAAAAATCTCACTATGATAGCCCAGAACTACATCTAGAGTTATTGTAATTTCCAAAACTACAGTTGTGCAAACAAATAAAGCTCTTCCAAGAACAGAGGTTTCTTTTTCTAACAACACCTTATTGATATAAGCTAACAGTATCAACTTCAACAGCTCTCACCTAGCATTGAGATTTCTCCTATCCCCGAAGGCAGCCAAAAGTATGTGACAACTTCAAGCCGAGAATAATCTTACTACAATAGCCAAGGATTAATTTCTGGACCTACCCTTGTCCGAGCAAATAAAGCCCTTAAAAGAAGAGTTTCTATTTCTAACACGTATCACTTCATTGATATAAGCCAATAGTACCAACTTCAAAAGCCATCACCTAGCATTGAGCTTGAAGGTCAAATCCTTTATGCATATGAATGAGCCTGATCATCATTACATCATACTGAAAGTCAAACGACATATCAAAATGAGAGATATGGCTTTATCTTCCAGTGGTGCACTTCCCCAAAAACAACAAGCACCAAAAAATGTTGTTCAACTAAAAAATGTTGTTCAACTAGCACGAAGTATATGACATCAAATATAACCATCTCTATAGCCCCAAAGCTAAACTAATCGGATAAGAACCATTCTCCATATGGCAATGCACACTAATTTCTTCTATGTGCTCCTCCCCTTATAGTTTCAAATCATTTTGTAGGATGTATTGCAGTAGTCGTAATTCACCCCATAGCTAAAAAATTATTTAACACTTAAATATGCACATGGGCCTTCCATTCCATGTTGATTACTAAACCAAAAGTTTGTATGCTAGGCAAAGCTTGTTTCCAAAAACTTTATCTTTTGTTGAGATTCCAAAGAGCAAAAGCGACATCTCGTCTCATCACATCTTATCATTGAAAATCGACTAATGCAGAAAAGGAGAAAACATCAGAGAACAATTACAGACTGAATGATAGCATGAAACTCTACAACCAAATATGCAGACTGGAACATTAGAGAATAATAAGAGATCCATGTTTGTTTGAATAAAAATTTTACTATTCCAGAATTTGAGCACCAAAAAACTGAGAACTGCAAGATTCCATGACAAAGAGAAATCTCCTACAGAAGAGGAGCTCAGCTGGGTTAGGATTGCACCCGCATTCCTGTCAAAATTCCAATTTAATAATTCTTTCCTAGAGATGAAAAGGTGTGATACTTTTTACCAGTGAAAACTGAAAAAATACACTAGCATACTTCTCTGAGGTTGGGTTTAACAGGAAGCAACTTGGTTAAATTCACTACGTGACTTTCTCCTAATCCTTCATAATAGAAAACCCTCAAAGGTACCATCTATCCCAATAATTTAACAGATCGACAATCCCAATTAATACAAAAACCCATGTAAAAACAGAGGCAACCTCAACCCCACACTCACACAGACTCTTATCTGCATATGAACAACTGATGAAGATGAGCGTTAAGAATCACAACTGCGACATGAAAATTTCCAAGATATACTATATTTTGCTCACTTTTCTTTCTAAGAACATAACTTTTAGTTATCCACGACACAATATCCCCAAAACCTCAAACTTCATTGACAAATTTTACAACATCCAACAACTCAAAACAGCTCCCAACCATATCCCTAAGTACCCACATCAGCGAAACCCAAAAAAAAAAAATCAGAATTTTTACTCAGATTCCACAAAATTCAACAAATCCACACTATCTTCACACTAAAAACCCAATTTCACATACAAAATATACACAAACATACATAGATATACAATTCTACAACATTCAACAAATGTAAAGTAGCTTGATAACAGAAATTCCTATTCTTGCATACAAAACTACACGCACACACATATATATGATACAATTCAACTAATCTACAAGAATTCATAACAAAATCATCAACCGTCACATACCAAAAGTGCATAAACACAAACAAACACACACACACACATATACGTTGAGAGAAAGACAGAGAGAATTGAGAAGGTACATGATTGGCACAGAGGTAGAGATCTCAGGCCAGAAGTAATCAACAAAGGCATTAAGATTCGAAAGAGCGTGTAGTTTCAGCTGCGGGTGCGGCTCGTTCAGCATCGCCAATAACCCTCCGGCCGAACTCACCATCGTCGCCGCCGCCGCCATAGCTTTCAAAACCCTACCCTGATGTATATATGAATATACCTACGAGTATATATGAATATACCTACGAGTATATATATTGAGAAGACAAATTTGTAATCGAAAATTAGGACTAGGGTTTAGATCTACGAGAGAGAGAGTTTGGAAAAAGAGTGTGTGTTTGTGTCTGTATATTTGGGTGTTAAAAAGCTTTGTTTGGTTTTGTTTTCTTGGGTATTGGGCAAAGTATAGTAGAAGGTATTTTGTGTTTAGAAAAATTAAAAAATTAAGCTTATTTTTAGTTGAAATAGATATTTTCTCTTTTCTTTCCCCAAGATAGATATCTCTTTCTTTTGAGCTTTTAAGTGCTTGAAAATTGAAATTTATGTTTGTTTTCTTTCATTTTTTCAATCCTCATCTCTATTGAACTTGGACCAAAGTTATTGTTTCACTTAAACTACACCTCCATTTCAAAATTAAAAACAATTAAAATTTTTAATATAGAAATTATCACTTTCAAGAAAAGCTCAAATTAAGTTCCCAAAAAGTCAAAATTTTGAATTTCTTAAACATAACTTTTTAAAGGTTAAGCTTGTTTATCATCAAACCAAGATAATATTTTCCATATAATGGGGAAGGATTTAGGATTAAGATTCTACGATAATAAAAATCTTTAGATGTCAGTTATAGAACTCATCTCCATCCAAATGAAAAAGAGGGCCGGGGAAGGAAAAAGCGTCCTTCTACAACATTGTAAAATCTTTTTAGAAAAGGCTCAACAAAGATTTCTCTCTCTATTTCCTAATAAATATGTAAATAATTTTTATTTCTTTTTTTTTTTTTGGCACAAGGTATCTATTTGATGGTGTTTGGCTTTGCAAAAATGAAAATTGACATATTTGGCAAATTTGTTTATGAGGAATTTAAGGCTGCTTATAAGCTATCAAAAGAAAGTCAAGTGGGGAGAAACTTTTTTTTTTAGGTGCTAATAAGCACTTGGTCAAAACAAATAAAAAGATTTGTTTGCCCTTAAAAGTGATAAGTAAATTACAATAACATGTCTTTTTTTAATCATTTTAAATATTGTTGCCACTTATAAGCACTTATTTACTAAACATGTCAATAGCTTATAAGCACATATTATCCAAACACATCTCTGTTTATTTTTTCACTAGCTTAAAAGTAAATATTTGCTTATAAGTAGTGCCTACTTATAAGCACTTAAAAATAAACAAAGCCAAACGGGCTCTTAGTCCTATTGTTTTTGTGTTTGCCATAAGAGTATACTTTCTACTTAACATCAAAAGGGATAGAATAAAAAATCAACTCCTCCATTGTAGGAGTTCCTTGAAATTAAAGAGCCTTCTATTCCTCATTATTCAAATATGAAAAAAAAATAGATACTCTAAAGAAAAGCTTGATAATCAGTGACTATAAGGAGTTACTGTTACAGCATTTGATGAGCCAATAAGTGACCTTCTCCCAACATAATAATCAATGATAGACTAGGCTATTTTCATTCCCTTAAACCATGGTGCTAATAGTTTCCATACCAGCCACATCCTTAAGGTCAATGGCAGAGTCAAAACCTGGAAGTCAGAGGTGCACATTTTTGTATAAAGTTTGTTATTAAAAAATTATAAAAGCATATAATATCAATACAACAATAAAATTTTTACAATATAAAAGACACATAGATAAATAAATAACTATATTTATAGTAAATAGAAAATACTATTTACAACTGTTCTCGACGTAATTTCATATTTTGAAATCTTTGAATAATCAATTCATTGTCATTGCTATTAAAAACTTCTTTCGCTATATATGCGTGTCTCTTTGGTTGTTATTTTTAGCAACGAATATGACTAGTAGTTATTCTTATATGTGTGTCTCTCTTTTTCTTTTTTCCTTTTTTGTTTGTTTGTTTTGGTACTACCTGGTGTACGTTTGACCAAAAAAAGAAAAAAAAAATTGCTACCATCTAATGATTAGTAAGAAAACTTAATAAGAGTAAGTATATTGAGAAACTTTGTGAAAGCCTGAATCAACATAAAGCCATTGGTGGGGTTATCAAATGACTTAAAAGAAGGTAACAAGAGCATGAGATGAGAAGATAAAAAATTATATGCTTACTGAAAAAAAAACAAGAGGAAACAATTGATGATTTAAAATTAAACACGTTTAACTTGTAAACTTGTTGCAAACAAATAAATTTTAATTATTAATCAACGCCCAAATGAAACCAGGGGGAGGGTGATAGGGGTGTCAAGAGGATCCTAGGTGACAGTCATTAATCAACACCCAAATGTGGCTCAAGGTGGCCGCTTCATTAGTGTCCGTCTTCGAGTTTTGCATGCATCCTTCCAAGCACATTTAGCCTAATGTTTAGGTTCCAATTCTCCAAAATAAAGGTAGGTTGCAAATTTCTTTTCAATACATTTAATAACCCCTTTTGGGAGAGAGAACATCCATGTCCAATAAGAGTCCATACTAGAGGGAATCCTATTTGATGCTTTCATGTTAGCTCGTAAGTTCATCTCTCTTCAAAATCAACGCTTAAACCAAGTTTAAAGAAACATTACGTTGTAGCCTTATAGGTAAGAATGGCATATTAAGGAAACATTATGTTATAGGCGGGATTAATTGGCTACTCTAGCTCTGTACCTCCTATTAAAAGTTCTATCTCTACTTTTGATATTGAGGTAAATCCTCAACCCTGTCTTCGTCCTAGTTGGATAAAGAAAATTATTCCGAACCTCATGAGGTATGGGTAGATAAAGTCAACATGCCAGGACAACCTAACATGATAAAATTTACATGTTCAAAAATAAACTTTGAAATTATTAAAAACCTTTAATATATAACAACTATAAATCCTTGTAATAATACCTACCTACTGTATGTATCCAACATAAATAACAACATTTCAACTTGTCAACGCACCCAAACTCTAAGGGTTCAAAGTTCAAACTCCAAATCATCATAATAAACAAAGATAAGTAAACTATTAAAATATCACGTACATAAGATGACACAAAACAACTTTACCGCTAAGCTAAAGAAATATTCATACATACAATAATTATATAATAAAAACTTGACCAAAAAATATATATAATAAAACAATTTAAAAATACATACATACATCATACATATATACACAAATACATATTGGTGTGGGGTGGGGCCAAGTGGATAGAACCCAACCCCACCTTATCGAGGGTAGCAGGATTTTTTGCCAAAAACTCCACCCTTGCCCCTACATTGGCGCTACGGGTGGGGCAGGACAAGGTGAAATTGTCATACATAGTTTTAGGCCCTTAATGTTGTCACTTATTTCATTTTTGCTTTTTATTATTTTAAAATTCCGTATTAGTCCTCACTATTTCAAATATAATCCAATTATCCTACATCCTCATAAAAATGAGCAAAACAATATACGTAATTCCGAATAAATTTGTAAAACATTACATTGAGGACTAAGATGAATATTTGATATATCATAGACTTATTTAATTATGTTAACAATTTAAAATAATAAGAATTATTTTAAAAATATGGCAATATTAGGACATCCATGTAGTTAATTCCAAACTTAACCTGGATGATTAATTGTGTTGACTCATTTTCAAATAAAACATCATATGACCTGAGTATTTTTTCAGGAGTGATGACCTGAGTTCGAATCTCGTGGAGGATAGGAAATTGGTTTGGAGGTAAGGAATTTGTAAGAAAAATGTCACAATATATAATTGTTTTATATGAATAAATTTGTAAATTTCAAGACTCACTTATCAGATTTTATGCTACTTTAATTGATGTTGGATCTAGACCTTGGCCTATTCTATTTAACACAATTGATCTTAACATAAAATTTCACATTTCTTAACAACAACATTTGTCCACATATAAACTTTGTAAATACTTAATGGGAATCCTTGAGGCCGTTTCTTTAGTTAATAATTTGGGGTTAAAATCCTTGAGGCTGCTAAGTCAATTGAATGAAACAGGTCAGGCTCTATTGAGGCAGCAACGGTTACATCCTCGCACGATGTTTCTTTCGATTTAGATTATATTTTGAAACTAATTATATAACATGTTGTATAAGACTTTTTTTTTTTAATGATAAGTATTAAAAATAACTGAGGTTCTATTTTAAAAATTAATTGGTGGAAGAATGATCTAAGACATTATAAAATAGTCTTAGATTTTGAAATCTCTTCGTGTGACGAGATATATATTTCAACACCCCTCCCACATGTTACCCACTTCAAGAACAAAAAACCAAGAACAACTTGCTAAACAATTAAGGATCTTGCAACAAGAACAAAAGCGAGCTCAAACAAGCCAAACTTGGAGATGGATCATACGTGAATATTGTGAGAAGCTAAGCCAAATGATATTAATTAAAACTATGAATTCGAACTTAAAAATCTTTTCTTATTGGCATAGTATTCAAAAGCTGAGTAGTCATTGAGTGAATGGTCTAACAATTCGATATCTTAGTGGGCACCGTCATCTTACTGTTCAAAGCAATTGTTGGTGAAACTTATTGCTCTAGAGGCTCAACATAAAGCCTTGCTGATCCTTGAACATTCATCGAAAAAACAACCAATTAACCATAGGCAATCAATTGAGGCATTAAAATGGGGAGCCTAACAGTTAAGCAATGGCCTCAACTTGTTTGCATGGTGGGATTTGCGTTGTTAGCCAGTAGAGCCTCACTCATATGCTTCTCCATCACCATATGTAAGCAAAAGCTACAAGCATTCCCCTTATGCCTACAAGCACAAGAGGCCAAAGTATCCGGGGTATGGTCCTTACTATTTTCACAAATCACCAGTAGCAAAGAAGTACTATTACAAATTTCCTTCTCCATCACAGTATTATAAGTCGCCACCATCGTATTACTCAAAATCTGCAACTAAGTACACACCATCTCCACCACCTCGCTATTATATAAGGCTTCTCCATAGTACACTCCATCTCCACCACTACCATATTATCCAAAACCTTCTTCATTCTACACTCCATCTTTACCACCTCCGTACTATTCTAAACCTTCTCCAATCTATACACCATCTTCACCATCACTATACTATTCAAAACCTTCACTAATATACACACCATCTCCACCACCACCTTACTCTTTAAAGCCTTCACCAGTATACACGCCATCTCCACCACCACATTATTTAAAGCTTTTCTATCTTACGCATCATCTCTACCACTATCATATTTTTCAAAGCCTTCTCCATCTCAGACCCCATCCCTATCACCTCCAAACTATTCTAATCCTTCTCCAATCTACACACCATCTCCACCACCACCATACTATTCAAAGTCTTCTCCATCCTACACTTCATCTCTACCACCACCATACTATTCAAAGCCTTCACCAGTCAAAACACCATCTCCACTACTACCATATTATTCAAAGCTTTCTTCACCACCACCATATTATCCAAAGCCTTCTCTATCTTACACTTCATCTCCACCGCTATCATACTATTCAAAACCTTCATCAATCTACGCACCATCTCCACCACCACCATAATATTCAAAAATTTCTTTGTCTTACACCCTATCCCTACCATCTCCAAACTATTCTAAATCTTCTTCGGTCTACACACAATCTCCACCATTACCATTATACTATTCAAAGTCTTCTCTATCCTATACCTCATCTCCACTACCACCATACTATTGGAAGCCTTTATCAATCTACACACCATCTCCACTACCACCATACTACTCAAATCCTTCACCAATGTACGCACCATCTCTACCACCATCATATTATTGAAAACCTTATCCAAACTACACCCCATCTCCCCCACATCCATGCTATTCAAAGCTTTCACCAACTTACACTTCAACATACACTCCATCTCTTCCACCACCATATTACTCAAAACCTTCTCCAACTTACACTCAATCTCTACCACCATTTTATTCCTCTAACCCTTTTGCAACCTACACCCCATTTCCACCACCACTTTCATACTAGTCCAAGCTTTCTCCAATCTATACACCATCACCTTACTACTAATTCACCAGCCTAAATTGCAACATATTATTTCGTACTAATTGATTATTTCATTTTTCACAATACTCACAAAATCTCAGAGTTGAATCTTTATGTTCTTTTTACCATGTATTTGTGAATAAAGAGGATCTTGATTCAAGATCTTTTGGTACTTGTATCTTTATAGATACGAATTGATCATTTTTTTTTCTTCTAGTAAAGCAATATATCAACATAATTCTTGCTGTAAGGTCACACCTTGATCATGAAAATTTTGTCTAATTTTTGGTAATATCTTACATATACGTGCAAAACTATCTTCCTTTGATATAATAAACTTAATATGCACGTATTTAAGGGTAAATCTTTTTTTAATTAATTATATATCAAGCCTTAGAGCATTTTAATGACACATCTCACGACATGTTTTAAGTCCATTAAAGCTCCAGTATGTAACTTTAACCTCAAAATGGCAAAATTAAGCAGTTGCAACAAAGATACTAGTTCTTATGTAATTTTTCTTGTTCAAGTCATCTGCCAGTAGAATCAAAATGTGAAATTTTAACACTTACCTATACCAAATAAGAAGAGAGGTAAAATGAGTTCGTTAAATTGAAATGTCAACTAGATATATAAATAAAAGATGATATAAACATTTCTCCTATATAGGATCTCGTTCCAATTGGCAACATGTCATAAAGAAGAGAACTGGATTTTAAAATATTTGATCTTTTTACATTCGCATAAAATTGTGGCAGAAAATATAAGTCTTTTGACAAAATTGAAAGTTAAATAATATAAGCCTTCGGAACCCCGGGTAGTTTGACTTTATTGTGTGAATCTCGATTAAAAATCTCTCATAATCCCCCTCTACTTTTAAAACATAGAAGGAATTATATAAGGTTCTGGAGTACATGAGAGTTTAACGCATTTTAAGGATTGGCTTCTTTTTCTTTTTTTTTTTTTTCTTTTCAGGGATAAGACTTTTTCTCCTAGAAAAGTTCACTCTTTTTGCAATAACTATTAGAACTAAGACTTTAAAAAAACTATAAGCCAAAATTTTTAGCTTTTTAGAAAAAAGCACTTTTTTCTCAAAAACCAATCGAGACAAGCCCTAAATTACAAGGATCCAACATGTGTGTGTGCACCTATATGTACATACACACACACATATATATTAGGGGATTAAGAGATAGTTCAAGTGATTAAGATTATTCTCGTAGATGTGACGTTTAAATTCCATGGAGGTGGGAGCTTTTTAAAAAAAAAAAGAATAAAAAAAATACATAGATTGTATTAGAGGATGAGTTTATGACTAAAGAGCATTTTAGGGATTCTCTCATATTTGGATCTTCATGAGATTTGTATTAGTTATATTTCATAGGGACTCATTTGCAACAGGCGAACACTTAATAATTCCTTCATTCTGGGTCATAGCCCAATTCATTGAAGCCCAGGTCTGTTGCGGCCTTCGACAAGCTAAAACAATGTATGATGCTTTCCTGATATGCTTGTGCAGAAAAGAATAGTAAAATGCGCAAGAGTAATCTCTATCCCTCACGGAAATATCCTTATTGCAGAATCAATGTGTTTTTTCTTTTTTCCGAAGAAAAAGTAGAGAATTTTTTTTATGAAAAAAAATCAATTCGAACGAACCTTCACAATGAAATGCACCATCTAAACATGGTACCAATTTTTTTGCATTAATACTGTAAACATATGTTGATTATTGACAAATTGAAGAATCAAAATTTCATTGACCAGTCATCATAAGATATCGTGAGCACATATGATAAGGTATGTAAATGATGGCATAATGAATAAGCAACAACTTCAAAGTAGTATTGCTTAACATTACTCAACTCACTCTCTTTTCCATTTATAATTTCTTTGAGGTCAATTTTAGATATAACTCTTAAAGAAGTCGCTTCAAAATGATTCGATCATTCAAAATGTTCAAATGTATGGTTAACTCAATTATCTCTACATGCTATTTATAAGTTTTCGTTGAAATACATTTTGAATTAGTTCTGATATGGGTGAACATCACAATAATACTTGTCAATGCCTATAAATAGGGGATTTTTTCCCCCAAACGTAACACACATCTAACCAAGACCTTTCTTTTGACAATCGTAACTTTTTCCTCTCAATGGCCAATACTAACTTGATTGTGGGAAGCTATTTCGGGAGAAAATGTCATTGGTGAAGCTAAACTTTATCAAGCTCTTTAGGAAATCATCCAAAAAAACGATCAAACACATAGGGTTTACATGATGTGTGAAGTCTATACACCTCTAATAAAACGGTTTCGTTTCAAAGCAATTTCCACTCCCCCTAGCCAAATCCCCCCAAAAAAAAAAAGGGTAAAACAGAGATCAGCTTGCCATCATCACCAAATATAGAAATGAGCTTTTAGGACCACAACACCAATTCAGAATGCAAGCGCTGTCAAGCACATGAAATTTGTGCCAATGTTGTTGTTGCTACCCATGCCTATGTGTGTTGTCACAGTTGCAGCAGCATTTCTCTTTCAAGAAAACAACCTTCAATTGTCTAAAGAGAAAATTAATCTAAGAGGCACAATTCTGACCTCAGAACTGTTTACGGTTATTAGTTATTCACACGTGTACATGTTGTGATCCATTCTTACCCTTTCAATAATGGTTACATCAAGAGGGGTCTACATGTGTGACATGTCGTCCAACCCCCCACTTATGCCGCTTGTTTTTGACCCTTGTGAATTTAGGACTCATTTCAATTCACTTTTTTCAAAAACGTTTTGTTTCAACTTATTTTAAGTCAATTCAATCAATTTGTTGCATATATACATACACACGCGCATACAAAGGAAGAAAAAAAGTACTTTTACATTTCTCCAAACAGGCTCTTCAAAATACATACTTTCTTTTAACGAACAACCCGTACTTTAGGCTCCTATGATAACAACAATAGTGAGCACGAACCATTATAAAATGCATACAAATCTCATAAAGCAAGAATATGGGAGAATATTATGGATTCTGTCCCTTTCAAGTTAAATTATAACGAAGTCTGAATTTGTTTGAATGAGACTTTTCAAGATTAATTTTGTCAACAAAGGTAATAAAAAAGAAAAAGACTTGCATAAATTTTGGTGGTGTCGGTTAATTGGTCAAATGCAAGCTGATTGCGGTTGGTGGACAAATTAATCAAAGTTTATTGGAGAAATACGTGAAATGAAGCACAGGTGTCTGCCTAAGAGTCCTAAGTGGTTCTTGGAAGTTGAATATTCCTCAATTTCATCAAACGTTACTTTCCAAAGACGCATCATCACTACAATAACCACTATGTTTCTACCTCTACATGCTAATTAAGCAAATTTCTAATGTCACTATTTAGCTCACTTGCTAGTAAAGGAGAAGAAATAATACATGAAGAAGAATAGTTTAGATCTCGTCATAATGTTCGTCTAAGATTATCTATTGGTCTCTCGTCCCACCCAATTCTAAAATCTTCGGGGTTTGACCTGAGGAACTCGGAATATACCATAGTTAACTAAAAGATAAACCATGAACGTCACATTTAAATGGGATTCTAATATCTTTATTCTTATCGAGCAACCGATCTAAAAGTTAGAAGTTATTCAAAAAACACCACCACAAGGATCTATAATACATGGCTTTGGGATTGCACAAGGTATGCAATCATAAATATCATTTCTCTACTCGAGCATCTCAATTTAAGTTGACTTAAACAAGTCTCTTTAGCCGACACCATATTGGTGTCTCTTAACCAACCCAAATAACTTTTTTTGTTTTACAGGTCCATTCGATCAAGTAGTATGACCCGCGATTGAGAAACTTTGTTGATAATATATTGCATTATCAGCTGTGACATTTAACTATTCAAATAATCAGATTACGATAAAATCTAAATCCACAAATAATGATGGGGTTACGGTTTTGCAATTTTTACTTTCGTTTTGGGGGCTTATTTGGGTGCTGCAGATTTAGAATTTGCAACTGATAATGCAGAAGAAACTTTTCAGCCATAATTTATTGGGAGGAAAGAAAAAGGTATTTTTTTTTTCTTTTTTTTTTGGGTCAATAAAAGAAATGGTATTTCAAGATTCAACTTTTTGTTCACTTCCATGAGCCAATAAATGTCTCCATGCAATCAATTGAAGTTATACATGTCAGAATTAGCCACTTTAAATATTAATATTAATGCATGATTCGACAGTTCTTGCCTCAGGCTGCGGAAAAATGCAGAACATTATCCATCTTTAACAATTCAGTTGAGCTGACCAGAGCATACAGTTTCATATGCTGCATGGATTTAGAAATTTTTTTATTATAAGGACTAATCAAGTTTTGAAACCGAAAATACCTTAAGATTACCCCTCAATCATAAAAGAGTTTTAAAAGGTGTTTGGCTTTGCTTATAAGTATTAACACAAAGTTACATGTTTGATAAATTTTACTTATAAACCAGTAAAAATGACTTCTAAGCAAGGGAAAAAAAAAAAGAAAAAAGACACAACACCACCCCCCCCCCTAACTTTTTTCTCTCCTTGCTTAAGCTACTAAAAAGTTAACCAAATAAAAATTTTCCTAGTAAAACATAGAAAAGGTACAACATTTATTAATGAAATGCTTGTTCAACCATATTAACAAACACTATTTCTTATAAATACTTATTTATCAGACAAGTCAATTGCTTACAAATATAATTTTATCCAGACACATTTACTTGCTGATAAGCATCAAAACGGAGCTGCGTACAACTATCAATTTCTTATAAGCACCTTTCAGTAAGCAAACCCAAACAGTTTATAAGTCATATTGTTTAAAAAATCCACTCCCCAAACCCGCATTTCTCTGTGGCTAAGCAGCTACATCGAGTCCAAACAAAGTTGGCGATAGTCTTGGATACAATTATGTATATCAGCAATTGGGAAAAAGTACAGAATAAGACAGGATATAAAAGAGAAGCAAGATTCTCTAAACAAATTGCCAACAACAAAGCTTACCCCACCACTAAATAGAAACAATCACCAACCATTTTCACAAGAGATTTTGCAAAATAGAGCACGTCAAGATCAAATTGTGGCCTAACACGACACCGAAGTAGGTCAGCATCCAGAGTGAATAATACAAGCCAAAATGAAGCTATGCATAGCTGAGTAGATTATAGAAAAAGAGGACAAAAAAAAGAAAGCTGGCAGGTGAAAATGGTTGAAATTATTTTAAAAAGTTCTAAAAGGTTCCATCACTACATGTATGGACAACAAAGGGGGAGAAATAAACAGGACAATAGAAACAAAAGACCTACTAAACTTCTGTACCAGTAGGACTAACCTAAATTCATTGAACACTACTAAAACTCTACCACCACCCTCCTCCTTTCTTTCACCCTATCTGATGATCTGTTAGCCAAAGGACCTTTTTTTCCCTCTTTTTTTACTGTATGTCATGAAGCTCTGTCTATGTTACAGATCATTAGTCTACATTCTACATTCACTGCTCTACTCTCTCTATACAGAAGAGGCGACGGGAAATAGAAACAACACCATCACCACCTAAAAAAACCTCCTGCAATCTTCCTGCCTTTCCTAAGCCGAACTCCATAGAAATTTACTGCAAGATAAGCCCCACTGATGGAAGACGCATAAACACCTAAGGATCCAGCTTCACCCATTCAAAGCGTCCGGGCAATGGCTTGTCGTTCAACGGATCAAAGTTGTACCTGCATTGTGCGTGTGGGACATCAACAAGTAAGCAGGGTCACTACTCACCATAAAATTCAGACATCCACGAAGTAAACCAAAAGAACAGTGATAAAAGAAAATATTACTAGAAATGAGTCCTCACTTATCCATAAATTGCTTTCGTTGTTGCTCTTCCGCAGCAGCAAAGAACTCATCCATTTCTTGTGTTGTCGGTAGGTCTCTTTGCATTGAATTCCGAATTCTGCTACCAGCTTCACTAGCTCTGGAACGCTTAGTACTAGAACCAGGGGTCTTGATGTTGTCTGGGTCTGTTATCAAGTTGCAAGGTGTGCTCTCCCTAGTTGTCCTGGAAAGAGAATCCTCCATTAATACTATGTACATCTATAATACGTTATAATTAATTAGAGAAAATTATCTCGGTGTTTATCTCTATATGCAGTAATAGATTAACATCAAAGCCTCACTTGCACACCATGAATATAAAGAAGACCTCACACTCCGAAGCGGTGGCAAGATTTTCAGAAAATAAAAAGGAAAAGGAAAAAAAAAAAGAGAAAAAGAAATGATTTTCTGCCATCAACTCTTATTCATGGTACTACTTATCATCTACTGCTCCAATCATGGAGGTTACCCCACATTCATTTTCAATTGGTACATCACAGCAATCATTTACAGCATTGCAATCCCAGGACCACAAGGTACCACTATCCACCACGCATCATGCTACTGCAGACACAAGTGAAAAGTTTATTTACCATACGTAATACTTTTATTGGACAAAACTAATAGCCACTGTCCCCAACCTGGAGAAATATGCATAAACAGAATTCTTTTTTTGAGTCTCTTACTTTGATAAGGAGTATAATCGAGAGCCGGAAAAGAGTCATTTAGGAAAAGATAAAATATATACGAGCAAACGAATGTACAGCAATAGACCTAAATATTTGGTGATTTGAATGTAATATGCATTCTGTAGTCGGTGGATTTACATCAACATTTAGATGCAGATTGAAGTCATAAAGAAAACAAGGTTCGCAGCATATAAAATCTCAAGTAAATGCCTGCAACAAAGGATTTCAAATATTATTCCCAACGTAAATGTGCTATTTAGCATGCTTAAAAAATTATTTAACACACAGGCAAAGAAGTATATAGCAATTATGAAGTAGAAACAGGTACCAATTTTACTGGATACAAGTAACACAGAAGCAGGATACCAGACAAAGTTCAAGTTGCAGATGAGAAGTAACTTCCTTTTCCCCAGAAGTGACCTAATAGGAGATGTGAGCTATGCAGAAACTTGAGAAAATAAGTATTATCATGAGCTATTCGAGTTTAACCAACATCTTTTTCAAGAACTTTAAGAAATGACCAATAAAGATAAGTCATCCTTGAAGAAAGTTAAACAACTAAGAAATGCAAGAATTGGTTGACACAAATTAAGAGTGGAGCTACTGAAGTTCCCAAAATATTCTGTTCCATTTCACAAGCTGGGGAAACTATCGCAAAAGGCAGGAAGTAACAAGACTTGCACCAATTCGGAGTCGAAGATCATATTACCATAGCAAAATTGGAAGATTAGAAGACATGAATGTGTCTCGACCGATATGTGAAAGGAAGCCATTAATGGCAAGGAAGGTACTGAACTATCACTTCATTCGACAGAAGATAGTTTGGGGAAGTTGGAACCGTAAATTTCAGGGTCAGAAAGAGGATGAGGCTCAAAAACTTAGAAAATGTAGAAGAAAGCTGTCTTCCCATGTAGATGTCAAAGTCACAAATTCTATTTCCAGAATAATACAAACTTTTGATCAAAAATCAAATTTTTGCTACACCCTTATCCCTTGTGCTCTTCTTTTGTCTTTTCTTTCGTAATTAACTAGACATTTGATGCATGAATGGGTGAAAATAACAAGGAGTGATGTAACATCCATATGACAAAAAGCAAGCAGATTCTACTTCATAAACGTTAAAACAAATATATATATATATATATAATCATTATGAAAATCAAGAATTTAATAAATTTCAATTTGAATTTTTTATATCAACAATTCAAAACTTTCGTTATTTACCAAAATTCAAGAAAGAAATCCAATAAACAACCAGAGCAGTTGAGAAAATGGAACTGAAAAACAGACCAAAACCAAATAAGTTTTCAGCAAATTCTGGAGTCAACAAGGATTTGAGGTTTTCTTTCTCCTTTTGTTTTTGGTCAAAAGGATATGAGGTAAAAAAATTAAATCTTTTTTTTTTGTCAGGAAAGAAGATTAAATCATTAAACACGTACGCAAGAAGAAAATAACATTTAGAAAACGAGACATTGAACATGCATAAAAGCAGAATCCCTGAAAACCCCCTAAAATTAACACCAAAAAAACCAAAAAAAGAAAAAAAAAAGTTAGTCTCGCTCAACAGAATTGAAACGGATATAAAATTGAGAGTGGAAAAATGCAAAAATAGAAAATTAACTGAAAAAAAAAACTGAAGAAAAGCTGAAAAAGTTTAAAAGAATCCAAGTCTAAAAAGAAAGCTTTTAGAAAGAAAAAACCCCAAAGGAAAATAATAAAAATTGTAAACTTTTTCTTTCTTTCTACACAAAAAAACATGGAGAAGACATAAAAATTGAAACTTAATTTTGTTTTGAAGAAACACCCCACAAAAATTAAACCGAAAACATGCAAAACAAAAACAGAAAAAAAAAAAAGTAAAGTACGTAATCTTAAAAGAAGAAACAGAAACCCGGAAAAATCTACCTTCAAATTCCAAGACACGAAGGAAAGAAGTTCAAAAATTGAAAATTTCTTCAACGTTGAAAAAAGAACCCAGAAAAATGGAATCTTGAAACATGCAAATCAATTTTAAATAAATAAATAAAGTTAGAAAAATCCGTATATCTACCTTCAAGTTCCAAACAAATTGAAGAAAAGGAGCAATAAAAGTTAAAACTTTCTATTTCAATTGGGAGGCAAAAAACCGAAAGCATTTAGTCCTCAAACATGAAAAAGAGCAAAAAATTAAATTTAAACATAAAAAATTAAAACTTCTTTCGTTCATTTTAAAGAACACCTAAAAATTGAGTCTTTAAACATGCGACAAATTGAATAAAAGGATTAACAAATTCAAAACATTTTTCTTTTAATTCCCAAAAAAACCCCAAAAATCAAGTATTGAAACATGCAAGAAATAAAAAATTAAATAAAAATTAGCAAAAAGGGAAAAAAAAAAAAACCCACCTTCCTCTACCTTCAATTTCCAATACATTCTCACCGAAGCAACCCTCATCTTCTTTTTCTTGTTCTTGTTCAACCCTTTCATCACCAGCAACATTTCCATTTATGCCGTCCTCCTCATTCTCAACCTTCCTCTCATTCTCCCCATTTTCTTCTTCTCCTTCTTCTTTCTCAATTCCTGAAGTACCCAAATTGCCCTTCTTCTTCTGCTTCTTCTTCCTCCTCGCATTTTCCACCGGTGATGGAACAGCGGGCTTCTGCAGCCTCCTGCTCCTCAGCTGCAGGTATGAACCACCACCATCTTCCGCCGCCGCCGCCGCGGCACCTGAGGCAGCCTCGAGGCGCTGCAAAGCAAGAGTCTTGGCCCTTGTACGCACACCCAATGGAGATTGCACCTCCATCACAGCCACTTCACCTTTTACCCCCTTTGCTTTCCTCATATATTTTCCCATTTCTTTTTTTTTTCCTTTTTTTTATTCTCTTCTTGCTAAGCTCTCATTGAGGGGGGATCTTTTTTTTGTGTGTGTGCATATAGATAGAGAAGAAGAGAGACAGGTGGAGAGGGAAAGAGCTAACAGGTGTGTGTGTGTGTATGTGTGTGTTGGGTTTCAGTTTTTGGTTGGAAAGAGAAGACGGTGGGGTGGGGTGGGCGTGGGGGTAGGGTGTGGTTTTGCAGTTATTGGTTAGGAGCAGAGAGAAAGAGAAAGAGAAAGAGAGAGAGAGAGACAGAGAGAGAGAGAAGTTTGGTTTTGGGGAGGTGGAAAAGAAGGTCGGTAGTACCTAGTTTTTGCAGAAGAAATGGGAAGTGAGTGAGTGATTAAGAAAACTGGGATTAGGGGTGAGCTATTAAGCAAGAGGAAGGGTGGCGTGGGGGGGGGGGGGCTGGGGCGGGGGCGCGGCGTGGGGTGGGAATAGTAGGTGGGGTTTGTGTGGGTGGGGTTAGAGGAGATTGATGAGATTGGTGAAAATATCATCTCATCTCATGAGAAAATGGAATTCAAGTGGATTGTTAAAAAGGGGAACAAAAGAAGATTTGTCTTTCATGAATTTTATTTCTGGTTTTTTATGTTTATTATTTTTGGTGTTGCCAATAGCAAGGATGGAAATGGTGGAAATAATATAGGATGTCTTGTGTATTTTCTTGTATATCAACTCCAATTTAGAGATATTATATCAGTGACGAAAATTATTTTTAAACCAATAATTTGCTAAAAGAAAAAGAAATTGTGATACCCAGCTAATTACTAAAAGATGATTCGTAGTTGATTTTAGTTTCCTTTTGTAGCATTTTTCCTCAAAAGAATTACAATTTTTCGGTCACGAGATGATATTTGAAGACAGTGGCGGACCTTCCTGAGGACAAGGAGGGGCCATGGCCCCCCTCCTCTAATTTTTTGGGAAAAAAATACATATATGATGTAATTATTTTTTTACAAAAAAATACTAAAAAAATTTTGTAATTGGCACCCCCCAACAACCCAACTAATTTAATTTGTAAGGTGAGTCATTATTATTTATGATAAATCTAATTTAAATGTTAATTGAATTATTTAATTTGTTTGAATATTAGTCTTATTTTCCTCAGATATCTAATTTGTTCTTACTAATTTACATAGAAATTTCTTAAGTCTCAATTCATTATTATGTTTTCGTAAAAGAATATCGAGGAATATTATAACTAAGGTATTTTTCTCAGATATCTAATTTGTTCTTACTAATTTGTGTAGAAATTTCTTAAGCATCAATTCATTATTATGTTTTCGTAAAAGAATATCAAGGAATATTATAACTAAGGTATATTATTGTACTAGTATGATTTTGTTTATTATTTAATTTTTTGTGTTTGAACATACTTTATGACGTTTTACAATAATTATGCATTTTAATAATTTTTAAATACATTTTTATATATTCATTACAGCTGATAATTTACCCTCCTAAATGTTTTGGTCAAGGTCCACCACTGTTCAGAGAAGAAATGGACGTGTATGACTTTTAGATTCGAAAAATACTGTCTGAGTTTGATCTAGCGTAAAGTCATAGGAAGAAAGATATTTTAGTCCTTGAATTTTGAACAAATTTTCAAATAGATCTCTTAACTATGGAAAATACTTTTTTTAGCCCCTCAAGTTAATAAACAACTATCAAAATAAATAGTTAACCATTTACTTATTGAAAAATTCTCAAAATACCCTTGAGCAACTTTTATATATATTTGGTTTGATATTTGGTAGCACTTCAAAATAAGTCAACTAAAAAATATTTTTCGGTCAATAAAATATCTTAGTTATAAATAAAAGAAAATATTTTTCAGTGATCAAGAAAACGAAAATATTTTTTATATAGTAATTTCCTCTTTGTTTCTTCCACTAGGCCTCCCTTCCCTCACCCTTCCCACTAGCCCCAAACCCACCCCTATATCTACCCTTTGAAAAATAAAAATTGAAAGTAAAAAAAAATAAGAATTAATTTTTTCAATACGTTTTAAAAGATATTATTTAAAGAGTAATTGAAATAATTTTTATTTTTTATTTTTTTACTTGTTTATTTCTTAAGGCGATAGGGAAGGGGAGGGGAGGGGTGGGGTGAAGTGGGGTTGAGGATGGAGATGAGGGGAGTGCAGGCCTAGTGGAAGAAAAGAAAGGCAATTATTGTGTGAAAAATATTTTTGTCTTTTTAGTCATCGAAAAATATTTTTTTTATTTATAACTGAAGTTTTTTGTTAACCAAAAAATATTTTACAGTTGACTTATTTTTCAGTACTACCAAACCCCAAAAAATAAAAAAAAAAAATTTTTCAAAAAAATATGTTCTAGCAAACGTACAGAGCCCAAATACATATTAAAATTGCTCAAGTATATTTTAGGGTTTTCTAACAAGTCAAATGGTTGACTGTTAGTTTTAATAATTATTTATTATTTTGAGGGACTAAAAAATATTTTTTTATAATTGAATGACCTAATTGAAAATCAATTCAAAACTTAGAAACTAAAATATCTTCCTCCCTAAAGTAATTTTCATAATTGCGAAAACGGTTACAGTATCCCCTATTTTGTTGCTATTTAACTAAACTATTACACGACTACTAAATTCCCATATTTTGTCGCCAATTTAACTAACCTATTTCACGGATACTGAATTAACTACCACTTTTTTCCACTTGCCATTTAGCGTATGGACGCAATGATTATATTTAATTTTATCGTTTTTTTGTTGGATTCGCTATGAGAAAAATGAGTTAATAACTTTGTTTTGTATGCTATAATTATTCAAAAATGTCAAGTGTTAGGTAATTGTTATACTTGTTAAATACGTTTCCAATTTGCAATGGAAAAGAACTAAGATAAGTAGCAAATTGAATTTTAGATATTTGATTTCTTGTATATTGTTTAATTATATGAAACATGCGGAAATAACTTGACTTAAATAGTGTGTAGCACCAACAATCCCCATGTTCATCAAGGAATAGTTCCCATAAAATGCTTATGCTTTGTACCAGTTGATTTATTTTTAGGGCTCGTTTGGATTGACTTTTTTCAAAATTACTTTTTTTGACAGCTTTTGAAAAACAGCTTTTTTTGAGAAGCTGAAAATTCTGGCTTATGACAAAAGCTGTATTTGAGCTTTTTTCAAAATTTCAGC
This sequence comes from Cordia subcordata, assembly GCA_028554755.1. Classification (NCBI taxonomy): domain Eukaryota; kingdom Viridiplantae; phylum Streptophyta; class Magnoliopsida; order Boraginales; family Cordiaceae; genus Cordia; species Cordia subcordata. The sequence continues at coordinate 6,781,163 of JAPTOF010000010.1, read as the reverse complement.
CTTTTTGGAAATCAAATCAAATAGTTATTACAAATTTAGTGTAACTTTTTCAGGAAAAAAAGTGATTTTTCCTAAAAAAAAAAGTCAATCCAAACAGGCCCTAGCAGTAGACAACAAATGTATTATGGTTCATTTATTTTTCATAGTAGATAATAAATCTAATCATGAATCTTTTATAATTCACAAATGTATTTTATTTAAAGTATTAATTGATCAACAATTAAATCTTAAGTTAAAAGTGGTAACATATTTGGACACTAGATTATAAATACTATGTAATAGTCTGATGCATTAGCTAATAATCAATTAAGATAGCCATATAAGTACTAATATGATACTTTCAAAAATGTTAGAAAGGAAAAACTTTTGTATATAATATATCAACTTACAATGGTCATAATGAGAACACTTGTATACCTCAAGTAAATCATGGACTTTTTTCCCTTTTTCCCTCTAGGAAACGCAAATTAAATTAAGACCTATCTCTTGGAAGAAAAAAAGATAGAGAGGTTTGGTTGTTAAAAATTATAGAAATGCTTTACATTATTCTTACCTATCTTTTATATAATATGAATGTGTATTGAGTATCGAATATGTTATGTGTATAGATTAATTGAAAGATAATATATAACAATGCTCGTAAGTTTAATATGTGATTATTATAGTCTCACATCTCCAAATTAGGCTAGCTTGCTTTCCTTTCTTCATTTTCACAAAATTATAAGCAAGGCAACTCAAAACATGAAGATAGTTATGCATTTCAATAAGAAAATAGATGAGTTTGAAATCCTTCCTTTGAAGTTAGGTTTTGCCTTTTCTACCTTTTTTTTTTTTTAATATTCTTGATTTCTATAGATTTTAGAAAGTCTCTAATAAATTCACATACTCCCCTCTATTATTTATAGATGATACTACATTTTGAAACTTCAATTCCTAATGGCATGTTACCTTAAAATGTAGGGAAAGCACCTATAAGGAGTTCAACAAGTTTCACAATCAATTTAATTAATTTCTACATCTTACACATGTTGTCTAGAGGACTTTTGGTGATAATAATTACAATTTCTTTGGTTGATGAGACAAAGAGAGGAACTATAGAATATAACAAGATAAAAAAGTTTCTTTCTATTAACGGTTTATTGAGGAAAGATCCCTTCACTATCGCGTAGCAGAAATACATTGAAAACTAAAACCAAACCTAATGATCACATGTTTGGATGGACCTCGTCTAAAGTGGATAGAAATTTTTTGTCAGTATAATTATGGATTCGGGACAAATGTTAGCAAGCAGATTGGGCACAATCTGTTCCATATATATAGCCGTTTGATTTTTTCGCAATCTATACGTAGTACTTGAAAAATAATTTCTTATTACGTTGATTAAGAGCTTGTTTGGTTTAAATTCCAAAGAAAATAGTATTCTATTTAAATTTCCGAACAAGTACTTTTTTTGAAAAGTTCAAAATTTTGGCTTCATTAAAAGCCAATTCAAATGTTTAATGGGGAAAAAATACATTTTTTTTTGTGAAAAAGTGCTTTTGGAAATTTAAATATTAATTACTACGTATTTTGCCTTTAGTTTTACTATAAGCTTATCCTTATTCTTCCCAATATTAAAAATGGATGGATAGTTTCTTTTTGAAATGCATATGCTTCAAATTAAACTAATATTAATCCATTAGCACCATTCATTTTTTTCCTTCATTTATTAGTGGCTTAATTTGAGTTTGAAAACTTAGGAATTGCACATAAGATATCTTCTTATAACTTCTAAAATCATATCTAACTTGCAGTTTAAGTGGTTGTACGATTCATTTCAGGGAAATTGATATATTTTCTTAAAAGTTTAATAATGGTAAATTGGAGACCTTATTTATCCTCTTAGCATATGCATGCTAAACAAGTCATTTTTTTTCAATTTAAAAGACTTTTTATTTCGAAAATGTTTTGATTGAAAGAAAAAAAAATTAATTTATATGTCTTTTCAAAATAAACAGGAAAAGAGTAAGTATCCTTTGCAAAAGTTGATTTGTAATAATTAATGTGAATTGTTATCTATTATCTTCTAAACTAATCCTTACAGGAAGTGTTTATATGGAGAATGATTCCTAAAGATTTTTCTAAACTTTTTCCACTTCACAATCTAAAACCAATCTTGTAAAAGTTTTAATGTAACATATACCTCTTTAAGATTACTTACCATAACATAGTTGCTTTATTACTCATTGAAAAGGTTGATCTTGTCTAGTACTCAATAGCTCTATTTAAGTCATCTTTTGATAGAAGTACTAGATAGAAGTACTAAATAGCATTGAAACATTGAGATATTTTGTTGAAAAGATGGAGAAGTTAGATTGGTCAAACAAGTAGCAAATACTAAAGATACATTCAATTATAATTCTTAACAAATAACAACTTTTTTAGGTATGACCATGTTTTTGCCGCCTTTTGCTTGTCACATGGATCAGGATACTATTTTATACATTCATTGAGATAAATGAGATAATTTGTTTATCTATACTAATACTATCTAAATGTGGAAATGGTTGGCCAAATTTTCTTCACTTTGACTAGTTCTTTTTAAATGGTTTTTTTCTTTTTTTTTTTTGCTATTTTGCTTAAAGAGTTACTAATAACTACACATTACTGCATATACTTATCTTAATGTATATACACTCTTTATAAAAGTTCATCATATAAGCATATTGTAAATACACTACCAAAAACATGAAGAATTTTTAGCATATGGAAATTGTAATGACCCAGGACCAGTTACTGGCCTGCCACTATACTTGAGCCTAACCAACTGGCCCAAAATGCTTAAACCGGTGATAATAGTAATAGTGAACCCAAGCCATTATAAAGTGCACACAAGTCTCTAAAAGAACCGATGTGAGATAAGGTGTTACAGACTCTTCCCTTAAAGACGCGACGTCCTCGTTGCGGCTCAAGCCACCACACTTGAGCCTAACCAACTAGCCCAAAATACTTAATCCGATGATAACAGTAATAGTGAACCTAAACCATTATAAAGTGCACACAAGTCTCTAAAAAAACCAACGTGAGATAAGGCGTTACAGACTCTCCCTTAAAGACGCGACATCCTCATCGCGGCTCAAACACAAGCTCGGCTCAAGCCATCACACTTGAGCCTAACCAACTAGTCCAAAATACTTAACTCGGTGATAACAGTAATAATGAATCCAAGCCATTATAAAGTGTACACAAGTCTCTAAAAGAACCAACATAAAATAAGGCGTTACAGACTCTCCCCTTAAATACGCGACGTCCTCATCTCAAACACAAGCACGGCTCAAGCCACCACACTTGAGCCTAACCAACTAGCCTAAAATACTTAACCCGGTGATAACAGTAATAGTGAACCCAAACCATTATAAAGTAATAGTGAATCCAAGCCATTATAAAGTGTATACAAGTCTCTAAAAGAACTGACATGAGATAAGGCATTACAGACTTTCCCCTTAGATATGCGACGTCCTCATCTCAAACACAAGCACGGCTCAAGCCACCACACTTGAGCCTAACCAACTATCCCAAAATACTTAACCTGGTGATAACAGTAATAGTGAACCCAAACCATTATAAAGTGCACACGAGTCTCTAAAATAACCAACGTCAGATAAGGCGTTACAGACTCTCCTCTTAAAGACGCGACGCCCTCATCGCAGCTCAAACTCAAGCAGAACCACAGCTCAAAACCCACAAGCAACGTGGAATCTACCTAGAGCCTACTTTGATACCACTTATAACGACCCAGACCCAATTACTGGCCTATTACCACACTTGAGTCTAATCAACTAGCCCAAAATACTTAAGCTGGTTATGACAATAATAGTGAACCCAAGCCATTATAAAATACACACAAGTCTTACAAAGAATTGATGTGAGATGAGGCATTACAGAAATGCCATACTAATGGGTAATTAGTCATCATTTGTTTTCCTCTCTTTTTCATAATTCCTACATATGCTACCGCCTCTTTTATCGAATATCATATCATTATTTTTTTCTTAGTGATAACCAAAATTATTCCTTTTAGAATTTAAAAGGAATATTATTTATATTATTGAAAAGTGAAAATTTTTAGTACTAGTGCTTATTATTTAATCAATTTTCAATTTTGTCACAAACACTGTAAAGTCTCATAATCATGGTCCCTCCTATCACATTTCTATGAAATATGGATGAAATTCATCACATGTACTTGTATATATTCCTAAGGCCAAAATAGTAAATCAAATATTGATCAAGTGGTGACTGATAGTAGCTTACACATAACACTAAATTACCTAAAACTATAAAATGCTAATATTCCAGTACAAAATTAAATCTTAAATGCAATCACCAATATAACATGCTAATAAATCAACAAGTCAAGTATCCTATTTAGATTGAAAACCCAATAATAAGATTTTTATTTTTAGTTTAGCCCCAAATATTTGAAAATATTGGATTATCACTAAGTTGTGTTGTAAATTTAACAATTAATATATCATGCTAATATGATTCATAAGTTCTAAAAATATCTATATACTAATTTGGATGTAATAGGCTGTCAATTAATGCTTGAATAAGGTATAGAAGTTTTCAAATATAAAAATGGCTAGAAAAACACCATTTTCCCCTTCTTTTGATTATTCCATGAAGGTCAAAAACTTTTAAAAGTTCAATTTCCTCTTTTTCCCCAAAAAAGAAAAAAAAAGTCGATGAACAAATTACTTACAAAAACTTCTTCTATATCAATGTAATTGAATAATAGCTATAAATGCTAAAAACTTCTTTGCATAAAATTAATCAATGCCGTAAAAATTCCATGAAGTCATTTCCTCATTGTTATTTTCTTTTTTTGGTGCATAATCATTGTGAATGTGATTTTTGAAATCAAGTAAATTTTTTTAAAAGTTTCTGTTTTTGATTTTTGCTTTATGAAGCCTAATAGAATGAGAAAAAGAACTACTTATAAGATCATCTCGCGATACGACATATTAGCCGATTTCTAAAGGACGCAAGAATGACATATGGGATACGCTTTCTTGCAGTGGCCACGTGGACCTGTACATTTTGGAGTTTTCTTTTCTAATTCACATTTTTCCTGCCTACACCTTGCACTCTTCCCCACGCTCAACAACGAAAGGTTTGTCGCACGCGCCAGTCCACGTTGGAATCGTCGCCTCCCTAGTCAAGTGCACCAAAAGTCTCTTTCACACCTCAGGTGAACTTCACGTATGAAAAGCATGGGACCCTTGGTAAAAGCGCATCTTCTAACCGTTCACCGTGACGCCAAACTCGATTTTCGCCCGTTATAATTTTTTTTTTAAAATAAGTCTTCTAAGGATGTCTAATAGTAAAGGTGTAGAGAAAGTACTACTTATGTGTGAGTTCGAACAACGTTAGTTGCTACCAGGTTAAATATCCTATCTTACTTGGTACATTGATAATGGAGGGGGTTACTGAACGTAGGGTTTATTAGTTGGTAATCGAATTCTGTCAACTGAATTTTTTTCGTATAAAAAAATTAAAAATAATTCATATAACATAATTTATCTAAATGAGACGGAGCTATTCGAGTTTCAGGATGGGATAAGTTTTTATAATTTGTCTCCCAATCTTGTCTCAAATTTTGAAATTCAAAAAATTTTGAGATAGAATATTAAATTTCAACAGAAGTTTTTTAATACAGAATAATAGGATTTGGGATTTAGGTCTAGTACGAAAATCCTGCATCCCATGCTCAGTCCTATACTTATGGTGATTCCTTAACCTTGATTGAGTGAATATTTGCTTATAATATCATAAAAAAATTTAAAAATCAAACATTCACATAATTTTAGCATAGCTAAATTAGTTAGAATAAAAAAATTATTCAAGTAATTGATACTATCTCTTTTATGAGTAAGGTCTTGAATTAGAATATATTGGAATGATAATTTAAAAAAACAATAATAATTAAATTAACAACTAATAATATCATAATGTTACGAGCGAATTTATATTCTCCTGGCCCCACGCACCCACCCCACCTTGAAATCGAAGCTCCTCTGCGTGATGCAAAAAATGATAAAAACATCTCATTGTTATAATGGCTACACCTCAGTTTCTGCTTAGAGGGCTTGGTTGATTTTTGTAGGCAAGCTATTGAATTTGGAAAGCCATTAAATTAGTGGGAACAAACTCTCCAAAGGAAAATAATGAAGGAGACATTTCAGAAATGACTCAAAGTTCCATAAATGGGATTTGATTGACCACTTGGAAGTGGAAATGATGGACCCCCCCCCCCCACCCCTCAAGTTGGACACCCCCCTTTGACAAAAATGTGAATAAAATATTGGGACATAACGTAAAAGCCTCCCTAAATTTCTGCAGATTCTGATCTTTTTGTGATGTGTAACTTATTCTTTTATTCCCTTTTTTTTCTTTTTTTTTTTTTCTCTTTTTGCTTCTTTTTCAATGTGTATTTCGTGAGGCAGAGATAGTGATTGTTGTAGGATTAATGTTTATGTTGGGCTGCTATGCGTGGCTTAGCGTTTGCAAGGATTTGCCAAGAAAAGAAATTGAAATGTGACATCAACGATATTGGAGGAGGATTCTTATATTATTATGAGTGAGATTTAATGGTATTAAAGTAAAGTGAAGAATTTTTTAACTCTTTAAAATGGGATGTTGAATTATCAAAAAGATGAAATGAAATTGTCCTATTTTGGATGGAAGGACGAAAATCGAGTGATGCTCCTTTTGCGGTTGCTTTACGGATGTTTAATCTCTAACATTTGAACGGTCACAATAACCTTGAAGCGAAAAAAGGAAATTTCAAATCCTCGAATTTTGAATTGAAATGGAAACGAGAATGTCCTTTCTTTCTCCTCCAACTGGACCAGGTACAAGGAAAACATTGCAAGGAGGATTGTTTAATTATAAATGATTTAAAAGTTGATAATTATTGAGTTTAGTTCCCATTTTCAGCAACATTTGCCTTTTCAGTTTTCTAATCTTCTAATCAGATTAGGAAAAAAAAAAGAAAAAGGAAAAGAATAGAGAGAGCCTCTGTTAAGTACAATATCTGAGAAAGGGACACATTGTTAAACCATTTGTCAGTTAGAATTATTTACTTCTTTTTATTTTATTTAAGGCATTCTTTGTGGAGACTCCTAAGATGATCTTTTCCTTTTCCTTGCCCATCTTACAGCTTGGCAGTCATGCACCAGCAAGGAACTGCTAAGATTGTTCCTTCTCGTTGCACTAATTTATTTTATCTTCTTTTCCTCTTTTCTTTTCGTATCCGGAGGCAACGTTGTAATTTTTTCTTCTTCGTTTGAATTGACTTTTTTTTTTGAACAATTAATATTTTTGACTTATGAAAAAAACTAACTTTGAATTTTATTTACCGTTTTAGCATGAAAAAGGTATTTTTTTATAAAATAAAAAAAAGAATCCAAAAAGGAGTCCTTGGAGTAACTGTCTTGGTTGTAAAGTGATTATAATTTTAGAGCCCGTTTCCTAATTTCTGAACTAAATGGCTTGTTTTCTTGAAAAACATTAGCTAGAATATTTTGGAAATTGATCAATTGGAAATCTCTATAGTTTAAGTTTTTCGTGCGAATGACATAAATAGCCTTGCTATATAAAAGATTCTTTTCCTTCATCATTATATTTAAGAGAAAAATAATATATTTTCACAATACCCATTGATCATAATATAAGGTCTAGTGGTTGGCACTATTTTTGTAAAAAATGATAACCTCAGCTGAAATCTCATAAAGGATGCTGCATGAGATTTTAAAAAGAAAATATATGTTTTTTAATGGGCAAAAATCTAATAAAGTGAATAACTGTTTCAGGCATTAATAGTTTCACCCTAAGTACAGATTATGAATGTAATTCAAGAGGCCACAATAACCTTTCAGGTTGTTCAAGTAAGTTTTCATTAACCAAAATGTTCTACTTCTAATTTTAAGTGTAACAAAATATTTATTACATTTTTAATTTTAACAATGAATTACAATTTTTACATTTAATCTTTTTGAGAAAGTAAAAAGTTATGTTACATTAAAAAGTGTAACTAATATAAATCTAAAAAATGCATTTGTTATACCTCAAAGTGTAATAAAATTTGAATTTCATTTAGTGCACACCTATATTAGTTATACATTAATAGGGATGACAATAATACTTCACCCCTCCCTGCTTTACTGGAATACCGTAGGGGTAGGCACCATGTTTTTCAATTAACTCCTATCTAGGGTGGGGTAGGGTTTTTTGCCCCAACCTCTTTTCCACACACACACACACACACATATATATATATATATATATTGTTTTCTTTATCTAACAATATAGTTTTATACTTTTATTATAAGTATTATATTAATAAACTTTTCTTATTTAGTGGTTAAAATTTTTATGCTACTTTGAAAACCAAAGTGCAATCTCCTTATCATCAACAATTTGTAATGTTTTGTGTTAAGATTTATTTATCTGTCATTAATAGGTAATAGTGTTAACAAATAGGGTTTTAATTTTATTTTACCTAGTTGTTTTGCCCGTTGACCTTTGCTGTGGATCTCTCTCATTTTTTTTCAGCCGAATCGAGGCAGGAATAATTATAGGAATTTACCTAGGTACTAAATGTATAGGATAGGCGTTGGCAGGAGTTTTTCTATCAGATGTAGAATATGGGTTAGCAAATTTTGCACCCACCTCGCCCCATTACCAACACTAAACATTGGTTATACTTTCATTGGCAATATTTCTTGTAGCGGAGCCTAAAAACAAAATGGTTGTAGGTTCAAAATTCACTGTCTAGTTAAAAACATTAAAATTATACACATGCAAGACTTGCGTCCGTACATTGGATAATAATGCTATAAAAAAAAAACTTACTAAAAAGGAAAAAGAAACAATATAGACTCCACCAAGAAATGGCTAGGAAGTTACAAAGTCGTCCTATTTTGGCTATTTAAGTGCCTAGTAGAAAAGACGCATTTTTCTAACTCTCAAAAGTCTGCAACTCCATGCACCTTTGCAAACAAATTAGGAGAGAGACAAAGAAAGAGAGAGAATCCATAGTATATGTGGAATGCAAATTCACACAGATTATTCAACCCAGCAATGACCTCATCATATATATACATATATTCTCTTTCTTTAAAATATATTAAAATAGTTCCACTACAAGCTTTTGTTGCCACATGTCATTCCAAGATCAATTAAAATGCAAAAATTAATAAATTAGTACATATTAGTTCCAACACACTTTTTGACGGATTAAGATCCTCTAATATCATGAGTTTTCTCATATTGATATGAGAAAAATCTTAATCATTCATTTTTAAAATAAGTTATCTCAGCTACTCATGAAATCCAAATTCTAAAAAAAGATAATTTTTTAAAATACTTTTTCTCCCTCCCAATACCCATCTTTTATGGGATTTGAATTTCATGAATGACTGAGAAAATATACTCCACAAATGAATGGTTGCAGATAGTTCAACAACTACTAGATGTGTAATATGATAAAATGGTTTCACTTTGAGCTTTTTCTTTCTTTTGTTAACTCAGTTTAACATCAATTAACTTTGCAACTAATCTACATCTGTCTATGTAATATACTACTGTAGTTTTAGTTTGAGCAATATTTTCCCTAATGCCACTCCAATATTAATTAAATTAGCAATTAATAGACTATTCTAGGCCAGTTTTCTTTGAGCATTTTTGGCCAAGTGTCAATCTAATATCAATTAATTATTAACTAATAAAATAAGTATGTCAATGCTTCGAAATCACATATTAAAATTGAATATTGAAGCTACATGATATATTCAAAAATGATGGTAAGTCGTTTGGGGTTGTGCAATGAGGCAAGATCAGTAAGTACGCGATTAGACAACTAAGTTTTCAAGTAAAAAAAGATCTTTGGAATCAATACAAAGCATAGGTTTATATTTCGTGCATGATCTTAACTCCTAATGATTTTAGAAAACCTCTCAACCTACAATAGAAGCAATTTCATTGGCCTCGAGCTCCGTCATGACATTAAATAATAGCCAATTGAGAGGTTGATTGGATGGGCTTTTTAAACAACTTTTAAAATAAGTATCTTTTTGAAAAGCAAAAAATTTTAATTTTTTTTTTTTAAATTGTGTTGGAACTTTTTAGAGTATCACTATTTTTTTGGAGCCAAGCTAAAATAGTTATTGCAAAAAGAACATACTTTTTTCTCAAAAAAAAAAGTGTCTTTTTCTTAAAAAAATTAATCCAAACAAGTCCCGAGAAGACCTTCTCAAGTTATTTCCCATTTGCCAAGATTTGTGTTTATAGACAATTTTGTGTTGCAATGTTTGTTCAAAAACGAAAAGGGTCTAAAAATTTTAGTATGTCGCCAAAGTGGGGATTCAAGTTATTAATCAACACAGACAATGTTATTTTCAAAGATATTTGATAGAATGTTAGTATTGTTATTTAATAAACAAGTTTTTTAATTTATAAAAGTTAGATATAAATTTAATAAATTCGTACATCATAAATAATTTATCAATACTTTACTAATGCAATCAAACCATAATTAACCAGTCCCAATTCAAATCCTTGAATTAGGGCTTTTCAATGTGGATTTAACACTTTAATCATAATAACATAGCACACCCAACTATGCTTGACAAAAAAGAGAAAGAAACGGAAATTTGTAAGAGAATTATTTAAGAAAAGATCTTTCTAAGGAGTGTAATATGTACCAGTTAATATGAAATTAATATTTTTATAACATAAAATTTTATTATTTTTAGTTTTTTTTTAAATTATATTTATTATTTTTAATAATTCATTCTTAAGAGTAAATTATATTTAATATAAAAATAATTAAAATAGTTAATATTATTGCATAGAATTATTTAATTAATTTTAAGGGTGAATAACACAACATCCTTGTGGTTTGACTAATGTGCACGACACCCGTTTGTGATTAGGAAATTAGTAGATTACTCTCTCATGTTCTTGTTAAGGTGCACACGTCTCCTTAAGACTAATGGCCATTAGTTTTTTGACGAATTTTAATAAAATGTCAATTTTGCCGTTATTTAATCTAATAAAAAATTTATTTTACCTTTATTTTATTTAAAAATAAACTAAAAAAGAAAAAGAAAATTAATCATCAGCACCACCCGCATCCCCGTCGCCACCCTTCCACTGCCCAAACCCCATCCCCAACCACCCCCTCACTGCCTAAATCCCCAAGCCCACTACCCTAAGCCACCCCCCACCACGCAAATCCCTATCCCTGCCATCCCCACCCCCATTAATCAGCAAACCAACTTTATCATTTTCACCGTCTCAAAACACCTCCATTAAACCCCCTCATCAACATCAACATCACGATTTCACTCATTAACATGATTTCATTAGTCAACCTCCGCTTTAATCCATGGTTTTTCCTTACGGTCAAATTTGGCCTTTGCTTTAGATCTTGTCAAATCGCGTCAAATCTGGTTGTTAATCAATGGGTGCACTGTATGTGTGAGTGTGTTCATGTATATGCGTGCTTCTGTGGGCACGTGTGTGTTCGTGCGTGTAAGAGTGGCAGGAAAATGAGGGTTTGGGCAATAGGGGGTGGGGGTGGTGGTGACAGGGATAGGGGTGGGGCTGATTGCTATTTTTCTTTTTTTTTATTATTTAAATAAAATAATGGCAGAAAGCCCATTTAATACATTTATTATGAAAAAAAGGATAGCATCTCGTGAGTCATGCGTATATCTCAAATCTCATTATTTCGGATAAAAAAATTGACAAAAGGAATCCATATACACTCTCGTTAAAATCATAAAAGGATGTCTTAACTAATTTCTTAACTAAAAGAAAGTGTTACGTGCATTAGTCAAACTACAATGGTGTCGTGCTAGTCACCTTAATTTTAAAGAATACTTGTTAAAGAAAAATCGTTTAGAGAGAGTGTATATACACTCGAGGAAAAGGAATCTTCTCTATTTCAAAGTTTCCCGCCAAAAACTCACGCCACCATTAAAGACTATTAGAAAAAAAAGATGCACCACGCGCCTTATATCTGCAGCTCAGCACCTAATTTCTTGTCTTCCTCTAGAACCCTGCCAGGTCCACTTTTGGCAATCCCCTTTTGCACCTTTTTTTTTTTTCAAATTTTTCGTTCCCATAAAATTTGAATTCAAAACTTCACTTACAGAGCAAACCTCTAGATTACAGCATACACACACATATATATATAATCAATTGATTCGCAATAATTTAAATCATAAAATGTATTTGATTGCTACAATATAATTGCATATTAATTTCTTTTATCATGTTTGGTGGTATAGTTGGTAATTATACAATTAGATAGTTTATTTTTAAAATAGAATTTTATTTTTGAAATCATATTAGTTTTTAATAAATATTTGAAAAATATTATTTATTAAAAATATTCAGAATCAAATATTATTTATTTAAAGTATTTAAAATAAATATTACTTATTGAAAATATTTTTAAAATTCATATTAATTGCTAATAAGTATTTAAAAGTATGATCTTCTAAGAGTATTTAAAATTAAATACTATTTATTTAATAATATTTAAAATAAATTTACTTAATGAAAGTATTTTTGAAAACAAAAATTATTTACCAAAAATATTTTATGTCTTAATTATAATCATCAACTCCAATAAAATGTATAAATTAGAACTAATAAAAAGTAGAAACAAGCCAAATATAAAATAAATAAAATACAAATAATAGAAAAAAAGTTGTTTGGGGAGAAATCATACTCTAAATTGCCGCCAATTGCCCAATTCACACCATCTCTACAAGAACTAGAGAGCATGATTGAGTTAGTTTAATTACATCTGATTCATCTCTGACTATATCTATATAATTACCACTAGTAACTAGTTACCCTCAAATTCAATCTAATATGAGCACCCTAAAGTTTTGAAAAACATTGATTAGTCACATTTCAAATAATTGTAGTAAAACTTATAGCAGCATTACAAATATTTTAACTGTAAAACTTTAGTCTCAGATGTGGCATCATAATTCATAAATAGACCCAAGAAAGATGTACCACCAAAAAAAGCCAATTGATTTGAGAGGGAAAAAAAAATTCCACCCTTTTGGGTCAAATGAGAAATAAAATCCCTCACATCAGGATTACTAACAATCAAACGAATCATATAAAGATATAAAGGAGTTTCAAGGACCCACCACCAAACTTAATAAAGTCCTCAACTTCATGAACCTTTTTGGGGTTAGATAGAATCTCCTGGAAATCCCAACACTAATAAACAAAATATGGGACCAATGAACTTTTGTTCCCAAGTTGTTTTACTGACGTCCTTAATAAGCTTCTTAGACCAATTACCAACAACTTCGAAAGAATTTGGTTGGGAGGGGAGGGCACGCATATCATTGTTAGCGAAAGTGAAATCTATGGATAATTAGATTAAATGGAATCATCAGATAAAAATTTACAATTATATATTTTTCATTACAATATTGCTCGATTTGAAATATGCGTTAAAACGTAACACTCATAGTCTTTAGCAAACACAAAGACAAATTCTGTTAGACACTTATAATATCCATATTTTACGTCTCATATCATAACTAAGAGGACCGTAACTCAGGATTCTAAAGGATAAACCATCTAATATTTTTTGATACACAGGATCCTTTGAAAAGGCAAGTGTAAAGCATACTATGGATGGAGAATTAATATAGTCACTAACTTAAGCCTAGGAGATTTTCGAGAAACGAGGTAAAAAAGTCACAGAAAAGTAAGAGGTAATACAATATAATTTATTCTTTTAAAATAAATTTAATATGATTTAATCAATAATGATTTTCGTCATATAAATATTACACATTTTTTATCGCCTTGGTTTCATCATTCATGCGAGCAGAGTTGCGAAAAGGTGTGTTTTCATAGGAGCCGTACAATCCAACTTCTGAAAAAAACTAGAGAGCTAATCTGTCTCAGGGTAGGCATTTTCCCATTCCACACGATTCTCTAAGCCCCACGCACTTCCTGACGTCGTTTGTTTTTGTTTGTTTGTTCAGGTTTTGCCATTAGCTTTGAAATGACCTTTTTATCCCTTGTCTAGTGATAATTTATTGTGTTTGATGGTGCTTATTTCGGTGCTTAAAAAAGTAAGAAGCTCTTCTCATTAGTTTATTTGTTTATTTTTTATTTTGAGCACTTTGGGCTTGTTTAAATTGTCTTTTTTATGAAAGTGTTTTTTTTCTCTTGGACTTTTGAAAAAAGTTTATTTTTTGAGACATTAAAAAATTTTGGCTTCTGAAGTTAAGCTTTTTTTTTTCCATAATTTTTACTTTTGTTAAAATCTAATTCAAATGCTTATTTGAAAAAAAATGTACTTTTTCCAAATTAAAAAAAATATTTTTTAAAAAAAATAAATTTAAATAAGCTCTTATAAGTATCTAAATAAGAACTACCAAACATCCTCTTAGGTGCAGTTTAAAGTCTAGCCCTTTGTTGAGGAAAAGGAAAAATGGACTTTATTTCTTTGTGATTTACTGAATTAGTTATTTATTCTTCTATTTTATGAAACGTATTCCATAATTTCTTTGTATAGTTAAAGTTGGTATATCTGTCACTTTTTTGTTAGTTTTTTTTAACTCCATTAATAAAATTATCACAAAGACTATCATGCATTCACTAAGTAACTAATTAAAAGAATTATAGGGTATTAAGTAAGTAATCATTTATTGATATGTGGCATGTTTTTTGTTTAACTTTATAACCATTTTGTCCAAATTTATATCCATATTTGCACGTGATGCGCTGTCATATATACTCATTTAAGTTGGATAAAAAATATAATAGAAAAGAGTTATATATCATTTTTTTGAAAATTATAAAAAAACTATTAGATAAGTTTTTAAAGATGAAAAGTAGATAATTAATTCGACTAATTATTAAGAGTAACATACATTTCATTCGTGGAAAAATATAGAGAGAGATGAGCATCTTCGTTGGTGCTCCTGTGTGTGAAGAATAAGTCTCATTCTTTTGTAATATGAGAAATCCATACATTTATTCCTTTCTCGATACGAAAAGGGGGAATGAGAGAATCAAAGAAACTTTCATCTACTTCAATGGAGGACGGCCTTCTTTTTGGAAATATATTTTTTAGTAAAACATATATTTTTAATAAATATTTTAATTGAATTAAAAAAATAAATTGAAAAATCAAGTTCAACATTTTCAAAAATAAAAAATTTGAGTTTTTTCATTTTCAAAAAAAAAAATTTTAGTTTCTCAAAAAAGTACTTTTTAAAAATTTTTTTTAAAGAAGTGCTTTAAAACCAATCCAAACCAAGTAAAGCTAAGCATGAGCTTGGAATGGTATTTTTAAGCCTTTATTTCAAAATTCTAAACTTCCATGCTGAGTTTAATATTATAAAATTTGAGAATATTATCTTTAAATCTTAAATTTACTAATCCAGAAAAAAGATCAACATTATTCTCCTGGGCAAGTGTGGTTTCTTGATTTTTAAGCCATTAAAAGTCTCTAGTGGTGGTCCTTTTGCCAAGCAAAGTAAGCTGGTTTGAATTGGTTTCTTTCTCTTTAATGAGAAAACACTTTTTTCAATAAAAAGTCATTTTTTACAATAAGTATTTAATTTAATTTTCAAAAAAATTTAAATTTTTGAAAAAAAATTCAAAATTCAACTTTTATCAAGAAAATATAAGTTTTAACTTCTCAAAATAATACTTATTTTTTTCAAAAGTTATAGAAAAAAGCACTTTTAGAAAAAATTAGGGCTCGTTTGGATTGGTTTTTTTTAAAAGCGTTTTTTTAACAATTTTTGAAAAACAGTCTTTTTTGAAAAGCTGAAAATCCTGATTTCTAAAAAAAGCTATATTTGAGCTTTTTTCAGAGTTTCAGCTTTTTTGGAAGGCAAATCAAATAGTTATTACAAATTTAATATAACATTTTTAAGAAAAAAAGTACTTTTTTCTGGAAAAAAAACTAATCCAAACTGGCCCTTAATCCAACGAGTCTCTAACAAAGGATAACTTTCAGGCAACAAATCAAACCTTTTCTAAGTCGGATTATCTGAGACCGAATACACAATATTAATTTATAAACTAGTTTCATTCCATATTATGTCTCCTACCAATATGGCATCCAGTTGAAGGAAGAATTGAGAAAAAAAGTACGATAAAATTTAAGTAAAGGA
Source organism: Cordia subcordata (assembly GCA_028554755.1). Classification (NCBI taxonomy): domain Eukaryota; kingdom Viridiplantae; phylum Streptophyta; class Magnoliopsida; order Boraginales; family Cordiaceae; genus Cordia; species Cordia subcordata. The sequence continues at coordinate 6,764,937 of JAPTOF010000010.1, read as the reverse complement.
GTTGTAGAAAAAGATTTCCTATAAATAGACATGCCTCGATGTTTTTTTTTTTCCCCAAAAATTATTTCTCCAAGTTGAAAATGTTTGGGACAAGGAAATAGTTTAAGTAGTTGAGTTATTTTTTCCATAGTAAAGGTCCTCGATTTTATTCCTATGGGAGACGAAGGTATTGTTGGTTGTTTCTTGTTTATATCTCAAAATGATAATTTACTTCTCACATTGAAAAAATGATAAACTTTTTCTCACCTTATATTAGTTCACACTTTAGTGGGTTTGTGAAAGATGGAATAAGGTGTTGGGCTCGCACGCATAAGACTTGGGCCGTTAGTTTAAATTGGTGGATTTGGCCCAGTGCGCACGCGCGAGATATACATTAAGCCTAGTCCAACCCACACTGTTAGGTGAAATATTTGAATTGTGAGTGAGAAGTTTTTATTTTATTTGAATTGTGAGTGAGAAGTTTCATCAAAATAAAAGAAATTGTTAGGTGAAATATTTGAATTGTGAGTTAGAAGTATAAAAGTAGAAGAACTTCGGTTTTTGTTCTTGCTTGTGTGATGGTTGGCTTTAGTATAATACAAGTTGTACTTGTTTCTTAGAATCGTATTTCTTTACATATAAATTTTTTTTCTCTTTTATATCTTATATTTTTATTGATATCTCTGTACTCTTATTTTCTAGTGTTAATATAAATTTCAAGTTTGTTCTTGACCAAAAAAAGTCTTTCCTTCCTTTTATCTTTTCAATTTTTTGGTTTCCTCTTTTCTTTGTTTCTTGTCCAGCATTTTTTTTTTCGGTTTCAGCGTAATATGATTTTGTTCTTTGACAATTTAACTCTTCTGTAGGAGTTAGTATTATACAGGTTTGCGAAGCCTTTTGGGTTATTCCTGATTTTTACATGGTTCTTGTTTTGTTACTTGAAATTTCGTTTTATCGTTCAATACTATGCAACTCAACATGTTCGTACCAATTTTGTAGTAGATTGAGTTGCTTAAGGGATTACAATAAATTTTAAAAATTTTTTTAAGACTTGTACTTTTTTTCAGAGTTAGATTTTTTTTTAGTGATAAGAGAAATCCAGCTGACAGAGTTCAAAGATAAATTGGCAAAGTTTGAGCGCACAACACGTTGCCTATACTGTGCAATAGTTAAATTGCGATAACTCGGTGTAAGGGATTGGATTCAATCCTAAGTCACGAGACATGTTCATCTCCAATTCTTATAGTTGGGGCATCTTTGATGGACGAGTTAAACTCATTTGTCCATAAAACCTTTAATCATCTTATATTTAAATTAATATTTGTATATAAAATATTTCACATTCTTAACAGAAAAACAAATATGTAATTTCCAATGTAGAAGTGTTGAGCCAATTTATCAGAGAGAGAGACAGAGAGAAGCGTTGCGAACACGCGTCCTACGTGAAGGTAACATCTGGCCGTCAACTTGGATCAAATAATCGGGGCGCTAAAGGGAATCCAATGCTACAACCGATTATTTAATTGCTAACACCAACAAACAAATAGACAAAAAAGTCGGCGGTGGCGGGACGCGGCTTCACGAGATAAATCTTTCCTGAGGCGGCCCACACGCCCATACCTTCCCAAGTGACCAAAATCGACTCAAATTGTCTCACTTTTTTTTTTCCTTCTCTCTCTTAAAAAAAAAATTCTAATCCTTCTATAAAGTTTTTAATATTTTTTTCTTATAGACCAAAAAAAAAAAATCTCCTATAAAGTTTCATATTAATTTATTAGATAAATTAATTCAAGATGTGCGCAAATGGTTATCGAACCATTATTGTATAAGCATTTACAATTATGGGAGCCATGGACGTCAACAATATGAACATTATATTTTGTGTGTGAGTCCTTGCGTGCGTATGCATGTATTTCTTCATCGCAGAAATACTTATTCTATATATTAAAATATTTTAGTTGAGATTATTTTTTTCAACAATATTGATTGGGTTTGAATTCTATAAGGGATAGAAACTTAAGTTGGAAGTAATGAGTTAAAAAAAATGCTTGAAGCATTTTGTTATTTTTTCTTCTTTTGTGTGTAAATCTATTTTATTTTATATTATGTATAATTACTTAATTGTTTGTTTAATTTTTCTTTTATTTTTGTTTCTTTTCTTATCATGCATTGTGATTCTTGGACGTGATATTGATTCGTTGGCCCTATAAATTCTTTCCTAATATGTTGTTTCTTTTCTTAACTATAATCAACAAACTTTTTTTTGAACCCTTCATCATTATGGGATCCAAACTCAAGACCTTACTCATGAGATAGATAGTCTAAACTACTTGAACTATCTCCTGATTCTCTATATAATCAACTAACTTAGTGTCGATTAAAAAAATTAAAACTTTATAAATGTTTAAATTAAAAGAAATATACTTTTAATAAATTAATATTTTTTTCAAACAGGTTAATGTTTAACTGTCTGATTATTAAATCACAAAAAGTATACAATAAAACGATATATAACCACCTGCAGTATTGTGCGACTATATACACCAAAGACTAGTTTATACTAAGAAGACATAGGATAGAAAATAAATGAGTAAATGAGCTAGACAATAAAAGATAAATAATAGTAAATGCGCCAAGTCAGAACTAAACCCAAAATTGTATATTAACTTATTAATAAGTAATTGGTTACGTTAAGGTGGTAGTGCCTTTACACTTATAAGAAGGATAATACAAGTTTATCTCTTGGGAAGTGCATGTTAGGATTGCTTTTTCACAGCTACAGATCTTTATTCTTACAATTTTAAACGTTTGCAAATCTCAATGTTCACAAATTTTACATATTATATTATATTACCACATAATTTAAATTGAATTTTTACAATATAATAACAGTATATTCACAGGTCTAAAATTGAATGCTCACAACACAAAAATTATATGTTCATAACTCGTCAATAATATGTCCAAACTTTATATGGTATATTCTGAATTATGACTCAATAATTTGTCAATTATAGTTCATAAATCTTAAACAACGCAAATTACAAAATCTTAACCAATAGAAGTCTTCTCATTCACACACACATCTCAACCAACAGATAATCTTCTTCATTATGCACAAACACAGATATATATAAAAATGGAAAATCTCGAACCAACATAAAAGCTGGGACTTGTCATCTGAGTAGATATCTTCAATTTCTAGAAACTTGTCTATGGCATGTTATTTCTCATTGGAGACCAGGGTCTTTCCCTATCAGTGGCCTTTAAGCTAAAAGCAGCTGAGATAAAGTGACTTAAGCAACGATCAACATGGTATTAGGTTTGGAAGAGGATCACATAGGAACCAGAAACTTAAGTTTCCGGTTGGGTTGGTTACAAAGTGCTGACCAAAAGAGTCAAATTTACATTCCAATGCTATATGGGCAACTTAATGAAAGAGAATTTTTGTAGATCCTTGTTTGAAGACAATTCTTAGATGGCCATGAAAGCTGAAGAGGCGATTGGCCTTGTTTCTAATACTAGGCATGTGCGCCTTCTTTGAAGGTTCATGGGTTCATGACCAACCTATGGGCGTAGGAAATTTTTATGACCAAGCCATCAAGTTGAAAAACTCGCTAGACAGAGTTTCATGGCCAGGTGATGAAAATCTTATAGTGCCCATAAAATTTGATGGGCAAAGAGTTTCATGGCCAGGCAATGAAAATCCAATCATGCCTATGAAATTGCAATACGAGGCTAGTCGATTAAGGAGTGGACTTAGACTAGTCCAATTAGAAGTAAAGTTATTTTTATTCCTTTCCTTTTAGGATTAGGACTCCTTTTGCTAGAAAATACATGTTTATTTAGATTTACTTAAAATTACATTCGCTTTGCCAATTTCTCTATACTTTTACATTTACTTTGCCAATTTCTCTACACTTTTGCAAGTGAGATGTGTTTGCGTCCCTTAGTTGGAACAAAAATGAATTTTTTTATCGAAGTATTTATACTTTAAGGTGAATTTTTGTTCTTGTTTTCTCTTTAATCCCTATTATCTAGGTTTCTAGTCTTTAATAGATTAGGAATTCAGTAAGGAGAGAATTTATCTGGCTTAATTTCTGAATTCAAAAGGGTGCATTGCGATTTCAAAATCGTTATGTATTCCTATGGTTTCGCATCACAAGATGAGTAGATAAGCCAGAAGAATGCGAAGGATAGCTGGCCCAAGCGTTGCTAGTGACGTAGCGGCTTAGTGGCAACAAGCAAAAGTTTGAGAAAAATATAAGTTTTAGAAATTTCATTTTTTTGGTAAATAGCTGCTACAACTAAGGGAGGAGAGAGTTAGAGTGGTGGGAACAATTGAAGGAGAGAGATGAGCGAAGACGAAGAGATAAAATTTGTTGTAGAAAGAGAAGAGGTGAAGATAAGAAAGAAAGAAAAAGAAAGAGAGTAGAGATAAGGATATATTAGATTTTTTTTTTCCAGGAGAGTGAACGATACAAACCTAAAGGTGCACAATAATGTTAAGATACACAACATGTGTAACATATAATAAAATTTTGTCACTTTTTTTTCACTGTTCTTGGCCTAATAGAGATTATATATTACTCGAGTCCCTTGAAAATGTTTCACGAGTACTACGTAGTTTGGAATTCATCTTTATCTTTAATCATCTTTGCGTCCTACAAAACCTATAAATACCATTTTCTAATTATAACCTGCTTTTAACCATATCAAGGATGTTTAAGTTCATGACTTTCAAATCAAAGCTTGCAAATTGGAGATGTTCGAAATCTTCTTCACTAACATATTCCATGATGGCAAGTGGGTCGAGCTGACCCGACCCACTATTTTTCACACCATTATCTGATTATGGGCCTAGCCTAGTTCACCTATTGCGTGTGCTAGGCCGGGCCCAGAAATAGAATTCCTAGGCCCCACCGGCTTAAAAGTCCATTTCTGGCCTAGCAGTAAAAACACAATTCAATTAATACTTAACAACAAAAATTACATTTAGGAGGATATAGATCAAAACATTTGAATTAATAATCTAATAATATATCAATCTTAGAAATCTAATGGTCATCATCTTCAACTTGGATTAGAACACAGAAGAGAATCCTTTGTCATATTTATTGCCTCCTTATTCCACATTGTTTTAGTTCAGGCTGATCTTTGCAAATATACCTATTTGAAGTGTCCAGACTTATACTTGGATAAAAACACATTTATTTTTCACATATTTTACATTTAATTTTGAGTTATTCGGGAAAATGATGATGAATTGACTAGACCCATGAAATTGGTGTATGACTCTTCTCCTATTGGGTTCTAACCTCTAATGAAAAGAATTCACCTAGAGCTGGGATAGTGGGTGTTAGCGTTGAATCAACAATAGTTCAACTTATATTTAGTGGTGAAGATATTTGAAATTGTGAGAATGGTAAAGTGAAATGAAAGAATAGTGAAATTAATATAGAAAGTCAAAGAGAGTTCTAGAGAGATTTGATAGTGTGAACAAATTGATAGGGATCAAGTGCTTATAAAGTTAAGACGTTTTTTTTGGTGTATTTCTAAAATTAGAAGTTGTATAATTATTCAAAGATAAAATTGGAGGTAACGAGCAGGTTAGAGGTAAAGTGCGAGTTGTGTGAAATAAAATCTGTCGTCCTTTCTCCAGAGGTGGCCTTGGGCTCAAGAAACTCAAGGATGTTAATCAAGCTGCTAATCTCCTTATGCTTTGGAGGCTTTTGAATCGTGATGACACTATTTGGATTAAACGGGTATACTCTTATCATTTGAGAAGACAGTCTATTTGGGAGGTCTATATTCCTCATAATGCTCCTTGGTATTGACGAAAACTTCTCAAACTAAGGGGTGCTATGAAGCATCTTATTTTTCACAAAATTGGCGATGGACATAACACCAAGTTTTGGAACGATTTTTTTGGCATCCGTGTAGTATATTGGTGAGCAAACTATTATTGATTTTAATGTGAATCGAAATGACAAAGTGGCAGACAATCTTATTGAAGGACAATGGCAATGGCAGAATAGTAACCCTCTTCTTAGGGTTCTTAGGGCTCGTTTGGATTGACTTCCTTCAAAAGTGTTTTTTTTAACAACTTTTGAAAAACAGTTTTTTTTAGAAAGCTAAAAATTCTGGTTTCTAATAAAAGTTGTATTTGAGCTTTTTTTTCAGAATTTCAACTTTTTTGAAACCAAATCAAATAGTTATTGCAAATTTAATTTAATTTTTTTCAGAAAAAAAATACTTTTTCCTAAAAAAAAGTCAATCCAAACAGGCCCTTAATACTATTTTTGGTGATCCTAGCTTGCCAAACCTTTATCCAAATAGAGTGGACCAAATCATTTGGCTTGGCAACCCGCAAGGTAGGTTAACTGCAAATTTTAACTTATGACATAATCCGCTATCGTTGCTTAACCATTGATTGGGCTGATGTCTGGTTTAAAGGTGCTTTCACAGAGCATGCCATATATGCTCTGTTTGTTATAGTCTTATTTTAAGATACTTATCCTATTGAAATGAGGGTAAATCTTATAAGATTTAAGAAATCTTATCATGCATCTTATGAAAATTTAAAATAAAATCATACTTTTTATATTATAAGAAATAAGCAATTCTTCCTATCTTATTTTTTACAACTATAGAATGCATAGTGTATATGATAAGATATCTTAAATCTTATAAGATATCTCCAAATTTTAATAGGATAAGCATCTTAAACTAAGATTATTCCAAACACACTAATAGTCTTGGTTAGCTTGGCTTAGCAGACTCTCAACCAAACACAGAATGATCTCCCGGGGCATGAATCTTAATCCTCTATGTGTGTTTTTGCTTTCGGTGCACTAAACATCGAAATCACTTGTTCTTTGAATGTTGTGTTAGTAGGACTGTAGGAGAATCTGGTGAAAGGTGATGAAAATTGTTAGGGGACCACATTGGATAGCTTCTTGGAATTGAATTTGTCAATGGTTTGTTGATCCTAGAGCTCGTGCTATCAAACTATCTATGGAGGCATTAGTATACCATATCTGGTGTGCTAGGAATAGCAAAATTCATGGTGATGGTAGGTTGGAAAATGAAGATCAGATTGTGTCTGCTGTGCTTTTTGAAGTTAAAGTTAGACTTGTGAAGAAGAACTCTTTTAGGGATAACGTCTTTTGTTACTTGTGTGGGTAGAAATTGGGGTATAGAGACCAAGCTTCTGATGTAAAGGACTATTTTGAAGTAAATATTTTCAATACAAGTACTTACTTTTTTAGCAAAAAAATATTCAAAAAGAACCTAACCATAGGAATGGCAATGGGACAAGCGCTCATTGCGCGAAGTGATTCCAAACTCAATACTCACATCTCATCCTAATCTTCGAATCTCTTTTCAACTTGATTAGCAATTAAATATTAACTTCAAAACTAGAACATCTGGAACATGTGAAACCCAATAACTTTTCAATCCCGATTCCGAAAATAAGACGAAAAAACCTGAATTCTAAAAGAAAGTACTAGAATGTAGTAAAGCCTACAAAAACAAAGAAATAAAAACCAAAAAGAAAATTCTAAAAAACTAAAATAAATTGAAGAAAACCCTAGATCTATTCATCATTCCAAACAATATCAAAATCTCCAACAAGAAAAGAAGAAGAATATCCAAAAGAATCGGAAAAAACTAGCAGACCATATCAAAATCTCAATAGGTTTGAGGGAAGGGTTCATGCCACCCCGGGATGTTTATCTGTTCTGTAGATATATATATGTATAATCTAATGGGAGTCATATATTGTTCTATTCTCATTTCAGATTCTCAATGGAATGGATTTAAATAAGTTCCTAAACGGGTTTATCGATCTTGGATATCCTTAATCATTCGTTCTACAGCTACCTTTTAACAAACCATAAAGGTAGAGAACGTCAAAACATATTCATTTAAAATATTAAAACTATCCTAGCAATCAAACAATCAAGCCGTAACATTTCAAAATATTAAAAACAATGTATTTAACGTGTCAATAAGAATTTACAGGTTAACCGAAGGCTCATAAGAACATGGCCAATCATCTCACTAATCCATTTGATCATTCATCCTCTTCAGCATCTTCTCCGCTGTGTCAAATCTGGCATTTATTCTATCATCAAAATCACTAGCCCAATTACCAATATTGCCTATTCTAGAGTTCACTATAGTTGTTGCATTTGCCCTAACGATCCCACAAATTGAACAAGAATATTCCCATTTGAAGGCTGATCAAAATCTTCCTTGTTAGACATCTAGTTCCACCCTCTTCTGGGTGATCTTTTTTGAAGTACCTGCTTATGCTGTGTTATATGCTCATTCGAAATTTTGAATCAGAAAAACACATAATTTTATATGCTTTTCAGATTTCAAATAAACATATAACAAACACAATATTGGAGTGTGCAAAACAAAACCTATTTTGAATTTATGTTCTTTTGGGATTACAGTTAGCTTCTTTTTTTTTTCCCTTTTTTTGGCTAAGTAAGCTAGTGATGTTATTAACTCAAAAAGCATGCATAAAATTACACGGAGAACAAAAGAATCAGACCACTAAGTTATTATCTACATTCCAAGCTCTACAAATGGATCTGTAAATATAACTGTTTCTAAATCCTTTACCAATGTACAAAAGGTGTTTACCATCAAAAGAAACATTTGCAAGAGGATGTTCCTCACGATGACCTGCATTGCCATGAATCCTCAAGTTCCTTTCTCCCCAGAGACGGTAAATTGCAGCGTCAAAAGAGATTCTGATCGCCCTGCCCTGCAAAAAGATGTTCCTCTCAATTAGCTTTATTTTGTTTTGAAAATATGTCTAAAAAATTGCCCAAGAATTTGATGTTCTATTATGCGTTCTCTAAATATCAGGGTTTGATGGAGAAGGTGCACACCCTACAATAAGACATCATGATGGTAGTTTGGAATCAAAGTAACTAGGAGTAGGAAATGATTCAAAATTACTAGCCCATATGCCATTGCAATTAGCAGCAATTTTAGGGCCTACTATTTCTAACTCTCTGTGAAGAAAAAGAACTATTAGATTGTGATTGTGAAAATGAAGCCATTTTGTTTAAATACTAATTTAGCAACAGTAGACACCAATAGTAACAAATTATACAACAAAAAGTAAAGAAAATAGTATCTAATGAAAAAAAAAAAAAACAAATTATGCAAGGAAAGCAAATGACAAATAATATAACGATGACACTAAAGTCAAAGCTTCAGTTGAAGTCTTGAAGAACTTGAAGTCGAAGATGGAGAACTTTGAATATAAATCAAAATAACACAAATATGAATGTTGAAGAAAGTTGAGGGAGTTTTAGGGGAAATTAATATTGTGAATGAATTTGTGAGAGAGCTAGGTATTTATAGGGTTGAAAACAATCTCAAGTTACTCGTTTTACCTTTTAAACTAAATGTTATATAGTTATTGAACGGTAAAATGAGATACTTGGAGAAGGAAAAAAAAGGAGTAAGAGACCAAAAAGGTTCGAAAGTCAAGTGGACTACGCACGCCAGCTTGTGTCGGCCCTCCTGGTCCACCTTGCATGGGCCACTAAAAGGGCCAAGTCAATGCGAGCTGGTGGGCCAGGATAACCAAGCCCAACCCCTCTCAGTATGTGGGTTGCGTCAAGCTTGTATGGACCCAAACCACCTACCATCTCGACTCACATTCCAAAATGCAACATAGCGGTCATCTGTGAGGTTCTTGCATTCTTACAGGTTTGCTTCTATGCCGTATTAGAGGCTTCGATCATGTTATTACGGAAAAAGATACAATAATAATTAAATATAATCGACAAAATAATCTTGATAATTCATAACCATTAATGAAATAATAGAAAATGGGGGAGATTCAAGACGAAAACTGATGATACAATTATCATAGTCAAATCCAAATCCCACTATTACCGCAAATCTTGGTTGTTGTGACAATAAAAATTGCTCGATGCAGTGAAACCTAGAGGAGAAAAGTATGTAAGCACTGACATATTTGTCTAAACTTAAAAACTGACCAAGACATGATGGGGGAAAAAATGGCTCAAAAGTACCCACTCAGAAATCCAAATGACCAATACTACACTATTGGTTGGGAAGAGAAGTTTCAACTCTCCATGTAAAGATCAGTTCTTTTTTCATGTGAATACAAGTTATTATAAAGAATATGCTATAGGATTCATTTTTGCAAGTTCAAGCCCAAAATGTTGGTATAGAAATTACAACAAAGTTTCAGAATAAATGAAGCAATGATAGGGAAACTGTACAATGAGATGCAGAGGCCTCAATTGCAATGACAATGTCATTTTTACAAGATTTTCAAGTGAGAGGGCAACATGATGGGACACTTTTTCTTTGAGAATAACTAATTCATGCACTGGAGGTGTAACAGAAGAGAATCGGACTAGTGAATAACCATGCTAGATGGATAACATATGTAACACTCGTAAATTCCATGACGTCAGGGTGTAGGGTCAGTACCTTCATCTTCTGAAGTATCAATGAGCATAGGGGTTTCTGCACTGTCACCTACATTTTCTGGTCCATCATTTGCTGGGTTCGAGGTCGGGGATCCTTCTTCCTCCTCCTGCATGTGCTCCGGGCCAAGTTCTTCAAGATGTACACCTCCAGGCACCAATAACAGATTCTGATTATCTGATCCATGTTCAATACTACTTACATCTCCAACCCTCAGTATAAAATGATGATCTAAATAGACTGGTTTCACTATCTCGAACTGGTGATCCTCTGTGTGTTGCTGGTTAAATCGGCCTGGACGCTTGCATGAGCTTTTATAGCACCCTTCGCAGAGGTCAAAGCCCATTTTCTCCTTGCAGTCTTTGCATTTGTAGCGCTCACCAATTACAGGACACATCTACATGATGAATCATAGAATAATTGTCACTGAGCTAGTGCTTACATAAAAGCTGGCATTCCTATACATGCATAAAGCTTATCTAGGTGTTCCATGATCTGTTCACAAACAGAAATGCAACACAGGAGAAATTAGCAATAAGATGAAAGGGCTCAGATGCATCTGCAGAGAGTACAACAATGAGGCCATATTAGTGGAAGCTGCCATTTGAAATTAACAAATCAAAGGATCCTTTTTTTTTCTTTCTTTTTTTCTTTTGGTATATAAAGAAGCTAGCTATATACAGATGTCAGTATTCCCGAACTCCCCCACCTCCGCAACAATTCTCTAAACTATAGCCATGTACACTATGAGATTCAGTTATGGCTTCCGATTAACTTGACAAGCCAGGACAGGTGTGAAACTACCAACCTCATTTCCAGCTAGAAGCCAGAGAAGTCGGCATCAACCTCACATTCTCATATCAACCTCATTAAATGCAATAACTTCGAACCATATCACTTGAAAGATGGATAATTTTGCTCTTAGCCTAAGTGCTGCTGGGATACTAACAAAACAATAGCACTACATGATAAAAGGAGAACAGGAAAAACCAATAGGAATAGAAAGTATCACAAATTAAATAAAGGACAGTTGCAATGCATGAGCCTCTTGATCTTACGGACTTGAGAAAGGCCATAGACAAGCACCATTAGCCCGGCAAGCAGAAATGTACTCAGAAACTATAATGCCCAGGAACCAGTGAGGAAGGATTACAAGGATAAGCTGACGAAGACCAAGTATACTGAAATTAGACAATGATATATCCACCACCAGTTTTCTGATTTACCTCGGGATAAGGAAGTGGCTACAAAAAATAAAATTAAATAAAGATAAATAAAGGGAATGATGATATTACCCCACAATAATCACAGCCAACTCCAAAGTGAACCTTGGGTCCACGATTTGACCACCAGGATGAGCCTGATGAACCTTGAGCAGCTTGCTTCTGATTTTGTTTTGAACCTGATAGCAGAATAACACACTGTGTAATAAAAGGAATGCCGAAGTGGTTCGCACCACAAAATGACATTAGCTATGTTGCAAATCCTGATACACGGAACTCAACTGAAAAAGGTTTCTTTAACAGTAAAGTTCTTTGACCAAGCTCTAGCCAAAAGGGATGAAGCAGGTACTCGTACATATTTCCCTCTGAAAGATATTTGGAAATCTTATGCCCCCTTAAAATTGGCTTTCTTTGTTGGGGAATCGACTAGGGGAAAATTCTTACCATTGACAATTGTCAGAAAAGGGAACAGATCCTTCCTAACAGGTGCCAAATGTGTAAAGACCATATTGGAATTACCTGAAGATTTCTTTATCAGATGTATTTGGGCTAGGAGGCTCTGGGAAATGGCTTATAACATTCCCACGATCCGACACTTTTTGATGAGATTAAGGCTTGGAGCAGGATTGAAGTGGCCGAGAGAGAGAGAGAAGATTATGTGAACAATACCCCTTTTTGTTGTTTGATCTATCTGGAAGAATTCTAGTAGAAGAGCTTCAAGGGGAAGGAGATGGTAATTACTCACTTAAAGCAAAATTGGCTTCATAGGTTGTCTTTTTGGGTGGGGAGTCTTGTACTTTATTGTTAATAGCATACAAGATTCTGTAAATAGTTTGCAAAGGTTGGTTTTGGTTTTCGGTCTGCACCCTCTTGCTGCACATTAGTGAACTTTTAGCTTAAAAAATCCAGAAAGTGTTACAGAAGCATACAGAAAACATCTGGCTGCATCATCATCTTCATGCTTGATCATCACAGTGTTACATAACCAACTATGATGGAAATCAGTTAATATTATTTTTCATTTGTTTGCTTACATGGCCATTATAGCGTGTGACTTTCTACTAACTTCACCTTTAAATCTTTTTGATATAAAATCTCTACTATATCAGCAAAGCATCATGAACATCTATTCTTAAACTGGATATAAGATAGTAATCTAGAACAATGCCAGATACTTACTTATTGATTGTCTAACATGCCCATTTAATTGCTTCAGCAAAGATTCTTTTCTTGCAGCATATTCTTCAGAAAATTGCTCCTCCAGGAAGTGCTCCAGAACCAAACAGACATTTGGAAATCCATTTGGATGCGGGCTATTGCAAACTGGACATTTACATACATCGTCACTTGGATTGATGATACAAGCTTCGCAATACACTGCAAGAAGCAAATGAAATAAGGTTCTTGTCATTAACTCTTCCCAACCGACAGCATGACTACTTAAAAGTATAAGACTTACCATCACCACAATTAAGAACTACAGGTCGACATAGAAGCTGTTTGCATATAGTACATGCTAAATCACTTGCAACCACTTGCTTGTAAGCCCTCTTTGCGAATTTATCTTTGGTTTGACTGTCTTGCGGCATTGAGGCACCAGTGGAAGTTCCTGAATTCAAAGTCATATTAAGAGTACTTTTTCTATCTTCAGGAACAATAGTTTGTGATGAATCTGAGGAAGATCCTCCAGCAGATTCAGATTTTGGAGCGACAGTGGTAGAAACCTCTTCACTGATATCCAAATCATTTTTATTATCAAACTGCTGAGAGACATGTCCAGTTCTCTCTTCTTCTTCTGAAAAATTGGAAAAAAAATTCACATTAGGCTCCAAACTAACATGTAGCAACAATCTCTGTGACTGATTCACAACAATGTTATTCAACAAACAATGTACTCATTAAGTTAAACCAAAAGGAATATAGATGCAAGCCCAAAAATGAATATATGACAAATAGAAAGGACTTGGGCTCTATTGACCCCTTGAGGGATATCCAATTCATTACAGGCTCCTTGTAGGGCACACATGGCCCATGGCCCCAAAAGGTTTGCACCATTACATTCTTCACCATGAAATTTATAGTATGAAGTAGTGACTCTTTACTTACTGCTGTCTCCATGATCCTCAGAATATATTTTGATGGTTCCAACCAAGAAATTATGCTAGGCCCACCCAGAGTCTTGTTTGTGTGGTGCAAAGATGCTAATAAAGATCACTTTTAAGAGGTGATAAGGGAAAAGCTATGTAACAGTTTATATAAGTTATCAAAGTGTACTACTGGTGTGATAAGTACAGTTGTATACCAGTGTTAGTTAGTTCTGGTAGCTGACTGTCAACTATAAATACTGCACTTCTAACTGCTTTTCATGATAGAATAACAAGATGCTGCTTCTCTCTCTTCTTCTTCTTCTCTCTCTTCTTTCTCTCTCTAGTTTTCATGGTATCAGAGCAGGATGATCCTGAAATCTCCATGGCTGATCTTCACAAAGCTTCATGATTGAAAATTTTCTTGCAGAATCTGCTTGATTTCTTCATTCTTCTCCTTCGTTTTCAATCCCTTGTTACTTCTCACCACAATTTACTCTAATTTTCTTCAGTGAGGTTTCTATAATTGTTGGACACTACCTAAAAGCATAAATTATTTATTTTCCAGGGTTTTTTCATGTACCAGGAATATGGGAAAGAAGAAGTTAAACGTGCCCTGAAAATTGGGAAATCTAGAGTTGAAACAGCCATGACAATAATAGAATCAGCATAAGAGTTAATACAACGAGAAAGATCTATATTTTTGCAATAATTAATTCTGTTGACATGAAAGCAGTGCATAACAAATTTTAGACCATGAGGCTTATGAAACTCTCCAGCTAATAACTACAAACGAAAAGATAACTCCGAAGAAATTCTAACCTACGATTCTAAGTTTCTAACTATAGGAATGCAGAACAGCAAAAGGATGAACCATAGATAATAAGAGCAGTCCACAGCATATCCGTCGTACTCTCTCTCTAACTGACTTTCTTCGTTATTGATACAAAGTCACCAACCACTAAAGCACTAGGCAACGTGGTTATTAAACATGGAAATATCCAATTCTAACTAAGTTGCCTTGTTATTACTGCACACCTATCATATTCTATATTGCTGTCATGGTATCTGGTATTCAATTTACCTCTATAAGACTCATTATGATGACTTTGTTTTCTCTATCACTATATTGTATAGTATCTTTAGGGGAAGACCTTATGAACAAATCCATTCTTAAAGTTCGCCATCTTGGCACTTAATGTGATCTAAAAGCAAAATAGGGGAGTAGGTGAGCAGAGTTAGCAATGACAAATAAGCAATCAATATTCCATGTCATTTATACAAAATGGTACAGTTGGAAACAAAAATAAATAAATAATAATAAATAAAAATAAGAAATAGCATACACAGATTGCTTCATCTCTTCCTAGATTCTAATTTCACCCCTCACATCGTAAGGAGTCTGCTCATCCCTAAATCCATCATGGACATAAAGTTTGTCTCAGTTTAGCCTGAAAATTAGTGCTTTTGAAGTTCAGTAAATTTGAAGCGCTGAAAACAATTTTCTAGAATATCCACTTGATTAAGAAAAACACACATAGTATGGCATACCTAATGTAACTTCTCCACTCAATGCTCGGAGCACTAGAAATCTTTTGTGACAAAGGGTGTTTGACATTGTTATGGGTAAGAAAGTTGCGTTCCTTCTTTTGCAGTACAGTTCTCCACTTTCAATCACTTGTGAAATATTTGACCCAAAAAAATCGTGAAATAGTTGAATTGATTTACAAGCACCAATTTCATTATAAGCAATATGTGGCCTTCACTAAGGACACTATAGGAAATTGGTGTTATGTTGAGGAACCCAACAATTTCCAAATAGTGCATAATCCCATTACAACTTGAATTATGGTGTACCTGGATCAAGATCATCCAACAAAATATTTTCTTTCAAGTGTCAATTCAGTGACAAAAATAACTACCTCAAGGTCTGTCTATCAGTGAATTCAGAGCTCCTTCAAAATTTTGAAATGCCATGATATAAGACATATGCTACTTAAAAACTTCAAAGCCACGGCACATCCAACAAGCACTACAACTGAAGCCATAGCATAGCTTCAGTCTAACATGGACCTCAAACTGTTCAAGAAAATAAAATGAGAAACGAAGCAAAATAGGACTTTGGCTTCGGTACAACGGCTATTTTTCAGGTTGTCAAATAATCTGACTAAGCCAATGAAGAAATGAATAAAGCTGAGGCACATTAATTCTTGAGGGTTTCTTGAAACTTACCGGAGACTTGCTTTTCCCTTCTTTGATAAGCGGATGGATACAACTTTTGAAGCAAGAAGTGAAGCAATCTACAACTTCTAGGAAAATGGTTATAAGGATGGCGACAAACTGGACAGTGCGACTCCCGACAGAAGTCCATAGCTTTGAATATGCACCAAAAGCACGCTATATGTCCACAGCCTGCATGCAAGGAAGAACTTTAAGATTGCAACCAAGAATCACTGAAATGTTTAAGTGGGTCCATTTGCATCCCACATTTAGCTTCAAACACTCTTTTACTTTTTGTCTAACACTAATAGGCAAGCCTATCTGCAAGTCCTACTTACTTATTAACTTTCAGTACTTCTTCACTAGAGCATTCACAAGATATAGGGAATGTCATATTACTATCATATGTAGTTATCAAAAGTCCAAATGTGCCAGATACATCCAATATTTGCTGCAAAAATTAGAGAAAGACAAAGTTCTTTCACCTTTTTCAGCTCTATTTTTTTCGTAGAGGAGACAGATGTGGCATTATTGCTCATAGAACTTTAGTTACACTTATAAGGATGGCTAAAAGTGGAAGACTTGAACCATGCAGACATGGTCAAAAAGAAAAAGAAAATAGAGGTGGACTTCATTATTTTAGTCTCCATCAAAGCTGAAGATTTGACATGCTAGACATATAGGGGCATCCTTATAAATAATACACTAACATATTTTTAGAAGGAAGTGGGACATGGAAACAGGTAATGCCTCTTACCTAAAACCACTGGTTTGTATAAAAGATCTCTGCAAAAGGCCGAAAACGTACTCATCAGGACGCATACAAGGGCAATAGTTAATCATGATGTAGTCAAGTGTTTTAACACCAAAAGTGATTCAGAAAAAGCTTATAAATTGAACAACACCAGAAGTCTATTCATCAGATATACCTGTTTACAAACACAAGAAGAATTGGAATACATATGAGTGGCTCCTCACAAAAGCACGACACGCAGAAATCAATAGATTTCTTGTTGTTTTGTCAAGTGCAAGAGCTATGGCATTTCCAAAGTGGTAATAACCAGCAAGCATTATGTTGTCCAATCTGAGTACTACTTTCTCAAGGAAGCAAATGTCATTCTTCATCTTCAATATCCTGTAGACGGCCTAGTTTCTAAAACGAAGCAATCGCCCTACTACATTATCTCCATACCATGTTCTCCTTTCGGAGAAATGCTACTAAGTTGAAACTTTACAAGAGCGAAAATGCCTTTTTTCATCATTTTCATTTTCCTTCAAACACCTTTAACAGTCATCAAATGCTACTCTCCTCATCTTGACATTTCGTTTGCCAATGACCATTTATGTATACCATAGTCTATCACTATACAATGCTTTGCGCCTTTAATTCACTGCACTTAAAAGCAGCTATATTTCTTTGAGGTTGCGCCTTTAATTCACTGCACTTAAAAGCAGCTATCTTTCTTTGAGGTTTTCCCTTTAAGTACAAAAATACTATCATTGACATATCTATAGATATACTAAATTTACTTCATATAAATACACACCCAAATTCAGCAACGCGAGAAATAAATAGCTCGAGTAGCTAACCAGACATAATTAAGACAATTATGTATCATAATAGGTCATCAAAAACACCACTTTGACATGTATATCCACTTGGGTATCACATTATACGCATATACATCCCATTACACTAAACCACACATAGAACACACATACGCTTATATATGAACCGAATTCCTCTACATAATTGAGGCATGGAACTAAAGTTTTTAGCTTCCTCCTTGTAAAGGGTATCTGAAAATCTCAAGCTTCACTCTTGACATATATGTATGAACCATTCTACCTTATTATGCATATACACACGCATATACACATAATTCATACATTTTTACACAAACCTATTCTAAAAAATTTGCTTAAAATCAGTCAACTTTCAACAAACCAATAAAAATATATGAAAAAAAGCAAAATAAAGCCAATTAATATGCGTGATGCATCTATATGTACATATACAAATCTTTACACACACACACACACACACACATATATATATAAAGAACTTACAGGCAAACGCAACACTGAAATTCATCAGGGAAGTCTTCATCTTGCACTGTATCATCTGGGTTTTGCTTCACCTGATTCTCCATCACTTTTCTTCTATACAAATGATTTTTAGATATATACAAATATATCTATATCTATATATGTGTATATGTGTGTTTTGCTAGAGAGATGAATTCTTGAGAAGGAAAAGGGAATACGGAATTCTGGGATGTTCAAGCAAAATAAGTTCGGTGGCTTAAGAATCGTATTCTTTATGGGCCTTCATTTTGGGCTTGTATGTGTGAATCAGATAGTTGGGCCTGGCCATATTTATCCTAAGGCATGAGTTGAATTAAGGTGGTGTTAAATTGTGAAATAAGATATATAGGCCCCATTTTGATTGGCTTGAAAAATCACATATTTTTTACAATACTAGTAAATTAACTCTGTGCAAGGCAAGGCTACATTATTCAATATTGTTGTAATACAAAATTTAAATTATATAATAAATAGTTATTAAGAAAATTTAGTAATCTTGCAAGGAGTCAAATAAGTTGTACTTATTTACACAGCTCTTTGTAAAAATTGAAATAGAGAAACATAATAATTTTATGCCTTTGCTATTTTGACGAATTTGAGATAAGATTGATTATAAAGTGAAAAAAAAATATAGAATATAATTAAAGGGAATTGGATGAATATGAGGGTGGGTATATATGCTTTTCTTTTTTTTTGAATTTTACTTGAACAAATTGAATTAGAATTTCATATGTAAAAATTTATATAGAGATGAATTGAAAAGTTGATTTTTTATTTTTTATTCTCATAAGTAATTTAATATAGTTTGAGATAATTTTACAATTATTTAAACTCAGATATTGTAATTTAAATGAACTTAAAAGTTTTATATTTAATTTTCTTCAACTTTTCATATATTTTTTTAATATTTAATCCAATTAGGACAATGGGATTTAACAAAAAACAAAAACACATAAAAAAAAAGACAATGAGAAACTTGAAAACTAAAAACCTGGGTATTTAAATTATGATTGAGTTTTACAATTTTATTACCTAATTGGATACTTTAATTTTGTTTTTGAAGTTTAAAATTCTTCAGAAAATTCAAAAACACAGATCAATTTTCACTCTTATGTGAAAGCCAAAATCTATTTTAAATTTAGTTTAAATTAGCAACGATTAAACAAATCTATGTACTTTTTTAATCTAGTCTAAATTAGTAAACCTGACACCCAAACGTCCAAAAAAAAAAAATCAAGTTTTGTGATTTTAAATGTTTAACTTAATATTTTTTAGCTCAAAACATCAAATATTTAAACCTAAAAAATTCAATCAAATTCCCATGTCTAACCCCGATCGAATGGTTTTTTTTTATGGTTTTTCCAACTTGTATTGGAAAAAAAATAAAAAATCCAAAAGCGAAAAGGTGTGATTAGTCAAAATGAAAAAGAGAGTGCACATCATTTTAATTGAGAAAGAAAGGGGAAAAAAGGATAAAATAGATATAAGATTATCTAATCAAATTTTTTTTTATTTTAATAATAAAATTTTAAAATTTTGAACTCGGAAACTCAAATTAATTCTCTTAACCCGTTTTAAGTTTTATGAGTTTTGATACCCAATCAATTTTTTATCGCAAAACTCAAAATACTAAAAATTTAGACCAATATTTGTCCCAGATAAAAGTTGAAATACATGATTAAGGGAAAAAAAAAAGTAAGAAAAGAAATGAGAAATCATTTTGCTAGGGAAAGAAAAAGAAGAAAGAAGTAAATATAAAACTATAATACGTCACAATAAATATAAAAATTACAAACTTTTCATTACAAATATTATACAAATTTTCATTGATAATCATGTATTTTTTTTAAAAATGTATTACAATATTGTCACTTTTTTGGCACTATGATCCATGAATGAGTAGTGCTAAAAAAAGTAAATCTTTTTATATAAATAGAGAAATACTTAGTTTATATTTGAAAAAAAAAAACTAAAACTTTGAAAAAGGCTCAAATCTAGACCTTTTTTTTATTTAGAAATTTTAACTTAAAAAAAATAATTTTTTCAAAAGTTATAGAAAAAAATGCTTATAAATGACTCTTATTTTTGGATTTGGTCTGTATTAATTATTTATTGCCTTTAATTACAATTATTGTTACGAACAATATATTATTTTACATAATATATTTCAATATATATAAGATTTTTTAAAATTTCAAGAATTGCAAAAGATGTCATATCAATAAGTAGATTTTTATTTCTAATTTAGGGATATAATTTTTTTAATTAATGTTTGAAACAAGATAAAAGGTTAGGAGTAAATTCATTATCAACTATTCAAAAGAAATAAATGTTGGAAGTGGATGATAAATTAGAGATATTCTCATTATTATTTTGAAACCTTTGGCCTTCTCATTATCTTGGACATGAATTCTAAGAGATTATGTGTGGGTATAATAAAACTTGACTAGAATAATGATACGCCCATTAGGTGAAAAAATTTGGTATAGGAAATAATTTTTTAGTTTCGGAAATAAAGTCTTATATGTTACATTATTTCCTATTGAAATGGAAAATAAGAATTCTTTTGCAGGATGTGACCCGTAAATTGACAAAAATACCTATATGGCTGTTAAATGGAAAATTTTAGTTTAAGAAATATTAAATGAAAAAAGTTTACTTTAAGAAATATTTTCTATCGATTAAATTAACAATCATTTATTTTAGAATTAGATCTATTAATTGAGGAAATATTTATTATAGGAGGAAAAATTTTTTATGTGAAAAAATAAAATATTATAATGATACGTGCCCAAAAACTAATATATATATATATATATATATATATATATATATATAGACACACACACAGAATTCAGGTAAGTAAAATATACCAATGTTTTTTTTGTAACCCCTCTATTAATGTGCCAACATTATTATCTACCCAGTACTATCCTGATATTCGTTGGTGATTCATGGAAATTTATTTGCATTGATGATAGTTTCCCAGCCATCGATTGACAAGTGATTCATGGGAATTCATGGGTCGAGGAGTTAAATAAGTTGAAATGTTATCGAATTTTGTATCGTGAATTGTGTATTCTGTGCATGGTGTTAAGCAGCCACAATTCGCCATATTGATATTTGAGAGCTTGATACTATCATTTTGTTTGTCATGTTATTTATTTATTTATTTTTGTAATTTGAGACTTAGTTTTCTTTGGGCTTATGTTTTTATTTGGGGTTTGTTCAAAAAATTAGTTTTTTGAGTAGTTGACAATTAATTATTTTTTTATTTTTATTGTTAGTAGATAATTGTTTAACTAACTAATTGAACAAAATATATTTGATAAAATTAGTTACTAGATTAGTTGATTAAAGTAAAATCTTGAAAAACATATTGATATCATGTTATTATCATTAGTATTGTTATTATAATTATAACTATTATTAGAATAAGATATATAGTCTATTCTATAATTAAATGTATATTTTTTTATAGTAACATTTTAGTATTTTAAACATAATACAATTAAATTTTTTTTTGATAAAGCATATGTAATATAATGAAAAGTATTCTTTAATAGATTAAAAGTTTATTTTGTGAAAATAAAATAATAAATGGACTAATAAAACTTTTAATTTTTATAGATATTATAATGTGGACAGAATTTAAAATTAATTTTTGAGTTATTTTTTATTCATATTTGTGAAAGAAATGGTAAAAATATAGAATTGAAGAGAGTAGGTTTTCCTAATATACTAAAACTTTAATTAAAAGTTTCTTGTGAAACATTAAAATTTTTTAGAAAAGCTAATTGAAATGCTAAAAGTTACTTGAAAAATTAGTTGAAATACTATTTAACGAATAACAATAACTTGGAGAAATAGTATTTTGACTAGTTAAAACATTAAAAGAAACTTGAAAAATTATTTTTTGGTGTTGCTGAGCCGGGCCTTATTGAACATCGTTTTGCTCACGTCTATGTTTTCTTTCTTTGTCAAAACATTAAAAGCTACTTAACATGTTATTTTTTGGTGTTGTCAAACCAAACGTTATCGAGCATCGCTTTGCTCACGTCTATATTTTCTCTCTCTACAAGAAACAGAGTTAGATTGGATTTTGTAGGGCTAGAAAATGAGAGATGTGCGATGTCAAATATTTTTTGGGGAGATTTAGTCATGTAACTAAAGGGGGTTATTTATTATTTTTTTAGGTTGTGAAAAGTTCTTGGATTTTTATTTAAATTGTAGATGATATTTTTGATTCGCTTTTCTTGAGGATTTAGAGCCTTTTGAGCTTAAGAAAAATTATTTTTCTTACATTTAGGGCAGTTTCACTTCAAATTTATGCAATATAAAATTTTTGGGAGTGACAAATAATACAGTACCATATACATAGTTATTTGGATATTTCAGTAAAAAAGTACTGTAAACTTGATGATATGATAATATAATTAAACCAAAACTAACTAGAGGGCAATGCAAATTTAATTAAAAAATTGTTTTAGAGCTTGTTACTGATGTTTTATCAAAAACTCAGTAGAAGTACAAAAACAGCTGTATTGCTTTTTAACTTGAACAAAAGATAAATTTATTGAAACACCATATAAGTTTCTAGATTTACAATTCATAAAAAGAAATCTCTCGGTAAAATTTCGTGTACTTTATAGTTACTTGGCGCATCAATTGTCAATTCTTGGTCATTGAAATTCATGTCAATTCAAATTAATATTTAAGTTTAGATTTTGCCTTCTCTTTTTATCCATTGAAATAATTGAAGTTTTTCTATATGGAATTGTATTAGTGATTCTTCAATTATGGGACTGGGGTCCGATTGGCGAATTAACAAGTCCTACATCAACTAGCTAACTATATATAGTAAGAGAGACGAATTAATTATTCCTCATAATCTTTATTAGTTGTGCTGTATAACTGGAAAGGCTACAAGATATCTATGCATGCATCAACAATAAATACCTTTTGTGTAGATGTTGGTTCAACCAACTGAGGACTTGCACGTGTTCGGGGAGCTTGTTTGAATTGGGTTTTTTATATAAAAAAAAATTCATAATAAGGATTTAAACAATTAAGTTTTAAAAAATTTAAACTCTGAAAATGGAAATTTTAATTTCACTCTGTTAAAAGAATTTTCAGTTTTCCAAAAACACTTTTTGCGAATTTTCTTTAAAAAATATTTTTCAGAAAATAATAAATCGAAATGAGCCCTAATTAAAAGCTCCCAATAGTTTAGGTGATAAGTTTCGTAGAGTTGTCGTCAGACCACAATATGCTTTAGGTCTAAGTCTAAATTTGGCTACTATTAATATATCCATATTCCCCGCTAATTTTGATTGGGTGCATTAGTGTTAAAGGCTGCAAGGAAGAAAGCTTATATATTGCATTAAATGCAAAATTTCTTTTAATACTTAACCAATCTTAATTAGATGTGGCAAAATCGAGTCTGTAGTTATTAAATTAAATTCTTCTTTTATCTGAATCAAATACTGGTGTACTTTTCTTTCCTTAAGTATTTCTTAGACGATATATAAATGCTTCTTATTGGGACATCTCAACATACTCCCGTATTACTGAATCAAATACGGGAGTATTTTACCATGTTTGGTCTAAATTGAGTAAAACATGAAACATGGTTCTGATAAATAAATATTTCCATTAATTGAAAAACACAAATCCGGATATAACGAGTAAGTAATGGACTCTATCTTTGTGTTGTTCGAACTCTTCAATTATACTGTAGGATAGGTGAAAGTGTTCATGAGACGCATCACATTGCTTTACACTTTAAGAAAAGATTCTGGCTTTATATTGAGAAGTTGTTAAATTGTTAAGTTAAGTTTCTTGTACTCTGCCAAATGGTCTGTTTGTTTACGAGACAGTTTCGAGATATCATATTCTCATTTTAGAATTATGTAGTTCTTAGTTTTCAATTTGAAACATATCTATGGATAATTTAATAGTTTTAATTAATTTAATTTACAATTTTGGGTTCCTACATATATCGGAACCTAAAATCAAAAGACGACTTTTATTTGATTGAGTCTCAAAAGTCTAAATTTTGATAATTTTTATAATAGATGCTCATATTTGTATCCAGCACCCGTGTCCAGATCTGAGTAACATAGCTCCTATCTTAGCTTACTATATATTAAAGTTTCTTGTTTTTCTTTTGCACATTTATTGGTTAAATGTGACATATATGAACAGTTCTTAATAGAAATCAGTTTAGGGTGTATTTGTGCTATCCATATCTAGATCGTTTGCAAGAAAACTCTATACAATAAAAATGCCACTCGTGTTGGGTGCATTATTAGACTATAGAGTATACAATGTGTAATTAGTTTTTAGAATTAATTCAAAACAATAAATTTTTCATTATCAATTTAAAATGCAACATAGGAAAAAATAGCACTCGTGTCACATCACAAATTAATAGCTTCCAACCAATGACACCATTTTGCAATACTGATACACCTTAGATGAATTCATCCTCAACCCAATACACGGGTTGATGATCTAAGTTCAAATCTCAAAAAAAAAAAAAAAAGGCCCAAAAAGAAACATAAGATGAACCCATGACGAATTTTTCTGCTGTCAAAGTGTCAAGTCCCTACTCTTTCTTGCTGTCATATAGGCTGAAAAATGTGATGGTGCCAAGCCAAGTTGTTCATTGGGTGTGCATGAGACGATAAAGTGACCCAAAAGATGAAAAAACAAAAAAAAGGCCCTAAACATAATAACACAAGTAGTGCCACTGTTGCTGGGACATTGTTTGGTTTCCACATTTATGACCAATTAATAATGTGACTCCATTAAAGATTCAAATGTATCAACTTCTACTTCTTACAGAGATTCAAAACTTTTGGCCCTTAAAAAGGTGATTAATTTGACATGTAAAGTGGATAGATATCATTTATTGTTATCAAACCCCCAATTGACCTCTCAAGTCAAATTCTTGTAGTCCACAAAGAAATAACGCAAAATGCTGCTGACATTTAAAAGTGTAGGGGCGGACAGTTGCTAAACATAAATTTCTTGTCCAATTGTAGACCCGCAAACATTTACTCACTAGAAAGAAACAGTTGAATCATATATGACCTACCATGTGGCTGAATATTGTATTTAAAAAAAAAAAAGAAAAGTTTTTAGTTATTTTCTTCTATATATATATTCACTTGATCATGCATATTTTGCATGTCTAGGGTTGGGTGAATATTTGGTGTGAAGGGCATAATGAGGGGGTTTTCTAGCTGTGTTTGGATAGCTTTTTTGGTTGTTTTGGTTGTTAATGGTGGAGTGTTAGGGGATGCTAATGGGTTTGAAGACGAGAAGAACTTGTTCTTGCATAAGCCTAAGTTTGGTGTTGGGGGTGGCCTAGGACGTGGGATTTACAAGAGGGGGTTTAAGCATAGGTTTGGCAAAGGTGGCGGGCTAGGAGGTGGTGGTGGTTTAGGTGGTGGAGATGGTCTAGGCGGCGGTGTTGGTGGTGGTTTTGGTGGTGGGGGAGGACTAGGTGGTGGTGCTGGAGGTGGTTTAGGAGGGGGTGCAGGTGGGGGTTTGGGTGGTGGAGGAGGTTTAGGAGGGGGTGCAGGTGGAGGGTTGGGTGGTGGAGGAGGTTTAGGAGGGGGTGCAGGTGGGGGATTGGGTGGTGGCGGTGGTCTTGGCGGCGGTGGTGGGTTAGGCCATGGTGGAGGTATAGGTGGTGGTGTTGGGGGAGGTCTTGGTCATGGTGGAGGTCTGGGAGGAGGTGGAGGGCTAGGTGGTGGTGGTGGATTAGGTCATGGTGGAGGTCTAGGAGGAGGTGGAGGGCTAGGTGGTGGTGGGGGATTAGGTCATGGAGGAGGGCTTGGTGGTGGTGCAGGGGGCGGTCTTGGAGGAGGTGCTGGCGGTGGACTTGGAGGTGGTGGCGGTCTAGGAGGAGGCGCAGGTGGTGGAATAGGCCATGGCGGCGGCATTGGGGGTGGTGTAGGAGGTGGCCTGGGTCATCATGGAGGACTAGGAGGTGGCGGAGGATTAGGTGGTGGAGGTGGACTTGGTGGTGGTGGAGGGCTAGGTGGCGGAGCTGGTGGCCTTGGAGGTGGGGCAGGCGGAGGTGGCGGTCTTGGAGGTGGTGCAGGTGGAGGTGGTGGCTTTGGAGGAGGAGCTGGTTTAGGTGGTGGAGTAGGAGGCGGCTTTGGAGCTGGTGGAGGCTTTGGTGCTGGAGGAGGTCTAGGTGGTGGTGCAGGCGGTGGAGGTGGCTTCGGTGGCGGTGCAGGTGGTGGTGCCGGTGGTGGCGCTGGATTTGGTGGTGGTGGTGGCCATTAATGATAAACTACGTACTTCCATTTCATGGCTCATGCATGAGAAACCTAGTCACCATGTCTTCAACCAATGTGTTTTATTTTGTTTATATATAATCAAAGATTATATTGTTTGGTTTAATGACGACTCTAGTATCAAATATAAATATATTGTATTATCTAAAGTATTTCTTCATGTGAAGCTCCATTTTTATATCCAACTCTAATCACAAAATGTACGTATGCTCTCTATTTCTTAATCATAGCTTCTGCCTGTATTATTAATTAATATTGTTGCTGTCCATTTCTATAAGATTTTCTTTCTTTTTCACTTTACAAATTAATTAAGTATGATGTATGACTCGGGATGATATAAAGCATTATTCTTTCGAGTTTATGAAACAAGTGACAATTATCCTAAATAGTGCAGCATGTTACCGTTAAAAACCCATTCGCACTACAGAAAACATCGACTGGTGGTAATCTTGTAGCAGGTTTGCCATTCCGAGTTGATAGATACACCACGTTATCTATGTATATATATATATATATATATATATATATATGTATATGTGTTATCGTTGGAACTTTTACTCTAAAAAGTAAAGATATGCAATACTTTTACAACTTGTTAATAAATATGATTGAGTATATTCTTATACTTATAGTTTGATAACTTAAGTTCATGCAACATTAATAAACTAATTCATGAATAAGATAAATCAATTAATTTCAAGATATAAGCAATTTAATAATAAACAATAAATCAATTAATTTTAATTTTCTGTGACTCTTTTATTTTGCCAAAATCTTGAGAGTCGTTTTGTCTTTCTGATCATGTGGTTAAAAGCTGTCAAAACCAGGTAGGTAGATTGCGATGTATCTGATAGTATTAATACTGAAATAATTGCTCAAAGTTCCCAAAAATACAAAAACTCACAAGAGATGTTGTAACTTTCTCGTAAATTAACAAAATTTATATTTTGCATATTTATTTTAAACCCTTTTTTTTAGTTCAAGGGAGGCTTTAAGATAGATAGAAGCTAGGAAACTCCAAAAATCAACCTCACGTACAAAGCGAGAAACACACACTAGATATGAGTGTGTGGGGCTGTGTGTGTGTATATTGTTAGAAACTAGTAATAGTAATAGAATGCTGAAATAGTAACAAGGCAAATAGAAAACTGAACTGGAAATAACAAATAAAGAAGAAATAAACAAAATTAGTCGAGGCTCGAGATACACGATTTCCTTAAAGGATTTACGCCCCTTCTACAGTGCTAAAGGTTATGGCGTATCCTTCCCAGGATACAACGACTATACCTCTTGACTATGGTAGCACATCGAAGCAAGAGCCGGCGAACCAGAAGCGCAAGACTCTCTCTGTATGAGGGAAAAACGACTAGCAAAATGCTTATACTATTACACTATATGCTAATACGAGAATGCTACTATATCTCTGTCTCCTTCTGGACACGGCTATATATAGTGGAGCAAAGAGGAGCAGTCAGCAAATAGCCATTAAGGGAGCCATAAACATGTTCCTCCAACAGTCAAAAACGTCCACAAAATAAGCTCACCTGATGCCAACGTGCTAAAAAGTAAATCTCGAGCTTTAATATATCAGTTACGTACTCCTCAAACTCTTATACAAACCGGTGTGAAAAATCGTACACACACCGCGCCACAAGGCCAAGGCGTCATGACCGGCCCGGCCGGGCGCGCGTGTGTGGTGGGTTTAGTACCATGCCCACCATGTATAATCTTCCCTCCATATGCCTCACTGGCACACCTCATAAAAAAATCTATATATAAAGTGAGAAAAATTTAATAGTTTTCCTATGTGGGATACAATCCCACGATAACCAAATCTAACAACTAAACTAGTAACCCACTCAACTTTGGTTGCTAAATTCTCATTCACCTTTAATCCGTTTTTAATATGTAAATATATCATGTTAATCCATTCGAAACAAGGAACGTAACGATATCAACAACAGACCCTTTTGACGTGCGGGACCTAATTCAAAAATTGAGTCAATATTACTTTGACCTCATGTTAAAGCATTCTAAACTAACATATATATATATATATATATATTTCCATAAATGTATTTTAGGGATAAATATTAAAAATTTTAAATGACTTCTTTTATTAACAAATTAAAACTTATGTTTATTTTAGGGTTATCCAAATGTCTCTGTGTTAATATTGTTAGCGTCCTTTTGCACATGGAACCTGTTAACTACCGGCTACATTAATTTGCCACAACGAATACTAATTTAAAGTTTTCCAGGGCTGCTATTATTAATATTTTTTTAGATTTGCAGTTGAATATTATTTCTTTATAAATTTCTTTTTCCTTTTTTGAGGTACAATAGGTCATCAATGCTTGTATTAATGCTTCCACCTAGAATGCTACGTAGTCTCGCAGTCTTACGTACATTAATGGCCTGTTGAAGTGCACTGAAGATCACGAATCATCCATGCAATGCTTTGGTTAGTAAAATTAAGAATAACTCATAATGAATTTTTAAAATAATTTTTTAAACCTTATATTACTCTTGGCGCAGCCCCTTATCATTTAAATTTGGATCTACGTACGTCATTCACTCTTGAAGCTAAAGGAACCATTAAATCGAGTAAATAAACCCATACAAAACTCGAGATACAAAATTGTTAATTCCTTAAATATATCGCTCCACCGCACTTAATTAATATGTACTTGGATAAATATCCACGTGGATGATAGTGAGACTTGAGCTTGAGATCTCTCAATCTCAAAGTTATCTCAACTTTAACTTTTATTTTAAAATGTTATTTTCTTCTTTAATAAAACTTTTAGAGAGTCTAAATCTTGGCGATTACACACTTTCTTGCCATATGCTATTCTTTGTGTGTTGATTCTTTAAGTTAAGCTGAGGGACAGGGTATGATTATAATGTTATTTTATTGAGAAAAAGATATTCCTCTATGAATCTTTCCCTTACTTACAATCGGACTCCAAAAGTGAAAGATGTGCTTAGGTCTCCAACGTTTGCTCGTGAACCACAACTAATTGGAGTTTTTTCACCTAAATAGTTCACCAGTTTGTTTAACCAAGAGTTAAATAGAAGAGCTACACCAAGCTCATTTCGTCAATTCATGTCGAGATTTCATGCATGTTCGGTAAGATAAAAAATAATTTCATGAAGCCATTACGTATCACATATAGAGCCAATGAAAGTAAGAGCCCTTGTTAAAGAGCCATAATAAAAGACCTACTTTACATCTATCTCTCATGTTAGACCTTTGAAATCTAATTAAGTAATCCTGGTTAGTGATATATAGAAGGAGAAGGGATCTCTTTCCCTATTTTGAAAAAGAAAAAAGAAAAAGGAAAATCTCACATTTAGTTGTTATATAGGACATTGAGCTCTTGACCTAGGTGGAGAAGTCTTTGACCAAGAAAAGGAGAATAAGAAAGGCCCCGTGAAAGAAGTTATACACACTACAGGGCATGAAATTGAATAGCGATGCACACTACAAGAAAACTATAATATTAGTGATGATTTCATAATCGTCAGTAGAAATAAATTGAATGTTTTTTTTCTTAACGATTCAAGAAAGTGTCTCTTTTTTACCATCAGTATTGGGTACAATTGAATCGTCAACGTTGAGTCTTGAAAATAAAAAACCCTCACGGTTGTATATCAATTGTTGCCATTTGATTAAATAAAATTACTGACGAATATACTAAAGCGTTGACATAAAGTTTTTAGCATTACTATTTTCGATAGTGAGACTAATTTGTCATATTTGATGATTTTTAGTCTTACAATTACCGACGATAATCATCGTCACCAAACAAATTAATATAACACCATTATATTTTATTTTATAATATTATAAATTAAATGTTAACAAAAAGATCTCTTAATATACAAATAAAAGACAATTATTAAAATTAAATTCAATAAAGAAAAATCTATGAAAAATAAAAATTAAATAAATTAAATAAAATTACAATTCAATAAAAATGTGTCTGTGGTTTTTTGGTGTTTGGTAACTGATGGGCATCGAAACCACCAAAAATAAATTCCTATTTCTTACCTGGCAACTTTAATTTGTGTACGTGGTGAGAAAAGGGTCGAGTCCACAAGGATTGGGATAATATTTTATTCTAATTATACCAAGTAGATTACTCAACTAAGTTGCAACCAAAATGGGGGGAATTAAATGCGAAATCAGTAAAATTAAGAAATCTGTCTAGAGCACTGGTCACGCTGCGTGGGCACGCAATCTGACCAGAAAATAAAAAAACATAAATAAAAATTAAATTGACTAAAATATGCAATTCTAAATTAATGCTAAGCTAGAAAATCAGAAAATCAGTAAGAATAAAATCTAGCCTGAGAAACAATCGCAATTTCGGCCAACAAATTCGATCATAGATGCAAAAATACTTTCAGTTATTTCGATAAATCAGTTATAGTTATTGGCTCAGCCTAATAACCTTATTTTTCCTTACAGAGTTGATAACGGTTTAAATCCCTACGATTTTTCTCGTAATCCCCTTACCTATTAGACGTTCTAATCCCCGGAGATGCCCGCAGGATCTATCTAACGGCTGCAATAAAAATCTAGAAAGACCCGATTCTAAAAGTCAATACTCTCGCGGTAATTGCTCATTTAGATTGCGTAATTACACAGGAAACCTGGCTACCACTATATTTAGATTAATTAAATTAATCTAATTGGCTACCTATTGTCATGCAATTAAATAATCGCACGCAAAATTAAATAATCGCATATCAATATTAATTATTAAAGCAGTAAATACGCAAATACCAAAATAGCATGAAAGGAAGAAAAACACTTAGATCTCACGAATTTGATGAACCGTAATCTTGATTAATCCTCGGCTAGAAAAGAAATTAGAACAGCTTCTCCATGAATATTGCCCAAAGAATAAAAAGAAAATTTTTGTCGTCTACTAAAAGCTGTCTACTAAAAGCTGTCTACCTCTCAAGTGCAAATAAGAGGTATTTATATAATAAAAACCCTAACCTATTTTCCTTATTGGATAAGGAAACCTGGCCCAAAAATAATAAAAAGGTAAAAGCCTGAAATAAGTCCAACAAAATAAAAAGCCGCTAATATTTAATCTAATTCCTTCCAAAAGCCTAAAAATATCTTCAATCTTGGTCAACCCACCAAAACCCGCGTAGCAATCAAACGGCATTTTTCCACGTGACGACGTCAACTTTGACCGCTACAAACTTGTCTAAAAAGCTTCAATATCCATATGTAATGCGTCCAGCTCCTTTTCCTAAGCACATTTATGCAAAATTATATTAAAAACATCGATTAAGAAGCATTCTATTCCAAAATTAAGTACATCTAACATATAAATTAAATATTTATTTAGAACTTATCAAATTCCCCCACACCTGAACCATGCTTGCCCTCAAGCATGAAAACAATTAAGAACAGGGAATTCACATGCAAGATTGACCAAGACCGAAATTATGCAAAGATACCAAGTTTTACAACCAAAATTAATACCAATCCTGCAATTAAAATTTCTGTACTTTTATGCACATAGCTAGCTTCAAAGAATCCAAAATACAGAATAAAGTCAAGACATATGTCATCAAAGCTTCAACTTCACAATTCTTCTACCAACTTTATCATTCTTCATTTCATCATGTCACCATTCAATCATAGGATCATAATCATTCAAGCTCAACCTCTTAACATATGCACAAGTCCCCAATTCAAGCGTTTATAAAAACAAGCAAGTTAACATGCTAACAAACTAAATTTTCTTCTTCTTTCAACCAACTCGCAATGTTTTTAGCCAAAAGAGTGCACTGATTTTGCAAATTTCTACAGCACTTTTTCCAAAAGTAAGACTTGACTTGACCAAAGATTTTCAAAAAGAAGCTTGACTTAGCAAGAAAATTCCCATAAATAAACATCTTCATAAAAAATATAGCCACAAAGTTCCCTCAAGAATAATTCCATCAGAATTTTCCACTGGACTTCAAGCTAACTCAACCATCCATCAAAGGAGACATAGGCACATAATCCTTCAAAAGTTCCTTCACCTTGACTTAAAGAAACTTGAAAGGAAAAACAAAGGTAAGCCAGTTTTTCAGCAAGTCAAAACAACAACCACCACATGTACAAGTCACCTTGCTAGCACCCAAAACACTATATAAATGAACCTTGCATCATTTAAGCACACAAAAGAGATTTAAGCCAAGTATGATTATGCTAATGCAAAGAAGAGAGATCAAAGCACAGCCTTGATGTGCAATTTTTCCTCAAAGAAAAAAAGTTTGTGTCTAGGCCCACTGGAAAGCCGGATCACTTCAACTGCCTTTTTCCACAATTTTCATGAATTGCCTAAAATGTCATCCAACCTTTTTACGCGATGACAAACATTTGTGATTAATGCCCCCGGTTACTCAGTTGGTCACAATTCCAAGTGGCTTTTAGCTTTACCCATAAATCTCCATTTTTTTGTTCTTTCTTTTGGAGACCAGCAGAGTAAAAAAAATGCGCATTTACTTTGTTTTCATTCATTCATTCTTGCGCTCTTTTTTTTTTTCACACTTTCATCACTTTTGCAGGAGTGACCTCAACCCCGACATAACTTTCCTAGACACGCACTTTTTCACAATTTTACCACAAAAATAAATCAAGGCAAGTACCTTTCAAACTCAAACTAAGCAGTAGCTTTCAATTGAAGTGCATGCACATTTTCAGCCCAAGTTAAGATTAAGCAAGGTTCAAGCATAGCTTGTTCAAGTATCTATCAAGGGACAAAAACAATGGGGATGGATTCACTGCATGTACTAACTTACCGTTGTAACCAAAGCGAGTTTCCCGAGCATGGGGATTAGATTCTTTTTTTTCATGAGGAATGCCAAGTTTACAACGTAGAAAGTAGAGCCAGAAAAATATTTGTACAAATAAAACTAAGGAAACAATAACTTGACCCAAAATTGTGTTTTTGTCATTTTTTTTTCATTTTTCTGTGTTTTTTTTTTCATTTCATTTTTTTTTATGAAGACAAGGCACAGGAAGACTCAAACAATACTAAATAAAACACAATTACGTAAAAAGACTCGAATTACCACATCAAAAACACTTCTAAGCATAAGCAAGTCTCAAAATAAAAGACAAAAAAACATAAACACGAGGTAGTCCTCCCCCACAGTTATCATACACATTGCCCTCAATGTGGAAATAAAAGAAAGCAGATAAAGAAGAAATAAGGATAAAAACAAAAAATAAAGAAAAGAAAAATTTGAGGACTTCCCTGGAAACACAAGTGAAGGAGTGGTGTAGCCGTCAAGCGTCGGAATCAGGACCATGGTACCCCGAATGTCGTGCCCACGCATAAATGAACTCCTCCAATTTAGCTAGCCTAGTGGATTGATCAGCAAGGGATGCTTTAATACGAGCAAGTCGAGCATCGTCTGCAGCCTGGGTCGTGGAAGAGGACGGTCCTGCCAAATGAGAAGCTAAGGCTTCATGAGTCTCCCCCGTAGGTTCACTGCCCTGACGAGCTCCCTGCACAATGAAAATAAACCTATCTCCGTCCTTTCGGATGAGATTTATAGCTTGCAAACATGGTAGATCAAGATATGCAACGTCAAAGGCTTTAGTGAGAGCAGTGATGCGTGACCTAAAGCGAGTCTGCGTATGTACAATATGAGTAACAAAAGATCCCAAAATGAGTGGCCTCCTACTAGAATGAAGAACAGTTTGCAAATGCTGAAGAAGCCAATAACCAAAATTAACTCTTTTCTTATGAACCATGCACCAAAGGAAACAGAGTTCCATTTTTGTCAGAATTGCAAGGTTATTGGCTCTTCCTGAAAAGGAATATGCCAAAAAACAATGGATAGAAATTAGTGCAGGATTTTCAAGAAACTGATCGCGTGTGGTGCTGGGTTTGTAGGGGAGGGGATCTCTAGGAGCTAGTTCCTTGTAAGCCAATGCAGCATCAAACTCAGGGGGAAAAGTGCAATAACTGTGCAAATACTCCTCAGTAGCAGAAAATCTTCCAGTAATGAATTCAAGCATAAGGTTAAACTCAGTCACAGATAGAGAAAACCCAATACTCATCAAACAAAAATGAACACGATTCGGTGTGTTAATAGTCATAGTGCTTGACGTGTCAAATTTAAAAGTGGCATAAAATTCACGTGTAAGTTCATAAAAAGTAGCCTCATGAATAGATGCATACTTCCTCAGACCAACATTATCAAGAAATGCTAACACTTCAGATTGTAAACCAAGTAATTCTAGTGCAGCTAAATCTATAGTTTTACAAGCATATAGGTCTCGAGAAAGCATTTCATTATACCTGAGACGATGTTCCGCATTGTTGAATAATGGAGCATTAGGTGGAAGAGTGGTGTCTGTACCTTGCGAAACTCGACCAGCAGTTATTCGGAATTGGCGGCCCGAAGATGGAAGTAGGGGTGCAACCAGTGGCGCTGTCATGGCTTGTTCCGGCGTTGTAGCTCCAGCCGTATCACCACTGTCTGTTGAAGGTGCCGATAAAGCAACTGATGGTGTTGAATCACGAGACGAGGAATCCAGAATGGTCTCGACAACATTAGGCAGATTTCGGCCCCGAAAAGTATGCACACGACCGGTTGGAGGCGACTGCACTTACGACGCAATGCGTTGGTTGCGACGACGGGGTGGTTCACTGGTGGATGGGTTCCTGTCCATGACTGACTTTAAAAAGGCACTGATGAGGAGACAAACAAGGAGAAAAGCTGAATGAAACCAAAACAGATGCAAACACTGAAACACAACTAAGCACTAAATTTTCCTCTATTTTTTTCAACAACTTCTGCCTTCTTTTTTTTTTTTTTTTCGAATGCGCAGTACCCAATTCATCCAACAAAATTATCAAGAAGTGCTACAATAAAGAAGATAATGGTGAATGTGTAATGAAAGTATTGCTGCAGCTTATGGCGATGGAGCTGTGATGATGATAATGTTGGTGTAGTTAAGAGAAGGAGATAGATATAGAAGTACCGAAGACCGCAGCAGCGGCAGAGTGAAAGAAAGATAATGATGATATGCTGCTACCGGTGAGAGAAGCTGGTGGTTAGTTGGCACGAAGTTGGGTGATGGTGGCGAGAAAGATGATGATGCTAGGTGGGTTTTGGTGACGAAGACGGTGATGAACGATGGCTGGCTCGACAGAGAGAGAGAAAGAGATGGCTGTGTGGCTGATTGTGGATGCGGCAAGAAGATGGTGATGGTGGTGCGACGGCCAGAAGGTGATGATGATGCTGTTGGGTGGTGATGTCGGATGATGATGGTGATGGCTGATGAAGATGATGTTGATGTCGGGTAGTCAACAGAGAAGAAGAAGAAGAATAATCTAGGTTTTTTTTTAAAAAAAAATATTGGGGATTGGGTGGGCCAATTTTGTAAATAGGAAAGTGGGGCACTAATTATAAACTATTTAGGAACTGACCCACAGTTTCCTTTGTGCTTGCAATTTTCGACCCAAATCCACCATTTTTTTTTTATCATCCTCAGCTTACTTTCTCCCATGTCTTCAAGCTACCCTGTACCTGTAGCAATGCAGAATCAGGGTTTCCAATGAAGAAGATGAATAGGAAAATAATGGAAAAACACAAAAAATTATTAGAAAAATTCCTAAAAATTGAAGAAAAATGATAAAAATTTGTAAAAATTAAAAACAAATACAAAATAAAATTCCGAACTCTGTGGGTTGCCTCCCACCAGCGCCTTTATTTAACATCGTCGGCTCGACGTTCCGAAACGGTTACTCGTATTCCGTGGGTGCTTCCAACATCAATTCTTCTATTGTTTG
The DNA here is from genome assembly GCA_028554755.1 of Cordia subcordata. Lineage (NCBI taxonomy): Eukaryota > Viridiplantae > Streptophyta > Magnoliopsida > Boraginales > Cordiaceae > Cordia > Cordia subcordata. Next base: position 6,728,704 of record JAPTOF010000010.1, on the reverse strand, counting down.
CACATTAAATTCATCATAGAAAAGCTTCAAATGATGACCATTCACCTTTAACACTTTATTCGTTTCCAAACTCTGGATTTCCATTGCACTATGCGTAAAAACTTTAGTTACAATAAAAGGGCCTATCCAACGAGAACGAAGCTTACCTGGAAATAATTTTAGGCGAGATTGGTAATGTAACACATTTTGGCCCACGAAAAATTGTTTTCTTGATATTCGCTAATCATGATAAGCTTTTGTTTTCTCTTTGTAAATCCTTGAGCTTTCATACGCATCGTTCCGGATTTCCTCGAGCTTTTGGATTTGCAATTTTCGTTGTCCCCCCGCCTTTTCCAACTCCACGTTGCATTGTTTGATAGCCCAATACGCTTTGTGCTCCAATTCCACCGGAAGATGGCATGGCTTTCCAAACACTAGTCGATATGGTGACATACTTATCGGTGTTTTGTAAGCAGTGCGGTAAGCCCAAAGAGCATCGTCTAGCCGCAAACTCCAATCCTTCCTGTTTAAATTCACTGTCTTTTCAAGAATTGATTTTATTTCTCGATTAGACACTTCAGTTTGTCCATTCGTTTGCAGATGGTAAGCTGTAGAAGTCCGATGGGTCACACCATATTTCTTCAAAAGCGCTCCAAAGACTTTATTGCAAAAATGCGTACCCCTATCACTGATTATGGCTCGTGGAACTCCATACCTGTTAAAAATACAAGACTTCACAAAATCCACGACTACTTTAGCATCGTCAGTACGTGTAGGCTTGGCCTCTATCCATTTAGAAACATAATCAACAGCAAGAATGATGTACACATACCCAAAAGATGAAGGAAATGGTCCCATAAAATCCAATCCCCATATATCGAAAATTTCACACACAAGAATAGAATTCAAAGGCATTTGATCCATATGTTCTAAACTACCTGTCCTTTGACAGTTAGCACATCTTTTACAATGCTCATAGGAATCACGAAATAGGTTCGGCCAATATAATCCACATTCAAGAATTTTACGTGCAGTTCTCTTTGGACCAAAATGGCCACCACATGCATGTGTATGACAAAATCTCAAGATGGACGGAATTTCAGATTCAATGACACATCGTCTAATAACCTGATCAATGCAATGTTTCCACAAATAAGGGTCCTCCCACACATAATACCTCGCATCCCTTTTTATTTTATCTTTTTCGCTTTTAGACAACTCAGGAGGCAAAGAACCAGTGACTAAGAAATTGACAATATCAGCAAACCAAGGAGAGCTATTGTGAACAACAAAAAGAAACTCATCCGGGAAGTCGTCCTTGAGAAGGGATGGTTCCTCGCTCGTGGGCAACCGGCTAAGGTGATCAGCGACTAGATTTTCAGATCCCTTTTTGTCTCGAATCTCCAAGTCAAATTCTTGCATGAGTAACACCCATCGAATGAGCCTTGGCTTTGCATCCTTTTTGGCTAAAAGATATCGCAACGCTGCATGATCAGAATAAACAATTACTTTAGTGCCTAGCAAATATGAACGAAATTTTTCTAAAGCAAAGATTATCGCTAAAAGCTCATTTTCTGTGGTGGAATAATTGCTTTGAGCCTTGTCCAATATCCTAGAAGCGTAATATATGACATGAGGATCTCGTCCAACTCGTTGGCCTAGGACTGCTCTAACCGCATGGTCACTCGCATCGCACATGATTTCAAACGGAAGATCCCAACTAGGAGGTTGGATAATTGGGGTTGAAATTAACTTCTCCTTCAACTTGTCAAAAGCTTCCTTGCATTTCTCGTTGAATTCGAACACAGCATCTTTTTGAAGAAGCTTACATAGCGGTTGAGATACTTTCGCAAAATCTTTGATGAAACGCCTATAAAAACCAAATGTCCAAGAAAAGCACGAACTTCCCGCACATTTGCCGGGTAAGGCAAGGTTTTTATAACATCTATTTTTGCTTTATCCACCTTTAACCCTTTCGAAGAAACTATGTAGCCTAAAATCAAACCTTGATCTACCATAAAATGGCACTTTTCATAATTCAAAACTAGATTTGATTCAAGACACCTTTTCAATATCAAAGCTAGATTATTCAGACATTTATCAAAAGACTCACCATACACCGTGAAGTCATCCATGAAAACCTCGATCATATTCTCCACATATTAAAAAAAAATACTTACCATACACCTTTGAAAAGTGGCAGACGCATTGCATAATCCGAATGGCATTCTTCTATATGCGAACGTACCAAAAGGGCAGGTAAAAGTCGTCTTTCTTGATCTTCCGGCACGAGCGGAATTTGGTGAAAACCTGAATAACCATCAAGACAACAATAATGAGTTTTTCCTGCTAACCTTTTAAGCATCTGATCAATAAAGGGGAGAGGAAAATGATCTTTTCTCGTTGCAGCATTCAACTTTCTATAATCTATGCATACTCTCCATCCATTTTGAACTCGAGTGGGTACTAACTCACCTTCGTCATTTTCGAATCGTAATACCTGTTTTCTTTGGAACAACTTGCACAGGACTTACCCATTTACTATCGTAAATTGGATAGATCATACCAGACGAGAAGTTTCAAAATCTCTTTCTTCACTACCTCCATCATCGGTGGATTGAGACGACGTTGAGCCTCCCTACATGTTTTAGTTTCATCATCCAACAAGATTCTATGCATACATGTGGAGGGGCTCAAACCTTTAATATCGGCAATGGTCCACCCAATGGCTTCCTTAAACTCCTTTAAGACTTTAATCAACCTTTCTTCTTCTATTGCACTAAGCGTACTAGAGATAATAACCGGAAGCGTTTCCTTTTCTCCCAAGTATGCATACTTGAGATGATCGGGTAATTGTTTCAATTCTAATTGCAGGGCCTGCAAAATAGAAGGAAGAAGCTTTGTATGAGATGCAGGAAGTGCAAGAGAGGATGAACCGTACCTCCATGGTTTTTGTTCTTCCAAAGCATAGAGTATTCAAGAAAATCACCCTTTATCGCATGACTTGTCTCAATTTCCTGCAACCTTTCAAGAGTAAAACTTTTGCAAATAACCATATTCAACTTGTCATCTTCAAACAATTCAAGAAACTCTTGATCCCATAATTCATGTAAATTCTCAAATAGTGGATCATAAGCTTCCAAGCCAAAAACACAAGAGACATCACTAGGATATTTCATGGCATCATTAACATTAAATTTCATTATATCACCAACAAATTCCAAAGTTAGAGTTCCATCATGGACATCAATTTTAGCTCGAGTAGTAGTAAGAAAAGGTCTACCTAGCAAGATTTTACAAGATTTGGAAGATGAATCTTCCTCCATATCAAGCACATAAAAATCAGCAGGGAAGACTAATTTACCCACTTGCACAAAAAATCTTCTAAAACACCTTTGGGATAAACCAAAGATCTATCAGCTAGTTGAATTACAACACCCGTTTCTTTCAATGGTTCTACCTTTAAAGGTCCCCCATTTAAAATGGAGTAAATAGACTTAGGCATGACATTAATAGACGCTCCTAAATCACACATAGCTTTCTTAATGCCTAGAGAGCCTATTTGACAAGAGATAGCAAACATACCTTGGTCTTTGCATTTTGGTGGCAATCTCTTTTTAAGTACGACGGAGACATTCTCCCCCACACTTATCTTCTCATTACCCATAAGCTTCTTCTTATTAGTGCATAGTTCCTTCAAAAATTTTGCAATTCGAGGTACTTGTCTAATTGTATCAAGTAAGGGAATATTTACCTCAACTTTGCGAAAAAGCTCAAAAATCTCCTTCTCTTCCTTCTCTTTCTTGGACTTTGTGAATCTCTCAGGAAAAGGAGGCTTAACCACCAGCTCTGCACCATTTTTAGGCTCTGTTTTATCTCTGTCTAGCACCTTATCATTGCATTCCGCATTAGTTTTTTTGATTTCTTTCTCCGATTCAGGTGCTGTCAACTTTGCATGCCCACGCCTAGCCTGACAGTGGCTGTCCTGCAGCTCCTTTCCACTTCGTAAGGTCATGGCACTTGCGTTTTGCTTTGGATTGACCACCGTTTGAGATGGTAGCTTACCACAGGACTCCAATCGGCTAACGGAGGTGGCTAATTGGCTAACTTGGTTTTCCAAGTTCTTAATACTTGCCTTGGTATCTGTTGAAATTCTTGAGCATTAAGAGCAAGAGCTTTCACAATATCTTCAAGAGAAGTACCTGAATTTGGAGGTGAAGGTTGCTGTGGTAGAGCTGGTCGTGGTTGAAAGTGTTGCGCATTAGGTGGGTGATAATTTTGTTGCCTTGCTCCATAGCTCAAATTCGGATGGTCTCTCCAACCGGGGTTATAAGTGGTTGAAAAAGGATCGTATCTCCGCTATGGTGGACTTGGAAATCCTCCAACGGCATTGGCTTGTTGAGGATCCTCTTCTTGAAGCGTGGGGCACATGTCGGTCAAGTGTCCCGCCTTAGCGCAAATTCCGCAAACCTTTTGAACTGGGACATTACCACCTGTAACCAAGCTTTGAACAAGAGCAGTGAATTGAGTCAATTTCGAATCAATTGAAGAAACACTTACCTCGTTAACTCTTCGTGAAGGTTCTTGTCTTGCCTCGAATTGCTGCGAATTTGCAGCCATGATAGAAATCAAATCTCTAGCTTGTTGTGGTGTTTTATCAACTATAGCACCTCCGCTTGCGGCATCCATCATTTTTCTCTCTATTGGGAGCAGCCCTTCATAAAAATATTGAATGAGAGATTGCTCCGAAATTCCATGTTGAGGGCAACTCGCACAAAGTCTTTTAAATCTCTCCCAATAGTCATATAGTAGCTCCGAATCCTTCTACTTACTGGCACAAATTTCCTTTCTAATACCAGCTGCCCTTGATGCAAGGAAAAATTTGTCAAGAAAAGATCTTGCCATTGCATCCCATGTTGTGATAGATCCAGATGGAAGGTAGAATAACCATTTTTTCGTTGTATCTGCCAATGAAAACGGAAACACCCTTAGTTTAATTTGATCTTCCGTCACTCCTTGGGGTTTCATGCTGGAACAAACTACATCAAACTCCTTCAAATGCTTATGTGGATCCTCGTTCTCTAATCCGCGAAAGGTAGGTAGAAGGTGCACTAGACCTGATTTTAGTTCAAAATCTGCGTTCAATGCGGGATAAATAATGCATAGGGGATGTTGATTCAAGGGGGCAGCCACCAATTCACCAAAGTCTGGTTGTTTTCAGCCATCTTCTCGTTTTCAGATTCACTCGATGGTTCACTTTGCACTTGTAAAGCTTCGGCTTGCTTTTGGAGTTGTTTCCGCAACTTTGCTTCTTTTTTCAAGCTCTTTGCGGTCTTTTCGATTTCAGGATCAAATTGCAACTTACCTGTACGATCTGACCTGGTCATAAAAAAAATAAAAATATCAGCACCAATCCCCGGCAACGGCGCCAAAATTTGATGGGCGTCGAAACCATAAAAAATAAATTCCTATTTCTTACCTGGCAACTTTAATTTGTGTACGTGGTGAGAAAAGGGTCGAGTCCACAAGGATTGGGAGAATATTTTATTCTAATTATACCAAGTAGATTACTCAACTAAGTTGCAACCAAAATGGGGGGAATTAAATGCGAAATCAGTAAAATTAAGAAATCGTTTAGAAAGATGGTCACGCCGTACGCATAATCGACGAAAATAAAAAAACGTAAATAAAAATTAAATTGACTAAAATATGCAATTCTAAATTAATGCTAAGCTGGCAAATCAGAAAATCAGTGAGAATAAAATCTAGCCTGAGAAACAATCGCAATTTTGGCCAACAAATTCGATCATAGATGCAAAAATACTTTCAGTTATTTCGATAAATCAGTTATAGTTATTGGCTCGGCCTAATAACCTTATCTTTCCTTACAGAGTTGATAACGGTTTAAATCCCTACGATTTTTCTCGTAATCCCCTTACCTATTAGACGTTCTAATCCCCGGAGATGCCCGCAGGATCTATCTAACGGCAGCAATAAAAATCTAGAAAGACCCGATTCTAAAAGTCAATACTCTGGCGGTAATTGCTCATTTAGATCGCGTAATTACACAGAAAACCTGGCTACCACTATATTTAGATTAATTAAATTAATCTAATTGGCTACTTATTGTCATGCAATTAAATAATCGCGCACAAAATTAAATAATCGCAGATCAATATTAATTATTAAAGCAGTAAATACGCAAATACCAAAATAGCATGAAAGGAAGAAAAACACTTGGATCTCACGAATTTGATGAACCGTAATCTTGATTAATCCTCGGCTAGAAAAGAAATTAGAACAGCTCCTCCATGAATATTGCCCAAAGAATAAAAAGAAAATTTTTGTCGTCTACTAAAAGCTGTCTACCTCTCAAGTGCAAATAAGAGGTATTTATATAATAAAAACCCTAACCTATTTTCCTTATTGGATAAGGAAACCTGGCTCAAAAATAATAAAAAGGTAAAAGCCTGAACTAAGTCCAACAAAATAAAAAGCCTGCTAATATTTAATCTAATTCCTTCCAAAAGCCCAGAAAAATATCTTCAATCTTGGTCAACCCAGTCAAAACCCGCGTAGCAATCAAACGGCATTTTTCCACGTGACGACGTCAACTTTGACTGCTACAAACTTGTCCAAAAAGCTTCAATATCCATATGTAATGCATCCAGCTCCTTTTCCTAAGCACATTTATGCAAAATTATATTAAAAATATCGATTAAGAAGCATTCTATTCCAAAATCAAGTACATCTAACATATAAATTAAATAATTATTTAGAACTTATCAGTAACACAAGAAACTAAGTCAACAGAAAACTATTTTTCGTCATAGCAAAGCTCTAGTTCAAAATAGAGGAAAAAGTTTTCCAGTAGCCAAAACAAATAAAACATTTTCTCAATAGTAACTCCCGCCACTATCCCCCTACCCTACCCCCTCCTCTACCCACCCTGACCCTGACCTCCTAAAATTTAAAAATTTAAAAAACTAAAAAATAAAAACTATAAGAATTTAAAATATAAAAATTAAAATATTAAAATTTAAAAATAAAAAAATACGAAATGAAAATTATAAAAGGTCTAAAAATTAAAGAATAAAATTTAAAAATTAAATAAAATTACAATTGAATAAAAATGTTTTCTAGGTTTTTCGGAGTTTGGTAAGACAAAAAAAATAATAAATCAACAAGAAAGCATTTTTGGGTCAAACGGAAACTCGATCTAGTTCAAAATAGAAAAAATATTTTTTGGTGCCAATGAAGAAAAAGTCATTTTCCCATTAGTTCTCCCCACCCCACCCCCACCCCCCAAAATCCACCCTACCCCTCTTCCACCCCATCTTCTCCTTACCCCTAGATCTCCTAAAAATTTAAAAGTTAAAAAAATTAAAATAAAAAATAAAAAACTTAAGAATTAAGAATTTTAAAATAAAAAATATAAGAAGCTAAAGTTAAAAATATTGAAATTAAAAATAAAAAATTCAAATTGGAAACTATAAAAATAAAAAATTAAATAAGTTAATAAAATTACAATTCAGTAAAAAAATTCTCTGGGTTTTTGGCATTTGGTAATACAGGAAAATAAATAATAGAAAAATAATTTTCGATCAAACAAAAAACTCTTGTTCAAAATAAGGGAAAAGGTTTTCTGCTGACAAAGAAGAAAACAAAAATTTCCCAATAGTAACTCTCTCGCAGTCCCCTAGAGATGCCTCAACAATAAAAGTTGGAGACACACACAACTCAAAACCCAAGTTTAAATCTAGTCCCTTGTCCTGTGTTGAGTACCTTCGATTTAATTGGTGCATAGTATAGAGGACGTGTTATGCACTCGAAATTTGCCAGTTGGTGGTCGAGTTTCGCACGTGTTCCAGTGGTCAGGCTCTAGCTGGATTTTTCTTGTCGCATAAAAAAAAAAAATCCCTCCATCCCCACCCCCACCCTACCCCTACCCTCGTCCTAACTCTAACCTATTAAAAATTAAATTTTTTTTAGAAAAATAAAAAATTTAAAACAATAAATTTAAAAATATATATAAGAATTTAAAATTAGAAACTAAGAAGTTTAAAAAAAAACTTTGAAATTCAAAAATAGTAGACAAAGAAATTATGAATTGGAAATTAGAAAAATCTAAAATTAAAAAATTATATAAATTTATAATTAATTAAAATTTTTTAACGAAATTGAATTTTAAAATTAACTACATTCACTTGATAAAAATGTCACCGTTGGCTTCGTTTTAAAAATTTTAATATACCTCTTTTTGTTAAATGCCAAAAAAAAAATACCAAAATATTTTGTTCATGAATGACAAAATTAACGCCAAAACTTTAAGTTCCCGTCTATATCAGAAACTATTTTCCCACAATATGCAAATTTTACCAAAGTTAAGAGTCTGCACTACACCAATTACGATTATTAATCCCAAATTTTAAGGGTACACGTTTATAGAGCTTTAATCAAATAAAACTTTCATCTTCCACAAAGAGATCCACGTTCCTCTCAAATTAGTAAACCTGTCCTATCCACCAAGGTTGCATAGGTTATATAGTTGCGTTGGTGAGTTTTATGTATATGTATATTTGTATGTTTAGCATGGAATTATTAATTCTCTGTCTTTACTGATGCTTTTGCTTGCGATGAAAAATTTTTGTGTATGCTGTTGTCATATACATATTAGATTATAGATACCAAAAGTACACATGTTTTATGTTCATTATACATCAATTAGGAACATCATATTTTGTTGGTTCCGCGATGTATTTACTATTAAGATCACTTGCGACACTCGACACAGGTAGAAAAAGGAATGCCCCTTTCTGAATGTACATCACTTTATATGAGGGTAGATCCTTATATTTTCTGCTATCTACTATTGATTATGAGAAAAATATTTGGCTTCTGAATATCTTGCACTTATGAAATTAAGACTATAGGTTTATTCTATATTTGAGTGTGTTGTGGCCAATTACTTACTGCTTTGATTTATTGCAGCCAGTTTTCTCAACTAGGGTTTGATTTCTCTAGTTGATTCGATGGCATCTTTTTTAATTAAATATACTGCATCAAATTTTTGTATTTTCTTTTATCCTTTCTTGATCAGTGACATTTTGCACTAGTCATTACTCAAATACATGTGAGAATTTTCTTTTTTGTTGAATAAAATCAGTCCTCAATCTCCCCTTCTCTCCTATTCCATTTCCTTTCTATTTTCTCTCCTCTCCATCTTATGGGTGGGAGGGTGGAGATAGAATTTTGCACTTATGGATTTATGATAAGGAAGAGATACACAGTTAGTTACAAGGATATATAAGATTTTTAGTTAGAAATCTTTAGAACATGTGTACTTTTGCTATCTATAAAAAGTGTTAGGCTAATGAAACATTAGATTGCTTGATGATATATTGTTTTCATTGTTAAACCAATTCATATTAAATCACTTGTCAGTTTCATGAGTTTCAAAATTTTCAGGAACAAATAATTATGGGAAAATCGTTCTCAGGTAATTTAGTTTAGATAAATATTAATTACTCTATTTTATCGTTGCTCCATAACATATATGTGTATATACTTACTAATATTTGCACCCCGCTCTTGTCTTTTTTAGAGGCTTTAAATTGTGCAAGTTTGATTCTTCAAGTTGGATCGGATGGAGATGCTACACCTATTTTGATTTAGTGTCAATAGTGATGTGAGCTGATCAATCATTTATTTTAGATTTTTTTTTGTAAAATAATTTATTATGAGGTTTATTATGTACTTCTGGTACAAGGTTATTTTCTTTTGGATTCTTTAAAATAATAAATAGTTGATCTTAGATTTGTTTTATGAATTTAATATTGTCCATTTATTATGTAACAAATTAAAAAGTTACTATGTGTTTAAAATTGTAAAGACAATTTTCATTATTACTAAATAGTTAAAAAAAATCCACAAAAAGAAAAAAGCAAAATATTTGACACCAAATTGTAACACTCATTGAGAAAGCATTGGCAAAGCCATACTGTGAACAACAACGCTATATGTGAATTGTTGGTAATAATTGAGATCAAATCGTAACACTTGCATTTTCACCTACAATAATAACTCAACCGAATAACGACACTTGATAGCAATTCATCAATGATAACACTTTGTCAACGACAACAATTTGAAATGAATCGTCTTAAAATCATGAAATCAAATGCCAATGTCTTTCTTCGAGCGCCGCCTATTCCTATTTGCCTACCTTAATGATTCACTATAATCGTTGGCAATTACATATGAAATAGATGACGATTGGTAAAATCGTTAGGAAAATTTACCATTTCTAACACCTTGTAAGTCGTCAGTATAACCAAAAAACGACGATTTCATAGGCGACACCTAACAAATTGTTGGAAATAAAAACGGCGACACAAAAAATCTATCTTAGAAAGCCAAAAAGAGTGTCAGGAAAGCAATGAGCAATGCAAATGGGTTATGGGGTTTTTGGTCAATATGGGACATGCGTCGAACAGTACTGCTGAAACAAGAGCACTGTTTCAAGGCTTAAGGATTGCAGTGCAGCATGGAATCACTAATTTGGTGATAAAGGCGGACTCCAAGATCCTTTCACAATGGATAGATGGAAGTAATTACTTGAATAATGCTTTGTGGCCGTTTATTGAAGAAAGCAAGCATCTCCTACATTCTCACGAAGGCTATACACTCCACCATGTGTACAGATAGGCTAACAGAAGCATCGACTAGACGGCTAGTAATGGGCTACACTTATCCCTTGGTGTTCATTTTTTTGAGCAACCACCGCAGTAGCTTAAGAGATTTCTGGAAGAGGATATGCAAGTAGTTGCCTTGCAGAGATTAGTTCGCATGTAGTGTCATTTCGGCTTTAGTCCGCATTGAGGGGGAAAAAAGAAGTTATACACAATAATCATAAATCATTTATTTATTTATTTATTTTTTGGAAAAATCACCTTTTATAGTTAAGGGTACAATTCAAATTATAAATTATTTATTATACGTTCAATTTTCACAACCATACGAAGAAACCAAAATATCTAACTTCTTTATGAGTTTATATATCGAACGTTCTAAGTCGTCTCATTAAAAATTTTCGACATGATATTGGCCTAGTGATCAACAAATATAGAGGCCCCATTAAAATCCCTCCACAAGAATGTGTAAAAAGGATTGTTAGAACTTGCATTGAGGCCTCTCATTGTTGAAGTTCAATCTTAACCACTAAACTAATACCTCATCAATTTGGCTAATAGGATCTATAAACTCTAATTAAGGTTGAAATTTCATGAATTTTAGTTAAGTACTCATTCGAGCCAATGAGAGTAGAAGCCTCTAATTAAGAAAGTCATAGCAAAAAAACATTATTTTACATCATCTTGTCATGTCAATATGCTGAGTTCGCAAATTTTAATTAAGTAATATAACTTAATCTTTTGTAGGATTATCCTTGTTGGTGATAGATGGAGAATAGCTTTCTTTCCAAATTTATTAAAGCATGCAAGAACTAAAAATTATATTAAATGACAGATAAATTTTGTAAAAAGAAATGTTAATGAAGAATTATCTTGGCAAGAACACCAAGCTAGTGACAAGGAAATTGGAGATGTTGGAAGCATTCACCATCAACTGTGTTATGTTTACTTCTTGTGAGTTACACATGAACTCATGAAAAAAAAAAAAAAAAAGGTTACACATGAACTTAGTTCATGCAAATTACAACATATAACTATTTATATTAGGCATCTAGTTTTCAGTAAAATTTTATATGGAGTTTTCCAAGAGGAAATTTTGCTTCTCGACCTAGTGAGATTTTTAGTGTTTTTTTTTTTGGGACAAAATGCACATTACAAGTTTAAAATGTACCATATTATCCTGTGCTTTCTAAAAAGTGGTACAATTTTTCCATTCACGTTAAAATATTAACATCGTTAAATAAGGTTTTAAAAGGACCAAATTAAGCCCTTACTAACCTTTACTGATTCTGCTTCTTTTAAATAAAATTTTAAAAGGACCAAATTACGCCCTTTCTAACCTTAACTGATTCTGCTTCTTTTCTATTAAGTTTTGACCCTAAAAGTAACAAAAAAAAAAAAAAAGAAACTTGAATGCTCGTTGCGGTGTACCTTCTACCTTGATCAGCATTCAACCATCATACCCTCAGAATTCCCCTCTTCGAGTACTCGGTGGCATACCTTTCAAACATCACACCCTAATTGATCTTTTTGATGCCAACTTTTAATCACCCTTTTGACCCCGAAGAAAGCTTTTGACCACCCTCTTAATATCATTTTTCGCTTTTGAAAAAAAGACGTTTTTTAATTTTAATCTGTAAATATTTTATAGTTTCTAGTTTGTATTTTTAATTTTTCAATTTTGAATTTTAATTTTTTAATTTTAAATATAAATTTTTATTTTTTAGTTTTTAATTTTTATTTTTTTAAAATTTGATTTATTTTTTATTTTTATTCTTTGATTCTTTAATTTTTAAATTTTTAATTTTTAATCTGTAAATATTTTATAGTTTCTAGTTTGTATTTTTAATTTTTCAATTTTGAATTTTATTTTTTAATTTTAAATATAAATATTTAATTTTTAGTTTTAAATTTTTAATTTTTTTAAAATCTGATTTGATTTTTTATTTTTATTCTTTGATTCTTTAATTTTTAAATTTTTAAATTTTTTTTAATTTTTTTTGTATTTTTATTTTTTCTAACTTTTAAATTTTTTGTTTTTGATTTTTTAATTTGTTGATTTTATAAAGTGAAGATAATTAAACAAATTATGTTATAAGTGTAAACACGAGTATTTTGGTGAAAAATGTATAGCAAATTCTAGCATTTAACATCCACACATACAAGTAAAAAGGATATAATGTACTCTCTGTTAATTTAGACATAAAAAGTTAGGGTTAGAAATTATATGCCACTTTTAAAAAGTACAGGGGATAATATGACATGTTTTAAACAATTAAGAATAATTAGCTACTTATACAAACCATAAGAGGGTAACGTGCATTTTACCTTTTCTTTGGCAAAATATATTCTTTCTTTTTTTCCAATATAAATTCTTAAAAGAGATATTTTGCTTTAAATGTTTCTTTTGAAAATTTTTACATTTTGATAAAACTCAGGGTCATCCTAGAAAATACCACACTCATACAACATATTGGTGTTAATTTTAGTTTACAATATAGTCACTATCTCCAGATTAATTAATTATTCTTTGAGCCTAAATATTAACTTTTTTTTTTTAGGAGGCTAGACTGAGATTACACTGGTACAAATCATTGGTGGGGGTTCCTATCAAGTCTTCACCAAGAACATTTCTTAACTGTTGGGGTGGCTCCTAAAACACACGGACTCCCCAATGATAGATTTAGACAATGATTTGTCATCCAATCTACATTTCTATTGGCATCCCTATAGACATACTTGAGCCAAAAACCCATATTTGCCGCTAAGATTCTTCTACTTTCATCTAGTAGTAACCGCAAAGCATTCCACAGCCAATCATCCTTTTGCATCCAAAGCATTAGGATCTTGAAGTCAGTTTTAATCTCTAAGTGTGTCATCACATGCTATTCAACTAGCTTGAGCCCCTCCACTAATGCCCTTGCTTTGCTATGTTATTAGAGGCTTGGCTGAGATTACATTGGTACAAATTATTGATGCTTTTCAAATAGCCCTTGACTTAAAGTTTTGTTTGGTTTAATTATGAGATTTTAGTTTGTGAAGAATTACTGAAGTTATAAAAGTCAGTTAATTAATATGAGAAATGAGCCAAGACCTTATATGATAATCTTGAATTTTGTAATTTTTCCATGTGAGATTTTATAGACTTCAACACAACTATTGAACTGTAAAACTTTTAGCAGTAGAGTTCTAAAAGTTAAGCTTTTAGTTATTTTAAAGGTAATATAGGACTTACAAAAAATAGACTTTTGTTTTAGAGGAAAAAAAAATATTTTATGACATAATGTATAAACAGCTCCTCAAAAGCTTCTTTTGAAAAGCTCTAATGTAAAACTTCTGGTTTTTCAATTTTTTCAACTTTAGCTTTTATGTAAAAAGTCTTTTAAAAATGAGTGAAATAGATTAATTTTTCAACTTTTAAACTTATAAAAAATACTTTTGAATATTTAAGAATTAGGTCAAATAAACTCTTAATAAATTATGCATTTCTAGTTTCATATCTTTCTCTAACATGTTAACTTTCCTTGCGGCCCAAAACTTCAATATAATCAGCCGTTCGCCCAAAATGCATCTAGTTTTTCAAGTCTACTTTGTGCCAACCTTTTTTTTTGAAAAAAAAAAAGAGCAATAGCGGCGTATAGGAGGAAAGTCAATCATCCGATTCGATTTGGTTTTCCATGAGGAATCAATTTTATGGATTCATACGCTCATAATGATCTAATCATATCAGATATCTTTCTTTTTTTTTTTTGGTTTCCCTTTGATAAATTAAATATGCTTTTCTGGGACCAACTCCTTGACAAGACAGATGCAAAATCCATGGCGCAATGAAGAAATACAATTTGAGTAAAATGCCCAGCTTAAAAAAAAAAATAATAATTTGAGTAAAATGTCTTGAAATTTTTATAGTTTGTGTAAAGTGCGTCATTTTTAATATTATTAAACTTTTTTAATGATCTTCCAGTTCTTTCTAAAACATACTATTTGTTCTTTTTTTTTTTTCAACACAGTATACGTTCCCCTTTTTAAAAATTTTAGAACACATAGTGGTCCGGAAACACGTTAAATAAATCACATGGGCCCGATATTTTTTAATATAAATATTTTTTCTTTCAAAAAAGTGTAACATGGGTGTATCGTCGTCAAGGTTTTCATACAAGGACTAAAAGTTGAATCACTAGCTATCCAAAGCGATCTGACACCTCTGAGTCACTGCCCCCCCGACCCCTAACCCTTGACATTACATTCAGAAAAGCATATGAAACATCTCGTCCCCTTAGCCAAAGAAAAAAAAAAACTAAAAAAAAGAATCCCTTCCATTCATGAAATGAAGTGCAAAGAACCAAAAATTTTTAAAAATTAAAAAATAAGAAGGGAATGATGTAATTAACGATTTAGAAAACAAACTCAGATGGGTGAAAAACATATAACTAAAGGAAATAAAACAAGTTTATATACTAGACCAAATTAAATCTTGCGACAATTTTACACGATATATTCACAAGTACATATCGATATTGATGTATTTATTACTAAACCATTCTTGGCAGAATGAACACCCGTGTATAACATGTAGGATAATTCAAGCTAAAGCACCATGCAAACCAAAATGTATCTTAATTATACATATACACGTCAAAGGGCTGACACCTTGCTTGGCTGTGCTTATAATAAGCACCCAAAATAAAGAACAACCCTCACTAATTTTTTTTTTTTTATAAATAATACTTATGACTCATTATAAGCACTCAGAATAAGCACTGCATGCCAAGCGCGCACCTTTGAAAATATCTCCGATGTATACATCGGAGACATTGACTCAGGCAAAATTATGACTGAGATAAAGCTATTTGTTGGACTCAGGATTTGGGCCACTAGGTACCTCATGAGCAGCAGCCTGAAATTGCCTCTCTGTAGTGTAATTATTTGCAGCAGCAGCACTAGAAGCACTCAAGCTTGCACTAGAGGTGCTTTCTCTTGGATGCAACTTGTTCACGGTTGATAGATCATCAGCTAAAAGCCCTCGTCCTTTCGATGCTAAGGAAGCCTCATTTGGCACCCCAGGATCAACTAGTGGCCGAGCCAGGACCTGAGCGGTCACGAGTAACCAAAAGAGAAGTGAAACAGCACCCGAGTTTTTTACGCTCTCACGAGCGGCTTTGCTAGTTGTGGCAGCCATGAGAATATTAGAAAGAAGATAATGCACCACCCCCCAGTTGTCCACCGGAGATCAATATCCATGAACCAAATGGACCCGCCAAGTTTTTGAGGCAGAATTAAATTAAAGAAGAATAAATAGACTTTTGAATTCTAATCTAGTGTAAGAAAGCTCTCAATTTCAAAACCACCACACAATTTTTTTTTATATATGGAAGATTAGTCTAGCTTCTCTAGCATGGTGACATATATAATATATATACATATCTTGGGGGGATACCTATTTTTCTGCTTACCATGTTGTGCCCTTCTGTTCTTGCAATTTACATTACTGTCCCATAGTTTGAAAGTTTGACTGGTTAATTAATTATGGCGAACTTTTTTCACTTTCAGTACATATTTTGCATAGTAAGTAGGTGCAGCTTTTCAAGTGAGAAAGGGATGACAGCATTTTGGTTTAAAAATTTATTGTCCCTCAACTAAGAAGAAGAGATGACAGCATTTTGGTTAAAAGTTAGCAAGTACTATAGCTATTTGTTTTGCATAATAATGTGCAAGGAATCTGAGAGTGGAATAGAATATTTATCGAAGGGAACTAAGAGCTCGTTTGGTATGTTAGAATAGTTTGGTTAAGAAATTGTAAGTTTTTATCCCTTGTCTTTTGTTTAGTAGGACTAATTGCAGTTGAATCTCACGGAATGATTTTTACGTAAACAAGTATTTAGAAGACTCATTATTTATTCCAACTAAAGGGATGGGCATTCTAACTTAAGTAGGAACTGTAAATATAAGGTTAAAATAGAAAATAGGTGCATGGTTATGTAGAGCTTGATCGAGGTCTCGATTTTTTATGAATTTGTGTTGTAAGATGAATTTTGTGGGATAAAATGAGATTACTTATTGATATAAAAAAAGAAAGAATAAATTACATATTAATCCTATACTTTAGCTTATGTGTCTCATACCCTTCTGTATTATCAAAACTAACTAATTACCCCCTATATTCTGACATATATACACTTTATCTCCTATAGTATCAAAACTAGCTAATTATCCCCTGAAATTTTTCAAAGTGTGCAAAATACGACCCTGCCCTCATATATTTCAATGGGGTATATTTTACACACTTTTAAAAACTTTAGGGGTATTTTGCACAATTTTAAGAATCTTAGGGGCTATTAGCTAGTTTTGATACTACAAGGGGGTATGGTGCATATAGGTAAGAGTACAAGAAAGTAATTAGCTAGTTTTGATACTAGAAGGGGTATGGTACACATATGTCAGATTACAAGGGAGCAATATGCAATTTACTCAAAAAGAAAAGTATGCCTCTAAGGATACGTGCGTAATAACTTTTGAACTTTTGTCAGCAAGGTAGATATTTTGACACATGGACAGTGCTAGCTTAATCTCTACCATTATTATTAAGGATAATAAATAAATACATTCAAATTCTCTTTACGAATTTAAGTTTTTAGATGAAGCGGTAATTCAATATGGTATCAAAGCTTAGAAACCAAATAGTCTCAAATTTGAAACTCAATGCTACCCATTTAAAAATACTAAATTATCCACGTGCAAGCTTTAAATAAATCACATTACTCGTGAGGGGCGCATGTGTGTGTGTGTATATATATATATATATATATATTTGTCTCTTTATTTTATGGTACACTCTTCGCCTATTTTTATCTAATCTTTTCATTATGCAGCTGCTATAATAAAATCTTGAAAAAAAGTGGACCTACTAGGGTCATTTTGCTCTCTTAGCGCACAGTGGGAAATTGTCAGCAAAAGAGACATAAGAGAAAAAAGGAAGTAATGCAGAAAAGATCAATTAAGCCTTTACTTGCTGGCCATGTTTGTTGAGGATGCTTTTAGTACAATACATGACTAAGCAGAAAGTGAAAGAACTAATCCACCATATTGAAGTTGCATTACCATGGTGGTATATAATTACTAACATTTTCCAGATCGAGTTACTACACTAGGGGCCTATTATTTGGTGGTATGTATAATTAATTTGAACCTTAGCGCAACGATAAAGTTGTTCAAGATAATTGGAATTAAAGCCATGTGTTTTAAGACTCATTTAAATTAGTTCTTTTTTCAAAGTAGTTTTCTCTTTTTGAGAATTAAAGTAGTTGTTTTGAGCCTTTCTGAAAGATAACTCAAATGATTATTGTAAAAAAAAAATTCAAGAAAAAAATATTCCTAAAAAGAGTCAATCCAAATAGATCTTTAATTGTGAAAATATCATCTCGCAAAAATATAAGATTTTGCTGCGTGAAAACAGACCGTAAAGTAGCACGAAGGAACAAAGACACGATAACAAAATGAGAATATTTAAGTCCACGTCCTAAAGAAAAAAGAGAAGAAAAAGTCATTTTGGGGGATTAAGTTGATAAGCTAAAAGCAAACCATAACGACGGAAAAGCAAAAGATACAGAAGATCTCAATTGGCTTTTTATGGTTGGCCTCTTTGCGCAAGAAATTTTATGTGGTCTTGACTTTGGAGGAGCCTTGGGAATTTAACATTACGAGTTGATGGTGGCCTCTGACTTGCCTTTTACCATATGCCTACGTTCGCCGTCATGAAAATAAATAAATAAATTATTAAAATAATAAACGAATACATTAATTTTTTTTTTACAAATTAAAACTTTAAATAGAGTTATAACTCTATCATAGTACCATAATTTAAAGATCGAGAAGTCTCAAGTTTTAAACTCACCTATTCCCATTTAAGAAAACATTAAAACTTTATATATACACGTATAAGACAAGCTCAAAAATAAATTACGTCCTACATCTAAGAGGGTGTATTAGTAAAAAAATAAATACACTAATATTTTTTTTTACAAATTTATATGTAGAAAATGAAAAGCATGCTATGCAATTTGTTTTCGCTGGTGAAAGTTCCATAGCTTGTCTCCTCCATCGGATGCAAGTGTCCCCACTGCTTTGAGAAGCAGGTCGTGATATGACTTTCTTGTTTACGAAATGTACAAGTAAATTAAACAATCTTGGAATTGTGTTGGTGTATTTTAGTTGATTATTAAAGATCTTCTGATGGAACTTTGTTCGAAGTTGGTGGCATCTAGCCCCTTGTTGTCCAAAGGGTGAAGAATTAATTATAATTATCCAACAATGAAAAGTCAACAAAATTAAATTAAATTACGAGTGTTCTAAAATGAGAACCTCTTTTTCCTATTCTCTTTATCTTTTAGAACGCCAATTATATATGTCATCATATGAACGTGACATATGAGTAATAAAAATAGGGTGGTATTTGGCATTTTTATCTTAAATTATAGTCTTGCAAAAGCGAAGGCAAAGCCAAAATTTTGAGTTAAGGGGGACAAAATTATAATAACTATAATTAAGCTAACATAATATTTCTCTTTTATTTGGGGGGGGGGGGGGAAGGTACATTTGGTTTGGAGATCTAATTCTTTTTTTTTTTTAATATATTTTTTAATACTACATCTAAAAAATTTGCCCCCCTTCCTTAATATGTAGCTTCCCCCTGTGCAAAAGTAAGAGGAAATCGAGGATTTCATATAAGATATGGGAACAACACTATACTAACAGATATGCGTTAATCTAGTTCAAGATCTTATGCGTTAATTGGTGGTCTCGGAAGCCATGAATAATTCTTGTGGAATAAGTGACACTTCCTTTACATGGGATCAAGATTGCAGAAATAACTTGGTTCTTGAGCTTTTATTTTTTTGTTTTTTTTTTACGACAAAGAAAATCCAGTTAGTAGAACCATATCATGACCGATACACCTGGCGGAGCCCGACCATTAATTGACAAATCTTGAGTGCACAGCATGTCTCCTATACTGTGCACCAGTTAAGTTGAGAGCACTCAATTTAGGATAAGGGACTGAATTCGAACCCGGATCATGAATTATATCAGTCTTCAGCTTTTACTGCTAAGGTATCCCTAGAGGACAGGTTCTTGAGCATGTTGGGGGATTAGTAATAAAACTAAGAATGTGAATCATCGGTTAGATATATCACTAGCTAGTTTTGTCTTGAACCGACCGATGCTCGAGCTAGAATGGGCCTACAAGCCAAAAAAACAGAAGGGATATCAATGGGGTGCCAACAAAAGGTAAGCAGTTGGAGCAAAGCTCAAAATAAAGATAATACATGGAGAGTATATGAGATAAGTGACTTCCTTACAATTTTTATATATTGCGACTATGATAGAGTTTTGATAGTAGTCCTTGGTTTGATTGGATAAGAGGTCTCGTAGTTCAATCGTCATAGAATCCAAGTACAATCTAAGTTGGAACTCTTTGTTATTTAGTTAAGGTGTTACCTAAAAAACCTCGACCTTGGCCTTGATTGACTCTGCACATGCACTAAATGCTGACTCCCGACTAAGGGCTTGTTTGGATTGGTTTTTTTGAAAAGCGCTTTTTTTAACAGCTTTTAAAAAACAACTTTTTTTTAGAAGTTAAAAATTCTTGCTTTTAAAAAAAGCTGTATTTGAGTTTTTTTTCAGAGTTTTAACTTTTTTAGAAGTCAAATATAATAGTTATTGCAAATTTAATATAACTTTTTCAAGAAAAAAAGTATTTTTTTCTGAAAAAAAATCAATCCAAACAGGCCCTAGGTCGACCCTTCTTCCGGTATGACGTAGTACCTAAAAGGATGGGTTAGTTGGGTAACCACCCATATCCAGTTACACAGTGAACTAGTCTTTGATAGCATATGTATAAATGGAAAAGATTGAATGAAAACTAAATTAATATCATATGTTGGGGCTCAATGAATATGAATTTGCAAACCACAAGAAGTTCTCTAATGCGGTTCAGTTATTCTAACTAACTTATATTGATTAATCTGATCATAAACCTATATATTATCTTGAAAGTTATTATTTATCCACATAAAACGATTACATACTATTGTCATGCACAAAAAAGCCAAAACTTACCCTAATGTTTATCTTACCACCTTTACTTGTTGAGAATCAATATTTAACCAATTGGAATTTGGAATATTACTTCAAATAAATCAAACTCAAAGAGAAAGTTAATAATAACTTCACATAAGTACCATGGATATAGACGTCATTGCACAAATGTCAAATATTAGAAACTAGCTAGTGTACATTATATTAACTTATAGCTAATACTTAAAACTTAGGGACAAACTTAGGGACAAATTATTATTCACCTTTAACTGAGTAATTAGAATTCCCAAAAATGATATGTCTAGTGCAAATAAGTGTGTAAATATGTAAGCCTTGGCAAAAGAAAATTTGAAAAAAAGTGTGTACTATGTGAATGTTCGTAACGACATACTTATTTCTTTGCGTGCAGCTTTAGAAATGGAAAAATGACCTCAAAATTGGAGCAGAATAATCTAGTTTATGAGTAACACTATTAAAGTAAGCGGTAACTAAAAGCTACTACGTCCCTATCAAACTGATTATTGTGAATTCAACTTTCTCTTTTACAGGAAGTAAATTTTTGGAGAAATATTTTTAGTGGTCCGTTGAATACCCCTTTTCATATCAAATCAAGTTGAATTTTTATTACAGTACTAAGTAGGGTCAATTATATAAATTTAACGATATTACTCTTTTTTGTTCAAGGGTTATTTTCTCTGTTACTTCCATATACGCAAAAAGCATTCATGGAAGCGAAGTACAAGAATCAAAATATTGGTTTTTTTTTTTAGGTTAAAGCTGACAACACAATAACCTCTCGAGCACAGTCATAACCCTTCTATCCTCCTCTAGCAATGTAATCAATTGTCTAGGGAGCACTTTGAGAATTGAGTGGCTGATGAGAAAGGCAAGGCTATAATTAGCAAGTTAATTTGCATTCCTATTAGTTTCTCTATATAGGTGTTTCAGGACACAACCACTTTTACGATTTAGGATATCACCATAATCCTCCAACAATTGCCTGAAGGGCTACACCGAGGTATAGAGTCCATAAACCAAATCAAAATATTGGTTTACTCAAGTGTTCTAGAGCCCATAAACCGAATCAAAATATTGGTTTACTCAAGTGTTCTAAGTTTCATTATAACAAGAGATGTGTCAAGTAAAATAAAAGAACATAGAAAATTAAACCTTAATATTGAATTGAAAAACTACTTAACTGAAACCACAAGAATTTGATTAACATTCTTCAGTTTTTCTCACGTCTTGCCTTATGCAGCATGACGTGTGGTGAATAATTTCCAAGCACGTATCACGCCCTCTTTTTTTTTTTTTTCTTTTTTTTGGGTCAATATCACGCCTTCATTTTTGACTTTTTGAGAGATTAAAAAGTGATCTTTATGCATGACATGAACGACTTGACATATAACCACACTAAAATAATCTTTGCATGGCAAATCATATGTACATTAGTTTCCACGTAAAGCTTCAATAATGCAGATTAAAGTCACAAATTTTCAAGTCTGTCTTCTGTCTTTTGCTGCGACCAAATCCATTTCCCATTTTGGAGGCGGCAAAGCAAGGATCTTTGCTGGAAATGATGACCTCATCCTTCGACAATATGAACTTGGTTCTAATAAAGTCATCGAAAGTCACATAAAATTTGTAAAAAGAACAAGGGTATATTTATTTATTATATTAATACACCTTTTTTCATTCAGGCATGATTTGTTTAGATATTAATAAATTTAATTATTGTATTAACAGGTTTTTTTATGTGTAACGTATAAACATGGTTTGTTTGAATATTGGTGTATTTATTTATTGAATTAATACGTCCTTCCATATACAAATTTTTTATTTATTTATTATATTAACATGTGCCCTCATGTGTAAATATTTTTTTAATAGGTCATGAAAAATTTTGAACTAGGACATTTATGTGTTATGTGATACCATGTTAAAATTACTACCTCATTAAAAAAAAGTAAATTTGTAAAGTAACACGACCCAAACGTACAAAAGCAATTCTTCTATGTTTTCTCTCCTTTTTCTTGTTGATTTTTTTGGTATAACGTAACCGCACGATCCAAGGCATGCTTCAAGAATCCGTCGTGAGAAATTTTTGAAGCGTTGTTGAAACAAAAACACCTTTGATTAAAGGGTGTGGTGGGCGCTTCATGTGCTCGTGCGAACTCTCTAAAGTAAGCATCATGCATAATAAGTTGCGTTATCTTGGTTGCTTTTTGCTATGAAATCCGTGTCCTAGAAAGATAATTTAATTTAATACGCATATATATTTTTCTTGATTAAGGTCCAGTTAAAGTATATATATTAAATTGATTGATATTTGATGTCTAATTCATTTGAAGCCGCAATATATATGGACGATTTTACGGTTAGCAAATTATATAAATAAATTTTAGTTTTTGAAAAAAATGAATTTAAATTTTATTTTTGGAGTTTTCACATCTTAAAAAATCAAGATAAATATTTATTAATGAACTTTTTTAAAAAAAAACTATCGATCTTTCATAAAAAAGACGTGTGAATATATGAATCCTGGAGAATTAGTGAAAGGGCGTGTTCATATACACAGCAACAATTTGAATGATGATATACCAATTCTGATGATCAAGTGTGGATGCCCAAACTTTTCTCTTTTTCTTTTTTGTGTGTTTTAACTTTTTTTTCACATGTTATTAAAATATGCGTATTTTTCAAAATAAATAGAACTCTGTATATTTTCTCCACATTACATATATTTTTATTAATTTATATTATGTTTACGTGAAATTGGTACTAAAGAACTAAAAACAATACGTAATTCGTCAAATTATTAGAGTAGGAACTAAA
Source organism: Cordia subcordata (assembly GCA_028554755.1). Taxonomy (NCBI): domain Eukaryota; kingdom Viridiplantae; phylum Streptophyta; class Magnoliopsida; order Boraginales; family Cordiaceae; genus Cordia; species Cordia subcordata. The sequence continues at coordinate 6,705,107 of JAPTOF010000010.1, read as the reverse complement.
TTTAGAAGCAGATAAAGGACATGTAAGAACTAGAGAAGCTGAGTAATCCATTTTTTCTGATATAGGTTAGAATTAATTCTTCTCCGCAATAAGGGCCTGTTTGGATTGGCTTTTTTTCAAGAAAAAACACTTTTTTCCTGAAAAAGTTACACTAAATTTGCAATAACTATTTGATTTAATTTCCAAAAAAGTTGAAATTCTGAAAAAAGCTCAAATACAGCTTTTTTCAGAAGCCAGAATTTTCAGTTTCTAAAAAAAATCTGTTTTTCAAAAGCTGTAAAAAAAACGCTTTTAAAAAAAGTCAATCCAAACGAGCCCTAAGTCACTTTGACACGTAGTGGATTATTGTGTTCTTTTTGTTGAAAAATACAATTATCCACATTAATTAATCATGAGTTTCGTATATGAGATCATATAGAGCTAATATTCGAATCAAAACTATATAATTTTTAGGACTAAATCCTTTTTTTTCAAATAAAAAATAACCCACTATCTAAAAATATCGTAATAAACATATAATCTATGTTTGGTAGCACTTTAAAATAGTATTTATTTAGGTCGTGTTCAGTAACAAATTTTCAAGTAATTTTTAGTATTTTGACCAGTTAAAATATTATTTTTCAAATTATTATTGTTTAGTAAACTAGTATTTCAAATAACTTTTCATATCTTTTAGCACTTCTCAAAAGTTATAAAATAAATTTCAAATTTTATGTAATCAATATTACTAAAAAGTATAAGTTTTATTAGCACTTTTTTGACAAAAATAATTCTAAATCTACTAAAATTAATTTTTATAATATTGATAAAAAAATAAAAAATTGGTTACATTTTAATATTAAAATATGATTATCAAAAACAAGTATCTAATTATGAAATATATTATATTATTTCTATAATAATAATAAAAACAACAACAACAAGGTATTAATATCCTTTTATGACATTTTATTTTCACCGAACATATTTTGTTCAATCAACTAGCTAAACAGTTATCAGCTAACAACTAAAATGCAACAGCTATCAACTAACAGTTAAAATACAACAACTATCAACTACTTGAACAGTTACCATTTTTTAGTGGAGGTATTTCAAAGAAAAAGTAATTTTTCAATATTACTGAGTTAAATACTTTTTAATCTAATTATTGTTATTTGACAAAAGAGTGAGTCAAATTCAAATATACGCTAGGAATTGTTTTCTAGGTGTAGGTACAAAATCTTTCAAGAAAATCTGTTGTCTTCCCGAGGAAGGCTTTCCGAATAGTTGGACTTTCTCTTTGGATTCATGGAGAATGACAATTCCCATGCATACAAATTAATGTCGAGACACTCGAAAATTTCAGGGGAATCTCGGAAAACAATGTTTCTTTTTCTTTTTCCCGGTCCCTTTTGAAGGGTAACTTTCAACTTCAATTTTTGTGCATCTGTCTCATTGCTATATTGTTAATTTTTATTTTTTTATTTCGAATTAAGATATTACAAGCCACATTAAACTTAAAATATATTAGTGCTTATTGAGTCGTGAGCGATGAACAAAAAATCTTTTAACAAATTTGCTTCTCAAGAGTTAAAATTTGTACCGTCTCTTTTATGGAGATGAAATTGTTACCACCTCAACTAATAACTTATTGATTTAATAATGTCCAGGAAATGTTACTTGGAGCCACAAATACTTCTGCTCTTCTGATGCATTGCTTTTGTTCTAAATACACAGCTTATTAAAGGAGCGAGATAACATATACGAGTTAGTAGAGGTTGCAGTTTTTGTTGACTACGAATTCTTTCCAATATATAATTATTCAGAAAATATTTTTTAGTTTAAAAACTATTAATCTCTACTAAGTAAAAATTGTATGATTATTAAATTACGTGTTATAGTCTGATTTTAAAAAAAAACAAAAAAACTTAAATCTACCCCTCTATATGCTCAACGTAATCAAATAAAAATCGATCCACAATTTTATTTTGAAACATGCAGAGGCATGGTTAATCTTATTTATGGTCGTGGCTTGCCGAATTTGAAGGTTTAAAGTCAAATTATAGTATGAGGTTTTTCATAACTTTTAATAACATATTCAAATTCGTATAAATTATAAAAAATAAATTAAAAGTTAATATGTGTAAAAAATATTTAAAGGTTAAAATTATAGACCTTAACAACAAAAGTTTGATTGGAAAAGAAACACTCGCTGAGAGCTCTTTAACAGAATAATAGGACTTTCAATAGAAAAAAAAAAAAAAAGAAAGAAAAAATTTATGTGTTTTGTGATAAGAGAGAAACACATAAGTCTTTCAAGGGTGCCCCAATGATAAGAGTTGAGATTGAATGCAGATTGTGATTTGGGTTCAATATCTCAGTCCCCTGCTCTAAGTGACTATTACTAGAAACTGGTGAATTTTATACGGAAATTTGACACAGAAAATTTTTTGTCTCAAAATTTGAGACGGGGGTTTTTAAGATGGAAAAATTTCCCTCAAATCCATTTTGAGACGAATTTTGTAAGCTTGAGACAGAAATTTTTTGTCTCAATTTCAAAAAATTTTTGTTGTGTTCGACTTACCTGGTACTTAGTATAAGAGACATGTTGCATATACAAAGTTTAATTGTCAGTTAGTGGTCAAGATCTCCCGGTTGGAATTCTTTTGTCGCAAAAGAAAAAAGAAAAGGAGGGGGAAGAGAGGGAGGAGGAGAGGGAGAGAGAGAGAGAGAGAAACACATAAAGGCTTAAATTAGAAAATAATTTAAAAGAAGACTACAAATGATCAAAATTGAGTGAAGGTTTAAAACTAAAATATAATTGAAGTTATATATATATATAAACATTGATATTGGAGAAAGAAAATTTTGATAAATTTAGGAGAAAAAATAGGGATCATGAAAAATATTGAAGTCTAAAAATTAATACACTTGTAATAATAGATAAAAGATAACATTTGATGTACTAGAGTCAAAATAAATAATTTTGTAAATAGAGAGAATCAGATAAAAAAATGGGGGTTGTGAAAAATTAAAAATATAATTGTAATCGACTAATTAACTTGAACGAGAGGGATAATGAGATTCATAGTATTAGTCATTGATGATAAATTTTTTTGGGTTAAAGAAACTAAGTGAGACTTTTTATTACTAAAAATAAGATAACTGAATGTTTTTGCAATTATATAAGTCATAATTATAATATAATTAAATTTTAATTTAAAACCTAAACTTGAATGTGAGAAGCCTAAAGCTGAGGACTTTAATTACTAAAATCTAGAGTCATCCCTACTTTTAAAATCTGCAAACTATCAGTCTAATCCTTATCAATTAACATCAGCAATTTGTAGAAAAAGTGCTTCAATAAAGTTGATGCTTTTGCCTCCAACATCCTTTTCTTGTAGCGTGGTTTTGGGTAGTTATGATGCTTTGCGTGACCAAATATGTCTGTGGGGTTGTTCTTCAATTCCCACCGCAGTGTCTTTTCCAAGAAGCCCTAAAGTGACTCAGTTATTTTAAAGAGTCAAAAAGTTATTTTAGAGAGTCAAATTCTTAAGTAAATTCCAATGACCTCCCTATTAAGAGGCTTCATATTTTTTATGTGTAAATAATACTATTGGAGTAAGATTAAATTAGAGAATTCCTAAAATAGAAAATAATTATTATACATAGAGAGTTTTTTGCTAAAATTGAGATAAGAAGTTAATCTCAATTTCTTTCTCAACTTCTCTCTCCATGGCAGAGAGACTTTCTTCATTATTCTCCCCTAAAGTTTCATTTAGTATTTTCATGTTTAGACCGAGCCTGTGATACCGTTTCTTAGCTCGGCTCAACCGTGGCTTGTTTGTTATTGAATTTGACAACCTTGATTTAGTTCGAGATTTTAATTTTGAATTGCATCAAGTGGAGCAATTAAGTAGCTTGTGAATGATGAACAACTTTGTTTCTTAGAGGCGGGTTCCTAGAGTATCGTTCATATACCAAGGAGAGCTAATAGGGGGTCAGATTGGCTTAGCAAAGAATGCTGGACAAGAGTCTGTCTCTAGTATTTGGATTTTACACCCGCTCGTGGGTTTGTTTCATATTTTAAACTATGTATAATGCCACTAGTATTGGCTTGTTATACTAATTTATGATTAGTCTAATAATATTAATATATTTTTATCAAAAAGAAAAAGATAAGAAGTTAATAAGGACAAATAACTACCCGTTCAACTCCTTATTATGCAGAAAAAGTAAGAACATTGTTGGATATGACCTAAATGACATTACATTAATGAGTGGGACTTTGAGCCAAAACTCAACAATAAACTAGTCATAACTCGTGATTGAGCAATCTTTCATAGCAATTTTGTTAATTAAATTTGCTTTTTAACAGCCCCACATTAATTTTACGAAGAGAATAACGTTCATGGGATAAGAGAGGTTGACATGAAGGTCCTTTTGAGTATTTAGAGTAAGTATAATCCCCAAGTCCATGATTTATGATATATAGCTAAGAGAAAATTAGAGCTGTACTAATACATATTTAAAATGCTTGAAAAAGAAATTAGATGAGGGATTCTTCCTGCTTATTGATGAGTTTTGGGAAGAACAGATCAATTAATTACTAGTGTATTGCCTTAGCTTCTTTTTCTTAAATTCCTGTCCAAATTAAAGTCACAATGCTAAGAGTAAAGTTAAAAGCAGTATGTTATTAATTCTATTATCAAGTAAGGCGATCAAAAGTAACAAACGGTTAAAGGAAGTAATACAAGTTAGTTATTGCTTAGAACATATGCAAAAGTGATATTTAAATGATGTAAGGTCTTCAGCTTCCTTTTCAAATTGATCGTATCCTTCTTTTATCAATTTCTACTGTAGAAAAAAGAAAATCGAGATCAGAGAATAATTCAAATAGTTGATATTATTTTTTTTCTTAAAGTGATAAGTTAGATTTAAACATCATGAGGAACAGAGAGGGTTAAGGGAGATTTAAATTAGGGGTAGGGGTCAATTAGACAAAGAGTAAAATATATGTTACCCTCTTATGTTTTTCAAAAGTTGTATAAAACTTTATATGATTTCAAAATTCAATAACACTAGAATCGATGGAGCCCGTGCTTCGCACGAGTTTATTTCTTTTTTCTTATTTTGTTGACTTACTTTTTCTATAAGTTCTGATTCATTCTTACATATAAAATTGTTCCACTAAGTAATAAATTCAAATCTATATAGTTGATCATTTAAAATTAATATATAGGCAGTCATACGATTTTATCTTCCCTCTTGGTGCATTTGTTGCATATATGGAAAGTTAAAAGGATTCAATTATCTAGCAGGATATTATGTCCAACTCCTACACATCATTCTCTCAATTTTGGAGCAATTTTCTATTTATTTTTGTTTTTGTTTTTTTTTTCTCATACTATGATAAAATAATTAATATGAAAAAAAAATTATATCCACTCTTAATTTTTCAAATGGGATAAATTTGCTCAAAGGAAAAAAAAAACTTTATATTAATTCTGCTCACTTGGCAAAAAGATAGGTGCTGATGTGGCACCATTTTTTGAGCTCATTTGGATTTAACTTTTATCTATAGAATCTATAGATAGCTAGATAGATATAGGTTTTTATTGTTTTTAAATTTTTGTGTATTTTTTATTATTTCTAAATATCTATAAAAATTAATTCTAGTGCTTTTTTATTCTTATTTTTATTCTTATTTTTTATTTTTTAATTAGGATATGATGCATAAACTAATTAAATTAATGAGTTTTTTTGGAACTTTATTACTTTAAACTCATTAAAAAGAAATATATAGGTGGTGCATGAATATAATTAAATATCTTGTAACTCCATTGCAATGATGAGGTTAGGAAGTGGTGCATAAATGTAATTAAATACTATAATATATAGATTTATAACAATGTAATAATATTAAAAATATAATTTATGATGACTTGGCAAATAAATAGGTGCTAATGTGGCACCCCTCTTTGAGCTCTTTTGGATTTAACTTTTATATTTCTAAATATCTATAAAAATTAACTCTAGTGCTTTTTCATTCTTATTTTTTATTTTTATTTTTTAAATTAGGATATGATGCATAAATTAATTAAATAGAAATATATAGGTAGCGTATAAATATAATTAAATATCTTATAACTCCATTGTAACGATGAGACTAGGAAGTAGTACATAAATGTAATTAAACACTATAATATATATATATATATATATTTATAACAATGTAATAATATTAAAAATATAATTTATGATATTGATGTGACACCCTTCTTTGGGCTCCTTTGGATTTAACTTATATACACACACGCACACACACACACACACACACACATATATATATATATATATATATATATATATATATATATATATAGATCCCCAGTGGTTTCAAAAATGTTGTCCATTGACCCTCTACAATTGTAAAATGAGAAAGAAAAATATGCTTCGATTTTGAAATTAGACGGGAAATATGCATTAATTTTAAAACCATTGGGATCATTTTATAACGTTTCTAAAATTATGGGGGGTATTAGTGAGTTTTGAAACTACAGAGAATTTTATGCAACTGTTTTATATGGGAAGATAAAATGGATTTACCCTGGAAACCAAAAAAGTACTTAAAAGAAAGGTAAAAATGCTTCCAAAAAGAAAAACAGGAAGCTAAAATATTACCTCTAAAAGTCCAAACGCACGCAAGAAGAACTAGAATCGAAAAGGCGCAAGTGGTTTCCCTTTCGGCTCAATGGGCCAAGACGTTCGAGTCTGAAGTTGTTGAGGTCCTTTGGGTTCGCTGAGCTTTTTTTTGGGTCAAAATTCGTCTCAACCGATCCATATAAGTATCGCCTTTTTTTTTTCTTCCTTTTTTTATTTTTTTTTCTTTTTTGGTTAACTATATGGAGTTTGAGATACCATATTGTTCCACTCAATTTTTTTTCCCTTTTCTTACTTTTCGTTTTGTTTTTTTCAGAAATAAAATTTCGTTGAACCCAAATCAGATTAGTTAGTATTAACTGAGCTCGAACTCAAAAATCGATGGGTTAAAAATTTTCTTTATCAAATCCTAACGGGCCTGATAATTGTTTTAAAATTAAAAAATTTCTATGTAAATGGAAAAATATTTCAGAAAAATATTTAGAAAAAGCATAAAAAAATGTAGCAGAAATAGTCATAATAACAGGACAAACTCAAAAGAAAAACAAAGGGAAACATGAAGAAAAATACAGTTAGAAAATTTGTGTAAATATAAATATTTATATTTATTTATAATAAGATAATAGTCATGTTTTTTAGTTTTGGTTTATAAAATTTTCTTATAAGTCTACTATTAAATCTTATTGTACTATTTATCATTAACCTCTTATGCTGCATTTGTTATATGCTTATTTGAAACCTTAAATTTAAAAAGCATATAATTTTATAAACATAAAACAAACATATCATTCTGAAAATCAAACCATAACCTACTCATTATCATTAATTTAGTTCATGGACAAACAAGGAAGGCACGTTTGAATTAGTTTATTTTTTCTTGAAAAAATTATTTTCTTTTTACAATCAATATTTAGATTGATTTAAAAAATTTTGAAACTCTAAAAACGAAACTCAATGTTATCTTTTTATAGAAGTTAAAAATTTAAACTTTTTTAAAAAAATAACTCTTTCAAAATTATATAGAAAGTAATTCTAAAAAAAAAGTTAATATAGACAGAGCTAAATGATGAAGAAGAAAGAAGAAAAAATCATGTCGTGGCAAAATGGACAAAGAAAGATGTATAATGGGCCAATTTGGATTGACTTTTTTTAAAAGTATTTTTTAATTTTGAAGAATAATTTTTTTTAGAAGTTAAAAATTTTGGTTACTAAAAAAAGGTATATTTGAGTTTTTCTTTTCGAGTTTCAGTTTTTTTGGAAATCAAATCAAATAGTTATTGCAAATTTAATGTAATTTTTTTCAAAAAAAAAGTATTTTTTTCTAAAAAAAAAAACTAATCCAAACAGGCCCAATATAAGAGGGTGTTTGGCTCTGCTTATTTAGCATACTTATAAGCACCTAAAAAAGTACCCTCTAACATAATTTTTACTATTTACGTGCTTATAAGCACCAAATAAGCCAAGCCAAACACCCGCTTCGTGTGGTTGAAGCATGAAACGCCGTCGTTTTCAGCTGTTTGAATCTCTTGTCGACCCTTCGTCCTTCTTCTCTATTTGCTTAAGCAACCACCAGATCAAAACCCCCCATCATCATCATCATCATCATCTCTCTCTCTCTCTTTCTCTCTGCAATGGATCGTTCTCTCGCCCTCCTCTCCATTCTCTCTCTCCTCGCAATCCAATTTACGGTTTTTCTCTCCTCCTCTCTCTCTTTATATATATATATATGTATGTATATATAATTTAAGAAGTAAATTTTTTTTTTGGGTTTAATTTTGATTGTTTTTATTCGAAATCTGATCCTACAGGCCAGTGAATCCAGCGCTTCAGTATTCTTCATCGACAGCGCAACGCACAATTATCTTCGCGATCCTTCATCTTCTCAGGTAATGTATGATTTTCAATTTATTTCGTTTTAGATTTCAGCATTGGATGATTGCATATTGTCTAAACGGAAGGACATGATTTCATAGTTAAGCAAATTTTGTCGGGTTCGAGTCGTGAAAACAGTCTATTGAATACAGGGATAAGGCAGCATATGATGATGGTGGTAGTTAAGTTATTTGTTTTGTGTTCAAGTGTTCGAGATAAGCTGCGTAAAGACCGTGTGCACCTACATTCGTGAACTAAAGTATTTACGAGAGGCTTGTACATTGCGCACAGCTTTAATTAGAGAGAAAGGAATGTTTTTTGAGAAGTAGAGTGAAGGAACATTATTATAGTATAGTTTACTTGGATATTTACGAGAGTCTTGTACATTGCGTATGGCTTTTCTTAGAGAGAAAGGAATATCTTTTGAGAAGTAGAGAGAAAAATATTATTGTATTATAGTTTACTGGGTTGTATCTGGCGTTTCCTTTTAGTACGTGTGATGTTCTTTTGCTTACGTTAAGGCATAGTTCGCTTATGTGCTAGTTAGGGGTCATCTTTAGATGGGAGCATTTTCTCATTCGGCATGTGCCTATGTGCTAAGTGTTTTGCGCAATGGTCAAGTGGTCAGGTTTTTGAATACTTGGTCCAGGATTCAAGTTCTTGAAACAAATTCTTGGCATACAGGATAAGTGTACCTTCCCTGAACCTTGCTATATCTGCGGGCCTTGAGCAGTGGGTATAATACATGTCATCAATGCGTGACTGGTCGCTTATGCTTGTTGGGAGCAAGCCATTTAGAAGATCTTGGGAGAAGTTGTGTCTCTACGGCGTTGATATGTTTATTGAATCAGTTTAAGACCCTTAGTAGCTACGTCCAAGCATGTATCGAAGCAATGCACTACCAAGCGTAGGCCGTAAACCAGTTAGTCTTTCACTTTAATATCAATTTTCTGGAAGATACTGCTTAGAAAGGTAGTAGGCTATGCTAATGCGTCTTCTATTAGTTTAACAATATTTTGCAACTTGTAATCCAATATGTTGCTCTATCTTATGAAGTTATAGGATGCAACGTACTCGTTTCTTTAGTGGCTTGATGGTGTCACAAGTTATCAATTGAGGGATAGAGGAAGATTTTCTTCTTTAAGATGGATACCAGATCTGTGAATCTGTTGAAACTTATTTAAAGAAAAGGGAAAAATGTTAGAACTTTCAAGAAGGTAGGTTATTATTAGTTCCTGTTAAGTGAACCCCTAGATGAGTTTGCCAAGTTATTTTGAGAACTATTGATGTTTTGGAATGGCAGTATACCACGTCCTTTAGTTGATTAACAACTGTCTGTGGAATTGTTATATTCTTCTTATAACTGAGAATTTCAATAAGCTTTAATGACAGTCAATGAGATCTTTGAATCACCTCCTTACTTCAAAATCACTGGTATTTATAAGACATCTCTATTAAATATTTGATTGCTGTTTTTGATTGTTGAAATGTTTGGTTCCTCTTTGCCTCTACAGACTGGTTCAATATCACTCCCAGAAGTTGGTGCTGCTGTGTCAGTGTTGCTTGGCGTTGCACCACCATCTACACTTTCAGCTGCTAGTTCAGCTAAGGTAAGTTGAATAGCATGACTGGTGGCTAAGCACTGGAACTATGGTGTTCTGTATAGACTAAATTAAAGTTTGTGCTTTTCCTGCAGTTGAATGAGGTCCTTGAACCTAATCCCTTTGATAGGCCTCAAGCTGTATTCATGCTTGAAGTCGCTGGAGCTGAAGGTGCATCTATTTGGACAAAAATGTACTTTAGAAGCTCCATTAGCAAAGGAGCTTGCAAACTTGTGAAAGTTAAACTGAATCCAGAACTGCATGCCGGTTCTGAGCTGGTGATAAACTCAGATAATAGCATATTTGGTGGCGCTCTGAAGAGCAAGGTTTCAACTATCGACAGGCAAGCTGATATTCAGCTTCCAGGTACTTACAATTGCTGTTGGTACACTTATTGTTCATCAGTCATTCATTAACCTATAATTCTGACAGAAATATTGTTGCACTTTTGCAGTTGAAGATGTATCACTATTCTCTTTGAATGAAGATGTGGATTGCTCAGACAAAGAAATTAGTGATTTTGTTAGTCATGACTCTGGAACTTGTTGTATAGCTATTGTTTCCTTTGGTCTTCTCGTGGTTAAGTTTGATTTATCTTCTCAGGCATATTGGTTGGGTGGATCATATGTAACTGATGCTTTGGTGCCATTGAATGGAGAGTTGGTAATCCCAATGGCAGATGGTTCCAATTTGCGGCTTCAACTAACAAAGGTGTTAATTCAAATTCCTGTAGTTTCCTTGTTACTTTTTGCTGAGAAGATATAGTTATTTATTATGATAAGTTACGGAAGAGGATTTAGTGACATTGCTTCTACTTTTCATTGTGAATGTACAGAATGCTGACAGAAAATTTGCAACAAGTCTTGTATCTCTGGTTCGTAATATTCAGAAGGCTATGGAAAACCATGAAGATATTTCTCAAAGTGTTTACACTCCATCTGAGTTAATTAAAGGAAAATTTGATGGCTTAAAGGTAATATTTTCATTCTTAAGATATCGTTAACAAGTTTTCCTCTTCTAAGTTATACAAATGAGATCTTCATGTTATAATGAGTTCTAAAATAAAAATATTTGTTCTTTGTTAATTCCCTTTTGTTGTATCAATTTACTTGTTAACTCATAAACTTACATTTTCAGATTATATGTCACTTTCAATTTTAAAAATATAAACCATGACCTGTTTGTATGCTAACAGCTTTTTGGATTATGTCACTTCAAAATGGTTCATGAAATTAAATAAAGAAGTAGAAATTGTGTTGCCTATTGAAGAAAAAGAATAAAGGTGGCATTATATTTTGCACTTTTAAGAAGTTTTGGATCAAGATCTCTTAGGGCCCGCATATTATCCAAAAACTACTTTTGAGTCTATGGAAACTACTTTTTGCAGAAGTTGAGTTTGAGTCCATCTAATGGAAAAGTGAAAGTATCATATAATCCAAACCTGACCAAACTACGCCTTATCTTACTAAATGGGGTCAGATATATGGATTTGACAATATCACTCGCTCCAGTAGGGGGTCATCTTTTCTGTTAGCTCCATATACGTGAGCTCATCTTAGTTTCTCAATTTAGCTCAGTTTATGTCTTTCTCTACGTTCTCTTATGGTGTGCTATATCCATACCTTGGCGCCTTCTATCAGGTGCCTCCAAAGTGAATAGTAGTAGGTACTGTTGAAAATTGAGAAAAGGAGCACAATGGTGAGTTTTGAGAAGTATCAAATGGCAGTTCTCATAGTTTTCTAAAATTATTCTCTAGTCTGCTTTCCATTTTGTCAAATTGCAGTCCTCTTTCATAAATTTTTTCATAATCTGCTTTTCCAATTATGAAACTGCTCTGTTCGCTTTGCCATGTAAATTGACTTGGGTTCAAGGTTCTATGAAAAATGTTTCCATTGTTGAGGATGCAGTTCCTCTTTTAAGAGAGAGAAGAGAGGAGGGAAGGAGGGAGGGGGGCGCAGAAGGGGAGAAAACTTATTCAATGCTTATGAAGTAAACTAGCTGAATGATTGTTAAGCAGCCATCTACTCAGACTTTTTCTATAGCATAAATTCTTCTTTTTCCCTTGTTAATAAGTATTTTACATACGTGTTTAGATGTAATTCAATAATTAATTGGATGATTTACAGGCTTTACAAGAGATTTATGGAACAGAAGGTGTTGTCCAACAAGGACACAAATTATTTGTTACTTCAGTTTCAAAGGTCTTCAAATCACTGCAGACGGCATACAAAGGTCAGATACACTCTTTAATCAAGAGCAACATTGGAATGATCTTCAGTTACTGATTTTCTGCCTTTCTATATCCCTAGCTCACTGCAAAATGGTGAAGTGTTTTCTTTCATCAATTAAATTGAAATTCAATGCTTGGGTTGAAGAGAGAAGGTAGAGGGGTGGGTGGGATGTGTGAGAGAGAGAGAGAATGTGTGTTTGTGTGTGTAATGTCCCATCATTTGTAGGAGTCATGAGTATTCTTTTTAGGTTAGGCTTGTGAGCTGAAGTATTAACTCAAGTTAATCATTTTGGGCTCCTGGATATTTGGTCCAAGAGAGTTATTATGAAGCCTAGGACAAGGTCTTGTTTGCAGGTCCAGGTTCTGGTTAGAGCGACAAAATTGGCCAGCTGGAAAGTTTGCTGCTAATACTTCTGGTCCAGATGTTATTGTGCATCAGAATCAAGTTTTATAATATTTTATGACTAATTTCAGAGTCTTAGAACTAACATCTTTTTGTTGTATCCAAGGGATTAGCAATAGGCTTCTGTATGAGAAAAAGTGATGGGTGGGGAGAGGGGGAAAGGAGAAGAACTGTCAAGTGTCAATTGAAATTTCTGCCACTCCTTGTGCATTTTTGAGATATGTTATAATAACAGTATACAAGTACACATAGGTCATTTCACCTTAGTAGATGCTAATATCAGTTGCTTGATTGTGTAGGGCAAATTGTCGGAGTTTTCATATGCACCGAGGAGTCTGTCCCAGATTCAAAGAGCATGTTAAATGTGGCATTGACTTCCCGGCCGTCATCACGTTGGCTGGAGGAGAAAGAAGTCTCTCCTATTTCAACAGCTGTTGCAAAAGTGGAATTGGTTAGAAAATCTGTTGCATGGATAACGGGAATTATTCTTCTAATTGCCACTCTCCTGGGGGTAAGTTTCTAACAGAGTCTCTGCAGATTATTCATGCATCAGAAGGAAGGATACATAAGTTTGCCTATGAAATCGCTATTATCTAATTGCTTCATTATCCCTTGATGCAGGTTCACTTTCTTCTGAATATGCCTCTCACAAGGGATACCCTTTTGTATTCGAATGTCAAGCTCGACTAAATTCTAGCTGGTGGTTTGTAATATTATCGAGAGGCTCTAACACATGCAGTCTACCACCAGTATATAGCTGCCATGAGATCAAATGTTCTTGTGAATCTTATTATTCTATTTATTATGTGGAAAGTGATCGATAGCTTAGTTATTTTTAACGAGGTTCTATTGCAAATCATGTTTCTTGTTCTGCTATACTTACAACAGCTGCAGTACGGGGCGTCAAGTACATTTGGATCGCGCGTAGGATGAACTCTAGAGATGGTGGAGGTACGCGGTCAGAGAAGTTGAGATGTTCTATTGTGTTTATTTGGTTAGCCTTGTCTTTTTTGTATCCGAGTAGTCCGAGTAATGAAAGTGAAGAGAATCCAAACACTCCGTCTTCAATAATAATTCTATGTAAGCAAGTTGATATTGCATTAACTAGATTACTTTTTTCAATCAGTAATTTAATCATTTCATTTCTCTTGTCGATTTCATACTCTTTTCTTCCTATGCATTTACATGTATATGAGCTTAGTATATGACAATTTCGCTTATTAGAGACTTACATATTCGTATTTGAAAGCTGCATCTCGAGAATGCATTCCTTCTGACTAAGGCAATTGGTCTCTCACATTGTATATAGATAGGCCGACGTTACCGAATCAATAATGTAATTATTTCATTCTACTTGCCTCTAACCCTTGTCGATTCTACATTTTATGCTTGCTATGCATTTCCAAGTATATGAGCTTAGGCTCCGTTTGAATTGGCTTTTTTTCAAAAGTAAATTTTTTAATAGCTTTTGAAAAATAATATTTTTTGAGAAGCTGAAAGTTTTAGTTTTTTAAAAAAATTGTATTTGAGTTTTTTTTTTTCGGAGTTTTAGCTTTTTTGAAAGCCAAATCAAGTAGTTATTGTAAATTTAATGTAATTTTTTCAATATATATATATATATAATATTAAAAAAATAAAGTCAATCCAAATAGGCCCTTAGTGCACGACACTTTTGCTTAACACAGAGCTACACATTCCCTGTTTAGTTTAACCTTTTATCCAAATTTACCCTTTTTCTTTCTCGGGAAAAAAGTAATAATGCTCTTAAATGTTCTTTTTCAACAAAATCTAGTTGTACTTCATTCTTAAGTAATATTAGAAAATACTTGATTAATTATTACGATAAATTAACAATAAGGAATATTAACACAATTTATTAACTAAAATCTTATTCATTATTAAATGGAAAAAACGATAACTTGCCTTAAAATTCAAACGCTTTGTATCCAAACAAATGAAGTTCAGTCACAACTCTAATTTGAATTTGATAATATCTCATAATCATTTCAAAAGCATTACCATGCATGTAAAAGTTAAGAGTTTGTTATAGTTTTATACAGGTTTTTTTCTTCACCACTTCTATAATAATATTCATAAATAACATCACATAGTATCTATTGTTAAATTAAATTCAGCATCATGTATATATTATTTGATATTAATACATTTTACTATTTAATTAAAATTAACATGATATAAATTGAATCTAATAATATTTAATAAATTTTAATATATTTTTAGAGTGACATGTCAAGCTCTTCTTCTCATACTACGAAAAAATTCCAACGGTTTTAACCGTTAACGTTTATGATATAAAATATCATAGCCCCCTTCTTACCATTTCGTCTGAAAATATCCAAACCTTCCTTTTCATTCACACACACACAGTGCCACAGAGTATTCCCTCTCTAATCAAACACAAAAACACACACTAAGATACATCCACTCTCACACAGTGTCCACTTTGGCGCCTCACACACAGACAGATGTCTTGTTCAGTACTGCCTCTAACTTTTAAGCTCACCCCACCATGTCTGCACAGACCACAGTTTCCCTCTGACCCCACCACCACCTCCACCTCCGCCGCCGCCACCGTCCTCCCTTTGCTATCCAATTTTCTTCCCCACACACCCTCCAAATCCTTCATTTGCTTCGCATTCTCACCTAATTCCTCTTCCTCCTCTTCCAACAATGGCTACGAGCGAGAAGAGGCCCGGTGGCTCAGGGAAGAGCAACGGTGGCTAAGGGAGGAGCAGCGGTGGCTGAGGGAGGAGCAGCGTTGGACGGAGGAACGCGACACCTTTTTGCGAGAAATTCAGACCCTCGAGAACAAAATTCAAGAACTCGAGCGCCAGAACTCCTTACAGCAGGCCTCACTTGCCGAGGCTGTGGCAAACATCGCCAAACTATTGAAGGTATAACATGTGATTTCATTACCTTTATGCTAACAAAGTTTGACTTGTTTGGATTGGCTTCATGAAAAAAAAAAAAAATTGCAATAAGTATTTGAATTGGATTTTAAAAAATACCAAAACTCACAAAAAACTCAATTCCCACTTTAGCTTCGCAGAAAGCACTTTTTTCCAAAAGTTAAAAAAAAAAACGTTTTTACAAAAAGTCAATCTCAATAGACCCTCAGTCATGTTCTAGGCCTGGAACTTTAAGCGTGTAAACGAGATTAGTATCATAAGTTTAATGATAGCTTTATTGGACCTTAGGTCCACATGTCCAAAATACTATTTGGATTATTTTTTAAGTATATAATACTAATTTACGAATTACACCCGTAGGATGTCTACGGTTAATAAGTTATCACAAAGTTAATATTTCTATGCCATCTCTCGCCCCATGTTTGAAGTTTAGATGTTATCAAAACGTGCAAAAGATAATAAATAAATAAAAGAATTTTCTAAACCTTTAAAGTTTTAGAGGATGAGGTTCATTTTTAGAACGTGACATAGATAGATAATAGTTTGACAACTTAAATTTGGTTTAGTTTTGGGCTGTAAATTGAATCGTAAATGAGTAATTTATGATCATGGTTTTGTAATTTATGTACATAAATGAGTAATTCTATTTATATGGAATTATTGGCGATTCTTTTTTTTAATGTCTCAAAATTAGTGTAGGTATATATAGGATAATATCTCTTTGATCTTGTTAATTTTCTTATTTTGCTTTCTTGAATGAGTAGTTGAACTTGAAATGGAAGTTCTCCATGGTGTAATCAACTATAGTTGGATACTTGGATTTATTTGCATAAAATGTGAAGGTTAGAGTTAAAAAAGAAATAGCAGCAAAATTAATTCAAAATAGATATGATATTCTTTCCTAATTTCATGCTATAAAATACTTAAGATTTTGAAGCCGAGAATGATAATATTTCTAGTGTTTAAACCTTTCTTTTTCTTTTCTTTCTTTCTTTTTTTTTTAAAATATATATTGCAGTATCTGCAGAGAGCTAACGAGTGAACCTTTGTAGTTTTATGTGGCTTCACAAGATAATGCCTTCAATTTGAAATTTTAAGCTGTGGATTTTCAATTTTGAAGTTCACCGCTCGTGAAAAGCTTTCATATGTACAAGATTCTTGGTATATTAGGCCTTTGAATAATTTGAATTATTGCAATGATTTAACAACTATATAATACTATAGCAATTTACGAGTTTATGCAGAGCCCTATAACTTTTCGCATGTTTCGGTCAGTTCTTCTTAAAGATTGATGATTCTCTTGAGTAGTAATTGGTACTTTAGGGGTGTACAACTAGATTGTGAGTTGCAGTTTTAACAAGCTATTCATTTGCAATGAAAATCTTGACTTTTACTCCAGGTGTTGAAGGAAGGGGACTTGGGGAAAAATATAAACAGAATTGCAGAGAGCGGATCGAGTGCTATTCCACTGGTGGTGGATGCAGCAATGAAAGAGGAGGATGTTATCGTGAAGGAAGTAGTTGACATTGTGGATATGCAAGCAAAGCAGGAAAAGAAGAGAAAAACACTGAGAAAGGGATCAGAAGGAGATGATGTTCAAGCAATGCAGGTATGTTTGCTTAAATTTCCGTCTCTATTCAAGCAAATCAGGGAAGGAACTTCACTTTTTGTTGTATTTTAAATTCAATATTGTTTCCTGATGTGCTTTTCACTTTAACCATCCTTCAGTGAAGCATGTCTAATACGATGTGTTAAATAGT
Organism: Cordia subcordata; assembly: GCA_028554755.1. Taxonomy (NCBI): domain Eukaryota; kingdom Viridiplantae; phylum Streptophyta; class Magnoliopsida; order Boraginales; family Cordiaceae; genus Cordia; species Cordia subcordata. Next base: position 6,687,669 of record JAPTOF010000010.1, on the reverse strand, counting down.
GTAACCGGGACAGAAATTGTGGAGGAAAGTAGCTAGTAATAAGTAAATTAATTTGAAGCAGTGAAGTTAATCTTTAAGTATCTGATAAAGATAAAACTTCTGGTGATATTTGTTCTTTGAAGTTCTTACCATTTATTTCTAAGTGAATCTCAGCAAACTATTGTGTTTTTGATATGGTGGTACGGTTGAGGCCTCTTCTGGAGTGCTCTTCCACTTGCACGTATTCTTGTCTATGTGCTGTTTTTCAAATATAGAAGCTTTCTTTTCTATGCTTCATCTTTTGATATATGTTGTGTTCTGTTGTGAACTTTTTCTAGGAGGCATTGCAAAAATTAGGATTCTACTCAGGGGAGGAAGATATGGAGTTTTCCGCCTTTTCAAGTGGTACTGAGCGTGCTGTAAAAACTTGGCAAGTAAGTTATGACTTCTTCTTCCAGGAGAATATTCTGAAAGGAAAAATGAACACAAAAGAAAGGTTGATTTTTGGTGCTATTGTTTCTCAAAAGACCACCCATTGTAAAATGAGATGAATGCTCCCTCAAATGGTTTTATTTCTGCTTGACAGGCATCAATGGGCACACCAGAAGATGGCATTATGACAGCAGAGCTTCTTGAGAGGCTATTCATGGAACAAAAAGTAGGAGATTCTGGCTTGGCAGCAGAAAAGAATCCAGATAACAATTCTGTAACTATACCCAAGAAAGTAGGTCCTGATTCTCTCTAATCTTGTATAAATAATACCAATGTCCATTTGATTTGAGTTTATTCTGAATGATGGGTTATTAGTTGAACTTAATTTTTTTCTCAATAAATTTTCATACTTCCTTTTACAAGTTATCTCTGCAAACTCAAGTGTAGTATTTATGATCTCGTTGAAGAAAGTCAAATGTGTCAACATCATTTTCCTATAGCTCTCAAAAGCTAGAGTGTACATGCAACTGAAACTCAGTAGATGCATGAATATCAAACTGTATGTTGTGGAGTTTTCAGCCATGAGAATTTTTTCCAGCTTTGCACAGTTTTCCAAATGGCTCATTTACTTGTGGAAGCTCTCCTGAAGCTACTTCACACATTTAAAGAGCTTTTGCTTTGGCTCTACATGCACTGAAAATAAATTGATAGAGATTTTAAAGGAACTATTCTAAGCTTCTGGTAAGATTGTGACTCTCAACATTATTTATTCTCTGCATGTTTATGCATATAAATAATTCAACTTCCTTCAGTATCTCCAGCTCTCATCTTTATGCATATGCACTGTTCAACTTCCTTCAGCATCTCCAACTCTCCAGAAACATGCAACTTCATTTCTGTCTCGCCAGTGATCTCTACTACCTCAGTGTTCAATATCATCCCGCCTGTGTGAACTGGTTTCATCATTCTTCTGTTTAATACCAGAGATTTGAACTCTGTCTTCCAAGTCTCATGTTTGCTTGACGACAACAGTGACCAAGAAGTTGCTGGACTTATAGTTATGATCATGATCCTCTGTTTTTATTCCACAATGATCATGTAAGAAAGCTTGGACCTGTATATTTTTGTTTTAATTGTAAATTCTTGTTAAAAGGAAGCCACTTCTGATGTCACCACTTTCCAAACACATCTGCCGGTCTCTAATATCAAAGTAATAGAGACGGTGAAAGAGAGGATGTGGATCACAGGCGGAGAAATTGCATTGTGATTAAAACCTACAACATAATTTAGGTTCATCTCATGTATATTAGTACCTCATGTAAATGTGCTTAACTTGCTTTTAATATAAATAATCTCATTTCTTGATTTACATTGTTTATGTTAACCTGTCAGGATCCTACAAATGGAGCTCCAGTTGCTTCTATATCAGAAATTCAGCAGAATGTTGTGAAAGAAGAGGGAGTGGGAGAAGCCGAGATATCTCAACATCGAGTCTTTCTTCTTGGAGAGAACAGATGGGAAGAACCATCCAGGCTTTCTGGCAGCAAGAAACAAGCCGTGAGCAAGAGCAGAAGCAGCAGTTCTGCAACTAAATGCCTTTCTTGTCGTGGAGAGGGCCGCTTATTATGCATGGGTATATTGTCTCCTTTCCTGCTTCCTATATGCTTGCTCCATTTGTCAGAATGACTTCTTTTCTTGTAAGTTTATTATCAATTATGTCATGAACCAAATTGCTTATTGTTTTTCACAATTCTTTCATATTAGTCTTATTTAGTATCTGTGATCTTCTTAGACACACTAATGCTCGAGCAGTCCAACAGCCTCTTAAGTTGATTTTCAGTTTCTGATAATTCAAATTTTATAGTGATCAGTACGTTTATATTATTATCTAGTTTTTCAGAAGTTGGAATCACATCTCTCGAAACCATCTGATAGATGTTTATATTTGTACAGAATGCGATGGGACTGGTGAGCCGAACATTGAGCCACAGGTTAGAGGTTTTCTGATGCTTTCTGCTATTGTACTGTGACATTAATGAATCTTTGGTTCGCCAACCGCTTGAACGTTCCTCTAATGTTAAAGTTGCGCGGTGCAGTTTCTGGAATGGGTGGACGAAGGAACCAAGTGCCCCTATTGTGAAGGCCATGGATACACCACATGCGATGTTTGTGAAGGAAAAGGAGTGGCTGAGGCATGATGATATGCATACTTGTTATACGCATTACACATACACATAGGAAAATGTAGAAAGGAAGCACACAATGTACACTAGCATGATAAATGATCTCTTTTGATTCGCTATATAACACAATAAAATGATTAAGTTCTGTCAACATATTGTTGCTCGCTCTGTGTTTCTGCGATGTGCGCACACGCGCGCACGCGTGCAGAGAGAAAACGGGATCGCGTGTAGGATGAACTCTTAAGATGCTGGAGGTACACGGTCAGAGAAGTTGGATGTTCTATTGTTCATATTGAATAGCCTAGTTTTCTTTTCTTTTCTTTCTTTTTTTTTTGTTATCTGAGTATTCTGAATAATGGAAGTAAATAGAATGTAAACTCTTTCTTTGTTATAAAGTAGAGTCTTAATTATTAATACCTGTATTTCTAAGTTTTTCCTTCGCCAAATATAAAAGAAATTCATATATATTTGAAATTTAAAAAATATAAAATTACTACAATTTTCAAGCATTAAAAACTAAAAAATTTAAATAAAATCCCAATAAAAATTTAGATAAAATCGCAATAAAATGAGATATTAGTTTATTGTGATTTTACTAAACAATAATACTTAAGAGGTATAGTCAATTTATATTTTTAGACATCAAATCTGTATAAAATTTTTTATTTTATAAAGAAATCTAGAATGACAAACATCGATAACATTATATGTGTTTAATTTAAGGTTTTTTAATTATTTTTATTTGATATTTTAAAGAATAGTATATCTGATTCAAAATAAAAGAAAAAAATACCACAAAAGATCTAAAAGAAAAACAAATCCCATGTAAATAAAATTTTAACACTATTAAATAACAAAGTATAAAAATATCATTTTTTTTTCATAAATTCAAACACTCTTATTAAAGATTTCAAGGTCTCAATTCCATATTCTATAACATTTAGGAATTCCGTATTCTACAAGTTTTAGGAATTCCATGATCTACAAGGTTGGGCTATATATATATATATACACACACTACGTCTGTATGTATATGTAATATAACCAACTTCTTTCTCTATATATATATACTAGTCTAACACCCGTACCATGCACGGGTTGCAAAATATATGATTTTTTTTTAAAAAAGTATTTTATAGTACTAAACATTGCAATCAATTGTATTTTATCAAATAGGTTAAGATTTGATAAGAACCAAATTACTAAGTTACCATAGATATATACAATCAATCTAGATTGTGTGTTATGATTTTCACTTGTACGTAGCATGTAAATATTGAAATAAATTAGTAAATCAATATAAATCTCACTAATAAGGCAATTTTGAATAAATTTGAATATAAATCTTAACGATTGAATGATGTGCAATTAAGGTTTCAATGCTTGAATAGCCGTAGATTGAGACTTGAAAATAGAAGTACATAACAGAGGGTTATATTTGTGCAATACTTGTCGTTATATTTGTGCGACACTTATCAGTATTATATTGAATTGGGTTCTTCTATATAATATAGTATAGATATCTATCTTTATATATTTTGAAAAGTACATAAAGAACATGGTGAATTACTCAACTCCCCTGTGATTTGACAAATATGACCTTGTGGTTAGGAAATTAGCTAAGTCACCCCCTATAGTTTTAATGATGGTGCACATAGACCCCCTCCATTAATTTTTCTGTCTAAAATAACGTGTTTTGACATGCACGCGCGTCTTATGTAATTTTGCTTTGTTTTTTTCATAATAAATACATTAAATAAACTTTTCTATCTTTAATTTGTTTAAAAAATAAAAAAAGCAATTAAATTTTAAAAAAAAGACAAAAACCCCTACCACCCTAGCCCAGCCCCAGCCACCCCCTAGCCCACCAGCCCTGTCACCCCACCCCCCACCACCCCCGTCACCCCCACCCCCCACCACCCCTGCTGTCCCACTCCCCACCATCTCCACTACTCACGTTGCCCCACTCCCAACCACCTCCACAACCCTCGCTGCCCCCACCCCCATCGCCCCCACCCCCGTCGCCCTCATGTTTTCCAATTTTTTTGTATTTTTTAATTTAATTTTTTATTTTTAAATAAAATAAAGGTAAAATATATATTTTATTTAATAAGTTAGGGGCAAAATAGATTTTTTAAGATTTTTTTTAATTTTTTTTTTTATTTTTAAAATTAAATGAAGATAAAATAGATTTTTTTATTAAATTAGACAAGGATAAAAATAAAATTTTATTAAAATCTATTAAAAGTTAATTGCAATTAGTTTTTGGGGACGTGTGCACTAATATTGAAACTATAAAAGGCCAAATAACTAATTTTTAAAATACAGAAAAAATTATGAATATTAGTCGGATCACGTGGAGTTATAATAAAATTACCAAACGTCGATTTCGTCTCCGCCAAGTAGCTTCCTCTACTTCCGACGAGCTCCACCACTCCAAAGCACGCGGAGGCGCCGACCACCGCACCGTACCTCCACAGGGCGGCCGACCAACACCTCATCCCGAATGGGAAGTCTGAGTCACAGAAAGGAGAAGGAGAATAAGAAAACGAAGATGAGGAAGATACCGGAGGAAGAAATCAATGCTTACATGGCTAAAAGAGCTGAAAAGGCAATGAAAGCGGCGAAGGTCGAGAAATTCGTGTGGTGGAAGAAGATGGAGAGTGACATTGGTCGAGGTTTGCCGATTGACGAAGTTTTCTCTGTAAAAGCAGAGAAGAAGAGGCAGAGAGAAAGGATGAAAGAGATTGAGAAAGTGAAGAAGAGAAAAGAGGAAAGGGCAGTTGAGAAAGCGCGACGCGAGGAGGAGATGGCTCTGTTAGCGAGAGAGCGTGCCCGGGCTGAATTTCTAGACTGGGAGAAGAAAGAAGAGGAGTTTCAATTTGATCAAAGTAAACTCAAATCGGATATTCGGTTGCGCGAAGGTCGTATGAAACCGATTGATATGTTAATTGCTAAGAAGAATCTTGATCCTTCTGATGATGGCGCTGATATAGGAATGGTTGATGAAGCGTACGAAGTGTTCGACGGTTTGAGTCTGAGAGAGTTGGAAGAGCTTCACGAGGATATAAAGATGCATCTTGGTTTGGACAGGGCCACGCCGAGATGTATACAGTATTGGGAGGCACTCTTGGTGGTTTGTGAATGGGAATTAGTTGAAGCTAGGAGGAAAAAGGATGCGCTTGATCGAGCTAGGGGTTTGCAGTCTAGCATTGAAGCAGACGTAATGGGTGTTTTAGTAGGTAAAAGCTATGGCGAATTGGAAGCACTAGAATCTGAAATTGAGTCCCAGATGAGGTCTGGGACAGCCAAGGTTGTTGAGTACTGGGAAGCTGTTTTGAAGCGTATCCGTGTCTTCAAGGCAAAGGCTTGTTTGAGGGAAATTCATGCTCAAATGCGGCGCAAAGGTTTAGAAGAACATGTTGAGCAATCCTCGGAATGGGGTCCAGAGCCTGAAAGGGAAGAGGGTATTCATGATCAGCCTGAAGCAATATTGGATTGTGAGACTCGAGAGGCAGAACGGGTATTAGATGGATCCTATTCACCCCAACTGTTGCATGATGATGATGATGATGATGGAGGAGAAGCAGTAATCGACCCTGAAGAAGATAGGGTCATATTGGAAAAGAAACGCATTGCTGTCCTGGAAGAACGACGAAAACAAGAGATTGTTCCATGGCACACTACTGATGATGATAGTAACTTGGAGAAGATAGCCTTGAGAGCAATGGGAGCCATGGAGGAAGGTGATGCTGTATTTGGTTCAAATGAAGAGGTTAATGTTGGTGAAATCCGGGACTGGTGGCATCATGACAAATACCTCGCGAGGAAGCCAAAGTATTTCAATCGTGTTCATACTGGGTATGAGTGGAATAAATACAATCAGACTCACTACGATCACGATAATCCCCCACCAAAGACGGTTCAGGGCTACAAATTCAACATATTCTACCCTGATCTTGTCGATAAATCAAAAGCTCCATCTTATTTGATAGAGAAGGATGGGGACAGCAGCGAGACTTGCATCATAAGGTTTCATGCCGGGCCTCCTTACGAAGACATAGCATTCAGAATCGTCAACAAGGACTGGGAGTCTTCGCACGAGAAAGGTATCAAATGCACGTTCGAACGGGGGATTCTGCATTTATATTTTAACTTCAAGCGCTACCGTTATCGTTGTTGATGGATTTTTAGTTACTCATCAAAGGGCGAAACAAAAATTTATTATGGAATTATTGGCAATTCCTTTTTTCTTGAATGTTTCAAAACTAGTGCAGCTGTATATAGGATAATATCTCTTTGATCTTGTAAATTTTAAAATTTTGAATGGCTAGAATACAATATTTCAAGATACCAACCCGTCTTTTCCTTTTTTTTTTTTTTTGATGATGTTTTCCAATATGTTTGGAGAGCCAGAGAGTGAGCCTTGGTAGTTTTGTGTGGCTTCATAAAATAGTGCTTTCGATTTGATACGCTATAAACACAACAAAATGATTAAGTTCCGTCAACATATTGTTGCTTAATCGTGTCTTTTACCGTGCGCGCGCTGCGTGTGGAGGAGACGAAACGGGAATGGAGAGACAGAGAGAGACATGCTCTGGAAGATGTGTATTGTATCCATCGAGATAACTCAGAATGTCTTAGCTTCGATTGTTATCTCTGAAATCCATTGTTTTGTAAATGTCGATTTAGTGAACAAGGGATGCCATCCTCCTGGCTAAATGGCTGGATTTGTAAATGTCCTAGCTATTATCAGCGCTTATGCAGGCTCTTTATAATCAAGAAATAATATTAACCCATGTCATCACCACAACTGACTATTTGGAATGCCCAGTAGTTTTGGAACATCTTATTTCGCTATAATCATGACCCTACAAAATCGTCAAATTAGGCATTATACTTGTACCAGTGACCCCATGACTCAACTAACTTACTAATATTAATTTCATCTGGAGTATTCATGTTCTACCTGTTTATACATATTCATTTTGGTATACTGGGAAGCTAAGTATTGCAATACTAATTTTGGTTTGAAATTCACACTTGGGTACTTGCGCAATTGCACAAGCTTTTCTTCCTTCACCGGTGCTCTTACAATAAGGACAAAAGAGGTGAGAAATCCTTAAACCTGTATAATAATCCTGATTTCACCTCCCCATCTACCAAAAAGAGAGAAAAAGAAACATGGCAAACATGACTCAGCTTTCTAGGAGCCCGGTGAGAATGGGGATTGCAGTGGTGATCTGAGGCAACTCAGATACTTGAAATCGCACATCCACCAGGAAAGCTTGGTTTAATCATCCTGCAGTGGTGCTGCATCAAATATTGACGGAAGAACTTGGAAACAACACCACCCCCCCTCCTCCGACCACCCAAATAAAATGAGGGAAAGATGAATGATAAGAGGCTGTTCGCAAAAATAGACAGGCACAGCATAGCATCTCTGCACTAGGGCGTTTGCCTATCGTGAGTAGTCTACCATAGAATGAGGCATGCTGTGAAATCAAGATTCATCCAGTTTAACAAGTACAAACGCTCCACTAATTACATATAACACCAGAATAACCAACTGACCAATCCATTTCCTTTATTGACAAAAACTAGTGCCAGATATCAATATTTATTCTGGAAAACAACCCTCAATTTGCACCTGAGAATCAAAGAATCTATAATCTCGCTGTGGCAGAGAAATTAATGGCACTCATATCAATTTTTTTCTGAAATATCTTTTCCATCTTTATGCTCCTTTCTATTCTATAGTGTCCATGAGGGTGACGTTTCTGTGAACTACATCTGCACTCTGACAACTATATGATATGATATGTAACCAGATATTCATCTTCACAGGTTTGTTTTTGGTTTAGAAGCAGAAATGCGCTTAGTGACTGACCGCATAGTCACAAATTCTTCAGCAGCAGAAGGGTGTATTCCCACCTGGAGAAGAGGAAAAAGGCAAGTAGTATCTTAGCAAATGTCACACAACAAAGATGAAATACTAAGCCCAATTTGCACGTCCTATATAAGTAGAATGGGAGCATAATAAGGAGAACTAGTCATTTGCTTTATTCATTTCAGTGAACTCTAGAGCAAGCATGTCTGGCAGAATTGTGAACCTTTAAAAGGGATAGTTTACTATACTGATAGGGTTAGCTAACTCGATAAGACCCATGTTTCATCAATAGACAGAAGTACCAACTCTTAACCAGTATCTGCAACCCTTGACACGTACAAGGTTCAACAATACTTGATAGGCACTTTGACTTTGACACCACAGAAAGAAACGACTTATAAGCTATTAGGTCTATTTACTTGCCATAACAAGAACCAACTCACCGTGCTGTCAAACTGTGCCTTGGTTGCGCCACATTTGAGTGCAACAGCAATACCCTGATGAGGACATTACAAAGGTGAAATGTTGTAATAGGTGTAAAGACAATGACCAAAAGACCTTCAACATAAAGAAAATTAACTCTCCAGAACTGCTAGAAACATGCTGGCCCAGAAACCATAATTTTGTCACACAGAGAATCCCTCGCTATTGGCCCATTTAGTGCTCTCTCACCACCACTGTTAAAGTTCACTAATCAACGCTGTACATAACTTCATCTTTCAGAGAATTTGTTTCTTGTCATGGTTGATAAGGTCTACTACATTTATCACAGAACTAATGTCAGTAGAAGCCCCAAATTTTCACCGACTAATTCTTTAGCAGTCTAAATCATCCATGGAGTTAATGGACTAGTGTAACCCGTTTATGAGGTTAGATTTTATTTGATTTAAGTTTCTAAATCATCCATGGAGTTGATGTACTAGTGTAACCCGTTTATGAGGTTAGATTTTATTTGTTTAAGTTTATACGTAGCTTCAATTCCATTCAAGTCATAAAGAAATTCTTACAGAAAATACTGCCAAGTTCAGATCACCAAGTCTTAAATTTCCCATAACTGGAGGTATCTGCAGGTAGTGATAGAGAGACAACTCAATTTGGATATCTTTTTCCTCTTTTCCCCTCTGTTTCCTTACCTTTCTACAGGAGCCCTGGTCTCAAAATTGATAACTATTTTCTTCTAGAAAATTATGCAACTAGTTTTTGGGTCTTAGCTAAACTCCGTGATGTTCGACGAGCAACTAGAAAGTGGCAGAAAATACTTTTAATTTGAAATGAGAATCTATTCTATTTGCAAGTTCAGTAAAAGCATCATACGAGATTGTAACATATAATAATATAATACACACACACACACATGTATGTATGTACGAACGTACGTGTGTGTGCGCACATTTGGGACAAAGATGCATAAATGCAAAATCCATATGCAGCATCAGATAATGCACAAAAAAAGGTACCTGCATAATTTCAGGTGCATCTGGACCACACATGGATGCTCCAAGAACTTTATCTGTCTCAGCATCAACGACAAGTTTCATGACTGTTTTCTCTTGCCGTCTGTAATCATAATAGAGATGTGACAGATAAATTAAACTTACGTTTGCAAAATTAATATTATTCTATGATACTAATCGAAACATAACTTAATAACTTCAACCTCGTGCCAAAATGCAAGTAAACCACCAGCCCAGACCAACAATTGTCAACTCCCAAAGCAATTAAACCCGGCAATCATCATAAACAGATCATTCATAGAAAGAAGATAACAGCTAGCTTCAATACAGATTCATAATATGCCCAGAGTCAACTAAAACCCATCATTGAAGTTTTGCTTAAAGGCAAACTATGTTTACTTGGCATTTTATCACATGCTTGAGCGATATCTTACATTGTGTAGGTATTAAGGAAACTGATAGAACCCAGATCTCTTTTATTTATCTGCTGACAAGCAGCACCTCGAGGGACACTCCCCCGTTCTATCTCTCATGACATAGAAAGGCATAAATCTATGAAGCACACATGAAGTCCTTCAGATTCTAGTCAACTTACCCAGAAATGGTGTTCCTCATAGGGTTGAATGTTGATGTGAACACCAAGATATCACCACTGGCTTTTTCTACAGCTTGTTGTTCACTTAGCCCAACTACAGATAGAGGTGGTATGCTGTAACGCAACATCAGATGCAAGTTATAAAATCACCAACCACTTGTAAAACCCCTGTCCCTCCTCCCTTTCCCTCATGCTAATATTCAGAAAAATTACTCCTATCGCTAGGCATCATGATGAAAAATTAGTCACTTCTCAAACTCACTGTGATGCTAATTCACAAGTGTAGCGAATATTTACCTAAATTCTCAAATGATTTCATTATTTAGATATTCAAATGTGTGCAGGGTGAAAAGTTACCTAAACACAGCACAGGGAACATTCGTGTGGTCGGGTTTGGTAGGTTGTCCAGCAAAATTGGTTTTCTACAAGCAAGGTAGAAGAAACCAAAAAAAAAAAAAAATGGTCATACAAGATGCAAGTATAAATTAAGATAACAGCAAATCAAGTAAGCAATATATTAAAGTCACCGACTGAAAAGGAGGTTCAGCATAAAACATACTGCAAAACAAGTTCCCTCCATTAAGGCAACAGGAGTAAGATTCATTCGGTTTGTTACGTCACCAATGGCCCATATGCTTGGAACATTGGTCTGAGAATACTCATCTACCTGGAAAACATAAGAAGATAAAATGATGGATACATGTATGGCAAACAAGACAGAAGAAAAAATGAACAAGAACAGAACATGTGAAGAAACTTGAAGCAGCATCGAATCACTTGAGATCCTAAGAAACCAAAAGGTTGTTAATACTCAAAATCTTTCAGGCCTGTAAACAAGACAACACATTATATTGTCCCACACTGCCGTACAAGGTCTTGCTGTCTGAGAATATGACTCAATTCACTTAAAAGTTCAAGGAAACATAATTATCCCTCATCACTTAGAAATTATACCTTTCACAGATCTATGCAGGACAGGAGGAAAGGAAGCTAAAGCGAGACTAAGAAATGGCTAAAGCAAATGCTTCTACAAACCTTTATGGCTCCAGTCTTATCAAGTTCCACATCAACTGCTTCCAGATTCAACCTCTTTGAGTTAGGGACTCGACCTGAAAAAGGGTAAAATGTCATCTATATGACAGATAATATTTACCCAAAAATATTGAGAAGTTGCCTCTGGTAGAGATCCTGTAATTAGGACTGATGTAAACAATCTCTCAAAAGGCAAAATGATGGGAAAAAATAAAATAATGGTTCTGTATACAGTCCAGGTACTCAATTATGAAAAACATTTGTTTATGCATGTTAACAATTACAATTGTAAGGGGGAAAAAAAGGTACAGACAGGATTTCAAAGACTCCAACAAGCAAAGTACAAATATTGCCTGCGCAATCAAGATGTTAGCCAAAATTATTCATGACCACAACTGCTCTAGTAATGAGTTCTCAAGTTACTTGTGTTCTTAGGCTCTAGTCCCCACCTGATACTGCTCCATTCCTCATTTAATATGCAAGCCATATATCATATGGCAATACTAGAGCTACATATGTCACTGTCTCACTGTTTAAATTCAAATGCAATACAGTCCAAGTTTTTTTGGAGCATGCGCCTCAAGTTTCCACAGGCAATCTTCAACAACAGATGAAGCTATGATTGGCTTAATCCATGACATGGGATGTAAACACATTTCTGGCGCCTCTATTAATGATCATCTGATAAATACCACCTAACAGTGAAATGCCTGTCCATTCAAGAAGTCAGCCTAAAATACATGATGGTAATTCTTTTAACAAACTCCAGTGCACACATGGCACTGCTTCACTCCTCACTTAATATGCAAGCCATCTCACGACGGTGTGTCAGAGCTACACACGGCAATATCCCCTCAGGCCCTTAGAAGGTTCTGTTTCAGTGTGCCCAAGTTGGAAATACTACCTGTTCTAATTCCGTGGACCAGCTCAGCAGGCATTCTCTGGCCCCCAGGGTACTCATGTCATTTTCACAAAATTTTCCCAAATTTTTTGGTCCCACAAAACTTTCCCAAATTTTTTGGTCCCATAGTTCCCACAACATTGGCTAGCTACTCATGTACAAGGGAATAAATGATGTGGAAGACACTGTTCCCTTTCTTTTTGACCAGCTTTCACAGTAAGCTACACATATAGTCGCACATATGTATATCTGTTTACCTTCTTGATGTTTCATCCATTCTGTACACACCCAATGTTTGATTTTTTTTTTTTCCTTCCTATTTTTTCTACTTTCGACCTACAGATGAGGACTTCCTCCTCTCCTCCCTATCCTCCAAACCACCTCCTTATACAGCTTTGGGATGACATGTTATGTACCTAATACACCACCTTTCTGTACAATCGTAAACCAGTTTAACACTTTCACCACACCTTAAACCCCAAGTTGTCTATCATCAATTCCAACATAGAAAATCTCCATACTTGTCTTTTGACATCGAGAATCATCATCAATAACAATTCATAAAAACCCACGTAAGAAAACTACATCTAACATTTCCCTTGTCAAGATCTTCACCAATAATGGAGGCAAGGAGTTACCAGTGGCAAAGAGTACAACATCTGCCATCAATTCTTCACCATGATCTGTCGTCACTTTTATGCCATGATCTGTCTTAACAAGCTGAAAATCATATCAATTTTAAATCAGAACCATGGAAAAGAAATATCTTTGAAGTTACCATAACTCGATCTAATACAAATAGCTACACAAAGTACCTCCGTTAACGTGGTGCCAGGATGCATATTGATTCCCCTGCCTTCTAGATTCTTTGCAACTACTGCACGCATTTCATCATCAAAACCTCTGCGAGAAATGATATTTCGCATGAGAAAGACTACAATAAAAGTGCAGAATGTAGAAAGAAACATCAATACATGTTTCTAGTTATGCAGTGGATTTGAGAGGACATGCAACAAATGCAGTGAATTATCCATGCAAGAGCTTCTTTCTTTACATAGAAACCATCACAAATAACTAGAAAGCCTCATATCTTTGACTGCTTAATTAGAAAAATGAGCCAAGTAGAAAGCCAGTGTAAAAATATACTTTTTGTATCATTAAGTACAGCAAACTTCCATCTACAATTTATACTAGGGATGACTCTCATGTTTAATGATGATGTGGTCTATCCTTAGGCAGCCATGCTAGAAGTCCAAATGTGCTAGTTCAAGATCATAAAAGACAACGGCAAGAGATAGCTTCAAGAAAATAAAGAGAACTTGTATACTTCTAGAACTTTTATTACACCTTAACGGAAGTTCCTTTCTGAACAAAAGGTAAAAGACAACGGCAAGAGATAGCTTCAAGAAAATAAAGAGAACTTGTATACTTCTATAACTTTTATTACACCTTAACGGAAGTTCCTTTCTGAAGAAAAGGTCTACAGTTGCACCGATCCCACGCCATATCGAAGCAAACTCAACAGCAATGTACCTATTTAATTTAGGAAAAATAGCTCATTAGTGCCTTAAGCATGCTAAGCACAACTGCAAAAATAATTAATGAAGATGCAGACAGACCCTCCCCCAAGTATCACAGCACGCCTCGGTAGATCTTCCAAGCTTAAAGCCTCATCAGAGGTTATGCCTAACTCCTGCACCCCGGATATAGAAGGGATCATTAAACAGACTAGAAGGTTCAAGCAAAGGAAAAGATAATCATATGGTAGCAATAGAGGCAAAACAGAAAAACAAGAAGCATCAGAGAGAGAGAGAGATCAAAAACAGCCAGAAGAAGAAGCAAAGAAAATTAGTGTTTACCTACATATGTAGAAAATCAGTTTTTACCTACATATGTATTGTGTGAGTATGTAGATATAGCCTATAGGTATAAGTTTTCCACCAATGAGGTACCGAGACTGAATTCAAGTTATTGTGTAATACATTCATCGCCAGTATATTAAGTTCCCAGGAACAGTATGCAACATTATCACATCTACATAAAAAAATTAAAGATAAAATGGAGCTCCTTAAGAACATATAGAAGTCATTAATCATTAGTCTGAACCATTTCCATTAGAAATAAATGACCTGTCCGGGAATAGGTGGACGATGAGCCCTACTGCCAGTTGCAATCAGAATGTGCTTTGCTGAATAACTTATTTTGGTACCATCGAGTTGAATTACTTCAACTTCATTTGGACCCACAACCCTCCCCTCTCCTTCAAAGAGTTTTACTCCTGCATTTGAAAGTAGCCGTTTGTAGATTCCATTTAATCTGACAATTTCATCTGTCTGCAATTTGACATAAAGAATAACAAAGGATTAGTTCTCCAACCAGTTAAGTCCAAGGAAATAGTTGAAAAGTTCCACTGACCTTCTTCTGCAGAAGTTTCTTCCAATTGAAATCAATTCTTTCACTTAGCTCCCATCCGAAATTCCTGGCATCCTGGAAAATCAAATGAACAAACTATTTACCAACTGATATAAGATAATTTGATATTCTATCCCCACACGGAGTGCAGGGGAATTTTAGAAATAAGTAAAATGACAAAAGAGGCTTCAAGATGAAGCCAAGCACACAAAGCAGAGTGAATATATGTCCAGGTGGGCCTCCCAAAAGGACAAAACTTTTCAGTATTGAGGTGGTCTGCGATCCATGTTCATTAGATTGCATGGATGGAAAAACAATTCGATGTCATCAAAACACACAGATCAATATGTTCCCCCAAGGCCTCTCCAACATATAATGTTTAACAGTTATGGGTTACATGCGAGACTGCAAATGAGTTTGCACTGACACAAGACTTGATTTCAACTTCCCATCACTTGTTTCTTCTGATGGCAGCACACATCCTTAAATTTTAAGTCCCTTCACCACATAACGTCACCTCCAGTATACTGTTTGAATGTTGTCAATATGTCTACCCCTTGAATGATTAATAAGTACAGGAAAAAACCCCATAAAAGTCCATGCCAGGCTCCCCCTCCTCCTCCTAAACCTCAGATACTTCAAAAGTTCCCTTGTGCTTCTCATAAAAATTGTGTTCAAGTGCTATAAAAACTCTAGTTAGCCTTCTCAAATTCTATATTTAGCTCAAGTGTTTGTCTTGGCCCCTCAACCCAGAAAACCAGGTTAGCACCCACACCACACACATAGTGGGAGAAAGGGAGGGGTGGGAATTTATTAACAAGATGGGTTCTATATGAAATAAGGTGATCAACACAAACAACCTTTATTCATTCAATTGATAGAATAGAATCAACAATCTGCTTCTCAAAATGAAAAAGGAAGTGCTGGAAACTATCAGAATAGAAGATCAAAACTAAAGAACAAACATCCTTAATACATCACATAATTGCTCTGTATTTAGTGAATTGGTAAATCTATTGTCATATGCATACTTTCTCAATAACTCTCCATGTTCAAAGATCAAAACTACAAGTGCACCAGTATACTGTTTTCATAACTATAGGCAGATTAACCATAAAATATAACATGCGTATAGTAGTTCAATAGATGAACCATAGTTAGTTCTATTACCCATACATTTCCAATTTAGCAACTGTTCATGCAACTTAGAAGAAAAGAAAATAAAATGATATTGGCAAAGACATAGTCATAGCTCCACCCTTCTTCATAAGTCACAATCTCACCTCAAGTTCAGACCCATATGTAGCACCATAGACCAAAATCTTTTTGGGAACACAACCACGAATGACACACCTGTAAAGAATGAAAGTCTAGTCCCTTAGTTTCAGTTCAGTCTCATTACTTAAAACTACTTTTCATAAGAAAGTAAAAGGCACGTTAGTCTATTTTATAATGGCTCATAGGAGATTTGTGGGCCATACTGCTTCAACACGGAGTTTCATAATTTCAAAATTTGCACTTATCAAATTTCTTAAAAGCATTGAGACATACACAAGAAATAATGCAACATAATTAGACAAATTAGCTGATGCTCACCCAATGGGGTGGTACTCTACAAAGGATTAGACAAAGGAGGGAGGAGGAACAGGGCACAAAAGTTGTTCCAAAAATCATATGATATTCCTCACTGGTTCTGCACTTAGGAATATGAATTTACAAGCCCAATGATGAATTGCTTTATGGGAAAGGAAAAGGGGAACTACAAATATTTTAGGAGAGTTTTGCAAGTTGGAGTTGACAATATATGGTGACAAAGTTGGATTATAATTACTTTTTCATGGGGCGGGGCGTTGCAACCCAAGCAGCGCAGAATATGAAAAATCCATACAACACATAGATACAGAATAGGAAATATTTCCTTGCAGCAAACATTTTATGCACAATCAACTATCAAAGTCTAGAAGCAGAACAAAATCCTGTTTAATCTCGTGTCTGAGATGATTTAAGTCATTATAGGAAGTTATCCTTACAGCTTAATCCCTAGCATCATGATCGACACAAGTCAACTAGTTTTTAGAGTAGTTCTAGAGAAACAAATCCAGAAGAGACATCTATCCCCAAAGTCATACCACCATCATCAATGATCATAACTTATAAAATAATGCAAAATAAGTTATGTATTCTTATCGCAAAGAACATGCACTAAAGAAGCCAAGAACAATGCTGTAAAGTCTAAACTTGTGAACCAGTTCAAGTGTTTGTATAGAGTGTGAAAGAGCTTAAGTTTAGATGGCAGCCAGAATCTATTGATTTAGACAACTTACGTTCCACCAACACCTCCCAGTACTTCAGAGCTGATTGGATGAAAAGGAAGCTCACAGATTCCAACCTTCTGCACAGTTTTAAAGTTAAGGACAAAAAAGTTTATCAGGAAAATGTGCAAATTTAGTAGAAATTGTATTCTTAAAACAAATAATAAGCAAATATTGGAAACCTGTTTCATGCTTAAATAAAATTAGAACACAAAAAGATAACCACCTTCTATCGTTAAAAAAAGATTTGCAATTTGTCAAAAATTAACAAAACAAATATAATTCTTACATTATCACTTAAGTGTCTGACCATGCAGTTTGGCCCTTACTCTTTAACTCTAGTGTACATCCACCACTAAAATATAACACCACGACAAAACCAGGGCAAAGCTGCATATGAACTTACAACAAAGTTCAAGCAACAACAAAAACAGCACAACTGACGAACGTGTCATCGATGAATACTTGAACTAAATATACTTAGAAACTTCAACTATATCTACAATATATGAAAGACCTTATAAAGTCATTGTCTCGTTGAACTGCAAGCATATTGCACGTAGAGATGCTAATTCTAAAATATCCATCAAAGCGTTTGAACGCGATTGTGTTACCTTAGCTCCAAACTGAGCCGAAAATCGAGCAGCCCGGACACCACCACTGCCAGCTCCAATCACAAACAAATCAAAGTCATACTGAGCCTCTCCCTCATTGGGTCGTTCCACCTCACCATCAATCATCATCTTCCTTCCCAAATTTGCCATTATCACAACAATACTACAGACACACGGCAGAAACACTAATATCAACACTACATAGTCTAAGACCACCAAAAAATCATACCCATTTTGGCAGCCCAAGAAATGAAACAATAAAGGAAACATGAGCACAAATAGAATAAACCAAAAAGAACACAGATCATAAATAAATCTAAATTAAAATAAAATGAGAAAGGAATCAACAAAAGTCAAAACTTTAACACATACCCAGTAGCTTAAAGCTCATCCTATATACAATTAACAACTTTTCACATAAAAAAGCATACATGTATACATGATCATGAAGGAACCAATAAAAATCAAAACTTTAACACACACCATCTGTTTAAAACTCAACATATTTATACAGTAACAATCTTTTCACATAAAAAAAAGTACATACATATATGATCAATGAAGAAAAGAATCAAGCATAATAACGAATATTATACCAACGTAGTGCAACTTTTGTAAAGTTAAGCTCTGGTGAAGTTGACGCAGATTCTGATCAATATTGTGCGTCTTTCACACAGTACATGTGTATATATGCGGGTAGTAACAAACTCTGGAATGGAGTCAAAGGTTTTTTGAGTCTTCAATGTGAAGGTGTTGATGAGAGGTGTAGACACGTTAACACTTATATTGCGTTAACACAGTGTGTGTGTGGATGTTGATTGGATCCTAAAAAGGTTGACAATATATTTGTGCTGATTGCATAAAGGAAATAAGCTTTTATGATAATTAATTAACTAACTTGATTAGAATATATAATTTATAATACAATATTATGGGAAGCCAAAAGATAAGAAATTATTATGTCCTGTTTAAAGATAAATGAGCATCATGAATTTTTGAATCATTTTTAGCGTCAAGAGTTAGGACGTCATAAATATTTTTAAGAAAATAAGAAATATGTATATTTCATACATTTTAAAGGTAAAACATCTAAAGAATATATGGAATTACTACATTTATTTATTTTGCTAAATTGCATTTATTTATTTGATGTGCATATCCAATGCACCTAGACACTTTTAATGGCATTCTCTCATACGCATTTACCGTGGTGCCAAAAAATGAAAACAATAACTTTTGTGGCGCATTTATATATTAATACTTTTTTCATTAATTTTGATTTTTAAGGATGACGAATCTAACTATTTTATCATAATCACATTGTTAGTTAATTTTCTTTAAACATTATGTTAATATTATATAAGAAAAACTAAATTCTAGGGTGGCTTTTGTTTTGTGAGTGTGGTCTTTCTCTACTACACATGTTAAATTCAGAAGTTATTATGGTTGTCCGTTAATTCTGGGATTTCTTTGATCTTTTAAATCTCATTATCTCCTATTATCTATCAGATCTAGTCACGTATTTGTCTTTATTTTTTAACAAGTCAATTACGTGACAGTTTAGGTTACTTTAATAATTAGAATAGGATCCGTCCCCACTTATTGATTTTGTAACCCTTTGTGAGAATTAATTTTGCTGATTACTCTAATTATTGAAACTATTAGTACTGTCTTGATTAGCTTTATACTTATCTTATCTATTCATGTGTTGTATATAATATAAGTATTTTTTTCAAACAAAAAGCAAAACAACTAGGCAAGAAAACAAATACTTTTGATCAATCAAGAAGGTGCATACAAATTTGCAATAATTATCCATTTGTCGGCTATTGAAAGTGTGTACAAAATCAACTTCTGCTTTTGGAAAGTTAATAGTTGATTTTTAACATGCCAATCATCCAATGTGGCTTCACGTGCCAGGCGGTAAGATTAGTTTGAACTTTTCGACCTCATGCGTCCCGCATCTGATTGCAACCACGTGTCATAGGCGCACATCAATGGTCAACACATTATTACTAAAAACAGAACAGATTCAAACCTTTTTTTTTCTTTTAACATCAACCCGTACAAATTTCCTATTTAACTCCTTACCTTTATTTATGGCTATGTTTATTGCATATTTAGTTTTTCTTTCTTGAACTCTTTTTGTTGTGATTAGTAATCTCTTTTACTCAACCTATTTCACCCGTGCCATTTCATTCAATTAATCTAGTGCAATAGTCTTAGAGTGAGTTATTGTACCAAGTGTTTATTATATGGTGATCCAGTTCTATTATATAATTGATAGTCAGGTTCTGCCAAGTGAATTTTCTCGTCAACCAAAAGAAAAAGAAAAATTATCTCTTTCACTCAAATCCTATCATGGAATCTGATCAGGGTTGTGTGTTGGGTGTGAAATAGTCAAATTCAATTAAAAAAATCTGAATTTTATTTTTCTTTTGAATAAATAGTTCAATATAAATGTGGATGATTTAGCACTTATTTGAACTAAAAATTTGTTGTAATATTATTGAACAATTGGCCAATGTCGTGCCTTGCGCAATATTTTACCGCTAGGCTTAAAAAGAAGAAAAAAGACAACACAAATATTCCAAAGCACCTTCAGAAATGCTGTTTGATTTTGGGCATGCATATCTGCCCAAAAAATTCTAAAGCTTGTCAAAATGTAATTTTAGATGTCATTTGCCTCCTAATTATAGTAATCTTTTTGAAAATTGATTCATATTTTTATGACGATAACGTGTACTATCGTTGCACTATAATAGACTCCACATTTATATTTATTTAAATCTCTAATTTTATTATAGACAACTATCAAAATATTTTTCCGACTAAATGCATTTTGTCATTTGTCAAAAACTTATTTGTTAGTTCATGCCGACTTGGCATGTATATTGACTAAAGCAATTTGGTTTTGTTTCCATATCTATCGGTGTCTTTCTTAGAGTGTGTTCGTCACATTAAACCACATGGACTAAGAAATTTATTTTGGCAAACAATGTTCCGCTACTTGGTCATGTAATAAGAGGTTTTGAAATTTAGGAAGTACAATTGATAATATTTTTTATTAACTTAAAGTACAATTTCTAATACTAATACCAATAATATCAAATTAATACCAAAATCCGTGCATTGAATGGGCCACGTACTAATAAGTTGATGCATGTAGTCATATCTAAAATTTTGGCATAAAAATAATAATAATAATTCCCAACATTAGCTCGACGTGGAGCTGAGAAAAGGAAAAAAAAAAAAAAATCAAAGATCTCAGTGGACCACCTTATTTCAAACCTCGGAAATTAAGAGACACCTGCGTTCATGATTCTCGGCCTTTGTCGCTTTTGGCGCCAGCACCAGAGCCGCCTGCAAACGTAATTTTTACGTTGTGTATGGCATGCAAACTTCCAAACTTTACTAGTCAACTTTTAGAAATGATAATTCCATTAATTGTTCTTTTATTCGAATAAATAATTTATGTAGTCTCTTATTTTATTTTTTATTCATAGTTAAGTATTTATTTTTAAAATGTGACAATTGAATTTCTTACTTTTACAATTTGTGCTGGTGTTGGTTTGATGTCAAGAGAATAATTGTATCACGAATAAAGATAAAAGACTGGTGATTCACAAATTGCAAATAAAAGGAACTAAAAAATATATATTTATTTTTTTCTTTTACTTTTTAAGCCTAGAACTAACGGACATCACTAGTTTCAAAGGTAAAGGATTAAATTATTGTGTTTTAAAAATAAAAGATTTAAATAAGCTGCTTTGTGCTTGATGGTTCAAAAATAAAAGACTTAATTATCAAAAAAACTCTAAAATAAAAAAAAAATCCGCCATCAAACCTTTTTCTTTTTGGTGGTTATTATCATTTCGTTATTTTGAAAACCTCAAAATTCCTTCTTTTTTTTTTTTATGCAAAAAGTGAATGGTTATTCTCATTACTTACACTATTATATTCATGTTTGAACCCAATCTATTCTAATAAAAAAAGAGAAATTAAAGAATAAATTAGATTCCCACCTTATCATACCAAACTCTACGATGATGAACAAAATTATTAAGATAAATATGTTGATAAGTAGTTACATATTTTATTTTGTTTATGAAATTTTGTGAAAAATAATAAATAAATATAATAAATTTATCTTTAATTAACTTAACCTTTTAACTAAGTTAATATCGTAGTGTTGGACTCCAGTAAATAAAGGTCTCGATTCAAGTTTTACTGTAGCTCATTGCATCCATGTGGAATATCTAGCAAAAGAGATGCATGAAGTTGGTATTTGAGATAATAATTAATAAATACAACAAATTAAATCCCTCTATATCAATTCAAACTTTTTTTCTTGTTAAATAATAGACTTTACTTTTTACATGAGGTATTCAATAAAGTTAAATATTCAACTACTTAACTTGCTTCTATTTGATTTTTTTTCTTAAATCTATCTATCAACAATTTCGTGAAGTTTATTCCATGTAAATTAATTCTTTTCGCTGATTCTTGTTAATTCTGACTTATTGTGTTATTAGTCCGATAAGCGATTCCAATCCATTAAGAAAAAAGATATAACAAAAAATATCAACTAAAGAGTGAACAACTGAGTCGCAATCTTTTCATAACGTAATTGCAATACAAGTATAATATTCAATCATTTTGAACTAATAACGTTATAATATCGTAACGTTATAAAGCAGATCTATTATTATGAACTACAGCCCCTTTTAGCAAAATTTTGATTTTTCCTGTAATTTAGCAATGGAAAATTCAAATGACATGAAGAGGGACCGCCCTTAGTTTGAGTTGCATGTAGCTTTTCTAGATACGCATATGTACTTGCACAAATCCTGGGAATCATAAATTGCAAGAGGAAGGCAAAATTGTGTTGTCCCCATTGAATATATGATATTATTGAAGGAGTTGCTTTGTACTATTAAAGCTAAATTTGGCATAATTTCTATGGAGAGGCCCCTTAGAGTTGTTTGGGACCAAGTTTCTCGACCTCATGATGATGGGGGACTTGGTGTTTGTAAGACAAGTGACATCAATTCGTCGGCATAATTTTTTCACTAAGAAAGTAAGAATTTCATTAAGCTCAACAACAAAATTAGAGATCAATTTTTCTCTTTTTTTTTTAATTTTATTTTCGACCACTCGCATTGAGCTCTATTTCCATATCATGAATTTTATATCTTCTTAATCACTTCCATTCTTGAATGATTTGTAGATTTTTGTACCTTCAAATAGCGATGAATTACGAAAGTGGATGACCATGGGTAAATATATAGCTCCTTCGAGTGATATAATACTGAATTTGACTTTTAATGTAGGCTTCAGTTTTCTCTTTTTTACCCCCTTTAAAGAAGCACCTAATACACGCTTGTTATTTCAACAGCTATCATGTGATATTATCATGTATTATTAATTTGACATCTTATAGTACTATTACGTGCCTTTGATGGATGATGCAAGAAACAATCACATTGATACTTTTTGAAAAGAATTTTATTTTATTTTATTTGAAAAAAACAATTACATTTATACTATAACTCTTTCTTTTGTTTTATTCTTGTATAAAACAAGATAAAATTAATAACTACAGGCCTATAACATAAAAATATGTGACTTAGACTCTATAGTGAAGATTGGAGAACAAACATCATCAGTCAATCAAGGCTACGCAGCAGCAACAATTGTTCTCTACAAGTTAAAAAGAGATTTTGCTTAAACACAATGTATCATTAAATTTAAGCAGATGATATGGACTTAATTTTTCTTGACCCAAAATTGGGTTATGTTTTGCTTATTAAGTGGGTTAGATCTTATTACCATTGCGTTTTTTGTTTCGAGTATATAAGCGTGGTATATTTACATGTTAAAAACGAGAGTACAATAAATGAGAAATTAATAATCAAAGTGAGACTTGTAGTTATTGAGGTTTTCTATGAGAAATACAGGAACACCAAATTATTTTTATTCACCTTATATATGGGAGCCTTTGTGAGGAGTGCTGAGAAGTGACTTTGAGGAAAGACTTTAGGCTTGATATAAAAACCACCACATGCCCACGCATGCGCGGTTCAGGCAGGTTGGGTTTGAGGATGTAGCATGATGTGACCAGGGGTTTTTGCATCAATTTAATCTTTCTGGGCAAAATCCTCACTCCATTAGGCAGAAGCGAATAGTTTTTTGTAAGCAGAGGTGCACCTTGCAGGATTTTCTACAGCTTTCTCTCATACTAGCATGGCATAGCTATCTTGTAGTTCTGTTAGTGCATCCCGCCGAGTGTTCTTTACTACCAATTCGCAGGCTCTTAGACAGAGGTGCTACCAAAGTTGTAAGATGCATAATTGTTATATTCTGAGAAAAATACAGTTGAGTCCTTTAGCACCTGTATAAGGGGCGCAAATCCCTTGAGAATATCGTTTGACAAGTCTCGGTTAAATTACTTATTTATCTCTTTAACATCCTGTTGTACTTTATATTACTATAATTTTAATTCCAATTAAATAATATATATTCTATTCGTCTATAGTTTCCGTCTGAAATTTCATTTTCGAATATTGCTTTACTTTTTCCAACACAAACTTTAGTATCTTAGCTGGCATTTTGAATGAGAGAGGAAAATTTCTAGAAAACTATATTTGTTTTTAAATGACTCCCATTTTTATATATTATCGTGCGTGAACCATACATGTAAATAATATTTTTAATTTATCATTTTTTAAAAAAAATTATACCATCCTTGAGTAAGATATTAGAAATATGGCAATCCCTAATAGAGTGAAAGTTTTATGACCTGCAACACAAAAGCTTTTGTTGCGTATTCATATGAGGAGCATATTCTCATGCTCTACGATTACATAAAATCAACAATACTTTAATGTTCAAGACCATCATAAGCAAAATCCGTAAAAGGAATGAATAGAATAGACCTAAATGCGGAAAGGAGCAATGACTAGACCTTGTTGCGAGAGGCGCGTGACAGAAAGCATATTCTAACAATAATGGTCGGAAAACTCTTCTTTCAATTGGACTGATGTTAATCTTAAAAAAAATTATAAATTTTCAGCAAAAATTTATAAGTCAAGAACTAAATGCAACAATTTTTTTTAGTAGGCTGACATCAGTCCAACTGATGAAAAAAATTTCTTATAATGGTATACAAGACTATTCCTTATATAATTTTGTTATATATAAAAAATATTTAATATTTAATATATAAACATTTATTGTGAAAGGGAAAAGTAACGAGATGAAGGGACGAACGATATAAAGCATTCCTCAAAAGATAGAAACCCTACTGATTATTGCAAGGTTAAAAGACCATTGGCTAAAATCTTGGACGATTAAGCACCTTCTTCAACAGAGCTTCACGTCCAGGAAATGGACTTTGACCCTCCACCACACGATCATTATCACTACCTTGGCTACCCTTGAACCTTACTTTCTCTTCAATACCAAAACTACCCTTCTCATTATCCTCAATGCTCATCTTCTGCATTCTCTCCATTGCTCCCTTCATTGGTGAACCATTGCTGCTGCTGCTGCTGCTGCTGCTACTACTTCGAGTCAACCTTAACCTCTCCCTTCTCTCCTTCCTCCTCCCCTCTACTTCTCTACCAGCCTCACTTTTCTTCAACGGAAGTTGATAGGATTGGGAGGCACGTAATCCTGTCACATCTGCACGCGAAGAGGCAATTTTTGCGACTCTCAAGTTATCGTGGACCCTCGGAATCCTACCTCCCTTGGATGTCCCAAGAAGCTTAAAATCAATCCTGCTCCATGCTAACTTATCCTCATTGTCCCAACCAAACCTCTCGCTAATCTCAAGCAGCTCGGTAACCGCACCGCGGTTACCTTCCTGCAACAATGGAGATGTCAGGACATCTCCATTGAGCACCTTCTCAGCAAATTCCCATTCTACACGGTCTTCATAAACCGGGTCGTTGAGGACTTCATCTGCTAGCTTTGCCCACTCCTCATAGTCCCTTGCTCTGAGGTTCTTGGATACCCATTTGAGGTAGGTTGATGGAAGCGTTCCCAGCATTTTGCCTTTGAATTTTCCAAAGTCTATGATTCTATCACGAGCCGGTATGGTGGCTGCTGAGAATAATGGGGTCTTGGGAGGCTGGTAAGAGCATGATATGGTTGAGAAGTGAAGTGGTTGTTTTGTGACGTGAAGAGATAAAACATTCATGTGGTCCAACAAACTTTGAATTGGAAATATAAATGCTCTGTAGATGGAGAGGGTTGTGCAGATTTGTATTTGAGCAAACTCTGAAAGCCCCAGAGCCGCGCATATATATAGAAAGAGGGAGAGAGAAAAAGAGGAAATGTAAATTATAAAAATGAGATTCTACCACATTATAACCTCGCAACATTATCTGTTTGGGTCTCTAGCACGTATAACCTCGCAACATTATGACGTTACAAAATTTTCAATGTTCGGGTATGAGACTGTTTGGCTCTCTCAAACGTTCACAAATAGCGAGAAGTTAGTTCACAAAGCAATCTTGAGATAATTGATGTAGCTGGACAGCTAAGGTGATATTTTGCCAAGCTATAATAATCCCATGAATGATACCAAAGTCGTTTAGGACCCATCGGAAAACTCTCATCTACTAGCAGCAATTACAGGAATATTGACCAGCTGCATAATCGGCTTAATATCTCTGGAATTATTGACACCCAGAAACAAAGAATTAATAGTTACTATACAAGACGAATAAAGAATTGATTACAAAATTCAGCGCTCTGCATCTAATCAAGGAAAAGAATATCTCCTCCCAGATTATAATCAGGTTACACTACCCAGCTACAGCCAGATCGTGCTGCTGGCTGTTGGTAAAAAGAGGTCTCTTCCACGGACCTCCTCCAGCTTTCTTTCCGCTGAAAGAGGCTCGGAAAGAACCTCATTCGTTTTGACCGACATTAGGCATAGTCTTACATCGTTATGAAGACAGATAAAAAGATTTAACATAAGGATCTTCTTAAAGACCTCACCTTGCAAGTAAGAGTCAGCATGCACAGTGAAAAACCGAATTTCCGAAGCATTTTGCTTTGTTGGCGATCTTCCTTACACCTGTTTCGTCATTAGATCCCATTTCATGATGAGACATGTGAATCCTATCCATTATGTTTACCTCGGGAGCCTCGAGAACAGTCTTGGGCAACGATAGTGCCCATTGCATGCCCCAAATTGAGAGTGGCCTCATATATGTCAGAGATCGGAAGTGTCCATCTGTAGTCCATGCCTCTGGTGTCTGAAATGCATATCTGGAAGAGCAAAAAGAGACATTACTTCACTTCTCTCAAGAAAGCTAAATCAAGTGCACAGAAGTTTCATAGTTAGCTTTAGCAGAAGAGAGCGACTGTGATTGCTTGCAAGAAAAAGTCAACAATAAAATAGACCAAGCCATCCAAACCCTACACCGCAAGGTAGGGTCAGCCTCAGGTAATCCAGAAAACGAGAGAAATTTTTAGAAATTTCCATGTTGAACTGCATAACTGAGAGCATGGTAATAATAAGAGGGCTGGAAAATGTCAGCCAATCAATGAGAGAGAGAAATTGTAAAAGCTTCTAAATTGAGCCGCATAAACTGACAGCATGGAACTAAATTATTCTTGTATTCGTGTCAAGAAAATTGTTCTAATGCTAACACAGGCACACAGCTGAAACATCATTACTAATTCATTTTGTGAAAAATGATATTGCGCAAAAGAAAAGATAATGCTCATCAACAGCAAAATCAGATGTAAATTATAAATAGAAGAAAAGGACTTCACTTCACCAAATGACATAATTCGATCAGTAGAAGAAACACATGGTAATTATATCCACAGGATTTATTAGTCAATGCTAACCTGGCTGCAACGTCATTACTAAATCATTCTGTGATTGATAGAAGAGACACAAGATAATTACATCTCAGGAAACATTAAAACCACAACCCCCCACCCCGCCCCCAACCCACAAAATAATAAGAAAGTCATAATGCTTTTCACTGCTTGATAACCATCTAGATAGTTGGCCAGTCAATTTAGCAAGACAGAAAATTAGAGAGCAACGGATATGAGGATTTAGTACACACAGATAGAGACTTACCCAAAGCCCTCCTCAGACCAGCCTGCAATGAATATTCCTTCAGCAGTTGTGAAACCCTGCTCTTCCATACCAGCATGAATCATGGTAGCAGCTGCAGCATACGTGACCCCGGTCCATATTTCCCGTGACTGCATGCAAGTGTCATCCACCTTTCCATTGGGAAACATCCCATTTACTGCTCCCATTCTGCCACCTCCAATTTTCATAACATTGAAATCAAAGATTTTTTGAAGGGCACTTTTGATTTTGGACTCTTCAAAAAGATAAGGCAACCCAGAAGATGCCGTGTACCACTGCCCTGCCAATTGATCGGTTTGGATTGATTTACTGTTACTACTAGACCCACAGTCATAGTTAAAGTAGGAGCCATTCCATAGTTTTGTCACGAATACTGACTTGGACTTTATAAATTTGGCTTTGCACCTCTCCGCAAAGGCCCTGTCACCTAGTTGTATGGCCATTGCTGCTGCTGCTTGTAGTGCAGCAAGCCATAAACAGCCACAATACGCACTTATTCCATGAACTGTCCATGTATCATATGTTTGATCCGGAAATCCATCATTCTCAATAAGACAATCCTTGTCCTTGTCAAATTGTTCCATGTATTCAATTGCCGCACATACAGAAGGCCACACATCGGCTCCAAAAGAAAAATCTCCTGTTGCAACAAAGTCTCTATACACTTGGAGCACAAACTTTGGGTTCAGATCCTTCCATTTACTAGTATCATGGATATTATATGCATTCATCTCATGCCATGGATCGTGAGTTCCAAGATCATGAGGAACAGCACCTCTCACCTTGCGAATTCCCCAATTGCCCTCAGCTAGAAATTTCACTTTTCTTTCATCTTCACATAAGACAGCTTTTGCAAATTCACGCTGTATACTCAACTCAATTTTGGGAAATAATTCAAGAAGGGCAAAAGATGCATAGAAGTGCACATCATATGTACACCACATTATATATTCAACACCTTCCAAGTACAAAAACCTACCTACATCATTGTCGTCGTCATCACTCAGTGGGCCACATAACTTGTCAGATGGACCTGTAAAATGACTATCCTCTCTCCTCCGCTCAATAGAGGTCTCATCATCATCAGGTTCAGAAGTCGTTTCTTCAGGACTCTCTGAACCAACATCACCATTATGATCTCCACCATTCATAATTCTCTGTTCTACAGTAGCACCTTGCCTCTGATCCACTTTCACTTTAGTTTTCTTGATCTTTTTGCTCTTCCTCTTTCTCGACTTGCGCTGAACATGCTGGGTGTCCACAATAGGAGGTCCAGAGTCTGACATAAATAACAAAAGCCAGAAAAATCATTTCAATCTATAATCTAGTATATATATTTCGTGACCAACTCAGCCAAAAAGAAAATGAAGCTGTAAAAGGAGGGGGAGGCGAAGAAGCAGGAGAAAGATAGACTAGACATTGCAAGAGAACAGTGATTACACCTGCCCCCAGGTCAAGATTCCTGTGAATGTCTCTGATGAAGATATTTGTGAAGTACTTAGGTTTCCTCAATCCTCGAATATGAAGGAAAATAGTGAGTCGTAGAGGGTGTTTGGCTTTCCTTATTTGGTGCTTACAAGCACCTAAATAGTAAAAAGCATGTCTCTGGGTGCCAAACACCTCGTAGACTCCTACTAGTACTGTTAACAATCCTACATCCATGTTTTGCTCATACTATAAGGTTTACTAAGATGTTCATGAGGTACAATAAATTCTTCCTCTAACATCCCTAAGAAAAGCTTTTATATACGATCAAGGTTGACATGAGAGTTCCATAAATATGTCTGTATAGTTTTTCTTTTTGAATATCCTACCACTTACAATCAACTGATAGCTTCTTCTAGACATCCTCTCAAATTATGCTCCTGTTTTGACTCGCTTTCCAGTTATAGGAAGGGTTCAGATAAACTCTACTACAAATGATGCAACATTTTGCAGAATTCATGCTCACTGATAAACCACTTTTAATGGTAAACTCTTGCAGTCCAGCAAATGCTTGATAGAACACCACACAGAACATGAAATTTCCCCCTCCTCTTTCTAGTGTTAGGAAAGAGGTTGGGGTCCTTGGCAAGCGCACAACTTAAATTGGTGTCTGGCATTCTTTTCTCTTCGTTAGGGAGAGAGGTGCAGAAGAAGAGAAATGCCAGAGGGAAGCATATAGAAACACACAATACCAATCTTAACTATGTGCTAAATGTAATTGCAGAAAGCAGACTGCTGAATGGCTATGCCCACTGCCCCACTGTTCCCCAGCCCCTTCACCCCTTCCAACTTCTCTACTATTTTGAATCAGAGATACAGCTTTTGAAACCTTAGGATATACTGCAATGCATAATAGCATATCTAGGATGCAAAGCAAGGCAGACCACCTTATAAGGAAACATAGAAAAAAGGTAATGAGTACCTATCCAAACTGTGCCACCAGCAACCAAAAAGTAGAGCTCATTAAATAATGTAAACTTGTACCTGCAAAACATCAGATGAGTTCTAATAAATCTATGTTAAAAGAACATTACAAAAAGACGTGAAAGATCTAATCTTTCGCAAAGACTCCCAACTTAATTCTTAAAAGTAGCGTTGGCCAGCCACGCTTCCCAACACACTGAGATCAGCAAAGGTAAACATTGCAAGCAACATAACTCACAGTAAACATCCATATTTTGGTGCTTATAAGTTTTCAGTGTATGAGGTTACAAGCACAAAAACTGCAGCGCAAAGCAAATGAAACCAGTGTGATAAGCATCCCTAGATCAAACAATTAACATTCTATGAACAGGTCGAATTCTGGAAAACTCAAAAAGAACAGAATGAAACGTGTTAAAGGATTTACATTTAAAACAGATGAGTAGATTCCAAAATGAGCAAAGAAAGGTGAAATTATAACTTCTCTCCATACACATCATTATGTGGCTATAGATTGCATGTTTCTTCTCACAAATTGCAGGTCTAAAGTTGATACTTCCAAGAGAAATCATGTTTATCAATTTTAGCAAATCTCAGTTCAAATCTAACCCTCAGTAAGTTCCCTACAGTTTCACAAAACAGACGCACAAGCAGCATGAGGCACCCACTCAAAAGCACAAACGAAAAGGTCAAACCTTCCTTACCATTCAGGTAATCTATCATCATTGAGGATAGGACTTTGCCATTTCTCAATCTCTTCTTCCCAAAGTTTATAATCTGATCAAGGTGTTCGAAGGAATAAGAATTAACACTCAGAAAAAAGAAGCACATCTAGAAAGTTGTCAGAATGATGTGGGCAGGCTTAATTTCAATGGCGCTGAACAAGTTTAGAATCATACTTTTCAGTGCATGATGCACCAAACCAAGAGCAGCCCCTTCAGAAGTGCCAAAATATTTAGTGTACCTCCTGCAACCCAAAAACACAGGTAAGAAAGCACTCACCAAATTATCTGCTTTCCCCTTTTTCTCCACTCTAGTGGCAGAAGAAGGAAGGGAATGAAATTAGATCATAAAATAAGGAATGCTAAAAATTATTAGTATCTATGATCAATAAGGTTCCCAGAAGATACATGAAAGGCAAATTGAATGGTGATATAGCAGACCTCTACTATGCAACCAACCCAAAGCCCAAGGAAATTTTCTCCATTTACAACCCAATGAGTAAATTTTTCCACATCTATGGCTCTTAATGTTCAAAAGGACATTTATCAAAAAAATGAGGGCATGCAAGTGAACTACAAATAAAAGAAACAGAAAGGAATAGGGCATAAAAGTGCTTCTCACAATTCATGAAGTCTGGCTCCATTTAACAAAAAAAAAAAATCTTACTGAGCCAAACACTTCGTGAACCAACAGTATGCCGCAGATGAAGTATGTATCTACCGTACAAATATATAAAATGGATGACCAAAAGTTTAACTGGAATGTAAATATACCCACTCACCCAGAAGTGAAAATTTGACGTGGTACTCATGAAATTACCTATTATAAGTTTTCCCTTTCATAAATCTAACTTTTGGAGAGCACCATGCAAGAGCAAATGCAATGGTGCACTTTCCATGGGGTTCTACCCATGCTTGCGCAGAAACTGCAGCACAATTTGTTTCTCCAGGTGATGTCGGCATGCTTGGTCCCCTGTTGAAGTTATCTGGATCGAAGTGCCCGTCCTAAGAAGACATGCACATGAGAAACAGAAAAGTATATATGACATACAAGGGCAAAATGAAATGAGGACACAAAGGAGTTCCTAGTAGAACTATCAATTAGATACCAGCAGTCATTTGACTAGGACAAGTTTAAATACTTCGGATGAAAATAATCTACATTTTAGTAGGTGAGAAAAGTTGTTACCTGTTCCATTGTTCCCCACATCTGTTTTGCTGTAACGCAGCTTCCTTCAGTGAGGCCAAAAGAGGGCAAAACAGTAACACTCACATTTTGTGTTTCACATGCAGCTATGGCAAAAGTAACAGGAGGGTTATGCTTTGCTGCCCTGCAACCCACAAATTATCATTAAACAGATGCATCAACTGCTATTAAAGTAAACTGTTAATGTTCTTCATATATGACTTATGATTTTCTTCATTTTAGTAGGAACCTCGACAGAGCAAAGGGTTTGCAGAAGTTACTCCAAGCAGGTATATTGTGATATCTTTTTCATAACCAAAGACAACACTTCTATATAGTTCATATACATTCCACATCACTAAACAGACTAGTGGATGAATGTTCAGGCTTAAATTTATCGAGAATGTGAGAAATAATAACAGAAAATGTAACGAATAGTTAAAAGTTTCTAAACTAAAGGTGAAAGTTAACCTTATTTATTCAGAAAGCTACTATCAAATTCTCAGTTAAGTATGATTTCCTACATGGTCCAGCTATAAACAATTCCTAGCTCATCAGGAAGGAAGAATATTAATATCTGAACAATGTGAAGAGAATTTAAAGGAGACTGACATATTGATAAAATGGAAGATTGACATAAATCAAATTTGATTGAATTATATAAATTATTCAGTTAGAAAAGATGGTAAAAATCAAAACTGTAGGCATTGTTTCTCATGACCACAAAATATGTATATAAATCTCCTTTTCATTTTACAGGTCAAACTACATTTCCATGTTTATTGTTGCTCTGTCAATGAAGTTGACAAGATGATCATGCTAAAGATTATCTAGAACTGCCTCATGTCATTTGACCTTTAAAAAATCAAATCTTAGCCTTCCTTTTTTTCCACTTTGGAATGTTTGGGCCAGTCATATAGTTGGATCAGGTTTGAAAAAGGATCAGAGTATATAGGGTTGGGCCAGGAGGGTCTCTTAGCGCCTTCTTTTTTCTTCTCGCCGGATTTATTTCACAAAGATGCTAAGGTAAGGAAGAAGTAGCGAACAAGCACACTAGTCAACAGAACCAGAGGAAAACTCCACCAGAAAATGATGATTTTGTTCATAGAATCCACCGAAAGATGTTAAGCACCAGGTTGAAAGTTCAATCATTTCTGAATCCCCTCTCTCCAAGCTTCCATCCAATCATGTCACATTGGAAGATTATTCACTCAGCCATCACAAAAAGTATGCATCCCCTAGGCGATCCCCAAATGTTAAACCCATTTCGTTCTAAAAGATATCTTTATCATAATTATAGGTTGACCTTTCTTCGGATTTATGATATGACAGCAAGTTCCCCGACAGGCTCCCAGTGATTGCTAATTAAGGCAACCAGATCATCTGGGGGCACACTTTTTTTAACTGCTTTTCCTCTTCTATTTTTCCTTCTTGTACTCTCTATTTTTCTTAGAATATGAAATTTAGATTTCATTTTACCAACTAAAAATTCACATGCAGATATTCTCCCGCTAGTGGTCATAAATAAAACTTCAATTGATCAAGTGCACCTCCAAATCATGCTCCTAGATATATTCCTTCATGAAACATCAAGTGGATCCATATTACAACTTTAGTTTGATGGAAGGAAGATGAGATTGAAAAAAACAATATCAGCAAACCAATCGTCAAATATAACTATGAAGGTTCAATGACTTGCTTGTGATGTAGAAGGACCCCAGAGACTCCATCTGCACTCCTATCAGAAACAAGGTTGAGAGAGAGAGAAAAAAAATGGTTAAAATCATGTCTAAACTCTAATGCCATCACATACCAAATAAAGAATGTGTTACAAGTACTCACATGAATGGTTCATTTACATGATCTCCTGACAAGTGCGAGACACCTCCAATAGAGTTCTGTAGAAAATAGAATAATTAGCAGAATAAATAAGCACCCATACCACCACCTCCTACGGCCAATATTGTCAGAATATGGAAGGAATTAGCTTACCGCCCAAGTAAACAGAAGGCTGACCTTTGCCCTTTCTTTCCCAGTATTCACCAACTGCAAATGAAATAAGAGTCAGATAAGGAAAGCATAAAGTCCACCTCCAACAACTTCTATCGCAAATATAGCCTTTCAGTGACTTCCCAATTTATATTATTATGAATTGGAGACAGTCCTGCGGCATTTAAACAGATGATCTTCAGAAGTCATTATGCTATTAATCTATAGTATGTTGAGGAAAAATTAAAGCATTAAACACAAACATGTTCCCTCAAATATAAGAGGCATTCACATGATGTCAACTCCAAAGTTTGTAAAGAACATCATGCGCAAAAACAACTGACAAGAATGAGGCTGCAGTTCAAAGTATGATTTCTTATCTAAATATAAGAACTACTGGCTTTAATTCAGCAACTAGTAATTACATAGTTTTCCCCCCTTCCCCAACAAATTTAAGAAAAAGAGACATGAGGCTGCAGTTCAAAGTATGATTTCTTATCTAAAGAACTAGTGGCTTTAATTCAGCAACTAGTAATTACATAGTTTTCCCCCCTTCCCCAACAAATTTAAGAAAAAGAGACATGATACCTAAACAAAGCCAAGAAGGAAAAAACTTTACACACCAGTACTCCATCAAAACTAATCACAAATGTTTCATGATACTAACGTAAGTTATCCATAATATAGCATCAACTCTTCCTAAAATGTTCACAATATCTTAAAGTAGACAATGTACAAATTTACTTGAGAAAATGTTTAGTTCAGCATCTCTCATAAAACTATATTTTTATACACCACTGTTCTTGTATTTTGACCCAAAAAAAAAAACCACTGTTCTTGCATTGAATTCTATGCAATAAGTGAATTGTGCTCATGAAACATACATCTTTCTACTTTGAGTTTTTTTGGCCCTTTCCACTTTTTTGAATTCATGATCTTGAACCTCACATCTTAGAAACTTTAGAAGCGCATGAGTGACAACATTATGGTCAAAGCCTATCTGTTTCGCTTTCTCTTTGTTAATTGTTAATATTTTTGCTGAACATTAATTCAGCCTCAAAAATTATTGTCCTTGGAATATACCACATCAAAGGGGCCATTCCAAAGTATATAGTCATATAAGCTCTGGACTTTATATTAGTTAAATATTCATTATTGATTTTGACGATGAAAATATATATATATATGCATTATTTGACTAAATAGCTTCTTGTGAAAATGAGATGACATCAATATGAAACTTCCGAGATCATCCCCTCACATGTTCCTGCTTAGTTCGCATTTCGGGTATGTGGCAAGCAAGAAAAACGTATTCGCCATAGTTACGATATCCTTTGCGTAAAGTACTAAAAGCTCTTGACTTAAGGGGCAAAGCGCATTTCAAGATGCCTTCGGCTTAAAGAAAGATGGGCTTTTAGAGCCTTTAGGTCCCAGTCCTGAGATCCAGGAAGAATCAATGCTAGAATTACCGAAGGCCTTAGCGCATATTCTCCTTCTGTCTCATATTCCGGAAAGGAACAAGAAGAAGAGCTAAAAGGAAGAGCCTTCGGTCCTTTCCTTTCTCTTTTGTCCCATCCAACACTTAAGAGTGAAACTCGAACTCGCATTCGCAGGAAAGAGAGTGGAGCATCTTAGTTAGCCTTCTTCTTCCCTCGGGTCCAGCAAAAAAAGGCCCCTTACTATAGAAAGGCGCAACCGCTTTCGCTAAGGCGCGCCCTTATCATAAGTTGCCTTTGGTCGTAGATCAGGCGCCCCTACTCCTATAAAGCAAGGGGAGGCCAACATAATGAAGCTTGACTAGTAAAAGGTAGGCTAACGCGCACTTCCATTTTCTTCGCTTGGTCAGAGCCCGTAATAGGAAGATGGACCACTGTTCTTGTATTTTGACCCAAAAAAAAAAACCACTGTTCTTGCATTGAATTCTATGCAATAAGTGAATTGTGCTCATGAAACATACATCTTTCTACTTTGAGTTTTTTTGGCCCTTTCCACTTTTTTGAATTCATGATCTTGAACCTCACATCTTAGAAACTTTAGAAGCGCATGAGTGACAACATTATGGTCAAAGCCTATCTGTTTCGCTTTCTCTTTGTTAATTGTTAATATTTTTGCTGAACATTAATTCAGCCTCAAAAATTATTGTCCTTGGAATATACCACATCAAAGGGGCCATTCCAAAGTATATAGTCATATAAGCTCTGGACTTTATATTAGTTAAATATTCATTATTGATTTTGACGATGAAAATATATATATATATGCATTATTTGACTAAATAGCTTCTTGTGAAAATGAGATGACATCAATATGAAACTTTGAAAGATATGAAGATGTGCAAAAAGCCTTATTTGAAGGGAGAAAAGATGAAAAGGCATAAGAAGGAGAAGAGAAGCCATAAGGGGCACCGGATTTGTTTTTCTTCTTGCTCTTTTTGTGAAATGTCTATATATTGTGTTGACTTGGCTCAAAATCTTGTTCTTAGTCATAGCAAAAACTTTCAAGTCTTGCACATTTGAAAATAACATATGCACAAATGTATTTAAATGCACACATTGAGATAAAATGAGTTTTTGGGGTGTTTCAATTCACAACATGTGTTTACATATTTATTCAAAATGACTTGGAGTTGTGAAAATGTACTTAAATTGTTTTTCTGCAAAAATCTAGTTTTACTTCACATTCTGGAGTGGCCGGACCCCCCAGTCGGTCGACCGGCTGACCTGGATGGTCGCCCGGCCTAAACAGAGAGGTGAAGGGAAAAGCCGGACCCCCTAGCCGGTCGACCGGCTAAGGCGTCCGGCCTAGTCAAAGAAGGAGAAGGGTAAGCCGGACGACCCAGCCGGTTGACCGGCTGAACGGGAGCTGTAATAAATGCACTAACCGTTTATTACCGTTCTGGCCGAAAAATCACTCCTTCTCCTCCTACCATATCCCTAACCCCAAATCTCTTTAAATACTCATTCAATACACTTTCTAATCCTCAACTGAAGTGTGCTAAAGTGTTTATCATCATTTAATCCATCTTTGAGTCATTCTTGCAATATATTTGAGCTTTCAAGAGCTTATTTATTTTCTTCTCGAAGAAAATCTCAGATTCAATCTTTTTTCATTCTTGAGTACATACACACTTTGAGAGCTTTAATCTTTGTGAGATTTATTCATTTAAGCTTGTAAAGTGTGAGGAAATCCTATAGAGTAAATCTATTGAGTTCTTTGAAGTTAGGCTTCAAAGAGGTTGTAAAGAACTTGGTTTGTGCTTCACCAAGTTTTGAAGAAGCATCTTAGTGAAGATCTTTGAAGTCCTAAGGGGAGATTCCTTGGGCGGTGGACGTAGGCTTAGCCGAACCACCTTAAAATCGTTTGTTTCTCTTCTCCTTACATTTCTATTTTTATTCTTCTTACCTTGCTTATCTTGTATTTGATATATTATTTGTTAGAAGTTGAAAATTTTCTGTAAATTTTAAAAACGAAAATTAGTATTGATATCTTAATTCACCCCCTTTTAAGATATTTGCACCCACACTTTATCATCACACTGTTTCTCGGATAAACCCAGTAAGTGCTTCAACAAAAGGCAAGATACACCAACTGTTTCTTCCATCAGGTGATTCAAGCAAACATCTACGACCAGCCCTACTTTTGCTGCTGTTATCAATCCAATATGTGCATCCAAGTGCCATGCGGAATTATGTCAAACATAGTTCACCAAAGAATAATTAAACGTAGGCAAAAAAATCTGAAGTAGTTTTTCCCTTTTGGTAAAAGGTTAAAATGAATCCAAGCTGTGAGAACTATATATTTGAATTTATACAGGTGCTAGTATAACCCATAAGGACTAACATAAAAGAATCAAATAAGAAAAGTAAAGTATGCATACTGTGTAAACAAAAACAGCTGCAGGAAGACTGCTCTCACTATAGTTATGTGGTATAAATGGTGATATTTGTCGACAAGAGACTTTTAGTTCTGGGTCTGGTTCACCTGGAAGAAAGACAGATTATTAAAAGACATTGGAGACCCAGGCACGGAATAAATCACAAGACAGAAAGATATACCGTCATATATTGTCCATGCCCGTGGAAATAGGGCATGATATGTAGAGTGCTGCCCAGTCAGATTCCAGCCCCATGATGATATACCTTCATCACCAGATTTCCTACAGAATGACACAGAATAGGTATTGACATTCTGCGATGTCACTTATCACACTATTAAGTAAGTACCTCTCACAGCAGAGCGGATGCCCTAAAACTTAAAACTTAGAAACCACTGCCAAGGTTGTTTTAGGAATTGGGAATCACAAGATATTTAGATTGAGTTTTGACCTAGCTAAAAGAATATTAACCAGAGTTAATAGCAAAAAGGACAAAAATGTGTTCATAATGCATCCACAAATAGCATGGTCTAGGAAAAGCAAGGTGTATGTAACCTTACCCCTCTAACTGAAGAGAATCGGCAATTAGAGACAGAGGAGCACAGAGAGTATTCAATCTTACACCTTCTGTAGCTTTGTCTAAGCCTAGAGACCACATTCATATAGTTTTCTACTTGTGAGTTCCAAAAGAATTTACCACTTCTCCAAGAGCAATAGAGCATCATACATGTCACATAATACAATGAAGAAAAAAATAGAATAAATTCCACCATCATCCACAGCATCAAAGTAGCAAATAAAAATAAAATATCACTTAAGTCTCCTCTGGCCATTTTCAATAAAATAACTAAAGTCATAATTAAAATGCTGTTCTCCTTGTACATTAATGAACCTTGTAAAATTATAGACAACAGAAAATAGAGGGTAAACATAAAAAGCTTGAATTTAAAATCCCCTGCTGACAATTAAAAAGGGGGGTGGATGTAGAACAGCAGAAGTAGTGCAGGAAGGAATCCCTCTCTTTCTTTTCACCATTGAGATTTACATGCCATGAATTATATCCTTACCTTTGCCCTTCATGCTGGCCTGGAGCTAGGACAGAAG
The DNA here is from genome assembly GCA_028554755.1 of Cordia subcordata. Classification (NCBI taxonomy): domain Eukaryota; kingdom Viridiplantae; phylum Streptophyta; class Magnoliopsida; order Boraginales; family Cordiaceae; genus Cordia; species Cordia subcordata. Next base: position 6,648,455 of record JAPTOF010000010.1, on the reverse strand, counting down.
CATATTTTTTGTTTCCTCCATCTCGAGATACAAAAATCTGTGAGAACAAAAGATAATTACAATATAATAACAGAGTCCTCGCATGAGAAAAAAAATCATTATTGTAATAACATAGTGCTCCAAATAATTACAGATAGAACTTGATAACATACACATATCTAAAGTTTATTTTCCTTTTCCTTTTTCTTTCTCTTTTTTCCTTTTTTAAAGGATAGATTTCAATTTTATACAATAGATTTTCATTCATTAAGCTTCATATTCCAGAAAGCAAGCCTATAAGCCAATCACTTACAATGGAGGACCTATATAAGTTTCTGAGATTTTGCTATATATGGGTAGTTGCAAAGGCTCCAAAAGGAAAAGAAAAATTCGGAAAATGCATATCATGTGTATTACCGCTTACATCATCAGGTGATTGGCTAACATAGTAACATATGATTGCATAATATTTATATAGTTAACTAAAAAGCTGAAGTACTTACTGAGAATTGATTGGCCATGATAGGAGTAGCGTCACATTTGCCAGGAATAATCTGAAAATGCTTGAACTCCCCTCTAAAACCTCTAGATATGCTGCCACTTCTGTAATCATACATGGATTGATCCTCATAAGGTTATATAAACTTACTAGAAACAATAACTGCCTCATATATCAGAAATACTTACCCCATGCCTCCGAGCGGAACCCCTTGGGATGCAGATGGCCTACAGCTTTCTCGATTGAAGGGATCAATTGGTGCTTTCTATACAAAAAAGTGAAAGAAAGTTAAGTCTAATAAACAGATTTCACAGATTAGATGCTCTTCCGTATAATATAGAGAAATAAAAGTGAAAGTGTAACTAATATTTAGGAAATTTAAATGTTATAGTTGTTCTGAAGTATGATAAGGGCTCGTTTGGATTGGCTTTTTTCAAAAGCGCTTTTTTTAACAGCTTTTGAAAAATAGCTTTTTTTGAGAAGTTAAAAATTCTGACTTCTAAAAAAAGCTGTATTTGAGCTTTTTTCAGAGTTTCAGCTTTTTTGAAAACCAAATCAAATAGTTATTGCAAATTCAACATAACTTTTTCAGGAAAAAAAAGTGTTTTTTTCTGAAAAAAAGCCAATCCAAACAGGCCCTAAGACTGACTCAGGGGGAGAAAAAAGGGCTGAGATTGTTACCCTTCCATGGGAGGCCTCTTCTCTCACATATGACCACAGCCGTATCCCAAGACTAATCTAAATCCAAAATGGGAAACACCAAAGGTGAAATGAGACACGAAAGGAGGGAGATGTATTTGCAATTAGATATACAGAGATTATGTATCTTTCAAGATCAAAAATAGAAGAGAGAATCCATCTACCATTTTCACGGCCTCCTTAAAAGTAATACTGAACTCTTTAAGTTTACTAGCATGGGAATTTAATTTCCTTCTCCAAGCATGTTTTGGTGGCGCAGCACTATCAAAATCCAACTACAGAAAAAAGAATAAAAAACCAAATCAGCACCGACAGAAGAAACATATCATCTTAGAAACAAATCAGTATGGGAACTTCACTTTAAAGAACTCAAGCAGGCAACAAAATATGTTCTCCTTGTTCCTTGATTTTAGCTTCGAATTTCGCCAGAAAACATATTCAATTCAACAAAACAGATCAAGAAAGCAAGTAGGACAACCCTTCTGTTCAACTAAAATGGATTCTCACATTATGTCTTAGAAATACGTCGTGTCTGAAACAGTTTTTCATCTATAAGGCTGCCACACACCACACCCCCACAGTCACATACATGTAAGTACATATGAATCACAGAAACACACACATATGCAAATATGTATAAAAGTACATACCACACATAGTGAATCACAGAAACACACACGTATGCAAATATGTATAAAAGTACATACCACACATAGTGAACACACACACGCACAAATATATTTACTTGCACACACACACACACATAAATGGAAAACACAGGAAACACAAATTATAAGTGCATAATACACAAGCTTATATAGTACATATGAATAACACATATAATTGACCCAAAAAGTAAAAATAACACATATACAAGTACATATGAAACGCTCACATACAAACATAAGTATGACACAAATACGCACACAGCGCCGCACGTATAAGCTTCAATGACACACTCACATAAAGTACGAAATACACACACTCTCTCTCGTATGAAATATACATCTAACTAAGGAAACGAAATTACATATATGAATTCTACGGACAGAAAACTTTAAAGCAAACAAGATCACTTTTTTCAACTAATAAAATCAAAATTTTCATATCAAATTCAGGAAAATTAAAGGAAATTTTTGAAAACAAAACAGAATTAAAAAAAAAAAAAAAAGACTTCATTTATCGATTACATAAACAAAATATATATATATAATTCAAAAAAATTCAAAAAAATATGAAAGTAAAATAGCTTACCAAGTGGAGAGTTCCACGATTGATATACTCTTCAGGTGGCCATGAATTTTTTCTACAGTGAAACAACGTTCCGCTCACCATCTCTGCTTCCCCAAAAAAAAAATAAAAAATAAAAAATAAAAAAAACCCCTCGAATTTTCTTCTAATTTACGCTTTCACCACCTTCAAAAACAGAAAAATCTGAACTTTAAACCTCCAAAAAAAAAACCCTTATAAAAAGAAGAGAAAACAGTATTAATATGTGATTTGAGGTGGATCAAGAACTAAAACAGTAACCCAAAAATGAGCAAAACTATGAGCACCGAGCTGTCACACATGCAAGTTTACACGTGCCTTAGTTGGGCAATTGCACGGTGCGGTGTCACAGAGACGAAACTCATTCAGCTTTAACAAATATGTACTTTTTATATTTCCCGCAAATTTCTATTTATTTTATTACACCGAATTAGTATTTTAATCGAACTAAGCCACCATAGGACAAATTAATAAAAACTCAATATTTATTTATTTACGGTGAATTATTAAATGAGCGAGAAGATAGACTTTTCAAGGGGGGTGTGGAAGATGAACGCGATGTTTGAAACGAGAGTTTCCAGTTAGGGGGTGATGTGGGTGACGGTGAGAGTATCAAAAAGCATTTGGTCTTTTGTTGTCCCGAACCGGTGAGTAAGAGTAATGATTGAGAAAGATGAACGGACCGACCGGGTTCGCGGCCCCCACTGTCGGGTGAATTGAGAAAGCGGTACCTTTGACTTTTTTGTGGACTTTTTCGCTGTCATCTAGATGATGATGATGTCTCTTCCGGTAAAGTCTCTTCTGTACTTGGATTTTATTAATTTCTTGAGATGTTGATTTATTAAAAGAATTGCTTAAATTTTATTAACTTAATAAGGTTGAATTTATTAATATTGATTTCTAAAGTATTTTTAGTTTTACTTTACCGTACAATTTTCCTTTCTATTTTGTTCTAAGAATTTATCATTAAGCAAACAAAAAAATAAATATCTTCTTAACTGGTCCGCATAGGACACTAGTCTTAAAATAATATATGATTTAAAATATCTTATAAAATTTACGATACAATTCAAATAAAGGTAAAAAAATGCTACCCATCTAATTACAAGTCAAAGCAATCCAATAAACGAATTGGTTCCCGGGTCTCCGCTTGCACTCAAATCGCAAAATGGCCTACTCTCCACAAAGTCGGGTAGCCTGCCTACTTTACTGTACAATAGATTGTCAGACTTTGAAAGATAATGTTATCAATAATTTATAAAATACTTCTCATTTTATTTTACTTCACAGGAAAATATTAAATTTATTTGCTTATCAAAATTTAATAATTTCAACTTATCATCTCAAGTGATAAAGTTAGAATTCAAACCATAAAATTAAACTGTTATTTCCTTCACGAGTGATAATCTGGATTCAATTCCCACAAAAGACAATAGTTGAATTGGGGGTTGGGATAAAAAAATGAAAGTAATATCTCATAGTTAATTAATTGTGTACTTCTACTCGGAATTCTTTTATGTAGTATCTAGTGTCACTCATAAAAATAGCAAAAATCATAAAATATTTGCTTAAATATGCTCTTTATTCATATTTTAAGAAAATCTTATATTCAATTTATTGTTGTGTTACAACTATTCATTAATTTATAAAGCACTGACATGTAAAGTAAATAATATTAGAAGTATACTCGCTTACAATCCTAAGGATATTAACTTATTTAGCGTATTGATCCCCGTTCAGGTGAAAATTTTTATTATTTAAACGAAATTATTGATTTATTTAGTATTAATTTAAAAAAGTTCTATTATATAAGAAATTTTTGTCTATTTTTTTGGTCATTAGTGGGGAAAATATTACTTTTTTAGTTATAAATAAATAGACTCAAGCTCTTATTTAATCTTATCTTGTTGAATTATTCTTTATTTTCCTTTCCTATTTTAGTGTATTGTACGTGGATAAAGGTTTTCCGAACACTTTATCAATTCTTTGTCAATATATAATTAAAACGGAACCCTAAATCTAGAGAATATCCATTTCATCAAAAATCATTATCACCAGCGTCAATTAAGCATTTGAAAACACAACATCAATACTTAAATAGTGATGTAAAAGTGAAGAAAACCTATTGCAATATTTAGGATTGGCTTTTTTTTTTCAGAAAAAAAAGTATTTTTTTTCAGAAAAAAAAGTATTTTTTTCCAGAAAAAAAAGTATTTTTTTTTCTAAAAAATTTATACTAAATTTGTAATAACTATTTGATTTAGCTTTCAAATAAACTTAAACTCTAAAAAAAGCTCAAATACAACTTTTAAAAGACAGAATTTTCAGCTACTCAAAAAAAGTTATTTTTCAAAAGTTGTTAAAAAAATGTTTTTCCAAAAAGTCAATCCAAACGAGCTCTTAATTTCCCCAAAAAACTTGTTAGAATTGTATTGGCCCAATATTATATTTGGATGGAAACAGCCAAGGTAGCGTACATTCAATCAATTCTCTTATGCCAACATAGCAAGGAGGACTTGGTGGTGGTAGGAAAGAGAGTGAAATTTTGGCTTTTGGTGATTGGATGAATAAGGAATGTATCTATCTATTATACTAAAACCGTTATCGCTCCATACATTTTTTTCTTCTTATTTTTTGTTACTTTTAAATTATACCACTTTTCAGTATTATCATCCGTTATATTAGTCCTTATTATGGTCTAGAATTTTGACCCCAATTTGGTTCTCCCCTTACTGTGTCTCCATTGTTTTAATTTGTGCCCCAATTATAATTTTTTTCCTTTTTCAATTATCTTATTGCTCTATTTTGTCACCGATTAAGTTTCTTTCTTATTCAAATTTGAAATTCTTATTAATGTTCATTGTTTATAAATAATAAATAATTTTTCTTTTAAGATTATTGAAATATTTATACATATATTTTTTATACTCGCAAGACAGGGTACGGGTAAAAAACTAGTTGCGTAATAATATGGCTCCAAAAGTGCTTAGAAGTTAAATCTTCTGTTCCACAGCCAACCATCTTGGACGAGATACATGGATACAGCTCAATTAACACTGACTACGTGCGATAAGCTTTATGAAATATTTTTGCGAGAAAATTTTTGCACGAGGGTTGACAAAAAAACATTGGCATTATTAATTATTACTCTCATCGTTAAATTAATAAACTACGAGAACAATTGAGAAGTTATGACCTTTGAATTACAGTTATAACATTGTGATATATTGACGATTTATTTAATATCCTTTTATTTTTTATATTATATGGTCAAGACTAGTTGATGACAATCAATGGTTAAAGAAAAACAAAGCATGGATACAAAGTAGACTGTGAAGAATATTCGATCACGAATTTTTTCTCTCTCTCTCTTTTTTTTTTTAATGAGTTGGTCAAAGAAACAATTTTTTATACAAAAGAATCCAAATTGATGAGTACGATCACCAAACATCTGGTAGAATCTGACTATCAATTAGTAAATTTCGAGTATAATAATCCTTCCCAAAATCATTGTATCATATATAGGTGTGGCACTCAATCTAATAATAGTCTTGATATGACTCGAATCCATGCACGAGTAGTGTTTTCTTTGTGTTTTTACCACTGAGACATCCTTGGAGATTGGCCAAGGAAACATTTGAACACAAATCAATTGACCATCACCTTTTCTTTTAAATAATCGCATAGCCACCTATAGGGGTGGGAATATCCGAACCGTATCCAAATTAATATCCGTATCCACATCCGAACGGATAGGTAAAAAAAGTTTTTTTTCAAATTTCGGATATATCCGATCTGATATCCGAAATTTTTTCGGACATTCGGGTAGGATATCGGGTAGCAAAATTGCTACCCCTTCGGATATCGGATTATCCGACCTTTTTTTTTTAATTAAAATAATATAATACTATACTAGTTAACAAAAGTTAAGACTTAAGACTTGAAAGTGTACTTCATTGGAAATTATCTTGTCATGTTTCTTATTTTAAAAACTTTAAACTTTATTTAATGTGTGTGGACTATGGATTGTAAACATATAGACTTTGTATTTGGTGTGGGTGGAATGTGGATTGTGGATTGTGTAGACTTCTTATTTAATATCTGTAGTATGGAGCGCATCCAAGCTTTTTGTGTGTTTTCTAAGTAGAGGCAGGGATTATATTTTTTATTTAACTCTTATATCTAAGTATTGGTGTGTTTTTTATATGTCTTATGTTGTATGGTTTTGTGAAGGACTATGTTTTCATTTATGTCTATGTCTCGTTTTTTCATTTTAAAAAGCGAGTTAATTGCATACGAATCGATAATTTCAAAAAAAATATTTAAAATAATAGCCAAGATTTTAATTGTTTTTGTTTATTAAAAAAATCCGAAAATCCGTATCTGAACTATCCGCTATCCAAAAATCCAGTATCCAGCCGGATAGGTAGTTTTTAGCTATTCGATCGGATATTTAGTTTTTCAATCCGATATCCGAATATCCGAGATCCGAACATCCGAATATCCAATCCGATTCCCACCCCCAGCCACCTAGTAGGAATGTGCATTTATTGGGGAAGCCCAATCCCCAATCTGAAAATCAGGTATGGGGAAATTATTTTTGGGGAATTGTAGAATTGGGAAAAAATATTGGGATGACGAAAATTTTGGGGAAACGGGCTGGGGATCGGAACAATTTTTTTGGGGGAAAATCCGAAACCCAGGACTTTTTTTTTTCCAATATATATATATATATATGTGTGTGTGTGTGTATATATATATGCATATATATATGTATACATTACATTATATTATTAATATATCTTAAGTTTTTTTAAACCATTTTTTTATATGAACATAAATTCTAAATTACCCAATTACTCAATTAGGGCTTCACACAACTTTGCCGCTTCTGCTCTTCACGACTTCACCAGTTAGCCTAGGCTTCACTCTTCAATCTTCAGATCTAAATTGTGTTAATGATTTGAGACATGAATGTACATTTGAATTGTGTTTTTTATTTATGTTTTGGAGTTAGTTATGTATTATATTATGTGTTCAAGTTTCAATTATGCTATATATTTTTATTTATACTTTGAAGTCTAGATTTAGAATTACTTATTTATTTCATTGATGAATAATGATAATGATTTTTATCTGTTCAGTAGGGCATGTTGATACTTAGTAGTAGAATTAGCTCGTAGTTGAGATTTACAAAAGGGAGTAGAATTAGTTTGAACCTTTTCTTAAAAAAATTCGAGAATTCTCCAATCGCTGGTAGTTTTTTCCCATTTTTCATTTTCCCGAATTGCATTCCACATTGATGAATTAGAACAAAAAACGGAACAAACTTCTTTCCCTCAAAATTATTTCGGAAAAACAAAATTTTGTTGATTGGAGCATAGATTTCCTAACGAACACCCCTACCACTTAATTACTTGCATGATTCCGCAGCTTCTTCTTTTTTTTTTTTAAACTAAGTGGAAGATGACAAGATCAAACTTCCTTGGAAGAATTGTAAACTGTCCACCACGGCGTGCGATCTTCTCCCCACCCCCCCCCCCTAAAAAAAATAAAAGGTAGAGAAAGAAAAAGAAAGAACATCCTTTACTTTTCAATTACATGTTGACGAAGTAAATTATTAGTTATATTCATTAAGACTAAAATCTTTTGTAATTAAGACAGAAGCATGTTTATTTTATTTATTAAATTCAGTTTTACTAATCACAACGATTATAATCAAGTTGGAATTCAAAGTTCAAAAAGAATTTCTGAAATTTTCTAGAAAAACAGGGAATAAAAAGGTATTTTATTTTGATGATAAATGACGTAACAAGTAGTTCTAGAATTCATTTTTAAAGTTTATTAATTTATTAACATTCAATTTTCCAAGTGTCTTGACAATTTTCGTTATGGTGGCTGAGAGGATGTTTGAATAACTTATAAGCTAATTTTAGAGTTTACTTTTATAGCACGTCTAACCCAGCATATTTTGAATGCTTCTAAGCCCTGTATTTATGTACACCCCGTATTCCACGTGGCAAGTCTACAAGTGAAATTAATAATATAGGTTTAAACAATAAATAATTACTCACTTCAAATTAATTGATTGAAAATAATTCATCTATATTATTACTCAAATTTATAATAACGACTCATGAACCGCACATGCATCTTTTTTCATTTATATAGAACATTATAACTTATAAGTAAGATTGGCCAAGATCTTCATGAATGGTAATTATAAATAAGCATTGGCAACTTATAAGCACCTTTTCGCGCTAAGCTGTCTTTTAAACTTCTCTATTGGCATATTCTAGCTAGGGCTTGCCTTCTAAGCAAGTATGACCAAGACAAATAAAGAAGCTATCATTATTGTTTGGGCCAAAAGTTGTCAGGATCCAAGAAGGTCCATATTATGCTTAGTCCGAAACCCAGTTTGTTGAACCATGTATTGAAAAGGCTAGGGCTAAGGCCTAGACTCTTAGCATGCGTTGCTCGCTCTATGCTTCTAGAGTATTCGAACGTGACTACAATTAGGGATGAGATTGGTCTCCTTCAAAGATATGCACAAAGAAGGATATACGTGATCTAAATACGATATAGCTGAGCATAGTAGTTGGTAGAGACTCATTACAACACGATTAGGAAGGAACCTAAAACCAAAAAGGACTCTTCCACCCAATGAACCATAAAAGTACCGCTTGCCAGAGGAGGTAAGACAGACACAAAATACCAATATATTCATATTCGTGGTTCGTCCATAACCCGTCGTGTAACAATTCATTGTTTTATCTGAAACTCAACGCTGACTTGAGCGTCGGAGTACCTTTGGCCAGCACCACACCGATGTCAAGGGTTACGTCGCTCACCTTTCCTCTTGGTCTTGCAGGTTATCGGAGCCCCAGTCAACCTTTGTACGTGATTGTAGAATTCATCCTCTACAATTTGGCGCCCACCGTGGGGCCTCGATAATCAGGCGCTGTGACTAAGAGCGATACGTTTGCGCTTAACCAACAACCCCCATGACGTCCAATCTTGGTATTAGTGCTAATGAAGGTAGCAATATGCCAACCATCTTGGTGAAAATAATGGCTTATGAGGAGAAACTGCAACATATAAGAATGAGTGCGGTACGGCAGGAGAACCTAGATCTGGTCAATGTCCTTTTAGCGAACGTGACACCCCAAGACAAAGGAAAAGCCGTGATGATTGAGTTGATAGACCTGATGCAATCATTAGACTCCATACCCTATCAGACTCTAGAGGTGGAGTCTTGTCAGCCACAGCCAACGCAGCCATACCAACAACTACTATTGTAACCAACGTCAACGCAACCGGCCCTTCAAGCTAATAAAAAGCGTCAGGGGAACATTTGCCTTCCTCATAGGACAGGTTACACCTTGATGTACTCAGGCGATTTGCTAAATTGGAATCCCTGATCAAAGGATTCCGGGGGTACCAGTACCTATTAAAAGAAACGCCGCTGAGAGCTATGCAGAGTCTCTTTTGTAAAAGCCATTGTGATGGAAGACCATGGATACACAAGATGAAGGCTGTCTTATCTACCTATCATCAAGTGATAAAGTTCTCCACAAGGTGCGGATTCAGAGAGATTAGAGGCCAAAGCACTGAAGCGGTCATCTCGATCGTAGTAAAACCAACTACCATTCAAGTTGGACAAACATTTGAGAAAAGGGATAACCAAATGTCTCATTATCAACAAGACATCTTAGATAGAAGGAAAAAAAATGAGCTCATAACAGAGCTTGTCAGTAGGATATCTTGCAACGTTATAGCAAGAATAATACAGTCAGACAGTTCAAAGAGCAACCAACTTTATAGCAACCAACTACAAAAGACCTTACATGGTCACTAGGATGGTTGGACAAGGGACACACCAACTGCATACCAAAGTCATGAGGATGTGTGCAACAAGTGGAACTCCATTTAGCGTGAAAGGTACTGTCTCTATTAATGGTTAAATTACAGCTTAATTTTGATAAGCAGAGTATACGACTTCCATAATTGTTTTGAACTCTTAGTGTTAGGTCTATAGGGGGTTTCAATTAGTTGCTCTGGTAGAATTTTGAATTCATGTCAACCAAAAACCCTACTTGTTATATGCTTGAACTTAGTAGATAATTTACATAGTTAAGTTGCTTCCACAATAATCAAATTATAGCGAAGATCCAAAAGCCATTATCTCATAACTAAGCTGTATTACGCATAAAGCTCTACTCATACAATAAGCTTATCTTGCTTGTTATACGTAAGCTCTTGGCTCATGCAATTGGCTTACTTATCCCCCTCATATTTCATGAGATTTTCTTGCTCACGACTGTGCTTATATGCCTTCACACATTATACTGCATCGCCACTTCTCGCATATGCAACTCTCAAATGCCACATCACTTATGTATAAGAACATGCCTACACAAAGATCATCTTCTTCTAGATGACACAGTTCATACCCACACGTCACTTTTGTCTATGTGACATAAAACATGCCTAAGAGGCATCGCTTTGTTCACGTCACGTAACACGATTTATGCCTACGCGGCATCACCTTTTGTACATGCCTACGTGGCATCACCTTTGTCTACGGGACACGATTTATGCCTACGCGGCACTACTTTTGTCTACGCGACGCAAAACATGCCTACGTGGCATCACCTTTGTCTACGGGACACGATTTATGCCTACGCGGCGCCACTTTTGTCTACGCGACGCAAAACATGCCTACATGGCATCGTCTTTGTCTACATGACATAGTTTATGCCTACAAGACATCACTTTTCTCTATACGACGCAAAACATGCCTACGCAGCGTCACCGTTGTCTACACGATACAATTCATGCCTACGTGGCATCACTTTTGTCTATGTGACACATTTTATACCTGGGTGGCATAACATACACTGCATGTATCTACATGACAGATAAATTTGTCCATTAAATTTTAATGCTGAATAAGTCCATACACTACCAAATATATCCAAGAAATATTAGATATACCAACTTAGCATCAAACATGACTATGAGACAACTACATTTGAGTATTCTCTTTTATAAGACTTACTAAGAGAAAACCCACAGAATCCCTTACTTATACTTCTTGTCGAGGTGAGCTCTCTAATCTACCTTATCAATGTGTAACTCATAAAAACCTTGTCTTAACTTCTGACATACCCATGTGCCAAAAATGAATTGGGTAAAATATCGTACAGAGGACTGTGTGGTCTTTGTTTACCTCTAGCAAAGGAAAGGATTACGAAGCCTCTAAATTACTACTAAGACCAACTATCACGTAGGAAGGTGTTTAGCTCATATCAAAGGATTAGAAGACATGTCATATCTTCCAATACTATTCGTTGAAAGTCTTGTCTATTTGTGTATTCAGCTTTCCTCAGTGATGGTTACATGCGAATAATAATAATTACTAAATGAAATGTAGTGTCAGACATTCCATCATCCCAAAGGTAGTTTACTTCTTTGAATATGGTGAATCGCTTGCTTGTGGGTAAGGTGCTTAATTACTTCTTATATATGGCCAACAACTTGTATGATAGTTGCCCTGTGAATCTAGTCCTGATAAATTAAAATACCTACTAGAAGGGTAGAAGTGCATGCGCACACCCCTACATATATTAGCATCTTAGGGCTTACTTAGTCCTTACATAATAAACAAATGTTAGCACATAAGTATCTTATGTAAGCTCTAGTTTGTCTACGTATTACGTGAGTTCCAGCTTGCCTACACATTACATGAGCATTGGCTTGCACGCATATTAAATATGTTCCAAGTTGTGAGCGTGTTGCATGAACCCCAGCTTGTTTCGCATGACATGAGTTTCAACTCTCTTGTGCATTACACAGGCTCTACCTCGCCTATATATCACGTGATCTTCAACTCATTCACATATGATAAACTTTCAACTTAGATGATAAGCTTTATTTGGACCCTAAACATTATAAAATCTGTGCCTTAGGCAATACGCCTTACTCATGTTGAGGAGGCTTCACATATGTCTCCACAATGTTAAACACGTAATGTAATGCAATCTTTGCTTACAAGGTGTCATACATATCTACGCAACACCATATATGCCACTTGTAGTATATACATGACGTTAAAATTGAATTTATTACATGAGCAACCTTAATTTAAATAACTTTAGCAAGAATTTTGATATGGAGATAATATGTGTAAAACTAGTCTGAGCATCTTGGCTTAGCTGGTTGATGTATGCACTTCCACAAGAAGAGTAATGGTTAGATTTTAATAATCAGAACAGTTTGTTGGTCACTGATAGTGTGACGGTCAAGACCATTAGAGGTGTCATGAATACTTATCTTTATGCTTTCTTGGCATATAGTCTATATGTGTGCTTGCTAGGCCTTGGTAGTTTAGCACTTTTGTCAACATTTTCTGCTTAATGAGCTTGCCTAGATTGGAACTTTTGACAAACACTTGCCATTCGAAGAGCTCATCAAACTATGATGACCTAGAACTTTTGTTGAACGCCTGGTGCACGGAGGACTGGTTCAATCTTGGTGCCTTGTAACAATCAACTATCTGCTAACCATAAAGCAGAAGATGTTGCTTGCGATAACCTCCTAATCATTATGAAAGAATGAATCTTAGCAGGGTAATTAACGTAACCATATATAGGCGAATTTTTACTGCAGTAGCGCTCGGAGCTGGTTGCGTGACAGCACCCCCCTTGTCGAATGGAGATAACCGAATTTGTAAATAGGAAGGGATCTTTGGTGAAACTTTTCACAAATGTGCCAGCGTAGTTAATCATGAATAAGCTCGAGATCGTATTGCTTACCTAGTGAGTCTTTAGAATCCTGCCAAGCTTGTACTGAATACTTGAGCCTTAGTGTTGAGGAATTTTGTCGAGCACCTAGTGGCTATTAAACTCCCCTGTCATTCTTGCACGCTTGCTCTCCTTGACCTTACATCGAATGCCTGGTATATTGAATCACAGTCTAATAAGCTTCAACCTCAAAAGGGGGATCACGCTAGTAAGCTCATGACAGCTAGCTTACTAACACTTGTACGAGCACCTTGGGCACGGCAATATTACACTTGGCTTGGTTTAGTTGCTAACAAAAAAAAAAAAAATGCACCCTGCCAAGTAGGGACGACGCTATGGTGGCGAAGGTCAAGCTGAGAGGTGTGACGCTATGCCGCGTCTGAGGTCATTCATTACCATCGGTTCTTGATATGGGATAGTACCTGGGTCTACGGTCAAGCTATATTACAATTTGAGCTGGAGAGTCCGTGGTAAGCGAAGACAATAAAGACGCGATGAATCAATGTTTAAGCCGATTCGAGCCTGTAAACATGCATGCTGAGGCGCAACAGGCGAGACTGAGGTCGTGTCAGGCGCAATCTTACGTGTCATTCTTGCATGGTAGTTTACCTTGGCATTTTGTCAAACACTTGGTGTTGTCAATCTTGAGTATCATTCTTGTATGGTAGTTTACCTTGGCATTTTATCAAACACTTGGTGTTGTCAATCTTGAATGTCAGCCTGTAAGCATGCATGCTGAGACGCAATAGGCGAGAGTGAGGTGGTGTCAAGCGCAATCTTACGTGTCATTCTTGCATGGTAGTTTACCTTGGCATTTTGTCAAACACTTGGTGCTGTCAATCTTGAATGTCAGCCTGTAAGCATGCATGCTGAGACGCAATAGGCGAGAGTGAGGTGGTGTCAAGCGCAATCTTACGTGTCATTCTTGCATGGTAGTTTACCTTGGCATTTTGTCAAACACTTGGTGTTGTCATTCTTGAGTATCATTCTTGTATGGTAGTTTACCTTGGCATTTTATCAAACACTTGGTGTTGTCAATCTTGAATGTCATCCTTGCATGGTAGCTTTCTTTGGCCTTTTGTCAAACACTTGGTGGGTGCAAGTCTAGCATGCCATTCTTGCATGTCATTCTTACATACACACCTACATATTTACTCTGGCTTTTCGACAAACGCTCGGTACATGTCAAACTTGTCTATCAAACTTGTCTGTTAAACTTGCATGTCACCTTGGCATGTCACCCTAGCATATCACCTTGGCATGTCATCGTAGCATGTCACCCTTACATGTCACCTTGACATGTCGCCATAGCACGTCACCTTGGCGTGTCCCCTTGTATGTCGCCATCACACGTAACTTTGACATGTCGCCGTTGCTCGTCACCTTGGCGTGTCGCCGTCGTGCGTCGCCTTGGCGTGGCCCCGTCACCTTGGCGTGTCGCCGTCGCTCGTCGCCTTGGCGTGGCCCCGTCGCACGTCGCCTTGGAGTGTCACCGTCTCGCGTCGCCTTGGCGTGGCGCCATCGCGCGTCGCCGTAGCATGTCCCCGTAGCAAGTCCACTTGCATGTCCCCTTGGCACACCGCCTTGCATGTCCCTTTGGCACACCCCTTTGCATGTCCTTTTGGCACACCGCCTTGCATGTCCCCTTGGCACAACACCTTGCATGTCACTTTGGCACGTCACCTTAGTATGTCATCTTGGCACGTCACCTTGGAGCCCCCCACAAACTCTGGTGTGGAATCGACTCCTCACAATGGGTCGTGGGATAGCACGTACTCTGCAAGCTACTCGTTGATATAAGTCCACACTACGGTGATATATTTATTCTGTTGGCAAGGCCGTGCTTAGCAAATAGGACCGCACTCTAGGTCACTATTGTCAGAAATATTTGTCAGGGAACGGTGCCTCGTGACAACAAAGCGTGACAGGTGGGCATGCCAGGGATACGCAAAGAAGGGCCTAAGCTTGACGTGTAGGCATTTATTTTAGGGAGAACCCATGCACGTAAGTAGCAGTAGTAATTATCAGGCTAGTGTATTGACAAATTAGATGATTTGCGCTACGTGCTTACGATGTTGAAATGACGCAAGTGGCATTGCATGGCGCATTGTGGCATTGAACGACAAGCTAGTCTCTATCACCTCAATGTCAGAGAATCTTGTACGCAAATGCTACTCTCTAACTTGAAAAGCTTCAAACTTAGAGAGTAGGGGGACAAATTGTTTGGGCCAAAAGTTGTCAGAATCCAAGAAGGTCCATATTATGCTTAGTCCGAAACCCAATTTGTTGAGCCATGTATTGAAAAGGCTAGGGCTAAGGCCCAGACTCTTAGCATGCGTTACTCGCTCTATGCTTCTAGAGTATTGGAACGTGACTACAATTAGGGATGAGCTTGGTCTCCTTCAAAGATATGCAAAAAAAAGGATATACGTGATCTAAATACGATATAGCTGAGCATAGTAGCTGGTAGAGACTCATTACAATACGATCAGGAAGGAACCTAAAACCAAAAAGGACTCTTCCACCCAAGGAACTATAAAAGTACCGCTCGCCAGAGGAGGTAAGACAGACACAAAATACCAATATATTCATATTCGTGTTTCGTCGATAACCCGTCGTGTAACAATTCATCGTTTTATCTGAAACTCAACGCTGACTTGAGCGTCGGAGTACCTTTGGCCGGCACCACACCAGTGTCAAGGGTTACGTCGCTTACCTTTCCTCTTGGTCTTGCAGGTTATCGGAGCCCCAGTCAACCTTTGTACGTGATTGTAGAATTCATCCTCTACAATTATCAATAACTAGCTAGAGTAACATCGTACTATACACAAGAAAAATGAATACTCTTAATATTTTTAATAGCTTTTTATTTCTATGTTAGAATAATATAAAAATATATGCATTTCGCACATAGGTGATAAATATAAATATATGCTTTTTTGGCACAGAAAGAAAAATCGGAGGGAGAAAGGTACTATACATACATACATATACACATATATAAGGGAATGTACATTAAATTTTTGTATTTATTTTATAAATTAGGAAATAGTTTTACATTGGATTATCTATACATGTCAAAATATCAAAAGTAAAAAACTTGGTAAATTTCCAATTTTTTTCATACATGAGATGATCTTTTAAATCGATAAGATTTTTCTGTATTCATGGTGTAATTGCAAAGACTCTGACAGAAAATATTTTTGCAAACAAAGCGACATAATTGGAGGTTGTATTCAAGTGAAGATTCACAAGTAGCATTCATCGTGAATATATAAAATTTCATGTGAAGAAGAAATTAATCATTCTCATATCAGAAAATTATTCTTTTTATTAGAATAATGAAACTAATTTCTTTTAAATAAAAAATATATATGACATAGTGACACGTAATAGTATTTAAAATAAAGATTTTTACCAAAAGTAAGATTTCTGCTTATAATTATTAAATTTTACTTGACGTCGTAACGTTATGCGTGAAAATGTTCACATTTGTCAACGCCCACTTTAACTTTTGATGGCATGTTCTTAATTGGCGTCCACAACCAAGAAAAAAAGAAAAAGAAAAAGCAAGACGCCAGGTGCCACAATTTGAATAAGCCCTTCAAGCTAGAATACCTCCTTAATCGCTTTTCTTCTTCTTTTTTCTTTCTTTTTTGTTCCTGCCCTTTGAATATTACCAAATGACTTAAATGATTTCTTCAATCATTTTTTTTAATATAGTCAAAATCAAATCGTGATTTATTGTTGCGCGATGACATCTATTTTATTTTTTATAAAAAATAAGACACATTTAAATGCTAAATTGCATCTTAAAAAAAATATAGTTAGTAAAGTGCGACTATCGGTACACTGTCAGAGCCCGACTCATTCATTAGAACAAGCTCTCGTATCTGCTATAAGTTTAAAACTGATAGACGGCATTAAAAGAGAATTGAGGACATATATACCAAATAGAGAAGGAAGACATTTCTTCAGGAACGTATGGCCTCATTCTCCAAGCACATCTATGTGAAATCGTCAACACAATATCACTTGAAACAAAGTGTTTAACTTCAATATTTCTGTGCCAAGGAAAAGATTTGATATCATGTGCGATATTTGAAGCAAGTGAAACTCGGTTAAACGAATATGATCACACTTCCACGCATTTTAAAGGTGTATGATAATCCTCTTATCAAGTATGATAAGACAACGGATTGGGTAATTAAAGCTTGTAGGGTTGGCAACCTCCTGCTGAATTTGGGTTTATGATGTACCACCTTGACACTTTGGTCTTATATTCATTCTATTTTGTACCCAATGGCATTAGTTAACTCCCTTTGTAAATTTTCTTTTCTTTAATGAAACTCTTTTTTGAGCAAAAACTAGTCTTTCAAAATTGTCATGTTGATCCTTAAAATAGACAAATGACCGTTCCGTAAGAGACATTTACAAGAGAAACTAACAGCTAAACATTAGTATCGTACCCGATTGACCAACCATCAAGTTAATAGGTCGTTAAAAATGAAACGAAGAATGATAGGAAGTTGGCTAAGCTGTTTGGCTGTTTGTTGTAGCATCCCAATAACGTTATCAAAATGAGGACCTCAAGGAACATTATAAGGTTGAGCAATACTTTAAAGGTCAGGTCGAATAATTACCTTTATATATACACGTATACATAAATAATTTAAGAAATAATTTTCCAATTCGTTTAAACACATAAAAATGAGATCAAGGACAGAGATTGAGATCCAATTAGCAAAAACATAACCATCGATTTAATCAGGGTTGAGTCAGCCAGACAGGAGCTTTACCCCCCAACGCCAATAATACAATTAGGGTCTTTAACATCTTGTCTCTTGTGAAAAAGTAACTTCAATTTATATACCACTAATGTTGCTTTTTCCGATTAAAGCAAAACCAACAATAGAAAGATATCAGTTACGTGCATATCATCTTTTCCACCACAACGACATCTCAATTTAGTTCTTAACTCATTTCATTTAACACAAGTAATAATTGAGTTACGTAAAAAAGAAAAATTCTATTTGTACTTTATTTTAATTCTAAATGTACTTCATTTTTAGAATAAGTAGTCTACGTAATCGATTAACTTCAATTTATATACCACAAATGTAGATTTTTTTTAAGTAAAACTTTTAATAATTGAAAGATATAAGTTACTTACATACCATATTTTCCACCAGAACAACATCCAAATTTAATTCTTACCTTAATTCGTTTTTCACAAGTAATAATTGAATTACGTAAGTTAGGAAAGTGCTTGTGAGAATGACACGGAAGTTGTTGTCACGGTTCTCTCCTTTTCAAATTTTGGCCATCAGAATTGAACCAAACTGATAAATTCTGAACGTGTAGTTGAGGTTTAAGATGATTAACTTAGATGATGATTTACTTCATTTTAAATAAAAGAAATTAGACAGCTATCACAAAAAGGTTCGGGAATAGGCTACTTTGCCTTTGTCATAGGTGCCAGAATAGTTTTGAACACTTTACGCAAGTTTTAAACTTGTGGCTTCTTGCAATGTTCTACTATAAAAATCACATTATCCACCAATTAAATTAAACACAATTGTTCATTGAAAGTTGCAAATAAAATAATATCCATATACAATTTACATGTATCCATATATAAAATAAACTCTGCACCTGGTGGTCTTGTTTCAAGCTGCTTTTTTCCTCTTTTTTTTTTTTTTAAATAATTTGCGGCAACTATTCCAGATCAAAGCAAGGCAAACAACAAAAGGCAGTTTGCATCTAGAATTTTCTCAAGATGCGGCTTATTAAGAAATCTGATTTTAGAAGGCAGTTGATAAAATTTTTTTTTTAAATTTTCATCATTTGATTTTACATATATATCAAATTTTTAAAAAAAAAATTAAAAAATTGTGTAAAGGCGACTTTTTTTTAAAGAAAAAAAATCGCCTATAGTTATTAAAATACACATATAGTCGGTATGTTTGCATAAAATTACTTCTTATAAACTTCATTTTTTGTAAAAATTGAAAATTTTGAGATTATTGAACCGTCGTGACTGCAAATATCATTGCCTATTTGCTCAAATTCTTGTAGCGAGGGGAGGATCATTTTAATTAGTGAATGGGGTGATGGATTTTCATTTTCGTGATTCTCCAAGACTCCCCAGTCAATTTAGTTTTTTTGTCTTCCATTTTGCCTTTAGAAGTGGAAAATCGAAAGAGACGCTTTGATCCACAACCAATGTATGTACGACGATACTGCAGGAAAATATTTAAAATCGATCCGTTCCACACTATCCGTGATAAGTTAGTAGATCCTCTATGAATTTCGAGACCCTATATGTAAGAGAAGCGATTTGAATGGTGTTGGACCGAAAACTTTAATTTCCCAATGATGCGTTTCCACGTCATCTAAGTAGAGAAGACGACGAGCAAACTTTTCAATAGGCCAACTCTTTCGTGGATACTAGATTCGCATGCTTCTCTTCCATTAATATAAGTGAAGCAGATTCGCAGAATCAGAATAAGAAATGTATGCCAATAATAATAATAATAACAATAACAACAACAACAAAAGAATAATATGCACTTCGAAATTGATTCCAGAGAGGTGTTTGTGGTTTCCTCTCAATCACAAGTTGGCAAAATTCGAAACCCTATTTTTCTGGTCGGAAAGTTCTGGATTGATTAACAAAGATGGGCAGGTGCATCCAATTATTTATGTGGATTAGCAATAACGTTAGGCAACTTCAATCAATTCTTATCGAGTTTGTTAAAAAAAAGAAAAAAAGAAATCACTCAATCCTTTTTTTTTTTTGGGCTAACTAAGCAAAGCACTTGTATTTCATAATCAAGGATATACAAAATGTACATCAATACATATATATACATATATAAAAAACCCAATATCAACCCAGTCGGTCAAAGTTAATTTCTAGTTTCCATTTACAATAAAGTTTTCCTGAAACCAAACAGTAAAGTTCTCCCAAGTATAAAGCTATGAAGGCTCTCGAAAAGCTAAATTCAAAATTCCACTCCTTAAACTTACTCTTGTAGACATCAAAAGCATTGTAATTTCTCACTTTTGTTTTCAAAAGTCCACAGATGAATGTCTTTGTTTCTCAAAATCCGACTGACTTCTCGTTGTTTTTAGGGTTTATTAAGTCCCTGCACATTCCAAATGAGCATCGTCATTTGGATATGGGGTCAGAGTTAACAAAAATATTCCACAGAGGAGGCTCTCCTCCATCAATTGGATGCCCATTTTTGTCTAAAAAGTTCTTAACCACACTGTCAAGAGAAGGAGAATACTCAACCATCCTTGTATCATTCCTTAGTGAATCCAAGGCATTAAATGGGTTCACTCAATCCTTACTCATGACATTCTCATAGTAGGATTGAGTAATTATTTTTCACTTATTTGATTATTAGTCTTATCCATTCTATATCTGTACTATCATTATTGAAAATTTAAGAAAAATCTTCATCTTCATCAATCTTAAAGAGATATTTCTTATTAGTGATGAAGCTCAAGATCCACTAGTATTGTTTCGGTCATTGGAGACCTACAAGAGAACTAATAACGGGGCTTTGTCCCCCTAAAATAAATTTTGACGCTCTAGTTAGCGAAAAAAGCTCGGGATAAAAACTTGAAAAAAAAAGATGGATGGAAAATTTCTTGCCCCTTGGAGACTTGATATATTCACCGTGAAGGTGTCCCCTTGTGGTTTGCTGTATATATATTTTTCCAAACCTCCCCTGTTACTTAGCTTACCTTATTAAGAGGCGTCGTCCTTCCCAAATGTGTCCTATGCTTAAGGACATGTGGCATTCCCTTTTCGGGCATGCTATTAAAGCCCCTAATCACTTCTAATTATTAATCTTGAATCCTTACTTAGCACATATTTTTAATCAACAATTTTAACCATTTTATATTAAGATCATGGTCGATATCGTGAGTAGAAATTATTGAAACTTTTATCCTTATATTCACTTTTCGACATAAAAAGCCTTGTTGGCCAAAAGTTTGCTTTCGGTGACTGGCTTCTGCTACTGGTACAGAGCAAGTTAATTAAGAATCCGTTTGGCTTTACTTATTTTTACATGCTTACAAGCAATCAGTACTTATAACCATAAAAGTGTATATAAACAATTAAAAAATAAGTATAAAAGTGTATGGATAATATGTGCTCATCATATGCTAATATATTTTATAAACAAGTGTATATAAGTAATAGTATTGATTAAAATAACCAAAGAAAGACGTTTTATTAATTAATTTTGTAAAACTATCTAATTTGTTAATGATAAAAAAAATCTTTATCCATAGTCAAATATAAGTGCTTACTATTTTTAACTTACTTATAGATACTTAAAAGTGACTTAAGAGTCTCTAAACCAAATATATCAACTTTTTTTTCTTATAAGCTTAACCAAACACGCTCCTAAAATCTGAAAAATTGACATTCATTCAAGAACTAGTGATAGTCAACATTTTCTAACTGTTTGAAAAATTCTAGCAACTATCCCTTTCAGGACCCCTAATTGAAGCATGCCCAAGATTTAGACAATCTTCAACCCGTTATCTAGATTGGTACGCAACAAAGAAAAACGTTGCGTCGGTCAAGTACATAGAGGTGCCAGATTTCGGACGCGTATTTGTCATCGTATGGGAAGTTGCAGTCGACAGGGACGTCAAAGTTTTGTAACTATACAGAGTCGTTAACTCATAATATTATAATATTATTAACGTGATTATAAATTATTAATATCATTTGATTATAATTTTTGTTTGAAATATTGTTACATAGGTCTCTTCACCTTTTTAATTTGGATCTTGATTGTCGGAATCATTAAGCAATTTGAGGGCTGTCCACCTTTTTTCTTCAAATGATAGGGGTAATGACTTTTTTTAATACAACATCAAATCACGGAGAATAATAACCATTCTGGAACTCTCAAGCTTTTACCAGCCAAGCAACCCAAGTAGACCAAAAATAATGACTCAATACCATTGGACATATTAAAAGAGAAAGAAACCATACTTAAGGTCGGCTTGGATCATTTTTTCATGAAAATGATATTTTTTTTAAAAAAAAATTCTTTTTGTAATAGGTATTTTAATTGGTTTAAAAAAAATTTGAAATTTTAAAAAAAAGTTTAACTTTTTCTAAAAGTCAAAAATTTTAACTTTTTGAATAAAATACATTTTTTTCCAAAAGTTATTTAGAAAAAAAAAGAAGAAAAAACTCTAGTAGGAAAAACTAATACAAATGAGCCCTTAAACTTTGGCTCAAAGCAATACTATAAGGTGCGGAGGTGGTAAAACTTCAATCCGGCAAAACCTGTTGAGAGGCTGAGATATTAGAATAGGCCTTACATAGTTACATGCATGTGAGGTCTAAGTCATACTTAATTGTTTTTATTTGATGATTCAAATTAAAGTCCTTCTTAATTAATGAGATACCTAAATGTTGATGTTTGGTTCCTTTTTGTACTCCAGTGATATCTTTTCCCCCCTTAAGAGAAGGAGACAACACCGACTTATATAGAAAGTAGGTTGTGAGAAGTAACTTCTCTTAATTCCTCTCCCAGCACCTCTTTGAGCTTCTCAGATGGCTCATTTACGCAATGGGCTCCACCATCCCATCCTCAATTCTTTTCTTTCCCTGATTTTTGCTTGTGCATCATAGAGCTCAACTCAATTGGATCACAAAAACTGTATAGCGTGGGGCTGCTACTAAGTTCAAGTGTTAGAACAAAAGCCCAAAGTCTGATGGACGATCGAACAAGCCATTTCTGGCATAGTGGCATTAATAAGTAATTAATATTTCACGATCAAGGATAGCAATACTTTTCGTCAAAATGAAAGGCGACATCAATTTTAATGTTTAAATAGCCTTAAAATACCATTACCAACGATCACATTCCAAAAGTTTTGGATAACCCATTTAACATCTGGAACAACTTTAAAAATGATCAAAATTGTATGTGGAATTAATTAAAAATGATGTATGTCGTCATTTCATGCAACATCACATACAGTGATTATACGACAAAATAAGTTCTATTTCTTTTAACAAAAAACAAAAGAAAAATGTTACGTGTTAAATGGTAATATGTAATCTTATAAATTACAAAGCAAGATAGGGAGTCACGTGTTACCTTATAGGTTTTTCTTCAATTAGTTTTTTATTTAACCAAGTTAGAGGAAGTTGTTGAAGCTGACTAAAGTAATAGCAGCCGCAAGTTTTTCTTCATTTTTTTAAACCGTAGAAGCCAAAAATAGTTGTTTGAAACTGATTAAACAAGTAGCAATAGGGTATTTTTAGGCAAATATGATGTTTTCATGCAAGATATGGAAATAGAAAAATGTCACCATAACATAATTGTCCTTATAACATCATTGTGGGGATTTTCTTGATCACTTTGAAGACACAAATGAAAATAGTTGATTGAAATGCCACATCAACAATCTATACTTACACTATATAACAAAATAGTTGAGTGTCTCCTCAATAATTCTAGTTTTTTATTTAGAGAAATTAGTGCGTCTTTTTTCTAATGCTAGGATAACTACTTTTGTGGTTGCTGTTGCAATTTTAGTATTCTGATAAACTAATCTAATTTATTGAACTTTTTACTTTTTTGGCCGTGAATATTAGATTAAAAGAATTACATCTTCAATATGTTAATAAAATTTTTAATTTATAAAATTGAGAATGAAAGGGTGTCTCCGCTCCACCAGGATCGAATTATTAATCTGTAATAGTATAATAAAACATCAATTGGGGTGGTGGCGCAGTTGGCTAGCGCGTAGGTCTCATAGCTATAGAGTGATCCTGAGGTCGAGAGTTCGAACCTCTCTCACCCCATTATCATTTTTGTTTTAAATTTTATTTTAATTATTATTTTCTATTTTTTGCTTTCCTTTTCAAACATATTACTTAGACTTAGAGTTAGTTTGGCTTTCAATTTGAAAAATCATTTTGTAAAAAAACATTTTAGAAACAAACTTTTGATTAAAAGGACTTTTGGTTTTTTGTTTTCAAAATTTATTTTATTTTTTAATTATTATTTTCTATTTTTCGCTTTTCTTTTCAAAATACAAAAAATTTGGATACTAACTTGTCCTTAACCCCCCCCCCCCCCCAAAAAAAAAAAAAAAAAGAAGTCTCACCAGTCAACCCATCAGCCTTTTTATGTTTTATGTTTTGCTTTTATCTTAAATTGATTTATAAATTCTGTTTTGTATATGAAAAATTTATTACATGCCCATTTATTTGGCCGGCTTAAATAATTTACTTAATATTTTTTCACATAACTTTTGAATTTTTTTTTTTCGAGTTAGGCGTTTTCAAATTAATGTACATTAATAGTGAGGACTCCGGATCGGACCGAGCAGTCAAGGTTATCCGAGTAACTTTTTCAGTCGAAATTAATTTCTCTTCGTGCTCATCGCCCCCAAACCAAAGCCTCCCCCACGCACAGCCACCACCGAGCCTCCGCGCGCCACCTATGGAAACCAAAACCACCACCCACCACCCACCAAAGCGAACCAAAACCACCCACCACCACGACCACGACCACCAACCCCCAACCACATCAACCACCAATTCAACAGCCATCATCATCCCAAGCCTCCCCAACGAGGTCTCCATAGAAATCCTCTCAAGACTCCCTGTAAAATCCCTCCTGCAACTCAAAACCATCTCCAAACCATGGCACCATCTCATCTCATCCCCAAGCTTCACCAAAACCCACTTCTCAAAATCCATTAACGACCCTAACTACACTCACCACCACGTCATTTTCTCCACTCTTCACCCCCACTTCTCTCTAAGGCAATGTTCCCTTCCCTCTTTGATAGAGAACCCGCCTCTTGCTAACGCTAACGATATAGATTACCCGATGAAACACCCCCACCGGTCTGTTTGGATTGTTGGGTCTGTGAATGGGTTAGTTTGTTTAGCCATTGAGGATGACAATGTTTTTTTGTGGAACCCGTCTTTGAGAAAATCCAAGAAATTGCCCAGTTTGGGTTTTAAGATCAAGCATGGTTATTATATTTTGTACGGTTTCGGGTATGATTTGTTGAATGATGATTATAAAGTAGTTGGGATCTTTTGTGTTTTTATGAGTCCTAGTGCTTATGAGACTGAGGTTAAGGTTTATAGTAGGAATTCGGATTCTTGGAGGAAGATTGAGGGGTTTAAGGGTGGTGTTCCGTTGAATGAGTCGGGGAAATTAGTGAATGGAAAGCTGCATTGGGCTGCTAGTCCGGGGTTTGGGTCGAGTAGTACGTGGAATATTGTTTCGCTTGATTTGGGGACCGAGGCGTATGGGGAGGTAGAACAACCGGAGTATGGGGAGGGCGAGTTTGAGTTGATATTAGGAGTTCTTGGGGGATGGATTTGTGTGCTATGCAATCGTCCAAAAACGTGTGCGGATATATGGGTTATGAAGGCGTATGGAGTGAAAGAGTCTTGGACTAAGTTTGTCAGCTTTTCATATTTGAATGATCCTGAAAAATATATGTATGAGGCACCATTGTGTTTGTTAGGAAATGGCGAAATTTTATTGGTGCTTGGGTCGGTTTTCCTGCTTTATAATCCGAAAGATGGTTCCCAAAGGTCTCCTGAAATTAATAATTTTGATGCTTGCCTTGAAGCAGATATCTATGTTGAAAGCTTAGTCTCTCCTGGTGTTGATGCTGAGAGCTTAGTCTCTCCTGGTGTTGATGCTGAATCGGGAAGACAACAAAATGAGTGAAAGCGATGATTGTTTGATAAGCTTCTATATCTTGTGTAAGTGGTAACATTTGATAATATTTTATACCATATTAAGTGATTCTATATCATGTCTAGATATTAATATTTGATAAGATTCTATGTCATGCATAAGTGTTAATTTCCTCTCCTGTTGTAATCAGTTCTACTTGGTGCATGGAATAATATTTGGAGATGTAACATCATCCTTTTTACATTCACAACTTCTTTTAACATTCAAGCTTCTATTTTTTGCACGGTTGAATAGCTAGACTATAGTAGCAAAGATTGACATTTAGCGTCTGCTGATGGCTCGTTTGCTTAATCGGTTCTCCCTGTGACTTGGGAATACGTTATTTGGTCAGTCAAGGGCTTCCCTCTGCGGATATAGGTGCTAATTATAATAATTGTGATAATCGTGTGATTTATTTTGGTTGACTTCTCTATGAAACATATCTTGCCATGTTATTGAATCTTAATTTTCCTTTCAATACTTAGACTAGCTATGCACAGAAGGATTCTTAAATGAAAAAGTGCATTAAATTCAAGTAAACTAACTCATTAAAGATCAAGAGAAAGGAGATGATACTGTGCACAGTGTAGCCACTTTCTGACTATGAAAGAAATTTTGTGTAGACAATGACCAGTCGATCATGGGTGAGGGAGGAGATAAACAGAGGCAGGCCGGACAATATGGTAGTTGAGGATTTTCCGTGAGGTGGATTTTGCTTGGTCGAAAAGTTTAATGTTATACCTCATTGGGTTATTTCTAATTTGGTGAACAAGAGTTATTGGACATTTCAAATTCTTTTCATTTGTCTCTGCAATCAAATGGTCTCATAAGTCTGCATTGTTCTGTTTCAGCTTGCAAGAGTATACTGGTTTCATACTTGTAAATTAAAGATTTGATACATTATTTTCTGGAAATGATCCAAAGCCTCGTAATTTTCAGGAAGCATATGATGCTGAGCGCTTTTCTTACTCCATTATTGAACTCATGGAGGAAAGACACTCACATGGACGCTGATGCCAACAGTTCTTTTATGTTCCTTTGCAATCTTTTATGTGTATAGTGTTTTCGTTTGCAATATGCATCTGTTTATGAGGTTCTGATTGCAGAATCCTACGTGTAGTTACTTTATGCTTGACAATGATGTACTTTTGAAACTTAATGTCAAGTATAATTTCTGATTTTTGGAGTCATATTATGCTTGAGTTGCATATATCAAATGAGATCAGTCAAGTTGCTTTTCTCAGTCTGGATATTTGCATTTAGTTTAAGCCATGGAAATCTATTGGAAAGGGCTAGCCGTTTCTAAAGCCAGTGTTGAGTTAAGGACATGGTGACGGCCAGCCATGAATTGAGGAGATACCAACGTGTGTAGGGTGATGGCGATGAGTGTCTTGTTTTATGGGGCCCCCACGCTATTTGTGAGCCTTGCAGGTGACGATGATCATCTTTAACCGGTGCTCCTAACAGGCTAACACATTTAGCATCTGTCCAGAATTTGACAGTGGCTTTTCAATTTTGTCTGAGGACTGATAAACCACCTATGATGTCTAAAGGAGTTTGTTTGTATGTTTATTTATGTATGCATCGGGGTAACCGGGTAAGATGCTGCCTCTGATACTCAGGTGTCTAACTGTTTCAATTAGATGGATACATGTTCATGAAGGCTCGATCAGTGAAAGATCGAACCAAACCAAGCTAAGTCTTGTTTAACTAGGCGGGATTGGTTCTGGATGCAACACGGCTCATCTCTAGTCAGCAATGGCTGGCTATGTGCAAAGAAGAGTATTGACACCAAATCTAAACATTCTCTTTGTTTCTGTCCTTCATCAGCAGTCATTGGCCAACTCCATTTCATGTTTTGTTCTGGAATGAGATGTATCTGTTAGGGTCTCTTTGGTTGATGAGCGAATAACAATTCAACATCTAGTGGCAAAAATCTGGGTATGGTCAACATTTGGTTATTCCCAATGGTCAAGACAAGTACGGTTTATACTAAGTAGCGAAGGCCCATAAAGATTTGTGTGATGCAAGTGTCGTGTTTCTCATTCGCTCAACTCAAGAGTACGATTGCCTAGTCGAGAGGAAGAGAGTTGGTTAGAATTCGAGCTCGTACTTTAATAGTCATCATGGTTCGAAGCTCGTCAACACCCATTGTTTGTCGTTGTTTCATCTTAGTGGTGGGTTTTGCAGTTTAATTCCCATGTAGATAAGTTTTTCTTTCCCTAATAAATATCTTGAATTAAAACATGCGTCTTGCAAGGTTATAGTAAGTATTATCTAATCTAACTAGAATCGCCATGGACTTTGTTTTCTTTTTTTTTTTTTTTCGGTTAAACATGAATTAAATTACATAATATTAAATCTTCACCTCGAAGCTTTACAATTCAACTTGATACCACCTCCCCTTGGAGGGATATTTCTATACTAGAAAAAATTTAAATTGTTGAAAAGATCTACCATATAAAGCAGTTGTAGCTTTAAAAAAATAGTCAACAAATCAATGTAAAATATCATTGGGAAAAAAAGTATAGTTGACAAATAATTCATATCGGACATTTAATTTGAGATGAGCCCCATACTTATGCTCTATTTGTTATAGTCTTATTTTAATATACTTTTCTTATTGAAATAAGGATAAATCTTATAAGATTTAAGAAATCTTATCATGCATCATATGAAAATTTAAAACAAAACCAGACTTTTTATCTTTTAAGAAATAAGCAATCATTCCTATCTTATTTTTTACAGCTATGGAATGCATAGTGTATATGATAAGATATCTTAAATCTTATAAGATATCTCCAAATTTCAATAGGATAAGTATTTTAAAATAAGATAATTCCAAACACACTATTAATGTCCCAACCCTGATAACACTTGCACTGGGTCATGGGTTTATTTGGATTGATTTTTTTTTTTAAAAAACAATTACTTTTAAAATTTTTTTTTACAATAAGTATTTGAACTAGATTTAAAAGAAAAGACTAAATTTTGAAAGAAACTAAAATTCAACTTTCTTTAATAAAAGTAAAAAATTTGAACGTCATAAAAAGATACTTCTTTCAAAAAATTTTAGAAAAAAAATGGTCTTAGAAGAAAACCAATTTAAATGAGTCCTTACCTTATCTTTGGCCCAAAATAAAAAGAAAAAAAGAAGAAAGAAAAACAAAAAAAAAAATTGTTAAACATAATTGAAAACATTTTGGCGCATTAACAATGTGGGGTTAACTAGAAATTTTGTAAATATTGAGGGACCCAAGGGAAATTTAATATCTTTGAAGTGGGGTGGGGATTTATATCAAGTGCACGGGTGACGGTAAATATTTTGAACAAACGGTACACTGTATCGGACAGACAATTTATCAGTACTAAATAAAGGTAATTTGTAAATTTTATTGAATAAATAATTTTTTATTTTGAACAAATATTTATTTTTATGCATAAATATTTATTAATTTTATGTAATGATTTATAAATTTTACTAGACATCAACAGATATTGTGATGATTTGTAAGTTTTACTAAACAAAATCTTATAAATACTAAACAAATAATAATATTTTTACTTTGAATATTTTCATGTAAAAATATTTATCAATTTTGCGCTACGTGACTATTTTCACGTAGAGTTGTTTCTGACAAAAGCTTATGAATTGAACAAATAATTTGGTACGCCGTGAGCGGTGCCTTGCACCTATATGATATAATTTTCCAGAGGGGTGGGGAAACCAACAAGAGAGTAGTGGGGGGTGGTTACGGAGCAAAGCCTAGTAAAGCTTCTGCTATTCATCCGTTGAAGATCGAAGAGAACATAGCATTTTCGAGGTGAGTGTGTGTGCGGTTTTTTTTTTTTTTTTCTTTCTTTTGCTTATGCATATTTTGTCAAATTGAAGAAGATTGAAAATGTTAATGAAGTAAATGATAAATAATTTTATTATGCGTATATGAATTATCAATTTGCAGCCCCCGATTATCCCAATGTTGTTTTCTTTTGGTAAAAATTTTATGTATAGTTACCCTAGATATTTCTTAAAATATGTGTAATTTTCTGTATAAAAAATTAAATTAGTCCCCACTGAAAAAAATAAAGTATATTAATGCCCCCAACGAGTGATGGTGGTTCACACTGAGGATATTTGGCTTTTTTGCTTGAGTGTCATATTGTTTTTGGCTCATACCGTGGGATTATTAGTGATTCTAGTTATTTTTTTGCTAAAATTTATATAGTTGAATGTTATTAATGTCATACTTTTGCAATGTTTATTTATGCTTTTTTTTTTCCTTTTCCAAAATTGTTATTGTTTAAAAATATGGCTAGTTCATAATTCTCTGGAAGTTTGTGATGTTATTTGAGTAAAATACATTTATCTATCAGGGTTTTAGCTGGTGGAATTGCGTGAATCATGGTGCCTATCCTTTTTTTTTTTAATGCATAAAACTACTGATAATGCTATTTTTTTAATTATTACCGTGATTTCATTTGTTATCTTTCTTTCTGTTTAAGGTTTAAATAAAATAATTTGTTGACCAAAAGCAATGCAAATTATGGGGGCGTGGCTCGGATTATAATCCATCTAGTAGCTATCCTACCGTAAAGCAGTGAAGCTATCCAAGGTCACAGAGCAATAAACTCAAGCTAACATACAAGAGTTTTGTAGCTTATGTCCATCAAAATGTTTTTGCGGGAATCTCCAGCAAGTTGAAAAGCTTTCTAATTCTGCAAATTTTTAATCCTGATGACTATTGATTTATTTTCCATCAAATTAACTTTTTCTTTTAGCCCTGTTTATTCTTCTACCATCAACATTCATTGGCATTTTTTGCGGTCAATTTTCGGCTCACAGTTGCCTTTAGAAGTCATACGGATTATCTATTTATTACCGTGTAATAGGAGAAATCCAATATTGATATAATTCCAGATCTCTTTCTTTTGACATCCCTTAAAACTAATTTTTGAATTTTTGCATGATTTGAGTTGAACGAGACTGACTACTTAACTTGCACCTTGGAGCTCCGTACTGCCCGTGATTTGAGTTGAATGAAACTAATTGACAAACATGCTTCTATGTGAAAGGAAACACCTAATTGCCACTTTAGTAAATAAATTTATTTATCATATTTGTGAAAAGGTCCTAAAGTTGGCTCTGGCCTTTCAGGGAGTGGATATATCCATCTTAGGACGACATCATACAAGCGTAGGAGAAGTACTGAAGTTGGATGCAACTGATGGTTGAAGATCTAATGGATGATGATGTCATCATTGAGATACTTTCAAGGCTGCCTGTTAAGTCCTTGTTGAGGTTCAAGGTTGTTTGCAAATCATGGTGTTCTTTCTTTGACACGTATAATTCTACAATTGTGGGGACATGTAATGGATTGTTTTGTCTTGTTACATCCGAGTTAGATGTGATTTTATGGAACCCATCTACAAGAGAATTCAAAACGTTACCTGACTCGGGTACTGATGTGGTTTTGTTGTCCTGTACTAAGTATGGTTTTGGATACGACAAATCTCTTCATGATTACAAAGTAGTTGAGATATCTTTTTATTTTCGTGAAGATAAGACTAATGTGAAGATATACAGTTTGAGGACAAATTCTTGGAGAACAATTAGTGCACTTAGAAGGGGTACTTTTATTCATGGTTGTGATGAGGGTGCATTTGCAAATGAAACTTTGTATTGGGTTGCTAAATATCAAGAATCTTCAGGCCTTTCTCTTGTCCTTGTTTCGTTTAATATGGAGTCCAAGAAATTTGGAATGGTGAAGGTGCCTACTTGTGAGGTTGCTGATGATGATTTTTTGAGGTTAGTAGTACTAAATGGATATCTTTCTATGTTTTGCAAAAATGATAAAGATGGGACAGATGTATGGATAATGAATGAAGATGGTGCACAAGAATGTTGGACCAAATTAGCATCCATGGCAAATGATGGGGGAATCGAGGACTTGATGCCATTATCTATTCTGGGGAATGATGAAATATTAGTATATTGTTTGAATTGGATAGCTATATATAACACAAAGGATGATACGCTCAATAAGTTAGGGGTGTACGATCCACATGTAGACTATATTGACATTTACATTGAGAGTTTGATTTCTCCAAAATTTTCACAGTGAAGGCTCTCAGAGCAGCCCTCGTAAAAGAACCGGAAAGGTAATGTGCTCTGTCAAACTCTTAGTGCCCATTCACTTTGTTAATTGTATTTCTTTCTGTCATTTTCCATCTTACTTGATAAAACATTGAAGATGTATGCTCTTTTCCTTGCAAATAAGAAGTTGTGCATATATTACATGCAATGAAGATGTATGCTGTCAGACACAATCCTAAACTCAATCTCTCATTAAAGAATGAAGTAACCGGATACATTTTGTAGCATAAGAAGAGGTATATTTCGCCATGACTTTAATGCTTAATGCCTTTGCTATAGAGAGGTGAAATATATAATACTTGATAGGGTAAATTACTGTAATTATCTCCTTTTTTTAGTTACAGACCTTAGTTGGTCGTCTTTTTTTAACCAAATTTTGTTACCCGAATTCTATCCCATTGCAACACTGATGTTGGAAAGAGTATATGCAGAGTCCTCTTGACTTTATTAAGAATAGGGTGGCATATTGCACAAAAGAGTAATATCATTTAGCATGGTAATGGTCAGCACTAATATGTGCATTACATAAAACAACTTTAAGATCTAGTATCACCTGTGGATTAAGATCTTACTTGGTAGTGGAAAATAGTTTGCGATGAGAGCTACCACTGACTGTCTCAATATTCTCGAAATATCCATGAAATTTATCTCCTAATATTTTTAGCTTTCTTCTCTTTCTTGACCCATCATTCTTTCTCTAAATCGTTGACCAGCATTCTGATATTGTTGTTCGTGTTATTTAGGTGTGTGCTATGTTCTGCTTTATATGTGTGCTGTATTGTCTGCAAGTGAAAAGGCTTTTAGTGAGAGTGTATGATAAAATAATAATGTTGTAAGCGAGTTGTAATATTTTGACATAATTAGCTTGTAGAAGTACTCCTTTGAAAATAAAACTCATATTATATTACCTTATTACTTCGTACAATAGCCAATCTTTTGTCCCATTACAATTATGTGGAACAGCAGAGGTTCTTCTTCATGTGTGTATTTGCAAGCCTGTTTATAAATTTATTGAAGATTTGAAGATACTCTTTCGGCACCTATTTTCATTATTCAATGTCATATATTTGTGTCAATTATTTATTTATTAATATTTTTTTGTTTGTCTATCTTCTTCTGTATCATTTTTCAGGAGGAGAGGTTAAACAAAAGGTTGAAGAAAAAATGGTATCTGGACGCTAATCGCTGGAATGAACTTGGTTAATTTTAAAGGACATGTATTGCTCAGTAGATGGTGAAAGCACCTAGGCTGTAGTTTCACCTTTTTTTTTATTATTATTTATAAAATTTAAAATGAGTCAACTGGGTTCATTCGTGTTCATATTTACGATAGAAGGTAACAAATGTACAGACTGACTATCTAACTTGGGTAATTCGTTTGAGTGTTCCCTTGGGATCTCTTCTACGGGGAAAACCACCAGTTTCTACTAGGAAGCTGTTAGGGATTGATATGAGGCTGTTGCCGTATCACTTTTATAATTTTATTCTCTACAACGATATGATGTTTTAATGTCTGTCTGTGGAAAGTATTTATATCTGTGTGATTTCTTTGGTGATCTATCCTTTGAGGGGTTTTATTATTGCTGATGCTTCTTTATAGGCAACTAGGAGCTAAAAGTTTACGCATTGCTTGATTGGGGTGATTGTTTGAACGCCCAATCTTAGAAATTGGTTAATATTCCAGGTCAAGGACAAATTGCTTTACTTATACGAGCTTGAGGCAAAGGGCAGGATTAGTTAGGTACTTTGGATTGATAAGTTAAAATAAGTCGATATAATTAAAACATATTGACAACATTATTTATTTGTATCATGTTTCTTGAGTTGTGGTCCCTTTTTACCTAAAACATTTGTCTTGCTAATATTGTAGCAAGTCTTTTCTAGCTACCCCTTCCATGGACTTATTCTCTTTACTTCTTCTTTTGGTTTTGTCAACCATGTATTATGGGGATGATCATGAGTTGATTTAATATGTGAATTTGAAAACGAGAATCGTACTAAATTCTCAAGTCTTGAATAATTTAAGAATCATGCTGTGTAAAAGTTGAATTCGTCGATTTAGACTCCTTTGAGGGGCTTAGACTCGTTGACATCATTGCTCTGTAACGTCTTGATTGTGTCAGGAGGATTTTCAAGAATGTAGGTGCTGAGTGATATGGAGAGCCCAAAAAGGCAAGCCTTTCAGCACGGTTGTTGGCTTTTTGATAGAAGTGTATAAGTTTAAAGCCTTAGTGACTTATCATTCTTTTATATTTCTCAACATATTGTAGGGTTGGGACTGCTAATTTGTCCCCTTAATTTGCTCAAGAGCGGTCACTTCCCTCTTAATGGCCTCTAAGCCTTCATAGACAACCATTATTTCCGCAATATTGATGGAAGCAACCCCAAGATTAATGGCGAACCGAACAACCCCATCTACTATGATCATTTTGGATAAGACCTCCCGCGAGGGCACGTCCTTGGTTACCTTTGGAGCAGTCATCCGTGTTATGTTTCCAGTGACTAGTTGGAAGGGGCCAATGAATGAAGGGCGTGCCATGAAAAAAGGGGCTGCACCAATGTGGGGTCCTGTGATTCTCTTATATCCATTCAAGCCAATTCTTATTGCCGTTAACCAGGTGACTGCTTTTTGATTGGATGGCCTTTCGAAGATCACTGACTGAAAAGCAATTGTGAAAGATATGTTCCTCATCCTCATTGCTAGCTCTACAATCTAAACACGAGGCATCATCTAAAACCTCTCTCATAGTAAGGTTAGTATCACAAGACAGGACCATGAAACCATTTGCAACAAGAGACAAGTTATGCATTGGGGACATTTGGGTTTCCTCCCAGCAGAAGATAGGATGCTGTTGTTCATGCATGAGCAGCTTGCAAGCCGAGGCGACTGAAAAGTTTCCCTTGGGTTCACGCTTCATGTAAAGCGGTGTTCTCTATATCACAATCATGGATAACACAAATACCGGCAATATGAAGAAGAGTCGAGTCGAGTCGGGTAGCAATAGTCTTGGATTAGGTGCCAATTCCGTGATCCATCTTCAAGTGTGAAGAAGCTCACAGGCTAATTAAGCTGATCATTAGGAATGGTTGTCAGATCGGTTGCAAGAACCCGCCAGTGAAGCTAGAATATGATTTTTGTTGCCATTGCCCATTTAGCACCTTTAAGCAATGTCTCTCCTCGTGAGGATATCTTGCAAATAAAAGAGTCTGTGCATTTATGAACATGGTTAAATAAGCTGTTTTGGAAGTGCTTAGCTTTAAGGACTCTACTTCGGAGAGTGTCTTCGTGGTCAATATTTTCTAGCAAGCTTAAAGAGAGTTGATAGTTTGTAAGCCAAGGTCGCCCAAATCTTTACGGAGACGAAATTTGTCCCACGCTGTCCAATGGATTTTCATCTTCTCGTCCTCGGAGCCCCCACAAGAAATCTTGTTGGATCCTGTCAATTTCCTGGCGAGTTTGAATCGGGAGTATAGATGTGTGCATCGTGTAGAGTAGAGTCAGCCTCTCTCTGCAAACAAGAGAGAACTCTTCCATCTTGACAGGGTTGGACCTTAGCAATAACTCCTTTTTCTATGTTCCCTTGTCAACACGACCTTGTGATTAAACTAAAGAGATTGCAAGGGTGAATCCATTCTTTTGGCTCAATTGGTTCGCGAAAGTAGCATCGATATTCTTAGACATGAACGTTGTCGATTTCGAAAGGTTGATCGACTATCATGACTTACTACAAAAATCGTTAAGGATATTGAGAATGGTATCCAATTGTTTGCACAGAAGTATCTGCAAAAAAAAAAAAAAAAAAGTGAAATCGAATCGTTAGCAAAGAATAAGTGAGAAATAAGGGGCCATCTTTACTAATGCAAATATGGTTCTAGAATTTAGTGTTCACCTAGTTGATCATTTGCAAAAGTCGTTCCATATATGTTCCATAAAAGATGGAAAGGTAAGGGGAAATCGGGTCACCTTGTCGATTTCCCTGTGTGGGGGTAAAGGGTTCTATAGGACCATCATTCCAAATAAGGTTGATAGATGATATGGAGAGAAAATACATGATCAGTGAAATCCAATTCCCAAAAAGTCTCGGTTCAGAAAGTGATCCTTAACAAAGGACCTAGTTGAGCTTATCAAAAGCTTTCTCAAGCTCAATTTTGATGGCAAAGATCTCCTTTTTTTCCTTTCTTTTACGCATAGCCTGGCTTATTTCCTTCCGAAAGGTACCGGTGTCGAAAGCATCACAAACGAAATGCCAAGCCGATAAATAAACCAGGAGAATAGAACGATAAATTTTAACCATAGAATATGTAAAAATTTTACACTGTGTTTGGATCGAAGGGAATGGGGAGAGAGGAATGATTTTGGAGGGATTTTAATCCCTTTAAGTTGTTTGGATTTGGAGGATATGAGGGGTGAGAGTAAAAAAAGGATAAAATTCATCCCTCCATAATCCCTAAATTTAATCATTCCAAATTGGGGTCAAATGGCAGAAAAGAAAAGGATTATTTTGTTAAATAACTATTTCAACCTTTATGTGAAAGTTTACATAAAATAAAAGAAGGGCATAAAAGTCAAACTATACATAAGATGTATCATTTCCTTCTTAGTCCAATACAAAATATTCACAATTCTTTATGTTTTTTTCCCTCATAAAAAATACTCCAAACTAAATATAAATTACCCGTTTTCTCTCCTTTCCTTTATAATACTTCCTTTCCCTTATTAAGCATTCCTTCTTGAATCCAAACATAGGGTTAGAATAAGATTAGCACTTTGTTGTGGTTCTTGACAAAATATTCTTTTAACTTTATGTTTATTGAATAATATTAAGGAGAAAAAAAAAGAAAGATATATACATGATTAAGAACAAGAAAGAGAAATATTTATACAACAAATATTAAATGCAGCTTTAAATTAATATTTGTCCTGATTCAAGCATTTATATATATATGTATATATATATATATTTTAAACTATTTATTCAAGTTGGATTGTTTTTAACAACTCTTTTACCAATCTTGAAAACAAATTTTAGTTGTGGGTCTAGAGTCCCTTTCAAATGCTACGTATTCGATAGCATAGACATCTTTAATAACCTCAAATATCTCACTGTATTGATTTTTTGATGCTAAAAGATTAAAATTAATAATATACTTTGTTTTTGGATGGCATGAATAATTATTACTATTTAAATTTTGGTTCCATTCCAATAAAAAAGTTAATGGAAATTTCAATAGGGTCGAGATGTTCGACGAAAACTTTTTCGGTATCAATAACTGTCGCAACGGTCCTGTAACTATGAAAAAGGGAGTCACAGACACATAGATAAGAATAAGTGGGCTTTACAACTTTTAAGTCCAATTTAGAAAAAATCAAGATTTCTTGTGAAGCTTTACAATTCAACTTGATAGCACCACCCAATGGAGGGATTTTTCCCATACTAGAAAATATTAAATTTTGTTGAAAAATACTAATCAACTAATTAATGTATAATAAATATATCACTGGAAAAAAAGAAGAATATTTGACAAATAATTCATATTGATAATTATGTATGCTTAGTTTTCGCCCAAAATGGAAAAAAAAAGGGGAAAATTCTTAACCCAATTGAAAATATTTTGGCCCATTAACATCTATAAGAGAAATTTTCCACCTTTAAAGAGGGTGGTTACGGAACAAACCCTAGTAAAACTTCTGCTATTCATAATTCATCCGTTGATGATCAAAGTAAACAGAGTGAATTTTCAAGGTTAATGACTAAATCTTTTTATTTTACTTAAAATATATGATGCATTTTTGTATTAGTTTGTGTTGTATTCTGTGTGTTTTTTCTTTTCTTCTTTTTCTTGCTTTTTGTTTTATGCATATTTTATCAAATTGATGAAACTGTTACTGGGAGTAAATGATAAATAATTTTATTATGTGGATATGAATCATAAGTTGCTGCCAGTAATTATCCCACTTTTCTTTTATTTTTTTTGGGTAAAAATTTTAATTGTAGTAACCCTACATTTAAAATCGTAAAGTTATTGTTTTTGGCTCTGGGTTTATAGTGATTCTAGTTATTTTTTAGCCAAAATATATGTAGCTGAATGATATTAAAAGTCATTCTTGAAATATTATTATTATTTTTTTTCCTTTTTCAAAATTGTTATTGTTTAAAAAATGGCTAGTTCATAATTCTTTAGATGGTTCTAATGTTATTTGGTAAAAGTTTGTAGCCTATGCCCTAAAAATATTTTTACGGGAATCTCCAGTAAGTAGAAAAGCTGTCTAATTCTGCAAAGTTAATTATTCATCATGAATGTTGGTTTATCTTTTAAGCAAATTGACGTTCTTCTTGTGGCCCTGTTTATTCTTCTACAATCAACTTTGGTTGGCATTTTTTCGCGGTCAATTTTTGGCTCACAGTTGCGGTAAAAAGTCACAAGTATTATCTTTTAATTACTGTGTAATAGGAGAAGTCCAATTTTAGTATAATTCCTAATCTCATGTTTTTGACATCCCTTAAAACTTGTTTTTGAATTTTTGCATGATTTGAGTTGAATGACACTACTTGCATCTTGGAGCTTCCTATTGCCCATAATTTGAGTTGAATGAAACTCCTTGATAGCCATGCTTATATGTGAAAGAAAACACCCAATAGTCATTTAGTAAACAAATTTATTTATCATTTTTATAGAGAAAGTCCTAAGGTTGGCTGTGACCTTTCAGGGAGAGGATATATCCATCTTAGCACGACAGCGTACAAGCACCATTTTTTGTAGGAGAAATCCTGGAGTTGGATTCAAATGGTGGCTGAAGATCTAATGGCTGATGCTTACTTTCCAAAAGATATCCTCGTTGAGATACTTTCGAGGCTGCCTGTTAAGTCCTTGTTGAGGTTCAAGGTTGTTTGCAAATCATGGCGTTCTTTAATATCAAGTTCTAAGTTCATCAATACCCATCTCAGCTTGTCAACCAAGACTGATAAATATCAGAGGCTTCTTTTAAGCAACCTCACTTCTCATCCTCCTTTTTCCAACAGCTTTTCTCTTGCCTCGACATTATATGACCCCTCAGTTCATCCCCGTAGGCTTCATTGTCCTTTCTTTGACCGAAATTATTCTGAGATCGTGGGGACATGTAACGGATTGTTTTGCTGTGTTTCATCCAAGCTAGATGTGATCTTATGGAACCCATCTACAAGAGAATTCAAAACATTACCTCGTTCAGGTACCAATGTGGTTTCTTGGTCCTACGCCAAGTATGGTTTTGGATACGACAAATCTACATTACCTCATTCAGGTACCAATGTGGTTTCTTGGTCCTATGCTAAGTATGGTTTTGGATACGACAAATCTCTTGACGATTACAAAGTAGTTGAGATTCTTTTTCCTGCTCATGAAGATAAGACTAATGTGAAGATATACAGTTTGAGGACAAATTCTTGGAGAACAATTAGTGCACTTAGAAGGGGTACTTTTATTCAGGGTTGGGATCATGGTGCATTTGCAAATGGAACTTTGTATTGGGTTGCTAAATATCAAGAATCTTCATGTGTTTCTCTTGTCCTTGTTTCGTTTAATATGGAGTCCGAGAAATTTGGAATGGTGAAGGTGCCTAATTGTGAGGTTGCTGGTGACAATCTTTTGAGGTTAGTAGTACTAAATGGATATCTTTCTATGTTTTGTAAAAATGATAAAGATGGGATAGATGTATGGATAATGAATGAAGATGGTCCACAAGAATGTTGGACCAAATTAGCATCCATGGCAAATGCTGGGGGAATTGAGGACTTGATGCCATTATCTATTCGGGGGAATGATGAAATATTAGTATATTGTTTGAATGGGCTAGCTATATATAATACAAAGAATGATACACACAAGAAGGTAGGGGTGTATGATCCACACGTAGAGAATATTGACATTTATACTGAGAGTTTGATTTCTCCAAATCTTGACAGTGAAGGGTCTCAGAGCAGCCTTCGTAAAAGAAACAGAACGGTAATATATTCTGTCAAACTCTTAGTGCCTGTTCACTTTGGTAATTGTATTTCTTTCTATGTAATTTTCCATCTTACTTGAATAAAACATTGAAAATTTATGCTTTTGACCTTGCAAATAGGAAGTTCTGCTTATATTACATGCAACAAAGATGGATGCTATCAGACGCAATCCTAAGTTATCATTAAAGAATGAAGAAAACAGATTCACCAAAACTTTAATGCTTTTGAAGTGAAAAATAATTCCTTTGCTATCGGGAGGTGAAGTATGTAATACTTGATAGGATAAATCACTATAATCATCTTCTTTGTTTAGTTACTGTGCTTAGGTGATCATCTTTTTTACCAAATTTAGTTGCCTGAATTCTGTCCAATTGCAACACTAGTGTTGGAAAGAAAATATGCAGAGCCTTGTTAACTTTATTAAAAGTAGGGAGGCATATTGCTCAAAGTAGTAATATCATTTAACTTGGTAGCTATCAGCACCAATGTGTGTATTATATAAAAGAACTATAAGATTAAGTATCTTTTGAGCCAAAAAAAAAGAAAAAGAAAAATGTAAGATAAAGTATCACCTACGGATTAAGATCTTACTTGTGAGTGGAAAGTAGTTTGTGATGAGAACCACTACCGATTGTCAATTTATTCTCTGAAATATCCATGAAATTTCTCTACTTAGATTTTTAGCTTTCTTCTCCTCTTTCTTGATCCATCATTCTCTCTCTAAAATGTTGACTAGCATTCT
Source organism: Cordia subcordata (assembly GCA_028554755.1). Lineage (NCBI taxonomy): Eukaryota > Viridiplantae > Streptophyta > Magnoliopsida > Boraginales > Cordiaceae > Cordia > Cordia subcordata. The sequence goes on along the minus strand of JAPTOF010000010.1, from coordinate 6,607,559 downwards.
GATATTGTCTTTCATGTTAATAGGTGTGTGCTATATTCTGGTATTATCCGTGTGCTGTATTTTCTACAAGTGAAAAGGCCTTTAGTGAGAGTTTTATAGTGTTGTTTATGAAGTGCAACTGAGTTGGAACATTTTGACATAATTAGCTTGTGGAAGTAATCCTTTGAAAATAAAACTCGTATATTTATTAATTTATTACTTCCTGTTGCTAACAGTTCATACTTGAAGTATAGCCAATCTTTTGTCCAATTACAATCATGTTGAATGGCAAAAGTTCTTCTTAATGTGTGTATTTCCAAGTCTGTTTATAAATTTATTGAAGATTTTGAATTTACTCTTTCAGCACCTATTTTCATTATTCAATGTTGTATATTTGTGTCAAAAACTTTTGTGTTTGTCTGTCTCATTCTATATCATTTTTCAGGAGAAGGAGAGGTCCAACAAAAGTTTGACGAAAATCAGGTGAGATTAGCACAAAATGGTATCTGGAAGCTAATTGCTGAATCAACTTGGTTAATTTTGAAGGGCATGAATTGGTCAGTAGATGGTCAAAAGCACCTAGGCTGTAGTCACACTTTTTTTTTTTAATGAGTTAACTGGGTTTATTCTTGTTCATATCCCCGAAGAAGGTAATAAATGTATAGACTGGATAGCTAACTTCGGTAATTTGATTTGAGTGTTTACTTGGGATCACATATAGGGGTAGAAGCACCACTCTCTATTTGGTGGCTGTTAGGGAATGATATGAGGCTGTTGCAGTATCACTTGTAAAATTTTATTCTCTACAACGATTTGATTTTTTATTTCCATATATGGGAAGTATTTTTGTCTGTGGTTTCTTTGGTGATCTATCTTTAGAGGGGTTATATCATTGCTGCTAGTTCATCATAGACAGCCAGGAATTGAAAATTTACATTCTCTGATTGAGTTGATTGTTTGAACATCCATTCTTAGGAACTGGTTAATGTTCCAGGTTGAGAACAGATCTATCTATTACACTTTTCTTTTTTATTTTTTATTTTTTATTTTTTGGTTGAAATCTCTATATATTATTTTTTTACAGCTCCTTTTTCATGAATCAGCCTTTTTTATTTTCTTTAAAGTTTTTCTTTTATTTTTCTAAGTTTTTTTTTTTTATAATTCTTTTAGGTTTTCTTTTATCTTTTTCCAGTTCTTTGTTCTTTTATTTTTTGTTGATGCAACAAGTTGACATTTTCCATTTGCAACCTTGGCATCTCACCTTGCCCACAAAACTGAGTTGATTAGTATTTTGAGCTAGTCTCTATTTGTTTTTTTAATTGTAAATTGTAATGATGGCAACTTTTGGCAATCTATGATAACTGTCCTTTTTCTTAAATTGTGTCTAATTGTGCCGTTTTTCATTAGCTAAAGAATTAATCTAGTATAATGCATCTATTTAACTTTTTGATTGTAACGCTGTAATTTTTGAAGGCATTTCCTTAATAATTGAATTATTATCTCTGTCTTTCGAATTATGTGCCGTTATAATGGTTGATTTTGGCAATTCACGGGATGTATTTGTCTTATGGTTGCTTTTGAATTAATCACTTGTTGGCAGTCAAAGAGTTGTTATAGTTGAGTTTCGCCTTACAAGTTTAGTGATGTGGAAATTATTGTTATATTTTCATTAGGTAGGAAGATTGGGTAGCAATGAAATGTTCTTTATGATGGCGGCTTATAATTTGTTATGGAATTTGTAAAAATTTTGAAGATATTTGTTACAAGTTGTAGACCTTTTGACCTTGATTTTGAATTTTATTTACTATTATATTTCGCTAGAATCATTTTAGTTTCTTTCTTGAGGAACTTGGCACAAATTTTGCCTGTTTTCTTGATTTGAGATCTGAATCTGCTAATTCTGCTTGTTGCTTAAATATTTCTTTCCAGTGCTGTCCATTAATAGTTCGCTCATCTTTTTTTGAGATCTTAACATGCCCTGCCTTACTTGCTTTTCTTATGCTGATTCATATTAGCATGCACATTTCATATTATAACTAAATTGCAGTAGTTAGGATTCTAGGATATGTGCCACCTTATGTGCTTTCTGGTTTTGAGATACAAGATTCTTCATAACCTGAATACTATAAGCAAATTAAGTTACAAATAATGAATGTAATTCACTAGAGGTAATAAATTTAGCTTTCCTTTTTTCTAATTTAAGCATGAGTTAAATTATAAATTAACTAGTGCTTTGTATTTGTACCTTAGCTTAATAGGAAGAGAAGGAAGGTAACAGTGAATGTGGATGAAGTTAATTTTGTTTATATACATGATAGATGCTTGTTCTTTCTAAATTATTTATATGCTTGTTCCTATCTTTTTCATATTTGTTGATTGATGTGAAATTTTCAATAGTTATGCTATTAACATGACTCATTAAGTTGGAATGTGAAATTTTTATGTTCTTACTCTGCTTAGTAAGCCTCCTTTAGTCTGTAACTCTCCATATGCAAAAATAAGTCCTTTGATGATTTATTCTAATTTTTGTGTTTAAATAGAATGGCTTCAAAATATACTTCTAAAAGAGCTTCAAAAGAAAAGGTTATTGATGAGTCAAACTTCGGTGAACGCATGGGTGAGGGGACAGAGAAAACAAAATGGAATGACAATAACACTGAAGAATTCTTGAAGGTGTGTGTTGAAGAGGTGGTTGCTGGTAATAGGCTTCATTCGCATTTTACAAGAGAAGGGTGGAAGAACTTGATAAAGAAATTTAATGAGAGGACATGTCATTCTTATGTGTATAAACAACTAAAAAATAGGTGGGATGTTTTGAAAAAAGAGTTCTCTTTGTGGGCAAAACTTGTACAAAGTGATATTGACCTTGGTTGGGATCCAGTAAAGAGAACTATACAAGCTCCTGAGAAGTTTTGGGTTGCTAAGGGAAAAGTAAGTATTCTAATTTGTGTTGTTTAAATTAAATGTATATTTCTAGTAAGTTTTTGGTTTATTAATTTTCTTATCTTGACTATAGGAAAATGCAGAATACATGAAGTGGAAGAATGAAGGGCCAAAATTTTTGGATTTGTTAGAAACATGCTTTAAGGATGTGGTGGCCACTGAAAATGCTGTGTTTGTACAATATGATTCACCTTTGGATGATGGAGATGATGGTGGCCTAGCATTAGAGGGTGATTGGGAAATTGATGAAGCAACTCAAAACTCCCAATGCCAATATGACACCCCTGATTTCCTTGGCTCGAGTGCAAGAAACAAGAGGAAGAGAAGGGGTAAAGGAGAGAAAAGGGTAGAAACATTAAAAGATTCTCTTGATCGCCTCCTTGTTGGGATAGACCAAAAGTCTCGAATCACGGTGACTGAACCTGTTTTTAATGACCGTTATAGCATAGCTAGATGCTTGGGCATGTTGAATGAAGTCCCAGGTTTAGAAAAAGGCAGTTACTGTTACTTTTTGGCTACTAGAATCTTAGCTAGGAAACAAAATAGAGAGGCATTTGTCCATTTTATGGAAAATGATCCTGAGTTAACACTTGGATGGTTGAATACCTTTAGGCCGAAGATGCAGATCGATGTTGATTTATTTTTATCTAGCAGGACAATTTTCTTATATTTTCTATTTTCGTGTGTTTTATCTATTGAACTTGGGTTGTATGACATGTTTCTTTTATGTGATTGTGGGGATGAAATTTGTCTTTTTCCTCGTGTGTTTTATTGAACGAAGAGATTCTACTTGTTTCCCGAACTAAACTAAATCATTTTCAATAACTTGAGTGTTTGTAATTGAGGCATTTGTTTATTATTTACACAAGATGATTGATACATTAGACACGGATTTTGAAAGTTCTGAAAATGTAAATGAAGTTCTGAAAATGTAAATGAAGTTGCACAATAGAACTAAACACAGAGATCTAGATTTCATTTTGTTAGAGAACAGATTCTTAATCACAAGCTTCAGCTAATCAATGTGCCTACTGCAAACCAATTGGCAAAATACCTTTACCAAAGCCTTGTCCATCTCAACTTATAAGCATTTGGTCTTTAAGCTTCCTCTAGGCTCACCCAGTCTTCGCTTAAGAGAGGCTGATAAGGAAAGCAAGAAGAATGCAACAACTAACTTAGTGATCAAGCATTATGCTAGTGGCAGTGCAAATAGTTGACCATTGTGGTATAGTTAGCTAACTTAGTTTGTTGTTAGCAGCTCAGCAAAGATATTTTCTTGTAAAGGCAGTTAGCTACTAACTAGCAAGTATTATAAATAGACATCAACTGCTATGTATTCATTAGAGCTGATATAATGAGAGCCAACATTTCTCTCTCTCAAAATTCCTTCTTATATGGATCACTAGTACATACATACATACATACATATATATATATATATATATATATTTATATATGTATGGTGAGGAAAAATATTTCATTAATCAAAAGGAAATTACAACTGAGTCCAAACAAGACCCAACAAAGGCCAAACAACACAAACACAAACAAGAAACATTGATGGGTCAAAGCCCTATAATAAGAAACACAGAAATGTAACACAAACAGGGCCAAAGCAGTACCCCAGCAAGCCTTCACGTCACCAACATCCACACACCGGCAAAGGAAAGTCCCAACAGACAAGGTGTAGAAATCTCATCAACCATGCAAAAAAGACCCCCATACTGAAGCAAGGTTACTAAGAAGCACCAACCAAAGGATGCCAAACAATCTTGTTTGACAAAGATATTGCAAACAACAGAGAACACAATAGAAAGAAAGGAAGACTTGGTGGGACGCTCTGAACTCGGCTAAAGGTTGGGCTTAGGTATTCTCAAACTCCATTGGTCAAAACCCTCCCACAAAAAAAGGGGACCCTTAGAGCCCCAAGCTTGAACAAGTGGCAACAGAGGCCACTTTATCACCTTCAAACAAGCCACCATGAGAGGTGGTGAATATAGGCAAAGGAAAACTTCGGCATGATGATAGCAATAACATGGTTGATTCTGGAAACGGAGATACGATCGAGAAAGATACCAACTAGTAAAAACAAAATCACGTGGGAACTCAATAAAGGGGAAACAAACAAAATACAGATCCAACTCAAGAGACTAAAGAACAAGAGGTTGAACTAGATTTGAGTTTGGTGGCTTAGATTTGTGGATGAATAGGTGGAGAAGCCAATGCAAAGCCATGGCAAAAGGAGAAAATAGAGGAGCTTGAGCAGGACGGAACTACATATGCTTTAGGGGGGCCCTGGCCCCCTCTTCCCCAATTTTTCTTTTTTTTTTGTTGTGAGATAAATTTGTATACAAATTTTGGAGAAAGCACAAAACCAACTTTGGGGAAAGCATAAAACATGTACAACAAATTAGTTTACAAATTGGTAATGATATTTTATTTTTAGAAGTTAGAAAATCAAGCACACGGAATTTGAGTGATAAATAAGCATGTAATTGATTTGATAATTATTTGTTTAGAATGAAAAATTAATTTAATAAAAGGTAATTTAATTTATTTTATTAAATTGATCTCTTTACCATTAACCTTTCATATTTATCATCTTCATTTTTTATTTTTGCAATTTTAGTTTTTTTTTTCGTAGAAGGGGAGGTCCTTCTTTCTGAGATTGTATTGATTGAAAGTGAATTCACAAAGAAGAGGGAGGGCATTGATTGTACTGTCTATCTATCCTACGATGAGGTTTTTACAATTTTAGTTAAATAATCATCAGAAAATAGAACATTACTATCTCTTTTTAGATAACATGTAAGATCTCTTCTATTTCCCTCTGCTTAATTTTATTTTTCGTCATTTTTTAATTAGAGCAAGAAGTAAGAACGTTTTTTTTTTCTATAATCTTGATGGTAAATTAGGATACTCTTTGGTCTCTACTCTCTTCAATCTTATTAGAGTAATAGCTTAGTTGCTGCTCCTAATACTTTTTGGTTATTTTTCTATATTTTATTAAAATCTCTTCTCTATATACTTTATATTTGACCCTCTCTAATATCTCATCCTAGGCTTGTCAAGCTGCTTGAGAAAGGGTGGTTGAGAGGGAAGCTTGAGAGGAAGAAGGTTTTTTTTTTTTTTTTCTAGAGAGAGAAAATTGCGGGAAGTACTAGTACTAATATATTAAGTATACTATCAATTTAATTTTTTTCTTAATTTTCTTTTGGTGTTTCTTCTAATTAAATTTCTTCTATCATCAACAATTTAATAATACCTTAAATACATGACTATGAGGCATAAAGGGCTCATTTGGATGACACTTTCATGCAAAAGTAAATTTCAATTTAAAAAGCACCTTCTTTTTAGATTAAGTATTTAATTGACTTTTAAAAAAAGTTAAAATCTTTTAAGTTTCTAGAAAAACTATATATTTAGAAAAGTTGCACAAAAAAATATGTTTCTAAAAAAACCAATCTAAATAAATTCTATATCATATTTTCTTAGAAATATAAAAATTTTTAAGTACATTTCTAGTTGAATTATATCAAGTAAACTTCGATAAAACTATTATTCACAACATATATAATATTTATGTTTTATTTATACTTTTTTTTTTAATATTTGTCGTGCTCAACTAAGTATAACACTATATAAAAATACATATAATAGAGCCAAATAAATACGGCTTCCGATGCAAGCAAAGAGGTCGACTCTTGATTGCATCGAAGCCTTTAGCTATTTACCAACTTCATCAATTTTGGCCACAATCAAGCAATGGAGGCGAGCAAATTAGATCAAGATCCAAACCCACTCCCAAATCTTCCGGAAGAGGTCATCATTGATATACTCTCTAGGCTTCCAGTCAAATCTCTCTTGAAATTTAGGTGTGTTTGCAAATCATGGCTTTCACTAATCTCAACTTCAAAATTCATCAAAACCCATCTCAAAAAGTCAACAGAGCACTCCAAAAAATACGCAAACCACACCCTCCTTTTAGTCTCATCACCTTCAGCTCCAGTTTCATATTATACTTGCTCTCTTCACTCCATTCTACATGACACTTCCTCTATCAATCTTATACAGATTGATCTCCCCGCAAGAGGCCCCAGTCACTTGTCATGGATAATTGGTTCTTGTAATGGTTTGTTATGTGTGGCTGTAGATCCATGCACTCTTATTTTGTGCAACCCATCTGTGAAAAGGTTCAAGAAATTGCCATTTTCAGGCACCGATGCTCAATCCAGGCCTTATATCTCAAATGGGTTTGGTTATCATGAGCTGAATGATGATTACAAAGTAGTAGAAATGTCTGGTTTTACTAATGATGGTGTTGCGTATGTTATAGAGGTGAAGATTTATAGTTTGAGGAATGATTCTTGGAGAAAAGTAGAGAATTGTCCGAATGGGATTGTTTCTAGTTGGTCTGGTGCTTCTGTTTGTGGAAAACTTCATTGGTTAGCACGTAGCAGTGATGGTGCTGGTGTAATTCTTGCAGTGGATATGGCCATGGAGGAGATCGATAAGATGAGAATGTTTAACTACGAAGATGGTATAGTGTTTTGGAGTTTAATGGATTGTGGAGGGTCTCTTTGTGCGTGTGGTGAGTATTACATGCAGCGAGTGGATGTTTGGGTGATGAAGGAGTATGGTGTTGAGGAGACCTGGACGAGGTTGGTGTCGGTTCCGTACCCTGTTTATCCTACGGGGCAGCTACGGCCGGTGTTTGTGTCGGAGAATGGTGAGATTTTACTCAACTCTGAGGAATATGTGATGCTGTATAAGAGAGATGGTGCTTTTGAGACTCGTGAAATTCATGGTGGGGGTGGTGGATCACTTTTGGTTGCAGCTCCTCCCTACATCGAAACCCTTGTTCCACCTCGTTTCGATTAGTTCGGTTAGAAGCCCTCTGGCCACTCAGTTTACTAGTAACAGGTGGACTTAACATGCACGTAGAACTTACGTATGTTCTATAATTAGATAGTTTTAGAATCGTCCAGAGGCTTGTTCCACCTTGTTTTGACGATGGATTGAGTTAGGAGCCACAGAAAGCCTCTAGTCATTCTATTTATTAATAACAGGTGGACTTCACATGTACGTAGGATTCACTTATGTGTCATGGCTAGAGAGTCGTTGGTGAAACATCAAAATTTTCTTATAAGCTATTGCAAGAAATAAAGGGGATGATGAGTATTCATTATGTTTATTTCTCTTGTCAATGGCCTTACAGTTTGTTTAGTTAACCATGCTCTTTAACTGAGACTTTCATTACGAGAGATGCAGTAATGCTTGTTTGTTTGGGATTAACTACCACATTATTGTTGTTGTTCTTGTTGATTGTTGTTGATGAAAAAGACCATTCAAATTAATGAACACCCAAAAATACCAAGTTTAGTCCACAACAATTCAATACAAATGATTTACAAGAATATCTTGTGCAGTACAAATCATTTGCAAGAATATATCTTGCAATGTTTTGGGCACATTAGATACCCAGTCAATGATTAACTTGCCACCATAGAACTGTTTTGTAACTTAATCGGCTACTTTGTTCGTTATCCTCCTAGTATATTGAAACGAAATGTACTTTAACTATATTGAAACGAAATGCACTTTAACGATAACTCTTTTGGACGTTCTTCAAAATTATCTTTGCGTAGATTGGCCATTCTAACCTTTCCACGGAAAACCGTCTTTCGTTGCTCAACAGCTCACTGAAGGATTTCAGCTACAATTACCAATGAGATTTCAATAATCGACTTGATAACCTGAGCTGAGTCCAACCAAAAGAAGCAATGGCACTGTGGACCTGAGCTGACCTGAGATTGCACTTTTGCATGATCTTTCATAAGCCATCCGCCTGTCGGCATGTGTCACGGCCGGATTGACGGATGCCTGTAGGATTTTCTTGTTTGTAGTCCCATTTGTCAGCAAGACATTCGGCATTGCACCGGCTAGAGCTGGCTATTGCAAGTGTGTAGAAATGGGTGCCTTTAAGATAATTGATCCATGCAAATGCTTCATGCAGCTTCGATAACCTAGTAAAAGTTTGACGTGATTTAAGTGTCAAAATTTTCATTTTTGTAATTAGAATGAAGTTTAATTTTCTTTTTTGGAGTTGAAATCGCGTTGCAATTTTTGTGAGCTCCACTAAGCATCAAATTTGACCGCGCATTTGTAAGAAAATTCCAAAAATCAATTATCCAGCTAAACTCTTGGAGGAGATGAGATCCCTCTTGCAAGAGGTGATGGATAGTTGGAGGTGGAAATGGGGATTTTTTGTTTTTGTTTGTTTTGAATTTTTTTTTTATTTTTTTGTTTTATTTTGTTTTGCTTCGTTTTTTCTTTTTTAAGTGATCAAGGAGATCGATGATGGCTAGGTGGGGGCACGCTTCTAACAGATTATCTTTGGTTTGAAGGCTGGTCTCATCGTTGAAGGCATTGAGTTTGGCCCTTTGTGAAAAGAAGAGGGTTAATTTTCCTATAGTCAGATATAGTTCCTATTATATCAAAAAAGTACATCAATTTTTTAGTATTTCAAGATGTTTATATTAGTGCTCAATATTTTAGTAAAATTATCTCAATTAGTCATCATCTTCAGAAAAAAAAGTAAGTAAAAAAATAAGGACTAATTTCGAATAAGTGTATGAAATATTGAGAACTAATAATATAAATATTTTTTAAATTATAGGAAAATATTTGACTATTTTTGTGAAACACTAAGAAATAATTTGAATATTTTAGAAAGAAATGGGACTAGTTTGAAATAAGTGGGATAATATTAGAAATTTGTTGTTTAATTGATCCAAACCTAGACCCTTGTGAAAAGAACAATAACTTCTTGTTCATTACCAGTGAGGAGATATATATATATATATATATATATATATATGTATGTATTAGATTTCACTATACCTAGTAAGGTTTTTGAGCCCCTTTCGTTCTATTGGATATCCCACTTGTTGTATTATTATCGATTTTTTTCCATCTTTTCTTGAAATTCGAATTCCTTCATAATATATTAAAAAAGAAATGAAAAGACTCACCCTAAGCCTAAGCCGAGGGACTAAAATGTCTCAAAAAATATTAATGAAATGACTTTGAAGACTTTGAAATAGCATTTGCCAGAAACACCTTTAAACTGTACCAAAATTTACATTCACAGGCTCTGCACTGAAATTTCCATCAAAATATTAATGAAATTTGGGGAAAGGACCAAATAAGAATCGAACTAAAAGAAGCTAAATAATTAAAAATCTTATTCCACGTGTCATTGCCGAGAATGTTGAAAGATGTTTTTTCTTTGATTTAGTAGCCAGGATCAATTATACGAAAACCTTTGTCGAAAGGGACTGGGGGACCCCTCTCTTCCGTTCATCTCTAAGACTTGTACCGGCCTACTACAAGGGTTGTAATTTGCTAACTAATTCATGTGGTTGTTAACTCTTCTACGTATTTGAGAAAAAAGGCAGCCTTTTTAGATTTTCAAGCGACGTTAATAACGTTGTAAGAGAATAACGATAAGAGGCGAAGACTTAATGTATGTCTTAGATAAAGTTAATGGAGACTTTTTCTGCCGACAAATTAAGCGTATCATCTTAACCACTCATTGTAGAAGTTGTTGTTGTTGAGGAAATGGATGGTTTTGCAATGTTGGCAGAGGATTGTGTATCCAAGATTATATCGTTGACGTCGCCGGCGGATGCGGCCAGATCCTCAGTGATCTCCAAAGGACTCAAGCTGGAGGCCGATTCGGATACGGTGTGGGGAGCGTTTCTGCCGTCGGATCTTGAAGATATCTTGGTGTCTGGAATAGGAACGACGTCGTCCTTGGAGCATGCTACCAAGAAGGAACTCTACTTGAGTCTCTGTCAGTCTCCTCTTACACTTGCTGGGGGCAAGCTGGTAATGCCCAACGTACACTTTTCTTAATTTGATATCAGACGATGAGTTTATTGAATTTATTTGTTTTTAATATGACGAGTTTAATGGAGTTTATTTGTTTTTAATGTGAATTTAGTCATGAATCTTTCAAAATTTATAAATAAATTTTATTTTAATTAATTGACAATTACATGTTCCATCAAGTTAGAGGATATATATATATATATATATATATATGTGTGTATGTATTACTAATACATAATCAATGATAGATAACAGAGTAAATAATAAATTAATGTATTACTTAAAAATAAATTTAGGTTCGCCATATAAACACTGATATGACAATGGTAAATGTTGAGAAGGACAACCCTCTCTCTATATATTTATAAGTTACTATGTTATTTAAAAGTTGAAACTTTCAGAGGAGAATTGTTTATATTTATTTATTACTTATACTTAACTTGTTCACTCTCTTGTAGGCATAATTTGTTTTCAAATGTTGCACGTGAATAGGTTTAATGTTTTTGAATTGGTGCCAAGTTTTATCTTAGTGTCTGTCTAGTGTTGTCGTGTTAGTTTCTGCTTTGGCCAGGTTGTTATGTTTTGCTTGTATTAGTGTTTTTGTTCAGTCTCCTTTGGATTTAAACTTGTTGTGTAATGTAAATAATATAAACGGAATATCTCTCAGACAAAAAAGGGAGGTGGCTAGTGAGTTCCGAACCTTAAACAATTTAGTTTTTTTGTTCTGATATCTCTTTTAAGAACTCAAGTTTGTGGAGAGAGTTTTATTATATTTATTTATTATACTTGATATAAAACTTTGTAAAAAGAAAATTGTTATATTTATTTATTGTACTAAATAAAAAATAAATTAGTATTTAAAGCTCCTCGTTACTTTTTAGTTATGCAATTCTATTACTCACTGGGCTTGGGATTGAAGTTCACAGCTCATAAGCTCATGAATTGTTACGAACTTATGGTTCCTTAAGTACTTTTCCCCTTCCTTTATTTTAAAGATGATCAATAATGATTCTCTACTTACTTTTTAGAATGACTTAAAGTAAAAATTTGTAAATATGCTACTGCTAATCTATACCTCTTGTTTTCTTAAAGTACTTGTTCACGCGAGTGTATCTACTGGTTTTTTCTCAAAGTACTCATTGACACGAGCAAGTCTAGTCTTGTGAGCTTGTACACATTTTTATAGTTCTCCTCGGGAAGTGATGTGTTAACAGTAAAGTTTAGAGGTTATATCATCTCCATTAAGTAAAGGAATTGTGATGTTATAGTATTTTGAAAGCAAAACAAATCACTTTGGCCCTCCCAAAATTTCTTGTTTGTTTGTATGATCTTGTGCTTCAAAAAACTTAACACATAAATTATCAAAGAGAAAATTGCATTATGTCCCTTTTTTTTCCGGCAGGATAATTTTATGTAAATTTCTTTTCTTAATAATTTTTTATTGTTAGGAAATGAACATTTTAAGGCACATCATCAATATAATGACTAAGAGTAATTTGTCCCAAGCTACTTCAAAGAACACTTTTTTCGAGCATTAAAAAAAAAAGGTGCTTTCTTATATGCCGATCCAAATAGGTCCTTAGAACCTTTAACAAACTTTCCAAGGGTTGAACTTGATTTTATGTACCTAATCATCCGAATTTTCTAAGAGATAATTTGATTTTTATATAAAAAAATGTTGTATTCCTATAAAATACGATAATTAATTTTCCTCTATCTAGACGAGTCCAATTTTATTAATTGAATCAGTTAACTTCCCTTTACATAATCCTACCTTTGTTTTTGCTAAATAGTTTGTTTTATACTTTGTCACAATTAAAATATTTAATATTATTGATCTTTTTAATTAAGTTTTGGCATCTTAATTTTAATTTTTTGGCTCTCACTCTGCTTAGGCCCAACCCAATTTTGCAGTGTGTTTGGACCCCAATATTGGGTCGGGAGACTGTTTGTTTTTGGGCTTAAGGATAGCAGATTGGAGATGATTTTGAAAATCATCCATGCCTTGAAAAATGAAATCGCCCCAAGCCCGGGTTGAAACGAATGATTTCAAGTTTGATTAGGTTTATTTATTTTTTCGCCATTGTTCTTTTTTACAGTCTTGGATTAGTACCTTCTCATAATGATAGAAGAATTCAATCATTTTTATCATTATTAATATAATTTCAGCCGTTAACTACAACCAAATACCAAAAGGTGATTTTTTAGAGTGTTTTTGTTCTCTCTCCCATTATTGACTTTTTCTTTTGAAGATTTCATTTTAAGGAATTGCAAAAAGTATAAATTGTATTGATAGAAAAGATTCTTTTTTTTTTTTAACCGAGAGACAAAAGGTTGAGATTCGCCTTACATAGCATTGATACAAGACGATCTTGATCCTAAAGAGGAGGGTAAAGGGGATAAATAAATCCGTTTATTTGTTAAAATTATCCTATCCTCTCATAATTTTACTAAATCCAAATAAAATTTAATTCTTTCCTCTCCTTTCTTTTATGATTTTTCTGGTCATGAATCCAAGTAGACCCTTGGTGGTTTTCCAGCTGTTTGATTATGTTATGTTGCATGTTTTGTTTCCGTGAAATTATATCTTGGTAATATTGTGAACTTTCAAGCAGAGTTTCTCACTTGATAGAAAGACTGGAAAGAAATGTTATCTAGTTGCTGCAAGAGAACTCATAATATCCTGGGGAGACACCCCTTGGTATTGGGAGTGGACATCTCACTCTCACTCCAGGTTTCGCCCTCTCTCTCTCTTTGTTTGTAGCAGGCTCAGACGCGGGCGCGCTCACACGCACTTCCGTCCAAAAACGATATAAATGCGCCTGATCTCATTTCCAGTATGCCTGTTCTTTTGCATTTCCAGGTTCTCAGAGGTGGCTAAGCTCAGGTCTGTATGTTGGCTTGATATCCGAGGCCGGTTACAAACCAGGAGACTGTCCCCTGGAACAAATTATGCAGCATATCTAGTTTTCCAGTTAGCAGAGAAACACTACGGGCTCGGATATGCAAATTCAGTGATTAGATTCGCTGATCATGAGAACGATAGCGATGCTGAGAGCAGAGCTAGCACTTTGCATCTCGCACTACCGCTAGGGAAAGAATCAGGGCATTATGGGAGGCAAATAACTGGAAAAGTTGCCGGCGAAAGAGGTGATGGGTGGTTGGAGGTGGAACTGGGCACCTTTTATAATGAACGAGGCGATGATGGCGAGGTCGAGCCACGCTTAATCGAGATTAAACGCCTCTACGGCAAGTCTGGCCTCATTGTTGAAGGCATTGAGTTTAGACCTCTATGAAGAAAATGATATTCCTGTTGGCATAGGAAGTCTATGTGATGCTCTTCGGTGTGCTGGAATGGTTTTGACAAAGTTTGGATCCCCTCATTTTATTTATTTTGTGTGTCTTAAGTTACTAAATTGGATCTTTAATTCTCAATAATGTGTTTCCAAAGTTGAGTTAATAAATTATATAATAGTATAAAGTTGAACCTCATATTTGAAGTTAGTCTTAGGAAATGTCCCATGTGATGATTTAGAGTATTTTAATAGTATTAAATCAAGTTGAATCTCATCTTTGAGGTTGTGTTAGGAGATGCCATATGTCATGATTTAGAGTGTTTTAATAGTATCAAATCAATAAGTTTTAATTTTTATGAATTTCACCTTGATTAAGTATTTTATAAAATAATCATTATTTAAAACTAGTGAATTACAAAAATTATGTTATAAGTCTCCATTCTTTTTCTTCTTTATCACTCTTTTTTTTAATTTATTTATTTATTTGGTTAAACTCCCCACTCCTATGGGATTAAACCCAAGATCTCACGCTGGGGGGAAATGGGCTCAACCATTTGAGTTATCCCTTAGTCTCTATTTTTTTTTAAAGTTAGTCTCGTAGTTTCAAAAGACCTAAATTAATTCTTATATTATTAAAACCATCAATTTAATCTCTATTGTTAATTATTTACTGATAACTGAATAAAAAGATTTAATTTTATTATCCTTTATAATTTCAAACATTTATTAAATAAAATATAGGATTTAAAAGATGCCACATGTCATGATTTAGAGTGTTTTAATAGTATCAAATCAAGTTAAACCTCATCTTTGAGGTTGTCTTAAGAGATGTTATATGTCATGATTTAGAGTATTTTCATGGTATCAAATCAACAAGTTTTAATTTTTGTAGATTGCATCTTAATTAAATATTTTATAAAATAATCATTATTTAATACTAACAAATTACAAAAATTATGTTAATGGGCATCGAAACTACCAAAAATCAATTACCAATTCTTACTTCGTGAATTTAAATTGAGTGAGTGGCGAGAAAAGGGTCGAGTCAATAGGGATTGGGAGATTATGATATGCTAATTACGCCAAATAGATTAACCAAATAAGTTACAATTAAAGAAGGGGGTTTTAATGCAAAAAAAGTAAAATAAATAAAACTGTCTAGCACACTGGTCCGCTGAGCATGAGCTCGCAGCTGGGCAGAAAATAAAAAACGTAAATAAAAATAAAATCGACTAAAACACGCAATCTTAGGTTTACTTAAAGCTGGTAAAATAGGAAATCAATGACAATTAAATCTGACCTAAGGTACAATCGCAATTTCGTCAACAAATCTAATCTTAGATGCAAAAATACTTCCAACTACTTTGATAAATCAGTTATAGTTATTGACTCGACCTAACAACCTCATATTTCCTTACAATGTTGGTAACGGTTTAAATCTCCTACGATTTCTCCCATTATCGTCTAATCTATTAGTCGTTCTAACCCCCGGAGATGCCGCAGAGTCTATCTAACAACAACAATAAAATCTAGAAGACTTGATTGTAAAAGTCGACACTCTCGTGATAATCGCTTATTTGGATTGCGTAATTATACAGAAAACCTGGTTACCACTATTATTAGATTAATTAAATTAATCTAATTGGCTATATATTGTCATGTAATTGAATAACTGTGCACAAAATTAAACAATCATAGAACAATAATAATTATTGAAATTGTAAATACGCAAATATCAAAATAACATGAAAGGAATAAAACTATTAGATCTCACGGAATTGAAGAATCGAAATCTTGATCGTCCATTAGCTAAAAAGAAATTTAGAACTCCATCGTCATGCAAGTGGTGCCTAAGAAGATGAAAATATCTTACTAGAAAATTATGAATAAAATCTCAATCCCTCTATGAATCGTATGTAGGAAAAATATAGAAAAGAAATTCCTAACTGGAGTCTTTCTCGAATAAGGAGACTCTTTAAAGCTAAGGAAAATAAAAAGGTAAAAATCCTTAATAAAAGTTTTCTAGAATTAATTTACTTCATTTCAAAATATGGCAAGTCTTCAATGCAATTCTTTTCTAAAAGTGCTGTAAATATATCTCCAATCTTGGTCAAAGCTTGGTCAATCTTGCATAGAAATTGCATGGTATTTTTCAAGGTGGCAGAATTAATTTTATCAACTACATACATATCCAAAAAGCCTTTGAATCCATATGTAATACATCTACCTCCTTTTCCAAGCATAAACATGCAAAAACGCATAAAAAACGCCAATTAAGGAGTATCCAATTCGAGAATTAAGTATAATTAACTCTGAATTAAAGGCTTATTTAGGACTTAACATATGTCATAAGTCTTCACTCTTTTTCTTCTTTTTCACTCTTCTTTTTTTCAAGTTAGTCCTATAGTTTGAAAAGATCAAAATCAATTCTTATATTTTTAAAAAGCCATCAATTTAATCTCTATTGTTAAATATTTACGGATAACTGAATAAAAAGATATAACTTGATATCCTCTATAATTTCAAACATTTATTAAATAAAATGCAAGAGGATTCTCAAGTTATCATGAGTGTATGAATGTGAGAATATCTCATATATAAAATGTTTAGTTAAAATAAAAATACACGAAAAGTACATTTTTAAAATTTTTTAAATAGAAAATATACAAATTCTATATATTTATGTATAATAGTAATAAAGTTATGCCATGTTATCAAATTTTTATTTTTGTGGAATTTTGTTTACTAATTACGCTTCTATATTAACAAATACAAAATTATCCTATAAGTCCCCATTGTTTCCTTTTTTTTTTTTTTCTTCTCTTTTAAGTTAGTCCTAATTATTAAGAAAGAGAATCCGCATTTATATCTATATTATTATATAAAATTAAAATTAAGTGAGTTTGAAGTTTTTTTAAATGATACATAAGCTAAGGTAAGAAAGGGTAGGTCAAAATTTTACACTTTCATAAATAGTGATGTACAAAGTAATTTGAATTTTATTATTTTGACTGATTTTATTTTACAATTTTATAACATGATATATTTATTTTAAATTTAGATCTATATCTATATAATCTATCTATCTATTGTTGACAAATTATAAGGTAAATGACAAACTATCTCTAGAGATCTTTTGGTCTTTCTACTAACTCATTTAATTCATGGGAGTTATAGATTTTTTGAATAGTGATTTTCTACACAAATATATTAACTTTTGAGTTTTTTCACTATCTTGGCACAAATTTAATTTAATGGGTTTTGAAACATTTTGAATGTCATTCATTTTTGCTCATCTTTCAACATCATATTTTCAGAACCATTATGCCAAATCATTTATTTATATATAAGCATTATTTAAGCCACCTTATATTACATGGCACAATATATTACATGTGGGTTATTATTATTTAAGCCACCTCAATGGAATTTTAGAGTGTTCATAATGTAATTCATTACTTAAGCCACCTCAATGAAATTTTTGAGCAATTATAATGTAATTTATTACTTAAGCTACCTCAATTGTTAAGACTACCTTAATGAAAATTTAGAGCATTCATAACGTAATTTATTGCTCAAGCCATCTCAATGAATTTTATAACATCCATTCATTGCCCCAAATTGTAACGTAGTTGGTTCCTTATCAGCCTTAGTACTGTTTAAGCAATGAATTTGTAACTTAATTCATTGACACATTTCCTTAATTGTACAATCATTACATACACATTGCCTTAATTTCTACGATCAATACAATTTAAACATAAAAATGATAATCGTGCTTGGCACATTTGCCTTACTTTATACCATCATTGCAATTGTATTAATTTATAACATAATTGTTTAATTATTATTTTGTAATTGGTTTGGTCATCATCATCATGTGTTGGTTTCACGTTGCCATAACTTGTAATATAATGATTCCTTATCATTGCATTTGTATTAATGCTCCACTTGATAACGTAATTGAGAATTTGAAAAGGAGTTGCACATTGTCATCAACCTGCATCTAAACATTGTCATTAAAGCAACGGTCCTATATAAACATTAATTTTCTTTTCTTGGGTACATATCATTTTTATAATTCTACTTTTATTTATTATTTTTTTTGTTTTAACACTTTTTATTTACCATTAATCTCCTAATCTTTCTTGCGAGTTTTCTTGAAAATGGCCAAAGAGAAACATAGTATCAACCAATTGAACTCTAATATTCATAATTGGTGTTTGATTATTCGAGTTTCACGATTATGGAATGTTTTAAATTTAAAATCAAATAATGAAATTATGAGTTTAGATATGGTGCTGATTGATTTAAATGTACTTTCTCATAATGAACCTTTTATTTTTCATATATAAAATTGTGCATTCTTGGGGTTTCAATTTTCTACTTATTTGCTAACATTTTATTTTATTTTATTTGTTTTAGGTTTAAAGGGTGATCAAATATTGGTTTCTATTTGGAAAAGGTATATTGACAGATATCGTCCAATATTGAGAGAAGGAGGTATTTATTTTTTGAAGAATTTCTTGGTAGAAGATGCAAAAGAATTGTACCGAGTAGTTGATAACGATAAAATGATATCTTCTTTTCTAACCACTATTATTAAGCCAATTTTTTCTGATGCTACCGTTGAAATTGCTCCATATACGTTTGAACTTGTGGAATTTGAAGACTTATCTCAAAGATGTGACAACTTTAAGAATTTGACTTATAATATTCTTTGCTAAATATAATGTTGAGTATAATATTTTCTTAAATTTGACATTTTTAATTTTTTTATATTTATTGACTATCTCATATGTTATGGGATGTTTGTGTGGTGCCACGAAGATTGAATCAAATAATAGTAGTATTTCTAAGAAAAGAAGGACAATAGCGCTTGAAGATGAAAAAAGAAATTCTGTTCAAATAACTTTGTTTGACAACGTTGTTGAATTGGTCTCTAATTCTGACATGGAAAATGGGCTTATTTTGGTTGTCAATTCTATTATTGTAAAGGCTTGGATGAGTAAGTTTATTATTATTTTCCTTTTTGGATATATAGATTTTCATAATGATTTAGTAAGTGAATCATTTCATCTATAGATAATTTATCTTTGGCATCATTATTACCGACCAAGATATTTAGAAATGTTAATATTGTTGAGAGTTAGAGGTTTTCCAACTGGAATATTATGTTTTCATTCATATAATTTGATTATGAATAAATACTTTCTTTGTCATTATCTTTTGATGAAAAATCAAATATTGTATTTAATATTTTTGTTAAGTTTATTAATAATTTGTATTGTAGCAATGATAATGGCAAAAATCCTATTGAAATAGTTGAGTTGTTTCATAAGAACTTAACATATGAGGATTTGCAAGAAAAGAGAACAATTCAACAAGTTTTGAATTATGCTTATAGCTCTTAAAAAATGGATGCATTCTTCTATGTATTTGGTACTATAAGAAATGTGTTGTTACATTGTGGATGGTGTTATCCGGCATGTGTTTATAATAAAATGGTGATCAAGGTTGATCGAAGACATTTTTTGTTCAAGATGCAGAAAAGAATCGTTGATAACAAGCATTAGGTAAATATATGACTTTTTTTTTTTTTTTAAGTTAACATAGTGTTAGCTATGTTAAAACTTTCTAACCACATTTTCCTTTGTAGATATCGTGTTGAACTTGAAGTAGATGATAGTCAAGCTATACCTTTTTTCACAATGTTTGATGCTGTGGCTAAAAAAAATGCTTAATATTCCTACTTCTGAGTTGCTTGTCAAGTGTCCAGAGGTTTGATTTAGCTATTTTAGTATTATTATCAAACTGGTGCTAATTATTTTATCTTTGAAAAACTTATTGCAATAATTCTAATTGCAAGATGGAGACAAAGAATCTTTACTCGAGCCTATAAAAAAACATGATTGGGACATTATATTTATTTTTGGTGAAAGTCAACTTATTCGACTTTGGCCAACTTTGGAGCAACAAAACAATTATTTACCATTAATAGGGTCTACAATATGTCGGATGTTCCAATTAAGATAAAGGTTTTTTAAATTTTACTCTAAAGAGAATTTATTTATTATCTAATGTTCTTCCTAAGATCTTTAAGCAATCAAGAAATTTTTAATTAACACTATTACCAAAAAAGTTACAAACATAATTAAGAAATTAATAAACAAAGATGATCCATGCAAAGTACGGGCTTTCAAATAACTAGTGAAATCCATAAAATTTTCAAGAACTCGTTTAGAAATCTAATTAATTGTGTTCTGGAGCACCATTTCAAATATTAGAATTCATTTAAAAATCCAACAATAAAATCAATAACTGAACTGAAGTTTTTCTCATGCTGTATGTATATTAATAAGAATTTTATGTTAATAGTAAGAACCAATAATAAATAGAGAGGATAGACCATATATGACAAATTTAATGTTAAATAAAATTACAAAGGATATTTAAGTAAAATATATTTATTAATTCTACTTTTACATATACTCAAAATGCAGTTTAAATTTACAAATGAAAAAATTAATTTGATATTATCTTGCAATTAATTTCGAACAAAGGAATTTGTGAAAAATATAAATTCTCACCAAATTCAATTATGCATCAAATGGATTTTATACTGCGCGTGCTCCCGAAACATTATATTTATTAATTCTGCTTTTACATATACTCAAAATGCAGTTTAAATTTACAAATGAAAAAATTAATTTGATATTATCTTGCAATTAATTTCGAACAAAGGAATTTGGGAAAAATATAAATTCTCACCAAATTCAATTATGCATCAAATGGATTTTATACTGCGCGTGCTCCCGAAACATTAAATGAGTACAAAACTATAATTATAAATTCAAAGCCTGATGGAAAATTCCATATACTCAGCAAAATCGGGTTGTTCGAAACGAAGAATAAAACAATTAGAGAAAGATATAATCACAATGTATACAAATATTTTTGACGTAGTTCGATCTTTCATCTACTTTCACTGGCAAACAAGAGAATTCCATTATGATAAGAACGAATGCAACACACAGAGGGGCTTGGGCATGTTAGCCCTTGTACCTCTCGCTCTCCTCACCTACTCAAAGTCACTCACTCTTTATCTCACCTCTCTGTTTTTGTCTTGCACCTAATACAATAGACAAAGCTCTTATTTATAGATTATAAGAAATAACAAAAAATGGCAGCATTACGAATATGATATTATTTCAAATATGATAAGACGAGATATAATGAGTCAATAAATAAGGCAAGACTCCTAATTTGATCAGAATTACGATTCTTATGGCCCATATTTCTAAGGCACCGATTAGAATATAGGCCACATTCTACGCACTATGTTTGCAAAAACATTACGTGGATATTAAGAAAAAGGTAACCAAAATTCAAGATTAGTCTTTTTTCTTCATTACCATGTTGTTTCCTCGTGTTTCCGTATTAGTTGCCAAGAGGATATGGCGATGTAAAGCTCTTTACACATGTAAACACAAAATCAAAATCAATGTCTGATGAATTACTTGGAACATGCATTGGAGTACTAATAAATTTGCTATTCATATGATTGAATTATACGGGTACTTGTGTAATCAATTGAATTATATAAGATTCCACCACTTGTGCAAACCTTATGCCAAAAGCTTTCATGAGAGATCTTGTGGGCATAGATCTACAGCGCTTGAAGTTGGAGCCCAGTAACGCCGCCGTGGAGGAACGCCACCTGCAGTTGGAGTATGGTGACGCCAAGGTGGAGCAACGCCACCGGCAGGTCGAGCTGCCTAGTGAAGCCACCGTGGAGAAACGCCACCTGCAGTTGGAGTCTAATAATGCCACCTTGCAGAATCGCAACCGGCTTAGAATTGCATGGGGAGATAATCCCAAGCTTTGCAACTCGAAACCTATACCAGAGTTTAGGTTCCTTTAGTTCCTTTCTCACACAAACAGATGAAACTTCCCGTTTGTTACAAGCTATATCCTACAAAAAATTAAGGGGTAAATAGCTCGTGCTCAATATATCCCCTGCTGTTTGTCGCTTGTAATTTCAGGATAAGCATGGATCATCCCAGTTGTCCTTAAACGTAAGGCACACGTGTATTCTAAAATGGGGTGCGAGTCTATTTTGAAACTATAGAGTGTAATATGTGTAGGGTGCTATTGACCCCAAAATTAAATGCTGGTAACTAAATTATTGTATAGATCTGTTGAAGCGGCTGAGCTTTTGAATGTTTTTTGGCATGATATTCGAGGCAACATAAGAGCTCAAATGCTGTCTTTGGACATCACTTATGAAGCATACCTTTTCTATAATTATAATGAAACATCTCTAGGTCTTGATCTCCCTTTTAAAGCATTTATCAAATTCATTCGGGTCGATAAACGTGAGGTTGAAGCTGAAGCAAGACTTGTCAATTTAAAGGTAGCAGGTGTGGAGAATGCCTGGATGCAAATCAAACTTGGAGAATTTTTCATCAATGAGGAATTTGAATTGGATACCATTGAGATTATGCTTCGCGAGACTGACGATAACAATCGGAAACACGGAATCACTTTTGCAGGAATCAAACTTCGCTCTCTGTATGGGAAGGTAACATCTGTGTAATCTGAGAAACTAATCTGTGTTCTCTGTTTTCGCTTTTATTTTTGAAACTTACATGATTATATATTTTCCATTTAATATTTTGAACTTTCAAGCAGAGCTTTCTAGTTGCTGCAAAAGAACTTATAATCAGCTGGGGAAACAACCCAGAGTGTTGGACATGGACATCTTACTCAAACTCAAGGTGCTGCTATGCCTCTCTCCCTGTGAACCTAATTGACAGTAGTCGTGAAGCCAAGTCTTGTTAACTATATTTTGTATAAAACTGATATGGGATGAAATATCATGCATACAGGCACAAGCCTACGCAAACATGATACACATACATATCATGTCATTTACAAAATCTCAATCTTTTCGCATTCCGAGCTCTAATTTTCTATTATCCTTTCTTGCATTTCCAGATTCTCAGAGGTGGCCATGTTGAAGTCCGTTTTTTGGCTTGATGTCCGAGGCAGGGTACAAACCAAGAGACTGTCTCCAGGAATCAACTATGAAGCATATCTGTTTTTCCAGTTAGCGGACACAATGGGCTTGGATTTGCAAATTCAGTGATTAGATTCGTCGATCATGAGACCGATGGCAACGCTGAAAGAAGAGCAAGAACTTTGCATCCGACAGTACTATGTAGGAGAGCTGATGGATGGTTGGAGGTGGAGATAGGGGCTCTGTATAATGATCAAGGAGATGATGGCGAGGTGGAGGTACGCTTAGTTAAGAAAACGAACCTTCATTTAAAGTGTGGTTTTATTGCTGAAGGCATTGAGTTTAGAAGACCTCTAGGAAAAGGATAATGAATATTACTTCATGTTCATATAAGAGACCAGTGATATCTTTTGATCTTTGGGTTTAACACAATTAGCAAATGGGAAAGAAAATACAATGAGCAGAACCACAAAGTTCAACAGAAAAAGCAGCTTCAAGCTTTGATCATAAAAGAAAAGTTTAACTTGAGTTCTGTTTCTGCATTGCTTGTGGACTAGCTATATTGAGAAGTTGGATGATCAAAATATTACTTCCTCGTCCGCTGCCTCCTCCGCTGTTTCGTCATTTCTCGTGCAATTGCTATGAGGATATGGTGAGGTTAAACTCTCTACATATGTAAACACAACATTAAAATCAGCGCCTGGATTAGCTGGAACATGGATTGGAGTAATAACAGCTTTGTTATTCATATGATTGAACACGAGCAGTTGTGTTTCTTTGCCTCTGTTGAATGGAACTAAGATGTCACCGCTTGTTGTCCGAGCTAAAGGCATGAAGGAGGAGAAAAACGAGGGAAAACCAGAGGCGAAGCACCACGCCAACAATGGAGTCCAACAATCAATAGATTCATCACTCTTCTTCAATGTCCAAATCTACCAATGCCGTGCAAAGCCGTCCATCTAATTTACCCAATTCATAATCTTTGACAACGTATCCATCAAAGGGCAATGACGCAGTGTCGAATATCTCGTGACTCTATTGGATCAGGGACATGCCCAAACAGGTGATCTTCTGATCTGACAATCCAATATATTTGCCCATCCACATAAGTCCCTTCACAATACTCAAACCTGCAAAAGCGAGGCGAATCATGGATTCTCCTCCAGAAATTTGATTTCAAAGAGAAAATGCTAACCATGTATTGCCAATTCATCAATATTTCACTATCTACATGTAGCAGCCTTTCACATTTGATCACCTTGTAGTCATCTGAAAGTTTATCGTATCCAAATCCACACTATATGCCATTGTTATAAGGATCTGGTAATGAATTCTTGTCTGCACCGAAGCAAGGTGACTGCGGTAGATATCTGTATTCTCTAGTAGTTGGATTCAATATAACAAAGACATCGCTCTCAAGCAACGCACATATTAAGCCATTGCAGTGTCTATAATTTTCAAGATTTCGTTCCGCTTGGGCAAGCAATCATCCAAGGGCATGACAGAAGCATTGAACTTGCAGGTGTGAAGGTTGATTGTGTAGATGGATCTTTTGTTGGCTATAAGTTTCGTAGATCGGGTCGAATCTGATTTGTGGGTATGTGATCCAACAAGGCCTTAAAATTGAGTTCCAAAACTTAGAGACGGATTTGAAACGAACAAGGGACTTGGCTGGAAGTCTCCTTAGTATCTGAATCACTATGTCATCAGGGAGTTCCATCATCAATGCACCTGGTTTTTGCTGAATTTTTTCTGCAACATTAAGGTTAAGGATGAAAGCAATTATGGAGTCTTCACAGTAGAAGAGTACTTTTGGATTGGCCCACTAATTTGTAGGACCGAGGTAAAAGCACTACTTGATAATCATATTTTAACAAGAATTCTTTTTTTCTTTAGGTTACCCCTAACAAATTTCCTAAAATACAAAAATTCTTATATTTAAGAGAATTGTTAATAGCAAGGTACTCCAACAGTTCACCCTATCACATCTCCAAAATTTTAGGTTTTTTTTCCGACCCCAAAACAAAACACTCATATATAGGGTTTTTTTTTTTTTTCATCTCCAAAGCCAGCACCTAAATCCCATCCCCCATTCCCATAGCTCTAAGATTGCAACATTGTAAAATAGGGAACCTGTTGGAGTGAAACTGAAATTGAAATTCTCTATATTGAAAGTTTGGTAAAAAAATAGGGGATCTATTAGAATAGAATTGAAAATAGGGAATCTCAAAATATAAGAAAATAACTCAAATCACTTAAATTGAAGGAAAAAAAATAAGAGAGCTGTTAGAGATAGCATTAGAACTTGATTTAGGTTGGACTTCGAACTATAATCAAATACTACCTTTGAGGAAGGGTTCAAGTTTGCGCCCGAGACTGATGTTGTAGGGGATCATGGCATGGTCTATTTCCCCCATTGGCTTACTCCTCCAAGAAACAAATCTAATTTGATCTTTGTGACTCTCCTGATTCTGCTTCATGGTGTAAGCAGATCATGGCAGAGTCTATTTCATAAACATCTAATTTTTTTTTTATAATATATAGTTAAATAAACTATAATTATAAAACTTTAAAATTTAGATACTAAAATTTTTGAGATCTAAAATAAGAGTTTTACTTATTATAGTCCCGTAGCACACTAATGTCTCACATTTACTCGACCTCCTTTTGTCTTTTTCATGTTCATTGGCCAACAGCAGTTACAGGTAAATTTCCTTACTGAATTTGCTGTATACTTACTTTAATTATTCGACTAGGAAGGTTAAGATTAACAGCAAACTTTAGAACCACAAAAGGACCAGATCAAAATTTTCTTTCTATATATATATTAGCCAGACTTAGAGGATGTTTATAAGCAAATAACAAATAAGTAGATAAGTTTTTATATAAAATGTGCTTATAAATTGTTAATATGATTGGTAAATATATGTCTATAAGCAACAGTATTTGGTGAAATGACTAAAAAGGACCTTTCATTAATTAGGGTAACATTCTGTGTTTTTAAGGGACAAAAACTTAATTTTATTTGGTCAAATCTCATTGCTTATAGACAGCTAAAAAAAAGTTCTGGTTATTCTTTTTTGTTACTTATAAGCCAATTTTACGTACTTATAAATACAATTTGCCAAACATGTATATTTTATTTTTCTGCTTATAAATAGATTTGACCAACTTATAAGGACTCCTAAACACCATCTTAAACATATAAATTTTCATAAGAAATAATTAAATTAACCTTCACGAAAAAATTACTTGTATAATTGTCAAATAGAATGTTATAGTACAGCAAAAAAAAGTTCTAAATGTGCTTCGGTGTGGGAATGATTCCTTTCTTGTAGGAATGTCAATGATACTTTATTCTACCTCGTTCCTCAAGAGTATTGCATACTGGAGCTGAGACAGGGTTGTCGCTACTACCCCAGTATAGGGGTGAGTAAGGGTAAGGGTTTTTTGACCCCGCTTCAACCCACCCTATGCCACCTTGGTGTATGTGTGTGTGGGTGTATAATATATTTTTTAGTTTTATAGTCTCATTGTAAATATTATATTAACACAAGGTTTTTTTTTTTTTTTTTAGTTGTTAAAATTTCTTATGGCACCTGTTTGAAGACCAAAGTTCAAATTATTTTATAGCAATAATTTGTAATTTTTTTATTAGGATTAATTTACGTATTATTAATAGGAACGGTTTTAATCTAGCTTCATCCCATTAACCGGTGCCCATAGAAGTGGGGCAAGGCAGTTTTCTGCTTTCCTTTTTTTTGTTTTCCAATCCAATAGGGGCAAAGACCGTGCCAAGAATTTACCTACTTTTAGATATAGGATAATGGTAGATATAGGATAAAGGTAAGGATAGGGACAGGGATTTTCTTTTAGATGCAAAATAAGGGTTAGCATACAACATGTATCACTAAAAAAGTTATGCAAATTCAGATTATAGCAGAAAGTTGAACATGGCATTTTGCAAGAGTCACCATGCATGATCATGGGTATGAAATTGAGTAGATAAGTAAATTATAGGAAATAGATGTTATTTTTAGAAAAAATGATATTATTTTATCGTTATTACCTACTCAGTACAATTCTTTAGTAGTTTTGATCGAGAAATTCTTCAAAAAATAAATACCTCCTTCTCTTAATATTAGATGTATATGTGAATAAACCTTCTCCGAATAGAAGCCAATATCTGATTACCTTATAAATAAAGAAAATGAAAAAGTAAAACATTAGCAAATAAGTACAAATTTAAAAACTCAATAATACACAGTTTTATATATAAAAAATAAAAGTCTCATCATGAGAAAGTACATTTAAAGCAATCAGCATCATATCCAAATTTATAATTTCATTATTTGATTTAAAGTTTAAAACATCCCATTGTGATGAAACTCTAACAGTTAAACACCAATCATGTGAATTGTAGTTCAACGGGCTAATACTATGTTATTCACAATTCATTTTCAAGAAATTCCACACAAAGGAAATAAAATAATGATAAGGAAAAGATATTAAAACAGTAGAATTGTGAGGATGGTATGTAATAAAATAAAAAAGAGAAAGCAATGTATATATAGCTAGATGCATTAAATACGAGGATGTGGTCAAGACATTTAACAACTAAATTACAATGATCATTAATCGGTAAATTGCAATGATCATTAATCGGTAATTACAACTATAAAACTGCAAGGATGTGGTATACAATTATATTGCAAATTCCAAGAAGTGATTATGAAAAGATAAGGAACATAAATGTATAAATACAATGTAATTACATGGTCAGTTACCAACTCTATTGCAATGATTAATAAATTTCATACATTCGATATACACGTGATTGTAATGATTAGAAAAAAGCACCGCAAAGCACACCCAAAATAGACATGATCGGGTAGTGCAATGGAAATGTGTTATTAATGCAATATAATTATATGGACAGGAATCGATTGCAATGTAATTACACGGCTAATTATCAACCTATTGCAATGATCAATACATTGAGCACACAAAATACATTACACCATATTGCATATGCTAAAAGTTTTAAAATCTACGTGTCATCTCAAAAAAAGTTGACATGACAACTCTTCAAGCTCATACATTTTTTTTCAGGTAAAATTTTATTAATATAATATAGATAGTATAAATGTGCTGGAAATTCAAGGGATGGATATGAAGTAAAAGTCAAGGCTTAATTTACTATTCACTGTTTAGTTCATTATTTGAGGTTCTTTTAGAAAGGGACTTAGAATATATTTGGCTTAGCTTTTAGAGACTTAAAAATATTTTTTATAAGTCTAAAAG
Source organism: Cordia subcordata (assembly GCA_028554755.1). NCBI lineage: Eukaryota > Viridiplantae > Streptophyta > Magnoliopsida > Boraginales > Cordiaceae > Cordia > Cordia subcordata. The sequence continues at coordinate 6,579,119 of JAPTOF010000010.1, read as the reverse complement.
TTGAAACTGATTTATTTGGCTTATTTTTATAGGGCTTTTACATTAAAGTTGAAACTGAAAAAAAATAAAAAACCAAAAGCTCTAAATTGGAGCTTTTCAAAAAATGTTTTTGAAAAATTATTTTTATGTCATGTCAAAATTTATTTTTTTTATTTTTCTCAAAAATACTATTTTATATTTTTAAAAGTTCAATATTAATCTTAAAACAACAGAAAACTCAACTCATAACATATAAAGCCGAACAATCAATTGTTTTTATTTAACGACACTTTTACTCAAAGTTCTACTGCTAAAAACTCTGTTGCTCAACAGTTAAAATTTCACAGTTAGACCAAAAAAAGCCTTAGTGGAGTAACACTTTGCAGTTATGGAGTAAAAGTCAGCTTTGCTAAGTTTATTTGGGACTTATAAATTGTAAATAGTAAAAAGTATGTGAGGGGTGTTAGTATTTAAATGGTTATAAGTAGCAAAATAAGTAGGGTCAAATAGGCGCTAAATGTTAAAAGAAAATTCACTATAGTATACTCGAGTAAATTTCATAATTAGTGAATTGAGATTTTTTTTTAAAAAAAAAGTAAGAAATTCAACATTGGATTAATTGATGCGTATGACTTAAAAGAAGAACTATTGAAAGAGATTTAAAAATAGGTCAATTGAGTTTATACAACATCAATAAAATTTTATGATTAGCCAATCAAAACTAATAAAAAATAAAAGAGTTTGAACAATACTTATTTAATATTGTTAGGATTTAGTTGTGACACTTGGATATAGATTAGCCAATTACAACCTCAATAGAGCAATTGGTTGTCGATTCTTCTTCGAAATTTCCCAAGCAATTCTTGTTTGACATGGAAAAGAAAAAAGAGGGAGAGGGTCGATTTTGTGTAGAAGGATTGTGACGTGACTGACAGCCATTTTCAACAAAAAAATAAATATGATGTGCGGTTAGGTGCGAGGTTGAGTTGACTGACATCGCAGGACTCGAAAGTCGTGGAAAGTGATAGGACTTATATAGATACACGCAAGGTGACATAGAAAGTAACAACGTGGGAACACAAAAAAAAGAAAAAAATAGAAAGAAAAAGACTAGGGAAGTATTGTAAAAAAAATAATACAACTTGGGAAGTATTATATTGCATGTTTTCGTTGGACCGTTACGTCTGGCTAGATCAATCCCTTTCATTAGCATCAATGGTAGACTTGGCTTGATCAATCTTCTGCCTGGAAATTGCATTTGCCTTTGCTAGGAAACACATTATAATATAGAGTTAATGACTTTTGTCTCACTTTTTCTTTTAACTCTTTGTATAATTAAATCTCTTCTTTTTTTAAAACACAAAAAATTAACTTTTTATTTTTATAATTTGCCACGCCTTTAATTCAGATAAAATTATCCGAAAAGTTAACCATTTGCACACGCCACATGTACTTGAATTAATAACTTGAGAACACATAATAGGTTTAGATAGGTTTAAAACCAAAAAAATTATACATGTTCACATTTTTTTACGCATCTAAATTATTATTTTTTGACAAATTTTAACCTAATAATTAATGGCATTATAAATTACAAAGATGAAAGCCACAAATGTATCGTGTTAATAAGGTCAAAAACAAGGTACTAATGGTCATTACCCAGTGATTAATTATATCATACCAATACTGCAAAGTGCAAGCCAAATTAAACCCAATTTTCAGAGAGGAGTCCCAGTAACCATTTCTAATGGCATCCTTGTCGTCACCACCACTACGAAAATATGAAGTGTTTTTGAATTTCAGGGGTGAAGATATTCGCAACACATTCATGAGTCATCTTTACCAGGCTCTTGATCAAAGAGGAATTGTAACATTCATGGATGAGCATCGCCTGGAGAATGGCCAATCACTTTCGACGATCTTGAAATCCATCGAAGAGTCGAAGCTAGCCGTCGTCGTCTTCTCCAAGAACTATGCTTCATCGACATGGTGCTTGAATGAGCTTGTGATGATCATGGAGTGCAGGACCAAGTTTGATCAGATTGTTATACCCATCTTCTACGACGTGGATCCATCAGATGTTCGCAAACAAAAGAATAGCTTCGCTAAATCGTTTGCCCGCCATGAGGCGGTGGCAGCGGCGGCGGCAGCGGCGGCTATGGCGGAGAAGGTGCAAATTTGGAAGCAAGCTTTAACGCTAGTAGCAGATTTAAAAGGGGAAGACATACGTGGAAGGTATATATACATATACACACATAGAAACATTAACTTGGTAGTGCAAGAACGATGTACCATCTCTAAATGTTATTATGTTACAAGTAAGATTGGACATATTAGTTATAATATACAACAACGTAACAGCTCATGTTGTCATCAGTAATGAAAAGGATAAGAAGAATGTCATGCTACCAACAATAGCCAAATTATAATATGTCGATTGTCTGAAGGCATTTTGGAAGGAGATTGATTGCTTTTGCTTCAATATATATTTGATTATAACTTATATCAGAAAATGAGTATTTTATATAAATTTTTATAATTTATGATATGATAGAACATAAATATATTTTATAAAGTTTTATTTTTAGTGAGTTTGTAATAATAATTTTTTGTTAATGATAGATTTAGAGTTAGTTGAATATAATATTTAAATTAGAAAAGCCAAATAAAAAAGAAGATCTGATTTAGATGAGGAAATAATTTTAGATGAATAAAAAGGATAAATTCAATATTTTTTAGAAGAAAAAAAAGTCATGGAGATAGATTCAAAACTGAAGAACATATGGCTAAATATGAAGCTTTTAACCGGTTGAATTAAAAAGGTAGTAATATGATTTATGCAAAAATGAGTAAATGCTTTACCCAAGGGCACCAACGGCCAGATTTGACATACATTGGCATAGTGGAGATCCATGGCAGAAAAGGTGTAGACTTGGCAAAATGACGAGCATTTGGATTTTGTAGGGAAGTAGGGTACTCTTCTAATATTTTGTGAAAGTTCCCTCATATGTTTTAAAATTTGTTGAGAAAAATGGATGTTATCTCCTACCATTTATCAAATTAGCTAATGCCTAATTGTCTCCTTGTGTTTCAAAACTTATGCTCTGTTTGTTATATGCTCTCTTTGTTGTAGTCTTATTTTAAGATGCTTATCCTATTAAAATGATGGTATATCTTATAAGATTTAAGAAATCTTATCATGCAAAATTTAAAACAAAACTATACTTTTTATTTTATAAGAAATAAACAATCCTTCCTATCTTATTTTTTACAACTATAGAATGCATGGTGCATATGATAATATATCTTAAATCTTATAAGATATCTCCAAATTTCAATAAGATAAGCATCTTAAAATAAGATCATTCCAAACACATTAATAGTCTTATTTTAAGATGCTTATCTTATTAAAATGAGGGTATATCTTATAAGATTTAAGAAATCTTATCATGTATCTTATGAAAATTTAAAACAAAATCATACTTTTTATCTTATAAGAAATAAACAATCCTTCCTATCTTATTTTTTACAATTATAGAATGCATGGTGCATATGATAAGATATTTTATAAGATATCTCCAAATTTCAATAAGATAAGCATCTTAAAATAAGATCATTTCAAACACACCATTAATATATGTGCTTTTCAAAAGATGACATGTTACTCCTTGTGATTTATCTAATTTATCTAGTTAGATGATTACCTTCTATGTTTTTGTCTTGTTAGTTGATTATCTTCTATGTTTTTAATAGTTTCCATATTACTCCTTGTAGTTTTTAAAACGAGGCAAGATTGTCTCTTGTTTATGTTATTACCTAATTGTGGTTAGAAAATAAGAATATTTTTGTGGAAATCCTTAACACGTTGTAAGTTTTATTAATTATAGAGGTGAAAATGTATATATGTTTGCGATGTATAATAAGTTAACGTAAATGAAAAAAATCATGGTAGGCGATTTTGTTTTATCTTTTAAAAAGTATAGGGAGTAATATAGTAAGTTTTAAAACATAGGAAATAATTAGCTAAAAAATCACATTGAGGTAATGTATATTTTACCCAAATTTGTTAATAACCCTTGGGCTAGAAAATATTATACAAAATCCGCATTGTCGAGTTTTGCAACACAAGATATGTTATACAACTCTAATAAAACAAGAGTAAAAAAAGTGAAAATGCATTTTACTATTCGTGATATTGCTGATTCTTTCTTTGTAATCTTCAGAAACGAAGCATCATTCATACAGAAGATAGTTGAGGAGATCTATGAAAAACTGCGACCAAAAGCTTCCAGTAAAGATCTTGTGGGCATGGATTATTCTGGCATAATGGAAGTAAGATCATTAATTAATGACATTTAGGAAACCCAATAACAAAAGTAGCTTCAATTTTTGACTATGTATGACTCTGAATTTCAACAGCCCATGGAGTTGGAGACTGGTAACCCCGCCGGAGCGAAACGCCACATGCTTTCTGCAAGGGAGCTTAGAATTTCATGGGGAGATGATCCAGAGCACTGCAAATGGAAACCCATTCCCGAATTTAGGTCCCTACTGATTCTACTTCGCAACAAACACATGAAACATGCCTATTTATGAGACGAGTAATGCTGGATATCACCCAAATATCACCATTATGTGTATGTTAATTGGCAAGCTTCTTTGAGAAATATTTTAATTTCTCTCTTTTTCTTTTAACATGCCAACTAAACATACACGTAAGAGGTGATATATTGAGTGGTAAAAATAGAGTGGCATATAATATTACTCTTTCGAGATATCTTATAATATATAAGATGCTGATAAATTGTTTCATTGGGCATATATAGGTCTGTCGAGGCGGCTGAGGTTTTGAATGTTTATTGGCTCGACATTCGAGGCAAGATACGAGCTCAATTGTTGTCCCTGAACACCACATATGAAGCATACCTTGTCTATAAGTACAAGGAAACATCTTCAGGCCTTGATCGCGCTTTTAAAGCGTTTATCAGATTTGTTCAGGCCGCTAAGCCTTGGGTTGAGCTCCACGAGGTTGAAGGCGAAGCAAGACTTGTCAATCTGAAGGAACCAGGCCTGGAACGAGAGAACAGGTGGATGGAAATTAAACTCGGAGAAATTTTCATCCATGAGAAATATGAGTTGGGGACCATTGAGATTATGGTTTGGGAGACTAACGATTACAATCGGAAACATGGAATCTCCTTTGCGGGGATTGAACTTCGTCCTCTGTACAGGAAGCATAACATTTAGTAATAATTTGTAGAATTTCCATTTGGCAAACATGGGTGAATTGGAATGATCTAATTTATTTGTTTAGTCCAAAACAAATAAAAAAAAAATTAGACGGTTTTGAAATATTTTTCATCAGGGGATTTAGAGTGGTCTACCTGGAGATTGATCACCAAAAAAAGAAAAAAAAACCTGGATTTTGATAGATAGGCCATCACTCAGCCTTCAAGAAGCAATATTATCTTGGGTTAATTTGTCTGCAAGTCCTCGTTGTTGTTATAACACACTTTGAAATTGGTCCTTATTTTTTATAAATATTCAAATTAGCAGTCGTTGTTTAGAAATATTTAAATTAGTCCTTGTTTAATTTTATGAAAAGATCAGTAAGAAAAGAGATTAATTTGAATAAGTTTGTAAAACATTAAATACTAATATGAATGTTTTTCTTCAAATACTGTAACAAGGACTAATTTGATTTATCTTTTGAAAACATTGAGGATTAATATGAATTTTTCTAAACGGATTAATTTAAAAATTTTTGTGAAATATTAAAGATTAATTTAAATTTTTTGAAATAATACAGACGAATGAAAAGAAATATATATGTATATGATAACGATAGGATCATATTGTATATCTTGATCACTTTGAATCATATGTCCATGCATGGCTTGCAAAACTTTCCTATACACGTAGATCTGCATTTCACTCTATGAGGCATGTCAAATCAAACATACCATGGCCTTCTTCCCGCCAAAAGTTCAACTGTTCTTTGCATTTTCTTCGAGTCATGATCAGAGGGAGCTGTAGAATTTACAGGTTTGCCAGTTCTTGTAATTTTATGTGCTGTTATTGCAAAAAACAGATCACTGTATCTTGAAAAGCTGGCGTTATAAAATGTTAGTACTATCTATAGTAGGATGTTGAAGTCCTTAATAAAATTGAGTCTAACTCAAGCCTTGATTTTAGTTTACATTTTCGATTGCTGCTTTGATTTTATTTTGCACTGTTGTTCTACATTTAGTTTAATTAAGGGAAAATTTCACAACCAGTCTTTATTGTTTATAAAAAGCATTAATTTGATCCTTATTATTTTAAAAATGACTTATTTGAAATTTAATGTATTAAAAAAATGTCACTTTGATCTCTATTAGTTTAGAAATAACTAATTTAATCCTTAATATTTGCAAAAAGTAACTCAATTGATCCCTATTTTAACTTTAAAAATGGTCATGTGAACCCATTTTAACCTTAAAAATGGTCATGTGATGGTCATATGACCAATTAATATAGATGGAAATGGATTTTTTTTTGGGTGAAACTTGACATTTTTTAGGGACGAAAAAGGGGTTATTTTTTAAATAATAGAGACCCAATTTATTTCATTTGCAAACACTAAGGACCAAACAGGGGGATAGCATGCATTTAAGCAAACCACAGGAGGGTAATGTGCAATTATGGCAAAGCATAGCGGTGTCAGGTTCAATTTATCTATCCCTTTGTTTTTCGTAAGAGAAAATGTATTTGCAATGCATTTGAGTAGTGTGAATAACACTTGTTACTTTTAAAGGTAAACATAATGAAAGGGCTAAGTGTACTGATGCTTTGGAAAGCGCAGGTGTTATCAATTGGTTCTGGAACCATAGGAATAAAACTTACACTTGTGACAAACTACAGAAGTATGGTATGATTTACTCGATACTTAATTAGCTAATGTAAAAAACAACATTTATGTTGAAGAAACCATCATTGTGTCTTCTATTATTGATAAACTTCCTCTTATCTTGAGGAGACTTCAATCGGAAAATGGCAGTTCTTAGAGGAAATCGCTGACTTTATTGGAGAGAAATAGAAAGTGCAAGTAGACTCCAAAAATCAGGTTCCTGAAAACTTTCCTAGGTTCATCTACTGGAGGAAGGGCAATCCAAGCAGATCTATAAAGAAAAGGCCTCATGAGAATGGCCAATGTAGAAACAAGAACAGAGCAAAATGCGAAAGGGTGTACGACGGTTCAGGTTCATACAATGGAGGAAGGGTGCATAGTGAGTTCGGACCTCTGTGAAAAGGGTAATGTACTTTCCCTGCCATGGCCCTTTGAGCCACGCCAAGTGAGAGCCAAAATTCCTATGGCTATGTATTGTTGCCACGAGAATTATATGGTTTTGCCACGAATTCTCCTGTGGCACAAGTGAGCCATTGCATTGTTGTAGTGAAGACTAGTTTATTTTTAGATCAAAGATGAAAAATCAGATCACATTTAGACTTAGATGTCGTCCTAATAAACTGTACTCAATGGCGGATCTAACACGGATTGCACAGGTAAATGCCTTCTCTGCAGGAAACTGCTAGTACATCAACAAACAGAAAAATAAATTTCGAAAAACTAAAAGTAATGTGGTTCAGGCAAACCATGAATTGGGTTGCTGCTGAGACAACTTCAATCTTTCATCATAAAAAGAAAAGTTAATTTGAGCTCTATTTTTGCATTACTTTCTGGAGTAGCTATTTTGAGAGGTTTGGCGAAAATATTACTTCCTCGTCTGCTGTCTCATCCACTGTTTCCTCTGTTTTCATTTGCCAAGAGGACATGGTGATGTTAAACTCTCCACATATCTAGGCACAAAAATATGAAAAGCTGGATTATCTGGAACACGGATTGGATTATTAACAGATTCGTTATTCATATGATTGAATAGGAGCAGTTGTGTGTCTATGCCCCTGTTGAATAGAACCAAGATGCCACCGCTTGTTGTGCGAGCCAGAGGCACGAAGGACGAGACGGAGAAAAAAGAGGATAAACCAGATGGAAAGCGCCAGGCCAGCAATGGAGTCCAACAATCAATAGATTCATCACTCTTCTTCAATGTCCACATCTGCAGGAAACCACATTTTGTTATCAACGCCGCGCAAAGCCGTCCATCTAATTTACCCAATCCAAAATTTCTGATAATTTGAGGATCAACAGGCCATGATGCGGTTTCGAATTTCTCGTTGCTGATACTGAATGACAGTATTGGATCACGGGGACGCCAGTGGTTTTCTGATGTGACAGCCCAGTATATTTGCCGATCCACGTAAGTCCCTCCACAATATTCAAACATGACATCGGGAGGCGGATAACGCATTCCCCTCCAGCAATTTGATTTCAAAAAAACATCATCATCAAAATATAGATGCATTTCACATTTGATCACCTTGTAGTCATCTGAGATTTTGTCATATCCAAATCCGTACAATAGGCCATCATTATCAACACCTGGAAATGAGCTCTTGCTCCTAAAAGGACAAGGTGGTGGCCGCGGTAGATATCTTTATTCTCTAGTAGTTGGATTCAATATAACAAAGTCATCCTTTGGATTCCATATAGCAAAGTCATCCTTCTCAAGCAATGCGCATATTAAGCCATTGCAGGTATCTATAATTTTCAAGATTCCGTTCCGCCTGGTGGCCAAGTAATCATCCAAGGACATAACAGAAGCACTGAACTTGCAGTTTTGGAGGTTCATTGTATAGATGTATCTTTTGTTGATTATAAGTTTCGCAGATTGGTTCGAATCTGATGTGTGGGTATGTGATCTAACAAAGCGAGGATCACTTACAGTTGAGTTCCAGAACTTTGAGACGGATTTGAAACGAATAAGGGACTTAACTGGAAGTCTTCTTAGTATTTGAATCACAATGTCATCAGGGAGTTCCATTGTTCCATCATCAATGCCCTTGGTTTCTGCTGATCTTTTCTGCAAACATTAAGGTTAATGATGAAAAGTAATGGAGTCTTCACAGAACAAGAGTACTTTGGGATTGGCCCGCTAATTTATAGGACCAAGGTGATATGATCCTATTTAACGCTGCGTATGTGTGGAGAACACAACAAGAAAGAAGGAAAATCAAAGATGTGCGGAAAACATAACAACAAAGAAGGAAAATCAAAGAGCTCAAATTAGTCAAGAAATCCCTAAATAATAAACCCTAAGAAAGAATAAAATATTAATGAATAATTCCGAAAAAAAGTTATTTAACAATGAAACTTTTTACCCCTATATATAAGCTAAGAATTCAGAACTAAATAGAAAATTAAAATTAAACAGCAATCTAAAATTAAATAGGAAATTAAAAGATTTGGTTTTACCAATTCTTTTCATATCAAAATAGGTAATAAACTATTCAGGACTCAATAACAAATAGCAAATCCTAAATCTTAACCAATTTTAATTACTAACTAAAATAATAAAAATCTAGCTGCATCACTATTTCAACCAGGGAGTACTCTTCCATTAGTATTACTCTTCCGTTAGTCTAGACTAATGTCACTTTAAAACATCGAGTGACGACTGTTGGTTTTATCATTATTGATTTTCAAACGTTAATTTTATAACCATTAATGTTGTTGGATAAGAGATTAAGGGCTCTCATCCTTTAAATTGGTGAAAGAGTTTTCCTTCAACAAGAATTCTTACTTTCTTTAGAGCTTGCTTTAGCCTGGAATTCGAGCCATAATCAAATACTACATTTGAGGAAAAGGTTCAAATCCAAGGACATCATTGCACGGACTGTTTCCCCCCGTTGACTTACTCCAAGAGACAACTCTAGTTCCACCTTCGTGATACTCCCGTTCTGTTTGACGGTTGCATTGCTGTTCTAATTTGCGGTTACTGTTTTAACAAGTGTTGAACTCAAATGTGATACAAAAAAAATTTATTTTACTGTTTGATAAAATTGTTGTTTGATAAAAAAGTAGTTTGTTATTTCTTTGGTTAAAATTGTTGATTAAAATACTATTTATTTATTTATTTGATTTCAATGTTTTAAATTTTTTAGTTTATAAATTTCTTAATCGTTTTCTAATTTTTTTTATATTTTATTTTTTAATCTTTAAATTTTTTTAAAAAATTAATATTTAATATTTAATTTTTAATTCATAAAATTTTCAAGTTTTCAGTTTTGTTTAAGTAATATGTTTCATTTTTAATCATATGTCATAATTAATAAAGGGTATATATAACTTGTTATTTGCAAAGCGTAATTGGACAAAAAAGTAGCATAATTGATATGTCTTCAAAATTTAGTTTTGGGCCTCAAGACTCAATATTTTCCATAACCAAATACTTATGCACCTATTTTTTCACAAAACCTGCTTTCTCTAAATAAACACCAAAAACGATAGGTCACTAAACTAAACTAATACTTTTTGTAAATAATAAAGACCATTCGCGAAATTATCCCTTTTTAAACTCATTACCCTAATGCCATTTGCTGGTTTGGCCTGAAGAAGTGGGGCTTGATATAGGTTGTCATATGAGTGAAATAGAATTTGCTTCCACATTATAAGTGAGTAATCCATGACAAAGGTTTCGTAATGGGAGAAAAGAGCAACCATTTACCATAAAATATGGTTTTGTGAATGAGAATTTGATTATATTCTACATTGATTTGACACCAAACAATTACTTGTTATGCCTTTAGTCTCACTCAATACTCTAACGTTTGGACTCGGGACGTGACAAGTGTCAAAGGGCTAGTCAAATGAGGCGAAACTGCATATTAGCTAGATGCCCAAGTTGACCTTAGCACATGAGAATTTCACAAAAAATCTTTATTGTTTACAAAAAAGTGTCAATTTAGTTGAGGTCTAGGTAGATCAATCTTTTCTAGAAGCGCGTTGGCATCATTGTCAAGACTTGGCTCCATCACTCTTCTGCCCGGAAATTGCATATTTATCCTTGGGAGAAATGCACGATAATATACAGCAGAAACCCAAGCTTTCAAGTACAAATTGAGACATATCATACACATTGGGCAAACAAAACCAAACGATCAGAGAAGAGAGACAACAACCCCCCCCCCCCCCCCCGAGGGGCGATATGGGCGCGCAAAAGAATAAGTTCTGTAGATATTTTGTCAGCCATGTGACGATGGAGGAGGTGCAAATTTGGAAGTAAGCTTTGCACGAGTTGCCGCAAATTGTATCATATGCCCACATTATAATACATTCAATGGTGTATGATACACCGCTCAATAAATCTTATAATCTAACCATAGAATCAACATAAAATTTAACTAGTTTATTCTCCTCGTGCTGACGAATGTTGAGCCCAAAACTGGCGTAAGGGTTCTGGGCTCATGGTAATTAACAGTGGGCCTCACAGCAAGCCCAGATGGCTGGGGTAAGTATGTTAGTAAATTGAGTCTAATTTTAAATTGACTCAAATAAATAGTGAATGAGAAATTGAAATAATATTTGGAAAGATGTATTAAATTTAAAAAAAAAATTAATAGAATTTAATTTAATTTTTAAAATTAAATTTTAAGGGTGCAACCTTTCCAAACTAAGAGTTATAACCTTACAAATTAAGAGTTATAACTTTTCAGACTAAAGGACACATCCCTTGGCATGAAGAGTTGGTGTAGCTTTTCCGAACAGACATCTTGTTATCTACAAATAGCGCGCAAATTATTTTGCAAAATCATCTTTTCTCTGCATTCATTTTTTACATACTAAACTAGAGCATTAGAGTTTTCTTGAAAGAGAGAGTTAGCATTATTTTGGTTCGCCTTTTCTATAATTTGGAGTGCTACTATTGTAGAAATACTGCCGTTGAATCCTGGGAGACAGTTGCCTTTATCCGTAAGCACCGTAGCGGGGCGATAAGATCTTAAGAAAACTGAAGATATTTAGGCCTTGGCATTTCCTTTTCAAATTATTTTGCTTGTGTCTTTAAAGTTTGTAAGTATTATATTATATTTAATTGTATTCTCAATTTCCTTAAATTTTTTTATAATAGTTGATTTTTGCACAAATTCATTTCATTTGGTGCTTTATTTCCTAACAATCTTAAGACCTTACACCTGTGTTCATAAATAACTTGTGCATTTAGAGAACTTTATATTTGTCATATTTGTTTCCAGGATCATATACGGAAACTTTGGTTAATTTATGGTAGAATTGCATCTGCGTATTTTCATGGTACTATGTTATGAAAGTGAAATTTCTTTATATGCAAGTAATTGTCTGACATTTTGATATCATTGCATGTGAACTGTAAGTTTGATTAGGGCTGGTGTTAAAGTAATATATTAAAAAAAAATAATAATAATAAATAAATAAATAAATAAATTGTTATGTCAAAAAGTTTTTGTATTGGTGTAATAAGAGTTTGATCTTGTGTTTTAAGACATTACTATATTTTAAGGTAATATTCTTTGGTGACTACCTTAAATATTTATATTGATTAAATCATTTTAATTTGTGTTAGAAATGATGTCAACTGAAGGAATAAGTGTTCCTGTGACCGGACAAGATGGATCCGGAAATATTGCACCCCCGACTAATGCCAGTAGGCCTGTGATGGCGATGCCCTTAATTGGACAAACCCCGGGCCCTATTGGACCTGGTGAAAAACCAAAAAAATTCAATGGAAATGACTTTAAAAGGTGGCAACAAAAAATATTTTTCTATTTAACCACTTTGAGTTTGGCAAAGTTTTTGAAAGAAGATCCACCAGAGTTGGGTGAGAGTCCTACTAGAGAAACGTTTGCTGCAGTCGATGCATGGAAGCATGCAGATTTCTTGTGTAAAAACTACATTCTCAATGGATTGGATAATACACTTTACAACGTGTATAGTTCAATGAAAACAATCAAGGAACTGTGGGAATCTTTAGAGAAGAAGTACAAGACAGAAGATGCCGGCACAAAGAAATCTGTTGTGGGCAAATTCCTTGACTTCAAAATGATCGATTCCAAGACCATCATGAGTCAAGTTCAAGATTTTCAACTCATCCTTCATGAGATTCAGGCTGAAGGAATGAAACTAGGAGAATCTTTCCAAGTGGCTGCTCTGATTGAAAAGTTGCCTCCAGCATGGAAGGATTTCAAAAACTACTTGAAGCATAAACACAAAGAGATGACGTTAGAAGACCTGATAGTGCGATTGAGAATCGAAGAAGACAATTGGACGTCTAAAATGAAGGCGGGTAAAAATTACATGGAATCAAAGGCAAATGTAATAGAGCAAGCTCCTAACAGTAAGAAGAGGAAGCATTCTGATAATAACCACAATGTTGGGAACAAAAAGAGGAAGTTCACTAGGAAGTGTTATGTGTGTGATAAGCTTGGATACCGTGCCAAAGATTGTCGCAAACGCAAGGGTCAAGATAGCACCAATAAAGGAAGGCATGCCCAAGCCAATGTAACAGAGGTTGATTATCTTACCAATGACGTATTTGACATGAACCTGGCAGCAGTAGTGTCAGAAGTAAACTTGATTGGAAATTCTAAACAATGGTGGGTGGACACTGGGGCTACTCGACATGTTTGTTCAGACAGGAATATGTTTACCACATATCATCCTCAGAATCGCTGAAGAGACAATATACATGGGAAACTCGTCCACATGTAAGGTGCAAGGAATGGGTAAAGTTGTCCTAAAGATGACGTCTGGGAAAGAGCTGACTCTCAATAATGTACTACATATGCCAGATATCAGAAAGAACCTAGTGTCTGGGTCATTGTTGAGTAGGAATGGTTTTAAACTTGTCTTTGAGTCTGATAAATTTGTTCTTACTAAGAATGGTGTCTATGTTGGGAAAGGGTACTTATGTGACAGTCTGTTTAAATTTAATGTAATGACTATTGTACCCAAATCTGTACCAATTGTTAACACTATTAATAATAATGGTTCTTTTGCTTATGTGTTGGAATCTCCTAATTTATGGCATGATAGATTAGGACATGTTAATTTTAATTCAATGCATAAGCTTATGACATTAGGTTTGCTACCAAATCTTAATTTTAACTCACATAGCAAATGCAAAGTGTGTGTAGAGTCAAAGTTGACGAGAACTTCTTTTAAATTTGTGGAAAGAAGTACTGAACCTTTAAAATTAATTCACAGTGATATCTGTGATTTGAAATTTGTGCAAACTAGAGGTGGTAAAAAATATTTCATAACTTTTATCAATGATTGCACAAGATATTGTTATGTTTACTTATTCCGAAGTAAAGATGAGACTTTGGAAGCATTTAAACAATATAAGAATGAGGTTGAAAATCAACTAAGCAAAAAGATCAAAGTGTTAAGAAGTGATAGAGGAGGAGAATATGTATTTCCTTTCTAGGAGTACTGTACAGAACATGGAATTGTTCATCAAACTACAGCTCTTTATTCACCTGAACAAAATGGTGTTGCTAAATGCAAAAATCGCACTTTGAAAGAGATGATGAATGCTTCATTAATTAATTCAGGGTCACCTCAGAACATGTGGGGGGAAGCTATTCTAACTGCGAATTACATACTCAATAGGCTACCTCACAAAAGATTGAGTAAGACTCTATATGAAGTATGGAAAAATCGACCCCTTTCTTTCCATCACTTAAGAGTGTGGGGGTGTCTTGCAAAAGTAGGGGTTCCATTCCCAAAAATGGTCAAGATTGGACCAAAGACTATTGATGGTATTTTCATTGGATATGCAAACAATAGTTCTACATATCGGTTTCTTGTGCATAAATCTAATATTCCTGACATTCATGCTAATACCATTATAGAGTCAAGAAATGCATATTTCTTTGAAGAAATATTTCCTTATAAGAAGGCACAAGAACAAATTATTTTGAAAAGATCTCATGATGCCATTAGTAATCATGAAGATAGAAAAGGTCAAGGATATGTAGACAATAGAAATGAACCAAGGCGTAGTAAAAGAGCCAAAACGTCTAAATCTTTTGGTTCAAATTTTCTAACATATTTGTTGGAAAATGAGCCTCGTACATTTAATGAAGCAATGTCTACTCCTGAATCTCCATATTGGAAAGAGGCAGTTAACAGTGAAATCGAATCCATCATGCAAAATCATACTTGGGAATTGGTAGATCTTCCTCCTGGAAATAAACCTCTAAGATGCAAATGGATTTTTAAGAGGAAGCTAAAAGCTGATGGATCGATTGACAAATACAAGGCAAGACTTGTAGTTAAAGGGTACAAGCAAAAAGAAGGCCTTGATTATTTTGACACCTATTCACCAGTAACCAGAATTACATCCATTCGATTGCTAATAGCCATTGCCGCTATATACAATCTAGAGATACATCAAATGGATGTCAAGACAACCTTCTTAAATGATGACTTAGATGAAGAAATTTATATGGAACAACCTGAAGGGTTTGTGGTTCTAGGACAAGAAAAGAAGGTGTGTAAGCTTGTAAGATCGTTATATGGATTAAAACAAGCTCCAAAACAATGGCATGAGAAATTTGATAAAACCATGATTTCAAATGGTTTTAGAATTAATGAATGTGACAAATGTGTATACACAAAGAGTGATGAAAAAGGATATGTCATTGTGTGTCTTTATGTTGACGATATGCTTATCTTTGGTAGCAATATTAATGTCGTTAAGGCTACCAAAAAGATATTAACCAGTAAATTTGATATGAAAGATTTAGGTACGGCAGATGTTATCTTAGAGATTAAAATCTCTAGAACATCTGAAGGACTAGTATTATCTCAATATCATTATATTGAGAAAATACTTAATACATTCATAGCAAATGACAATGGTGTAGCGAAGACACCTTTTGATGTAAGTCTTACATTATCAAAAAATACCGGTGAAGGAGTATCCCAATTAAAGTACTCGCGCATCATAGGAAGTCTAATGTACATCATGAATTGCACAAGACCAGATATTGCGTATGCGGTTAACAAACTAAGCCGATATACTAGCAATCCAGGACATAACCACTGGAAAGCTTTAATAAGAATTCTAAGGTTTTTAAAATACACAAAGAACTATGGGCTGCACTATACTGGATATCCTGTGGTACTAGAAGGGTATAGTGATGCAAATTGGATATCTGATACCAAAGATTCAAAATCCACGAGTGGATATGTCTTTACTTTGGGAGGAGCAGCTATATCAAGGAAATCCTCTAAATAAACGTGTATAGCAAGATCCACAATGGAATATGAATTTATAGCTTTAGATAAAGCTGGAGAAGAAGCTGAGTGGCTTCGTCATTTTCTAGAGGATATTCCAAATTGGCCAAAACCTGTGCCAACAATATGCATACATTGTGATAGTCAATCTACAATTGGAAGGGTACAAAGTAGTATGTATAACGGTAAGTCTCGACATATACGTCGTAGACATAATACAGTCAGACAATTGCTCTCTAATGGAGTTATCTCTATTGACTATGTGAAGTCACAAGATAATATTGCGGATCCACTTACAAAAGGTTTAACTAGAGAGCAAGTTGATAAATTATCGAGGGAAATGGGTTTGAAAGCCTACATTTAATGAGTTGCCATAATGGGAATCCTACCTAGTTGATTGGAGATCCCAAGATCTAGGTTCAAAGGGAAAACCGAATTATGTAATTGTAACTCGGTCCAAAGCATTGTGAGGGTTTAGTCCTCTACCTATTCTTATGACAAGCAGACAATGCTACCTATAAAAGTTTAGGTTAAGTAAAGTTTTTAATGACTCTTATATCTTGGAAAGCCAAGTGGAGGTGCAACAAGAGCCTCTTAATAAGAAGTCACCTATGTGAGTAAGGAGTGGGGCCGCTCCTATGAGAATTTTTAAGGCTGAATTCTCTAGGGTACTCATGAAAAACCAGGAGTTGTTCAGGGCCATATGAACACAACCGAGAACCAAATAATGTCTAGATTGATACTGTGTGAGTTCTATTGTCTTGGTTTACACAAAAGCTGAACAGTTCAAAACATCGCGTTCACTGCTTAGCAAGTAAATTCGATTGTTCATCACTAGGGAAGGTTCAAGGCCAAAAGCTACCTATCTTGATGCAGTGTCTTTCTAATTGAACTCTCTTTAGGTGTTAGCATTTCATCTACATTTTGATATGCTAATTCTCATTCATGTGGGGGATTGTTAGTAAATTGAATCTAATTCTAAATTGACTCAAATAAATAGTGAATGAGAAATTGAAATAATGTTTGGAAAGATGTATTAAATTTTTAAAAAAAATTAATAGAATTTAATTTAATTTTTAAAATTAAATTCTAAGGGTGCAACCTTTCCAAACTAAGAGTTATAACCTTACAAATTAAGAGTTATAACTTTTCAGACTAAAGGACACATCACTTGGCATGAAGAGTTGGCGTAGCTTTTTCGAACAGACATCTTGCTATCTATAAATAGCGCATAAGTTATTTTGCAAAATCTTCTTTTCTCTGTATTCATTTTTTACATACTAAACTAGAGCATTAGAGTTTTCTTGAACGAGAGAGTTGGCATTATTTTGGTTCGCCTTTTCTACAATTTGGAGTGCTACTATTGTAGAAATATTGCCGTTGAATCCTGGGAGACAGTCGCCTTTATCCGTAAGCACCGTAGCGGGGCGATAAGGTCTTAAGGAAATTGAAGATATTCAGGCCTCGGCATTTCCTTTTCAAATTATTTTGCTTGTGTCTTTAAAGTTTGTAAGTATTATATTATATTTAATTGTATTCTCAATTTCCTTAAATTTTTTTTATAATAGTTGATTTTTGCACAAATTCATTTCATTTGGTGCTTTATTTCCTAACAAAGTAGGCATAGAAGGCATGGGTTTTCGTACAGGAGACAGGATTGCGATCATATCTGGGGGGGGGCAGTGTTGGAGCTCCTAGGATCATGGGATTTCGAGGTTCCCATGAAAAGGAAAATCCAGGGAACGGGAAAGTCTATATAAAGAGAGTAGGGAGTAGTGATGAGGGACGCGACATAACCTAGAACCTATGCCCAAACCCTAGCCTACTCTCTAAAACTTTGGCACCACATAATCTCCATACCCTAAAAAAGGTCTAGGTTCCCGACCCTCGGACATCAATTGTAGATTAAGCTCTATAATGAATACAATACAACAATTCAATTGTCGATCGAACACTAGTAACATCTCCAACTACGAGTTCTAAAATATTTTACAAATTGTGAAATATTATCCATAAGTTGCAAACATATCGTTTATATATTGTGAACATATCTTAAAGAGTCATAAACACATAATTTATCATTGAAAATATATGATATAAAGTTTTTAAACATATAATATAAGATTAGTAGATAAGTAAATTGTGAACAATTAAATGTTTTGAACATGAAGTATTAAAATTATAAACATATAATATATGATTTGAAAATAATTAAAAGTTGTAAAAATATAATATAAAACTTGTAAACATATAATAACAAAGTTGTGAATGCGCTACTGTGGGATGCACAATGCTAAGTGAGTGCACAATGTTGTAAGTGCACGATATCCAGTCTCCACTAGCAATAGACTTAAAAGGGGCAGACATACGTCAAAGGTAAAAGAGTGAATCCCATTTTCTCCATGAATTTTAATCTAAATTCCAAACTCTCTCATGAAATTTTAGTTTTCTACATATTTTTTCAAGACATTAATTTGCCAAACAAAGCTTTATATTAAAGATATTTTTTAATTTTTTCTATTTTGATAAGCCAAAAAAGAAAAGAAAAAATAAAGATAGTTATAAAAAAAATTAATTATATTATTCAATAAATGACTCTATAATAAAATAAAGAATCACAAAAAAAAATTTAAGATAATAATAAAAAAGATAAAAAGCTACTTATTTTACAAAAATTGTTTTACACATTATTAGAGAAAAATTAAATTCATTTTAAAACAATTGTTCTTCTAATATATACATCTCAAATTAAAGCACTTTTTCCCTATCCTTGTGCATAATGTTTTGCATCCAGCTAACCATTTAAAAAATAAAAATAATTTATTATATAATATTTGCATTATTCACAAAATTGAGAAAAATTTAAACAGAATCTTCTTCTTATATATAGAATTAAATCTTTTTTTGGTTTGCTCAAGGTATAACTTTCTTTATAATGAGCTAACATTTAAAAAAATAAAATAAAAAATAAAAACTAATTAAAAACAAGGCATTGTTTGGTAAGACTTGACACTATGCGGGAGAATAGATAAAATATAACTTCATGGGGAAGTTTTTGATTTATGCAAAAGCTCATGAGGAAAATGGCCTTCTCCCCAAGGTAAAATTTTTCGAGTAGGTTAGGTATCATCCTATTTTTATTGCTCAAGCATCATCACCTATTTGTATGCCTAGTTAGCACAATAAAAGAAGATAGGGAAACCAAAAAGTTTCTAAAGTTATCATGTTAATTAAGTGATATTTGGGTGATAAAAATAAAGTACCATCTAGTATTACTCAATATTATCACCGTGCTCTCTTGTCACAACATTAGCTTGTTGGAGCAAGAATCTCATAATAATCTTATCATGTTATGAGTAAATCCAATATATTAGTTATGAATTACTAAATCGTTTTGCTATAGCTATATTATCAATTTACTGCTATTGATTTTCTCTCACACCGGTTCCCTTTGTGTATTTGTTATCTGCAGGAACGAAGCATCAGTCGTGGAGAAGATCTTGCGGGCATAGAATCTCGCATGACAAATAAGTTTTATTTAACGTTGTTTAGTAAACCCAATAATGTTTTTTTGGTTAGAATGAACTGCCATTTTTACCACGTAGCTTTTGAATTATATTTCAACAGCACTTCGAGCATAGTAACGCAACCGAGGAGAAAAGCCACATGCTAATGTGCGAGGGAACTTAGGATTTCATGTGGAGATAAACCGAACCACTGCAAGTGGAAAACTACAATGGAATTCAGGTTTGATATTTTTAATTTTTCGAGTGTGTCGCCACATGTTTGAATTTGATATATGAAAAAAAGATATTTGGATTCCTTGTTTTTAAGTAGTAGGCCAATCAGATCCATCCTCCTTTCTTTTTTTTTTTTTTTTTTTCTTGTCTTAGATTCCTTTGTCATGAAAGTTAACGAAAAAGTTAACTATTTCTGCAGAGTACCATTTATATCCTTAATGGAGCAAAATATCCTATAAAAATGCTGATAAACGTTTACCGTTGAGATTATTATGAGTTGGAGACCGTTGAGATTATGGTTTGGGAGACTAACGACTACAATCAGAAACATGGAATCACCTTTGCGGGGATTGAACTTCTCCCTTTCTATGCGGGGGACAACATCTATTGCAAATGTTAGTATTTCCCATGTGAGAAAGTTAATCATTTGTGTGTGTTTTTTGCCTTTTTTTTTCCTTTTAATTTTTATATTTGAAACTTCAAGTTGTGATGCCGTATTGCCCTATTGCCCTATTTGGTATGATATATATAAGTCAAAGCCTTGTTACATCTTGTTTTGATACATTGAGTTAGAAGCTATATAAAAGCCTCCAGTTATTATTCAGCCCACTAACAATTATACTTCACATGTACGTAAGATTCACTTATATACCATGCTTGGATGACCTATTGCAATAAAGAGAGGAAATAATATGCATTCATTGAGTTATATTTACATTTTTTTTCCCATTAAAAGGTTATGTTATATCTCTTTTCAATTCCAGAATTCCATAATTAATGCATAGAGAATGCGCACAGGAAAGCCACAAGCGAGCCAGTACATCAACGAGTTGAACAAGAAATTTCAAATTGTAACTAGAAGAACTAACGCAGTATACGCAAATCAAATTATGGAGAGGGTTGAAGCTCATGTCACTCAAAAAATAATTCATTTTTCCACAAGATTTGGACCCCGATCTACTTTGAGAAATTGAATGATCAAATATATCACTTCCTATTGCATTTCGTGCTAATTGCCAAGGGGAAATGGTGATGTCAAGCTCTCCACAAATGTAGACACAAAATCACCAAAAGAAATGTCTGGATTACCTGGAACATGGATTGGAGTAAAAGAGTTGTCACTTACCATACGATTGAAGACAAGCAATTGCGTTCGCCAGTTCCTGGTAAACCGGACTAGGATGCCACTGCCGCTTGTGCGAGCTAAAGGCGTGCAGCAGAGAAAGATTGGGCGTTCATAGATGGAGGATGGACGACGATAGGCAAAGCGCCACTCCAACAATGGCGTCCAACAATCAATTGATTCGTCGTCAGTCTTCATCAATGTCCAAACCTGAACGACACCATCTTCCCTTGTCAGTGACACACAAGGGCGTCCATTGAATTTACCCAGTTCTTAATCGTCGACAACCTCTCGGTCCACAGGCAATGATGAAGTCTCAAATTTCTCGTTGTTGGTACTGAAAGATTCTATACTTAGGCATCCTGATGTCAAACTGGGAATCCAATATATTCGTCCATCCACATAAGTGCCTTCACAAACCAAATCGGCAATTCATCACCGACCCTAGGTACCAGCCTTTCACTCTTGATCACCTTGTAGTCATCTCAAACATCGTCATATCCGAATCCGTGCAATATCCCATCAATATCTGCAGAAAAATACTCGTTCGCCCCACAGGGTTTCTGCGGTAGACATCTGAATTCTCTAATGGTTGGATTCAAAATAACAAAGTTACCATTCTGAAGCATTGCACATATTAGGCCATTGCAGGTGTCTATAATTTTTGAGATTTCGTTGTAATCCCAGGGCATGACAGAAGTATCATTATCAAACTGGCATGTATGGAGGTTTATTTTGTAGATGAATCTTTTGCTGATTATAAGCTTCTGGGATTGGGTGGAATTTGATGATTGGCTATGTGATTTAACAAAGCGAGGGTCGCGTATCGTTGAGTTCCAGTACTTAGAGACGCATTTGAAACGAAGAAGGGACTCGGCTGGAAGTCTTGTGAGTACTTGAATCACTATGTCTTCAGGGAGTTTCATCATCAATAAGGCTGATATTATAAGTGTAACAACAAGGTTGCAATTTGAGTTGCAAAAGGCACCATAAATACACTTGAGTGACGAGATTTGAGGAAGTTCAAAAAGGCTAAATATCTGCCCTCTATCTATATTGTTGCAACAGAACACTTTCACATGCGCTAAAATGATGGCAGGACTGTTGTGGACCAAGTCATGAAATTTCCTTTCTGGTATGCATATCTCTTTGGTTAAGCCAATCTGGTTGATTAGGGGCGGAGCTAGAAATTGAAGATTCGGGGCCAAGCTTAATTGAAAAGATCAATTTGAGCAGAAATTTCGAATATAAACATCTTCAACAAAAAAGAAAAAGTATAAAAAACACTATTTATTAAAAGAATAAGTATGATAATGTAAAGGAAAGTTAACTAATTCGGATAATGAAATTGTACACATCTAAATAAATAAAGAAACAATGACCATAATTACATGAACATGACCATAATTTTTTTGTGTAAAAAACCAAATTATCTTTCAGAAAGTTAAGAGTGATTAGGCAAATCATATTTTTTTAACCTTTCAAAATTTTGTCAAAGACTCTAAAAACCCATTTTAATTAAAAAACTACTCTAAAAACTTATTTTTTGAAAAAAGAGTATATTTCAGGAAAAAAAGTATATTTTTATGTAAAAAAATGGTCACTAATTAATAATTTGATACCCAAAATAATTTATCCTAGATAGAAACTCCAAAATCACCTAACCAAAGGATAAATAAATTAAACATTTTCTAGATTTAATTGACTAAATTACATATCTAGTGCAAAAATTAGACCACTTGAATATTATTTTAAATAGCCAGAAAACTCATTAAATAAGAACTCAAAGTTTCAGACCAAAATATTTTTAAAAAAAAAGATTATGCTAAATATTTGAAAAACTTTATTCTTATTCATTGTATTGTCATCATGTCTTAAAATATTCACCCACTAACTACAAAAAATACTAAGAAAAAATTCTAAATGAAATTATATTGCCAAAATATATAAATTGGACAACATAAAAATTTTTTCTATGATCATTAATGTCTTAAATTTGAAGCACAAAATTATATAAGCAAATAAAAAATTTTGGGGAGCCAAAATAATTTCTCTGTCTTTCTAAATATAACATATGTAACATATATATATATATATATATATATATATATATCAACCACAATACAAAAGGACAGATCATATTACAGAATGTTGCAATGTGTTTGAATATCTTCTATTGGGTACTGAATCGATATAGATTTGATATTATCAATTTATATAAGTAATTTATTCTCTCATTTGTTTAATGCCTTAACAATAATTTATGTTATTATTTTGTTAAAAATCATATTTATTTATTAATTATATAAAATAAACTTACACTTATAGATCAATATTATAAAAAATTAACTATATAAGTTAAATATTTAAAAAGGAATTTGTTCAATTTTCATATATCATAATAAAAAAATAAAGTTATATTTTGGTCTAAGATTTCTTGGGGTGTTTTAATTTTTTTTTAATTTTAATAAGAGGCTTTGCAAGGAAGCTTTTTTTTTTTTTTTTTGCGTGCAAATCGATAATGAAGCTCTGCAAAGAAACTTAATATAGTGTATGTAGATGCCCATATTGGTAAGACATTTTAAGCGAATAATTTGTAATATAGTATTATATTATGATTTTGATTAATTATTTTGAGCTAATGGATTTAGTTCCAAATAGTTGTTTTTAATGGTAAAATACACCAAATTCCCTTTTCCTACAGTTTACTAAAAGTGCACAACACTTCTTGTACTGTCAAAAGTCTCACGACAAGTTCCTGTGGTGATTAAAAGTTGTACGTGTACCTCTATATTATCTAAAATCTCCTAATGGTATTAAAATTTATAACAAAAAAGATATTAATAGCTTTACTACACTCCTTCAAATTTTTTTTTTGGTCAAACACATGCAGGTTTGGGTGAGGACAGCCTGGAGATTCTAACAACAATTGAGTTCGAAAGCAAGCGTGCACCATAGTTCTCCTTCAAGAACGAAGCGTCAAAAGAACATTTCAACAACCCTCTTCTGGGCAGACCCTTGTTGCCTGATCATTAATGCTACATCTAAGAAGAGTTTAGGTTCGATATATAGATGCTTAAATCCCTTGTTTTATAGAAAAACATATTTTTTTTCCCTGAAAAATCAAGTTTTTTAGAATTAGTAAATAGATTAAATTTCAAAACAAAGCTAAAATTTTGAAAAAAGTTCAATCTAACTTTTTCTTTTAGAAGTTAGAATTTTTAACTTATCAATAAAATAATTTTTTTAAAAAAAATTTGAAAAAAGTCAATCTAAACGAGTTCTTGGTGCAAATGCAATATTCCCCATGTGGGAAAGCTCATCATTTAAGTTTGTTGCTTTTTATTTTTATTTTTATATTTGAAACTTCAAACTTGTGATGCCGCATAACCCTATTTGGTAGGATATATACAAGTTAAAAGCCTTGTTACACTTTGTTTTCACACATTGAGTTAGAAGCTAGATGAAGTCTTTGGTTATTTAGCTCACTAATTATTGGACTTTTACGTGTACGTGGGACTCACTTATATTGAGATGACTTATTGCAAAGAAGGGACCGAGGAAATGATCTATATTCATTACCTTATATATGTTTATATATATTTTTTTTTCCTTCAAGTTAAAACGTTGCATCTCTCTCAATTCCAGAATTCCGTAATGCACAGACAATGCGCATAGGAAAGAAACAAGCAAAACCAGTACATGGTCAACAAGTTTGACCTAGAAATTTCAAAGTGATCGATAACAATAAAAACTAATGTCAAATGCGCAAATCAAATTGAATGGTCAAAATATTACTTCCTAGTGCATTTGTTGCTAATTGCCAAGGGGAAATGGTGATGTCAAGCTATCCACAAATGTAAACACAAAATCATTAAAACGAATCATTGGATCACCAGGAACTTGGATTGGAGTAAAAGATTCGTCACCCGTATGATTGAACACGTGCACTTGTGTTCTCCAGTCTCCGATGAATCGAACTAAGATGCCGGTGCTGCTTGTGCGAGCTAAAGGTATGCAGGAGAGGTATTTTGCGAGTTGAAAGACAGAGGCCGGAAGACGATAGGCAAATCGCCATTCCAGCAATGGCGTCCAACAATCAATAAATTCTTCGTCTTCATCAATGTCCAAACCTGAACCAAACCATCTTCTCTTGTCAGGGACACGCAAAAGCGTCCATCAAATTGACCCAATTCATAATAATCGATAACGTCTCCGTCCACAGGCAATGATGTGGTCTCAAATTTCTCGTTGCTGGTAGTGAAATATTCTAGAGTCATGCATCCTGGTCTGCATCTGGGAAACCAATATATTCGTCCATCTACATAAGTCCCTTCACAAACCAGATCAGCATCGTGGGGTGAATCAGGGATTCTCCTCCAGCAATTCGATTTCAAGGAGAAGACGCTAACCATAAAACGCGATTTCTCCGATTCATCACCGACCCTAGGTACCAGCCTTTCACTCTTGATCACCTTGTAGTCATCTCAAACATCGTCATATCCGAATCCGTGCAATATCCCATCAATATCTGCAGAAAAATACTCGTTCGCCCCACAGGGTTTCTGCGGTAGACATCTGAATTCTCTAGTGGTTGGATTCAAAATAACAAAGTTACCATTCTGAAGCATTGCACATATTAGGCCATTGCAGGTGTCTATAATTTTTGAGATTTCGTTGTAATCCCAGGGCATGACAGAAGTATCATTATCAAACTGGCATGTATGGAGGTTTATTTTGTAGATGAATCTTTTTCTGATTATAAGCTTCTGGGATTGGGTGGAATTTGATGATTGGCTGTGAGATTTAACAAAGCGAGGGTCACGTATGGTTGAGTTCCAGAACTTAGAGACGCATTTGAAACGAAGGAGGGACTTGGCTGGAAGTCTTGTCAGTACTTCAAACACTATGCCTTCAGGGAGTTTCATCATCAATAAGGCTGATATTATAGGTTGCAATGGAAAAAAAGGTTATTTCATTGAGTTGCAAAAGGCACAATAAATACACTTGAGCTATAAAATTTGAGAAAGTTCAAAAATGCTAAATATCTGCTTTGTATCTATATTGTTCCAACAGAACACTTTCACATGTGCTAAAATGATGGCAGGACTGTTGTGGACCAAGTCATGAAATTTCCTTTCTGGTATGCAGATCCCTTTCGTTAAGCCAATCTGGTGGATGGTTGTCAATAAGGCCTTTTGGATTAGCTTTTTTTTAATGAAAAAAGGACTTTTTTCTTGAAAAATGCACATTTTTTTGACAATAGGCATTTGGCTTGAAATTAATCGAAAAAAAAAACACTAATACTCTCAAAAAAGGTCACTTTTCCCAAAAGCCAAAAGTTTGAGCTTATCAAAAAAGTACTTTTTCTAAAAATTTGTGGAAAAAAATCGCTTTTAAAAAAGAGAATTCAAACAAATCCTTAAGCTCTAGATAGCTGTTTTTCAAACTCATTACACTAATCTCATTTGCTGGTTTGGAGCTATGGCGCTCGATCTAGGTTGTGATACAAGTGAAAGACAATTTACTTCTACATTGTGAGTAATCCATGTCAAAGGTTTCTTGACAAGAGAAAAGTGCTGTTCAATTGAAAAACATATTCTATAAAATCTATAGTACTCTATTGCACGAATTGGGAGAAAAATCAAACCTTGTATTTCTTAAAATACTGAAATAGAAAATGCTACTAATAATTGTACTAATCCACTTGCATATGCCTTTCTTTCTCCTACCAAAAAGAAAGAAAAACGAAATAAAGATCCCCCTTTATTTGGGAATGAAATTCAGCCCCCGAGCCCTAGGATCTTTTTACTTTTTAGAGAAATACGCCAAATAGATCAATTACGTCTTCTAGTCTCATTGTAAACTCAAAAAAAAAAAATCTTTGCAAGTCTCTAAAATGCCGAACCAAACGAAACCTTGAACAAATCATTCCAACAAAGTATCATCAATTATCAGCTAAGATAATATATATAATCGAAGCCGGCCACTGCCAATCCACGGTTTACAGATGCAAGTCATCCATTTGCTAAAGTCCTTAGAACTAAATCAGTCAAGCGTTTTATAATTTATTTATTTTTAACGAGTACAACTTTACACCCAATAAAATTAAATTAAAAATCTCGATACCAAACCAAACATACAAGAAAGACACATTGTAGAGACCAACCACCAAAACATTCTTCTCTTGCCCGTCATTTGAGTACTCAAACAAGAGGGAGAGAGATGAAGACAGAACACGAGAATATTTCATGCTTTTCACTGTTGCCAGAAGGTTGCATATCGAGCATCATATCTTTTACTTCTCCTAAAGATGCCTGCAGATTCTCAATTTTGTCGCAGGCCTTCAAGTCCGCGGCCGAGTCCGATACCGTGTGGCAACGCTTTCTTCCGTCGGATTATGATGACATCATCGCGAGGTCTGTGCCGCCATTGATGAACTTCAGCTCCAAGAAACAACTCTACTTCCATATCTGTGATCACCCCGTCCTCCTTGATGGTGGCAAGCTGGTAATTAAGTTATATATTTGGTCCGAATAAAGGTTGAATTCCGTTTGAGATCCTTTTTTGTTTTTCCTCATATTTTGAAATAACAATTTGATTGTGTTCTTGGAATTATATTTATCTTGAGTTTTTAATTCCTTTTTGCTTTAATCAATAAAAAAAATTACTTGTCAAGGTTTGATGACATTGGAAATATTAAGAAAACTAAAACCTTATAAATTTTTTTAAATTTAAGCTAAAATCATAGGAAAACTTAAATTAAATAGCGTTTGTCTATTGATTTAGAAATTTATCGATGAGCACACGCACAGCAGTATTTAGAAACTTATTTCCTTTGATTTTGGACCCTGTGTATACTAGCTTATCAATCCTATATTTAATATTTTGTTCATAGTTAGACTGGTTGCTGTTCTCCCTGCTTTCTCCGGAAAAATGTCAACCCATAGTCCCAGGTTTATAAGCAATTTATTTTTGTGACATGAGAAAATATGTCTTGTACATTGTGTTCAATACTAAAACTAATCACTAGTTATAAGCACTTATTGAGTCATTGGAATTTAGATAGTAATTTAAGTGATTGAGATTATTTTTTGGGAGTAATGTTTAGGGTTCAAATCCAACGAAGAGCGGGACTTATGAAGGGAAAAGACCACCAAGTAGTTATGAAATGGGCATGTGATAAATATTTAATTTATTTAAATTTTTGATGAAAAACACAATTGAATTTGTCATTTTCGTTTGAAATGTTACTTCAACTTTTCGATTTTTCAAAATTTCGACAGAGCTTCAAGTTAAATAAAGCCACAGGGAAGAAATGTTACATGTTGTGTGCAAGGGAACTTGGAATTGCATGGGGAGATACTCCACAGTACTGGAATTGGACATCCATTCCGGAATCGAGGTCCCTCAATCTCTCTCTCTCTACCTCTCTCCCTCCCCGGAGACAAGCGCACACACACACACACACACTAAAATAATGCACATAAATTAAATAGAAATCCACTTGTTTACGAGATCCTAATTATAAGTATTGATGGATTATTTTCATGACAACGTGCATAGGTTTACCCAGGTGGCTGAGCTTTCAGCCGTTTGTTGGCTCGAAATTCGAGGCAAGATACGAACTCAAATCCTTTCTTTGAAGACTGCTTATGCAGCATACCTTGTGTTCAGATTGAAAGAAAGAAATTCAGGTCTTGATCGCCCTTCTAAAGCATTAATCAGATTTCCTGAGGACGATGAAGTAAGGGTCGAGCTAAGTGACGTTGATTCCCAAGCAAGAATCGTCTATTTAAAGCAACCAAGTCTAGAATCCAGGGGGAGGTGGGTGCGAGGAAGAATTGTTCTCGAACCGATACCTGATGGTCTACTTGCACAACAAAGAATGGATGGATGGATGGAAATCAAACTTGGAGAATTTTTCAACAATCAAGAAGATGATATGAGTATCGTTGAGATGATGTTTTGGGAGAGTAAGGATTTGAATTGGAAACATGGTCTCATCGTTGAGGGAATTGAGCTCCGCCCTGTGGAGGAAGCCTAATCTGTAGCGTGAATGCTGTATTTCCTAGATATTGAGAAAGTGCTCAGGGTGGAATTTTCTTTTTCTATATATTTCCAACTTTATATTTGTCATTCTGGTCAAATGAACCAACTTTGCAGGTTCCCATATTGGCAAGAGACATTATAAGTGAGTCATTTATAAGTTAGTATCTATTCATCATGTGTAGGTTCCCATATATGTAAAGAGACATTACAAGGAGGAACTTATAAGTGAGTATCGTACTATAATTTCGATCAATTATTTTGAGCCAATAGATTCAAATTTTAAGCTCGTTATACTAATCTCATTTGCTAGCTTGGGGCTATGGGGCTAGGGCTCTAGCTAGGTCTAGGCTGTGATATAAGTGAAAGAGAATTTGATCGTATATTTGTAAGTGAATAATCCATGAAAAAGGTTTCCTGGCAAGAGAAAAGAGCAACCATTTACTACATAAATATATTGTTTGCGAAAGAAAATTTGATTCTACATTAATTTTACCAAATAGTTACTTGCTATGCCTTTAACATCAGCTCGCTCCAAAGTTTGTCAAACTGGTTATAAGCCTGCCAAAAAAATAAAGTGCTAAAATGTGCTCCTTAGTCTGATGCAGTGAGGGAATGACTCCTTCCTTGAGTGCATTGAAGAGATCATTTCGAAAGGGCAGAGCATGGAATGAGATAGTTTGGGATTTCAATCAATCATTGTCCCATTCCAAAGTTTTAGAATATGAATTTTCATTATCCCATTCCCATCCTATGATATTTGCATCCCGTCCCGCAGTCCCATATGTTTCAGGGATTTCAGGAAATAACAGTTTGGGTTTTTGGATGAAATTTTGCATCCAAAATAAACAATAATAAAATAGAAATTTTAAAATCATTACTAATGCAAATAAGAAAATCCATTTCACCATGCAACAATAACAAGATAGTAAATAACAATCAACAAATATTGGTATCAACATAGAGACTAAAATTAAAGATAAACAACTTAAGAATGTTCACTAGATTCTTGATAAAAACAACTTTCCCTAGGCATCAATTTCTACTATTGGCAATACAATTTGCTTGGATGTTATGATCCTATATGATTTCTACAACTGCAAAGAAAAAGAGAGAAACATGCATAAACAACTTTAACATAAATAAAATTTTTAATATCCAAATGAAAACAAAGAACAAAGTACCCAACTCAAAGGATTAGAAATGCTAATATACGAGGATGGATTTATGGGATAGGATAGGATTGTTCCGGTCTCAGGATAGGATGCCATAAAAAGTGTATCCCTATTCCAACCCAAAATTTGAAGTTCGGGATGGTCTAGGACGGGAAATTAAAAGAAAAACTAGACTTTTTTAGTACAAGATAATTTGGTATAGGATTTCAGTCTGGTACAGGAATCTCGCATTGTGTTCAGCCTTAATTTCAAGGTGGGTGGGTTGTGGCCCCTTTAGTCTACTCAAACATGGAAGAGTCAATCAATTATGTATGGTTAGTGCAAGGTTGACCCTTTTTTTTCCCCTTTAAGGGCGTTTGGTTCATGCAATGCTTTTTCATTATTAAGGAATTATATTTTTGAGAGTGTGATTCTCAAGAATTGTTTGGTGTGCTAAGAATATTCCTAGGAAAATTAAAGATAATTTCTAATAATATTTATTTGTTATGTTTGGTTTAAACTCGGTATTCCTTGGTATTTTGTGCTATTCTTTTAAAAATGTTCGTAATTTAAAAAGGATAAAATTGTCAAATTTGTTTGTATGTAGTTTAGATAATGTGTGCAGTTCGTGTTTTGCATATAATGTATGCATGCATTGTATATAATATGTGTAGTGTGTGTAATCATATATGAAAATGTAATGTGTGTTAATGGGTGAAGTGTGTGTAAGCATGTGTAATATATGTGAAATATGTGTAGTATATATGTGAGAGTAGTATGTGCAATATATGTGTGCAATATGTGTAGTATGTGTGGATAATGTGTCCAATGTCTATAGTGTGTAGTATGTAGTATGACAATTTATGTAAGTTTAATACATGCAATATGAGTGAAGTATGTGTAATTTGTATAGTGTGTCTTTGACCATGTGAATGTTGACCAAATGTGCACATAAAAAAAAATAAGAAAATAATAGAAAAAATTAATTTTACTCTTGATAACGTGTTAACTTTTGTCTTTTTAGTGGGTCTAACACATTTCCACAACTCAAGAGTACAAAATTCCAACACCTTACATGGGAATGAAAATTGAGAAATTCATGAAAATATTGGATACCAAGAATATGATATTCCCAATAATGTTATTATATTCTATCATCAAATTAAATGTAGGAATTCAATATTCCTAATTTTACATTTTTGAGAATTATAAGATTTTGAAAACTAAACACCTCCTAAAGAAAAGAAATGCAAATAAGCTCTAATTTAGGCTTACTTTTTAACTTTCTTAACTTGAACTTTCACTCAAACTCTTTTAGACAATGGGTCAAGCAGATTAAGGAAGAAAGACATTCAAGTCTCTTGTTTTTAGGTATTAGACCAAATAGGTCTCTCAACTCCTTTTTTCTCTCCTTATGTCCCTCATTTAGTTAAAGTTAACAAAAAACTTAACTATTTTCGTTAAATATGTTTTATGTTTTTATGTCCTTAATGAAGTAAATGATATTACAAAAGCATAATGTGTTTGTGTATATATATATGTATATGTATACATTGGATGGCCCATTCACTACTTTGGTAGACAAAATAATAGAAAATTTAAAATTTCCCCAAGGGTCATCATTTGACCATTAAAAAGTTCTAAAGTTTTTTCCTTAAAAAGGAAAAAAATCCAATAAATATTTGTAATTATTCTAAAAATTCTTATTTCCTTTAATTATAATAAGATTAACTATGAATGCTGGTAATAACTATAAACGCTTATAAACTACATAGTCAAAAGTGAAAAATCATATAAATCCATTTTTTTTTCACAAAAACAAAAACTACATACATTGAGCATGGCAAAAATATCATCTATATTAGAAATTTATAATTTTTAAGGAAAATATTTTTGAAAATTTTCAAATGATCACAAAAGCCTTGAGATTTTATTTTTACCCATCGAAGTGGTGAGTGAATTATGCAAAAAAATTGAAAAAACAAAAAATAAAAATATTAAGTTTTTTATGCCATTTGGACATTTGCCTACTTAAGAACACAAATAATATTCTGTTAAAGTAGCTATTTTTTTGTTAACTTTAGCTAATAAAGGGACTTGGTCACTTGGGAAAACTACAAAATATTAAGCCAGTAGCTATGCATGTTTAAACTTTGTTCACTTGGGAAAACTACAAAATATTAAGCCAGTAGCTATGCAAATCTAAACTCTTAGCTATATCTAGAGGTGTAACAAAATTACTTAAGGCATGTTTGGATTGGCTTTTTTTCAAGAAAAAAAAAATTGAAAAAGTTATATTAAATTTGTAATAACTATTTGATTTAATTTCCAAAAAAGCTGAAACTTAAAAAAAAAAACTCAAATACAGCTTTTTTAGAAACTAGAATTTTTAGCTTCTAAAAAAAAAGTTATTTTTCGAAAGCTATTAAAAAAAGTGCTTTTGAAAAAAGCCAATCCAAACGAGCCCTTTGTTACACTTAGCCCAAGCGTAAAGATTTCAATGTAACAAAATTTTGAGGCTATACTTGAAAGTAAAACTAATGTTTGTTACGTTTAAAAGTATAACTAGTGGTTGTTATGATTGGAAATGTAACTAATGTTGGCACTAAGTAAAATTCAGAATTAGTTGCACTTTGAGATATAACAAATACATCTTTCAAATTTATATTAATTACTTTACACTTTCAAGCATAACAAATTTTTGCAATCTTAAAAAAATAAATATTAGAACTACAACATTATTGTTATAGTCAAAAATACAACAAATATTTTGTTATACTTAAAAGCAACTAAAATAAAAGTTCTTATTTTACTCTTCTATGCTTACTTCAAACGTAACAAAAAATACTAACTACTAGTATGATCCAAAATATTTTAGCGGAAAAGGGGGGAAATTTTAGTTTAACGCCTAAAAATAAAAGACTTGAATATCTTTATCCCAATAGATTAATTACAATTTCTAATCTCTTTCTGAAACCTTGTAAAATCTCTATGAGTGTCAAAAAGCTGGACTGAATAATCCCTTAGAGGGTGTTTGGCTTTGCTTATTTAGATGCTTATAAGTACCTAAACTTGTCAATTGGACAAAGTTTTCTTGTCGGCCGGGACATAAAGTTTAGAAAAGGGCATCCTTGTGCCGGAAATGATTAATTAGGAAAAGTATCATAAATTACCAGCTAAGATAATGTAATCAAAGCCGGCCATTACCAATCCACATTCTACACGTGTACATGCTTGTCATCCATTTGCTAAAAAGTTCTTAAAAACAAAATCAATATAACGCTTTCCACAATAACTCGATTATTGATCAGGATCCAGATCTGAAATAATTATTAGATAATCTTCACAGGATCGGACAAAAACAATCGGTTCAATCCGTTACTTCTTAAGTTGAGAAGAAAAAAAAATTTGAATTACTTTTGTGCTTTACTTTATCTTTTAATATAAATCTCTTCTTGAAAAAAAAAAAAAAGATTGAGAAAAAGATATCGAATGACTTTCATACCAAGCTACTTGCTTTTTTTCTTTCTTTTTTTTCTTTTATACTTCCAATTATCGTATCCCAAACTACTTTGATATAAAGTAATCGTTATTAGACAAGGAGTGGTAAAAGAAAAGTCTCCCCAGCAAGTACACTTCTCGAATTTTAGACTTCTGTTTTTCTCCTTTTTACAAGATAAAATCACTATCACCTCAACCAATAATTATTAATGAATGCTTATTGTTTGTACAACAAAAAAGTATATTTTAAATAAGATTGCAGTAGATTCACTTTAACTAATAAATCTTTGATACCAATCCATCCAAACAAGAAAAGACACATTGTAGGTACCAACCCGATCAAACATTCTTCTCTTGCCCTTCATTTCACTCAAACAAGACCACAAGAGGGAGAGAGATGGAGCAAGAACATGAGAGTATTTCAGGGCTTTCACTATTGCCAGAAGGTTGTATTTCAAGCATCTTGTCTTTTACTTCTCCTAAAGATGCTTGCAAATGCGCGATTTTGTCGCACGCCTTCAAGTCCGCGGCCGAGTCCGATACCGTATGGCAACGCTTTCTTCCTCCGGATTGCGATGAAATCATCGCAAGATCTGTGTCGCCATTGATGAACTTCACCTCCAAGAAGCAACTCTACTTCCATCTCTGTGATCACCCCATCCTCCTCGATGGTGGCAAACTGGTAAAAAACTTAAGCAACTTTTTGGAAAAAAGAAAAAAGTTTTTTGTCGAATGACTTATTCTCAAAATTATGCATCTTGTCATCTTACGTGTGATATATTCATGATGTACTCATTTTTTTCTTAAATGTTTTGGGATATAATTATATTGGAGTGACAAAATTAATATTGAAATCTTTCGCTAATACTTGTAAATTATAATAAGTGTTAGGCGGAAAAAAATACTAACCCAGAAGGTGGTAAGAGACTAGTTAGCTATCTTTTGAACCCGTAAGAACCACCTCTAATGAGGGGTGTATGTAATTATGTCTCTATCAATGGGATAAATGTTAAATTGAATGGTGTTTAAGTAAACATTTAAATCAATTGTTTAGACTAGTAAATTCGATGCCCGGCCAAAAAAATTATTGTATAGTAGGGGTTTATAACACATTAACACTAGTTTCACCTGTAGGCATGAGATTTTAGACATGGGGCGATAAGAAACAACTGTGTTATTTTCCAAAATACATATATAGAAATTCAGGTTTTAATTCAGCATGCTATCACCGAAAGGACACATTTAATTTTTCGATGATAGACAAACTTGAATTTGTCATTTTTCTTTTTATCAGAATGACATGTCAATTCAGCTATGCAATCTTTGAATTTCAACAGTGTTTCAAGCTAAGTAAACATGCTGGGAAGAAATGTTACATGCTATGTGCAAGGGAACTTGGTATTGCATGGGGAAATACTCCACAGTACTGGAATTGGATATCTATTCCAGAATCCAGGTCCCTCCCTCTCTCTAACATTGTTGTTTACATTTAAGGTCTTGTGTTATTTATGCTGATGAATTATTTCATGATGTGCATAGGTTTGCCGAGGTGCCTGAGCTGTTAGCTGTTTGTTGGCTAGAAATCCGAGGCAAGATACAAGCTAAAATCCTTTCTCTGAAGACTGTTTATGCAGCATACCTTGTCTTTAGATTCAAACAGAGCAATTCAGGTCTTGATCGCCCTTCTAAAGCATTAATCAGAATCTCCCACGACGATGGGGCTAGGATTGGACTAAGTGAGGTTGATGCAGAAGCAAGGGTTGTATACTTGAAGGTACCAAGTATGCAATCCAGGAGGAGGAGGGTGCACGGAAGAATTATAGTTGAACCGATACCTGATGGTCCTTATGCCCAAGCAAGAACAGATGGATGGATGGAAATGAAACTTGGAGAAATTTTCAATGATCAAGAAGATGAAATGAGTATCGTTGAGATGATGTTTTGGGAGAGTAAGTGCTTGAATTGGAAACACGGTCTCATCATTGAAGGAATTGAGCTTCGCCCTGCAGATGAATCATGACATTATTTAACTATGCAGAAACTAATTAAGTATACCCTGTAAATTTTGCTTGCACTATACATTTGCAATTATATTTGACGCATCCAGCTCTGATCCCATGAAAAGTATTTGTGCAATGAATATTTTCTATATCGCATTGATGTTTAAAGATACAAAGATACATGGATTAGTACAGATTCCACCTATCATGTTAGATATATGATGCAGATAGCAAAACGAGAATACAGATAAGTAAGTGTTGTCTACAAAATGAACCACAACTACACGCAACTTTAGCATGAACTATATGAAATATGCAAGACCCCATTGTTTTCATAGTGTTATATAGTGCACCCTGATTATCTTTTTGTGGATGAATGTTTACAGGATATGTGCTCTATCAACTAAAACTTATATAGACTTCAGCAAATTAAATAACTGTGGTGCTTTTGTTTTGACCATTTTAGACCATAAAGTCTGGAATCAAATCTTGATATGTGAAAGTCTTCAACAAAAAGGTATGAAGTACCTAGAACTTGAAAGGTCATTACAAGACAAAGAAGACAAAATTAGCTTGGGACATGAGTTTAGTGTTAGTAAATACGTATATTCTAATTTTCGAGTCTTAATAAATCAATTATCAGGAAATTAGACCGGTTGGCCATAAATCGTCGACCCATGAATAAGATGGGCTTTAACCTTTTGGAATAAAACCAAGTCCATTTCAACTCTTGCCAAGTTGGGTTTTGTCCAAAATTAGATTTTGCCATTTTGTCCACTTTGTACTCAGAGAGGATCCTAAACCGTTCATAAATTATTTCAACTTTATAATTCACACAAAAATAATAGTTAAGGAGATTTTTCCACTTAACCCCCTTCACATTGAAAGTAGTGACATTTTGTTGTGACACTTGGTCCCCTAATTTATTTTCAACTCTATTGACTAACAGTCTACACAAGTGTTTGCTCTGTGTGTGGTACCTTAATAAACCCAACTGCAGGTCTTTGAAATGTTGGTGCTTGCTTTTGTTGTTTATGTTTGCTGCATTATGGACAATCTGCTTCTAATTTTGTTATGTTTAGAGTCGAGAAGCATGGAATGTTATGGACAACTATAGTTTAGTTTATGTTTGGGTATGGATCGTATGGTTAAGGTTATTTGTATTTGTGGACAACTTTATATATTTACCATAGTATGGCGTGTTTTATGCTTATTTGATGAATTATGTTTTATGTTTATAATGAAGTTAGTATTGTGGTGTATGGACATTGACTCTTTTGTTTTTGATAGTCAGTGTTTATATTTTCTAGATTTGTCAATGAAACATATTAATTTTTTTTACAAACAAAGAGTTTTCTATTTTCCAAAACTGATTATTTAATGGGATATAACTTATTTTCCATTTTTAAAAACTGTTTACTCTAACTTATTTTCTATTTTCGAAAACTGTTTATGCTAGATCTGAAAAATCAACATGTGAGGATCCCAATCAAGGCTTGCAATTT
Organism: Cordia subcordata; assembly: GCA_028554755.1. Lineage (NCBI taxonomy): Eukaryota > Viridiplantae > Streptophyta > Magnoliopsida > Boraginales > Cordiaceae > Cordia > Cordia subcordata. The sequence goes on along the minus strand of JAPTOF010000010.1, from coordinate 6,541,909 downwards.
TATTGGGATATAACTTATTTTCCAAGACAGCGAGACATCTGGAAATCAAGTTATTTTTCTTGTGCGCTGAGGTAAAAATATTTTCCTTTTCCTGAGTTTTAGCATAGGTAAAAATGAACGAAAAATACATTAGGGTAACTTACGTAAAATTATCCTAACATCTCATTATTTTCTTTTATCATGATCATTGCTTTTAATTTGATTTGAAGTAATTTAGTCATTTTATTTTTTATCGGTAATTATGTAATATGTCATTGTCGTTAAGCACTTTTTAATTTGTGACGACCTTTCCAAAATAAAATTCATTTTTCCATATTAAAAATATCTAAAAAGAATATTCCAAGTGTTCCCTTATGGGCAAATCCATAGTAAAAGAAAACGGTAATTTTACTTAAAAATTTCAAATTCATAAACAAGAATTTTCTGGATTTCTAATCTATTATGAATATTCCAAGTGTTCCATTATGGGCAAAACCATTGTAAAAGAATATGGTAGTTTTCCTTAAAAAATTTCAAATTCATAATAACTAATTTTCTAAAATGAGACTATTTTGGCAAAACCCTCAGTTAAACATACTACATGTATGCATATCAATTTACCCCGCAAAAAAAAATTCCAAAGATTGCAGTTAACCTTTATAACAACACAATGCCCAAATTAACATATCACTTCATACATTAAAAAAAAAAAATGAAGTTAAAGTCACGATATCAAACATGGTGGAATTTTATATTCTAAGTACAAGAAATACATGCATGCGGAAGACAGGAAGAGGCGATGAGGGTTGAGAGCTTAGAATAGTTACCTGCATGCACGTGGTTGGGAAGAAGCAAAGAGCCGACGGTGTGTACTTGAAGAAAAGAGCGACGGTGTATACTTGAGTTTGGACGCGACGTGAACTAGCCGCCCAGGTGGATGAGCTTTAGTGAACAGGTCAACCGGCTGGTTAGTAAATGGTGTAAAACGGAGCCGAACAGTACCCTGGAGCACATGTTGTCGGATGAAGTGACAGTCATGTTCAATATGTCGAGTACGTTCATGAAAGACATCATTGTGTGCTATTTGGATAACACTCTAATTATCACAATGAAGAATAGTAGCATGTGGCTGAGGGACACCTATGTTAGCAAAAAGCCATCGAAGCCAAATAATTTCCTTAGTTTCATCAGTAAGAGCCCGATACCTCAATACTTGAACGGGCTACAACAGTATGCTTTTTGCTACTCCATGAGATAAGGGATTTACCTAACAGGAAGCAATAACCGGCGGTCAAATGTCGATCTGTAGGATCACCAACCCAATCAACATTAGAATAACCCCGAAGAACCGGGGAAGAACCGGCAAAAAAATGCAAGCCATGGAATAATATACACTTGATATACTGAAGAATACGAAGAACAACAGCATAGTGTGGGAACGAGAGGCAAACATAAACTGACTAACTAAATGAACAGCATAAGCAATATCAGACTGAGTAACAGTAAGATATATGAGGCTACCCACCAACTGACGATATAAAGTGGCATCTAACAATAGAGTACTCTATGGGAGTTAGGTGCACAGAGGTGTCTAATGGGGTGGACGCAATGTTGCTGTCAGTGAGATTGGCACGAGAAATAAGGTCAGATGAATACTTGGTCTATGTAAGATAGTACCCTGTGTTATCAGAAGAGACTTCCAGATCAAGAAAATAGTTGAGAGGGCCAAGGTCTTTCATCTCAAAATACTGACGAAAAAACTAATTCAGCTCCAAAATACCATTCATATCATCCCCAGTAATGATCATATCATCCACATATAACAACAAAGAATGATTCTAGAAGACGAGTGCCAAATAAAAAGTGCAGAGTCATGGTTGCTAGCCACAAACCCAAAACTAGAAATAACAAAACTAAATTTAGAGAACCAAGCACAAAGAGCCTGCTTGAGACCATAAAGAGCACGACAAAGTTTGCATACCTTATGTGGAGGTTGTGGATAACCAAGAGAAGTCTTCGTGAATACGTTTTTAGCAAGATCACAGCTAAGGAAGGCATTTTGACATCTATTCAAAATAAGGACCACTGACAAATATCTGCAACAGCAACAAGGCTACGAACTGAAGTAAGACGAGCAACAGAAGCAAATATCTCTTCATAATCAATTCCATATTCTTGAGTAAACCCCTTAGCAATCAATCAAACTTTATACCTCTCCACAAAACCATCAACACGAGTTTTAATTTTGTACATCCACCTGTAACCCATAGCATTTTTCCTAGAAGGGAGACAAACCAAGTCCCAAGTCCGCATGTTTCCAAATACTGCAATTCATCATTCGTAGCTTGCTGCCAACGAGGGTCAGACTTTGTTTCCATATAAGTTTGAGGTTCATGTAGGTTGAGAACAGTGGAAAAGTAGTGATAATCAAGGAGATGACAAGGTACTGAACTCACTCGTGTAGAGTAACGAACAACATGTTCAGACGACTCAAGAGGAGCAACATGTTCAAATGACTCAGGTAGGGTAAAAGATGATGAAGACTCGTCATCACGTGTAGACCCGTCAGTAAGTGTAGACACGTCAGGAATGGCCATAGGAGGAGTAGCTGCAGTATTAGTGGGAATGTCTGTGTCACTATCATTAGTAGTGAATAAAAGAATGAAAGGATCAGTGAATAACAGGGATAAGGTAGTGGGAGTGGAGATGACAGGAGACACAGAGGCGAACATCTTATTTTCCCAAAATATCACATTGCATGAAACCTGGAGATGACCAAAAAGAGGATCCCAACAGCGATACCTTTTATCTTTTATGCCATACCCCAAGAAACAGCATAGTCGAGCTCAAGGCTCAAGTTTGCAGTGTTCATAAGGAGGAAGTAGAACAAATCAAGCACAACCAAAAACCCAAAGGTGATCATATATAGGTGGATGACCATATAGACGTTCATAAGGAGTAAGATTGTCTATAGTGGTAGAGGGTAACCTATTTATGATATAGACAGCTGTAAGAGCAGCTTCTCCCCAGAAGCGCTCAGGATAAGAGGCAAAGATGAGAAAGGTGCAAGTGACATCTAGAATGTGTCTATTTTTTTATTCAGCTCGGCTGTTTTGTTAAGAGGTGTAGGGACACGATCGATGGATAATGGTATGATACTATCTATTATTTTGGATGGTACAAACTATGTACCACGGATTCAAGCAATGACAAGCTTTCTTAAAGGCCGAAAATTATGGAGAATTGTGAGTAGAGATATTGAAGAACCTAAGCGAAAAGAAGATGAAATTGATGACAAGTACGCTGAGCGGCTTGAAGATTGGGATAGCAAGAATCATTAGATCATTACTTGGCTTTGATACCATGTCGAAATAGAAATGAGAAGCCATGAAATCGAAATAGAGACAAGAGAAATATTTACAAGTACATGTATTATTCATGTGTATTATATTACTATGATTTATTTATATAGACAAAACTTGTCTTGGCCACCAAGACAAACCCTAGCAAAGGAAAATATAAATTAGGCAATTCAATAATTTACAGATTATACGGGATACAACAAATTTGGATAAATATATTCAATACCATATATATTCTAACATTCACCATGCTAGATAATTAAAAAATACTCTTTTTAATATTTACCAGTGGAAATTTTGCTAATGAATGTTTAATAATGCCTATCACTTTAAATGTGAACTGGAATGCTCGTGTTGCATTAATTCTCGAGCTCACAAACCATACATACATACATACACACACACATATATAATAAGGAAAAATATTTGTGGCCAAAATGAGGACAAATATGTAATTTACTATATCTTTTGACATATCCACCCTTATTGAATAACTTTGTAACTTTTTCTTTTCTCTTTCATCATTATTAGTTGTCTAACTACTACAAACATGTATATTATCATTTCTAATGCAATGTCCAACATGTGTGTATATATAAATGTGTGTGTATGTAGTTGCAATTGTTTGGCAAAAAAGAAGAAATAATACTTCATTTCCCATGGTGGAAAGTATAAATAGTTTGCAAGAATATAATTTTTTTTAGAGAATCCAAATTAATATTTCAACACATTAGTTAAAAAGTGAAATTTAAATAACCGAGCACAAATTAATGTTGTCAAGCATGTAAATAAGCTAGAAATTTGCTCGAAACCAGTATGAGAATAACTAATGGGTTTTACTTTTAAACATTAATTAAATCTATTGCCTAAAAAATGAATCCAAAAAGGGTGGTGAATTAGATTATTGGCACAATTAACAACTTAAAATTCTTAACAACTATCTCAAGCAAAATCACATGCAAAAATCAAGATAAATACTTGAAAAGTAAAGAAAGTAGGGTCAAGAGTATCAATCGCAGCGATTTAGAGTGGTTCGAACTCTCGAGAGCCCAGTCCACTACCTAAAGTCTTCCCTTAGGGTTTCAGAAACTTCACTAGTGAATCAACTTCTTGCTTATTACATTGTAGAAGCGTAGAACAATGATATAATTATTGGCTTGCAAAAATATTCTCATTCTAACTTTCCAAAATGCATAATTTGTACTATCGAAGTATGGAACCCTAGTGGTGGAGAGACCTTCCTGAATTCTATGTGCCATGATCTTTAGCTCTAGACTGTTAAGCCAAAACACACAATAATGCAAATAATCACACACTTAATGCAAATAATGTGTAGAGCACTCGGCTCTGATACCACGTGTTGCCTAGAAAATGAATCCAGGAGGGGAAGTGAATTGGATTATTGGCACAATTAACAACTTAAAATTCTTAACAATTATCTCAAGCAAAATCACAAGCAAAATTCAAGATAAATACTTGAAAAGTAAAGAAAGTAAGGTCAAGAGTATCAAACGCAGCGATTTAGAGTAGTTCAAACTCCCGATGGCCTAGTCCACTGCCTAAGGTCTTCCTTTAGGGTTTCGGAAACTTCACTAGTGAATCGGCTTCTTGCTTAGTACATTGTAGAAGCATAGAACAACGATCATAACTCTTACTTCACCACAAGGACCACAAATATAACCCCTATACTTGAAGATTTCAACCTTTCACTCTTGAGAGAAATTTCTCACACCTATGCTATCCAAGAGTAAAGAAATTCACTCTCAATATGATAGTAGAGAGTTTGGTATACAAGAAACTTCTTTTAAGCAGGTATACAAAGGTATTTAAACCTTCTTATGTTGCTTTAAGTAGATAAGCAATTTATGAAGCTCAAGAGAAAAACTTGTTCTCAAATGCCAATGATATGCAATCAATGAAGGGTGCAATTAATAGAGCAAGATTGCAATAAATGAAGTATATTGAATGCAAGAGAGCTTAGCGAGATGTTTTGAACAAGTTGTGTCTGAGTTAGGAGGGGTAAGATGTATTTATAAGCCAAAAAAGCAAGTCTCCCAATGGTCAATTTTTGAAAACAACACAGAAAGACTACCGGAGCACTCTACCAGCCAACCCCTAGGTGTTCCGGTAGTTCTAGAGGCCAAATGCCTTACCGAAACACTCTACCGGTCGACCGGTAGGCTCTTCCCGTAAAGCAACAATGCTCTCTGATTTTACCGGAGCACTAAGCCAGTCGACCGTCTATGTAGGCCAGTAGTTGCAGAAAAGGCTGAAAAAGCTGCTTTACTTTTTACTAAAAAGTTGCTATACATCTAATTAACAGTAAGTAGCGTTTTTTGCAAATTTTTACAGCTCAAGATAACTACTGTGTATATAAGATCAAGTCAGTAATAAATGCTAATACCAACTTATTTTCCAAACATTAAATGCATTATTAGAAACAAGATTTTCTGAGAAAAGCTTTTTATATACAAAGCTATTATCCAATGGTAATAGTCTTATCCCAAGATGCTTAGATACCAATAATATAAACTCTATACACAAAATAGTGTCTTTTACTGCAAAGCTAAGCAGATATTTATATATATATAAGCATATAGATCTGTCAAAGTACCAAATATCAATGCAATTGAGAGTGCTATAGTGCATGCAACTCCATAATGCAAAATTTGGACTTCAAAGTTTAAATTTTTTGCAGGAAAAGTTGTTTTAAATGTAAATGAAGACATGTGCATATATAATACTAAGTGTAAAAGAGTAAAGATGATCAAGCATAAGAGAACAAGACTTATGAGCAAAATGCATGAAGAATACTTGCAATGCACTAAGTTCTTGAGCTCATAGATAATTGCTTGTGTACAAAGATCAACTTAACATAAGACTAAAAAGAAGAAAAGAATTAAGACTATATGGCATTCAAGCTTTAGTACCCATGCTCCATAACCATGCTTTAGATATTTTCTTTGCTCCAATAATGCTACTGTATAAGATATTTAACATACTACAAATAGTAGCAATTAGATAATAAAGACACAACAATTTTGGCATCATCAAAATACAATTAATGTAATTAAGCCAATATATTCAACAAAAGCAATAATTGAGTATGTTTGGTCGAATTAATAAATTATATACCACAATAAAGAAAAATGAATATGAAAAAATGGAATGTATTTTTCTACATGTTGTGATTCTATTGTCTTTCACAACATACAAGCAAAGGTCTTACCAATTACTGAAAATCTCTCATAAAATTATAATTAGTATTAAAAACTTACCAAGAATTATATTTTAAAAGGTATATTTATATTTTAGCATCACATAAAATGTGAAAATTGGCCATCAATAAAAATAAAAATATTAAAATTACACATTTCTTATGAGCATTGTATGTGATATACTCTAGTTAGAGTTTAAAATCATATGTACGAGAGAAAAGCAATTTTAAAATCGAATAACAAATTTGTCCATGTTGATTGGTTAGTGTTTGGAGTTTGTTGTATAAAAAGATAACTTTTGAAGACACCATTCAGAATAAAAATGTACAACCACATGAAAGTAAGGAACAAGCTACAAATGTTCTTTTGGACTAAATTGCCTGTATTGATAGGAAATCAAAATGTAATTGGAATATGACTTAATTACAACCTTAAGATAAACAAAATTACTTTACTTTATGTATCTTACAAAACTATTTAACTATATTTGTTTTTTGGGAAAAAAATTCATACTATCTTTTTAGGGAAATGAGAGGTATTATATATTCAATTGGAAAAGAAAACCTAGTTGGTCCAAGATTTTACAACCTTAATACACAAATTAAGATTGTCCAAATGGGTGTTCATTTTTTCATAAATTATTAGTTTCCACTTAATAGAATTGCTAACAAGAATTTTGTTCTTTCCTTTTAGAAAAGGAAAAAAATTAAGAAAATTATAAGTTGCTTGGCGACTGAGAAAGAGAACAGAGAATAGATCTAATATGTGTATGTGTATGTGTGTGTGTGTGTGTATACTAGAAAATTTTGGGGTGTGTGTGTACTAGAAAATTTTTGACTTTTCAAATAAGAAAAATGGCCACTATGTATAAGGTGTTCTCGCAGCAAATGAATATTTCTCCAGTTTTTCCTTTTGACTAACTAACAACTAACAAAGATTATGCTATAACAATTTTATATTAGCACACTAGTATTTTCAATATTCATTCTTTGTATGGATTGAATTTTTTTATTAAGTGAAATGTATATAATATTTTTATTTTGCATTAGCGTCAAATGTAAAATTAAAATATTTTTTGTTATTAATCATGTTAAAATTTCACTATTTTTTATCCATAAGTAAGGGAGAATCATTCTTTTGTAAAATTAGAAATAGATCATTATCAATTTTTGTGGTTAGTTAATAAAATTTTATTATTAATTAAATAATATTATTATGATTTAAGAGAAAGAAAAAATTAGAAAATTTGATAGAGGTAAGTAAAGAAATGTAAATTTTTCATTATTATCTTTGTTTTGGTTCAGTTGATGAATCATATTAAAGTTTCAATGTTTATCATATATAACTAAGGAATCTCATTTAATAAATTTGAAAAGAGATCATTAGTTTAGTTCAATGTAAAACTAATGTACATGGTTCATTGTTAAATTTTATTTTTAACAAAATAATATTATTATGATTTGAAAAAAAAATAAAGAATTTATAGAGAGAAGTGAAAGAAAATGTGTATCTTTTGGTTATTGTCATGGTTTGCTCCAACAAGTGAATCGTGTTAAAAACCCAGTGTTTATGATTTATAAGTAACGAAGACTCATTTTTGAAAAATAATAAAATAGATCATATATTTAGCAATACATATGATTTGCATTGTTAATTATTAAATTTTACTTGTAATCAAATAATGTTATAAATTATATGATTAATTTAATGACTTTTTTCTATTATATATTTTATGTCTTTTTTTCTACCATATCCTAATATGTTTTTTTTAATTAATTATATTTCTTTACCAAAGAAAAAGTACTTTTAGCCAGTTATTGTTCTCCATCTCATTAACGTGCCATAGACTTGGCGTTTTACGATTTAAAAATAAAAAAATTCGGTTTTGCCTCTTGCATGTAAAATGGATAGAAAATGGTATGCAATATTTTGATCCATTTCTTTACCTTAACAACTATTTTCTAAAAATATCACATATAAAATTTTCTTGTAGTAAAATAATTTTATAACAATTATATAATAAATTATTTGTTATAATTATATTATATTATAAACTTAAATTATGATCATGATATTATTATAATGTAAAAGACAATGATACATTGTAGACGATTGTATGAATTTACTTCTACTTGACAAGTAATTTTTTAGAGGGAAATTTATTCAAATTTTATAGAGTCAAATTTTGGAAAGATAAAAGGCAAATATAAAAAAAGTAAATGTAAATAAATAGAGTAGTTAGACACGTGAAGAGAGGAGGGAGAGAAAGTAGTGTCTTGGTTTAAGAGAGAGAAATGAAGAAAGAGAAAGAGATAATGATAAGTAGGGGTGAGCATAATTCGGTTACTAACCGAAAATCGAACCGGAACTGAACCGAATTACTATTTCAGTTCGATTATTTAGTATCTTGGTTCGATTTTGGTTAGCAAAAATAAAGAAATTCGGTGTTCGATTTCGGTTTCGGAAAGTGTTTAAAAATTTCGATTAATAATCAAAATAATATAAACCACATCGTTTTGGCATTTTAGTTGTAGGTCATTTAATATTTAGATTTTAGTGCAATCGTCACTTTACTCTATCACCCTTCGCTCCACTCTTCAAACGCCTTAAAAACGAAAAGGTCGCCCCCAGGGGCATAGGTGAGTTGGTAAGTGGCCAGGTGATTAGGGTGGTGACACCCTGACAACGCGGGATCGAGTCCGTGTGGCGGCAGTACTCCGCTGAAATATTGCGGGGGCTGTTGCTGGATTTCCACGCCCGTTGGTCCTCTCCCTGGTCGGGCTGCCACTCACGCACATCCCTCGATTTACCTCCCGCCTGGTTAAGGGGCCTCTGGCCAGGTGGGAAAGGGGTTCTCCTTTGGTTAACCCTTTTAGATAAAAACGAAAAGGTCAAACACCTATCTCCAAGCCCTAGCCCTTCATCTGAAAACCCCTCTCCAACCTCTCATCATTGCTCCATCGACCGTTGCTATCAGCTCAGCCCCTCCTGCTATAGAACCACTCCTCGCCACCACCAGCAGTCAGCTCAGCCCTTTATCATCGCTGATGATTTCTCAAGTCTCAACGGCTCGCAGGACAAGCCCCCAACTCCTCAAGGCTCAAGCCCTTGACAACAGATCAGAGATTTTGTTACCCTCTTTTTCTACTTTGCATCTTGCTTCTTTTTTTTTTTTTGGGAAAATCTGACAGTGAAAAAAGAAAAAAGGCAAAAGAAATAAAGGGGGAAATTTGAGCTTAGACCTATTTTTTAAAAATTGAAAAAAGAACCCCTAAAACTTACAGCAAACAGCTAGGGCTGTAATGCAATTTATTTATTTTATTTTTCCGCTCAAGTATCTTGCTTGGTTCTTGGTCTTAACTCTTGCTAGGTTCATTTTGTGTAACTCATGAAATTCCAATGTAATTATTGGACCACATCTTTCATTTGATATTTTTCTTCTGCTAAATTTGTTGAAGATACCGAAGTTTTTTGGCTCTGCAGAGTGCAAATACTCTTCTGCTATTATCAAGGTTCATGAGAAATAAAATTTGACAATTTTGTCTTTCACATACGTGATATTCATTGTTGCAATTTCTTCTCACTTGGCAGATCGTAAGCATATTCTGAACAATTTCTTCTCAGTTGAATTTTCAATCTGTTGAATTCTCTTTAGCATATACGTGTTAGGCAATTTGGTTATTTCGGTTAATAACCGAAACCGAACCGAAAAAAAAATGGTTCCGAAAATTCGGTTCTTTGGCTAATTCGGTTTGGTTTCGGTTCCTAAAATATTTAAAATTTGATTTCCGATTAATTCAGTTATCGGTTAATTCGGTTCGGTTATGACTGAATGCTCAGCCCTAATGATAAGAGAGGGAAAGAATTGTAATAAGAAGAGTGAGAAATGAAGACAGAGCGTGTTGTTATAATGAGGGGAGAGAATGTAGATAAACAATTATAATTTAGGATTAAAAAAGTCTTTTTATCTACCTCAAAAGTATTTTGGCCATTTTTGGCCAGCACTTTTTGGACATTTAGCATGGTCCAGATAATAATTATTGAGTTTGATTTACGAAAAAATTAAAACTTTAAAAAAATATTAAATACATGTCTTTTTTTGTTACCAATATTCACCAATGGAATTTTTGCTAATGAATGTTTAATAATCATCATCGCTTTTAATAGAGGGTGTTTGGATTGGTTTAGTAAAAAGTTACTTAAAGCACTTCTGGCTTTAAGGGACTTTTTTTAATTATCGACTTTAAGTAGTTATGAATTTGAATAAAAATCGTAGTTGTAAAAAGTATTTACAAGTTTGATTAAAAAGGATTGAAAAGTAAGTTATATAATTAAAATAACTATTAAAAACATTAAAATAGAATTAAAAAAGGTAAGTAAGAGTAAAGATATTTAAGTAATAAAAATGAAAAACTAAGGATAAGATAGTAAATGATTTGGTCAAACTTATTTTTTCAAAGTGTTTAAATCTATTAAAAAAAATTAGTGTTGGAGAATTTTTTATTTTTTACTTAAAGTCACTTAAAAAATATTTTTTTATTAAAACAAATACTTCTATTAAATTAAATTAAGATTTAAGCAAATTTGATCAGAAAAAAGGCCAAACCAAACACCCTCTAGTTCTCAAGCTCACAAACCACACTCCAAAAAAATTTTATAAATAACATCATTTCTAATATTATTAACAAAAATAGTCTTGTTTTGAAATTCATTTCAAAAGTAGCACTTTCGATTATTGGAAGGCCGAAATAGGCAATTCAATTATTGTCAAACTTACTTTTTACACGTTGGCAGGCCACATAGTGATTTCGGTTATTCAATAGCTCTCACGATAATTGTTCATTTAGATTGCATAATTACATAGGAAACCTAGTTACCACTATACCTAGATTAATTAAATTAATCTAACTGGCTACTTATTGTCATGCAATTAAATAATCGTGCGCAAAATTAAATAATTACAAATCAATATTAATTATTGAAGCAATAAATACGGAAATATCAAAATAGCATGAAAGGGATAAAACAATTAGATCTCACGGAATTGAATAACCGAAATCTTGATTAACCCTTGTCTAGAAAAGAAAATTAGAACTCCACCTCCATGAGTGTCGCCCATAGAATGAAGAGAAATTTGCTTATTTGTCTGCTAAAAAGTTGTCTCCCCTCAAAGTACATATAAAAGGTATATATATATATAATTTAAATTAAAAAAACCCTAACCTACTTTCTTTTTTGAATAAGGAAACTCTTAATGACCCAAAAAGAATAATAAGGTACAATCCTTAAATATAATTTCCAACGAAATAAAAATTCTTTTAAATTTAATCTATTTCCTTCTAAAAGTCTAGAAAAAATATCTTCAATCTTAGTCAACCTCGGTCAAACTCACGTAGCAAATTAATGGCATTTTTCCAAGTGACGGAGTCAACTTTGACTGCTACAAATACGTCCAAAAAGCTTCTATATCCATGCATAATGCATCCATCTCTTTTTCCTAAGCACAATCATGCAAAAATTACATTAAAAACGTCGATTAAGGAACATTCTATTCCAAAATCAAGTGCATCCAATATATAAATTAAACAATTATTTAGAACTTATCAAATTCCTCGACACTTAAACCATGCTTGCCCTCAAACATGAAATCAATTAAAAACAAAGACTTAACATGTGAGATCGGCCGTGAATGTAGCTTTGTAAAGATCATATATTAACTTTTTCAAACCAAGAACAATCCTATTCAAGAAATAAGGCAATAATTCCAAGCATTAAATTATTGTTCCTGTACCTATCTTTACAAAGCAGTAGCTCATTCTACAAACACACATTACCAAGCATATTCAAGGCATGTAGCACTTCAAACAACAAGACTCGACTCAATCAAATAGCCTTCAAAAACCCAACTTTTTAGCAAAAAGAACTCCCCCAAAAACAAATAATTTTCACCAAGCAAACATGACCACATGTTGTATTTCCACCAGAAATTTCCACCACGCTTCAAAAAAACCCAACCTCCTCATAAGCAAACATAGGCACACAAACCTTCAAAAGTCCTTCCACTACAACTCAAAGAAACTCAAGAAAGAAAACAAAGGTAAGCCAGTTTTTAGCAAGACAAAGCAATTACCACCGCACGTATAAGTTACCCAGATAGTACCCAAACACTATGTAAATGAACATCGCACAATTAATGCACACACAAAAGATTAAAGCCAAGTATAATTATGCCAATGCAAAGAAGAGAAATCAAAAGGATTGCCTCGATGTACAATTTTCCTAAAAAAACAACACGTTTGTACCTAGGCCCAGCTGTCAGAAGGCCGGATCACTTCAACTGCTATCATTCACTTTCATGCATAACTTTCATAATTTGCCTAGAATGTCACTCAACCTTTTTACACGATGACAAAGATTTGTGATGAATGCCCCTGGTTACTCAGTTGGTCACAATTTTAGATGGCTTTTAGCTCTACTCATGGTCCCCTTCCTTTTTCTTTTCTCTTTTTTCTTTCTGAAGACCAGTGGAGTAAAAAGGCGATTTTTATTTTTTTATTTTTTTGCACCTTTTTTTTCACAATTGAACTTTCAGCACTTTTGCAGAAGTGAGCTCAACCCTAACATAACTTTCCTTGGCACGCACTTTTTCACAATTTTACCACAAAAATAAACCAAGGCAAGTACCAATCAAACTCAAGCTAAGCATTGGCTTTCAATTTAAGCACATGCACATTTTTAGCCCAAGTTAAGATTAAGCAAGGTTCAAGCATGGCGTATTCAAAGTAACTATCAAAGACAACAAAATACAATGGGGATGGATTCACCGCATGTACTAACTTATCGTTACAAAAACAAGTTTTCCGAGCATGGGGATTAGACTTTTTCCAAAGAGAAATGCCAAGTTCACAAAGAAGAAAATTGAGTAAAAAGAAAATTAATTTGACAAAAAGAGCTTTTAAAAACTTACTAGATTGACTCTTAAAAAAACTAAACTCAAAGAAAAAAAAAAACAAACGCCAAACCTAAGACATTATTGGACTCCAAAAAAAAAAGTACAAAACACTTAACCAAAAAGTTTTTTTTTATCATTTTTCTGGTTTTTTTGTTTTTTTTTTTTTCACTCATAAAGACTCAAGAAATACTAACTAAAACACATATATTCACAAGACTCAATATACCACATTGAAAACACATCTAAACATCAAAAGACTCAAAATAAATGACTAAAACGAAGCATTCCCCCCACACTTATCGCACACATTGCCCTCAATGTGTAGAGAAAAGAAAGCAATAAAATAAAAGAAAGATAAAACAAAATTGAGGAAAAAAAAGGAAAAATAAGAGACCTTCCCTTAAAAGAGGTGCGGGAGGTGGTGGAAATGGCTATGATTTATCTGAAGTGGGGCCATGGTATCAACGAGATTCACCATTTTTTTTTTGGAGCTTTGATCTTTGTTGCACCAAATTTTTATAATTTTTCCAAACAGCCTTTGCGTGCCACGTCAAAGCGTTCAGTGCCCAATTTTTCAAAAAATGGCTCAAAAAACTCACCAAAATTCCAAAGCAACTCATACTTATAAACATCAAAACTCTCATATAACACATTTAGACCAAAGTTAGGACTCTCAAGGAAGAAGAAAATAAAAATAAAAAAATAAAGGAAAAATTCCAAAAAAAATAAAAAATAAAAAATAAAAAAATTGTAAAAATTGGAAATTAACTAGAAAACACTAGAAAACTCAAAATTGAAATTTCTAACTCTGTGAGTTGCCTCCCACCAACGCCTTTGTCTAGCATCGTAGGCTCAACGTAGCCAATTCATCTAAGCTTTATCTGGAGGCTTTTTTGGCTCAATTCTCTCACGAATGGGCTTCAAACGATGTCCATCAACTTTGATAACTTTGTCATTACTCAAGTCCTTCACTTTAACTGCGGCAAAAGAAAACAATTTAGTAATAACAAAAGGGCCCACCCATTTAGTTCGTGGATCATTGGAAAATAATTTAAAACCAGAGTGATGATATAAAACTTTTTGTCCAACTAAAAATTGTTTTCCATCAATAACTTTGTCTTGCAAACTCTTTTTCTTTTTCTTGCAAATTTTTGCCTTCCCACAAACATTGCTTTTCTTCTTCTCTAACTCTTGGGGTTGTAACTTCATATGTGCACTTCTCTTATCCACTATAAGTGGATTCAATTGGCTTTGAATTTCTCCCATTGACTTCCCTTGATTTTTCTGCTTGGCAATTGATTCCTGCAAGTTAGTGCTACCTATAAAAATCTTCTGAAATTCTTTTGGCTTTTCAAGAGTAGGACTTTCACAAGAAGTAACACTTAGCTTATTATCATTAACTATTTCTAAAGCACAAACACAAGACACCTCACTGGGATTTTTCATGTCATTATAAACATTAAATTTAACAATATCTCCATCAAACTCCATAGTGAAAATACATTCGTGCACATCAATTTTAGTTTTAACTATACTAAGGAATGGTCTGCCTAGCAAAATTTCACAAGACTTGAAAGATAGATCTTCCTCCATATCAAGCACATAAAAATCAGGAGGAAAGACCAAATCATCTACTCGCACTAAAATATCTTCTAGGACACCTTTAGGATAAACTAAAGACCTATCAGCTAATTGAATAACAACTCTTATTTCTTTCAAAGGTCCTACTTTCCAGGGTCCCACATTCAAAGTGGAATAGATAGACTTAGGCATGACATTAATGCACGCTCCTAAATCACACATAGCTTTCTTAATGCATAGAGAGCCTATTTGACAAGAAATAGCAAACATACCTTGGTCCTTGCATTTTGGGGGCAAATCCTTTTTAAGCACGGCGGAGACATTCTCTCCCACATTTATTCTTTCATCCCAACGAGTTTCTTTTTGTTAGTACACAATTCTTTGAGAAACTTTGCGATTCAAGGTACTTGCCTAATTGCATCAAATAAGGGAATATTTACCTCTGTCTTGCGAAAAAGCTCAAAAATCTCCTTCTCTTCCTTCTCCTTTTTGGACTTTGCTAATCTTTCGGGGAAAGGAGGTGCAACCACCAGCTCTATACCACTTTTAAGCTCTGTTTCATTACTGTCCAGCGCTTTTTTATCAAGTTTTACGCGCTCTTTTTCAATTTTTTTCTCTGGTCTAGGTGCTGTCAACTTTGCGTGCCCACGCCTAGTCTGATAGTGGTTGTCCAGCAGTTCTTTTTCACTTCGTAGAGTGATTGTGCATGCATTTTCCTTTGGATTAGCAACCATTTGATAAAGTAATTTATCACGGGATTTCAACCTGCCTACAGATGCTCTCAATTGGCTCATTTGTGTCTCTAAATTCTTTATACTTGCCTCCGTTTCCTGTTGAAAATGTTAAGTATTAAAAGCAAGAGATTTCACAATATCCTCAAGAGAAGTACCTGAACTTGAAAGTGTGAGCTGCAATGATGGGGCTGGTCATGGCTAGGAGTATTGCAAATTTGGTGAATTATAATTTTGTGGCTTTACTCCATAGCTCAAGTTTGAGTGATCCCTCTAACCTTAGTTGTATGTATTCGAAAAAAGATCATATCTTTGCTGTGGTGGACCGAAAAACCCTCCAATGGCATTAACATGTTGTGGATTCTCTTCTTGGAGCGTGGGACACATATCAGTTGGGTGTCCCACCATGGCACAAATTCCGCAAACTTTTTGAATTGGAACACTACCGCCTGCAATCAAACTTTGAACAATGGCAGTTAATTGAGTTAACTTTGAATCAAGGGAAGAAATATTTACCTCATTAACTCTTTTTGAATGCTCGTATCTATTTCCAAATTGTTGTGAATTTGCAGCCATGATGGAAATCAAATCTCTAGCCTCTCGATGTGTTTTGTCGACAATTGCTCCTCTACTAGCGACATCCATCATTCGTCTCTCAATTGGAAACAATCCTTCATAAAAATATTGGATAAGAGATTGTTCAAAAATTTCATGTTGGGGGCAACTTGCACAAAGTCTCTTAAATCTCTCCCAATAATCATAAAGCAACTCTGAATCCCTTTGCTTAATAGCACAAATTTCTCTCATAATTACCGTAACTCTAGAAGCTGGAAAGAATTTATCAAGGAATGCTCTAGCTATATCTCCCCAAGTAGTGATGGAACCAGATGGAAGATAGAATAACCACTCCTTTGCCATATCCGCCAAGGAAAAAAGAAATGCTCTTAATTTAATTTGGTCCTCCGTTACACCATTGGGTATCATAGTTGAACAAACTATATGGAACTCCTTGATATGTTTATGGGGATTTTCATTCTCCAACCCACGAAAAGTGGGTAAAAGATGAATTAATCCCGATTTTAGTTCGAAATTGACATTAAGCTCCGGATAAGTGATACAAAAGGGTGGTTGATTCAAAGGGACAGCGGCTAATTCACGTAAAGTTCTATTATTTTCGGCCATCTCCTCTTCTTTTTCAAACTCGCTAGATGATTCGGACAAAGCTTGTGATGTTTTGGCTTGTTTCTCAAGTTGTTTCCGCAATTTTGCTTCTTTTTTCGAGCTTTTTGCGGTCTTTTCAATTTCAGGATCAAATTGCAATTTACCTGTATGATCTAACCTAGTAGGGAAAAAAAAAGCAAAAATTTTAGTACCAATCCCCAGCAACGGATGGGCGTCAAAACCACCAAAAAATAATATTCCAATTCTTACCTCGCAAAATTAAATAGAGTAAGTGATGAGAACAGGGTCGAATCCATAAGGATTGGGAGATTATTTTATACTAATTGTACCAAGTAGATTAATCAATTAAGTTGTAATAAAAAGGGGGAATTAAATGCGAAAAAGTAAATTAATAAAACTATATAGACCACTGGTTCGTGCTACATGGGCACGCAATTCGGCCAAAAAATAAAAAACATAAATAAAAATAAAAAATGACTAAAATATGCAATTCTAAGTTAACGCAAGACTGGAAACACAGAAAATCAACGAGAATTAAATCTAGCCTAAGGAACAATCACAATTTTGGTCAACAAATCTGATCCTAGATACAAAAATACTTTCAGCTATTTCGATAAATCAATTATAGTTATTGGCTCTGCCTAATAACCTCATCTTTCTTCACAAAGTTGATAACGATTTAAATTTCCTACGATTTTTTTCGCTATCGCCTTTCCTATTAAGCATTCTAATCCCCAAATATGCCTGCATGATCTATCTAACGGCAGCAATAAAAATCTAAAAAAACCTGATTCTAAAAGTCAATACTCTTGCGGTAATTGCTCATTTAGATTACGTAATTACACAAGAAACCTAGTTACCACTATACCTAGGTTATTTAAATTAATCTAACTGGCTACCTATTGTCATGCAATTAAATAATCGTGCGCAAAATTTAAAAAATCGCATATCAATATTAATTATTGAAGCAGTAAATACGCAAATATCAAAATAGCATGAAACAGATAAAACAATTAGATCTCACGGGATTGAATAACCGAAATCTTGATTAACTCTTGTCTAAAAAAGAAAATTAATACTCCATCTCCATGAGTATCGCCCAAAGAATGAAGAGGATTTTGATGAATTGTGTGCTAAAAAGTTGTCTCCCCTCAAAATGCATATAAAAGGTATATAAATATATATATATATATATATATTAATATTAAAAAAAAAACTCTAACCTACTTTCTTTTTTGGATAAGGAAACCCTTAATGGCCAAGAAAGAATAAGGTAAAATCCTTAAATATAATTTTCAATGAAATAAAAGTCTTCTAAATTTAATCTATTTCCTTTCAAAGTCCAGAAAAAATACCTTCAATCTTGGTCAACCTTGGTCAAACCCGCGTGGCAAATTAATGGCATTTTTCCAAGTGACTGAGTCAACTTTGACCGCTACAAACATGTCCAAAAAGCTTCTATATCCATGCATAATGTATCCATCTCCTTTTCCTAAGCACAATCATGCAAAAGTACATTAAAAAGATCGATTAAGGAGCATTCTATTCTAAAATCAAGTGCATCCAACATATAAATTAAACACTTATTTAGAACTTATCAAGCAGACCTCCTATTAGTCCCGTCCACGGTTCTTTAAAGCTTTGAAGAGAAAGAACCCGAAGACGATCGTAACTTACAAGTTCTTTCCGGGTTCGACGACAGAGTATAAAATTTTCGACTATGTTTTTTGGACTTTTGCACCGTGTATCGCAGCATGAAAGCATTGTCGACCCACGATGACGCTCGACGGTATCCACCTACGGGGCCCATACTAGGGTTATCTTCTTACAACATTAACAGCAGATGCGACAGGAAAAGTTTTGCCGTTGGCATTTGCTATCGTTGATGTTGAGACAACAAATAGTTGGCCATGGTTCCTATGTCTTGTGCAGCAACATTTTCTTTATGATATGGAAAAGGTTTGTTTAATATCTGATCATCATCCAGGGATACTTGCTGCTGTGGAAAATATCTTGTCAAACGAGCATTTACGAGTAAAACATCGTATTTTCCTTCGACATCTGAAAAGCAACGTGATGAAACAAGTTTGAAACCAGTATGTGAAAGACTTATGTTGGATAGCTGGAAAAGAACGTCAAGTTCGCAAGCATGATGCAATCATGCAAAAAATTCTTGAAGTTGAACTTACACCAGGCAGGGCTAGGAGGAAGGCGTACAACTATTTATCTGAAATCAACAAGAAAGTTTGGACCCTTTCTTCAGATTGAGGGGCCTGTTGGGATATGATGACGACGAATAGTGTCGAATGCTTCAAAGGTGTTCTTGTTGGTGCAAGATGCTTACCAATAACTGTATTAGTCAGTTACACTTTTATGAAGTTGGTGAAATACTTCTATAATCGATCCATGAATGCTAGCTATTTGGCTGGACAATAAATGCTGCTCCCAAGTAGAACAAGAAAACTTTTTGAGAAGTGGGAGTCTCATTCACACTGTCACTGTGTTTTTAATTTCTACTTCCCAACTAGTACGGCACAGGTCAGGCATTTACCGACGTTGTTCACTGAAATGCCTCCAACATAAATAGTTAAATTCAATGAGAATACATGTATTTATAGTAAATGGACAGCATATCATGTGTCGTGTCTGCATGCACAGGCCTTAACACGGTATCTACAGAAACCAATCGATGAGTTAATAGCAAAGGAATATACAATGGCAGCGTACACTACAACATACTCAATGCTGTTCGAGCCTTTGTAACATGAGGATTATTGGCCACCAACACCCATATGGAAACTGGGACCCAATCCAACGCAATTGCGATAAAGAAGGAGAGGTAGACAACGTGATAGATGTATCCACAACGAAGTGGACCAGTCAGATCAAGTAGGATGAAGAACGTGTTCAAATTGTCATCAGCAGGGGCATAACCGTTCTAACTGTCCAGGGTAGGACAGTATGAGTAATTACATCTATTGTGATGTAAAATCCAACTTCATCAGTGATTTAACCTTTGTTATTATGTCAACTTCATCGGTGATTGAACCTTTGTTATTATGTCATCCTCATCGATGATTGAACCATTGAACCTTTGTTATTATGTCATCCTCATCGGTGATTGAACCTTTGTTATTATGTCATCTTCATCGGTGATTGAACCTCTGTTATTATGTCAACCTCATTGGTGATTGAACCTCTGTTATTATGTCAACCTCATCGGTGATTGAACCTCTATTATTATGTCATCCTCATCATTGATTGAACCTTTGTTTTTATATCAGCCTCATCGGTGATTGAACCTTTGTTATTATGTCATCCTCATCGGTGATTGAACCTTTGTTATTATGTCATCCTCATCAATGATTGAACCTTTGTTATTATGTCAACTTCATTGGTGATTGAATCTTTGTTATTATTTCTACTTCATTGGTGATTGAAACTTTGTTATTATTTCCACTTCATTGGTGATTGAAACTTTGTTAATCTATGTTGTATAATACGAAAAAAGAAACCCCGATAAGCAAAATAATAATAATAATAATTATTATTATTATTATTATTAAAAAAAGAAATAAATAGTGACATAAAAATATTCTTTTTACATGTACGTAAACTGTCAAATGAAAATCAAACGCTGAACCTTATCCTCTACGATGTTCGGTGCCACAATCTGAAGGGTGTCCCTTCTTTTCTCGTAGGGGCTATTGCCTGCTCGAACCCTGATTACGCGGGTGCTTCCTCTTTCGTTGTCCCTACTCAGGCTGTGATGGTCCTTCCTGCCCGGTCTGGCCCTGCTGGGTGTCGAGTTAGGGCTATTGGGTGTTGGGCTAGGCCTACTAAGTGTCGAGCTAGGACTGTGGTGGAGCGACGTCGGTATCACCGCATATACTGAGCCAATGGGACTACATCTGGGCTCTCTTTAGCAATAACCCTCAGGTCCTCTTGCCAAAGACCACGCAATCGAGCTAACTCCTGAGGATCCTTTATTTTCTCTTTTCCTCTGATGTGGTCCACTGTTGTCGACGGTAACGGTAGGGCTGGGATCGATTACCGCAAACCAAACTACTGCATTACCCTATCAGGTCTATGATACTCCACCATCTTTCCAAAGATGAGTGGGACATATGCTCTCTACCAATCAGACCCTAACGTGCAATACAGTGACAGCTGGTCAATGGTGCTCATATACGGCTCCCAATCAAACTATGATGTCATTATTATTGCTTAGATAAGTTAAATAGCTATTGACTTAAAGAGTATATGTAATATGCAAGTATACATCTAAGATGCTTATCAAACCTAATCCGACTGCATTTTGTCCAATGCATCGCGAATCACCAATAAACCGCCGTTAGCAGTATCTCAAAACTCCTTTGGCTGCTGATATATGGCACCACGGGGCTTGACTGGTAACCCAACCCAATTACTCTCTATTGGGTGTATCCGCCGCACTAGTCTTGCTAGCTGCAGATGGAGTTTAGGTCTGAATATGTTGAATCTATCTAACAACCACCACTGCACTTACATAACAATGTTAGTAACATAACTCATTTCACAAATTTTACAGATACATAATAGAATAAATATAATACTTGTATAAGACTGAATCCACCACATAAGTTCACTCTATCACCATATGCATAAAGATCCAACTGATGGTAGATGTATGCAAGTGTTGCAGTACCCCAATTCAACGATCTAATAGTTCCAAACACCTGCAACACAAACAACCAGTTCATGTCTCCCTTGTTATTGTTGGCATCGACAAACAGATGGCAATTTAGGAACTAAAATATCCACAAACAGGCACGATGCTGAGCCTGCTCCCGCGTGTGCTCCTCGAGACGAGTCGACGTGTATACAATCCTCAACTCATGCAAGTTTACCTTGCCAGATCTCGCATTAACAGCCTCCTGAGGAAGTGTTACACCACATACATCATGGAATAGCTGCTGTCACTCGTCAACTGGACATCACGCTTTACTGATATCCGGCATAGGATCACCCTGTACAGGTAAACCCTATAAAACAACTACATCCTGCAATGTAATGGCGGCCTCTCCACAAGTGCGATGAAATATATGCGTCTCTGCTCTCTACCGCTCAACTAGGGCAATAAGTATAAGATAATAAAACTCCTGCCCACCCGCTGCATAACACCCATAAAACCCCGCAGTCGCCCATGCCTCCTGAACACGTAGGTGCTCAGGCTCGTCATATAGATGCTTATTGCATCTGGGTACTCGAACCTCCCTTAGATATGTAGTGGTCGTTGTCAAATAAGTCCTATGCTGAACATAATGAATAAGAAGGGAGGTGTCCTCTAGTACTGGCCTATGGGCCATAACGTAACTTACGGACAATAAATGAATTGATTAATAAATATATTAATAGAAATTATATTGATAATATTCATAATAATAACACTAGCAATATTATTAACAACAACAACGATGACGACAACAACGACGACAACAACAACAACAACAACAATAATAATAATAATAGTAATAATAATAATAATTTGGTTAATAATAATAAGAAGAAGAAGAAGCAGAATAATAATAAAAATGAAAATCATATTAATAGTAATAATAATAATAATAATAATAATAATAAAGGTAAATAATTATAATAATAATATTAATAACAACAAGAATAATAATCATAATAATAACAACAACAACAACAGCAACAACAACAATAATAATAATATTAATAATAATAAAGATAAATAATCATAATAATTATTATAATAATAACAATATCAATGATAATAATAATACTAATAACAATAATAATACTAACAATAATAATGATGATGATGATGATAATGATTATATTATTAATAATAATAATAATAATGATAATAATAATACCAATAATAATAATAAAACAAATTGATATAATAAATATAATTATAATAACAATATCAATAATAATAATCATAATACTAATAATAATAATAATAATAATAATAATAATAATAATAATAATAATAATAATTTCAGCATGATGATTACAACATATACAACTATATCAATATTTAAAACTAAACTACACGATTACAACATCAATAATTATACCAATATTTATATATAATATATACATGCACAACATATATACACATACACAGCATGTATATATACATACACGTGATTTACACATACAACTATACATACATATAAAACATACATATACATGAAAAAACTTGAAAAAACATAAAAAAATAATAATAATTTAAATTGGTAAAAACTTTAAAAAACTTACAACAAGAGACAAAATCCTAGGTTTGAAGCTTATCCTGAGAGAGATTGAGTGTTTGAAGCTAAGATTTCGTGGGGTAAAACAAGGAGGGAGAAAAAAAGCTTGAAATCGCGTGAGGAAGAAGAAGATTTGGGGGGGGGGGGTAAATCTGATTAACGTTTGACTTTTGAATAGTCAAATTCGGCTATTTAATTGCCGAAAGCATTAAAATTGAGGCTGTTAAACTGCCGCATTAATCGTTGTACTGATGGGAGCAAATTTTGGCTTTTGAATAGCCGCTATTCAAAAGCCGAAATTTGCTTTCCAACGATATAGTATTTATTGTGCTACTTTTCGTATTTTCAAATGTTATTTTTATTTATTCAATTTCCAAAAATACTATTTTTGAAATTTCTACTCAAATAAGGTTATTTTCGAAACAAATTTGTTTACGTGTGTTATTTATAAAAAAAATTCCCACACTCCCGCGCGCGCACACAACAACATATAAACTGTAATTTTTATTGGAGAAGGTGTATACTAGTGGCTTGACTAAAGTGATGTCCCCAAATAACCCCAGGAAGAAGAAGGGCACGTGGCAATTTTTAGGCAGTGGTCAGGGGTAGAGCCGTCCAGTAACTACCGCAATGACGAATGAATCAAATCAATCGACTGACAAACCACATAAACACCCAAACATATCCAATCTAATCTCTCCCACAAAAATTGTTAGAAAATTGGTTTCTTTAATCTACAAGCTTGTTCAAATTTCAATCCCCTTCAAGTCCTCTTTAGTTAAAAGTCATTTTCTCTAATCACAGTAAGTCAACTCCTTTATTCAAATGAGTGTAAACCCAACCAAGTGTGTGAGAGAGATGGAGAAAAAAAATGAAAACATTTCAGGGTTTTCACTGTTGCCGGAAGGTTGTATTTCAACCATCTTGTCTTTTACTTCTCCTAAAGATGCTTGCAGATGCTCGATGTTGTCGCCGGCCTTCAAGGCCGCGGCGGAGTCCAATACCTTGTGGGAACGCTTTCTTCCGTCGGATTATGATGACATCATCGCCAGGTCTGCGTCGCCGTTGATGAGCTTCACCTCCAAGAGACAACTCTACTTCCATCTCTGTGATCACCCCATCCTCCTTGATGGTGGCAAGCTGGTAATCTTTAAGCAATTTATTTGTAATTTTTTTTATAAGCAAGAATTTTTAAGTTGTCAGAAAAGTACTTTTTTTTTTTAAAGACTGTTAAAAAAAAAAACTTTTGAAAAAAAACCAATCCAAAAGAGTCATACATTGGAGTGACAAAATTAATATTGATTGTAATTGCAAGTGATATGCAGGAAAAGTAGTAACCGAGAAGGTGGTGAGTGCTAGCTACCTACCTACTTTTTGAACCTGTAAAAACCACTTATAACGAGGGGTGTATGCAATTATGTCTCATGTATCAATGGGACACATGTTAAAGTGAATGGTTTATAAGTGGTGTTTAAGTTTAATTTAAGTAATTATTTAAATCAATTACTTAGACTAGTGAATTTGATGCCCAAAGAATCATTGCAGAAGTCTATAACACTTGTTTCTCCCTTAGGCTTCAGATTTTGGACTCGAGGCATTACATATTACACTTATATCATAAAAAAGGACCCTGGTAATAGAATTAAGAAACTCGAGGGTTTAACCCATATTCTAATTGGATTCTTCGGATATGAGCCGTAGGAGCCCTAGTTGAATTTTGTTCGTATAAATAAGAGTTTAGTCTATTATAATAGGAGTGAGACTGTGAGACAAAGAGTTGAGATAGAGCGAGAGAGACATTGAGTGAGAAAAACTTGGCGAGCAAGGGTTCTCAAGCCCAAGCGGGAGCCCTCTCCCCGTGACGTATTCACTTTGTTGGTATTGGAATTCTTGTCCATCCATGGATGTAGGCGAAAGGCTGAACTACCTTAAATTTATGTGTCTATCATTTTATCTTTCTCTATTTTATTCTTTGTTCTAACACTCCAAATTCCCAATAAAAACAACCGTGGTTTGCATTGTATACATACAATTCTGGTTTTAATTAGGCATCCTATGACCAAAAGGACACATTTAACCTTTTGATGATAGACGCACTCGAATTTGTCATTTTTTCTTTTTATCTGATTGGAATGTCAATTCAGCTTGCAATCTTTGAATTTAAGCAGTGTTTCAATCTAAGTAAAACTACTGGGAAGAAAAGTTACATGATACGTGCAAGGGGACTTGGTATTACATGGGGAGATAATCCACACAAATGGAAATGGATATCTATTCCAGAATCCAGGTCCCTCCCTCTCTCTAACGTTCTTGTATACAATTAGGATCTTGTTTTATATATATGTTGATGAATTATTTCGTGATGTGCATAGGTTTACCGAGGTGGCTGAGCTTTTAAAAGTTCATTGGCTAGAAATCCGAGGCAAGATACGAGCTCAAATCCTTTCTCTGAAGACTGTTTATGCAGCATACCTCGTCTTCAGATACACAGAGCAGAATTGGGGCCTTGATCACCCTTCTAAAGCATTAATCAGAATATCTCAGGACGATGAATCTAGGATTGGACTAAATGAGGCTGTTGCCGAAGCAAGAGTTGTATATTTGAAGGCACCAAGAAAGGGATCCAGGACGAGATGGGTGCAACAGGGACCTGATGATTCATATGCGCGAGGAAGAATCGACGGATGGATGGAAATCAAACTTGGAGAATTTTCCAACAATCAAGAAGATGATATGAGTACCGTTGAGATGGTGTTTTCGGAAACTGACGGTAACAATTTGAAACATGGACTTATCGTTGCGGGAATTGAACTTCGCCCTTTAGAAAAACATAACATGTAGTGGGAATGTCGCCTTTTGCTAAGAAGAAGCTAAGAAACTACTCAGTGTGGGATTCTATTTTTCTATATCTGCAACTTTGTTACGAACTCAAGTGAAATTTAGGGGTTGCATTGTTTTCAGTCTTACCCTGATTATCTGTGTATGAACTTTTGCAGAGTATATGCTCTATCAAATTAAATTTTTACGCGTCAAAATAGTTTGGTGCTTTTCTTTTCACCGTTCTGGACCATAAAGTGTAAAATCAACTTCTTCTTATTGTAGGTGTGGAATTTTTCAATACAATCATATGACCACTAGTAACCGGTAAGATCATATGGCAAAGAAGACAAATTAGCTTGGCCGGTACTAGTGTATTGTTAATCAAGATATTTTAATGCTCAAGTTAGTAACGAAAAATGATGGTACGAATAGAAGATAATGTAACGTGTACATGGGGGTGAATATGGGTTGGACTGGTCGGCCATATGAGATTCTTCAATCCATGTATGAGATGGGTTGCAGCCTGTTGGTATGAACCAAGTCCATTTCAACAGTTGGATAATTGGGTTTGGTCCAAAACTACATTTTGGTCACTATAACCACTTTGGTTTGTATCTAGTAAACTTTGCTACCAACATTATACCATGAATAAGATCAAAATTGTTCTCCAATTTAAGTTAGTTGCCAATAAATGAGAAAAATAGAAAAGTGGGTTGGTATTCGAGAATTGTGATTGTAAGTACCTTCCCTTATGTGCAACATCGGACATCGACAGGAAACATCATAAACTTATAGATTAATAGTGAGTATTCTGAATTTAATTTATAATTATATTTTTGTATCTCGTTATTACAAGTTGATTTATTTTAATAGTATGTAATAAATTTAATAGGATTTATTTGTTCTTAAAGAGTAAACGATAAATTTAGTCATGAATCATGATTGACAATTAAATCTCTAAATTATAAATAACAACGTACATTGATAATAAATTAGTAGATTTGCTGATAATAGATAAAGACTTGCCATCTAAGAACTGGTTTGACATTGGAATGGAAAAGCTTTTATCTATATAATATATTTGGTTAATTATCTTGAGCAATTAAGCCAATGAATTTGAGATTTAAAATCATTTTTTTCCTCTTAAAATTAGCAGACTGTTCTTACTTAAAATTACCGAACTAATCTTGCTTGTAAGTTTGGAGCACGAATCAAGCTGCGGCAATACTTGTACCATGCACCTACTTTAGTGTAGCGTCGCACTCTTCATAGTGCATGAATAGTACGTGCATTCAAAACTTTTATTCGTACACTATATATCAACTTTGAGAAAGACAATCAAAGGAAGAAAGCGAAATTCACAAATCTACATATAATCAGTAAGAGAAGAGTGGTGGAGAGGGAGAAGAGAGAGCGACAATTTTGGAGATAAAAGAGAGCCATGAAGACAGAGCGAGGAAGAGAACTTCACATATGTTTTTTTTTTCTTTCTTTTTTTTTTTTTCAAATAAGCGAGTAGTACTCACGTAAGGGAGGTGCATGATACTGGAGCCTTATACAGTAAATACTGGTGCACGGTAAAATTTATACAAGTCGTAGTATTATGTAATAGTGTCAAATTTAATATTTGGTCCGAGGCGTTTAATTAGAGAAAACTCAAAGATTCATTAAATAATTGATCCAAGCGAAGTTTTGTCTCCAGGGTACATAATACGACAAATGTTTTATGTATTCCTTTGGATTAAATCAAGATTAATTGAAAATAGTACACATCTTAATGAAATCAATAATAGAACACCACTTGAAAGTTATTAGTGTGGTAAAAGTCAATGTTATTCCTCACAGCTTAGCATAGCACAGTACTAATGCTTTGCTTGGATATTTGCAGATTGGGTCAATAACAAAGAGAAAGAGAGAGAGAAAGGCTTAGAGGCGGCAAACAGATACCCGCTGGCTAACTCGATCCGTTTAGCACGGGTTATGCTGTTTCGCGGGTCGGATCGGTTCGAGTTGGATTCATGTGGGCGCCTACACCCCCCATCCGCACCTGCTGCCTCGCAGGTTCACGGGTTTGCGGGGTTATCAGCTTAATTTTTTAATATTTTAATATTATTTAAAAATAAATAAAACCAAAAAAATGAAATAGTAACTAATAAACACTTGTGACCTGTTTGACCTGAAAAAAAAAAAATTAGGCACCTTAAAATAGTTAAAGTTAATGAACTAAATGCCACAAACACAATCGATAATTAAGATATCCATTAATCACCTAATCATAAACTAACATTAACATAATAAAACAACAATTACCATAGTCCATAACTACAATCAAAGCCTCAAATATGGCTGCTAAGGCTGTAAACTATAAAGTGCAATAAGAAAAAAAAACTTAGTATTTTCAACTTTAAAATTATATGTTTTTTTTTTTAAAAAAAAAAAGGACACCTGCGGGTCAACCACATAACCCTCGCTTGACGCGGGTTGGATTGGGTCCACCTGTTTGCCTTACGGGTTATAAAATGTTAAATCTAAACCCTTCTTTTTATGGGTTAGACGGATTGATTTGATGGTTGTAACCTGCTTTGTGAGAGAGACCAATCAAGAGAGAAATGTTTCTGGATTCATAAATGCAATAAATGCGCAGATGATGTTGAAGGACCCACCAATGCAACTTTGCATGAAATGCTGTGCAATTGAATGGAAACTTCTAAGATGGGAAAAGAATTTTTTTTTTTTTTGGTCAATGTTGGTGCAAGTTGAAAATGAAGAATTTTAGCGAGTTAAGTCGTGTGCAAGATGGGAAAAGAATTTTAATTGAATTGGATGATTGATATTTATTTGCTAATCTAATATAATAGTTAATAATGGTTGAAATTTATTTGGTAATCTAATTTAGTAATTTATATTAATTTAATTTAATGATTAATATTTTAACTTTAAAACTTTGTGGGTGCTTGAGATTTTGTCTCCTATATATAGAAGAGAATAAATATCATAGAGAAGCCAAGTCTTAGAAAAACTAGATACATCGAGTTCTAAAAAAATTGTGAAGTTCAAACATCCTATCTTAATTATAGGATTGACCTCATTTGTCACGTGGCTAGCCCAGTTTTATGACTACACCCTTTCTTTCTTTCTTTTTTCTTTTTTTTTTTGCTTTGAGATACAACATTTCAAATCATATTACAATTAGGCTAAGAGAGTGTTTGACTTTGTTTATTTGGTGCTTATAATCAATAAAAATATATATATAATTTTTTTTAAAAAAATGTTTATAAGCATCTAACATAAGTAAAGCCAAATGGGCTGTAAATCCTATCAGGTGGGAACACCAAACAGAAAGTCCACACTTTATCAGTGCTATAAGTTTGGCATATTGTCGACACCAACCTTCCACATTCTTTGATTGCATTTTTCCGCACTCAAACAAGAGGGATTGAGAGAGAGAGAGAGAGAGAGAGAGATGCAGAGCAAACGCGAGAAGAATAAATATCAGAGAGAAGATTTAATTGAAATCTGACAAATGCATGTATGTGTCTATAAAGAAGACAAGGTTAATTTGGTCCAATAATTATTTTTATTTTTTTTAAGATGAGTCATGGCATTAAATTCTCACTTCAGGCGTATATTTAACAATATTCTTGGTTAAATTTGAGAGAAATTGGATGGCAAGGGGGTTGTGTGAACACTTTTAAAAGTATAAGGAGCCAATTAGTTAATTTTGAAACTATAAAGAAGGTTCTATGCGCTTGGGCCTAAACCATAGGGGATTTATTCATTATGTACTTCTTTTAGTTACTTATGGAAAATATTGGAGTGACAAACTTAA
The DNA here is from genome assembly GCA_028554755.1 of Cordia subcordata. Classification (NCBI taxonomy): domain Eukaryota; kingdom Viridiplantae; phylum Streptophyta; class Magnoliopsida; order Boraginales; family Cordiaceae; genus Cordia; species Cordia subcordata. The sequence continues at coordinate 6,511,989 of JAPTOF010000010.1, read as the reverse complement.
TATTCAAATCTTTCCAAAAAGATTTACCTGTGTACTAGATATAGGCTAATTCATTGTTATCCTAAAGTAGGCCTTTGTAAATTATTGAATTTGAATAAAAATTTTCTGTGATTTTTGGACTTAGAGTTTGTGCATAACAAGTTGGGTAAGACACATTGGAACCCCTAATATAAAGTGCATTGTTGTCTTCCAAAGTTCTCTCATAATTTTCTTCTACTTTCTAAAATAAAGTATTATATTCGGCCCCGTGGGAATGGAAGACTCATGGAAAATAAACAAGGATTACGAGGGTGTTCTAAAAATTAGAAGGAGATTATGAGAGAGTTTGATAATAATATGAAGAGAGGAGGGTTTGATACACTTTAGACAAATCACAAGCGTCTAATGTATTTTAACAATAACATATTTAAACACCTTGCGACTTGGGAGAATCTGTTGGAAACTTTTTGATGATAGAAGCAGTTAAATTTTTCATTTTTTGTTTTCTATTAGATTGAAATGTCATTTTAGCTATGTAATTTTTGACTTTCAACATAGCTTCAAGCTAAGTAAAGCCACCGATAAGAAATGTTATATGCTATGTGCAAAGGGAGCTTGAAATTATACTCCAGAGTACTAGAGTTGGATATCCATTCCAGAATCAAGGTTCCTCACTCTCCCTGTCTATCCCCTTATAGACAAGCACACGCGCGCACGCACACACACACTGTCTACTTCAAGAAGATAAGTTATGTTTAAAACATAATAATTTAGTACTTATGTTTGAATATGGGACCTTGTTAATCTTAAACTCAAAAAATATTTTAAAAACATTGACATTATCACTAATAGTGATATAAATTGCAAAGATAAAGGATTAAGAGTGTTACAAATTACAAAAATAATGATGAATAGTGTCATAAATTGCAAAGATAAGGGACTAAAATATGAGTCCTGTTTAATTACATAAAACTATTTTCTGTTTTCTGTTTTCTAATTCCAGCTTTTTAAGAAAATCAGAGTTCTTCTTTTCTACAAAGAACTGAAAAATAGTAGCAAATACGTTTACTAATTGCAAGTGGAAAACAGTTTTCTTTACTATAAAACAGAAAAAATTCATTAATTTATTAATGGCTTTCAAATATTTTCTCTTTATAAAATTAGAAAATTTTAAAAAATTAGAATCATTTTTCACGTTTTAAATAGTGTGTGTACTCTCTCTCTCTCTCTCTCTACCCATATGTCTGTGGGAGGTGGGAGGGGAAGGTAAAATGGATAAGAATTGAAATTAAGAATTAGATAAAGTCAAAAGAAAAAAAAAAGTTAATAAAGAAACAAATAATAAGGAGAATGAAATTAAGGATTAACTTAAAATTTTGAAATTTTAGGCGTATTTTCTAAATGGAGAATCGTTAGAAAATACTCCAAAACTATCAAAGCAAACTTTAGAAAACAGTTGAGAGTTGTTTTCATACTACACTTTTTAAATTTAGAAAATTTGAGAAACTATATTCTATTATAAGAAAAAAAATTAATTTAAATACTTATTATAAGGAAAAATGTAATTTTTTAGAAAAAAAAATCATAAAAAAGCAGGCCATACAACGATTAAGGTTACTCAACTTACCGCTATTCAATCTTGCTTGTAACGTGATGCAAATTGTCTCCACCCCAAAGACGTAAAGAAAATTACAGTTTTTTTGGTTTTTTTTTTTTTTTTTTTGGTTTCGTTTTGACTAAGACTAGGCGGCCTGTTACATAGTTTTCTTTATTGGCTTTTAATTTATTGACAATTGTTTCTCATTGTCGTGGCATCGACGGTACATATCTCTACCTCGGGCTCCGCGCTGTCCCCACGTACTCTTATATATAACACTGTAACCAATATTACACACAAAAAAAAAATTTGTGCAAATTGTTTAAGTATCGAACTTAAATAATATCTTAATTTTTTTTTTGTGACACTAACTATATTTTAAAATTAGTCAATTGAAAATGTGATGGGAATTCAATATCACAGGCATGTGGCTCTTTAAATTCGTGAACTGTTTCTTTTATCTTTTTTCTTTTTTCTTTTTAGGTATTGCAAATGGAAAATTAACGGCATCACAAAATAAAAAATAAGAGATAATTAGATATCTAATTTTAGAAATTACTGATTTAAATGTCAAAAGAGGGACCATAAATGTCATTGCCCCATGAATTTTCTAAATTGGTGAGAAAACAAGAACTGATATTCACAATTTTGTACTTTATGCTTTGTGGTTCTATGTGTGATTTATTTATTATGAATTATGTACTTCTTTTAATTATTGTTGGAGAATATTGGAGTGCCAAACTTGATTGTCGAATCTGTCCAAGAACTAAAATGATTTTTCTAACTTACAATATTGTACCCGTTAATTAAATGACTTTATGTATATAAAATTTGCTATTTTTAATAATTTTCATATTAAATATAGCTGAACTATTGAAAGAATGAATTATTATATTGAAAATGATAAATTTAACGCAAGAATGATTGAAAATGATAAATTTTTATATCACTAAAAAATATTAATCACACATTAATGGACGTAGTAGCGCACTCGTTAGTAAGACCATTTTAAATGTAAATTAACCTTCCACCTTAAACGTATTTTTTAAAGCAGAATCAACAATTTGAACACACAACTCTAAATTTAGCATTTCACTAAATATCATAAATTTGAGTCTTCTAGCATTTTAACTGCTGAAAGGGTTACCGGCCCTTCCCTTCCCGTTGTACACAATCATTTTTGTTCTCCCTCGTGATCGTCATTGTTAAGAATTATTGATATTCTATCATAAAAATCAATTAGTTAATAACAGAAGCAGCTAAAATGTTATGCTATGATTTGGGTCCTGAGAATTTGACTCAGAATAATAGATGGACCACCACGATTCAAAACACATGTAGCTTTGGTGGATTGCTTACAGAGATGGGTCCTCACGACTCTGGAACAGACAAAATGCAACTTTCATGGGTTGCTTGTAGGGAAGTCACCACATGTATTAATATAATGTGCGAGATACGCGAGTAAACAAGTAACACATCGGCATATGCGAGCGCAAAGACTAAACCAAAACTCAAATTCCCATGTTAAGAATTAACGAGTGTCCATCATTAAAACCAATTTCTTAATATGAGGAATAACCCAAAACATTATATGGTGGATTTGAATTTTGAGAATTTTTCGTGTGAAATATCTACATATTTTAACAATTATAATAGGAGATAAAGTTAAAATATGTTTACTACCTTGTTCATGTATAGTTAGACTTTTGGTAGTTATCCCAGCTTTTGCAAAAATATTGCCACCCCATTATCCCAGGTGAGCAAAAAGTAATTTATTTTTGTCTAGACATGACAAAATACGCTTTACACAAGGGTGTTCAATACTAACTAGTTATCAAATGATCATCTGTTATTTAATCTAAGTACTATCATATTGCTATGGAAATGTTTGTTCATTGTTATCTCAAAGTAGGCCTTGTAAATTATTGAATTTGAATCGAAATTATCTGTGATGTTGGACTTAGACTTTGTGCGACAACCTGAAAAAAAAAAGAATAATAAAATAAATAGATTAATAAATTAATGTACTTATACTTTTATTCACATTTTATTGGTCTTTATATTATTTAAACTTTATAATAAGTTTCAAAAAAAGAAAAAGAGATTAGGTGGAGACAAAAGCTGGCCACACTTTCTCTCCCCTTTTTCCCTTATCCCGTCACCATCAGAAGCAAGAAAAACACACACGCAGAGAGGTTTAGGTAAGAAGAAAAGAAGGAAGAAATTGGAGGAAAATAAATGCTTAGCTTTTAGAGCAACCTTGTACAACAAATGTTCTAGCCTTGAGATAGCTCTAGGGTTAAGGCAGTAAGCAAAAGTTATATTAATTATTAGTCGGATCGAGGTAAGTTGGATATCCCTCTAAACCAATTTCCCAAAAGCTATCTTGGACACTATAAAAGATCCCTGTATAACTCGCTTGGATTCATTATTCCGGTTTGTATTTAATATTTTGGTAATTTAGTTATATGTGGTTATCTTTTATGTATGTGCTTGGGAGATGTGGTATCCAGTGTGATATGTGAAATCCATGAATACAGTGTGTGAGAAGCGTGAAACTTGTGCAATGAAATGTATTCCTTGTACTATGTGAAACCCTTGGAGTTGTGACACCCATTTGGCAAGTGAGATTGCCTTATATATTAGCGTGATATAAAGCGTGTGCCTGTAGGTGGGAGATGTTTCACTACACGGAGGTGGCCAAGGTATGCCCTGGTCGATGGGAGATGATTCACCATGACAAGAAGAGGTCTTGAGTGCGCTCGGCCTAGCATGTTATGTGTTGTGGAAGTAAATTATCTATCACGACTCCAAAGGGTAATTGTGTGTGGTAATACGTGTTGTGTTTCATGTGGTGTTTTTTTTTTTTATATCTAGTCTCAGGCGATAGTTATGTGAATCAAGATATGATATGCATGCAAGGGTGATGAAGGATCAGAAAATACAAGATTTACGACATACCGTGATGTGTCTCGTGCTTGACCTAGTTACGCAAGATATGTTTGTAATGTGTGATTAAATTCTTTTTGTGGTGTACGTGTGATGTAATCTTGGCTAGTTCTGATTATTTTCATTCTAGGACCAACCCGAGCCTAATCCTGGATGTCGAGCTTATTGAGCTTTTTTTCCCACCCTATTATCTATATTGCAGAAGCTAGTGGGCCCATTCAGCAAGGAGGGGAGCAATCATAGCCTTGTTAGCAGTCCTAGTTGTTGGAGTCTTTTTGTAGCCCAGGGCGTATGCTTTTTTTGTTGTCGAGAAATCTTTTTGTAACTCATAGTTCGCTGTAAATCATACTTGACCCTACAAATAGAATTAGCATATTTTGGGGAAATGTTATATAAATGTGTATATATTTTTGCGTATTATCTTTTAAATAGATGGCTTGGTTGGTCTACAAGGTATTGGAGGTATTCTAAGAAATATTAGATTGTGTGGTATTGTGATGTACTGTGCTAGTTGCCTTGCAGGCTTGGTTCTGTGGCGTGTCACGCCCTAAGGTTTGTAATTGTGAGTTGGGGCGTGACACTTTGTGCATGACAAATTTAAAGCATCTTGCAAGAATAGTGACATCTAAATATAATATTTGATGATAGACGCAGTTGAATACGTCAGTTTCTTTTTTTTAAAAAAAAAAATCAGATTGAAGTGTCATCTTAGCCATGCAATTTTTGAATTTCAAAAGAGCTTTAGGCTAAGTAAAGCCACTGGTAAGAAATGTTACATGCTATGTGCAAGGGAGCTAGAAATTATATTGGGAGATACTCGAGAGTGCTGGAATTGGATATCCATTTCAGAATCAAGGTCCCTTACTCTCCTTGTCTATCCGAGAATGCGCGCACACACACTGCCATACACATAAATTGTGGACATGCAGCGCTTGTCTACAAGAACCTAATATGTTTTGATGGAAATCAAACTTGGAGAATTTTCCAACGATCAAGAAGATGAAATGAGTATTGTTGAGATGATGTTTTGGGAGAGTAAGTATAGATTTCGGAAACAAGGACTCATCGTTAAGGGAATTGAGCTTCGCCTTGTAACGGAAGCATAACATATAATATGAAAGTTGTATTTCCTGGAAATTAAGAAAGTGCTCACTATGGAATTTTTCTTTTTCTATGTATTTTGCAACTTTATATTTCTCATTTTTGGTTGAGTGAACCACAATCACAGCCAGGCAACTTTAGTATGAAGTACGTGAAATATGCAAGACTTGCATTGTTTTTCATAATGTTATGGAACACCCTGATTATATTTTTTGCGTGAACTTTTGTAGATTATGTGCTCTATCAAGTTGAACTTTTACATATGAGACTTCAGCAAATAAATGAAGTGCTTTTGATTTCATCATGTTAGACCATGAAATCCACAATCAACATCTTGAGGTCTAGAAATCTTTGGTGCAAATGATATATAGGCACCAGCAACTTTCAAAATCACAAGGCATTGAAGACAGAAGATAATCTCAACATTAGTATACATTTGAATTTACTGTATTTTTTAGATTTTCGTATATGCTGCAGTGTTATAAATATATCTAATGATGGTCAATTCGGGTTTTCATTTTTATTGATCTTAAATCACTTCGAGTCGGCATTTCATCCAGGTTAGAAAATTTTTAAAACACCCCTCGCGAGTATGTTAGAATTTTCTAAATATAAATTTACATAGAGTGAAAGTCATTTATATTTAGAAAATTATACCCTGCACGTTCACGTGGGTACTCCTTCACGCATGGTGCACCTTTGCTTAAAAAAGCAATTCTAAGTTGTAACAATCTGATTCTCACACACACATGCTCACACGGTGTTCTTTGCTTGTCATTGCAAAAGGAGCCTCACCGAAGAAGAAGCACACCAAAAAGCCCCTGTAACACGAGGATTCGATTCGTGGTTGTCTCTGGTGAAACGAGGCTGGGATTGCAAACGGAGCAAAGGAAAAGAAGCAGTTGCCAGAGTTGGTGGTGTAAGGTTCTGCCCACATTGGTTCGTTGATTGAAGTCGTGCCACTGGTTCGTCATCACGAAGGGAATGATCTGATGTCGACCACGTGTCAAGGGCCGAGATCACCCCTGACGAGTGGAAGGAAGTACACAACATAGGGTTGAACGACGAGGTAACGTCACCGCCTAGTTGGAGTTTTGAAAAGTGCCGACAAATCCCCGGAGTATAGAGAAGCTTTTGCCACCAGCAACAAGTTGTTTGGTGGCCTGAGAAGATAACAATCTCAAATCTTTGACTCATATCAAGAGAAAGTACCAACTTTGTCCCAAAGAGTTCCATCAGAACTCTTGGCACAAATCTTCTAACCTATGTCCTTTTCAAGACACACACCGGCCTCCACATGACACTTTGTTGGAATGCTCATTGTCTTCATGATTACCCATCGATCACCTCCACAAGTCTACATCCACAAGTGATCACTTCCTCGAGAAGGAACCCACACGATCGCTCTACTGAACTAGGCCCCAATTTGCTTGCCAAAACACATACTCACCATACATGAGCCTCTTTGTCTTTTCTGCAACGAAACACCCACTAGTTCTTGCAGTCAGTCCTTTCTCACACGTGGCCCATACTACCACAAAAGCGTAGTGTCTTTATCACTTCTTTTCCATGCACACACATGATCGTACTCATCCAAGAAGACCAACTCAAACGTCCATCCATCAATTTCTCTACATTCGCACCCTTTCCAAAAGTGTGTACATATATATATATACATATATATATGTATATATATGTGATGTGTTGTATTTTTGTATGTGTTTGCTTTGTTATTTACCTATATTTAAGAGGTATTCAGTGCTTTAAAAGATGCATTAGTGTAGTACTTTTGATAAGAATAGGCTTAAGCGTAAACAAATGTACATATTAAGTTTAAGAGACAAATTGCTACACTAATTGCTTGTTTTCAATGATTTAGGTGAACTTTGGGTTGAGATCAAAATTGAACGATAATAGGTGAAGAAGATGGGAGATGTACAGGTCAAAACGAGAAGATCGGAGGCCGAAAAGACAAAGAATGGAGAAAGGAAGTCAGTCGGACGTCCTAAGAGAGAGGTGCTAAAAATAGCCGAACGACTACCCCTCTAGGGCCAGGCCAGAGAGCACCACCAAAAAGCCGGTCGAGCTAAGAGGAGAAACCGGTCGATCGGCAGTTTGTGAAAAAGCCGATATAAAAGCTCGATTTTAGACAAAAAGCAGAGATCTTTTCACTCCCATCTTTCAAAGAAAAAAAAACCTTAAATCCCCTCTCACCAACTTCTCACACACACATTCATACACTTTTCACCTAGATTCAAGCTTGTAATTAGGGTTTAATACTTGTTATTGCAAGATCAAGACAAGGATTTCAAGAGCAAAGCTAAGCATGAAAGGGAGGTTTATCTTTCTTCTTTTGTACTTAGCTTTCTCTATTCTAGAATAAGTCTTTTATGGGTGATTGAAGCTTGTATTATGGGTTGATTGAGTACTACTTTTCTATGAGATTTTGATGATTTAATATATATGTTTGCCTTTAATGCTTCAATGGCTACTTACATACATGTCTATGTGTTTGTTGATATGCTTAAGTGAAAGAACATATATTTAGAGGCTTGATTGCTATTTAACACTTTTAAATCATTATATAAGCATGTCTAGGTGTTATGTAGTGATTCCATGAAGTGAGCCTTGTAGCTATGTATGTCTATGTGTGTTTTTACATACCTTAATGTCAATTTTAGCCTCTATGACATACATGTTGGATTCTAATGCGTAAATTGGTATGACCTAAATATGTCTAAGTATTTAGAATATGTTTTATATTCATTTTTACCATGCTCGAGAACATGTATGATGTGCTTTATGGTTAAATCTTGCTTGCGTGATGCTATGATTAGTGGTGCTTCACTAGTAATTAGGCCTAGTTTAGTCTCCTTTGGCTTTAAACCCAGCCAATAGGTGTCGAGCTAGCTTAATTGACCTTAGGAATCCTAGTTCTTGGCTTTAAACCCAGCCAATGAGTTAGAACCTAGGGTAAGACAAATTATCATCACTTAGGAAGGTAATTAGCTAATCCGTGCCCTAGTTCATAAGGACCACACTATACTTCTAGGTAACTAACACCTAGGGACAGACCCACACCGAGTTTAGGGATTATAGGAGAGATTGATTAGATTCCTAGTTTAGAGCACCCTTCTTAGAGAAAACCATCAAAGGTAGTCCCATAGCAAAGTTAGTACCCAAATCACCCATAGTTAAGCGGATTTCACCCATTGTCCTATTTCTTGTGTTAATTCCCTTTTTACTTTCTTGTTTCCTCTTACCTTTATTTTATTTAGTTTGTTTAGAATAGTTTAATTTACTTTGAGCTCCCTTCATATCTAAAATGACCAAAATGAATTCTTAGTTTAGCTTATCTTCTTTCTAGTTTTCTAGGACACACATTTAGCTTTCATTCCCCATTTCCCGCCTCCCTGAGGGATCGGCCTTGCTTTTGCACATTAGACTATAGGACCTGTGCACTTGCAGGCTTTTAATTAAGGCATAGTGCTTAATTAGCAAAAAGAAGCATCAATATGTATATATATTTGTGTTTTTGTGTGTATGAGTGGTGAACAAACTATATATAGAGTGGTAAATAAATAAATATAAAGTTGTGAACAAATATATATGTTTATATTTGTATGTGTTTGTTTTGTGTGTGTGAGTAGTGAACAAATATATGTGGAGTGGTGAACAAATAAAAGTGAGTACTTGTGTCTGTCTGTGTGTTGAGGGGCGGACTGGTGAACAAATATATGTAGAATGGTAAACAAATATTTAGCATATGAAAGTTAGTGAACAAATAAATGTGAGGTGATGAACAAATATATGCGAGTTGAGAATAATAAAAATATTTTTTATTATTACTGTGTGAGAACAATAGCACGTATTGTTTGCACACTATAGGTGCATATTGCTCCGGCAAGAGCATAGTGATGCAGGACCATGATATAAGGGTGCACACACACATATATACAACTATTCTTTTTAAATTACAAGATATGCATAATGCACCAAGCGCACAAAAAATATTTTTCAATCTCCAAACACATTAAATATACATATATATATGTATATATATGTGTGTATATATATATATATGTATATATATGTATATATATATGTATGAATGTATGTATGTATTCAACTATTCTTATTAGATTGTAAAATATGCATAATACACTAACCATACAAAAAAGTATTTTTGGTTCTCCAAAAAAAGTAATTATTTCTAATATTGACCCTGAAAAAGTATAGATTGCATGTCTACACTTCTCTCTTAGCATCATTTCTTAGATGGTATGAAAATCATAAAGAAAACCAATGTTTAAGTTATGGACTCCCCCTTACTCTATTAAAATTATTATAAAGAAATAACTAATAAAGATATCAAGACTTAGATATCAATAGTTAAAGTTTTAGCAAAGAGATAGATGATATTTTATTCAAAATTATTAAAAAGATGAACTAGATAATAATTGACAACATTTGAGAATTTTAGATGTTGATTAGTCTTAATTATTTTCTTAAATGAAAGAGATAAATAAAGCAAATATGATTATTACTTTTGGGGCTAGGAGACCAAAATAGGAATTCAAACTTTTTTTTAGCTAAGAAAATACAAATAAAAATTTGACTTCCATTACTTTCTTCTAGCTAGGGGACCACTGCCACTGCTCCCTCCTCGCCCCAAAAAATACACACAAAAAATAAAAAGAAAAAGAAAGCCACAGTTGCTTTGCTCAACAAAACCTCTAAGGCATTTATCTTTTTATCTTTAAAGGTGTTAAAATATATATAGCAAAAAATAATAAAACCACTCAGTAAATAAGTATACTGTAAAATAGAAAATTGAGAAAAATAATAGTCTATTACTAAATAGAAAATAAAAAAATTAATATTGAAGTATTGGGGGAAAAAAATTGAAAAAACTTATTATACAAAATTCACATTATATACAACTTTAGAGGAAAAAAAATTAAGAGTTATATCCTCCCTATGGTTCCTGAACAATTGCGCTTGGGACAATTTGATATATGAACTATCAAAATATATCTTTTAGTCCATCCACTATTAACAATTAGATAAAGTTAGTTTATTCAACGAATTCCCTCCTAAAATTAACAAAAAATTGCATGAGAACAGCACGTGCATGTAAATTTCCATGCCTTTCACATACCACTTCCATTAGTTTTTTGGACAAAACTCATTTAAATAGCCTAATGTTGTACAATTATTAACTGTTCAAAGACTAAAAGGCACATTTTGATAGTTCAAGGATCAAATTATTCCAAATAACGTAATTAACCATAGGAGCTACTATCCCTGCTAGACCCCTCCCCCGCACCCCTTCCAAAACACACAAAAAATCGACCATGCTTTACCAAACAAAATCTTGAAGGCATTTTTGTCTTTGTATATCTTTTAAGGTTAAAAAAGAAATAATAGGCAAAAAAATTAATAAAACAATCTTTAGATCAGTCTATTATCAAGTAGAAAATTTAATAGTCTACTATCAAATGGAAAATTAAGAAATTTAATGTAAAAGTATGAAAGAAAAAGAAGATAAAAAAGTAATTTCTACTACAAAATTCACATTGTATACAACATTAGAGAAAAAATTAAATTCACTTTAGAATATCTTCTTTTTCCTAATATATACATCTCAAATTGAATTGATTTTTTTGCTACCCTAATGCATATTTTTGTGTAACAAACTAACCTTCCAAACACAAAAATAGAAAGAAAAAATAATTCATTGTACAAAATTTGCGTTATGCACGAAATTAGAAAAACAATTTAAAGTTTATTCTTTTTATACATATATGTATAACAAATTAAGTCTAACCTTCTTTTTCTAGCCCAATGTGTAACCTCTTGCCAATGAGCTAACGTTTTTCAAACATAAAATAAGAACTAAGAAAATTTAAATAGCTCAATAAATAAATAAATAAATAATAAAAATAGCTTTCAATATAAGACATTGTTTTATAAATTAAAAACTCATGCAAAAGTTTGAGATATATATAAACTAGCACTTATAGAGGGAAAAATGGCATTTTACTATATTACTAATTAGTTATAGTAAAACTTTTAATACCACGTAATCTGATATCATGTTGAGTTAAATTTAATTGCATGGCCACCCCATGTAGACCTACAAAACTAATCTTGGAGGGTGGTGAGAAAGGGAGAGAAAGGGAGAGGCCTAGCGTCAAACAAGGGAGGAAGTGAATGGTTGAAAAAAAACGACCATTTAAGTCAGCAACCAAAATTTTGCCATTTTTCAACTCAAAGTTGCATGAAAAAGTTCCCTCAAGCCACAGTTTCAATTCTGCCATATCTTTTCCAACTCTATAATCTTTCTATACACATAAAAGATATGGCTCTCCTCATTGAGCCAACTGCATTTGAAATTTTACGTTGAAATAACATATTTTTATCATGCTATTATGCATGCATGAAATTTGAAGTTTGACAGCAAGGGAAGATATATATAAATAACAATGGCCACTTCATCAGGTCCAAGAAAAACAACATCTACCGTCGGAGATTCGGGTAACAAGCCGCCTCAGGCGGTAAAGTTCGCGCGCCGGACTTCCAGTGGTCGGGTTGTAAGCCTGTCGCGCGACGATGACCTGGACATCCAGGGAGACTACTCGAGCCAAAATGATTACATAAACTACACAGTGATGGTGCCACCAACCCCTGATAATCAACCTGGAGGTGTATCAAATGTGAATGCCACAGGTGACAAGCCTGACGGGCCTAGTCCTTATGGCATGTCCAGGTTCCGCATGGAATCGCAAAAGATGAGGTCCGGAAACGGCCCTGACGCCGACGGTGGAGCAACTGGTGGAAATGCAGCCGGAAAGCTGGACCGGAGGATGTCTGTTATGAATAAGAACAATAATAAATCCATGTTGTTGAGGAGCCAGACGAATGATTTTGATCATAATCGTTGGTTGTTCGAGACGAAAGGGAAGTATGGGATTGGGAATGCATTCTGGCAACAGGATCAGGATTCATATGATCATGACACTGGAATGAGCATGCAAGATTTCATGGACAAGCCCTGGAAGCCTCTCACCAGGAAAATTAAAGTTTCATCTGGGATTATTAGTCCTTACAGGTGCTACATTATCCTATATTCTCGTTATGTTAGTATAACTAGTGTATATTATCACTCGCACACGAGTAATTTCTTATAGACTAATTGATTTTCGTACTGAACTATCCTAAAAGTACATATAGATTATAACTGTCATTCACTATTGGATTTGAGGTCAATGGAGGTTACAACCCTCATTCACCAATGAATATACCCGGCTGGATTATATACGCATGTTTCACCAACTTCTTATAGAGGGAGAACTTCCCCTAACTCCAGTTACAACAATATGTAAAGCCTTCCCTCCCCCAAGAATGCCATAAAGAGCTAAGGTAGAACATGGCTCAAAACCCCCATTCGATCCTAGTCCTTTATCCTGGTTGAGTAATCTCAACTTACATGGTGCTTAATTTAGTGTACATATTGCGCATCCAGGTTTATCAATTAGTGGTTGGATTCTGCTGGTTGTTCGGTGGTCAAACTCCGCTAATTGAATTTCCTTGTTACAAAAAATATATAAATCCTTTTTGGATTGTGGTTAGCCATTTAGATGAGAAATTAACAAATACTTGGGATAGTTTATAAACAAATACTGACCTTTGGTATCATCCTCGATATAAGATATACAAATATTTGAGTTAAAGCTAGAAACTAAACTTGAGTTACTAATTCTATGTTCTTCCACCTGCAGAGTACTGATTGTGATCCGTTTAATAATCCTGGTGTTCTTCCTTACATGGCGAGCGCAAAACGCCAACCCGGACGCAATGTGGCTCTGGGGTACTTCACTGGTGTGTGAGATTTGGTTCGCATTTTCTTGGGTTCTTGATATTCTCCCCAAGTTCAATCCGATCAACCGGGCGGCAGACCTCGCAGCTCTCAAGGAAAAGTTCGAGACACCTTCTCCGGCCAACCCCAATGGCCGGTCTGATCTCCCTGGTGTTGATGTATTCATCTCTACTGCTGACCCTGAAAAAGAACCTCCACTGGTTACTGCTAACACGATCCTTTCCGTGCTTGCCGTTGAGTATCCTATTGAGAAACTCTCACTTTACATCTCTGATGATGGTGGTTCAATTCTCACATTCGAAGCCATGGCTGAGACTGTCAATTTTGCCGAGGTTTTCATCTACAAACCATCAATTGTATTGTATTGCATATGAAAAGATATTTGCTTTGAGTTTATCATCTACTTATAGGCAATAGATGGATAATTGACAGTCAGTGTTCTTTAGAAGCACTCAGTTTATGCTGCTAAACGACTCAGTTTGTCGAAATTCTCCTTCAGCAATTGAAGTGCCTAATGTTTAGAATGTCTCTCCAGGTATGGGTGCCATTCTGTCGGAAACACAACATTGAGCCAAGGAATCCAGACAGCTACTTTAATCTGAAAATTGACCCGACCAAGAACAAAAGGCGACCTGATTTTGTGAAAGATCGTCGTTGGATTAAGAGGGAGTATGATGAGTTCAAGGTCAGGATCAATGGTTTGCCAGAAGTTATAAAGAAGAGGTGTGACATGTACAACAAGAGGGAGGAAATCAAGGAGAAGACGATTGCAAAGGAGAAGAATGGTGGCGTGTTACCTCGTGATTTAACTATCAACAAAGCCACATGGATGGCTGATGGAACACATTGGCCTGGCACATGGTACCAACCAGCAGCTGACCACAAAAAGGGAGACCATGCTGGAATTCTTCAGGTTGCTGCAATGAAACATAGTTTAGAGTTCTACCAAATTTCTGATAATGGGAAAAGCAAATAATATTAGTTTAGTATGTTGTTAACGATTACTGAGTTCCACTCTAAAGCAAATTGGTAGCAAGTGTGGTGGTTCTGGAATTTATGAGTAAATCAGTGAGGAAAAATCGAATTCTTTAACATTATGCCAACCAAACCATTCTGAGTATGATTTTTATATCCTTAATAATGTTTCTCACAGATAATGAGCAAGGTCCCAGAGAACGAACCTGTGATGGGTTTTGCAGATGAAAAGAAGTTGGACTTCACTGGCATAGATATCCGCATTCCAATGTTTGCATATGTTTCGCGTGAAAAACGTCCAGGTCATGACCATAACAAGAAGGCTGGAGCCATGAATGCCTTGGTTAGAGCTTCTGCAATACTGTCCAATGGGCCATTCATTCTTAACTTGGACTGTGACCATTATGTCTATAACTCAATGGCTATAAGGGAAGGCATGTGCTACATGATGGATCGTGCCGGTGATCGCATCTGCTATGTACAGTTTCCACAGAGATTCGAAGGAATTGATCCTTCTGATAGATATGCCAACCATAACACGGTCTTCTTTGATGGTGAGTACATGTTCATATTGTTTTGGTATACAGGGTCTAGAATTTTGTTCCAGTTGAGTTATAACTTTATCATTTTTGTCACTCAGGGTTAAAAAGATTTTCCATACTAAAAATATGCATAATTTTTCAAAAGAAAAAGAAACTAAGATAAAAACACTTAGAGTTTAGAAAACATCCTATGCCCGTAGTGACATTATAATGGATCTGCCCCTTGCTGGCACATCTTCTATTGACTCCAAGCTTCGAGGCTCTTTTCAGCTTTGATTTATCAAGCTATGCAGACAGGGAGGTTAGAACTATTGTTAGATTAAGAAATACATCACAATTTAGCTTATGCATTGTCCAGATAACTAAACGCATTTATTATTGTTCAGTCTTGTGCTAATCATATTATAGCTGCAATTTTCAAAGACAGTGGTACTAACAATAATATGTAGGAAACCTGGAAGTGTGCAGTAAAACTAGTGAAGCAAAAAGAAGAAATGAAAAACTAATCGTTGCCATTAATCAAACATTAAAAACACATTTTTTTTCTTGCAGAATTCAAGCCGCTGTCAGAAATTGTCAAGATGATTCATAATACTCTTGCAAATAATTTCTTGAAACAGAGGGAATACTAACTTAATTGCCATTAGTCATAAAAATATATCTAATTGTCTCTGCATAGCTCAAGCTACTCGTAACATTCTTTATTACAGTAAAAAAAACTAAAAATGATGAGTAGGTGTCTTGCAAGCTATAGATGTCTATGGACGTATATTTTTTCCTCCCATAAATGAAGCGAACGGTTTACCTAAGTGTCAAAGTAGAGCATTCCATATAATTTCAATTCATCAAACTGCTCATACTCTTGCCAATCTGCATAACAGGCAACATGAGAGCCCTGGATGGTATCCAGGGCCCTGTGTACGTCGGAACTGGCTGCATGTTTAGGCGGTATGCGCTATATGGATTCAACCCGCCAAGGGCAAATGAATATGTAGGAGCTTTTGGGCAAAATAAGGTCAGAGCTTCAGATGTTCCACCGCTCCCTGATGATGATGATACGCAGCCCCTTACACATCCTGACTTGGCTTCGCCTCAGAGATTTGGGAATTCTACCATGTTCTTTGAATCTATAGCAGTTGCCGAATTTCAAGGAAGGCCTCTTGGTGATCACTTCACTGTGAAGAATGGCAGGCCTCCTGGTGCACTACTTGTTCCACGTCCCCCGTTGGATGCACCAACGGTAGCTGAGGCTATTGCTGTCATTTCCTGCTGGTAATTGCCTGCTAAACCTCTTCCATCTATTTAATCTGTGAAGTACTCAACAGATTCCAATTTCTATTCCAGCTTCTTTGTTTTCCTTTCGCCTTTCATAGGGGGCATAGTTTCAACAAATAAGTGAACCTCGAGCACATCTTTTACAACTTTTAACATCTATCATGAAATGCAGGTATGAAGACAAGACCGAGTGGGGAGACAGAGTAGGCTGGATTTATGGTTCCGTTACAGAGGATGTGGTGACAGGTTATCGTATGCATAACCGTGGATGGAGGTCAGTCTACTGTATAACAAAGCGCGATGCTTTCAGGGGAACTGCGCCTATCAATCTGACTGACCGGCTTCACCAGGTCCTCCGATGGGCCACAGGTTCTGTAGAAATCTTCTTCTCCCGGAACAACGCTTTTCTAGCTAGCCGGCGTCTCAAGTTCCTCCAGCGTGTGGCATACCTCAATGTTGGCATCTACCCTTTTACCTCTATATTCCTAGTGGTCTACTGCTTCCTCCCTGCCCTTTCCCTCTTCACAGGACAGTTCATTGTGAAAGACTTAAATATACAATTTCTGTTTTACCTCCTCACCATCACTACCACACTTATGCTTATCTCCCTCCTTGAAGTCAAGTGGTCTGGTATAGGCCTTGAAGAATGGTGGCGCAATGAACAGTTCTGGGTAATTGGTGGTAGTAGTGCTCACCTTGCTGCTGTTATTCAGGGTCTGCTCAAAGTCATAGCTGGCATAGAAATTTCCTTCACGCTGACTGCAAAGGCTGCGGCTGAGGATGAAGATGATATCTATGCTGATCTCTATGAAATCAAATGGACCAGTCTTTTCATAGTGCCACTAGCCATCATTGTAGTGAACATCATCTCTCTTGTTATTGGGTTCTCGAAGACTATCTACAGTGTGATTCCCGAATGGAATAAGCTTATTGGTGGCGCTTTCTTCAGCTTCTGGGTGCTGGCTCACATGTACCCCTTTGCCAAAGGATTGATGGGCAGGAGAGGGAGAGTGCCAACCATTATATACATCTGGACCGGAATTCTTTCGATCACGGTCTCCTTGCTTTGGATTACCATCAGCCCTCCTGATCAAAAGAGGGGAGGAGGAGACCTCACCATATAAATACAAACACAAGTTGACATACTTGTCCTTGTTATCAACTCTCTTTGAAAATTCTTGATGAACCATAAGTGATGGCTTATGACTTTCAGTGCAAGGGCCTTTGTATCTTTTAGCCTCTCTGCTGTGATGATATATGCCACAGAACACACTTTCCTGGGAACTGTCAACTTCTGAGTGCAAGATATACACAGAATGTAGAGTGAGTCTTCTATGATGTCAAGTTTGGAAGAGTTTTATCCAGTGTATGTACACTCAGTGATGGACTAAAAGAGCCCTGGCAAAAGAAACAAATGGTCTGTGCAAATCTAGAGCTCTGAGGAACAATAACTCATGTACATTATGATATGGACTGCAATTTCAGGCTGCAATCCATATTTGTATCATGTAAACAAGTATTTTCATTTTATATAGGAATTAATAAGTGATTTTGGCTGAAAACGGCACGTGTTTAGTTACATAAAAAGTTCGTATGCGGACCCTACCTAGTGTGCGCCGGACAAACCGTTTGCAGTATAGAAGTCTTACCCTTAGTAGTTAGTTTTCTTTATGGTGCTTTATTTGAAGAACATAACTAAAGCTGGTATGATAGGAAAAAGAGTCCTTGTACATCATTGGGATACTTTCAGTTCCTCTGTAAGAACACTAACCATCATTTTTCTCTATGCGCGACTGTCTTGTTTCTGTCTCTCTATTTTTCAGTAGCTTCTACTAAAACTAAGAAACAGTTTGTCTTCATTTCCAAATCTTGTTCAGCTCTATTTGAAAGGGAGGGAAAATTTACTACTTCCAAGTGTGCAACTGCTGCTTTTACTTACTATATCGGGCGTCACTTCATGTATTACTTGACGTAAAACAAAACAAATAGTGTTCGAGAAGCAGAGTGGAGGCCAAAGTGTTCAGAGAGATAAATACAGTTAGTTGTGGTTAGTTGTATTTACAAAGTGCAACTTTCTTGCTGCCTTTAGATTTTCTCATTGCTGCAAGAGAAGAGAACTATTTAAAGAAAAGAAAGGGAAAAAAAAACTCAATTTCGTTGAGGCTATGGTAAATGGCAATGCTGAGCAGTTGTGAGCATGAAAATTTTACTCTACCTTAAAAATGAAAATACAGCGTTAAAAAAGTGTGTAATCAAAAAGAAAAGAAGAAAACGAAAAGAGAAAACCTTTAATGGAATTGAGGCCTTGTATGATAACATAGCTGAGCAAATTTTCAGCATCAAAGTGGGGAAAAGTCATCATACCGTTGTAAGTGAAGAAACATGTACAAAAAACTGCTGTTTCGAGAATTTAGATATATGCGTACTAACATTTATTTTGACATTATACAAGAATTGCATTACATCACAGGAAAAATTCTCGCATTCGGACCGGTCTCCTTACTGCGTTTGTGTAACCCTGCACAGAGAAACGACAGAAGGTAACAGGAGCTTACATGCACTTTTTCCTTCAGCATTATAATGGCTTCGTACATTTTTTGGCAATATTGGTCGAGTTTGTAACACAACTTTCTAAATAAAAGAAAATACAGATTTTTATTCATTTCAGGATGCATGTATATCCTCAGACAAGATTATATCAAGAACACAGCCACAATATATAGCTCCATGACAAAGAATAATTACTCTATATCAATATATATAATACACTCAAGTCATCTTCCTAAGCGAACAATATCTGGCGTATATAAATATCAGGTGTTTGTTACCAGTTCCTTGTTTCATGCCAGTGAAAGCACATGTAACCTGAACATTCTGTTCTCTGCACATGTAGCGTCACTTTATTTCTACACTAATTTCAGAAGTATTATTGAGGTTGTATTAGTTTCCTTCTGTTGTAATGCATGTTAGATATCATGACAGACAATTACTGTTGAATAATTTGATTAGCAGAGTTTTTGGCCTGATGTAGTGCATCAAATTTTTTAAAGTAGTCCCTTGCTCTATTCCTGGAAGGAATAGCGGGAGGGGCCGTAGGTAGCTTATATACTCTTTCGTCTTACTTCCTTAGGGATATGCTCTTAGGGGAGCTTAGCACCTCATTCTTCCCTGTACGCTCCGCTCTAATGATTTTGGGACTGTGGAGGGTCTACAAGTCAAGTAAGGCACTCTCCTCCCAAGGATGAATAGAATCTGGAGGGTATATTTTTATTAATTTATCTAGGCCTTCAACCAGAAAGAGATATCTCCCTAGCGGGAAAAGGAGTTGTATACTAGTACGCCAGTTCCCCTCCCCCAAGAGTAACAGGCTAGTTGTAGGAAGTTTATAGATGCTTTGTAGAACAAAAACTATACTGCAAAAGATGATTGCTCTGACCTCATTGAATTTAAATATTAAAGGACGTGAATCTCTCTCCACTGTTTTCAGCCTGTTTACGGCACCCATATCTTGGGAACCTTTGCTGCTCACTTTTTTGAACCTACTTCAGCACAAAAGGTACATAAAATTAGCAAAAGCTGGAAAGATGATATTGCAACCAAGTCAGAATCAACAGCATGGTAGTATGTTGTCTCAATACGGTTACTCAAAATATGAACCAAAACAAATCATCACCAAGCAATCACAGACAACAGGGAAAAAAATGTCATTTGATGATAGGTTTTGGCAATTTCTCACCATGATGATGTAGTCATCAAACCATGTGTAGACAAAGATCAGAATCGAAGAGAGTTTAAGAACTATAAGTTAAGAGATGGTATGAATAAAGCACCAAGCCACCAACAAGTAGCCATTTTTGTGTTTGTTCTACATTCATTGAGAAGCAAAAGTCTGAAATGTAAAAGATAAGTTAAATAAAGAGAAGCACTTTAGAAATAACAGTAGAGTGAAAGAGCTTTCAGATTATCATTATTAAACACAAAAGGCTGAGAAACATTTGCCTGTCAGGAGCATTTCTAAGTGGAAAGAACACAATACACTTATTGCACCCAGCTACAATACCACAACCTGCATATGCATAGTCAACAACATATGCACAATGGTTTATCACACTGCATCCAGTTGCAATCTCTTATAAATTCCAAGTACCTTCTATTTATGGAAGTTAAAGTTCATCAACTTGATTAATAGTGTGCTACCATCTATTAAATTAAACAATTGCCAGCTATCAGTGTGTTCCAGCAGTTATCTGCTGTGTACTTCTCCCCAAAGACTAACCTTTTAGAGGGTCCCCTACATGAGGGGGAAGAGGGAAAATGGATAGAGGACCCTTAGAATTTAAGGGGTGAGGTAAGAGGATTGTTGAAGTTTATTTACCTATCCCACCCCCTAAATAAGGTAGGAGGTTGGATAGGGGGTTTATTTGAGATGGCCTAATCAATTACCCTTATATCAGAGCTGCCGTTCATACTTAATCCATGATACCCGACCTCTGCTTACAGTTAGGATTTGAATCATCTGGAACAAGTAATTCACATCTTGACTATCTGCGTAGGTCCATATTCTTGTAAGACTTTGTTAAGTATCAACAGCATTCTTTATAGCCATACAGTTCATAACCCGACTGCAGTGATCTACTCCTTTTCAGATAATTTATCAAGGTTGAACTTTTCGATCACATTTGTTTCATAATAACTATTTGCCGAACTATCAATTTGTTTCATATATAAGATTAATGACACGTCACATGCCTTTTTTATGCAACTAATACAGTGGACGAGTTAATCAGAAATTCTAGGTCCACATGAAGCCATCTTGAAAACCATTAACAAATGTTGACGCACTCCCAGAAGAATATAAACAAACACATGATATGCGAAATATTTCATCGGAAGTTTGAAGAAAAAATCACATGTAATGTGAAATATTTCATCAAAAGTTTTATCCTCTACATTTTCTCACAATAATATTAAAAGTCTGTTGGAGTTCTTTATGACTACTAATAAATAGAGAAGGCAATCTTAAGATTTTCCCTATCCATGTTGTTCCACAAGGCTCTTCTTTATAGACCACAACATTGTCTGTACAATGACCCCCGTATTTAAAGTGCCCAAACTAGGACGGCATATGCGGTCTTATAGATTTGAATAATCTAGTACAGCTATAAATGCTTACACCACAAATATTTCCAGATCAGACCTAAACAAAAACTTCTATGACAAGTACCGTGAAAGTGAACATGAGAATTATCAAGCTGGTGTCCATACAGCTATAAACATTTCTAAAGCAGACATCATGAAATTCAGCCTCTCTTTTATGAAATTCTATAATTGAGTTTTTCTCTTTGGGGAGCTGTCACACAGGTATTGGCAGGGTAAGAGAGGTGATTGTAAGAAACAGAGTATACCTGTCAAAGAAGCTAGAGGAGCCACTTGAAGGCTTCTTTGTCTTTTCAAGGGATGTTACTCCAACACTACTGGAGTCACCTCCACTAAATCCTGTGGTTGATGGAGTAGATGAGGTGGAGGGTGCCAATTGCTTTTGGTTTGATGCATTTTTCAAATTCAAATTCTTCTCAGCAGATGAAGCTGCATGAAAAGATCTTGAAGACCGTGCAATTCCATTCTCATGACCTGCCAGTGCCTGGTTTTCCTTGCTGCATGCATCAGTGGGGAGTGTAGATCTATTATTGCTGTTTTGTAAAATCTTTTGCTTCTCCACCTAAAACCGGAAAAAATTGCAGGCAAGTGAACAAAGTGTAAAATGCCAAAGCAGGATAATCTGGAAAGGATAATTGGTTCCCAGAAAATCAATTGCAAAAAATAACATTTTGTTTAACAATACAGGCTAACATTTATCGGCTATGAACTGCTATTTCAGACCTAACAATATGTAAAATGTATATGAGATTTTAAAAGAACCTGAAGGAAGCCTGGAATTCATTACTGGACAAAAGTTATCAAATCTTTCAAATTGAAGTTTGTGCTCAAAAAGCAGAAAGATGATGTACACTACTAGGTGAAGAGGTTGATATGCTTGACACTCGGTAAAGTTCTTCTGAAGGCTCAACCTATAACTCAGCTATACCAGCTTCATGTCTGCATCATGTGAATATGATAAAGGATTCCCAAAAATTGTACCATATTAAGCCTTATCCTGCTAGGTAGGGCCCAAGGATTCCCATTAGGGCAAAACTCAAAAGAAAATATGATGAGATCTTCATGTAGCTAACACGGTAACAACGTTGACCGAAAAACAACCACCACTACAAACAGAAGCGCGAAATGGTCACCTCAAAAAGCAAGAAAATCTCTACTTATAAAATAGAGGCAACTCAATAAAACCCGTAAAAAAATCCACAAATATCTGATTTTCCACAGAAACTGAAAAATTTAAAAACCCTGCCATCATATGTTGAACACGGAACTTCACTGGAAATGTGGTGCTTCAATACAATATGGTTCAGCATTACGATGGTGTTTACAATGTGGTTCACCACTATGATGCTGATTGCATACGATATGGTTCAAGATTAAGCTAGAGGTCCATAATTTGTTGACCCAAAAATTTTGCTCGAATAAATTTTATCAAAAAGTTGCAATAGTTTCATCTTTTAAGAATCTCAAGAATTTCTACCATTTCTACCATTTCTTGTCACACTGACCTCAGGAAGGACAATTTAACTATTAATCTTTCCCATGCAGAAGTGACATGTAGTCATGCTATATCAAGCGAGTTAATAACGGCTGCATAACAGCGAACATGTATATATACATATAATTATATAAAATTAAAATAATTTATAAAAATAAAAAATTTAAAATAGAAAATTTAAAAAAAAAAAATATTCCTCTATGTTCTTATGAACACTGAGCATGGAATCCGGAAAAGTTACCTCATGTACCAGGACCTGCTTCAAAGCTGAGGCAAGAACAAAATGGCTCGAATTGTATCCCTGCTCAGAGGATAGCAAGGCAAACATGAACATGTGAAGACAGATCTTGACTTTGATTTTTTCAGAAGCAAAGAATAAATTTAAATGTTTTTTCTCTGGCCAATAAAATCAACCTTGAAGTTCACAAATTCACAAATGAGGGGATCAAATGAAAGCAATGAAGTGTCTGCTTTGTCTTCATGTCTCAAGTTTCCATGTGAAAGATCAGATTTTATGTTCTTATATGTGATAGCATAGGACACCATTGTATCAACTAATTGAGCCATATCAATCTTCTCCTTCTCTGATAGCAAGTGCATAGCAACCTGGAAACAGAGACCATATGTTCAGAACCATAGCTACAGATATGTTCCAAGATGTTGCCATCATTGAATAGAATTGACCAAGTAATAGAAGGGGATAGGAGTGACAGCATATTCTGTACTGAAGAGCACATATGGACTACAGATATCCATACAAGTTATGGAAATCTCAGCACTATATGCCTGTTCTTTGTTAATCAAAACAGAGGTATTGAAGGAGAGATTCGGCAATGCACTCTGACCTAGATTTTAGTTCAACGAGTATAAGTTCCCTGTACAATCACTTTCACATAATATATGGTTGTGCTCACCTCCTCTGAGAAGGTTTCTTAAACATGCATATTACACTTTATGTGAATTAAAGGAGGTCAAGTCCTCTGGCTTTATCCTACTCATGAACATGACAGTCCAAGAGGTGCTTTAAAATGCATATATTTGTCTGCACAACTACTTGAGGTATCAGCATAATATATTGATAAGCTTTTGTTAAATTCTAGAAGAATTGCTATTTAATATAATTTTGTTTTCCCATCACACAGACAACAAGGCCATTTTCTGTTCTCACCAAGAAACATGGCAAAGGCAAAAGTATACCTATCTAAGATCTTTGCACCACATCCAAGTCACACAAGATCCAGTAAAATTCAACTCTCTACATCACATATTAATGACCTGGAATGAGGCAAATAGTCCAAAACACTCGCCATCATTGTCTGAAATTTGGAATGAAGATAGTATCTACTTTATGAAATATAAGAGCATGATTACCTGAGTAAATTATAAGACCAAAAAAAAAAAAACCAGCTCCTGGCATACTCACTTCAACTTAATCAACTATTCCACATATTTATATAAGCTTCGAATACATTTTAAAGGATCATAGAAATAAACAACAGAAATGGCATTTTGGGGGGGGGGGGGGGGGTGGGAGAATTGATTGGCATCAAAATAACAGAAACAAAAAACTTCATTCAAATTCAACCTCAAAAAACTAAACAACAACTATTTCTCTTCAACGTCATATCGGAAGGCATTTCTTTGAATTGATTCAGAGCATCTGCCAGAAACATTAGCAGGATTGGATTTATTAATCTTAAAATCACACACTATTAAATACACATAAGAAACAAGCTAACCAACTATATTCTGCTTTATCATAACTGCAGTGGCCACTTTGGAAGTAAAAAATCACGAAGCCAGTTTCAACTTTAGTCCTTTAATTTTTCTCATGTCCCGGTAAGAAATGTAACAAAAAGAGGTAAGACAGGAAGCATTAGACCAGCAAAGAGTTACAGTAAATAAATACCGGTCTCAAAGTCGGTGGGGACAAAATATGCAAGAAAGGGGAAATTGAGTCTTGTACAAAGGATCTAGCTGATAAATGCCTAGAGATATTTGGTGATATATTGTTGTGCCATGAATGAAGCACATCCTTCTTTTCAGTTAATGTTGTGCGGTTCCTGCAGGTTCACATAAGAATACAATTAAAATCATTCTTCTCTCAATAGTAAATGAAAATGATTAGAAGCTGAAAGCACTTAAACAGCAGACGTAGGTTGAGATAAAGGTCAGAAATACCTATTGAAAGACTTTGGCCATTCGATGTTTGGTTTCTCAACTTGAGCTACTAGACTGTGTATCCTTATTGCAACTGGGGGCTGGTAGGCTGCAGAAATAAATAGGGAAATAAAATTGATCAGGTATTGACCCCAGCAGGAAGTATAAACGTCTAAACTTGGTAAAAGTCCCCTACCTTGGAGGGACATATGTTGCGTGCGCATAATGTATTGATGAATTATATCAGAGCTACCAAGGCCGTCCAAACATTGCACCTTCAATGTGCATGGCACATTAAAAAAAAATATCAAACTCTAGCAGATCCAGGTCATCCTCCATGAACAAAAATAACAGTGGAAATAGTTTGCAGCAAGTCAAAACTTACAGTCTTCTGCATCAATGGATCATAATAACGAAGCTGCAGGATATTTTCATGCACCCCATCCAAAATCAAGTCATAGTCACCACTGGATGAATTGTGAGGATTAAATAGATGACCCTTCATCCAGGACAACGAAAATGCAAACTGCTTACCACAACTATGACCTTACCGGTTAGATATAAGAGTATGCAGAAATTCGAGGTCATTAGAAACACCACTGGGACAACTAGAGCTCCTTCCCCTTTTGGTTCTTCTCTTTTGGAAAATCTACAATTCACAAAAGAAGGGAAAAAGAAGAAGAATATATAAATAGAAAGTAAGGATATGACAGAATAAGAATGGCTACAATAGTTGCATAAAACAATTATAAATAAACAGTAATCACCTCTTTCCAGATATCAAAGGCATTTTTTGATGCATCCTTCCGGCCAACCACTTGAGAACCAATATCCAACTATGAAGCAAGAAAGAGATTAATTAATTGAACTGACAGAGAAACATCAAAGGGAGATGACATGAATTCAAGCAATTGAGTACATACTCCATGGTGATTTCAGTTGTTGAACCCTATAAAAAGAGATAGGAAAGTGTTAAGGTCCCCTACTCCTACAGCCAACACATACAGAGACACTAGCATTACCTGAGTGAAATCAAATTAAGCCTCATCTCAATAGGTCGGAGACCGGCAAAAGAAACTGACATTACTTAAAATTCAATAAGCTCATTAAATTACTACTAAACCCCTCTCATCTCCTTCAAAGAACAAGTCTTCTCAACCATAAATTTTTTCTCATTAGCATATATGTTACTTTTTATACATCTTAATTAAATACAACCTGGAAGTAAAGCAAAACTAATTAAAGTTGAATCCAGTGATCTTTCATTTATTTGTTAATATTTTATTAATTGTAAGCCTCTCAATTTGAAGGAAGTATATTTGCAAACTGCAAACCAAGAATTTAGATCACTTTCTAGAGGATGAAAAATGCTGACTTGCATTAGACTAATAATACCTATTTAGTTTAAAGATCATATATGTCTGCAACTTAACTTGTTTTGGCTTTTGCTTACTGATTCAATACAACATCAACCCCATAACCTCCATCTTATTAAATGAAAATTCACAGCATGTTGTCAATTACTGGATCAGGTTGTAATCCATCATCCATCAATAGACATAATTCAGCAATCTCACTAATTAAAATGGTTGCATACTGAATGTCAATCCAAACAATATATGCATTTTCCAGAATATAGATCGAGAGTTCTCTTAGAGGGCAAGGAAAGACTATAAATTGACAGCAATAAATTTATTTAAGCTGCAACTTTTTGCTTGGCGACACACTTTAACCAATACCTTAAAGATAAACATAACGCATTCTAAATGATTATTTAATTAGAGATATTTTCCCAGCAGCTCAGGATACATCCATGTTAATCATTCTTCTCATAGAATTAGTACTTTATATGTTGTAGTCAGTTTCATATAAGCTACCAATAAACAAGTGATCTAGAATCTGTGAGTAGTAAAACCCATTCTGCAGCTGCCTATTATAGAACGGTACGTTCGTCACATATCAAGGAAAGATAAAGCTAAATTTATCTTTTGTGCAAGCCTAACAATTTGATTTACTTTTACAACCTTGTCCCTCGACTGTCCTAGAGATGTCTATATGATCATGATGCAAAAGAAATATATGATGCTTCTTCATACCACATTGAGGATCTCCTTCTTCTTGTTAAGAAATTGAAGTGTGTTTAAGCACAACCGTATGTCACATTCTGCAAAGAAAAATGTCCACATAAGAATTAAATACAAGCTAATAGAGAATGCGCCTCACATGATAAATTGCAAGATGAAGCCATAAAGCTACATTAACCTGCAATATTCAGACACCTTGAAGGCATAGAATGTCCACTTTTAATGGTTCTGACACTTGAAAGAACAATTGGTCATTTAGTCTTCAGTATAGAAAATCTGATTGCTCTTCGTTATCTAAATAATTACCTTTAGTCTAGAAGCGCATAAATCAAATAACAGAAAAAACTACGTCATAGTTTCTGAACAGTTGGTAAGCAGCAATATCTAAGGGCCCGTTTGGATTGGCTTTTTTCAAAAGCACTTTTTTTAACAGCTTTTGAAAAACAATTTCTTTTTAGAAGCTGAAAATTCTGGCTTCTAAAAAAAGCTATATTTGAGCTTGTTTCAGAGTTTCAACTTTTTTGGAAGCCAAATCAAACAGTTATTGCAAATTTAATGTAACTTTTTTAGGAAAAAAAAATGTTTTTTCGGGAAAAAATCAATCCAAACAAGCCCTAAAGGCAAAATACATTTCAATTTACTCTTGTAGTTTCCAGAAGAAGTTTCCTACTAATAAAAGGGGTTGAACAATGTCACTTTGATGTTATTGTTATGTCATGAGACAAAAACTTAAAATCAAATTCATGGATTAAAAAGGTTGAGAACTGACTCGAATATCTGATGATAATAAATCATTGAGTAAATAGCATATTATCCCCCTGAATTTAGGCATAAGTGCATACTGCCCTTCTATACTTTCAAAACTACCTGATTGTCCCTTACTTTTTAAAAGTATGCTCAAACGCCCCTTTTTAATTACGGCATTAAAAAATTAACAGAAGCCTGAAAGTGACTTCAATATCCCCATCTAAAAGGAGCTTTCATCATTCATCAATGCTCTGACCCAAAAGTAATATCTCCAAAAAAACGAAAAGAAAAATTCTGAGCAACCCAATCGAATTAACCCCAAATCCCTAACATATCAATAGCTCTAATCTGCAACAGGAGGTTGGTGCTGCTGCTAGTGCATCCATTGGTACTGGTGGTGGTTGCGGATCAGATGAAGGCACTACTAGAACTGTTGGACATCTTTAACCGCAATGGTGAAGGAGATAGAGAAGGTGAAAAAGTACCTTCAACTCTAAACATCCACACCACAATGCAGATCTACCACCCCAATATTTCCATCTTTAATTTTTATAGTAAATCCACACTAAGAACACATTATTCAGTTGCCCAAGCCCTTTACAATTTTATCAGAGTCTCAATTTTTGCTCAATCCACCACCACGACCACCTGGAGGAAAAAAAAAAATCTAATGGATGAAGGCCTTAGTGCTTTGTGTGCTTACGGCAAGGCTGTGACAGCCACAAAAGCTACACAAATCAAAATGGCCCTGATCATGATGATGATGCTAACCTACGACATAGCTGTAACCAAAATATTAGTCTTGGCCTTTTTGCCTTTGGTCTCTGATTTGGATTCTTAAAGATTAAGGTTTGTTTGGATTAATTTTATTTACATAAGCTTAAATTGTCATGGTGGTTTTTCATCGAAAACCCAAAATGATGATCAGAACATGGTAGCTTTTGTCTCACGTGTTGCCGAAAAAGAGCCGAAAGAAGCTTGAAGCAACAGCTTTGGGTGTTAATGGTGGATTGCTTTTGGGGCAACCAAATTGGCTATAAAGGGTATCATGAGAACCGCAATGAAGATAGAAAAATTTTAACCGCAGCAACATGATGTGAGGTGGTCGCAAACAGCTCCGCAAGCGATTGAAGTTAGCGAGGTGTATTAAGTCGTGATTGAAAGAAAGAGATGAAGTGTTTTTTCTTTTTAAGAGAGATAAGGTTATTTTGGTCCAATTTTTTTTTTTAGATGAATTATAAAATTATACTCTCAGCAAAGGCGTGTGTACTACAATCTTCATTAAATCAAATGAAAACCTAACAGCAAGGTGTACGAGCATATGCACTTATGCCTAAGTTGAGGGGGTAATATGCTATTTACTCTAAATCATCTCCACCAATTTATTTGTGACTAACACAGCAATATTAGGTGAAGGGGGATACTTCATCAGGCATTCAACTGACATAAGCTGTTGGTAAAAGTTCTTTTAGTTGAAAAAGCCAGAACTTACCAGTATACTGAGCCAATGCAGTGAGAGCAGTGGAATTGGTGTTCACTCCTTCTCTATTACATATATACTTGAGCCTACATAAATGTGAGCATTCTAATCAGAACCAGTTGCTTCAACATTCTTAGTGGAATAGCAGGTCTTGGCTGAACTAAACATAATCTGAGATGTACAGGAACAACAGGACCATGGAATGTCTTTATGTAATGTGAATGTGAAGACAGAACTACAGGGTCTGTGCATTCTTTGAAATATAAATCTGAAAACGCTTGGTACAAAGCTTTGACCAATGCACCAAGCAAATGCAAGAAGGAAGACTAATATATAAATTGATGTGTTGTAAGGACTCTAGACAAAATCCAAAACAAGCATATCACTATAAACAAAAACCAATAAGGACACCGGATGGAATTGAATTGAAGACCAACTTCTATAAATGGAAGTTTTACTTTTCAAAAAGTTCATTGTTCATACCAGCAAAAGAAGTTGAAATTCACATTGAAGTCTGTATCTCACTGACCAATACTTTCTGTTGTCACGCACACTGACCAGTAGACATAACGGGGATTGAAGGAACATTTACCAAGTGGCATAAACATTGTCTTTAATCTTACTGTTATGGCATGTGCTTCTCTTCTACATGCTTATCCTTCATGAATGTAACATTCTCCTAATTAGAAACTATTTTATAACAAGCAAAAATTTGACAAAAATGACTGGCAGATTGGGTGTAGAGTTGCAGGATCCCAGAGTGAGTTGACAAAAAAGTTGGCTGTACCTAGTATATTTGTATTGCAGATTAAATATGGAAAGCAACTATAAGAAAATACCTGTTAACGACACGACTCACAGTTGGTTGAACAAATACATGGACCCTGCAGTTGAATAAAGAAATATAACTGATGAAAGGAAAATAATATAAATTAATTATCTGTAATAGTGTATTTTATTCCATTACTGTATTGGCCTATCTTTTCTTTGAAAAGTATTATTATATTGACCTATTACCATTCACCTGAAATGATTTGAAGCATAACCAATCAAGCACTTGGCTGCTAACTTAAGTCAATATCTTTTCTTTTCTTTTCTTTTCCTTTAGTAGATGTCAAGTTTAGTAACAAAGAGAAATATGGAATAAGCATTAGTGATGCAAAATTGTAAGCACAAGTATAAGACACCTGCAGCTTTACTTGGAACACTTTTGGAGATACTTCATTAGCTTGTAGACTGTGAAATGCATTAAATATGATATTATTGTGTGTGCTGGAATTAGTTACTTGAAATTCCATATGTTCTAGCTATCACAGAATTCTGATAAATGAGATTTGAATCTAAGGAGCATTTCTAGCTATGCTAGAAGATTCAAATCTACTTGATCCCTCATTTGCTAGGTTTCTTATCATGTGGCCCATTAGAATTAGGGAAACCAGCAGTCTCACCAGTCTATATGCAAAAAAGTAATCTTTCAATTATTTATTATAGTGGATTGAAAATTAGAGCTACAATATTGTATAAACCTTTTAGAGCTTAAGTTTCAGTTTCAGGCAACATAAATTGCTGTATTGTTCTTTATTGCTTGTGAGCACCCAATGCTTCACTACTGGATTTTAAACTTGAAGGGTAATCCTTAGCATGATTTCCAAGTTACAGCTTCCTTCTCTATTCCAGCTCATGAAATTTTGATCGTAGAGCAAGATATTATAATTCAATGTCAGAAAACTCACTTTGCCACTTGACGCAGTGGCCTTAAGGCAGAGGCATATAGATCATTACAAATACAAATCACCTACACATCAAACGTATCCACGTCAGTATGAAGATCAACTAATGCAGTCAACTACTTAGATTAGGCTGATCTTACAGGTCTCAACAATGATGTATGTCCGTGTTTCTTTCTTGATGACGTCCTTCCATGATGTTCATCACGTGTTACATTTTCTTTTCCAGTATCAAATTTTTTATCGGAAGAAACCTGCATCAACAACGTACAAGCACTTCTGCATTAATAATATATTTGCTGTCAAATATGCTACATGATCAAAGTAAACTATTTACTTAAGTAAGTTATTAAGAATAATAAATATCATTACTTTGAATGTGTACTAGCATCAGATGCCTCAATCCATGTAGAGCTTAATTATTCGTCCACACGACTAATCACTTTTCATTCTTTCAGTCTTATTCATCCCTTTACTTTTCAGACTCATCATACAGTATGCTTAAAAAACCAAGAAGATGCCATGTCGGTAAAAATATATAATATGGAAAAGTGAACGTGATAACAAGCTAAAGAAGAGGCATGAGAGAAGTAAGGATACACTGATTTCATAAGCTGTGGAACTGCTAGTGAAATGATTCTGATGCAAGCTATTTTGCTCCATATCAAACTCAAAAAGACGTGTTCTACATCACTCTGGTAAAGGTATATGCTTTAATAATTAGAACTGAACAGCTTGAGAATAACAGTTAGCACCTTAATTACAGAATATAGATATGGATAGAGAGAGAGAGAACACAATGAAATGACAGAAAGTACCAACTATAGAAGGTCAATTAGGACAAGCAGATCTGAAATGATTTGGACACAACCATCTAATTTGAATGTAGATATTTACTTGCAGTGATGTTAGTGGAGAAGTCCAAATGTAGTAGAATCACCAAATGAAAATATCCGTCCTCCATGCATGAAAATTATAGACTTCAGAGAAAGTGCAGAGGGAAAAATATTCACCCATAGGCCACAAATAAGTCGATAAGGATGTGATCTTAATGTAGAAGACTCTGTAAAAGATATTTACCATACAGCAGTTTGAATTACTCAAACAATCATTCCAGAAACTCATTTAAACAATTAAGTGGAAATAAAGTCCATTTGTTCTAAATCAATTAAATCCCAGAACATATTATGTGTGGGTTTTTTTTTTTTTTTTTTTTGGGGGGGGGGGGGTGTGGATGGGGAGAAAAGAAGAATGTAATTAGTCTGTAGGCATGCCTAATCCACAAGAGATTCCCTTGTTCCAAATTAACAGTACCCTTTCCTTCTACATGTACTCAAACTCCAAAAAATATTGGCCATAGGTACAAGATGGTTAATCTCAAGCCATTACTAATTGCTGTACAGTCAATACATAGTTTGGTCCACTACCAATTAATAGTCTAAATTATTTCTTGTAAATTGTAAAACTAACTCATTCAAAAGTTTTATTTCCATATTGTGATCTTAAGTCAAATTCTTAAAACAAATACTATCAACTAAATTAGATCTCCAATCAGTACATGATCTACACGTGGTCCAACAGAACCGTACTTATATAAGAAAAGTAGTGCACTAAGAAATATTCAAATATGTTATTATAGTGATATAGAGAAGTCGACCAACATGCTCCAGATCTTATACTGGGTACTGAAGTGTGTTCGTATTCCTATTTCATTCTTCTGCGTTTTTATAAATGTAGAGAGAAGCCGCTGATTTCACAGTTACTACCCATGTACAAACACTAGCATGAAGAAGAACCCATACGGTATCAATCAAAATTTATCTTGCAACGGACATGATATTTGACCCTTCAAAAAGAATAAAGATAGACTGAGGGATGAGTCTAAGACAAATTAACCAAACTGAGCCAAGGAAAGTGTGAGATAGCTCAGACCAGTTTTATCTACGGATCATTGGTACGGGGAAAAAATGGTTTCTTCTTTGCCTTGCAATGTCACCCTTTAAGATACTAATTAGTCTTCATAACAGCAAACCAACTTTGATCAACACCCCATTTTAAAGAGAACTAACTAGCAGAGTACAGCATTATCTCAGTGCATACAGACAGCAAAATGGAAATGGAAAAATAAGCATAGGCAAAATTTATGGTAAGAAACATCAATTTCCATTATAAAACTAATTGGCAATACATAGAGCAGCCTAGGATCATTATAAGGTAGCAGCGAAACTTTTTAACTTTTCCATGTAGAATAACTTATCTACTTAACACCCTCCGTCAATGTTGGTCAGTGTTAACTGAACAAGAACCAAGAACTATGAGTGACATCATACTAGACCACCACCAAGTGACACATAGATGAGCTAGCTTGACAAAGAGTGCGACCACTAGAATCAACAAAGTGACGGCAGCGTAGGACGAAAGATAAAATTCCTTGGCCTTGATGGGCAAACTGTACTGAAGCACATGGATGAACTGGACTAGACTAGGTCTCAGCTCTGGTTTGATTAAAAGAAACATAAGATGTTATCCTAATGCCAATTGGCATCAGGAGGTAGCAATGTAACTCGTAAGTTTTCCCTATAGGATATACTTATATGCTTAACAAGTAAATAGAACATGTAGTTTTCATTTTGCTTGAATAATGGGTAGTGTAACAACTTGCAAAATGGTTTCGTACTTTAACTATTTTAAGTTCGATCAATCAAGAGAATTCAAAAGACAATTGAAATTGGAAAGAGTTCCAACTTCTTTCTACCAAATAAGTACCCATCTCACATCTGATAAAAGCTAATAATGGGTGCAATGCAGGACACAAACATAAAAACACCATAATTACTAAATGATAGAGAGAGGTCAACCAATTACACTAGCATGACTTACCATCTTCAAAATGACCTCCACAGCACCCTTGCCATCATTGAGAGCTCCATCAATCTCATCAATAATCTAAAAAGTATATTTATCTTCATAAGCACTTTATGGTAGTATTAACTAGAATAAGGAGGGAGAAAAAATTTGATTTACAAGAATCAAAAGAAAGACGGACCAAACACTTAGGCTTTGAATCAACTGTTACAGAGTTCATTTGGACCACATCAAGAATTTTGGCTTCAATGGTTGATGATGCTCGATCATCACTCGCATTAATCTGCAGTCCGAGCACTACTTAAGAATTATCTACAGATAATAAATATACAAGGTAACTCAATATAGGTTCATTTATACAGGTAGGATAAAATTAGCAATCTTAAGAAGTACCATCCGCAATTCTAAGATGCAAATATCACCTACTTAAGTTTATGCCACAGAAAAGTAGATTAGAAGAATGGAAAATACAACTTACAGGAAAATGAACCTGATAAATAACCAACAAATGGTCCAAGTGAATACAATACTCAAGGATGAGAGTGTTTCACAGCCTAATACTATACCATGTATAACTATTTTTCATAGAGTGTATCACAGCCTAATATTATACCATGTACAACTATTTTTCATAAATAATTTTCCTTGCAACATCAAAAAATTTAATTGTCAAGACTCTTAGATGACTCTATAAGAATCAGAAGAATAGTTTAATGGTAGGACCTCCACCACGCGATACCCACAATGCCTAGCAGCGACATGTGCAAGTGTTGTCTTCCCAAGTCCAGGGGGGCCACAAAGCAAAAGAATCTGAAAAGTGACAGCATTAGATCAGTAAAAGTGACATAAAATAAGGAAAAAAAATCATAAAGAAGAAAGGATGACAAATATAAACAAATATAAGAGGGGAAGAAACGAAGCAAGAAGTAAATATGCACTTTAAACAAATTTTCCATTCATTCAGAGGTCTTCTCCGTCCAGAAACAATAATTAGTTGGTACTATAGCAATATGCTCTAATAATAGCACTGATTTGAACTAGGAACCAGTGACCACATCTAACGTTTATGCGGATATATTCAGATGCAAATAAGACTTGAGAAAGTGTACAGCAATAATACAATAACAAAGCTTTATAGTTATCATTGTAGACCTTTTGTCCAGCAATTGCCCAATAAAAGAGTTGAAGATTAAAGGAAAATGACAAACTTGTTCATTCCCAGAAAATTAGATTAACGTTAAGCATGATAAGGCAGTTCTGCGTAATAGCAGCTTCCTCCAAAAGAATTTCCATAAACACACATGCCAACCTAATTTCTACGGTAAGCCTATTAATATGCTCATAGAGACTAGTGCATGTAGTTGGAAAGTCTATAAAATGCATCATTCCATTAAAGATTTTAGTAGAAGCTGATGACAGAACAACTGGTAAATAATCTTCAGAAAATTTCTATGGGTTAATCAACGTTACAAGGAAAAAGAAAGAAAAACTTTATTAGAGACATCAATGGACGTTTTCTTACTATGATTGGTATATTATATTTCATTCATTATTTCAACAGATATCAGAGAAGACCAAAGGATTGTTCAATTCTACCTAGACACAGGAGAAGAAGATTAACACATACATAAACAACACTACGCTTTTTGCCCTTTTCAATTTGTGCAACTTTCTTAATGGCCCAGAACTCGTTTTTCTTACCTGCAGTTGACATCAAGATAGAAAATTTGGCCCTCAGTTGTTAATTTGGTAAGTTCTCATTTTCCTTACCATGAAAGGATAAATCGATTTTACAAGAAAAATTTGGGAATGGTGCTTTAGGTGCCCCATCTGGACATTGGAAAAATGTATAAGAATACTAATTTCCTCATCCTCACTGAGGAAAAGGATAAATGAGACTACAAAATAAAATTGGTATTAATATAAGAAACGATATAAAATCAGCCAAGTGGAATATCAAGAAAGGCAAGCTCAAAATGTAGAAAGAGAATGGCATTATGAAATTCAAAATTCTAACCAACCTTTTGCTCTGGTGGACCAGATTGTTTATGCTTCTTGCCCCATTGGTCCTGAATACTGTTTGAGCCCAGATCTTCTTGACCAAGATCATTATGATCTCTGAGAGTTCTTTTGCTGAATCTGTGTCCTCTATTGCTTCCAGAAGAACCTCTCCCAAAGAGCTTTGAACGTTGAACACCTGAAGAATGTCGTCTCAAAGCAGACAAGACATCGTCTGTTGTACTCTTAATATCAGCTCCAAAAACACACGAATCCCATTGTTTTAGCCACATAAGAACCTGCAACATAGTAACTCCAGAACTTGATTCAAAACCTTACAACTGAGAACTAGCATATTGTCAAAAGATTCGGGAATTAGGAAGCACTCCATGAAAAGGATTGGGGAAAAAACAAAGGAAATGGCAGAAGAAGCAAATGAAGATGCTGTGTTACTTCACGATTTGTCTGCTCATCGCTGAGAAGTTCTGTGAATGAACTTGGAGCATATTTGTCCACCCAAAGTTGTTCATTCACCACTGATGCTTCCGGAGAGACTATATCATTCTGCTCTTCAGCACTGGCCTGTAAAGCCTATTGAAAAGAAGGATAAGTATGAGGACAAAATCTTTAGTGAATACTGAATTACACTTTACCAACAAATGCTTTACAATTGTCCTTAAAATTATCTACACACACATACAACATATCGAGGAAAAGAAGCTTCTATAGAGAGCAGCGCAAAAATTTTGATTATCTTTTTTTAGATCAAAAAGGAAAGCAGAAATTTTTCAGACATGAGAAAAGAAATTTTAAAACAATAATCTTTTAGTTAGAAGAAAAGGAAGTTATTTCTCTCTTCTCGTTGGGTGATAGTAGAAGACTCAAAAGAGTAGATATAAAAGTGCTTGATTAGACTGGACAGTTCATCATTTCGTCTTCGAGTGTAAGAAAAGTAAAAGAAATAGAAAGAGAGAGGGAAAGAAAGAAGAAGAGGGAGGGGGGAGAATAGGTATATTAATATTCCTCCATTCTCCTCCCCTCTCATTCCTGTCAATAAACAAACTTCACAAAATCTCAAGAATCATTTCAACATTTCTATAGGGGATGGAATAATCCACCATGAAGCATACCTTTGAGAACTCATCCTGTTCTACCCTTTGCATTAAAACCCTGATAGGATCTGCAATGAGACCTATAAAGCAAAATCAAATTGTTACATCATTTTCTAATTATTGAAGTGAAATTTTTCAGATTACCAGTCCTTGGCTTAATATACAACTCATAAAACATAATTACATGATGGATGGTTCATGCTCTCTTAGATTTGTGAAGAAGTTACAAAATTTATTTCAGGAAGTCATTTTCAACCAATTAGACTTGCCTAATAAGGTTTATTGCTGTAAGAGCGGAGATGAGTAGACAGACAAAAGTAAAGTGCTAAAATGAGTAAATTGAGGGTGCAGATATGATAAACAAGCAGCACATTTCTGGTGTTACAGGATGTCATAGTTAAATTACCAACATTTATGTGGTAACTTGCTCTAACCTTGCCCAGTGTATGACAAAACCTTTTATAAACTACAAAGAGTGAACAACTTTCGTCAACATCATATAGATAACTGCATTTCTGTATAAGGAACATACTGCAACACTTCATGTGTTGTCCTTCAAATTTCTTCGTCACAATCTCTCAATTATGTTAACTGGATTAGACCAACCAAGACAATGTGTTCGATTGACTAAAGAAGATCAGCTCGACACTAATACTCCAGTAACACAGAAATCCATGGGTCTATTATATTATTATTCCACACTGCCCAACTAGTGCAAAAGATAAACTTTCCAAATTTTCCTTCATTTGGCACCAAAAAACACAAAATAAAATTATCCATAAAGAATAAGCAGACATAATTCTTCCTCATTTCAGCAACTAAATAAACTTCTTTTCCAACATCACCTATTTCCTTCCAAGCCAGATTAATCTTTATATATCAAATCAAGCTTAGATCACCACATAATCAATAAAAAAAGCCGTTTGGCGCATGAAAGTTCTCAGAATAGGCCAGACCAATTACAAAAACAAAAAAATCAACATAGTATAACAATATCATCAATAGTAATATAAACAAATAATATCTACATAATGTAATCCTTTTATAGTTGTAGAACTACACTAGTTTTATTTTTTTTTAAATTATCAGCATTATGAGTGAGAAAAGTTAAAAAAGATAGATTCTTTTAAGAAATCAGACCTTTGGAGTCACATTTCAAATCCAATTTCCGCTTCACCCTTCCTTCCACCTCCTCCTCTCCCACTCGACAAATCTTTGCGTAAACCCTCTCCCCTTCCAACCCTGTCACCGGCAAACACTCCCCTTCTATCTCCGTCGCGAATCTCGACAAAATCTTCTCCTCCGCCACCTCATCCGCCTCCTGCCGCGGGGGAGAGTACCTCAACCAATCCTCATCCTCATTGTCCTCCCCATTCCCATCCACTCTACTCCGCTTAACAGTCTCCTCGATGAAACCCACGTCTGGGGTTGAGTCCGGGCTTTCGGTTCGGGCCCTTTTGTTGGTTTCTTTGGAGTGGGTGGGTTGAGGGGATTTGGGAGCTTGATTTGGGGGTTCTTGTTGTTGTTGGTCCTCATCTTCTTCTTCTGGGTAGTAATCGAATTCTTCGAAATCGTCGTGGAAGTTGGAAGCGTTGGCTTCCAGCCATTGTAGCTCCTCCGCGTCCGGGATCTCCATCTCCATGTCCATGGCAGTGTTCTGAACGCGCGTGTGTGTGTGTTTTTGGCGGGAAAGTGAAGTGCAAGAACGGCAGAGAGGGCGGCAAAAAAGAGCTTGTGATGAGAAACAAAATAGGAAACCAGGAAATGCCCCATCTCATTCAGAGGAAATGAGTTAAATACCTCATTTAAAAAATAAATAAATAAATAAAATGCCACTTGTTGAAATTAATGAATAAAATATCACAATATAATTTAAATTTTCAAAACTCGAACTTTGAGTGCCAATTAAGTAATTCTGAATTTTGCATGGAAGCGGTGTTGTCATATCATCTTCGAGTTTTGAAAATTTAAAAAATTAAATCTTTGAAGATCTTTTTTTTTAAAAAGAAAATTGGCATCATCATGATATGAATCGATTAAGGAAAGGGTAAATCAAAACTTGAAGATGCTGAAATACACACTACTTTTATGCAGATTTTTATTGCTTAATTGGCACAAAGTTTGAGTTTGAAAACTTAAAATTGTATTTGTGGCATTTTATTAATCGGTTTCAAAATGATGACGTTTTGTTTTTTTTTTTCTTTATTTAGCTCAGGTCTCGACTGGATTCTATTTTTTTGTTAAAAAAAATTATAATAAGTATTTAAATTAACTTACAGAAAAAAAGTTGAAATTGTAAGAAAAACTCAAATACAACTTTTGTTTTAAGTTTAAAAAAAAATCACTTTTCCAAATGTTATATAAAAAAAGTACTTTTAAAAAAGCTAATTTAAACAAGACCTAAATTGATTTATAAAAAATATATATTTTTATTACTTTTTGAAAAATATAATTTTTTTATTTTTGAAATAAAATTAGTTTGAACCTTTTTAAAGAGTTAAAAAAATTTTTCTAAATTTAATTTAGGCGTTTTTTGAGAAAAATGTGTTTTCTATTTAAAAATATATATTTTGTGAGGGGAAACAACTTAGTTTAAAGAATGAATGCAATAAAGATTTATTTTCCTATGATGTATTTAGTTAAGTATAATGAAATCATTTCCAATAATTCATGTTTTTCGAACAAGATTCAAATTAAATTTCACCTCAGCTTCAAACCTTTGTGCTATGGACTTCCATTGGATGCTATCAGAAAAAATGAAAACTCTTGTTGTAACTCTAATATGATCACTAATTATAGCATGAATTGTTGTGGTTCCTCTTATTTTCGAAAAAAAAAATGCACTTTGACTCATAAAATAAATTCACAGTCTTGAGCGCGCCCACACACATACATACACACACAACAAAATCAACTAATTTTATGCCCTATTTACATCTATATCTATATACAATATAAAAAAGTACATGACCTTGATGTTATTTTCTCAATTTAAATATTTTTTAAATTATTAAAAAAACTATCATAAATAATTTCACAGTTTATTCAATTACTAAATATCTCTTATACTTTAACCAGTTACAATATATATATATATATATATGTGTGTGTGTGTGTGTGTGCATATGTATTGTATCTTGCACAAGGTTTTTACTCTACTGTATGTAAATTACTTTAATACAAGTTTTTCACTCTACCATGGGCTTGAATCAGTTTTTTTTTTTTCAAAAAAAATATTTTTTTCCTTAAAAAATATGTAAATATATATATTTTTTGAAATAATTAATTAGTTTGGCTTTAGAAAAGTTGAAATTCTAAAAAGTTACAGTTCATTTTTTTTTCCCAAAAGCCATAATTTTTAGCTTTTAAAAAAAATTAAAAAACTCTTGAAGAAGAACCACTTTTGATAAAAACCAATATAAAAGAGCTACTTATTACATTAAGGAAGCAATAGATGTGACAATGGTATCCCACTTTGCTCTAAAGGAGTAAGGCTAACTCCAACAGTTACCTTAAATATAAAAAAACCCCATATTTAGAGGAGTGATTAGTGCTAATGTGTTCCAACAGTTCCCCTATCTCATCCCCAAATTTTGAATTTTTTCAAAACTCCAAAACTTTCATCCCCTAAAGCCAAAACCCAAATTCTATCCCCTATTCTCCATAGGTTTAAAATCGTAATATTTTAAAATATGATAGCTGTTGGAGTAAAACTAAAATAGGAATTCTATAAATTAATAGTTTGATAAAAAATGGGGGAGATGTTGGAAAAGAACTGAAAATAGAGAATATCAAATTATAAGAAAATAACTCAAATCACTTAAATTTAAGGGAAAAAACAGGGGAGCTGTTAGAGATAGCTTAAAGGCAACATTTTGGATGAAAATCCCCTACTGAGGCAAGGCATGTTTTCTTTCCCTATTCTAGTACAGGTGCAAGGCGAGATTAGAGATTTATCCATCATGCTTTATCTCACCGCAATATATTGGTGTATTTGTTATTTTTAATATATTTTTTTATATCTTTAATATAAATATTAAATATATGATTTGGTACATATTTTTTAATACAAATTTCATATCATTAGAAATATCTTTATTTTAGTAGTAAAAATTAAATTATTTTTAACATATTCTTATGTATTAGTAATTTAAAAAATTGATATTATTAACTTTATTGACTGGTATTTCGAAAAAGTTGGGAGGGGGGGGGGGTGGGACAAGTTCTTTTCGTCCAAGATTGCGTGAATAATGGTAAAGTGTTTACCCAATACCTAGTATATGGTATGAAAATGCAGTAAGAGTTTGCTCAATACCAAACATATGGTAAGATAGAAACTAGTGTTCTATTAACAAATACGAAGTTGTAAGACTAACTCCAACAAATCCCCTAAAACACAAAAAGCCCCATATTTAAGGGTTTTGTTAGTAGCAAAGTGCTCCAACAGTTCTCCCATCCCATCCCAAAATTTTAGATTTTTTTCCAATCCCAAATCAAAACACTTATATATAGGAGGTTTTTTTTTCATCCCCAAAGTCAACCTCCAAATCCCATCCCCCATCCCCATAATTTTAATATTACAACATTATAAAATAAGAAAGT
The DNA here is from genome assembly GCA_028554755.1 of Cordia subcordata. Lineage (NCBI taxonomy): Eukaryota > Viridiplantae > Streptophyta > Magnoliopsida > Boraginales > Cordiaceae > Cordia > Cordia subcordata. The sequence continues at coordinate 6,470,262 of JAPTOF010000010.1, read as the reverse complement.
TATTGGAGTGAAATTGAAATTGAGATTCTTTAAACTGAATATTTGATAAAAAATAAGAAAACTATTAGAATAGAATTAAAAATAAAGTTATTAAAATATAAAAAAAATGACTTAAATCATTTAAATTTAAGAAAAAAATAGACGAGTTGTTGGAGTTAGCCTAACGACTCTATCCTTGTCCCGGTCCATCACCGTGCCTGAGAAGCATCTTAGATGGTTCTCTTTTCACATTTTCTAAAACTTCCCACCCGACAACAGTTCTTCATTTCGTACGTTGTCAAACATCAGTGTTATTAACTTGTAGATCAACAACAACGACTGAGGACATTCTCAATTACAAAAACAAGAGTCAAAAAAGTCCACCCTCTCCCATAACTTAGAAAAATTCACTCCAAAAGCCCCCCTATTTCCATCCTTCCTTTCTATCTACTTATTATCTTTCAGGTAATCTCACTGACACATACACACACACACACCAACTATACATACACATCACTTTCACATCTCTCTATATATTTTTGTATATGTATGTATGTACATTAACATTTGATCTTTTTTTCTTTGGATTTTTTGATCTAATTTTTTTTAGGGTTTTTGAGAATTTGGGGGAAAAGGGGAAGATGGGGCAACAGGTGCTGATCTACAGCTTGGTGGCGCGTGGGACGGTGGTATTGGCGGAGTACACCGAGTTCACCGGGAATTTCAGTAGCATCGCCGTCCAATGTCTCCAGAAGCTTCCGGCTTCGAACAACAAATTCACTTATAACTGTGATGGTCATACCTTCAATTACCTCGTTGAGAACGGCTTCAGTAAGCTGCCTCGTCTTTCATTTTTTTTGCTTCGATCTGATGTTGTTTTTCGCGATCCGATATGGTTTTCGTGTTTGATTTTCTTTTATGCATTGTTTCAGTGCTTAACTTGTTGACTTTTTGTGTATATGTGTTTTTGTGTGTTTGTATATAGTTTCTGTTTTATGTAGTGTATATATGTATTGTACTATGAGTTTATATGTGAATCTATGGATGTATACGTGTAGATGTGTCATTAATTTCTCTGTGGATTTTGTGTTTGAAAGGAGAGCGTGTGAAGGTTTTTGTTATGTTGTGGAAATAGGGAATGTAATTTGTAGTCACGGAGATGAAATTGGAGTGTAAAGTTTGCAGATATTTGATTGACTTTTGTTGTTCTTGTTTTATAGAAGCCGGACCTAACCGAATTAAGTGTATTCAACTGAGCCACATTTCTCCAAGTTTGAAGCACATGGGATATTCTTTGAGTGTGTTTGTCAATTCTTCTTACGTCTTTCTACGGGCCAAACCTTTAACCAAATTAAATGAAGCTTTATCCTACTAGTCGGGGTAGGCCATATGAATATGACGACATCGCTTGTTGAATGTCATATTATTTATTACTAGCTCTATTACATCAGGTTTTTTCTGATTTTTTTTTTTCACCTCCTTTGATGTCTCCATCTCTATTTCTTAGGGTGAAAAAAAATGCTTACCTTCATATTCCTGTTGTGTCTCCATATGTCTCCTTTTAACATGACCAAGGTTTCTCAAATAATCTTCCTTGACCACATTTGGTGTCCAACTCCTTCTATGAAATGTCTGGGATTATGTCCATGCGTGGACCTTCTTGTGGATGTGATGTTGTGTTTATTGTTAGGAATATCTCTGTAAATACACCTAGCATTGCGTAGATGTGTGCTGCAAGTGTATACAATGAAAGTTTCTTCGTCTTTTGTGCACTTCTGTGATATTTAATTCTTTCCTATTATATTAGTGCAAGTACCAAAAGCATCTATTAGCTGACTTCCAATCACGCTTAACGAAACTTCCATGACATAAGGCTTATTGTTGCACATCAAAAAGAATTGCTGGACTCATTTTCAGAAAACCACTGTCTTCCATGTTATTTGGTGAATCATAAGAAGCATCCGACTAAGTTTCTGTTGTTGTATGATACATATGAAGAGTTGCAAGTACGAGTGTATAATACTGTCATGCTGAAAGGAGCATTTTAAGATGTTTATGATACCTTTTAGTGTCTTATAGCCATGTAGCATGTGATCGTTAGATGACTCAGTTTTCATCATTATATATAACCTGTCCTCTTGTGCTTCTCATTTTTAGTTAAGTGTTGATGTTGCAAACCTCATTTTGACTGCAGTTTAGCACTATCTGGTCCGGATTTTCACTAGATAAAATTGTTTCACCAGAAGTTCTTGAAACCACATTTTCTGATTAGAGAGTCATGTGTAGCTTTTATAATGAAATTTATGTTTGTTGTCTTTATGTTGTGAGAAATTTTTTTTTTTCTCCCATTATCTTGATATTTGACATTCAAAATGCCTGTTTGTTTTGTGATTTCTCCTTTGTGACTTAAGCCAATTTTCATCGTTTCATTATTTTCCATTATGCCATCTCATCTCTATATTGGGAGTAACAAATACACTGGAATGATAAAATTGTAAAACAGAAAGTAGTTTTGTTTTATCCAAGGGAATGGGATCAGTGGATTATGACTTATGTTTGCCTAGCCTTTTGAACTATTTGTGCATGATCTATTCTTGTTATGTGCTAACCATGACAGCCACTTCTTGTTGCACATGCAGCCTACTGTGTTGTTGCAGTTGAATCAGCTGGCAGGCAAATTCCAATTGCCTTCTTAGAGCGTATTAAAGATGATTTTAACAAGAGATACGGTGGAGGAAAAGCCACCACTGCAGGTGCCAACAGCCTGAGCAAGGAGTTCGGGTATATGTTTATTCCTCTTTAGAAATTTGCCTTTCATTGTTTTTGTTGGCTTTTGCATATATATTTGTTGTGTTCATTGTAGGCCAAAATTGAAAGAGCACATGCAGTATTGTGTTGATCACCCAGAAGAAATCAGCAAGCTTGCTAAAGTTAAAGCTCAGGTTAATGAAGTAAAGGGAGTAATGATGGAAAATATAGAGAAGGTCAGGAGATTTTTTCCGGTTTCAATCTTTTTAAGCTTTGAATTGCAAGGTCATCTGTTGTAAAGATGTTGCGAATGCTTCATTCTACTATGAAGAATATTGGTTAAATATTGTCTATAATTCAGGTTCTCAACCGTGGTGAGAAGATTGAGCTGCTGGTGGATAAAACTGAGAATCTTCGATCACAGGTTAGTCTAAGGAAACTTGTATACTAATACATACAAAAATTGCACGTAGTACTTGGCATTCTTTCTTTTCTAAAATATGAACAAGAGAGTTCTGTTAAAGTGTATGTGAATGGTTCTGCATGATAGGAAGTTTTTGACGGACTGGATATCTCTCTCTCTCTCTCTCTCTCTCTGTATATATGTCTATCTATCTACCTATCTGTCTCTATCTCTGTGGATGTGCATGCTTTTCTCACAACTTCATTTAAGGTCTCAAATGAGGGTTCAGGTCAGTAATTTGTACTTCTGTTGTGTTTCCAGGCCCAAGACTTTAGGACACAGGGAACCAAGATGAGGAGGAAGATGTGGCTTCAGAATATGAAGATAAAACTCATTGTGTTGGGCATCATCATAGCTTTGATCCTCATCATTGTTCTTTCTGTGTGCCATGGCTTCAACTGTTAATCTGCATCTGGATTTCAGCAGCACCTGCGGCTGTCTTGCTGGATTTCTCATCCATTTCGCATGTTCCATGTGGCAATTTTGCTTCTGGTCGGAGGTTTTCTTTCACCAGTCATAATGATGGGTAAGGGCATGTAATTTGCGTTTTGTGTATAGCTTATATTCAGGAACTTGATACAACAGGAATGATTTTTTCGTGCTTGATCTCTTCACCAAACCCCCAACCTCAATTCTGGTGTGCATTTAAATTTTACCTGACATTTTGCTCATACATTGTAATGAATGATGATATTATCGTTCTTCTTTGTCAGACTACGTAGAATTTGATTAATCTTCCTATGTCTCTATTTCTTACTTTCTAATTCACTTGGTCAATTTCATAATCTTTTCGAATACAATGATTACAGAATACTTGTGTAAATTTTCACTTAAATCTTTTGTGTTATCTGTACTGTGTTTACTGTGTTTCATGGAATGGAATAGTGGATAACTTGTTTCTCTTTTCTAGTCTTTGAAAGTTAATCCTTCACTGGTGTTATTCACGGATTTGGATCCTCAAGTAATAATTGTGGTGAATTGGTAAATCAGTTAGAAATTTAATTCATTATTATTCGATTTCTTTCACAACGTTATATGTTTAAAAGGGACTTTCCGCCATTGACTTTTAGTGTGGGGATTTCCTCTTAATATTTTATGATACTAACATTTAAAATAAATAGTAATGCTCTATGTGTAGTTTTTAAGTAATATAAAAATACCAATGGAAGAGTTGTCATTCACTATCATATATCTTTTCCGTATTTATGTGTTACCTCAATTTTAAGAATCCAATTGTTAGTAATTCCAATTAAAATTGAGTGTCAAGAGAATTTTATTGGTATATTGATATTAAATTGGATTCACTTATAATTTTCTATGATTAAGCTCTTGATTATTTATTTCTTTATTATTTTTGTGAAACGCAAGTTCTAGTCCATTTTTCTGCTTGTTTGAAAGACTCTGTACTTCAAATACTATTCCTACTCCAACCTAATTCAAAATGAACATTTTGACTTCTTTCGTAATAATATAATGTTATGTCGAGATAGAAATTGATAAAAATCCCCTCAAGGCTAGAGCGTCATTGCTCTCTGAAGAAAATACCATATAGCTGATTAAGGACTACAATCTCTCCTCTCTCTCTTTTGGATCAAATATTATCTCCTTTTGAGAAGTAATTTTTGGCAATGGATTATTTCTTTTCAACTTTGGTTCATCAATCACAATAAATATTATAACAAGGAAACTTCTTAGTCTATCACTATCTTCAGGCCAAAAAGCCTAGAGATGCTTGAGATTTAAAAATGAAAAATAAATGGAAACAAAAACTAGTCGAGCACACGAAATTTCCTTTATCGAATAGGTTCAGGGAAAGGAGAAACCAATATTTCGGTTATGTAGGTAGGAAAATGTGTAATACTAAAGGAAGTGAAAATCAATATAGCAAAATAAGGACAAAGATATACACATCAAAGGAAATATATATGTCACGTGAGGAGATTACCCTAACAACTTCCCTCTTACATTCCTTTACTTCCACTTATAACGCCTTTATTGTAACGATAACGGCTTGTCTCGCCATGGCCTTCTCTTGAATTCTGAAAATTTAAATATGCTCCATCCCTGCATGCGGCCTCAACCATAACCTCTGCCACCAACCCTGAATCTACCTCTGCCCCTTTCAATCCCATACCTGTCAAAATACCATTTCTATTGTTTATACTTCTAGGAAAGCAAGTAGAAGCCTTCTTCAGTCTTCAAAGAGCTAAGCACGCAGATGAAAATTTTGAATTTTGACAAGTAGAATTGAATGCTTATAGCCCAAATGGATAGAGGGAAAGAATAGGAATATGACTTATAGATGAGCAAACACTGGTGATAAAAATGTTGAGCTCATCCCATAGATCACATGGGGAATTTTTTCAAAACAATTGATAATCTTTTTGATTCAAAATAATGGCAGAGTGCTATGGTAATTTCAGATTTCCACCTGGAAACCAATTATGATAAAGATTAAGACTTTAATAGCCGTTCAGGAAAACAAGAATGTTGCTTAGTGCTCCCACAAACATAAAGAAGCCTTGAAGCCTATGCCTCTTATGTGTGTGTGTATATATATACGTGATGGTCTATAACATAATTTTTGAGCACCATGATGCCTTATGGATGGTCGTGTGAGATTACTTCTATATTACAAGTATTTTTTTGGAGAGAAATTTATATATAATTATGGAGCTAAATTTTAAAATCATAAAAGACAAATTTTAAAATAAAAAAGAAAAAAAAAGACAAATGCAAGTTACAAAGGAAGAAAGAGAGAGTATGCCTTAGTGATAATTATGCATTTAAGTGTTTCAAGTGAGAGAGAAATGAGGAGTGAGAGATTTTTAATCGTTCAAGGGAGAAAGGAGAAGAGAGAGAAAAAGGTGTAATGGAGCGAGAGAATTTAGGGATAGCTAGAGGGTGTTTGGCTAAGCATATAAGCCAAAAATAATAATTGACGCCTAAAATAATAATTGATATGTTTGGCTAAGTGGCTTATAATAAGCACTTTTTATCAGCTTATAAGCTTGAAAAAAAAAAGTTAGGGATAGCAGCTTATTTTTTAACAACTTATAAACATTTTTGGTCAAACTTATAAAAAGATAATATCATCTTTAAAATTTAAAATAATTTTATCACATTAATTAATGGATTTCCTTTTTAGTCATTTTAATTACTATTGCTACTTATAATTACTTATTTACCAAACATCTTATCACTTTATAAACACATATTATCTAAATACATTTTTACTTATTTATAAGCAGCATTCTATTTATAAGCACTAGTTACTTATAAGCACTTAAAAATAAACTTATTAGTCCATTTGTTTATGGATTTTTGATATACTAATTTGAAAGTCAAACTGTATTTTTGTAAACTTGTGTGCTCTAAGATTGTCTTACTTTCGTTACTTTTTCATGAGGACTCTTAATCAATGATATTGATTGTGAAGGGTACTTCATACACAATCCTTATGATTACAAAACAACTTTCTCATCATTATATCTCATGCCGATTACGTAGGTTTCTTGCATGACTGGCCGGCCGTATCTTGGAAGTTTCTCCATTTCACTTCTTATCTTGAAATGATTCGTCTGTTCGTTCAAACAATTTTAGCATCTCGATTTTTGCATGCAAGAAGCATCACCCATGTATATCTAGTATAGTCATCAATAGCGTCTTAATTTTTTGCGTGCAAAAAACACGACTCATGTATATCCAATGTAGTCATCATCAACAACAAATGCACATCTAGGTAGTTTTATTTTGAGTGCGTTTTTGGGGGAGAGTGGTGAACTAACTTCATTGCAAAGGTAATTAGGGCTCAACGGGATTGTTCTTTTTTTAAAAGTACTTCTTTAACAATTTTTGAAAAAAGTGTTTTTAGAGAAGATGGAATTTCTGGCTTATAAAAAAAATTGTATACGAACTTTTTTAGAGTTTTACTTTTATGAAAACTAAGCCAAATAGTTACTGCAAAAAGAATGAATTTTTTTTTTCTAAAAAAATTGTTATCCCATAAAAAAGTCAATCTAAACATGCCCTTAATTTATTGAAGATCGAGACTTTTTTCCAATAGGTTGAAATAGAAAAACAATTTAGAAAATCCATGGAGGATTATATATATATAAATGGTTATTTCATTTCCTGGAGTATCTTCTTCTTTTTGTTTTGTTGTTGATGTTATTATTGTTATTTATTGTTCCTTGTTTATATCGAAGCAGCATACTTGTTCTGACAATGTCAAGCGAAAACTTGGTCAGCCCAATTCTCCTGGATAACTCAGCTATAAATTCAATTGATCTTTAGCTAATGTTTTCATAGCAAATCAAAAATACAAAACACGAAAAAAAAAAAAAAAACAATGCAGCTTCTCTTTCTTCCCTCTCTAATGGCAACTCTTCTTGTTCTCTTTCTGCTTTCTGCTCAAGCTCTTATTATGGCCACTCAAGAAAAGCCGAAATGGGAGATCAACTTGAGTGCAAAGATAACTGGTCCAACAGCCGACAAAGTATGGCCCCTGGTGGCAGATTTTTGCGACCTTTATGAAATCTTTCCGACTGATTTATCATTCTGTGTTAAAGGAGTTCCAGGCAAGTCCGGTCAAGTTCGTTACTCTGCTTCTAAGACACTATCACAATTAGACGGCAATACGACCGTTGTTCTATGGGCTGAAGAGGAATTATTAGCAATAGATCAGACTAGGCGTTTTGTCGTCTATCAATTCTTGCGCAATAATAGAGGAGTTACGAGGTTCGTTGGAACTATGCAAATATTGCCAATTGATGACTATAGTTGCCAGTTTAAGTGGTTAATTGTAGCTGACCCCGTTAATGGAATCACTTTTGAAGCTTTTGTTGCTTTAATGACCTCGATGCGTGACCAAACGGTGGAGAAAATCCAGAACTTATTTAGAGAAAATTAGTCAATGGAGTTCACTTTCACTTCTGATTATATTGTTAAAAGTCTATAATTTTAGTGTTGTAAGTGTAAAATAAAAGCCTAAACGCTCTATGGGTCTTATTACCATATAGAAAGATATGCACGCACCCAATGTGTAATGAGAATTGTTTGTATTAATTATAAACATTAGTGGTATGCAACAAATTTAATCATTTATTTTTAAATGAAAATTATGCATAACTTTCCTAAAAAGTAAATAATTTTCCGATTAGTCCTAATTGAAAAGGATCCAAATCCCTTATCAACTTGACAAGAAGTTAATAGTTTTTGGGCAAAACATTAATTAGACCAACACTGTTTAATTGTCAACAATTCAGGGACTAAACAACCACACTTGATAATTAAGGACTAAATTATTCCAAAAGCCATTGTTCAAAAATTATTCCAAAAGCCATTGTTCAAGGACTATAAAAAAAACTAACCCTATAATTTTTTTGTAATTAATTTCTCGATTGTTTATTGACCCAAAGAAAAAAGTTCTTTGTAATTTTTGTCAAATGCTAGATCTAACCCATTTTTCCGCTCGTTTGAAAGGTTATATATTTCAAATTTTGTTCGAACTCCAACCTAACTCAAAATGAAATTCATTTGGACTTTTTCCAAAGCTATAAACTAAATGAAATCACTAGCCCCAGATAACCAATGAAGAACTAATGATGCAACTATATGATCATAACCTACACTTTCTCGTAATATTATAATGTTATTTAAAGATAAAACTTCCTTTAATCATCTTCTCGTGATATTATAACGTCACATTAAGACAAAAATCCCTCAAGGCTAGAACCTCGGTCCTCATGGCCCTCCGCAGAAAATAACATGCAGCTGATTAAAGACTTCAACTTCTCTTCTTCTTCTTTTGTTTTTTTCTCTTTTTTTTTCCCCTTTCTCTATCTCTCTCTCTCTCTCTCTTTCTTGTTGGGTCAAATAATCTCTCTTTCCAGAAGTTGCTTTTGGCAATTAATTACTTCTTTTCAACTTTGGTTCATCAATCACAATAAATATTGGAAAAAGGAAAAAATTCATACTCTATCACTAACTCCTTGCCAAAAAGCCTTGAGGTGTTTGAGATTTAAATATAAAAGACAAATAGAAACAAAACTAAGTCAAGTGCCCGAAATTCCCGTTATCATATAGGTTCAGGGAAAGGAGAAACCTATATTTTGGACTTATATACATAAGAAAATGTGTAATACAAAAGGAAGTGGAAATCAATATAGCTAAATAAGGACCAAAAATTGCTCTCTAACTTTTTGAGTAATGAAGCCAATGAACGAAAACTCTGCCACATCGGCGTCATAAAGGAAAATAAACATATTACATGAGAAGATTACCCAAAGTGTTTGAGCTCAAGCAACAACTTGACTTTATAGCACTGCACTTCCACTTGACACCTATATTGTAATGATAAACGGCTCGTCTCGCCATTAACTTCTGTTGAATATGGGAAACTTCAGGACGCTCCATCCACACACGACGATATAGAGGTATCTGAGACAAACTAAGCCTGGTATCCACCACCTCTTCGACGACCTCCCATTCGCATGCGGCCCCGACCATAACCTCTGCCGCCCGCCCTGAATCCACCTCTGCCCCTTTCATATCCCATACCTGTCAAAATACCATTTCTGTTGTTAATACCACTAAGAATGCAAGTAGAAGCCTTCTTCAATGTTCAAAGAGATCTGCACTCAGATGAAAAATCTTCAAATTGATAAATATAACGAGTGTTTACAGCCCAAATGACCAGAGACAACAATAGGAATATATGACTTGTAGACAAGGCAAACAGTTGCCGATAAAATTGTTGAGCTCATCTCATAGGGAGTTTCTTCAAAGCAATAGATACACAGTCTTTTAGATTCAAAATAACGGCAGAGCGCAATGGTAATTTCGGATTTCCACCTGGAAATCAATTTTGATAAGACACTTTACGAGCCATTCATGAAAACAAGAATGTTGCTTAGTGCTCCCACAAATGTAAGGGAACCTTGAAGCCTAAGCTCCTTGAATAAATGTAGATTACACGACTGTGAAAACACACATCTAACAGAAGGCTAACGTGTGAGAGCAAGAATAAGAATATTCTGAGCATCAGCAAAACAAACAAGTTTCACATCTTTACGATAATGCCATGAAAAGAAAGAGGGGGGCGGGGGGAGCAGGGCAAGGCAAAATAATGCCTCATACGGCCAGAATATCGAAAGCCACAAAACAGGAAGCATGAAAGAAGAACTAAATTTACCACGATAACCCCAACCTCTGCCCCGTCCACCTCCTCGACCATAACCATAGTCATAATATCCACCGTTTTCATCTAAAAAAGAAACAGAAAATCAGGGAGCAACCAGGAGTGGTGAAGTGGATAAAGAAATAACCAAATTTTTGTCTTGCTGTTTAAAATCATATAGCAATTGAAACTTGATACCTTGATAACTCCCATAACCGCCCCTCCCACGACCTTGTCCTCTACCTCTGCCTCGAGCTAGGCCTCGACCACGACCTCGACCTCGACCTCGGCCCCAACCACCACCATATAAATCTAAAAGATCATCAGTGCAAAGGAACTATGATTAAGATTTCAAAAGGAAGTTGTGGCATTTTAGGTGCGAATACTACATAGGCATGAGTGGCCTTATCCCTGACCAACCCCAAGGAAAAAGAAAGCAGCTAAAACAATCCATCGAACAGCCACAATCAGAGAAAGAAAAAGAACAAATGACTAAGGAAAGCAATCATGCCATTATTTTCACCTTCATTAATCTCTGTGGATGGTAGAAGTGCTTGTCTGGGTTGCTGCTGCTGTTTCTGGTTTCCAGACTTGGGCTGCTCCGCATTAGACGGAGCTTGGTATCTAAATGCACCAAATGTGCACCATGTCACATGTATTTTGTTTGAGATGCGATAAATACATAGAAATAATGGCTTATTTTTCAACTTTCTGTAAAGTTAAAAGTTGATATTCTACCCTGGAGAATTCTCGTTCAGCTCAGTAGTTGACAAAATCATTGTAATCAAGGAGACCAGGCGAGTCATCTCCAAGCTACAAAACAGCCACACTTGAGTTGATCTTTTCCAGCTAGAGCAAGCCACTTAATGTACACGAGCAGTGAGAAGAGAAACTTACGGTTGTAGTCCCTCTTCAATGGGCTCGTACTCATCAGTTATACTTGTTGAGCTAATTGAAGTTTCTTGATGCAACCCAGGGATTCTCTTCTATTTATTGATTCATATAACAGACATCAATGCAGTTTGAGAGAAACTTCTAAACTAAGAACAACACAAATCATTACTTGCTGATGTACCTTTATAATCTCTGCAATGGCTACTGTCTTGCTGATTGCCTGTCCCATTGCCTTCAAAACAATCTCCCTGGCCCGTTTTTCCTGATCAGTGATAATTCAAATTAAAGCATAAGTTATTAGAATCTCACGTACTCTGACCAAATCAGAGAAGAGTTGCACCCCAAAACATTATTTCTGATGGATGATGGAAATGGCAATACATGACTCAGGAAAAGGAAAGAAAACAGACAATGGTAAAGGGGCAAAGAAGCAAATGCGTTTGGTGGGAAATATGCTCAAGCTACAGAGCTATTTAGGCAAAAAGATTGAAGGGGCTGCACCTGACAACTAGATTAAATCTTTATCTAAATCATCAATGGAGTGAATGCATGTCTCCCATTTTATTGATCCTCTCAATCTCCGATTCTTCATGATGAAAACTATAATCATGTTGCTATTCCTCATTATTGCATGCTTAGTTGCAAGCCTTGAAGCCTACCTTACAGACATGTAACCCACCAAACAGCCCCATGAAGAGGCACACACGCGCGGGGCCGGGGGGGCGGGCGCGCAAAAATTACCGTTGGTTCTATCCCTAACGCTCCAGAAATTGACGCTGCTGATTGCACAGAGGAAATGCTAGTACCATAGAAACTCTATGATGCATTTTCACAATGATAGCATACAACACTAGAATACCACTCAACTTGTCTCGAGCAGCCAAGATTTAGGGCCAGTTTGGATTGGCTTTTTTCATGAAAAAGCACTTTCTTTCCCCTGAAAAAATACCTCTTTTTGCAAAAAGTAATTGGATAGACTTTGAAAAAAGCTCAAAACTTTGAGAAAAGCTCAAATTCATCTTTTTCAGGAGCTAGAAATTTCAGCTTCTCAAAAAGTTACTTAAGCGCTTTTAAAAAAATCCAATCCAAACGAGTCCTTTGCCACCCATCAAACAATGGCATGAATATTCCTTCGAGATGGTAATAGCAACCCTTTGAAAATTGTAACTGTTCATCACAAAGCTTAAGAATTTAAGTTTATGCATAATGAGCAAAAATTTCATCTTTTTTCCTGTGAGTGCAATATTCTCTCGGATAGCAAACCAATCAACTATTCCAACTAATACTCATACAAAAATGCAACAGTGTCTTATGTAATCAAAGTTTTCAACTTTTTACCTGATGCACTATTCTTTTAACACTTCCATTACAAAAACTGTAACACCCCAGGGCCCACAAACAAACCCTTTCGCGAAAATGATTAACCCGAGTTATTAGTCACGCTAACGAATGTCAGACACCACAGAACCACACATAAACATTGCTTTTCCACACCACTTATCACTATCTATCACTAATCATACAGCCTTGCACATCTATTGCTTTTGAGTTTTACACATCTAATTACACAACCCAAGATAGCATTTTTTCACAAATTTACTATACTTCTCAGGAAACCAAACAACACCCAGAAAACTTAAGCACTCATCAAGCCAGAAAAACACAAGAAAAAAAAAAGAAAAAAAAAGAAAAAAATTGTACCTGAAGAAGAGAGGTGGCATAGCTAATGTAATTACGAATAAGCCCTTGAGCAGTGATTCTAATTTCATTCTCATTGATGGATTCTTCTGGTCTTGGCTTCTCCACTCTTTGGTACCTATCCATTCTTTCTTTCTTCCTTGCTTTGCTTCCTCTCTCCCTCTCTGGATTGTTCTTGCTCTTTTCTTCTTTTTCTTGTGGGGGTAAAATGGTAAAAAGAAGAATGGAAATGTTACATCATGTGTGTATTTGTGTCTGTATTTATGGCATGACAGAAATCTAGCATTTGTCCCTGGGGGAAAACGAAAAAGATAAAGGGAAAATCTCGTAGAAGTTTCAAAATTGGTTTTTCTTAATGTTTCTAAAGTAAAATATTTTTTGACTTAGATAGAATATGAAATTAAGTTTGGTGTTATTTTGCATTTATATTTGTGAAAAAAAAGTTAAAGATGCATAGATATTAAGATGATAAAAAGAGAGACTAAAAGAGAGGTGGTAGGATTACTAAGAAAAAGATAGAACACAAAAGAAGATAAAAGTTATTGTGGATAGTCAAAATTTTTAACATTTAAAAAAAGTTTAAATACTTACTCTACTTGATATGCTATTTTCCCAAACATTAATAACTTGAAGAGATAGTTTCTCGTTTATCTTTCTTATGGTGCATAATTTTCATACTTTTACTCAGTCTTGTAGATATTTTTGTTAATATCTTTCTAAGATATCTAAGAAAAAGATAGAACACAAAAGAAGAAAAAAGTTATTGTGGAGAGTCAACATTTTTAACATTTAAAAAAAGTTTAATAGTTACTCTACTTGATATGCTATTTTTCCAAACATTAATATCTCGAAGAGGTAATTTCTCGTTTATTTTTCTTATGGTGCGTAATTTTCATACTTTTACTCAGTCTTGTAGATATTTTTGTTAATATCTTCTACGATATCTAAATCGTGTCAAACATTTTTCTTTTGTGTTGTTTTCAGACGGCCCATACTTACTTTTCCTTGCATCTCATTGTTTCAAATTTTATCATTTTCAATATTGTCACGTTCATTTAAAACATTCTCATTGTGTACAGGGTTTTTTTTTTAATATATGATAATATTTCACTGCCCAACACCTTGAACTACAGAAGAAATTAGTTTTGTGGCCATCTTATAATACTTCTCTTTTCATTTCTTTATATGCTCCACCTCGCCTTGATTCTTTGACTAACATTAACATTAAAGTTGCGACTTTGTTGAACTATAGACCCAAGAGAGTTATAATTTTCCTTTTTAGGTTTTTTCTTTTTAAATCAACACATTAATAATGTAAAATATGAGCACGTTATGTGATATAATACACCTGTTCTCGATTACAATTATGTTGCAATTTAAGTGGGCAACTTTTTCAATCCTAGACGTACATTGCATAACGCTTGGTGTGCCAAATAAATGATTCCAAAAATAAGATTTTATTATTTATTATGTATAAAACATAAGCAAATTAAAATTTTCATATTTATTTATTTTATTGATTTATTTATAGTCTTGATTTGTTCGTGTATGTTGATCCATATAAATAGACAAATAAATATTACTTTTAATAAAATAATAATATAAAATTATTGTAAAACTATTAATTAAATTAGATATTTAACAATAAATTATTTATATAATTTAATTAAAGTTATATACACACTCGTGGATTGGCATGCGCTAGTATTATGTGCAACTCTTTTACAAAACACTGCAGCTCATGAATCATGACGCACGTGTATATCACTCAAACTACACGTTTGCATTGCGTATACGATTATCATAGCCCATGCCTCAAGTGATGGGAGAATAACACATGAACAGCTATTATGCTAGTGTCCTTAGAGGAGGGTTTGGCTTAAGAGCCTAATAGGCTTCGCTTAGTTTGCAGCTCGTAAGTTCTTGGGAAAAAAAATATTTTATATAATATTTTTATTGTTTATAATTTATAAGCGTCAAATGAACTTAGCCAAACAAGGTGTAAGTCTAATATCTAGCCAAACAACTTACAAGCTAATCGCCATTACTTGATAAAACAACTTATATACAACAACAATTTGTAAACTTCAAAGCTAGTCATCTCTAGAAGCACATCTTCTCCTACTCTTTTTGGTTTAAGCTTATAAGCTTTTAGTATCTAGACTATTACAGATGGACTCTAGTTCATTACTTTAGTTTTATTTAAACATGTAAGGTTCTATGATTAAATTATTGTAATTTTATATTTAATCTCCTATCATATAGCTGTAAGTATTCAAATTTATAAACTTAATAAAGAAAAGATTAATCTCTCCTACTTTCTTTTTTTGGGTTGGAGCTTATAGACATTTACTACTTAAATTTAATTTGATTATAATATATATTTAAACTCGTATCTTCATCTCTTACTCGAGCTTGTAAATTTTTTTTTTAACAGAAGGAAAGTACAACTACTTGTCAATCAGTACCCTCCGAGTATTGATCTTTAAACAGCAAGTCAAAAAGAGGGCCTGGAATAGAGCCGATCCAGTTACATGACAAATTCCTTTGAGACATCATCCTAGCTATCCAATCAGCTAGTCTATTAGCCGTTCTCCTAATAGTCAAAAATTGAATCCCATCAATTTTAGAATCGATCTTTCGAATAACTTCTATAACAGGGGCAATACTCCATGGAACGGTGCTCCTAGACGAGACGATCGACTTGAGAATAACAGCGACATCATTCTGGACAATGATGTTAGATAGATTGAATTTTCTCGCAAGGTAGCCAGCACCACGGATAGCAATAGACTTCGCCTGAGCGGCATCACTTTGGCAATAGAACGTGCTTGCGTTGCCAAAGATCGACTTCCCCTCATGGTTCCTATACACAAAGCCTATTGCTCCTCGATTTCCGCCGTGGAAGGATGCATCAACATTGAATGAACTTGTGAATTTTTAAAGAAAAATATACTCATGTTACATTTTCTATCACTTGTTTTTGGCTTGAGCTTACAATCTCTTAGTATTTAAATTAATTTGATTACCACATTTGTCTGCTTATTATTATTTGAATTTAATTTATAGACTTAAAGAAATAATTTCTCTCTTCTCCTTGTTTTTTGTATTAGCCTTCAAGTGATTAACACTTAGATTAAGTTGAATAACATATTAAAACCGAATCTTGTTATGAAATTGTCAAAAGCTTTTTGATCTCTTTATTACCCATAAGTTGGCAAAAAAGTGCTTGAACGGGCTTATTTTATGGTTTTTCTTGAAAAAATACACTAACTTTTGCAATAAACTGACTATTATATTGAATTTAAGAAAAATAAACTAAAACTTTAAATACAGTTAAATTTTAACTTTTTTTAAAAGTCAAAAGTTTTTTTTTTTGGCTGGGCAATAATACAAAAGTCAAAAGTCTGGAATTCTCATAAGGACATTTAAAGAAAAATATAGAAAAAAAGCTTTTTCAATAACCAATTTGGGCGAGCCCTATAAGCCAGGGCTTATAAGCTCGACTTTTTAAGCTAAGGCAAACACTGTCTACCCATAAAAGAAACTAACGGCAAAGAAACTCCCGGGAAGTCCCGCCTAACGAACCTTCTTACAACCATTTTCCCTGCTTCTCATGCCTCCACGTGCCCTCTCCACTTATTAGATCCTCACACACTACACGCACTCACACCTCAATCACCTCACCTTCAAGATTTTTGGACTTAAACCTAAATTTCACACACACAAACACACACACTAGACGTTTGATTTTTTGTCGATTCCGGCGATGGACGCAGCACCAGCAGCTGCTGGTGGCGGCGCACGGCTGGTCTACTCCGGAACCGATCCGCTGCGACGCAGCACATTCCTGTTCTCTCGTACACCTTCGACTCACAATCGCCGATCATTGTATTCGTTTCCGAGGATTCAGAGGCGAAACGGCGCCGTACGTGCCGTTGGAAACGATACTAAACCACCTAGAGTAGTAGTTAATGGTTCCTCCAGTACGGCGTCGTCTAATAAGCAAGTCAACGGTGTCTCTACTGTAAGCACTCTTGTCACTCTTTCTTTTTTTTTTTTTAAAAAAAAAGTTAGCTTCTTTTTTTCCCTTATTAATATTTTCTTGTTGCGTTTTTCATCTATTGAGAAATGAAGAAAGAGAATCGGTATCTATATGTGCGTGTGTCTGTGTGTAATTTTATATCGCGTTTGATGAATATATAGTTAAGTAGGTATGTTTATGATTCGATAATGTTGCAAATTATAATTGATTCTTTAATTTCATATGCAAATGTACATGTAATTGTGTGTATGCATGTATAGATATCTATGTATAACACTTTTGTGTGTGTGAAGTGTGATGTTTTTGTGTCTTTTATATGATTTAGTATCTGTACTTCATTTGCATAAATGTACGTGTTTATCTCCATATATGTACGTATCTGTTTTTCTGTGTGTTCCGTTCGATTAATTTATTTCTCATTTATGGGGTTCTGTTTGGCAGAGAATGCAAGATGTATCGCAGGAAATTAAAAGAGTGAGGGCGCAGATGGAAGAAAATGAGCAGTTGGCTGTTCTCATGAGGGGGCTGCGTGGTCAAAATTTGAAGGATTCATTGTTTGCCGATGACAATATCAAGCTCCGGCTGGTTGAGGTTTGTCACACATGATTGATGCTTATTGATGTTGGTTTACAGTACAGCTACTGCTACAAGTATGCAGAGAGAATACTAGTTGAGTACTGATAATTCAAAATTTTTTCATTTCTTCATGCTACTGAAATATCTTGCATGTAAGCCTGTTGTTCTCCTAAAATACTATTTGCTGGGTGAATAATATGCAAAGTCATGGCACATGTAGTATTGACAACTCAGGCGATGAAATAATGGATAACATGAAAGTCGAGTCTTTGCTTTTTGCGTAGTTTCTTTAGTACTAATACACAGATTATTTGATGGTGTGAGCTTTTCAATCAATAACTGAGGGTTCATCATGCGTCCTTGTCTTTCATGATAATCTTGACACTTTTGTGGATAGTTAGGGTTGACAAATAGCCATACAGATGCAAGAAAATTATTTTTCTGAGAGCAGAGCAACTGTTTCTGATATTATAATATAATGTAGGAAATGTAGCATAAATAACAAGGATGTACGGTGTCGCTGTGGGACATATACCAGCCCTGATTTTCTTCGTCAGTGCTTTGTCTCCTTCCCCAGTTTTAGTCTCTTTCATTGTCACTTCTACCTTAATGCTCAGCATAGCCCTTTCTTTCTTAGTGATTCACAAATTTGAAGCATCTCCTAGAAGTTATGAAAGACCATTCATTCTACTGTGGATATTTGGCTTTTGAGTTGAATACTTCTATCTTTGAATAAGCCTTAAGAACCATGGAATTTGTCTTTGTGGTAAGAAGTATCCATGTGCTTAAGTAAATAACTGATGTATTGTGCATTCTTTTGTGCTTCAGGTTGATGAAAGCAGTGAGTTTTTACCCCTAGTGTATGATCCTGCTAGCATCTCTGCATATTGGGGAAAACGTCCACGAGCTGTTGCTACTCGTATTGTTCAGCTATTGTCTGTTGCCGGGGGTTTTCTTTCACGTCTTGCCTGGGATTTTATAAACAAGAAGGTGAAAGAGGTGAGCCTAACTAAATCTTGTCCCTTTGAGCTCTTACATGAATTCATTTGATGATGCCCTTTATCTCCAAGAAAATCTGGAACTGAAGCTTTTTGGATAATATTCTAGAGGCATGGTTTCTGATTTGTTCCTGACTTCATTAGTACCTCTTCTGATGTCTTTAGTAATAACTTTCACATGTGTGTGCTTCAAAGCAGAAAACCTTCTTCAAGATTTCTTTATTGGAAAATTAACGTTGTGATCTAAGTGCATGAAAGTGAAATGACTGAGAAAAATATGGAAGTATATAGTCTAGGCTTACAGATTAACGCGAACTAAGTACTTGAGTGTCTGAAAGAGAATGATGACTTTGGAGAAGTGAAAATCTTCTCTTGAAGCTTAGAACTTCAATTTGGCTATGTACAAAATCAAACTTTCAAACTGGTACACTGCTTTGGCCTGGAGTTCCAGACTGGATAACTAATGTTTTAAGCATGTGCATAGAGAAAATTTCAGTATAATATGCTGAAATAACTTATGGTCATTGATTTTGTTGTTTTCTGATTATTCTTCTTTTCTCCTTTTCTAGAATGAAGTGGCAAGAGCTATTGAATTAAGGGAGATAGTTACCTCTTTGGGTCCTGCATACATAAAACTTGGGCAAGCTTTAAGTATTCGGCCAGACATCTTATCACCTGTTGCAATGGTTGAGCTACAGAAGCTATGTGATAAAGTAAGTAAATAGGAGAGTGTGTTTATTAGCTTATTTGGAAGTACATAAGAATGTCTTTACTGATAAAATTATGCTGGCTTTCTTGTCTAAAAATGCTTAGTCCATTAATGCTTTGTTATATGTTTTCTGATGCAACACAAATAGGTTCCATCATTTCCAGATGATGTAGCTATGGCTCTGATTGAGGAGGAGCTTGGACAGCCGTGGTACAATCTATATTCTGAACTTTCTTCCTCCCCTATTGCTGCTGGTAATCTCAATAACCATGAGTATTGGCTATAGTGTAGTTTGTTTGGTCTCTACAATTTTTGTAACATACGTACAAGAGTGTTTTGTTCTGATCTATTATCCGGTTTGTTTGTATAGATTATAGAGTTCATATATTTTCTTCTGTTGGATACCAATTGCAGCATCACTGGGACAGGTGTATAAGGGCAAGCTGAAAGAAAATGGGGATTTAGTAGCGGTGAAAGTGCAGAGACCTTTTGTCCTTGAAACTGTAACTATCGATTTGTATATTATACGTAAATTGGGGCTTGTTCTTCGCAAATTTCCACAGGTAGAAAGTTTTCACTTTGTTTTCTCTTGATTTGGTTTCTTTCTTCTGTTCCATTCTCAAGTGTTATGGTTATAGTACACATCCGTCTTACTTCCTTTTCCTCAGATATCTATTGATGTGGTTGGCTTGGTTGATGAATGGGCTGCTCGTTTCTTTGAAGAACTTGATTATGTTAATGAGGGGGAAAATGGAACGCTTTTTGCTGAGATGATGAAAAAGGACCTTCCACAGGTATGAAATGTCACTTTTAAGTACACAACTTTTTTCCTCAGGACTTCTAAAATGAAAAACACCTATAGAAGAAATAATGATCTTTCAATAAGAATATAAATAATAGACAAAGGAGAACAAGAAAGATTGTTGTGTGGAACTCAAATGATGCTCTCATTCTGTAAAATTTTCCGGTAATGTTGCAACACTAATGAACTATCTTTAATACCAGGTTGTTGTACCAAAAACATATCATAAGTATACGTCTAGGAAGGTTCTCACAACTCAGTGGATAGAAGGAGAAAAGCTATCACAAAGTACAGCTGATGATGTTGGGGAACTGGTAAATGTTGGAGTTATATGCTATCTCAAGCAGGTAATGGTCCTCAGTTTATTTGTCAAAGCTAATGCAGTTCTGGAATAAACTAACTATTTTTTAGTATTTTCTTTTCTTATGCATGTATTCTTAAATAGGGTCCATATTTACTAGACTCTGCATCTATTAGAATGTGGTTCGGGTCGCAAAGTTTGGTTGATTATTTGGTACCATGTTTAGAAACTAGCAAGTAACAACAAATGAGGAAGCTCAAACCTGCTAGAACAGCAAGGCATTATTCAAACCTGCTAGAATGGCAAGGCATTGCGTCTTAGACAGGACACAGAAGTTGGCTTGCACTTTATTAATTAGTTTAAAAACATATTTCCATAAAAATCGAGAATAAAACAGAGGGGAGAGGCATGAGACTCTAACAGAGAACAATTGAGAGAAGCAAGTCCTGGCTTGATGATCATGAAACCTACAGGCTAACATGTTCTCTTTTTCTTCTCTTATATGACCAAAATAAACTCAAGGAAATAGAATCATGGAAATAGAATAATGGTGACACTCAAAAGTCAAAGGTAGAAAATTGACCTTTCTGGTGTGCAGGAAGTGTGCACATCAAGCTACTGACTATAGCTCTTTCTAGTAATCATGTTTGATTATCGGCCTATTGCTTGAGGCTCAAACATTCACTGCATACTGGTGACCACACTGGCACTTGTACCATTTCAATACTTGAAACTGTCAACAAGTTGGGAAATAACCAGTTATTCAGCCTCGAAAGGCAGCAACTGCCAGCCCAGTATGAAGTAGAGCACTATCCTGCAAGAAATGTTAGAGCAGAACATGATCAAAGTCTATGAAGAGAAGATCTTATCCATTGATGGGCACAGGATCTGGCTTGCAGTGTGCTGTTATCTTATTGGTTAAGTGATGTGGAAAACTCCATCACCAACATCATTCATTATTTTTATCTTTTAAACAGATAACTTTTACACAGCAAGTGCAGTTTATAAGAAAAATTGATCGTCTATGATACTTTTCTCAACAGAGAAGGAGGTGTAAGAAATTATTTGGTTGCACGTGAAGCGCTGGTAAATGTCTAAAAAGTGTTAGATGGTCTTTTCCTCTGTAAAAAATGTTATCATTTTTCTTAGTTGCCTCTTAGTGCTAGAGGATATCTAGTAGTGATCTTTGGTGGATTGGAGGACTTGTTCTGATCAGATAATTAATTATAGCAGCGGCAGTTGCGCTTCATTGTGGTGGAGGCAACACTAGCTTATAGTATGAGAATAGAGATCAGTCAGGGGCAGAATATTTGGTTTGAATTTCTCTGATGACGAGACACAATCAGTTCGTTTTGACAATTTCCAGAAACTGAAGCGGCTCGTCAGAGCTCAATGGATAATTGCTTGATGTATAAATACATGAAAATAGACAGAAAAAGAGAAGGAAGGGGTAAGGGCTGTTGGGTTGGCAGAGGGAGGGACTGGTGGAGGGAGGGAGTGAAGGAGGCATTTGTAAGATTTGGTATTCTTCTGTGTCCAAACATATCACAACTCATATTTTTGTAATGCTCTGGCCAAAAGATATTGTGCATAGACTTTGTCAAATTTGTATGAAGAAGGCCTAAATTTTTTGTTCAGCTCAAACTCGAGATGCTTAAGGAGGTATTAAAGCACAACAGAGAAATTGAAAGTACACCAATCATAGTAAGATGTAATATCCTCTTACTTTAAAAGATATATTATTCTAATACATGAGATAAAGGAGAATCATAGACTTCTTTCCAACTTGACAAGTTTATGTACTTGAATTAGTCATCAGAAGGAAATTGGTGATTGCTGTTAACAGTTCTTTGAAATTGTACATGCTTGTACTTAATGTAACTTATTCTGATCTACATGTGGTGGCCGCATAATACTGCTTCCTTTATTTTCCTTTGATTTCCTGGGGAGGTGCTTTTGTGAGGGGGAAGCAAGGGTGCTGTAGTTTTAGGGTTTGAAAACTTACAACATGTTTTGATGGAGTTGCCTTCTTGTATGCAGAATTGATTTCCATATGAATCACATTCAGGAGAGTATTGTATTGTATTATAATGAGTCTGAAAGTCGTATATTTTATCCCCTATTCTTCAGTGCTTCTGGATGTAAATTATACACATTTTTGTGTGGGTACTTTTTACATGTTTCATTGTCCAATAGAGGGTAGTTTACGTAATTGGATTTATTATATGAGAAAAACACCTTCATATGCTATGTTAGTGACATCAGCTTACTGATCATTCTTTTTAAATCTGCAGTTACTTGACACTGGCTTTTT
The DNA here is from genome assembly GCA_028554755.1 of Cordia subcordata. Classification (NCBI taxonomy): domain Eukaryota; kingdom Viridiplantae; phylum Streptophyta; class Magnoliopsida; order Boraginales; family Cordiaceae; genus Cordia; species Cordia subcordata. The sequence goes on along the minus strand of JAPTOF010000010.1, from coordinate 6,447,555 downwards.
CCATGCTGATCCACATCCTGGGAATTTAATCCGTACTCCAGATGGGAAACTAGCTATCCTTGATTTTGGTAAGACTTCACTTGGTGATGTGAAGAGGCATCCTTTTTTCTTCTCGCTTGGCCAACTTAGTCTTAGTTTCAGGAATGACACACTTTGTAAGTTCATACTTGTCAGAATATCTTCATTTTCTTTCTGGACATTCTTCAATTTCAGTCTCTGGATTCAGAAGTTTACTTTGTAATTTTTCATTTGTCTAACATTGTTGACTTCTTATCTTTCATGCACTCCACTGAGCTGCTGGTTTTTATTTGAATTAATCCCCCGAGCTTCTCTTTCCACTCTAAAACAGAAGAGTAAACTAATAGAAAGGGAAGTCCTCTAGCCGTCTTCTCCTTTTCACCTGTTGATATTTTGATACCTCTCAATAAAAGACATAATAGTTAAAGATCTAATATGCATAAAAAAATTTAGTTTTATGTAGAGCAAAGTGCTAGAAAGAATTGTGAAATCAAGAAACTCTGTGATATGCAGTTTTTTTGGATATGTACTCTCAGCTCCCGGAATTGGACTTTATCTTCCCCGGCCTCCTTTTTCTCATTCTTGAGAGGCTTTTCCTGGCTTTGCTATCAGTGGACCCTTTCAAAGAGGATCCTCTGGTTGCCACCTCACTCTCTGTATTTTACTTGAGTAATCATAGAGTTTGAGTGTCCAATGTCAAATATGTAAATGAAGCAGCTTTATCAATTATAGAACCGAGGTTGGATTAGTTGTCAATATCTTCCCTACTGAAATGGCATATCTGACATGTTGACATGATGCTCTGAACTGGTTTAGCTCTGACAAATATATTTGTTCTTGATGTGCCTACTAAAAGAAATAGTCATTTTACATTGAAATATGTGTATGCTTCTCATGCTGGTATAAATAAACATATAAACACACATACTTCTGCATTTGACTATGTATGTTTTTGATGTGCATATCTTGGATAGTGTTTATTCTTGGGCTAAGTGCACATGTTCCAGAACTCTGGAATAATTTTGTTTACCTTCTTTTATTGGTTATGTCTTGTTTGTTCTTGTTTCGTTTTTTTTTTTTGTTTTTGTTTGTTTGTTTTTTTTAAAGCCTTTTCCCTTTTTTTGGGAGGGGAGGGGCTCAGAGCACAAAATTTGTTTATCTGGAAAAGTTTATTTGAAGCGGTCCACCAAATTGAACTTGCATCAATGTACTAATTGTCCCAATGATTCCTGAAATATGATTTGATTTTGGCAGGACTTGTTACAAAACTATCGGATGATAAGAAGTATGGTATGATTGAAGCTATAGCTCACCTAATTCATCGGGACTATGGTGCTATAGTTAAAGATTTTGTCAAGCTTGATTTCATTCCTGAAGGGGTCAATCTAGAACCTATATTACCTGTACTGGCCAAGGTTTTTGATCAGGCACTTGAAGGTGGGGGAGCCAAAAATATCAACTTCCAGGAACTGGCATCTGATCTGGCACAGATAACATTTGATTATCCATTTAGAATACCTCCTTATTTTGCTCTTATAATTAGGGCAATAGGAGTGTTGGAGGGCATAGCATTAGTGGGGAACCCAGATTTTGCCATTGTAGATGAAGCGTATCCATACATTGCTCAGGTGTGGTATATATATCCTGCGCTATTATTTGCTTTTGTTAGTATTTTCATTTCCAGCTATCAGGTGGAGGGTTGATTGGTTCTCATTTGGCCATCTGGCCTTCCGTTTTTTCCTCTTCTTTGTAGCTTAGTGATAGAGAATGGATAGAAATCTCAGGAAGCCCTAACCTGGTTACATGGTGTTGTCTGTTCTGCATCTATGAGTTCTGAACGAGGGCTCTAATGTAACTTCTTTCAATTTTTATATTGACAAATCAGTGAATGAAGATCTCAACGCGTATAGAAAATGGTCAATTAGATTCACAGGGTTATCAGTATTGCCCATATAGGATGGCTACTGCATTAGATTGATATTCCGCTCAAACATTACATTGAGGCTCTCAATGTATTTGCTTCATATTAGTTTATACTGAAATTTTTCGTATACTATTTTGTGTCTTCCAGAGGCTTCTGACTGATGAATCTCCCCGTTTAAGGAATGCTCTACGGTACACAATATATGGAAAATCTGGTGTCTTTGACGCTGAAAGATTCATAGATGTCATGCAAGCCTTTGAGAATTTTATAACTGCAGCTAAAAGTGGAGGTGGAGAGAACTTGAATGGGAGAATGGCAGAGCTTGGCATAATACAAACTGACACAAATTATCTGCTTCCCGGATTTCAGACAAGTGTTTCTAACACTGAGCAGCCTGTCCAAACCAGAGCAGCTTTAGCTTTTCTGCTGTCTGAGAAAGGAAATTTTTTCCGTGAATTCCTCTTGGACGAGGTACTTACTGGAATTTTGTTAGAACAATATGTTTTACTATAAATGAAGTATATGCTATGCCATTAAGTGTCGCCTGAAAATAGTACTTGCACTATGAAACGGTGTTAAGTGTCCATGCTTAGCATAATTATGTTGACCTTGCTTGAGAGCAGGCTAAGCTGGAAATTTTTGTATGAAAATATTATTTCTTTTGAATGAAAATATGACATGTAATAAGGACTATCTTTCTAACGCAGGAGCTACTTTCTTTTTCTCCAAAACCTGCCTCCAAGCATCTCACATCTCTTCCAAGAAAGTACCAAGTGATAACATAGACACGATCCATAAGTTCTTAATACCTGCTATCTTCTGACTTTATTCTTGGAGAGGGAATACACCTCTAATCAAATAGTTATTTTTTTTTTTTTATGCATGGGCTTGTCTGTCTTACTTTTAGCTTAGTTATCTTTTTCACGCATTCATTTCTATGCTAAACTGCTTTCTCTATTGCTTATTTTAAATTGAGACTGGATGTTATGTGAACTTCAAAGTTTTTCTCCATGATATGTTAATGTCTTATCAACTTAGGTTAGACCAGATAAAAATAGTGAACTTACCTGCAAAAAATTATATTACCGGGGCCAAAGGTGACTTTCATACATGTCAAGGTGGGCCCGAGTTGATATCTGATAAAAGTTCTGTTCAAACAATTGTGAAAATAGAAGGCAACAAATTGAGAATATTCAGGAATTTGGGTTGTTTTTTTTTGGGGGGGGGGGTGGTTGTGCGTGGCGGCAGTTGTCCAGAAAATAGCTCTGCTCCTGAAACAAACAACGCTTTGTTAAGTTCATTTGCTGGTTATGTTTGCAGGTTGTGAAGGGTATTGATGCAGTCGGGAGAGACCAGTTGGTGCAAGTAATGGCCTTGCTTGGAGTCGGAAATGTAGCCCCAGTCTTTAGCATGGTGCCTACTTTAGGACCAATAAAACCTGCAGGACTACTGCCCTCAATAACTGAGGAGGACAAGGTCATATTAAACAATGTTGAAAAGATCATTGAGTTTTTAACTGCCGGAAGTGCAGCTTCTACCAATCAGGTACCCAAAATCTGTGTTTCTGATGGAATTTTAAAGACTCTCAGCTGGTTCATTTCTCTGTCTTGATTATATTGTTAGCCATTGTGATTCTTCTGTCTTTGAGAAATTACTCAAGTAGAGTTAGAAGATACTTTCCACTTCATATTATGCCACTTCTCTTAGCCTATTCAAAAACAAGATAACTTCTCTTGTTTCCCTTTACAGGGTGTAAATGTTACTCAGGTCATCCAAGAGCTCCTTCCGGTTTTACCAGGCCTTTCGGCTAAAGTGCTCCCCGAAGTGCTCAGTCGGCTATCTTCTAGAGTACTGGCACGAGTGATTCGAGAAACACTATTGTAAATACGGTGCTGATGGCTAACTGCTCCAACCTGTCAATTGTGCATATATTGAGAGCAGGTGATTATAGTACTTGTTAACATTATTCTCCATTCTGCTGTTTGTTGTACTGAAATGATACCCCAACTATTTATCGGTCACGCTATATCGTGGCTTGACAAATCATTGGCTACATAAGAAATTAGCACATTTAGTATACACCAGTTTCTGTTATACACTCTACTCAGAGAGATGTAAAGCTTTAGAAGAAAAAGTAAAATGAGTGAAACAGCATTTTCAAAAGATTAAACTAGTCTAGTATCTGATTTCCATTTTCCAATTTGGCAAAGTGAGGGTTTAAACTAGCTGCTAGTTGTATGCTGAAGATGTGAAATAAGATGTTTATTCTTCTCCGTCTATGATGACATTTTCTTTCCAGGTTATAATTGAGAGAATTCTTTTACTGGTTTGTGTTGTGGAAATGGTATCTCGTAAAAATAGAAGGTAAGTTTGCATATAATAGACCTCGGAAAAGAGGGTCTGACCTTTCTCGAGATCTCGTGCATAACGAGAGTTTGGTGGATTAAACTATCCTTTTACCTAAGAGGCTCATTAGAATTCAATAACATACTGAGGTCTAATCTAAAGCGTGCAGTAACATTCTGACACTGCAAATGTAATACACAAAAACTGGTTGATTTGATGAGAATGCTGGAAAAATGCTTCAACATGTGCTGCCATTTGAAATGATTTGAGCGTGATGGTAACATGTCATGTTCAGTTGCCTTACACATGCCTTATAGTGGTGGGCATTTGGTCAAATCCTGACCTGTGAATGTCGATCAGTTTTCTTCTTTCCCACTGCAGTCCCCCTCGAAGCGTTTGTTGAACTCTTCTCTTCAAAAGCGTGTGTGTGGGATTTTTTTTTTTTTTTGAAAAAAAGTGTTTTTTTTTGAAAAACTAAAAATTTTGATTCCTAAAAAAAGTTGCAATTGAGCTTTTTAAAGATTTGCTTTTTCGGGGAACGAACTCAGAGAGCTTATTATCCATCAATTAATAACTCATAAGTCATAATTGTGCAGAAAATCCGTCGATATTGTCACTTTCTGGACCTATCTACAACATGTTTAATTATGTATATGTTGAAATGGTTTTTCTGAGAAAAAAACTAATATTGCAGTATTGCTTTTTGTCTCATTGCTTTTATGGGATAAAAATTTAGGGAGGATATAAACAAGGGATGCAATGTGGACTAACGCTTCTTTAATTTGAACATGCAGAGAGTCCGTTAGATGGGGTTTTTTTTTTCTCTGTGAAAAATATCCTTTTAAAAAGTATCTTTTTTTAACAATAAGTAATTAAATTAATCTTAAAAAAATTAAAATTCTGAGAAAATGTCAAATTTAGTTTTTTCGAAAAGTCAGGAAATCTGGTCGTAAAAAAATATTTTTTCCAAAAATTATAAAAATTGCATTTTTAGAAAAGTCAATCGAAACGATAAAACATAATTTGATGAGTTGAGTGAACATCATTTTAACCAATTAGTTGCAGCACATGATCCATAAAGGCATAAAGTGAAATGTTAGATGTGGATTGCTCTATTTACTGTTATACTGTGATTCAAAGTTGTTAAAATTAGTTATGGCGTGACAAATAATCTAAATTTCTCTCCATTAACTAGCGTGATTTTATTTTGTGCTTTGTGTGATTTTTATTTATTTTTATACCAAAGGTCGAATGTAGTAATGAATTTGTTTAAAAGTCTGTTTATTTATTTAAATTTATTTAATTTTTAATTTTTAATTTTTAATTTTTAATTTTTAACTTTCAATTTTAAATATTTTAATTCTTTAATTTTTAATTCTTTATTTTTTTAATTTTATGTTCTTACTTTTTTATTTCTTAATATTTATTTTGAAATTTTTAGCTTTTAATTTTTTAATTTGTTAGTTTTATCCATCAAGTGATTAGTATTTTCAAAATGTTGAAGTGTAAACAACAAGACATGGAGCTGAGTATTTGCTAAAAAGATCCAAATATAGTGCAATACTTGCTTATCGGTGTGAATGAATGTAAGAGCAAACAATGCAAGGCAATTTTTGATAAGAACTATATTCCATTTTTCCTTTTTGATTTTAGCTGCTGAATAAATTTCATGCTATTCAATTCGTAATAGGTAAGGGATTACTTAGAATTTGATAGAAATGTTAAAGCCAGATTTATAAACCCTCTAAAAGACAAAAAAGCACATAAAAATTCAAACAAGAATTCGATCTCCATTTCTAATAAAAGAAATAGTTGCACTTCCCATTTTCCCACATCGCCCTGCAAAATTTTAAAAATTACTTTATAAGTCATCATACAGTGGTTCAAGCTCGCTGGGCTCGGTAACGTGGGCTTATAATCCAAGTGGAGGTTTGGTGGTGGAATATTGGGCCGGCCCAAATGGTAGGGCCTCGGTTAGTATTCAACTGGCTTGCCCATTCCAAGCAGAAAGTTGGGCCATTGGTCTTAGGCGAAGGCCCGGGATCACTTGGCTCCTAGAGTTGAGGGTACCGCGTCAGGCTGGTTTCACAGAGCAGCGAAGACCTCCCGCTCTTTGCAGTGGAAGGATAACAGGCCGGTGCTGCCTAAGCCCAATATTGCTAGATGGGCCTGCCCTAATTAGACCATCACCTTTTGAATTTTTATAATAAAATATCATCTTATCCATTATGTTTGTTCACTTCATTTTCTTTTGGTTTAATATCACCATTGCGACCAAAAAAAAAAAAAAAGGAAAAAAGAAAGGCTCGATTTATATGAAGCATATGACTTGACCGAAAAAAACAAAAAAATGGAGCATATGAACTAATTTGCTTTAGGTGAAGAAATATAGTTGTCCTGTGACATTTTCAGGTAATGATTTCGTAGAGTTTAAATTCTCCCATGATAGTATAATATTACAAACAAAATCAATCAAATAGTATTGAATTATAACGTAATCGGGAATTCAAGTATAATTATTTTAGTGCTTAGTAAGGAGAGTAACCCTTTTAATTCCCATCCCAGGCAGGCATTATTGTAACTTTCACAGGTTCCCCTTTTTCATTTAGATCTACTCAACAAATATAGGTGCACAATAAATCAAACTATTCGTCAGAACAATTGAAAAAAACAGCTAGAAAGGTAAAAAGACACCAGCATCTTGAGAAAATGACGTTGTCTAGATTCATGAAACTGGAGATGGTACATCTACAACTATTTCTATACATGAATTTGAATATGTACATCTCTCTCTTTCTCACAACCACTCTTTTATCTTTTTCCTTTTCATGAGAGTCCTCTTCTGGAGGTCTTCGTGCTTCTCGCGCCCTGCCCTTTGGCCGATGGCACCATCTCCGTATTTTTTGTCGCATCCTATTTTTTCGTTCTCTCTTTCGCTATCATCATGCAATTATATCGTCTTTTGCTTTTTTTTTGTTTGAATAAATTCAGATTTGAACTTCTGGATTTCTCCAACTCAGATTTGGCATCATTTTTTATTACTGATGTGAGTCTTAGCTTCTACATAGGTCTCTTTGTTGCTACTTGTAATATATGTGTGTACTTGGTTTAGTTAAGATATAGGTTTTTTTTTCGTCTTTAGGACTATTTTGAGTTCCGTTTGGGAGACTCTTCTCCCTCTTCGGAATCTTCTAATCTTCTAACATTTAGTACTAACTATGCAATTTGGAACATTTTTAATTGTGCTAATTGCGGGTCATTCGTATAATTAAGTAAGTCTCAAAGGACTTATTTGATTGTATTTCAAATTTTTGTTCAATTTGTAATTTTTCTTTTGGTATAAATATAAATATTTACTTTGTTCTTGACAAAAGAAAAAAAGAAAGGAAAAAAGAAAAAAGAAAATGTAAACCTAGACTCCGATTGAAAGTAATTGAACACTCGATTTTGTTTACATGAAACGAAGAAACCTTACAGTTTTGGGATCACGTTTAACATAAATTCATCAGTCTGAATTATCAGTAGTCGTACGTAGCAGAATTTGGAGTGAAAATTCTATTATAATGCGATAACGGTTTTAAATAGGACTTAACGATTGGGATTATTTTTACATTTTTTTAATAATAATTTGTCAATAGTGTACCATCTTTAGACGTTACTCATAGTAACTTTATAAATAAATGCCTTTCCGGGATTTGTTTGTTTTTCGAATAACTCTCTGAGTTTTGTTCATGCTTCATTGGCATGCACGTAATCAAGAAATTAGCATAATTACCTGCTTTTTGCTGTAGGAAGTTCACGTGGCTAAATGAATTTTTGCTAAAATCAATAATAAGTACATTTATGAGTTATTATCCAAAAATATAATATCTAACAAATTAATAAAAAAATAGTTCCATTAATATTTCCATACTCCATATCATCAAATTAACCAAACTAATTAAGTCTTATCTCACTAAATGAGGTTAGCTATGCATGAGTGTGAAGAGCTCATATATGAAATAATGAATAGCATAAATTTGTCGACACTTTTCATTATGAATTTTATTGCAAAGGAATAATGTTTAACTCCGAGTTATCAATTATATCCTGTATAAAAATGACAAACCACTTTGAGGGATTTCTAACACAATTATTCAATTAGTAATTCGAAATTGGTTACTGTTGATTTGAGACGAAGAAACAAACGGTTAGAAGGAGCCCATGCTTCCTTTGTCAAAACAAGGGCAAACGATTTCAACATTTCTTAAGAATATAAGTAGCCTAATAAAATCTCATATTTTATATATATATAAAAAAAGAAAAAGAAATGATCCACTAAATTCATGATTACTCTCTAATAATGGATCAGATTGTACCAATGTTAAACTATTTTGCTTCTTTCTTACCGTACTTCATATGGCACATAAAAGAAAGTTGTTAAAGCACAATAACCAAATATAATTAAATTTCACTATAAGTTCAAACTTTTAATTAGGTTGGTAACTCTATCATGATACCAATATTAAAACTGTTCATAGAAGACTTTAAATAAATTACCGTGTTAAAAAAATAAATAAATATAATCAAATTCTCTCCATCGCTTAAAGTTTTAGTTAAATAGTAACTCTATCAAAATAATTGAGGTGATAACTTAATCAAACTTTGCATGGAAATTTAATTTAGGTTTTTCCATATAGCATCAACACCTCTTCTCACATAATTGAACACATATGCAGTGAGCTTGGGGTGCGCATCAAATAATGTTGCGGAGGTGAGGGCGCTACTGGAGGGCCTCATCTTGGCGGAACCGCAAAGCTGTCACTAAGTTGGACATTCAGTCTGATTCTAGGCTTCTAACTCTCTGGTTGAAAGGTAACATGTGCTTGAATAATGTGATACAACCGATGGTAGCGGAGTGCAAGTGGATTACGGCAAATCATCAAGGATATATGCTGACACACGTGTTGTTGATAGTTTTGTTTGTATCTCAAAAAAATACTTTACTTCTCACATCGAAAAAATGATAAAACTTTTCTCACTTTATATTAGTTTACACTTTAGTGGGCTTATAAAAGATAAAATAAGAGAATGGGTTCGCGCCCATGATAGTTGGGCTATTAATTTAAAGTCGTGGATTTGCCACCCCCTTGTGTGCAAGATATACGTGAGGCTCGGTCCAAGCCATTTTTTGAAACTTATTATTTTGCTTTCAGAAGATAGCCTATTTTTAGCCTTAACGGAATAGTTCGAATTTTGCGCCTGGTATTTTATTTTTTGAACAAGTAATCTAAAAGTCTACCTGCAGCTGCTTATCTTTCTCTTTTATCTGTTGAAGACCAAATATTTTTAAGGGTTAGCTGCATCATTTTCAAGCTAGTTTGTTAAGCATGAAGCCTATAAATAGCCCTTCATTCTCCATACTAAACACTACTCAAAAAATCCTTCTCCCCTGCTCTGTTAAAAATATTTTGTTTTCTACTGTTGGGTACTTCGTATTAAATTTCTTTTGTTCTTGTTCTACAGTTGTATTTATTTCCTTTAGATTATATTTTTTCAACACGTGTATAAAGAGAGCCACAACAGCACAGATTAGATGACTAATTATGGGTCACAATTGTCGTTAGGAATCCATATTATTTAGGAACCACCCCAGCAATTAAGGAGCATTCTTAAAGACGATATGAAGTGAGTCATCTCCCCTAAACTTGCCCTATTGTAACCTGATTTTGCTTCTTTTGAAAAAGGAAAAAAAAAGCACATAGTCACGCACAAGATCTAGCTGCCACTATGATGTCAAAATCATTCTTTTCTCTTCACAACATTAGCAGACAACATGATTATGTTATACTATTACCAGCACTAATCATGCTCTATACGTATAGCCACACGCGCATGGAGCTTTTTGTCATTCACTTTTACACAAAAAAGCAGCCTCAGATTATGAAGGAAATCAAATGCTGCAATTATCTTTATTCTGGATAGAATCATTAATTTACAAGAATTGTTTCTTCAAAAAAAGAAATTTTATTTTATTTTATTTTTTGATTTCACCCCCATTTCACCTTGTGAGTGTGAAGGCAAAACCAAAAAAGGAAGCAACTCATAGTGGAGTTGAGGCACGTGCACATGATTGTATCTGAATCTGCATCAAATTCCCATCTTTTTTTCCCAATCCAAAATTTCCACCATTCTCATTTCTCCATATCCCTCCATGTTTACACAATTTCAAGATTATAACTCATAGTGTGTTTGCTTTTTTTTGTTTTTATAGATGAATAACTCATGGTTCGTTGGTAAGGCCACGTATGTAGATTGCTCCAAAATAATAAATCTTGTGTTATAACACTACTTAAACAATAGATCTTTCTTATTAATTTAAAAGTCTGGAAAGTTATTTTCTCAAACGTAAACTTTTTTTCTTTTGAGTTAAAGTATTCCTAAATTATATTAGAATTAATCCCTTGGGGCCTGAGCAGTGAAATAAAAAGCTCCAACAAGTGTGCTTCTCGGGATTTGTTCTTTTAAGTTAAAGTATTCTTATATCACATAAAAACTGATTAGAAAGGAAAAGCCTCCCTACAAGTGTACTTCTTAGAATTTGAACTTTTGTTTTGTCCTTATAAGGGTGAGGCTGTTATCACCTCAAACAATAACTTGTTGATAAATATAGAATTTTTAACTCCAACAAATGTTAGGAGTTGTTTATAAGACATAGGTAGGAACTATATATCTTTGTTGTACACCACCATTCTTGACTCCACACTGGTCCATCTAATATCTGCATCACTCATAATTCATCAACTCCGATTGGTAAAACAGAAGAACTTTTAGGCATTTTTTTTTTCTATTTCACCCTTTCTCTCATTCGTCCACCTGGCGGCGCCATCGCAGAACAGATGTACATCTTTAGTGTGCTCATGCTATGTTGCTTCAAGGAATTCTTATAGCCAAGAAAAGGAAAACAACCCAAGCACTACCAGCAGCAACAACATTAAAAAACATTTGGCCACAATAAAGAAGGATGGGATTTTCGGAGAATTCAACGGTTGTGAATTGTCAAAAAACGAGACTACCATGAGCAAGCCTTGCTGTGAATTACCTACCCCTCTTAAAAGTAATCTCAGAAAAGCTTCAAGATTAGAGATAAGCCATTCCAGGGCTGGATCAAGAAAAGTTAGCTGGCCAGACGCTCATGGCAAGGACATTGCTCATATTCAAGAGTTTGAGCCAAGGTATGATATTATGCGGTTCTCTTATACTAGAAAAAAAAAAAAAATCGTTCTCATATATATGTTGTTGCAATAGATTTTTAACCGTTGCTTAAAATAAAACCTTTTGGTAACAATTTGATCTCATTATTATACTATCTAAGTTATATATATGGTTTTGTTAAGTACTAGTCATAATTTTTACTATTTTCAACTATTTATAGTAAATATTAATTAATTTGCCATGACTTTTAACTGTTATCTTTTAAGAAATTGTTCTAAAATTATATCATTATTTGCAATGATTTGTAAATGTTGCTATTTATTTATAAAAAATTGTTGCAAGAGAGAATAACTGAAAAAGTTGCATACAGTAGCAACAGTTTTGGATATGTTTATAACCGTGGCAACAATAATGCTTTATGTAATTTCTTCACCTCTTAATTCTTTTACCGACTGAAACACATTAATACTTTCTTTAGTAGTTAGGATCTCAATTGGTTTTGATTGAAAATTCCAATAGACCTTGAGGGCAGCTAATTAATTAAGTCAAATAAAGAGAAATTGTGTTAGAAGTAATCAAATAATTGGTCATTGCATTATAATAATTAACTAGTGCACTTTTATATGTGCTCTACACGAATTTATTTTTGATAAAAAATATTATATTAAGTTGAATTTATTTATTTATTTTTAATGGCATATGAAGAATTTAATCATAAATATTCTGTCGTCTACATGGATATTTTTAAACAATAAATGTTAAACAGATTTAATATTTAAAATTCATAAATGAAAATACTTTAAAACTTATATATATATATATATATATATAATATATATATAACCTTTTGAAATTCACGAATGAATATTATTTTTAAAAATTAATTACTTGACAATTAAATTTCTAAATTAAAACTCACAATGTATATCTATAATAGATAATAAGTGAACATTTTGGAATTCACAAATGAATTATATTTTAAGCATTAATTGATTGATTATTTAATTTTTTAATTAAAACTAATAATTTAATTATACCCACAAAGATAGAAATAATATAAATAAAATAAATAATAAATAATAAATTATTGTATAAACTAATTAATAAAATATCCATCTCCATATAGGCGCTAATATAACACTCTCAAATGCTCAAAAAGTATTTTTTAATAGTAAACATTAAACTTACTTAGATTTAATATTTTGAAACTCACAAATAAATATTATTTTAAAAATTAATTGTTTGGAAATTAAATTTCTAATTCTAATAATATATATGCATAGTAGATAAAAAATATATTTTTTAGAATTTACAAATGAATTTAATCCTAAGTATTAATTAATCGACCATTTAAAATTTTAATTAAAGCTAATAATGTATATTCATAAAAATAAAAAATAATAGAAATTAAAATAATAAAATGTAAAATAACTATGTTATGTAAGCGTTGGTATGACACTCTCACAATGTTAAAAATTATATATATATATATATATATATATATATATATATATATGCATATATATATATATTTGACTTTATCTGTTGCTATACATTTATAATTTCGCTAATGTATTTATTCTAGTTACAAAACTTTTTCTCTAACAGGGAAAAATATATAATATTTTATATACTTCTTTTTAAGCTAGTAAATAATCCCGAGAGATAAAAAAAGAGATTTACTCTCAAATATCTCGTAAAGAACACAATATTTATTTACTCTTGTCTTGTTAAGACATTATAGAAGATTAATATGCAACTTTTGTGCATGTTTGAATGAATAGTAATGCGTCAGAAGACGGGGGAGAACTGGAAGGTGTGCGAAACTCATGTATGTGTGCGATTCAGTGATGAAGGTAAGGTTAGAAATTAAAACATATATAAATGTTATCTTATTATAGTATATATTTTGTTTAATTAATTTCTGGTATTTAATTTGCTTTAACATGCCATGCATCAAGAACAAAGCAATTGCAAAAAAAAAGAAGAACTTTTTGTACACAAGTTAATGTTCTCTATGCTTTTTAGTTTATATGCAAGTCCTACTTCAATTAATGTTGAAAAATATGTATGAAACTATTATTATTCATAGACAAAATTAAGAAACATCTATTTTTTATTTTATCCAAATAAAATTGAAGTTCATGCTTTAACCTGTACATTGAGTGTGTTTAAAATGATGGGATTTAATGGTATACTATTAATATGATTCTATAAGCATTGAACCACACATATTGTCCCCTTTTTTTCCTCTCCCAAAATATCCATGAAGGACCCTTATTTATTCATTTCTTTATAAAGGAATTTCCCTTTTGAAACGTCATTCAAATTTGTTCTAGGAGTATTAAATTCTTAAACATATTTTATTTGGAGGAGATATGATCCAGTTAATTAAGTTTAGAACTTTTTAAAACCGATCCTAAAAATATTATTTTATTAATTTATTTGAACTCAAGACGTGAACAAGTATACTCTATGGTGCATCACTAACTTTTTATGGTATAGGGGACCATTAACATTGTTTTGAAGAACAATAGAAAGATCTCTCTTCTTCTTTTCTTTCTTTTCTTTCTTTTTTTTTTTTTTAATAATTGAGATCTTCTTTTATAGCTATGTCATTAATAAATGGATTTCTCTCCTCCCCCCGGCCCATAATCAGCATGAGGAATCCATGTGAATTGGTGGGAAGGCCTTTTTCATCTTTGATTTGATCACATCAAGAGAAGCAAATGTAAATAATGACTTTTGAGCTTCACATAATCAAAAATGGCTGCTGCCCCCACAAAATCATAAGCTTCCTTAGAGGGAATATTGGTAATTGATGAAAGTCTAGCACGAGGCATCTTTTTATACTAATCCAACAGTACTATACAACACGAATGTGTTATAAGGACCACCTTTCACAACCTAAGCTCTAGATATCATGACAACTCGAAAACTAGCAGAATCAAAAGTCATTGTTTTCCACTAGTTTTCTCTTTTAGAATTATACACTTGGGAACGAATGTAGAATGTTTTATTTGTAAGAATTGAAAAAATCAAAATGAGAAAAGATATGGAGATTAGATCGGGTGTAACTCCCTTGACCTAAAGCATATATCCACCAATTCAAGGACAGAGCTATATATGGAAAAGTGGTGTGTCACTTGACACTACTCAACTATTTTTTTTTTTTTATTAAATTATACATATATTATGTTAAAAACAAAAATTGACCCCTCTAAAAAAAAATCCATGACCCCAATACCCAATTGAGAAATCAAATGGAAATGGATTTATAAATGGATGTTTAGTTATTTTTGTTGAAAGAGATGTATTTGATAGCATTGAAAATGAAGAGATGATTCTATATTCCTTGTCGAGGTCAATTGTAGCATTCATATTTTAAACAAAAATAATTAGATTTTTAATGTATGAATTATTTTTATATTGTAACCGATAAAAAAATCCTTTTGACTCCGTCCTTGCACCAATGGGTATAGTGACATACAGATTGAAACTAGTTTAAATGACAACTGGTTTTGACTTTCAGAGTGATACAGTTAGGGACAGATGTATAACATTTTGTTCCCGGGAATTAGAAAATCAGAATGAGTGGAGATATGGAGACTAGATCGGGTTTATCTCCCTCCACCTAAAGTATAGATCTACCAATGGATATATTGATAATATAGATTAAATCTAGTTCAAATGACAACTAATTTTTTTCTTTTAGAATAATACAGTTAGGGACAGATGCACAAAATTTTATTTCTAGGAATTAAAAAAATCAGACCAAAAGTATAGACCCACTAATGGGTATAGGACTCCTTTAGATTGGCTTTTTTGAAAAGTATTTTTTTAATAACTTTTGAAAAATCTGAAAATTCTGTCTTTTAAAAAAAGTTATATTTGAACTTTTCTCAAAATTTCAACTTTTTTGGAAGCCAAATCAAATAATTACTGCAAATTTAATATAACTTTTTTTAGAAAAAAATATTTTTTTCTTAAAAAAAAAAACCAATCCAAACAGACCAATAGTGACATGGAGATTGAAACTAGTTTAATAATTAATTCGTTTTATACCACAAAAACACTTTTTGCCACACCTTCTAGTATTCAACATATCCAACTTTGGTTTCTCTTCATTTTGTGCAGGAAAACGTATTTTGAAGGCGAGCTTCCTGATGATCTTGGACAGCAAGAAACAGCACACAGAATACTGTAAATGTCTAATCAAATATTCTCCTTTCTTTGGATATTCAAAGCTCCGATCATTGATTTGCAACTGTCTTCAGCTTGGAAATTCAAGATTTACATGAACTTCCAACTGATCCTTTGTATCGTGTATTCAACCGCAAAGTTTAATGGATGATTTGAAACTTATCGGTTAATAGAAGTTCGTGCTACAATCGGCTAAAAGTGTGAAAATGATCAACTAAAGTTCACAAAAAGGAAACATGATCAGATTTTGAAATGAAACTGATAAACAATGAGAGAGTTTTCTGCTCAATCGACACTGCAGAATTTGAGAATTGTCAACTATGATTAGAAACAGAAAGATGAGATTTTGTTAGTGGTACAGAATTCAAATGGGCATAACAAAGAAACTTTTTTTGTCTGCTGAATCAATCATTCATAACACCATGGAACTCAATAAACAATGAAGTGAAAATGGCACCTGCAATTCTATCCACAACGAATATAAGATGTGCTAGCAGAAACTACTGCGCCAAAGCAATTCACGTCATGCTCAAAGTGAGAAAATTGTTTCATATTGGTTACAAACAATTTTCCAGAACCACAATTTTATCTTTTATACCCCCCACAATGACTTTTCGTATATACCATGTTTTAACAATCCCAGGGAAAGAGCATCACTTACTGTTCACATCACGATCCCCTTCAGTTAACTCCTTTGATGCAGATTAGTTGATTAAGAAAAGAATGATTTACCCTGAATCTGTTACAATCCTTTCCAAGATAGTTTCCTGTTGGCAAACAGGTCCGAATCGCGTTTGAAACTACTATTTTGGATTCTTTCCCTTCTTCAGTTTATTCTTTTCCAGCATCTTCTTTTTCTTCGCTTCAGCAGTGATCCAAGAATAATCTGAAGGAACTGCAAATGGATCTTGAACATTTTCTATCCTACTGCTAGAACAAGCTGTAGATGAACTAGCACGGGAGTAGTAAGGGGTTTTTATCCATTGAAACCAAGATGAACTCAATGGCTGTGCAACCGTGGGGCTCTCTTTGCCAGCAGCAGTAGGACTTGATGGGGGCGTGGAGAACTCATCCACTGGCTGCAACTCTTCAAACTTCGTAAAAGTAACCAACACCCTGATCGTGGGAACTACTGGAATGGCAACCTGAAATAACAGAAGACCTCTACTGAGCAAACAAGACAGAAAATTACATGAAACAATGTACAATCACACGAAACCACTCTAGGAAGAAGTGATAGGAAGTATATGAGAAAATCATTGCCAGCATACTCTCAACCCATTAACTTTATCCACAATTCCACAACAGATTGAGAAGGTGGTGGCCCCATATACAATCTAAGGGCTTTAGTTATGGGCGACAGGAGCTATGTATTAAATATGTTTTTTGAAAAGAAAATAAAAGCAGCTACGTATTAAATATTAGGACAAGAATATATTCAGTGTTTCCAAAGTCTGGTGCAACACCAGACCAAACAAAGGAGGAAGTAAATATTCAAGCCTGGTATAAATTGATCATCAACCGGACAGAAGCCATAAATAGGGTTCACACAGGATTCAAAGGTCATCTTCAGGTCAAACTGTTCATACCATTAATAAAGTCGAGAAATAAGAATAATATAATTCCAGCTAAAGGTCCCACCAGAGTAAATAAAATAAGCTGCTTTGCAGATTCACTTTTAATTTTGCAATAAAGAAAAAAGTACAGAAAACAGAGGGTGGAAGTACATAGACAGAGGATGAAAGAGAAAACCAGAAAGAAAAAAAGGAACTTAGCATTAAGTAAATCACATTGCAGCTCTTCAATTGAGCAGGGCCATGATAAACGACAAGAATAAAAGCTACTAGAAGTCTAGAACTGAATGAACTTTTGGGATGTTCATATAGAGCACGAGAACTTCTATATTTATGGGACAAATCTTTTACTGGTGCACTTAAAATTGAATAAACACCGGGAAGCTTGTCTATAACAATTTCATTGAGCAACAATAGGCAACAATTTCTGGAGAAACAAACATGTTTGAAGCATCTACGCAAACCTAGCAGCAACTGTTATTGTGGGGCAACACTATTCACCAGCTTCACCTGCTTAAAAAGAATTGACAACAAGCATAATTCCAAGGTCTGAAGGAACCAACTGATCAATTCTTTCTGCCCTACATCTCAAGTAATTAGTATCCAGATTACTGCCTACATATCCTGCGATATCAACTACCCTTCAGTCTAACAGACACAACAAAAAACCAGAGAATTGACTTACAGATACGACGCCACCCATGAATGTTTTACCATGATAATTGCAACCTAAAGATTAACAATTAGACAGCGTACAATCATTAACTGTGTTAACAAGAAAACGCACTACTAATTTCTCTTTGGTTAGCAGTTCTGATGATTTTATTATAAGGATTTCCATATTCTAGCATTTAGTTATTTAGTTCTAAAAACAATCCGATGCTTCCTCACAACTAAGCATTTATTTGAAGTAAAAATGTTGCAGATTGAAGTGTTGTATGCGACTGACTTTTACTGAGTGAACATTACTTAAGGTGGGATGTTCGGCCCTCCATTACATGTTAACAAATTCATATGAAAAGGTAATCATGAAATAATGTGGTTCCCAAGAAAGTGAACTGAAATGAACTTAAAAACAAGGGTAACCTAACAAATGAAATTTTTGAGCTTTCCTCCACTTATAATAAGTGGGTGGGTGCTTATCAAGATTCATTGATTCAGAAAACCCACTACATCAACATTTTAAGAAACATACATAGTGCACTGGAAGACAACAAAATATGATATTCCCAATCATATTAAAAGAAATGATCTTGTCAAATGCGGCAAAAGATTCTAGTCAATACTGAACTTCTCTTATGAGAAGAAAGAAGGAGCTATAACAAATGAACCTAAGCCTACTCCTTACCAAGCTGACTTGTTGAAGTGTACCAACTACTTCCTTTCTTGTGCTACAAAATCACTAAATTTATAAACACAGACCACAAGCAAATACAACAATTCAAGGGTACAATAGAGCAGCTTACAAAAGGAGTTTTCCACAGAGTGACCTAATTAAAACCAAGATCTATGCCTGTGTAGAAGTCACTAGTACAGCAATAAAGACATATAAAGCATACCTTTACTGGAAAGGTTCCTCTGGGAAGCTTTGTAGTAAGCAATTCTCTCAACCGCCGTATAGCTTTAACTTTGTTGGCCAAAATGTCAAGCAATGGCAGAAGCTCTTCAGTTTGTAATGGGAAATTTGTGGAAAGCCAGAGAACAGGCCTCAGACCTTTTTTATACTCACTCTCACGACTAGCATCCTTTCGGCGATGTCCAGTTTCAGAATTTGATGATGAAGAAGCTTTTGTCTCTTTGCCTCTCCGATGCTCATCCCGCTTTATAGCTATCTCCACAGAATGTCTGCCTGGTTTCGCCTGCGTTCTGGATGGAGAATCCCCGAGGAGATCACTCACCTTCTCATCTACGCAAAGCGAACTCCTTGGTGGCAAATTCTTCTTCTCACTTTCATGCTTAGTGTCTTTTTTCCTCCAGCCACTAAACCATCCTTTCTTCTCCTGCTTATTCTCCACATGCCCTACACCGTTTACGTCCTCAATAGGAATATCTCTCTGTTCATAACAACTGTGCCTGTGGGGAATGATGGCCTCACCGTTCTCATTGCTTAAGTCAGTTGACTCCAACTTAAGTGCCATCTCTAGCTGCTTCTTTTCTTCCTCTGTCAGAATATCATCCAACTCCTCACTTTCTGTTTCATTTTCATTGCAAGAATTGAAGAATTCTTCGTCACTCATAGCTCCCGGGACCCTCCTTGATTTGATGCTGACAACCACATTATGCATATCATACACTTTGGCCTTCCAAGGACCCACCATCTCCGTTTTCTCCTGTCGTCTCCAAGTCATCTGAGGTAAAAGAACTGCTTGGGTTACATCAATCCCAGGCCTGAATATATTGGTCTGGGACATGGCAGCCACTTCTTGTTGAATCTCTGCCTCAGTTGCTGGAGCACCAGCTCCATCCAAAGCATTCATGATTTCCTTGTCTTTGTGTGAAATCATGCAAAGTGATCCAGGAGGAACTTTTCCATCCTCAGAACCATCACCAAGGAAAAGAATGCTTTGATCAGCACGCTGAATTCTAAAACCATCAAAGCCAGCCAAAGTCATATCTGCTCTCAAATTTGCGCCTCTTTTCCATATTCTGTAAGTATCTGAAGGTGCAATCCTTGAAATGAACGGGATGACAGAGCTCTCGAAATGAAAAGTAATTTCCATGTAAAAGTCCCTCATCCTTCTCATTGTTGCAACCAAACGTGGTAACCTTCTGCACCATTTCGCCCAAGCCAATGGCTGGTAATGCCTAACAATGGTCTTTGCAATGCCTTCTTCCCTGTTACATATCGCTTCCTGTAGCGCACTCCATCCTTGTTCATTCTGCAAGCTCCAGTCTGCACCAGCAAGCATAAGCATTTCCGTTGCAGTTTCATCCCCAAGCTTGACAGCCAAATGAAGAGGGGTGTCCCGGTTAGGAACATCACGCCGATCAATCACAGCAGAAATTTCATCAGCTTTAGTTTCCTCAGTAAGCGAAACTGATTCAGTCTTAATCTCAGCAGGGTCACAAAGCCGTGGAAGGCTCACTATAATTTTTCTGAGACCAGCATAATCCTTCAATATTATGGCTTTGTGGACAGGGCTATGCGCATATTTCGAAACATCAATGCCTGCCATGCCTCAAGACTACTCTCAAGGCCAACAACCGACACTAGAAACTATACTATCAAAACCAACTCAACCATCAAATCTAAGCACCAATTCAGGCCAAATCAAAAACCCTTCTCTCTAAATCACTATCTAACATTCTTTTTTGCTGCCCCCTCATCAAATGAAACCAAACCAAGTGAAAATTTATCTACTCAAACCACCGCATTTTCACCAATATAAAGTATACCCAATTGATATTCAATCACAAAGTTCAAGACTTGTGCAAAATCTTGACCAAAACTGAAACATACAAAGTTGAAATTATACAAACGTGATGCAAGAAAGGAACTTTTTAACAAGACAGAAGCAACAACTTGATAAAAGCAAGAACCAAAGTAGTGGGCCCAAAAGGGTCAAGAAATCTCACCTCCTCCTTCTTCTTCTTTAGAGACCCCAAAAGCCCACCAAATACTTCTCTCTCTCTCTCTCTATCTATTTTATATATATTATAGGTATAAAAATGGGTTCTTGATGTAAAAGTTATTTTATTTTATTTATTTATTATTTATTTTTTTACAACAGCTCACCCAAACTCCAGGTCTCTCTCTTTGTGATCCAATCCAGATCAGACAAACACAAGAACAAGCATGTGGGGTGCCACAAAACTGTTTAAAAACTAAAAAAAAAAAAAAGAATTAAAACTTTAATGGAGAATTTGAGAGTTTTTTTGGCAGGTGGGGTGGGAAGTTTATATGTGGGGGAACGAAAGGTATCAACAATCAAGGAAAAGGAATTGTAAAAGAAACAGAATCAAAGTAAAAGAATGCATACAAGAAAGGCATACAATACAACCGCACTAGTCAAGCAAAGGCCAGCAAGAACAAAAAAAGAAAAGGAAAGTTAAAAAGAAAATATTTGTTTTTTTGTTATTTTAAAAGACCATATTATATATAATTTTATATAGTAAAAGAAACAAAAGGGAAATTTTCAGGAAAAGAAAGTTTTTCTTTTTAACTTCTTTTTTGCTTCTGCTTATAGGTTTAGGCTATATATATTGTGTAGACATATTTTTTTTAATTTATTTATATGATGTTGGAATATTAGGAAAAAGATGAGCAAGATTTCCCTTTTTAATATTTTGTTTTTTTGTTAATAATAATTTATTACAATTCCATTAACAGATACGGACACGAGGCTGCATGTGAGCCTGAAAAGAGGGAACTTGCTTTGCTATTTCTATGTCTTTCAAAATGTCAATATTTTTTCAATTCTTGTCTTGGTCAAAAATTGCTGTTGTAAATGGAAAAGTAGTAATAAATACATATAAAAAAATAATTAATAATTTAATAAATAAATAATTTGAATGAGCGATGAGAGGCCACATGGGTTCTCAATATTTGTTTGTTTATTGGTGGAATTGGAGTCTGTGGGCCAATAGGCTTCTCCATCATTGTGTTAAGATCCAATGGGCGCCATAAACATTGGACAGTCAAGATTGTCTCCACGTTTTTGAGATGGAATTTTAACCAGGAACGTATCTTAAAATATACTTAATGCTCATCTGAATTGATTTTTTTTAAAAATAATGTTAAAAAAGTTAAAAATTCTGAATATATAATTTAAATATTTATTGTAGAAAAGATGTGCTTTTTACAAAATAACTTTCTATAAAAAAAACCATTTCAACATAGGTTCATATTCTAGGTCTGTATATTTTAATACATGCTTTAAGTTTGTACACCTTAATATGTTCTTTGGGTTCATATATCTCAATACATTTGCATATGTTAATATATACACTTTATGTTCATACATTTCAATACATATCCTAAATTCTAACCCCCCAAAAAAATTACACATTCTAAATTAGTGGAGGGTAAAATAACGTTTTGTAATGATGATATATAAGTTCAAACTGGAAATCTAAATCGCTACAAGATGACTACACCCGTTCTTGGGGGCCTTAAAGTGGAAAGTTGAACATTAATGCTCAAAAAGTGATGACAATAATAATAATGGTTTGAATATATCACTTTCGAATTCAATCCACAAGCGTTGGACAATCAAGAATGTTATGGAAAAGAAAAGTGAAAAATAGTACAAGTTCAAGTACTTGTGTACTGCCATAATTTGTGATTTATATTCTCAAAATATTCAAAACCGTCCTAAACTCTAGCCATTGTGATCATGCTGTTGAAGGAAAATGGAATTTTTTTCTTTTTAACCTTTTTTTCAAAAAATTCTCGTCCTCCATGAAATTTGAATTTAGAACTTCACTTTTAATAAGATAGTTACAACCATTTGATCTACCCCTAATCTCGAAAGAAAATGGAAGCTTGAAGACATTGGTGCCTGGATGCACAGCCATTTAGGCTTTTTGGTGATGATATTGGTGGCTGTACATATATATGGCCACTGAAATTTTGGAAAATTTGATGGCATTGGCGAGGGTCCATAAATGGCCATGTATAAAAAGAATGGATCGGGTTACCATAAATGTGGGAGCCCCAATCAGAGGAAAGGTTAGTACGTTTCGCTGGTGAGTTGTGATGCTCTATTGGTGGAAAATGATTTAGATCTATCACTGGCTAAGGCAAGAAAAATTAAGCAATATAGCAAGGCATACAAAAAATAGTCAGTTCTTGCCGTGATGTAGAGATGACAATATCATCCCGTCTTGTTCCGATTATTAGAGAGGTCGACAGGGATTGGATTGGGGTAAGATTTTTGGCAAAAGCTCTAAATTGGGGTCTGCCATTTATGTTATTACCTTGGCAGAGATCCCAGTCCTGTCTCATCTCAACGTGTGTGTGTATGTGTGTGGTGCATATATATTCTCCTTTTACTATTTATTATATGTTTTTATAATAAATATCATATAAAGGGAGATTCTTTAGTTTAATTAATGGTGAAATTTTTCTTATTTCACCAAAAAAAGTTGTTATTTATGTACTATTATTATATTGGTTGACAGATTAAATGTAAGCTTCAATATTTGTTATTATTTTGTCAAAATATTCTCAATGTTATTTTAAGGTTATTTGTTAACAGATAAAATTTTATCTCGATTTTACTTCGATTAGCGATCCACCTATTGCGCGTGTTAAAGGTGCGACTCTAACAATGCTTTTAATATACAGTACCATGTTCTTACAATTTGATATAGTATCCGTTTAGTTACAGAATTGAATATTTTTTGGTTCATTCAGTGATATATCCAAGAGTGTACCAGGAATTTTTGGGGCACATCTAGTGTCTTCACTACCATAATAGTTTGTTGCTTTCTCAATATAGTATTGGACTATTGGCAACATTGGTAACACTAACACCCGATGTTGTTATTATTATTATTAATTTTAAGGTAAGCAAACTATGTGATCACTAGAGGCTGTTTGGCTTTGCTTATTTAAGTGCTTATAAACATTTAAAGAAAAGTATTCGTTACATACTTTTTATTATTTAATATTTATAAGCCTTAAAGAGGGTGTTTAGCATTACTTTTTTTAAGTTGCTTATAAGTAATTGATGCTTATAAGTAACTTTTGATGCTTATAAGTAAACAATAAATAAACAAAGAAATATATGGATAAAATGTACTTATAAGTTGTTGACATGTTTGGTAAACATATGCTTATAAGCAACAACGTTCGTTAAAATAATTAAAAATGATATTCATTAATTAAGGAGCAGTTATTTTTGTGTTTTTAAGGACCATGCATAAAGATAACTTTATTTGGTCAACTTTCATTGCTTATAAGTAACTAAAAAGAGATTAGGGGATTGGTACTCTTTTCTAATTGCTTATAAGCCAATTTTACTCGTTTATAAACAAAGTTTGCCGAACAAGTAACATTTATTTTTCTGTTTGTTAGTAACACGGTTCGCCAAGGTTCTTATTAGTTTGATTTAGGTGTTATCTTTTTTTCAATATAGTAAAACTATTAACTATATATCTTTTTTTCAATATAGTAAAACTATTAACTATATCAATATGGTAAAAATTCATTAACATAATAACTTATTTTATTTTTTAATTTTTTGAGATGTTATCTCATTTTCAATAATTAACCATCTTATTAACTTATCAAGCTATACTTCTCAAAACGCCCACAAACTTCATATAATAATGGCATCCACATTTTCAATTTTAGTAGGACATGGTCCCAGACTTAGGCTCATTACTAATCACCAATTCATTATTTAGTTGTTATGTGTGTACCGATCAGTTTGTTTGTGGTCTCGGATTTCTATGGAGAACAAGAATACGGCATCTTAAAAACGGTAGGTGCTGTAGGGCTGTGCGTGCAGCTAGACTCCCACTTGTGGCCCTAATTCATAAATAAGTTTGGACTTCTCGACACGTTTATGTAGGCACGTTAATGATGGACTACATCGTTGCTAATTATCCAACATGCCTAACTTCTTGACATGTATAGGTATGTTAAATGACGGACTACATCATTGTTAATTATTACTACATACCTAATAGTCTAAAATAATGTTTTTTTTTCTATTTCTATAGAATAGATCTCGAGATCAATTCTCAATAGTATTTTCAATAGTTATAAGTATGAATAGCTAACTTTTGACCTTTCTCTCGAATGGAAAAATAAGAAAAAATGATGCGATCTTCATTGCTAGTGCAATCTGTGATACAGTAATAATTGAAAAAGCAAATCTTATTGTCTTCAACATCAGACTAGTCCTTACAGCAGATACTCAATCTGTCTCCTCCTTTGGTTAAAAGGAAACTCTTTTTTTCTTTAATGAAGAAAAAAATGTGTTCAAATTGAGGGAGTTTAGAAATCCTTTAGGTGACAAAAAATAACAATACAGACACAGGAAAATTAATACTTTAAAATGTTAATTTTATTTTATAATTAATGCGTCCGTGGAAAGTCATAAGATGCTAAGACCAACTTATGGAAATTTTACTACTACAATTCATATTGTTTGCCATTATTGCAATTTGAAAAATTGAATAAGTGCTTGCATCATTGCATTTAAGTTTTTATGACTTGTTCAACACATTATTAATTAATGTGTTCATATGAAAATGATATAACAACTTAAACAAAGTTAGAGAAAGATTTGATCTTGTCGTCTTGACATATATTTTCCAAAGTCATTTTTCTATGGTCAGGAATATTTGTGATAACCAGGTACACAATTTTCGACTAATTGACAAGAAATTCAAAAGTTATAATGTATCAATATACAAAATTTTCAATCATGAATTCGACCATCGGAATCCATAGTTCAAACGAAGTTGGCATAAACAGCCTATCATAAAAGAGTAAAGAGGACAAGGTGCACTTAGAATATGGTGTAGTACCACTACAAGAAACTAAGACATTGGCAGCGGTTCTTGGCCCCTAGTAGCGGCGGTTTCTATTCGTCGGTAATTAATAGGCAACTCTTTACCCAAACGCCAAAACAATTGCCGTCGCCTATGATTGGAGTGGTAGTTTATATAAAACGCCGACAATTAATAGACGACGGTGGTTATAAATTCCGCTAATACACATCATTTAGTAGAACTACCGTCCATGACAAAGACGTAAGCTCCAAATCTTGCATAAGGTTATTAGAGACAGTTCTTGTGAGAACTGCGCCGGCAATCTTGCAATGCTTAAACTACTCCGCTGCTATACGTGTTGAGCACTACACTATTCACAGCAGTTGTCGTAAACCGTTAGTACCTAAACTGTTGCCTATTCCTCCCTTTTTCTTGTGTAGTACCGATCAAAAATATTTAGCTCTAATACTCAAGCTAGTAAATAAAAAACAAAGGAATTTCCATTTCTGCTGGGTGTTGAATGGACCGGATGAGTCACATATGAGTGTGAAGCAATGACGATAAGCTTGTTTGATATGTCTAGAAAGTCGTTGTAATTCTAACATCAGCCCCCCTATGGCGAAAGAAAAGAAAGAAACACTAAAACGCGCATCCCACGTTTCTCGTATTTCTTCCCACTCGAATTTATTTTTTTCATTAACTGAGAATACACGTGACACACCCTCTTAAAGAAGTACTACTCTATTTCCTTCTATGATTGGACTAAATTATGACCAATGATTTGTACCATCTTTTCATCCCTTCCTTACATAATAAGAATTTATGAATTAACGTCATAAAAAAAGTCATATATTTCATATATCAGATAACAATTCTATTATATAGGACACAATAGAAGCACCCCAGTAGCAACAAGGCCTATTTGGATTGGTTTTTTTTTTTTTTTTAAGAAAAAGACACTTTTTTTTTAAAAAAAGTTACTTTTTTTTTTAAAAAAGTTATATTAAATTTACATTAACTATTTGATTGGGTTTCTAAAAAAGCTGAAACTCTGAAAAAAGCTCAAATACAATTTTTTTTAGAAGTCAAAATTTTCAATTTTTTTTTAAAAAAACTATTTTTCAAAAGCTATTAAAAAAATACTATTAAAAAAAGCCAATTTAAATGGGCCCTAAGAGTACGCACGAGGAAAACATTGCTCATGATCGGATTCGAGTATTCTAGGTTGAGTTATCTAACTAATTCAGTATTAGATTGTACAGCTGCATCTGGGGTTTACTAATTAATTGGGTTTCCTGGTCGACATAAGTATTTTATTATAAAATAAATGATGAAAGAATGAAGGGATCATATGTAATAATATTCTTAAATTATATATTTAGTATCAACAAAGAGGAACTGTCAAGACAAAATCACGTTACAAGCGTGGAGAGTCCTAAAATATGACGGGAGAAGTGTGAAATATGTGGTTTATAGGGTAAGCGTTGTGAGTTTAAAGAACTTGAGTTAATTATTTTGAGATAGTTAATTTGAGACGACCCAAACAATTATTGTTTAAGCTTAGAGCTTTAGTTTTGCTTGAATGAATGAGATTTTATGCTTTTAGCGTGACAGAATAATATCTAAAATTGGTTACAAACTAGATATCCGATTCTAGGCTTGGGACTTGACAGAATAACTTACAAAATTGATTATCATTTTTTAAATTTACAATACTAATTATCTCGATTTCAAGCTCGGATTATCCGCTTGTACTTTATGGTATGTTATAGTAAGAGGGGAAAATACAGTCCATGAAATTCGCTTGGCTCTTGAGAATAATGAAAAAGATAGAACTACATATCCTTTTTTTTTTAAAAAAAAAAAGAGAAGTATTCACAGAT
This sequence comes from Cordia subcordata, assembly GCA_028554755.1. Classification (NCBI taxonomy): domain Eukaryota; kingdom Viridiplantae; phylum Streptophyta; class Magnoliopsida; order Boraginales; family Cordiaceae; genus Cordia; species Cordia subcordata. Next base: position 6,419,965 of record JAPTOF010000010.1, on the reverse strand, counting down.
TAAAAATGTGAAACTTCATCTTTTCTTAACATGTTTGAATTAAGATGTTAATTTCAAAAACGCTTTGGAAAAATTTCTAGGAAAAACATAGGAATGTGATACACTAATGTCCTTTCTCTTTCTTTTTTCTTTTTTTCTTACATGTTCACGTTCACTTTAAATCGATCTTCAAAGAGGCGAAAAGGTACGAAACAACATCCAACAGCACTCTTGCTTCATCTAGTGGATTTATAGATAAAAATTGCCGGCCTCTATCTTGATAATTTTCTTGTTACGGACACAACAAAATTAGTTAACACTGTTTTCTCTTTTATAAAAACTAGTTTATAACCCATGTATAGAGGTGGCAAAACGGGTTGAGACCCGCGGGTCGACCCGTCTAACTCGCCAAAAAATAGGGTTAGGGTTGATGATTTATTGACTCGCCAGATAAACGGGCTGACCCGACCTGACCTGCCAAATTGGCGGGTTGGGTTGGGTCAACCCGCGGGTGACCAGCGAACCCGTCAAAATGACCCGCATAACCCGCCAACCCTCTAAAATGACCCGCCAACCCGCGAAACATGCAAAAACGACCCCATGAACTCGCCTAACCTGCCTAACCCGCTAAAGTGACCCGCAAACCCGTCAAAAATGACCCGCGAACCCACCAAAGAGACCCGTCTAACCCGCTATAATAACCCACCTAACCCACCAACCCATTAGGGTCGGTTTAGGGTTTAATACCCCTGACCCGTTTATTAAACGGGTCAACCTGACCCCGACCCGCCAACCTGCCAAACCACCCGTAAACGGGTCGGGTTGACCCGCGGGTACCCATTTGCCACTTCTACCCATGTAATGCTTGGAAAAAGTAATTAAATTATATAATTTTTAGTTTATGTCAATGATAAAATATAAATATATAAATATTTGCTAGAAACTTATTATTATTTTTTATGACAAAGGAACTTTAGTTGGTGGAATCTGACTACTAGTATACCCGGCAGAACCCGATCACCAACTGGCAAACACCGGGTACACAGTACGTTCCCTTTACTATGCACCATGTAAGTTGAGGACACTAAACTTATGATAGTGGACTGGATTCAAATCGGGAGCGCTTAATCCACATCAATAGATTGGATTCGAACCTAGGTTATGAGCCGTATTCGTCTCCAGTTCTTACCATTGGGGTATCCTAAAGCGACTGCTCGAGAATTATTCTAAGTGACCAAATGCACTCGACCACAGTTGTGATTGAGCGTTGACTTTAGATCCTGTCCTCAAGTAGCAATCCAACTTCGACGCGATTTTTTCTTTATCCCGAAGTTAATTCAGAGACTTGACATAACCCTTGCACTCTAATTAGAGCTAGCACAAGTAGTTTTCTATCCGAACTGAAACACAATCAGCAACAGAGATTAGCAAAACGATTTTGAAATCATATATTATCCTTATAGTTGAATTAAAGCAACAAAATAGAACAGTCAGGATTCATAATCTAGTTTCAGTGACACAAAAAACCGTCTTGGTAAACGTGGAAAATGATTTTTTTGGCTGTAAATTAACGTAAAACCTAATCGAAAAGACTAAAACACATGTCTTCGTCTTCATCAGACGCTTCCGCAGGCTCCTCTTTCTTCTCTTCCTCCACCGCGGAAGCACCCGCATTAGCAACCGTAGTTTCAACCACTGCAACAGCAAACTTACTTGGATCCTGCAACAACAATTTTACCATCAATAATCTTATAAGCTTGATGCTTATAAGCGACTTTTGATACTTATAAAGAAATGACAAATAAACAGAGAAGTATTTGAATAAAATGCTTTTATAAGTTATTGACATGTTTGATAAAACATATGCATATAAATAATAATATATGTTAAAATGACTAAAAATGACCTTTTATTATTAAGGTAAGAGAGTCAAATTTTTCTTTTTTCTAAAGAGTAAAATTATCCTTTTATTTAATCAAATCATATTATTTATACGCAGGTACGTAAAGAACAAGTAAGTGTGGTGTTAGTTACTTCTTAACTTACTTATAAACAGATAAGCATATTTTACCGCACTTGTAATTTTTTTTTTCCGACAAGAGAAATCTTAGCGGAGCTCGACAACCAACTTATAAACCTGATAAGTAATTTTTTTTCTCTACTTATAAGTAGAGAAAAACTTTCCTTTCCTTTTAATTACCCTCTAATGCTACCATGTCTATATACATACCTTGAGATACTTTTTAACTTTATCAGCAAGTGGGAAGGAGTATTCGCTATCAAGAGCAACAGCCAACAGATTTTTGTAGCCATCTATAACCATGTGGGGTGCAGCAGCCAAGGTTGGGTAAGCGATCGCCAACGCCAATGAGGTTGCCACAGACACACCGGTGGCGAATTTCTCGACAAGATCCTCGTCTGTCAAGTCGAGAACTTCCGGGCTGAAAACGGATCCGTTGTCGTAAACGGACAGCACGATGAGGCCATAGGAGAAAGGCCTGATCCCAAGCTTGGATAGCAAAGCAGCCTCAGATGATCCCACTTTTTCACCCTTCTTGATCAGCTCCACTGGGGTGATGATTTCAACTGTTCCCTTGTTAATCTTTGTGGGAATGTTAAGAACCTGGAAAGATATTTAGAAAAACTCTAATTTTGTACTCCTTCCTTCCCAAAAAAAGAAGTAAAACGCATTTTATCCCGGCTGGATGTTCAACATTAGTTTTTTATGGCATAGGGGGATATTGGTGAGTTTTTATGTGAATTTGATAGAATCAAAGGAGAAAGAAGGATAAAATGCATTTTACCGAACAAAAGAAAAGTATTCCTATTGAATTACGTGTTATAATCTGCGTTTAAAAAAATATTCTAGATCCATGTCTAACTACTGTTGCTCTAAGATCAACACAGTATCAAACAGATGTAAAATGTCACCTGGAAGAAAGAGGTTTGTGATGGATCAAGTCCAGTGTTGCCTGGTGGAACAACCACATCGATTGGAGCTACCAAGCCAACACGAGCAGGAGCTCCGACCTATTCATAGTGAGGGGGACAAAAAAGAAAGGCAAGTAGAGTTAGATTCAATATGACAAACTTATTCAAAATAATACGAACGTGTATTAATAAAATATTGGGGTACGTTAAGTAAATAAGTTAAGTGGATGAGACTATTTTCTTTAAGAGTAATGACTTAGGTTCTATTTTCAAGAGAGATGAAGGTTAGATTAAGGGTGGGGTAAGAGAATGAACTAGTAAAATCGATATATGTATATTAATCATCCGCCAGAAACTATGTAGTCAATTGCAGCATATATCAATTCCATAATAGTCCTTATTCACATGAGGGTGATGTTGCGAAATATTGCGAATTAAAGGTACATATTGGAGAAGATAATTAAAATAAGACTGGAGTACAAAATGGTAGGCTTGTTTGGATCAATTTTTTCTTAGTGAAGAGTCTTTTTTCAAAAGAAAAAAAAAAAGAGGAAAATACAGGAGGTGTCTAAAACATGATAATAAATAACATGCAATTTATAGATAAGAAAAAAAACGCATAAGTACCAAAAAGAATAATTACTTACAACAAGAATATTTGAAAGAAAAAAATTAATGAATTTCAGATTAAGTTTGACACTGAAAGACAATAATTGTTACATATACGGAAGTGCAAATTCCCCGACAGAAAAGGCTCCGTAAAATTCTAGTGTTATTAAATATCCACAGAGAAATTTTTGGAAGACCAAAGAGAAATCAAATACCATCTGATAAAAGAATTTCATACATATCTTAAAAAATTTCAAAACAAACGACATACACGTGTTTAGTATTAACCTTGATAGAACGTGATATTTTCTTAATTGTATGGCTTTCTTTTCCTAATTGTAAAGAAGACCTAAACCATTTCACATACTTTTCAAAAAGATATATTATACGTTACATCATATATCGAGAATTAATTTGGAGATTTCTTGCATTCAAAGGGTCTAGATGCAATTGCTTACTTAATTAGAAAAAAAAAACATAAAAATATGCATGAAAATTCAAATATGAGCATGTTAATCATATATCTAAGTAACACTTGTTGATCCGCTCACCTTATATTTGCCAACCTCTTCACGTACTTCCTTCAAGTCACCCCTTGTAAATATCATCCCCACGTTGCCCTAAAACAACAACAAACATCATATGCTGACAATATCACATGATTATTCTACAACAAATCGTTTCAAAGCCAAACAAATCACTACAAGAAAACAAGACTTTAGTAACAAAAAATTAGTGATGTACAAAATCAGTCACTATGATTAGTGACAGATTAATGACCGAATTATTGACAAAAATGATTTTGATCACAAATCAGTCACCAAACCCATTATGAAAAATTGCATATATAGTTAAATTAATTTTCATCACAAATCCGTCAGTAATTTATAATATATATATATGTGTGTGTGTGTGTGTGTGTAGACAATAAATAAGCATAATTGCACTCACAACAAGGAGAGGGATGAGATTGAGGAAGCCGTGATTGCCAGTTTTCTCAGCATGAATTCGAATGGACCTTTTCATCATGGTATTTTTTCCCATCAAGACAACCGAGTCGCCTCGTAAGCCTTTCCGTATGTTCTGCAACTGGTTCGAGCCAACGTTGTCGGCTGCAACGACGAGGATCTGAGTGTATTGGTCTAGAAGCTGACATAGTTTCTGGTCATAAGCCACCTTCTTCTCAGCCTTCGACACTTTGACGGCCATTGTCAAAAGGTTTCTACTTGTTATGTGGCAGGAAAAGAAAAAAGGAAAAGAAAGAAAGGAGGAGCAAAGAAAACCCTAAAACCGCAGTAGAATGTTTTTAGGGGAGAGAAATACAAAACCGTAAACCAGCGAAAAAGGTCATATATATAGAGGATGCGTGTAAACCCCTGTTATTATTATTATTATTTTAAAATTTTTTTAATATATTAACACTTTTGTATGGTTTGGTGAGCCTATTTGGATTGGCCTTTTTTTTAAGAGAAAGTACTTTTTCAACAAAATATTATTTTTGTAATAACTATTTGGTGTGACTTAAAAAAAAGTAAAAACTCTGAAAAATACAATTCTTTTTTAAAAGTAAGAACTTTTAGCTTCTCAAAGAAAATAATTTTTTCAAAAGTTGTTAAAAAACGCTATTAAAAAATCCAAATGAGCCCTTATTTTTAATAGTAGACAACCAATTTAGTTGGGTTAATAATAACAGTATATAAATTTAGTAATTATGAAATTTTTAGAATTTACAAATGGACTTTGTTCTAATATTACTTGATTCATAATCAAATCCTCAGGTTAAAAATAACAATATATATCGAACAAATAATAGACAATAGAATAATGCATTAGTTCATAATAGATTAAAGAATTTGCTCTACTTTGCTTATTTGATTGTGGTTATAAGCAATTGATACTTATAAATAATTATAAATAAGCTTTGATTTTTATAAGTAGGCAAAAACATATGGAGTTTTTGTTCTTTTTACTTCTGATAAACTTATAAGTCAATTTGGCTTTCTTGTAAGCAAGAACTACGAAGCATCTAATTTTTATTTGTTTATAAATAGGTTGGACCAACTCATAAGCAAAGGCAAGCGCCCAATAAGAGCATGTTTGGCTTTCTTAAGAAGGTGTTTGATTGGGATTTTAAACTACTCAAACCAACTTAAAGCCCAATTTAAGCCATTAAATGTGTTTGTTTTAAGAAAAAAAGTGTTTTCCTTAAGTGACTTTAAGCCAAAAAAAAAAAGTTCTCTACCTCCAACTTCCGCTTTTTATGGTTTTAAGTATTTTGAAAAAAAAAAAGTTTGACCAAATTATTTACTATCTTATCTTTAACTTTTTATTTTTATTACTAATATATCTTTACTCTTTTCTCTTATATTTATCCTTTTAAATTTTATTTGCATGTCCTGAATAGTTATTTTAATACTATAAGTTACTTTTCAACCTACTTTAACTAAATCTATAAATACTTATTTTTTAGAACTATAACTTTTATACAAACACGTAACTATTTAAAGTTGAAAATTAAAAAAGGCCACTTAAAGCTAAAGGTATTTTGTGTAACTTTTTGATAAGCCAATCCAAAAACCCTCTAAGTTGAGAATAAAACAACCCTTAAAGCCAACAGTACTTTAAATATCTTTTTGATGAACCAATCCAACGCTTTTTAACTGAAGTAAACAAGTAATAGAAGTGAAAAATAAATAAAGAAGTTTTTGTAAAAATGTCTTGAAGCATTTTTCATTAATTTGGTATTGTAAAAATTATCAATATCTCAGGGATATCGAAGTCTTTATTTTGTCAAATTAGAGGGTGTTTGGTTTGGCTTTTCTTTAGTCAGACTTGCTTAAAATCTAATTTAGGTTAATGGAGTCAGTTGGTTTTAAGTGGCTTTAAGCACCAAAAAAAGACTCTCCACCCTCAGCTTTTAATTTTTATGGCTTTAAATACTTAAAAAAATAAATTTGATCAAATCATTTACTATCTTATTCTTACCTTTTTATTTTTATTACTAAAATATCTTTACTCTTTCATGTTGTACTTACCATTTTAAATTCTAATGTCATATCCTTGATAATTATTTGAACAATATAAGTTACTTTTTAACTCATTTTAATCAAACAAATAATATTTATTTTTATAATTACAACTTTTATTTAAATAGGTAACTAATTAAGTTGAATATGAAAAAAATCACTTAAAACCAAAGGTATTTTAAATAGATTTTTCGAAAAGCCAATCCAAACACCCTCTTATGTCCTATAAGCAAGTAAGAAAAGTAAGTGAAGTGCTAACTTTTACTTTTTATATTTGCATATAAGCAAAAATGACCAAACACGCAACTTATGTGGAATTTGACTTCTTAATGAAGTCCAATTTAAGGAAGTGATTTTATGCTTTTGCACTACTAGACACTATTGAATTTGAGACGGAAACTTTGGAATAAATTTTCTAATAGTTAATACAAATTTGAGATAAAATTTGAAATAGAAAATTTTTTGTCTCAAATAAAGACGAAATTTTTCGTCTCAAAATTTCAGACAAGGGATTTTGAGATGAAAAATTTCTGTCTCAAATTTATTTTGAGACGAAATTTTATAAGTTTGAGACAGATATTTCCCGTCTAAAGTTGAAAAATTTTTATAGTGTTGGTACAAACTTTTTCTTTTCTTTTAATTCTTTTCTTTTTCTTTGTTTAAGAAGATAATAGTGATTTTTTATCTACTCCCAATAATGGCTCCAATTCAAAATTTATAAGTTACAAGTGAGAGCGCTACCACCTCTTCTTGTCGGCATAAACTTCTTGAAAAGTCAAGGATCTTTTTCTTTTTCTTTTTCTTTTTCCCGGCATTGCTATTTAATGAGAAATATTTTGACGGATCGACACTCTTTTCACGTCATCCCCAAGAGTAGTCTTCAACCCATTTGGAAATTTTCCATGAAGGTATAGCCTCAAGGAGCTTTGGGACATGTTTCGTCGTCCAGTCCGTTCCCGGATTACATGAACGAGGTCAAAAGTCACCGAGGGTCATTATTTACGCGAGAGACCAATGAAATTAGTTTAAAATAAGGGACTTATCTTATTTCGTTTTTGATTTTATGTTAGAAGTAATGCATGTGATGAACTTACCAAAAGTACTTTTTAGATTTAATTTCATAATAGGTCCTTATTGTTTTTTTTTTTAAATTGGTCTTCATTATTTTAAAAATTTTAAATTAGTCCTTAATATTTCGCAAATATAGTCAAATTAGTTCCTATTGTTTAGAAACATTCATATTAGTCCTTGATGTTTCACAAAAATAATCAAACTAGTCTCTATTATTTATAAAAAAAATTATATTAGTCCTCAATGTTTTACAAATTTATTCAAATTAGTCACTATTTTAAGAAAAAATGAATAAAAAAATTAGGATTAATTTGAGTAAGTTTGTAAAACATCAAAGACTAATATGAACTTTTCTTTCAAACAAATGGGGAGTAGTTTGACTATTTTGTGAAACATTAAGGATTAATATGAATATTTTTTAAAAAAAATAAAAGCTAATTTGGCTATATTTGCAAAATATGGAGGCTAATTTGAATATTTTTGTAAAACATTAAGGATTAGATTGAATATTTTAAAATAATAGGGAGCAATTTGAAAAAAATAAGAAAATAATGGGGACTAATTTTGAAATTTACCCTACTTATTATTAATTTTTTCATAGTTATTACAAATAAGAAATTTCAGTTTACAAATTAGATATTTTAGTAGTTATATATATTCTATTCGAACAAAGAAGGAGGTGATGAAATTTGGGATGACACACTATATCCAATCCAACCAAGAAGCAACTTGAACTTCCTCAAATTCACGTGTTTTCTAGAAGAAGAAATATTTAGTCATTTTAAGTTTTCTTTCTTTCTTTTTTTATTAATTTTATTAAAACGGATTATTATTAATTAAAAAAAAAGAAAGAAGTATATTTTGTACTCTATCTTTTTTTATCCTTTTATCCCTACGAAATACCAGATGAAATAGAAAATAAAGGAAACTTTGAAAAGTAACCTATAATTGTTTTCTACTAACTTTCCTTTAATTTGAAATTTCAAAAAATTATTTTTTTAGTTTTTACTTTAGAAAACTTTTCTTTGTAGATATGATACTTTGTTTTCTATTTTTCATTCAAAAATTCTAAAAAGCTGTTTCAATTTTCTGTAGTTAACAAAAGGATAGTTTCCAATCATTGGATTCTTACTTTTCAGGCCGTATTTGACAATACCAAAAAATTTCTCCAGGTAATTTTTGTTTGGTAAAATACTAGCTTTTCAAATAGCTTTCCTCAAACCCTAGATATTAACATTTCTGATAAATTAGCTTTTCATATTTTTAATTTTGACAATTCTTTTATTTCTTCATTTTTTATGACAATTCTACTCTTTTTTCAATTTGTCTCTACATTTTTACCTTCTCTTTCACAAATATATATTACAAAATAACACAAAAATTAATTGCAAATTCTATCTATATCAAAATATACTAAAAAGTATAAGTTTTATTAGTCCACTTATTATTTTTCTTTGACAAAATAAATTTTGAATCTATTAAAATAATTTTTATAATATTGACACAAGTGTTTTATGAAAAGATTAATTTTGTTATACTTTAATATTAAAATATTGTTATGAGAAAAACTAAGATCTAATTATAGAATAAATTATAAAATAAATTATCTTTTGTTAATATTTTATATAGCTGATATCCTCGTGAAAAATCTGCTTGTATAGCATAATCATGGAATTTGGTTAGTAGAAAGTCCCTCCAAAACATAGTTCATTGCAACAAATTTCCCATGATATAATCTTGAATAAAGAAGAAATATCAATTTTATTGTTAGCCAATAAAAAACCAGCACTTAAATATATTTCTAGTATACAAGAAGAGAAAAAATATAGAAAAGAATTTTGATAATCAATTATAATATGAATAGAAATAATAGTTTAACGTGTTTTCACCATTCAAATTTACATATCATGTCAAAATCTTCCTTAAAGCTATATCCAATTATGTACATATAGATGGCATGGTGCGAGTTTCATGACTCAAGTGAAAAATTCATTGACATGTTACAATGGTTGCAGCCAAACCACTTAATTTCATACTTACACATCTAAATTACCCCTTAAACAAAACTAAGTAATTTAAAGTCAAACAAATTTCAGAACAAAACATCATAATTACTATAATAAGCATTTGTTATTCTAGGCACTACTTTTAACACCCCTTAAAGCGAGTGGGAAAAAGAAAAAGAAGTCCAAAAAGTAACAGAAGCCCTAACATTGTTTGTGCTCAAATAGCAAAGAAATTCTAATATATACACAAAAGAGTATAAAGTGGAAATGCTAAGTCAGATCTCCTATTTAAGATTTTGCTAATGCTTCTCCAACATATGACATTGATTCTTTAAGAATGCGCTCTGCAACTATTTTGACCTCAGTAGATGTGCTTTTTTACATGTTGAAATTTGAAAGGACCGTTCCCTTTTATGATGGCATAAGAATGTTCATTCTAGTTTTTTTTTTTTGGGGGGGGGGGGGGTTAAGAATATTTGATAAAAGAATGACCTGCAATGTTCGTAGAAATGTTCATTAGAATTGCAAGGAAAAGTAACATGGCGATTCTTGCTAAGCTTGGATGGAAAATCCTTCATGAGCAAAATTTGTTCTAGGTCAAGATTCTTACTGCAAAATATTTTACACGGGGCTTTCTGAACTATAATGGCAAAGCATCTGACTCTCGTATTTGCAAAAATATTCTCCATGGACGTGAAGTGCTCCAACAGGGTTTGAAATGGGTGGTTGGAAATGGAGGGACGGCTCGATTCTGGCTTGATCGGTGGACCGGGGAGAGTACTAATCTTCTTTCTCTCACAAGTGCCGCTATACCGGGAGATCAACTGGAGTGACCAGTTGCACGTTTCACTCGGGAGGATGGGGACATGGAATTGGGGTATGTTTCAACAGTTTCTACCTCCTAGCTAGTGTTCTTCTACATATTGCAAGTACTCGTGTTCTGAGACATAGTGTGAGCGAAGATTTTTTAGCCTGGAACATGGACCAAACGGGAGCCTTCTCTGTATCATGGGCATATGATTTTATTAACAAATCAACTAATAAGCTCGGTTTTAGTTGGAAAAGATTATGGAAGCTCCAATGCCCACAAAGCATGATTTGCCTTGTATGGCAATTAGTTTACAAAACGTTGCCATGTGGTGCGAATCTTTGCAGACGGGGAGTAATCGAGGAAAATTCATGCATGGTCTGCTCGGCTACAGAGGAAGACGAAGAGCATATTTGTCGTCATTGTCCTATGGCTACGGAAGTGTGGAAAGAACTTCAGTGGGACAACGAGCATCAAGTCTTCGCCGACACACCATGGGCCTTATGGGTGCAGGAGAATATTGTCGATCAAGCTTGGGCGACTACCTTCGTTTGTGCCATCTGGTGGATATGGAGATGGAGAAATGATACTATCTTTGGGAGAATACTAGTGCATTGGACGCCACCAGTTGAAGGGATCAACTGAAACATCGACGCGTGTTCGAAAGGGAACCCGGGATTGGCGGCGACAGGGGGCTTGTTTCGAGATAACATGAGCTGATGGCAAGGTGGTTTCACCATAAATTTGGGAATAGCATCGAACAATCTTGCCGAGCTGATGGCGCTATTTGAGGGACTTAAATATGCAGCGCAGAGCGGCTACTCCAAGTTAGCCATCGAGACAGATTCGCAAGTGTTGGTACGTTGGATGCAAGGCAAGTATATGGAGTATACTCATTAGTTGCAATATGTTGATGAGTGCAAGATGGTCTTAGACAATCACCCGAATTTTTCCATTTCGCACATCTATAGAGAAGCCAACATTTATGCAGATTGACTTATCAATTTTAGACTACGACAGCCAAGAGGACGTCACTATTTGAATCAGCCTCTGAATGGACTTCGAAGACTCCTTGGCGAAAGTTATTGTGGAAAGTTCACATTTAGAGTAGTTGCTTTATAAGCGGCTTAGCCTCTATTGAAGGGGGAAAAAAAGAAAAGAAATCCATCATCTCTATGGATATTAAATCGAGGAACAATATCTTGCAGTTACAATTTTAGAGAGAGATGTGTGAAAAATGTTTCATTCACTTGGTTAGCTCATCACATATGAAGGAACATTTATAGTATAATATACAATGATATATATAACTATGAATCTAAAAAGATAAGATTATAACAAATATCATTAAAATTTAAATACAAGTAATGCCAAATTTTATCCCTTGCCTAAGAATCCTATTTGATTTACTTTCTATTAATTTTAAAATATATTTATTTTTATATTTCTTGTGGTGACTGTGGAGCGACTATACCAATGGCCTAGTGGTAATAGTGGTATGGTCTAGTAGTATGTCTTTCACTTTTAGTGGTGAATAGTTTTGGAATCGATTCTCGTTAGTTGCATATAATGTGTAATTATTTTTTGGCTTTCCTTAAAGATGAAAAAAAAAAAATGTTGAGCACTATGGAGGATGAGGAGCATATATTTAGGGATTGCTTCTAGGCACGCGTGTTCTGCGACTTAGTTAAGGCTCATGGAGATTGGCAAAAAGAATTGAACTTGCCATGGACTAAATGGGTAGAAAAGAATATTAAACATGCTGATTTGAACAATACCTTTTCAATTTTTTTATTTGGTGGCTTCGTAAGTGGAAAAATGAAAATGCTTTTTGACAACAAATCAGTATGACGGCCATGGATAAAGCTCACTTTATTAAATAGTGTGCTAAGGAGGTTGAGGCGGCATGAAAATAAAGAATGAAGGTAAGATGCAGAAAAAGAAAATTCAGGCATGGATTGCATGGGCTCCAGCTAGTCGTAATTGGAAGTTGAAGGTGTACGGATACTCAAAGGGCAATCCAGGGATGGCCACTGCAGGAAGCATTTTTAGGGACGAAAGGGGTAAATGGATAAAAGGATTTGTCATCAACTTGGGCAAAATAAATTCTCCAGATCCCCTCAAACAGCTGTTGGGAAATGATACGAGGGGTGTCGTCACTTTCTCCAAATTTGTTTAGATTGGCGTAGCCTCCCATTGAAAAAAAGAAATTAATAACAAGAGCCACTTACAAGCAACATTTCAAATTGTGTGTTCCCTAGAAGAAGAAAAAAAAAAACAAAAAAGAAGGATGTCTCTTCAAAACTGCAAACAATTACCATGAGGAATTAATTAAGCAGCTAAAAATTGACAATATATATGTTCTTTTTTCATTACAAGGTACATAGCGGAAGATGGAGAATGATTTTATTGTTTCAATACATCCACTTGTTTAGAAAATGTAAAGCAGATCAGCCGGCTCAAGCAATTCAGACACAGAAGGGAAAATGAATCCGTCGAGTGCTGCAAACAGTCCCGAAATTTAACTTGCAGCTTCCATTAAGTTGGCACGCTGTGAAGAACCAGGTTTTCAACAGTGAGGCCTGGCCCGAACCCAAAAAGCACACCCCACTCTAGCCCCTCTCCTGTTGTGTTGAGCCCCTCTTTGATGGAGGTCTTTCTCATCTCATCCAATACGAACAGAACACAAACACTTGCCATGTTTCCATAGTCACTCAGGATCTGTCTCGAGGCACGTAATTTCTCCGGCTTGAGGCATAATTTTTCTTCGACTTGATCTAATATTGTAGCTCCACCAGGGTGAGCAATCCAGAAAATTGAGTTCCAATCTGAGATGCCCAGTGGCTTGAATGCCTCTTCCAGGCTTTCCTGAATGTTGTTTGATATCAAGCCTGGAACTTTCTTGTGAAGATGGATTATGAGCCCAGCCTCACGCAAGTGTCCATCGATGCTGCCGTGGCTATCAGGGAGGAGGGTTTGGGCTGCGGAGACAATCTGAAACAAGGGCCTTTCGACCTCCGGCACCGGGTCGGAACCAACAATGACGGCGGCTGCCCCATCGCCGAAGAGTGCCTGACCAACTAGATTCTCCAAATGGCTATCACTTGGGCCCTGGAACGTGAAAGCGGTGATTTCTGAGCAAACCACCAGGACACGGCCACCGCGGTTGTTCTCTGCTAGGTCCTTGGCCATCCGGAGCACCGTGGCACCGGCAGCACAGCCCTGCAAATACATCATGAAGCGCTTGACCGACGGGCGAAGGCCTAAGAGCTTGGTGAGCTGGTAGTCTGCACCAGGCATGTCCACACCACAGGTGGTGCAAAAAATCAGGTGGGTGATTTTGGATTTGGGCTGTCCCCATTCCTTCATTGCCTTCTCGGCAGCTTCTTTTCCTAGTTTTGGCACTTCCACCACCACCATGTCTTGTCTAGCATCCAAGGAAGGTGCCATGTACGCACACATATTCGGATTTTCTTTCAAGATTTCCTCTGTCAAGTACATGTGACGCTTCTTAATCTTTGATTTTTCACCTGCAAGGTAATTAACAGTCGATTTAGGATCTGAAGTTATTCTTCAAACGAGATCATTTCTATTTCCTCGCTTACTCGTTTATGATGGCTCGAACTTACCGCGATAACAAGGTTGCATTTTTACTATATTTGTGGTAATATAAACACATTTATTCATTGTACACTGACTGAAGAAATGAATGCATGAAAGTCACAAAAATTTGAGGTACACCAGAAAAAGGAACCCAAAAATATATCCGTTCTCATCTTGTAGTCAGCAAAAGCTTCCTTTTTATAGGCTTTAGCAGGTTTCAGGGCTAAAGATTATGCATGTCAGTATGTAATGAAATAATTGTTGTTAAATTAATTTCCATTTTTTCGAGTCACTATTGACGGTCGCTCCTAATGCCGTTTTAACACGTGAACTAATTAAGAACAAATTTACTTCCTTCTATCTCTTTCTAAGAAATAAAATATACAAAAGTTACAAAAATAAAGATAGTAATTATAACTCATATTACGCTTAGGTTTCCAGTGGTTAGACAAATTTGTATCCCATATGCAAATATCAAATTCTCCTTAAAAGGAAAAAGAAAAGAAAAACAAGAAAATGATACATCTCACATGCATGTGCAATTCTTGAGCATACTATATATATATAGCAACCTTAAAGAAAGTTTCAGACTTGGTAAAATCTCAAGGAAAAAGATATCATCTCTAATGCACTTAGTAGTATCAACCTTAACATTCAAGTAATCACACACATGGACGAGCTAAGAATAATTAAAAAAAAATGAAAGGAAAAAGAAAAGAAAGAAGAAGAGATAAACTTACATATGCGCTTAAATTTTTCTTTGAGCTCAATCTTGTGTTCACTATTAGTGATGCGAAAATAATAATCAGGATAAGTGCTCTGATCAACACAAATTGGTGGATTGGCTGTGCCTATAGCCATAATTGTTGCTGGTCCGTCAGCACGCTGAGCCTTTCGAATTTTCTCGATGGTGGCCATTCTCGTTCGTCTAGTGAGATAAGTCTTGGTTAAGCCTTGGCTGCTATCTGGTGGTTAAGTTTATATGTAGGTATGGACGTGTGGCAAACAAACCTATGAAGTGTGATATTTATACATGGTTGCAAGGGCTATAGGCTGTAGCCCACTTAGCTCTAAAAATATTTTATGAAGTAGCTTATATTTTACGTATTTGTTCATCTTTATTGATGAGTCACCTCCCTAGTTGTTTCCCGAATTACTTGATAGCTATTCTGTATGACCAGTTATACTAACAATATAATTGAAAACACTCGTTAAGTTTAACCAATCATTTATAATCTCAAAACATTGTCAGTTATTTAATTTTTTAAAAAAATAATTTTCAATAATGGCAGTATCTTAAGTTTTATCATATGTTGATTATTTTTTCTTGATGACAATATATTTAATAGAAAAAGAGATAACGATAACTTAATTTTGATTCTTCATTATTTTTTTATATCGTATAAGAGATGATGTCTAGGAGGACATATGAACATGCAATATATGATTTTCTTTTGCATTCAATAGACAAGAAGGTAATTATCTTTGCATATACGAAATATTTTTCGAAAAAAAGAAATACTTTATTCACTTCATTGATCATACATTTTTTTTTTTGGAACCCCCCAGTCTCATGGGATCAAGGGATAACTTAAGTGATCAAAGGCTATCGCCCCATGGATACCACTTAGTCAATCATATATATGTTACAATTGATGAAAGTAGTAGAATATGTCTATGCGTGTGTGTGCGTATATATATGATAGTATTATTTGTTTTATTTTGTACATGGAATTTTTTTAAGAAATTTCTTAATTATATAAATAAAAATTATATTTTCAAGATTCCGCCTCCTAGTTCGAAATCATAGCTTCGCCATTGTTCACTACCTAATCACCTAAAGCTATGAAAATTATATTTAAACTAGTACTTTTATACCCCATACTTTGCACATGCTTATTTAGGTTCTATGCGTTTTATAGTTTTTTAAATATTTATGGATGTGACTTTTTATTGTCTTAGGTTTTCGTGTATTTTTTTGTTATTTCTAAATATCTATAAAAATTAATTTTAGTGCTTTTTTATTCTCATTTTTATTTTTCAATTAGTATATAATGCATAAATTAATTAAATTAATGAGTTTTTTTAGACTCCATTGCTTTAAACTCATTAAATATATATATATATATATATATATATATAGGTGGTGCATAAATATAACTAAATATCTTGTAACTCCATTGCAATGATGAGTTAGGAAGTGGTGCATAAATGTAATTAAACACTATAATATATAGGTTTATAATAATGTGATAATATTAAAAATAGAATTTATGATGAATTAGAAAATAGATTGGTACTAATGTGGTACTCTTTTTTAAGTTGCTTTGAGTTAAACTTTTATAAAGATATATAGATTACCCAAGGTTTGGGTAACTCATTTATGTTCCACCAACAAATTAATATTTAAGCATTAAACCATGCCATCTAGTGGAGAACTAGGTGTTGGAGTGAGGCAAAAGAAATAACAAAGAACTATGTTGTTTATATTTATTTTACCAAAGTATAGATTTGTATTTGTATTTTGTCTCCCCTAACTCAAAAAAAAATAAAAATAACAAGTTTGTATTTTTATTATTTATCACTTTCACCTAAAAAATTGTTAAAAAATTAATTAGCAAAATATTTTCTGTTATTTAGTTCATTTTTAATGATTCTCAATAATAATGTCATCTAACTCTTTATTGAAAGTTTAATACGTAATTATATTTAAGTTTTGACGTCCTTATTCGTTACTTTTTCCTTGATAATAATACATTTAATAGTAAAAGGATGTAGTCAATAACTTTGTATTAATTCTTTATGATTTTTACGATATTTAAGAGAAGATGCCAAGGGAGAAGAATAGATATACAATATATAATTTTTTTGGGGTCAATTAACAAGAAGTAGTTATTTCTATATGTTCTCAAATGTGTTTTGAGATTAGGAAATATTTTTTTTGTTCTCTTAATACATCATGCATATTTGATTATAATTTATATCTATCTGTCTATCTGTCTATTTGTCTAGCTGTCTATCTGTCTATCTATCTATATAAATACACACACACACGTGGGTAATAGTTTACTAAATGCCGTTGAAAAACTATCATCTTTTTACAAAATTTTTGTAGTGCCAAAATCCTAATTCTACCACTGATGATGTCGACACAATTGACTTGATGGGCATGGCTCTTTTGAGTAAAAATCTCAAATGACAACATTGAATGTGATATGAGTGTCTAAGCCTTGACATGGTAAAAGGCATTTTCTTTTTTGGGTCATAATAAATAACACACTCATGGTGTTTTGGACAAAAAATGTTGAAGAGAATCTCTCTTTTAAAATGGGATAAATTGCACTGACCTCTACTCTGATTTATCACAAGTACATGGTAGTCTCTTGTATTTTCAAAATAAGCTAGAGAATCCCTCGTGACCTTAAAATGAATAGCACACATGTACAAATAGGCACAAAACCCATATGTGGTACTCAAAATGTCTAGCATATATGCCCCTAAAAAGGATATATGTGCCTATTTTAAAACTATAGGGGATAACATACACTTATGTACCACAGGAGGGCTTGGTGCAATTTACCCTTTAAAACATGGAAGACCAAAATATATGAAACGAACTTTGTATACCCAAATTTCTTTTTCCCATTTAGTGACTTTGTATTGCAGTATATTTTGGAGGTGATGACTAGTAAGTCCACAATATGTAATGAATCTATTACGAATTTTGGAATTAGATGTTTTCTAATTGATATTATTTTGTGTATTTTGGCATAAATAAGCTTGGAAAAGATGAAGGAAGCAATATATAAAGATTCAATGAGCTCTTGGACATGATTTGAGCAGTTAAATAGACATTGCCGCCTTAAACTAAGCTAGGAAGGAGACTGTTTTAGAATGCTTTATTTTTGACAAAGATTGTATTAATGATATTTAGCTTTTATTTTAGATTAGTCTTAAAAAAATTTCCTTATCTAAAAGAACTCCTAAGTTAGATATTTTTCCTTTGTAATCTCCAAGAAACTATGTAGGGATTATTCTAGTTCTTATTCATTATTTTTCAGAAAATATTTTCTTTGTTTTATGCCCCTACTTCATGTCAATGGATTGCTAGACTTCTACTTCTAGCTAGGGATTTAATCGAAGTTTATGGTTCTTCAATTCTGTGATATTTAGTTGATTCTCTCCTTTTGCTTTATTTTGGTATTTATGTGTTTTCTATTTTAAGAGTATTATTATCTTGTGATTGTTCAATTTTGTGCTGATTGTTCAATTGCTAGGTGATAGGGGCCTATTAGAGAGATTAGATGATTTTTCTAATTAATCTAAAATAGTGGTAACCAAGTTTCTTGTGAAAGCACATAATCTAACTAAACAATTTTCGTGAGAGAATTAACTTTTAGAATCAGGTCCTTTTAGAGCTTTATAGTGCTACCTTTAAATAAACCTCGTGCGCATCTCTTAGGGTTAAACCATCTAATAAGTAAGGCAATTAATTGGAGAGAAATGACAGAAGTTTTGAACCATTATCTACACATAAAGGAATGATTAGGTTGTTAGGCCTTGTATATAACTATAACTGTTTGATGAAAATAAGTGAAAGTTATCTTTACATCTAGGATCAGAATTGTAGGCCTAAATGCAGACTATGCCCTAGGTTGGGCTTTAAATCCATTGAATTTCACCTTTAATTGATTTTTTGTATTTTTGATTGATTATTCTTTTGCTTCATTGAATTTAGTTTACTATTCGTTCAATTTTAATTACTTTGTCAAGCTGATGCACCCGTGCCTAAGAGACAATTGCACTGTCCAAATTTAATTTATTTACTTTAATTGTCTGTAACCCCGTGCTTACTTGTTATTTGCTTGATTAATCTTTTTGGCATTATAAGTATTATTAATCAACCAATCTCTGCAGGTTCAACCCTTTCTCATCACTTACACAACTTTTATAAGTGAATTGTTTTTAGTAATTTCAATGCCCATCAATCATATATTCCTGCAAATGAAGATTTACCTAATTAACAGGAACTTCAATACTAATGTAGCTAGAGCCTAGATGAACCTTTGATTAACTCTAACTACTTACTTATTTGAATTTTTCATATATTTTGGTCTTGATTAATTTATCTATATGTAAGGATCCTCCATTTTCAGTTTCACTCTATTTTTTTTTTCCACTTTTAATCAAACTGTTATTTTAAGGACATAATTTCATTTAATAGCTTCCTTATTTCTAAGGGCCTTTATTTTGTTTTACTTTAATAACTCTCTTCATTTTAGTTAAACATATCATTTTAATCTTTACGACGTTTATATTTTTTTTATTGTATATATTGATATTTTATTATTATTTAAATATTATTAGTTAATGTTATTAAGATTCATAGGGTTAGAAAAGGCTGCCATAGAGGCATTCTACATTCGTGAGAGTAGAGGAAATAGATTGGGAGTAGAGGTGAAATGGTTTGGTTTGGTTTCATATTTATTTTAAACTAAATTAAATTAGTTGGTTTTTATTAAAAATTAATCAATTAGTTTTAATCATATAAAAGAGAAAATGCCATTTACCTCCATGAGTTTTAGCTTAAATTTCAAGGTCTTCCATAAAGTTTTAGTTTTATCCATTTCTTCCCATGTTATTAGACTTTGCCAAACAATGCCTTGTGGTTAATGACTTTAGCCATTCTTATCTTTTTATTTGTTTATTGGACTATTTAATTCTACTTTATTTCTACTACTTATTTTATTTTTTAAATGTTAAGATTGTTGTAGTAAAATCATAATTCTATTTTGATTTTATACATGTATATATATTTTAATAAAAAAGATAGATTTTAGTCTACATTTAATATTTATTTAATTTCATGTATATATGAAAAAATTTAATACAATAAACTACCTTTTAGTTTTCATTTTTTATATTTTTTACAAAATCAATTCATTCCAATATTTAAGCATTCATTTAAATAGAAAAGATAGATTCTATTGAAATGTATATAGATATATTAAAAAAAGTAGACTTTAAATCAATTGTAATTTTTTTCTCTTTAAACTCATGGGTAAGAAAAATTTTGTCAATAGACTATTTTTTATATTTGTCATAGTTTGAAATTAAAATTTTTTATTTTCTATTTAAATGTAGATTTTTGTTGAATGATTTTATTAAATTATTATCATATATATTTTAATTTAATAAATAAATAGATAAAAAAAAGTAACAACTAGATTACTTTTAACAAAAAAAATTTATAAATAAATTATTTTTAATTTTTTTCATAATTTGAAATTAAAACTTTTATAATTTGTAAGTTGATTGTACATTTTTATTGAATTATGTTATCTAAATATTTTACTTTTAGTTTACTAAGCAAATACAAAATACTTTTAAACAAATGTGTGTACATTGTACGCTTACTGAAGAAATAAATGCATGAAAATCACATGAATACAGTGGTACACTGGGAAAAGATACCCAAAAATATATATGTTCTCTTTTTGTAGCCACCAAAAGCTTCATTTTTATTGGCTTAAGAAGGTTTCAGGGCTAAAGATTGTGCATCAAACTAATGTCTGTTTAAGAGCTGAACTAATTACGAGCACATTTATTCCCTTCTATATCTCTTTCTAAGAAGAATAATAAAAATTTTAAAAATAAAAAATAAACCAGACAGAGATAGCAATATATATATATATATATATATATATATTTATATTTTCTGCTTGGGTCTCTTCATCATATTTACATGATGAGTCATATCATGCTTGGGTTTCCAGTGGTTAGACAAATTTGTGTATCCCATACGCAAATATCAAATTCTCCCAAAAGGAAAAAAGAAAAGAAAAACAAGATACACATACATACATATATACATACATACATACATACATACATTATAAATATGTATATATATATATACATATATATATATGTATATATGTATATTTCCTGCTTGGGTTTCCAGTGGTTAGACAAATTTGTATACCCTATATGCAAATATCAAATTCTCCCAAAAGGAAAAAAGAAAAAAAAAAAAAAAACAAGAAATGATACATCGTCTCACATGCAAACGCATTTATTCTTGAGCATACTTTCCATATATATCTTGTTAATGCAGATGCATGTTGAATGCAATTTTGGGAGTACAAGAATAATATATTTTTCTTGCTTTGAATGCTGATCTTAAAGAAATTATGTGGAAGATTGACAAAGAAATAGCACATTTTGATTACATATTGGTCCTAATTTCTTGCTACACTATCGTATATTTGGTCCATGACGATAAAGTTGGATGACATTTGTGACTATAGAAAGTCTTGTGTCAATATGTAATACTATAACTACAATGATTCAATATTTGACAATCTTTTTGGTTTAGATATACGATTGAGGTATAATCTTGTGAATTAGAATATTTTAAAATTGCGGCCACATTCTATTTCATATTCAGCCTAATAAATACTTTTCTTAAAAAAATTTTGAAATTAAATAAAATAATTAACGTTTCCCAAGTGGGAGATTATTAGAAAATTTTTCTTGAAAGTGGGCTACCGTTAATTATTTTTGGTTTTATAAAATAGGCTAAATATCTGGTTTACAAATTGGTTCTGTGATCATATTAGTTTAAGCCCGCCTCACGAATCCATACAGTTCTATTGTGCGTAGATTCATATATTTAAAAAAAGCCTTTTATGGGTACGTCTATAAGAATTTATTATAAATAAGGCTAGATCATCTCTCTTACTCTTAATCTAACAATTGTTCCTATAAGCATCTGTTATATTGAGTAGAGGAAGGAGAGGAAGATCTAAGCCTAAACCGGTTAACAGTTTTCTTCAACATTATGTCATTGAATAATTTATAAACAATAATAGCTTAGACAGGCACATGCTTCCGTTGTCAATTTTATCTTTCAATTTTATATTGTAAATTTATTTATTGTATACGATCTATATGTTGTGCTTACATTGACGTCTTTATTAATTACTTTTTCTTTGATAATAATATATTTAATAGTAAATAGATGTAGAAGACAATTTGTATTAATTATTTATTATTTTTATGGCATATAAGAGAAGATGTCAAGGGAGATGTATAAATATGCAATATATAACTTTTTGGAGTCAATTAGTGAGAAATAATTATTTTTGCATGTACTCAAATGTGCTTTGAGATTAGGAATGTTTTCTTGTTCCCTTAGTGCATCATGCATATTCTATAATCTAATAAGAATAGTTGAATATATATAAAGAGAAAGGGGGAGAGTCCATTTGTGTTATTTTTTATATATGAAATAAACTTTTTCATTAATTTTTTTGAGTAAAAATATTTTTTAATATTTCACTTCCTACATTAAAATTCTAGCTCTGCCACTAATAACATCAACCCGACTGGCCGGCCACAGTTTCTTTTCAGTAATAGGGGATCCCAAAATAAAAAAAATAACTCAAATCACTCAAATTTAAAAAAAAATAGAGGAACGGTCGGAGATAGCCTAATAACATTAACGTGATTCGCTTGATGGACACAGTTTCTTTTCAGTAAAAGGCCCTCATAACGGCATTGAATATGATGTGAGTGGTTCAGCCATCACGTGGTAGAAGATATTTTCTTTTCTTTTTGACTAATAATTGAGGAACGTACAAAATTGGTACACCATCACGTTACCTAGCTAGGAAATTATCGTCAACATGGAAATCAAAAGGAAATTTTTTATTTTTATCCTATTTTTAAAAATTTTTTACAAAAATACCGTAATTTTAAAAACAATTTAAAAAATATCTTTTTCGGTAAGTGATCTATCGTTTCGGTAGGTGACTTACCATTCCCAGCGACTTTCTCGACTACCAAGCGAATAATATGCATAAATGCAGATTATAATATTTTGGTAGGTCACTTACCGACTTACCGAAAATGGTAAATTTTGATAATATTTAATTCTAATTGATAATATCAAAATTCTAATTGATAAATTAATAAATTTCTAATTAATAATATCAAAAGTTATGAGTTTATTATAATTTAGGAAATTAATGAAATTTAATAATTTGTTTAATATTTATGCATTTAGTGGAATTTAGGAATTTGTTTACATTTAAGAATGAAATTTAGAACTTATGAATTTATTAATTAATGGAAATTTAGAATTTAATTGCAATATAGTAAATTAATTGAATTTAATGATTTTTAGAACTTATGAATTTATTAATTTATCAATTAGAATTTTGATGTTATCAATTAAAATTGAGTATTATCGATTAGAATTTTGATATTATAAAAAATAACCTTTTATTGTAAGTCATCTACCGAAATATTATGGTTCGAATATTATCCACTTGGGAGTTTGGGAACACTAGGTCACCTACCGAACAAAGGGTATTTTTAAAATCGTTTTTAAAATTTAGGTATTTTTATAAAATTTTTTAAAAAATAAGGTAAAAATAAAAATTTCGAGATCAAAACAAATGACTCGATGCGAGAGACACTCGTGGTGTTTTGGACGAAAAATATTGAAGAGACGACGCTGATATGATGTGTGACTGGCTCAGGTAACAGACTTTTTCTTTCTTTTGTTCATAAATCATAGTAAAAGACACTCATGGTGTCTTGCACAAAAAGGGTTGAAGAGAATCTCTCGTTTAAAGCGTGAAAGACCAAAATATTCAAATCCAACATTATATTTGGTGATTGATATGATAAAATGAATTTTACAATAATGACATAAGCTTAGGAATAAATGACTTAATAATAAATATATCATACTTGAGTTACTCTAAGAATGATAATAGAAATGAGTATATTGATTTTAAATTTTTGTTTAGTAATTAGTATACTATTAAAAATGATTTATATAAAAAGTCAAGATTATTGCTTACTATTATATTATATACATTAAAATAATAAAATTAACGATAGAAAATATTACTAAAATACTACCAATACTAATAAAAAATATTTTTATATTAATAACCTTAAACAAAAATAATAACACTGATAATATATGTGTGTGTGTCTCTGTGTATATATATATATATATATATATATATATATATATATATATATATATATATATATATATATATATATGAATATATAATTTGGTGAACTTTTTCATTTTATTTCATTTTTAATTTTAATTTTAGTTTTATTTATTTTATTTGTTTTTAAATTTAAATTTATTTTTATTTTTGTTTTCTATTTTCATTTTCTATTTTATTTTTATTTCTTATTTTTAAAATTTTTTAATTTTAATTTTATTTTTCATTAAAAATTTTTATTTTTATTCTTAAATTTATTTTTTATTTTTATTTTTGATATAGAACGCTAACTATTAATTTTTGAAAGATTATTTTAATCCTTTGACTAAAAATCTCATTCCCATGAACATGGAAGTGAGTCATTCCTTTGAGTTTTATCATGAATGGTTATTCCCATGTTAATAAAAATGGGATTCCTTGAGTCGATATTTCATATTGTTAGTTAGGTTGATTTTCGATATTAGGTCAAATCAATATTAACTCAAATTTTAAGCTGGGTCTTGGACATCAGTCATTGGTACCATAATGTTCCTTGTTCCAAGTAGATGAATATGGTGCATTTACATGTAAAAAATAGACTTGTGATGAATAAGAAATTAGCAATCAAAGTTAAGTTTTATACTAAGTTAGTTGTTCGGTTTGATTATGTGTGGAATTGCATCCCATGTCATCTCATATTGGAAAACCAATAAAACTTTGTTCACTTTATATATGGGGTTTTTTATGGGTTATGCCAACGAGGCATATGGAGGAAAGACAACACATGGCCAACAATGTACATAGCAGAAGATGGAGAATGCTATTATTGTTTCAATACATAAAGCAGAAAAATGAAGAAAAAGTACATAAAGCAGAGAAGCAGGCTCAAGCAATTCAAACAGAGAAGGAAAAATGAATACATAGAAATGCTACAACCATCGAGAAATTTAACTTGTAGCTTCAATTAAGTTGGCACACTGTGAAGAACCATGGTTTCAACTGTGAGGCCTGGCCCGAACCCGAAAAGCACACCCCACTCTAGCCCCTCTCCTGTTGTGTTGAGCCCTTCTTTGGTGGAGGTCTTTCTCATCTCATCCAATACGAACAGAACACAAACACTTGCCATGTTTCCATAGTCATTCAGAATCTGTCTCGAGGCACGTAATTTCTCAGGCTTGAGGCATAATTTTTCTTCGACTTGATCTAATATTGCAGCTCCACCAGGGTGAGCAATCCAGAAAATTGAGTTCCAATCTGAGATGCCTAGTGGTTTGAATGCCTCTTCCAGGCTTTCCTGAATGTTGTTTGATATCAAGCCTGGAACTTTCTTGTGAAGATGGATTATGAGCCCAGCCTCACGCAAGTGTCCATCGATGCTGCCGTGGCTATCAGGGAGGAGGGTTTGGGCTGCGGAGACAATCTGAAACAAGGGCTTTTCGACCTCCGGCACCGGGTCGGAACCAACAATGACGACGGCTGCCCCATCGCCGAAGAGTGCCTGACCAACTAGATTCTCCAAATGGCTATCACTTGGGCCCTGGAACGTGAAAGCAGTGATTTCTGAACAAACCACCAGGACACGGCCACCGCGGTTGTTCTCTACTAGGTCCTTGGCGATCCGGAGCACCGTGGCACCGGCAGCACAGCCCTGCAAATACATCATGAAGCGCTTGACCGACGGTCGAAGGCCTAAGAGCTTGGTGAGCTGGTAGTCTGCACCAGGCATGTCCACACCACAAGCGGTGCAAAAAATCAGGTGGGTGATTTTGGATTTGGGCTGTCCCCATTCCTTCATTGCCTTCTCCGCAGCTTCTTTTCAGTTTTGGCACTTCCACCACCACCACCACCACCACCATGTCTTGTCTAGCATCCAAGGAAGGTCCCATGTACGCCCACATATTCGGATTTTCTTTCAAGATTTCCTCTGTCAAGTACATGTGACGCTTCCTAATCTTTGATTTTTCACCCGCCAGGTAATTAACAGTCGATTTAGGATCTGAAGTTATTCTTCCAAACGAGATCATTTCTAATTCTTAGCTTACTCGTTGATAACGAAGAGCATAAGGATTACTGTTGTTTAAGATTTGAATTTATTTTTGTAATTATTATATCTTTATCTTTATCTTAGATAGGCCTATACATTTGTGTAAAATATATATAAACTGTATTCTTTTCATATGTGGAATGTAACAAAATATGCTTTTGCTCAAACTTCTTTATGGTGTCCAGAGCTTCATGACACATGTCCTATGCCTATCAGCCCTAATTATCTTACGCTGCCATTTCTCTCTTTTCTGCAATTTTTTTTCATCTATCATCATGCCACAAATTTCATCACCTAGAAAGCACAAATACAAAACTTTTTCTTATTCATCGACGTGACAAAATTTGTAGATGGTACTCTCCCTAAACCAGAAACTAAACCAAACCCAACAACTCTTGTCTCGTCTTAAACTTCGACCTCCACTGAAACACCAAAGACGGAATGTGAAGCATCCAAAGATAATATAACTGAGTCTTCTCTTTCACTTAGTGAATGGCAAAAAAATGGACAGTTTAATATGCTTTTGCTCAATTTCTTTACTCGTTAATGATGGCGAACTTACCGCGATAACAAGGCTGCATTTTTACTATATTTGTGTTAATATAAAGACATGTACACATTGTACACTGACTGAAGAAATGAATGCATGGAAGTCACATGAATTTTGAGGTACACCAGAAAAAAGAACCCAAAAATATATCCGTTCCCATCTTGTAGTCAGCAAAAGCTTCCTCTTTAGAGGCGTTAGCAGGCTTCAGGGCTAAAGATTATGCATGTCAGTATGTAATGAAAGAATCGTTATTAAATTAATCATCCTTTTTTTCGAGTCACTATTGACGGTCGCTCCTAATGCCTTTTTAACAAGTGAACTAATTAAGAACATATTTACTTCCTTCAATCTCTTTCTAAGAATAATATACAAAAATTACAAAAATAAAAATAGTAATTATAACTCATATTACACTTGGGTTTCCAGTGGTTAGACAAATTTGTATCCATATGCAAATATCAAATTCTCCCAAAAGAAAAAAAGAAAAAAAAGAAAATAATACATCTCACATGCATATGCAATTCTTGATCATACCTATATATATATATATATATATATATATATATATATATCGGAATGGAATATTTACAGAATCCCCATGAATAGGATCAAACCTTATTCTATGATATTTACATGAGGTTCCTCTTTAAGAAAGTCTTTGAGACAATGAAATTTTATTGAAACTGTCCATATCTGGTTCATCCTTCAAAACTATATCACAACCGCGATCTGATGAAATAAGATGAATTGTGACGGTATTTTGTAAATATGTAATTATCTTGGTAATCCCGATTTATCGGGACTATCCAACAATTTTAATATTTGAACTAAGAGTTCATCCCTTGGGGCTTTCTATTTGATTGTATCGAAAGGCCCAATGAATTGGGATTTCTCTATTGGTCTAGGTCATTTCGATGCAAGCGGATCATTTTTGATGAAGAGGGTGAGCTTTATATATCTATACTATATTATATAGAAAAACCCTTTGCAATATAACAATGACAAGTGTTGCATAGATAGCGTTCTTAACATTTTTTTGCCATGTGATGCTCTTACATTTCATTTAATTGTGAAAATCGTATTTTATTTTAATGAGATTTACATTAATTTTCTAATTTATTTTAATATTTACATATTACATTCCAAAATTATAACATGCAATCTGGATTGATTACAGATATCTATGGTAACTCTCCAATTTGGTTGTTATCAAATTGTGACTTATTTTAATTGATATATTTTTTCTTATTTTAATCATCTTCCCATATTTCTATACTGCTTTCTCTTAATAATTTTAATGTAAATCATTTTACCAAATACTTTAATTATTCATATTTTGTTTTGTAATTTAACTCAAATATACATAATTTAATTATTTGAATCTATCTTTTTGTAATTATTTAAAAATAATAATGATACTTATTTCAACATAATGCCACTTATCTTAATTTTTTGAAAAAATGCTATGCATATAAAATAAAATTTTGGTTCTCCGTGCATTGCACGGGTGATTGACTAGTATATATATATATATATATATATATATATATATTGTAAATGCAACATGAATCAAAATTATCATGTGTCATAAGCAACCTTAAAGAATGTTTCAGACTTGGTAAAATCTCATGAAAAAGGATATCATCTGTTATGCACTTAGTAGTACCAACCTTGACATTCATGTAATCACACACATAGACGAGCTAAGAATAATTTAGAAAGAAAAAGAAAAGAAAGAAGAAGAGATAAACTTACATATGCGCTTAAATTTTACTTTGAGCTCACTCTTGTGTTCACTATTAGTGATGCGAAAATAATAATCAGGATAAGAGCTCTGATCAACGCAATTTGGTGGATTGGCTGTGCCTAGCCATGATTGTTGCTGGCCCATTAGCACATTGAGCCTTTCGAATTTCCTTAATGGTGGCCATTCTCGTTCGTCTAGTGAGATAAGTCTCGATTAACCCTTGGCTGCTATTTGGTGGTTAAGTTTATATGCAGTTATGGACGTGTGGCAAACGAACTTATGGAGTGTGATATTTGTACATGGTTACGTGGTGTTTGATATTTAGACATGGTTGCAGGGGCTGTAGGTGTGAAGAGACTAAAGTAACTTTTGGTGACAAAGTCAAAGTAGCATACAAAAGTCGAAAATGGAAGTTAACTTCTAATATTTTTTGCAAACCAAATATGGCAATAACATGCAAAGCCAGTGCATGGCTAATCGGAGAAGCTAACAAAAGTCTTCTTGCATTAATACCAACTTAGAAAATGAAGAGCAATTGCATAGGAATTGAAAGCAATAGGCCGGCTGGAATTGCACGCTGTCATAGTAGATTGGTTGACAAATCTTGCTCATTTGCATTTATAAATAGCCGAGAATTGAAGAGCAAATGGACCAATCCAACCAAGAAGCAAATCAAAGCATTTAGAGAAAATAAGAAAGAATTCTTCTAAATATAGTATTTCTTCCACTTGTTATATATATTAGTGTAAGAGTGAGTTGCTCCTAATTATAAGAGAGAGTGAAATAGGTCTCTCCTTATTTTAGAGAGAAAGTTGTAAAACTTTTACATATAGTGAAATCCTCCTTAGGTGCCCATGGTTTTCCCCTCAATTTCATTGAAGGTTTTTTACGTAAAATTTTGGTGTTTCAATTATCCATTTTTTTTTTCTCATCTCTTATTTTAGTTGCTTACTTTTGCTTCGGCAACCCTGTCATTCTGCTGTGCCACACCCCAACAATGGTATCAGAGCCATGAGTTGAGGATATTGTTACTATTCACACATCATTATATGCAGTTATGGGCCGTTACTATACACGGTACTGTTCAAGTATATAGTATTGTTCACAGTGAAATAGTGGGAGCAAGTTCAATTCCAGAAGTAGATCGTTATCAACACTATGGCGGCGAAATACGAAATAGAGAAGTTGAATGGGAGTAATTTCTCCATGTGGAAATTGAAGATGAAATCCATTCTGAGGAAGGATAACTATCTTGCAGCAATTGAAGGCAGGCCAGTAGGGGTAACAGACGACAAGTGGAAAGAGATGGACGATGTTGCTGTAGCCAATTTGCATGTGACATTAGTAGATTTGGTGCTGTTGAGCATCGAGCATAAAAAGTCAGCAAAAGAAATTTAGGATACGCTGACTAAATTATACGAGGTCAAGTCACTTTACAACAAAATCTTCTCAAATAGGAGACTTTACTTTCTTTGAATGGGGGTGACCATACTAGTTACGGAGCATATCAACACCTTAAATACGCTATTTTCTCAACTCACTTCGTTGGGTCATAAAATAGCAGAGCTTGAACGTGCAGATATCCTACTTCAAAGTCTACCTGCCTTGTATGATCAACTCGTCATCAACTACACCAACAATATTCTCACAGACAGTCTAGTCTTCGATGACATTACAGCTGCTGCTCTAGAAGAGGAGTCTAGACTCAAAAACAGGGAGAAAATACTAGGAAGCTTAAAACAAGAAGAGATACTAATGATGATGAGAGGAAGATCAACGGAGTGTGGCTCAAGTGGGAGCCATAATCATGGTAGATCGAAATTAAGAAGCAGGAAAAATATTAAGAGCTAGAATTGTGGCAAGAAAGGGCACGTCAAAAAGGATTGTTGGTGCAACAAGACAACTCCCAAGGTCATCAACTCTTAGGGATATTTTACAAATACTTTTAGTGATGGAGACGTTTTATACAGCGAAGAAATAACAACTTCAAAAGGCATAAAGGAGCTCACTGATGTGTGGATAATGGATTCGGGAGCGACGTGGCACATGACCTCTCATCGAGAATGGATCGACACATATGAACCATGCTTTAGAGGATCTGTGTACATGGGTAATGATCATGCCTTAGAGATTGCGGAAACTAGTACTATCAAAATAAAAATGTACGATGGTACAATTTGCACCATTCAAGGAATATAATACATGAAGAGCTTCAAGAAAAATCTGTTATCTCTTGGACAATTGGATAACCTTGGCTGTAAGACCCATATTGAGGATGAGATCATGAAAGTCGTCAAAGGTGCGCTTGTAGTGATCAAGGCAGAAAAGATAGCGGTAAATCCGTACATGCTGCTGAGAGATGCATTGCAGGAGGTAGATGTATCTGTTGCACCAACTAGCCAATAAGAATCAATAGTAATGTGGCATCACACACTTGGCCATATGTCTGAACGAGGTTTCAAGATTCTCTCAAAACATAATCTCTTACCCGGGCTCAAGTTTGTAAACTTACCATTCTATGTGCACTGTGTGACTAGTAAGCAACATAAATTATCTTTTAGAAAATCTACTACCAGAAGTAAACATATTATGGACTTGGTTCACTTAGATGTATAGGAATCATCGGTTTTATCCCTAGGAGGAACAAAGTATCTTGTATCATTCATTGATGACTACTCCAGGAGATTGTGGGTATACCCGATAAAAAACAAGTCAGATGTGTTTCAAATATTCAAGTAGTACAAAGCGCGGGTAGAACTTAAGTCCAGTAAAAGGATCAAGTGTTTAAGGACAAACAATGGAGGAGAATACACTGATAAGAATTTTTTGGCATTTTGCAAGAAAGAGGATATCCGGAGGAAGTTCACGATCCACATACAACTCAGCAAAATAGAGTTGCAGAATAGATGAACAGAACTCTACTCGAAAAAACGAGAGCGATATTGGAAACTGCAGGTCTAGCCAAGTCATTCTGGGCAAAAGCAGTTAAAACTGCTGTTACCTAATAAACTAGTCAGGTCAACAGTAATTGGGTTGAAGACATCAATAGAAATGCGGACCGATAAACCCACAGATTATTTTACCTTACATGTTTTCGGATGTCCTGCATACGTGATGTATGGTTCCCAAGGAAAAACAAAGCTGGATCCGAAATCCAAAAAATGCCTATTCTTGGGTTATGCTGACAATGTTAAGGGGTATCACTTGTGGGATCCCACTGACCACAAGGTTGTTGTTAGCAGAGATGTGATCTTTACAAAGAATAAACTACAAAGTGATCAAGTTAACAACACTGAAAAGGAGACTACTATAGTGGAAGTTGAAGATAAACCAAAACAAGGAGATGTTTCTTTTAAAGCTGCATCGGAGCATGAGAAACAAGAACCAGATAAGGCTGAGGTTACAAAAGTCCGACGTTCATCACGTCAAACAACAAAACCAGCATGGCATTTAGATTATGTTATTGCAAGCGATGCTGCATACTGTCTTCTAACAGAGGATGGAGAACCATCAACTTATCATGTGGCTATAAATGACCCTAATATTGCACTGTGGATGACAGCAATGTAGGAAGAGATTAAAGCCTTGCATAGAAACAAGATGTGGGAGCTTGTTCCACTACCACTTAGAAAGAAAGCTATCGGCAACAAATAGGTCTACAAGATCAAACGAGATGGCAATGATCAGGTGGAACGATGCCGTGTGAGACTGGTAGTAAAAGGATTTGCTCAGAAAGAAGGCATTGACTTCTACAAGATATTTTCTCTAGTGGTTAGACTTACAACTATCAAAGTAGCCTTGGTCATTTGTTCTATGTTCAGTTTACATCTAGAACAATTAGATGTAAAGACGGCTTTTCTTCATGGAGAACTTGAAGAAGAGATTTATATGCTCCAACCAGAAGGATTTGTTGAGAAAGGAAAAGAAAACTTGGTTTGTAGGTTCATTAAATCTCTGTACGGTCAAAGCAGGCACCAAGGTATTGGCACAAGAGATTTGATTCCTTCATAATAAGTCTCGGGTACAACAGACTTAATGCAGACCATTGTATGTATTACAAAAGGTTTGGAAATGACAATTTCATTATTCTATTGCAGTACGTGGACGACATGCTGGTCGCAGGCCTCAATAAAGATCGTGTCCAAGAATTGAAGGCACAGTTGGCTAGGGAGTTTGACATGAAGGATTTGGGACCAGCAAACAAAATTTTAGGAATGCAAATTCACTGAGACAGAAAAGACAGAAAAGTATGGATTTCCCAGAAGAACTACTTTAGAAAAATCTTACGATGCTTCAACATGCAAGATTGTAAGGAAATCTCGACCCCACTTCTTATTAACTATAAATTATCCTCAAGTATGTACCCTAGTAGTGAAGTAGAGAGGATGGAAATGTCTCGAGTACCGTATGCATCAGCAATGGGAAGTCCCATGTTCGCTACGATAAGTTCGAGACCGGATATTGCTCAAGCTATTGGGACGGTCAGTTAGTTCATGGCGAATCTTGGTAGAGACCATTGGAATGCTGTTAAGAGGACCTTTAGATACATCAAAGAAACCTCAAATATTGCACTATGTTATGGAGGATCAAAGTTTACTGCTAAGTATTTTGTTGATTTAGATTTTGTAGGTGATTTTGATAAATGAAAGTCCATTACTGGCTATGTGTTTACATTTGTAAGAAGAGCGGTGAGCTGGGTATCCAAGTTACAGACTGTTGAGGTACTTTCTACAATAGAGGTAGAGTATATGGCAGTTACACTTGTGAAGAAGCAGTATGGATTCAGAGGTTAGTGAGGAACATAGGTACAAACATGAGAAGATTTCCTTGTATTGTGATAGTCGGAGTGCCTTGCATATTGCAAGAGATCCAGTCTTTCATTATAGGACAAAACACATACGTGTCCAATATCACTTTGTTCGTGAAATAGTGAAGGGAGGAAGTGTGGACATGCAAAAGATTTACACTAACAAGAACCTAGCATATATTATGACAAGTTTGTTTGGAAAAGATCCTTTTGTGGCCTAGTAGAGACATAAGCAACATGGAACTGGCAAGTTTGGAGAGATTTGAAGGATCACTAAAAGGTGACTTTAAGTGGGAGAATATGAAGAGACTAAAGTCACTTTTGGTGACAAAGTCAAAGTAGCATACAAACGTTGAAAATGGAAGTAAGCTTCTAAGATGTCCTGCAATCCAAATCTTTTAACAAATATGCAAAGCCGATGCATAGGTAATTGGAGAAGCTAACAAAAGTCTTCTTGCATTTAATACCAACTTAGAAAATGAAAAGCAATTGCATGAGAATGGAAAGCAAATGCACCAATCCAAGCAAGAAGCAAATCAAAGCATTTAAAGAGAATAAGAAAGAATTCTCCTAAGTGTAGTATTTCTTCCACTTGTTATATATATATATATATATAAGAGTGAGTTTCTCCCAATTATAAAAGAGAGTAAATAGTTCTCTCCTTATTTTTAAAGAGAAGGTTATAAAACTTTTACACATAATGAAATCCTTCTTACTTGCCAGTGGTTTTTCTCTCAATTTGATTGAGGGTTTTCCATTTTTTTTCTCATTTCCTATTTTAGCTGCATGATCTTGCTTCGCCAACCACCATTCTGTTATGCCACACCCCAACAATAAGTTGTAGCCCCCTTAGCTTTAAAAATATTTTATGGAGTAGCTAATATTTTACGTATTTGTTCGGGTTCATTGATGAGTCGCCTCCCTAGTTGTCTCCTTAATTACTTGATAGGCTATTCTATCTGACCATTTATACTAACAATATAATTGAAAACACTCATTAAGTTTAATCAGTCATTTCAAATCGCCAAACATTGTCCGTTATTGAAATTTATTTTAAATAATTTTCAATAATGGTAGTGCTAATTCTGAAGTTGTATCATATGTTAATTATTTTTTCTTGATGATAATATATTTAATAGAAAAATAGATAAGGATAACTTACATTGATTCTTCATTATTTTTTTATATCATATAAAGATAATGTCTAGGAGGATATATAGAAAAAGAGATAATTGATAACTCATTTGTCTTCCACCAACAAATTAATATTTAAGCATAACATTAAACCATGATGTCCAGTAGAGAACTAAGGGTTGGGGGTAGGGCAAAAAGAATAACAAAGAACTATGTTTCTTATATTTATTTTACCAAAATATAGATTTGTATTCGTTTCTTATATTTATTTTGTCTCCCCTAACTCAAAAAAAAATAATAACAAGTTTGTATTTTTATTATTTATCACTTTCACCTAATAAATTGTTAAAAAAATTAAGTAGCAAAATATTGTTGGTTATTTAGTTCATTTTTAATGATTCTCAATAATAATGTCATCTAACTCTTTATTGAAAATTTAATACGCAATTATATTTAAGTTTTGACATCTTTATTAATTACTTTATCCTTGATAATAATATATTTAATAGTAAAAAGATGTAGTCAATAACTTTTTATTAATTTTTTTTATGATTTTTATGATATTTAAGAGAAGATGCCAAGGCAAAAGTATAGATATACAATATATAATTTTTTTGGGGTCAATTAACAAGAAACAGTTATTTCTCTATGTACTCAAAAATGTTTTGAGATTAGGAAATATTTTTTTGTTCTCTTAGTACATCATGCATATATATATATATATATATATATATATATATATATATATATATATAAAATACACAAACACATTATATATATAGATTATAATATATATATATATATATATATATATATATGTATATGTATATATGTATGTATGTATGTATGTATTATATCTTATTAGAAAATTTTTCATTAATTTTTTGAATAAAAATATTTTTTAATATTTTGTCCCCATACGCCGAAATCCTAATTCTGCTATTGATGATGTTGACACAATTGGCTTGATGGGCATAGTTTCTTGTGTAAAAATCTCACATGACAACATTGAATGCGATATGAGTGGCTCAGCCTTGACATGGTAAAAGACATTTTCTTTTTTGGTTCATAGTAAATGACACACTCATGGTGTTTTGGACAAAAAATGTTGAAGTGAATCTCTCATTTAAAACGGGATAAATTGCACCGACCTCTACTATGATTTATCATAAGTACATGTTATTCTTATGTATTTTCAAAATAAGCTAGAGAACCCCTTATGGCCTTAAAATAAATAGCACACATGTAAAAATAGACATAAAACCTACATGTGATCCTTAAAATGTCTAGCACATATACCCCTAAAAGGAATATTTGTACTTATTTTAAAATTATAGGGGATAACATACACTTATATACCACAGGGGGCTTGGGCAATTTACCCTTTAAAACGTGGAAGACCAAAATATATGGAACGAAAATTGTATACCCAAATATCTTTTTCTCATTCAGATACTTCGTATTGCAGTATATTTTGGAGGTGATAACTGATAAGTCCATAGTACATAATGAATTTATTATGATTTGTGCTTGATTTTGGAATTAGATGCATCCTAATTACTGTTATTTTGTGTATTTTGGTAAAAGTTGTCTTGGAAAAAGTGAAGGAAAAGATATGTATGGATTCAATGAGCTTTTGGACATGATTTGAGCTGTTAAATAGACGTTGCCGCCTTAGCGCCCATCTCAGAGTCTACGTGAGATTGACAAGTTTGGCAGGTATTCAGAAGATCTTTTGCAACTTTCTTGGGACGGAATTTTTGACCAAAGACTTATTTTGATTCTATTAGGAAAGAGACTATTTTAGAATGCTTTATTTTTTACAAAGATTGTATTAATGATATTTAGCTTTTATTTTAGATTAGTCTCTAAAGAATTTCCTTATCTAAAAGAATTCCTAAGTTAGATATTTTTCCTTTATAATTCTCCAGGAAACTATGTAGGGATTATTCTAGTTCTTATTCATTATTTTTCAGCAAATATTTTCTTTGTTTTATGCGCCTGCTACATGTCAATGGATTGCTAGACTTCTACTTCTAGGTAGGGATTTAATCGAAGTTTATGGTTCTTCAATTTCGTGAGATCTAATTGATTCTTCTTTCGATTTATCTTGGTATTTATGTGTTTTCTATTTTAAGAATATTATCATCTTGTGATTGTTCAATTTGGCATTGATTGTTCAATTACTAGGTGATATGGGGTCAATTAAAGATTTTTCAAATTAATCTAAAATAGTGGTAACCATGTTTCTTATGCAAGCATATAATCTAACTTAGCAATTTTTGCAAGAGAATTGACTTTTTGAATTAGGTCCTTCTAGAGCTTTACAATGCTACCTTTAGATAGACCTTATAGTCATTTCCAGGGGTTAAACCATCTAATAGGCAAGGGAAATAATTGGGGAGAAATTGCAGAGGTTTTGAACTATTATTAACACAAAAAGGAAGGATTAGATTGTTAGGCCTTGTCGACGATTGTATCTGGTTTATTAAAATAAGCGAGAGTTACCTTTACATCTAGAATTAGAATTGTAGGTCTAAACGTAGACTGCACCCTAGGTTAGGCTTTGAATCCATTGAATTTCACCTTTAATTTGTTTTTTGTATTTTTGATTGATTATTCTTTTGCTTCATTGAATTTAGTTTTACTGTTCATTCAATTTTAATTAATCCGTCAAGCTGATGCACCCGCACCTAAGAGACTGCTGCACTGTCCAAATTTAGTTTATTTATTTTAGTTGTCTATAATCCCCTGCTTACTTGTAATTTGCTTGATTAATCATCTTGATATCATAAACATTATTAATCAACCAATCTCTGTGGGTTCAACCCTTTCTCATCACTTGCACAAATTTTATAAGGTAAGAGCAAAAAATTATTTTTAGTGATTTCGACGCCCATCAATCACATATTCCTGCAAATGAAGGTTTACCTAAATAGGAACTTCAATACTGATGTAGCTGGAGCTTAGATGAACCTTTGATTAACTCGAACTACTTATTTGTTTGAATTTTTCATATATTTTGGTCTTGATTAATTTATCTATACGTAAGGATCCTTCATTTTTAGTTTCACTCTAATATATATATATATATATATATATATATATATATATATATTACTTTTAATCAAACTCTTATTTTAAAGACTTATAATTTCACTTAATAGCTTCCTATTTCTAAAGGCCCCTATTTTGTTTTACTTTAATAACTCTCCTCATTTTACTTAAACATATCATTTTAATCTTTATGACATCTATATTTTTTCATTGTATGATATTTTATAATTATTTATGTATTATTAGTTGATGTTATTAAGATTCATAGGATTAGAAAAAGATGCCATAGAGGCATCTTACGTTTGTGAGAAAAGAGGAAATAGATTGGGAGTAAAAGTGAAATAGTTTGGTTTGGTTTGATTTTAAATTTATTTTAAACTAAATCAAATTAATTGATTTCTAGTAAAAATTAACCAATTAGTTTTTAATCATGTGAAAGAGAAAATTCCATTTACCTCTATAAGTTTTAGCTTAAATTCCAACGTCTTCCATGAAGTTTTAGTTTTATCCATTTCTTTCCATGACATTAGACTTTGTCAAACAATGCCTTGTGTTTAATGACCTTAAGCCATTCTTACCTTTTTATTTGTTTATTGGACTATTTAATTCTACTTTATTTCTACTACTTATTTTATTTTATTTTCTAAATGTTAAGATTATTGTAGTAAAATCATAATTCTGTTTTGATTTTATACATGTATATATATTTTCATAAAAAAGATAGGTTTCAATCTACATATAATATTTATTTAATTTAATGTATATATAAAAAAATTTATACAATAAACTACCATTTAGTTTTCATTTTTTATATTTTTAAAAAAGTCAATTCATTCCAAAATATATGCATTAATTTAAATAGAAAAGAGAGATTCTATTTGAAATGTATATAGATATATTGAAAAAATATACTTTAAATCAAATCTAATTTTTTACTTTAATCTCATTGGTAAGAAAAATTTTGTCAATAAACTATTTTGTATATTTTTCATATTTTGGAATTAAAATATTTTGATTTTCTATTTGACTATAGATTTTTGTTGAATGATTTTATTAAATTATTTTATATGTGTTGTTTACTTTAATAAATAAATACATTAAAAAAGTAACAAGTAGCTTACTTGTAACCAAAATTTTACAAATAAATTATTTTAAATTTTTTTCATATTTTGAAATTAAAAATTTTATAATTTTACAAATTGATTGTAGATTTTTATTGAATTATGTTATCTAATTATTTTATTTTTACTTTTGTAAGCAAATACAAAATACTTTTAAATATAAGACTTTACTTGATAAAGTTTGATGGCGTGAGAGAATATGGGTACAACTAAAACTTAATGGGAAAGTTTGGAATTTGAACTAAAACTCAAGGAGAAAATATCATTTACCCTCATATAAAATAACTAAACTAAACTAACATTTCTAAAGTTGGTCCAATTTGGTTTTGTGTCGATTTCTATAGAAAAAGTTAAAATTTAATAAAGACTCAAAAAATAAAAGAAAAAAATTTTACCCTATAATTTTGAAAAAAAAAATATTAACAATGCATCAACTTTGATTTACCATCTAAATTACAAGTTTACCTAATATACGCATATAAATAGAAGTAAATATAATTTATACAAGTTTGACTACTATACACATAGAATTAGGGATGAATATAGTTTGTTTTGATTTGGTTTGATTTGTGAATCGGACTTATTTCTGACCAAATAAAATCAGTTGATTTTCATTTAAAATGAACCACTCAGCCATTCTCATCCTAGTTTATAGAATGTGAATCTCACGTGCATGTTCAAAATAATTTTCCATACAATATTTTCTCTTTATGGAATGACCTCAGCTGGCTTGTAACTATAAGCTAGTAGATATACTTAGATGAGTAAAAGTAGACATGTACCTTTGGGGTATTGAGGGTGTTAACTAATGCTAGTAGGCATGCCTAGAAACAACCAATTTTAGAGGTAATTAACCAAATAAAATTCGAGGAACTTTGAACTAAAATACCATTATTTTGATATTTGTCTCCCATATCAGGTATACTAGGCTTACTTTTGCCCCACTATTATTGTACTGTGCGCCTTACATGGAATTTACTCTCTTGAAACAATTATTATTGGTTCAAATCTACCTGCCCTTACCCTTTTAACAAGTAACCCAAAAAAAGAAAGAAGAATCTCAGCAATCTTTTTAGTAGAGAGAAATGATATTGAGTTGGATTATACATGTGTTAACACACTGTATTGACTACAAACTAAATATTAGGCCTAGTTAAGGTAATATACTGCAAAGCACTCCCTATACTCCTAAACTGAGAAGGATTTGAATAAGGTTGACACTGCTTATATGATTTAGGAATAGAATTATGAGGAATAGTAGGTTATAGGTGCAGATTTACATTGCTGCATGCCAGCTTTGATGAGTAACTTTGAAGCATACTTTTGTTGGTGTAAGAGAAGACCTTTGTCATTGTATTCTACCTTCAGTCCCAAGAATTAAGAGAGCTTGCCGAGATCTTTAATAGCAAATTTAGTTGCCATTTGTTGAATAAGATCATCAATAGCCTGAGAAGATAAGCCTGTGACTATAATATCATTAACATAGTCAAGAAGGATTAATGTGACATGGGCAATCTTTTTGACAAATAAAGATGCATTTGCTTTGTTGCAATTAAAGTCTTGTTGTACCAGGAAGCCTACTTTAGTCCATAGATGGACTTTTTAAAGAGATAGACATAATCTAGGAACTGCTCATCAATATATCATGGAGGCTACTTCATATATAGTCATCAATATATCCTGGAGGCTGCTTCATATACACTTCTTCTTGCAAGTGTCCATGTAAAAATGCATTAGAGACATCTAATCGTTTGATATGCCATTGAGAAGTTAAAGCTAAGGACAGTACTACTCTACCAATTTACATTTTCACAACTGGACTGAATGTTTCAAAATAATTGATGCCAAATTCTTGATGAAATCCCTGTGCAATTCCATCTACATTTTTCTTAATCCTATAGACCCATTTACATCTAATTGGCAATCTGTGAGCTGGTAAAGGTACCAAGGTCCAAGTATTTTGAGTTTGCAATGCCTTCAACTTATCAGTCATAGCTTGATTCTAGTCTAGATGTTTGGATGCCTATTTGAATGTGATAGGCTCCGTAGTTAGTGGAGTGAGAATAAGAGAATTGATGTGCAAATTTCTTGGTTTTAAGGAACTTGTTTTGGCTCTAGTCATCATAGGATAAGCAGGAATAGCAAGATTTATAGGTTGAGGCATAGGAGGGATAGTTTCAGAAACATTAGAACTGAGAGTTAGAATGTTTGGAGTTGTAAATGTACTTGCACTAGACTGAGTGAATGGCAATGATGAATTAGGACTAACTGTACTAGATGTAGAGGATAAGGAACTATAATTCTGAGTAGAAGAAGATGTAGTTACAGTCTAAGGCTGTTGATAGTGAAAGAAAGATAAGTAGAAAGATTTGTGTCTGAGAATAAGGATTCAGTTTCAGCCATTTGAGCATAGGGAAAGACCTACTCAAAGAATTTAACATGCCTAGACACATAGAGGATTTTGTTTTTGTAGTCATAGCATTTATAGACTTTAGAAGAAGAGGCATAGCCCAGAAAAATACAAGGTATAGATCTAGACTGCAACTTGTGTTTAGTATATGGCCTAAGCCATGGAAAACACAGACATCCAAATATTCTAAGGTGAGAATAATTAGGAGCATGATCATATAGACATTCATAAGAGGACTTATTTTGAAGAATAGCCTTAGGTAGTCTATTAACCAAATAATTTACAGTAGCAAGAGCTTATAACCAAAAAAATTGGGCAAAGATAATTGATAAAGTAATGCAAGCAATGATTCTATCAAATGCCTATGTCTTCTTTCTACTCTACTATTTTGTTTTGGAGTATAAGGTTAAGAGGTCTGATGAATAATGCCAAGTGATTGCATATAAGCAGTCATAGAATGGTTAACAAACTCATAGCCATTATCTGATCTCAGAACTTTAATTTGAGTATGAAATTTATTTGCGGTCAAAGCAGTAAATGACACAAAAATATAATGAACTTCTGCTTTTGATTTTA
This sequence comes from Cordia subcordata, assembly GCA_028554755.1. Lineage (NCBI taxonomy): Eukaryota > Viridiplantae > Streptophyta > Magnoliopsida > Boraginales > Cordiaceae > Cordia > Cordia subcordata. The sequence goes on along the minus strand of JAPTOF010000010.1, from coordinate 6,378,470 downwards.
AAGGATAAATCCAACTGTATCTTGTGCAATCATCTATAAAGATTAAGTGATATCTATAGCCTTGGACTGAAGAGACCTAAAAAGGTCCCCTTGCATCTATATACATAAGATCAAAAGGCTTAAAAGCAGCAGACTCTGAAATACAAAAAGGCAATTTGTGTATTTTTGTTACATTACATGCTTCATAGAGCAAATTATTGCATGATTGAGACAAATACAAAGTAGAAGACACAGCTTGCATTATTTGTAAGGATGGATGACCAAGCCTCTGATGCCATAGAGTAGAAAAAGGCAAGTCAGACTGTGAAGTGATACAAGAATGGGCTTGTAGAGTAATACTGAGTAACTGAGTAGGTAAAGAAAGCAAGTATAGGCCATTCTTACAAGGGCCCTTGAATAGAAGTTGATGGTTGACTAAGTCTAGAATTTTGACCTCTTTTGAAGTAAAAACAAGAGTAAACTAATTATCTTGTGTTAATTGAGAAATAGAGATCAAATTATGAGAGATAGAGGGTATATGGAGCACATTTTTCAGTGTGAAATGAGGCTGAAATGAAGTAATAGTACCTATACTTGAACTGGGCAAAGATGAGTCATTACCAACAGAAACAATATTTATGCCTTTATAAAGAGTATAGGTAGAGAATTGAGCCTGATCATTGGAAACCTAGTTGGCAGCCCCTGTATCAAACACCCAGGCATCTGACACTAGAGTGGCAATACTATATTGAGTAGTCATTGCTTGCTTTGCTTTTGTGGACCCTGCATAGTTAAAACCATCATGTATGTGTCAATAATCACCTATTAGGTGATTCTTTTTTCCACAAATTTGGCACATTACAGGAGAAGCAGAAGCATTAGGGACAGTAGCAAGATAGTATTGTGTAGCAGTATTATAACCAGTATGTGTAGTAGATAAAGTCATTAGAGCAGTATTAGTAGAAGGTGCTGGAGGTCTATAAACATCTCTTCTTCCTTGAGTTCTGCCACCTCTAAAGGAGTTATTTCTACCTTTGCCTCTATTAGCCATATTTCCTTGATTAGGTCCTTGAGTATACAAAAGAGAATGGGTAGAGTTGTCTGATGAGATCTCAGTGGAATTCATCTAAATATCCAATTCCTCAATAAGCAACATACTAGACAATTTAGTTAAGGTCACCTTATTGTTATTGCTCTCAAAAAGACCTGATTTGACTATATTCTTTTGGCAATCCTCTAAGAATATGCAGTATAAGATCTTCATTAGTAATAAACTCATTAACTGTAGCTAATTGATCTGTTATAGACTTCACCTCATCGAGATAAGCTTGGATAGTTTTTGTACCTTTGGTGAGGTTCAACAACTTGTTCTTAAGCTGATGAATATGAGCTCGAGAAAGTGAATCATATCTTTTATCTAAGGCATCCCAAATATCTGCAATAGTTTTAAGATATAACAATTGAAGTTGTACCTGAGGTGAAACCGAGGACACAAGGCAAGTGCGAAGTCTTTGATCAATAGCTTGCCACTCTACAAATTCAAGATTCATGTGATACCTCCATCATCATTACGGATTAGCTTAACCAGACAAGGCTTGAGTCCAAAGGCATAGTCAAGGAGATCATAGGCAAGAAAAACACCTTCTAGTTGTGATCTCCAAAGAATGTAATTGGAATTATCAATCTTTACTGAAGAAATCACACTTCAATTCTGCATCATTTCCTTGACATTCACAATTGGAGAAGAATCTATATTCATATTAGCCATGATTATTGATGACTAATTGAATATATTGACAATCAAACCCTAAAGGATGATGAAACTTGAAGAAATAGCTTGAATTCTTATGGAAATCGAAGCTTTTTGTTATAGCGGAGCTTTAGCTATGGCGTGAAAAAGAATTGAAGCTCAGGATCAATGGAGAAGATTCATGGCCTTCCAGAAGCTCTAATACCGTGAAAGAGAAATGAAATATGTATTTGCATTATGATTAGCTCAACAGGGTTTACTGAGAAGATTACATCTATTTATAGTAGTAAGGTAGCTAGGCTAACTAACTCTACAAAAATATCTTGCTGAGCTGTTATCTACTAACTACTTCAGCTAACTACCTATTATTATTGAGCACGTGCTTCTGTGATTGCAAGACTTGTACTTGCACTCATCTTCTCTTCCTTATCAACAGAGACCACGGACTTAGGATGAAATATTAGAGGAGGAGTCAAATATAAAGCATAGAGAAAAAAGATCTTAATAAAATATAGAAGAAAGACCAAAAAGTATTAGGTGCAGCAGCTAAGCTATTATTCCACTAAGATTGAAGAGAGTAAAGACCAAAGAGTATCTTAATCTACCATCAAGATTATAGAAAAAAGAACGTTCTTACTTTTTGCTCCAATTCAAAAAACGACAAAAAATAAATTATGTAGAGAGAGAAGGAGAAGAGATCTTACGTGTTATCGAAAAAGAAATAGTAATGTTTTACTTTCTGGTGATTGTTCAACTAAAATTGCAAAAACCTCATCTTAGCATAGATAGAGGGTACAATCAATGCCCCCTTCCTCCTCCTCTTATTTGTGAATTCGCTTTCAATCAATACAATATCAAAGAGAAGCAGCTCCTCTTCCACCAAAAAAAAAATTTTGAAATTGCAAAAGCCAAAAATGAAAAAGATAAATATGAAAGGTTAATGGTAAAGAGATCAATTTACAAAAATAAATTAATTTTTCATTCTAAACAAATAATTATCATATCAATTACATGCTTATTTATCGCTCAAATTCCGTGTACTTGATTTTCTAACTTTTGAAAATAAAACATCATGACCAATTTGTAAACTAATTTGTTGTGCATGTTTTGTACTTTCCCCAAAGTTGATTTTGTGCTTTCTCCAAAACAAATAAAACCAGAAACTCAAAGATCATCATATTTCGATGAGTGACCAAAAAATAATTCATAAGGGGACTTATATTGAAGCACAAAAGAAGCCAACTAGTTTATGAGACAAATGACAGTCGAGAAAGCATGTCTGAAAGCTTTTCGGTAGTCCACCAAGTGCAAGGAAACTGGGCCCTATTTCCATTAGATGTCTGTGTTTACGTTCTGCCACCCGATTTTGCTCGGGGGTTCTTGGACAACTAATACCACAGATTATGCCATGAGTTTGAAATAGCGGCAGAGTTAAGACTCAAGGTTCAGCGGGTATACATTTATACATGTATAATTTTTTAATATAAATTAAAAAATTAAATATAAAATTGTCTAATATTTAATACAATAATGGTATTTTAATATACATAAAAAAATATAAATAAATGTCTAGCATTATTGCAAATAGAACTATATTTTATAATCATCCTAACTTGACTACAAATTTTAAAAATGTTGAATATTCAACTTAAAAACATTTCTTAATATAAGTGACAAGCAGTCATTTTTTTTTTATTTTCCTTTTTTCGTCTCATCGCTTCTATATATTTTTATTTCTATTTTTTTCCTTATTTGATTTTTTTTTGGTTTTAAAATTACTTTTTTATCAAAAAGTAAAATAAAAGTGTTGATACTATCTTTATCACAATCATGAGGGGGTGCACTCTTATATTATGAGGGGATGCTCTTCATGATAATTAATCTCCCATGATTAAAAAATTAACAAAACAAAGTAATAATAAAATTTTTATGAAAAAGTCAGGGGGTGCCTGGCACCCCCTGGATCCTATGTAGCTCCACCAATGTTTTGAAATAATTGTTTGAGTGCATGATTAAGAAACTCTCCCCCACCATCTGTTTGTACATACTTGATTGTTGAATTGAATAAGTTTTATACCATAGATATGAATGTGGGAAAAATTCTAATCACCTACTTTCGTAGAAGAGGGTAAAACCAAGAAATTGACTAAAATCGTCAACAAGAATTATTTAAACAGCTATCCACTACCCAAATATTTATCGGCTATCTAAATATTTATTAGTCAATTATTAAAGTATAATAGCTATTAACTACCTAAACGACTATTAGTTACCCAAACAACTATCAACTATCCTAACAACTAATTTTGTTGAAGAGACACAACTTTTGTATTTAATATAATTCAGTCGCTAATTAGTAAATGTTAGGAACTAATTTTGTTGATCACTAATTCTTAGTAAGTAAAGCGCTCTTTTCTTGCAGTGTTAAGAGAAAATGCCTTTTTTTTGGAATACGGGTTGCTATCATTATTTAAAAAACACAAAAACACACACATCACACACAAAATGTGCTTACTCTTCAAATAATGTGGCTGTTATGCAACACTGCTCAAATAGATTTTTTAGGTCTTGTACAACAATAGTGTTTTAAGATTGCTTCTAGAACATTACATCTTTCTTTAGCTATTGTTGTTTGATACAAGAGTTTTCGTATTAACTTTAGTGTTTTACGTAATTTATATTAGACTTTACTATTATTAATGTTTCAGATATTTTTTAATGTTTTAAATTTTTTTTTCCTCAATTCTACCTAATCGATTTCCTATTTAATCTCCCTTCTTCATCTTCCTCATATTTCTTACTTAAAACCTTTTTTTCCGTTAAACATACATTCAAAATAACATAAATATTAATTACAAATTCTATCCATTAGGTATGTAGTGCCTTGTCAAAATTTATTTTTAAAAATATAAATATTTTAGTCCATTTATTTATTTTTTTACCGAAAAATTCAAAACTACTAAAACAATGTATCTTTTATAGTATTAATAATTTATGAAGAAATTAATTTTATGATATTTTAATAATAAATAACTATTATCATAAACATACACAATTATAAATGTATTATATTATTTCAATCATAATAATGATGATGATGGTGATGGTGATGGTGATGATAGTACAATGTCAAAGAATTTAGCTCTTCCAAAATATATTTTCCTACAATTCTCATGCAATACACATCCTGATTATGATTAACACTACATTTCACCATATATATCATTAGCTGACTAAATTGATCCTTCCACATACACTAACTTTGTAACCATGATTAAGAAGCATGAAATACCAAAGGACAAAGATTAACCATAAACAGCCCCAAATCCTTAAATTATAAAAAGATTATCAGCGCATATTCACTTGATCAGTTGAAATAGGCTTTACTTTGGGTTAATCAATTAATAACAACAGCCACTTAAAGGCAACACTTCAAAACGTGTGTTCCCCTTGAAGAAAAATAAAGAAAGATGTCTCTTGTTGCAAAAATCACTTAAAAGGAAGCAGCTAAAAACTGATGAAAATGCATAGCAAAAGATGGAGAATGTTATTATTGTTTCAATACAAAGACTTACTTAGAGAAAGCAGTAAAGCATATCAGCAGGCTCAAGCAACAGACACAAGGAAGAGTAAATACATTATTTAAATGCTGCAACAATCCAGAAATTTAATCTGGAGCTTCCATTAAGTTGGTACACTGTGAAGAACCAGGGTTTCAACTGTGACGCCTGGTCCAAACGCAAAAAGCACACCCCATTCCAGCCCTGCTCCTGTGGTGTTGAGCCCCTCTTTGATGGAGGTCTTTCTCATCTCATCCAATACGAAAAAGACAGAAGCACTTGCCATGTTTCCATAGTCACTCAGGATCTGTCTTGTGGCACGTAATTTCTCAGGCTTGAGACCTAGTTTTTCTTCAACTTGGTCCAATATTGTAAGCCCACCAGGCTGAGCAATCCAGAAAATTGAGTTCCAATCTGAGATGCCTAGTGGTTTGAATGCCTCATCCAGGTTTTTCTGAATGTTGTTTGCTATCAAGTCAGGAATACCCCCCTTCCGAATATGGATTATGAGCCCAGCCTCACGCAAGTGCCCATTGATGGCGCCGTCGCTTTCAGGGAGGAGGGTTTGGGCTGCAGAGACAATCTGAAACAAGGGACTTTCGACCTCCGGTATCGGGTCGGAACCAACGATGACGGCGGCTGCCCCATCGCTGAAATGTGCTTGAACAACTAGATTGTCAAAGTGGGCATCACTTGGCCCCCGGAATGTAAGAGCAGTGATCTCTGAACAAACCACCAGGACACGGGCACCGCGGTTGTTCTCCGCCAGGTCCTTCGCCATGCGGAGCACCGTGCCACCGGCATGATAGCCCTGCTGGTACATCATGAGGCGTTGGACCGACGGGGAAAGGCCCAAGAGCTTGGTGAGCTGGTAGTCTGCACCAGGCATGTTCACACCGCTGGTGGTGCAAAAGATCAGGTGGGTGATTTTGGACTTGGGCTGTCCCCATTCCTTGATTGCATTCTGGGCTGCTTCTTTTCCTAATTTTGGCACTTCCACCACCGCTATGTCCTGTCTAACATCCAAGGAAGGTGCCATATATGCACACAGATTTGGATTTTCTTTCAAGATTTCCTCTGTCAAGCACATGTAACGCTTCTTAATCTTTGATTTTTCACCTGCAAGGTCACATTGATTAGGATCTAAAGTTATATTTTCAGACGAGATCATTTGTAATTTTTTGTTTACTCTTAATGGTGACTCGAACTTACCATAATAGAAGGTTTGCATTTTTACTATTTTTGGCGTAATATAAACAAATGTATGTACATTGTACGCTCACTGAAGAAATAAAGGCATGAAAATCACATGAATATTGTGTTACGCCAGGAAAAGATACCCAAAATATATCTGTTCTCTTTTTGTAGTCACCAAAAGCTTCATTTTTATTGGCTTAAGAAGGTTTCAGGGCTAAAGATTATACATGGAACTAAGTAATGAAAGAGTCGTTATTCTCTCATCCTCTTTTTTCGAATCACTATTGGTGATTCCTCCTAATGTCTGTTTAAAAGGTGAACTAATTAATTAAGAGCACATTTACTTCCTTCTATCTCTTTCTAAGAAGAATAATAAAAATTTTAAAAATAAAAAATAAACCAGACTCTGATAGCAATATATATGTGTGTGTGTGTGTGTATAACTCTCTCTGTTCATCTTATTTACATGATAACTCATATTATGCTTTGGTTTCCAGTGGTTAGACAAATTTGTATACCATACGCATATCAAGTTCCCCCAAAAGGAAAAAAGAAAAGAAAAGAAAAGAAAAACAAGAAATGATACATCTCACATGCATACGCATTTATTCTTGAGCATACTTTCTATATATATCATGTTAATGCACGTGAATCAAAATTATCATGTGCCGTGAGCAACCTTTAAGAAATTTCTGGACTTGGAAAATCTCATGAAAAAACATAGCATCTGTTTTGCATTTTGTAATATCAACCTTGAAATTCAATGGCCTCACATGCGTGGATAAGCTAAGAATAATTTAAAAAAATAAATAAATAAAAGAAAGAAGAAGAGAAAAACTTACACACGCGCTTAAATTCTTCTTTAAGCTCAATCTTATGATCGCTATTAGTGATGTGAAAATAATAATCAGGATAAGTGCTCTGATCAACACAATTCAGTGGGTTGGCTGTGCCTATAGCCATGATCGTGGCTGGTTCGTTATCACATTGAGCCTTTCGAATTTTCTCGACAGTGGCCATTCTTGTTTGTCTAGTGAGATAAGTCTTGGTTAAGCCTTTGCTGCTATTGGTGGTTAAGTTTATATGCAGGGGTAGCAAACAAACTTATGGAGTGTGATATTTATACATGGTTTGCATGGTGCTAGCTAGGATCACGTGCATGAGGCACAATATAATTCCTAGTCATTTAAAATCTCAAATTAATGTTGGTTATTAAATTTGTTTTAGATAATTTTCAATAATAATGTTATCTAATTCTTTGTTAAAAATTTAATTAATAATATTTAAGCTCTAACAAATGAATTAATTATTTTTTTTCGTGGTGATTTAATGGAGCAAGAGATAACTGATAACTTAACATTGATTCTTTATGACTTTTCATGCTTTATAAGAGAAGATGTCAAAGATGTATAAATATGCAATATATAATTCTTTTTTTTTTTTTTTGCAGTCAATAGATGAAGATCAATTTTCTTTACATATACTGAAGTGTTTTTCGAAAATAAAAAATACTTTAACCTCAAAGTCTATATATCATGCATATATATGATAGGGTAAATTTCATATTACTCCCTTATAATATGCGAAAGTATCACATTACCCCCTGTATTCCGAAAACTTTAGATCATCCCTTCATGTTTTTTCAAAATTTATCACGTTGCCCCCCCTCCCGGTCAATTTCACCATTAGATTTGAGCTACACGGGCTAAAAATGTAGCTGGTCTAACATTTTTACACGTTTTTCCTTCTATTTGGATGAAAATATCCAAAAAAGGATAAATTTCACTTTACCCCTGTTACATACAAAAGTATCATGTCATCCCCCATGTTCCCAAAACTTCAAATCGTCTTCTCGTATTTTTTCAAAATTTATTATGTTACTTCCTTCCATTAATTTTTTCATCAAAACATCGCTAGTCTAGCATTTTTACTCATTTTACTTTCTATTTATACGTTGCCTTCTATTTGGACAAAAGATAACATATTCCTTATTTTGTTTTTTTTTTTTTGTCCTCTACATTGAATCATATCACCATACTTGATTAAAATCCATGCAATTGCAAATGAAAAGCTTCAAAAACCTCCTCGGCCATTGGCAAAACAGAGCAAAAGAAGAAGAAAAAAGAAAAAAAGCAAAAGCAAACATGGGCCACTCCAATATCTAGAATTTTCACAAGGGGGATTTGAAGTTTTGGGAACACAGGAGACAACATAATACTTTCGCATATCATAGGAAGATAACTTGATACTTTCACATATCACAGAGGAGTAATGTAAAATTTACCATCTAGGAATTAGAGGTGCAATTTTATCATTTTAAGTTTAGATTTAACGGTGTTAGTATTGAACTAATAATAGGAAAATATGAGATTAATTTTGGGAAAACACAAAGGGCAGTCTAAAGTTTTTGAAACACAGAGAAATAACATGATACTTTGGTATATCATAGGGGGTAACGTGAATTTTTCCCTATATGATAATAATGAGAATAGCAAAATATATATATATGTGTGCTTGTGTGTGTGTATGATAGCGTACTTATTTTATTTTCTACATAGGACACTTTATTAAAAAATTTATCATTAATTATTTAAATAAAACTTTTTGAAGTCTCCGCCCCCTGTCCCCCAATCCAAATCCTTGCTCTGCCACTGTTTGATACCTGACCACAAAAAGCTACGAAAATTATATTTCATTCATCCAAGGTTTGAGATAACTCATTTATCTTCCATCGACAAATTAATATTTAAGCACAACAGTATACTAAGAAGTAAGTTTTTTTTCATATTTATTTACCAAAATATGAATTTTTTTTTGTATTATTCTCCCCTAACTCAAAAGAAAAATAATAACAAATTTGTATCTTTATTATTTGTCTCTTTTATTTAAAGTTATCTTGTTCATTTTTAATACATCAAACTCTTTATCAAAAATTTACTTAGTAATATTTAAGTTTTGACGTCTTTATTAATTACTTTTTCTTGACAATAATATCTTTAATAGTAAAAAGATGTAATAGATAATTTGTATTGTTTATTATTTTTATGATATATAAGAGAAGATGTTAAGAGAGATGTATAGATATGCAATATATAACTTTTTGAAGTCAATTAATGAGAAATAATTGTTTTTGCATGTACTCAAATGTGCTTCGAGATTAGGAATATTTTTTTTATTCCCTTATTGCATCATGCATATTTTATAATCCAATGAGAATAATTGAATATGGATATATATATATATAGTCCATTTGTGTTATTTTTATATATGAAATAGAACTTTTTCATCAATTTTTTAAGTAAAATTTTTTTTTAATATTTCACTTCCTACGTTAAAATTCTAACTCTGCCCCTAATTGATGGCACAGTTTCTTTTCAGTAAAAGTTCCTAACAACGACATTGAATATGATGTGAGTGGCTCAGCGATCACGTGGTAGAAGACATTTTCTTTTCTGTTTTGCTAATAATTGAGGAGGGCTTTCATAAAGAAGCAAAAAACAAAAAACGTACAAAATTGGTACACTATCAGGTTACCTAGCTAGGAAATTATGATCGATGTGAACATAAAAACAAATGACTCTACGCAAAAGTGTAGTACTAACTTTTCTTTTTTGGTTCACAGTAAAAGACACTCGTGATGTTTTGGAATAATTAGAGAGACGACATTGATATGATGTAACTGGCTCGGCCATCACGCGGTAACAGACACACTCATCGTGTTTTGGATAAAAAGGTTTGAAGAGAATCTCTCGTTTAGAACGTGAGAGACCAAAAAATACGAATCGATCATTGGATGGACCATGCCTCAAAACGTCTACTAATTCTTTATTTAAGTTAAAATAACTAAATTATCCTTCTTGTAGTGTTGTGAACTCCAAAGAATTTCTACTATTTTGCCCTGGTTCTTTAGAGCTTTTTTGACACATTGTCTCTCTCTCTCTCTCTCCTCCTTTTAATTTTTTTTAATTTAAAAAAAATATTATGCAAAATTAACCCCGTTTATAAATTAATTTGAAAAATAACCCGTTTTGAATTTAGAAATGCGCTGCACGCATTCCTAGAACACGGAACGCACTCTGGGAGTTCGGCCGCGCTCCAGGAATGCGCCCGCGCTCCTGAAGGGCGTTCCGCATTCTAGAAACGCGTTTTCTGGGTTGCCTGCAAAGCTGCCAAATTTGATTTTGATTCTGATTTGATTTGATTGTGGGGACGACTAAATATTCTTAGCAGTGCATTCTAGGAGTGCGCTGATGAGAATCCCTGCCACAAATCACGCTTTAGTCACTTCAAGTCACGAAAAATTTCAGAAATCGCACTCTCGGAATGGGTTTTCTGCCTATATAAATCCCAACCCCTTTCTCCACCGGATCATTTAATCCTACCGCGTAAATTTCTACCATCACAATCACTTTCCACCAAATAAACATTCTGCCAAATTCATTCACTTTCTTAGTATAAGTTTCTACCAAAGCACGTAAAAGAATGAATTCAATCGAAGTTACTGTTCTTTTATACTACGGCGGTCACACAATAATGACCGATTATGGTCTTCATTACAGAAGTCCAAATATACCACGCAAAATCAAAATTTATCCCGATACAACTTACGATACATCTAGGACACCAATTTTATTGGCCTCCAGCGCCTGCATGGACGTTGCATTCGAACCTAAGTCGCGTTCGGCAGAGAAGAGGATGAGCCGGCGGTCGGTGCATTCCAAACGAAATGGATCACTCGGATCGCCGTGGACGACGAAGGTGTACATCATGTGGTCAACCGGGTCACACTGCTCCAATTTGCCCCAACAACCAAAATGCGCAGTCCGTTATGTTTAGCGGTTGCCACAAGTTTCATATGTGATAATTTATGTCTTTTTGTTTTGACGTTGTAATGCTATTGTGCAATCATTTTATGCATATTTGTTGTGACTTTGTGATGTTATTGTGTAATTAACGTTGTCTGTAAACTTGTTGTGGCGTTGTGATACGGTCATGTTTAATCAACGTCGACATGTGTAAGAAAAAAAAGGCTAAAACAAATAAAAAAAACAAAATAAAATAATAATCAACATAAAGATAATGTCTCACGAATACATATGAAACAAAAAGCACTCGAAAATGAATACATCATCCCGGTGTGTAATGATCAGGGCCCTTCCCCCTGTTAGTGCGGTCAGGTAAATGACATCTAACAGGGGATGGGGCGTTGCGCTTCCGGGATGAACGTGTCTAGCGGAGCGGCAGCTCATGTGCCTGCTGCTGTATGGCGGGTGCCTGGGTCGCCTGTGGCTCGGAGTGCAGCGGCTACTCTTGATGCTCACCGCCACTGGACACCAACTGACGGTGAACATAGTCATGGCATCCCATATATCTGCTTGGTGACCCCCCCCCGATAACTCGCTCTGTGTCGCCTTGTCATCCTCCGGCTCTTCAACATAGGGCTGAGATGATCCACCAGCCTCGAACGTGCCTCGGCCACCAGAACTGCTGGAGAAGTCAACAGGGAACAAACGCCAGGTGGCTCGCTGCAATGACATGCTCCATGTGTGCACCGCCCCCAAGGTCTCTCTCCTGATAACGCTGCAGCAAATCACGAGAATGATGGGCGACATGCTGAACTACAACGGCCTATAGTCAAACAAGACATACAGGGGTTAATATAAACTAATAGTCAACAACTTTAATTGAGTAACATAAACATTGGTGATGTGTTTGTTTTGTGTGTTTATCTATTGCATGTATATACTTGTTTTGAGGTGTTTTGAGCTTCATTTAATGTATTAGTATAGCATTTAGGTTATAATTGTGCATATTAAGGTTTAAATGTTCATAGTTGAAGTGAAGACTTCAATGTTACACTAATGTGCGTTTATTGCTTGTTTTAGGTGTGATTTGGAGAGATAATTGGAGCTTAATTGAGGGTTATTGAAGTGTGGAGCAAAGCCAAGGGTGTTTTGGACACAAAGGAATGAAGAAAAGTACTTTTGGAAATGGCCAGAAGAAAGAAGGAGCGACTGAGGCGAAACCGAGCGCAACGTGAGCCAAATTCGGATCTTGCAACCTAAAAAGGACATGGACAAATTTTTGATATATTTTAGGGTGCAAAATATGGCTTAGGAGATCCCCCACGACGATACAAAGCCATAGAAAAAAATGGTGCGCGAATCGGAGCTAAAACGAGCAAGATATGACCATTTTACTATCAAGATCGGTTAACCTCTGTCTAGGCCGGACGACCAAGCCGGTCGACCGGCCGGATCAGAACCTGGGCCAATTTTGGCCGACTTAGGCCCAAAGCCGGTCGACCGGCTGGGCCCCCCGCTGGGCGCATTAACAGCTCTATTTAAGCCACTTTTCAGCCCTTTTTGAAGGGGAACACCACCCAAATCAAACCCGCATTTCCCTAAACCTAAAATCCACCAAAAATCACCTCACACACTCACTTCTAAACACATTTAACACTTGGAATCAAGGATCTAAGAGGATCAAACACTAGGATTTGGGGCATAGCTCATGGTTTGTAAAGCTTGGTTATGGATAGAAGGGTATCTCTCTTTTATCCTAAGTCTAATTATGTTTGATTAGAGCTATGTAGGGTGATTATATCTTGTATTTATGGATTGATTACTACTTTATATTAGTGAAAACTTGATGGATTTATGTATATATGCCTTATGCTTATGGCTTCAAAGGCTATTTTACGTACATGTCTAAGTGTTTGTTGAAATCCCTCAATGATGTAGCATATATATATTGAAGTCTATTATGCTATTAACCATTTCTAAATCATTATGCTAGCATGTCTATGTGTTTGTGTGGTGACTACATGAGTGGGTATGACTATATACATGTCTATGTGTGTGTTAGCATACTTAATAGCATAACTTGCTTCTATTGCATGCATGTCGGGTGCTAGTGCTTAAATTGGTGTAATCTAAACATGTCTATGTGTTTAGTAGCAGAATATACCGGTGTATTCTCAAATGCCATGCCCTAGATATGTTTGCCATGCGCTTTAATGTCAATTTCTGCTAATTGTGATGCGATCGATGGTGCACAACTAGTACCTAGCCTAGGTCGAGTCCCCTTTGGCTTTAAATCTAGCCAATAGGAGTCCGGATAGATTTAGATGACCTTAGTTCACTTAGGAAGGCTATTTAGTCCACCCTAACACCCTAGGTTCATAAGGACCACGCCGTAGCTCTGAGTGAGGCGAAGCTTAGAGACGGACTCGCACCGAGTCCTAGGGCCAAATTGGGGAACTAATTAGAGGACTAAGTGCTAAGTTTAGATCGATCTACACTCACCTAGAATCTTATTGGCTAGCCCTAATTCCTAAGTCATAAAGACCACGCCGTACTACTAGGCATCGTCACCTAGGGACGGACCCGCACTGAGGCTTAGGGTACCAATTAGGAGGCTAATTATAGGTCTAGATTAGAGCACTTAGTATAATCCATCAAGTAACCCTAGAAAGACGTAGTAATCACCATAAACAAGATGTAATCACCTTAGTCTCCCATTTCCAACGTTTGAATCCCCTTAGATCGCTTGATTCCCCCATCACACACATACGCGCTACCTTTTTATTTCCTTATTCTTAGATTGGGTTTACTATTCCCGAGCTCCCCTAAAACCAAAAACACCAAAAACATTGTAGTTAGGACCCCAACAAGTAGGTCTTTAGGACGCACTTAGCTTAGGACCCCATACATGTTAGGCCTCCTCGTCGATTCGACCCCGCACTCGCACATACCGTACTACACACGACCCGTGCGCTTGCGGGCTATTTAGGCTTGTGCTCAATTAGCGATATCAAGTTCTTGTGGGAACAAAGGCAGCTCACTAGTGACGTCTCATCATGTGCGGATGCCACGTACCCATCTCGCCTATGACTGGTATCGGGATGACCGACCTGTAATATGGTCCGTCGTCGGTACCACTGCATGTAAAACCCAAGTACTGTTTCAGGCAGCACATCTTCCGCCTATCCATATAAAACGCGCTGGGCCCAATTCCCCCACATATTCACAGCCTCGATCAGCGCAGCTCCCTCAACCTTCTCCTTGCCGTCCCTATGTTTCTTATGTGCAGGGGGATCAGCAGGGACGACCAACCTAAGTTCGAACTGCCGCAGGACACGATCCGAGCGGTGCCACTCAACAGTATGCCCACATATCAGCGGTATCCGGGCATGCCAAACATTACTGTCGGTAACACAATAAGGTAGGAGGGTGACCAGTATCGCCCTAAACGGCTGCCATATGAACTGTAACCAAAACAAGTACCGGATAGTTAATTACGTGCTTAAGTGTACATGTAAAGTATTTTTAATAAGGTAGCTTAAGTGTACTATACTTCATCAGGCTGGAGATGGTCTATGACATCCCGACACTCTACATGTCCTGACTTCCCAGATGCATTAGTCATTTCCTTCTTGACGTAAAACTGTGCACCCCGTGGAATGCTAGGGAGCTGATACTCCGGCTCCAGCTGATGCTGCTGACACTGAAGCTGCTCTCGTGTCGGATGCCGTAGCTGAGGTTGAAAAGCCGTGAATCTATCCCATGCAAAAAACTGCAGGCATTGAACATGTATTATGTTATAATAACGCTTGTAATAATAAAGTTAACAGTCATAGAATATAAACATAACTACTACATAAGGCAAACCAATACTTGGACTAGTGTCACGGCTCCACATACACCCTTACACTGGCGGAAGGAGGCCCAGTCAAGCTGCTGGTACAAATACGATAGTACAGCTGCGCCTCAGTTGTACTGCCGGATGCGATCAAAGTCGTCCAGTAATAACAACCAGGCCAAATTACAGTCATTCGTGCTCGTGTTCGCGAAAAGGTGACAGCAAATGACGAGAAATATTCACAGCCGTACTCGCTGCCGCGCCTGGTACTGAGTGGGCTCATCCGGAGTGCCCTACATAACAAACCTGTCCCGCAGCTGGACAAAATTCACAGAGTTCCCCACAATGTCGATACGGCCGGTACCGTCCTCCGCCACCGCATCCGCATCGATACCCATCAACTCCTACATCCTGACAACCCAGTCCTCCCTCGAGTGTGGGACCGTATCAATCACCGGGACAGGAGTACCGGTCACGGAAAGACCCCAATACACGGCCACATCCTGCAGGGTGATGGTAGCATCGCCTACAGGTAAATGAAACGTGTGGGTCTCCAGCCGCCACATCTCTATCATGGTAGTAATAAGTCCGCGGTTAAGCTGGTGATATCGGGATTTATAACACCGTAGAATCCGGTCTCCGCCAACTACTGCTGTACTAACGGGTGCTCTGGCGTATTAAACAACGATCTATCCGACCTATAGCACCTAAACATGATCAGATGATGCAGATCCTGTAAATACTAGACCCGGTGATCCATAAAGTAGCATAGTAAAATGGCATCTACTAGTGCAGGACGAGTATCCATAATGACTCTTAAAATAAAAAATAATAACAACAATTAACTAAATATTACTACTTCACTATATACATTAACTCTCTAATTTTATCAAATAATAATAATTATAACACTAATATTATTAATAATAATAGTATCAATGATTGTATTAATAATAATAATAATAATAATAACACAAAGATAACATGTTTAATCATCCATCATCGTCATCATCATCATAATAATAAAATAAATACATGGATAAATATATCAACAATAGTATTAATAAAATTACTAATAATAATATCTAACATATTACATTAATCATCTATCATCGTCGTCATCATCACAATGATAATAATACCAATAATAGTAATAATTACATTAATAATTACATCTAACATATAACATGGCTATCATAAAAATAATGATATTGTAAATAATAATGATAATCTTAATGATAACATTTATTACTAATAATATTCATATAGTAATAATAAGATTAATAATAATGATCATACTAATAATATTACTAATAATACTAATTACAACAATATTAATTCTATTTCTAATAATCATACTATATTTTATGCAACAATTAACATTTCAATAAAATTAACAAAAAAAATTAAAATTCTAATCTACAAATCTAATAATAATTAAAATTCAAATTAACACAAACTAAATTTAATTATCAAAACAAAAACTACACGATCTAAAAACATATTTCATAATTTAAAATGTTAAATACAATGGCAAAAAATAACATAAAAATAAAATAACTTACAAGATCAAGGCAATATCCTCGTTAAAACGCTAAAATACTAAAACTTTAGTCTGAGGGGTTGAGAGAAAACAAGAGAAAATTGCAAGTGGGGTTGGGGGAGAATGGGAAAAAAAATGATCGGGCAACGAATATATGGAACGCGGCCGCATTCTCAAAATGCATGCCACGCATTTTCGGACTCAAAACGGGTTATTTTTCAAATCAATTTATCAACAGGGTTAGTTTTGCATAATGTTTTTTTTTTTTGGGTTAAAAAAAAATTTCCCTCCTGTCCCTTTCCAATTTGTTTTTCTTATTTTCTTGGTTAATAATTTAATTTATTATCCTAAAAATATTAATTCATGTCAAAATATATAAAATGACATGAACTTGAGATCTAAATTGCAGTCTTTAATATGCCATTGTCAATTATGTCCAATAAACCCGATAACTACGGAATTGGATTAAAAAAGGAAAAAAATTAAAAATTCTCAAGAAAGAAAGAAAACAAAAACAAAAAAAAAAACAAGGAAAATTAATATCATAGGAAAAACAAAGAGAAAACTGAAATTTAAAAAGAAATGGAGAGTGCTTAAATCTACAAATTTCGTCATGTCCAAAGTAACATTAGATCTCTTAACACCACCAAAATATTCTTATAACAATACAAAAAATAAAAAATATTATGTTAAATTCAAATTAAATCCAATAACAAAAAAAGAAAAAATGAAACTAAAAATTTTGAAGGAAAAAAAGAAGATACATCAGAGAAGAAAAGGAACAAAAAATTAAAACAAATGGAGAAAAAATAAAAAATTGAAACAATAGAAAAATTAAAATTTTGAAAAACAAATCTACAAAGTTATCATCCCCAATTTGCTAATCAACACTAGATTTAACATCGAGAAGATTTCTTTACACATCAAAATCTATCCAAAAAACCAAAAATAACACCAAAATATATTAAAAAAATGATGAAGGGCTTCAAGAAGGGCGTCTTGCTAAGTGAAGGGATAAGAAAGCGTGGTCATGGATGATACTTATTGAGAAGACTACTCACTGGATAGTGGGAATGATGACTAAACTACTACTCACTGATCGTTGTCAATGGGATGCTTCATAGTCAATGGGACACGATCTTTTACAAAAGAGAAAATGAGGTGTAAGTGGTAGGAGTGGACGGGTAAAGAAAGATAGTTGTAGGGGGAGGGGGGTCACAGCACTGGTGAGGACTGGGGGAAGATGTGATAAGAATTAGGTTAAATGTTGTGTATATATGTAATTTTGTTAATATTTATATAGTATTAATATTTTTGTAAATTATTCAGTATTTATAATCAAGGTTAAGATATAAAAATTAAACTATAATTTATTTATTACTATTTTAGTAATAACTAGTTCTTAATATTGTTGAAATTAGAATAAGTGATATGGGACGATATGTTAAAAATTGAAATATTAAAATCACTAGAAATTCAATGAATTAAGCTAATAAAGTCATTCAGTCACGTCGGTTAATACGACTAGATATTTTAAAAGCAACTTAAAATAATTAAAGCTAATTAAATTGAGACTAATTGGATGATGTATTAATTAGTTAAGTTAAATGGCCAACTTGGGAGCATTGGGTGATGGCTTTCAAGTTTTTTATGATGTAGGGGTCTTTCCATGGTTGCAAAGTCTTGTTTGATATGATAGGTTAGGTCTTCCCAATATTAGACACAAGTTTAAGTAGTTTCTTATTTTTTTAACACTTGCTTTAGTATTTGCATTACTTTGGCTTATTGCCATCTATAGCAGAGGATGGGAAGGTGGTATTTGCCCTCCTGTTATGTACATTGAGATGATTTTGAAATAAAATCTTGGGAAATTTGCTCCTTTGGATAAAAAAATAAAATAAAACTAATCAATTAAGTTTTTTAGTTAGATAACATGATTAAAATCAATTAAGATAATTATGGTTAGGTGATAGGTTAGAGAACTAAGTAATAAGAACATAACCAAATAAGCTAGTATAGTAGTGCTAGAAATTAATGAATTAATTTCTATTATCACTAGGGTCAAGTAATTAAAGTTTTATTGAGATAAAAATTATGGCTTAAGTTAGTATCATCATTGTTGTTGTTATTATTGCTGTTGTAGTTGTTGTTCTCGTCGTCATTGTTGTTGTTTGTTGTTCTATTACTAGTAATATTATTATTAGTTATAGTGGTAGGAGTAATAATAGTGGTATAATTTATGATTTTTACTATTATTATTATTATTATTATTATTATTATTATTATAATAAATAAACAACAATAAATAATACAAGTGAGATTTTATTCTTGTGATATTATTTTTATAGTCATTGTTGCTAAAATAAAAACAATAACAACAAATATAACTATTGTTATTGTTGTTGTTGTTATTCTTAGTAGTAGTAGCTATTGTTGTAGTAGTAGTAATATTGGTGTAGTTGTGGTGATGGTAATTGTGTTAATGATAGTGGTACTATTTCTGCTACTAGTATTAATAGTAATGATATAATTAATGATTATTACTAGTATCATTATTATTATTATTATTATTATTATTATTATTATTATTATTTAAAAAATAATAACAAATGAACAATTTTATTATTTTTATTAAAATTATTTTTAAAATAATCATTGTTATCATTGTAGTTAAGAAGTTAAGTTGCATAAATAATTTAATAATATATTAGAACTAATCAAGTGTTTAATATAATAAAAATTAAATGTGATTTATATTAAAGTTTCTTTTATAAATATAGTTAAAAATGTTTTGCTTCATTTAAAAAAATTATAAGATTCAAGTGTATAACATTATTAGTTCATTCAAATTAAAAATATTAGTACTAATTTATAAATTTATATTCAATTGAATAGTTGTAAATAAATTAATTACATTAGTTTGGACTTTATAATTAATTTGATTTATGTTAGATTTTTTTATTGCAGCGTGTTTGTCTGTGTGTGTATATATATACACACATCTTAGCACATATCTGTCGTGTAAAACTTTGGGTATTGAAAACAGCAACCTGACGTGACAGACACAACAAACGAGCTGCATTGGAAGTATAACTATATGTCACTTCATGAGCTTTTGTAACCTGATGGGCTTTTAGGGGTATTTTGGTCAATCTGAAAAAATTAAAACATGAAAAAATAATGTTTTATATTGAAAATTCCACGTGTCAATCCTGGACTTTTGTTAGACTTTTCCACATAGGATACGTTGCAGTATATTTTGGAAGTGACATATTCCAAGCAAATGAACCTTTAATTTGATTAACTCTAACTACTTATTTATGTGAATTTTTCATATATTTTAATTATTAGCATGATAGAATAAATTTAATAACAATGAAATAAATTTGAAAATAGAATGAATTTAGTAATGTATATACTATACTTTATAGAATAAATTTGATGACAATGGAATAAATTTGGAAATGGAATGAACTTAATAATAAATGTACTATACCTAGTATACTTTAAGAATGAGGGTGAAAATGAGTGTATTGATTCTAAATTTACATTTGGTAATTAGTATAATTTTAAAAATAATTTATATAAAAATCAAGATTACTGCTATACTATTATATTATATACATTAAAAAAATAAAATTAATGATACAAAATATTACTAAAATACTACCAATACTAACATAAAGTATATTTATATTAATAACTTTAAATAAAAATAATAATGATGATAATATATGTGTATATATATATATATATGTGAAAATATAATCTAGTGAATTTTTGTCATTTTATTTTATTTTTATTTTTATTTTTATTTCTTATTTTTAATTTTAAATTTAAATTTAAATTTTATTTTCATTTTCTATTTATGATTTTTAAAATTTTTATTTTTACCTTTATTTTTATTTAAAAATGTTTATTTTTATTCTTAAATTTATTTTTTTATTTTTGATGTAAAATGCTAAATATTATTTTTTGAAAGGTTATTTTAATCTTTTGACTACAAATCTCATTCCCATAAACATGGGAGTGAATCATTCCCATGAGTTTTGTCATGAATGGTTATTCTCATATTCATAGGAATGAGAATTCCTTGAGTCATTATTTTGTACTGTTAGTTTGATTAGTTTTTTACATTAAGTCAAAGTAATATTCACTCAATTTTTAAATTGGGTCTCGTACATAAAATAGGTCAATTTATTGGCCATGAACATGCTATATTTACATATAAAAGATGGACTTGTAGTGAATGAAAAATTAGCAACCAAAATTGAATTTTATACTAAGTTGGTTGTTGGGTCTGGTTATGTGTGGAATTGCGTCTCGTGTCATCCCACATTGGAAAACCAATAAAGCTTTGTTCACTTTATATATGGGTTTCTTTACAGGTTATGCCAACAAAAAATATGGAGAGAAGATTATGTATGATAGGCATAGTGTTAAAAATCACAATAGGTGTACGCGTGCTTGCCCGACACACCTATTTGCGCGTGTAATACATGCGTCTATGTTTTGGAAAGAAACACTAACAGATATTTTTCTCTCTCTCTCTCTTCCCTTCGTTATCATCTCCCCTTTTGCTTTCAATTTTCTCTCACCTCTTTTACTTCCAAATTTCTCTCTTTGTTTGTTATTCTCTCAAAAAATATATACAGATCTCTTCATTTGCTGATTCTTTGTGTCTTGAAGAATGCTTTTTTCTGTGCTTATTATTGTACCTACTTTGTGATAACATATCTATCTATTAATTGAAATTTAAAACGGATTGTGGCTAAGATTTTATTAACTTTTTGTTTAAACCATGTAATATATTTTGACTAGGACGCTAGTCAATCTTAGCTGTTGGTTATAATTTGTTACAGTCTTGTATAAAGTCATGCATTGATGATTAGATCAAGATGACACACTTTTCACCGTCGTGTGAAAATCAATTTTAGCTGTTTGTTATAATTTGTTACAGTCTTGTATAAAGTCATGCATTGATGATTAGATCAAGATAACACACTTTTCACCGTCGTGTGAAAATCTTTATGGTGTCAGCAGCTTTAACGACACAAGTCTTGCCCTCTATCTTCCGCTGTCATATCCCTCTTACTGCTTTCACATAGATTCAACAAATAATCTTTCTCTACCAACCTACAATGTCAAGGTCTTTGTCACAGTGGCTCTTTGACTATTCGAACTATTTAACATGGAAAGAACAAATTCCGACCTTCTTCACTTTTAGCGGCCTTTTAGGGTTCATTAATGGGACTATCACACGCCCTCTTCCTAAGCCAATTGCCTCACCTGCAACATCTTCTTCTTTAATCACAGAACCCTCTACACCTCTGTTGAGACAAAATCAGCCACCTCAACTGCTACAGACAATCTAAGCTCGGAAGAGTGGATGAAGTATGACAACTTGGTCAAGTCCTACATTACTGCCAGTTTATCAGAACAGTTGGTTCATCAATCTCTTGGTCATTCATCGGCATATTCTCTCTGGACCTTTTTTGAAACATTGTTCTTGCAACAATTGTTAGCCCGCAAATCTATTTTGCGTGTATAACTGCGTACAGTCAAGAAAGGGACGAGGTCCATGATGGATTATCTTCGAGAAATTCAGAATCTGGCTATTGCTCTTCTGGCTATAGGCGACAATGTTACTAATTATGACTTAGTCTGTGCCACTCTTGATAGACTGTCGAGAGAGTATAGGCCTTTTATGACTTTGGTTGAGCATGTTTCACCTGTGCCATCATTTAACGATCTCAGGGCCAAGATGTTTGCTTATGAGCAAAGACTCATTCTTGATGCTGTTGTTATAACGTCCAGCTATTTTTATGGGGATAAGGTCACCCCACTGCCCCAACTAACTAGGATAATGTTTTTTTTTAAAGAGAGATATATGTAAATATAATATAAAAATATATATCATATCGGTTAAGATTTGATTCCTAGTAGACGAAGAAGACTTCAGTTTAAAAAAAAAAAAAAGCAATAATATAAATAAATACATATAAAAATCTCTCCTCTAAAATCTTCTCATACGTTCATCAACAGAAAACTCTAGGCAACACTCAGAAGCTATTGTCCCCGCTAGTTGAAGGTTCTCAGTGTTTGTGGTATTTGGTAAAATACATATATACTTGCATATTCGTTCAATGACTGTAGGATTTCAATCTTAAGAACTTTCAGAGGAGTTTTTTTTGGCGATATAATTTTGGGATTTGAGTTAAGTGGATCTCTCCAACTTCTATTATCAAATTATTCCTGAGAACTCTGAGTCTGGTTAAATCTTTGTTCATCAGATAATGATCAATTCTGTCCTATTCTATTAAGATGGATCGCACGCTTTGAGTCTCTTCTCTGGACATTATTTCTCTTCCTTTTCATGTATGTTTAGTGCTTAAAATCTTTATGTCCAGAACACATCTGAACTTGAACTTAACTCCATGCGTGCCAAGCCATTAAAATATGATGTGCAATATGTGGTTGGACTTTTGGATTTGAAGCAAATATGTTACTGTAAAAATATAATAATAATAATAATTTAGACATTAACTCAAGGTCACATGGGTGTTGAAATAGCTACCCAAACGTGACTGGCTTGCAAAATTTGCTTATATGTATACTTTTTCTTTTTGGCGTTTTCTTAAAAAAAAAAATTTCGCAACTTGTTTTTCGAGTTTCTGCGGCTTTTATTATATTGTATTTTGTTTATTTATTTTCTGTTTCTTTTTAAGAAAGAAAATATTGATAAGTAAAAGCTAGTTTTCAAATTCTTGTTGAGTTTAAACACATAACATGGCAGAATGCCCGAATTGGTTTTGGAGTTCATAGGCAGATTTTTCCTTTTTGTTTTTATTTTATTTTATTATGTAGATATATGAACTATATCCTTCCTTTTATCAATTCTTTTCAAACAGCCTAATGCGTACAAGCCAACTTAGACTAGGAAACATATTCCTAGCAGGTTACAACAGGTTTTTTTTTTTTTATAAAATTATTATTATTATTATTATTATTCTCTTTTCTTTTCTTCCTTCTCTTAATTTTCTTGAATATGGTTTGCTTCTGGAATTTTATTTATTTATTTTAATTTGATCCAAAACGTCCAACGGCATCCGTGTAAGCATGCATGTGAGTTATACTTTCATCAACCAAAGTATCCATGCGTTGATACTATCTATGGGTCTCTTGTTTCCTTGCTCAATATATCGTTTGCTCTCGAACGTTACAATTTCATGTATTTTAGCGTGTTCTTAAGATGTAAAATTTGATGTGAATGTGTGAATACGAAGGGATCCCTTGCCTGATGAGGGCGTAGTACTCATCATTGTGGGCTTGTTGAGGGCATTATACTCAGCATTGTAGATTAGTTAGGGGCATTGTACTCAACATTGTGGGCTTGATAGGGGCATTGTACCTGCCATTGTGGTATAGCTTAAGAACTTTTCGTTGTTGTTGCATGTGATTATTCTATATTGAACTTTACAATTGTATCATGGTAGTTTTAATACTCTATTCGTATTCGCTAGTTATTCATTCAATTTGAAGTTCCTACTTGGCAGTTGCTAACATTATCGTGTTCTTGGGGAAAGGTCTTCTTACTAAGCATTCATTCGCTCATGTTTTCTTTTTGTTCTTCCCTTGTTCTTCTTTTCATATCCTAAGGAATGAGTTGCACTAGAGCTGGTAGCATGGGGTAAATGACTGTGAAATCCAATAAGACTAGAGACGTGGCTGATAAGCTTTTGATTCTTTTCTAGTGTGTTTCTTTAGTTAAGGCATTTGGATTTAGTAATGGTTATGTAATAAATTAAAACGTTTGGAGTTTCTCAATTTACTATTTTTATTTATTTATTATTATTTTTTTGGAGTTTTTTTTGGACAATTGGGAGTTCTTGTATTGTTAAGGTTGCTTGGAAGAAGTGGTATATTTGCTATTATGGATTGCAGTGCTTTGTGATTTGGTATGATTGTGTTTGGCTTTACGAGTTTAGGGGGTGTTTTATCTCTTAGGCTCGTGGCGTGTTGCGTCCTGTGCTTCCCTATTATAAGATGGGGCGTGACATTTAGTGGTATCAGAGCAGGCTCTGGGCAGTTTCATGCTGCTTGGAGTTCTGGGCTGTGGTTCTGTTATTGTGTTTGGGTTGCGACGAGGATGTCGCGTCTTTAAAGGGGGAGTTTGTAACGTCCCATCCCACATTGGTTCTTTGTGAGATTTGTGTGCACTTTATAACGACATCACTGGCTTAAGCATTTTGGGCCAGTTGGTTAGACTCAAGTGTGGTGGCGGGCCAGTAGTTGGGCCTGGGTCGTTACAGTTGTAACTGAGCCTTTGTCCACTACTGAATAGACGCTCTCGTCATAGGTTCAAAGGTCTTTTTCTTCTGAACAGGTTGTGGAGAATATAATGGAACAAAAATCATGGTGAGAATTCCTCCTCTCAGGCTTCGGCTTCCCATCAGTCGTCCTTCAATTTCAATTGATATGTCAAGTGTCAAATTTGTTACAAACAGGGTCATCTTGCCTCCAAGTGCAAGTTCAGGTATCAAAGATCTCGAAACAGTTCTCCTAATCATCAGCCACCAAATTATGCAGGCTTTCATTAGGATGTGCCCAGGCCACACTTCTATCATTATATAGAGGTTCGTCCTTCTTAGTTCTCTTCTTCAGAATCTGTTCAATCTTGGATTCTAGATTCCAGGGCATCTGCGCACATGACCTCTGACCCTTCGCTTATGCAAACACTTCAACTGTCTCATGGTACTAAGCAAGTTGTCGTGGGTGATGGTCAATCTCTTCCAGTTTATCATACAGGTTCTACTGTTTTTTCGCTTTCCTCAAAACCTTTACATATGCCCCATATTTTACATATTCCCAAAATTACTCACTATTTGTTGTTTATGTCCCAATTTACAAAGGATAATTTGGTCTCACTTCACTTGAGTTCTTTCCTAATTTCTATGTCACAAAGGACCTTTGCACAGGGATGCTATTGCTCAAGGCGACATTGAGTCAAGTCTCTTCAAGCTGTCCTTGCCAGTTCTTGCCAAGCAAAGTCATCATGCTCTCTTAGTCAAATCTGCACCTAGATCTTTGTGGCATCATTGGTTAGGATTTCTATCTAAGTCAGTATTGCCCAAACTTAATAGTCAATCTCTTATCAATGTTTCTTGTTTTAAGTCTCTCTATAAATGTTTTACGTCGTGTATGATGGGGCATAGCCATAAACTCCCATTTGCACGTTTGGATAGGATTTCTTCAACTCCACTAGAATTGGTCCATTATGACATTTGAGGGGCTTGCTCCAGTAAATTCTTTTTCTAGTTTTCATTTCCTCATCATTTTTATTGATAACTTTAGTAGATTTGTTTGGTTTTATCCCGTGCGTAATAAATTTGAGTATTGTTCATTTTGCTCATTTTAAATCTTTGGCTAAGAATTTCTTTAGTACTACTGTTAAATTCTTTCAATGTGATGGTGCCTCTGAATTCACACATGGCAATTTTAAAACTTTGCTGATTAAATTTGGGATTCAATATCGCATTTCGTGCCCTTATACTCCTGAACAAAATGGATTATCTAGAAGGAAAATTCATCATATAACTGAAATTGGCTTAACTTTGTTGTCTCAATTATCCCTACCGAAAAAGTTTTGGGTTCAGGCCTTTGCTACCACAGTATTTCTAATCAACAGGTTGCCTGTACCTATTCTTGGACATCACTCGCCTTTTGAGCATGTTTTTAACAATCCTTCTGATTATACTTTTTTTTAAAGTGTTTGGGTGTTTGTGCTTTCCGTTTCTGGGCTCCACATTTGTCGACAAATTGAGTGCCAAATCTGTTCCTTATGTTTTGCTTGCTTTGTCGCTTCCTTCGTCACCTTCATCTTTTGTTCTAGTGTCTCACGTGTCTCCTGCAGGCCCTTCAGGTAATTCATTTATTTCAAACAATGAGTCTACTGCACAGCTTTTAGGTCTCTTATCTGTTCACCCCATGGTCAGATGAGCGTGTAATAACACTCGAAAACCAAAACAATATTCTGATAATGTTTTGTTTCTAGCACAGGCTCCATACACAGGTAGAAAATAGTGGTACTTTTGAACCTATTACATACTCACAAACGACCGAGTTTAATTACTAGAGGGATGCTACGTCGAAATAGTATAATGCCCTTTTCCAAAATAACATGTGGACTCTTGTACCAAAACTACCAATTGCAAATATCATTGGGTCCAAATAGGTGTTTCAAGCTAAACTGCATGCAGATGGTAGTATTGAAAGGTTTAAGGCATATGTGGTTGCCAAAGTTTATAACCAGGAAGAAGGGTTAGATTATATTGAAACTTTTAGTCCAATTGCCAAACCAACTACTATTTGCATTATTTTATCTCTTGCCTTGCAAAAAAATTGGAATAGACAACTTGATGTTAATAATGCTTTTCTACATGTCTTTTGTCTAAAAATGTTTACGTGTCTCAACCACTTAGGTAAGAGCATCCTGATTTTCTATCTCATGTGTACAAGCTTCAAAAGGCAATTTATGGGCTTAAACAAGCTTTTGTGCGCTTGGTTTTCTTGTTTGAGTAATTTTTTAAGTAGTTTGGCGTTTCAACAATCTAAATCTGATACTTCTTTGTTTCTCAAGTCGTTTGTATCTTCTCCAGTATATTTATTAGTGTATATGGATGACATTATCATCGCGTGTCCTAATAATGATGTTACCACTTCTATTATTTCTCTGTTGAATCAGTAGTTTGCACTCAAGGACGTAGGACCATTATCCTATTTCTTTGGCATATAGGTTCATCAAAATGACTCTGGCATCACCTTGACACAGTCCACATGTATTCTGGGGCTACTCAAATGTGTTAACTTGACTAATGCTAAACCCGTAGCAACGCCTATGGCTTTGTCTTCACCCTTAGCTCTTGGAGATAGTAATTCTTTTCATGACCTAACTCTACACAGAAGTATAGTTGGTGCCTTTCAATATTTGTTAGTCACAAGGCTGAGCATTAATTTTGCGGGTGATAAAGTATGAAAGTTTATGCATTCACCTACTAAGCTTCATTGGTCAACCGTTAAACATTTTCTCTGATATCTAAAGGGTACTATCACTATGGGATTGCATCTGTACACAGGCCAAGGCACTTACCTATATGCTTATTCTGATGAGGATTGGGCTGGCTGTTTAGATGATCACAAAAGCACATATGGTTATTGCATATTTATGGGGCGCAACTTACTTTCTTGGTCTGCTAAGAAGCAGACAACTATAGCTTGATCCAGTACTGAGGCTGAATACTGTGCACTGGCGTGTACTACAGCTGAACTATGTTAGATCAAGTCACTGCTGAAGAAGCTCAATGCTTTGTCATTTGAGCCACCAGTGCTTTGGTGTGATAATATTGGGGCTATGTACTTGTCATCAAATCATGGGTTTTATAAGAGAACAAAACATATTGAGATTGATGTCCAATGGAGAGTTGCAAATTCGGCTTATTTCAACGATAGACCAGTTGGCAGACATTATTATGACCAAGCCATTGTTTATCACCAGATTCCGGTTGCTACAACCCAAGCTCGCTGTGCATAGCCCAGTTTCGCTTAAGCGGGTCTGATAACATATCTATCTATTAATTGAAATTTAAAATGGATTGTAGCTAAGATTTTGTTAACTTATTGTTTAAACCGTGTATTATATTTTGATTAGGACTCCAGTCAATGTTAGCTGTTTGTTACAGTCCTGTATAACGTCATGTACTGATGATCTAATCAACATAACACATTTTTCACCTTTGGGTGAAAATCTTTACTCTGGCACGAAGAACTACAAGATCTATGCTTCTTTCGTGAACTCCTGTGGTCCCTTTCCTTGTCATTATATTCTTCATCCCCTTCTTCATGAGAAGACTGGTGGGATGAATACTTCCTCCTTGAGCTTTTATGATAACTATCCGATGCATCTTCTTTGCCACCATTGTCTTCATTAGAATGTTAACATGACCGGTGCTTACTCCTCTAGCGTCTATGATAATGTTTTAAAACATCTTCACTTTTGCCTTCACTGTCTTCATCGGAAGAGAGACGAGAATGTGCTTCCTCCTCAAGCTTCTAGAATAACTTTCAGATTTGGTCTTCTTCCTTACCTATATGTGTGTGTGTGTGTGATTCGAACAAAAAAAAAAATGATATATGAATGTGTGTGTGTGTATGTGAGAAATTTGAACAAAAAATTAGAAAATAAAAGAAGTAGATTTGTTGTGAACATGTTATTTATAGTTGTGAATGTTTTGTTAGTTTGGTTTGTTTTTGACATTAAGTCAAAGCAACATTGACTCGAAAATTAAGCTGGGTCCTACACATTGAATGGGTTAGTTATTGGTACCATTACATTTCTTATTTCCCGTAGATGAATGTGGGATATTTACATGTCAAAAACAGATTTATGGTGATTAAGAAATTACCAATTAAAGTTGAGTACTAGCTTGGTTGTTTGATTTAGGTGCGTGTGTGTGTGTTTGAATTTCCACATTGGAAAACCAAAAAATTTTGCTTAGTTTATATATAGGTTCCTTTATAGGTTGTACTAACAAGGCATCTGTAGGAAAAACTATACATAGTAGGCATGGTGGTGGAACGTGCGTTCGCGTTGGAGCAATTTTGCTTATTTTCTTGATGTTTTGGACTATTGGAGGGATAATTTTATTGCCCGATTGAATGAGATAATAGTATTGCCCAGGTTTTCGCATTGGAGCAGTTTTACTTCTTTTTTGGACATTTTGGACTATTGGAGAGATAGTTTTGTTGCCCCGTTAAATGAGATATTATTTGATCATATCTCCACAGCACCTCTATAAATAGCAGATTTCAGAAAGTAGCAAAACACAGTAGTTTCGAACACCTTTACAGCATACTGCATACCATTCTGCTAGAATTTCAGAGCATTATCTAGAGAGAGTCATGCACTTACGTTCGCAAGCTCTTAGATTGGCATGCTTCATATACAAAAGGTATAGTTGTTGTATCGTAGGAGAGATATATTATAACGTTTAACACCTAGTGAAGGGGCGTAAATCCCTTAAGGAGATTGATATATTCGAGCCTCGACTGCTTTTATTTATCTCCAGTTTTCTATTCTTATTTTCGTCATCTATTGTTTGTTTTCAGTCATTTGTTCTAATTATTCTGGCAATTCCAATTTGTTTATTTTTCACGATTAACTATTATTTCGGTCTCTGGTTATTACAATTCTAACATGTTTAATTCAAAAGTTTTGAACATTTCAGTCAAAGCTTGTATTTAGTTGTCACAAGCCACACTTGGCCCATAGGGGAGGGGGATTGTGGGGCGAGATTCTTAGGAATAATATAAATTTTTATTTATATTCTCCTCTAACTCAAAAGAAAATTAATAACAAGTTTGTATCTTTATTATTTATCTCTTTCATTTAAAAAAATATTAAACCATTAATTAGCAAAAGATAATAAGTTATTTAGTTCAATTTTAATGATTCTCAATAATGTCATCTAAGTCCTTGTTGAAAATTTAATTAGTAATACTTAAGTTTTGACATTTTTATTAATTACTTTTTCTTGATAATAATATATTTAATAGTAAAAGGATATGCTGGAAAACTTTGTATTAATTGTTTATGATTTTTATGGCATATAAGTGACGACGTCAAGGAAGACGTATAGATATGCAATATATTATTTTTCTAGGATCAATTAATGAGAAATAGTTATTTTTATATGTACTCAAATGTATTTTGAGATTAGCGTTAACACAATAAATAAATAAACCAATATCCTCTTTATAAGTTTAAACTCTTAGATGAGGTGATAACTCTAAAATAGTGATAGAGCCACCTCTCTATAAGCTTGTATATTCAATTATTTTCATTAAATTACAAAATATGCATGATGCACTAAGGAAACAAAAGAAAATTATTTTCTAATCTCAAAACACATTTGAGTACATATGGAATTAATTATTTCTCACTAATTGACCCCAAAAATTTGTATATTGAATATCTATTCATCTCCCTTGACATGTTCTTTTATATGCCATAAAAATCATAAGGAATTATCCACTACATATTTTTACTTTTAAATATACTATTGTTAAAGAAAAAGTAATTAATAAAAATGTCAAAAATTAAATATTACTAATTAAATTTTCAGTAAAGATTTAAATGACATTATTATCAAGAATCTTTAAAAATCTAAATAACCGACAATATTTTGTTAATAAAGATACGAACTTGTTATTATTTTTCCTTTGAGTTAGGCTTACTTTTTTTTTTCCCCTATTATTGTACTGTGAGCCTCATTATAATTTACTCTCTTCAAACAATTATTACTACCGTTTAAGCTTTGTGATGCACAGGTGTACGGATATAAATTTGATATTATCAAACTAAGTAGTTAATTTATTCTATTAATTAATTTTTAAACATTTAATTTGATTAATAATTTGACAATAAGTTTTATTATTATTATTATTATTATTATTATTATTATTATTATTATTATTATATTTGTTTATTTATGTGGATCAACTTACATGTATAGATGAAGACTATAAATAAAAAAGCAATAAAAATAAATGGTGAAAATTTCAATTTTAATTTTTTGTACAAAATAAATAATAAAATTTTATTTTATGAGTAATTTATTTTGGCACACCAAACGTCGTGTAATTAAGAGCTAGGATAGAAAAAACATTGCCCACTTAGGTTGCAAAATTTCTTTATAGATTTAATTGAAAGAGGGATATATTTGGTAGATAGCACTATTTATTTGGTAGAGAGCGATATTTTTCAAGTCTTCAGAACAATATGTAAGTGTAAACTTACAATGTATTCCTTCTTAAGCTATGGGTGGCTGCATAGAGACAGAGAAAAAAACATATAGCATTAAACAATAGGGGAGAGAAAATTGGCTTTTTTTTTTTTTTAAACCCCTTACCTTCATGAGATTAACCCAGAACTTCACGCTCAAAGAAGATAGTCTTAACCAATTGAACTATTCCTTTTGGTTCTTGCTTTATATATATAGAAGATAGAAGATTGGTTCAAGTGTATTTCCATGTAAAAAGGAAATGTTTACAAACAAAATAATTTGAGCAAATTGCATTTTACCTATTGTGTTTTGCCAAAATTGTATAAAGCTTCTGTGATTCAAAATTCATTAATAACCTTTTGTGCTATAAAAATGTTGCTCAAAACCGCTAATATTTGGAGTGATTATACAACATTTCTTTATAACATAACATATATCAGTGACATTCTATATAAGATAAGAGCATGTTAACAAATTTTGAAATTACAAGAAATTTTAAAACACTATAATTTCTGTGACAACAACATTTAGCCATGGGAATTTCGGTTTATATTTTTTTATTTCAATTTATGTCTAAAATTTAGCCATGGATAATCTTACCATAACAAACATTGGTAGGAAAACAGTGAGCAATTACGAAAGATATCGATTTAGCCACGGTTGATCTAACTACTCCCGGCAAATTTCGGCTTGCGTTTCAAAATAGTCACGGGTGATCTTATCTGTGGCAAAATTTGACACTAAATTTTTTTTCTTGCCACAAATTTTGAATTCTCAAAACTAATTTCGTGACCCAAGTGCCTAATTGTTATAGTGTTATATAGTAGTAAATTGATTAAGAGGGTGTTTGGTTTTGCTTATTTGATGCTTATAAGCGCCTAAATACTAAAAGGAATGTAAGAGGATAGCGGTGATGAGTATAATTTGGTTATAACCGAATAACTAAACAGAACTGAAATACAAAATTCGGTTCAATTATTTTTATAATCGGTTCAATTTTGGTTATAAAAAATGGAGAATTTCGGTTAATAACCGAATAGTTAATTTTTCAATAAAAAGATGTATTTAGTTTTTACTTTTTCAAGCTTATGTTCATATATATTTATAAGTTTATACCATTCTTATATGTATAATGTGAATTTTGATGATGGATTTTAGAATTTGGTTATTATAATTACAAAATTTTAGTTATTTAAATTAGTTTTGAATAATATATGATTTTTTAAAAGAATAATTCGTTTATAACCAAAACCAAACTGAAAAATTTTGGTTAAATATTTTCGATTATTGATATATTTCGGATCGGTTTCGGTTTTCAATTTTTAAAATTTCAAAAATTCGGTTTCGGTTTCAATTAGGTTAACTGAATGCTCAGAGACGGTGCTTTTCTGTACATATCAGCACCCAAAATAAGTAAAGCCAAACACCCTCTAAGCTTATTCCATAACGACGCCAAAATCACCACAAAATAAAATTCGGGCATCTACAAGAAATTTGCTCATTGTCTTTAATAATTATATAAGGTAACGAAGATCCTTTTTTTCTGTTCCAGATTCCATTTTGGGCAATTTTATAGCCAATAATTGAAGTTTCCTAAAAGCTTATTGAGTTAACAATGGGTCCGAACAATAAATAAATAAAACAAAATCTTATGTAACTGTTAAAACTTTTTGATAAAATTACATACAAAAAATGACTGATGATTCAAAATGATTGTGCAAGTTGTAAACTCTACACGCACATAAAGCCTAAAACGTGCACTTACGTGGAAAACAAATCAATTAGGAAATAACAGTCATTTTGAATTATTTCACATTGAAATGAAACAACAACTTTTCAAGGAGTATCTTCCCAGCTCTCCTTCGGATTATTTAATGAGAAGTCCTTTTGTTCGCATGGTGTCGGGCTCTTTTTCCCCCTTTTTTTGGGATAAATTGTACCGTCCCCTTATAATTTATCATAAATGTACACTTATTACTCCATGTAGTTCTTGAGTTAGCTAGTTACTCTCCTAGCTTTCGATTTATCAAAAAACCCTCACCCTGTTCTGCAAAATCCCATTTTATTCGAAATCGAAATTGCGAATCTCTGTGAGATGAACATAGGAAAGAACCCAAGGAGACCTAACGAGGGGCATTCAAGAAGGTAGGGGTGTTCAACAAGGCATTACCATGTTGCATTAATTTGCCATAGCCAATATCTGCCATCATGTTTTCCTTAACTGATCATCTTCTGATTTCTAGTCTTTGTTGTTTACATTTACTAGATTGCGAATTACAATAACAAAGAGATCAGAGATATTGATGGATTGGCTCCACAAGCTCCTACCACAAGGAGACTTTTGTGAATAAATTGTTGCGAATCATTATTCCATCCAATC
This sequence comes from Cordia subcordata, assembly GCA_028554755.1. NCBI lineage: Eukaryota > Viridiplantae > Streptophyta > Magnoliopsida > Boraginales > Cordiaceae > Cordia > Cordia subcordata. The sequence goes on along the minus strand of JAPTOF010000010.1, from coordinate 6,344,578 downwards.
TGAATGAGTTGCCAGTGAGTGAGATCCAAGACTGCCAAGTGTGCTTCACCTTGTATATGTGGTTTTATATGCATGAGTTTCGTTTTCCTTTTCGTTTTCCTTTCTTTTCTTAACATTGAGGACAATGTTATTTCTAGGTTGGGGGTGGGAAAATTCATAAAAAAGTACCTTAAACTTTAAAATATAAATATTGTGTTCTAGGTTTGGTGTGGTTTGATTATTACATGCTGATGCTGAGACTATGATCGGAAATTGGATGGAGTTCTTGGAAGTGATGGATATTGTTTTTGGTTTTTGCATAATTTGGGTGTTAATTAGTTTCATTTTGATTAGGATTCTTGAAATTTTTTAGCACATAACCATGAGCATATGATTATTTAGTTTCTTTGAAATTTTATGTGGAATAAGTGAGCTTTTTTTGTTGATCTAATATCTAAATTCTAGAACCTGCTTTATTATTTTTCTAGACAAAATCCTAGATAATGCACCACTAGGGAGATGATTTAGGTCATCTTTGGATCGTTTGAATCTGTCAAACCTAACCCATATAAACTTATCCCAAGTTCACCCTATTGAACCTTGATAGCAACCTTGATATGTACTACCCTTTTATTTGTTTAAAACTTATTATCTGCCACCTCAGCTCTTAAATACTTCTCCCTACCCCTTTAAGAATTCTCATATGTATCCAGTTATGGAAAAGGGAAAGTTGGGTTATCAAGTTATCATAATTCAGTCTTGAGGAAAGAAACGTGAGGAGAAAAGAAATTGAAAAAAGAGAAATTGTTGTGAAAATATATCAATTTTAGGAAAATGTAGAAAAAGAGACAAGTGAATAAAAAAGGAAAAAAAAAGTTTGCTTGTTTGGAAATTTATTGATAAACGAGAGAACATGAAAAGGGAAAAAGAAAGAGGAATAAGAAAAGGGGAATAATTTGAAAGGAGAAATTTTTTGCTACCATGGTACAAATCTATTATATAGTTTAAGTTTCTTATTGTTTGCCGTTCAAAGAGACATGCTACATCAATTCCTATTTACTTATCAACTCAACTAAAAATATATTATTACTATGATTATATTATAAAATTAATTAATAAAAATTCTTAACATTTAAACTATTATCAAAATTTCTTCATTAAATGTATTGTGCTTCATAAAAGGTTTCATTTGAGTTCTTTTACATTTTGAATCCTTTTGATTCTTTTGTACCCATTACTTGAGCTTTAGGTTACAACCCTCAAAAAGTATTTTTGATCTCTGGCATTATGTTGGCCCTGTTCAGCAAAAATCGTTGCTTAGATAGCTGATAGTTATTTAAGTAGTTGATACATGTCTGAGTAGCGGATAGTTGTTAAATTTTAGTTGTTAGTGAATAGTTGTTTAACGAACAAATTAAAAAAAAAAAAATATATATATATATATATATATTGGTATAGTTAACTGTTAGGCTAATAGATGAATATAAAATGACATAAAAAGCCATGAATATCATTCTGTTGTTGTTATTGTTATTATTATTATTATTAAAATAAGACGATAAATTTATAATTACATATTTATGATAAAAATAATTTCTTGATAAACGAATTTCATCAATACAATATATATATATATATATATATATATATATTAGATCTAAAGGTTTTTCTTTGTCAATAAAATTAAAAGAAAAATGAACAAATTATTTGCATAAAAAATTTATGTAGGATTGAGTACAATAATAAATTAATATATAGAAATTTATATGGGATAGATGGGATTGAAAAAAAAAAAGTCAAGATAAGATACAATTGAGAAAAAAAAAGGGTAAGATTGAGAAAGAAGTGTAAAACACTATTCCTAATCTTGAAACATTAATACTATTACATTTGAGTTTAAACACTCCTGGAAACAGTAAACGCTCCTAAAAATGTTCCTTGAAACACTACTTAACCAAATGGTAATAGTTAAACAAAATAGTCTTTTGTCGACCAAAACACTAATGCTACTCCAAATACTATCGTCGAATACTTATATTGTCTACATTAATGGATAGTTGGTAGGAAAATTAAGCCTATAGAATTCATTAAAGAGAGAGAGAGAGAGAGAGAGAGAGAGAGAGAGAGAGAGAGAGAGAGAGAGAGAGAAAACAAAGCAAGTTCAAAAAAGGAGAAGAAAGAAACAATACATATATATATCTTTTGGGGATCATTTTCATTATTCATTTGTCTACAATAAACTGACTTGAGTGGCTAACTTGAATTATGCGATTGGTTAGTCACACACACAAAGAACTCAATTTAAGGTGTAATTGATATTTGAAATAGGACTTAAACTTTTACATTATCTTGAATCTTCTTTGAGTTGCACACTAGTTGCAATCTCTATGGCAAATATTTGAAGTCAATCCATATTTTCATGTTAAGTTCTTTTGCTTGAGAACAAATAAGATTTAAGTTTAGGGATATTTGATAAGCTTCAATTTTATATTTAATTCTATACCTCTTAAAACTTAATTTTATGCTTTTTAGAATTTTTCTGTGAAGAATTTGATTTAATTTGGTCTTATTTTCATGATTTTCGTAGGTGAAAAATTTGAGAAAAGTTTGTTTAGTTTTCGTCCTTTGGCCATAATGTTTTGCTCAAAAGTCGAATTGAGGCGATTAAAAATGCATTCGAAAGCTGACTTGAAGAGAAACAAAGTCAGATCTTAAGAAGAAAGCCAAATTCCAAGTTTTCAAGGCCAAAAAAGGGGTTCAAAGTAACAAGATATTTTTAACTCGAATTCTGGTAGCTTTATTTTATTTTATTTTTATTTTTTTTGAGTGGATCAAGCCCTAAGTGCAAGACGAAGAAAACAATCCAAGAGTTATGACCCACCATTACTTTTTTAAAAATGAATTGGACAAAGGTCCGAAGAAATCGAAAACAAATTAGAGAGAGAAACTAGGCCCAAAGACCTTTGACCCACACGGTCAACCCAAAAACGGAAAAACCAAAAAAAGAAAATGGCCTAATGCATTGAATGTTGACAAAGGGAGCCGAAGTGCTGATTATAAAAGGAGGATTGTGAGATTGTCACCAAATTGAACAGATTGAGTTCTAGGTGTGCAGTGCACGAGCTTGAGACTTGGGCCAAGATTTTAACAGCGGAATTTATTAATTTCAGATTTTTTTAATTATTTGGAGTTTGAACTTTTTATGCTTTAAGTGTGTGTTCGACAACAACTTTTCAAGTAGCGTTTAGCATTTTGACTGGTCAAAACACTATTTTGCTAAATTATTGCTGTTCGGTAAATTAGCGTTTCAAGTAACTTTTTAGGTAGTTTTTTTAGCTTTTCATTTTTTTTTTGGGCAATTTACCATTTTTTTACTTTTTGATTTTTTATTCTTTTTTCAATCTCTTTGTATATTTTTACCTTTTCTTTCACAAACATAAATAAGAAATAATATAAAAATGAATTTCAATTTCCGTATAATAATCAACATTACTAAAAGCATAAGTTTTATTTGTATCTATTTTTTATGAAATAACTTTGAATCTATTAAAATTAATTTTTGTAATATTGATATAAATGTTTTATCAAAAAATTAGCTATACTTTAATATTAAAATATGATTATGAAAATAAATATCTAATTATGAAATATATTATCTTATTCCTATAATAGTAATAGTAATTATAATTATCATAATAACAATAATAATAATAACATGATAACAATGTCCTTTTCTGTCATTTAACATTCATTAGCTAATCTGACATCTAATTTTACCGAACATATTTTGTTCAATCATCTAGTTAAACAGTTATTCGCTAACAGCTAAAATACAACAACTATCAGCTACTCCACCAACTATCAGCTACTCTAACAGCTAAAGTTGCCGACAGGCCCTAAATGTTCAGTTTTAGTTTAATTTTCAGTTTTGAAATTTAATTATTGTTTTAGGTTTTTATGTTAGTTTTCAATTTAAATTTCAGTTTTTAATTTTAATTTCTGTTTTCTGATTTTTAATTAGTTTATGATGCTTCAGTTATTAATTTCAGTTTTCACGTTTTAAATTCTTATTCTATGAGTAGCTAATTTGATCGTTCTAAGATCTAGATGTAGTCTTTTGCTTCCCGACTGCTTTTACTGTTGGTTAAGTAATTTTGATTGGTCAATCTATTGCCTTAGAATTTATCTCTTGCAAATAATTAATCACTATTTGCATGTTGAAGTTGTTATGTGGTAAAATGAAAGGTAAATATAACAATAGTTTAATGAGACAATAGACATAGGTTATGCTCTTTAGAAATTAAAAAAAAAAAAATCACATGTGCCTCATGCATACCTAAACCGCTACATTACTGAAAACATAGATTACCATGGAGCTTAATTTATGTTAATACTTGAAATCACGAAGCAAACATACGGTTAGCATAAAAACATTTATTGTATCCTGAAAGAGAACTTTAATTACTTTAGGAAATCTAGTTATTAACCATGAGAAGTTGAATTCAATCAAGCAATTTAAGTTAATCACAGGAAAGCATTAGACAAAATCTAAATTCATAGAATTGCTAGAGTTAAATATTAGAGTTTGAGTAGTTGATAATCGTTAGTTTAGATTTTAATTTGTCCACTTTATTTGAATTGAATACAGTTCTTTAGACAATATAGGGAGTTCTAAATTTTGATACTTGATACAACCTCCTCGTGAGAACGATACTCTATTCATTCTGTATTATTTGTTGTTATTCGTACACTTACAGATTTTAACCAAAAATATAGGAATTGACAACAAAAACAAAATGAATGTGGAATCAAAATTCACTTAAAATTATTCAACATAAAGAGCAATATACATATATATATAACTATTACCTGCCGTAGCTTGCGCGAACTAGTGAAGAGGTAGCTTTTCTTGAGTATTATTAAGGCTAGAGTCAAAAGTTTCCCAAGTGTTACACTCGACATTCTGAGAATTCTTGATAGTAATCCTGTCATGTCCTTGGACTTATCCAAATAACCAAAACAAATAGTTAATTCTGATGCAAGAAAATGAAAACAAAAAATAGTTACTTGCATAATATCTTTATGTTATTGTAGAATTTTCTCACATGATTGACTGACGAACAATTCCTTCAACCTTTGATATAAGTAAAAAATAAAGAATATGAAATAACTATAGGCACCAGTGATGATAAGTGATTCTTACGACCGATAAATAATTATTTCCAGTTATAACTATTACTATATAAAAAATTGGGAAAGAAATTCAATAATAAACTAATATGATAGTGACACCAAAAAGAATAGAGAAATAGGAGATAGTACAAGGCACCACTCAAGCGAGCACCACTCTTCACTCAAAGGAATTCACCCAAGAGTTACGAGTAAAATTAAGAAAGAATATAACAAGCCAAAGGCCTAAAATATAGTGTATTTTTATTTCAATTGCCTGCCCAAAAATAAACTTTTTAAAGACAATACTTGAAACAACCCACAAGCTTAGGTAGACTAAAGTAACAAATACTGAAATTTAATTTTACTTCTATCATGATTTAGGAAATAAAAAATAATGGAACTTACTAGGAAATAATAAGAAAACTAATTGCTCAACAATGACCAAGAAATATAGGTGTAAAGAGCAAGTAAATGAATAAATACAAAGCTGCAAAGTCTCTTTTACTTGCTACTAGAAGCTCAAATCTAACAATCTGTGGTAAAATTGCCATAACTCCTTGTAGGAACATTATTTTTTAGCACCTCTTTTTTTGTTGTAAACTAGACTTTTATGGATTTCCAATGTTATATGGATCATCATCTAATTCCTTCCCAATCAAACAAGTTTATTCTGAGAATTGACAAAAAATAATCTCCACAAGTAAAGTGTTAGGCCTTTATTGGTGCTTCTTTTCCTGTACCATCTTCAAGTTCATCTTATAATATTTTGGGTTTGTTTGGATTGGCTTTTTCTAAAAGTATTTTTTTAGCAGTTTTTGAAAAACAGCTTTTTTTGAGAAGCTGAAAATTATAATTTCTAAAAAAAATTGTATTTGAACTTTTTTCAGAGTTTTAGCTTTTCTGCAAGACAAATTAAATAGTTATTGTAAATTTAATTTAATTTTTTTAAAAAAATATTTTTTTCTAAAAAAAAGTCAATCCAAACAAGTCATTTGCCAAGTTCATCTTGTGATACCTTGGCGTCATTCTCTCTTGGTTGGAAAAGACTCGTCCTCGGGTCTCAATCAATTTCATCTTCAATGAGAGGAGAAAGGTCTGAAACATTGAAAGTTGCTGAAACGCCGTAACAACCTGGCGACGCAATTCTATTTTATATGCATAACTCTCCACGATACTCTAAAAGGACCATCAGCACTAGGCTATAATTTTCCATGAAGACCACATGGAAAACGTTCTTTGCATAGGTGGATCCACACCAAATCACCTCCCTTGAAAGCCATTGGCTAATACATTTTGATGCTTTTCCTTGTGTTTCATCATTTCTTACCGAACCTGCTCTCGTAACTTCTTGATATACTTAGCATGCTCTTCCTCATCACTGTTGAAATGATGAGTAATTGAAAGAGAAACCAAATCTAACAGACTCTTAGGATTACTATTGTAGGCTTCTTCAAAAGGGCTCCTTTTAATTGTTTGACTTGAAGATCTATTGTAAGCAAATTCAACTTGAGCCAACACCATGTCCTATTGACGAGAATTTTGTCGACTGAACTCCTCAAAAGATTCCCCAAACTCTGACTCGCTGCCTCTGGTTGACCATCAGTTTGAGGTTGATGAGAAGAACTAAATTAAAGTTTAGTTCCAAGATTCCTCCAAAAGGTCCGGCGAAAATGACTCATAAACTTTGGATCCCAATCAAATGTAACAGTTTTTGGAGTACCATGAAGTTGGTAAAGCTTAGCAACATTAGTAGCATCCAAACTTTAGGTACAAGGATGAGCCATCTGCGAAAAAATCGATCAATAACGACAATTATTAAATCTTTATTTCTTTGAGTCCTTGGTAATCCAACTACAAAGTCGATGCTTACATCTTCCCATGGGGCTTTTGGTACCTGTAATAGAGTGTGTAAACCAGTGCTTTGTTCGTGACTTTTGGCAATGTGACAAGTTCTACATCTCTCAATGCAATGCTTGACATCTGTGACCATCTTTGGCCAACCGAAATTTTCTTGAGCAAGTTCAAGCGTCTTGTCTCTCCGAAAGTGTCCAACTAGGCCTCCATTGTGGGCTTCAACTATGATTGCTTCTCTTAGAGAACAATTTGGAATATACAAAAGCTTGTCTTTGAAAAGAAAACCATCTTGAATCAAGAAGTGTTTATTATTGAAGTCTATTGAGCACACCCTCAAAGAGCTTGGTATACAAGTATTATACATGTAAGACCATGATACAATTGATATATTTAACCTTTATATAATATGCAGTAATACATATATAGTGATATATTAATATAGTCTCTCAATCTGAGCGGGGTGAAACGTCAAGATTGTGCCTTGGTTCTTGAAGATGGGCCGATAGAAGAGCCTTGCTAAAGATCTCGGCCAATTGGGAACATGTAGGAACAAACTTAATTTGAACATCTCTCAAAGTAACCATGAAAAGGAAAATCTCCGCATGCTTGGTTCTTGCATGTAAATCGGAGTAGGCAAGTGAAGCAACTGGCGAACTCAAGAAGTTTCGGCCAAGGCATAGGCCAGGGACCAACATTCGGCCTCGATAAGAGAAGGGTTGAGATTTCTAAAAAGAGGAAAGAAGAAAAGAAAGGAGAGACCCGAAGTCAACTATAATATGAAGAAGAGATAGAAAAAGAGATATACCATGGTAGGAGACCGGTGTGTTAATAAAGGAAGAGAAGATGCACACACGGAATTGCGGCCCTGGCAGAAGAAATTAAATAAGTAACAGTTGCAGCAAAGTAGACAACGAGTTGGTTACAAGATGGGTGTCGTGCTCATGTTAGAGGGGAAAAGGCATTTAAGGTTGATGTAATGATTGGCGGCCAAGAGCAAGTCGTCCGTACAACAAACCATGAAGAAATAATAATTTGGTAATTATAAGTATGACCAAAAATAAAAGAAATTATAGATTCTATTGATTTTTATGAAAAATTTTTTCTCAAAAAAATTAAGGAAAAATTTGAAAACTTTCTTTTCTCTTTGAAAAGAGAAGAAAAAAGAAAATTAGGGTAGAAGGAAAAAAAGAAAAGAAAAGTTTTGGTTTGTTGATGGTCGGCGACATGTCGGTTGTGTGAGGTAGCCAATGACATATGGGGGAGAAAAGAAGAAGTAGCAACAACAACGAAGAAAGAAGGCTGGCCATTGAAATTTTGGGTTTGTGGTGTTGTGTTCTTTTTGTTTATGTTATATAATGTATGGTTAGCAAGAGAAAGATAAAGTCTGCCAAGAGAACAGTAAGTCGATGGTGCTCTTGTTAGGTACCAATTTGAGGTCAGACTTGCGACAGCGAATAGGAAGAAGAAAAGAGAAAGGGAAATAGAGAGAGAGAGAGAGAGAAATTAGAGAAGGAGAAGTAGGTTTATTTATTTATTGTGTTAACATGCCTTTTCACGTGGAACGTAATTTGTTTAGAAACTTAAACGTGGACAATATTAATATTTTTAAATGGGTGATTGTGAGTTTTAAACCCATGAATTCATAATTTGGGCTCTGATACCATTTTGAAGTTTATTGAGCACACTCCCGAAGGGGTTGTGTTAGAATTATTGGTATAATTATATTTTGATGATGTCATTATAATGTCATAAACTTTTCTACTTGAGTTTACAATGCTCATAGCTAGCTTGGAAGATCAATTGCAAAACATGGAGGCAAAACTGAAGTTTTTGGAGCTTGAAGTTGCGAAAGACAAATTGAAGACCTTGATAGGTTCACATTATTAAATTAATCTTTGGAGATAGTCTTGTTATGAGCTCAAAGCACTCATTGCATTGCATTTGCGTATCTTGCACTTAGAATAGATCATCTTTTCTCCTTAATGTGTTATTTGTTCATGAAATAACTTCAAGTGTAGCATTGTCTTTGTTCTTTACAGATTTTCTCTTCTAAACAAAGAGTTTCAAAGGTTTTTGACTTAACCTAATGTATTCTACCCTAGCAGCATACTTGAATTCTTCTACGTGACTATGTATACATTAATATATATCATATTTCTTGTAGAAAAAACAAAATTGGCGTTGCTATGGTATGCAAGAGGTTGTGCATGCCTTACATTGCTTCTTGTATTAAGTACATAGGTATTTATGTATATGTGTGTGTATGAATATGTATGTATTTGTTGTATATTCATCATGTTTCTGCGGTAAAAGTGCTATTAAATATGTTTATAGCCTTCCATTATAGGTACTTGAGTGGTTGTCAAGTTGCATGCCTTGGAAAAGACTAGATGTATGCATGTGTATGAATATGTAAGTTTTTCAATCCCAAAAAATCTGAAGATATCTTGAAGTTAAGTGAAGATTTTGCTTTGGATTTAAATGTTTGAGTGTGGTAGTTGTATGTCATTTAATATAAGTTGAAGTTTGAGTATTTTGGGTTTGCATTGAGCCTCCAAAAAGCCTACAAAACATATCCATCTACACTTTTGTTGAAAAGAAATGCTTTTTCAAAAAGTATAGCAATTTTTTTTAACTTTTTCTACACTTTGTATTGGTACTGGTTGAGCATACTGGCTAGCCAGTAGGCCTTCCGATAGATACTGGTCAAGGGGGTTACCAACTGATAACCATAGCCGTTTTCGTCAGTTTGCAAAGTTATTTTTACCAGCTAAGGTACCGACTGACTGATAGGGTCAGCCGCGACAAACAGTAAGGTTTGCTTTTTTACCTGTTAGGACACCATCCGTCAGCCGATAGGTGCTTTTCTGTGTTTTAAAATATGACCATTGAGGATTTTGCTTTTTGACTTTCTAAATACTTCTGTCATCTCCAACTTAGAATACGACTTGATCAAAACATTATTTACAAGCTATTAGCATTCAAAGCTCTCTCTCTTGCAATCCTATTTCATTTATTGCTATTCTTCGTTGATTGCATATCATTAACATTCATTGATTAAGTCACTTGAGCTCATAAATTGTCTATCTACTTAGAACAATATATGAAGGTTAAAATACCTCTTGTACTATTGCTCGCAAAGAAGTCTTGGAATTAAACACTTTATTATTATATTGGGTAAGTGCTTTGCTCTTGGGTAGAATAAAGTGTGAGGAGTATTCTATCAAGAGTGAAGGGAATGAAATCCTCGAGTGTTGGGAGAACACTTGTGGTCCTCGTGGTGAAGCAAGGATTGTCATCGTTATTCTACATTCTATAATGTACTAAGCAAAAAGTCGATTCACTAAAGTTAACGAAACCCTAAGGGAGACTAGGCCCTCAAGAGTTCGAACCATACTAAATCGTTGCATTTGATCTTCTTATCTTAAACTCTTTACATTCAAGTGTTATTATTTGTTATTTATGTATCTTGTATGCTTGATTGTTTATATTTCTTGAAAAAGAGTTTTTATTGGTTATTTGTGCCATTATTCCAATTTAACCCTCTTCTTGGATTCATTGTTCAATAACAGGTTGGTACTTGAATATTTATACATGTAAGAGTATGATACAATTGACATATTTAACCTTTACATAATATACTCTTAATACACATATAGTGATACACTAATACTTACATGGAGCCTTTGAACATTCTTCCCAAGCTTTGCCAAAGTATAGATTATTCTTGTAAAGATCCTTAAGGACCTCAAAGCCAACACTTTTCACTTGCAGCGTAGACAATAAAGAGTGTCTTCAACTAAGAGCATTAACTACACGATTGAAAATTCCGAACTAATGTTTGATAACAAAATTAAAGGCTTGCAAATATTCCACCCATTTAGCATGGCGATGGTTCAACTTTTGTTGAGTATTAATGTACTTCAACCCCTCATGATCTGAGAAAAGAACAAATTCTTTGTGCAAGATAGTGCTGCCAATGTGCTAATGCACGAAATGTAGCAAATAAGTCTTTGTCATAAGTAGAGTAATTGCGTCGAGAATGAGTCAGCATCTCACTAACGAAATCAATGGGCTTCCCATCTTGGCTAAGGACAGCACCAATTCCCACATTTGAAGCATCGCAATCAATTTCGAAAACCTTTCCAAAATCTGGTAGCCGCAAAATAGGTGCCTCTGTGACTTTTTCTTAAAAAGTTCAAAACTCTTTTCTGCTTCTCCCCTCCACTTGAAGCTGCCTCCTTTCAAACATTCAGTGATGGGTGCAATAGTAGTGCTGAAATTCTTGATAAATCGGTGATAGAATGAAGCCAACCTATGGAAACTTTGAATATAATGGATGGATTTGGGAATAGGCCAAGTTAAGATAGCCTCAATCTTGTTTTCATCCATTTTGATGCCTTCTGACGTAACAACATAACCTATGTTTAGTAAATATGTGTTTGTAAGTAAATAACTTTTGATACTTATAGACAAATGTCAAATAAACAGAAAACTGCATGTTTGGATAAAATATGTTAACATATTTGGTAAATATGTACTTATAAGTAACCAATATTTATTAAAATGACTAAAAGGATTGTTCACTAATGATGTTATAATTTTTTTTAAGGGGTATAATGTCCTTCTATTATGTCAACTCTCATTGCTTATAAGTAGTTAAAAAAAGTTAGAGGTAGTTTTTTATTATTTAAAATTAATTTTACCTACTTATAAGCATAATTTGCCAAATATATATATTTTATTTTTTTGTTTATAAGTAAGTTTGACCAACTTATAAGCTTTTCCAAACACCCTCTACTTCTTGAATCGATTCTTGTACTCTTCAACTGGAAGACTACTATAGTTTTGCAAGTATTTTCACACAACATAAACTTAACCTTGTTACTCTTTTACTTCATGAAACGAATAGGATATATGCAAATGAAGCACTTAGAGGTGCGTATATATAGAGGAGAAATATAAAGAGAGTTATGTCCTTTTTTTTCACGATACATCGACATAAGTCTTTAGAGAAAAGACCTCTTTTTTTTGCAATAACGGTCAACGGCAGCAACCGTTGCAAAAGAAAAAAGAAAAAAAGAAAAAAAAAACACACACACACACAAAATATGTGTGGCTATTCTTCAAATAATGTGGCTGTTATGCCAACACTCCTCGAATAGATTTTTTAGGTCTTGTAAAAGAATCGTGTTTTAGATTGCTTCTAGAACATTATATCTTTTTTTCAGTTATTGTTTTTTGATACAAGATTTTCATATTAACTTTAGTGTTTTAAGCAATTTTTGTTAAGCGTTACTATTATTAGTGTTTCTAAATAGTTTTTAACCAGAATAACATAAATGTTAATGACAAATTTTTAGTTTTAAAAGTATAAATAATTTTAGTCCATTTATTGATTCTTTTAGCCAAAAAAAAAAACCTTCAAATCTACTAAAAACTGTATCTTAAAGCATCAACAAAAATAATTTATCAAGAAATTAATTTTATTGTATTTTAGTAATAAATAACTATTATAATAAACGTATTGTATTATTTCAATCATAGTAATGATGATGGTGATGGTGATGGTGATGGTGATGATCATCATGATGATAGTACAATGTCAAAGAATTTAGCTCTTCGAAGGTATACCATTTCTGCAATTCTAATGCAATACACATTCTGATTAAATACTACATGTCACCATATACATCAGCCGACTACATTGGTCCTTTTGATTAAGAAGTTTTAAATACCAAACTCACAGCTAAATCAAATCTTTTATTTAGCAAAGAAATCAAGCTTTATAAAAGGAAATTACCATGAACAGCCCCAAATTCTTAAATTATGAAAAAAATTATCAGCCCATATTCACTTAACGGCTGAAATAAGCTTTAGTTTGTGTTAATCAAATTATAATAACAAAAGCCACACTTACAGGCAGCATTTCAAACTGTGTTTTCCCTTAAAGAAAAATAAAGAAAGATCTGTCTTTAAAACTGCAAAAATACTAAAACGAAGCAGCTAAAAATTGATAAAATAATAATTATATTTTCATTACAAGGTACATAGCAGAAGATGGAGAATCATATAATTTTTTATTACAAACACTTGCTTAGAAAAAGTAAAGCAGATAAGCAGCAGGCTCAAGCAATTCAGACACAAAGCAGCTTTAATGAATACATTGAATGCTGCAAACAGTCCAGAAACTTAATCTGCAGCTTTCATTAAGTTGGTAAACTGTGAAGAACCACAGTTTCAACTGTGAGGCCCGGCCCAAACCCGAAAAGCACACCCCACTCTAACCCCTCTCCGGTGGTGTTGAGCCCATCTTTGGTGGAGGTCTTTCTCATCTCATCCAATATGAATAGAACACAAGCACTTGACATGTTTCCATAGTCACTCAGGACCTGTCTTGTGGCACGCAATTTCTCAGGCTTGAGGCCTAATTTTTCTTCGACTTGATCTAATATTGCAGGTCCACCAGGGTGAGCAATCCAGAAAATTGAGTTCCAATCTGAGATGCCTAATGGTTTGAATGCCTCATCCAGGCTTTTCTGAATGTTCTTTGATATCAAGCCTGGAACATCCTTGAGAAGATGGAATGTGAGCCCAACCTCACGCAAGTGTCCGTCGATGGCGCCGTGGCTGTCCGGGAGGAGGGTCTGGGCTGCGGAGACAAGCTGGAACAATGGCCTTTCGACCTCCGGCACTGGGTCGGAGCCAACAATGACGGCGGCCGCCCCATCGCCGAAGAGTGCTTGACCGACTAGGCTGTCCAAGTGGGTATCACTTGGCCCCCGGAATGTAACAGCAGTGATTTCTGAACAAACCACCAGGACACGCGCATCGCGGTTGTTCTCCGCCAGGTCCTTGGCCATCCGGAGCACTGTGCCTCCGGCGAAACAGCCCTGCTGGTACATCATGAAGCGCTTGACCGACGGGCGAAGGCCCAAGAGCTTGGTGAGTTGGTAGTCTGCACCAGGCATGTCCACACCACTAGTGGTGCAAAAAATCAGGTGGGTGATTTTGGACTTGGGCTGTCCCCATTCCTTGATTGCCTTCTGGGCTGCTTCTTTTCCTAGTTTTGGCACTTCTACCACCACCATGTCTTGTCTAGCATCCAAAGAAGGTGCCATATATGCACACATATTTGGATTCTCTTTCAAGATTTCCTCTGTCAAGTACATGTAACGCTTCTTAATCATTGATTTTTCACCTGCAAGGTAACAATTGAATTAGGATTGATCTTGGGTTATTTTTCCAAAAGAGGCCACATATAATTCTTCGCCTACTCGTAATGATGACTCGAACCTATATACACTAAAAGAAAGGTCGCAATTTTGCTATGTTTGTCGAAATATAAACACATGTACATTGTCCACTGGCTGAAGAAATAAATGCATGAAAATCACATGAATACTGTGGTAAACCAGAAAAAGGGTATCCAAAAACAATCCATTCTCTTTTTGCAGTCACCAAAAGCTTCATTTTTATAGGCTTTAGCAGGTTTCAGGGCTAAAGATTATGCAGGTCAATATGTAGTGTTAAGCGTCGTTATTATCTCTTCCTCTTTTTTCGAGCGACCACGTCGCTCTTAATACCTTCTTAACAGGTTAATAACTAATTAAGAACATATTTACTTCCTTCTATCTCTTTCTAAGAAGTAAGAAGAATAATAAAAAAAGTATAAAGATAAAAAATAAACCAGACTCTAATAGCAAAATATATAACTCTCTCTTCATCACTTACATGATAATATGCTTGGTTTTCCAGCAGATAGACAAATTCGTATACCATATGCAAACATCAAATTCTCCCAAAAAAAGAAAAAAGAAAAAAAAAGAAATTATACATCTCACATGCATATACATTTATTCTTGAGCATACTTTCTATATCCTGTAATGCACATGAATCAAAATTATTATGTGTCATGAGCAACCTTTTATGGTAAAAGATTTTCTCGGACTTGGAAAAATTTCATGAAAAGCATATCATCTGTCATGCATTTAGCAATATCAACCTTGAAAAATCACGCACATGGATAAAAACAAGAAAAAATAAAAGAAAGAAGAAGAAGAAATAAACTTACACATGCGCTTAAATTTTTCTTTAAGATCAATCTTGTGTTCACTATTAGTGATGCGGAAATAATAATCAGGATATGTGCTCTGATCAACACAATTTGGTGGGGTGGCTGTGCCGATAGCCATGACCGTAGCTGGCCCATCACCACGTTGAGCCTTTCGAATTTCCTCGACGCTGACCATTCTCTCGTTCGTCTGGTGGGATAAGTCTTGGTTATGTTTTAATTGCTGTCTCTGGTGGTTCAGTTTATATGTAGGGGTGTGGCATACAAACTTATGGAGTGTGATATTTATACGTGGTTGCATGGTGACAGCTAGGTGTCACGTGCACGTGGCATGCTTGCTATAAAGTCTCAAATGATTTTTTGTGAGTAGTTTCGCTACCTAATCACTAAAGGCTACGAAAATTATATTTCACTTGCCCAACAAATTAATGTTTAAGCATTAATATTAAACCATTTCCACCAAACTGGCTTCACGAGGCACAGTCTAAATCGAGTAAAAATCCCTACTGACGACATTGAATGATATAAGTGGCTTAGCCGTTCTCGTCCGGGTTTATTGGATGTGAATTTTACGTGCATTTTTAAAATAATTTTCTATACGATAATTTTTTCTTTATGGAGTGACCTCAGCTGGCTTGTATCTAATGGCCGGTGGATATAAATGCATAGTTACATGAGCAAAACTAGATATGTATACTTTGGGGGTTGGGGGGATGTGTTAACTACTGCTAGTAGGTTTGCCTCGAAACAGCCAATTTAGAGGTAATAAAAAGATTCTGGAGGCCTAGAAGGAACCAAAAACATTTATTGATTGATGAAAATTAGTACCTATTATGTGTACTATATATACAGTATTTCGCATGAGCATTATATATTATATTATACATATATGTGTTTAAAATTTTTATATTATATGTTTAAAACTATTATATTAGACTGCAAATATATTCAAAACTCTTATATTACATGTTCAAAATTCTTATATTATATGGTAAAAAATTTAAAAACAAGTTCACAAAATTAAAATTACGAATCTCATAAATTTTATACTTTATGTTGAAAATTTTTATATTACATGTTGATAGGTTATATTCTGTGTTCAAAACTCTCATATTACATGTTCAAAATTCTTATATTATATATTTAAAACTCTTATATTATAAGTTTAAAAGCAAGTTCACAAAATAAAAGTTATAATCTCATAAATTTTATACTTTATGTTTAAAACTCTTATATTACATGCTCATAGATTATACTCTATGTTCAAAACTCTTATATTATATATTTAAAATTCTTAATTAGATATTCAAAACTCTTATATTAAGCTGCAAACATGTTCAAAATTTTGAATTTACATGTTTGCAGCTTAATATAAGAATTAAGAACATATAATATTTAAATTTTGAACCTATAATATAAGAACATGTACTATTACATACTGTGCGCGCATACTATTCATGCATAGTATGGTGTATAGTATTCTGTGGAGCACCATCCCTACAAAGAGCAATAAAAATTGCGGATGAAAATAGGGGCGTAAAATCAACTAGAGAAAATTCAAGGAATTTTGAAATACTATGGCCCCTTTTTTTTAAGAAAACTAAAACTACTTTTTTAGAAAATTTTTCTCTGGAGAACAGAAAAGAATATCATGTTTATAAAGAAAAGTTTTTTTAAAAGGAAAATTGAAAAATAGTGGGTTGTTTCCAAAGTTTGATCTTTTTATAAATTTGGAGTATTTTCTAACAATGTTTTATTCAGGAAATAGATCTAAAGTTTTAGAACTTTAAGTTAATCCTTAATTTGATTCTCCTTATTGTCTTGTTGTTTGTTTCTTTACGGACTTTTGTTTTAAACATCATCTAATTCTTAATTCTAACCCTTATCTATTCCAACACATAATGGGGAAAAATGATGATATACACACACATTTAAACTTGGAGAATGATCATAATTTTTTCAATGTGTTTTCTATTCTACAAAAGATAAAATATTTGAAAGTTATTAACAAATAAATGCACCTTTTAGTTTTATATCAGAGAAAGTTAAGTTTCATTTTGAACTGACAAACGCGTTTACAACTATTTTTGGATTTTTTATAAAAAATAAGAACTTCGATTTTCTTATAAAACTAAAGTTAAGAAATAGAAAATAATTTTCTGTAAGTATACATGGTCCATTATTTAGATTTTTGTCTCTGAGATCAAAGTTTGGTGCTAGGCTTACTTTTGCCCTATTATTGTACTGCCTCGCAAGAAATTCACTCTCTTCAAATTATTACTATGTGTCCAAGTCTGCCTAAACTTGCCGTCCTAACAAGTAACCCGTAAAGAACATTGAAAAACCCAAAAAAAAAAAAAAAAAGCATATTATCTGTGTGAATAGTTTTGTCAAACAATTAATTCGAATTAACGTGCACACGTACGCTAATTAATAATATCTCTCGCACTAATTGTTGCTATCTGGAAAGTCCCAGGTCATATTTTTCTAATATCAAACGTAGTATTCAATAAGATTGAAGCGAGGCGAGTGAATTAGTAATATATACATACATACATACATACATACATATATACATATATATATATATGTGTGTGTGTATATACATACATATATATATACATATATGTATGTATAAATGGTTGGAGAAGACTTCTAGGTGACTAAGTCTGGAAGAAAAAAGATGAGTCATATGTATGGACAATATACTAAATTAATAATTTGTCTTAAGTTAATATTCTTATACAACAAATAAAATTAAGATCCTCTTATATTATTAGTTCTCTCATACAGTAAAAATGACTTTGGAATTTATGATTTTTTTTTCCTTATACACGAGAGGAATTATATTCTAACATTTGTTACTTCATTATATAAAACATCAAGGATGGCTAAACCGGAGTGGATTGTGTTTCTTGGCTTCTAATTGAAAACGATAACAAATAAAAAACATGGAGGTGATCTTTCTAAAAGAAGAGAACCCCAGATCAGGGCAAGAAGTTGAACCTGGTTATAAGCCTGACTTTCTCTTTATTTCAAGCTTAGGGTCTCTTTGGTCCACCTTTTTATTTTTAAAAGTGTTTCGCATGAGTTTAAAAGTTAAAACTAACTATTTGGTCTATTTTTAAACAAGCTTTTATATAAAAAGTTGGAGTCAAAAGAAGTTGAAAAATCCAAAAAGCTCCAAGCTTTTCAAATAAGGCTTTTGAAAAAGTTGTTTTTATATCATTTTAGGAATTTTTTTATTTTTTCTCAAAAATATTGTTCCATATTTTTGAGATTTCAATATTATCCTCAAAACAACTAAAAACTCGACTATTAAAATACAAGGCCAAATACTTAATGGATTTTATTCAACAACACTTTTATCCAAAAGTCTACTAGTAAAAGTTAGGGGTGTGTATTACTCGGGAAAAACCAATTACCAAACCGAAATTTGAGGTATGGGAAAAATCAGATTCGAGAAATTGAGGAATTGAGGAAAAAGTAGGATTTGGGAAAGGATTTCAAGGAAACGAGGGGATCAGAATTAGTTTTGAGTTTCGCGAACAACCTGATTACCGAAATTATTATATATATTATTTACATTTTAGAGTTTGAATTACATTATCCTTCGAATTTTGGTTATATATTTTATTTATATTCTAAAGTTTAGATTATACATTTTTGTTGATGTTTTAGAGTTATAATAATTTGACATAGTTCTATTAAAATTAGTTTTGAATTTTTTAAAAAAAGTTGGAGATTTACCAATCCTCAATTATTTTTTCCTATTTCCTATCTCCCCAAATTACGTTCCTAGTGGTAAATAAGATAGAAATGGAACAAAATCTCTTCCCTAAAATTATGCTTTTGACAAAAAGATTATTAATTGAGGCAGAAATTCCTCAATAAACACCCTTATTAAAAGTTTTATAGCTTAAAAGTTGAAATCTCACATACATACATACATATATTATACAAAAGGGTCCACTCCATTTTAAACAATATCACATGCCCTTCTCTCTTACAATCTTTTCCCGCATATATATAGATTGCGAAAATAATTTTTGGATCTAATGAATTTATCTTTTCAATTAATTATTATAGAATATAATACATAAATCAAATTATTATATAAACTTTGTATAAAAATTCGCTATTATATTAAGCTTCTTATTTTGGGAAACAAGGAAATCCAATCGTGCTCACCAAGCATCACTGACTGATTGGAAAGAAGCTAGGTTCCCTCATCAAATATTTATTTTCTAACAGAATTTCTGCACATGTATGGTCAGATCACCCAAATAACAAAATACCCAAATTCGATAAACATTTTGTTAATATAAATTTTGCCATGTCTAGGCAATTTACTTTAAAATTAATTTATAATATATATATATATATATATATATACACACACACACACATATATTACTAACAAATTTCTTGAATGTGGTAATATATACTATAATGCACATGAGTATAATGCACATGACATCATTTTATGATTTTTTTCCCTTCAAATTTTCCCCATCATTTCATATCATATTGTAACTAAGCATCAACTTTCTAGCCCAATAATTAATACTAACAACATTATTTTCTAATTTAAATTAAACATTAATTTTTTTCAAATAAAAATATTTCTTAGTCTAAAATTTTAAACTGTAATCTATATTTATACATTGTTTGAATAATATATATTAAATTATAGGTAACATAACCAATATCGGTGTCGATTTAATTTGAATGTAATGCTAGCATTTTATCGTGAAAGATCCTTTAAAAAGAATTTTTTTTTTGTAAATTATTTGTTACTTTTGAGTATGAGTTAGATTCAAATAAATATATTATAATACCACAATGAGTTAAATTTAAAAAAATATATTATAATACCTCATGTGCTAATTGTATTCTATCAAATCCTTTCTCCCAAAAATACGTTAAGCTCCAATAAATACAATTCTCCTTTTCTATTGCTTTCTCTTTTTCAAATCAGATCATTTTATGATTTTATTTTCTTAATTTAAATATTCTCCTCAATTACTGCAAATCCTTCATAAAAAATATCATTAGTACTAAAAACGTAAAAAAAATAATATGTTGCAAAATAGATTTATATTTTGACCTCATATAAAGTATACATTATATATGTATAAAATGAGTTCACTTCCATATATTTATTCATCTTCTATTACTTTTTTTCCCCATATCAAATTATTTTATAATTTTATCATTCCAATTTAAACATCTTATTTAATTATTGTAGATCTATAATATTAGAAATTCTTAGTATTGAAAATTTACTAAAAACTAAATTTTATGAAAAATTATATTTTATCATTGGAATAAACTATAAAAATTGGTCATCAATAATAAATAAAAATATAAAAATATACATTTTCCGTGTGCCACACAGGTTATATTCTAATTTTAACACAATAAGTGTAAGAAGATACTATTTAGTAAAATAATATAAGATTAAGAAAAGTTTATTGATTCAATCAATGAAATTAAGTTCTTTTCTTTTTTATAGAATTATTTTGCCATAAAATGGTCGCATACAAAGAATCTCCTAAATAAATATTCTACACGAAAAAATTCCTAAACTTTATGAACTTTCTTAAATTAATCTTATAAAAAAACTCTAAATACCAAGTCAAATAAATAACTTAAGCTTTGTTAGAATTTATCCACTAAAATTAATTATTTATTACCACCATTGGAATATCATTTACATATAAAAAATGTATAATAAAAAATGATTACGAGAAGAATTTTAGAGAAAAGATAAGAATATAAAACAAATTTAAGGGGGGCCATAGAAAAGTTTTTGCAGAAAATTCATATAAACTAATATAAAATTTTAAAAGAATTTCATAATATAAATTTTAATTTGATGTGATGCCCATTTCCTTTAAAGTTGTTGCATGCATAATAGCCAAAAGACAATTTTGTTAAGTACAATAAATAAATAAATTAATATTCTTTTTACAAACTTAAAATTTTAAATGAGGTAATAACTCTAATATCATACTAGTGCCTAAGTCATGAGTTCAAGTCTCATTGCCACTCATTCAAAAAATATTATTCTAACCAAATTACGCTGCATACGCTGCATATGAGGAGGCGTGTTAAATACAAACAATAAATAAACTAATATTCACTCAAGTGCCAACCTGGCTTTGCTTTGAAAAATCCTAAATAGAGATGATATTTGTGGGTGAATTGGATATTTGCATGTCATTTGAGAAGGGATAATATTTGGGAGATTGAAATCCCTAAGGATTGTTCCTGGTATTGGAGGAAACTCTTTCATCTGAGGAATACTATATTGCGGTGTGTATGTTCTACAAGATTGGCAATGGGCTTATACAAGATTTTGGAAGATCCTTGGCATCCATGGGGAGTTCTTCTTGATTATCTTGGGAAGCAAACTGTTTCTGAACTTAATGTTAATTTGGATTAACCTGTTGCTGCTTACATTGCGAATGGAAATTGGCATTGGCAAGCCAAAAGTCATGTTCTTGACTCAATCTTTGGGGCGGTTGGGCTGCCACTACCTAATACGCAACGCCTTGATAAACTCTTATGGCTAGGTTCTGCTAACGGAGTTTTTACTGTTAATTCTGCTTATGAGCTCATTCGCAAATGGAGTCCTCGTATTGATTGCGCGGATATTGTTTGGTTTAGAGGTGGATATGCTAAGCATGCCATTTACTCGTAGTTGGTGTGGCTGGATAGACTACCAACTAAATTGAGGTTCGTCCCCAATGCGCCTTTTGCTTAAGGGAATCTGAAAATCGTAACAAACTTTTCTTTGATTGTTGTGTGACTAAACGAATTTTGGTGGAAACTGATGAAGATTGTGAAAGGTCCTTATTGGCTTCACTCATGGGACGGCATTGAGACTTTGGTTTTTGGCTAATTATAGAAAGAATACTTTGAAGTGTATTGCCTTTAAAATGATCATGGAGGCTGTGGTTTATGAGGTTTTGGAGGAATCAGTATCGTCGTATTCATCGGGATAATCGTCCTCATAATAAAGATCATATCATTTTGACTATACTGTTTGAAATTGAAACGAGGTTGATTAAAAAGAAATTATATAGGGAGAACATCTTTTGTACATCACTGTGCAAGATTTGAGAATATGATTAGTTAGCGATAGATACTGATTTTATCTTTTTGTAAAGTTGTTGTAATTTTGGTCATTAATCGAAGCTTGCTTTCTTAGCAACCAAAAAAAAAAGAGAAGAAAAAAAAAAGAAAGAAAAAAAATTAGACTATACCCCTTTTTGATGGCGCGTTCGATGAACTTTTTAAGAAAAGTTAGTACTCATTTGAAAAATAAATCGAAGTAAATAACGTGGGAGATAGGACTAATATGCATTCTACTCAAGAAAAGGTAAGAAGATCGAATAGCATGACATGTGGGACAGGACTAACAGTCTTTTTAGACGAAAAAGTAAAAGAGAATAAACATAACACTAATATTTCTCAAAAAGGCAAAACATATCACAAAAAAATCATTCTAAGATTGTGCTCTAATATTGATACGAGAGAAAAATCTTAATCATTTATATGCATAGAATATATCTCAACCATTTATGAAATTCAAATTTCAAAAAGAGTGGATAATAGGAGAGAGAAACGACAATTTAAAATTTTTATTTTTTAAAAATTTAATTATCATGAATGACTGAAATGATATGACATTTACATGAATAGTTAATATTTTACTCATATTAATATGAGAGAACTGTTGATAAAAGAATATTCAAATCCGATATTATTTATTATATTTTTATTATGTTACAATTTATAATAGTGAATTCTTTCATAATATTATAGTAAGAAAAAACTGATATAATATTGAATTGATTAAAAGAATTGTTTATATGAGAGGATCCTAATCCCGTAAGGAAATGATTTTAATTAATTCACTATTATAGCAGATTTTTTTCATTATAATATTATGGAAGAATTTACTATAATAAATGATAACAAAAATGGGATCCTCTCCTATATATTTCATCATAATGACGGAAAAATCCATTTTTTCTCTTTTGGTTTCGATTTTTAAAATTTGGATATCTGATTTTATTTTTGTTATTTGATACAAATTCCAATTAATAATTATCCAAAATATAATAAATATATTTATTTTCTTTTTTCCAATTTCCAAAATTGCTGATTCAACTATTTTTCAAAATTCGGTTACTCAGTTATATAAATTATTTCAAAAGTTGATTAATATCCAAATTAAATAGTATTTAATTATTTCAATTATTAACCGAAATTAGACCTAAAAATTTGGGTTGACTAATTTATGTTATCAGGTAAATTCAATTCAGTAACAAGGGGTGGAAATTGAGCCATGTTGAAATTGGAGGGGTGGGGTTAAAAGTGGGGGTGGGTTCAAGTTTGTTGAGTCTATTCCACGGCCAAAAAAGGCGTGAGTATTATTAACTTTAAAACACAAAAAAAAAAAAAAAAAATTGTTTTGAGTTCCAATCATATTATTCACACATTTGACCATGTTATCCTACCTGGTGCTTGAACTTTTTCCTTGAGCCCAACCGTCCATTCCACCTTTTGTTTAATGTGATATTCGAATCCAGACTGTCACTCTTAAAGAAAATTATTATATTTTAGTGAGACAACATCACTACTTAATTAAGATTGTCACTCTCTTTTTCAACTGAATTATTCAATAGGTATGCGTCTTAAGTTCTCGACCACTTGAGGTATCCTAACGCCACGTGATGCCCGGATGTGCCGCTTGAAGTTGGTAAAGCTAGTTGGCTCTATTCCGTGGCCAAAATTCTCCGCCCAAAGCTTCGTCATTTTTCGTCATTCTTCAATGCAGTATGAATCAATAAGATTCTGGCTGACAGTCCATCATAGTCAGATATCTCAATTCTGAAGTGTATTCTGAAAGTTCGACTTTTGCCTTTAGTAGATCTTTATCATAGAATTCTTTTTTTTCTTTTTAAATAAATCAAGCTTGTTTCAGATTGACATTACATATGATTTAAAATAAATTGGGTGTCTATTAAGACAGAGCATTGTTATATGTCACTTTTTTTTTATTTTTGTTGATCAAATCTTACATTTATACCTACAAAAATGGGAACAACGAATTTAATCATAAATCTTTTGACATTCACAAATTACTTTTGTCCTAAATATTAATCGATTGGCAATTATAATCCCTGAATTGAATAAATAAATAAACATATATAAGTTAATAATAATACAGTAAGAATAATCATTTAAGGCTACATTATTTTACACTTCTAATGGATTTTGTTCAAAATAGAAGCGATTCTTATAGCCAAGAATTGTAGCTTTCCAAGTTATTGATATTAACAATGGTTCCAGACAATAAATATATAAACAAAACAAAGTCCTTTTTTTTTTTGGATAAAATCACATATTAAAAATGACTGATGATTCAAAAAGACCATGTAAGTAGATCCTATATTCTTTTTTTCTTTTCTTTTTTTTTTTTGACGAATTAAGGAAGATTTAGATCCTACATTTTACGTGTTCGTAAAGCCTAACATGTCCACTTATTTGAGAACCGATAGGGTCTCTTCAGATTAGCTTTTTTTCAAAAAAAATACTTTTTTCTAAAAAAATTACATTAAATTTACAATAACTATTTGATTTGGCTTCCAAAATAGTTAAAACTCTAAAAAAAAACTCAAATACAGGTTTTTTTAGAAGTTAGAATTTTCAACTTCTCAAAAAAATTATTTTCTAAAAATTATTAAAAAAACATTTTTGAAAAAAACTAATTCAAACGGGCTGTTGCCGAAGTCCTTTTGTTCGTATTGTCTCGGGCTCTTCTTTCTTTTCTTTTCTTTTTTTCCCTTTATTGTTAGAAGTGTCAGGCTATTCAGAAACAGAGAAAGAGATGACAAAATGAAGAGACAAAGTACCGCATAGTGATGCAAAGAGAGAGAGAGAGAGGGAGAGGGGAAAAAAAAGATAAAATTCTTTTGACCATTTTGAAGTATTATCGGAAACTTTTTATCGAAAGTAATCAAAATGCAACATAAAAACAAACAAATAATAAAAAAACAATGATGTTAACTCTATCAATTCCGTAATTTTATCTTTTCACAATAATTTACATGTTCAAGGATCTAATCTACAAATTCATTTACAGATAAATGATCATCTACAAGTTCAGTTATAAATAATGATATCCTTTATGTAGGTTCAATCTAAGGTAAGTGACTTATTTGATCCCCTTATATTTGATCCTTTTCATGGTTAAGACCTTTCTCTCTAAAACATGACAATTTGAGTTTTAAAAAATAACAATTTTCAATTTTTTATTTTTATAATTCATGACATAGCCAGCCTTTTAATTATTTTTATAATTTGTGACACTATTAGACTTAAAACATTATTTTCTTGACTTTTTTTGAGTTCAAAACTAATGGTACTTTTGCAAATTACAAAGACAAAAGAATAAATTGTCACATTTTGAAAATAAAAATCTTATTATCGAAAGGGTTACACTTCCATCAGTGTGGATTAATGTCAATCCACCAAAAACAAAAAATTGTAGCTTCTTAACAAAAGTTTATATGTTTAGCACAAAAATTTGTAGATTTAGAACAAGAATTTATAATATCCAAAAGCAAAAATCTATAGGTTCTTTAGAAAATTTATACTTCTAAAAGAATTATTTATAGTAAAAATTTTTGTTCTTAGCCAATAAATTTTTGTTTAAAAGTCACAAATATTTTGGTAGACTGATATCAATCCACAATAATGGAAGTGTAACCCTTATCAAAAAAGTTAAAGGTAAAGGACCATATAAATTATTGGACAGTCAGCATAACCATTGTCAAAAAAGTTAGTTAAAAGTAAAGGACCATATAAATTATTGAACAGCCAGTGTTACTCTTATCGGAAAAGTTAAAAGTAAAGGACCATATAAATTATTGGTCGGTCAATTTATCTCGATTGAAGTCAACGCAAGATTCTCTCAAAGGTAGGTATAACGAGCGATAGACATAGAGCCATGCAGGCTCTAGGGGCTTAAGGTTCGTTGGCTCTATTCCATGGCCAAAAATTCTCTTTGGCTTAAAAGCACCTATTTAAACGCATTTATATTTCGAGCTTACTTCATATCTCAAAGGTTTTGGTGACGTTAACTAAAGTCTGAAGTGTACGTGTTCCTGGAAGAGCGGACAGAGTTAGGTAGCTCTATTCCATGGCCAAAATTTCCTGGCCAAAGCATTAATTCTATTTTTTGTCGTTCACAGACAATACATCTTGTTGGTCTAGTCAAGATTAGTAATATATGTGTATTCATTCAAAGGACAACACATGCACTTTGCTCATTTGTCGTTACTTTGTTTTTTCTTATAACATTTTCATCAGTGCATGCAGACATATACCAGTAAAGTTAGTACCACGAAACCCTAATCTAGAGAATAAATTATTTTTCTTCTTTTCTTTTTTTTCCTTTTTATTGTTGTTTTTGTTTTTTGGTTGTCTTAATAGTAGAGAGCTGCAAAGGCTATAGGGTACGTGAAGAAAATTGAGAAAAGAGAGGGGAAAAAAAAACTATCATTGTAATGATCAATACTTGTAAAGTTTTTATTAAAAGGTTGGTGCAGACAGTGGCGGACCTTGCATGAAAATTTTGGGAGGGCAAACTGTTGCTTGTATAATGATATACTTTTACGGTGCGCTACTACAATATTACTTTGTATTCTTTTTAATTTTTGAATTCATCAATAATAAAATTCGGATAAAAAAATTTTCGTAACTTTCTTTTTAATATGGAAGACTAAATTATCAGAAAAAAAAAAAAAAACTCATCTTCTATTTACAGAGTCTTATTTTAACCCACGTCATTGTTAAAGATGCATTTTCATGTTAACCGTCAAGCTTCCTTTCGAAAAAAGAAATTAATAGGTTTTTCTCCACTAAACACTCATAATGGGTTGAGCCGTAAAAAAGTAAGAAATATTTACACTAATTAGCAAAAACAAACTTTTAGTAACGAGGTAAAATCAAATGATAATATTTCTTAATTCTTGCATCTTTTAGCATTACTAATAATCAAAGTATACAAAAGATTACTTGACACCAAGAAAATCAAGTAAAATAAAAGGAATAAAATATTATTTACAAGTAAATAAATTATAAACTGACTATTATCACTTTCCATTATTTTTTTTCTCACAGAAGGAATATATGTGCATATCAAACGTATATACACACACACTCTTAAGGGGGAATAAATTTTGGGGGGGGCCATTATGGGTCTGTTTGGATTGGCTTTTTTTTTTAGGAAAAAACACTTTTTTTAAAAAAAAAAAAAGTTACATTAAATTTGCAATAACTATTTGATTTCACTTCCAAAAAAATTGAAAATCTGAAAAAAGCTCAAATACAACTTTTTTTTAGAAACTAGAATTTTAAGCTTCTAAAAAAATTATTTTTTAAAAGCTGTTAAAAAATACACTTTTAAAAAAGGTCAATCCAAATAAGCCCTGTGTCCTAACTATGGTCCGCCACTGGGTGCAAATGTTTTAAAACGATTAGGTCGTGGGGAAGTGAAAGGAAGAGACAGATGAACAGAGAGAGTAATGACAAATGATGTAAGTAATGTAACGAATAGAGAAAATATGTATTTGCTTGTTAATTTTTAAGCACAACCCGGAGATTGAATAATGATGATTGGTGGATCATCGAGGCTGTACGTATTTATTCCCTGTCACAGGAAAAATAAAGAGGAAAAATGAAACCATTTATTGTTACTTGTTTAGTTTGAAAAATGAAATAGATCAAATTATACATAAACAAATTAAAGTTTTGTGGTTAGGTATATAGAACTAACAATGCTGTTTATTTCTGTTAAAAGTTTTTCCTCCATTAGCTTCACACACATAAGAGCGAGGGCAAAAAGTTTTGGCAATGAATCACTTTTAGTACTTTAACAAAAATACTTTTAACTTAAACAATAAATAAAAACTTTATAATAAGTAACAAAAGATAATCATATTACTACAAAGTATCAAATTACACAATCAAAGTTAAGTCACAAGAAACAAGATAGCTTATGCAATCATGACAAGCACACACAATTCGTTGTAAGTTTACAATAAAGAAATTTATAAATTGAATAAAGGATAAAATGCATGTAGTCTCTTTTTGGTTTGTACAACTAGTTGATTTTTCCCTATGGTTTAAAACATGTCGTTATTTCTTGTGCTTTTCAAATGGTAGATAATCCCAACCCTAATGTTTTCAATCTAAATTTACGGAGAGTGTATTACACTCTCATTTCTTGCATTTAGGTATGTCAAATGTTATAATTTGTTATACTTTTTTACCAAAATATCCTCATTTAGACTTATAACATAATTTATTTATCTTCACTTTATAAAATTAAAAAATTAAAAATTTAGATTTAGATTAGAAATTTAAAATTTTGTTAAGTCCTAAGAACCATATGCAACCGGAGTATCTCATCTTCTAGCTTTAAAATTTTTAAATTTTTAATTTTAGATTTTAATTTTTAATTTTAAAATTTTAAATATAAAATTTTATTTTTCAATTTTTTAGTTTTTTAACATTTAAAATTTAAAATTTTTATTTTCTAGTGTTATTTTTTATTTTTAAATTTTTATTTTTGTATATTTTATTTTCATAATTTTTTAATCTTTAATTTTTTATTTTTTATTTTATAAAGTGAAGATAAAAAAATTATGTTATAAACTTAAATAAGGTATTTTGGTGAAAGATTATAGCAAATTCTAATATTTGACATCCATACATGTAAGAAAGGAGAGTGTAATGCATTCTCCGTTAATTTAAACGAAAAAAAATTAGAGTTGGGAATTATATGCCACTTTTGAAAAGGACAAAAGTTAATGCGGTATGTTTTAAATCACGTAAAACAATTAGCTACATACACAAACCATAGAGATATAACATGCATTTTATCCATTGAATAAAAAAAGATTGATAAGAAACCCTAAACATGCAATAACATATTGAAAAAAGTTAATATTAGAAGTGAATAAGAAATTAGACATTTTCTCATCACTATTTTGAATATTAGAAGTGAATGAGAAGTTAGATATTTTCTCATCATTTTTTTGAGACTTTTGGCCTTCTCATTAACTTGGATATCGGGGTTATGAAACCTTTGGAATTTCTTCATGATTTTGGTTATGTATTTAGTGTTTGGGAGTTCTGCAAATCATGGAATTCCTACATAAATGTGATATTGAAAGTTTGATCTCCTCCAGCACCTATATATAATGGTCATCTAGTAAGATACGCAACACACCAAGAATCGTTAGTGCATGTAATTCTTGTAAAGTTCTAACATATGTAGTATTATATAGTCGAGAGAACTCACATACCGAAGGTTTGCAAGTTCTTGTTTTTCCTTGTACTAATCATCCATCGTGGGAGACTTTTGCAATAGAAGCCATATAACACCTGTGATGGAGAGATAAAGAATTAAGGACATTGAATCAAATTCAAGTCTCGACTTATTCGGATTGCAGTTTTTGTTATAATTTATTTTTATCCATTTTATATTCTTCAAGTGCATGTATACATATATTAAATTCCAGTTTGATTCACATTTAGATTTCTCTGTTACTGTAAACTATTTACTCCATATTTTATATTTATCTTTCCAGCGATATCAAGGCTTTATTTTCTGGATTGTGCCAAAGAATTTGATTTTAGCAGAAAAGAATTTCTGTTAATTATATTTTCTACCAGATTCTCTGGGTTACTAATTCATTTGCCTTTGTGAGTGCAGAATTAGAGATTTTTCTTGGTTTTAGTTTGGACATAGTTTTAATAGATAAAATAGTATCTGAAATTGGAAAGACCAATACCTATGCAGGGTTCTATAATTGGAACCACGACTTTTCCTCTTACTACTGAAACTGGGTTAAATTCGACCGGACCAATTGTGGGGTCTAATCGAGTCTCTACTTCCCTTGGAGATGTGGCTGGGATTTGGCCAATAATGGCCGAAGTTCAAGGACATCAATTAATCGTCCACATCATTTTGGTTAAAGGTATAGTCTTAAATGAGTCTTTCCAAGTGGCGGCTTTGATAGAAAAATTTTTGTCGAGATGTTGGAGTCGGGCAAGGGATTTCTTACGTGTGAGAAATTTGAGTATAAAGTTGTGTAGTGGATTTATGTCATATGAATGTAATAAAAGAGTTATATCATTTGATATAATTTGAAGACTTTATTACTCTTTTAGTGTTATTACAAGTCATTTTATAGCATTGATGTTACAATGGCCGGCATTTTCATGGCCAATTATGATAATATTTTTATGGCTTGGAATCATTGTCATAATAATGACGTCTTGTGATATAACTTGGTTATGGCAATAGAAGAGCACAACGTTTTAGAGTAGTAAATGTTTCAAAATATATGGTTAATGCTATACATTTTATCTTTTTTTTTTTTCTTTTTGTTTTTGCTACAAAGAAAATTTGGCTGGCATTGGATTCTTTGAAAGGGTTATCTTCATACGGCGATACTTCCAACTTAATTTAAGGGCCTTAGCCCTGAGCGAGCTATGTATGGTGAGCTTTTAGGCTAAAGGATAATATTAATAGGAATATTATTCTTGCTTTTGATTTGAGTCTTCTAATTTTAGGGCATGAGTCATGTTTTCAAAAGAAAACGAAATTATTTATAGCTAATTTCGAAAGCTAGACTATAGAAATTTAATACTGAGATTAAGTTTATTTGAAGGACACAACACCTTTTATAAACGGATTCACAATGTTATCCTTTACTTCACATAAGTCAAAAGAAATAACTTCACTAAAGAGCAACTTCACTAGAGAGCAAGTATTTAAGTCGTCAAGGGAAATGTGTCTTAATCCTATTATTAAAGAGTTGTCGTAATTAACAACCCTACTTTGTTGATAAGAGATCCCTGAATCTTGATTTAAAAGAGAAAATAGGTTATGTATGACTTTACTGAAGCACTATGGGGCTTAATCTCCCACCAATTCTTGTGGCGAGCGGTCTTATGAGTTTTAGGTTAAGCTTTGCTTTTAATGATTCTTGCAATTTGGAAAGACTAAATAAAGTATTGTAGGGTACTCTTTATAAAAAATCACCCATATGAGTATAGAGATGGGTTGGCTTTTAAGAGAATCGAAGGTTGGATTCTCTGTGAGTACTCATAAATGCCAAGACTTGTTGAAGGCCGAAATAAACGCAATCGTGAGAACTAAATAATGTACAGAGGAGTGTTGTTTGAGTCCTATTGTCTTTGTCTCTACAAAAGTTGAACAATTCAAGGCATCATGTCCACTAGTTGACGAGCAAATTCAATAGCATTTAATAGGGAAGGTTAAAAGTCAAAAGTTACTATCCTGATGTAGTATCTTTTCTATGGAAATCTTTTTAATTTCTGCATACATTGAGATCAGCTAATTCTATTCATGTGGGAGAATGTTGGAAGTGAATGAGAAATTAGAGAGTTTCTTATTATTATTTGAGACTATTGGCCTTGCCATTAACTTGGATATGAATTCTAAAGGGTTACGAGACTTTTGAAATTTCTCAATCATCTTAGGTATGTGATTAGTACTTGGGGGTCTTGCAACTCTCGAAATTCTCCATGAATGTGACATCGAAGGCTTATCTTTTCCAGCACTTACATATATTGATCTTCTTTTGGGAAACACAACATACTAAGAATAGTTAGAGCATATAGTTCTTGTAAAGTTCTAGTATTTGTATTTTTTATAGTAGAGAGTATTCAAATACTAAATGTTTACAAGTTTTTGCTTTCATTGAGCTACAATTACAGGAAGTAGGCCATTGTATCCTGAGAGGCTTTTACTATAGAAGAGCAATAAAGTTTTAAGGACATTGAATCAAATTTTAGTATTGACTTATTCAATTTGTAGTTTTTGCCATAATTTACCTTTGTCCATTTTATACGCTTCATAGTATACATATTAAATTTCAGTCTGATTTCGGTTTCATATTTCTTTTTGTTATCATAAATTATTTACTCAATGTTTTATTATTAATATTTTCAACAATTACAGCATACTTTTTTTTTGGGGGCGACACAGCATAGAGATTGAAAGTTTACTTTATTTTGCTTCCGAAATGAGTTTTCGAGAAGTGAACAAGACAGCCACTACGCACATACGAAGTCTCGTTTGAGTGATTCCACCCAATCTATCTGGCTCACTTATAAACTACTTTGACACCTTCACATTTTCTATCCAGTATCTCTATGAAAATCTCCTAATACATCTAAATAACCATCTGAAATGCTTCTCTTCATCTTATTTTCTATGGAGGACACTCTTAAACCTTTACCTTCTAACAGTTGTGTCTATGGTAGTTTTCCTACACGCCTAAACCGTAGTTTTCCTCATCAAATCCTCTCTAATTTTGTCACATATACATTTTGACATTCTCATCTCAGCCACTAAGTTTCCCTTTTCACTCGAACAATATTTTCAATTACACAAATTCTTGACGTGCTTCTTCAATTCATCCATCTAGGATATATATATATATATAGATAGATAGATAGATAGATAGATAGATACACCTACGATTTCCCTTTTCACTTAAATGATATTTTTCAATTCATCCATCTACAGGACAGATTATATATATATATATATATATATATATATATATAGATAGATAGATAGATAGATAGATAGATAGATAGATAGATAGATAGATAGATATAGATAGATAGATAGATAGATACACCTACGATTTCCCTTTTCACTTAAATGATATTTTTCAATTCATCCATCTACAGGACAGATTATATATATATATATATATATATATATATATAGATAGATAGATAGATAGATAGATAGATAGATAGATAGATAGATAGATAGATAGATAGATAGATACACCTACGATTTCCCTTTTCACTTAAATGATATTTTTCAATTCATCCATCTACAGGACAGATTATATCCACGACTTCTAATCCATGAGGGATAAAATTGAATAATTTCACGTCTATTCTTATTCTTCTCTCAACTACTATTTCCATAGTTTTATAGTATGACCTTATTTTATAACACTACACCTAATAAGAACTCTTCAAATAGTTTTTAGTATGAAAACAATTTCTTTTAATTATTGATATTCGATAAAATAGTATTTCAGTAGCTTTTTGACATTTTTACTACACCTTTTAGGGTTTTCTTTTTCTGGCAATCTTATCCTCTCTCTAATCTCTCTACATTTTTATCCTTTTTTTTTTTTATAAATATAAATCCAAAATTACACAAAAATCAATTCTAAAATTCTATCCACATAAAAGTACACTAAGAAAGTGTAAGTGTTATTATTTTTGACAAAAAAATGAATTTATTGAAAATATCTTTTAATTTTATAACGTTGATACAAATTACTTATCAAAAAATTAATTCTATTGTATAATAAAATGTTTATATATATATATATATATATTTTTTTTTTTTCTTTTGTTTTGGCAAAAGGAAAGGGAATTCTTCCTGAGAATCTTTTTGATAGCAAAAATTGTAGAAAAATAGGATCAGGGCCTTGAACCATACCCCCACGTAAGACCAGTATTCTTTTATGCCTTTTCATTTTTTAGCTAATCTAAGTGTTAATTTTGTCAAATATATTTTGTTCAATAAGCTAATTTAACAATTATTCATAAACAGTCAAATATAACAGATATTAGTTACCTCAATAATTATAAACTATTCAAACAACTATCAACTACCTTAACAGCTTGCTAGTTGTGTCAACAATCCATATGATGAATGAAGTTGATTTGTCAACGAATCACCACAGTTCTAAATATCTCTATATTTTTATTTTATTTTTCAAACACTGCTTCTTTTAAGAGTAATAATTTGAATACAAATCTCATAAGAAGCGGGAGGTGGACTGGGCATGGGGTTAAAAGAAAAACCAATGAAGTGTGTTATTAAGGATGAGTTTGGTAAGTAAACCATAGACTTTTGAGTAGGAAAGGCTTTAGAAGAAACTTGACAAATAGTAGATTTTGCCGGAACTGGGAGGTAGATAGTAGTTTTTGGTTCTAATATGCAACTTGGTTGCTGATTGTAAATGTTTTTTTAACCAATTTATTAATACAATGCGGTTACTAATTTAGTGGGGGAAAAAAAAAGATGAGTTTGACCGGTTGATCATAGAAGAGGAAGGGCTAAAGGAATGATAAAAGAAGAGTTATCTTCATGAGTTATTTAAAGATGGTAACTCTAGCTAGTGATATAAATTGGGGTCCAAACAATAGTTTGGAATAGAATCTAAAATTGCATATTCCATTGACAAATAGCAATGGCAGTGTCAGTGTGACACTCAAAGAGATAAAATTTGAAAAATGATTTAAAAACGAGATAGGTCCTTGATTAGGACCTAATATGACTTTCTCCACTTTGCAAACAGAGCCAACAACATGGAATTAAAAAGAAAATATGCTCCAAAGCTAAATATAAGTTTAGATTAGGAGATAGTTCAAGTGTTTGAAATTATTTTTCTTATGCGTGAGGTCCTAAGTTAAATTTTTTTTGGGGGGGGGGGGGTGAAGAGAAGAGAGAGAGAGTAAAATCCAGCATATAGAAATTTCAATGGACTAGCACTTATCCTCTAAGAGAGGCGTGGGTTTTTCGAAAGTGGACAACCCAAATTAGTTATTGGGCCAAAGATGGACTAGACATCGATTATTTAGGTGAAATATTGTAAACTAAATGAATCCTTAAAAATCATTTAAAGATAAGAAATTTAAATTTCATTTGTAGTTTCTCATTATACTTGTTGAACTATCGTTTTCACATCCCGTAAATTTGTATGGATTGATTTATGTTTAATAATAAAAATCATATGTAGTTCAGATTTATTCATTTTTAATAACAAATGTTGAATAGTTATAAATCTTTCAAAAGTCAAAAATAAATATTGGTTTAAACATTAATTGATTGTCAATTAAACCCTCGAGTTAAAAAGAGTAATTTATATCAATAATAGATAATAAACAATAATTAAGACATAAAAAATAATAAATAATAAACAAATGCATAAGCTAATAATAAATTAAAGACTAGCAAATAATCCAGAGGTGATACCCTCAATGACGCTCTCAATATGTTTAACATAACTCATTCTTCCATTGATTTCTTCAACCCACAATCCTTAAAAACTTTCTGTGCTCTGCACGATAATTTATATTACATGTATATATATATATATATGTGTGTGTGTGTGTGTACATATGTGTCTTTGACCTCTGACATGCAACAAGAATAAATAAACAGAAAAAGGGTGGAAACTCGTAAACTCAAGAACAACATCTAGCATTGCCCTTGGTGATGGCGAGGATACCCTTTTTTGGATTGATCATTGGCACCTTTTTTGGCCATCGACCCGCCACTAACCTGCTGGGTTGGGTGGTCGGGTTCTTTGTCACCTCTATACCCGAAATAGATGCATGCATATCTTGTCATCTAAAAATAAAGACCTAATTTGATTATACTTTGTAATGCTAAAGTTGCAAATTTTATCATGAACAATGACTTAGGGCCTGTTTGGATTGACTTTTTTTTTTAGGGAAAAGAACTTTTTTTTTTGAAAAAGTTAAATTAAATTTGCACTAACTATTTGATTTGACTTCCAAAAAAGTTCCAACTCTAAAAAAAACTCAAATACAACTTTTTTCAAAAGATAAAATTTTCAACTTCTCAAAAGAAGCTGTTTTTCAAAAGCTGCTAAAAAAACGGTTCTAAAAAAAGTCAATCCAAACGGGCCCTTAACTTGGCCGAATCACCATGCTCTCTTCTCTCTGCTTTTGGATCTTTGGTGGACTGGTATGGTGTTATTTGGTTCAAGCACAAATACAACATACTATATATGTTGCTGGCTATTTTGGTTTAATAGATTACCAACTAAGGTACAATTCTTGAATTGAAGAATGAAAATCAGTTCTGAGTATATTTTCAGTCACTCGTGCTTAGAAGACGAGGATGCTGCACAATTCCCTTGCGTCCATGAAGGAACAAAGCTTTTTGCAATATTGAACTTGATGTACAGAGTAAGTTGTATATGATTAAAAAAGTAAAAATATCGCTAATGAATACATGCATTCTTTTTCTTTTGCGGTTTGAATGTATATGATAAGATAATTAACTTTGATAAAATCTTACTTTAACCCCTTCAGAGAGAGAGAAAGAGAGAGGAATTAAGTGAAAATATGTTTCTAAAACCCCCTCTACTTTGTTTAGGAGCAATCTCTGCCAAATATTTGTTAATGTGTTACACCTTGAACCATGCAAATTGCAGCAACCTAATACAACATGCTATCAAAGCTACTAATCATGGCACGTTTTTTATTAAAACGATTTTATGTAAACCAAATTGTAGGTTGTATTATTAGGCTCTATTTGGTAATATCTATATTTATTTTTTTCAATTAAATTTTAATGTTTTGACTTAGTTAAAATATTATTTTTTGAAATTATTACTATTTAGTTCAATAATGTTTTAATTAACTTTTTAGATAGCTTGTAGCATTTCAAATAACTTTTTTTTTTTTTTAAAGTTAACATTTGACAATAGTGTTTAATTTTTTTGGTCAATCCAACCATCATTCCAATCTTTTTCTGACAGTCTACCATCTCTCCAACCTCTTTCTATATTCTTACTTTTTATTTGACGAATTCCATCTACATCAAAATATATTAAAAAGTGCAAGTTTTGTTATCCCAATTACAATTTTCTTTGACAAAATAAATTTTCAATCTATTAAAAATATTTTTATAATATTGATACAAATATTTTATTAAAAATTAATTTCATTATGGCTATTCTTTTACAAATATAAATTCAAAATAACACAAAAATCAATTTCAAAGTCTATCCACATCAAAATGTACGAATAAATTTTAAGTTTTATTTGCCCGTTTATGATTCTTTTGGAAAAAATAAACTTTTAATATATTATTTTTATAATATTAATACAAATATATTATTAAAAATTAATTTTATTATACTTTAATAACAAAATATTATGATAAGATATATATACATATATTTATATTTATATCTAATTATAAAATAAACTATCTTATTTTAATAGTAGTAATAATAACTATAATTATTAGTAACAATAATGACAATAATAACATAAACTAATATCTTTTTATGTCATTTTGAATTGAGCAACTAATAAAATAACTAATTTTATTAAACATATTTTGTTCAATCCATTACCTAAACTGCTATTCACTAACAATTAAAATACAATAACTATCATGTATTCAAAAAGCTATCAACCATCCTAATAACTAATTGTTCTAAACATAAAGCATTTTGTACACATTAATTATTTTTATTAGTAAAAAATGAGTTTACACAAATTTATTTGTTTTTAATTATAGGATAAATTCGTTATAAACCTCATTAGAATTTACAAATAGATTTTACTTTAAGTATTAATTGGTCAATAATTAAATCTTTAATTAGAAATAAGAATAAATATCTATCATAAATAATAAACAACACAATAGATTAAACATAATCTGGAAGGAAATAATATTTATATCTATATCTCTCTCTCTATATACAAATGTATTTTTATATAAAATAGATTGACATGGTTAGCATGCTTGGAAATTTTATTTCTCATTCACCAACCCACTATTATTATACAAATCAAGAAAAAGGAGAACCCCTTTCCCACCTGGCCAGAGGCCCCTTAACCAGGCGGGAGGTAAATCGAGGGATGTGCGTGAGTGGCAGCCCGACCAGGGAGAGGACCAACGGGCGTGGAAATCCAAAGACCCGCAATATTTCATGAAAGATCGCATGCGAACGATCCGCGTTGTCGAGTGTCTCGCCACTGTCACAATGCCACCCATTCTCACCATGCCCGAAGAGCCAAATTCGCCCACTAGCGGACCTGTGTTTGGACTCTCCCCCTTCACTGACAAAAAACACACACACTTCACATACTATCTGTATACATCTATCCTAATCCCTCTCCTAAACCCCCCCCCCCCCCCAAACACAAATTTCACTTCAACCCACCAACAAATTCACCATCCGCCGCCGCCAAAGAGAAGGTATGCAGATAACACAAATCAAATTTGGCTTTCATTAATTTGTTAGTCTCTTTTTCATTTTTTTTCATTTTCTTTTCTTAGTGCTTTTTTTTTTTTTTTTTCCCTACCTTTTTTTGTGTAAAGCTTTACTCAATCCTATATTGAATGACATTTTTCATTCTTGATATTAATGGGTTTGATTTTTGTAGCTAATATACCTGAAGGTTACGTGTTGAGTCTTGAAAATAGCCTCTTGTAGAAATGTGAGGAAATGTAGGATAGGCATATAGCTGTTTCCCTTGATTAAACTGGTCATTTGTAGACCATAATGTTTGTATTGTAAGGTTTATTCAGTATCATTTGTGCTTTTCAAGCGGGGTTTTAATCCATTTTTAACTTTTTGCAGCCTCCATCAGGGAAAGAGAAAAGAAAATTATTGGTATAGGATTTGAGTATAAAGAAAAGCTTCTCTTGTTATTAGTAAGCCTGCATATATATATGTTCCGTAACCATTAAAATATTTGTGGTCGCATTGTGTATTAGGTATGACATGTTAGATAGTAGGTGCCTAGGGGTTGTGGGTAAGCCATATCATCGTCATGATGGGTTTGGAATCAAAAATACTAAGTTGTCGATGATTTTAGTTTCAGGTAGTTGGCCTTCCACTGGTGGCTACTTCTTGCAGTTGTATGCTAGGATTTGATTAATGCAAATGTGGAAATTTCTTGACTTTTTACGATGTTTCCTGAAAAATGCTTTGAAGCTTGAATCTTTTCTAATGTTGGCACCTAAGATGCTTTGGTCATGAAAAATGTAGAATAGTATTGGCATTACTATTTTGTTGTAATCAGTACAATGACATGAGCAAATGACCTATGAAGAAGAAGAATCCTAGAACAAAACGAGAGGTAGCTAGCCAACTTCTAGGAGAGACCTAGTTAACTGCATTGATCTCGGTAGCTACGCCACCCATGGAATTTAAAGAACCTAAAGGAGCATGAGTTATATATTATGTGGAACACCGTTCTTGCCATGGTTGTATATCTTTTTTCAACCCTACCAGTTATAAAGATGCTTTTGGTGAATAATGCATGTAGGCTAGTATTAATTTGAGCAAATCTACTTCTGTTGATGTTGGGAATTGATGCTTTCTTGTGTAGCAGTACTGCTTTAATCTTTTTCCTTTTAGGTTATACTTCAATATCTACTAGGATGTTGATTGCTGCTTATTTCTTTTGCAGTTTCTGATACATAACCCAAACCATTATCTGCAAACCACACCACTCAAATTGGGGACAGAAACATCTCAGTATATTTGATCAAACGCTGACCATGGCAGCCCTTTTACTCTCCCAACCACCCGCTGCCACCTCCAGCATTAAGACCTTGAATTCCCTATGTCGGCCTCACCCAAGAAAAACTCCACACACATTGACCATCAAAGCCACAACATCGCAAACAACCACCACCACTTCATCACCACCACCGCCAACCACCACAGACCCATCTTCACAAAAGTTGAACAAGTACAGTTCGAGAATTACTGAGCCAAAATCCCAAGGTGGCTCGCAGGCCATACTCTATGGTGTGGGCCTATCGGATGATGACATGCATAAGCCTCAGATTGGCATATCCTCTGTATGGTATGAAGGCAACACCTGTAACATGCACCTGTTAAAGCTTGCTGAGGCTGTTAAAGGAGGTGTCAAAGAAGCCGGCATGGTCGGGTTCAGGTTCAACACTATTGGTGTGTCTGATGCCATTTCTATGGGGACTAGAGGTATGTGCTATAGTTTGCAGTCAAGAGACTTGATTGCTGATAGCATTGAGACTGTGATGGCTGCTCAGTGGTATGATGGAAACATTTCTATTCCTGGCTGTGACAAAAATGTAAGCTTTGTCTTGGGCAAAATAGTGACTTGTTGCAGATATTGACTTTCTAAGTTGTTCTCAATGTATTATTCTTGATACCGCAGATGCCAGGTACAATTATGGCCATGGGACGGCTCAATCGGCCAAGTATAATGATTTATGGTGGAACCATCAAGGTTGGGCCTAAGAGTACATTCCTTCAAAAGAACTTTTTACTTTTTCCTCTTTCATATGCTATTTCCGTAAGAATCTTTCTGTAATTTGCAATACCACTTCAAAGGGAGGGAGTTTACATTGCCGTGGAATGAGGGTTTTGTGCGCGATAATATTATATCTCATTTCAGTTACCAAGAAACTAGAATATGGATGGAAGAATTATATATAGCGTTGTGAATCAATTTCAAGTCATTGATGCTGTTAAAAGTACCACATTGACTAAGATACATGTGTAGATTTCATTACCTAGCAGAATTGGCAGATTCCTATCAATATTTGTTTCCTTGTTGTCTGGGAGGAAACAGTGTTTTATCTTGATAAGTTGATATGACTACTTGGTTATACAAATGTGCCCAATCATCTTTATCATATGTCAACATGAGATACAAACCAATTAATTTTTCCTTTTTCCTTTGGTTGGGTGGAGAAGGATCTATTACTTTATGCAACTTGCTTAGTAGTTGACAGCTTGGCGCTTCTTTACTGAAGTTATGTTTTTCCACGCAACATTAATTCTATTTATTGAAGACATTGCTGATAGTCTTTTTCATTGGTCTGATCTGCAGCCTGGTCACTTTCAAGGCCACACATTTGACATAATATCTGCCTTCCAGGTATGCTAACTATATTTGCTAGTTGTATATTATGTATTATTTCTGTGGAAGTGATTCCCTGTAGTTTCTCCCTGCAAAAAGGAGAGGATATTAATGAAATATTTGTCTTCTCAATGGCTGCAAAAAAGTTATCGGACTTCTCTGTTTCGTGATGGTTTATTTGGTGATCACCTGCTAGCTTGCTGTAAGGAATCTTGACTACTCATTCCTCTTATAAATATAAGTTCAATTGGGCTTATTGTGAGAGCTAAAATCCTCTAGAATTCTGTTCCGAAATGTGGAAAATTGTGAAAAAGTTCAGTGCTTCTTTCATTGTGCCATTTTTGCACTGATGATGGTAAATTGAAGCAAGGTTTTCCTTTTTCTTCTCCTCTTTCACTCTTCAAGGGTAGCATCCATTGGTTGAACATGAAGCTACCTATAGATGGGAAGAGGAAATTGAGATAAAGAAAAAGAATAGAAAACAAGCAAGGACCATATTTAGTCTTTTAAAGGAGATAAAGGCAGAATTGTTCTGTTGATGTGCACCATTTGGAATTTCTGAAGGTGCTGCAATTACTAGTTCATGTATTTATCCTCAAAACAATGATGATTATAAATAACATTATAGTTTTCAACACTCAAAAGATGTCCTATTTACTACTCTGTTTAGTCCTGAAAATTCGCAGTGGAGCTGTCTCTAAAAGCCCTGGTAATTATTTATCTTAATGTCATTGTGGAAGATCACAGGGAGCTGTCCTGAGATTCAATTCTTCCCTGTGCTTCTCCTTTACCTGCACAACTTCTATGTTAATAGTTAGATGTATGTCCACATTATTTGAATTTGAAAATGGTGGAAGCATGAGCCCAATAGTCGAATACAAGATTTCATATGTAGAAGCACCTTACTTACTTATAAACTAGAAAGACAGCATAGTGAAGTATTTATGAATGTCTGTACAATTTCATAATCATATTTTAAGTATAAATTCTTATACTTCTCAATAGAAAATGTTCTTTTTCATACAATTTCATACTATATCAGAGATAAGTATGTTATTCTTGTCTTTAGTTTTTTTGAGAAGAAATTTTAGATGTTGACTAACGAGTAATGGTAATGTATTCAACCCTACTTATGAAGAACATAATTCCACACTTTTTACAGTCTTCTTTTAAGCATATACCACCATCTGTAATTTTCCCCTCATTCTTTTATATTAGATGAAATTTTGTGATCCATCTTTTGATGAAAGTTATGCTGTATTTGTGAAAATATAAAATAGCCTTGTGTTGTACTCTTTACAATTTTATTACATGATTGCTCACGATGATATCAACCAAAAGAAGAAGAATATAAAAGATGATAACATGATAAGGGTAGTAAACTTCATAATGGTAGCATAGCTGATGACTATAGGAGGCTTCTATAAATTTATACTGGAAGCGAGGTTACTTACAGTTAACTACTAGTTTTGTTTTTCTTAGGATTACAAACTCTTCCTAATATAATCTTAAATCATGTGATTGAAGTTTATTACATGATATGCTTGCAGTGTCAACAAAAATCATAATTGAAGTAAGAATTATAATGTTATTATAAGAATTATAATGTTATTATTATTGTTATTGTTTATGATTCTTTTTGGTTTTCCACTTAATCAGAAAAAGCTTTTATTGATATTATATGTCCTTATATATAGTAATGAACTAGTGGCTTATTATTTAAATCCTATACTCACTGAAGTCTCTCTGGCATTTCATATCTCAAGGAGTATACTTGGAGAACACTTTTATTATCTTATAATACACTTATAAAGTATATTCTTATAAAGTGAGTGGTCTTTTGAGTGTTGAGGATTACAGACCTGTTAGAGTATTTCCTCCCCCATGGGAAAATCACAAAGTCTAAGACCATTTAATAAGATCCTGGGCTACTCCTACCATTGACCAATTGGTTTTTAGGATAGAACTTCAAGATTCTTCACATGGTATCAGAGCCCAGGTTATGGGCCAATGATATTTGTCCACGTGTGACCTTTCTTCATCCACATGTGACGTTCTAATTTGTCAATGTGTGACCCTTTTTCAATTATCAAATTAGGTCACACATGAGGGGGAGTGTTAGAGTATTTCCTTCCTCATGATAAAATCACAAAGTCTAAGACCATTTAATAAGATCTTGGGCTACTCCTCCCATTGTCCAATTGGTTTTTAGAATGGAACCTCAAGATTCTTCACAAGACCCATCTTTGGGAAGATATAGGCTGGAATTATTTTGCTCCCAGCACTACCTTTGTGTACCTTCAGTTTGAATATAAATATTTCACCTGAAATTGGATGACTGCAAACTCTTACATTATATTTCTTGAAACCAAAATAGTGAAAACCAGAAAACAATATCCATGAGAGTTTTCTATTTTATCTTCAATTTAGGTTACTTGTCCTGTGGCATGAGCATTCATTTTCAGTTGGCTATGTCATTCATTTGATCTTTGCTTGTGAGTCTTGTTGTAGGTCTACGGGGAGTACGTGAGTGGTTCTGTCAATGATGAACAAAGGATGAATGTAGTTCGCAATTCATGTCCTGGAGCCGGGGCTTGCGGTGGAATGTATACAGCAAACACAATGGCTTCTGCTATTGAGACCCTGGGAATGTCCCTTCCTTACAGGTAGAAGAATGTGATTTCAAAGTTTGTATTTGATCTCTGTCATTCTTACCGTCCACTTCATTTTTCTTTTTCTTTTTCTTTCTCCCCCGAAAGCTCTTCAACACCGGCTGAAGATCCACTGAAGCTGGACGAGTGCCGCCTCGCTGGAAAGTACATTCTAGATTTGATCAAAATGGGCTTGAAACCGCGAGACATCATTACCCCAGAATCTCTACGTAATGCAATGGTGATGGTCATGGCACTTGGTGGATCCACAAATGCTGTTCTACATTTAATTGCCATTGCAAGGTGAACTATGCACTGCGAGAGTTGC
This sequence comes from Cordia subcordata, assembly GCA_028554755.1. Lineage (NCBI taxonomy): Eukaryota > Viridiplantae > Streptophyta > Magnoliopsida > Boraginales > Cordiaceae > Cordia > Cordia subcordata. The sequence continues at coordinate 6,300,728 of JAPTOF010000010.1, read as the reverse complement.
ACTTGGTTGGAAATAAATGTATAAATGACTCATGGCTAGAATCTTCGCAGGTCTGTAGGTTTGCAACTCACTCTTGATGACTTCCAAAAGGTTAGCGATGAGGTTCCGTTCCTTGCAGATCTAAAGCCTAGTGGCAAATATGTCATGGAGGATGTACACAAAGTATGTACGGGAAATCTGATGCTGTAATACTATCTTTCTGTGACATTTTTAATTCTATTATCAGGTATATAAATCTATAATGATTGTGTAGATTGGAGGTACACCAGCAGTCATTCGCCACCTGTTGGAGCTTGGGTTTCTGGATGGGGATTGTATGACTGGTGTGCACAATGAACTTTCTTACAGTTCATGAAATATGAATTAAGAGCACAATGAACTTTCTTACAGTTCATGAATTAAGTGTAGTAAGAGATGTATCATATTATACAAAAATTCTGACTGCTCTTTATATATTGTCTCAGTTACTGGGAAGACTTTGGCTGAAAATGCAAAACTATTCCCATCTCTAGCTGAAGGCCAGGTGAGCATGCCTGTCCCAGGAAAAAGCTATACATATTAGATGATAGGGTTTTCCTTCTTAGTTAAGTTTCTAAAGGTTGTTATGGTCTTTTCTTCTTGTACAGCAAATTATAAGACCTTTGTCAAATCCTATCAAGGAAACGGGTCACATCCAGATATTGTATGGAAATCTTGCGCCAGAGGGGTCTGTAGCAAAGATTACTGGAAAAGAAGGGCTATACTTCTCTGGTAATAGCTCTACTTCCTAAACTTTTTACCTCATATGGTTAATTGTTGGATTTTGTTGTTTCCTTCATTATCATGTGGAATTTTTAAGATCTGCTGAACTCCAAAAAGATAACACCTTAAAAATTTTGTTTGCCAGGTCCTGCTCTTGTCTTTGAAGGGGAGGAATCTATGATTGTAGCAATCTCAGAAAACCCTTCGAGTTTTAAGGTCAGATTGACTAACTTTCTTCTCATTTTCTGTATCTTTGGTGTTGGCTGAATAGATCTCTTTAGAAAGGAAATCGGGGACCAAAAGTTCAAGGCTTCACAAAACTAACAAGGGGGTGTTTGGCTTGCGGAGTCTTATAGGATTTCCGTGCAAGTGAAGTCAGTATGTTAGATTCTTATCGTTGGTTCGCAAAATAAAACATATTTCTGAGCATATCATATTTCCAAAAATCCAATAAATTTATCAATTTCCATTCCCTTTTTTTCTTTTTTTTTGGGTTTTTTTGGGGGGGGGGGTATGGAGGATCTTACTTTTTGAAGTTGTGGGAATGTTTTAGGTACAATAAAAAGTCAAAAATACCAGTAAAATAAAATGACAAAGATACTGACCGTAACTAGCATAAAGATAATTTCTCTTGTTTTCCCATGTTTTTTGGTCTTCTCTTCTCTTTAACACACACATGTGATCAACACACATTAACACACACTCACTGTCAAACACATACATACATGGTCAAAACACAGACAGTCGACACATACACATCAGACACGCGGGTGAAATGCACAGACAGATATTGTCAACATGCATGCATGGTTAACAATACACACTCATACAAATGTGATATTATTATCCTTTTGAGTTAAGGAGAATTTTTGAAATTTTACCTAAGAGTCCTATGAATATTGAGTTTAAACCACACACAAATGTAACATTTCTAGGAATTTAACAAGTTCTAGGAATTTAACAAAATATTCTTAGGAATCTCTTATTGTACAAAAAATTTTTAGCACATTCTTGGGAATCACGTTTTAGGAATGTGATTCCCGGAAATTGATGTTCATTCGTGAACCAAATGCCTCCTAAGTCCTAAATGAACTTATTGTATTCCTCCTTGAGTAGCACAAGGCATGTATACCTTTTCCATTACTTCCGTTTGGATATTACAACTTTGCCTAGCTGGTAGAAGGGACTTGATCAGGAATTCTGGAGCCTTGAATATTGTAAGTTTGTTATGGGACTCTGAAACTGTGACATGTTTATTGCTTATCTGCAAAACCAAGGAGCTAAGAAGTTGTTGTGGGACTCTGAAACTGTGACATGCTGAAGAGTGGTTCTCTTTGCATTTGAAGAGGCCAATCACTTATGTGATTTCATTCTGACTTATCCTAAGCAGGGATTTAATTGACTTCTATTAGATCTGTGTCACCTACTGACCCTTGCTCCGCATTCATTGTACTGAAAAAAGAGATCAGCATTTTGTTATAGTGAAATAACCTGTTCTGAGTTAGCCTTAAGGTAAGGCAATATTGTTTAAATAGTAGAATAATGAAATGGGTGAGGAGTATACGGCAGGTCACCGCCCTATCTATCATAACTTTAGCTCTCCACCTCTCCTTTATTTCTGGAAGAAAACCAGACGGAGATGCATCACAGGCAGTGACTACAGTAGAACACACAAATGGTGCGATTCACATGAGCATGTTATAGGTATAAAGCAGAGTTTTACTAAATTTTGCCTTAAATTTGCCTGACAATAGTTCGTTTTCCTTCAGATACGTCAGAGTGGCTTTTACTTTATTTTTTCTCGCAGCTTTTCTTGCAAGTGACCTCTGTGCTCTAGCCACAATTGGACCTGGAAATTGGAAATTTTGACATAGATCAGCAAATGACAGATACCAGCCATAATTTCTTTAATTGTATCTCTCAGTCTGTTAATGCAAATAGTCCAGGACGACAAAGGGTTAACGTTTCTTGTTTTTGTGTTCAAGAGTGGCAAACTCCAATTCTCAAGCATTCAAAAATCATTTCTTCTCCTTCAAATTTATTCATGTTAAGTTTGATCTAATGTCTAAATACGTATCATATTTTAAATCCCTCGATGTCCAGGGAAAAGTAGTTGTGATCAGAGGAGAGGGTCCTAAGGGGGGACCTGGGATGCCCGAAATGTTGACACCAACAAGTGCAATAATGGGGGCAGGTCTTGGCAAGGTATGTGACCTCTGCATAATTTTCCAAGTTTTACATACTGTCCATTGTATGACTAAGAATTTTCTTTCTCTTTCCTTTTTAAGTTGGCTTCTGAATTACAATTGTTTGCTTGAACAAAATATCTGCCGTCATAGTTTGTTTGCTCAATATGTCCATTTCAGGTCATATATTGATTGATCTAAGTAGAATTATCTGGGCCCCTTTCCAACATTCCATTTTTCATGTATACATTGTTTCTTGTAGGATGTTGCGTTGCTAACAGATGGAAGATTTTCTGGAGGTTCACATGGCTATGTTGTTGGCCATATATGTCCTGAAGCACAGGTGCATTTGTTTTTAAATAATGAAGTTACAACTTCTCCTATATCGCACAAAATTAACCATTTTCCATTTGGAGTTATATGTTAGCCATGTTTTGTTATTTTTGAGTTTAGGGGTGGGGGTCACACACCGAGTTGTTTGACATTTTGAGGTTTACTTGATACCAAAAGTCCAAGATAATCTGGAAGCCATGATATAGTGGGGCTGATCATCTGCCACTGATTTATGGTGCATGCTTATGGGCCCAATGACTTGCTATTAGGAATATGGGGAAGTTGAACTGTCCAACTGACATGCTTTTGTTGACCCACCTCTAGATTTTTACCAGTAGACTGAAACAATGACCATGGTTTTTGATAACTAAACATGATAGTCTGATGCATTGTTTTTCTTTTGTGCATAGTTGAACTTGGATAATTATGTTTACTTGGAGTTTGCAGCTTCTCAAGTTTTTGTCTAAGAAATTAAGTTTTTTTAACTGAATGCAAATTTGTGCCATAGAGCAGTTCTATGAGATTTCATTGTTTAAAGAGCAAATCTGAAAAAAAAATTCAGGAAGGTGGTTCAATTGGTCTCGTTGAAAATGGAGACATAATCACCATAGACATTCAGAAAAGGAGGATGGATGTTGACTTGACAGATGAGGAGCTTGAGAAGCGAAGAAAGAAATGGACTCCACCTGCATACAAAGCTACCCGAGGGGTTCTATACAAGGTACTCAAGAGTCCTAAGAGAATTACGCATCTAATTAAAGCTTTACTAATATCTCGACTACCTACCTTGTTTCTCAAATTCCAGTACATCAAGAATGTGTTATCAGCTTCAAAGGGATGCGTAACAGATGAGTAGTAAGCATCACAATTTTTCTACGAAGGCATAGAGTATGGCAATCGAGGCAGGCTTACCCACAAGCCAGGGTAGCTTAGCTTTGCGCGGCTCATTAGGGTATCGGCTTGTTTCTTTCAGCTTTCTTGGGAGTCAATAGTTTGTAACGATTAATGAGTTTTGTATCCCTTATTTATTTTACTTTTAGTTTTCTTTCTAGCTTCTCTAGTGTACTAAATTTTGTAACCTTAATAAAAAGTTCCAGTCACTCAGTTATGAGTAGATTGAGACTGGTATTTGTGTGACTGAGTGCCTCCAAAAATGAACTGTGTTACTGATGGATTTAAACTTAATGAGGATTTGCATTGTAGTCTAATTATGTGGCAATAGATAGATTAGAATTTACTTCATTAGTTGTCTGTCATTGGAATTTTCCCCGATCTCTCAGGCAGAGGGATTCTTTTAAGGGCTCGTTCTGATCGATTTTTCCTTTCCTTTTTTTAAAAGCGTTTTTTGCAATTAACTTTTGGAAAACGTGTTTTTTTTTTTTTAGAAGTCAAAACTTTTATCTTTTGAAAAAAATTTAAATTTGATTTTCATTATCTAAATTAGTGCTTTTTTTTAAAGTCAAGTCAAATATTTATTGTAAAAAAGATGTGTTTAAAAAAAAAAGAAATCAGGCAAATGGGGTGGGACCAGCTTGTGTTGTGGGGGCGAATTAACGTCTATCTTTGACTGATGGAAGAGTTTTTACTCATCTTTTATGGGTGTGTAAACAATTGTGGTTTATTTTTTATTTGAAAAACTAATCAAGGGGCTAAAAATAATATAACTAGATTATAACTTGTGCAATGCAAAGAATTGAGAACATTATATTTTTTACAATTTATGATGAGATAAAATACGTATATGTTTTATAAAATTTTACTCTAAAATTTTCAATAATGACTATATTTTTTAAAGAAATCTGGAGTTGATTGAAATAGAATATTCAAATTAAAAAAATAATATAAGGAAGTTGATTTAATTCAGATTAAGAAATAATTTTATATAAACAGAAGGGATATATCTAATATCGTTTTGAGGGAGAAAAATTATAAAATGATGACACGTGACATTAACAGAAATGATATATATATATATATATTTAATATTTTTATATGATGTATAAATGTATGTTAATATATTTTGACGTTTTGTATAAGGAATTTTGGTACGATGTAATATTCACATTCGCTGCATTAAAATAATTTTAGAACTTTACACTTCATAACTAACATGCAATTGGGTTGGGCCAACATGACAATCAAGCCCAACAAATTATTTCAAAAACAACATATAATTTTCACACGCGCTTCAATAGTGCGTGCACGACACCTTCCTCCCCCAAATTAACATTATCAATTCACAACCCAAAAATCTTGACACAGATTTTGGCCATTGTTCTATGTAATGATTCCCTTTTTGGGTTAAAATCCAACTTGTCATTTTCCATTTCTGCATTGAAGCAACAAAATCCATAAAGGTTTGGGTTTTTTTGTCATATTTAATTTTTTAGCATTTATCTCACTATTAATATTTGGGAATTTTTTTTTTTGTATTGGATTAAATTTAATCGTTCTATGCTTACTAGGACCAAAGGTTTTTAATTGGGTATGCATTTTGATCTAATCTTAATTTCCAATTTTTTTATTTATTCAAGTAGATATATTTGAGTTTTTTTTTATATGAATTGAATTCAAGTTTTCATTTTCTCCCCCTTCTATTGACACCTGTATTGTGTAATTTTTTTTTTAATTTTAAATTTTGGTTGCATTGCTTACACATTTGGAAAAGATGGAATCTTTATGAATTTTCTGGAATATTCTTGTGTTTTTTAATTATTTCAATAAAGTTTCCTTATTGATTGTGTTAATTTTCAATTACTTTTCTTGATTACTCAAAAAAACAAAAAAAAAAAAAAAAGGAAAACAGAAAGCTAGCCTTTAGGGCAGCTTACTTGTACTACTTATATTACTAGTCTGCTCTTCTTAGATTTTATGTAGTAGAAATTCAAAAATGTTGATTAAAGCATCTTAAAAATGCATGGATAAACTAAACAACCCGCATTTTGCCGGATTTGTATAATGTGACAACAATTGTTGATGGGGCAGCAGTTTCACCAGATTCTTATAGTTCCATGTACACTGTATTTGTGCTAGGAGATACAGCCCCTAATTTGTAGTCTTTTCTTTGCTGTTTTAGATGTTCAATGATTGTAATTAATAGACGTTTCTGGTGATTTTCTGTTGTTATGGATTTAAGCATTTGTGTATCCCCTATTTTCCTTGATAAAGTCATGGTTGTAATTCCGTATACAGATTATGGATCATATGGACATTGACCAAGTACTAGATGTTCCTGATACAGTGCAGATTATGGATCATATGGACATTGACCAAGTACTAGATGTTCCTGATACCCCTGATAGATTAGCTTCGCAGAATATTACCATACAGAGTTGTTTGGAAAAGCAGAGTATATCATTTAACTTTGGTCCTTCAGGGAATGGGAAACTTTTTCGCGAAGAGAATAAGAATTGGCCAGAGAGCAGTGGTAATGTTAACGGAAGGCATATTCATTCTCTTAGAGGTTTAAGTGGATCTGGAAAATCTGGCCACCATGGTCATTCCGTGTCGATTGATTCTGGAGTTTCATCTTCTTCTAGAAATAGCCCTTTATTTAGGAAAAAGGCAGCTGGGAAGGGCCTCAATTATGAGAAAAAACATTCAGATTTTCCAAATATACGGAGTAAAAAGAACCTTTTCACTTCTCAGTCATCTGTTGGTCAAGACAGAGCCGTTGTAGATCTGACTGAATCTAATGGGCATGCTTCAATGTTGAAAAAGACCTTCCTGTCTAGAGTACCAGGAGTTACTCCAGCTGAAGAATTTAAGGAAGGACCAGTACGAGCTGATAGCCGTTCCTCATATAGTAGAGCAAATTATTTTCTTAAATTCAATGATGCCTATGAAGGAAGACACCTTAATGTTGCAGATAAAGTTGATGCAAGTCCTGATTGCAGACACCATGTTGATAAAATCAACGATGCACAGCCTGATGGCCGGAAGAGTGATCCGGTCACTCTTAGTTCTAGCACCTTAGCTAGAGCCCCTCGGCAAAAGAGATTGGTTCGTAATAGATGTAAATCTCCTATTAATATAGCAAAAGGCAAGCAGCCAGTTGAGAAAGACAATTGCGGGTCCATAGGTCTGGAGCAAAGTTGCTCCACTGGTATGGGGCAAAGTGATTGTGGTCTTGTGGCATCTGATGCATTAGTGAGTCAGATTGATGCAAGAGATATTGTTACTGACTATCATTCTCATTCATTAAAGGGTAAAGGTGTGGTAAATCATCCGTTCTCAATGACTGAATCAAATGTGAGAAGTACACTTAAATCTAGCAGGTAATTCATTCACAAAGCAGGTTTCCATTCATGTTCTGCCTTTTGGTTATTTACCAAATCATGTGTGATATAGAAAAATTTTATTGGTAAAGCTTATTTTTTTCTTTGATAATAGCTGTATACGCATATTTAATTTCTCCAAAGCATCGATACACTTATTAAGATATATGTTTAATTATCTTTTAGAAATGATTTCTCAGAAAGTTTCACATTTGCTTAGTTGGTCCGTTAATTATCATGGTATTTTGGTTTGAGTTGAAATTGTTTCCCTAATGTTAGAAGTTCTTCGCTTGAAATGTTTCTGTCTGTACAAGGCGTGTGCCTGACTTAATCTTGTTACTTTCTTGTTCTTCATATCTTACAGCTGTAGTATTAATTAGATGACAGGACTAAGGAGCTAAATTTTAAGACTTTGGGAATGCTAAGCATCATTAAAGGGAATTGTTTGTTCACCCAATTTGCTGATTGTAGAGGTCCTTTCTACGGATGGTAAAATAATTTTCTCTTTATGTTCTTTACGGTCATTATGTGTCATCTTAAATTACTTAGCCATTTTGGATTGGCTTTTTCACCCTTTTTTCATGAAAAAAGCACTTTTTTTTGCAAAAAATATTTGGATTGATTTTTTTAAAAAAAGCTGAAATTCTGAAAAAAGCTCAAGGAAGGTAAAAATTTGAGCTTCTAAAAGTAGCACTTTTCTTCCCCACACACACACGCACACACACACACACACAAAAAGTTATACAAAACAACATTTTCTTAAAAGCCAATTGAACGTGCCCTTATTCTTTCTCATATTCAGAAAGGAATGATAACAATTATTTTCTTTGCATGCTTATGTTCCTAAGATTGTAGAATAGAAAATGTATAGTCTTGTGTGTTGGGCACTAACAAAAACTTTGTCTGTTCAATTCTTTGGGATCTTCATATTGGAAATGGATTTGGGCACTTTTTGTTCTAAAAAAAGAGTTTAACCTCTTTATTTCTTATATTTTACCTCCTTTGATCTCACTTATGCAGTCCTTTTTGTTGTGTCATTTCATTGGCAAATGAAATTTTTGGACATATATTCTGCCTATTCTTTTCTTTTCTTGTTAAAGAAGTTTCTTGGCCATTTAACTTTATATTGATTGTTTCTGTTCTTGGTAGAAATTCTTACATGACATCATGCATAAAATCGTCAATCTGAAGGGTCCTGGTTAAGTTATGTTTCATATTTTACATTTACACAAGTGGAAGTAGTTTTCTCCTTCAGTAACATTTGAAATAAACTTTCGAAAAGCTTTTATGAGTCTCTAGAAGATAAGGAGTAGTTCTCTAATGATTTTCGCAAGAAAATCTATTTGGAACGTTTTCAGTATGGCAGTTAGTGTGTTTCTGAGAACAGTTCTTCTTTGTTGGGCAGTTGGAGAGTATACGTCTGTCATTGTCAGACCTCAGAAATACATGTTCCAATCAATTAATTTGATTTAGGAATATTGAAATTTCTGTTAGCCACATCTTGATATTCCTAATATTAACTCCTAAATGTTTCTTAGAGGCCACTATACTTTTCAGATATTCCAAATCATCCAGTGAACTTTTTCCTTCTGTTCTGAATAACTAACCTATTGCACCTATTTATGTGTTTAAACTAACAGAACTTAGCACATCTCATGCAGTCCAACTCAGTCATACCTGTTAGTTCTATCCATAGATATGGGAGAAATGGTATCTCTTGGAAAAAATAGAATGAATAGGGGATACAAAACCAAAAAGTTGAGTTCAGAGCCATTTGAAACTCAATAACCTTATTCATTTAATTTGACATTGATAGGTGCTTGGCATTACCCACTTGTTTATCTTTTCTTCTCTATTCATTGTTCCAGACCTACGTTCTTTGTTCTAGTCATAGTCAATCTGAAAACTCTACTAGTTAGCCTGAACTTCTGAAGTTAATTTCGGGTGGTGGAATCTGGTGTATTTTTCTTTCATTTATTGTGCATTTAGCATTGTTGCCGTGTCAGTTGCGTTTCTTCTGTAAACTTCAAAATGCTGGGAATCCTGTTCTTTTCTCCTTTAGTTCTTTTGCTCCTTAAAGCAGCAGATATTTATACATGAAATGGCAATCTGCTTTTAAGATAATTTGCTGATTGGATTAGTCTTTCAAGTTTGATGAAGTCCATATTATTGTAGATTGAATTATGCTTCGCAGGAACTCACTAAGGATCGCTGAGAAAGCCAGTGAATCTGGACATGCCACTAGGGGTGCATTCAGAAACTTTGCAGAATCAGATGAATGCGGAACTGCTCATTCCCAAAGTCAGAAACTGAATCCTCTCCTGTCTCATCAGGATCAGCATATATCCATTCAAGATGGTGGCCCATTCTTTATCAGTGGATCCAATGGGAGCAGGGTGATGAGGGAAGAAAATGATCATGAGAACTCTAGTTTCCGAATATCAGATGCTTCTGCTCAACCTGAAAGGCAAACAAGTTCTCATCTTGGACCTCAATTTAGGGAAAATAATGGGTTTTTTATGGGAAAGGATGCCCTTGCTGAAAGACAGAGACAGGGGTCTACCTCAAGAGATATTGTTGCTGAATGTTTCAGTTCAGTTGCTGATGATTCAGATATCAAGATCCTTGGCTCTTCCAGGCGAACAACAAAGTCACAATTGACCAAGAACCAGAATCAGGCTGATGTAGGGATTACAGAATCAGTTATTAATATCGATGAAGTCTCCCCTGAAGTTCGACCTGTTAGTTCCCGTGATACAAGTTACACTGGTAGCAATGAAGATGCTACAGTTACACAAGCAGAGCTGGATGAAATGTTGGCTCGGGAACTTCAAGAACAATTTTACAATGAAGATCCTGTTGTTGGAACTGGGGAGGTAGTTTTGCTTTTCTAACAGATGGCATGCCTTTATTTGAGTCAATTTTAATCTACTGTTACTTTGTCAATTATTACAACCCCTTGACTGCAGATTGATGCATACATAGCTCTGGCATTGCAGCAAGAAGAGGAATCACATTACACCATTTCTCGGGGAGGTTCCCATGTACCCGTTCCTGTATGTATTTATTTTTCCATTTTATGTTATTGTGATCCTCTTATATTCTCTCTATTTTTCCTTTTCCTTTTCCTTTTCCTATAATTTTGAGATATTTCTGCATTTCAAGGTTGAGTACCTTCTAAGCTTGGAGTAACAGATATAAGTCAGATGTATGTTACCCACATGTGTGTGTGTGTGTCTCAAAAATTTAAGCTTGATGGAGTTTACAAAAAGTTGAATAGTATTGTGACAATCTTCAGAACAAATTGGACATATTAGTAAAAGAACAGATTGGAATTTCTGATGCATCTGTTAACACGTGAGTTAGTTCTTGTAATCTGCTTAATATGCATTTTTTTACGTTTGGGGTGTTTGGTAGGAGTGGAAGATGTTTCTTAATTTTGCTTAGTTTTGCTTAGTTTGCTTGACTAGGGTCATACATATGGTTGTTTGGGCGAGATGGTGGTGTCAGCAATAGGTATTTCTAGGATATTATCATGTTATATCTGCTATTGTTAATCAAAGCAGATTCTAACTTTTCCAGATGTGTAATACCTTCTTTTGGAAAGCACTTGTACTTACATATTTCATATGTATTCTCATCCTTAACTTTTCCAGACATGTAAACCTGCTTTTGGAAGACACATGTATGTTTACATCTTTCATATTTATTCTTGTCCTTAAATGATGTCTTTACCTCTGTTTCTCCTTATATGAATGTCACATAGGATCATGGCCTTTAGTCTGAGTGATGAATATAGGCACTTGCAGGTTTGCTCCAGTCTTCTAATACATTCAAATATCATCTGGTTCCTGCTCACTGATTTGATCGAAGGTTAGAACAAGGCCTTAGAGACTTTGGCACCAGACATCTTCCTTTCTTTATTCTTTCCTTTCTTTGGTTCATTTTCCAGGGTTGTTGGTAGTGGATATTATATTAGTATTGATGAGAATATCTTAGGTCTAAAGAAGGTGCTTGAAAAGAAGACGGCTTGTCTCGCTACTTTTAGTTATGAAAATAGAATTCAAATTCCAAATATTTTTTAACATGATTATAGATTATGTAACTGGTTATGTTTGTGCTTTTATGTTGAGAGAAGTATTTCTTTGACTATGACAAATAAAAAAATATATTCTATCTGTTTCTCCTTTCAAACAAGGCTCAACTCTGAACAAGATGTTTCTTTTTCCCTCCTCGCTTTATGAAGGGAGAATGGTCATATCATAATCTGCCTCGTACTGGAGCTCATGCTCCTACATCTAGTAGGATAACAAGGCTGAGGAGCCGTTTTCCAGGACAACCTCATACGCTATTACCATCTAGAGCAAGAAACTCTACCATATTACCATCAAGAGGAAGAAACTCACTGTTTCCTGCAGACATGGATGTTGACATGGTACTGGTTGATATGTCTGCCTTTTTTTTTGTTTGATGATATTGAAGTTGTTTATAATTTACTCTCAATGAGTTTATTTATTTATTTGTCATTGAACAAGATGACATTTATCCATGAGGTGTCTCATGACAAGCCGAAGTGAAAATTATTTGGATTTCTTGGTAATATTTGATGCATTAAAGTAACCTATGGCTGTAATGAAGATAATCCTGAGATTAATAAAATTTGATGGGGAATATATTGATCATAGATCATGTGCTCTTAATTGTTATTCTAGCTGATAAGTATCTCATCTTTCTGTTGGTTGCACTTTGGGTGCTGCATATTTGCTGAATTATACTAGTCATATGTTGGTTATTGTGATTCTCTTCTATGCAATGCAGAGAATGCATGTACTGGAAGCATTAGAGTCCTTAGAGTCCTTCAGTAATATGGGAGTGGGCAGTAGTTTTCTTCAGATGCAGCGTGACTTCAATGAGTAAGACATTTAAGACTTTAAATTTTGTAGTTTCTGTATTTAATACTTCAAAATTTGTGGTTTCTGTACTTGCCCATTATAATTTGTTGATTGCTTGGAGAATGGATTTGTTATCTATCACAAGCTGTTTTGAAGGCTTTACCTTGCAGAGTCACTTTTCTAACATTATTTACATGAAAACTCATTTTAGCATGTTGAACATTTGTGAATGAACTTGCAATACGAAATTAGTTTGTGTTGCCTGCTGAAGAATCTTTAGTGTATTCTTTATCTTTTCCTAGTGTGCATTTCCTTCATTGCTACCTATAATTTTAGAATTCAATTCTGTGGGAGAAAGCTAAAATGTGTCATCCTTTTACACCTTTAGTGTGTTTTTTGACAACTGACGGTTTTTTGGTTATATGATTATGTGCGTCTATTTAGACACTCAATGGGACATTGTTCTTTCACAGAAGAAAATTTTGCTTTATGTTTTGTTGTTCATAGAATCATACAAGTGGTGCTCTTAAGCCTCCAAAATTTTGTTGCTCTTTGGTTTTAGAAACGATTACGAAATGCTGTTGGCTCTTGATGAGAACAGTTACCAACATGCTGGTGCCACTACTCATCAGATCAATGGCCTGCCACAGTCAACAGTTCAGGTAATGGTTTGCACAGTATCTATAATGCTAAACTTAATGATCCATCTTTCTTCCTTTGGACAAGCAGCTTGTTGATATTGCTTCATAGACCTTTGAGAAATTTATACACAACTACTGGGAAATCAAAAACTACATATAGCAATTATTTTTGTTGTTAGATAGAATTAATGTTGTTTACGTGTGTTATAATGTGTGAACCCAAGTTTTGTTACTTTTCCCAGAGTGATAATCTTGAAGAGGCTTGTGCTGTTTGTCTCGAAACTCCAACCGTGGGAGACATCATACGCCACCTTCCTTGCCTACACAAGTTTCACAAAGATGTAGGTACTTCAGAACTTTTCTGGTTCCAAGTGTTTTCAAGTTTGGAGAAGCCACCTAACGTAACATAGTTGTGAACCTATTGCAGTGTATTGATCCATGGCTAAGGAGACGAACAAGTTGTCCTGTTTGCAAGTCGTCGATAACTTGAATTTCTATTAAGATGCCAGTTCCCACTAATGCTGTCGCACTTGGAGCCAAATGTTTGATTGCCTCATTCTATACATCACAAGATAACTCATGGAAGTACATCTTACAGTGTCAAAGGCGAAAGCAGAGGAAGAGATTTTGTAACTCTTCTTCTACACAATAGCCCAAGAAGGAAGTATTGAGTACTCCGTGGTTCCCTTCAGCTATATATCATTAATCGTATCAACTCAAACTTGGTTGTGATATTTCCTGATGTAGATAAGAGTTGAAAGTAGCTTGCGATGAAGTCAGCACGAAAGGGAGGACTCATGCTTTTGAGTTAGGCATCGGTATCTTTGTTGGGTTCAGGGGCCAGCCAGTTGATGATCTCGTGCTGGTTAGAGTTTTGAGAAACTGAACCTCTATGCATGTAGGGGAAGAATGATGCATAAACATGCTGCACAATCATGTAAGCAGTTCTTCCATCGTTTTTTGAATACATGAAGATACAGAGACTGCCCCATTTGTTAATACTACTTCACCTTGGGCTTGATTGTATACTGCATTCCCACCCATTCTTGATCTGTTTGCTCTTAATCTTTCAATATCTTCAGTGTATGATTACAATCTGCAACATTAGTAAGACTGTTTTCGAATCTCTCCGGCTATATAACTGATGCCAGTTTAGCTTATGATCAACCTTGAACGTGCGAAGCAGCTTCATTGCAATGCCACATTTTTCTGAGATTATCTTTAGAAGTATCAGTAAATTTGCCTTGTATGTACGAAGTATCTCTTTGCATTTCTTGGTTTTTATCCTTGTTCGTAGCCGCACCCTCACCAAAGACTCTCCTAGGTGCTCGTTTCTAGACCATCTTACGAGCCTCCATGAGCTTCATTAGTTTTTTTTACAAGTATTCAGATTGTCTTTTGAAATAAATTGTAACCCTAGAAAAGTTTAATTTAAGATTTTAAAAAAAATATATATTTTTTCAAATATTATCTCAAAGTTATTTTTTTTAACAGTTAATCCAAACGGGCTGAGAGTTTCGTAAATTGGCCAATTTTTGTGAACTATAGGAGTTATATAATCCTTTATCAATTAAAAGAAATATAAAAATATAAACTAATGTGCAAATAGACTTACAGACCATGCTTTGCAGCCGTACGTCCATGCATTGACAATGGTACCATAAGAATTGCATGTACTTTTGAAAAAACAGGAAAAAGAAACAGTCTTTTGATCTATTATAATATAACCCGACTTAATCTCCGGAAAAAAAGGAGTTACATAGACAAAATGTTCTGTCACCTTGTGAAGCTCAATTGACCCAAAAAGGGTAAATTGCACCGATGACTGACTTTTATATAATTTATCATAAGTATATGTTACGTTTGTTATTTCAAAATATATGTGGGATCTCTCTGTAACCTTTAAATGCATGACATACATGTCCAAAAGAGTAGGCACGATATCATCTTCTTATAATCCTCAAATGTGTAGCACATATACTCCTTAAAAAAAGTGTTCCTACCTCTTTTGAAACTAGAATGAATAAGATATCCAAAAGAGTAGGCACAATATCACCACAACTTCATTCCCAGAGCTCTAACAATATCACTGAATGATCTGACTCCAATACCTCCTTCATCTGATGCATAACACAAGTCCTGCCATTTGGACCAATGAATTATTTTACTGTTGCCTTTATCTCCCCAAATAAACTGATTGAAAATTATTTCAATACGTTTGATTATGTGTATATATATGTATGTAGTGCTTTTATAGCTTGAATGATATAGAGTGACATTGAGGTCAAAACACTTCTTACAAGTGTCAGCCAACCTCCATGCGAGGGTTTCCTAGCCTCCAATGGAAAAAAAAAAAAAAAAGGTAATCTCTTTCGATATTCTTATGTGATTAGAATTAGTTTCCTGTGTGTGGATCATTCTTCTTCTCAAGCCAACTCACAAATAACTTCAAAGTAACAGAGACAGGTGATTAGAGGTTTGGACTTTCATCGGTCCATTTAACACTAGCAACTAATATGTGATGTTTCGTGAATCTCACATACATATGGAGCTCAACCTCCCTCTCAATGAAAATGTTTGCCCTATGATCTAAATAGCGAAAAATCCAATAATAAGATGGTCAATCTTGCACATAACAATTCTTTTATTGGTTCAACACTAGGCTTTCCAATATAATTGTTCCTTTGAGATTATAACGTATCTATTCCACATAGACCTCGCAGAAACCAAAAGTATGGCCAAGAACTAGATGACGAACACATGAAGCGAATTTTGTATATGACACTAGCATTCTTCTACGCCCTACGCAAGCAACAAGTGCAAAAGCAACCTGACAGGCAAGTTCTAGTATTCGACATACAATATTAGATACACAGCAGGATTCCATGAACAATATGATGATATGAACTTAGTACTGCTTTATTCAACTTCTCCAGATGGTATGGTTTTGGCTCTACAAAGCATCTTTTGATAATTGATTATTTACTTTAATCTGTCTTGCATTGCGCAACTCGTCGCAGGCGTCTCCTCTTTCAAAAACAGCAGCAGCCCCCATTCCAGTGCCTGCAGTTAAATCCCAGACAAGATGGTTATAAAAATCCTATAACTAATGCCAGAATGAGGACGACTAAAGATTTGGAACAGGTTCCAGCCAACTGCAAAGGGGCATACCCGTGCACATTGACACCACACCAAAGCGGCAGTCTCTTCCACGACGCTTCATCTCATGCAACAGTGTAGCAACACACCGAGCTCCTGATCATAGATGTAAGCACATCTTGTTAGAAGAATCAAAGCTCTTAGCATGTCACCATACGCAGTTTATTATCTGATTTAGGGAGTATTATATCTTGCGACGAAATGCAGAAAACTGGAGCGTTATTCCTCAAGCAAGCAATCGTGACAGCTTAAGCTATCAAAACTGAGGAGCATGTTGAGTAATAAAATGATCATGTGTGTAAATTGTTACTACAGAGCATGATAGCGTCCATACCGTTAATCTGCTTATATATTCATGTGAAGTAAACAACTCACAAGTTCAATGCTAACATATCTTAGAAACCCAAGTACAATTGTCCAAATACCTGTTGCACCAAAGGGATGACCAAGGGCTATTGCGCCTCCATTGACATTGATCTTTTCTGGATCAAGTTCCAATTTCTTTTGGCAGTATACAAATTGGGAAGCAAATGCCTGAGTAGAAGAAAACAATGAGGAAAGTTCAATCGTGAAGAAGCCACCCCACACTTTAAACACTAAGGGAAGCTAAAAATATCCATATCAAATCACCTCATTGATCTCAAAAAGATCAATGTCTTCTAATTGGAGCCCGGCAGATTTGACAGCAGCTGGGATTGCAACAGCTGGGCCGACACCCATGATAGCAGGATCTACCCCAATGGCAGCAAAAGTCCTAGAGGGATACCAAGAGACTTTCTGTTAGCTATTTGGTGGCACCATAAGAGTGTTCCTTTCATCATGGTCCACCGACAAACAAAAAGCAATTTATTGAAGATAAAGTCGTTTAAAGTAAAGTCTACAATAAATATAAGTATCTAAATCTGTGAGCTATTCTTGGTTTCATTTAACAACATAACATGGAACGAAGTTGTTGTTCCAATCTGCCACAGTACTAACTAATAACAACCAGGAGACAGTTGTCCATGATGGGACATTAAGATGGAACTGACTCACTTTGCTGCCTAAAAGTAAACAAACAAAAGAAGACATCCTGGTTTGATGTTGAGACTGAACTTATGCAGATCAAAACAGGGAATTCCACAGCATAGTCCAAGAATGAAATGTGGCCATAGAGAAAACCTGGGATTAGTGTTGAATGCCTGAACTAATTTAGGTTGTGAACTAATTAATCAATTAGCATAAAAAGAACAACTGGAATTGTTATTTGCAAACTGAAGCTGAAGGACAAATACGGTGATGAAGATTTGCCCAGCTACTTCAAATACTCATCTTCATATATGTGACAAAAAATATTCCAATTATATAACAAAAGATTTAAAGAAGTTAGACGGTGTTCCAAAAAAATATTCCAATTATATACCAAAAGATTTAAAGAAGTTAGACGGTGTTCCATAATTGAGCAATGGAATGGGTAATAGAGATATCTTACAGAGAAGAAGCTTATGTTAAAAAAGAGGTTATTCACTAGGTTATTGCAAGACAAGTTAAAAGGTAGCAACCTGAATACACCAAGTATAGGAAGCCTTTTTTGCATCACAACACTTCTCCTCATGAGAAGTACAGCTCCAGCACCATCACTTAGTTGACCGGAATTTCCTGTAATAAAGGAAAAGAAATTGATATTTGTATAATTCATAACTTCAGAAAAATTTCGTACACACAATGCTTCAAGTTACCAGCAGTGGTTGATCCGTCTTTCTTGAATACGGGCTTCAACTTTGCCAGGTCAGACATTTTGGCACTAGGTCGAATACCATCATCAACCAAAATTGTCACAGCTTTCTCATTTCCAGTTTTTGGGTCGACAATCTTAATCAATGAAATACTAATCAATTGCAATGTGAAACAAGGACATACATTTAAGTTCATACCAAATATAAATGCTTGGATGCATGAAATATTAGGTCTGCTGGAAAGCCTAAGCTGTAAATTCTTACCTTAGTTTTCACAGGTATTATCTCATCCTGAAATTTGCCAAAAGTAGTTGCAGCAGCTGCCTTTCTGTGTGATTCAACCTACAGCGTACATAACGAAACATTATTAGAACAGACAGATATACTGAAATACTAAACTGATTAACTCACTGAATTAACTTACTGCAGCTTGATCTTGCTCCTGTCTTGACACGCCAAAACGATCTGCAACATTTTCTGAAGTGATACCCATCATCGGAAAAAGGCAATTTTGTGCTTGTGCCATATTCTTTACCTGAAGTATTATCAACAAACGAAATATATTATTGCTAACAAATGAAAGATATGTGTCAGCATCAAACATCCCGAAGGAGCTTATCATTCAAGAAAATGTTAAATAAATAATAAATTGCGACAGTAAAAGATCATACTCTAGGATTAATTGATCCTTCCCAAGCCATAGGGTTTGCGGTCATTGATTCCAAACCAGCACCAATTCCTAGTACAATACATGGAACCTACTTTTTAATATTAAATAATAGAGAAAGCACAAACTATTTCTGGCCTTCGTAGAAAAAGATCCAAAACCAACATATTTAACCTACCAATATCATAGAATCCAGCTTTAATAGCTGCAGCTGCATCAGCCACTGCTTGAAGGCCAGATGAACATTGCCTGTTCACGGTTCTAACAGGTACAGTTTCTGCAGATATCATCAGCATACATCTCAGAAGAACTATGATGGCTAAGTAAAATCATGCATATATGTACAGAGAAGTATGTATACCTGGAAAACCAGCATAAAATGCAGCCATCCTGCATTCACTTGCTCGTTGGGAGCCAGGTGCCAATACTGTCCCCACAACAATGTCACCGACTTTACTTGGTTTTACATTTGTTTTATCTATCAATGCCTGTATCAGAAAGCCATTAACATGGAAGAAATATGCATCGATCTCCATTTCATGATTCTGAGGAAAGTAGACATTGAATTCACTCGAAATAGAGAAAAGTACCCTGAGAACAGGAGTAAGCAAATCATCAGGATAAGTATCCTTAAATCCACCCCTCTTTGCCTTGCAGATTGGGGTTCGATATGCACTGTAAAACGTGGGGAGCGAAACAAAATAAATTATAAGATTGTCCACCAGATAAAATTTATCATATTTCAACTTTTAGGTGAGCAACTTACGCAACAATGACCACATCATCTCCAAAAATGGATGTCCTCTGGTATAGAGCACTATCTCCGGCAGAGCATACAGATGCCTGATTGAAACATTAAGGAATAAGATTAACTTAACATTTTCTAGTAAAATATGCAAGTCTCATGTCTTTCTCCAGTGAGTTGCTGGAAACCTATACGTGTGCACATGCATGTCTTGTCCAGGAACAACTGCAACTTAACACAAAAGCATGACTGCAATATTTCAATCTTCCAAAAGAAATTGCAATTTTTCTACTTTCATTGGTCAGTAAGCTGCAACTTGAAAGATTCCCTCATGAATATCATTTTTATTTGGTCGGAGTGCACCTATTGGAACCGTTCTTTTTGCTAGGATGGGTGCCTCCTCTGTTCTTTCGTAAGTCGCATTTTTTCATTATTTGTAACAGTTTTTTACTTGAGGATTGCAATTTTTTAAAAACAAAACAAGTGACAAATAAAAAAAATAGGTTATAGATTCATCTCATATATCAAACTATTTTGAAATAAAGAAATTGATCCATTTTTTAAGTTCAATTTTTGGAGATTCTGAAATTACGGAATCTTAGTTTGATCAGGCTGCTGAGTATTGGAAACGGCTATAGCTCTTACTGTTGCACCGAAGAGCTAGAGGGAAAAAAGAGTATTTAATATCTAATATAGGATTTGATTCTTTAAAATATGTATATTCTTGAAATTCGAAATAGGGGAAGAAACACGAACTGTACACAAGAGAAAACAAAATTTTGCAAATTTTTTTATCATAACATATTCTCGAATTTCTGAATATCACTAAAGGAGACAGATGAGCCTTCTTTAGAAGCAAGACACCTACAACAATAAATTCTCCACAAGAATGACAACTACTAGCATCACCATTCACCATATAACGCAGCGGATAATTGGACAACATTGTAAGAAAGAGAGGGAATCAATGAGGTTGATTTTAAGGCTGAAATTTGCCAAGAAATTCCATAAATAATAAATCATAAGAGAGGAAATAAATATATTAGTGAATAATTTCCAGAAAAGGTATTTCTAATAATGAAAGCTTTTATCCTTATATATAGACTAGAAACCCAAAACTAGATAGGAAACAAAAACTAAATACAAATCTAAAACTGAATAAGAAACTAAGGGCTCGTTTGGTAACACTGTCAAAAATTTAAAAAACGAAAACCAGAATCATAAACAAAAAACTGTAAACACGTTTGGTTAAATTATAAAATCTATGAACAAAAACCAAAAACATGTTTGGTTGTCCATAGTTTTGTCTTTTATTTTTCATTTTAGTATTTTATGTTAAATAGAACACATGAAAATATTTGAAAATATTTTGTAAAAGAACAATGAGAATATTATAAAATTGATTTATTTTCTTTAAGATCATAATTTCAAAAAATAAGTTTAATTGTTTTGAGAATATATTTTTATTTTTAATTTTAAATTTGTTAAAATTTTCATTTATTATTTTATTAATTTATTTTTTAGAATGTTTCTAAAAATAATAAATTATTTTTGAAAAATATTTATAAAAATAATTATTTTAAAAAAATAATTTTAATTTTGATTCTCAAAATGTTTTTAATTTTCTAAAACTAATTATAATTTATTAAAATATTTTTAAAAAATAAATTTAATTTATCAAAATAATTTTTAAATGTATTTTTAATTTATTAAATTTTCATATTTTTTTTAAATGTTTATAAATTAAAATTATTTTCAAAATATTTTTAATTTATTGAAAATATTTTTCAAAATATTTTTATTTATTAAAATTATTTTTCAAAACATTTTTAATTATTTTTTGAAAATTTCTTTTTATAAAATTAATTTTATTTTTAAAAATATTATCTAAAATATTTTTGAAAAATTATTTTTAAAATAAATTTTTTAAAAAATATTTTTTTAAATAATTTTAATTTTAATAATTATTTTTCAAAAAAATTAATGAGTTCATATGAACTTTGAAAAAATAATTCTAAAAGGTATTCAACACAAAGTGAATAAAAGTTTTGAAAACCTATTGCCACAACTTAAGAAAACCACTTTTTCTTGTTTATTAAAGTTGCAAAAACAAGTTGTTGGTTTTTGTTTTTCCAGAAAAAGAAAACAGAAACAAGCGAATTGGTTTTCAGATTTTGATCAACAAAAATAGTAAACTGGAAACAGCAACGATACCAAACGAGCCCTAAAACTAAATAAGATTTGGTTCTACCAATTATTTCTATATCAAAATAGGTAATACACTAATCGTAGTATAACTAGAACTCAATAACAAATAACAAATCATAAACCATAACCAATTTTAATTACTAACTAAAAAAAAAAATTCTAGGCCGTATTAGTCTTCCCAGGTGCGAAAAGAACTCATCCTCGAGTTTCTATTACCATGGCCCAATAAATCACCCCAATATGGAACAAGATGTTTGTCTTGAAGACATCTGTTCTTCCGACTCATCATGATCATCATGAGTTGGAATTTCCAATTGCGCAAGGCGCTGGGTTAAAGTTTCAACTTGTCTTTTCAACTCTTGTATTTCTTCATCTCATTATTGTTAATCAAGGGAAAAACTCCAGTTGTTACAACATGACCTCTTCCTCTTCTTAGACGTATTGTGAAACTGAAATTAGCTGAAGAAAAACTTTGCTCTGGTAATCAACTAAAGCAACAAATATTTGGTATCAGAGCAAAAAAGAAGAAAAATCAAAGAACTCAATTTCAAGGCTGAAATTTGCCAAGAAATTTCATAGATAATAAACCCCTAAGAGAGGAATAAATATATTAATGAATAATTTTTGAAAAAAGTTTTCTATCAATGAAAGCTTTCACCCCTATATACAAGTTAGAAATCCAAAACTAAATAGGAAATTAAAACTAAATATGAATCCAAAACTGAATGGGAAACTAAGGGCTCGTTTGGATTGGCTTTTTTAAAAGCGTTTTTTTTTACAACTTTTGAAAAACAGCTTTTTTTTAGAAGCTAAAAATTCTGGCTTCTGAAAAAAGCTCAAATACAGCTTTTTTTCAGAATTTCAGCTTTTTTGGAAATCAAATCAAATAGCTATTGCAAATTTAGTGTAACTTTTTCCTGAAAAAAAAAAAGGCCAATCCAAACAGGCCCTAAAATTAAATAGGATTTGGTTCTACCAATCTTTCCAAATCAAAATAGCTAATAAACTAATCTTAATATAACTAGGACTCAATAACAAATAACAAATCTTAAACCCTAACCAAGTTTAATTACTAACTAAAATAATACTATATCTCAAGATAAGCCCTCATTAGATATTTATATCGACCCTATCCGACCTATACAAAAAAATCATAGTAAGACTCTTAACTTAAACCAAGCATATAGAAAACTCCTAACTCAGCCAGATCATCATACCAAACATAGAATACAGACGGAAGCTCTTTCCAGATAAACGTAGACTTTGTGGTACATCATAGCACCTTTTGAAATATAAGCTTGATCGCTTTCATTTTGTATGAAAATTTCCAAATAGATCTCTTTACGCCTACATTTTTCGCTTCCCCCAGCCTCACGCGCATATCATCACCTAAGGAGCAATGTTGTATAGGGCTTTTGACCCCAAAACCTTTTTAAAGTTTGTATATTTGATGTGTACTTTTAGTCTGAGAAATCAATTAGTCCCAACTGCAAAGAAAAATGTCGATTATATGGTAATTAATTACGTGTTGCAGTTCTATCAGCAAAAAATCCTAAATTGGCCACTAATCATCATCTCTCATAAAAAATTTCCATCTTAAAATTACAAAGACTTCCCAAAAACAAACATGTCACATGTCCCTGACCCAAAAATAATAATAATTCCCAAATTGTGCTAAATCAATTGCCCAACATCAACATACGAAGATCCTTTTGACCAACTAGCCATCATAAATGAAACCTTGGCTGAAATTAGACACTTACTTATCTGGGACACTTGTTGTATCTACCAATATGAGCATATCTTCACCTACCCTTAGGGTTCGTTTGGTATGATAGAATAGTTTGGAAAAGAATGGCCATTCAAGACAGAATACTCACGGGATACTTATTCCTTTTCTTATATTTGGTTAAAATTATTAAAGAAAAGCTAGAATGGAATGCTCATTTTTTTTCATATATATGGTAAAATTATTTTAACAAGTTAGAAAGGAACAAAAATTAATTATATTAACAAAAATACACTTATTCTTTTATTTGGCATAAGTTTCAGTTTGTGCATAACAACTAATTTTATACAATACTAATATAGAATAAAATACTCTTGCCAGTCTTTTGATTAGCAATAAAATATAATATTACTTATTTTATCATTTTTATTTTAACATGATATTTCAAGTTCTTTACTTTTTAAAAGAGAAAATTTAACCATCTAGTAAAAATACAAATGTTTTCCAACTAAATTAGAGTAAAAAAATAAAACGAAAATGTTTATTTTTAATTCTTCAAACTTTTATTTTTTAAAAATTTAAAATTTTTAACTTTTTAATTTTTTTAACTTTTTAAAATTTTGAAATTTTTATTTTTAAATAACAATTGAGAACTTGATCAAATAGATGAAAAATAAATTATATTTGAGATTTAACTTTATTTTTCTATCAATTCCCACTTAAGTGAGAATACTCGTTTCTTGGGTTTGGCTAAAGAATGGGTTTTCTTACCTTTTCTTCATTCCATAGGAATGAGTTTTCCAATTTTGTTGGTCATTCCAACAAACTAAACATATTTTTAGTGCATTTATATCCCCCACACTAGATAAGCATCTACAAACATATACACGCACAGAACAAACCGTGCGTACGTACGCGTATGAGTATATCCAAATTGAGTATGATATTAAATGCAAATCATCTGCTCCAAACGAGCCCTTAGTCAAACCATATCCTGTTTTATCATGAATGCATGTTAATTTTAAGATAAACGCAGTATCACTTATAGTCTTAAAATATATAGCACACATGTCCGACTAAATAGGCACGAGACCTCCCAATAATCCTCAAATGTAAATACATGTGCCCTAAAATCGGTGTCCGTGCTTGTTTTGAAACTACAGGACTAATATGCATAAACGATAGGGGGTTCGGTGTAATTTATCCAATAAAAAACCATCACTAGATCATCAGATAATCTATATACATGCACGTAACATATAAAAATATATATAAATACACACACATATATAAACATACATATATATATATGTATGTATATAATTATACAATGAAATTACTATAAAGTGAAAAATGAGGTGAGCTTACAGAGAGGGAAGAACCAATGTCCTCAAGAGAAAAGCAAGTTTGAGGAGGACGAAGGTGTTGAAGCAGAACTCTTTGCCTTTCAATTGCTTTCTCCATCTCTCTCTGAAAATCAAAAAAGTTTCTGTTTTTTCTCTAAAAATGATGGAATAAGTAATATTATACGTGTAATGAATCCACTCAACAACCTTAGCGAAATCTCAACGATTTTTAATGGGTGGGATATCTGTAGTATGTGCGAGGTGACGTGTGAACAAGCGTGAGTTTTTGGATCCTAAGATTAATGATGGTGCAAGAAAGAAGATAAGAGAAGATTGTCCGGAAAATGTTTTTCTAGATTAGTTAATCCCATTTCCCCCCATAAATTCTACGTTAAAACTCAAGCTCCCCGTAAACTTTTTATCTTACTCACATTTTTTCATATTATTAAGTTGTTCTAAATAAAATCTTAACAAGAAAGATATATTATCTTTTTATTTTATTAGAAAAATTCTCTAATACATGGACACATTTCATTTTACACCATAAAATTTTTTGCACATTTTGTCTTTTTATTTTAGTAATAAATAACTCTAATCCTCCAATGTAGAAATGCAACGCACGTTACACCACAAAAGTTCTTGTATATTTTTGTCTTTTTTTTTTTAACTTTTTTTAAAAACTATCATCTCCTAATACATATATAGACACATTACACACTACCCCAAGACTTTGTTCATAATTGTCCTGTTATTTTATTAAAAAATTATAATCCACCAGCATAGAAGCAAATTACAATTATACCACAATATTTTTTTTTGGTTTTTCAGTTTATTAAAAAGAATTATATAGAGGCTCTTCACATTATTACTGTTGGGGAAAAAACATGCAAACACGAAGAATACGAGAAGAAATAACGGACACAAGAAATTACGTGGTTCGGCTTTGAAGCCTACGTCCACGAGCAACAGAGAATAATTATATTACTGATCACGAATGTTACAAGGCTCTCACTTTGGTTTCTCTCACCCCACATACCACAAGAGGTATGAACCTCTACACCCTCATGGGGTGCGACCCTAAAGCACCAAATACAATGTCCTAGCCCCTATTTATAGTACACAAGTATCCTAATCCGTATTCTACAAGGATAAGGAAACAGTATACTACTAGGAAAAGTAAACAGTATACTACAAGGAAAAGGACACATATTAATTATATAATACGGGCCACATTCAACAAATCTCCACCTTGGCACGTATTCGCTCTAATCAACATACCGTCATCCTCACGCTAACTACCCCTAAGGGCTCATCGCTCCACATCGCAAATAGCAACCAAATCCAAACAATGCTTGAACTTGCTGACTGGAACCACCTTAGTCATCATATCTGCTGGATTCTCATGGGTAGAAATCTTCTGCACCGATATGATTCCTTGTGATATAATATCTCTGATAAAATGATATCTAACGTCAATATGTTTAGTCCTCTCATGATACATCTGATTCTTCGTCAGATGGATTGCACTCTGACTATCACAAAAGACTGTACTTGTTTCTTGCTGCAGTCCAAGATCACGAATCAGGCCTTGTAACCATATGGCCTCCTTTACAGCTTCTGCAATTGCCATGTACTCCGCTTCAGTAGTCGACAATGCCACGATGGCGTAATGTCGCTTTCCAACTGATAGCACATCCAGAGAGAGTAAACACGTAACCCGTCAGAGATCTTCTCTTATCAAGGTCACCCACAAAGTCTGAGTCACAATAACCCACCAACCTCGCGCAATCTCCAGTCATCTTGCTAAATAGCAATCCTATATTCGCAGTGCCACGCAAAAATCTCATTATCCATTTCACCGCTTCCCAGTGTGTTTTCCTAGGTGATGCCATATACCTGCTCACAACACTAACTGCATGTGAAATATCAGGATGAGTGCACACCATAGCATACATCAAGCTACCAACAACACTAGAGTATGGAACATGAGACATATGCTCCACCTCCTCCTCAGTTTTAGGTGACAAATCTGTAGACAATTTGAAGTGAGCAGCAAGCGGCACACTCACAGGCTTAGCTTTAAGCATCCCGAAACGCTCCAAAGACCTTCTCAATATAACTTTGTTGAGACAAGAATAGCTTCCCAGCGTTTCTATATCTGTGAATCTCCATGCCAAGAATCTTCTTCGCTGCTCCAAGATCCTTCATCTCAAACTCATCACCTAGCTGCTTCTTTAATTCGTCAATTGCAGACATGCTTTTAGCAACAATAAGCATATCATCGACATACAACAGCAAATACACAAACGAACCATCTGGAAGCTTCTTGAGATATACACAGCTGTCGTAGGCACTCCTTGTGTATCCAGCACCTACCATGAATGTGTCAAATCTCTTGTACCATTGCCGAGGTGACTGCTTCAACCCATACAAGGATTTTTTCAGTTTGCAAACGTGGTTCTCCTTACCAGGAACTACATACCCCTCCGGCTGACTCATGTAAATTTGCTCTTCAAGATCACCATGCAAAAACGTCGTTTTCACATCTAGCTGCTCAAGCTCAAAGTCATGAAGAGCAACCAAGGCAAATAAAACCTTGATGGAAGTATGCTTCACAACCGGAGAGAACACTTCGTTAAAGTCAATACCCTCCCTTTGTGTATAGCCTTTTGCCACCAACCGTGCCTTGTATCGAGGACCCTCAACCCCTGGAGTACCTTCCTTTTTCTTGTAAACCCATTTGCAACCGACAACTCGCTGTCCCTTAGGCAATTCAACAAGCTCCCATATTTGATTCTTATGAAGAGACTCAATCTCTTCACTCTTGGCACCTTCCCACTGAGAAGAATCATTTCCAGATATAGCCTCTTTGTATGAATTCGGCTCATGTCCTTCAATTGTTTCAGCAACAGTCAAAGCATAAGCAATAAGATCAGCGTATCCATACCTTTGAGGCTCTTTAATCTGTCTCTTTTCTTGACTGTGAGTGGATCACAGTGGCAAAATCAATGAATTCTTGATACTGGTGCAACGTTCCATATGTGTCCTAGGCGCGGCTGGTTCTCTTTTTATTCCAAAAGAGAAGGGAAAGTCTTTCTAGGCAATGATCTTTATTAAAGGTGGAGGGAATGGGCATCGTAAATATCAAGATGTTTGATGGTATTACAATATCTCTCGAGTGTTGGCATGTACCGGAGCTGAAGAAAAACTTGATTTCTCTTGGGCGTTTGGATTCTCATGGATACAAATTCCGAAGTGAGAATGGTGTCTTAAAGGTGACCAAAGGTGCAATTGTACTCTTGAAAGGGCACTTGACTGGCGGCCTATATGTCCTTCAAGGAAGTACAGTTACAGGTGTTGCAGCTGTTACATCCGAAGAGAGTGATAATGACACTACGCAGTTATGGCACAAAATGTTGGGCCATATGAGCGAGAGGGGCCACCGAATCGAGCAAGAGGGATTTGCTTTGTGGACAAAGAAGCTGAAAGCTTGAATTCTGCGAGCATTGTGTCATTGGAAAGCAAACCAGGTAAAGTTCGATGGGCGAGAGAACACCAAAGGCACACTTGATTATATTCATTCGATCTTTGGGGTCCTAATAAAGTTCCTTCCAAGAAAGGTGCAGTATTACATCACTTTCATTGATGCATACTCTCGGATGGTGTGGGTATACTTCTTAAAAACTAAAGATGAGGCGTTTCCAACATTTGTCGAGTGGAAGACGTTGATTGAGAAGCGGTGGTAAACAAATTAGCGTCTTAGGGTGACAATGGGTTGGAATATTGCAACAAAGAGTTTGATGAGTTCTGCAAGAAACATGGCATTGTGAGACACCGCACATGTGTAGGGACACCACAACAGAGAATGGAGTTGCGAACGCATGAATAGAACTCTGGTGGAGAGAGCTCATTGTATGCTCTCCCAATCTGGTTTGAGTCAAGACTTTTGGGCTGAAGCCGTCAATACGGCATGCTACTTGGTGAATAGGTCTTCATCTAAAGCTATTGAATTGAAAACTCCTTTTGAGTTATGGTCTGGTAAGCCTGCTGACTACTCTCAATTGAGGGTGTTCGGTTGCCCTGCATACGCTCACGTGAAGGATGGCAAGTTGGAGCTGAGGGCAAAGAAATGCATATTTCTAGGCTATGCGTCCGAGAGGAAAGGTTACAGGTTGTGGTGCACAGATCCAAAGTCTCCAGGTTTCCTCATCAGCAGGGATGTCACATTCAATGAGTCTGCTTTATTAGACCAAGAAAAGGAGAAAGCGGTAGCTGATTTAGACCACGGTGTCAAAGAGCAGGTGGAGGTATTTTCTGATGTACCAAATGTTCCATCTAGCAATAGTAGCAGTCAAATTCAGCCGACTCAACCAACTGAGGCACATGATCAAAATATGCCTGAACAACAGAAGTACAGTATTGCCACTGGGCGAAAAAAGAGACAGATTAGAGAGCCTCAAAGGTATGGATACGCTAATAAAGTAGACTCATTGAACGTGCCAACACTCGAGAGATCTTGTAATACCATCAAACATCTTGATATTTACGATGCCCATTCCCTCCACCTTTAACGAAAGATCATTGCCTAGAAAGACTTTCCCTTCTCTTTTGGAATAAGAAGAGAACCAGCCGCGCCTAGGACACATATGGAACGTTGCACCAGTATCAAGAATCCATTGATTTTGCCACTGTGATCCACTCACAGTCAAAACTTCCCCGGTACTACTCGAGTTATCTCCATCACTGTCAGCACTCTCCACCACATTAGCTGAATTCTCCACCTTTTTCTTTCCTTTTCTCAGTCTTGGACATTCTTTCTTAATGTGACCCTTTTCGCCACACTCGAAACAGCGTAGCTTCCTTGCTCTTGATTTTGACCTTGACTTGCTTTTCTTTCTATTTGATGATCCACCTCTATTCTCCGATCTCCCTCTACTCACTAAACCTTCCCCATGAACTTCTTCCCTATGTCCCGGAATATGTGTTTGAAGATCCTTCAATTTTAATGAAGTAATCACATCTTCAAAAGTAATTTTATCCCTCACGTACAACATAGTGTCCACAAAGTTCATATATGAAGGCAATAAGGAGCATAATACGATCATAGCTTGATCTTCGTCATCAATTTTAACACCCACATCCTTCAAAGCAATAAAACAAGAGGTAAACTCATCAAGGTGTTGTTTTAGTGAGGTACCTTATTTCATTCTAAGATGATACAATCGCTTCTTCAAGTAGAGGCGATTAGTGAGAGATTTAGATGCATACAATTCCACCAAAGTATTCCAAGCCTCAACTGCTGTCGTCTCGGAATCTCCAAAGAATACTTCATTTGTCATGGACATATGTATTGCACTCAAGGCTTTTGCTTCGAGTTCTTCTCTCGTTGCTGGTTCTATCTTTTCCGGGATCACTCCTTCAATGACTTTCCAAAGTCCCTACATTGTCATAAACGCCTTGAATCTGATCCTCCAAAGACTGAAACTCATTCTCCCGTCAAACTTCTCGATTTCAAACTTTCCACTTGTGGAAGACATCTTCGTTTGCTCAAAACTCACACTTCGGGATTGAATTTGGCTCAATGGATCGCAAAAACGGATTCAGCACGTCGAAAAAACGTGGGGTAAGGCTTTGGTCAAACTCAGTCAACCCTTGGTCAATGGTCAACGGTCAAAGTCAACCCCGGTCAAACCCTGGTCAACGCTGGTCAACGCCGGTCAAAGGTCAAAACATTTTTTTTTTTTGTTTCAGGACTAAATCTAAGCCCAAATAAAAATTCCTTTTTTTTTAAAAATTCTTTTGGCCTAAACTAAGCCCAAACCCAAAAAAGAAATTTATTATTTTTCTGGCATAGAACCCAAGCCCAACAAAAAATTAATTAGCTCAAGACCCAAGACCTAACCAAAATTGGACAAGGCCACTACCAAGGCCCGATCCAAATAAACCCAAAGACCCAAAACCTACAAACCCTAAACCTGCTTTACAAACCTGAACCAATTTCCAAAAAAATAATAATAATAATAATAATAATACATGAATTCCAAAAACCAACTTCAAGAGCACGCGAACTCTATTTTCTTCGCTTGTTCTTCAAACCCAAACACGAATCACGACCCGCCGACGCAAGCTTCCACTCCAGCCACCAACGCTCAACATAGACAGCACCGAAGCACTCCTCGCCGAGCAAAGACCATTGTTTGGTTAGGCACCGTTTGGTTTGAGAAATTTTGGTTTTACAATGAGTTTTGATTTTTCCTTTTTCCCTCAAGCAGCGGATTAATACCTATGCTCTGATACCAGTTTGTTGGAGAAAAAACATGCAAACACGAAGAATACGAGAAGAAATAACGGACACAAGAAATTACGTGGTTCGGCTTTGAAGCCTACGTCCACGGGCAACAGAGAATAATTATATTACTGATCACGAATGCTACAAGGCTCTCACTTTGGTTTCTCTCACCCCACATACCACAAGAGGTATGAACCTCTACACCCCCATGGGGTGCGACCCTAAGGCATCAAATACAATGTCCTAGCCCCTATTTATAATACACAAGTATCTTAATCCGTATTCTACAAGGATAAGGAAACAATATACTACTAGGAAAAGTAAACAGTATACTACAAGGAAAAGGACACATATTAATTATATAATACGGGCCACATTCAACAATTACACTACAAAATTTTTTAATGAGTCTAGACTATGGGTAGTAGTGTTTCATTGAAAACTTTTTGTGGTGTAATGTGTAGTTTGTCTATATTATGTAGTGAATTTATGTTTTTGAAATTATATTTTTAATAAAATAAAAAATAAAATATCCTTACTTTTAAGGTTTTGTTTGGCATATTCTACTATTGCAGGGAAATATGAGTAATATAAAAAGTTTATGGGAGTGTTTGGGCTTTAACCAAGAACTCATGGGGGAAATGGGACTTACTCTATATTACAACAAAGGGAGGCGAAGTAGGATGGATAAATCCCTACCTCGCCATGCCCCTGTATTGGGACACAAAAAATTCCCCACCCCACACATCATAGGAGTTTTTAACTAAAAACTTCACCTTCACCCCTGCAGAACGAAACAAGTTGGGGTACTATTGCCATCCCTACTATCTGCTAATACTTGCAATCATTTGATAGTTCTTTCATCTGCATTCCATACCACAAATAGATTCCCATTTAAAAGAAAATATTTTTCAAATCTTTCTAACATAACATATTCAACTTGACAAGCATTAAAGAAGATATCCACATCTATTAAACAACATATTCCTGAACAATTAATCATCAGCCAATACTTCCTCGATCGCTAGGTATCATCTTATTTCTTTCTCTTTAAATGTGGTAGACCAAAATACAAAAAAAAGAAGAAAAAAAGATTCTGATAATAGTCATTTGGAAGCAATGATTTCCTATGATTATTTCTAATATGGAATGAGTTAATAGGAACATTACAAATGGAATGCAAATCGAGCTTTAAATGTAAGTTCGACCATTTATTGGAAGTTTAATAACTTAAAAGGTAATATGATGGATATTCTATGTATTAATTAAAAGTTAATAAGTAACCATATTTTGCAAATCAACTTTGGATTCTCATAATATGTGCGGATAATAATAGTATATAAGATTAAAAGTTAACAAGTTGGTCAAACATTAGTAAGTAACCATGTTTTGGTAGTCAACATCAAATTCTCTTAATATGTAGGGATGCCAAATTAAGAAGAATTATTTTTATACCATAAATATCTATTCTCTTCACTGAATTATTGTACAGAATTTGTATTTTGTGCAAAATTATAAAAATGTATATATATAATCGAAATAAATTCTTTCTTAATATATATGTGACTTTTTTGGAACAAGCTCATTTTAGAAATAAGAAAGTAATGGTACTTAAAATAGAGCTAAATAACTTAACAAGCAAATAAAAGATGAAAATACTCTTCAATACAAGACATTATTGGGCAAATTTTGATATCATGAAAAAGAATAGATACTCGGGAAGCCCACACATTTAGAGGGCTTTTCCTCCATAGCTCTTGGCCCAATAGAAATTAGTCTCAAGTTTAATGTAGCTTGATAATATTCTAACTCAAAGAAAAAAAGGGGAAAAAAGAGAATAGATAATATTAAAACCACATGAGGAGTTTGGGATCAATTTAACTGAAACTCACAAGAGAAAATGACAATTCTGATCATAATTTTGATATATTGATATCATTTATTGATAAATTTTCTTAATATAACGACATACTCTTTGATATTACCAATTATGCTGTGTTTGGTGTAAACTTTTTATAAGATACTTTTTTATGCGAAAAAGAATGATTTATTGTGAGTTTTCATGGGATGCTTATCATAAGATATTTTATCCATAGTTGTGGAAAATAATTCAAGGATTGATTGCTTATATCTTATAAAATAAAAGAATATAATAGAAATTTTTATAAAATACTTATGATAAGATATCATCGCCTCTTTTACACATTAGATGATGAATCATCCCTTAACAAACACAGGA
This sequence comes from Cordia subcordata, assembly GCA_028554755.1. NCBI lineage: Eukaryota > Viridiplantae > Streptophyta > Magnoliopsida > Boraginales > Cordiaceae > Cordia > Cordia subcordata. Next base: position 6,267,561 of record JAPTOF010000010.1, on the reverse strand, counting down.
TAAAGCACTCCAAATGATTAGTTTCCTGGTTTGATTACTGAATATGGCAGGTGTGTTACAAGCATTTGTGTGATTACAATACGAAGTATGCAATGAGCTAGCTCGAATCCTATAGCAAGACAGGCTCATACTCTCAACCATTTCGGATCTACCATTCTAATACAAAAATGTACGAGTCTAATTCTAAATACTATACAAATCTTGTTATTTCGTCATTCTCACTTATAGTGTTCTTGGAATGATCTTATTTTAAGATATTTATCCTATTAAAATTTAGAGGTATTTTTATTACATGTACCATGTATTTTATAATTGACAAGTTCTAAATAAGTGTTCAATTTATATGTTAGATGCACTTGATTTTAGAATAAAATGCTTCTTAATCGATTTTTTAATGTAATTTTGCATAATTGTGCTTAGAAAAAGGAGCTGGATATGTTATATATGGATATAGAAGCTTTTTGGATGTGTTTGTAACGGTCAAAGTTGACTCCGTCACGTGAAAAAAATGCCATTAAATTGCTACGCGGGTTTGACTGGGTTGACCAAGATGAAAGATATTTTTTCTGGGCTTTTGAAAGGAATTAGATTAAATATTATCAGACTTTTTATTTTGTTGGAACTTATATTTGGGCTTTTACCTTATTATTCTTTTTGGGCCAGATTTCTTTATCCAACAAGAAAAATAGGTTAGGGTTTTTTCTTATATAAATACCCCTTATTTGCACTTTGAAAAGAGACAACTTTTAGCCCACAACAGCAAATTTTCTCTTTATTTTTTTGGGCGAAATTTATAGACAATCTGTTCTAGTTTTCTTTTTTAGCCGAGGACTAATCAAGATTTCGGTTCATCAAATTCGTGAGATCTAAGTGTTTTTATTCCTTTCATTCTATTTTGGTATTTGTGTATTTACTATTTCAAGAATTAATATTATTTTGTGATTGTTTAATTTTGTGTACGGATATTCAATTACATGATAATAGGTAGCCAATTAGATTAATTTAATTAATCTAAAAATAGTGGTAACCAGATTTCCTGTGTAATTACGCAATCTAAATGAGCAATTACCGTGAGACTATTGACTTTTAGAATCAGGTCTTTCTAGATTTTTATTGCTGCCGTTAGATAGATCCTGCGGGCATTTCCGGGGATTAGAACGTTTAATAGGTAAAGGGATAGCGAGAAAAATCGTAGGGATTTAAACCGTTATCAACTCTGTAAGGAAAGATAAGATTATTAGACCGAACCAATAACTATAATTGATTTATCGAAATAGTTGAAAGTATTTTTGCATCTAAGATTGGATTTGTTGACCGAAATTGCGATTGTTCCTCAGGCTAGATTTAATTCTCGTTGAATTCCTGTTTTTCCAGCCTTGCGTTAATTGAGAATTGTGTATTTTAGTCAATTTTATTTACGTTTTTATTTTTCTGCCCAGCTACGTGCCCACACAGCGCGACCAGTGGCTGGACAATTTTGCTTATTTTACTTGTTTTTGCATTTAAACCCCCTGTTTTGCTTGCGACTCGCTTAATTAATCTACTTGACATAATTAGCATATTCTAAATTTCTCTAATCCCTGTAGACTCGACCCTTTTCTCACCGCGTACACAAATTAAAGTTGCAAGATAAGAGATAAGAATTTATTTTTGGTGGTGTTGCAAGGTAAGAGATAGGAATTTATTTTTGGTGGTTTCGACGCCCATCAATAATTGTAGAAAATAAGATAGGATTGATTGCTTATTTCTTATAAGATAAAAAGTATAGTTTATTTTGAGTTTTTATTGGATACATGTAATAAGATATCTTAAATCTTGTAAGATATACTCTCATTTCAATAGAATAAGTACCTTAAAATAAGATTATAATAAACAGAACATTAATTACTATGTCATAAGAGTACATAAACAAATTGGTGCTACGTATATATCATTAATCTCGCTATAACGATTAGCGCGCAACCGTTATTCCTCTACAATAGATGGAAGATTGCTTCCATTTCTGCGTTCCATGCTACTGATGATGAGAATGCTAGCGTGCCATCTCCTTTTCAACTCTTTCAGTTCTTTCTTCCTCATGCACCCGCTGATTTTGATGCTCCCAATTGATTCTTCCCCAATTCTCCTGCTTCCTTTAATTAGACCATCTTGTTTTCTCCACCATTCATCGAGCTCCCATGGGTACACACCCTGTTTCTTTCCCAACCAATTATCGATCAATTATCTCAATGGTAAACTGGAAAAACACTATATATCCTTAGCCGTGGGCGCAGCTAATTCTAAGATAACACGAAACAAAATAATTAAGAAAAATTAATTAGATCAAAATGAAGAAAAGCAATTAAAAGAGGAATCCAATGGTTTACCATTACCAACCTAGCAAGTCTAGGGTGTACATCACCGTTTAGGAATACAAAACTGATCCTAGATGTAAAGATGACTCTTGCCTATTTCGATAAACCGGTTATGGTCATTGGTATGACCTAATAGCCATTGGCCACATCTTTCATGAACCTCAGCACATATACCAAACCCAACATTGCATGCAGTGGCTTCATTCATTCTTTTTAATCATGAACGAATTAAATATTTATATTGATATTAGTAAAACATATAATATATAAATATATATACACCCACACAAATAAGACCTAAAAAAAGAAATAGTACGAGTCCTAATAACAAGGAGCATAAGTGACTTAATCTGCAACGTAATTAGCACAATAAAGGACATGTCGAATTACATAACTGGCATTGGAAGATAGGAGTGAGGCTCACAATAGCAACCAAAATTGATATCATATTTGAATTGGAGCAATCTGAGGGTCCAGATTTGAATTTATTCAAAGAAAAAACTACAAACCAAGATCCAAAGGGTGCGTTTAAAATTTTATATACTAATGTTAAAATTTATGATTTATCCAAGTGGAATATTCAGATCTTTCAACACTATTCTTTTCTTCTCTAGATGAAATTACTAAAGAACAAACTAATTAAGAAATTAAAGGCGTACAGGATGATAAACATCCTTTTCATGCCTTTAAACTGTAGGCATATACATATAATAATTTACATGTTTGCTTGCATCTTTAAACTTCGTTTTCATTTGAGCTTAATTTTCTATCAACCGAGTCGGCAACAAAGTTTAAAACAATCAATGCACATATACATTATAGTCTATAATTTATAAGTTTGTATGTGTATGTCACATAGATTTAGAATGTCATGTAAGAAAACTTAAATCTGAGTTATGAAAGAAATAAAATGTCACATAAACAAAGAATTAACACTTTTACTTAACGGTATGTAAAATGTCTTTATATATATATATATACATATATATATATATATATATATTCAAGCCCTTGTATTAAAGATTTTGAAATTCAAGCCCTTATTTCTATATTTCGTAAAGTTTAAACCCTAAAACTACCCTTTTCTCAATTAATAAACAATATATATATATATATATATATATCAATAATAGATAATTGATATTGAATAATAATGATAGATAATATATTGAATTATTAGTTGATAATAAATTAAGAATAATCATGCCATTTGAATTGATGTGACTCTCCAAAGTTATTTGAAAGAAAAATAATAAATTAAAAAATAATTACATTATGTGAGTCCTAATGTGGTATCTTAGAATTATCTAAAAAAGTTAAAATTTATTTATATAATAGAAACTTGAAATAAATGTAAAAGCACGTAACATGATATTGAAAATAATGTTACATTATTATATTATCATAATATACATGTCATCTAATCCCCAACGTGCATGTTTGACAGTTTGAGTGGCATCCAATTAGTTTAAGATATCTAATGAAACTTATATATATATATATATATATATATATGTGTGTGTGTGTGTTCATTTGTCATTTAATTTAATCCACCAATTTTGAATCTCTGTAGCTTGCCAATGTTGATTAACTTTTTCACAATAAAACTTGTGTAATCCGACTCTTGAACGTAGGATCTTGCTTGCTTGCTAATTATACCATAATTAGTTCTTTAAAAACAGCAAGACAAGTTCAATATGAAATCATGACTGCACATTATAAAAACCCATAATATATATGAAATATGGATAAAATTTATGTTAAAAAATGTTAATTATAAAATAACAGTTACTCCTGTACATCATCATTACCAACTAATTACTACATGCTGTAACACGAGAATTATAATTCATGAGACTAACACTTTAGACACTAACAGCCCGATACACGGCCACAACGATATTCATATTTTGTTTAAAGTCTCAAGCATCTAGCAAGCTGAAATGAGTTTCTTGATCCTTTTGATGTCAGACTCCCAGAAAACCTCCCGACCTCTTCACAATAAGATGTTATTTAATTGAAAATAATACTTATTATCAGAGAAGGGACATGGGGTTTTGGGGGCCTTTTCTACTATGGTGAAGGGTGAGGGCTTTAGGTTGCGTCGCTGATGAGAACTTTCGAGCTGCTGAGAGTTTTTCTCTTTTGTTTAAGTTGACTCGTGTGAGAGTGTGTGAGTGCTTTTTTGCTTTGGGTGCAAGTGTGTTTTTAGTTTATATTTTTTTTCTTTCATTTCTTTTATTTTAATAACTAAGTAACTAGATATTTAATTGCTAACTATACACTAATTAACCAATCTACCTAATTAACTAATTAACATTTACTAATTAAACTAAACTGTCCTAGTATAATTTACTAAAATAACTAAAAATCTAGCCAATTAATTAAACTAACTAGTTATATATATTAGTAAAAATTAATATGTTAAAGCACTGTCAAATTTCAAAAAGAAGGATGGATTCTATTATATCTCAAATCATTTTTAAATTAATTATTCTCTCAAGCCTTATACAAACAACAATTTATGGACCTTTTCAAACCGCTTGAATTCAGGGGAAGGTTGTTGATTTTAATTTCACGCTGTCAATAATCTTTCCCTGAATTCAAAGCTATCACGCATTCATTGTGCATTTGAGGATAATGGCATTGGATTTCCCACTCTTTTTGCCAATAACAATCTTCATTGATCAGTCAATGCTAATGTTATTCGTGACACACTTTTCTTTTCCCATTTTTGGTAGGAAGGAAAAGATGAAGCATTCCATGTTTTTAATCAAAAAGATCATGAGCGGTTGTGGAGAGAAATATGATGATAGTATACGTGCTTGGATAATTAAGGAAGGTTTTTATTTTGGATATGGCCATATGCCTCCATTGAAACCAAATGAGTTGACAAAGCGCTATGATTGACATTAGAAATGTGCCAACAAATTTGTCAAAGCTCTTTTGTCTTACAAAAATAACGTGAGACATGAGTTCAACTTAATTTTTTTAGTTTCACATTTTGTGTCTTTGTGTATCTATTTGTGTTATTATTTCGTCATTTTCAAATTTTATATGTAGATAAATATCTAAATTTGTCAACTAAAGTTCTTGAGAAAAAGATTATGAGAGGTAGGCGAGGAAATTACCAAATGTGGCACAAAGATAATAACAATGTGTATATATACATATTTATGTATATATATATATATATATATATATATATACACATATGTATGCATATATATATATATAATATATTGAAATTAGTTGATTATATCTAGAAATTCTTTTTCAAATTGTTACTTTAAAATTCTTGAACTTACTTGCAAATCTATTAGTTAAATATTTGTTTGCTTGATTAAGGTATTGTTCGGCAACAGTGTTTTAAGTATTATTTAGTGTTTTGATTTGGTCAAACCGCTATCTTCTCCTATTTTTGTTGTTCGATAAAGTAGTGTTTTAGGTAGTATTTTTGGTTGAAATAGTGTTTGAAGTAATATTTCTGAAACATTAATATTTTTAAAGTTTCAGGTAGTGGATAGTGTTTTATTTTTTATTTTTGGCAATCTTACCCTCTCTTCATTATTTTTTGACAATTCTACCTACTACACAATCTCTTTCTACATTTTTATATTTTCTTTCACAAGTATAAATCTAAAATAACATAAAAAAGGAATTTTAAATCCTATCTATATCAAAATATACTAAAAATGTGTAAGTCTTATTCATTCATTTATTATCTTTCTTGACAAAATAAATCTTTGATCAATTAAAAAATATTTCTACAATAATAACATTTTTTGTAATATTAATAAAATTAATTTATCAAAAGTAATTTTATTATACTTTAATAATAAAAAATATTATTACAAGAAACATATATCTAATAAATTATCTCATTTCGATAATAGTAATAATAATTATATTTATCATAACATAATACCAATGTCTTTTTATGTTATTTTACATTCATCAACTAATCAAACAGTTAATTTTATCGAACACATAGTATTCAATCAGCTAACCAAACAGCTATCTCTAACAGCTAAAATACAACAACTATCAGCTACTCAAACCACTATCTGCTACACATATTATTCAATCAGCTAACCAAACAGGCTATCTCTAACAGCTAAAATACAACAGCTATCAGATACTCAAACCACTATCTACTACTTAAACATCTATCAGCTACTCTAACAGCTAATTTTGCCGAACAGGCCCTAAGTCTTTTATTCATTTTTGTGAAGAATTACTTAGGTTCCATAAAAAAACCAATTGGTTAATATGAGGAGTGCCCTAGGACCTTATATGGTAATTCTGAATCTTGAAATTTTTCGATGTGGGAAGTCTTTATATGTTGTAACACCTCTCTCACATGTAACCCGGAATAGCAACGGAATTTTTTATGACCAGATGGATGACTTGAGATGTGGAAAGTCTTTATATGTTGTAACACCCCCCTCACGTGTGACTCAGAATAGTAACAGAATTTTTGATGACTAGACCTCACCTTGCAGAGATGGGCCACCACGTGATTGGAATAGTGACGGAATTTTTTATCACTAGATCTCCCTCACGTGTGACTTGGGATAGCGATGGAATTTTTTTTGACTAGATGGATGACTTGAGATGTGGGAAGTCTTTATATGTTGTAACACCCCTTTCATGTGTGACTCGGAATAGCGACATAATTTTTTATGACTACACCTAACTTTGCAGAGATGGGACACCACGTGATGGAATAGCGACGGAATTTTTAACGACTAAATGGATGACTTGACCTAACTTTGAAGGGATAATAGTGACGGAATTTTTTATGACTAGACCTGACTCGACAGAGATGGGCCACCACGTGATTGGAATAGCGACAGAATTTTTGACGACTAGATGGATGACTTGACTCTGCAAAGATGGGCCACCACGTGATTGGAATAGCGACGGAATTTTAGACGACTAGATGAATGACTTGACCTGACTTTGCAAGGATAATAGGGATGAAATTTTTGATGACTAGACCTGACTCTGCAGAGATAGACCACCATGATATTGGAATAGCGACGGAATTTTTGACGACTAGATGGATGACTTAGGACTTTGTAGGGATGGTTCACCACGTGATTTTGGATGAGTAGATGATGACATGGGCCACCGCGTGATTGGAATAGCGACGAAATTTTTTATGATTAGATGGATGACTTGACCTGACTCTGCAAGGATGGGCCACCACGCGACTGGTTTTTGATAACTGGATGATGACTTGATCTGGTTGTGCAGGGATGCACCACCACACGATATTACGAAGTTGATAGGTCATACATACACATGGACATGAGCGCAGTCATGTGACCAATCACTGAAGTTTCATCATAAAAACCAATTGGTTAATATGAGGAGTGGTCCAGACATTATATAATAATTCTAAATCTTGAGATTTTTTGATATGGGAAGTCTTTATATGTTGTAATAATTTTGAAGACTCTTAATGCATCTAAAGGGAGTTTTAGGATCGATTTTACAACCAATGCAAGGGGTCCTAATCAAAGTCACCCATTATTAAAATTAAAGGGATCAAATGATTTATGAGTAACTTTTTTTTTTTTTGGTTGGGAAAGATAAGTAAAATTCATTAAGACTAACTCACTATTTACACTAGAATACAAAGGGCTCATTGGATTGGCTTTTAAAAAAAGTACTTTTTTGGTATAGCTTTTTTTGAAGAGCTTTAAGCAATAATAAAAGCTGTTTCGTGTTTGGATTTCTCAGGTAAAAAGTACTTTTTAAGCTATAATAATCATTTGGATAAAAAGTTGCAAAAGCACTTTTTTTTTAATTATAAAAAGCAGTTATCATAATGAACAGATAAAAACAATTATCATAAGATTATAACAAAACACATGAGTTGCTATTTTTAACTTTTCCTTTTTATTTTATCATACATGTTTGATAAACTTTGAAAATTTAATTTTCATATTTCATATTTAATTTTGAAAACTTAATTTTCATTATAATAAATATTTTGCAAAGCTTTGCAACACCTTAAACTGCTTAAGCATTTCATCAAACATATGCAACACACCTTTTTGTACTTCCATAATTTCTATAGAGATCATTGTTGAATAATCCCATCATCCTCCAAGTATAGCTTTTCTTCAAACCTATCCTAATCTCCTGCATTGTTGGACAACTTAATTTAGAATCTGAGTGAAAAAAATTACTTTATTTTCCTTACACTCCATTGTCAACATCATTTCACTTCCAATATCAAACACCAAAGCTTTTGCTTCAATAACAGAGTCATACAAGAGTTTTTCTGCCTTTCATTTACAAGTCATCCTCTCAAGTCCTTGGTTCAAACTATTGTATGTGTATATATAAACATGTACAAAAGTTCATAAGAAATTTTTCATAAAATATAAAAAAAGAATCAAGAGATAGATCTCAGAGAGAGAGAGAGAAAGAGAAGAAGTTAAAAACAAAATGACTTGGTAAAGATCTGCAAGCAAAGTGAGATTTGTTTGTAGGAGAAAGGAGAGAGAAATAACATAGCAACAGAGTTGAGAACGAAGAAAGAAAAGGTGAGTTGTTTCAGCAATGTGTCAGTGCATTTTTATTTCTATTCTCTCTCGTCTAGCGCAGCATCTTATTCCAAAAGACTAAAATGTTTAGCTTCTATAAAAAGCTGGTTTTTAGCTTTTTTTATGGCTTCTATTTTTTACAAAAAGTCAATCCAAACAGTTGTGAAAGGGTAAAAAGTACTTTTTAATTTAAAAAAAAGTGCTTTTTACCAAAATAAATCAATCCAAACGCAGCCTTATTCAAATAACAACTTCTGCAACAACTTCTCGATGCCAGATTCATGTTGTGAACAATCTTCCTCAAAATTCACTGTCTCATCATCAGCATCCTCAATTTGCCATCCCACGAACTCGGGGATGAAATGGAGTGTAATTCTCGTGTCATTATCGAAAGCCAAACCACGCCGAGAAATTTGGCGGAACATTGAAACATGGCATTCATAAGAAGTAGCGGGCACACTAAGAGGGTGTTTGGATTGGCTTATAAAAAAGTTACTTAAAGTACTTCTAGCTTTAAGTGACTTTTTTTTATTGTCAACTTTAAGTAGTTACGTGTTTGAATAAAAATTGTAGTTATAAAAATAAGTATTTACATGTTTGATTAAAGTGGGCTAAAAAGTAAGTTATATAGTTAAAATAACTATTAAGGACATTAAAATATAATTTAAAAAGGTAAGTATAAGATAAAAGAGTGAAGATATTTTAGTAATAAAAATAAAAAGGTAAGGATAAAATAGTAAATAATTTGGTCAAACTTGCTTTTTTTTAACGTGCTTAAAGCCATAAAAAGTAAAAGTTGGGGTTGGGAAACTTTTTATTTTCTACTTAAAACTACTTAAAAAAGCACATTTTTAATTAAAATAAATACTTCTATTAACTTAAATTAAACTTTAAGCAGATTTGATCAGAAAAAAAGTCAAACCAAACACCCTCTAAAGTCCCCCTACTTAACACCGCAAATAGTTTTGGAACCTCAGCCCTTTACGCTCGCCCACCACCTTTTTCAAGTTCAGCAAGGTGTCTATTAACAATGTTGTTTACCTCACTTTCATCCTAGACATAAGATATTACCTATTGTTAATATGGGATTTGAATAGACTAAAAAAAAAATTAAAAAGATTACCATTTGAGCGATACTTTTTGTTGTCAGCTCACGTTGTCCTAGGGTCGACGTCACTTCATGCAAAAATGTCCAAACAAAGAATTTGTAATATTAAAAAAATTAATTGGAAGAAAAGAAATATATACATATACATAAATGAACCTGGCCAGAGCGCTGGGGCTGCCGGATTCCTTTTCGGCAGGGTTCTTGCAAAGATGCTGGGAAACAGTTAAGAAAGAGGCCTTTGACTTAGTCAAAAATGCTTTTGAGAAGGAGAATCTTTTCCGAATTTTGGGTCGGTTTGGATTTGATTTTTTTCAGAAAAAAATATTTTTTTTTTAAAAAGTCATATTAAATTTGTAATAATTATTTAATTTGACTTTCAAAAAAGTTGAAACTCTAAAAAAAAACTTAAATACAGCTTTTTTTAGAAGTTAAAATTTTCAGTTTCTTAAAAAAAACTGCTTTTTAAAAGCGGTTAAAAAAAATTTCTGAAAAAAGTCAATCCAAACGAGCCCTTTACGGTCAATTGAGAGCCTTCTCCGAGTTGCTAGTGCTTAAATTAGCTCAGAAGCAGCAAAGGAGGACTTCGTGATCTAGCAAGGAGAGCCCAAAGGTATGTTTTCTATTTCTTCTGCTTGTAATTTGATTAAACACGCACCAAAGGACGAGACATTCAACTGGGACATCGTTTGGAAGGCCAAGTGTCCAGAGAGGTGCATCATCTTTGTATGGCAATTCGAAGTTGATGAACACCGTGTGGACTGTACCAATGGAGTTGAGAATGAAAAGCACGCATTTCAGGACTGAGTCCCAGCAGTGGAGCTCTGGGATATACTACAACACAAGAAAAACCACCAGATGTTTTACAAAAATGCCTATGAAGGAATGGATGTCGAGGAATCTCCGGGACCAAGAATGGCAGATAGTGTTCATCATAAGCTTGTGGTGGATATGGCGTTGGAGGAACGAGAAGATGCATGGTGTGCAGCAGATGCCGTCTACACAAGAGAAGGCCAGGATAACCAAAAAGCATTTGGCAAAAGTTAGAAACGCGTGGTGCAATGGAAACTTTTGAGGAATGCCAAGAAACAGGTCATCAAAGCTCTTCAGCAGGGAACCACCACAGGAAGCTCTAAAGCTCAATATAGATGGATGCGCGAAAGGCAATCCCGGACTAGCAGCTGCAGGAGGCGACTTTCATGACCATGGGAGAAGTTGGGTGCTGGGATTCTTGGTGAATCTGGGTATCACAACTAATAACACAGCAGAATGCCCGGCCTTGCTTGAAGGATTACACATAGCTATTTAAAGAATTCTGACCTTTGATTATTGAAACAGATTCGAGAAACTTCTGTCAATAAATTATGGAGCTCACGAGACCAAGTGGAAGCTTATTACTGTTGATCGAAGAGTGCCGATGATTAATGGATACCAATGCCGGAGCCTCCTTGCGTCATGTTTACAGAAAAGCTAATCGAAGTATTGACCGACTAGCCAACTATGATGTCCATCAACTGGCGGGATTGCACATGCTTGAAGAGCCTCCACTGCAACTCAAAATTGTGCGGTGCTTGGGGAGGAAACGCCGCGGAGTTACAACCCAGAGATTGATATCTACATACTTGACCTAACCTCCAATGGACCAAAAAAAAAAAAAAAAATTCTCTTCCAACATTTTTATGTGATTAGAATTAGTTTCCAGTGTGTGGATTATTCCTCTTCTCAAATCAACTCGCAATTTACTTCAAACTAACAGAGACAGGTGATTAGAGGTTTGAACTTTTATCTGTCCATTTAACACTAGTAACTAATATGTGAAGTTATGTGAATCTCACATATATGTGAAGCTCAACCTCCCTCTCAAAGGAAATGTTTGCCCTATGATCTAAATAGCGAAAAATCCAATATTTAGATGGTCAATCTTGCCACACAGCAACTGTTTTATAGGTTCAACACTAGGATTTCCAATATAAATGTTCCTTTGAGATTATAATGTATCTATTCCACACAGACCTCGCAGAAACCAAAAGTATGGCCAAGAACTAGATGACGAACACATGAAGCAAATTTTGTACATGACACTAGAATTCTTCTACGCCCTACGCAATCAACAAGTGCAAAAGCAACCTGACAGACAAGTTCTAGTATTCGGCATACAGTACTAGATACACAGCAGGATTCCACGAACAAAATGATGATACGAACTTAGTACTGCTTTATTCAACTTCTCCAGATGGTATGGTTTTGGCTCTACCAAGCATCTTTCGAAAACAGATTATTTACTCTAATCTGTCTTGCATTGCGCAACTCGTCACAGGCATCTCCTCTTTCAAAAACAGCAGCAGCCCCCATTCCAGTGCCTGCAGTTAAATCCCAGCAAGATGGTCATAAAAATCGTATAACTAATGCCAGAATGAGGATAATTAAAGATTTGGAACAGGTTCCAGCCAACTGCAAAGGGCATACCTATGCACATTGACACCACACCAAAGCGGCAGTCTCTTCCACGACGCTTCATCTCATGCAACAGTGTAGCAACACACCGAGCTCCTGATCATAGATGTAAGCACATCTTGTTAGAAGAATCAAAGAATCTGATAACAGTGTAGCAACGCAGTTTATTATCTGATTTAGGGAGTATTATATCTTGCGACAAAATGCAGAAAACTGGAGCATTATTCCTCAAGAAAGCAATCATGACAGCTTAAGCTATCAAAAAGGAGGAGCATGTCGAGTAATAAAATGATCAAGTGTGTAAATTGTTAGTACAGAGCATGATAGCGTCCATACCATTAATCTGCTTATATATTCATGTGAAGTAAACTACTCACAAGTTCAATGCTAATGTATCTTAGAAACCCAAATACAATTGTCCAAATACCTGTTGCACCCAAAGGATGACCAAGAGCTATTGCGCCTCCATTGACATTGATCTTTTCCGGATCAAGTTCCAATTTCTTTTGGCAGTATACAAACTGGGAGGCAAATGCCTGAGCAGAAGAAAACAATGAGGAAAGTTCAATCGAGAAGAAGCCACCCACACTTTAAACACTGGGGGAAGCTAAAAATATCCACATCAAATCACCTCATTGATCTCAAAAAGATCAATGTCTTCTAACTGAAGCCCGGCAGATTTGACAGCAGCTGGGATTGCAACAGCTGGGCCGACACCCATGATAGCAGGATCTACACCAACGGCAGCAAAAGTCCTAGAGGGATACCAAGAGACTTTCTGTTAGCTATTTGGTGGCACCATAACGGTATTCCTTTCATCAAGGTCCACCAACAAACAAAAAGCAATTTATTGAAGACAAAGTCATTTAAAGTAAAGTCTACAATAAATATAAGTATCTAAATCTGTGAGCTATTCTTGGTTTCATTTAACAACATAACATGGAAAGAAGTTGTTGTTCCTATCTGCCACAGTACTAACTAATAACAACCAGGAGACAGTTGTCCATGATGGGACATTAAGATGGAACTGACTCACTTTGCTGCCTAAAAGTAAACAAACAAAAGAAGACATCCTGGTTTGATGTTGAGACCGAACTTATGCAGATTAAAACAGGGAATTCCACAGCATAGTCCAAGAATGAAATGTGGCCATAGAGAAAACCTGGGATTAGTGTTGAATGCCTGAACTAATTTAGGTTGTGAACTAATTAATCAATTAGCATAAAAAGAACAACTGGAATTGTAATTTGCAAACTGAAGCTGAAGGACAAATACGGTGATGAAGATTTGCCCAGCTACTTCAAATACTTATCTTCATATATATGACACAAAATCTTCCAATTATATACCAAAAGATTTAAAGAAGTCAGACGATGTTCCATAATTGAGCAATGGAACGGGTAACAGAGATATCTTACAGAGAAGGAGCTCATGTTTAAAAAGAGGTTATTCACTAGGTTATTGCAGGACAAGTTAACAGGTAGCAACCTGAATATACCAAGTATAGGAAGCCCTTTTTGCATCGCAACACTTCTCCTCATGAGAAGTACAGCTCCAGCACCATCACTTACTTGACTGGAATTTCCTGTAATAAAGGAAAAGAAATTGATATTTGTAATTCATAACTTCTGAAAAATTGCACACACACAATGCTTCAAGTTACCAGCAGTGGTTGATCCATCTTTCTTGAATACGGGCTTCAACTTTACCAGGTCAGACATTTTGGCACTAGGTCGAATACCATCATCAACCAAAACTGTCACAGGTTTCTCATCTCCAGTTTTTGGATCGAAAATCTTAATCAACAAAATACTAATCAGTCGCAATGTGAAACAGGGACATATATTTTAAGTTCATACCAAATATAAAAGCTTGGATGCATGAAATATTAGGTCAGTTGGAAAGCCTAAGCTGTACATTCTTACTTTAGTTTTCAGAGGTACTATCTCATCCTGAAATTTGCCAGAAGCAGTTGCAGCAGCTGCCTTTCTGTGTGATTCAACCTACAGCATACATAACAAAACATTATTAGAACAGACAGATATACTGAAATACTAAAGTGATTAACTCACTGAATTAACTTACTGCAGCTTGATCTTGCTCCTGTCTTGACACCCCAAAACGATCCGCAACATTTTCTGAAGTGATACCCATTGGAAGAAGACAATCTTGTGCTTGTGCCATAGTCTTTACCTGAAGTATTATCAACAAATGAAATATATTATTGCTAACAAATGATAGATATGTGTCAGCGCCAAACATCCCAAAGGAGCTTATCATTGAAGAAAATGTTATATAAATAATAAATTGCAACAGTAAAAGAACATACTCTAGGATTAATTGATCCTTCCCAAGGCTTAGGGTTTGTGGTCATTGATTCCAAACCAGCAGCAATTCCTAGTACAATAAATGGAACTTACTTTTTAATATCAAATAATAGAGAAAGCACAAAATATTTCTGGCCTTTGTAGAAAAAGATCCAAAACCAACATATTTAACCTACCAATATCATAGAATCCAGCTTTAATAGCTGCAGCTACATCAGCCACTGCTTGAAGGCCAGATGAACATTGCCTGTTCACGGTTCTAACAGGTACAGTTTCTACAGATATCATCAGCATACATCTTAGAAGAACTATGATGGCTAAGTAAAATCATGCATATATATGTACAGAGAAGTATGTATACCTGGAAAACCAGCATAAAACGCAGCCATTCTGCATTCGCTTGCTCGTTGGGAGCCAAGTGCCAATACTGTCCCCACAACAAGGTCACCGACTTCACTTGGTTTTACATTTGTTTTATCTATCAATGCCTGTATCAGAAAGCCATTAACATGTAAGAAGTATGCATCCATCTACACTTCATGATTCTGAGGAAAGTAGAGATTGAATTCATCAAAATAGAAAACTACCCTCAGAACAGGAGCAAGTAAATCATCGGGACAAGTATCCTTAAAGCCACCCCTCTTTGCCTTGCAGATGGGGGTTCGATATGCACTGTAAAAGGTGGGGAGCGAAACAGAAAAATTATATGATTGTCAACCAGATAAAATTTATCATATTTCAACTTTTAAGTGAACAACTTACGCAACAATGACCACATCATCCCCAAAAATGGATGTCCTTTGGTATGGAGCACTATCTCCGGCAGAGCATACAGATGCCTGATTGAAACATTAAGGAATAAGATTAACTTAACATTGTCTAGTAAAATATGCAAGTCTTCGTGTCTTTCTCCAGTGAGTTTCTGGAAGTCTATACTTGTGCGCATGCATGTCTTATCAAGGAACAACTGCAACTTAACACAAAAGCATAATTGCAATATTCCAATCTTCCAAAAGAAATTGCAATTTTTCTACTTTCATTGGTCAGTAAGCTGCGACCTGAAAGATTGCCCAATGAATATCATTTTTATTTGGTCGGAGTGCACCTAGGTTTGGAAACCTTCTTTTTGCTAGGATGGATGCCTTCTCTCTTCTTTCATAAGTTGCATTTCTTCATTATTTGTAACAGTTCTTTACTTGGGGGTTGGAATTTTTCAATAACAAAACAAGTAACAAATCGAAAAAATAGATTATAGATTCATCTCATGTATCAAACTATTTTGAAATAAAGAAATTGATCCTTTTTTAAAGTTCAATCTTTGGAGATTCTGAAATTGCTAAGGCTTGGTTCAATCAAGCCGCTGAGTATTGGAAATAGGCTATAGCGCTTACTATTGCACAGAAGAACTAGGGGGAAAAATGAGTATTTAATAGCTAATACAGGATTTGATTCTGTAAAATATATATGTATATTCTTGAAATTCAAAATAGGGGAAGAAACACAAACTGTACACGAGAAAACAAAATTTTGCCAATTTCTTATCATAACATATTCTCAAATTCCTGAATATCACTAAAGGAAACAGATGAACCTTCTTTAGAAGCAAGACACCTACAACAATAAATTCTCTACAAGAATGACGACTACTAGTCTCACTGTTCACCATATCTCAAGATAAGCCCTCATTAGATATTTACATTGACGCTATCCAACCTACACAAGAAAAAACACAGTAAGACTCTTAACTCAAACCAAGCATATAGAAAACTCCTGACTCAGCCAGATAATCATACCAAGCACAGAATACAGCTGCACGCTCTTTCTAGATAAACGTAGACTTTGTGGTACATCACTATAGCACCTTTTGAAATATAAGCTTGATCTCTTTCATTTTGCAAGAAAATGTCCAAATAGATCTCTTTACGCCTACATTTTTCACTTCCCCAAGCCTCACGCGCATATCATCACCTATGTAGCAGTGTTGTATAGGGCTATTGACCCCAAAACCTTTTTAAAATATGTATATTTGATGTGTACTTTTAGTCTGAGAAACCAATTAGTCCCAACTGCAAAGAAAAATGTCGATTTTATGGTACTTAATTACATGTTACAGTTCTATGGAAAAAGAAAAATCCTAAATTCGCCTCTAATCATCTCTCATGGAAAATTTACATCTTAAAAATACTAAAGATTCCCCAAAAACAAACATGTCGCATGTCCCTGACTCAAAACTAATAAAAATTCCCAAATTGTGCCAAATCAATTGCCCAACATCCACATATGAAGATCCTTTTGACCAACTAGCCATCATAAATGAAACCTTGGCTGAAATCAGACACTTACTTTTCCGGGACACTCATTGTATCTACCAATATGAGTATTCCTTCACCTACCCTTACTGCATTTATAACCCCCACACCAGATATGAATCTACAAACATATAAACACAGAACAAACCGTGTGTACATACACATATGGGTATATCCAAATAAAGTATAATATTAAATGCAAATCATTTGCTCCAAACGAGCCCTTAATCAAACCATACCCTGGTTTATTATAAATGCATGCTACCCAAGAGTTAGCTTTAAGATAAGCGCGGGATCACCTATAATATTAAAACATATAGTAGGCACGTGACCTCCCAATAATCCGCAAATGCGTAATACATATGTCGACAGGGCTAATCAGCATAAACCATAGGTGGGTTCGGTGTAATTTATCGAAGAAAAAACCATCACTAGATCATCACATAATCTATATTCGTGCACGTAACATATAACAATATATACATATATATACATACATATATATATATATATATGTGTGTGTGTGTAGAATTATATAACGAAATTACTATAAAGAAAAAAATTAGGTGAGCTTACAGAGAGGGAAGAACCAATGTCTTCAAGAGAAGAGCAAGTTTGAGAAGGACGAAGGTGTTGAAGCAGAACTCTTTGCCTTTCAATTGCTTTCTCCATCTCACTCTCTCTGAAAAACAAAAAATTTCTGTTTCTCTCTCTAAAAATATATGTATGTATACGTGTAATGACACCACTGAGCAACCTTAGCGAAAGCTCAATGATTTTTAATGGGTGGGATATTTATAGAATGTGCGATGTGACGTGTGGACATGCGTGTGTTTTTGGGTCTTGCGATTAATGATAGTGTAAGAAAGAAGATAAGATAAGATTGTCCGGAAAATGTTTTTCTAGATTAGTTAATCCCATTTCCCCCCCCCCCTCCCCCTCCTTTAAATTTTACGTTAAAACTCAAGCTCTCCGTAAATTTTTTGTATTACTCAAATTTTTTCGTACTATTAATTTCTTCTAAATAAAACCTTAATAATAAAGGTATATTACCTTTTTTTTATTTTAAAAATTCTCTAATAAATAGCCACATTACATATTACACCATAAAATTTTTTGCACATTTCGTCTTTTTATTTTAGTAATAAAAAACTCTAATCCTCCAATGTAGAAGTACAATGCACGTTACAGCACAAAAGTTCTTGTATATTTTTGTCTTTTTATTTTACTTTTTAAAAAATTATGATCTCTTAATACATATATAAATACATTACACATTACCCCAAGACTTTGTTTATATTTGTCCTTTTATTTTATTAAAAAAAATTATAATCCACCAACATATAAACAAATTACAATTATACCACAAATTTTTTTTTTTGTTTTTAGTTTATTAAAAAGAATTATACAGTCGCTTTTTACATTATCACGCTGCAAAATTTTTTTAATGAGTCTAGACTATGGGTAGTAGTGTTTCTCAGAAAACTTTTTGTTGTGTAATGTGTAGTTTGTCTATATTCCGTAGTGTACCTATATATTTGAAATTATATTTTTTAATAAAATAAAAAATCCTTACTTTTTAGGTTTTGTTAGGTATATTTTACTATTATAAGGGAATATGGGTAATATAAAAAGTTCATGGGGGTGTTTGAGCTTTAACCAAGAACTCATGGGGGAAATGGGACTTGCTCTATATTATACGAAAGGAAGGCAAAACGAGGTGGATAAATCTATACCTCGCCACTCCCCTGTATTGGGACACAAAAAAATTGCACCCTGCATGTTGTAGGAGTTTTTACTTAAAACTCCGCCCCTACCCCTACAGAATGAAACAGGTTGATGTACTGTTATCATCCTTACTATCGACTTATACTTGCAATCATCTGATAGTTCTTTCATTTGCATTCCATACCACAAATAGACTCCTATTTAAAATAAAATATTTTTCAAATCTTTCTAACATAACATATTCAACTTGACAAGCATTAAATAAGATATCCACATCCATTAAACAACATATTCCTGAACAATTAATCATCAGCCAATACTTCCTCGATCGCTAGGTATCATCTTATTTCTTTCTCTTTAAATGTGGTAGACCAAAATACCAACAAAAAAAAAAGAAGAAAAAAAGATTCTGATTATAGTCATTTGGAAACAATGATTTCCTATGATTATTTCAAATAATGGAATGAGTTAATAGGAACATTACAAATGTAATGCAAATCGACCTGTAAGTTCGACCATTTATTGGAAGTTTAATAACTTAAAAGGTCATATGATGGATATTCTATGTATTAATTAAAAGTTAATAGGTAACCATATTTTGCAAATCGACTTTGGATTCTCATAATATGTGCGGATAATAATAGTATATAAGATTAAAAGTTAACAAGTTGGTCAAACATTAGTAAGTAACCATGTTTTGGTAGTCAACATCAAATTCTCCTAATATGTACGGATGCCAAATTAAGAAGAATTATTTTGGGTAAAATGCACCAAACCCTCTTATGATACATCAAAAGTATATCGAAATCCCCTGTGGTCTAAAAAGTGCATCGAACCTCCTTGTGGTCTATCAAAAGTGCATCGGACACCTTTACTGTTAAAAAATCCGTTATCTTTAACCATAAAATTTTTTTGTATCCAAATTAATATTTTTTTGTTTAAAACTACCCAAATTACCCTTCTCTCTTATACAAAAGAAATATTGCTAAAAGAATTTGACCCCTCGACATTAAATTAAAACATCAAATATTCTAACCAATTAGGCTATAAATAACTTATATCTTAGCTTGTTACCATAAAAAATATATCGTATACTCTTATAGTTAAAAAAATCACAAATTCTATTGCCAACATTCATACACATGATATAATTTTTTGGGGGATTTCTTTCGTTTTTGGATTGGGGGCGGAGATGAATGGTGCTTTTCTTAATTCTTTTACACCTCTTGTATGAGAAGAGCCACCAAGCTCTTCGTTGAGCACATAAAGCAACACTCTGAGCCCTTCTTTTGTTAATAATTGTATTGGATAACATGTTTATCTTCAGTTTTATATTTTTTTTGGTGTGTTTAATATACATATATACATATAAATATATATATATATATATGTATTAATTGGATGTGGCTTTTGTGGGTGTGTAAATCGAGTAGAAATTCAGGCAGCCCCTTCTGTAAAATGAAGATAGGAAGGGAGATCTACTCGTAGATTAAAGCTTACTTTGGCTCTTCAGATTTGCTAAGATTTCACAATCGTTGAAGCTGGTCTAGTTGGTCTTAGAACATTTTCTATTCTTTTCCAATCAACATTAAAATATAGAATTTTTTTTCTCAAGCCATTTGCTAGGAAATAATTTGGGCAGAATGTTAAAATCTCACAAAATATATGATATATTTATTTTATGGTAACAAATTAAAACATAAATTTTTTTAGCTTAGTTAGAGTATTTGTTGTTTTAATTTGAGGTTGAGGGTTCAAATCATTTTATCAGCATTTCTTTTGTGAATGAGAAAAGGGTAGTTTGGGTAGTTTTAAACAAAAAAATAATAATAATTTGGACACAAAAAAAATTTATGGTTAAAGATAACTGCTTTTTGACGTTAGGAGGGTCCGATGCATTTTTAATAGACCACAAGGGTCCGATGCACTTTTTAGATCACAGGGAAATTCGATATACTTTTGATGGACCATAAAGGGGTCTGGTACATTTTACCCAATTATTTTTATACTATATATATCTATTCTCTTCATTGAATTTTTGTACAAAATTTGAATTTTGTGCAAAATTATGCAAATGTATATATACATATATATATAATCAAAATAAATTCTTTCTTAATATATATTACTTTTTTACAACAAGCTCATTTTAAAAATAAGAAAGTAATGGTAATTAAAATAGATCTAAATAACTTAACAAGCAAATAAAAAGATGAAAATGCTCTCTAACACAAGATATTGTTTGGCAAAGTTTAATATCATGAAAAAGAATAGATACTCAGCAAGCCCACATGTTTAGAAGCTTTCCTCCATAGCTCTCGACCCAATAGAGACTAGTTTCAAGTCCAATGTAACTTAACGATACTCTAACTCATAATTTTGATATATTGATATCATTTATTGATAAATTTTCCTAGTATAACGACATACTCTTTGATATTACTAATTATGATGTGTTTGGTATAAACTTTTATAAGATACTTTTTTATGTGAAAAAGAATGATTTATTGTGAGTTTTCATAAGATGCTATTATAAGATATTTTATCTATAGTTGTGGAAAATAATTCAAGTGTTGATTGCTTATATCTTATAAAATAAAAAAAGGGAGGCAATGGAATTTTTTTTTAAGATGCTTGTAATAAGATATCATTGCCTCTTTCACACAATAAAAGGATGAATCATTCCTTGACAAACACAGGATAAAGCACTCCAAAAGATTAGTTTCCTGGTTTGGGTCAATGAATATTGGAGGTGTGTTAAAAGCAATTGTGTGATTACAGTATGAACTATGCAATGAGCTTACTAGAATCCTATAACAAGACAGGCTCATACTCTCAACAATTTTGGATCTACCATTCTAATACAAAAATGTGCGAGTCTAATTCTAAATATATACTATACAACATCTTGTTATTTCATCATTCTCACTTATAGTGTGTTTGGAATGATCTTATTTTAAAATATTTATTCTATTGAAATTTAAAAATATCCTTATCACATGTACCATGCATTTTATAGTTATAAAAAATAAGATAGGATGAATTGCTTATTTTTTAGAAGATAGAAAGTACAATTTATTTTGAATTTTTATTGGATGCATGTAATAAGATGTCTTAAATCTTATAAGATGTACCCTCATTTCAATAGGATAAGTACCTTAAAATAATATTATAATAAACAGAACATTAATTACTATGTTGTAAGAGTACATAAACAAGTTGGTGCTATGTATATATCATTAATCTCCCTATAACGATTAGCGCACAATTGTTATTCCTCTACAATAGATGGAAGATTGCTTCCATTTTTGCATTCCATGCTACTGATGATGAGAATGCTAGCGTGCCATCTCCTATTCAACTTTTTCAGTTCTTTCTTCCTCATGCACCTGCTGATTTTGATGCTCCCAATTGATTCTTCCCCAATTCTCCTGCTTCCTTTAATTAGACCATCTTGTTTTCTCCACCATTCATCGAGCTCCCATGGGTACACACCCTGTTTCTTTCCCAACCAATTATCGATCAATTATCTCAATGGTAAACTGGAAAAACACTATATATCCTTAGCCATGGGCACAGCTAATTCTAAGATAACACGAAACAAAATAATTGAGAACGATTAATCAGACCAAGATAAAGAAAAGCAATTAAAAGAGGAATCCAATGGTTTACTATTACCAACCTAGAAAGTCTAGGGTGTACATCTCTGTTTAGAAATACAAAACTAATCCTAAATGTAAAGATAACTCTTGCCTATTTTGATAGACCGGTTATGGTTATTGACATGACCTAACAACCATTGCCCTCATCTTGCATGAACCTCATCACATAAACCAAACCCAACATTGCATGCGGTGGCTTCGTTCATTCTTTTTAATCATGAACAAATTAAATATTTATATATATATATACACACACACACAAATAAGACCTAGAAAAGAAATTGTATGAGTCCTAGTAACAGGGAGATAATATATTATAATAGCATAAGTGACTCGATCTGCAACGTAATTAGCACAATAAAAGACATGTCAAATTACATAACTGGCATTGAAAGATAGGAGTGAGAGAAAATTCTAAACAAGACCAGTATCTCCAAGTGGTATCTAGATAGCCCAAAAGCTAAACTAACTTGTACCATGAACGAGCCAACAAGCACACCTATATTATAAGTAGCAACAATTAGAGACCCATGAACAGTGAGGCTCACAATAGCAACCAAAACTGAAATCATATTTAAATTGGAGCAATCATAGGGTCTAGATTTGAATTTATTCAAAGGAAAAACTACAAACCAAGATCCGAAGGGTGAGTGAAATATTTTAAAATTTTTATATACTAATGTTGAAATTTATGATTTATCCAAGTGGAATATTCGGATCTTTCAATACTATTCTTTTCTTCTCTAGATCAAATTGCTAAAGAACAAACAAATTAAGAAATTAAAGGAGTACAAGATGATAAACATCTTTTTCATGCCTTTAAACTGTAGGCATATACATATAATAATTACATGTTTACTTGCATCTTTAAACTTCATTTTCATTTGAGCTTAATTTTCTAACAACCGAGTCGGCGACAAAGTTTAGAACAATCAATGCACATATACATTATAGTTTATAATTTTTAAGTTTGTATGTATATCACATAGATTTAGAATGTCATGCAAGAAAGCTTACCTAAGTTATGAAAGAAAATAAAATATCACATAAGGAAAGAATTAATACCGTTACTTAACAGTATATAAAATGTTTGTTTTTCGTAAGTTCAAGCCCTTATATTAAAGGTTTTGAAATTCAAGCCCCCTATTTCTACATTTTGCAAAGTTCAAATTCTAAAACTACCCTTTTCCCAATTAATAAATACAATATATATATATATATATATATATATATATAATATTGCATTATTAGTTGATAATAAATTAAGAATAATCATGCCATTTGAATTGATGTGACTCTCTAAAGTTATTTGAAAGAAAAATAGTAAATTAAAAAATAATTACAATATGTGAGTCCTAATGTGATATTTTAGAATTATCTAAAAAAGAAAAACTTTATTTATTTAATAGAAACTTGGAATAAATGTAAAAGCACTTGACGTGATATTGAAAATAGTGTTACACTATTATGTTATCATAATATACATGTCATCTAATCCTCAACATACATGTTTGATAGTTTGAGTGGCATCCAATTAGTTTAAGATATCTAATGAAACTTATATATATGTGTTCATTTGTTATTTAATTTAATGCACCAATTTTGAATCTCTATAGCTTGCTAATGTTGATTAAGTTTTTTCACAATAAAACTTGTATAATCTGACTCTCGAATGTGGGATCTTGCTTGCTCGCTAATTATAGCATATTTACTTCTATAAAAAAGCAAGATAGAAACAATATGAAATCATGACTGCATATTGTAAAAACCATAACCCGTCGATTAAGTTTTTTCACAATAAAACTTGTATAATCTGACTCTCGAATGTGGGATCTTGCTTGCTCGCTAATTATAGCATATTTAGTTCTATAAAAAAGCAAGACAGAAACAATATGAAATCATGACTACATATTGTAAAAGCCATAGCCCGTCATATAAATGAAATATGGATTAAAAAAATATGTTAAAAAATGTTAACGATAAAATAACAGAGATCCCTGTACATCATCATTGCCAACTAGTTAATACTTATTGTAACACTAAGAATTACAATTCATGAGACTAACATTTTAGACCCTAAAAGCCCAATTTTTTCACAATAAAACTTGTATAATCTGACTCTCGAATGTGGGATCTTGCTTGCTCGCTAATTATAGCATATTTAGTTCTATAAAAAAGCAAGACAGAAACAATATGAAATCATGACTGCATATTATAAAAACCATAGCTCGTCATATAAATGAAATATGGATAAAAAAATATGTTAAAAAATGTTAACGATAAAATAACAGAGATCCCTGTACATCATCATTGCCAACTAGTTAATACTTATTGTAACACTGAGAATTACAATTCATGAGACTAACATTTTAGACCCTAAAAGCCCAATTTTTTCACAATAAAACTTGTATAATCTGACTCTCGAATGTGGGATCTTGCTTGCTCGCTAATTATAGCATATTTAGTTCTATAAAAAAGCAAGACAGAAACAATATGAAATCATGACTGCATATTATAAAAACTATAGCTCGTCATATAAATGAAATATGGATAAAAAAATATGTTAAAAAATGTTAACGATAAAATAACAGAGATCCCTGTACATCATCATTGCCAACTAGTTAATACTTATTGTAACACTGAGAATTACAATTCATGAGACTAACATTTTAGACCCTAAAAGCCCAATACACAGCCACGAGAATATTCATATTTTGTTTAAAGTCTCAAGCATCTAGCAACTTGAAATGAGTTTCTTGATCCTCTTCATGTCAGACTCCCGGAAAACCTCCCGACCTCTTGAGAATAAGATGTTACTTAATTGAAAATAATATCTATTATCAAAGAAGGGACGGGGGGTCTTGGGGACTTTTTCTAGTATGGTGAGGCGTGAGGGCTTTAGAGTGCGTCGCTAATGAGAACTTTAGATCTGATGATGAGAGTTTTTTCTCTTTTGTTTGAGTTGGCTCATGTGAGTGTGTGTTGGCTGATTGTGTGTGAACGTTTTATTTTTAGGTGCAAAGTGTGTTTTTATTTTATATTTTTTTCTTTTATTTTATTTTAATAACCAAGTAACTGGATAATTAATTGCTAACTATACACTAACCTATCTAGCTAATTAACTAATTAACATTCACTAATTAAACTAAACTATCCTAGTATAGTTTACTAAAATAACTAAAAACCTAGTTAATTAATTAAACTAACTAGTTATATATTACTAAAAATTAATATGTTGAAGCACTATCAAATTTCAAAGAGAAGGATTGGTTCTATTATATCTCAAATCATTTTTAAATTAATTATTCTCTCAAACCTTATTCAAACAACAATTTATGGACCTTTTCAAACCCCTTGATTTCAGATTCATGTTGTCAATAACCTTCCCCTAAATTCAAAGCTATCACGCGTTCATTGTGCATTTTAGAATAAGGACATCGGATTTCACACTCCTTTTGTCAAGACAATCTTCATTGATCATTCAATGGCAATGTTATTCGTCACACACTATTCTTTTCCAATTTTTGGTAGGAAGGAAAAGACAAAGCATTCGATGTTTTAATCAAAAAGATCATGAGCCTTTGTGGAGAGAAATATGATGATAGTATATGCGCTTGGGTAATCAAGGAAGATGGTTTTTATTTTGGATATGGCCATATAGTTCCATTTAAACCAAATGAGTTGACAAAGCGTTATGATTGACATTAGAAATGTGCCAACAAATTTGTTAAAGCTCTAATGTCTTACAAAAATAACGTGAGACATGAGTTCAACTTAATTTTCTTAGTTTCACATCTTGTGTTTTTGTGCGTCTATTTGTATTATTATTTCTTCATTTTCAAATTTTATATGTAGATAAATACCTGAATTTGTCAACTAAAGTTCTTGAGAACAAGATAATGATAGGTAGGCGAGGAAATTACCAAATGTGCACATAGATAATACCAATGTGTATATATACATATGTATGTGTATATAATAGATGTTGAAATTAGTTGATTATATATAGAAATTCTTTTTCAAATTGTTACTTTAAAATTCTTAAACTTGCTTGCAAATCTATCAGTTATATATTTGTTTGCTTGATTAAGTCTTTTATTCATTTTGAAGACTAATGCATCTTAAGGGAGTTCTAGGATCCATTTTACAACCAATGCAAGGGGTCCTAATCAAAGTTACCCATTATTAAAATTAAAGGGACCAAATGATTTATGAGTAACTTTTTTTTTTTTTGTTTGGAAAGATAAGTAAAATTCATCAAGACCAACTCACTATTTGCACTAGAATACAAATTAGATCCAGCAAAACCATCTCCTAATATTCATCTAATAGTGATGTAAGTATTCTGTGCACCACGAGGGATGCTCCTACTCCTAGAAATTCTCATTCTGACAAGACTAAAAACACGATAAAAAAATATGCTCCTCTGTTAAGAATTCCTTGTTCAGAAGTCTATGATTTCTCTCATTGCTAAATGATAATTTTATCCTCTCTCAAAACTTACCTTCGGTTCTAATATTCTAACTAAAATCTCAAAAATTCATTTCATTGGTAGATTACAATAGAATCTTAACATTCAAATACAATAACTTTTCCTCTCAGTTTTTCACTCTCCTCCCAACATACATAACACAAAGCAAAATTTTCCTTTTTTTTTTTCACTTCTAATATTAATTTCTTTTGGTGAGTAATTGTTTATGTTTTCTGCTTAATTTGATGCAATTTTCTTATTTTCTGCTTCCGTGATATTTTAAATAACATGGCGATGCATTTTTCATGTTTCCTTCTATTACCATTTCAATTTTTTTGTAGAAATGCCAATGGTGGAGCATGTATTCAGTAAAACAATGAGTAGTCAATATCTCATCAACATATTCAGATTTTGCAAATTCAACCACCTAAATGAGCATGCAAATATATGTTCTATACATTTTTCAGAAATTGTTAACAAAATGGTGTTCTATCCTTCGCATTTGTTTCCACCATAAGGTCAAAAGTATTTACATTTATCCTCAGTTAATAAGGATAAGAAATTCACAATATTATTTGAAACTCAAAAATTATTGACTGGCTAACTAATTAGTCCCAACCAAAAAAGAATAAAACTAATTTGTGTTAAAGTTTATTTATCCCATTGCTCCAACCGTTGACCTTGTTAACAAGTGCCTATAAAGGTGGAGTAGGGATGATGACAGGAGTTTGCGCTAATACTGAGTATACTATAGGGGATACTAGTGCATTTAACTCTTTTAAAAGGAGTTACTAACTTATGGAAAATCTAGAACTAGGAAGTGATGATGGAGCCTGTAAACAGTGTACTTGAGGAACTTAGAAATGAGTAACTTTCTTGGATAGTTAAAAAAAAAAAATCCATATATATGACTTTTAATTTGCCATAAAACAAGTTGTAATACATAAGCTTATACTCCTTATGAATTTCATGGTAGGAAATTTAGGAATTTAAAATAACTATGATTTGTTAATCAACTTCATAATTCGTGAGAAAGTCAAAATTGCATTAATTTTATAAAAAAGTGGAACGCTTGTCGAGAACTGATGACTAAAAAGTAATGACACGATATTTCACACATTGAAAACCGTACATTGTTTGAACGTTAGTAAGTTACCATATTGGCAAATCAACTTCATATTCTCATAATATGTGTGAACGTTGATATAGTATATATTAAAATTAATAACTTGGTCAAACTTCAATTAGAAACATTTTTTGAAAATCA
The DNA here is from genome assembly GCA_028554755.1 of Cordia subcordata. Lineage (NCBI taxonomy): Eukaryota > Viridiplantae > Streptophyta > Magnoliopsida > Boraginales > Cordiaceae > Cordia > Cordia subcordata. Next base: position 6,239,321 of record JAPTOF010000010.1, on the reverse strand, counting down.
ACTTCAATTTCTCATAATATTTGCAAAATATATAACTAATATACATCTTTGGATTCTTATAATCTGTGGGAATAACCATGTTTTGGTAATCAACTAAGAATTCTCCTAATATATGCGGATATCAAAGGAGAAATAATTTTATACTATAATCTCATGTATTTATTCTCTTCCCTACTTGTATATATTAGTAAAAACTAAAATATTAGAGCATTATCAAAGTCCAGAAATTAAGAAGAATGAGTTCCATTATGTCTCAAATTATTTTTACATTATTTATTCTCTCGTCTAGTCTTATTTAAATAACAACTTCTGCAATAACTTCTCGATTCCAGATTCATTTTGTGAACAATCTTCCTCAAAATTCATTGCCATTACGTGTCCATCGTACTTCTGGAAATGATGACATTGGATTTCACAATCTTTATGTCAATGACGATCTTCATTGGTCATTTCATGTCAATTAAGTTATTCGAAGTTTTTAATCAATTGGATTATTCTCCTTGTAGAGAAGAAAATGAAGCTAATACGGCTACATGGGTTGTCAAGGAAGAGGATTTTTATTATGGTTGTGGTCATCTACCTCCTTTTAACCCAAATGAGTTAAAAAAGGGTTATGGGTGGAATTAAAAATGTACTATCAAATTTGTTCATGTTCTATGATACAGTAAATAACACGGCGCATGAGTTGACATGTCTCTTTTCATAGTTTGTGCCTTTGTGTATCCATTCTTGTCTATAGATTAGTGCTTTCATATTGTTATCTAGATGAGTTTATTTTTTAATAGTAAATGTTAAATCTAATTAGCTTTATTTTTAATAGTAGATGGCAAATTTAGTCAAGAACATCTTGTGCTCTACGCATGATTTTTTTTATTAGTAGACGTTAAATTAACTCGAATAATGAGTATTACTTCACTAATTGATTGGCAATTAAATTTCTCAATTAAATTTAATAATATATATAGATAAGAAATGAATTTTTTAGAATTTGAAAATGAATATTATTTTAATCATTATTTGATTGGTAGTTTAAATTTTTTTTAAATTAAAGTTAATAATCTATTCCATTAAATGGGAAAATGAATCTTTCAAAATTCATAAATGAATTTTATTTTAAACATTAATTGATTGATTATTTAATTTTTAATTAAAACTAATAATGCATATCATAAAGATAAAAAATAATAAATAAATAAAATAAATAATAAATTAATGTATAAGTTAATAAAAAATAACTATTGCCATATAGCACTGATATAACACTCTAACAAAGCTTAAGAAAGAACTTCAATACACAAGTAAATAAAATTAATATCATTTTGCACATAGACTCCCGCTTGCGTGCGCATAGGCAGACGCATGTCTCTCTCTCTCTCTCTATATGTGTGTGGATATATGGGTGTGTGTGTGTGTGTATATGAAGAGGAGAAAATGACGATGAGCAGTAACGAAATAAGCAAATTCGAATAATGTCTTTTGTGAATATACTATGCACAAATTGGAAAATCAGAAAGATATATTTCACAAGTTATGAACATATTATAAAAGATTTTAAACAAACCATTTATAAATTATAAACATATCATAAAATAATTTTAAATAATATTTACAAATACTCTGTGAACAAAAGTTCTAAGATTTATGAACATACAATTTATAACCTGTTATCATCTATATATATATATATATATATAAATCTAAAGCAGTTCAAAGAAGTGTACCACGTCAATACCCATATATTTACCAAGTCATCATAAATTTTATTTTTAATATTATTACATTATTATAAATCTATATATTATAGTTTTTAATTACATTTATGCACCACTTCCTAACATCATCACTATAATAGAGTTACAAGATATTTAATTATATTTATGTACCATCTACATATTCCTTTTTAATGAGTTTAAAGTAATAAAGTCTAAAAAAACTCATTAATTTAATTAATTTATGCATCATATTCTAATTAAAAAATAAAAATAAAAATAAAAAAACACTAGAATTAATTTTTATAGATATTTAGAAATAATAAAAAAAATACAAGAAAACCTAAAAATAATAATAAATCACATCTATAAATATTTAAAAAATTAAAAAACATACAAAACCTAAATAAACCCCTGCAAAGCACGGGATATGAAAGCACTAGTATAATATAAGAGTTGTGAACTTATAATACCATAATTGAAAACCTAAAGCATATGCTTTTCTAGACATACAAAGTAAAAGTAATGATTATATTATTAAACTCGTGAACATGAAGTTAACACTAGTGAATATGTAGCATAAAACTACTGAATGTTTTGTGAATATTAGTTATTGAACATATTGTATAAAACTTTTGAACAAATAATATAAAAGTTGTGAAAGGATCAGGAAATAGTTCAAGTAGTTAAGACTATCTCCCGAAAGAGTGAGGATTTGGGTTTAAATTCAATGAGAGTGAGAAGTTTTAAACAAAATTAAAAAGAAAAAAAGAAGAAGAAAAAGTATAAAATTTATGAATGTATAAGTTGAAATTTGTGAACATATATATATATATATATATATATATATATATATATATACTAGTGTGACACCTACGTAATGCATAGGGAGCGATATATGTGAGTAGATATATTAAAATTATAGAGTTTTTACATCTCACTAAATAGTTATTGAAACAATTATATATTATGGAATTAAAAAAATAATGATGATATGTATAAAGAAAGGGCATAATATTAATTAAATTAAAACGTTTAATATAGGAATGAAACTGAATAAATGATGAAAAATAAAAAATGACCTAAGAATGGGCATATTTAATTGATAAATAATTATGGAAAGCTTGACATATAGAACGCCACTTGGCAGCTCAGAATTATAATTTATTTTACTTTATTATATAGTATAGATATATATATATATATATATAATTAATTAATTAATATTAGTTAATCCAATTTTCCCCCATGAATTCTAGGTAAAACTCAAACTTTCCCATAAACTTTTTAGATTACTCAGATTTCTCATGGTATGAAGTTGTTCCAAATAAAACCTTAATAATAAAGATGCCTTGTCATTTTATTTCATTAAAAAAATCTCCAATACATACGCACATTACATATTACACGATGAACTTTTTTGCATATTTTTGCCTTTTTATTTTATTTAAAAAAAACTCTAATCCTCTAATGTAGAAATATAAGACACATTACACTACGAAAGTTTTTGTATATTTTTTTCTTTTATTTTATTTTCTAAAGAAAACAATAATCTCCTAATACATATATAAACACATTACACATCATCACACATTTTTGTGTACATTTGTCTTTTTTGTTTTATTAAAAAAATTATAATCCACCAATACAAACAAATTACAATTAGACCACAACCTTTTTTCTTTTTCTTTTTTGCTTTTTAGTTTATTAGAAGGAATTATATAGAGAGTCTACACGTTATTACACCGCAAAAATATTTAATGAGTCTAGACCATGGGTAATGGTGTTTTTTCGAAAACGTTTTGTTGTATAATGCTTAGTGTGTTTATGTAATATGTAGCGTGTCTATGTATTTGGAATAATATTTTTTAATAAAATATCCTTACTCTTAAGGTTTTGTTTGGCATATTTTACTATTATAGGGAAATAGGGGTAATATAGAAAGTTTATGGGGTTGTTTGGATTTTAACTAAGAACTCATGGAGAAAAATGGGATTTACTTTATATTATAACAAAGCAGGGTATAGTGGGATGGATAAATCCCTACCCTGCCCTAGCCCACCCTTGCACTAGGGCAGGGGGAAAAAAAAAAAAAACTACCCCCAAAATTGGGTTTTTTTTTTTTTGGCTAAAAACTCTACCATTAACCTTGAGGAACAAAGCCGGACAAGTTACTATTGTCATCTTTATTATCGGTTAATTGCAATCATGTGATGGTTCTCTCGTATGTATTCCATACTACAAAGAGACTCCTAAATTATTTTTCAAATCTTTCTAACATACCATATTCAACTTGACCGGCATTAAACAAGATATCCACAGCCATTAATCAACATATTCCTGAACAATTAATCATCAGTCAACACTTCCTCGATCGCTATGTATCATCTTATTTCTTTCTCTTTAAACGTGTTAGACCAAAGCACGAAAAAAAGATTCTGATAATAGTCATTTGGAAACAATGGTTTCCTATGATTATTTCTAATATGGAATGAGTTAATAGGAACTTTACGAATGTGATGCAAATCGAGCTCTAATGTAAGAGTCTGTTTGGCTCCATTTATTTTACAAGGCCTATTTGAATTGGCTTTTTTTTTTCTTTCAAAAAAGAGTATTTTTTCTTAAAAATATTTATTCTTTTTACAATAACTATTTCGTTTGTTTTTAAAAAAAGCTGAAATTTTGAAAAAAAAAACTCATTCACAACTTTTTTCAGAAGTCGAAATTTTTAGCTTATCAGAAAATCACTCTTTCCAAAGGCAGTTAGAAAAGGCACTTTTGAAAAAAACCAATCCAAATAAACCCAAATCTTTTAGAAAAAAGCATCCTCTCACATGCTTTTTATTATTTACAACTTATAAGCCTCCAATAATCTTGACCAAATAGGCTGTAAGTTCGGACTTTTCTCTCTGATCAGAAGCAGTATCCAGGTAGCATCCATTAAGACTGAGTTTGCACCTCCACTAATTCCTTTCTAATTGCCTCAATTCGGTTAGAAATTAAATATTATATTGCTGAAATATTTGGCATTGAACTCCTTGAGAGTCATTTTGAGCCTCTTTTAATATTTTCTTATTTATCTTTAATATGTTATAAATTTTGAAAGGTCTAGGCTTACTTGAAGTTGGGTCCTCCGAACTAACGATCAGTGGGCAGTGGTCCGATGAGCTTGGCAGCTCAATCATAAGACTTGCAATAGGATAATACATTTACAGATAAATAAGGAAATATAAAAAGCGAAATTTGATAAGAAGCGCAAAAGTTAGGAGACTATTGGATCAAAATATTAGAGTAAAATTGATACAGCAGGCCCCTAAATGCAGAGAGGATTTGACTTGCTAGATGCCTCCTTTCTCCTCGATGGAATATATGAATACCCGAATTCTAAGTGAACATTACCTTTCAATTAATCTGAACGTCAAGAAATTATAATTGTTTAAAATTCCTAAAAACTGCATGATTAAATAACCAAAAGGTCTTCTTGCTGAAGCAATTTTCTCTCCAGAAACCTCGATTATACAATGTGGAGATAATCTTAAAAGTGATTATATATACTAATTTGAGAATTTACCACAACGTTACATTTTACAGTGAACAGATACCATTTTTCGAAAATTCCTACAATAGTATCTAGATGTAAGTGGTTAGTCACTTGTATTTAGATAGAGTAAACAAAAAATGCAAGATCAAAAGTAGCTCTCTGGGCATGATGCTATATAATTATACTCACTACAGGTGGATTTTTTCTTCTTCTTTTTGCGGTTTGGTCCTCTTCTTATGGTTTTATTTAGTATACTATATAAAGATAAAATGAACAAACTTAATTAACCATGCTAGTTCTATATCTCTATTTAGTTTGAAGTTATATTCTTCTGTTATGAGTATTTTTTTTAATTTTTGACTGATGTAAAATATTTATTAAGATACTTATTACACTACGGAAATTATAATTTTTGAATAATGTGACTTGTCCTAGAAGGCGAAAACCTACACGTGTCGAAATTTCGTAGTGCATGAGCAAGGCTTTGAGAGTTTTTAGGGAACACGTCAATAATTTAATTATTAAAGTTATAACTTCTCTGAAAATTAAAATTTATTGAATTTCTAATAAAACTATATTTTAGATTATATCACTTAAGTGGTCTTACATAATTAGTTCAATTCTAGTTTACAAATAGATTGCGTGTAATCACTTTCTAATTATGTATGTTCTTGTATCCCCTTAGAGATTGCTCCAATAGTAAAAGCAGGAGAACGGACATGGCTCACGATCCGAGTTCGAATCTCATCACCTGTCCTAAGTTAAGTACCCTGAATAACCTGGTAGTCATGAGGTTGGCATTGCACGTGGAATTTAATAATCAGTGGTCGGACCATGCAGGCTATATGTTGGTTGAGTTCCCTCGTCATAAAAAAAATGTAAATTCTAGTACTAAATAAAGTTTTAGGAGGAACTTATTATTGAGAAAATTGTCCAATCTTTTAAACTAAAAATTTGTTCCAAAAAGCTTAGAGGTAGTAGCATTAATACGGAAACTTGTTGTAGACGGGGGATTAACGATTTAATTGCATGTATAGGTGGTGACTTCGATGTATGAGTATTTCTCCTAACTCTTATTTGATTCTAACTCTCTAATTTAAAATTTCAACATGTATTTTATTCTTAAAATACTAATAAATCTTGACCATTAATTTAACTATCTTACTCCTGCCAAAAATAATTTTTCATTCTCATTTTCTAACTCTTGTTTCCTACAATTGTGAATTTCTTTTATTAAGAACAATAGTCAAGATTGAAGTTAGAAGGTTAGGACCAAATGAAAATTAGGAGAAGATCCTAATCTGACTTAAATAATTGTTTGGCAATGTTTTATATAGACTATTTACTTGTAATTTTTGAGTTTTGAAATTAATAAAATACTTACTTGTTTAGCAAAAAAAAAAGAAAGGGTTATCAGGCGCTCATCCTATTAATTTGTCTTTTCGTAGTAAATTATTCTAAAGTCATTAAATACCACACACACTACTAGAAAATTGGCTTTTAGCGACAGAAAATTAGAGACCGCTCGATATCGGTTGCTAATTTATAAATTTACAGACCGAACAAATTTTAGTTGCTAAATATGATTTTTGACCATTTTTAGCGATCGATAGTAATATCGGTAGCTAAATTTTAGTGACGGATTGTCAATCGGTCGCTAAATTTACCGGGACGGATTGTTAATCGGTCGCTAAATCTTAGCGACCGACTTACATTCGGTCACTAAATTAGCGACCACTCCATTTAGCGACCGAACTAAATCGGTCTCTAAATTAGCGACCGAATGTAAATCAGTCGCTAATTTAAAATTTAAAAAAGAAAAAGTGAAGGGAAATCTAGTTTAAGAAAATGCAAATATTTTAGATCCTATTCTTATTTGGTCTATATAATTTTTATTTTTAATCTTTAATTTTTTAAATTTATAATTTTTAAAATTTTTGCCTTTAATATCTAATTTTTATTTTTATTTCCTTTTTATTCACAACAAATTGCTATCTGATCATTTCCTTTAATTCTTTATAACAATATTTTTCTATCAGCTCATAAAAAGTGTTTTTAAAGATCGTTGAAGGAAGTACATACTTGTTTAGCTCTGGCCCTATTTGGCTTAATTATATTCTTCTTCTATAGGTTGCACTCCTTTGCTCTCCCAAGCACAATTGGCTACTCGCTTTTCTAAACAACAAGAGAAGTATGAAGCTAAGATCTCTGAATTGATGTCCTCCCAACAACAAATGCGAGAAGATATGGAGCGACAAATGCCAAAAAAAATTGAACAACAATTACAACGCAAAGAACTTGAGTTGGAGCAAAAATTCCAACGTCAACAGGCTACTGTGATGGAACAAATGAGATTGATGTTGCAATCAGTAGGATTGACAACTCAATTGTCGTCTTTGGATCCACCCCTTCCTAAAAAGTGATTGTGTTATGTTGGTGAACAAAAAAAACCTTGTTATGTTGATCTCTAGAATACTTTGTTATGTGTGGATAAAAATATTACTTAGTTTGGTACATTGTTTCAAGTATGTTTTAAAGTTTTTAAGCGGCACATTATTGTATGGTTTATTATGTGGGACAATTTGGATTGAAAGATGTATTTAAATGCATTTGGTTTATTGTATTACAAATTTATGATGATATATGTGTATATATATAAAATGTTAGCAGGTTTATGTGTAAACTAAAGTGGATGAGATATTGCACTTGTTTAACAAAATTAGTGACCGATTGAATCAGCCATTAAAATTATGGACGCTAGAAATAATTGACTGAACTTTTCGGTCGGTAAAATTACTGACCGCCATTTCTGTCGGTAAATTACCGACCGATATTTCGGTCGCCAAATAACGGCCACTAATTTAGCAATTGACTTTAACTTTGCTAGGACAAGATATTTAGCGACCAAAAATACGTCTTTACCAACCGATAATTTGGTTGCTAATTAGCGATCGATTCTAAATCGGTTGCTATTTTGAATTTAGCGACCAAGGGTTTAGCAACCACTGTTATTGGTCGCTAAATAGGTCACTAATTGTTTTTACCGACCAATTATAGCGGTCGCTAAAAGTTAATTTTCTAATAGTTACATTACTATAATTATGTTTTGATTACCTATCTGTTTCTTAACTAAATTTCTTCTTTTCACATCATCCTATCAGATCTTCTATTAAAACACTGTGGTATTACATAAAAAATTAAAATGATGATGTGACATCTACAAAAAGAAATTTATTTTAGTTAGAAGTATCTTTTAATGCAACAAGAGAGTATAACTCAGTAACAGCATCCCTCACTTGAGACCTATAAATCTCGAAAGTCATCACTAAAGGATAAGTCGAAAATTACTATAGATCCTCTTTTAACATAAAAAAAAAAGAAAGAACAGGAAAAATATCTTTTAACGTATACTTGGTTGATATATCATTTCTTAACAGTTGTACTTAATTGAATAAGGTGTCATATTTTTAACAATGAGATATAATGTTATGTAATACTATAGACTCGTATATTGGCACGTGCAAATCATGTGGCCATAAAATGATTGTCAATTCTTCATCCTATTATTTTTCGCACAGCAACCTAATGGTGTATGCTTTATTTAATTTCTACATTTCCAAAAGCAAATCTCACCTTTCTCCTTTAAGCTTTCACTCGTTATGTCACGATATATTAATGAGTATTGGAAACTCTCTCTCCTTCGGCATTGGCCAACATGTAACATGTGAGCTAATTAACATGCATATGTTCAACCCTTAAGGTTTCTACAATTAAGATTATTGTTAAAGAATGTAATATATTTTCTTTGGATACCAATGTCTTCAAAATTGAACTAGACCGGAGGTCGAACCATTTGACCAGTAACCAATAAAACAAGGGGGTCGAGTAGTGCTTAAAAACCAGAAAGCTCAAAAAACGGAAAAAATCTGTTAAACCCGGCGAATCGATTGAATCCGATTTTTGTAAATTTATTGAGCGGCATGTTATTTTAGTTTGTTGAGTTTAACTTTTTTGATTGCTACAGGGCACAGGGGGAAAAGAAATAAAGAAAACTAAAACCTATAGCAATTTAAATGTAATAAAAAATCAGCAATTTGAATATTTGATTGACAACGATGCTTATGTGGTTATTTATCTTATTTTTTGGAATATCGTCGTGTATTTAAATCTTTTTGAAAAATATTTATACACATTACACATATAAATTGTGTTCTTCTATAACTTTTACTCAGTACTGGACAATAACAAGGCTAAGATATGAAGATGACGTGATGTGAGTCAGACCAAGTTAGACCATTTGACCCTAGAATCAACATGTCCGGTTCGCCAGCCGGTACAATTTTTAAAACATTGTTGGGTACCAGTTACGTGAGTGACGACAAGGATATGTAGGACAATCTATTGGTTGTCCTTCCCGACCTCGAGTTCTGCCTTTGTAGCATTCAATGACGGTCGTCGAGGCTACATTGTCTCCGACTTTCTGTCCTCCCATTCCTGATCCTTTGCCAAATCACAACATTTGTAGCCGATCGATCATCCTTTTCTTGGCAGCCGCGCGCGTCGACTAGCCGTTTCTCCGGGGTTTCAGCCTAAGTCAGAGGACAATCAGGTCTGGAGATCAAAGAAGTTTTCTTGCGGGGAATCTTTTTTTGCCCGGGGGCGGGGGGAGAGATCAAAGAAGTTGGGCCTGTAACTTTACAATTTTTTTTTTTTAAAAATCCGCAAAAGAACTTTTTAATTTTTTTCCCAAAAAAAAAAAAAAAAAACTGGGCTGGGCATCACCAAACGTGTATATACAGCTGGCCTGGTTGTTAGTATTAAAAGGCCTCGTGATAGTTTCAGACTTACGAACGTTCGGCCAAGAATTTGTATGTTCTATGTAATTCTTTTTGGGGATCAATATTTTTGTTATCAATTGTTAAAAATGTTAGAAATTGGCACAAAATGTTAGAAAGTAGTACATATTCCTACCCTAGCCCTCTTTGTTAGTCAACGCAACACACTAAAAGGATATGCCTTATTTGAAACAAGTGGAGTAATGTTATAAGTCATCTTTTTTTCTATCACCCTTTTAGCACCTATTAGGTGACATCCTAGTTGTCATGTCAACTAGAATTTTTATTTTATTTTATTTTACTTTCTTAAGCTTTTAATTTTTCTATCTCCCTAATTTATTTTTGCTAATATTTTTTGCTCTGACCAAATTAATTTTTCAATCAATTCTTTATTTATTTATTTTTGATCTAAATTCTTTCCTCCATCATTACCATAGCAACCATTATCAGACCTTCTTTTTGTTTTGCCCATTTTGAACTAATTCTTGTAGATAGGAGAGATAGGAGACAAGCTCTCTATTGGATAATCAGCCATTATTCTTTCAATAAAATTTAAAAGCATAAAGAAGGATGCACGGCTACATATGACAAATCAAATCATCAAGAAAGAATTTTGGAAATTCAATCCTTTTCTGCACATGTCATACAGAGCAGTAAGAATGTTGATATTGAATATGGTGGATATGAACTATGCATGACTCAAGAAACAACAGTTGGGAAGAATGTGCATATGTGCGACTTGATATTCATCAATATTTTTGCAAGGAAGGCTTATTAGTTGTTTCTTTCATGTTATCAATAGATTCACATTTTAACAAAGCTTTTGGTTTTCAAATCCCTTACCTTCTTGTACCCTGAATCCAAAGTAGTAAGAGAAAGGTTCCTGTTTCCTCTCTGTTTGTGAGCATCTAATATTTTTTTCTTTCGCCAGAAACTCCAGGTTTTCATAAAGATGTATTATACTTGAAGATTTTTGTTTTTCAATACTTGCATTGTCAGTTCTTTTCTTGGTATATAGTTCATTCTTGCCCGGTTGCATTTATTTGCTTTTCAAATCCCTTTTTTTTTTCCCCTTTTCAGTATTTGAAAGTTTGTTTGAAGCTTTTTAGTCTTATTTGAAATTGTCACAATATGATACAAAAACAAATATAAATCACAAATCAACTTTTGAAAATTACTTCCAGTTTATGGATGAATAATCTGGCACTTATAGAGTTGTCCCCTTGTATTGGCCAACTCAATAAAAGCTAAAATCAAAAGTCTAATCCTGAGAGCAATATTTGGTGAATTTATATACTTCAACCAGTGCTCTTCTATTCTTCCAAACCATATAGAGCATTAGTTTTGAACTGGAAGAAAAAGCTCATCTCCTATCTTACAGATTTGTACATGAATGGGTTGATTAATCCACAAAGAGCTCGTCACCTGTTTCTGTTTTAAAATTGAAGAAAACATAGCTTGATAATGGTTGCTGTGGTTTAATAATGGAGGAAAGAATTTAGACAAAAATAGATAAGGAAAGGATTGATTAAAAAATTAATTTGGTTAGAGCATAATATATTAGGAAAAATAAATTAGAATGAGAGGAAAAATAAAAAGAGTAATAAAGTAAAATAAACAATATATTATAGTTGGCATGACAACTAAGATGCCACTTAAGCGGCACTAAAATGGTGATAGAAAAAGGGATGATATATAAAATTAGCCAAAGGTTTTTCTCCTCAAGAAAGTTGATATCTTATGAATAGTGAGGATATAATTACAAGAAATTAAAAGATAAGAATTTTCTTTTTTCGCATAAGGGCTAACAAGAACACTTGGACTCCCCCTAATTGGAAGGGTTTAATAAGGTGTTTTGGCTTTGCTTTAAGTACAATTATAAGCACCTTATGCTTCATAGTTATTTGTGGTTAAACGTTTATAAAAAGTACAGGATAGTATATATGCCAGTTCTGTCAAGTTCTATAGCTCGCATTTGGTCCCTGAGCATGTCAACATCCTTCCTTAGCTTATTCATTCGCGTGTTGCCAGCTATGGATCTATGACTACTAATACCCTTGTTAGGTTTCTTAATGGATAAACCCTAGCTAAGCCCTAAGTGAAATTGAGGAAGAAGCTTCCCTGAACAGACTTAGCCTAATTTCACAAGCTAGAGAAGTAATCAAGATAATGGAGACAATAATTGGAAGTTTATTAATTGAATGAATGAATTATATTGAGCTGATTGCTTATTTAAGCTGTTTTCGTCGACTAAGTAATTGAATCAAATAACTAATCATTCAACTAACTAACTAACAGTTTTTATTTACAATTCCCTCACTTATTAGCTCCAAAAGACGAAGCTCCCCTTAACTACCTAATTAACTTGAAAGATTCCCAAAAGACTTCCATGTCTTTGCTCATTGATGCCAAAAAGACTTCTTTACCCCTCTTTATCCTTTTCAACATATGAAAAGTTCATATAAGTGCTTATGAATGAAAGGAGAAAAAAGGGATAAAGAGTGGTATGAGCAATGAGGCAGGTTAGGGGTGTTGCTTGTTGACCCCACTATACACCTAGTAGACAAACTCTTACCCTTATCTCTATAGTCTATGTTATACTAGTATTGAAATAAACTCTTAATACCATCTTTGTCCCTATCAGATTGGGGAGGGGGGGGGGAACCTTGCCCCATCACGAAAAGGGTTTTTGCCAGAAACTTGGTATTCCAAACCCTTCGATAATGGGACAAGTCGGGGTAGAATACTATTGCCATTTCTAATAGAGAGACTACCAAGAGAGCATAAACCATACTTAACATGTGTCCATGCCCACTTGGTGTGGAATACCCCATAATTTTCTATAAAGAAAATAAATAGTAGAGTTGGAATTCAAAGGGTTATAACTTACATTTATTAGTTTAAAGTTGAAGGTAGTGAGTATATGAAGTATATGGCTTAATTAATTAAGAAATATTTTTTTGGGAATTGAATATAGGAAGTCCTAAAATTTTGAAAATATTGGGTTAGTGGCTTACTTAATGGCCTAGTTATTGTTATTATTGTTAGAACATTATAAATCTTTTCTAGTCTATCTCAATCTTCACCTATATTATAAGAACAAGATGTTGGGGGAGAAAAAAACTAAGCCTGCAAACTAATAATTTAGGTAGTGATCATTAAGCAAGAGTATACTAGAATCATCGCAATGGTTGGTTTATCTCATTCGAGGCTCTGATTTCGGTAACGTTCTTTATAGGTAAGTTGGGACTTCCCCTTTTAACAAAAACCTTATGTATATGTATTTATGTTTACTAAAATATGTTTAAAATTGCATCAATTATATTTCAAAATTTTTGCTTAAAACTATTGTAAAAACTCTTGGTAAATATGTATTTTTGTAAAGCAAAACTGTTTTGTATTCTTTTTCCGCTGAATGCTCTCAAAATAAAAGTGGGACCAAAGTTATTGAGAAAGCGCATTTGAAAGCAATTATTTGTAAGTCAAATTGTGACTTTGAACTTGATAAAGGAAGATTTTGAAAATTTTGGGTTTACGATATTTTGGCATCGCATATAAACTGTGAATCTAATTGGCAATTATTCTGTTATTGTGACCCTTACATCGGTGGGGATTGTACACTCTCTTTGTTAATGTATTGTGTAGTGCACTACTTATTGAGGATATCCTATTCACCTTTGGTGGTTGGGCAAAATGAACCACTTTTTGTGTTACTATGCCATGATCACAGCCTAAATTATATTTCGACAAAAATTAGTATGCATTGCAATTTTGTATTTTTTGTCTCATTTTGAACAATTAATAAATTGCACGTAACATATTATTTGTTCTTTTTTATGCATTATGTAACTTATTTTGATATTTGAAAATGATTATTGTTATAAGGTCCCAAACTATTTTGTAGGGAAGGACCCTCTTACTGAGTTATGTACTCATGCTTTTTTAATAATGTATTTTGCAGAAAAAGAGAAATAGAGTCTTTTGGGAGAAGAGCTTTGCATAGCTTTTCGATAAGGAAATATAAGTTTAGCTTTCACTTGATCTTTAGAACTCTTTTTGAGCTAAGATTTAACCCTTTTTATAATTAGAGTATTTTGGAATTGACAATATTTTATAAATTTGGAGATTTATGAATTATAATATTTTACCGAGATTATCATTAGCTTTTAGTTGTGAATTTAAATTGATTGAAGCCTTGTGGGCTTAGGTAGGGTATCTTTTCTAAGTATGTAGGGGTCTCGCTTCTCAAATATTTATAATGTAAATTTGGGGACGTGACATGGTGCTTATAAGCTCTTTTATCTAACAAGCTAAACAAAACCGCTCTTCAAAAAACAAAAAGAGCCAATAAAGTTCGAAATATACTCTTTAGTTCATCGTGATAAACATCGATATTACTCAAAGTAATTTGAAAAGGGATTTCAAAGATCTAAATATTACAATACACCATATACATATCCTAATTCTCTTCATGACGTCATAAAATTATCCATTTGTGTTCTTATCCATATTTTTGGGAAAGTGCTTCCTCGACTAAGCAGAAAGACAGAATAGCGAGATTCTGCACGTAATAATTCCACGTGATCTTCCTACAAAATGCTTGAAAACTTCTTCAGTCTCCACCCTATCCGACAAAAGTTGGAAGAAGATCTAAACAGAATATATAAATGGCTGATGTTAGCAAATCTATGTAACATGTCACCCCTGACAAAACCAAGTTTGTGTGCTTGCTTGAGACTCAAAAAATGCAGTCAATTTTTGTGTCACTTTGAATTAGTTCACATCACTCTCTGACTCATCATTTAACTCGCAACGTGCACCACGTATTCATTTCATGCACATATGAACCCTATGAAAACAAAGAATGTTTATTAGGTTTGACTAGTGACCGAATTCTTTGTTACTGAATTATTGATCGAAATTCGGTTACAGGATGAGGTGATAAATGCTTGCTTTGAACTAGTTAGTGACTGAAAATTCGGTCACTGATTGGTAACTAATTGATGTTTTAACAGTTAAAACAGGTAACCGAATTATAAGATGTTGTAATTGAAATTTTCGATCACTATTTTCGTGACCGACTTAAAATCGGTCACTAATAAAATTAGTGATGAGACTTTTTTCACCGATGAAATCGGTCACAAGTCCAGTCAGAATTTCGTTTTAGTAATCGATTTTCAATATTTAGTGATTAAATTTTTCGTTCACAAAACCTCTTTTTCTTTAAGTACATATGAGCCCTTGTCACTGAAAGTCTGAAACCAAGAATATTTAGGTATGGTAATATACTCATTGACCCAAATACAATAAAATGTTAGTTCGCATTTGGATTGTTTATTTCCTTCTTTTTTTAAAATAAAAATGAAGACTATAATAAAAATATATTTGGTTGGTTTGTTTTCGTTTTCACCAAAATTAAAAAATAAATAAAAGTTATTTCATTTCCCCTATTTCTCAAATAGTGTCTTTTCAACCAACAATTTTCACATCGCCATACACACATAAAATTTTCACACACACAAAACACCCCTTCAAAAACAAAAAGAGCCAATAAATAAAGTACCAAATATGTTCTTTAGGTCGTGATACACATCGATATCGCTCAAATTAATTTGAAAAGGGGTTTCAAAGATATAAACATTGCAACATATATAAATATACATACATATGTATATGTGTAACCTAATTTTTTTTCATAACGTCACAAAATTGTCTAGGTGTGTTCTTATCCTTTTTTTGGGAAAATGCTTCATCGAGCAAGAAGGAGGACAGAATAGCGAGATTCTGCATGTATTAATTCCACGTGATTTTCCTACAAATTTCTTGAGAACTTCTTTAGTCTCCACCCTATCCAGACAACAATTGGAACAAGAAGAAAACAACATAAATAAGTAAGCTTATTTCTAGGGAAAAAATACAAATCCAGAAACAAAGAATAAAAAACTTACCATAACCATATAAACAACGTAAGTTGTCATATGATTGATATGAAGATGTCAAGATGCATAGCCAGTAGTAGACAATCAAATAAACAAATTTTGAATAAAGAAAGAAGAACTTCAATTGGAAACTAAAACAAGTCATAAGGGTAAACATACTAAAGCATAAAGAATAATAAAGAGACAATGACTAAAGACCAAAGTATTGTAAAAAACATGCAGGTGACAAAGAACCTTCAAAAGGGAATGGGAAAACAGCAAAGAAGATGTATGGTGGTTTTGTAAATAATAAGGTTGTGCAAAACTTGGCTAGAAAGGAAAAGGGTTTGATATGTTTAACAAGAGTTTTACGTGTTAGATTTACCAAGCACTTACAAGATAATTCGCAAATTCCTTTCTTTTTTTATTGTTTAATTCAATGATAAACAGAGTTAAAAGTATAGACTTGAGCAACAGTCAAATCAAAGGTGAAAGCAATGGTGATGTGACAGCAGCCGGTACTCATTTTGCTTATCATTAGAGGGAAACTTTGTGGTTCATTTGATCTTTGCTTTTAGTAATAATATAGATAAAATGCTAATTGACCGAGTAAAAAAAAAAAGAAAAGAAAAGAAAAGAAAATGTCCGTGTGCGTTTGGTTTATTTGGTTTTTATTTTTGTTTTCCTAAAAAATAAAATTTATGATTAATAAAAGATCTATCTGTTTTTTTTTTGGTTCCCAAAATTGTTTTCATGAAATTAAAAAAAATTAACATAAACTTGTTTTTACTCCTTTTTAAATAGTGGTTCTTTTTCGCAAACAATTTTCATATCTACGTACACACAAAATTCTCACACGCGTACACACAAAGATTTTTTCAAAGATATGCTTTTGCATATAATTTTTACACAGTATACAAAGAAATATACATACAAATCACACTCACAAATAACACAGTGAATATAAAGTCCAAAATACATGCCAACATACGCAAAAGTTTTTTTTTCCCTAGTTTTCATTTCCCGAAATTCAAACACGTAATTTGAATTTTACAAAATTGAAAATAATGATTAACACTATTGTCAAAAAATATTTTAGTTTTTGGACTTCCCCAAAATGGAGTTGACTTTCTAAATCTAAAGTTCTGACCTTCTATTCCAATCATATGATACAGAAAATGTTCAGGGAATTAATGGAAGGACGCAAAGATGCTTCCTTCAAAACTGTGGTCGCCCATGTGTATAATCTTAACAAACACTTCTATTTTGAATAGGGGCTGATTATATATATGACCTAAGCCAATACCTTTTGTTTTCTTAATGAATTAATTTTTTAGACTAATAGTGTGTTTGGAATAATTTTATTTTAAGATACTTATTCTATTGAAATTTAAATATATCTTATAAGATTTAAAATATCTTATCAAATGCACCATATATTTTATAGTTGTAAAAAATAAAAAAGAATGAATTGCTTATTTCTTATAAGGTAAAAAGTAAGGTTTATTTTGAGTTTTTTAAATAATGCATGATAAGATGTCTTAAATCTAACAAGATTTTCTTCTATTTTAATAGAATAAGTATCTTAAAATAAGACTATAAGAAACAAAGTATAAAAATACATAATATAAATAGAGAACATGGTTAGCTGGATGAGAATGCGCCGTAATGTAAATATAGAACATGGGTCGACGTATAACATTTTCTAATTTATAAGGGAGTATCAGCGAGTTCCAAAACCATTGTTATTATAAGCTGGATAACTAATCTACTTGGCAAACTAAATTGGGGTAAAATACATTTTAAGTTAAGTTATATTCTTTTTGGGTTGAGGGAAAATCTTACACTATATAAATTTCTATACATGCATGGGAACATCAAAACTTATATGCTATATACAAATAGAAATTCATGTACGGAAACATCAAGACATCCATTTCATGAGTGTCATGAATCATCATGCCACTTGATCATGTTGCCGCTAGAATTTTATATTGTCCATCAAAAGAACAATACTCTTGATCTGATCTAAATCAAGGAAAAAACAAAGCATCAATTTGGATCGTTTCGTTGAACCTAGAAGATGACGATACCGAGAGAAACCAAAGTTCAGCTTTGATCAAATAAACCATGGCTTCTTGATTTACACCATGTGATGTTAAAGTCCCCCCACAATCGCCACGTGTTACATGTACATACAAGAACTTTTGCCACGTCTCCCCATTTATAAAATTCATAAAACAAAAAGAATCAATGGCGTACGGATTAACAAACAAGTGGCACATGCATATCGAGAAACAAATCAAATAACAAAGATGTACATATGATATATGTAAAATCCTATGCCAGTTACAATTTTTAACTACAAAAATAAAAGGGGAGAAATTTTCCTGAAAATAATTGTATAATAAGTCATTTTTAACCACAAAAATAAAAGGGGAGGAATTTTCCTGAAAATAATTGTATAATAATTAATAATTTGGCTATATATCCACAGCTTTTGCCTACTTTGTACCCAAAAAAAAAAAAAAAAAGAAAGAGAGAAAGAACAAGTGATGACAATTAGGGTAAGGACACGAGAAGACGTTTGCACGGGGATGAGGGTGGAGATTCCTCTCCAATGACATGGCCAAGGCAACATTAGGCCCATATGTACATCCACGTGCAAGTCCATATATACATACACACACACATATATATATATATATATATATAGACATACATATATATTAGATTCTAAATGTTGATAGGATATTTGCCGTCTTTGACATCAAATTGACTGTATAAGCCCACGTCATAATGTTATCTGATTAATTCTTCAATTAGATTCTTTTTAACGTCTTAATCTTAGTATAGTGGTTAAATTATGGTTTAGGCTCGAATCAAGCTAATTTATAGATAGATTAGATTCAATCTAAAGAAACATACACGAAACGATCAGTTAATGTGCCTTTAAACCTATTTCAGCTACCCTAGTCAATAGACTAAGGTTGCTCCATCAAAAACTTGAGTAGCCGTTAGTAGCGTCCCTCATATGGAATATATAGGTCTCAGGTTCGAGTCATTGCTAGGGATTAATGAGAAGAAAGACAAGGAAGAAAAAAAGAAAAAGAAAAAAAAAACCTTGAGTAGTCAACATAATGGTTAATCTTCCCTCTCGAGGATCATCATAACCACAAAAATTGGGCTTTTAGATATAATGCAAATTAATATTGTAAGTCTATTTATGAGAAGGACCATGGAGCTGTAAACCTATAGTTTTGATTGCATATTTTAAGGAATGAGACAAGATCGTGATTGAATATTGGAGAGTCAATAATGAGATATAACTCATTAGTTTATTAGGTACATAAGTACTTTATGAATTAAGATTTGTTTTAGTGATTAACATTGTGCCATGTAATTATCACTAAACTAATCATTGAAAAATGAAAGCCTTTCATCTTAAACATAATTTTGGGCTAAGACGGCCTTATTATCACAATTAGTTTTCACAAAGATATCGTTATACCATAAAATCTAATAAATCGATATATGAAAGGAAACATGTTTGTCATTTGTCAATGTTTTCAAAAGATTCAGGGCAAAGCAACGTACACAGACACACAAAACACACGCACATATATATAAAATATTTGAGGGACTAAAATGCATAGAGACGAATATTAAGATACAAAGAATTAGGGCCTGTTTAGATTAGCTTTTTTTTTTAGAAAAAAGTATTTTTTTCCTGAAAAATTTACATTAAATTTGTAATAACTGTTAGATTTGACTTCTAAAAACACTGAAATTCTGAAAAAAGTTCAAATACAGCCTTTTTTAAAAGCCAGAATTTTTAACTTCTAAAAAAAAGTTATTTTTCAAAAGTTGTTAAAAAAATACTTTTAAAAAAAAGTCAATCCAAACGAGCCTTTAATATATTAAGATACAACGAATTAGTATTATATACACAATAGAGGGATTCTTTATTGTATATACTCAAAAAAAAAAAAAAATCAAGTCATGTATAGAAAGATCTTGGGAAATAGTCAAGACAAGAGCAAAGCTTCCGACAAGATCCATTTTCACAATTTTTAGCATCCCATGGATTGATATTAATTAATTATTAATTAATATCGTACAAAAGTCTAGTGCACCATAATCTTGATATGATTCTCTCATATTTATATATAGAATCTAGATTCGGCCTACTGGCTTGCCTGTTCAAACAAGCTCCAATGTATACGGTAGCACGTGTTATACGTGATTAATATAATTATTTTATGTGAATTATCTTTTCTTTAATATATATTTTTAGTTTTATTTGATATGAGAAAATTTTATGTATTAAATGTCAAATCTTTCATATATATATATGGCAAATAAAAATTTCATGTAAAGAAAGAAGAAAAGATGATATG
The DNA here is from genome assembly GCA_028554755.1 of Cordia subcordata. Taxonomy (NCBI): domain Eukaryota; kingdom Viridiplantae; phylum Streptophyta; class Magnoliopsida; order Boraginales; family Cordiaceae; genus Cordia; species Cordia subcordata. Next base: position 6,218,918 of record JAPTOF010000010.1, on the reverse strand, counting down.
TAACTATATTCCAGCAACACATAAAGGAGAGAACAAGAAAAACGTGCATTTTGTTCAGAATTATTGGTTTTACGTATTAAACCAATTAATGCTATGTGAAATCATATATAGCCTGAAGTCTTATATGGTGAAATAGAAACTAGTAACTTTTTTATAAGATAGAAATATATTTTTTAATATACCTTTCATGTTTGAGAACTAAGCAACAAGAGAGGTCACTGAAACAAAAAACTAAGATGAATCACATGTGAACAACATAAAAAGGGATGAGACCAAAATACAATTGAGAAACCAGCTATTATTTTAATATTAAGAATTAGAGAGTTCCATTTAAAAATTAATCTAGTATTAAATGAAGTAGTTCAAGACTATATAAGATAATTTCAAATTTTTTAATTTCTTCATAATTTATATTTCCACATTTCAACCTCGTATTAGCTAGTACATATTCCTTTACATCGTTATGGATAAGAATCAAAGGATACTTGTATATCTCTCAAGGTTGCTTTTTAACAAAAGATGAGATTCTTTGTCTCAACTCTCACATAAACTTAGTCCGGTTTTTGAAACAACTAAACGTACACAAACTGAAAAATTGTCATTATATTCAATTGGTTTTAGCCACACTGTTAACTCCAAACACTTGTAAGCCATGCAGCGGAAAACACCTTCTCCCAAGAGCTCCACACACAACATTCAGAAACATGTTCACTCGATGCCAAACATGTCGATGCAAACTAAGATATATACAAGACGTCTAGCTATAGGTACCCTAAAATGCACTGCGTTGTGCATTGAAAGTGATATGTATGTGTGTGTCTATATATATATATATATATGTTATTACAGCACTGTAGATTCACGTGATGTTGCACTATACACATGATACATCTAATATGATATCGGAGTTCAAGTCGTGGGTTCAAAACTCAATATTATCCCTTTAAACAAACTCCACTTGCATGTGATTGAGCCTATTAATATGAAAAATATAACATATCAATATCACCTCTATAAGTTTAAATTTTTTTCATGAACCATATTTAGAAGAAATATCAAAGAATCATGTAAAAATTGAAGTTTGTGGAAGAATTAATTTAAAGTTATGTCATAACTTCACACGTTAAAAAGTCTATGAGGAACTTAATTAGCTAATATGATCGTTAATCAAAATATAAGTTCATATAAATGGTGTGATATATGTTGATTATCTATTGCTATATACAAGGCAATAAGAATCTTGGAGATATTATTTTAACATTTAAAATACTTGTATGCTTTTCTTGATTATTTTAGAGTAATAAATATCTTTCATTTTGTAAACATTCAGTGGTAAAGCATAACCTGACAAGAATCTTCGCTTTCATTTATTTTCTTTTTCTTTGTCTGGATTCATTTTATCTAAAAAGATTCCTTAAATTAATCTAAAAAACACACGTACGCGTCCTCCTCTCTTTGTGCCAGCTGGACTTTTTCTATTGCACCCACTTACATCCAAGTTTTAATTTCTTTTTTAATCATTTTTTTCTTTTTCTTCTTTTGGGTGTAAATTTTATAGGAAAAAAAAAAACCTGCAATTATCTTCACCTATATATAAGAGTTGTGACTTTGCGTTCTTGTCACACTCTGGATTCGGATTCCTTTTCTTTTTCTTCTCTTCAACAAATTAAACGAAACATGCAAGCTTTTCACCATCTTTCCACCGGTCCAGCATCTTCTAACGTTCATTCCCGGTTTACGAATTATAAAGACTCGAGACAAATTCAGTCCACTTCTTCGTCTGTTAGATGCAAAATTCTCATTAACCCTTCAAAGATAAAATTTCCTAGGAAATTAACACCACCACCACCACTGTCACCGCCACGACGACCACCGTTGGTAGAGCCACAACCGGCTATTGAACCACTCCCGCCGCCTATTTTTCCCTTAAAACCACCTGAGCTGAACCCACTACAGAAACTTGCAGCCTCAGCCTTGGACATGGTGGAGAAATCATTTATATCAGAATTGGAAAAGAAACACAAGCTGACCCGGAAAGTTGACCCGGCAGTTCAGCTGGAAGGAAATTTTGCACCGGTTCAAGAGTGCCCGGTTCGGCACGGCCTTGAAGTGGTCGGACAAATTCCACCTAGTCTCTGTGGTGTTTACGTCCGAAATGGTGCCAACCCGTTATTCTCACCAATCAACGGCCACCATTTGTTTGACGGAGATGGCATGATCCACGCGGTAAAATTGGACTCTGACGGTCAAGCCAGTTATGCATGCCGGTTCACTCGCACAAACCGGCTGGTGCAAGAATCAGCATTGGGAAGGCCGGTTTTTCCGAAACCAATTGGTGAGCTGCATGGCCATTTGGGCTTGGCTCGGCTCGCTCTTTTCTCGGCTCGAGCCATGATAGGCCTCGTGGACGTATCAAAGGGCACTGGTGTAGCCAACGCCGGCTTGGTCTACTTTAACGGTCGGCTTTTAGCCATGTCAGAGGATGATCTTCCCTACAACCTCCGCATCAAGGACAATGGTGATCTGGAGACGATTGGACGGTTCGATTTCGATGGGCAGCTAAAAGATCCGGTGATTGCTCACCCTAAGGTGGACCCCATCACAGGGGAACTTTTCACCCTGAGCTACAACGTTGTCAAGAGGCCTCACCTTAAGTTCTTCAAGTTCGACACGTGCGGTCAAATGTCACGTGACATATCCATTTCCGTCCCACAGCCAACCATGATCCATGACTTTGCCATTACGGAAAGTCACGTGATCATCCCGGATCATCAGGTGGTTTTCAAGCTATCCGAGATGATCCGGGGTGGGTCCCCTGTGATCCATGACTCGGATAAGGTTTCTCGGTTTGGAGTCTTATCAAAGAATAATCTTGACGAATCCAAAATAAAATGGGTTGACGTGCCTAATTGCTTTTGCATGCATTTATGGAATGCATGGGAGGAAATTAATGAAGATGGTGAGAAGATTGTTGTCATTATCGGTTCATGCATGACTCCACCAGACTCAATTTTTAGTGAAAGTGAAGAGAAATTAAGAAGTGAATTATCCGAGATCCGATTGAACTTGTCAACATGTGGGTCGACCCGACGGGTCATCGTGTCGGGTATCAACCTCGAGGCCGGGCAAGTTAATAAGCGTAGACTAGGCAAAAAAAACCGGTACGTATACTTGGCTATAGCTGAGCCATGGCCTAAGTGTAGTGGCATTGCCAAAGTTGATTTGGTCACGGGCAATGTGACCAAATTCATGTATGGAGACCAAAAATTTGGTGGTGAGCCTTTTTTTGTGCCCGCAGGGGCAAAAGAGGAAGAGGAAGAAGAAGATGATGGATTTTTATTAAGTTTCATGAGGGATGAAAGAAGAGAAACGTCTCAACTTATTATAGTTAAAGGTTCAACCATGAAAGAAGTAGCTGTAATAAAATTGCCTAGTAGAGTACCTTATGGTTTTCATGGGACATTTGTTAGCGCAAATGAACTAAGTGGACAATCTCTTTGATAGTGTACATATTGGACAATTTTGGTACAGTATATATAGTTTCATACATTATAATTCCTGTTCCACCTCTTTACTTGTAAATTATTGCCAAACTTATATATAAAATATATTATTCCAATGTTGTTTTACACATTTAATTTTTTGGGCTGTCAAATAATAGGAGCTAACGAGGCTAAGAACAATGCGCACCTTTTCGAACTTTTCGAAAGTATCATTACGTGCGTGACCCCTATTCGTTATCTTTTTCATTCGTTTTAATACGAAGTATCATTCAGACTCTACTTATGCGACTTGGGAAAAAAGGAAAAGATATATTTTCACGTGAAGTTTGATAAAAATGCCCCTACAATACTATTTCTTTCTTTTTTTTTTTCTGAATAAATGTCTTTTACTACAGTAATTTGTTATAAGTGTACATTAGAGCATTTTTAGTCATTAACGTATTACCGTTAAAATAAATAGAGCAATTGTGCTACACGTTTGAAAATAATTAGGAATTATTAATGAATTTAGAAGTCTATGCATAAAAACCATCTTGGAGGTGAATTAATGTGAACTAGCCGGACAAAGGGACGAGAAGTATTTGGAAAACGTGTTTAAGCAATGTTTTTGTTGGGTGTAGGCCATGGCTTAAGGATAGATGCCACTCTGCCCCCTAGGTTGCTGGACAAAATGACCCGCATGAAAGTGACCATTCCCTAATGTGCTGAAATTAGATGCTGCCCGTATGGGGAGGGGGACCTCCAAGTGGCCAATTGAGATATTTTCCCTTTTCCTCTTTTTTTTTGTTTTTTTTTTAACTCGAGTAGTATGAGATATTAAGAGATAAGGGTTGGTTCACTATGTAAACAGTTAAGGAGGTATTAAGGAGGTATCAATAGTGATTGCATTTCACGAAAATTGGTACTAACTAGTAAATCTCTCGATATAGAATATCTTGTTTCAAGAATGCATTTGATCACCAAGAACGAAATCTTTTAGACATGAGGAGCGGTCTGAATTCAAGTGTACTTTGAGAACCTTAATCAATGGAGTCAATGTCAACATCATAAGGACAAACTAATATCAAATTTTTCTATATTTGAATTTTATTATGAAAATGTAACTATAATCAAAACTTCTATATTAGAGTCGCACTTTATATCCATATTCCCTATTAAGGGTGTTTCAAAGTTGGACATCCCTTCAAGGTCTAAGTTGAATTCTATTCATCTTGGATAGGTTTTGGACCATGATTGCCGAATTTGTATCTATTAATAAATTGTTAAAGATCGAGCACACTTAGCTTTTTTGGACCCCAAAAAAAAGTATTGCTCCTTACATAGCTAATTTATGATTTTTTTTTAAATTTTGTTCAACTATGATTATATTGGAGTTCTTTGTGTCACATAAAGTCGCATCTTACTAATTAAGGTTCGCTAGTAGTTTATCTTAGCAACAATGAAAGCATAACAAAAATTATTAGAAGATTAAAGATTGAGCCAAATAATAGTCGCTATTTTACGATTATATTAAATATATCATATCACTTTATGAGGAGAGATAATAATGATCATAATAAAATAATAATCCAGTTATGAACTTACAATTGAACTGCAACAAGTGAGCAATTGTAAATCGTCCAAAGTACCAAAAGTTCATGCTTGGCCATATTTTGCAACCAAATGATAAGCACGTTCTTTTGCCCTCTTTTAGGACCCCATTATGTGAAAAGACACCGAGCAGTTGAGGAATTGAGTTCCATGATAGCCAATTCTTATATATGCCCAACTAGTTTATTTTCCTTTTCTGTATCACTTGCTTTATAGAAGTGGTGCCTTGGGGCAATGGTTGTAGGGGAGGCAAAATTATTGTCGGGCTCGAGTTGCGAAAATAAATTATTCCCTATATTCATTTTACTCGTTTTAAATATTTGTTAAGAATTAGTAAGGTTTTGTCTAAAAAATTTATCGATTAAGGAGAGATATAACTCAAGACTTAATACAGTGAATTTGAAACATGAGATTTTCCAATGCGGAAAGAATGTAAGTTTTACGACCTCCTCATATGTGACCCTTGATGAGAATCGAGAATTGAGAATCAAGAACCAGCCAAAATTCAACTTTGATACCATAGTAATAATTACTTTGGATCCATCTAAAAAACAAATTGGTTAATGAAATTTGAAACTTGAAATTTTTCTATGCGAAATGAATGTATATTCTAACAATGTTATATATGTATAATGAGAATTTTATATAGCTGAGGTTGTCATGGTTGCTTTCTTCATAAACTTGTTTACATCATGATGATATAACTTCATCCTCCACTATTTGATATATATTGATATAAGCTTTTAGAGTTCAGATAGTAATTTCAAGTGGTTACGTTAAAATTATTTTATCTAAAAGCGACGGCTCGTGTTCAAAATTTACGAGGAGCGACCTAAAAGTTAGAGTGAGAATAGCTCTAAGTGCTTACAATGAAGTCGTCATTCTATTGGACAAACAACGAGATATGGTTTGATGTAGTTGTAGCTAAAATCTGGTCATATATCATCATAATATCATAGATTCTGTATTTCATAATGGAATATTAAGTGTCCGGACGTAATTGATCATGAAACTTTTACTTTTAGTGTGTTAACATGTTTGGTTACAACAATCAGTCCTCATTATCAGAAAAGCACTTGTTGTAATGGCAATTGGAGACCTTTTAAGTGAAGTGCAATTATCCCTCGTCGCTCTATACTTTTACTGTCATAATTTGAAGCATTGATGATTTGACTTTGAGGTTTTATTTCCATCCTCACAACCAATAAAGGAATAGCAAAAGGCACATGTATGTTAAACCATGTACTCAAAGTTGTCTTTAATTTGTGGGTATTGTATTTAGCCACGTCTCTATCACAATGTTATAATTCATATAATTTTATAATTAATAAAAATTTGTTCACTACTATTAAATTATATTGTACGGCTAATCTTAATAACCTCCTTAAAATAAGTTTTTAATCATATTAAGAAGCCAAATATTCAAAACAAACTCTAACAGCCTCCCTAGCAAAGCCTTCCTACAAAAGCATATCCAAATTTTTTCAGTCTCTCTCATCGAATTTAGTAAATCAAAAGTAGCTCCCTACATCTTTAAAAATTCTTTTTTTTTTGTTATCACAAATTAAAAGATCAACATAAAGTATATCTGCAAAAGCATTTTCTGCACCAACAAAAGGAAAGAAATGATATGTGGTTGGCATCGTGGTTGTTGCCGTTGCTTATGGTGGTTGTTCATGTGGCGTCGCCGCTGCTTTATGGTGGTGGTGCGGCCGTGTGTGGTAGTGGTAGTGTAATGTTAAATTTTTTGACGTAATCTTCAAGGTTTTCTCAAATTATTTTATAATGTGTATTAATTAAAAATAAATAGAAAATGTTAAAAATTAAATTAAATAAGAAACGAAAAATAGAAAAGTTGTTAGAGTAAACTAAAATAGTGAGTCTCTAAAAAAAATAAATTACTGGAGTAAAATTAATATAGGGCGCTTTTAATGAAATTGACTTGTTACGTTTAAAGAAAAAATAAAGAAACGGTTGGAATTAGTCTAACGTCGTGATGAAAACATTTGTATTTTCAGTGGAGAAAAAAACAATTTTTTACGAGGGATAAGATAGTGTATGACAAGGACGAAAGTGCGCCCGCAAAAACGGTGATGCCATTTCCATCAATATCAGCAAAATTGGGTGAGAGGATAGAAACTCAAGTTTTGAGTTAAACAGTTGAAATATGTCACATGATGAGTTTCTTGATTTCACAAAAGAGAAAGGGCGCAAAAAAAAAAAGAAGAAAAAGAAGAGAAAACTCCCACTTGGCAAGTCTATTGCTTTACTTTACTGATAAACATGGAAGATAATGTCAACTAAGGGCTTATTTGAATTAATTTTTTTATTAAAAAAATATTTTTTAAAAAAAATTATATTAAATTTATAATAATTATTTAATTTAATTTTTAAAAAAATTAAAATTTTGAAAAAAACTCAAATATAATTTTTTCTAAAAGAAAAAATTTTTAATTTTTTTTAAAAAAATTATTTTTCAAAAATTATTTAAAAAGTACTTTTAAAAAAAACCAAATCAAATGGGGCCTAAATCTCTCTCACACATATCTAGCTTATAGATAGGCCAAGAAGTGATTATTTCTTTAACAAAAGGTGACCAAAAAGAATTCCCATAACAATAAGGTGTTCGTTGTACTTGATATTTTTCAGCTCTTCGATTTTATTTGTTTACAAAAAAATATTTTCCTACAAAATACTTTAAATTTTCTTTTTATGTTTGACCATTAAAAAAGATCAACAGGAAACCAATAGTTAAATAATAATATTCTTGTTAACTTTTTCTTCTCTATACCCGACTAATATACCTACTCCATGAAATCTTAAAAACTTTCGACTCAAGATTCAAGAGATAAAAGTCTTCAATTAACTCCAACTTCAACGATGAAGTCAGACCAAGCTTATAAGTTTATTATCCTACATAGAGCCTAAAGGAAGATGCATTTGCAGAATAAATAAAGATAGCTGACATTTTGGAGTTGTATGACATTTTCCAGCATTGGCTATATGCTATTCTCAGATTATAATAACATTATATGCCGACAAGTTATTGGTATCTCCTTTCCCTTTTTAGTATAAAAGGGACTGATAGATACCATAGAATTTTGAAAGAGAAACTCTATATGTTCTTCTTTATTATCAATACTTTTATGTTTGGATCACGAGGGAAAAGAAAAGGAAGCAAATAGATGATCAGAAAATCTTAATGGAAGAGGAAGGGAAGGGAAGGGTTCCTTCCACTAGGGTTGCAAGAGAGAGAGAGAGAGAGAGAGAGAGAGAGAGAGAGAATTTTATAATTCTTTTTTGGGTTAAAGAAGAAAAAAGTGAAAATAATTTGGAGACCTAAAGCCTACTTAGATATTGTCACATCCGCGAAGCTAGACCTCTACACTCATGATGAGATTGATGTTTTAAATATAAAAAATAACTACTTTAAAATTAATTGATCCAAAATAATCAATTTAAGTTATTAGTTATATATTATATAACACCCACTTATAAACCACTCAAATAATATCTCCTTGCAAATCGATATGGGCAATTATGAATATGCTTCTCATACTTGTTAAGTTAAAGATATATATGAAATCATGTAGAAGTATAAAATACAGTTAACAATTTTTAATATTAAAGTATATACTTACAATCTAACATGCAATTTTGACTATAACGCCTCGAATTAAAAACTTTTGCTCTTTAACATGTGTCAACTCCTTTGATGAGTTTGACAATGCATTTCAAGTTGAATTAGACTCCAAGCATATATAAAGGTTCCATGCTATGATTCTTGCCCCAATTAGGTCAACAAAATATGTCAACAAATAAAATATCAAATCCACAACACGTAGTGGTGGACTTTTATATAAACTATAAATAAATTCCCCAACCTGTGAGTGGCAGCAGCATATTAGAAATTTAATAATAAGAAAAGCTGCGCAGATACATATATCTTCCACGACCCCATTGATTAGCCGCAGCATAAATACATATGGGATCCATTATTAGCGATAAGCTGATAAAAACAAGTGTTCCAGAGGGGCAGCTGGCAATGCGATGATTTAACATCATTTTAAAAACCATGAAATGGGGACAAGGAAAAATACTTGAAAAAATGTACGTTGTGTAGTCAACTCAACATGTGGCACTAATTTTTTTTTAGTGACGTTTACATACTTTTTATTATCTCGATAGTAAAATAATAAAGTGATCAACACGTAAATTATGTATACGTCTAAAATGTTAAAGCAACAAATGAGATTAGCGATTAATTATTAAGAGGGTATTTGGTCGTGCTTATTTCGTTGTTTATAAGTGCGGTGAGAAGTGCCACTAAATGTTGTATAAATTGATATTAGTTTTATTGTTATTTGAACAAGCTCGCGTCCGAGACATGTAACCAGCATTGTTATCATGATGTCGGCAGGTGGCATCTCTTTTTTATTGTTTTTCTCGATTTAGATCATCAAAGAAACGAAGAGGCGGAGAAGATGATGACGTTGTAAGCCAGTGAAAGGAATCTGTGATATGACAATACGATTTTTAAACAGCATAAAATGCACGTTATTATTTTATAATTTGTCAAATTAATTACTTATATTTTATTATTAGAAAGTTATCTAATAATTTTTCGTAATTTTCAAAAACTGCCATATGATCTGTCTTCGTCATATGCTGCATCCAACTTCGCGGATCATTTTTTCACACTGGTGTTGTATGTAAATGTGGACTTAAATTTGAATAAACGTCCACTTATAAAATAATTAGCAACTTATAGTTATTTCGGTTAGCTACTTGGTCTCATCTATGATGCGTGCTTTGCGATAGTGTTATTAACAGTTTTAAAAAATAACCAAAAAAAAAAGAAAAACAAAAAATCAACTTTTAATAGGAGAAAACATGACTAGTTAAACAAATTATAAGATGATAGTATGCATTTTATCCTTCCAAATAATATCAACAGTGGCAGAGCCACATATATGTGAGCGAGTGCATGTGCACCCCTAGATTTTTTGGCAAAAATAGATATTGTTATTACATTTATTTTTTATTTTATAATAAGATGTAAAATTATATGATATGCACCTCTGGATTTTTTGGCACCCCTTTGATTCTTTGACAAAAACAAATTAATGATTAATCACTTATATAAAGAAATTTTTTTTTAACTTCCGTTGTAAATTAAATAGTTAATGATTTCCAAATATAAAGTTATGTGGAGGATCTGAGAAATTGTAGTTTTATTTGCTGTGATTTTATTTACTTATTTATATTTTTTGTGAATTAAAATATTATTATTATATTAATTTTTATATATTTTATTATTAATTTTTAAATTTTTATAAAAAAATTTATTTATGAATGTGCACCGCCCGTCACAGCTCCTAGCTCAGCCATTAAATATCAAACATATAAAGGAAGGCTGACAGCATGGACTGCATCATTTAAAGGACAAAAAAAAGTAACATATACATACATACATACATACATACATACATATATATATGTATATATATATACACATATATATATGCTCCACCAATCCAAATATCACGGATTTACAAGACATAGGCTAATTGAATTTGTTTAAATTAGTGGCTACACAACGAGCAATTTAATTTTTGTACAAAAAGTCCTTTTCGCAATTAATTAATTTTTCAGAATAAAGAAATATTAAAGATATTCCTATATTTAGGAAAAGTATAAGAAAAATTGGAAGTGAATGGGACCTTTTTCTTTTTTTTTTTGGGCCCTCTAGTACGAACAGAAAATATGATCAAGACGGTAAGGATACATCACCCTAAACAAGAAGCATATTCTGAAAGATCTCAGTATCTGTCTAGTCTTTTTCTTTTTGGTCTTAACTCTAAATATCTTCTCTTTTCCTAAAGAAAATATCAGCAACAAAAGTCAAAGCTTAGCATAAATACTAAAGAAAAAGAATATTCACCGATGTAAAACATCTATCTATATATACATATATATTGAAACAGAAATCATTATCTCTGATTCTTTTTACAAGGCATTCTGCCATTTGACATAATGTAATTTGTCCTTTGCTGCTAGCATAGTATTTTTTAAACATATTAATTACTGATGCCAGCATGAACTTAATTACTTTTATAATTACTGTCCAATCTTTAAAATCGCACCTCGAGTCACGTATTATATTTCTATCCCACATAGTTTATACATGCATTACATTGATGTGCGCGCTTCATCTAACTGTCCATCTGATTAGATTACAATGTATCAGTTGTGTGTTACCAACTATGCATTCTTTCTTAGTTGTCCTATTTATCATATTTTCCACTATACACACCTTTTACAGCATAATTGCTACTTTACTGTACTTAGTGATATCCCTTTCATGCACGCGTACGGACACTAGCTGGAAAAATTACATTAACCCTAAAAGAAACAAAAAAAGAATAGTCAATATTACGCGCAAAGCCACGTGTCACAATATGAGAGAACAAGAGACACAATTACAAGGTATCAAAAGCCATTGTTCTAATTCTATGATTAGTGTTTCCATCAAGAAAAGCAAAGCAGCAAGATCAACAATCATAATACATAGGTTCCAATACTCAAGTTAGTCGAGAAAACTTAAGAGTGCAAAAGTTGACAAGAGGGAGTAAGTTCACAATGATCACATAATGGAGACTCTCCTAAACCTTTGATGCTTCATAAGTATGAAGAAATAATGAAACCATTCTAGTTAACTGGCCCAAAAAATATCTGTTCCCTCAGTATTTTGTGCTTAAACGACATTGAGAATGACTGCATAATGCTCAGAAGAAGTATATGAGCATATATATAACTCCTTCAGGCTACTCAATTTTATACTCAGCGTCATCTTTCACCATTGATTTAGCGACCAAAAATAAAAAAGAAAGAAAGAACTTCATCTGAGATAGCTACTGCGTATATGAGCTCAGTATTCAATTTCACAGCTCAAGAAACTAACAAGATGCAACAATGCAGTACAAGAAAAGAAGATCATTTATCAAAAAGACTAGTTCAGAGTTCAGAATACTTTGCAGTTAAAATCGATGAGACAGAAAATATAGAAAATAAGATAAATCAGCAGAAACACAAGGTATGGATGCAGGAGTTCATTTAACAGGCAAAGAAGAAAGTAACAAGGATCCAACTCGTCCAGTCTAGCCAGTATTATTGGCCAATAAAGCATGGTAAAAGATGTGGGGCCTCTTAAATCTGTCCATAAATCACTTTGTTCAAGAAATATTGAGATCTGTCTCAATGTGCTACAAGAGATTCAACAATGCTATGCCTGACAAGCACTATATTAGTAGTTGAAGAGTTATAAGTTTTTGACCAAGACAATTGACAATTAAATAACATGAAGATTGAAACAGCATGTTATAAACATTCTTGTATTACTTCCATTTACAAAATTGGGTAATCTACAACAAGTATCTACTCCACATAGTGAGGGAAAAGGACGACCTGATGGTTCTTCCACTTCTCTTTTCGCTTATCCAACTTTTGACATACATGTTATATTGATCTCATCTTCTTACTCTATTAAATCTCTTGGGTTGAAGAGCACTTGACATGGCACGCAATCTATTTGTTATTTCTGTGAACGTTGGCCTTGCAGCTGGATCGGGTGACCAGCATTCCTCCATCAACTTTTTCCACTCGGGATCACAGCGTTCAGGGATGGGAGGCCTGAGTGTATTACTTACAATCCCACCTTCATGCATCATCAAAGACAAAGTTATTTTTCAGCAAGTACTTTACTTTTGCGCAGCAGTAGGAGGAAGAATAATGATCATAATGGAAAAAGGGAATGAGCAGAGCAGAAAAAATGTCTTTCGGTAAACCTATAGCAACAACTGATTTTGCTTTTTAGCAATCATGAATTTCTGAAATTTTAATGTGAGTCCCAAATTTAAGTATCCATTCATTAGAGGAGCTAGGTAAGAGGGAAGCAACACATGATTGAGCATAAACAGCACCATACTAGGGTAAAATGATGCAATTAATTTTTGAAAATAACAGAAAGGAAAATGATCAAATTTTGCTTTGGAGGCAATATGATTTTATTAGTTTCAGGCTTATTGTTCATTTTCCCTTTTCCTCTTTCCTTCTGTTTATCCAGATGGTGCAGGATATGTTGTGCTAACGAAAATTGAAGAGAAATGTTGTGGGAGAAACTGTTTCACAGAGAGATGGGCATACACATCTATTGTCTAATTAAAACCATCACCAAATGATCAGGATCACTAACTCTGATTAGTAAGGAAACACTTCTAACCAGTTACTTTCAGGAAATGTATTGCAATCATTTACGAAAAGCAATTTTCGCAACTTATTGCAGGAAAAGAAAATGCTAGTAGTAGCAATGGAGAACTTAATTGATTTCCATTAAATATTCAGTGAGCAATGGTAGGAATAGTATCTTTTACAATTATGGATCAATTCCATATAACAAAAAGCTGGGAAGGCATATTCATTTACGTTATGCTAAACATTAAGGTGCTAAGTTCTCCCTAAAATGTGTCCATCGGTTGCTTTTCCCTATCCAGTTTCACTCTTATTTATTTGATTCTACATTTTCTGTGTCTCTGTGCTCAGGTAAGTATAAGGGTCATAAGATATTTTCTTTGACAGATTGAATGAGAGAGTGGACGGAAATAATAGCAGTCAAATTAAACATGACGTATCACCAGGATTAGACAAGTTGCCTATAGAGATAAAGCTATTTTTATTTGGCTTCAGTCAAGTGGTTTGACAGGTGGTACGATGAGGATCAATCTATTAAGGCTTTCTTTTCCTAGATCCTAAACCAGCCATAGACAGTTCATCTGATGCAAACCATTCATATAATGCTGAATTGTATCTGAGTTTACATGAAGACTTGTAGAATCTTGACATTATAATCTTAGCTTTAGATTAGCTGCATAAGCTTACCTATGATAGCACCACAATGCATGTTTGCATATGGCTCCTCCCCTGTCAAAATTTCCCACATTGCAATGCCAAAAGAAAATACGTCTACCTGCCGTATGTCATGAAAGGTGAATGAGAAAGAATTGACATCACATTATACTCGAAGAGAGCAAAATTTTCTCTCATTTTCACTTTCTTAAACAAATGAACATTTTCAAGGTCGAAGATCTCACTTTTTCAGAAACCCTACTACTGCTTCCATTCAATAGCTCTGGCGCCATCCATGGAAGTGTTCCTCGGACACCACCCGAAACAAATGTATTACGTTTTATTCTAGATAAGCCAAAGTCTCCAACCTGAAAAGAGTGCTATATAATTTTACTCTTTCAGGAATAGAGGAACATTTAATTGATTTATAAGAATTCTCACGGGACTGAAGCTGATGATTTAAGAAACAACATATTTTGCAATTGAGTTACTAGCCGATGGAAACATGTATTCCCTTTTTGGAAATTACCTTACATACAGGCCTCTGGGGATCTCCCAAGTTGACTAGCAAGTTGTCACATTTCAAATCAAAATGCACAATATTTTTCAAATGTAAGTATTCCATGCCAAAGGCAGCATCCAATGCAATCATCAGTTTTCTACGCCGATCAAGCATTCTGCAAGACGGTATAAAGATTTCATGATCGGTTGCATCTTTGCAAGTGTAGCACAATGGATATAAGAAATTTGACTACTTACCTATCCTTCTTTAACAGGACATGCCTCAGCGAGCCATTAACCATATACTCAGTCACAGTTGCCAAAGTTCCTCCAGGTCCATCAGGAACTACACCATAGAAAGCTACCACATTCGGATGGTGGAGTTTAGAAAGTATCTGAGCCTCCCTCCAGAAATCTTTTGTCTGTAAAATGATCGAAGTCACATCTTTGAGACCATACAAAATTTCATTCTTTCCGACATATAATCGATTTTGTCCAATTGTTCTTAAAGCATTACTGCAGATAGAGTCTCATATTGGAAGCAGTTTTCAACCATAAGAGTTACATTTAGAAGCTTATTTTCTGTATGACGATGGGGACCTACCAGTCTCTCCTGTTCAGATGATCTCCCAGCAAAACAACTTTTCTTTATTCTCTTGATAGCAACATCTGTTCCCCTCCATTTTCCATGGTACACAGTACCAAATGTACCGGATCCCAACTCTAGTAGTTCTTCAAGATCAGCATCTTTTATGATCTGCATAAATGATCTGGATATTCAGTTAAAATAATAAAACTAAAGATTCTTAAACTTCGCAAAAAGATTCCATGGTTCTCATTTGGTCGTTGATAACTTTTAGTCAGCACAAGTACTACAAAATCATTTACTTCTCTTATAAAGTAAATTAGAATATCCTAATGTTGTTTCTTTGTTAATTCTATGTTTCTTATTATCTTAAAAAAAATCCAAACTGCACGTTGGTACATGAAATGAAGACAACCAATATCTATACGAGTCCAATAGATGTAAAATTCATGCCCCTATAATCAAAATCTCAAGAAGACTGATTCTTTTCCATTGATTTTCATGCCAATCAAGAATTATCCTGTAGGAAGCATAGAAGTTCATCTGACTAGAAAAGCTCAAGAATGTAGATTAATACGATCAGTTAGATAACGCATAAACCCTACATCCTCATTAAAGCCAGGATGGTCCATGTAGTGTACAATATAATACAGTATACATGTGAAATCAAACTCTCTTCTGCATCTCAACGAGTCCTCTAACAAATCCTCAAAGAACACTAGTCATAAAACACTGCACTGCATAGTCATAAAACACTGCACTGCATTATGTGAGAGATCAAGGCAAGTTTGCAAAGCATACGAGACTCGAGCAAATCTTTAGTGGGATAGGAAATGTCACGGGGAGGAAATCACAGAACCTGTGAAAGAATTAAAGCCTCACACACAATAAATCACTGTGACAGAGGTTCCATTCTACTTGGCTTAGTGAGAAATGTGATGCTTTAGCATATTAATCATCCTCCACAAGTCTCCTCCTCGACTCCCCGCCCCTTTGTGCTGCATGTGTGGCTTTATATCTTTGCAATTTTCTTCTCATTTAAGAATAACCATTAGAGATGATATCATTTGCAACAAGTAGAACTGGTATAAGAAATCTGAAAACTACATCTGTAATCATCAAAATTGAAAATAAAAGTGTGACCTAAGGACTTAAATTATAGGACACATGATAAATAAGTCAGTGTCAGTGTCATAGGCTTAAGAATAGCTGTCGCAAGACTAGAATCAACTGGCCCAAAATGTTAGACTTAAGTCTTGCTTAAACCTAAAAAAACTACTTATCCCACCAATGTGGGACATTACATTTTTGTTTTGTGAAAAATACTAAAACACTGCAAATGTATAGGATTAATTTCCTGCAGCAAATAATGGTTATATGGACAAATTGTGAAAATCTTAGTCACGTGATCTCAGCAGGCATTTTTTTTTTAAGAGAATGAGGAGCAGAATACAGTGGCAGACATTACCCACTCTCATTATAAAGACATATAAAAAAGGTGGTGCTGGAATTTCCTCGCATGGTGCCATGCAAGTCATAATAGTTATCCAAAGAAAACTGCACTTAATGATTATTAAATCCTTCAATATCCGTGCAGTGATTAAAAAGTATGTCTTACAAGTAGAGATTTGTAGGCTCAGACTTGATGATTTCTATGCCAAGAACATCTAAGGCTGCTTGAAATTAGTGCCAAACAGAGGTTTCTGCTTTATTGGGTCAAGATGATTTATACTTTATTGAACAGAGAGGAGCAATAAAATCTAAAAATGTGGTGGCAGCAAAACTTTGTTGTACAAAGAAAGCTTTATGCAACTGTCAGTAGTACAGGGTAATTGAAGAATGTCCATACAATAGTACCAGCCTGGGCATGCCTTTCAGACACCCCACCCCAAGCCCTCCACCCGTCCAGTTCCCCGAGGTTCAGACCATGCTATCATTTAGACGAAAGTTTTAGCTCAGCTAGAGATGCCCATCAGATTAAGTCAAAAGAATTTGTGTCCAATTATACATAATATTCCTCCCATGTAATCTTTCTTTAAGACCGATTTTCAGATATGGCTTCCTCATTGTCCTAGACCTGCTCAAATTGTAAGTATAATAATTTGGAACATTAAATCATGAATCTGCTTAAATCTAAATGCAAACAATGTAGCTAAAAGTGCTTTGATTACAGCCTACTAGCTCATTTGCTGTTTGGAAAAATGAAGTGAGATAAATTATTATGAATGCAATATGCCAAAACTTACTATCGGCACTCTACCATCAGGAATCAGTAATACTATCTTTTACTCAGCATGATACTTTTTGATTCATCTTACCACATAAAAACTTTTTCCCATTCAGTTAAAATCCTCAGAAGTACAATATTTCCTGTTACAATTTGATACGATTCACTTAGATATGCTGTTCATTTTGGATTGCTTTTATCCTTCAACATGCAGAAACATAATATTGTAGAATTTGTGAGAATTGACATATTGCCTTTCCAGTGACCACGTCACACAATCATAGTCTGTACATATTCCCATGTTGTTCAGCATCCAAATGGCAAGCCATCACTAACTCAACGAGTGAGGAAGTTCAGACGATTTTACATTAGAAAACAAAAGCAGCAATTTCAAGATATGAAGGCTAAAAACAAGTGATCTGAAGCAAGTATAGCAGTGAACCTGCAAACCATATTTTCCTGCTTCTATCTCTAATATTGCAGCATCACTGATTGGCCCATCCTTATCATCAGCTTCAAATTTTCCATCCTATAAAAGACAAGGTAGCGCCTGTATTACACAAATTTGTTGAGCATCAGCTATGACTAGTAAAAACTAATTACCTCCTGATCAGAAGCATGGGCTAAACTTTCAGTGTCTGTTTCTATCCTGGGGGATTGGCTCCGGTCACTGGCTTCATGTTGTACATGAGGGACAACATTTGAGGATGACGGAACATCAGAAGGAAATTCATCTGTTACGTCTTCAACAATGACAGTCAATTCTGGGTAATTATGATCATAATGACCATCTGAAGTCCGAGACTGGTCCAAGGTTCTGTCTTTAGCAATTGATCCATCGTAAGAACTTCCATGAATGCTCTCAATTTGAAGACTCTTGTCAGGATTGTTTGTCAGTCCATCATGAGGATCATCAAATGCTTCCTCATGGAGACAAACCTTTCCACCTGAAGTTGCACTGTTGGCTGAATTCCGGAAGGACAGATTAGAGTGGAGAGAATCATTCAGATAAAATCCGAAGCTAGATTCCTTTGCTGAAACAGCTATTGCATAGGTTTTGTCTTCATCATCCATTCCCTGAGATCCAGCAGGTTGTAGCCCACAAGATCCTTGTGCAACTGCATCACTGCTAATTGTTGCGGTTGTAGCAAGCTGCTTATCTTCCTTCTGACTCTTGACAAGAACACCACGGTCATCTGGATTCAGATCGTGATTGCTTGGCTTCCTTCCCATGGTATTTATCAGATTTTCTTCAGATATACATGGTGAAGCCGAGCTTCCGCCATAGACTTCTGTTTCTCGTTGTGAAATCTGGACTTCGGAGGATAGGTTTGGGTAACACACAATTTTTGGAAACTTCAACTTATGCTCCTCGGTTTTTCCATTTAGTGTAATGCTACCTTTACCTACATGATCTATTTTCTGCTGATTCAGGCCCTGGTCTTTTGTCTCCATCCACTTCACCCTATCTTGACTCAGTTCAATATCTACTCTCTTGACATCAGGTGGTTCTAAACTAGGCTGTTTCTCATTCTTGGATGGTTGGAATTTCTCAGCTGACATCTCTCCCTGTTGCTTATTCCCCTCCTGCAATGAACTAGACATTGCAAAGGGAGGTGACTCTACTGCTACGAATTTTAGCATTGGGTTTAATCCTTCCTCTAAGGTGACACTTGGTATTTCTTCATATATTACTTGTGAGTCAGAAAATGCATGAGCATGATGGATTTTCGGATGAGGTTTACTCCGAGAACCAGATGCATGAGGCAGACCAACTCTATCTTCAGAAGAAGGTAACTTCTCAGCAAGCATTGTTGACTCATTTGGCATACGCCATTTAGAATCCATATCACCTTGATCATATCGTGGAGAGGATACAAATTCGTGAACAGGGCCATGATGTTGGGAGCAAAGTTCAGATGGTCTGTTGACTTCTACCAAGTTACTGCTTTGCTGACTATAATATATCACAGGGATAGCATCACTGGGATGGTTGTAATGATAGCCAGTCACATCGACGTGATAAGAATTATCATATGATGGTTGATTCAAAGCATATGGGATGTTAAAGTCATAAGCTTCAGGGCACAATGAATCCTCTGAGACTTTGACATGGGAATTCATGTGATCTTTCACACCAGGCACTAAAGACATAGGAGAAGATGGAATAAAAGAATTGGAAGGGGTGTGAGGTGTACTAGGAAGCTGATTGGTGAACTTTGCAGGCATTACTTTAATATTTGATGGATTTCCTCCATTCCAGATTTCTATGGGCTGAAAAGGAATAGCAGCCTCCCTTGGCACGGTTGGACTATAGTCCACGTTACTTCCCCATTGACTTGCTGGGCTTACCAGACTCTCCCTGCTAGAGCTTCTCCGATGACTTAGATCAACAACACCATTAACCGCAACAACGTATTGGTAGTCAGCATCACCCTGCTGTATGGTCCTTGCTTCCAAAGGCCATGGACTCTCAGGTTCACTTAACAATACTAGAAATATTCGTAACCGCTGAGAGCTCTTCTCTAGATCATGGTATTCCTCTATCATATGATGAAGATCCTCATCAGAAGACACAGATATAAGTGAATCAAGGTCCTCCCCAGGCAACTGGTACTTGATTGTATGAGGTTGATTCCAAATTCCTGTAGTCTTCTTAAGAAGTTCACAGTAAGTCACATTTTTCCTAATGGATATAATCCTTGTCTCTCCACCTACATATCTAAGCTTCCCATCATTTGGTCTTGGCAAAATCCTTCCTCCAAAGCTGCAGAGGAATTTCATTTTTCGGGAATAAGAGCCATCAGAGACTCCAGACACACAATTATAAGGGTAGAATGCATGAGGAGATTCTGGCGCATGAATAGGTGGACCAGATGGAGTAGGGGGAGCTCTATCAGCAAGAATTTCATCTGAGAACCTTTCTGCTTGATGTCTACCAGAAGAAAGTTGCCTCTGATATCTGCTAGCCAAATCCCAGTGCGCCTTATGCACTGCTTCCTGAGGATATCCTTTGCCAGAAGAGAATTCTGAGAATTCTGTGCCACACTCAGAATCCCTTCTTTGTATGCCTAGAAGGCCAGTAAGATCCTCATATACAAGCTGAGGATTCTGAATGATTTGAAGACCAGCACTCTTCTTTAGCTGATGATCATTATTATCATTGACCACCGGAGCTCTTCTTGGTGTAACACGCTCCCTAAGAAATTCAGTCGAAAATTCCTCCCCAGTTTGTACAGAAATATTACGCAATCGATTAGGTCCATAGAATTCATCACTTGTAACCACATTGGTGAAATCATTGTTAAATTGCTGATGTGAAGTGCCCGGAGCTTCACTTGTCATGGTCTCAAGTCCCAACTCTCCAATAATGAGAACTTTCAGCTTAATTGTGTGTCCTGGTTTCTTGATGTCAATCCAGAGTCAAAAGCATTGGTGCAAGAGCTTCTTATGATCTCAAACAAGAAACTCTTACTTGACCTCTTGTAAAATACAAACTCAAACAAGAAAATAATGCAGTTTGGCATTGCTCAGCCCATCTGCAAATGCCGTTTCCACGACAACATCTAATTTACATCAAGAACAGCATAGAGGCTGATTCAACTATACGAGATTTCCAAAAACGAAGTCCAATGTGTCTTCTCCTTTCCATAAAATTCCCCTTCATTGATGATTTTGAAAGTCAATATGCTAAACACAAGTCGGTTATCTATAACCAAACAAAAACTCTGAGCCACCCCAAATCAATCAAAAATCATGGATTGATGCCCCCATCAATTATTTCATGCCAGAGACATTCCTTCTTGTTACATTCAATCAAATTCACCTGTTTCAAGATACAATCAAGAGAGAATATATCAACAAGCAAAACTAATGCATATTATCTATATAATTGACCAAAAAAATTCCATGATCACACATTTATTTCACCAAAATATGAACGCATTCCACAATCATTATCAAAAACAAAATGATCAAATGCTGCATGTATCTGAATCACAATTGACCCTTCATATGTCATTTCTTTTTTTTCCATGTGAAAATCTTATCAAAGATTGTAAGAATTAACATTTAGGACAAAAGGGTACCTTTTTGTCAGCACAAAATCTTGATTTTCTGCATGTCTTTCTTATTGGCATTTTATGATAAATGATGAGCGTGCCAAAAGAGAAAAAATGGTGTCTAAATTTCAGTTTTGTTGCTAGTGTTGGATGAAGAGAGAGAGAGAGAGAGAGAGAGAGAAGGGAGAGAGAGAGAGATGGTATTGCATGGATCACGGAAATATGAAGAGGAAGGATGGGAGAGAGATCACCATTGCTTAGAATAACGCGGCATCTACCTAGGAGCGGGTCCTAACTGATAACTAAATTATGAAAAATATCTATTTTCGTTCCTTAACTGGTTTGGTCCCTTTTTTTCATAATTTATTTCACAAAATTAGAGTAGATGCATTGGCACTGTGTCGGGTCTCCACGAACAAGACTTACCTACCATGCTCCAGGAGCACCAGAGGTCTGCAAAGTTGTCAAAAAAATTGTTTATCTTTCATTTAGGATGACAATAGTATTCTGTTCCATTATGATACGTTCTGCACTAACACCGCAAGGATTGGGACGGAGTTTTTTTACGAAAAACCATGTTAGAGGTGGGCCAGAGTCTTTTGACCTTACCCCGTTATAAGGGCGAGTAGTGGTAGTGGTTTGGCAAGTACTGGTAGGGGTTTTAACAAATACAGATTTTAATTTGATTTTATCCCAATTGCTTCGTTTTGTTGTCCTTGTTGACCGTTGCTCCATAGGGTGGTACAAGAGCTTTTTCATCCAATAGACACAGAAACAATGCCAAAAGTTTATTCCAGTATTAGGTATAGGATAAAAATAAGAGTAGGGATTTTTTTATTAAGAGTCAGAAAAGGGATAAAAAAATTCTACCCATATTTCGTTCTACCACCAATAGTTTAATCGAGTCTCGCTAAATACCATTCTATTTTAATCATTGATCTATCACATCTAGCCTAACATGTATACTTAGTAGATATATACTTAAATAACAAATCTCTTTTTGTTTATCTCTATTCTTTTGATATGTCAACTAAACAAAATACGAGACTCTTCTCATCAACGATCTTTTTCATTTTTCTTTTCCTTTCCTGATTACATGGATACGTTCTTTCTTTAGTGATTCCTCTTCTGTAAAGCTAATAACCATACATGTAAAAGTCGATGTTTAATGTTAAGACATTGACATTTGTCTTCTGTTTTGGATGTGACAGTCACATACATTCGTGGTGTCCAACCAAGTTGCCACTTGTTTGACCAAGAAAACAAATAATAAATGGAGGTCGCTGGAGGCTGGAGCATGTTTGGTGTGGCTACAGGCTACTCCATCTAGCGCTATTACCGCAATCCTATTGACAGACCAAAAAAATGATTACTTGGCATTCTTTTCCCATTTCCTTATTTTGGCACAAATCACTTGTCTGGGTTCTAGAATTTCTCAAGCTAAAAGCCTTCACGTCTCTGCTAGCCCTGTCCTAGGGATTCTAGGGAGTTTCAATCCGGCATCCGCTAAGCGTGTGCATTTAGGTCCAATATGCATCCATCCATCGCCTTGTGACAAAAGGCCAGATGCTAGATTGAGCGCGCATGTTGGTTCAATATCCACTTGTCTATGTTCTTATAATCTAGCATCTGTCGAGTGTGTGCATGTGGGTCCAACATGTGCCTATCCATCCCATCCGTCATCTTATGATTGGATGGCCGAATGTCGGATTTGAGAGTGCACGTGGGTCCAATATGCACCTCTTCGTCATCTTATAACTGGATGGCCGGATGTCGGATTAAAGATTTTCTCTGCTCCGTTTCACTCTGGCAGTGCACCTGCCAACCCCTAAAGTTCCTGTGACATCATTATGTCATGGAATTCTGCCCTCCCTTTCTCTGACATGCCAACATTTTCATCCTTCTCCCAGAAGTACTAGTATTCACGAGCTAAAATCCTTAGTTTGATGACATGCCAAATAAAACTGACATGCAGAAAATTGTTCAATCATGGATGCTGCTGATACAGAGAGATTTAAAGAAACACTCTAAACAAAGTCAGATCAAGGCAAAGAGTAACAATAAGGGATATGCCCAACAACGGCGAGGAGGATTAGTAAAGGCTTTCTAGAACTCGAATAGCTAACAGCCTACAATCGACTTGGATAAAGTTCAGCACAGATAAAGTTGGATATAGAGCTCAGAAGATGGATTACACTTGTACTTAAAGTGTTAAGTAAGATTTCTCAGACTAGTTTCTGCAGAT
The DNA here is from genome assembly GCA_028554755.1 of Cordia subcordata. NCBI lineage: Eukaryota > Viridiplantae > Streptophyta > Magnoliopsida > Boraginales > Cordiaceae > Cordia > Cordia subcordata. The sequence continues at coordinate 6,195,301 of JAPTOF010000010.1, read as the reverse complement.
GGGAAAAGAAAGAGGAAAAGAAGAAGGGAAAAGAAAGGGGAAAAGAAAGAGGAAAAGAAGAAGGGAAAAGAAAGCAATACTTATCAAAATGAAGCAACAATACGACCGCGTAAGAACCAGTTTGCACACTACTCCAACCAACATAATGTTTAAAAGAAGTTATTAAACATCCATTTAATCCCCACAATGATCCAAACATGAATGTTTAAAATATCTCAAAGAAAAATGTGGTATTCAACTGGTACAAATTCCAGTGAACAAAATGAAGGGGATCACGACAATATATCGCACATGAACTAGCAGAAATCCATCTCTTTGCACTACACCACAAGAGAAGACCGTATTTTGCTGAGCATTGCCCAGAAAACCTCCATATTTGATGAATCTATTGAGTCTACCTATATGAGTCTGGTCGCTTTGGTTTGGTTTGAACAACAGCCTCAATCCTCTCCATCACCGAAGGTGTCAAGATGGGAATTACATTAATGGCCTTCATGTTTTCTTCAATCTGCATTTTTGAAAAGAGAAGACATGGAAAACCACATATAACTACCAGAACAAGTTGGAAACAAGAAGACAACTGATGTCCAGTAGACAGACATGATCATGCTGAAGTTGCAAGCACTTCACGTGTGCACCAGGACAAGCACTTTTAAGGAACCATTTTCTTTTTGCGAACTATGTAACTACAATTCCTTTAAGTGGAAGAGGTGTTGATGCCTGCGGAACCTCATATCAAGATGACACAATCATATAAACCTCGACCATCAAATGATTGATTTCTGTCACCATGTTATGCCCACTGTCAAGTATTCAATTATGATTGGTCCTTCACTAATTGAACACAGTATCTTATTAAGGCAAGCGACTGCAAAGTCCATCAGAAATGAAGATCAGAAGAGATCTTTTGCTGGCTGACTCAGTCATCACTATTTTGTTTATGCAATAATCCCGAGAAGATGATAAAAGTGGATAAAGAATCATGAAGCAAAAGATTTAACATACAGAAAATGATAAATGAACAGGAACAGTTCAAGTATTCAATCCTAGAGTCACAAAATGAAGAAATAAATTCACCTGAGACAACTTGGTGGCACCAGTAATAACAGATGAAACATTTGGATTTGAAGCACACCAAGCTATAGCAAGTTGAGATAGAGGAACTCCCAGTTCTTCTGCTATGGGTGTCAATCCTTTAACTTTCCTCAGCACATCATCAACCAGTGATCTACTGGCAAGATTCTGCAAGGCTCAAGATCTCATTTCAGTTATCTCCCAAAAGAAGAAAAAGAAAGAAAAAAAGATGCTTAGGAATTTATCATGATGATTAGACAGTGGCAAATCAAACTCAGTTCAATTGGAAGGAGGCACTAGTAGGATATACACACATCAATAGATAAGTTTACACATGGATAAAATGTCAACAACACACATGGATAAAGTGTCAGCAGCCATATCTAGAAATGTATCCATCCAACCCAACTAACTGAATCTAACTAACCAACCTTTAAATTGTTCAAATAATAAACAGGCTAAGAAAATGTATACCTAGAATATATAACAGACAGTCACAGTCTAGCCTGAAGAACATTTAAGACCTCATAACCAAGACCAAGCCAACTAGAGATTTACAATATCTATCAAATTATTCAATTTTTTTCTTTTCCTGATGAGTAAGAGATGTATGACGATATACATTATGTCATTCGTCACAAGATTATCATCAATGTTCTCCATATATCTCCTTTTTATTTGACAAACGACTATCCTCCTCATCCAGTTAAAGGCATATGTTGTAACCAACATTCTGCAAGTAGACCAACTTTCTTACTTTGCCAGCAATTATTGAAAGGAGATAAGTCCACACTGGTAATCTTTTCTGTGCAAGTCTCAACTTTACCAGAGGGCAAACTGCTTCTTGTTTTCTCTTCCACCAGAAGAGTAGCTTCTGGCCTTTTTAACGAAACCAGAGTTCCAATATCAATCTCCATGATTAGATTGAGCATGAAGTTGAAACATCTTATCTTGTTCATGCAGCTCTTTCGATCCAGAGACCATTTAAGACCATAAGAAGCACTTGAACTGAACAATTTAGAGGCAGCTGTTTGCTCCTTTGATGTGCCTAAGATCTTAGTCCTTCTTCTAACCAAAATTAGGTTAAAGAAAACCACTCACCCAAACACCCGACCAACTACAATAGATTAGAATTAGAGGAAGCGCATTCTGAGTGAAAAATAAATTAAAAGGTACCAACCATTATATCCAACAAGCGAGACACAAAGCTTTATATAATTCTGAAAACAATTGAGTAAGATGCCAATTTGTTGCTCAAATTTTACCTTGTAGTTTTCCAACGCAAAGCGACTATCTGGAGGTATGTTCCCGCCATTGTATTTTCCAGTTAGAACACCAGATGCAAGTGGGCTCCATGTTGTAAGACCAATACCATAGTTACTGTACAATGGAACATACTCAACCTCAACCTGCAGTAGTTAAACAATTCCATGAATCTAGTATGCCATGCCTCAAATTATGAAAGTGTACTCTGGGGAATTTGAATAAGTATATTTCACTTTGTAAGTAGCTCTAATGTAAAGAGGCATGGCAATAAGCTGCAACAAATACACCCAAACCCAAGCAAGGAGCATTACATCCTGAAAGCTTATATGCAGTATGCCTGGCACTATCCAATATGAACCAATATTCATAGTTTTCTCTAAGGAAAAACAAGACTCAGGAACACATAACATCTTGAATCAGCACTATGACATATCAACCAACAAACATATGACAAAACACCTTTACCTAGTGCCTGTGACAACGAATTATGCATCATATGCAGGATGGATATATTACCATAAGATGGAACATCTCTAGAGAAAAAAAAATTGAATACAGTCCATATATATTAAGAGAAACTAACATCTCGGTGTCTAATGATCTTCATAATCTAGTCCCTAGACCAGCAGATATCACTCTGACATGCATTGGATGGGTAGATTATTCACATTTAGGTAAAATAAGAATTAACTTCTCTCTCATATTGAAAACCATAATAACTGTACTGAAATACTCGATGAACAGACAAGCACACATCCTTCAGTCAACTCCATAGAACCAAATCCACACCTCAAGGCAAAGTCAATTATACACAAGAGTCACCGTTATATGCTAACAAACACATAATCTCAAACATAATACTTAACACAAAGCATAACCTCACTTCACAAAATTCATCAAAAAAAACAAATAGTATATTTCTTAACATTTTAGTACTATGATTAATTAATATCGTCTCTGAAATGAAAACCCAAAAATCAACTACATAGAATTCAATTTCCAGCAAAGTTCACTCCAAACAGCTAAAGTATGCCAAAACCCAAAAATCAACTACATAGAATTCAATTTCCAGCAAAGTTCACCCTGAACAGCTTAAATACACCAATACCAGTCCTTAACCGCACACACCCCAACGGACCCAACGTAAGCATTTCACCCCCAAAAAATAAATTTAAAAAAAAAAAAAAAACTCAAAAACCAACAGATCTTAGAGATCAGACTTATGAATACCCAAAAACCATTCAAAAAACAAAAACTAGTTCTGTTACTATTATTCGAAAAATATAGCTCCACAATGAATAATCACCAAAATTTAAAAACTGCTAACCTACGTTTAAAATTTTACAAACTTTCACTCTTACAGTTAGCATAGTCAATTAATATAATACAAACAAACCGAACAGAACTTACAGGGTGTTTGGCTTTGCTTATTTAGGGTGCTTATAAAGCATCTAGAAAAAAGGTGCCTCTCGCGTGTTTTTTTACTATTTAGGTGCTTATAAGCATCAAATAAACAAAACCAAACACCCTCTTACTTTTTTACTATTTAGGTGCTTATAAGCATCAAATAAACAAAACCAAACACCCTCTTACTTAATAGGAAAAAAGAAAAGGAAAAATTCACCATCACATTTTTAGCTAATCATTCTACCAATCTGGATCATAATGTTTACCTACTACTACTAATCTACACTCAATACAAATTGTCACTCAAACAATCAGCATAATCAATTAATATAACCCAAACAAAACCCAACCCAAAAGTTAACTAGTTAACTAATAAAGATCCACAACTAGTTTTATTCCAAATCTTACCAGACAATAATGTTATGAGGCTACAAGACAATAACATTGCGGATACGAGGAAATATCATTAAATAACCGATAATAACGTAAAGTTACGAGAGGATCCAAATCCAAAACTTTTTTTTTTATTTAATACCTTGTGCCGAGCAAGCAAATTGTACTCGGGCTGCTCAACAATGGGGCCCACAAGATCCAACCTCTTAGCAACCTCACAAGCCTCGGTGAGCTGCTGAGCAGACCACTCACTCGTCCCCCAATAATACGCCCACCCTTTGTCAATCACATAGTTCATGGCCCGAACCGTCTCCTCGATGGGCGTGCTCGTGTCGGGCCGATGGCAATACAGCACATCCACGTAATCCATCTCCAGCCTCTTCAACGAAGCCTTGGTCCCCTCGGTTATATGCTTCCTCGACAACCCCTTATCGTTCGGGCCAGGCCCGCCCCAGAAAATCTTGGTGGAGATTACCACGTCCGATCTCTTCCACCCGAGCTCCCGGATGGCCTGACCCATGATTTCCTCGGCCCGACCGTTGGCGTAGACCTCGGCGTTGTCGAAGAAGTTGACGCCGTGGTCGCGGCAACATTGGAGGATGGATTTGGCTTCTTTGACGTCCAGTTGGTTGCCGAAAGTTACCCAAGCTCCATAGGAGAGCTGGGAGACTCTTAGGCCCGATTTGCCGAGGTTTTTGTACTGCATTTTGTTTTACTCTTTTGTTTGTGTGTGTTTTTTGTGGTGTGAGAGTAGGAGAAAACACGAGTGAGAAGAGTGAAGAGCGAAGAGTATATATAAAGTGGAGTGTGTAGTAGTGATGGGAAATTTGGATACGTAAACGCTTTTAAAAGATGCGGGCAGATTGTTAGGGAGTGACACGTGGCATATTTTCTCGTCTTTAACTTTCTGTCCTCTAGAATATCGTAACGTTATGATTTTACGGTGACGTACTTTGACTTAACTGGTCAATATATATATATATATATATAAAAAGTAACATGTTATATATTTAAAATTTATTAATTATTAGTCGAACTCTGTCATATATAATCAATTGTGGTCAAATTCTATTAATTAAATTTTTTTATTGCAAAAATAAATTGTGATTTCACATTCAGTTTTTATTATTTTACAAATATAATAAAATTAGTCCTTATTATTTAGAATATTAAAATTAATTTGAATAAGTTTGTAAAATATTAAATGACTAATAAAAATATTTTAATAATGAGGATTAATTTGACTAAATATTGAGATTTAATATGAATATTTTTAAATAATATAGACTAGTTAACTATATTTATAAACTAATTGAGAAGCACTTTAAATATTTTTGTAAAATAATAAAATTAATTTAAATATTTTAAAATAATAAAGATGAATTCGAAAAAATAAGAAACAATGGAGAACCTTGACTTCACAATCATATATGACGATAGTATCAAAGTGGGAATTGAAAATAGCATAAAATATACAATAAATATTGTAAATAGTTTATAATATTCGTAATATGAGTGACTTTTACTTTTTTTTTATAGAAGAGAACTTAACGATAATAGAACGGTCACCAACTAATAAATTTCTAAAATGCAGAGTCTTGCCCTGAAATATACTGAGTAAATTAAGAATAAAACTTTCAATAAAATATTAAAAAATTTAGATATGAATGTACATACGGTCACCAACTGATAAATTTCTAAAATACAGAGTCTTGCCCTGAAATATACCGAGTAAATTAAGAATAAAACTTTCAATAAAATATTAAAAAAATTAAATATGAATGTACACAGATCTTAACCTTAATCGACTGAGTAATACCCCTGAGGACAAGTGATTACTCTTATTATATACCATGTTAGGTTTACAAATCTAATAATATGACTTTGGTCGTGTAAGAGGTTTTTTTTTTATTTTTTTTATAATGTGAAATCCAACTTGGTAGAGCTCGATCACAAGTGGAGTCCGACTATCAAGATAATAAACCCCGAAGCAGCGGTGCATCCCAACACATGTCCAGATCAGTCAAGGAATAAACCCAAAATAAGGGCGTGACTCGAACTCGGAAGGATACCATATTCAAACAATGTCTTACCATTAGGTTGTCATTGGTGACCTCTAGTATAAGAGGTTATTAGATTAATTATATATAGATCTAGTGTGGTGTTGTTGATAAATCGACCTTTCTTGAATCCCATAAGGAAAGGAATAAAAAAAAAGAAGGCAAGTTCACGTACTTTTGTCATTGTAGCAAGAAATTGAGCCATCTTGAGCACGCCGCATTGGGCACGAGCAAACCAAATCTAATAGCATATTCGTCCCCGACAAAATGGGGCAACTCCAGTATAACGCTGTGTAGAATTTTAAAACGCTAAAATTATTAATGTTTAATTAAAAAAATTTTAAATGCTAAACACTCATATGAAAAATTAGTTTATCGACTAGGATTATTTAACAAAAGTAGAGTTTTGACTTGGTCACCAACCCTAAAAAGCTATTTCAAAAGTTATTGCCAAACAAGTTCTAAAGACTTATTCGACAAAAGTAGATATTAGGATAGTTAATAGTTGTTTAAGTAGCTTGTAGTTGTTTGGATAGCTGATAAATGTTGAATTTTAGCTATTAGTTAATAGTTGTTTAACTAGCTGATTAAACAAAATATGTTTAGTATATTAGTTGTTAAATTAAATGATAAATATAAAATAAAGGACATTAATATCATGTTGTTATTATTATTACTACTATTGTTATGATAGTTATAATTATCATTGCTATTATATAAATAAGATAATATAGTCTATAGTTAGACATTTTATTTTTTATAATAATATTTTAATATTAAAATATAATTAATTTTTTGATAAAATATTTGTATCAATATTATAAAAACTAATTTTAATATATTCAAAATTTATTTTGTCAAAACAAAAACAAAACTAATAAAACTTATACTTTTTAGTATATGTTGATTAAATAGAATTTAAAATTCATTTTTAGATTATTTTTTATTTTTATTTGTGTAAGAAAAGGTAAAAATATAGAGAGAAATTGGAGAAAGAGTAGAATTGTCAAAAAAAAAAAAGTAAAAAAGGGTAGAATTGTCAAAAAAATAAAATACTAAAACGCTACTTGAAAGGCTAAAATTTTTATCTTTTAAGAAACACTAAAAACTAATATAAAAAGTTAGTTTACCAAACAAGACTCCTTAGCTACTCTAAAAGTTATTGTCGAACATGCACTAATTTTTCTTTAATCAAATTTAATTTAATTTAGAAGATATAAAAAAATGAGTACTTTTAATATTTTTATTTATTATAGATGATTAATTATATTTTTAAAATTTATTATGATAAAATATAAATATATTTTATGAAATTTAATTTTTGATAAATTTTCAATATAAATTAATTTTTAATAAAGAATCCACAGTAATGAAATTGTTACTAATGATCATTATCGTACCTTTTTTAAATTAATTTTATTATTGCATACTAGTTTATCAAAAAATTGCATTCACTATTTTAGATTTTTTTCTTTTAAAAAATTATTCTTAAACAATTAATAATCACTGACCAAAAGAAATAATAACAATAATAGTAGCAGCCGAAGTGTGGCATGAAATCAACTTTCAATGTGAAAAGAATAACTTCTTTCAGACTGAATGCATGCCATGCACGACTTTCAGTTGCCGTAATAAATTTTATTTTCTTCTCAATTATATTACTCCATCTTAAAACAAAGATGTTTTGCCTCATCTCTTATATTACTCCATCTTAAAACAAAGATGTTTTGCCTCATCTCTTTTTTCTTTTTTCCTTTTTAATCATAATAACAAAGTTGATTTGTTCACTAACACTAAATTAAAGACCTATTTCAAAAATATATATATCAAGTTACGAACCCAAGCACATTCTAGGAGCTGGTAATTATTCGAAACGATCAAAGTACATGTAAACCCTAGAAAAAGTATAAAGATATCACCAAATATAAACATGTATTACCATTTGTAATGGAAATGAATTGATACTTTACCAAGCGTTTGTAGTCCAACGGTTAGGATAATTGCCTTCCAAGCAATTGACCCGGGTTCGACTCCCGGCAAACGCACAATGAATCTTCGAATAGGCAAATGATCATCAAAATGCCTTTTTTTTTTAGTTTTAATTTTTTTGAAAATCAATGCAAATACTTATTATAAAAGTGATGTTCTTCTTTTTCTTTTTAAAAAAGAAGTCTATCCAAATGAGTTTTGATAATATATATGCCAGAATTGGTAATTGTCAAATGTTAAGTTCCAAATATCTTTCATGAGAAGGGCAATTCTTCAATCATTAGCTTGTCTCATTTTTTAACTGATAGTACCATTCATATCATTATCAATAATAATATCAAAACAATTGTGGTTTACATTGTTCACAAGCATTTTTCATAAGTTCAGCATGGGTCGGAAAGGGGCTAAGAAAGACCTAAATATTAAGTCAACTCTAATAGCTTATGTAATAATTTCTTTATATGTCAGGGTTTCGGACCTATTCCTCTACATATAGGGACACTTTATTTAAGTTTCACTTCAACAATTTCTCTACCATTAATTTATCTTTGATTCGAGGGATTATTTATTATCTTCATTTTACTCCACCAACACCCCTATTTTAGGATTCTCTACTTTTTTTTAACTTCAAAAACAATCTTTATTTAGTTATAAATATATTAATTAATTTTTTAATTCATATTAATTAATTAGTAATGACAAATATTATATTATTAAATATAATTTAACTTTAATTTTAATTATGATATTTTTAAATTTAATGATATTATTTTATTTATTATTTATTATTCTTAATTTAATTAAATCTTTTACAAAAGTTGTATAAAATATTGAATTTTAATTAATGTTTTTATAATAATAAATATTAATCTAATAAATAATTTATAATATTAAATTTGATTTAACAAATTATTTATATTGGTGCTATTGAATTTCTGATTACTAATATTATTTACTTTTACTAATATTACTTTTATTTTGTTTCATATTTCAATATTTTTGTAATAAAGTTTGACAATTAGAAAGGATTGGGGATTGGTTCTCGTCCTCTACATCTAGAGATAAACATTTGCATCCCTAAAGCAACCCCACAGTTAGGAGATCATGTAGGGATACTGTTGGATGTTTAAGGGTCTGTTTAGATTGGTTTTTTTTTAGGAAAAAATATTTTTTTTAAAAAAAAGTTATGTTAAATTTGTAATAACTATTTGATTTGGTTTCCAAAAAAGTTGAAACTCTGTAAAAAGTTCAAATACAGCCATTTGTAAAAGTCAGAAATTTTAACTTCTCAAAAAAAGTTGTATTTTAAAAGTTGTTAAAAAAAATTTAATTCAAACGAGTCTTAAAACATCTTCCCTGTATATAGAGAAAAACTACGTGTAAGAAAGTTATTGAAATTAGCCTAGCATAATAATTGAAATTTTACCAATTCTGGTCGTCACACGCAGTCACGTAAGGTGGTTAGATGCAAAGAAGCTTGTTGCTTCAATTTATTCCCATCACACATAACCCAAGATTGTGATAGATTCTCTAGGTGTCATTTTCTGCAAATGGCGACCTTCTCTCTCTCTCTCTCTCTGTATCTCTCCCTTTTTCTGTGCGGGTAAAAGATTAGGACTCTTGTGAATTGACTTTTTTTAAATTAAAAATTTTTTGTTTCTAAAAAGTAGTTTTTTTTAGAGTTTAATTATTTTTTAAAATTAAGTTAAATATTTATTACAAAAAGAAATATATTTTCAAAAAAATAAAGTATTTTTTTAAAAGAAAAGTCAATCAAAACGAGTTGATAGATGATTTTTTAAAATGACATAAATAGTAAACTTTTTTCAGAAAAAAAGCATTGTTTTGAAATGGGTTTTAAAAATAGACTTTTTGGCTTTTGAATGGCCGAAAATGGCCTTGGAAAAAACAAAAGTTTTTTGAATAAACGTAACTTCTTTTTATGACATGCTGTCAGGCCATGTGGTGAATTTAGTTATTCAATAATTGAATTCGGCTATTCAATAACCAAAAATGTAAAAGTAGGCACATTTACGACGGTGATTTAAACTTCGTCATATTTTGGTTATTCAATCGCCTGATTCAGCTATTCAAAAGCCAAAAATGATAACTTTTGAATAAATGTAACTTTTTTTTTATGACACGATGTCAGTCACGTGGCGAATTTGGTTATTCAATAACCGAATTTAACTATTTAATCACCGAAAATGTAGAAAGTAGTCACATTTATCGCAGTGGTTCAAACTTTATCAAATTTCGGCTATTTAATCGCCGTATTCGGCTATTCAAAAGCCGAAAATGATTCTTCCAACGGTACAGTGATAAATGCAGCAATTTCGTTGATTGAAAACTATTTTTGACTAGTCAAAAGTCAAAAAGGCTATTTTTGAAAACTATTTCAAAATAATGCTATTTTCGTAAAAAAATTTATTATTTGTGTCATTCATAAAAAAAAATCCTTGATAGATCAAGAGTTCCATCATGTATCAAGGCAATAAGTGGAATGCTGGCTTGCCGACTTTTCTTGGCATCGTACTGAATCATTCAACCTTTGTTTACAAGTAATTTATTATTGTATCCTGGAACATTTTGGACAACTTTTTCTTTGGAGTGTAGCTAAAGGCTCTATAATTTTTTCTTTTTTTGTTTTCCTTAATTTTATTCTCAACAGGAGAATCTAGCTCCTTTTATTCTGATCTTCTTTTTTATGGAGAAAGAAAATAATGTTAAGCGCAAAACTAAAATCCAGTCCAAAAGAGGCTAATCAAAGGGCCGGCCTAACATAGGGGAAGCGCCTAAAAGCACTGGTGAAAAGAGTAATGGATCGTAGTAGTTTCTAATTTCAACTGAAAAGGAGATTCTTAGAATATTATAAAGTTTGCAGTTGATACATTTTGGGGGGAAATTAAAAAAAAAAAAAAAAAAAAGAAAATGTTTCCACATCAATGCATTAAGTTTTAAAATTACACACTTTTAATATGTAATTTAAGCGATATCAAATGTTAATGATATATATATAGAATTAGATTCAGGACCTCTCACATTAAAAGCTGAAAATATAGCATTAGACCACTACAAATGGTAAATTACACACTTTCTCTTAACACTTATAAACTATTTGCATGATCCATCCATGTTATTCTAACTTGCCTAATGATTTTCATCTAATAAACTAGTCTAATAATTGTAAATAGTCACTATTATTCAGCTATCTTGAATCTAATTTAATTTCACAATATTCTCATTTTATTTTCTGGTTCCCGAGTTTGCATATTTGATTAATCATGCATCAACGGGATAAAAATGGATGGTTGATCCATTGGAAAGAATTAGAAAAAGACATGTATCATTATCCCATACACAGCACGAACATTTTAAACAAACACGAAATTTGGAAATTTTTAAAAACAACCAAATTAAGAAATCTTCATAGGCAAATATACAAACTGCATTTTAGATCTCTTCGACAAAATTTCCCAGATATATATATATATATCCTAGAGGAGCCTTGATCTTCTACATTCTATAGGCACGCCTTGAGGGAAGCGTTTGTAGTCTCTGCAATAGTCATACACCATGAAATTCTTCTGAACCCATCTGAGTCTTCTTCTGCTGTAGGCATCAAGTACTTGTTGGCTCTGCCATGGCCCATTGGAGAATCTTGAGTTGGGCCCTGTTTGGGCATTGAAATTCCTGTAGTATGCTGTGAATGGTGCCTTGGACCAATCAGTCTTCACTAGCCCACCTCTTGTAGCCCAATCATCTGCATTCCACAGGCTTGAGTATATCCTCATTGGTTGGTTCTTGAGGAATGGCACACCAAGTGATTCAGCGTTCTTGAATACCCTTATGGGTGTGTTGTCCACCAAAAAACTGAAAACATAATAATTCGGGATTAGGAGTAATTCAGATGATCGAAATTATCTTTCCAAGGGTGATAATTGGAGTTCAAATTTTTAACGCGAGTTGAGTTGGGAGTAGAAGGTAAAAAACATAACAATTCAAGATTAAGGGTGTGTTTGGATTGGAGGAGGAAAATTTAATAAAGTAAAGGAAAGGAGAGAAAATGGGTAATTTATGTTTGGATTAGAGTTTTTTTACATGGAAAAGAAACATAAAGGATTATGAGTAAATTGTGTTTGGTTAGGAAGGAAATGGAATGAAGGGATAAATTTTATATGTAAAAGATTGAAAGTAAAGGATTTCAAAAATCCTTTCCCTCCATTTTATCCCAATTTGGAAAGATTGAAAATAAAAGATTGAGGGAATTTTGCTTTTCCTTCCAAAACCCTCCTCCTCTCAATACCTTTAAAACAAACAAGGGATGGGATACCAAAATCCCTCCCTTCCCTTTCCCCTCATTCCCCTCAATCCAAACAGCCCCTAAGGGTAATTCAAAAGGTCAAAGTTTTCTCCCCAAGAGTGATAATTGGAGTTCAAATCCCATGATGATAGGGCCGAGTTGGGAGTAGACGGGCTAAAAAATATGTATATAATAATTCGACATGAAAATGCATTTGTAACAATCCCCCTTATGGGTGTGTTGTCCACCAAGAAACTAAAGACATAATAATTCGGGATTAGGAAAAGTTCAAATGGCCGAAATTATTTTTCCAAGAGTGAAAATCGAAGTTCAAATTTTTGATGGGGACTAAGTTGGGACTAGAAGGTTCAAAAAAACATAATAATTTAAGATTAGGGGTAATTCAAAAGGTCAAAATTAGAGTGATAATTGGAATTGAAATCCCATGATGATGGGGATTGAGTTGGGAGTAGAAAGGTTTAAAAAATATGCATATAATAATTCAACATAAACACACATTTGTAACTATCCAAGTCTGACTACTAGCTTGCCATCATAAATGAGTCTAATCAATTAGCCCAAAAGTGAGTCTAATCAATTGGTCCCCAAAATACTTAAACCTCATGACAAGAACAATAGTGAAATTAAGTCATTATAAATAGATTACAAATTTCACACGAAATCAATATGAAAGAGCGTTGCAGCATTAGTGGTTCATTCTTTAATATATAACTTTTCTAGATAAATAAGAAAAATGCCACTTCAAGAAATCTTGGGATTCACATTAGGATCCAAATCTGGAAACTTATAATTAATACTAGCTAGGGAAGAAAAGAGAGTGAGGACTAAGTATTATGTGCTTACACGATGTGTTTATTATTCCAGATGATTGAGTAGGTATGGAAGTTCCTGGTTGGGTCGAACCAGAGGTAGAACTGTTGCTCCCTGTTGCCTTTTCCTCGAGTGTACATGTTGGTGTGCAAAATATAAGGTTGACCAGTAACGTTACCTAAGAACTCAAAGTCAATTTCATCATGTGTTGGTCCTTGAGAAGATAACTGCAAAGAGACAAATTATGTTAAATAAATATAATTCTTTGCATATCTTAAAAAAAAAGAATTTAAATTATCTCGTAATATATCAAAAATATTCAATCATATCACGATAAAATGTTTTTTAAAGAGTAATTTATAATATGATACGTGTCACGATCATGCGTCTTATTTAAATTTCATCGGATAAAAGAGGTCCGGTACGCACATAGTATGCCGTAACAGTTCCAGCAGAGTTGCCAGCGACAAGTTTGATCTGCATATCGATCCTCCCGAACAGATACTGTTTCTTGGATTGAAAACCAGAGCCAGAGGTTTTATCTAAAGATAGAGATAAAAGCTGCCCTCTATTGAATATCTTGGCACGATGGCCACCCCAAGTTAAGTCAAAGTCTTGGTAGAAGTTACCAGCATATGCTGTTGCAATGCAACAGCTCATGACTAATGCAACAATTGAAAGAAACATTGGGTATCCCTTATGGTAAAAGGCCATTATTTTGGGTACAAATAGAAGAACGGTTCAAGAATAGTCGATTTCAACTAGTGGGATAATTGTTAGCTCGGGATGGTTGTGAGCTAGAATGTTTGAATTTGAGATGTATATAAAGGGGGATAGGAGGGTGATGAGGAGCCATTAAGCATATCCAACTGGAGCTACTGGAGGGGTGGGGATGAAGCTGGTGCCAGCTTATAAGCACCATGAAAGCTGGAGGCTTTTGGCTTTTTTGGGCATTGGATAGTTTTCAGAACTTTGAGTTTGGTGTTTAGTTAAGAGGGCTTCCGACAATGATTCTGCCTTCTGGGCTATAAGGTATGGTACTCTTTTGTGTATGGCTACCCTATTCGGTGGATGCCAACCAGACTGCTTACTGACATACGTAATAAAATCAGTAGTTATTGAGAGGAATGGATAAGTTTAGAATGGTGCTTTATTAATATATAAAAATGACCTGAATTTATGATATTGCGAAGAGATATTTAGTGATCAAGATGAGAATAGATTTTCATTCTAAATAAATGGCCCTATCTCGAAGATTAGCTTTTTGAGACTCTTTCTCGAGAATTATTGTTAGATTTTTTTTAATAGAAGGTAGGGACAGATTCAGAATGAAATATTAGAGGGGGTCAAATATAAAATATAGGGTGATGAAATTTTAATAAAATATAGAAGAAAAGCTAAAAAGTGTTACGAGCAACAACTAAGCTATTACTCTAATAAGATTGAAGAGAGTAAAGACCAAAGAGTATCTTAATCTACTATCAAAATTATAGAGAAAAAAAAAACATTCTTACTTTTTGCTCCAATTCAAAAAACAACAAAAAATAAAATTATGTAGAGAGAAGGAAAAGAAATCTTACGTGTTCTCTAAAAAGAGAGAATAATGTTCTACTTTCTAATGATTTTTTAACTAAAATTACAAAAACCTCATCTTAGGAGAGATAGAGGGTACAATCAATGCCCCCTCTTCTTTGTGAATTCGCTTTCAATCAATACAATCTCATATAGAAGCACCTCCCCTTCCACACAAAAAAAGAAAAGAAAAAACTAAAATTGTAAAAGCCAAAAATGAAGAAGATAAATATAAAAGGTTAATGGTAAAGAGATCAGTTTACAAAAATAAATTAAATTACCATTTATTAAATTAATTTTTCATTACAAACAACTATCAAATCAATTACATGCTTATTCCGTGTGCTTGATTTTCTAACTTCTAAAAATAAAACATTATTACCAATTTGTAAATTAATTTGTTGTGCATGTTTTGTGCTTTTCCCAAAGTTGGTTTTGTGCTTTCTCTAAAATTTGTACACAAATTTATCTCATAACAAAAAAAAAAAAAAAACAATTTGAGGGGGAGGGGGGAGGGGGGAGGGGAGGGCCTTCCTAAAGCATATGTAATTCCGTCCCTGATAGAAGGGGTTTCAAAATCAGACATACATTTATAAAGAAACTAATACTTGTGCAGACTGACTACTAAGTCATAGGATCAGTAAGCTTATTGAATTTTAAATTGTTTTTGACATTCTTTAACAGCTCCAAATTTTTTTGAAGGATGATAGGAGAGGAATGACCCGCTCAAAAAAGATTAATTTTTGATGGACTTAGGTATCCTCCAATGAAAAAAAATGCATTTATGGATGGGCATGTTTATCTACTTCGGCCGTGGCCTATGAACTATACATGTGCCATGATAGAAGTAAATTCTTGCTAGTGTTTTGGTTCTGTGCATATATGGATGGTCATTCCTCTTTAACCCCCGAGGGATAATACCATTATTAATACTGGATTTACATCCCTTTGTAACATTATAAAAGGAGATCTTACAATTACAAAGACGTAATAATACATATTTTTTTTGGTAATATTGTAAAAGAATCCAAATATAGTATACTATAATTGCCTTTTGACTGTTCCATTGGTTCCATTAGAGGTTGTCCTTCATTAATTTTAAATAAAATCTTCTACACTTGGCATTAATAATCTTCCTCTAATATTATGCTGAAAATACGGGAAAGCTTTTATTATGTCATTTTGGCTTTTTATCTACTATCTATAGGACCTTAGCTTTTTATATTAAGATGGTTCACATGCAAATGCTTGAAACACAATACATAAAAATTCATCATATCATGCCAATTTTTGTTTGGATTTCAACATGCCTTTTGGCCATTCTAGTTTCTATTTTCTCTAGATATATACACAAATTATTATTTTCCTAAGAAGCTGCTTTTTTGTTTGCACTTTTTCTTCAATTACATAGCTGTTGCTTTAACACATATTTAAAGCAAATTAAATGCTGCACATTTATGAATCAATATTTTTCTAGCATTCCAAGCTCCACGTCTCTCTCTCGTTTTCCATTTATTTATTTTAGTTTTAAGTACAAAATATAGTTAATTGAATAAGCAAACTTTTAATGATTTTAATCTCTTGACCCTTGCAGTAAATAAATTAAACTAAATCTTTTAGGTGTTCAGCATCAAAACTAGCATTTCCCCTTTTTTTTCTTTTCCACGAAGAGTGTAACAACTCCTCCTAAATATAAGCATATTGAATTCACCCTAAGGTCATATATATCTATATCTATATCTATATTATATAATAAAACAAAATAAGTTGTAATTTTGTACTGCCAAATAGCACTTTATATGACAATCTTTTCATAATTACTTATCAATTAATTAAATATGCTCATTCTAAGGTCATTTTTGTTTTTCATCATTTATTTAGTTCCATTTCTGTATTAAATATTTTAATTTAATTAATATTATGTCATTTTTTTTATATATATCATTATTATTTTATTAATTCCATGATATATGTTTGTTTTAATAACTATTTAGTAAAATGTAAAAACTCTATAATTTTAATATATTTAATCACATATGTCACGTCTCGTGCATCGCATATATATATATATATGTGTGTGTGTTCTAAGTTGCAGTGACTTGTCTTATTACGTAGTATGATTAGCTAGTATGTACTTAAGGCCAACACTATTTATAATAAAAAAAGATATGAATTCATAAACAAAATATTTATTAAATTAAACCGTTATTTCATCACTCTACTCACTTTAGAAAAGAACTATTTCAAGTCCGACCTTGACTTCATGTGCTTTTTAACTGTCAAAATTTACTTTAAAGAAATCGACATAGTCAGGCAAAAAAAGGCCACGTGGCATGCATCACCTCACTGGTGGAGGCGGTCATAAAATCATAATGTTGTTATTATAATTCATAATTATAAATTATCATATTATTTGTTATAAGTATATTAATAATTTAACTATAACCATAATGTTATAATTATTATCTAATTCATTTTTCTATTTGGCCGGGGATGTACCCATCATTTAATTCTGGAAAATTGCATTAAGATTGGATGGTCGTGATTAATGCCACATTCAAAACAGACCCCCAAGAAAAACAAAGAAAAGTTGCCCAATTCACAAGCAAAACAATAATCAAATACTATCAAATTAAGAAACCCAAAATCCAAAACAATAATCAAAGATTTAGTATTATATTTCTCACTTTTAGTGCGAGTGATTTTGAGATCAAAATAATTCCTATTAGTTACATATAATTAGCCTTTGATTTTCCTTGAATTAAAAGGAAAAAAAAAATCTATGGACAGCTTTCCTATTTCCCTACTTGCATTTGCTGGAATTAAAGTTTTAAAGTATGAGAATTGTATCCCAGTAAAAAAAAGAAAGAAAAGGATGAGAATTGTAGAAAGTGATAGAGAACTGTTTAGCAGTAAAAAGAAAGGAAATGATAAAATTCATATTACTTGAAAAACTGTTCTAAAGTATGACAAAATGTCACTTTTTCTTTATTACTCATTTTCACCTCTTATCTTGTATGCCCATAAGGGTGGATTCAAGATTTTTATTTTGCAGGGTGGGATATTAGTATGCCTCTTTCCCTTACTCAAGGTTAGGAGATTACCATTAGGGTTACTTCTTAGAGCTTAGGAGAGTTATGAGTTTTATTAAACAAGCTAGTGAGCCCCAGAGGACTGGAAGGATGAAGGCGATACTCCATTCATTCATACAAGCAAGTGGTGTAAGACTCTTGATTGTATGAGCCTATAATACGCTACGCCTTTCACTCTTTCCCTCGCTCTTCTCTTCTTGACCTCCAGTTCGTAATAGAAGACATCTACTCCTGTAAGGGGATATCGCTACACTCCCCCTGCTCCGGGCCTCCGGCATAATGGCATGCACCAAGCATCAGTTTTGTAACGCCAACATTGCTTGTCCCAAGTGAATGGAGTAGATGTCTTCTCTTTCACTCTTTTGGTCAGTTCGAGAAGAGCTCGGGCCATTCCTCAAGGCTTCACTTAGAAACTCAAAAAAGAAGAAACGACTCCAGAAAAATCCGATGGGGGACCAAAGCAAAGCTTTGGCCCTTGTTGTTTGAGTTTGTGTTCCAGAGGCTAGAATTTATTCTTTAATAATTTTTCCCTTAAAGGGTATCGAGGATTGCTACTGTCACTAACTCATTAATACATCTTTCTCTGTATAATTAGTTGACATATTAATTTAACCTAAAAGTTTGTTTTAATGTGTCTGTGTATTGATTCGAGCCTTATAAGATATTTTTCTAAATAATGAAAACTAATTTATAATCTAGTGAAAGCATTGGGTACATAGAGTATGATTAGTGGTCCTATCTGTTATCTCAAAACACCGGTCACTGGACACGTCGTAGAATCCTAGGAGGCATCTCAAGTTGGAAAGCGGGCAATGTGTAGGGATCATGGGATGTTTGGTGTTTTTTCCAAAGATCAAAGATCCATATAATTTATTTATTTATTTTTAATTGATTATCTCACGGATCTGGTGAATCAAATAATGGTCCCTCCTTGTACTATACGCAGGGTGAGGACATTGGCATGCGCACTTTTTTTTAATTAAAAAAACAAAAATTTCTTCAAAATATCAAAGACAATCCAACATCATCAGTAACATCAAATACAAGATACAAAGTATAAAACAGTTCTGTAAGAAGGCATCTTGTCCAATTTTGAAGTAAGTTATTTAGTCTTGCATTTCCAACTAGCCAATCGTCATCTTATTTGTAACTTTACAGATGTATGCCTAACACCGACACCTCTACCGCTAATTTTAAAATTTCAAAAAATAGCAGAACCGTAGACAGCACAATGAAAAATTGGAATTCACAGGAAAAAGGATTGGATTTAGATTATTTGCAACTAATGCCCCTTAAGTTTGCGCAACACCTTTACTATGCCCTTCTACTTTCACTTTCTCTTAACTAAATCTGAGGAGAGAACGTCGACAAAATTTTCTTGGCATATAGTAAAAGAATAATTAGTGAGGAGATATTTGATAATATAATGAGTATGGCCTTGAGAAATGTAATTTTCCCATTCAAGCGAGATTTGATCATTGTTTTTAGGATCACGTGTAGTTTTCTACTCGAAATAAATGATCCATTTTTGAGAAAAATAGGAGTGGTAAAAGAAAAATCTTTAATTTTCACAAGTGCGCTTCTTAGAAATTAAACTTGTATTATTCATATTTTTTACTGTGAATATTAAATACCTTTAACTTTTTGTTTTTCCTTGAAAATAAAGGAAAAAAATTGTCTTCGAAGGTACAATATACCTAATTTATTTGTTTAGTTACAAATTTTCTTTTCTTTTTTTATTTTTAGAACCTTACCCAAGTCAACCTGTTAGTTCAAATGAGATTTGAATTTAAATTGTCACTCTTGAAAAATAGTCTCAACTACTTAAATTCTTAAGTCATCTTATTTCAGTTCCTTTTTTTTCCCCAAAAGATTTTGGTTTTTATTTATTTAGTTAACTGCAACTTCATTCTTGTTGTTGTTCAACTGCAACTTCATTTGGTTTTCACCTTGAAAGCTCAGCCAGCAATGCAAAACCAAAATTCAAAAATCAAATTAGTATTAAATGTCAAATCTCTCATATATATGTATATATATATATATATACACATTAAAATTTTATTAAACGAAAAGGGTGAACAGTAGGAGCCCTTTTTTTCCATTGCTTTTGTGGTCAGACTAGCATGCACTTGCTGACAATTGAAAGCCACCAAATTAAAGTGTATTAGCCTATGAGATACACAATCTTTCTTCTCTTTTTTTTTTTTTTTTTTTTTTGGGGATCAGCCACTTATTAGCAAAAGCAATTGGGCCAAACTCATTCAACACAAATGCCAGCGAAAGTTATAGGTTCAAGTTAATATGTAACCAACATCATGAATTTAATGGTTTTCTCTTTCTAATTTAATGAAGATAAGTATATATTGGGAAATATAATGTGTTAGTGCTAAACCAATTAACTGGAGCACCTTATTGACAGCGGAGTCAAAATTTTGATGTAACGGGATGACATATTAAGTTTTTTTACTCAAAAGAATCAATGAAAAAAATGGTAATTAAATATCATATACATATACATATATACATACATACATACATATATATATGTGTGTGTGTATTGCTTTTTGGTTGGGGGCAAAATACATATATAAATTTATTTTTTTGATAAAATATATATAGAAATTATATTGTCATGGTCATGGTTGGTGTGAGAGGAATTGGTATCAACCAACATCTTGTAAATAATATCGTATGTATAGATTGGGAAATGGTTTTTCGTTTTTTGCTTGTAATTATCTTTCAAATGGAGAAATAAATGATTCTATTTGCTCACTAAAAAAAAAAATCAACATTAATGAAATAAAAACACATTGGTGGAACTGGAATTCGATTAAAATATATAATATCGTATTTATATATGAATAGTTAGTATAAGAAAGTACTTTATAAGAATGATTTTTTTTGGAAATCATAATTATTTAAGAATAATACGTTTCTAATGACCATTTAATTCGATGATTAATTAAATATATCATCTTCAATCGAAATTGACAGCTCAATTCCATCTCAAACTCCAATGTAGGGCCTGTTCGGCAAATTTAGCAGTTGGAGTAGCTGATAGCTGTTTGGGTAGCTGATAGCTGATAAGTTCTAAATAAGTATTTAATTTATATATTAGATGCACTTGATTTTGGAATAGAATGCTTCTTAATCGATATTTTTAATGTAATTTTGCATAAATGTGCTTAGGAAAAGGAGCTGGATGCATTACATATGGATATAGAAGCTTTTTGGACATGTTTGTAGCGGTTAAAGTTGACATCGTCACGTGGAAAAATGCCATTTAATTGCTACGCGGGTTTTAACTGGGTTGACCAAGATTGAAGATATTTTTCTGGGCTTTTGGAAGGAATTAGATTAAATATTAGTAGGCTTTTTATTTTGTTGGACTTATTTCAGGCTTTTACCTTTTTATTCCTTTTGGGCCAGGGTTTCCTTATCCAATAAGGAAAATAGGTTAGGATTTTTATTATATAAATACCTCTTATAGACTACTTTTAGTAGACAGTTTTTAGCAGACAACAAAAATTTTCTTTTTATTCTTTGGGCAATATTCATGGAGAAGCTGTTCTAATTTCTTTTCTAACCGAGGATTAATCAAGATTTCGGATCATCAATTCCGTGAGATCTAATTGTTTTATCCCTTTCATGTTATTTTGATATTTGCGTATTTACTATTTCAAGAATTAATATTGTTCTGTGATTGTTTAATTTTGTGCACGGTTATTCAATTGCATGATAATAGGTAGCCAATTAGATTAATTTAATTAATCTAAAAATAGTGGTAACCAGGTTTCCTGTGTAATTACGCAATCTAAATGAGTAATTACCGCGAGAGTATTGACTTTTAGAATCAGGTCTTTCTAGATTTTTATTGCTGCCTATAGATAGATCTTGCGGGCATCTCCGGGGATTAGAACGTCTAATAGGTAAGGCGATAGCGGAAAAAATCGTAGGAATTTAAACCGTTATTAACTCTGTAAGGAAAGATGATGTTATTAGGCCGAGCCAATAACCATAACTGATTTATCGAAATAGTTGAAAGTATTTTTGCATCTAGGATCGGATTTGTTGACCGAAATTGCGATTGTTCCTCAGGCTAGATTTAATTCTCATTGAATTCTTATTTTTCCAGCCTTGTATTAATTTAAAATTGTGTATTTTAGTCATTTTTATTTTTTATTTACGTTTTTATTTTTCTGCCCAGTTGCGTGCCCACGCAGCGTGACCAGTGCTCTAGACAAATTTCTTAATTTTACTGATTTTGCATTTAATTCCCCCCATTTTGGTTGCAACTTAGTTGAGTAATCTACTTGGTGTAATTAGAATAAAATATTCTCCCAATCCCTATGGACTCGACCCTTTTCTCACCACGTACACAAATTAAAGTTGTCAGGTAAGAAATAGGAATTTATTTTTGGTGGTTTCGACGCCCATCAATAGCTGTTGTATTTTAGTTGTTAGCGGATAACCGTTTAACTAGCTAATTGAACAAAATGTGTTCGGTAAAATTAGCTGTTAGATTAGCTGATGAATGTTAAATGACTTAAAAGGACATTGATATCATGTTATTATTATTATTATTATTATTATGATAAATGTAATTACTATTATTACTATAGGAATAAGATAATATATTTCACAATTAGATATTTATTTTCATAATCATATTTTAATATTAAAGTATAACTAATTTTTTGATAAAACATTTATATCAATATTACAAAAATTAATTTTAATAGATTCAAAATTATTTTGTTAAAAAATTGTACTAATAAAATTTATGCTTTTAGTAATGTTGATTATATAGAAATTGAAATTCATTTTTATGTTATTTCTTATTTATATTTGTGAAAGAAAAGGTAAAAATATAGAGAGATATAGGAAAAAGAATAAAAAAATAAAAAAATGCAAAAAGGGTAGAATTGCCCAAAAAAACATGAAAAGCTAAAAGTTACCTAAAACGCTAAAATTTTTAGCTTTTGAAAAACGTTAGTTGAAACACTAAAAACTACCTAAAAAGCTACTTGAAACGCTAGTTTATCGAACAGCAATAATTTAGCAAAATAGTATTTTGACCACTCAAAATGCTAAAAATTACTTAAAAAGCTGTTGCCGAACACGCACGTAATCCAAGCCAATCAGATTTCTGCGACTCTCATGCATGCTTCATTATACAAGACATATAAAAGTCCAAGATAATTTTGAGACTTTTGGGCCAACAATGTTTTTGTTAAGCTTCTCATTATCTCACATGCTATAAGCTGTGTGGCGTGTGCTGGTACGTTTTGAATTATATTGCATGAAATAAGCCTACAGAAATTAGCTTTTTTTTTTTTTTTTTTTTCTCTCTTTCGGTTAAACCCCCACCCCCATGAAATATGAATCCAGGATTTCACACCTAAAGAAGATAGTTCCAACTACTTTAATTAGTCTCCAATCCCACCTACAGAAACTAGCTTAATTAGATGTACATCAATGGGTTATTGGATAATCTAGACATATATCTAGCCTTTACATAGTCAAATTTTAACTGAAAATTATGGTAAAAATATATATTTGACTGCAAAAAATAGAATACTCTGAAAATTTGCCAAAATCTTGTCGATTTTCGATATACTCTTGTTTTGCTTCGAGTCAGAGTCTAAAAATACATATCGTCGTGGACTACAATTACAATGTCTTATTTTGTATGTTATAACCGCATTATGCTTTTTCTCTTAAGCTTCTGTATTTTTCCTTCTATTTATAATGTTCCCAAATGGGCACATTACTTATTGGTAACTTGTAAGGAACGGGTTGCAACTAGCAAGAGGACTATCGAAAAGGCTTGGCTGCGCATTTTATTTGGACCAAGTTGGGATAAGAGAAAAATAAGGAAAAAAATTCAAAATTTTCTCAAAAGAGTTGATAATAATAGTTAAAAATTGTCGTAAGTCAAAACCATTGATATTTTCATGCCGTGTAAGCAGTCCTACCCAATTACTGACAATAATTAACAATATTTTCTCAAAAATTATAAATAGACACGTTATGATGGTAATAGAGATCCTCACTTATTCGTCAAAGATGTTACTCGTAAGTAGTATGTAGAAAATTAAGGTCCTCAGTTATAAAATTACATAGCCAGACATTGCTAAGTGACTATTTGCTCCAATTTGAGTATATGTGCTCCGGTGCAACTTCGCAATAGCATGCTGAATAAGATGGCCTCAATTAGAATAATTATGCTACAGAATTAATGTATAATAATCTGCCATTGAATTAATACAAGTTGACCAAAAATACGTTCCTATAACAATCCAACTAAACTACTAAAAAGACTCTGATTCCATGTACACAAACGTAGTATTCTTCTTCAAGTCCTAAGCTGAAAGCAGAAGAATTTATTACCCCGTCTAATCTGCAGATGACAATCAAAATGACTAGTAAAAGGACTACATATATTCCAATGCATGCATAAACGAATCTACGCATGTCTCGAGTTCAATTCTCGTTGTTGTTTATATTATCCCGCTATAAAAACCTCCCTTGAATTTGAAAAAAGATAACGAATCTACGTCAACTTGTAGTAACAATTGTTCCCGGAGAGAAGAATCTGGTAGCCTTTGCCGCATGGACAGTTGAATTGGACTACTAAACAACCCCCATTCTTCTCTATGCTCACTGCTTCTTGATCATCATCATCAACATCCAATTCAGAATCACAATTTTCTCCAGTCTGGAACAAAAACAGAATAGAAATAATCAAGTTTTTAACCAAATGAACATTAATAACATTTCATAAAAACCACTAGCCAATATTTTATAGAATTAATTAAATTCCAATGAATATATGAATTATCTTATAGTACTCTTATTAATTAACCTTATTATTTTCAGAATTGTTATCATCATCAGCAGCTTCAAAACCCTCTTCTTCTTCATCCTCATCATCTTCGCGAATGACTTGATCAAACAGTTGGTTGATGTCTCCGATAACTTTCTTCATCTTCTCCAACCTTTGCTGAAATATCAAGACATTTTCATAAAAAAAGTTGGAAAACTAATAAAAGGGTCCAAGATTATATGAGAATTCATCACAAACCTGTGAATTTCTTGGGGATTCTCTTGTTTTCATCGCAGAAGCAAGCGAAATTGGATCAGAAATGGACCTAAGAAGGCCTGGCGATGCATTTGGTGGAGATGGTGATGAGGGTGGAAAGAAATGGCGGCGGCTTGAATGTGAGAATGGGGTGAAAGGCGACGCATTGGTGGCGTTGGCGGAGGCGAGAGAGTCGACGGGTGCGGAGATGGTGCGGCGGAGAGTGGAGGTGGACGGAGAAGGAGAGGGGAAGGTGATGGGGAGGGGAAGTTTGGTGAAGCAGCCTTCAATGGCGGGTTTCTTGAAGCATGGTTCATCGTGCAGATGATGATGATGATGATGATCAGGTGGTGATGATCTTGTCATGGAGCCACCAACTGTGGCGCTGCAGGGCCGAATGGTGGTGGCTGGGGTGGTGAAGAGGTGGTGGTTGACGGCGGCGTTGGTGGTGGTGGTGGCAGAGAAGCCACCAGCTTCTTGGTTTTCTTGGAGAGCTTTTGTGCTTTGCATCTTTCTCTTCTTCATTGCTTCAATAATAGTATCTTGCAGAATTAATTTCTCTGGCTTTATTTATAGGCCTGGTTCAGGTTGAGATGAGGGCGGCATTTATTCATTTGATTCAAAATAATGAAGTAAATTTTCACTTCTTGCTAAATACGTTATTTAAGAATTTTTGTCATTTTCTAGAAATAATTTGTAAACCCGATAATGAAATTATCAATAATTACATTTGATGTCTCAAATGATTCTTTTACGTTTATTATAAAGTGTTTTTTTTCCCTCTTCTTTCATATTTGACATTTTTATTCCTTGTCCATTTCTATCATTTAAGGCCTTTAGAGAATTCTATTTTCAAGGGGGGGGGGGGTTTGGCATTGCTTATAAATTGATCAAATTTATTTATAAGTAGAAAAATGAAATTTATACGTTTAATAAATTGTGCTTCTTATTATAAGCAAGAAAGGAAGGTAAAAAAGAAAAAAAGAAAAGCATCACCCTCTAGCTTTTTTTTTTTAGTTACTTATAAATAATGGAGTTCACCTAATCAAAAGACATTTATACCACTAAAAAACTAATTTTGTTTCACAGCATTATCAATGAAAGGTCCTTTTTTGACGTTCCAATAAACACAAATACTTATATATATATATATATTTGGCAAATATGTTAATAATTTATAAACATATTTTATCAAAACATTTTATTATTTATTTCTCATTTACTTATAAACATCAATTACTTATGAGTAACTTAAATTAAAAATGCAAAAAGTAGTCTAAACCACTTGTAGTTGGAAAGGTCCAGTCTGCATGCTTCCTATGGGCTTGGTTCAAAATAAAGATAGGCTTCTTGTAATTGGTTGCCGCGCGCCACGCATCATATTATTAGATTGTTTCGTGTGCATATTCTCATCCCAGTACGTACTTCTTAAAGAAAGAGTAGAGCCGATGCGTAAAACAAAAGAAACAAATTAATAGAGAGATCTTATGTATCAAATAAAAATCATTACGTATTATTTCTCTCTTATATTTTTTCTCCTATTACTTTATTTTGTTTGTAACTTTCTTTTGCTTATTTTCATGACCAAAGGAGCTAATAATGGATTATAGGTTTTCTAACGTTAGACCAAAGAATAATAATGGGTCAGTCCATTTTGGATAATTGGGCAAAGACTATAGAGTTCTCATCAGTCCATTTTGGATAATTGGGCAAAGACTATAGAGTTCTCATTCTGCTCAACTGCTCTTTTCGCTCACTTTGGCTTATAGCTTAAAGCCCGCTTGCAAAGTTTACTTTCAGGTGTTTCTAAGCACTTCTCTTGTGACAAGAAAAGGAAAAGCATTCTCGGCTTATTTTGACCTCGCCTGTTTGGATTGGCTTTTTTTTAAGAAAATTTTTTTTTTTCTAAAAAAGTTATATTAATAACTATTTGATTTAGTTTCTAAAAAAGCTGAAACTCTGAAAAAAGTTCAAATATAGCTTTTTTTAGAAGTCAGGATTTTCAGCTTCTAAAAAAAATTTATTTTTCAAAAGTTGTTAAAAAAAATGCTTTTGAAAAAAACTAATCCAAACGAACCCTACAAGTTCTTCTTAGCTAATGGCACAAGTGCTTATATAAGCTCATATAATCTTTTAAACAACTTTGACGATCGATTTTACCCAGCAAAGAAGGGGAACAAAAAAAAAAAAAACTTTGATGATCCATTTATTTCATTGCTCTTATGAAACAAGTACTTTTGCGTTTAAGCAATAAGCACCAAAATTGACACACTAAGCAAGTGCTAAAGAGCAAACAGTGTAAATTACATTAGTTGTTTCTTATCTTTGCTACTCATAATAATTTTATCTCTTATTTTTTGTATTATTTAATTCAAAATCTATTTTTTACTAAAAAAACACGTTAAATCTCATGTAGATTTGTTTTCCTTGTAACATTAACACATTGACTCCGTTGCTAAACATGGTCGGTAGTTTGAAAGAACCGACAGATTTCAATAATTTTCCAGAAAACCATTGCTTAGAGTTGTGAATTTTTATAACGCTATGCTTCATTTTTCAGCAAGAAACAGAAAATTCAATTTGTCATCTAGCTAGCTATCAATGATATACATATACATATATATATATATATATATATGTGTGTATATATATGTATAGTCATCAGTCCGACGTTTCATTAATGTTTCCGCATTCTGTTGCTAAGAAAGGGGTCTCACCGTTCTGACACAGGTCGATGGCCATTGACGAAGCCTAGTTGGCACATATACATCATTACAGGAAAATTGAGAATAGCAAGTGATTTTTAAAAGAAATCGTCGTCTCTAGTGGTATAAATGGTAGTTTTATCGAACCGTTGCGATAACTTATTTCAATAGACAATATATGTAATGAGAATGATAAACTAGATTAAATTAATCCCAAGGTTATAAACTTTGTTGGGGTGTGGCGCACAGAAATGATAAGATTGCCGAAATAAGATCACGCAACGAAAATATGAAAGGAGAAAAAAAAATGAATAATTGAGACACCAATTTTTATATGGAAAACTCTCAAATGGGAAAAACAGGGGTAAGTAAGAAATATTTCATTATGTGTAAAAATATTTTACAATTTTCTCTCTAAATAAGGAAGTTCTCTTTTATAATAAGAGAAACTCTCTTTCACACTAATTTATATAACAAGTGGAAGAAATGCTCTAAAATAAGGAGAGAACAATTTTACTCTCTTTTATAATAGGAGAAACTCTCTTTCATACTAATTTATATAATAAGTGGAAGAAATACTATACTTAGGAGAATTCTTTCTTATTCTCTCTAAATGCTTTGAATTGCTTTTTGCTTTGATGCATTGCCTTCTCCAGGATCCCTCAATTTATAGGATCCCTCAATTTATAGGAAAAAATTGGAGACAATCAATTAAATGCAATACTTAATTTTCTTTATCACATTAAATGTCATGCAAGTTTTTCTTCTAAGCAAGCAAATAGCCTTACCTTGTTTTTCAACCTTTGCATGCAATTGTAAAGATTTTGTTTGTTTCTTATACTTCCCTTGCACCGAATTGACAAAAGATAATGAAACTTGCTTCATTTTCAATCTTTGTGTGTTAACAACTTGACTTTAAGCTCAAAGTGAGCTTTACTCCTAACAATGCAATGAATTATTTCAATAGACAGTATTTGTAATGGGAGTGATAAACTAGATTAGGAAACCTTAGATTATAAAAAGTCTTTGAGCGCTTACATTTGTCTTTATTTTTGCTCAGTTTGGCTTATAGCTTAGAAGCCCCACTTGGAAAGTTTAATTGTAGGTGCTTCGGAGCACTTGCGGTGTCGTGACAAGAAAAAAGAAAAGCACTTGAAGCACTTGTTGGCTTATTCTGACAACAGGTTCTCCTCAGTGAATGTCATAAATGCTTACAAACTCGTATAATTTTTCAAACAACTTTGAGGAAATTGACACGCCAAAAGTAAATGCTAAAGGTCATTTTCATTTAAGCTAGAGTGAAAATTCTCCGGAAACATAACTCTTAACAAAATGAAGTTCTTTTTTTTTTTTCTTTCTTTTTGTATAAAATAACGGATTGGACATGATTGGTATTGTATAAAATAAGAAACAATGATGCGAACAATGTATTACATTATATTTTTGTATATACAATGATGTATTTGTGATTTTGTTTCTAATAACCCATAAAATAACACTGCTATAGATATTTTTTTTAAATTAAAATATTGTAAAAATTCTCAGAACTTTAAAATAGTTGGGACCCCAGATTGTAACCTGATTGGCCCGCATGTATATCCCCTCTTTATGTATATGGTAATTTTTGTATATTCATAATAATCTTGTCCCTTTCAATTAACTTCCGAAACATAATTGCTTCTCATTAAATCATGGAACATTCATAAATTTTTGTATATTCACAATATTCATAAATTTGTTATTTTGCAGCATCAAATCAACCTAAGTATAAGTTAAAAACAATCCGTAGATCTTAATATACACACACAAGTATACACACGTATATAATTGTTTAAAGATATGGGTTCTCTAGATAAGATAATTTTACATCCATCTCAAAGATAAAACTTCATTCGCAGTAACTTATTTAAGTAGACTGTGGTAGTTAAAAATTAACATGTACCTAAAAGCCTATCCCATTGGGCCGATCAGAGAAACTTGGAATGAGACAGGGGCCACAGCCTGCAAATGCTCAACAAGCCCCTAATCCACTTGATTGAAGGCTCATCCAAGGTTCAAGGCTTTGAAAGGGCCCAGCTTGTAACCAACTAATCATGGAAGGATAAATATTACAACTACCAATATTGTCCCATGCGGACCGCTAGAAATGACTCCTATTCAGAGTCAATCTCATCATCTTCAAGGATAAGTTCTTTTACTTTTCTTCTTCCGAACTTTTTTCTAACCACTTGTCTTTAGAAGGTAAACTTAACCACAATTAATCTTATTTCATGCAGATAACCAACAACGACCCTGAGTAGGACTCAACTTAACTAAGTACTTCTTGAAGGATAAACGATAGTAATTCTCGATAGTCTACCAAAAAGCAAATATAATGTGTCTCTAGACTCTCAACTGCTGGTAGCTACATATAAACAGTCTCACGAAAGTGAAAGTCATAAAACAATCACATAATGGATATCCTAAGCAGTAATCCAGCTATTCTTAGACGTATCCCATCATTGCTAGCAACACCCCAAATACTCTTATGCATAGCTCACCGCGAACATCCCAACCGCGCCTATTACGTTTGGATCCTCAAACCCTTTCTATATCTCATTTTCTAATCATGTTTGCTGGTCACTTCTTTGAGTGTTAGAATATTTTTTATTGGACAAAATATTTTTGATTGGCATCAAACTAGTGCCAAAGAGTCATCTTGCTCTCTTGCTTTCTGATCTTTCAAGTTGTTGGTGTCCACATTTTGTAATTACAGATTTTAGCGTATACATGGACAATATTTGTGATGGGAGTGATAAATTAGATTTGTAAACCTTAAATTATAAAAAGTCTTTAATTACGTGACTTTTCCACACAACTCTTAAGGATTGTTACTTATCTGTCTTTATCATCGTTAATTGATCACTCTATCTAATTCGTCTTCAATTAAATTACTTATCAGAAAAACACATTTCGTGACCCAGAAGACAGGAAATTTTTGCTATTTTTGGATTATTGTGACGTTGCACGCGACGTATATATGTACCAAGCTTAAGCAGTTTTCTTGCAATGTTTTCTGACTTTTGTCAATGAAAATATTTATCACCAAAATCACGAAAATGACACCATGTTGTTTCTCCTTCACCTCCTGCCAACCCCATCCCCATCCCCAGTGTCTTGTCATTGTGACGTCTCCATGTTATTCTCATTCAAGTCCTTAAACCTAAAGCAATCTTGAGACATAATTAATCATGTAATAATTCATGATTAATTATTCGCATTTAATTTACGAACTTAATAGTCATCTGAAGATGTAAAATTTCTTAGGCTTTTGACTTCATATATTAAGGTTTCAACTCGCTAACATGTGACAATTCACACGTACAATTTTCTCCATATTCGAGGAAGCACAAAAGCTGGACCTTTTTTTTTTAAAACCATCTTTTATGTCAATATATAAGCTGGCAAGATGAAAAAACTGATGACGTGTTGAAATTAACACAACATATCTTAGTGGTTTTTTTTTTTTGTGATTTTGATTGATTTTCTTTCTTTTTTTTTTTTTTAAATTAACAATGTGAAAAAAAAAGTTATATAACGTGAAAAGGTGATTGGACATCTGGATTAACAGGAGATAATTGAAGATTATGTATTGATGGCAAGAACATGGAAAGCAATGATTATCATGACGTTTTAGTTACCCCAATTTGTCTCGCGTTTCACGGCTTTTTTCTCTTGTTTCACATGTTGACAAACTCAATATCATTTGCTCCAAGTATTGCTGGATCCAGTACACACATCAAGTACATTATTGCATGCCAACTAATTAAAAGCAATTTAGCCGTTGAGAACACAATAGTCATCGCCAATAGTCTTCCTAAAAATCTACTAAAATTTGTTTAACTTGAACGAGGTCTTCTGATTCTTTTTCTGATCGCGTATATGGTAAGAATTTTGTACATTGAATGTACTAATAGAAGCACGTTGAGACTTGCTATTTGAGACGGATGTAGGTTTAAATTCGTAAGAATTGCGGATGTCGTAAATATTTTTGGGTTATAAAATATATTTCACTATGTGGGAAAAAGTGAAATATCTTCTTGTTATACCGTGTGCAAAGATGAGAAAGCGACTTTATGATTGTGTCGCCAAAGTTTCCAACCAATGTTTGATTGCAATGTGCTACATGTTCAACCGATGACTTCATTTGCTACACCTACTCATCTAACTTACCTTCCAATAAACAATCATTTGGGTGACTTATTGACCTTCCCCCTACATTAATCAATCATGTTACAAAACAAAAAAGTTAGACCTTCAACGTTCACATAATGACCTTAATAAAATCCTCCATATTAAAACAAAACTCCAATAAAACACATATATAGCAGCTAACAAATGCACAAATATAATTGATTAGCTAACTATGGGTTGTAGCTTCTATTTGAAATCCCTATCATGAATAATCCATTGGATTGTCTCAAAATGCTTTTGGGCGAGGGTGGACGCAAAATTTATAATCACGATATTTGCGGCACTAGCAACTTGCGTGACAAAAGACAAAAAATACAAGTACTTGATATTGGTGTGATATCAACTAAAGACACTCTAACGCTCAAATCAATTATTAGATAGAGAGAGATGGTACAAGGCAATGGAAAGGAGGGAAAGGGTGGACGATAGGCAGGGTGAATGTGATCATATAAGGAGCTTGAGTGTCGATTGTTAGATACCTCTCCCTTGGTGGGAGGGGTCTATTTATAGCTATATCAAGGTTATGAAGTTCTATATGGCTTTGTTATCGAATAAGCTCCTTATGTAGAACTAACAGGGTGTTTGGCTTTGCTTATTTAGGGTGCTTGTAAGTACTTAGAAAAAAGTACCCTTTCACATGTTTTTTACTATTTAGGTACTTGTAAACACCAAATAAGTAAAGCCAAACACCCTCTAAATTTTGAACTTTCGATGTTAATCCAAAGCTCATTTTAATATCGTCTTACATCTAATTTCTTCGTAAGTGGTTAAGAGACTTGCTTGACTAATGGCAGCTACCCACCTAGGCCGGAGGTTAAGTGAGCCTTGGTACCAAGAGTCTTATTTGAGATGACTATTGCTCTGTTTGTTATAGTCTTATTTTAAGATACTTATCTTATTGAAATGAGGGTACATCTTATAAGATTTAAGAAATCTTATCATGCATCCTATGAAAATTTAAAACAAAATTATACTTTTTATCTTATAAGAAATAAGTAATCTTTCTTATCTTATCTTTTACAACTATAAAATATATAGTGCATATGATAAGATATCTTAAATCTTATAAGATATCTCTAAATTTCAATAGGATAAGTATCTTAAAATAAGATCATTCCAAACACACTATATATATCATGATGGAAGTGCTTATCCCACTGGATCCTGCAGATATAGACTGGAGACGTATTTGTTATACATGACATATGACATACGACTTATTTGTATTGGTTTTTTTTTTATTTAAAAAAGTACTTTTTTTTTCTTTGAAAAAGTTACATTATTTTACAATAACTATTTGATTTGACTTTTAAAAAAGCTAGAACTCTAAAAAAAGTTCAAATACAACTTTATTAGGGCCCGTTTGGATTGGCTTTTTTCAAAGCGTTTTTTTTAACAGCTTTTGAAAAATAATTTTTTTTATAAGCTGAAAATTTTGGCTTCTAAAAAAAGCTGAATTTGAGTTTTTTTTTTTCGGAGTTTTATCTTTTCTGGAAACCAAATCAAATAGTTATTGCAAATTTAATATAACTTTTTTCGGAAAAAAAAGTATTCTTTCATAAAAAAAGCCAATCCAAATAAGTTTTTAAAAGCTAGAATTTTTAGCTTCTTAAAAAATAATTTTTCAAAAGCTATTAAAAAAAGCACTTTAAAAAAAAAGTCAATTCAAACAAGCCCATACAACCATCTAAAAGTAGGACGCCTACTCTAGTAATTGACTGAAAGGGTGTTTGAATTGGTTTATAGAAAAGCTACTTAAAACACTTCTAACTTTTAAGTAGTTTTTTTTTTTATTGTCAACTTTAAGTAGCTATATATTTGAATAAAAGTTGTGATTATAAAAATAAGTATTTACATGTTTGATTAAAGTGAGTTAAAAAGTAACTTATATAATTAAAATAACTATTAAAGAAATTAAAATAAAACTTAAAAAGGTAAATACAAGATAAAAGAGTAAAGATATTTTAGTAATAAAAATAAAAAGGTAAAGATAATATAGTAAATGATTTGGTCAAACTTGTTTTTTTTTCAAAGTGATTAAAATCATAAAAAGCAAAAGTTGGGGTTGGGGAGTTTTTTATTTTCTACTTAAAGCCACTTAAAAAAAGTATATTTTTAATTAAAACAAATACTTTTATTAATTTAAATTAGATTTTAAGTAAGTTTGATAAAAAAAAATAAAAAAAAAGCCAAACCAAACACCCTCTTTGTCTTTAGTTCGAATTTTGGGCCTCTTTGAGTCACCAGTAATTGCAGCATAACCAGACAAAATGGGTCCTCTTTTGGCTACAACATTGAGGATCTTAGGGAAGACTCACCTAGATTAATTTTTACATGATCTGCTCTGCCTCCTTTGAAGAAAAAAAGAAAATCCTCCAAAAACATGCACATACTATTAAATTTTTATATACATTGAGATATTAATTAACTTTCAGAATATTACATTGCATTCGGTAAAAGAATCCATATATATGTCATTATTGTACATCTATATCTATATATATAAAAGTTAAACCCAAAGGGGCTCAAAAAGGGTACCACATCAGTATCCATCTATTTGCCAAGTCATCATAAAATTCGATTTTTAATATTATTATATTAGTATAAATTTATATATTATAGTGTTTAATTACATTAATGCACCAAGTATATATTTCTTTTTTATGAGTTTAAAGTAATAAAGTCCAAAAAAACTCATTAATTTAATTAATTTATGAATCATTTCCTAATTAAAAAATAAAAATAAGAATAAAAAAATACTAGAATTAATTTTTATAAATATTTAGAAATAATAAAAAAATATGAAAACTTAAAAACAATAAAACATCACATCTATAAAAAATTTAAACTCAAAGGAGTTCAAAGAAGAGTGCCACATTAGCACCCATCTATTTGCCAAGTCATTATAAATTCTATTTTTAATATTATTACATTATTATAAATCTATATACTATAGTATTTAATTACATTTATGCACCACTTCCTAACCTCATCATTGCAATGGAGTTACAAGACATTTAATTATATTTATACACCACCTATATATTTCTTTTTAATTAGTTTAAAGTAATAATGTCCAAAAAAACTCATTAATTTAATTAAATTATGCATCATATCTTAATTAAAAAAATAAAAATAAGAATAAAAAAGGCTAAAATTAATTTTTGTAGATATTTAGAAATAATAAAAAAAATACACGAAAACTTAAAAATAATAAAAAATCACATCTATAAATATTTAAAAAATTAAAAAATACACATAACCTATATAAACTCACGCAAAGCATGGGGTATGAAAGCACTAGTTGTTATTGGATCCGAACAAGAAGATCATGTTCAAAGTTGCCTGATATTTTTATCACGAAATTAATTATTTCCTTTTGAAAAGATGAAAAACACTTTTAGTTGAGTAACCACCTGTCCACCTCATCTAAAAAGATGAAAAACACCTTTAGTTGAGGAACCACCTCATGTAATAGTTTAAGATTTGAACAAGGATTTGGTCAGATTTATTTATTATACTTAACACGTTTTTTACATGAAGTATTGTGATTTGTTTAGAATTTGCACATGAACAATTTAATGTTTATTTTAAATGGCTAGCGGTGAGTTTAGAATCCATGACCTGCACTTTGATACAATATTGAGTTACTATCTCATATAAAAGTTTAAGTTTGGAGAGAGGATTTGATCGTTTTTATTTATTATACCTAATAGCTTTTCTTTCATGTACAATTAAGAATTTATGATAAACACAACCACTTAACATCCACGTTCAAATAAAAATACATTCTACTTGTATATAGAGAGGGGAATGAAGTGCAAATCCACTAGCTAACTATGGTTTTCGTCTTTCTCTTAGTGTGTATTTTCTTGCCGACTCTTCCAATGAGATAAATAAGTACTAGGCGAAGTTGAGAGCAATTCGCTCTCTTAGATGAGTCCTATGACAGTTGGTTTAGTCTCCTATAAGAAAATACTAGGATGGATTAATCGCTGGACCCACAGTAGCAAGTGTTTGCTCGATAATCACTATCCACCTTATCTAGTAATCTTATTAGTTAGAATCTTATTTACTATTAACAGAAAACTCTTCCATCAGTTCAAATTGATGTCAATTTTTTGTAGTTTTTGAACAAAAATTCATTGCTCAAGAACAAAAATTTATAGGTGAAGATAAAAAATTTGTAGGTCAAAAATAGAAATTTTTACCTATGAATTTTTGTAATTTTTGAACAAAAATTCATAGGTCAAGAACAAAAATTCATACGTAAAAATTTTTGTTCTTTAGCCACAAATTTTTGATCTTCACCTACGAAGTTTTATTTTTGACCTATGAATTTTTGTTCAAAAACTACAATTTTTTTGAGTTAAACTGTCATTAATTTAATTGATGGAAGGATTTTCCATATCAGAATCTGTCTGTTTAAATTTTGATGCCTGATTTCGGATATGGAAGGTTTATTGTTGTCGAACAAAGCATGACCTACCATTATTTGGGTTGTCTAATAATAACCTTTGAGTCTATTTTTATTTTTATTTTTTATTTATAATTTATAGGTTTAAAAGAACTTTTCTAAATTTTAAGCTTGGAAAATAATTGAAATTATAGACTTCATTTTTTCGATATGATGGGATTTTGTCGCCATCGGAAATATTCTCTGCATCCCAGGTAAATATATTTTTTCTTTTTTTTTCTTCAGTTTATTAGAGATTCAATTTTTGGGTTTTTTTTTTTGTATTTGTAGTAAACTCTTTTCATTAAATGATCATTCACACAACTTTATGATATTATAATAGAAATTTAATAGTTATTATTTATTGATATATCAGTACGTATAGGGTAGATTGTACTTCACTTTCATAAATTTTATTACAAGTGTACAATACTTTCTTATAGTTTTAAAATTATCTAAAAATTTCCCTAACCTTTTCAAAACACAAATATTTAGTCCCTTTGTTATGTTTTCCATCTGAAGTAATAGCACTTTTTGTCAACGTGATACAAACCCAATAAAAATGTATTCAAAAGGATGCATTGCTTCCAACCATCATGTGTTTTGACATTAATGCATGATATCCGTTTTACTTTGTCATAAATGAATGATACTCTTGTTTTGAAGGATATATTACATATTTTGCTTTTTAAGTTAAAAGAAAAATGGATATCATTACCAATTAATTAGGGCAAGTATATTCTAGTTTGAAAACTATAGAATATCAACTAATTTTAAAATTACGAGAAATGTGATGGACTTTTGACAAAATACAAATGTATCTTATTCTTAAGAAAAATAGTCTCAACCACTTTGCTATCCCTTAATTTCAAAATACACAGAGATTTACGATGATTTATTCTTTATATTTTGTTTCAAATAACATGAGGTAAATTCAGATTGCAGCGTATGATTCTCACAAAAAAAAAAAAAAATTTATGCGTAAGAAGTGCCGAAATTTTGGGTTTTGTCTGAATAAATTCTTCGGACGTACTTGTGTAGAAAACTGGAAGATTCGGAAGTGATAAAGGAGACGTCCATCAATCACTCCGCAAGCAAAGATAATGCTGGTGTTATGCCAAACTTGTTATTTTTAATAAAGAATACAACCAAGTCTATAATTGATTTTAGAGTGTTAGGACCCGTTATTGAATGAAGAAATTTATACCGTTTAAGATAAGTTTAATATATTTTTATTTAAAATTAATTTTTTTGACATTTTACTAAAAATGGTAAGAAAGATGGTTGACTGGGCATGCGAGTCTATTAAGTGAGCTTCTTGTGAACCATGGTTGGTGTTTTTCTTTTTTATTTTAACCTTTATCCTCAACCCAATTTTTTTTTAAAGTCCTTATAGGAAACACACAAAAGATTATTCTTTATTTGCGTGTGAATATATTTTGTTTAAACTTCCACAACATCCGCGAATATTTTGTTTAAACTTCCACAACATCCGTGAAAGTACACCATAAAAGTTTGGTAAGGATCATGACATCTCCTTCCACGATGATTAGATTTGATCATGTTAAATCTCAATTATTAAATTTGGACTAATTAAATCTAACATGAATGGGTAAAATTTAAAATTATCAAATGTGATGATATGTAATTCACATCATCTTTTAAAGGAGAATAATTTGAAAAAGAGAGGATTCAAATCTATATAAACTAAGATTCAAATAAGGCACTCGTTGATGACCGGCCTTGGTTTAGAACGACCTAATGGTTCTAGCCACTTA
This sequence comes from Cordia subcordata, assembly GCA_028554755.1. Lineage (NCBI taxonomy): Eukaryota > Viridiplantae > Streptophyta > Magnoliopsida > Boraginales > Cordiaceae > Cordia > Cordia subcordata. The sequence continues at coordinate 6,157,058 of JAPTOF010000010.1, read as the reverse complement.
ACATCGGAGCATGGATCTAAAGGTCTAAGAATTTAACTTAGCCGGTTAGAAGATGACTCGTAGTTTATACCCTACTAGAAGACTCTTATCCAGATGATTCTAAGAAGGAACCTATCTCCGTGAGCTTAGAAGAGTTCAAGCTTTATTGAAACACCCCTACATTTACATCTATACATAGCCAATATGTAAGCGCACACAATTTCTCGCTCTTCAGCTACCACTCATATGCGCCAACGTGAGCCAGTTGGTTGACCGATAATTTTGAGATTACTAATAATATTATATTTGAATTTTGGCCCTCATAGTATCGTAACATTATGAATACAATTATTTTTTAATAATTATATAATTTATTCGTTATAATTATTGAAATTTCTTTCATAACGTAATAGAAATCCCAGAGAATCATGCGGTCAGTCAACAAAGGGTGTCAAGGATGCTTTTTCTCACTAAATTTGATGGTACTCTGACAAAAGAATCATCATCATTCAAGACAAAAGGCGTGAGTTGTGGCGCCAAGTCCTTCGGAGCCATCATCGAGATTGACAAATAAAGAGGTTGTAATAAAATGAAATTCCTATATTTTATTTAATAGATAGATGCTTTAATTTTATGCATGTATCTTTTTTCGTCTTGTATTTATCTTCATACTTACGATTGGTACAAGATCACAAGGATTTCAATCTCATTTTCTGTAAAAGGAGATACGTCCGAAGAACGAGCAAAATAAATAGTTAACTAATGTGTATGGTCTCTTTTTGAAGAGGACAGATTCTTTAATTAGAAGCGTTTGTGAACAAATTCAATTTCTCATAGGAGTATTAAATATTTTATTATTAAATTTATTAATTTACTAATATGTCTCTCATCTTAAGTGACGAGATCTTCAATGAATTCTAGACATGGGCAAAGCCAAGTACGTGTAGGAGGTGCACTAGCACTTCAAGTTCTTTAATTTTTTTCTTTTTTTTGCCCTTTTTGTAACAAGAGACTAACTCACATGAAGTGTATATCTCGTGATGAGTACACTCGCTCGTGGTCTTGATGAGGGACAAAAAAATATAAATTTGTAATTTATTATATCGTACAAAGGTAGGAAGTAAAACAGAAAAAGTCAAAATAGAGAGCAACAAGATAGAGAGTATATTACATATTCTTATAATCATTTTTAAATTAATAATAAAAAATTACACACAATTATGCACCTCATTCTTGACATATGTAGGTTTATATTATCGACCTTGGGTCTTCGTAAACCAAAAAAAAGTTATTTTCATTTACTTTTTATTTTATTTTCTGGAAAACACTTCCCAACTCTTGCCGGTGTATGAATTAAGTTCAACGTGCACCAATGAGGAGGGGGTGACATGGGGTCAACTAACAAGTCTTCTGCTAAAATTTGGCCTCCATCAAGGCAATCAAAAGTTATATAATTAGATATCATCTTATTTTTATTATCTATTTATTATTTTAATATAAATTTTAATTGTTGTACATTTATATAAAAAATTTATTATTTTGACATATACATATCAACTAAACAAATAGATTATGTATAAAAAATAGATGGTGAAAATAAGGTGATATATAACACTTTTTTTTATCAAAAGTTTAATCTTGTATCGCTAGCTCTTGCTACGCAAGTAATATAAGTTTGGATTTCTCTCAACCTCTATTTTGTTGAGAAGAAAATTAGTTATTGTGAATTGTTTAGACCATTTCATTATACATACCATAGACGGTTGTCTATAGAAGTGAAAAAAATGGCACTCTCTTTTTAAGGTACCTAGTATATTGAGTAAATAGATGATTTGTAAAAAATAAAATTAATAAAAGTGGATAGTCAAACATAAAAATAAAATTAAAAAAAGTGGATGATCAAAGATGGAAGGTATAGGATCTGTTTCTCCTAATAAAGAAAAGGGAAAAGAGAAACGAGTTAGTTTTCCTCTTCAATGGAGTTGGTTATCCGAGTGTTAAATGCATTTACCAAGCAGAACTACTTCCATCTAATGATTTTGAACGGGGTGTTTCTATATATTTTAGTGATTTTGACTTTTAGAAGTCATGAGGTCTTGTCTTTTGTCAAAACAAAATGTATGTTTGGTAATATTTATATCATTATGGTATATGTCTAAATCAAAATAGAAATGCAGTTAAAGGATTAGGGGTATTTGAACTACCGCTACATTTTTTCAACAACTACCTATTATCTTTACCTAAAGAAATTCCATGAAGATGGAAAGACAATAAAGAAAGAAGGAAAAAAGAAAAAAAAAAAAAAAGAGACAGAATTAGCTCAATAAGGAAGCGCCAACAATCTAAATAGAATAAATAAGTCAAGGTCGAAAATTTACATTTTTGCAAAAAGATAATTATTGATGACACTATTTTTATGTCAACATATTTGAACTACACCTAATAATAAATAGTGCAATGATGATACTATTTCAATCCTTAATTATAAAGGTAGGATATATCAATTATCCATGCATTCAAGAGCAAAATCAAATTATCCCTGAATAAGAAGTATTAAGGGATCACTTTATTTAAAACTTTAGATTTATAAAGAGGAGTTTGTTATGTTTATTTGTTATCTTAATACACAATTTTAATGTTCATAAATAGATAGTTATAAATTCTAAACCCAAAGCTTAAATTTTAATATTACTATATCAAACTATGATTTCACTTACAAGTTTATACTTTCAAAGAGGACTCAGTGACTCCTAACCCATTTTGAACCACACCCTGGAGTTCCTTAACCCTAGCAATATAATCTATATTATATATTAAGACAATAACCCTAAACTTAATATTTACTTCCCTCCAAATCCCGGAACGCCATATTTTGTAATGTGATATGCATAATAAAGTATTTTAAAAATAACACGCAAGCTTCCCTTGCAAGTTTTGAATCAATAATTTTTTTCTTCTTTTGAGAAAATTTCTTTTAATTAACAACTTTTTCTCTGCTTTGAAAAAATCTTTCGTATTCGAAGCCCACTTCCCTCTCTAACAAATTTTGTGTTACACTTAATTATAATCAAGCTATTAATCAAATTAAATTATTTCAAAACTATACTTATATAATTTAATAATATTAAATTTATATTCAAAGTTTGCATATGAAACAAATCATATACTAGTATATTTATACAGAAGACATGCCGATGTTTCATATTAAATTTACTTGAACAGGGTTCACCCAAGTGTTGCACTCCTGCCTTATTTTGTCCTTGCTTTCTCTAGTCTGCAAAATTATGTAGCCACCAATAATAGAAGTTGATTGGCTGACCAAAACCAAATGCTATTACGTTGCAGGCCTCCCTCATCGCCTAATTTAATGCCTAAGTTTTAGCTATGCATTTGATGTGTTTACTCACCCGTCATTAGGTGCCTTCATTAATTAGCAACGCCAACTGACTTCAGAAAGTGAGCCACCTTATCTTTATATTTATTTATTTTCAGTAAGTAAATATATTATTAAAGTCTAAAATTGTTAAGAAAAAAAAAATCATAGCATTTACGACCCTGAACTACAAGTTATAACTTGGATAATATATTAATTTTAACATTCCAAGTACTATAAATGGCCCTATTCAAAAACTTACTTCTAAATTTAGTATGTAATATACATTTTCCTTTTTTTTGGTTTAATATCAAGCTAAATCTTTAACATTCATTAATGGGGATACATAGGAATGGCAATGGTACTCCACGCTATTTTGTTTCGCAAGAGTATAGGGACGGGTTTTTTTGGTGAAAAACCCCTAATAGGGCCGGGGTGGGGTTTTCTTCCCCTACTTCGGCGTCGAGGCAGGTAGGGATAGGGTTTTATCCACCTTCTCGATATGTTACTTCTTGTACATTCTTATATATTTTTAATACAAATATTATATCATTTTGTATATATTTCTAATATATTTTTGTATATTTTAATATAAACTTTATATCATTAAAATTCTTTTTGTTTTAATTGTAAAAGTTAACCAATTTTAATATGTTCTTATGTATTAGTATTTCTTAAAAAAAAATCTAATATCATTAACCTTGTTGACTGATACTCTGGTGGGGTTTTTTCCCATCCAACAGGGGCGACAACTATAGGAGTTTACTCTAGTATATGTATAATAGAAGTAGGGTGCAAGTTTTATTAATAGGTGCAGAGTAGAGGTAAGTACACCGTACCTCATTGTTATCCCTAGAGACATAAATTAAATTCCTCTCTCTAAGTTAAACACATGTCTTGTCAGGCAAATATTACATCCATAAGTAAGCTATTTATCAATGATGTTGATATTTCACGATCTAAATATACTAAAAATTAGACATTTATTAATATGTAAACTTCTTACTACACGAAAGACGACTTTATTTATTTTAAAAAGAATTAATAATAATTCTCCACTTATTATTATTAATAATTCGAACTTAACACTCGTAAATCTCAAGTAAAATGTATTATCACTGAATTACAATCTTTTATCAAAGACAGACTTTTGTCATGCCAAGACAGATGAAAGCTCATTGTTACTAAGGGTGGAAATCGGATCTGATTTTTGGATAATCGGTTTTTTCGGGTTCGGGTTTTTCGGGTTTCGGGTGGGAAAAATACCCGATCGGGTAGTTAAATAGTAACTATCCGGCCGGATATCGGATTTTTCGGATGCCGGGTTTTTCGGATTAGGATGTTCGGATACCCGACATTTCTATGAAGCTAAAAAATACAAAATTGTTTACTATATATATATATTGCGGTAAGTTAGCAAATATATTTATTGATAGTCAAACTAATTACATCCATGTACACAAATAGCACGATGCTCAAAACTAAGCATCGGCTCCAATAAACGAAAAAAGAGATTGTTCAAAATGACGATAGACAAATCAACTCTTTTTAAAATATAAAGATATTTCCATTATAACTACGAACCAAACAAAAAGGAAAAATTAATAAATATTAACTATACAAATATATTTCCACATTTATCTAACTTAAATATAACAAATATTTATGCTAAATTAATGTTACATTTTGTTAATTCTAATTATATTACTCAATTCAGTTGTCTAATTTATTTACAAATAGCTTAATTATGTTATTAACTTCTCATTACTTTTGTAGAATACTTTTTTTTTCTTTTTTTAATTGTACATTTTAATATTAATGCATTATATAAAATGTGTGTTTATATATGTGTTATATTAGAATATTATGATGAATAATTTACTATGGAATGATTTGTGTATTTTTTTTCGGGTTTTTCGAATCGGGTTCGGGTAGGAAAAAAACTACCCGATCTACTACCCGATATCCGATATTTTTTCGGATATCGGATTCGGATATTATCCGAATCGAAAAATTTTGCATTTTTTCCTCCCGATCGGGTTCGGATTCAGGTACCCGATCCGAATTTCCACCCCTAATTGTTACCGTGATATGACTCTTTATCCTTGCATCAAATTTAGAAAAAGTTGTGGTTAAGGGAAAGTTAACTAACATAACTGCATACGTAGGCGACTTTTGACAAAATAGACTTCAATTTGAGATTAGACGTTGGAATAATACACTATCATTTTCAAGTCCCTATCACTAATAAGTTTTTTTTTTTTTTAATGGTCAATATCACCAATAAGTTACTGAATATATAGTGCCTCATCTACCCGCGATAAGTTTTGAAACCTTCTTATTTATTTTTTGTTTTTAATTTTTGAACTTTATCCATGCAACTCTTTTCCTTCATAAAGTGTTTCACTTCATGTGATAATTTGCGAAGTTTCTTCTGGGAGTTGTTCTTCGGTAAAGTAGGACGCCAACTTTAACCATGTGCCCCCCAAAGAGTTAGTTAAGATTGTGACAAGTGAAACTGGCAAAAATCAATTTACCTTTTTTTTTTTTCCCTTTTCAAAGAAGTTCATTAAGGAAATTTCCCCACACTGAAGGTTGTAATTTTTAAGAAATAACTAATAGCAAGTACACAAAAAAGATACAAAAGGGACATCACCAAAGAAGAATATATTCGTACAATTGAACACCCCTAGCTAGGGGAATAATGACGAATTAGAATTATCTCATATTAATTCTCTCATATTAGTATAAGCGGAATATTTCAACCCTTCCTGTCCATGTAATATTATTTAGACTATTTGTAAAATTCAAATATCAAAAATATAGGTATGTAATAGGAGAGAGAAAAGTCAGCATTCATAAAGGGCAAAGTAATTCCGTTGTCATGGACTCATGGCAAGGCTGCAGTCGGAAGAGGGCAAGTGACTCCTTTGTTATGGCAAGACTGCTGTAGAAAATTTTTGCTATTAAGAATTATGAGATTTTATCATGAAAATCAATTGTTCAGAATAAAAAATCACCCAGAACCTTTTATGGTGATTTTGAATCTTGAGATTTTTCCAAACAGATATATATTGTAACATTCATCGTTATAGGCTTTTGTTTTCTCGCTCAAGAGATTACGGGTGATACTTCTAATTTCTTTATACAAAATTTGGCTTTTAAAAAATTTACACAATCTTTTACAAATATTTATATGATATAAGTTATATTCTTTCATTTACAGATATTGTCTAATCCCTTACTAATTTCTAACATGAATTGAGACATATCATTGTATCATGAAATTTATAGTTTTAGAGCTTGTTTGACTATGTCTATCAGCTGGTTTATAAGCCAAAAAACAAAAATGACATGTTTGGTAACTGGGCTTATAAGCACCTTTCAAGAGCTTATAAGTTAATAAAAAATAACCCAGTCTCTTTTTTTGTAGCTTATAAGCAGCTAAGTTTGACTATGTTTACAGACACTTCTACCCTTCAAAAACTTAAACATTAATTAGTGAAATGACCGTTTTAGTCTTTTTAACTACTATTATTACTTATAAGCATTTATTTACTAAATATGTCAATAACTTATATGCAAATAATAAAAAAGTATGTAGAGGATATTTTTTTTAGAATCTTATAAATTATAAAATAAGTAGAATTAAACAGTCTCTTATAAGCACTAGTTGTCTATAAATAATTAAAAATAAGTTGAATCAACAGAATTGCGTCAAAAACCGCAGAACGAGTTGCCGAAATTCTATGTACAAAGTGGCTAACAAGATGTTTTCACTATGACCTTTTGGGCACAAATTGTGAGGCACTCGTCAGTTTGGTAACGGCTCAGGGAACTCGTGACACTAGAGGGTTGACATTGGGTGGCAACATCGAACGGCTAGTTTAATCAGTTATGCAACGGCTAAATTTATTAGCGAAAAAAATATCCAAAGCAAATCTTCTTGTTTGTGTGAAGTATTTGTCAGTCTCTTATCATAACGGCCGATTGCTTTGTGAACAATATCCAAGCCGTGGCTGCGCCTTGGTCCACTCACATGTGTGTGTATCCACTCACATGCCCCAATAGAGATTATTGAAGAGAATGGTTTGGTACCTTGTCTTTTGAGTCACTTCCACGTCCACTTTTTCTCTTTCTTTCTTTTTTTTTTTAATTAACAAGGAAATTCGTCTATTTTTTTTAGACGGTAAATTTCAGATGAATGAACCAACTCCTCGACCAGAACCATTACGTAAGTCAGGGTTATCAACTTATAACACAGAATTGGAATCGACCCAAATTCATGAGTCGCTTTCAGTCTCCATTCTTTTTACTAGGATTGTTTTTAAGAACAACTTTCACTTTCTTTTTAGATTAATAACACTTTTTCAAAGATCTTTAAATTAAAAGAATAAATTTAGAATTTATGTTAGGCGATTTTGGTTAAAGGAGACATGATTCAAATCAGTAGTTTTATTGAATTGCAATTCGAGATATGAACAAGTCCTTCATACAGCTTTTAACGGTGTTGATGCCTGAGCATGGAATATAGAATTTGACTGCATTTAGCTTTGTTAAAAGCTACTGAAAATTAACAGGGGGTTGTTTGGGGGGGGGGGGGAGGTGGGCTTGGAGATATCACCCGCCAGATTTGTATTACAAATTTATGGCCTGCGAAATCTTGCTTTTACTTTTGATTATGTTAAAAAAAAAAAGATGTAATTGATTAAAAAGTGAATAAAGCAAATTAACCCCACCAGTCCCCCACAGCCCTCCTCACGCACGCAGGACAATGTCTCCTTGCTTGTTGGTTACGGTAAATTTACTGGTGGGGGCTTCATGTAAAAATCTTGCCACTCAATAAAAATAGACGAGTGCTTAAAAGCTAAAGAGAATGAAGGAACAGAAAAGCAAAATTTTCTAAATTAAATTACTCCCAATCAACTGACAACCTAGTCCAAAAGATTAAAGTGTTAAACAGGTGTTTATTTTTTATTTGTTTATTATATTTAACATGTTCCTCACGTATATAAGCTTGTTTGGCTCTGCTTATTTGAGGCTCATAAGCCCCAATAATAAAAAACTATGTGAGAGGATCTGTTTATTGTCGAGACTCATAAGCCCCAAAATAAGTAGAGCCAAACAAGCTTTATATAGATTTTGTTTCAAAATTTATGATTTGAGTTTTATACCACACTAAATTAATATACCATTTAAAAGTTTAAATTATTAAAGAAAGAATTTATTATATTTATTATTATTATCAACTATATATTGAGTAATTCTCTCCCCTTCCCTATCATAATCATACAGGGAACAATCGTTGGATTTCTTTTTTCTCCTTTTATTTTTATTTTTGTTGCTGAGCAGGTAAGTCGTTTTCACTCCACAAAAATGAACTTTACAAGATAAAAAATCAAAAAAGTAACATTGCACAAGATTTATTCTCCAAACTCCACATGGACAAACTATTTTTAAGTGTGTTTTTGTACTTACATTGAATGCTAATTCTATCTTTAACATCAACAAAATGGGTTGTAAATTTGCTCCTCTAACACAAAATGTGAAAGATGCCTAGTCATCGAGCTTCTATGAGAAGGTCAGGTAGAAATAGCAGTGGTCAAGATTTAAATTCGAAATCAATATGCATCTCCCAATAACAATTTCAATAAGAAATTACTATAAAATACACATTAATTAGTTTTGGTTCTTATGAGTAAAATCAAATAGGATTTGGTTTTAGGTACTAAAAAAATCAAAACTCTAAATCTAATTATTAATTTATTAATGTATATTAAATATTACAATATTTTAAGTTATTAAATAATAAAAAAAATGCTTTTCTAATATTATCCCAATATTTTTAAAATGATCTTTTTAGATGGTTTCTACAACTATATAAACAGCTACCGTTCCTAAATCAAGTTGTGGCTTGGATCAGAGTGAACTCACATAATGTACTACTGATAGTATGACCAAAATTTGTACTATAATACTTGATTAGGAGCCATTTTGCTAATTAATTTACTATAACTTTTCCATTGTTCAGCTAATAAAAGAAAAGAAAATAAGTACAACGTGTAACTATATATTCATATATCGGATATCCACTTTTGAGTTGCTTGTAAAGATGGTCTACCATACGTGACAGGTTTATAATAGACTACAATTCCAAAACAATAATCATTTCTGATAAACTTTATCCAACCATAAACAAAAATTTTCTATGGTTAAGCTCTTTATGTGACAATTGAAACAAGTTATATATAGTTGACCTTAAGATGAAATGACTAAATTACTATTACATGCAATATAATCAACGTTATGTCAGTACTTAAAAGGTTAATTAACTTCAATTTTAATTAATCAACGTTTTGCCAGTGATTAAAAGGTTAATTAACTTCAATTTTAATCTCTTACAGCATTGGTAGCATCATAATTCAGTGGTTCACGGGACTGATAATTATGGAGTGTAAGTTAACCATGATGGTGTATGCATGTTACTTTTTTTGTGCAGTATGAGGAGATGTTCTTTTTTACCCCCTTGGAATATGTTGTTTTATGTTATACGCGTGAGATATTGCTATGATTGTAGCCACCTACTTGATTAATTTGTCTGCATGTAAGATAATATTATATGTATTGTGGCCTCCAAAAAAATTGCAAAGTAGTTCCAAAAAACTTTCGAGTTTTTTTTTTTTTACCTTCAAACGTTAATCATTCTCAACTTAATTTTTTGTCTTTTATGAGGTTCGAACTTTCATTATCATTTTTAAAGTATATAATTTTGACCATTGGCCTACATCTTAAACCCCAGCTTTTGGATTTAAACTCGAAAAAAGTGAAAATCAAACTATTCGGTTTTAGGCAAATCGTACAATTTTACGACTACTTTTTTTTGGTTTACCTCAAATGCATAATAACACTCGGTAGTGCTTGAACGTCCTTTTTCTTTTTATGGCTTCATTTTTGCCTATTCTTTTTATATTCATAGTTTGTCATAATTACAATTTTTCTTTCCATATTTTGGGTCATGCATGTAATAAAAATTAATGACAAATAGAGCAAGGGCTAGTGGGGACTTTAATTCTTACTGATCTCACCATGGTCTTTATTGTAAATTTGTGCTAAGGAGAATCTAAAGTGAACTTCGTAAATGTAGAGTTTTGCCTTAAACATACATTAGGTAAGTTAAGAACAAAGCCTTCAGTGATACCAGAGAGACTTGAAACTATGTATATTTTAAGAACCTTCTTAATTTTAACCAACTAAGTCATGTTTTGAGAGCGAAAGTTATATAGTTTGCAATTTTTATCCCTACTCAGGCGATAACAACATTAAAATATATAAGTTTTCCATCCCTCTTCTTTGCTCCCCTCACGCCCAAAAGGCAAGAAGAAAGAATTCATTCAATAAAAATGTTAGATCCGTTCCTATTTAACAGCTAAGGCAAATTAGTGTCATTAGGAACACTTAATATTTTACATTAGCTCAGTCTTAATAGTATAGACATGTACGGATAATGTTAAATTTTTATCATGCAGCTGAGACCCATTTCTCGAGCAAAAAGTGCTGCATTAGTTGGCGAGCAAGAAGTTGTTCCAATGTTGCTCAAGAAAATGAAAACAAATTAAAAATTGCATGAAATTAAGAAAATCATCACCCCAAAGCTTTAGATCTGTCACATGCGGATAGGTTACGGTAGGTTGATTAGCAAACTGATGATGGTTGGGGTATTTTTGAGCAACGTAACAAACACGAGGACTTCTGTATCATGCTGAATCAAAAATAAAAATGAGTTAAAAGAGTTATGTTCATGTGATTTATTTAAAATGTGTTGAATTTACTTATATTTTAAAATCTCTTACATGTTTTTGAAAGTATGACACCCGCTTTGTGGAAGAGTACGTATACTATGTATTGAAAAACAAAGAAAAATGCGAGCAAAATTTAAATGCCCCAAACAATAACAAAATTTTTCTCGACCCCGGTGCGCCCCCCCCCCCCCCCGCCACGAAGAGCAAAGTCTTCTTGCAATGTGCGATAATGGCGCATATTGAAGCAATTTTCAGAAGGGGAAAAAAAAAGATATAAATAGAAAAATCTTCTTCATTTTGACGTGATTCAAATACATAAGAGTTATTGTTGGCTTTGAATTATTACATGAACCTTAACAAGTTACCTATAAGATGATCTCAGGATGGTACAATAATGATAAGCTAAAGTACTCATAAAAGATCTCATTATGTCATATAGTATCAAATCCTAAAATGTGCTACCATATCATAGCCACGAAAAAAGAAAAAAAAAATCTTAATTTTTACCTCCCTCTAACAGAAAAACAATACCTTAATTAAGTCATTCGCTAGATTTGAGGGAAATACTCGAGCAGCGATCTTATGCTCAAAAGTATTCACTTCAAATCAATGTTTTTCTATCACAAATATTGCGTAACTTATAACTAATTTATTACACGTATAAAAACGTACTACAAAATTCTAATATCTTTAACTTTGAATTGGATGTAATGTGATCTCTAGAAGAAATTCTTCAAGATAAAAACGAGAAGAAACAATATCTTAAACCACACACTTCAAAGGGTCAAAACACAACCAAAAAATGCTGGACCAATAAAAAGTCTTTGTCTGAGTGTTGACCCAAATCCCTATTCCTTTTCATTGACGTCCGCCGTGACTTCCGGCAACGCAGAAGCCAATTTCAACAATCACTGGGAGTATTAGGAGAGTAAAAAGAAAAACGAAAATTAAAAATTCCCCACCAAACCACTCCCCCCCCCCCCCCGCCCCGGCAACCCCCACAACAACCCCCTCTTTTTCACTTTGAATTCCGCGTAATCTGCTAATTTTGGTTTCCCTTTGGAATGTTTGTACGATGCCTTCCATCTAGTACGGCCCCACATCCGCGGTAACAGGCCTTTAGAAATTGGAAAATTTCTTTAAATTCATTCTGGATTTAAGTCATATTAACTGTTAAAGAAGAGTATGCCTTGCTAATCTTACCGTATGTCCGGATGGTAAAGGCATAGGGAGAACGTGGCTTTGAGTCGCATCAATTATTGTCAAGTTGAGTATTTTTTCGTACTTAGTGCATCGGTATTGCAAGTAGTATAGAGGTGTCGTACCTAGTATAATTATTTTTTAGGAAATTACTATACCTTAAATTTATTAATTAGTGATCAAGTTCCACCAATTAAATTCTCCTCATATAAAAAAAAAAAGGGTATGCTTTGCTACAAATATAGTTACACATGCACCGCATCATTTAGCTGACGGTGTCGGTGTGTGTACTTGAAATGCCCAAATGACATATTTCTATATCTTAGGAATTTCAAACTATAATGTATAGCAGAATTTTTTAATGTAATTTAAATATTAAAAATTTTGCTAATATCCGATCAAACCATTCGACAAGCCAACTTAAATACTAACTTCTTTAATAATTTGCATTCTCTACTTAGCCGAAAACCATTTTTTCCTTGTCGGAAAATTGGAAAAAGAGAAAATTTAATAGATTTCTTTTTTTTTTAAAATCAATTAAATAGATTATTTTTTCTTTTAGTGTGAGTATAATGGCGTCGGTGAGAGACACAGACACTAGGGGTGGAAATTCGGATCGGGAACCCGAACCCGAACCCGAACCCGATCGGATGGAAAAAATGCAAAATTTTCGAATTCGGATAATATCCGAATCTGATATCCGAAAAAATATCGGATATCGGGTAGTAGATCGGGTAGTTTTTTTTTTTTTTCCTTACCCGAACCCGATCCGAAAAAACCCAAAAAAAAAATACACACACCATTCCATAGTAAATTATTCATCATAATATTCTAATATAACACATATATAAACACACATTTTATATAATGCATTAATATTAAAATGTACAATTAAAAAAAGAGAAAAAAAGTATTCTACAAAAGTAATGAGAAGTTAATAACATAATTAAGCTATTTGTAAATAAATTAGACAACTGAATTGAGTAATATAATTAGAATTAACAAAATGTAACATTAATTTAGCATAAATATTTGTTATGTTTAAGTTAGATAAATGTGGAAATATATTTGTATAGTTAATATTTATTAATTTTTCCTTTTTGTTTGGTTCGTAGTTATGATAGAAATATCTTTATATTTTAAAAAGAGCTGATTTGTCTATCGTCATTTTGAACAATCTCTTTTCTTTTATTGGAGCCGATGCTTAGTTTTGAGCATCGTGCTATTTGTGTACATGGATGTAATTAGTTTGACTATCAATGAATGTATTTGCTAACTTACCGCAATATATATATATATATATATATATATATATATAGTAAACAATTTTGTATTTTTTAGCTTAATAGAAATGTCGGGTATCCGAACATTCGAATTCGAAAAACCCGGCATCCGAAAAATTCGATATCCGGCCGGATAGTTACTATTTAACTATCTGATAGGGTATTTTTTCCCACCCGAAACCCGAAAAACCTCAACACCAAAAAAACCGATTATTCGAAAATTCGATCCGATTTCCACCCCTATCTGACACAAAGTAGTGGAAAAGCAGTTAGTTAGTGGCAGTTAGTAACCATGGTCAAAACCATTCTCCTCATCTCACTGAAAGTGGATTCAGTAAAGCCTCTTAACAAAAGAAAAATGAAATGATCCCCTTGAGTTAAAAAAGAAAAAAAAACTTAATCCAAACGAATTAAAGGGCTAATTTAAATTATGGAGTATTTTTTTATCTTGCATTAACGATTTATTCGCATCTTAAATTTGAATCAGTGAGGAATTTAATTTTTTTGAGTTACTGGTAATTATTTTATACTTGACTAATTTAAATCATACTCTTTTTCTCGAAGTGATCATTTCTTCATAAATATGTATGTGTGATTGTGAAAATTTCTATATGTGTATTTAAAAATACCATTTGAAAAATAGTGGAAATAACTTTGAATAGAAGTATAGGAAATATGTATGTGTATATATTACATGTGAATATGTATATGTAGTGTATGTAATATGTATGTAAAATGTAAATGTGCATGGTGCACGTACGCATCCACTAAAATTAGACCATTTGAGAAATAGTAAAAATAACTTTCAGATATTTTCAAATTCTTTAAAAAAAAAAAGACATGTTTAGTTAACTTATTTTTGTTTTCATTACATCATGAGTAGATCGATCCATTTTTTTCTTAAACCAAAACATATGTTCGAACGGTTCCAAATTAGAGAAAAAGGGGGAGGAAAAAAAAAAAAAACCTCAACCAAAAAGCTAACCACGGTCAAAGAGAATGTTTTTGCTTTTAGTTACTCATTGCCAATAAATCAATAAATAAATAAATAAATAATTGTTCCGTTAAATTTAACGACAAGTAGTCTATAAAACGGGCCGTTACATTGATCCTGCTGCTCCATTTCTCGTCTATGCTCTCTCCTCATCTGTATCTCTCTCTCTTTATTCTTCACTCACACACACACACACACACATAGAGAGAGAGGTGTAAAAATTTTTCTATTGGCATTGCATCTGGAAAAATATATCACAACAAAAATGGAGAAGATGAAGAAATGGGCGTCACTTTCAGCGTGTTGTTTGCTCTTTTTTTCGCTTCTCTTCGCTTCTTCCATGGCTGCTAGACCAGCACAGAGAGACGAGGCTGCTGCTTCCCACATTAGGTATATATATACACACGTGTGTGTGTGAATTAGTGTGTGTATAAATCCGTGGACATTAGCTAGAATTATACGTGTTATTGCACGTGTATATACGTTATAATATCCCACATTGGTGTGAAATTTAGTAAGTCCGTCTTCTGAGTTTAAGTAATAACTCGATTTAATCATTTCGACTCGTTAAGAGCTCAAGATGGTTAATTTTAAACTCGTAACACTAGTCTCGCTCACAGGCTTGGGTTACAAGCCTGCGGCACAACAATGCAGGTGTTTGATGAGCTTAATTTTGTACCTTCGCATCGATTTTTCTACATTTTGCGGCTTGTTTTCCATCAGAATTCTCATAATTGTGAAATTTTTCGTCTATTTTTCAGCATTTTGGATTTTTTTGACGTTGATTTTTTTTTTTTTTGTAGTGCTGTGGAAAAAGAGCAGCTGGAGGCTTCCCACAACTCGTCGATCACGGCGAGGTATGGATTAACTCAGTGACTCAGTAACCGAACAAACCAACTCGATCACCATTTTTATACTCTTTTACCTTCATTAACTACAGAGTCAACTCGGTTTACCATCTTTTATCTCCAACGTCATTGGATTCTTTCTTTCTTACATGCATTCCAATAAATCTCAACCGTCTATTAGTAACTGACAATGGTATCTCAATTTAAGCTACCGTTGGATCGTTTTCAGTGTTTTTCTTCTATCCATATTCATAAGAACATGAATTGACAGAAGCAATCTCAGCCGTCTATACCCGTTTGACCCCTCTCATCTCCACCGTTGATTCCTTTATAACTATTTCCCCCTTCCCCTCCTGGGATCCGATTTTAACTTTTCAGCTGCCCTCGGATATTTTCCCGGAAATAACCTCCATTAATCCTTTTACTACTAAAACTTAGGGGCAATTTAGTCATTTTGTGGAGTTTCTTGGTCCAAAGTTTCACTCCCTGCTGCGTGAATTAGACAAGTGTCGGTTGCTAGGTACTGTTGGCCAAATTCCTAAAGTACCCTTTTAAATATTTTTTGCTTTTTTATAACGTTATTGCATTACGAGTAACATCTCATAATACTATGTTGATAATGCAACTCTGTCCAAGTATTATGAGTTGTTCCAAACTTTAAATCACTCATATCGTAATAACATTACAGAAATTCGATCATACCCCCGTAACATTGTTTGCTTTACACCCAAATTCCCAAAATACCCATTTCAATGTTTACACTATTCTACCCAAACAGGTCCACTGCAAAGTGAGATCAAAGTGCTTTGACTGAATTTTCCAAAATACCCCTGCCAAGACTCTTGTTGCTTCTTACCCAAATGGATTCACTGTGGAGCGAGAGTTCAAAAGTACTTTTACTGGAAACACTCCGATGTGAAATTCCCAAAACGCCCCTTTCGCTGTTTTCCCTTTTTTTTTTTTTTTAACTCACATGGATTTTTCCTACAAAGTGCCATAAAAGTATTTCTAGACTGAGATACACTGATTAATGTTAATGATGCATTGTACTATCGTGGTAATAGTAGTGATCTTCTGTTTCTGTTTGATAAATGTGAAAGTAATATTTGATAATGGGTTGTAAAAATTGGGTATAGTGTAATAAATGCAACAATAATGTCTAATGGGGCATATGATTTTCTATCAGGTTGGCAGAGGTTGAGGAGACTTTAAGTGGACATGCGGTGGAAGACCCAGAAGAGGTTGCCTCCATGGTTGAATTGTGGGTCCCTCTCTCTTTTTATTATTTTATTTATTTATTAACGAGATCATGTGTGTATAGAGTTATCGTTAAAATATCGGGTACCCATATAGGCTAGAGTTGGTTTCATTTGGTTTATTTATTTATTTACTGTGAACTGTGTATTAAATGAAAATGCGCTTGGTTGTTAGGGTAGTTTCATTTGATGTGGTACTTCAAAAAAACTACTATTGTAGCACCATTTTGCAGAAGTATAACTAATCCGCCAAAAGCAACATTCTAGTCCACTTTCTTTTTTTTTTTTTTTGGTTGTTTTATTCTTTTTGAGTTTATTATGATTTTATTCCAATTTTTGCCAATTTTACTTTGATACTTTTAGGTAAAATTAATTAGAATTGTCAACTTAATGGTCCACCTTTCTTTAGAATGGTTCCAAAGTGAAAAAGTTTGCATAAAGATACTTTTAGTATGTGAACTTCTCGTACAATGTAGGAGAAGTGTTAGACTCCCTTTGTAATCTATTATATCTAGCTTTACTTGTCGTTTTTGCAAGATTTATACACACAATTCAATCCTTTTGAGAAAGATTGCCCATATCTATACGTTTTTTGTTATCCAAAATGCTACCTTTTGTGACGTTATGTTTTTATTCTATTACAATCTGTAAAGTGATCATTTGACTATAGCCACAAGATAATTTATGTAGACATGGGAATTTCTGACATTTATTTTGACATCTGTGTGCAACAATGCATGTGCATGCAATAAAAGTAGCTAGAAGTATGACCAAATTTATTGGTGCAAATGCTTGCATGATTTAACAAGTATGCACTCCTAAATGTGGCATCTTTACTGCTTTAGAATTCTCATGTCACGTGACATCATAAGCTATGTGTGGCCAAAGAAAGAAAAAAAAAGTGAGTCCAATAATGTGGTTTGCCTCCATGGACTTCATTGCACCAAGAAAGCTAATCCTTTGTATTTAAAATTTCCAGAATTGCCCTCACAAAGTGGCAAATTTCTATCTTTTTCTATTCAATGCCTTGTTCAGATGAAAGTGATGGGAAATTCTTTGAGATAATGTGGTACTTGTTTGAGGAACTTACCTCCACCGACACTATTTTTCCTTCTGTCTATGTTTTGCATGAAGTTATTGGTACGTTTACAGTTCGGGAGAGGGTCGGATCCACTTTAGTTTTATTATAGACGACTTTATCTTACATGAAAAAGAAATGAATAGAGAATAGTTTAATGAAAAAGAGAATGCGCAACAATTGGAAATTGACATATTAAACAGGAGGACTTAGCTTTTGCACCTTAGCTTGTATGCCAATGGAATAATGAAGTGATCAGTGATCATAATGAGTTTACATCCTTAATTCTGATAGCTAATGAATATGGCGTTTGTTCATTACACAGGAGCATCAAAGAATTGTACTTTAGCTTGTATGCTGAAGGAATAATGAAGTGATCACTGATTATAAGAAGTTTACATTCTTAATTCTGATAGCTAATGAAAATGATGTTTGTTCATTAACAGGAGCATCAAGAATAGCACTGAGAGAAGAAAACTGGGATATTTTTCTTGTGGAACTGGTAATCCTATTGATGACTGCTGGCGGTGTGACCCGAATTGGCAGAAGAACCGCAAGCGTCTTGCTGATTGTGGCATTGGTTTCGGGCGCAATGCTGTTGGTGGCCGTGATGGTCGGTTCTATGTGGTAACTGATCCTAGTGATCATGACCCTGTTAACCCGAAACCAGGCACTCTTCGCCATGCTGTTATTCAGGATAGACCTCTGTGGATCGTCTTCAAGCGCGACATGGTTATTACATTGAAGCAGGAATTGATAGTGAACAGCTTCAAGACCCTTGATGGCCGTGGTGTGAATGTGCACATTGCAAATGGAGGGTGCATAACAATCCAATTTGTTACCAATGTTATTATTCATGGTCTGCACATTCATGACTGTAAACCAACCGGAAATGCTATGGTTAGAAGCTCACCAACCCATTATGGATGGAGAACAATGGCTGATGGTGATGCCATTTCAATTTTTGGCTCAAGTCATATTTGGATTGACCATAATTCACTCTCTAACTGTGCTGATGGCCTCGTTGATGCTGTAATGGGGTCAACCGCTATTACCATTTCCAACAATTACTTTACTCACCACAATGAGGTCTGTTCATCTTGATACCTCATTTGATTGCTCACTTCAATATAAATTACCTTTAGTAGTAGACTTAACAGTTCCAACTATGAACTGTCACAGGTTATGCTGTTGGGCCATAGCGACTCTTATACCAGAGACAAGCAAATGCAAGTGACAATTGCTTACAACCACTTTGGAGAGGGTCTCATTCAGAGAATGCCAAGGTAATTTGCAGTAGTCTTCTAGTTTTCGAACTAATGGTTTTGACGTTATAGTAGTTGAAAAGTTATTTATATCAGATGCTAGTTAAAATGTTGTTACAGAAAATGAGCTTGAGTATGTGCTTCTTGTGTATGCCAAAATAGAAATGATTTGCTGGTTGTAATTTGAGCACGTGAGGTAAACAATTTCTCCGAACTGCAGGTGTAGACATGGTTATTTCCATGTGGTGAACAATGACTATACTCACTGGGAGATGTATGCCATTGGTGGAAGCGCAGAACCCACCATTAACAGCCAAGGCAACCGATACCTTGCACCAGCCAATCCCTTTGCAAAGGAGGTATTACACCATGACTAATCTTTCCTCTGGATATAATCCATTATGTAAATGGCTTGGATAATGAATTTATTCGTCTGGCTTTCGTTGATGATTGTTTTTGGATAGGTAACAAAGAGGGTTGACACAGCTCAGATCCACTGGAAGCATTGGAATTGGAGGTCAGAGGGAGATCTGATGCTTAACGGCGCCTATTTCACTGCATCTGGAGCCGGAGCCTCAGCTAGCTACGCCAGGGCTTCAAGCTTAGGTGCCAAGTCTTCTTCCATGGTAGCCTCAATTACTTCAGGTGCTGGCGCCCTTGGCTGCCGCAGGGGTCACACTTGCTAGCAACTTGAATGAATCACAAGAAAATTGAAAGATGTCCTCTATTTATTTCTTGTTTCTGGCTTCTTTTTCAAGTTTTTTACTTTCCACTAGATATCCAATTTTAGTCTCCTAAATATGCATATTACATCTGATTTAATACCCCATTGTTTGTCAGTCAATTTATATGTTCACTTGATCTTGGCAAGTGTACATTTTCTTCACAAGTCAATTCATCCCCCAGTGATTTCCTTCATGTCGTTGTCTTTGTTGCCGCGCAACCTCGGCCTGCTTCAACCGAAAGAAACCAATGCTATTCCGGAAGCTGGTGCGGAAGCGTTGTTCATCTTTGTTTGTTTCTTATCTTGTTTTCGTCTCCATCTCATTCATTTTCCTAAACACAGTACCCCATCCTCCGGCTGTCTCAATATCTCTGTTCTACATATGGCTGGCTCTTGAGTTTATAGGAATTGAATGATTAGTGCTTTTTCTTTTTACTTTTTATTTAACTTCTGTTGAGTCATACAAGCTATAGTGTGAATGTCAAACTCTGAGTATGGAAAAAGAGAAACTTTTGTAATAGATTATGATTGCAGCAATTTCTTTTGCCTTTTCTGAAACTTTTTTGCTGTGTCTTTGTCAATGCAAGGTTGTGTTTTCTTGCGTGTGACCTGTTTGTGTTTGCTTTTGCTTGAAGATATTCGTATCATTAATCCATGTGCACTTTGCGTTGATTGTGTTATTTGCCTTAATGATGAGTGTTTGTTCTTAATGATATCAGAAAATTGATACATTGCCAGCCAATGGCTGTGAAACTTTTTATCTGTATGATATCTCCTATACGTCCTCTCACGTGTAAACGAGATTTTCTTAATTACAGATATGGTGAATGGGAGGACAGGGGCAAGACTTGATGGCTTAGCATGAAACTTTTATCATGATCTACTTTGAATTGGAAGAAGAAAAGCAAAGTAATCCCATAGTCCAAAGGATACTTTTTTCCACAACCCATTGCACTAACAAGCAGCACACGTGTTACACCATTGAACTCTTGAGCTATTTATTTCAGCATAATTATAGTTGTACATCACTAAGTAAAGAGCCATATCACTAAGTAAAGAGCCATCACAATGTTATATTGCTGTAGGAAGCCGCAAAGATTTAAGGGGTCACAGAGTTTCATCTCATCTTGTCGGCTATGAGAAACTGTGATGAGGAAAATATGCACAGAAAACAGTTAAACATATACACAATTCCATACTACACTGCATTAAGCTATACGAGGGTTAGAGAATTGATTGTTTTACACATAATTGATAGAATCCACATCATATGAAGAGTCAAACCAAGTCAAGAGCATTGTTGGATTGTGGCTTGAGTGCGAGCCTAAGCCCACATTGAAAATAGTCTAGATTCTAAATTGGGTAGTTCTACTAGTTCTGTTTGAATTAATGTGGGAGAAATCCCTTATTTTGGAAGACAATGATTTTTCTCCTAAATAGGGTTATAGCATATAGTTGTTAAGTATCTTGCTATCATTCTAATGCATTGAAACAGAGCCATTGTAAGCAGAGAAGGTTTAGACTTTTCTGACTATTCAAAAAGTTATCTGCGTAATTGTTGTTTGATTTAGTGGAGTTTTTTGCGAGTTTATGCAAAGTGCCAAATCATGTTAATCGTGTGAGTCTTTTTTAATTATTTGTACATTAATTCCGTTGCATGTGTGTTAATGTTATGTCCTAGTTTCCTAAAATGCGTTAATGAACTATCCACTCATATTGTTGGATGCCCCATACACCTAAACACGCCAACCTCTCTAGCGGAAAGTAACATCTTAGAGTCGGATTTTAATTTCCGTCACGAGAAAGGTCAAATATTAATAAACTATTCCTTTCAGTTTATAGTTTCTCCTTCTGCAACGGTTAAAAAAAAAAAAACGAAATTAATATGAACCCAACCACAAACGTGAACATCTAAGTTATGCATGATTGACGGGAGAGATGAGTAAACCACCGAGCCTTCTCCATGTGAGGTTGGCCCCATTATGGCACAAACAGCACATGTATAAGCGTGTTGGGGTGCATAATATTTGGGGCAAACCATAAGGCTCAACACTTGGGTTCGGCATCATTTCACTCTCATGACCATTCTTAATGCCTTTCACAACATGTTTCAGCCCCTACTTTCAAACTCATTCATCATTTTGGTTACATGCATAAATCTTTTAGCTTCCACAGCGTGTCGTCTTGACATTGTTTTGGATCACAAACACGATCTAATAAAGGTGGATTTTTGGCTTAGCTTGAAAATGATTATAGCAAGAAAAACTCATCCGGAGAAAAAAATGACTAGAGCCCATTTTCACAACCTCACAAATCTTCAGGACCCCATCCCCTACTTAAGAGGTATAACGATCCAGACCCAATTAGTGGCCTGACACCACACTTGAGTCTAACCAATTGACACAAAATGCTTAAGCTGGTGATAATAGTAGTAATGGACCTAAACTATTATAAAGTGCACACAAATCTCACAAAAAATCGATATGAGATCGGGCGTTACAAACTCCTCACCTTAAAGACGCGACGTCCTCGTCACGGCCCAAAGACAAATAGAACAGAATCATAGTTAACCACAGAGATGGGGTGTTACAAACTCCTCACCTTAAAGACATGACGTCCTCGTCACGGCCCAAAGACAAACAAAACAGAACCATAGTTAACCATAGTTTAGGACCTTAGGCAGTGTGGAATCTGCCCAGAGCCTGTTCTAATACCACCTGTAACGACTCAAGCCCAACTACTGGCCTACCACCACACTTGAGCCTAACCAACTGGTCCAAAGTACTTAAGCCGGTAATAACAGTAGTAGTGAATCTAAGCCATTACAAAATGCACACAAATCTTACAAAGAAACGATGTGGGATAGGGCGTTACAAGAGGCTTCTATTTAGGATCCGTTTGGATTGGCTTTTTTAAGTGTTTCTTTAATAGTTTTTGAAAAAACAGTTTTTTTTTAAAGATAAAAATTTTGGCTTTTAAAAAAATTATAATAGGGTTTTTTTCACAGTTTCAACTCTTTTAGAAGTCAAATGAGATAGTTATTACAAAAATAATGTAACTTTTTAAAAATATATTTTTTTTTTCTTGAGAAAAAAAACCAATCCAAACAGACCGTTATACAAGGTACAATTATATTAGGTATGCACTAACACCGTATATCTATAATAATTGAGTCCATATTTCAAAATACTTCAATTGGTAAATTTCTAGCCTTCTGTTCATTCTAACCTTGGTTCCCCGGCCTCGGAAAATCGGTTGTCATACTTGATCAATCGCCCTTCGCCACACGTAAGCAGCCATTGGCCTTTCTAGGTTGGTTACCTTTCTTTGGTTATGCCAGTAGTCCAGATTGCGGACTATTGACCTCATCCTAAACCTTGAAGGATTGGGTATCGTATGAGCAATTAAAGCTCAACCCATATCAAAGTGTCAGAGCCAATTTAGTATCAAATGCGGTACGACATGATTTTAACAGCGTGAAGAAAGATTTTGCTATGAAAAACGAAAGGCCCAGTTCTACTTGGGACAACTAGCTTAGGACCATCCTTTATCTTAAATCTTTGGTGCAATTTGGACTTGGTTGAATTTTTTTTGTGATATATCTCTTCAATAAAAAGTCTGATTCATTTCCTATTTGAGAGAAGATTTGGAATTTTGTTCAATTTAAGCGTACAATATAATACTAATGTACGAATAATTACTTTTAGTGAAGATTAATTAATTAATTATTTAAATTTAAAATATCTAAAATATACACAAAAATTTTAACAAACATTTGAAATAAACCCCCACTCATCTCTTAATCTATATGCTCTCGCCCAAACGTCTATGGACATCCTTAATGGATTGGTTTCTCGTGTCGTACAGGCTACAAAGTTCTCTGCCACATACACACTGTATCAGTCTTTTTAACTTGACTTCAAACAAAAATTGGTTAATTTTCCTAATTCTCCAATTTTGTCTTTTAATTTATTTTTTAAAAACTATAAAAGAATTTCAAATTTGAGACAGAAATTTTCTGTCTCAAACTTAAAAAATTCCATCTCAAATCCAATTTAGGGTGGAAATTCTTCGTCTCAAAACCCTCATTTCAAATTTTGAAACATAAAATTTCGTCTCTAATTGAAACAAATTTGAGACAAAAAAAAAAATTCGTCTCAAATATGTATTAACCTTTTAGAAAATCTTGTCCAAATTTTCCGTTTCAATTTGAAACGGAAATTTTCCGTCTCAAATTCACTAATTATTTCTAGTAGTATAATTCTTGAATTTCATCATTAACATATCATTTTTTTAATAAATTAAGATTTTTTTTTGTAGGAAAATAGTTTTAGATGACCAAACATGTCATAAGGTTTCAATGATTAATGTCCTTATGAAGTACATCATGAGTACCTAAACTATATTAAAATGTAAAGTAATATTCTATTAACTAATCATTTTTCTTTTAACAAAGGGAAATTCAACTAGCGGAAGTCAACCACCAATTGACAAACTTTGAGTACATAGCACGTCCCTTATATTGTTCACCAGTTAAATCAAGGACACTCATCATTTTTTTTTTTTTTTGTATATTACACATCATATGCAAAAGAAAGTTAATAGAATACTAAGTTGACTCTGCATGAATTTCAAGGGGAGGACTAGTGGCTTGTCTGAATTGGTTTTGTTGATGAAAAATATTTATTTTTTAAAAAAAAATATTTTTTAATGACTTTACGTAAATTGAATAATTAGGATTGATTTTGTTTTAGAGAAATAAACACCACGTCAAAAAAAGTACTTTTTTTTCTTGTGAGAAGCTAAGCTATCTCTATGATCTATCTTGAAGGTATAAAACCCCAATCATATGATTAAAACCATCTATTATAAGGTGGCATCTAGGATTATTTCGTTATAAAATCAGGTAATAAACAGAGAATACGAAAAAAGTGACGTCTAGCATTATAATATAAGAAAAATTTAATGATAGTGACGATTGAGCGGTTAACCTTCGGAAAGTTCCAATTACCGTGGAAGAGGGTTTCCTCAACAGCTTCAAAGTGCATATCATTAATCATTTTTGTAAACCACGACCTTGCATGAAATATATTATACAATTTATTGCATATGTAATGCTACATTTGACTTCTAATTTGTACCCTAATTCCTACACGATAATAATGTGATTGCTATCTACCTTGCTTGGGGATACATACAATTTTTTATCTTTATTTTTCTTCTTTTTTAAAAAACATCGGTAGTGGTACTTCATTTATCTCCTAATGACTCGAACTCAAGGCTTATAAGTCTCAAGTAAGAGATGTTACCACTGAACTACACCCTCTTGTTATACACTTTTTGATCTTAGTGAGTGTACATTTTCATATTAATTATAAGCATATACACATTTTGTTTATGAATAAAGCATTTCTACCTCCAGCGCGGCCTGGGTAATATTGTATAATATCCTTCTTCGCAAGTTTTAAGATTAACTCTATTTTCAATAAGCCTCCCTCTTCTTTCTTGATCTACACAAAACGTTGTCCATTTAATTAAAATAAAATAACATGATACACGTATAATTCACAATTATTACATATTCACTCGTATACTTTATAACGTTATTCCATGGAAATGCAATAAATATTCGTTGGTTGAAATTTGAGACTCGTATATTTAAAAACAAGACACGATTATTCCAGGCCATCAATCTCAGACGTGGTTGTGTAAACACTAAGCATGCATGAAGAGCAATTTCATATTAATGTATATTAATACAAGCGTGACCATGATTAAGGTTCTAACAAATTAAGCTAGCTGCCTTCTTAAAGAAACAAAACACATGGTTCACACCAACACAAACTATTATTATAACTTCAAATTCTGTTGTTTTTTCTTTTGAGGTTTGCTTATGTCCAAGTTCTACACGTTGTTCAAAATAAAACAATGACTTTTGTCAGTATATATTTGCACAAACAAATTTTAAAAAACTAACATGCTATTCTTAATTTCTGTTGAACTCTTTATACTATTCAAAAAGTGCTGAACTAAAACCTATTATTAAGAAAACAGTTTGATAACAACTTTTCATAATTGATGTTCGATAAAAAGAAGCTTGTAATCAGTTTGGTTTTAATTGCTGTCTGACTGACTGTTTAGTTTAAAATGACAACCATGGACACAAACCAATTAAGAGTTAATTCTATGAATTTGATTATTTAGAAATGTTGATACTTTATATTTCCAATACAACATTAATAAGAAAAATTAAAAAAATTCAATCAACGATTACAAGTGAGTGATATTGTATTTAGTTAAGAATTATATTAATGAAACTAAGTCTATTGACAAAATTAAAAAATAAACACAAAAAATTATATTGCATACACTTAGATAAACTAAATTTAGTTGAGTAGTTAGTAATAAAAATACAAATGTTATAAAGTAAATATTTTGATAACGAAGGTTATAATACAAATCAGAAAATAGAAAAGTGCAGAACTTGATAACACATAATTAGTTTCTCTGTGTCATAAACTAGAAGTAATTTGATTGGATATATCATTCATTTGGCTTGTCTCATTATTTCTGTTTCTTCCGATTGCAATTTCATGAACTTATGGTATGGTGCTTGAAGGAACAAACTCGAGATTGTTATCAAATTTTTCAAAAACATGATCTTCTCTTGATTTTTATCTAATATAATTACGTGACGCCATTTAAGCAGCAATAATATGCACTTGTATCTTGAAAGGATATGAAGGCATATTATTTAAAATATGCCATCTCTTTTTCCATACTCTAATTGTCCTTTCAATTATACTTCGTAGGGAAGCATAAGAACGATTAAAAATTTCTTCTCGCCCTGTAGGTGGTTGGCCACAACAAGCTTGTTTATATGGTCCCAAGTAACCCTTCATATTTGAATATCTCGTATCCACCAAATAATATTTTTTTTATAATCATTTTATAACAATGCATAAGCAGATGCATTAATAAAGTATTTAAAAACTTGGAAAGCAAAAAATAAAAAGTACCTTCAGGAAGTGTTGGAAATTTGAGGCATGCGTAATTGATAGCTGCTAAGAAAATTCTTGTGTCATACATCCTTCCTTCACACGCCGTCCAAATGAATGTAAATTGCATATCAAAACTACAAGCAGTCATAATATTTTGTGTAGAAATTCCTTTTCCACCAATATATATGGAACCTGTAGTGCTCGTGGTATCATGCACGTACACCTGTACCATTAATGGTACCAAAACACTCTTAATATGAAAAGGTAAGCCAAAAATGGTCCCATTGACACATGGCAAACATTCAGCATGCAAAAAATATGCATGAAAATTTTTCTCTGTCTAGTCGTAGCATTACGTATATTATAGATAAATAGATAGATAGATAGATACGTTCTACAATTTGCTATCCTAGAAAAGCCTGTTTGGAGTGGCCTGTTTCTATAAAAATATATTCTTCAAAAAGACATTGAATTAGATTTCAAAAAATTTTAAATTTTGGGAAAAAAAAGAGCTTAATTTCAACTTTTTTAAAAATAAAAAAAATTTAACTTTTAAAAAACACTTTTTAAAAGTTAAATGTTTTCTAGAAAAAATCAATTGAAACGAGCCCTAAATACTATAAAAAATCCTCCCCGTTTTCGTATTTGTCATGTTCATGGATATGTCCATATATAGGTAACCACGAGTTTCCAATTAACGGATCACACTGATTAACAATAATTGGTATTTCACCACTATTTATCATGATAAAGATTACATTTTTCGTAAATATTTTAACTCTTTTTTTTCTTTGCTTCATCAGTGATACTGCCAATTATCTCATGTCGAATAAATATTACCATAAGATTCCCCTTTTTTTTTATGATCTTAATGATATGTATCATGTCCAAGAAAATCTCCTAGGTGTTGATTAATCATTAAAGCTCGTCATTTTTTTCCTCATGCCGGCGAGAATTTCGGTATCATCTAGCTACGCCACAACTACCAAACTCTTCATCTCCTTGTCGCAATTCTAACTGTACCTTTCACGCGGTGTTTGGACACTCCAAGATCAATCCACCATTAAAGTTCACCTTCCTTCAAGTATGCAAATGTGTTTGTGTTTTGCATTTGTGTGTGTTATAGTGAATAAATCGTTGTAAGGTAATAAACAAATATTTGATATATATACATATATATATGTATGTATGTATGTATGTATGTATGTATATATGTATGTATGTATGTATTTGTGTATATATATATATATATATATATATAATTCAGTGAACGAATAGTTGTGCTGTAATGAACAAATAATCAGTGAACAAACAGTTGTGGAATAGTAAACAAATATTTATTGTATGTGAACAGTAACGCGTGAATAGTAGCACATATTATTCATGCGCGTTCTGCTGTTAAGCTGTTTACTTTTTTTCTTTTTCTTTTTTTTAATACACGAGAAAATATGATACTTAATAAAAGAACACCTTGTGAGGACCCATAATATCAGGTCCCATGTTTCACTCGATGATTTATCGTTGAAAAAAGTTTTTGTAACTCAATACAACATGATAAATACTTCTAAGTGAAGCTTATCCACCAATTTGCTTAGCTTCATGTGCATCATTTCACCCATTCTAATGAACTAAACATTAACGTTTTGTTTTAGGAAAAATTCTAAAAATGATCTCTACTATTTATGAAAAATGTTATCATTGGTTTTTATTATTTCAAAAGTAACTCAGTACTTAGTCTTTAATGTTTATAAAAAGATTAATTTAGTCCCTATTATTTTAAAAGTGATTTATTTAATTCTTAACATTTGTAAAAAGTATCAATTTCATCTCATTAATTAACCATGTGCTAGTCATATGACTAACTTTGAAGATCAAAATGAAAATTAAGTTGACACTTTCTGTAAACATTAGGAATTGTTCACTTTTGACACAACATGAACCATATTGGCACTTTTTACAATGAATAAAACCATGTAAATCACTATCAAAATAATAAGTATTAAAATTACACTTTGTATAAACAATGGAGCCCACTCTTGAAATTTGTCCTTTCCTTTATAGCACTAACTGAGAAAAGATGGCCACAAGAAGCCAGAACAAGAAGGGAATTGAACGAAATATCAAATAATCCATGGAGTACATAACCAAGCCCAGGGCAAACTGCACGAAAAGATTTTTGCCAAATTATTTGGAGCTCATTTTTAATATGTTTAGTTGCTTTTTTGATGAAGAAAATGAATTGCAGATTGAATGTTACTGCTATTAAATCAAAAAAGTATATTTTTATTTTAGTTGCTTAGTTGTAGAGGAATACTGATATTTCTCTGAACTAGCTATTCTAATCTAGCTTAAACTTCGTACTTTTAAAGAGAGATTTGAAGTATTTATATTTGTTGTCTCCAATACACTCCCTCACATGAAACTTATTTTGAATGTTACACATGAATAATTTTTTTCTTTTAATATGAGGAAAATTCAATTGGTCGAGTTCCATCACTAGACATCCAGTGGAATTCAACAACCAATTAGTAAACCTCGAGTACAATAATCTTCCCAAGACTATTGAATCAGGTAAGATAGGACACTAAATCTTGCAGCAATTTACGTGACTTGAACTCACGCACAAATAATTTTCTGTCCACGCCTTTATCATAGGACTTCCATGCTTGCTAGACGTGAATAATGAATAATTTTAATAAAGATGGAATTTCAAGACTTCTATATATTGTCTTAAGTGACGACTAAGACCCATGAATTACTCGTTTCTTAAAAAGATCGATGCATGAATGCATGAAGTCACATCCGATGGCGCCAGCGCCATGCACGCTGACGCGTGCATGCATATGTATGGCGTAAACCGCCGGCGCGTGCATGCATATGTATGGCGTAAACCGCTGATTTTTGTACTAATATAATTAACGTTTGCACACATTGCACATGGTAGCTATACGACTCAACAATCAGATATACAAACAAAATCTTCATATTATTAAAAAATTTTACGCAAAAAAGTCTCAGCTTTGAATCGATCATTTTGAGGACCAGTACTATTCCTAATGCAGTCAAACAAGCCATCTCTAGCTATTCATATATATAGCCAATAATCACCACTACACACCTACAAAAAAAACCCACAAAAACACACGCAAAACACACATAAATTAAGATATAAAAACCTAGGCTGTAATGGGGAATTGGTTGGCGAAGAAACAATTGGCAGGGCTCGAAGAATGGTGGAGATTTCAGCAGCTGGAATCACCTGGAGGAAGCACCATGAGAATTAGGGTGCAGTTGGTCGCCCTTAAATTAAATATTAAATAGTCATGCTTTGTAGCAGGATATGGTAGAATTGAAATTAAGCCTCTAGGTTGCTTGCAAAGATTCTTGTTGCACGATTTCTGGCTCAGTACTCATATGCATACTCCTCGATAAATGCTTCAATGAGTTGGTATCTATAAAACCGTGAAAAGCTTAAGAAGTTAATTGATTATAGTGTTAACATAATAAATAAATAAACTAATGTCTTCTACATGCTTAAACTTTTAAATGAGGTGATAACTCAATATAATATTTAGAGTGTACAAACCAAACGGTCTCAAGTTTCAAAACTCACTGCCGCACATTTAAAAATATTAAAATTATCCACATGCAAACTTCTAAACAAATTATGCTATATGTGAGGGCCGTGTTAATAAAATAAGTAAACAAACCAATATATTTTCTATAAGCTTAAACTTTTAAATGAGGTAATAACTCAACATATAAAAGTAAAATCGTATTGGATTGCTATATGGTAAGATTTACTATGTTTGGTGTGATTTAGTTAGCTACCATTGATTCACATTGTATTTTCGGTTAAGATATTAATTCGTATCAATTTGCTTGTAAATAGAATAGAATCCTAACATAGGAATGGTGAATCATGCGATTCTAATAGCTATACGTACATCAATGGTATTGATCTTCTTCTAGAAACAGCGATGTGCTCCTTTTTTTTTTTTTATGAAAAATGGTTTGGAAACTGAGTCCTAGGCTCGTTAGATTGATTTCTAAAAAATATTTTTTTTATAGCTTTTGAGGAAGAAAAAAAAACATTTCAAAAGTTTGTTTTTTGCTCTTGGGAAATTAAAAATGCACAATTTCAGGTTTTTTTAAGTGACTTTTTGAAAATTTTAATTGTTTAAAGAAAATTCAATACAAATATTTATTATAAAAATTTTTAATTTTTAATGAAAAATATACTTGTTAGGAAAATCGAGGACGCATAACACACACTCACGCAGCGGAATTAAAGCACGAGTAACGAAAAAAGAATACGCATTATTAAACGTGGTTCGGCCTTCTGCCTACGTCCACGATCCCCTCTGGGATAATTTCCACTATTCAATAATAATGGTTACAACTCAGGTGATGACTTTTTGCACGGACAAAAAAGTCTAAACCCTCCCCACAGAGTTCTTATAATGGTTCTATTTTCAACAGGACTAAAACGAATATAAGACACTCTCGATACTCTCAGGCTCTCTCTCACCCACACCCCACATGGGGTGTGTTCCTAAGGCACACCTTATACCATGTGACTTTTTTCATCGAAAGAAAAGTCTAAACCCTTCCCCATAGAGTTCTTATAATGGTTCTATTCTCAACAGGACTAGAACGAATATAAGACATTCTCGATGCTCTCAGACTCTCTCTCTCTCACCCACACCTAATTCTCATTAAAATTCTTTCCTAATTTGTATAGGCTTGGACTTTGAGCCATAACGCAACAATACTTTTTATTAGAAAGAAATTAATCCAAATGACCCCTAATGTGGCACACCTCTTTAAGGAGATGGACAAAGCTTCCAATAACATGACTTTTTGTCGACTTGCTTGTTATGTTGACATTCTGAAGGTGGTCAATAAATCATTTAAAGTTTAATATAAGTTTTTCTTTAAATAAAACTTAGAAAAAAAAAAAAAGGAAAGAGAGATGGGATTCGAGAGAGAGAAAATAAATAGTTTTCTATGGGCTATAAAACTGTAACGTGATCACAGTTAATGCCATGTGAACACTGAAAAGTTTGGATTGCTAAGATGAAGTTTAATTAAGAGCGTCAAAGCATAATGAAAGGCGGCAAAGAAATTAACTTAAGGTTAAAAGACTTTTTCTTGTTCTTTTCTTTTTTCAATGGTGAGGTCGTTACAGGAATATTCATCACCTGTTGTCTATCGACAAACCTAGCTTAGCCTAGCTTAGTTTAGCCTCCTCCATCCTTTGGGACTAATGAGGGGTAGTATAGAAATATTCACCTGTTGTCAATCAACTCTACCTTTGGCCTGATATTAGGCCTTGACTTAACCCTCGTGGACGAACCTTATGAAGTAACCCTTAGGCTTTTGTTGCATTAGATTTTCACCAATGTTTACATTACTCAAGCCAAGATTCTCGCTTTCATATTTGGTGCATTGGATCATATTTGGGCCGGGTCATCTCATGCCATAGTAAAGCTTCCGCATGGTCCACATTTTTCATTCTAGAGGTTAAGAGCAATGTTGTCGTAAAGGTACGTGTATTTTGGTACAATAAATTAAAACATTGTTAAAAAAATTAGTTAAACTTAAAAATATAATTATGGGTGATATTAGAACCGACTAGTGGGCTTAATTTTGGAGCAAGGGGCCATTGCATTCTCCATCCTACAAATTCTACCTTGTGTCATCTTATAAAGTTTATTTGAATTGGCTTTTTTTCATAAAAAGGTATCTGTAAAAGAACCATATTTTTTTACAATAAATATTTTGATAGATTGCAAAAATTCTAAAACTCTTGTGCATTTATATGCATTTCAGATTAAAATTTCAGATAAGCATATAAGAAACAGAACATGAAAAAAGGCTCAAGTTTAACTTTTTTAAAAGTTAAATTTTTAATTTCTCAAAAAATTATTTTTTCAAAAATTATAAAAAAGTGTTTTTAAAAAACAATCTAAACAAGCCTAAACGCTACAAAAATCCTCCCTAGTTTCATACTTGTCTATTTTCATATTTGTCATGTTCATGGATATGTCACCGCATGGTGCTTAGCACATACGTGTTTCACCAGCATTTATGATGCTAATTAAAGATCGCATTTTTCATAAATATTTTTGTCAAAGGCCCCTGGTTCTTGACTATTTCGAGTCGTCAATTGTCGTCCAATGATCGTCGTTTTCTAGAAAAAAGAGAAGGGCGTAACAGTTAGCAATTAGACCTAAGAGTCCGTTTGCCTTTGCTTATTTTTACGTACTTATAAATAGTTAATTTCTATGAATATAAAAAAAATGACAAATAAGAAAAAAGTATTAAGATAATATATATTTATAAGTTGCTGATATATACAGTAAATAGGTGCTTAATAGTAGAAGTATTAATTAAAATGATTAAAAAGAATCTTTAATTTCATTGATTAATGTTGTAAAACTTTGTAGGATAAAAAAGTCTTTGCCATTGGTCAAACTATGATGAGGCTAATTGCTTATTTTTGACTTACTAATAAATATATAAAAATGACTTATAAGCTAAATGACCAAATACGTGAAAATTATTTCTTGACTTATAAGCTTAGCCAAACACCATCTAAATCCTCTCCCAATTTCATAAGTTGTTACAAAATGTCAAATTGTGTGAATCACGATCTCATTTCGTATCAGGAGTAAACAATTGTCATTATGATCATCACATGGGTCTTCTTCAACTTAGTCTTTCTTTTTTCTTTTATCTTATGGATTGTACAGCTTTATTTATCATTCAATATTTTGTGTAATCAATGGATTTCGCATGGGATTCAATGGAAATTAAAGAAAGTAAGAATCTGAATGCTTTAATTTACTGTGGGCTCAAAAGCTAAATACAGTTATTCTTAAAATACCTTGAAAAGTTCAATTGCTAAGCATCTGAATTTTGACAAGAGCTTCAGAGAATAATGAAGCGGCAAAACACAATAAAGTTCTGGATGCACCTCTCGGGAAAAAAACCTTTTTTCGTTTTTTTTAATGACAAAGAATTTACTTACACAAAATTATAACAAATTTATTTTAAAGTTATAAATATTGTGGCGCAACAATTTGTCCTGCCGCATGTTTTAGGTTAAAAGGAAGGGGGGAACTGTAAGTTTAAATTTGAAATTTTTAATTTTAGACCTTTGGTCGTAATGAATTGTTATTGAAGTGTTCCATCTACGTAACCCTTGTGGCTTGCTTAAACAAAAATAAATAAATATAAAAACTTAGGAGGAAGGAAGATGTCCCAGAAAATTCATGGCCATGTTTCACTTCATGATTTTTTTTTATCTCTATACTGTCTCTATTTTACAAATATTTTTTTTTTGTTCATTAATTTCCGTCATTAATCAGCAATTATATAGTAGTGAGGAGCTTATCCTCCATGTATAATATATATATATATATATATATATATATATATATATGTATATGATGGATGCATGAAATTCGTGAAGTCACATCCAATGGCACCCCCACCGCACGCGCATCAGCGTGCATGACGTAAACCGCTCATCTTTATCCTAATATACAATTAGTGTTTCCACACTAAGCATATGGTAGCTGTACAGTTTAACAATCATATATTCATCTGAAATCTCCATATCATCCAAAAATGTTCGGCAAAAAAATGATCTCAGCCTTGAATCGATCATCCGAGAAAAAACTATTCCTTTCCCTACTAATTATCAAGTCAAAAAAGCCATCTCGGCCATTTATATACAGCCAATAATCAGCATTACACACCTTCAAAAAACCCACAAAAACACACACACACACATAAACTGAGAGCTATATAAAACTGAGGTTGTAATGGGCAATTTGTTGGGGAAGAAACAAGTAGGGCTCGAAGAATGGTGGAACGAACAAGATGGTGTGAGGGGCAGGAGATTTCAGCAGCTAAAATCAACAGAAAACATCAGAATTAGGGTGTGGATGAGGAAGAATGAACTGGAAGAGTTAATGGAGAAGGTGGGTGAGAGCAATGGAAGAATCAAGCTGGGAAATCTCATCTTGCAAGAGAGCTTGAATGGAAGAGGGCAAGCTGCAAGTGTTGTCAGCAGCATGGAACACCCCAGAAATGGAAGCAATAATCTTACCTCTATTAAAGAGGAATAAGTGATGGAGAAAGTTAAAACACCACAATCGTCGCAATTGATTTGATTTGATTTGATTTTGATTTTGATTTCAATTTATTTACTTGACTAGCAAATTTTCGTTATTTGCTTTTCATGTATATTCTTGTAATAAACCCTTTTGTTGGGGGTCTTCATGAACATAATCTCAAAGATTTCACTTGTATTATCCATATAAAGAGATTATTTTCTCCCTTGAGCCCTCAAGATTTTTGGTTCTGTTGTGTACGTCTCTATTCACGTTGTACAGTACGTCATACGAAGTGTGCTAACGTATCACCTCATTTATGTACTCTTACCTCACCATTCACGTTGTACATCACGTTATACAAAGTGTGCTAATATATCACCTCATTTATGTACTCTTACTTCACCATTCACGTTGTACATTACGTTATATGAAGTGTGATAATGTATCACCTCATTTATGTACGCTTACTTCACAATGATAATAATAAGGTGACAATTAATGAAATAACAAGAGTTATTAGTATGAAGATTAATAAAGTGTTAGAAATTCGAGATCAATTTTTTATATGAAAATTTTAATTTTTTTAAAAAAAAATTCAATACAAATATTTATTGTAAAAAAATTTATTTTTTAATAAAAAATTTATTTTTTATTAAAAAAAAAGTTAATCCAAATGACCCCTAATGTGGCAGACCTCTTTAAGGAGATGGACAAAGCTTCCAATAACATGGCTTTTTGTCGACTTTTCTGTTATGTTGACATTCTGATGGTGGTCGATAAAATCATTTAAAGTGTAATATAAGTTTTTCTTCAAATAAAAACTTTAAAAAAAATAAAAAGGAAAGAGAGATGGGATTCGAGAGAGAGAGAGAGAGAGAGAGAGAGAGAGAGAATAAATAGTTTGCTATGGGCTATAAAACGGTAACCTGATCACAGTTAACGCCATGTGAAAACTGAAAAGTTTGGATTGCTATGATGAAGTTCAATTAAGAGCGTCAAAGCATAACGAAAGGCGGCAAAGAGATTAACTTAAGGTTAAAAGACTTTTTCTTGTTCTTTTCTTTTTCCAATGTAAGTATTATATATTATTACCTATAACATGGTCGCCCTTAAATTTATTATTAAAAAGTGATGCTTTGTAGCAGAATATGGTAGAACTGAAATTAAGCATCTAGGTTGCTTGCCACGATTCTTGTTGCACGATTTCTGGCTCAGTACTCGTATGCATACACCTCGGCAAGTGCTTCAATAAGTTGGTATCTATAAAACCGGAAAATGCTTAAAAAGTTAATTGATCATAGTATAGTGTTAGAGCTTATTTGGATTGGTTTTTTTTAAAAAAAAAAATACTTTTTTTTTAAAAAAAAGTTACACTAAATTTGCAATAACTATTTGATTTGGTTTTTAAAAAAGTTGAAACTTTGAAAAAAATTCAAATATAATTTTTTTTATAAGCCATAATTTTTAACTTCTCAAAAAAAGCTACTTTTTAAAAGCTGTTAGAAAAAGTACTTTTAAAAAAAATTAACCCAAACTGGCCCTTAACATAATGAATAAATAAATCAATATTCTCTATACGCTTAAATTTTTAGATGAGGTAGTAACTCAAAATGGTATTTAGAGCCTAGAAATTAAACGGTTTCGGGTTTCAAAACTTACCACCACCCATTAAATATATCAAAATCATTCATGTGCAAGCTTCTAAACAAATTACACTGCACATGATTTACACAATATTTTTGGTTAAGATATTAATTCGTATTATTTTGCTTGTAAATAGAATAGAGTCCTAACATGGGAATGGTGAGTCATGCGATTCTAATAGCTACATCAATGATATTGATCTTCTTCTGGAAACATCGATGTGCTCCTTTCGTGTATAATAAATGGTTTGGAAACGTAATTGAGTTCTTTGTTTACAGCTTTTGAGAGAAAAAATTATTTCAAAAGATGTTTTTTGCTCTTGGAAAATTAAATATGCACAATTTGAGGCTTTTTAGGTGACTTTTTTCTAATTCTTTAAAAAAAAATTAATACAAATATTTATTATTAAAATTTTATTTTTTAATAAAAAATATACTTTTTATTAAAAAAAAAAGTTAATCCAAATGGCCCCTAATGTGGCACACCTCTTTGAGGAGATGGACAAAGCTTCCAATAACATAACTTTTTGTCGACTCTACTGTTATGTTGACATTCTGAAGATGGTCAATAAAATCATCTAAGTGTAATAAAAGTTTTTCTTCGAATAAAAACTTAAAAAAAGGAAAAAAAAGAAAAAGAGATGGGATTCGAGAGATAAGGAAAATAAATAGTTTTCTATGGGCTATAAAACAGTGACCTGATTACAGTTAATGCCACGTGAAAAGTTTGGATTGCTAACTTGAAGTTTAACTAAGAGCGTCAAAGCATAATGAAAGCCGGCAAAGAAATTAAGGTTAAAAGACTTTTTCTTGTTCTTTTCTTCTTCCAATGGTGAGGTCACTACAAGAATATTTACTTCTTGTACAAGAATATTTACCTATTGTCTATCGACTAATCTAGTTTAGTCTAGACTAGCCTCTTCCATTCCTCAAGACCAACAAGGGATAGCACAGGAAAACTCACCTGTTGTCCATTGACTACGCATTTGGCCCGATCTTGGACCCTAACTCATTTTCCATGGACGAACCTTGTGAAGGAGTCCTTAGGTTTTCGGTGACTCAACAAACTCTTTTAAAAAGGTATGTTGTTGTCCATTTTCAAAGGATTAAGAAGTACAAAAGTAATGTCTAAACCTAATTATTTAAAATAAAGATAAACGACCCAAGAACAAGAAAATGCCATTTTAATTGTTTCAATAAATGAATCAAATTGAAGAATTAGAATAGATTTGAAATGAGATAAAGAAAATTAGACATTGATTTTTTAATTTTCCCTTATAACGAACTAGAATTATAAATTTTGCATAATACAATTGTATGTCTATACCTTAGAAGCAAAAAGTAGAATACATGACTTTTTTTATATATTTTTATAGAATATTTTAATATATATTATTATTATATTACTTTTAACTATAGTCTTTAAAAGTAATATATTTAAATTAATCCAATCCTTCTTTTTTGTTTTTGTAATTCTTATATCCTACAATACATGATTAGTAATCAAACTAACAAACAATAAAATTTTAAAAGATATATTTGCATTTCATTTCACTTACAATACAAAAACTTGTCATAAACAATAAATAAATACATGAAAAACATGTATTTCTCTAATGTAAACTGTTCCTTCCTTCATAAGAATGCCAAGTTTATCATTTCTTATTTTCCTTATGAAGCATCTATATTCACATATAATTTTCCCTGGCCCCTCCCAACCATATAACTAAAGAACAAATTCTACTTCCATACATAATTTTCCCTAACCCCATCCCAACCATATAAGTGAAGAACAAATTCCAAGAGACGTAAACATCTCTTGAGAAAGTTAACATCAATGACAAGGCTATTATCAAATCATTTACAAGAAAGCAATTATGGTTATACCGCTTATAAATTCAGATGATAAAACTTCAATCTTTTTTTTTTTATAAAAAAAAGCTATGTACTAATGACACAAAACTTATCCAACAATGAAGGGTTTGTTTTTGGCAAGGCAACGACGAAAATGTTAATTAAAGGAAAAAAAATAATATAGTTGTAATTTGTGGGATCAATTTACTAGCCATGGTGGGCAATCGAATATTAGCTTCGCCTTCACGAGGAGGAACTATACGCTGCCCAATGAAAAAATAACTTGGAGTTGCATTTAATATGAAAATGGTTTTCGAAAGGTTTCTCTTTAGAGCAAAGAGAGTTCTTAGAAACATTTTCTTTACCAAATCTAAGTTGTGCAAACTTAGGATGAGTTCCTAGAGTATCATTTATAAAGGTTAGCTATAAATTTATCAATTTAACCTTGGAGACCCTTTTTAATTATTTTAAAGGCTAACCCTTTTTTGTATTTTTTTCATTAGTGCATAAGGCAATTTTCAAGTGCAAGAAGCCCAAGAAATAAAAAGATCAAGAAAAAGAGCACAAACACCAGTCAAACACTCTTGAAAAGATTCAAGCAAATAATGAGAAGCACATGCAATATGCAATTATTAGGTGTACATTTTTTCCGCAAATGTTAAGGACTACATGGATTACTTTGAAACAATAAGGACCAAATTGACTTTTTTTTGTAAATATTAAGGATTAAATGGGTCACTTTTGAAATAATAGAGACTAAGCGAAAACTTTCTGCAAACAATAAAGATTATTTGTGAAATTCTCCCCAAAACAAACTTGGCCAATTTGCTATTTTTCAAAGACTAGTGTTTTTCTTAATCCATTTGGGCCACTGTACACCAACATGTCTATTCAATTAAGAGAGGCGAATTAGCAATACCCAAAGGACGTGCTACCCAGTTTCTTATTGAGGGTTAAGGTTGGGCTTAGGGCTTGGCCCATCACCCTCTATCTCAATTTTCCTGGAGCAGTGATTGTCAGGTTGGTCCAAGTATTTGGATTGTCGGTTTTGTAGGCCTTTATGTATATGTTCGACCCAATGTATATGGGCTTGTTTGTATTAACTTTTTTAAGAAGCGTTTTTTTTATAACTTCTAAAAAAATACTTTAAACTTTTTGAGAAGTTAAAATTTTTTAACTTTTAAAAAAGCTAAATTCGAGTTTTTTAAATTATTTCATTTTTTTAAGTCAATTTAAATATTCATTATAAAAGGATATATATTTTTTTAGAAAAAGTATTTTTTTATTTAAAAAAAAGAACCAATTCAAATAAGTCTTATATTTTCTTCCATCTATTGCTCTTTATAATAATAGTTCTCCATCTACTCAAATAATAATTTGAATTCAAAATTCATAAATCCCAAATAAAGGCCATTGAACTACATCCTCTCGACATTTTTCCCATTCTATTAATATAGATTGTTTTTGAGGAAAAAAAAAAAAGAAAAAGGACAGAGACAGAACCTATTGGATATGATTTTGAGGTAAACTAACAATTGAATTTTGAGCCAATCAAAATCCTAGGGAAGATATCTGAACCAAACCATATGTGGTTGCTTATTGGCAAAGCAAACTCGCAGCTCACATGACTGCTGTTTGACTTCCTCAT
Source organism: Cordia subcordata (assembly GCA_028554755.1). Taxonomy (NCBI): domain Eukaryota; kingdom Viridiplantae; phylum Streptophyta; class Magnoliopsida; order Boraginales; family Cordiaceae; genus Cordia; species Cordia subcordata. The sequence continues at coordinate 6,116,984 of JAPTOF010000010.1, read as the reverse complement.
GTGACTGCTATTAGAAAGTGCCTCTCATTCAATTATTGGATTATGTTTTTGATTAATTAGCAGCTCCTCATGTACTCTTACCCTATATTTTAATAATATCATGTGTTTTTTTTTTTCATCATTGGACAAAATTTGATTTTATTTAATAAGTTAAGATTTAATTTGATTCAATTTAAATTAAGTTTCCTTCCCCATTATCATGCGAACATGAATAATGGCCTTTTTCTCCATTTTTTTGTGAAAACATGTTTATCCACCGCCAAGGTGACATATATAATATAATATTGTAATCATGATATTCTATTTTTCTTTTCTTTAAGAGAAGTCGAGATCAGTTAAGCTGTCACTCTTCCAGGTGAAATAAATCCTATACACTCCTATATATAAAAGAGTCATAAGTAGTCATGAGGCAACATTAACTGCTAAAGGCCAGCTTGGATTGGTTCTCTAAAAGAAAATTGTTTTCTTTAAGGAAAATCACACATGTTTTTTTTTTTAATCATCAGTATTTAGTTAAGTTTTCAAAAAAAAATTAAAACTCTAAAAAGATTACATTCAATTTTTTTCGAAAATTAGAAAGTTTAATTTTTTTTTCAAAAATACTTTTAAAAAAAATCAATTTAAACAAGCCGTAATGGTACAAATAGTTTGTTATCACTAATAAATAATTGTGATATGGCATTACATATCAGCTGAACTCATTGGTAAAATATGCTAAGGTGGCTTTAATTTACATATGTCACCAAGGATCGATGACATGACCCATCTAGGTATGGAACTCAAAACTTCAAAACCTGAGCTCTTGAAGGGTTCAAAGTAAGTGTTTTTAGGGTCGGAAGGTGTTTGGTTTCAAATACACGTTCGAAGGATCGTAGAAAAGCTTCGAAGGCCTAATTCGATAGGTTAAAATTGATTCTAATGGTTACTGAATTAGCCAAGGGAGTCGTCTAGAAATCATATGCATGAAACAAGAAATGATATGAACAGTTATCAGTGATCATAAGATTGTGAATACAATATAAGGAAAGAAACAAGATTTCAGAAACATTTCAATGATCACGCGACTCATTAGTCCTTTACAAATTTCCTTTAATTACTTTTAGCTTAACTTTGCCTAGCATAGTGTAATTTAGCAGTAACTTAGCTTAGCCTAACAGAAGCTTTACTTAGCATAGCTCGTAGTATAGATTTATCATGCTCAATCTTTTAGTGTAATTTTACTTCCTTGCAAGTAATTTACTGCTTTCTCTGAACATAGCAAGTAGTTCTGTTGTTGTAATTGATCAAGCAGATCTTTCTTTTTACGTTGAAGATTTCAATGGTAATAATACCATATGTTTATTTCTAAATGCCTCTCTTTCTGGTTAGCTTGTGCACAACTTTAACAATCTATTTAGTTAAAAAGATAAAAACACAAGGTTTTAATTAGCTTGTGCACAACTTTAACAATCTACTTAGTTAAAAAGACAAAAACACAAGGTTTTAAGTACATTTCTCGATTTTATATTGAAGCTCGGGCCACTTCAAAATTAACTCTCGACAACTCAAGACCTGTCTTAGTAAAGTCAGGGCCAAAATAAAAGCTTAGTTAAAATAACCTTATAAAGATTAGTCGAGATAAGAAAATCCTTATTGAATTTATTTTTACCCGTAAAAACCATTGGTGAATCTCATCATTTTAAACCAAATAGCAGAAGGGAGAAGCAACAAGTAGAGCATCATGCAGGCATTTTTCTTTTTGAAGAAGGCAAAGGGTAGGGTGTGAACGGAGGGTTTAATTTTGCGTGGTGGTAGTTGGGCAGGTGAGAGAGGGTTTTTGTGACAGACAATACTGAGACGCAACGTGCATAGATTCCCCAGGGGCAGCTTCCCGATGTCACGACCCTGAAATTAGGGGGGTGGCTTTCAGCGGCGCCGTTTTGCTTTTTTATTTTTGGACCATATGGTCCTAAAGCTACTAAGGTTAACAATTACTAAACAATTCCTATTATTTTAATGAAAACAAAAAGAAGACTGCATACATTTATATGTATACCAGCCAACCCTAAGCTACAATTGTCATCTTAATTTAATCTTAAGGACTAGTAGAATAATTTGGTATTAACTTTTTATGATAATATATTTTAAATTCAAACATGAATTTTCGTATCACAAATATTATCTAATCGTGGTCAACAAACTTATAATAAATATTGCGACATATTATTATTGTACTTTATAATGTATATTCTTCAGTAAATTTAGCATGATTTTCTCTTTCTTTCTTTCTTTTTGTTTGAACATGTCGTTCCTAACCTAACCACAAGTGCTGTACAAAGTCTGAACCAAGTTTTTACTTCGAAGAAGAATTTTGATTAGTTAAATTACTCTTTAATTTCTTGCATGAATCATATCAGTTCTTTATTATAAATAGAAAGAAAAGGACCAAATTTATTTGTTATTATCTCTGTTTATATTATGTGGCAGCAACACATTATAATGTTGTTGAAGGGGGTTTGGTTTTAACAAAGCAATTAGTGGACATAAAATGCGGATTCCCCTACTCACGTGATGTAGCCTCAAAATCTGGGATATGCCAAAAGCTACAGTTCCACTTTGAATCTACTCACTTCCAAAACCCTCCAATTAATTTGGTTAATTTATTAGGAAGGATAATATATAATATACGTTATGTATGTATATATCATTAGACATGCCACTTGTTTTCTTCTTTTCTTCACTTCTCCTTTTCTGTTCTTTTGATGATTTTAGAATGTTGATATTGACCCCACAATCATCTAGGACCAAGCCCCTTCTAAGATTTGCTAAGACATATAATCATTGAATGCTAGCTTTCGATCATAGCACACACGTGTGGCTTCTTGATTTTCTTTTTTGGAAAAAATTTGTGGCCAAAAAGACTTGGCCAAAAATGGTCAAGAAAGGGACAAAATTATAATTTTGTTACATTTTGGCATGCCTAATATCTAATTTATCCTTAATGAAAAAAGTAAGATTTTAAAATTAAATTATAACTTTTTTCTCTTTCATTATTATTACCTGTCAACTACCACCATAATTACTATCATTTCCAATACGTTTACAAATAAATATCAATTAGTAAAATAAAATTATTATTGAAAAGCACATCTCATTTAATACCTTAAAACACATAATTAAGGATGATCATCATCTAATCCTATATACAAGGACGATTTCTCCTAAATGATAAAAATAAAATATATTATGTTTATAACGATTTAAGAGATAAAGAGATAAGAATGAGAGATAAATTTATTTCTATGCAAAATCTGTATATGAGATATAATTTGACTTTAAAACTAAATTTAATTAGTAGTCATGTTGATATGAAAGAGCTTATGTGAAATAGATGCGTTAATGTTTGACCCGAAAAAAGATACATATATTTATGTATACAACAACAAAGTTCTTTCATTATAAGAGTTACGTAGTGGATTATTAAATTTTACTTTTTAATCCAAATAATATTATTATAAAAAAAGTTTAAAAATTTTATAAAGTTAAATAAAACAATATCTGTAGGTTTTGGTTCAATTAATGAATCATATAAAAAATCTCAGTATTCATAACACATAAGCAAGGAAGATTATTTTTGTAAAATTAGAAAAAAAGTATATAGTTATCAATGTAGCTATATGTATAATTTATAATGTTAATAATTAAAAAAAATTTTAAACAGACATTATTTTTATGATTCGAGAGATTGAAAAGTCAAACAATTAATAGATATAAGATTCATTTTTGTAAAATCAAAAAAGTGGTTTTTGTCAACACTTCTTTAAAAAGAATATATGGTAAGAAAAAATTAGAAATTATAATATAGCGAAAAATTAAATTATAAAAAATTAAAATAAAAGAATTATTGTATAAAAGTTATTTAAAAAAAGAAAGAAAGATAGAGAAATAGAGACTACAAATACCATTTTAATATGGAGAGACGACATGGTTGTTCTTATTTTTTATTAATAATTTTCATCTGTACTTTTGCTATGCTTCGAGACAAAAGAATGTCATGTATGATTAGATATATCGTATAGTAGAAGACAATTGTTATATTTTTCAAATAAAAAATATTTAAACATTTTATTAGAAAAAGTAATCATCAATGTATAATTTTTTTTTTCAAACTTAGAATCATTTATGTTTAAACAGAATTATAAGTTCATAATTACCAATGTTACAAACGAAACTTTGTTAACAATATTTATTAATATATTTAATTCTTTTTATAGGCTTGGTGATGGAAAATGTCATCTTTAAATTATATACAATGATGTATATCTCTACTTAGAGTCAATATTGTTCGTTTTTTTAAAAAACTTTATTCACAATTATTAGTATAGAAAGTTAAGTTATTTGAAAATTAGAATTATAGATCTAATATTTATAATTCTTGTATGAAAATTATTATTATCAATAATTATTGACATTTGTAGTTAAAATTATAAGGAAATTGTTATAACTTTTTTTGTCTTAGTTACTCTAAATATATCTATTATAAATTTTTTCAAATATATGTATATATGTGCGTATATATAAAGAGAGAGAGGGAGAGGGAAAGAGATGCTAATAGCTATCTCTAAATAAAAGATGGCAACTTCTACCTCTAATTATTGATCGTTTGTTCCTTCTCTAATTAGAAACTAGTTAAAACTTTATACTTGAAACACTTAACCTTGTTCAATAATAAATAAAAATAGTTTTTTTTAAATGTTTTTTAGTATCTTTGACCTACTAAAAACTATTTTTTCTAATTTTGTTATTCATTAAAATAGTCTCTCATACAAGATTGAAGTTAGGAGAGATCTGGTTGTGCTAGTCACGTAAGCTCCAATTTTTTATGTTCTTAATTAAAAAGAAAATTTTACTTTGTCCCCCGCCCCCCCCCCTTCCCCCCAAAAAAAAAGAAAAATTATTTGCTTGTGTGATCTATAGTTGTGCTTCAAATTTAACATATTAATCATAATAGAAAAGATAACATTATATTCATTTTTTTTTTGCAAGAAATTTTATATAGAATTTTTCCTTAATATTCTTTTCTTGTTAATAGGTGAACATTTTAAGGCATGACACTGACACAATTACTAAGAGTAATTTTAAAAAAAATATTTATCTTAATCTTCTTTTTTTGCTTTTTAGTTTTGAAACTTTGAATTCTTGTTGTGATATTTAGTTAAATTTTTAGTTATTTAAAATGATATTTTAAGTGGTCAAGTTTATATAATGAATACTTAATATTAGCGGATAAAATTCTAAGAATTCTTAATTTATTTAATAATAATCCTAGCTTTTTTTTTCTATAATATCATTTTCTCTCTTTATAATATATTCTTATACCTTAACTTTTTTTTTCTCCATTATATTCTTATGTCTCTTTTTCCTATACTCTAACCTTTTATTGTTTTCTTTACTATAATATTTTATACTAAAAAAGGTAGTTTAGTTAATTATTGTTTTTAATATCATTAATATATCATAGGCTTCATATTTTTTTATTGACAACAATGATTCTAGATTAGTGGATTATTTCTTAATCATATAATGCACAGAAACTAGTTATGCAACATTTTTATCAGCCTTTCTACTTAAGCAATTATTAGAAAAATCACATCAAAAGAAATAATTATAAAAATTTTCTCATAATAATATGAATTTAGACCGATTATATAATAAATAATTTGTTATAATTATATTAATATTTTATAATATTAAATTATTTTCATAATATTTTAACGTAAAGGTTTATAAACAAAATTTGAACTTGATGATGCCTTATAGATAATTGCGTAAATTTATTTTATTTTACAAATAATTTTTTTGGAGTGAAATTTATATAAAATTTATTGGCATAATTGTGGAGGAATAAAGCATGAAGGCTTTTTGAACCAAATAAAAAAGAAAAAGCAAATGCAAGTGAGAGAAATGAAAAGAGAGTGAGTGTGATATATAATGTTTAGTAATATAAAATACTTTTAAAAAAAACCAATTATATATTCCGCAACCCGTGTATGGCACGGGTGTTAGATTAGTATATATATATAGACACACACGCATATACATATATTGCTACATTTACACACACATACATATTTAGGCATATGTATATAAATTTCTTCATGAAATACTCCGTTAATTATAGACTTTAAATGACTTGAAGACATATTTCCTCTACATTATACAAAGGGGTTACTCATAACGAAATATTTTGTTGATTTTCCATTGCAAAAATAATTTTATTGATGAAAAATTAGTTAATTACAGACTTCAAACAATAACAAACATGTTCTCTATTTAGAATGTAAGTATGGGAGCACTTTTAAGAGTAGCGTATTGTGGAGAGATTGGAGAGTTGTTCTTGAATAGGCTTTTGGGGTGTTCGAAGGTTTTATTGATATCAAATGAAAAACTATCTAGCTTGTTCAAGTTAAGAAAAAAAATTCTCTCAGTACATTATAAAGGGGGCATACTAAGGAAAATTCTTCTATCAGTACGTACTAATGTCAGTAAACAAAAACATTTGTAGGTGTAGAACAAAAATTTAGAGTTTGTAGAACCTTTTAGATTTATATATATTTTTAATTGATTAATGTTATAAAATGTGTAGTCCTACAATTTTTTGTTTTAGACCTACAATTTTTTCTATAAACTAATTTTACAAATTTTTCTAAAAAGTCCTACAAATTTTTTGTTTTATACCTATATATTTTTTTAATATCCTCATATTAATTGTACTAATTGAAGAGTTTCCTATATACTAATTGCCTACCAAAAAAAATGGGGCCGGGGCCGGGACCGGGCCGGGTGAAGGGGAGAGATGGGGGGGGGGGGGGACTAGAGTTGCTACCAACAAAATAAATTTATGATTTTCAATCGTGATCAATCTTTTTGGTCTATGTTAAATATAATTTCCCTTTAAGAGTGTTATATATTAAATATAATTTCCCTTTAAGAGTGTTATATATATTATTTTTTTCTCTTTACCAAGTGCTCTAAAGCTCCTATCGAAATCACCGACAAGAAGAAACTAATATAGAACTATATATGATAATTGTGGACACAAATCAAAAACTAAAAGGCTTACAGCTTTTTTTTTCCTTTTAAATGATGTTGATGGAAGAGCTTCTTGTATTTGATATGCTAATGTGATGTTCCATGTCTAGTCAATGGCATACAAACAACAGCACAATCTGTAAAGAGTGTGTACTTCTGGAAGTCATGATAAACCCTGCCATTAATGATCTATGCAGTGAGCTTTAGAGGACAGGAGTTTTTTTTATTTTTGATACTTATAAGTGAATAAGTATTGATCGAAAAGTCTATTACCAAATACTTCATCGTTAATTTGGTCCCAAATATATTCTTTTCCACGAACAAATACAATCAATATAATCACATTTGTTAAACATTGTCAAGCATTTATTATTGAGATGATAAACTTAAGGCAATCTTAAAATATTCTATTAATAGAAGAACTAAATGAATTTGGAGATGAAAACTAATTAATCAAAGAAAAATATTAGAGTATTTTGTAGAGCATAAGGGCTACGATCCCAACAAAAGGAATCCACCTTGATACACATAAAAGGTTTTTTTTTTTTTTTTTAAAGAGTGTTAGTGAAACTTCTTGCAAAATATATATCCTTCTTCAACCTAGCTAATGAAAGGAAAAGAAATACCTTTTTTTTCTTTTTTCTGAAAACATTTGGGGTTAAAAGGAACTGTTATTGAAATTTATGCATGAAACCAATTTAAAAAAACAATTAAAGGGATATGTCGTATTGGTTGACAATATCATCAAACTACCACATGCTCATGACTTCCATAATGAATATTTTTACTCCAACTTATCGCAGTGAAAATTAAATTACAAGATTCATTTCAGGATTTTATCCATAAAATAGTTAATAAACTATGGTGATTCCCCATAAAAAGTCGTCATTCCTCAGTGCTAATATTCTTTTAAGAAATTTAAAATAAAAAACTCAAAACTTGTTCTTTCTTAATTTAATAACAAAACAACAATTTTATTGGATCTAATGGCAATCTGGGGCTAAATTGCTAACTTCAATAGATGCTCCAACATTTTGTCAGGTCAAAATATTTAATTAGGAGCCATGCTTAATTAATATGTCTTATTAATGTTAACTCTTTCGTGCACTAAACGCGCATTACGGCCATAAACATTGGATTATTGTCTGATTAATTAATTTACAACGCCGTATTTTGTTAATGTAATGCATGTTATCATCAAACTCACGCTAACTGTAAACCTTGCGGGATTAACAATCTTCCATCATGTTATACACTCTTTTTTGTCTGTCCAGGAATATATTGCAGTGCAAGTTTCATGGAAATCGAAGGAAACTGCAAAGTGATTAATTATAAAGCTAAAACTTTCACACCAAAAAACAATATTATATATATATATATATATATATATATATATATACACACACATATATATGAATGCATGTGCGCATATTTGTATGTATGTGTTTGTGTGTATGTATGTATGTATGAATGTCTATACGCATGTATGTGCACCTATGATGCATGGGCGTGTATATATCTTTTTTCTTGGATATATATCTTTTTTCTTGGACAAGAACAAGATCATCGTTATTAATATTATAAACGATATATAGCATATTGTAAAACGTTAGTAGTGGAACAACCACCTAGTTTAAAGGAAGTTTATCAAACCTAACATTCTTAACTAGTTAATGTTTCACCCCCTTCAGTCATTTGTATTTATGCAGACGTATTACAAGAAAGATTAACTACTGGTGAATTGTTTAAATAATAATAATTATTTTCAAATCAACATTATTATTTTTTATAATATTATAATATTTTATAATGATCAAATTTATATGTGATATACCGGCTTGAAAGTAGCAAAATGAATCATAATGTATTTGCCACATAGACATATATAGGTTTAGAATATAATTATTTAACTTTTCATTATATGCTACACGTAGAGAAGTGCTCTTAAAAATAGTGCTTTTGTTTGTACCAAGAAAATAAAAAAAAAAGGGAAAACACGAATTTTTGTAGAAATCCTCATTTTCAATTGTCATTTCAAATTAGTGTAAACCATTAAGAGAGTAAAAAGTCAAGGGCTTATCTCAAAATCCAAGAACTAGCTAGTGGAGGGTTTATTCTGATCTTTAAAAAAGTCAAAGATAATCAATCTCAATTAACTGAAAAGTATGCATTTAAAATAATAAAGCGGAAAGGGATTACAAGCACGTCATTCAATAATCAACATTGCCCTATACAAGTAAAGAATAAATGCACTCTTTTTTCCTTGTAATTACTCAGAGACCCCTTGACAAAATGAAAAGTTGATTCTTGATTATTATCAAGTTGTTTGTGCTAAAATTCTGTCTTTTTTATTTAGTTGGCTAACTATTTATGATGTAGTTGTTTAACTTGGGGCAAATGGGATCTAGCCAAAAAAAAGAAGATTGAAGCAAATGGGAAAAGGGTTTGAGGACCTTGACTTAGCAAAAGAATTTGAGCTGCAAAGAAGATCCAATTAACAGCCTGTTTGGCTCTGTTTATCTTAGGGTTTATAAGTCCCATCAATTAAAAGCAAGTGAGAGGAGTTTTTTACTATTAAGATTTATAAGCCCAAAATAAGTAAAGCCAAATAGACTTTAAATGCTATCAATCCTTCAACTTCGTTCACAAGTGGTGTTATCTTTCTTTACAGGAAATATGTAGGCCTCATAGTCCCTATAAACACATAATTGAAGAATGCAAAGAGATGCTTCAAATTCATGCAGGGTTTTAGATTAGATACATTTGTCATGAGGCAATAAATGTATAAATTAATTTATTAATTTGACAAATTCAACAACTTTTTAGTTTCGATTACTTTATTGTAGCAGATATTTCACTTAAATTATTCTCGGTAGGGTATGATATAAGAGGATTGTTTCTCCCAAACATAATAGTCATCTAAGTTTATGACTTTCATCTCCCCAGTAGCGCCCCACCACCCCCATCCACACCCCCCCCCCCGGGGCGGGGGCCAACCCCACAAATAAAAAGAGAAAAGGAAAAAGAAAGGAATGCGAGCGACCTTGAAAATCCAAAATAGATAATTAACTTCATCCCGATCCGATCGAGTAATAAATCAATATAATCAATTTAGCTCATGTCTTTCACACACACACACACACACACACACATATATATATATATATATATATATATATATTCTAGTTAACTGCCCAAACGAATATTAAAATTTATTTTAATAAATATTAAATAAATTTATATAATAAAATAAGTAGTACTTTATGAATAATATTGTTATTGTACAAACATTTTAGTTGTAATCACAGCTTTTAAATAAATTGCAAGAAACATTTTGAAATTTAATCTAATAAAAGTTAAGTTATATCAATCAATCAAAATTTTAAATAAATACTATTAGAAACTTGAATGCTTTTAACTTGAATACTATCAGTTTAGAAGAGATTCTAGATAAAGTTAAGTCAAAAGTTAAAAAAGAAAGAAAGAAAAGAGCTTAAAAGATCGAGACACTTTTTATTGGAGTTATTTTACATTATGTGAAAAATTGTTTTTTTTAACCTAAAAAATTATCATTTTATATTTTTGAAATTTGAATATTTCTTTAATAAGATCTCTTATACTATATGTACATTAGTTATATTTATATTACAATTAAATTATTTGATAAAGAATTAATTTGAAAGTAATTCCTACGTTTTTCTCACAGTCCAATTTTATTTTCTCATTTTTCTAACTTTATCTTCTTTTATCCGCGAAACCCCCCACAATTCAAACATTTTACTCATTGCATCCAAATTTAATATGCAATAGCCTATTTTGTAGATGATGTATCAGGTGTATTACAAAATTTATTACTTTAGAATAAATTTAGTGTCGTCCTCTCTAAAGTGAGTTCTCCATTATTGAAAAAAAAAAGTAGCATATATCTGTTTTAGGTATTTTCCAATCTAAAAATTAATTTTAATTTATATTAAAAATTATGGTTACATATTCCTCGTTGAAAAGAACTCTTGGATATGCTCACATATTCTTGCTCATAGTAATGATTCCTTTTAATATATTAAGTTACATTTCTAGAGTTGTTCAGCATGTTGACCTTTGCCACTAATTTAGCCTGTAGCAATTATTAATTTATTATGTTTTTGAAAATTTAAATTATTAGAGATGAATTTATTTTATTTATTTATTATTTTTAACATGTCTTCTCATTGGCAATCAAATTTAGTTTTAAAGCTAAACATATTCTTCTAAAGGGAATAAGACAAGACTTGAACCCACGAATTTTCACTAATTCGACTTCAATATTATATACATTTATCACTTTATCAAAAAACTTAAGTTATTAAAGACAATTTTATTTTATTTTGTTCTTGAAATAGTAGGACCAAAAAGACATTTTTTATAAACAAGAATCATCTGTAAAATTTGAACCCCCTCCCAAAAAAAAGTACTTATTTAACAGTGTTAAAAATAAGAAAAAGTTCAAAGGTCTATAATACCCTAATTATTGCATCTTAGAGATTCCATTGTAAGGATAAAATCATAATTGCATTATATATTAGGCTATTGAATATCTTTTACCATCATAAAGGGCACTTTGGACATAAAATATAAAGTAGAAAACAAAAAGCTCTTGTTACTACCATGTTACTACATGATGCAAGCTACAAATATGCTTTATGGAAAACACTACCCTTTAGATTCACATTTATTATATAGTTAACATATACATATGTATATATATTAAATCACATTGTGACATTATAAGATTCAAGATTTCAAAATAAATCTAATTTCAAAATTTTAAAATAAATTTCAATAACCCAATCTTCCATTATCAGTAAAATTAGCTGTTAAAATAGCTGATAGCTATTTTAGTAGCTGATAGTTGTTTAATTTTAACAATTAGGTGATAGTTGTTTGACTAGCTGATAGAATAAAATATATTCGATAAAATTATTTATTGGATTAACTGATTAATGAAAAATGGCATAACAAGACATTGGTATGATGTTATTACTATTATGATAAGTATAATTATTATTATGATTATTGAAATAAGATGATTTATTTTATAATTAGGTATAAGTTTATTAAAGCCTAATTTATTTTTTGATAAATTAGTTTTATTAATATTATAAAAAATACTTTTTATTATAGAAATATTTTTTAATTGATCAAAAATTTATTTTGTCAAAGAAAAATAATAAATGGATAATAAGACTCAATTACATTTTTTAAAGTATATTTTGATATTGGATAGAATTAAAAATTGATTTTTGTGTTATTTGAGAATTATACTTTTACAATAAAATATAAAATTATAGAGAGAGATTGCATAATGGGTAGAATTTCAATAAGTATTGAGGAAAGGGTAGGATTATCAAGAAAAATAAAATGCTAAATGCTACCTCAAACGTTAATATTGTTAATGTTTCAAAAATACTATTTCAAATAGAAATATTGTCAAAAATATTATTTTATTAAATAACAAAAATTGAAACAAATAGTGCAAGACCCTTAGCAAAAGGATGAATTAAGGTGATTAAGTGTTATGAGGCGACGCTAAACTTTGCATTGACTATTAAAAACTATTTAAAATATTATTATCGAACCGAGCCTATGTCATAATTAACTAAAAATGCACTTAACAAACTTCCGTGTGCTCACTGACAGGGTCAAAAAGAAGCCTTAACAATGAAAACACACACAGATTAACACATGTTCAAGTCCTGGACAGCTGTTGCCCTTCCCCCCTGCGCGTGACCAAATGCCAATATGCCATGCATCATCTCCATTTATTATATAATCCCTATACACACAAAGACACACATATATAACACATATATACATATATAATAATACATAGCATCTAGCAGAGAGATATATATATATAGAGAGAGAGGCATCCAAGGTGGTGAGTTGTGACAGTGGTGGTGTGGGGGGTGGTGCAGCAGCCCTGCAAGTTTTTTGCAAATCTCTAGGTATTCTTCTTGTGGCTCAACCCACATAAAATAACTATTTCTTTTGTTCAAGCTGTCTCATGCTACTAGCTATAGTTTTGGGGGAAAAAAAAAAGAAATTTAAACCGAGTGTTTTGGAGTACTTCAAACTAAGCAAAAACACCACCCCACAAAAAACACCAAAACAAAACACTTGAATTGTGTAGCAGCAAAACCCAAGAAGAGTGATGCAAACCCGAGAAGAAAGGTTTGGAATTTGAGGCAAAAGAAATTTTGTCGTTCGATGATGATGAAGAGCTCGAGGCAGCAGCAACAACAATCTCACAACAACTCTAAACCCAAACATAACCATCTCCATTCATCACTTTTCTTCGTTTTTCTCTCAACCCTTTTCGTTTTCTTCTCCACCATAGCTGCAACCAACCATGAAGCTTCAATACTTTACCAATGGCTACACACTTCTCCTTCACCACCACCATCTTTTTCAAGCTGGAAAATACTTGAAACCAACCCATGCAAATGGGACTACATTTCATGCAATTCACAAGGCTTTGTTACTGTTATCAATATATATTCCATCCGCCTTGAGCTTCCTTTGCCGTCAAATCTTTCTTCGTTTTTGCATCTCGAAAAACTTGTGATTTCTGATGCGAATGTCACTGGGATGATACCACCAGAGCTTGGTGATTGTGCTGCATTAAGGGTCGTTGATCTCAGCTCGAATAGTCTAGTTGGTAACATTCCAGCAAGCATTGGGAGGCTTCAAAACCTGGAAAATTTGATCCTGAATTCGAACCAGTTAACTGGGAAAATCCCAGTAGAGATCAGCCATTGCCGGAGCTTGAAGAACCTTCATCTTTATGATAACAGGCTTACTGATAGCATACCTTCAGAACTAGGCCTGTTATCGAATCTTGAAGTCCTCAGGGCTGGTGGCAATAAAGACATCACAGGAAAGGTTCCTGAAGAGCTTGGAAATTGCAGCAACTTGACTGTACTAGGCCTTGCTGATACGAGAGTTTCGGGTTCTTTGCCGGCGTCATTGGGCAGGCTCAAGAAGCTTCAGACATTGTCCATATACACTGCAATGCTTTCTGGTGAGATACCTCCAGAATTAGGTAACTGTTCTGAGCTTGTCAACTTGTATTTATATGAAAATAGCCTCTCCGGTTCAATCCCTCCAGAGCTTGGGAACTTGAAAAATCTTGAAGAATTGTTGTTATGGCAAAACAATCTTGTTGGGCCTATCCCAGATGAGATTGGGAATTGTACAAAACTGTTAGTGATCGATTTTTCTTTGAATTCTTTGTCTGGGACTATACCATGGTCTTTTGGAGCCCTTGTTGAGCTTCAAGAGTTTATGATTAGTGACAATAATGTGACCGGTTCGATTCCTTCGTTTCTTTCGAACTGCACTAGTCTTGAGCAGTTGCAGCTTGATACGAATCAAATCTCGGGTTTGATTCCTCCGGAGCTTGGAGAGTTGTCGAATCTTATGGTGTTTTTTGCTTGGCAGAACCAACTTGAGGGTAGCATACCTTCAAGTTTGGCCAGTTGTGCTAATCTCCAAGCACTAGACTTGTCTCATAATTCACTCACCGGTAGCATACCCGCTGGATTGTTCCAGCTGCGGAACCTCACTAAGCTTCTGTTGATTTCGAATGATTTTTCTGGTTCATTGCCTCCGGAAATTGGTAATTCCAGCTCCTTAGTGAGGTTGAGACTAGGAGGCAACAGAATAGCTGGTGCAATTCCTAAAGAAATTGGAGGCCTGAAGGGCATAAATTTCCTGGATCTGTCTGGAAACCACCTTTCTGGACCCGTGCCTGATGAAATTGGGAGATGCACAGAGCTGCAGATGCTGGATTTGAGCAACAATAAGCTAGAAGGCTTCCTGCCTAATTTGTTGTCTTCGCTTTCTGGACTCCAAGTCTTGGATGTTTCGCGTAATCAATTGCTCGGTCCAATTCCAGCGAGTCTTGGCAGGCTCATTTCACTGAATAAGCTGATCTTGAGGGAGAATTCATTTTCTGGTTCAATACCATTATCGATTGGCCTCTGTTCAAGTCTGCAGTTGCTTGATCTTAGCAGCAATGAGCTTTCGGGGAGCATTCCTGTGGAGTTGAGTAAACTTGAATCTCTTGAAATAGCTCTCAACCTCAGTTGCAATGGTCTCACTGGATCAATCCCTGCTCAAATCTCTGCTCTGAGCAAGCTTTCAATGCTAGACCTTTCACATAACAAGCTTGAAGGGGACTTAAGTCCACTAGCAACACTTAATAATCTTGTCTCTCTAAATGTCTCCTACAATAACTTCACCGGTTATCTTCCCGACAACAAACTCTTTCGGCAGTTGTCAGCATCTGACCTTGCTGGAAATCAAGGTTTGTGCTCTTTCAGGAAGGACTCATGTTTCTTGAGTACCAATGGACTGCGAGTGGATAGAAATAACAATGAAGTGAGAAGGTCAAGGAGACTTAAGCTAGCAATTGCATTGCTTATTGCCATGACAATTGCTTTGGTTATAATGGGAATAATTGCAGTTCTTCGTGCACGGAAAACTATGAGAGGTGATGATGACTCAGAGTTGGGTGAGTCATGGCCTTGGCAATTCACTCCATTCCAGAAACTAAATTTTTCCATAGAACAAGTGTTGAAATGCCTAGTGGAGCCTAATGTTATTGGGAAAGGATGTTCCGGGGTTGTCTATCGTGCAGATATGAACGATGGTGAGGTTATCGCGGTGAAGAAGCTTTGGCCAACGACCATGGCAGCAACTAATGGCTGCAATGACGATAAATCTGCAGTCCGTGATTCCTTTTCTACTGAGGTAAAAACTCTTGGATCGATCAGGCATAAGAATATCGTTAGATTCTTGGGCTGCTGTTGGAATCGGAGCACTAGATTACTTATGTATGATTATATGCCTAATGGGAGCTTAGGCAGTCTCCTACATGAGAGGAATGGAAGTCCTCTGGAGTGGGAAATGCGATACAGAATTTTGTTAGGTGCTGCAGAAGGACTTGCTTATTTACACCATGATTGTCTCCCTCCGATTGTGCATAGAGACATCAAGGCGAATAACATCCTAATCGGCCTGGAATTTGAGCCTTACATTGCAGATTTTGGCCTTGCCAAGCTTGTTGACGATGGCGATTTTGCTCGGTCCTCCAACACAGTTGCAGGTTCCTACGGGTACATAGCTCCAGGTAATTATTTTTCTTTCAAACTTCAGAAAATGAATTTTCTCTATAACATATATCTTAGAGTATCCAACAATGATTACTAGATTGATCAAACTATAATTGTGTTTACTGAGTTACAATTTTACTCGGAGTTATCTTAAGTCATTGCACCAAAATTCATGTTAGTCATTACTGTTACCGTAAGCAATAATGCAAAAGTGCAATAATTTCATAGAGAATTTGATGTCTCTAGAGGTCTGAAGTTGATACAAACTCATATTAAAAATCTTTAAGAGCTAATTCTACTAGTGTTTTTTCTCCAGAGTATGGCTACATGATGAAAATCACAGAGAAGAGCGATGTCTATAGTTACGGTGTGGTGGTTTTGGAAGTCTTAACCGGCAAGCAACCAATTGATCCAACCATTCCAGATGGGCTTCATTTGGCAGACTGGGTGAGACAGAAAAGAGGCAGCATGGAAGTCCTTGACCCGAGCCTGCTCTCGCTAGCGGAGGCAGATACAGAGGAGATCATGCAAGTCTTAGGCATTGCTTTGCTATGTGTAAACTCCATTCCTGATGAAAGGCCCACCATGAAAGATGTGGTCGCAATGCTCATGGAAATCAAACATGAAAGGGAAGAATATGCAAAAGTTGATGCTCTCCTCAAGAGCTCTCCAGCACCTGAAAATCATCAGCAAAACAAGAACTCAAGTGGGGTTGTTCCAGCTGCTACATCTTCATCAACACAAGCAACACCAAGTTTGTATCCAAAAAGCAATAACACAAGCTTCACAGCTTCCTCATTGCTCTATTCATCATCCTCTGATACCAAAATGGGATTCAAGTGAACACATAAATTAAATCATATGTATATGCCTACAGTTTAAAGGCATGAAAAGAAGATGTTTATCATCTTGGGACTATTTTAGTTTCTTATTAGAGTGTTCTATAGTAATTTTATGTAGAGAAGAAAAAGGATAGTGTTGAAAGATCCAAATATTCCACTTGGATAAATGATAAATTTCAATATCAGTATATATAAATTTATGAAGTATTTCACTCACCCTTTAATCTTATCCATTACTCTTTACTCAGATTCTTCTATTTTTAACAATTAATTATGAGTTACATATGATCGGAGTGTTTGAGAATTTAAATATTTGTTTGTAAGTTTTTAATTTTGAAACTAATTGATAAATGAAATCTCCCTCTCTCGCTATTCTTTCCTTTCATCTTGATATTCGTTTTTTCCTTTTTTTTTTTGTTGGTTTTTAATATTTTCTTTGAATAAATTCAAATCTAGACTTTCAGATTGCTCCAATTCAAGTATGATACCAATTTTGATTGCTAGTTTGAGTCTCAGCTTTCACAGATCTCCAATTTTTGCTGCTTACAATATAGGTGTGTTTGTTGGCTCGTCTATGGTACAAGTTAATTAAGGTGTAGGGCTTTCTAATCCTATTTGAAGATTAGTCTTGTTCGGAATTTTTCTTTCTCTCCTATCTTCTAATGCTAGTTATGCTGCTCAGGCATATCTATTATTGTGCTGACCATATCGCAGATTAGGTTGCTTGAATTATCAAGATAGTTATCTCTTTTTATCTGTATATATTATATTTATCTTTCATTAACATTAATATAAATATTTAATTTGTTCACGACAAATAAGTTAAAAAATTGAATGAAGCCACCGCATGCAACGTTGGCAAAGGTGCGGCCCCAGGTTTTGAGGTTGAATTTACCGCAACAAACAAATAAAAGGGACCTACAAGAAAAATGGCATACAGAAAAGAGACAATTTTTCCTAACAATCGTAAATAGGAAAAGTTTAAAGACAAAAGCCACCATAGCTATGCCCGAAGCTTTTGTTTTCTGTAGGCTTCCTTAAGGAAATTTTGGCCAAAGGGACCCACTGTTGTATACATCAAGCAGGCGTCAACTGATAGTCAATTTGATTGACAAAAAAAGAAAGAAAAAGAAAATAGTCAATTTCGTTTGAATTGTCCAGTAGTTATACATATCTATACACATGTCACTTTCTCATTGCTCTTGAATATGTTGGCATATTTAAGCCAATCTAGTTCTTGTAATGATTGGGAACATTACTCGTGTAATGTTGGAGGTCTGGTTTTCGAGTGTGATAATTTTTGAAAAGTGACACATAATGTTTTGTAAGTTAAGTTTTTAGTAACATTAAATATGTGCATAAGAATTAACCAAAAACCAATAGGTATTAACGTAAGAATACTTCTCCTCCATTCTCCAAGCTTCACATATTACCCTATTAATAGAATTATTTCTAAACTTATTTGGAACGTATAATTTATTTGTCGAACATAAAAAATATTGAATTTATTATCTCATTTTAAAAGTTTAAATTAGTAGAGCAGATATATATTAGTGTATTTATTTGTTGTATTTAATAAAAAGGATATCATTGAAAATTTGGTCCTCGCTTTGAGCTGATTCATGATGCAGCCAGTTGTTTCTTTCCTTCTAAGGGCTCGTTTGGATTGACTTCTTTAAAAGCATTTTTTCTAACAGTTTTTGTAAAAAAAATGATTTTTCAAAAAGTTGAAAATTTTAGTTTTTGAAAAAAGTTGTAAATGAATTTTTTTCGGAGTTTTAACTTTTTTTTTAAACCAAGCCAGATAGTTATTACAAAAATAATACGCTTTTCTCATGAAAAAAGTGTTTTTTTCTTAAAAAAAAAAAGAGTTAATCCAAACAGGCCCTAAATGTGATAGATAGCCTGCATGCAGTGGCAAGACCAGAAATCCAATGTAGGGGGATTAAGTCAACAAATTTTTTGCTCAAAAAGCTAATGAAAATATTTTTAATAAGATATTTTATTTAAAAATAAGTATGTATGTATGTTTGTGTATTATATATATTCAACCTTTTTATTACTCATTAGGTTACAATATATGCATTATGTATTAAAATAGAAAAAAAAAGAATTTTTATTTCCAAATACATTTTAAGTACATAGAAGAATTTATTGATCCCTTCCAAAAACAATACATTGAATATCTAAACTTCCTTTTGGCATCTTAAGTCACCCATTGCACTTTCATGGCATAAAAATTATAAAGAAATAATGCCTAAGATATTGTCTATCTCCTTCTATATAACACTATTATTACACAAAAATCAACGCAAACATTATAAAATCTTACTGACTAAAGTTCTAATAAAGAAATTGATAGTCCACTACATTTAAAATTCACTAAGTTATGTTTTAAATAATATATTAATCTTAATAATTGTTATATTATAAATCTTAGTATAAGAGGTAATACAAAAACTTATCAGGTAGGGAGACAATTCATTAAATACAAGAAATAAATACATAAAAAAAATTGGAAAAAAAGGCTACATGAAATAATAATTTAATTGCAAGATTTTGCAAATTGCTCTATCCACATTTTCTTGTAATTCATTCATGCTCCCACTTGATCCATCTTGTTGTCCCTTCTCCATTTTAGGACCTCCTTTACGAATACATTGAAAAAGCCTCACTCAGAAAATAGATGGTTCCTTGTTCCTGCGTTCAATCATGCCAAAAGCACAATATCCCAGAGCAATCTGCATTTCCCAAGATAAGATTCTTTGTTTGGTTGGCAATCTATCTAATCATGCAACCACGGGTGGGGCCAAAAAATTTATCACTTTTACATAATTCTATCAAAATATGATCCAAAATAACATTTGTAGAATTAATTAAATACGTATTTTGAAATTTCTCTGGCTCTGTTCAATAAGAATTACCATGTAAAAGCTATAGAAAGGTGGTTCCCGTTGTGTTAAAATTGGGTGTGGATCTTAATAAATATACATATGATGAAATAATGAGTTGAAATTCGGAATGGATTTCCAAAATAGTGGGACAAGACAATGAATGGAGATATCCAGGACCCGTGTGATTGATTGAGTTCCTTAAATAGTTTGTTGGGAAAATCGAGGACACAAAACACACATTCACGCAGTAGAATTAAAACACAAGTAACGAGAAAAGAATACGCGCTATTAAACGTGGTTCGGCCCTCTGCCTACGTCCACGATCCCTTCTGGGATAATTTTCACTATTCAATAATAATGATTACAACTCAGGTGATGACTTTTTGCACAGACAGAAAAGTCTAAACCCTCCCCCACAGAGTTCTTATAATGGTTCTATCCTCAACAAGACTAAAACGAATATAAGACATTCTCGATGCTCTCAGGCTCTCTCTCTCACCCACACCCCATGGGGTGTGGCTCTAAGGCACTCTCCTAAGGCACACTTTATACAACTAATACAAGAGTCCTATTTAAAGAGAAGATTTCCTTGTCCTTCAAGACAAAGGATTTCCTCATCTATCAATCCTACCATAATTAAGACTCTTATTATAACTAGAATTTTAATTCTCATTAAAATTCTTTCCTAATTTATATGGGCTTGGACTTTGAACCATAACCCAACAAATTCCTCTCTTGGCGAAAAGTCTGAAGCTTCTTTGCCGCAACTGGAACCTCTTCATAGTCTTCATGCTGGAGCCCTCGCTCGACAACACTCTTCACGGCTACAGCTACCAACACATCCTAGCAAGTTTTCGGAGTCATCCCCAACATCCCTTTTCGTGCCGTATAACCTCGACCTCTTGAGGTTGTTTGCGTCCTCCCTCAACACAAGGCATCTCGGACGTGGTCTTCTCTTCCAGCAGTAGCATTCCTTATCAGTCGTCTGGCCAAGACTCTGATTGTTCAGCTACGTAGACTCTCTTCGCGTGACTCCTCCCTCGAATCGAACCTTCTTCAACTAGTCTACTCATCCAAACTTCTCTCCTCTAGAAGTTTGTTCACTAGTCGGCTAAATGTGTTTGCTCGCACAATGTTTCAAAGACTTTCGCAGAATTTCATCACCACTTCATTGTTTTACCCAATTTCAAGGCTTACCCATGATACATCAAGAAATTTGGCAAAACGGACCTAAAAAATGAACTCAGGATGTCAGAAAACAGTGAGGAGACCCTCAGTCAACGCGGTCAAACCCCTGCAGCCCACTGGTCAAACCTTCTATTTGATTGTTTGACCACAAACTCACAAAACTTGACTTGCTTGTATCTCACAATCCAACCGTCGGATCATCACGAAATTTTAGTAGCTTACTCTCCTCTCTGAGAAGAAAATATAGCAACAAACGGATCATCGATCGGACTTCGGAAATGCTGCCAAACGTGACAAGAAGATCAGCGAATTTTTTTTTACTCCTCTTCGGCGTTTCTTTTTCGTTTTTCGTGCAAATCAGCGCCCTCCCTCCAACCAGGCTCTGATACCACTTGTTGGGAAATCAGGACGCGTAACACACACTCTCACAGCGGAATTAAAACACGGGTAACGAGAAAAGAATACGCACTATTAAACGTGGTTCGGCCCTCTGCCTACGTCCACGATCCCCTCTGGGATAAATTCCACTATTCAACAATAATGGGATTACAACTCAGGTGATGACTTTTTACACGGACAGAAAAGTCTAAACCCTTTCCCACAGAGTTCTTATAATGGTTCTATCCTCAACAGGACTGGAACGAATATAAGATACTCTTGATGCTTTCAGGCTCTCTCTCTCTTACCCTAACTCAGGTGATGACTTTTTACACGGACAGAAAAGTCTAAACCATTCCCCACAGAGTTCTTATAATGGTTCTATCCTTAACAGGACTAGAACGAATATAAGATACTCTTGATGCTCTCAGGCTCTCTCTCTCACCCATACCCCCATGCGGTGTGGTCCTAAGGCACACCTTATACAACTAATACAAGAGTCCTATTTATAGAAGAGATTTCCTTGTCCTTCAAGACAAAGGATTTCCTCATCTATCAATCCTACCATAATTAAGACTCTTACCATAACTAGAATTTTAATTCTCATTAAAATTATTTCCTAATTTGTATGGGCTTAGACTTTAAGTCATAACCCAACATAGTTCTTGAGGATTGGCTTTCGAAGATGTAGAAAGAGGAATAAGATGATTTAAATCATCCCTAGTTTAGATCTCTAGTTTCCTACTAATTTTTCGTGGAAGCTTTTATGACTAATAGGAGGATAGTGATATAACTGGTTTAGAACTCTCACGCATCAAAAATAGTTGATTTGGCATGCAAATTTTAATCTTGAATTTGCAAAAATGTTTCTCTTTACCCTTTCAAAATGTGAAATTAATTACTTTTATTTGCATCCATCAGAATTTTGCTTCCATTTTCTTTTAAATGATTTCTGTATGTTTCTTACTCTTGCTATTTTATTCGCTTCGCTCGTCCATCAATCTTTTATATTTCGGTCTTGCCAGTGACGTTAATTAGTATCTTCTATTTAATATACGTACAAGAAAGAAGTAGTGTACACTTATAAAAAATTATAATAAGGGTAAGATACTATTTACCCCGATAAAAATTATCACTTATCAGGTTAAACATATGATTATATATTGAAGAAACGATTATCTCTTTTGTGCAAAAGTTTGCAACTAGTACATTATTCTAATGTATCCAGTTAGTTGAAATGATTTGTACGTTAACTTCACAACAAAAGAAGTTTATAGGTTAATTTACATTGTTGGGCCTAGGTAGTTTGGTCCAACTGCTCTGGGCCAGTTGGGCCTATGAGTTTGTCCCTTTGTTTTTTTTGGTTAATGTGTGTCTAGACCCCTTGAATGTGTTTGGTATTTCTTTTATTAGTGCGAACTATTTTCTTACCAATTCCGTGACTTTGACTATTTTCTTACCAATTCCGTGACTTTGACTATTTTCTTACCAATTCCGTGACTTTGACTACTTTCAACAACTATTATCGTTTTGACCAAAAAAAAAAAAAAAAGAAACTACAGTTTCGGGATATCATAGTCTTACAATGGCAAGAACTAGAGGTTGCAGGATGACGAGACGAAAAATAAAATGTGAAATGTCCAACCATATAACGAGAAATATCAATCTCCAATAATTTTTTTTCCCCACGATTCTTACACTACACTTATATTATTTGTTTATAAATTTTAATTATTCAATACAATGTGAAGATCGAAATCATTCAATCCCTTCCTCTACAACACAAAAGAGTTACTGCATACATTAATAATTAGGGTTTGAAGAGAGCGTTTAGCTGATTCCTAAGGGTTCCATATGATGTTATGGCGATTGTCATGGAGGCCAACTGGCTAAGGATGGGAAGCTTGACGCGTAGTGATGGGTAGGGTGTTGCAGTTGTTGTGCGTGAAAACGGTAAATGCACACATATATAATGATTAAAGTAAGGGTAAGTTTTCAGTTCGATAATTACCTCTCACTACCTCCAAATACATGATGGACTCTTTTTTTCTTTTTCTTTTTCTTTTTTCCTTTGAACGATTCGATTTGAAGAATTCGATCCTAATGATTCTAGTTGAGGTGATTGTCGAATTGATTGTCCTAATAACCCTACATGATGGTTGTCGGTTAGACAACCAAGTTGTTCTTACTAAAACTAGCTAGTGGTTGCTTAATATCTTTTTCTAAGTTCCTTCTTCTAATTAGCAATACCGAGTCTCTAGCGTCAAACAATTTTGCCATATGCAAGTTCTTTATTTATTTTTGGCTAAAAAGAAAAAGTAATATTTGCTTGGAAATTAAATTCTATTTAGGGGCTACTCTAATAAAAGGCAGACTACGCTACATTAATTACACTAACTAGGAAACTATGAAGCTAACTACTTCAAGAAGTTTATTGGTCATGTCCCTTGGCTTTTGTAAGCTCAAAGCCCTCAACATTCTCAAGTATTTTAACAAATCTCAATTCCAAAAATTCAGTAGATCCCCAGT
Source organism: Cordia subcordata (assembly GCA_028554755.1). Lineage (NCBI taxonomy): Eukaryota > Viridiplantae > Streptophyta > Magnoliopsida > Boraginales > Cordiaceae > Cordia > Cordia subcordata. Next base: position 6,092,927 of record JAPTOF010000010.1, on the reverse strand, counting down.
CCACTTAAGGTCAGTTTGACATTACTGTTACAATCTGTTATTGCTGTTAAAAAAGTTTTCGATTCAAATATACTGTTGAAAAAATTTATTTTGCTGTTTGATAAAAATTAAAAAAATGCTGTTTGATGAATAAGCAACTTGTGATTTGTTTGGTTAAAATTGTGGTTTAAAGTACTATTTATAATTTTATTTATCTGTTTTTAATATTTATTTTTTTTCTTGTTTCAAAACTTCTTAATTTTTTGTATTTTGTATTTTTTAATTTTTCAATTTTTAAATTACTTTAATGTTAATTTTTGATCTTTAAACCTCCCAGTCTTTTGATTTTTAAAAATTTCTACTTTTAATTTTAATTTCTTTAGTTTTTTAAGTTTTTAATTTTGTTTATATAATATATTTAATCTTTGATTATAAATAAATATATATAGATTGTTGGTTATAAAATTCAATTTGAGAAAATGCAGCATCATTGGTAATTTTTTAAAGCTCCACCTTAGATCCTCTAAAATGCAATAATGTTCGTAATTAAACACCTCACGTACTTTTTCTTGGCCAAATTTTATTTTAGTTTTTTTTTTTAAATTAAACCTGAATCTCAAACAAAATTTAAACTAGTAATAACTAAACACCTTAGTCATGTTTCACCTTATCCGTCTGATGGCTAACTGATCGGTCACACTCAGGCCCACACGGTGACGCTTGGCAATTGTGCATGATTTAGTATTCATTTGGATTAGTTTTTTTTTAAAAAAAACATTTTTTATTAATTTTTTTTAAAAGTATTTATTTTAGAAGTTAAAAGTTCTAACTCTTAAAAAAAACTATATTTGAGCATTTTCAAAATTTCAACCTTTTTAAAGCCAAACCAAGTTGTTATTACAAAAACAATGTATGTTTTTCAGGAAAAACAAAGTGTTTGTTTTAAAACAAGTCAATTCAAACAGGTTTTTAAGCTAGTAATGAATCTATCACAACATCTCAAATAGGCAGAATTCTCCTTCCTTTTTTTTTTTTAATTCTATGTTCCTTATTTAACCTCCCTATTAAGCTTATATGATAATGATCACTGTGTTGGAATTTCGCCCATTAACTTATTTATGGTCCAAGTTTAATGGGTTTTTGTTTGAAAACAAACAAGTCTATTGAGTGTCACATAAATTATCTAAATCAATTCAGCAAGAGTTATCTAAATTTAATACAGAAAACCTGCACTTATTGTTGAAGCTACCTAATTCGATTAGAATTAAGCGTATAAATAGAGGTATTATATACCACATAATGCACAAAGATAGTATATTAAGCATATATTCTCTCTTGCATAAGAATAATCTTTGGCACAATACTCTCTTGTTGTATTTGCCATAATCATCTCTTGGTCTTGATCCTTCTTGGTCTCAATGTGAATACTGTAGAGCATCGTCTCCTTGTCTCGTCTTTACATTATTGGATAAGATATAATTTAATTAAACAAGCTCAAGAAGTAGTCTTTTATACTAAATTGTTAGTATGAAGTAGTCTTTTATACTAAATTGTTAGTATGTTTGTACTGTAAATAAATTACTTAAAGATTGATTACGTTACTTCTCTGCTGCATAATTGAATCTATAACCATCCTACACATTCATGTACAATTTCTAATTAGGTGAGATATGTTATCTTTAGAACATAAATATAGGAATCTTTTGGATCAAAGTCAAAAAGGGCAAAAAAGAAACATGGGAATCTTTCACTTCAGGCACCGTTTCAACTGAAATACGTCTTGGGATCTTTCACTTCAAGCATCGTCAAGCCGAAACTATCGCAAATTCTAATCCTAGGCATAGTACGAGCATCGTAAATTAAATATATGATAGAGTTAATTTTGAAAAGGTTTTTAAAGCTGTTGTTTAATTTTAAGTTAGTTTTTATTATTTAGAAAAGTTCAAAATAATCTTCAATATTTTAAAATATAGTTAAATTAGTTTCTATTGCTTCAAAAAATTCATACTAGTCCTTAAAGTTTTATAAATTTATTTAAATTAGTCCCCATTATTTTGCTTATCTAGGAGACTAATTTAAATTATTTTGTAGAATATTGAAAACAAATTTGAGCATTTTCGATAATTTGACATGCTTGTGAGACATTGAGTATTAACTTGAATATTTTCAAGTGACAAGGACTAATTATAAAAAATATGATAACATTGAGGACCTTTCAATTTTTCCTACATCAAAAGATTTAGAATAGAAAAAAGAAAAGAGTATTACTATCATGAGAGTTATTTCGCCCAAAAAAAAAAAAGGTATCGTGAGAGTTACGTATCTTTACCAATTATGCTACATATGTAATTCGAGCAACAAATTAATTATAATTAGAGCAATACACACACATATATATAATTGACAAAAAAAGGTTCTGCTACATTAATAATTAGAAAATAAAATATAATCAATTAATTAGAGCAACAGAGAATTTGCATGAGAAATACTTTAATAATGAAAATCTAATCCTCATTGAATGCTGTATAACAATTTTATTATAGAAAAGAATTAATTACATAAAGGTTCCTATATATTACCACACTTGTTTAAAATATATTTAAACTAGTCTTCAATATTTTTAAAATTAATCTTCATTCTTTCAAAATATTTATAGTAGTCAATACTATTTTACAAGTTTACCGAAATTAATCCTAGCAATTGTACTCATTTTAATTAAGATAAAAACAAACTTAAATTAATATACTAAGGTATATATCATGAACTAATTAATTTAATTAACCTAAATATTTTAAAATAATGATTATTAAATTAAAATTCATGATGCAACATTAAAAGCTGTGACATATTTAACAACGTGGTCACAAAAACAGTTTTAGAAAAAAAAAAAAAGAAAAGGAAAGGAAAATTAACCTCAGTCAATGCCAAAAAACACAAGGCAAGGCAAATTAGTCGGTTCTCTGTTTCTTTTTGCTTATTTGGAAACTTTCTTTGAAGGAAAGTTTCCAATACTGTGATATAAGGATTCTTTATGCCTCTCATTCTTGGAATTGTTACTTTCCTTTTTTATCTTTTCCTTTTGGGAAAAAAAAAATTAATATATTAAACCCATCCCAAACATGCATGTTGTTTTTTGACGCTAATATAAATATATTTTTGCGCGTCTAGCCTAGTAGAAAGCTAATCTAAAACTCCCTTTAATTTGTTTTTCTTTTTTTCTTGATCTCCCTATTCATGGCGATTAATCTTTCCAACTGCAAATTTATTATGAAGTTTAGTGGTCTCACCAACTATAATTTCATCTCTTTCATGTCAAAAGTCAATGACCTAAAGAGTTGTTCACGGGGTCGTATGAGTATGCTTGCTCTACCAGCTGCAGCATGCAAGAAAAATCATCATGTTAAAAGTGAAGAGAATGTTAATTATCAAGAATGTGTTGTGTTTTTACTGCAAAAATTAATTTACAGTTTGATGGATTTTTATACGAAAATTCGAGTGCTGCTGTTGTGGAGTATTAGTATAGTCGTCACCGATGTTCCAAAGGTTGAAGAAGCTTTGGGCATTGAATCCGGAGAAGAAGAAGGCCTTGATGAAGCAGTTGAATTTGAAGAAGAAGAAGAAGAAGAAGAAGAGATATATGAAGCAGATGATAAGGTAATGTTAATTAGTCTAAAACTCAATAATAATATATATCATGACCTGCTATTTTGGTTTTGATGATTAAAGGTTCTCTCAATTTCTTCTTCTTTTTTTTTTCTTTTAAGCAATTAGAAATTAATCCAAAATTGAATTATATTAATTCATTCTAAAGTTTTTTTGATTCATTAGTTTTTCTTAACAAAAAATTTATATGTTGCGGTATATTTTTTTGGTTAAGTAAGCAAGATCATGAAATTGATAATTTGATCATTCTTTTTGATATTATTTACTGGCCTCTATTTGTTTGCGTTAAATATACCATGAAGCACAACTCACATGAGAGCATATTTCAGATCCGCTCTTGAGTGTTCCTTAATTAGGAGAAAGCTCTAAACTTAGGGTTTATTAGTTGATAATCGAACTTTACAAAATTTTCACTAGTCAAGCAATGGTAGCTGGTTTCTCTTGCTATAAAAATATAAAAATTAGATAAACAATCAGCAAATCAGAATCATCTTTTTTTTTCTTTTCTTGAAATTGGGAATATTCTTGCTTTCTATATATGCCAAAATATAGTCAAGAAATTTTAATTTTATGCTTATTAATGTGAGATAATACCAGAAACATATAATTATTCAAAACAGCGAATGCAACAAAATAATTATGTTGATCTAGTAATTTATTGTTGGGGTCCAAACTCCATGTACATAAGTGTTTGGTGCGGGAGGTGGGCACTAAAATCTGCACAAAAATTGGTGTGGAGCTTATCATTACTAAATATGAAAATCTGTAGAAGGGTTTTGACGTCTTTATAATGATTAATTTTTGTATATGTATTTATGTGCTAGGAATCTACCAAAATTTTCAAACATTTGTAACTTCACGAATAAATTGCATAGTTACTTAGCAAAAAAAGAAAAAAAGAAAAAAAAATCAATTATATCGTTTCTTTAGCTAACTTAATATATATTTTGTTGCAGGATTTGAATTGCTTTGACAACGGTTGCGTTATGAAAATGATGACAAGCATGGGATATAAGCCAGGGACGGGCTTAGGTCTTAGTAGTGAAGGACATCCAACTTTTATTATTGAAACGAGTGTGAAAAAATTTACTTTCGAACTAGGATATCGATCTACTAAATTGGACGACATTATACAGAAAGAAGTTCTACGTGAGAAGACTCCAGCAAAAGTACAGGGGATACCATTCGATATTCCAATGAGATATTATCGGAAGTCACTAAATGGATACTTTATTCGTGCCGGAAACACCGAGACCTATTGGGGCTTTAACACTAACTCCAACAAATCCCTTAAAAAATAAAAAATCCCATATTTAAGGGTTTTATTAGTAACAAAATGCTCCAACAACTCTTCTATTTTATTCCCAAAATTTTAGGTTTTTTTCTAATCCCAAACCAAAATACTTATATATAGGGGTTTTTTTCCATCCCCAAAGCCAACTCCCAAATCCTATCCCCTATCCCCATAATTTTAAGACTACAACATTATAAAATAGGGGAGCTGTTGGAGTGAAACTGAAATTGGGATTTCCTAAACTGAATGTTTGATAAAAAATAGGGGAGCTGTTGGAATAGAAATTAAAAATAGGGGATTCCAAAATATAAGAAAATGACTCAAATCACTTAAATTTAGGGAAAAAAATAGGGGAGCTGTTGGAGTTAGCCTAATGGACCTAGCTGTAGGATCATCCCTACCGGCTAGGGAGACGACTAAGGGCTCGTTTGGATTGACTTTGTTTAAAAGTGTTTTTTTTAATAACTTTTGAAAAATAATTTTTTTTTAGAAGCTGAAAATTCTGGCTTCTAAAAAAAGTTATATTTGAGCTTTTTTCAGAGTTTTAGCTTTTTTAAAAACTAAATCAAATAGTTATTGCAAATTTAATATAACTTTTTCAAGAAAAAAAAAGTACTTGTTCCTAAAAAAAAGCTAATCCAAATAGGCCCTAAGCTGGAGAAAGCATCATGGAGAACTAGGGATGTGAATGATAGATGTAATTTATTTTGAGTCCTAAATAAGATTTTAAGATGTATATATGATCTTAGAGGAGAGATATTCCAAATTATTTTTGAAATAATATATATCTTGTAATGGTTGTACATTTGTTTTGCGTTAGAGAAATGTATTATTTGAAGCTGTGGGGTTTCCAATTGGGCTTTTGTAGACTCCGACCAGATTGATGTTTATTGTCCCTTTAGTACGTATATAGTCAGCTTGGGAAAATTAGATTGAGAACGATTTGTAACAAGTTGTATTTGTCGGGACATCAAGGGATAGGCCTAGTCATTCGGATGGAATTTCCTCGCAACGTTTTAAGATTACAAATGAGATTTAAAAATATCAATTATTTATATTATTTTATCACAATTTTGACATTTATTCACAAAAACTTAAAATTCGTGAGTAGTTTAAGTAGTTAAACTATTCCCCAAACACTGATGATATGAGTTCAAGAATCATTAGAGCCGGATGGTTAAACGAGAATACTCTATCATTAATTTATAATAATTCTCCACAAATGTCATGGAGAACTGTTGCTGTATGTGACTTTCTGGGATCATAAACTTCGGACAAAGATAATTATAGAAGGGGTTGGCGGAAGATACATATCAAATGTGAAAATAATTACAAAAAGTTCACTATTTTAAAAAGGCAATTGTCACATACCATATTACTATTATTACATGTAATAATATACCACTTGACATTACAATGGCGGTAGGTTTTTTGTCGATCCTATAGATACATATTTAACACATAACATGGAGTCAATAAGGACTGGAAAATTACTCGAATACTCGCGTCACTCTGGAGGTCTAGTTTTCGAGCATAGAAATTTTTAAAAGATGACACACAATCTTTTTTATGCATTCTGTTAATTTTTTGTTCTTTTTGTAAGATTAATGGGGCTTTTCATTAAAGTATAAACATATACATAGGATCGCATATTACCCTATTAATACTCTCATCCTCCAAGGGTCGCATACCCTATTAATAAAAATAAAACTATTACTAAACTTATCTGTTATGTACAATTTTTCGTCATACATCAAAAAAGATATTATCGAAAAGATAATTTAATTGCAAGATTTTGCAAATTGCCCTATATATCCACATTTTCTTGTAATTTATCCGGTGATATGCTCCCACTTCGTCCATCGTGTTGTTACTTTTCCATTTTATAACCATGTTTATGAGTACACCGAAAAAGCTTCACTCAAAAAAATAAATGGTTCCTTGTTTCAGTATCTCAAATGAATATGCAAGGTTCTTTGTTTGGTTGCAACCTATCTAGTCGTCCAACTAGGGCTGAGGCCAAAAAATTCTAGCATGAATGATACAAGTAGTTGAAATTACTTTTTTTTAGCGATGATGAGCTAGGTTCAAATCCTATTAGAAGAAGGGGTTTGGGTTTGGAGGATGTGCCAAAAAACATTCAATTTCAAAATAAATTGATAGCTCTTTTTTGCAAGACCAGCAAAAATTCAATGTTGAAAATTAGGGCACATAGACTATTAAAAGATTTCCTAAATATGCGGTAACACATCGATTAAGATTAAGCATGTAAATCGACTAAAAGAAATTCTTATACATGTTGTAGCACATTGAATTAAAAATAGGGCACATAGAGTGAATATTTACCTATTTTTCTTTGAAAAAATATTTTTAAAATAGTACATAAGCCATGACTTAGAGTTCTTCTCATAATAACATTTTTCGAAGTAAAAAATTACTAGAAGTGAAAAGAAAATGAAGAGAAATTGGAAAAATCAGTTTGAGAAATGTTGAAAAGTTTTGAAGAAGTTATAGTATGAGAGAGAAAAGCGAAACGAAAAGTAAAAATCATTGGTGTACTATAAATAAAATAAAAGACTAAAAGCTTAAAAGAGAGTGAAATGCTTTACATTTTTATTTACAGAATATACATTATTGTTCTCTCTGTAAAAAGTCAGTGGGGCGCTGCGCCCGTACTGGCCTTGGCACTCTTTGCAACCCAATCTACTTTTGGTACTTATCACGTATTGTCTCCCAAACTACAACATCGGTAAAATCACCTCTAGATCAAAAGAATTTTATTAAAAAAAAATGTAATTAGTAGTCAGACTTTGTCAATGTGTCGGTGGTCAGGCTTTGTTGGTGTATCAATGGTCGGGCTCCACTAATGGATTTCCCTTGTCGTAACAATAAAAAAAGAAAAACTATTAAATTTTAGCTGAATTAAGGTTTTTCTCCCCCCCCCCCCCCCCACAAAATGGCTAATTTTGATGCCATTCACCATAAAAAATCACATCTTCCACTTTTGCATTCAGTGATGAGGAGCCTGTGGCTCTTACACCATCATTTTTCCCAATATTTAAAAGAATCCCATGAGGGGGTGCCAGTTATATATCCACCCAAATTAATTAAGCAACGTCCTACCACCTTTACCAATGTTATGAAAAATTAGTTTAATTTTCTTGCCAAAGTTCTAAGAATTTTAATATTTTGAATCATTCGGCTTCTCATCCTAATTGAGGACAACGACTAATAATATATACTTATCCCACATGAAACAATCTCAAAATTTACTTCTACTTTATAAGGTCATAAAGATCACTATTTATATTGGTCAATTAATTTTTGATGGAACCTTAATAATTTTTAATATTGATGTAAATTTCTAAAGAATTGGTAGACTAAAAAATAACTATCGGTTAACCACGACATAATTGCATCATTAGATGTGAACGCTATATTGCAAAATTTTACACAGGAGTTTGCAAAACTTTTAGTGTGTCATAGTCATATATGCGAAATTAATTAATTTTATTTGCACCCATTAGAATTTTGCTTCCACTTTCTTTTATATGATTTTTGCATGTTTCTTACCCCTGCTATTTCGCTTGGCTCATCGGTCAATCTCCTATATTTTGGCCTTGTTAGCGTCGTTAATTATATATTTTACTTAATACAAGTACAAGAAAAAAGTAATCTATATTATAAATTAAATTTTTTGTTTTTTTAGCATATGCCACATATCATCATGGCATGCCTTCTTTATCATTACATAGAACAAATAAATTGATTATATAAAAAAAATTAAACGCTTCTTTTTTTCGTGCATCACACGGGTTTTATTCTACTATACACTTACAACAAGGGAACAGTGCTAAATTGGTATTTACCCCCATAAAAAATATTACTTATCAGGTTCATAAAATCATGTTGTAGGAAAAAAACTGCCCCATAATTATATATTGAAGCAATGGTGTTATATATATATATATATATATATATATATATATATATATATATATATATATTCCTTTTTGTGCAAAAATCTGTAACTAGTACGTTATTCTAATGTATCTAGTTAGTTGAAATGATTTATAGATCTAGTTAGTTTGGTCCAACTGCTCTGGACCAGTTGGGCCCATGAGTTTGTCCCTTTCTTTTCTTGGGCTGTTGTGTGTTAACTCATTGACAGTGTTTGCATTGGCATTTGTTTTGGTCCCAACTATTTTCTTACAATTATGTGACTTTAATTAATTCCAATAACTACTATCATTTTTTTATCAAAAAAAAAAAAAACAGAACTACGAGATATTATATTCTTACAATGGCAAGAACTATAGAGGTAGCAAGATGACAAGAGGAAAAATAAAACGTGAAATGTTGAGCGATACAAGGAAAAATATTAATCCCCAGTAATAATTTTCTTTTTCTCACGATTCGAACACTACATTTATATTATTTATTTACAAAATTTAATTATCGAATACAATGACAAGATTGAAATCATTCAATCTTTGCAATACTAAAAGTGTTATTGCATGCAATTTGGGGAGAGTGGTTAGCAATTTCGGAAGGGTTCCATGTGACATTAAGAAGCTTGACACGTAGTGATACTAAGGGTTGCAGTTGTTGTGCTTGACAACAACTAATGCATGGCACATCTAGAGATTAAAGAAACCATGATGATTCTAGTTGAGGCGATTGTTGAATTAATTGTCCTAATAACCCAACATGATACTCGTTGGTTAGATTACCAAGATATTGGTGATGAAAATAGATTGATATGAAATATCAGGAGTTGTTCTTATGGTTGCTTAGCTTATACCTTTTAAGCAATACCAATTAAGTCTGTAGCGTCAACTACTTTTGCCATATATGCAATTCTTGATCTTTTTGGCTAGAAAGTAAAAGTAATGTTTGCTTGGAAATTAAAATTTTTCTCAATGGCCAATATTAATACCACCTTGTGTTGTGTTTGGTATAAGTTTATTATAAGATGCTTATTTATTTGATATTTTATATAAAAATATATGATTTGTTTTAAACTTTTATGAGATACTTGTAATAAAATATCTTATTTATAGTTGTAAAAAGCAAAACAAAGATGTATTACTTATATCTTAAAATTAAAAAGTTTGAATTTTCATAAAATACTTGTGATAATAAGATGTTTTATATTTTATAAGATAAAAAAAAAAAAGATAGCAAACATTGTACCCTTCACCTCAACAAAATAAGCATTTTATAATAAGATTATTCCAAATATAACATTGGCCATAGGCTGGTAGCCTCGTCCAAACCTTGCGACTGTGTATCTTTGATTCGTATGAGCCATGGCTCTTGGACGGCCACATTGTGTCCGAGCAAACGAAATTCGAGTGGGTTATTCTCTTGGATTCTTTATAGGTCCAAGGACTTGTGTTGCGCTTCCTCGTGGTTATCTCATTGTCTAGTCAACAGTGTGACTTGCGATTAAAAAGCATATTGACAAAATTAAAATATGTAGATGTTTCACGTAAGAAATCCTTAATACTCAAGTACAACATATAAAGTCTTAAGTCATTTCTCATATTGACTAATTAATTTATAATATAATGTTAGTGATTCTTTACACAGTATTCAAGTCGCATGACTCAAGTATAGGCCGGTGCATACACTATTGCGGATCACAAGACTGAAGTACACTGAAAGTTCAACCCGATGCACGCACCATTTTGAATTATCCGACTCAAGTACACCGAAGTCCAACACATCCATCAAAATACTGGGATTGGCACGTGAAGGAACAAGGTCACAAAATAAATGGCTTTGATTGTACAAAATACTTGGATTGGCACGTGAAGGAACAAGGTCACGAAATAAATGGCTTTGATTTTGCATTGGCACGTAAAGAAACGAAGTCATGAACCATGTCATGGCTTTGATTTTATGGTGGCACGTGAAGGAACAAGGCAGCAAAATGGCTTTGATTCTATCCAACTATGGGACCACGAGAGCTTTCAACAAAGTACCCATGATTAAGTCACCTCCGCACTTCTGTCCTCAAAGCAGCATGCCCCAATCTAAGTGGTTGGGGACTACGCTACATCAGACATTATACTAGCGGGGAAGCTATGGAGCTAACCAACTTTGGATTAGGCTGGATATGAGTAGACCTATGGTTCTTGTAAGATCCCTTTTGTACGCTAAAGAATTGTTTGATTTGAATATTTTAATTTTTTTAGTTTTGAATTTTCTTTATTTTTTGTATTTTGTATTTTTTAATTTTTCAATTTTGTTTACATAATCTATTTAATGTTTAATCATAAATATATATATATATCATGCTTTTCAAAACTCTAATTTAAACTACTTAAAATGCAATTTTGTTCATAATTAAATACCTCATATACCTTTTTCGACCATTTTTCTTTTTCTTTAATAAGCCTCAATTTCAAATGAACTTTTTATTCAAGTCCCTATTGAGAACTTATATGATTTACATACAGGTACACCGTGTAAGGTCTATCGTAGAATAAACAGTACTGAACAAACTATTGTGAGATATTGAATAAACAGTCATTGAACAAATAGTTGTATAGACTTATAGTTGTTGTAAAACCCTTTTTGTACGTTAAAGAATTATTTGATTTTAATATTAGATTTTTTTAGTTTCAATTTTTCTTTATTTATTGTATTTTGTATTTTTTAATTTTTCAATTATAAATTTTTACTTTTTAATTTTTAGTTTTTTTTAATCTTTTAATTTTTTAATTTTTAAGTTTTTGTAGTTTTTAATTTTGTTTATATAATATATTTAATGTTTAGTCATAAATGAATATATACATAAACTGTTGTTCATAAAAAGCAGTTCGACAAAAAAAAAATCACAATTCATACTTTTCAAAACTCTAATTTAAACTACTTAAAATGCAATTTTGTTCATAATTAAATAACGTATATACCTTTTTCTGCCAATTTTTCTTTTTCTTTAATAAACCTCAATTTCGAACAAACTCTTTATTGGAGGCCGCATTCCATGCTTCGTGTGACGCCTTATCGGTCCGATGGCCAACTGATCCGTCACACTCAGGCCCACCTAGTCACGCTTGGCCATTTGTGCTTTTTTTTTTGGAGTTAAACATGTAATAAATCGATCATTATATCTCGACAAAAAAAACATGTAATAAATCTATCATTATATCTCGGCCACTTTGGCAAAAGAGTGTGAAGCGAGCAAATACAATAAATTGATAATCGGCAGAAAAATTCTCCTTTTCCCTTTCTCTTTTCTTTTTATTTTTTTGATGCTATGTTACTGATTTTACTTCCTTATTAAGCTTATATGAGAACGATCACTCATGTACAGTTTCTAAATAGGTAAAGTCCTGATGAAGATATGTTATCTTTAGACTATAAATATAGGAATCTTTCACTTCAAGCACCGTTCAACTCAAAACACGTGTTGGGATCTTTACTTAAGAACTAATTACATAAAGGTTCCTGCATTATCATACCTTTTAAAAATATTTTTAACTTAATGCCCGATATTTTTAACATTAATCTCCATTCTTTCAAAATATTTATATTGGATAAAAAGTATATCACCCCTGTGATATGTATAATTAGCTGATTGTCTCTTATGTTTTAAAACTTATCATATTAGCCTCCTATACTTCTTAAAAGATAACACGTAATCTCCTACCTTAACATTTGCTATTCAAATTAATTTATTATACTTTACATGCATCTTTTTTTGCATATATGAGTGTACTATATATTTTCCAAAAAAAAAAAAAAACCCTTTAGTTTCGACTAACACGTTCAAATAATTACAAAAAGGAGGTGATTAAAAAAAAACACCGTTAGTTTCGACTAAAACGTTCAAATAATTACAAAAAGGAGGTGATTGTAGCATCTTTTGAAAAGTATGATGGTAATATGTAAGTTTGAAAACAAATGGAGATAATCGGCTAATCAAACAAATTATACGACATACTCAACTAATTAAACAAACCATAAATAAGTGAGAACGTATCACCTCTTAAAAAATACAAGGAAGTAACACGGTAAATTTTAAAACACAGAAGGTAATCAACTAATTAAATAAGCCATAAGGGATAAACGTGCATTTTACTCTAATTATATTAGTCGTTACTATTTGACAAATTTATTCAAATTAATTGTAGTTACTTAAGTTATGTATAATTAAGACATAGACTAATTTATACAAAGCACATAAAAGATTAATATTTAACATTTTAGCATATCATGAATTATTTTAGTTGCAAATATTAAATATTAATATAATTATTTTAAAAATAATGAATATTAAATTAAAAATTCAAGAACAGCATTAAAAGCTGTGACATAATTTAACAACGAGGGTACAAAACAATTAGAAAAAAACCCAAAAAAAAAAAAGAAAAAAAGAAAATTTAATCAAAGTCAATGCCATGAAATACAAGGCGAGGCAAATTAGTCGGTTCTCTGTGTCTTTTTCTTATTGGGAAACTCTCTTTAAAAGAAAGTTTCTAAATACTGTTGAGATAAGGATTCCTTACCCTTCTCATTCACTCTTGGACTAGTTACTTTCCTTTTTCTTTTTTTCTTTTCCATTTCCAAAATATATTTGAAAAAAAAAAAAAAACACATATTTTGTTTTTGACGCTATGGTGATGCAGATGATGATTAGTGTTTCCAACTGCAAATTCATTATCGAGTTTAGAGGTTTCACCAACTCTGATCTCATCATTTTCAATGGCCTGAAGAGTTGTTCATGGGGTAGTAATAGTATGAGTGTGCTTCCTCTACCAGCAGCTAGCAAGAAAATTCATCATGTTGAAAGTGAAATGAATGTGAATTATCAAGAATATGATATGTTTTTGCTGCAGAAATTAATTGTTAATAGTTTGATGGATTTTTATATGAGAATTCAAGTGCTGCAGCAGTGGAGTATTAGTATAGTCGTCAGTGATATTCCGAAGGTTGAACAAGAAGCTTTGGCCATTGAATCTGGAGATGAAGAACGTGTTGATGATGATGAAGGTGTTGACTTTGAAGAAGAAGATGAAGAGGAGATAGATGAAGCCGATGGTAAGGTAATGTTAATTAGATCTAAAACTCGATAATAATATATATTATAACCTGCTTTTTTGATTGTGATGATTTACGGTTCTCTCAATTTCTTTTTTTTTTTTCCTTCCTTTTTTCAAGTAATCAGAAACTAATCTTAAAATGAATTATATTAATTCATTCTAAAGTTATTTTGATTAATTTTTTTGGAAGTAACAAAAAGAATTATATGTTGCTGTTTACTGGTAAATATAATTCAAGAATATATACTAATAAACAATAATTGATCATTGCTTTTGATATTATGTACTGGCCTCCATTTGTTTGCGTTAAATATAACATGAAACACATGTAAATGAGGGCATGGTTCAGGACCGTTCTTTACGCATCTGGTGTTCCTTAGCAGGAAGCTCGCGATTTAGGGTTTATTAGTTGATGATCGAAATTAACAAATTTTTCAATGATCAAGTTATGTTAACTGATTTCTGTTGTTATAAAAATATAAAATAAGATAAACAATCAGTAAATCAGAATCTTTCTTTTCTTTGCTGAAATTGAGCATGTTCTTGTTTTTCATATATATATACCAAAATATATTAGCCAAAAAAAAAAAAGAAATTGTAACTTTATGCGTAGAAAAGTGAGATAATAACAAGAAGCGAATGCCAGCCAGTAATCATGTGGATCTAGTAATTTATTGTTGGGGGTCCAAACCCCACGTACAAAAGGGCTAATATTGGTGTGGTAGGTGGGCTCTAAAATTCTCAACAAAAATTGGTGTGGCGCCTATCATTTCTAAAGATGACCAACGTGAGTATCTTGAAAATTGATAGAAGGGATAAGATGTCTTTACATATGATCATTTTTCGCATATGTATTTACAACATGGTTCATGACTCTGGTTCAAATTCAATTCTTTGTCCTAAGTTGAGTGTCCTCAACTTAAATAAGGCACAATATAGGGGACGTGTTGTACACTCGAGATTTGTCAGTTGGTAGTCAGGCTTTACTGGATGTACCAATGGTCGGGTTCTGTCAACTGAATTTATCTTGTTGCAAGAAAAGATAAAAAAACACTTAGTATGTATTGTGTTGCAGGATCTGAATTGTTTTGACAATGGTTGCGTCACGAAAATGATGACAAGCATGGGATATAAGCCAGGGACAGGCTTAGGTCTCAGTAGTGAAGGACCTCCAAATTTTATTGTTGAAACACGGGTGAAAAAGTCCACTTATGGGCTAGGATATCGACCTACTGCATTGGATGATATTATAAAGAAAGAAGTTCTCCGTGAGAAGGCTCGAGCAACAGCAGAGGGAATACCATTTGATGTTCCCATGGGACCTTATCGAAGCTCACTAAATGGCTACTTTATTCGTGCCGGAGATACAGAAACTTATTGGGGCTTTAGCGGACCTAGGATCATCCCTACTGGCTGGGAAGACGAGTAAAGTGGAGAAAGTGTCGTGGATATTTAGGGGTGTGGGCAATACATGTTGACAAACTACTTTAATGACTCTATTTGTACAAATACTCAATATTTGTATAATTTCATTTTCTAATGATTTTATTTGTACAATTAACTAAATAATTTTGATAGATGTAATTTATCTTGAATCCTAAATAATGGGTTTAGATTTACATATGATCTCTTAGTGAAATAACATATATATTGCGATAGTTCCCATTTGTTTTGCGTTAGATAAATGAAAAAAAATATGTTCTGCCTTAGAGAAATGTATTTTTTTGAATTTGTGCAAGTTCAACTGGGCTTTTGTAGGTCCTGATGCATAGAGAGCTTGGAAAAGTTAAGAGTGACAACTAGATAGAATATATAAGTTGTATTAGTCAGGATATTAATGGTATTGTATTAGTCAGGATATTAATGGTATTGTATTAGTCAGGATATTAATGGTAGGCTTAGAGGGTGTTTGGCTAAGCTTTAAGCTGGTCAAACTAACTTACAATTCAAAAATAATAATAGACGTGTTTGGGTAATTAGCTTATAAGTACTTTTTATCAGGTTATAAGTTAGGGAAGGAAAAGTTAGAGACAGTAATTTATTTTCTAATAGGTTATAAGCACTTTTGGCCAAACTTGTAAAAAGACAATATTATGCTTAACATTTAAAATAGTTTTATTGCATTAATTAATGACATATTTTTTTTAGTCATTTTAACTACCATTGTTATTTATAAGTACTTATTTACCAAATATATCAACAACTTATAGACACATATTATTTAAACACATCTCTGCTTATTTATTACTTGCATATAAATAATTTTTTGCTTAAAAGCACCAACTATTTATAAGTATTAAAAATAAGCTTAGTCAAGTGGGCTTTTAGTGTAGCTTGTTTGGTTTTTGATGGAATTTTCTTATAAAGTCTAAATATTACGAGTGAGATTTAAAAAGTATAAATTATTTATATTATTTGTCATAATTTGGATATTTATTCATAATAATTTAAAATTTAAAAATAATTTAAGTAGTTAAACTTATTCTCCTGAAAATTAATGATATGTGGCCAAAACCCATTAGAGCAGGAAGGTTAAAAGGCAATACTTTATCATTACTTTATAATAATACTCAACAAATGTTCTGGAGAACTATTGCTGTACGTGACTTTGTGGGATTATAAACCTCAGACTAAGATAATTATAGAAGGGCTTGGTGGAATATATAAATCAAATAGGAAAAGAAAATTACAAAAAGGTCACCGTTTTAAAGAGGCAATTGACACAATGTGATAGTAACACTTGCAATTACAATGGATATAAGTTTTTGGTCGATCTTGTAAATATATATTCAATCATAACATAAGGTCAATGAGTAACTCAAGTGATTAAAATTATTATTATTATTATTTTTAAGGTTAATGACTTAGAACTAAAATTCCGTAAGAGATGAGAAAAAATATTCAACACGTAACACCCTAATTCTTGACATACGTGGGTTTAGCAATTCAAATAAAACTACATACCACCAAAATGAAAAATTAAAGAAAAACCGGATCTATAAAGGAAAGAAGAAAAGTTAAATTACAATTAGATGGAGTGTCGTTTATGTTTTTAATAGGTTTTTCCCCCCCTCCTCGTTTTTTTTTTTCTTTTTTTTATGGGATTTCTCATGAGATGTTCTTTTCTTTTTAGTCAAAATCTCGTGGGATGTATTATTGTCTACATTTTACTAACGAAAATACTGATTTACTTAGCAAAAAGATGAGGACTACACTCTTCGTCAGCTATTGGGTAAATCCACCCCCATTATGTGTAAAGTATCTCGTTCAATAATTGTACCACTGTTCACCGAATATATGGCACACCATTATATAGGAATATTGCTTATTGGGTTAAAAATATGACAATGTTTTAGCTTTTCACGGAAATAACTGTCCTTTAATTATATATTATAGCCTTTTATTTTTTGTTGCAAAAATTAACAACTAATACATTGTTCTAATATCTAGCTTGTTCGAATGATTTATAGGCTAATTTAACTGTGAACATGGGTTGGTTAAACCGACCAAATCAACTCAAATCAGCCAAAAAAAATCAAGTTAGTTTGGTTTATTTTCCATGGTTCAAAAGCAACTGGTTAGTTTCAAATTAAAACCAATAGGTTTGATTTAATTTGAAATAGATCCATAAACCAAACCGAACTATGTTAATCCCCAACTTTATGTGTATATTAGTTAAACTTGTACAAACTTTGTTTACCCATAATTTTATGTTTATATAGTAACTTTTAGTATAGATGGTAAATTAGAGTTGACCTATTGGTTAATATTTTTGCCTTGAAATTATTGGCCAAATTTTTAGTTTCTTTGTTTTTCTAAATTTTTTGATAAATTTATTTATTTTAATAGAAATCGAATAACATAGATGATAAAAGAGCAATTGGTTTGTTTTAAATATAAAATAACCTGTTTCAGTTTAGTTTAAAATATGGTCAATCAAATCATATACACTCCTTGACGAATTTATATTGTTGGGCCTTATTCAGTCCAACAGCTCTGGCCACTGGGCTCATGAGTTTTGGTCTTTTTCTTTTCTTGGGCTGTTGTGTTTAAACTCCCCGAATGTGTTTAATTGGAATATACCATGTTTATGCAGGTACAAACGTGGTCGACCACTTTAATTGATTACAATAACTGTTATCGGGATTTCATGGTCTTAATGATTTTAATGATTTACAGTCAATCTCAATTTTTTCTTTTCTTTCAAGTACCAATAAATTAACCATAGTTCATCTTATAGTAATTTTGATTCTTTTTCTTCAGAGCTTTTCTTAACCAAAAAAAGAAAAAAAGAATTATATATGTTGCAGTTTACCGGTAAATATATATAATTCAACAATAATTTTATTTTATTTCTTCTAAGTAAGTAATAACATTCATTGATAATTTGATCATGTTTTTTATGTTGTTTGTTGGCCTCCATTTGTGTGTGTTAAATATACCATGAAAACTAAAATGGTTCAAATCCGTTCATAACTCATCTAGTGCTCCCTTGCATAAAGCTCTATAATTAGGTTATGTAGTTAAAATTTACTAATTGTTGATTGGGCTTTTCAAATTTTTCAGTGATCAAGCTATGTTAACCGTTTTTCTCATTATAAAATAAAACAAACACTTTGTACATCAAAAACTTCCTCTCTTTTCTTTTCTTTTTTTTTTCAGTGAGGTTGTGGATATTCTTCTATTTTTATATATTTATTTATTTCACAAAATTGTACGAGTCTACCAAAATATAGTGTCGAGTAAATAAAATTCTCTTATCAATGAAAAATAAAAGAAAAAGAAAGTTTACTCTGCTTATACAGGAAATTGTAACTTTATATTTAATAAAGTGACGTAATTATACTAAAAAATATAATTATTTGAAAAAGCGAAAGGCACACAAATAATTATCTCAATGTAGAAATTTATTATTTGAGTCCAAACCCATGAGCAAAAATGTTTGGTGCAATAGGTGGCGACTAAAATCGACAAAGGAATCAATGTGAAACCTTTCATTGCTAAAGATCATGAACGTCATTATGTTGAAAAATGATACAAAGAGTGTGATATCTCTATACACGATTAGTTATTAATTTTTACGTCCATCTACTAAAATTTGCAACATTTATAACTTCAAGAATGAATTGCATAGTTTTGTAGGTAACTTAATTAACATTTTGTTGTACGATTTGCATTGTTTTGACAACAGTTGTGTGATGAAAATGATGACAAATATGGGATATTAGCCAATGATAAGCTTAGGTCGTGGTAATGTAGGACCGCTAGGTTTTATTTTTGAAACACAAGTGGAAAAAGTCTATGTTCGGATTAAGATATCAACCTACTATTTTGGAGGATTTTGTGAAAATAAAAAGATGAACATCGTTTAACATGCCAATGAACATCTTATCCTCAAATAGTAAATGGCCAATTTATTCGTGTAAGACAGATGGAAACTTATTGGACTTTAAGAAACCTAAAATCAATTTCATCCCTACTGGTTGGGAAAATGACTAAGGTGGATAAGGCTCAGTGAAAATCTAGAAGTGTGAAAAATACGGGTTAAAAGACTAGTTGAATGATTTTATTTATATAATCATTCAATTATTTGTACAATAATCCCATTCTCTATTTTATTTGTATAACTAAAGGATGTTGCATAATTTTGATATATATAATTTTATTTTGAATCCTAAATAATGGTTTTCTGATGTAGTTATGATCTGAGATGCTTCAAATTATTTTTGGAATAACACACATCTTGCAATGGTTGCACAGTTTTTTTGCATCAAAGAAATGTATTATTTGAATTGTGCAATTTCAATTGGCTTTTATAGGAATTTGATATGAAGGGGCTAAAATTTAACTAACAAGATTAAGGGCATAAAATATTTTAAACATTAGTAAGTGTAAAGTCCAGATTACCATTATAGAATTACACAATAATATGTATAGAAAACACTATTTACTAAAAATTAATATAAATTACTAATTTAGAAATGGAGTTGAACCCATCTCTTATTCAAGGAATATAATTCATCAATTATCATATCAATAAGAAAAGTTTTAAACATTTTTTTTTAGTATAGATAATCAAACTGTCCTTAAGAAAGTCATATTTCATTTGGGTGGAAATGTAATTTGATGACTTTCATGTTATTAAAGCATGAAATAGTTGAAATCGAACATATTAATTTATGAACTAAAGGATAATTAATCTTTTAATTTTCAATTGTCATCAATCCTTTATATAAAACTAATATGCTGAATAAAATTTCAAGTTAAGATGATTTGGAGCATGAAACACAAAAAATATGAAAATTAAAGATTTCATATATATCCTGCAAAGTACTCGCTATAGGGTATGAGTGAATAGAAAAAAAAGTGCCCCTTATACAAAATAAAAATTAGTAATAAATGTTTTGTAATAAGCTCAACTGAAAAAAAAAATTTAATTTTCTTTCTTTCTTTTTTTTTAGTTGTAGAGATATGACCCATATTTAAATGGGCCTTAAGGATTATTAATTCTGGCTAAATTATGAATTTTGTTCCCTCAAGGATTAGTCTCTTCCCTATTCTATAAACATAGCTTATTTTAATAGGCTTATTGCATGAAATAGAAATTGAAATGGAGAGAGGAGAGTTTGAGAGGTGAGGGCCCTCAAGTCCAAACCCTCTTCCCGCAATGTATTTGTTCATTTTATAGTGAAAATCTCTTGTCTGCTAATAACCGAAAACCATAACCCAACCGAACCAAGATGCTATTTCTATACATTTGTTCTTTTCTGGGTTTGGATTTGGGTAAAATACATCAGACCCCTCTGTGGTCTACCGTAAGTACATAATACCCCCCTATAGTTCCAAAAGTCCCACAACAACCCTCTCTGGTGAGTGAAAATTCCACGAGACCCCTTTTATTATCTATATTTTTTTAATGGTGTTAAAATTTATAATAAAAAGACATTAATAACCTTAAAAAGATCATTTCAACCCCCAACCCAAAGAAAGCAAAAATTAAAATGAAATAAAATTATAAAACTTGTGTTATACTCAAGGTTGAAAAGCCGGGATCCTTAGTAAACCATTCTACATGGACTTTATCAATCTTTGCTCAAGATTATTATTTTAAAAAGAAAAATCTTTTTCAGGTCACTTGAAAAACCATATTAGATCATTTAAAAGGACGTCCAAATATTGACACTCTATTTTAAGCATCTATGATGTGGGTGATTAAAAAATAAGAGCCAAAATTAATTTAGGGATTTTTATTTTGTGTAAGCTTCATGTTAGAGAGATATACGTACGTATTAGGTGTTTCAGAAATTTTGTTTTTGTTAATTGTTACATATGAGTCTAACAAAAAAAGAAGAAAAATTAAATAATGATTGGGATAAGGTTATTGATATCTTTTTACCATAAATTTGAACACCGTTAGAAGAGCTTAGACGGCAGAAGGGGATCCCATAGAACTTTTACTCATCCTAGGGGGTTGTTGTAGAACTTTTTGAACCATAGGGGGGTGTTATGCACTTATGGTAAAACACAAGGGGTCTGGTGCATTTTATCCTTTAGGTTTTGATTATTTGAACTTGCTAATTCGGCTTTCGGTTTCTGTTTCTTGTAAGATATATAAACGTTGGATGTTATTATCTAATTCTTCTTTAAATATATTTTATGTTGCTATGCAATTCGATTATTTCGGATAACAACTAAAACCGAGCCATAAAAATTTTAGTTCATAAAATTCCCTTATTAAAGTAGTTTTGTTCAGTTTTGATTAGTAATCTTTACAAATTCAGTTATTTGTTCGGTTCACTTCAATTCGGTTTATAATAAATTATCACTTATTAGTTTTAGTGAATGATATTGATATCATAAATTTATTTTTAGTTCCTTTTCTATCTATTAAGTTAGTTAAGATATTTTAGTTAGTTAGATCAAAAGACAAAGAAATTGACTATATATTTGGCAAATATTGCTCTCAACTTGCAAACGATAAATATATAGAGCATAGTGACACGTATGACTCGTATGGAGAATTATTGCTGTGCGTGACTTTCTGGAATCATAAATTTCCGATAGAGATAATTAAAAAGGACATGGTAAAGGATACATATATCGAATCGCAAAAATATTTACAAAATGGTCGTTTAAATTAAAATGAGATTGTTGATAGTGACACATATTACTATTAATATATTATCCTATAATCTATATGATAATAACAATTGTCATTGCAATGACAAAAAAATTGTCATTGCATTATTGGGTTCCACATAATAAATTTGGTCAATCTTATAGATACAGGTTTAAAACATAATGCCTTAGTTCTTGACACACACACACATACACACACACACACGCACATATATATATATATATATAATATTAGCTTAGAAATTAAAGTAAAACTATCATCAAAAAGAAAAATAAAAGAAAAAAACGAATCTATGCAGAGAAAAGTTATATAAGCAATCTTCATGATGACATTTCTTGAGATATAGTGCTAATTAACCCAGTTATTTTCCAACGATTTTCTCCTTGATATTTTTTGTAGCATCTTTAGTTTTCTCCCAAACACCTTTCTCTTCAGTGTGCTCCTCTGCTGCTTTCTCTATGGCCTTTTTCGCCACGTCACCAATCACCTGAGCTTGCGTGAAATTGAGAGCAAGTCAACGGTGTCATTGTCAAGGATAGATATGCGTGACAAAAACAGATTTAAAATATTTTATCAACAGAGAACTAGTGATAATGTCATAAACTAAAATTACTAAAAGTACTTTAAAGGATTAATAACTCATTAATCTATCATCTTTAACACTTTTTAACGATTAAACTCCTTATTTTTAGGAAATATCAGTCCCTTATCTATGTGATTTGTACCGTCATTAATTTTAAGTGTAAAAATTTTTAAATGATAACTAATAATTTTGCAAAATAAAAAATAGCACATGCAAAATTTTTGATCTTGAACCTACCAACCCAACCGTTATGTGCACCAAATCATTAATCCATATGCTTATCATGAGTCCAACTCCTACCCGAGACGTAACAGCAACCTAAATTACAAAGAGAAGGGGTTGATTTGCCTAATTTTTAAAACAGATTTCACACAGATGATGAAGAAGAATATGAAGGAAGAAGAAAACCTACATTTTTAGCACCAGTGGCGACTGTGTTTTCCACGTATTTCCCAACTCGTATCACTGTTTTTGCCCCTTCTGTAACTGCTTCGGCTGCCTGTTTCACCTTATCGCACGTCTCTTTATCGATCTTGACCTTCTACATCAACATTGAGTAATAACATTGAGTAATATATCTAATTTTATTTTTTTTAAAAACAAAAGAAAAGAAAACTCTTGAAGGACGAAATAATTGTCTAAAAGGATTTTGATTCATGTTTTCCAAGTGAATAAAGTAGAATTAGGAATTAAAAGTTTTCAAGAGGCTACATTATTAAAATACGAACAAAAAATATTTTTTATAAGTCAATCAAAATCGATCCAAAAAGCGTTTAAGAGTAACATAATAATTAAAAAATAAGTTAAAAAAATGGAAGAAATTTGAAAATTCGAGTGGAAATTATATTACCTCATGTGAGGGGCGCGTAGATGTGACAAAACTGCAACAGATCAATGCACTTCTGGGTAAATTCAGACCAGTTAATAAATATGGGGAAATCTTTGTTGCCAATTTTAAGGTTGCCATGTCGTCTTCTTTTCTTAATTTTTGCTTTGTTTCTTCTTAGTAATGTCTTAGTACTCCAAAGGTAAAACATATGAAATTTTCATGGCTAGCATTTGTTGATCTTGATGAATTAGTGATTATGTGCATGGCATACTTGGTGACGATGAATTTAATAAGTTGCCACTCGTCATTCTGTGAGTGATTGGAAGGTGATGATGAGAATAATAACTTGCGACTTGTCATTCAATGAGTGTCTTGCGAATGTGGAGATGGAGTTTTCTTTTTTCTTACTTGTGGCTGTTATTAAACATTAACTGCCCTGTATTGTAATAGAAATCTTTTCTTTTTTTTCTTTTGTCATAAACAAATATTTATATTAAGATTATCAAAAGTACAATAGATACAAAATAAAGGAAAATAGTACATAAAATAAAATGATTCTATAAAAAAGTACAAGTCCTGGCAAAAAAAAAAAAAAAGACCTATCACAATTACACGAACGAGTCAATTTGTTATGCGGTTGGCATGACCATAGACATACATGGTCGCATAGTTAGGATCTGCAAACAAGAAAAATTTCCAAATAATAACCAAAATTTTGTGAAACTTGTAACCAAAATAGTAATTAAAATTTGACGAATTTGAAAATTGTAATTATGACCATACTTGTTGGTTATGGACCGGAGTTGGTATTGAAATAGAAATCATCATTTAGTGTAAAATTGTAACCAAAACGGTAATCAAATTTTGACGAATTTGAAAATTGGCAATTATGACCATACTTTTTAGTTATTTAAAGAATAGCAGGCAACTTAGTCCTTCATCTTTAATTTAAGACACGACAAATCAATTCTTATTTTTGTAATTTGTAACATCATTAGTTCTTAGATCAAATATTGTAAAGAATTAATAATTCGAACACATGATGTGCACATGGATTATTGATTTAGGGACACACAGTTGAGTCAAGTAGGGTATAAAGAATTGTATGTGTAGATTTTTTTACTTGTTCAAATTGTTAATTTTTTGTGATTTTTGAATTGAGGATTAATGCTGTTATGAATTACAAAATAAAAGACAAATTAGTGTGTTTTAAAATAAAGTACCCAAATCTATTATATTTTACTAATTCAAGCGACTATTTTTTTTTCTTCGCGTCACTCAGCCGCGAAATCAAGGGACCATTTATTCTTTGACTTTACTTTCATTCGAACGGATCAGTAGATGGGTTGAGATGGATTTGGATCCTTGTTCATCTCTTACATATTCATTAATCATTATATTTTTTAACAAAGAATATATCCTAAAATATGCTCTCTCATTAGTCTTTTTTCGGTTAAAAAATCCATTCCTATGTGATTGAACCCAAGATTTTACCCTTGAGAAAGATAGTCTCAATTACTTGAATTATCCCTTAATTCTTGATCTCTCACTGATCACTTTTATTAAGATTTGAATTTTACGACCCTTTGAAATAATATTGTATGCACATGAATGGCTGCAATTCTCTCTCATATCACTATTATCATAGAATGCTTATATGAGGGGATCCTAATCGGTCTATGTGCCAAGTTCGCTACCAACATCTCATTTTGAACAAACAGAAAATTCTGCATGCTTGTGTTTTTATATCACATTTCGACGGAGAAGGAACAACAATATATTTGAGATAGACAATGGAAACAGAAGGAGAAGTTGTTTATTCTTTATATTAAAACTTGAGCAACATTATTTGGTTGGTATCTGATAGGTAGGTGCCTGATCAACTCCTGCAACAACAATACTGATAAAAGTGTGGATAACATTTGCCCGATCGAAAACCTATCCTCTGGCAAGAAACATTGCAGTCGAAAATGTCTTCGCATTTTCCATGACAAACAATCCCACATTCCCCTGCAACAAAAAACTGTCAAATTTGGAAGTTAAGAATTGACAAGTAGCTAGAAAGGCATCTAAAACATTTATTACATTTTGGATTAAATTACCACCCCCCGCGCGCGCATGGTGGGCTGCATGGTTGTTTAAAAGCGCATCAAACTCGTGTCGTACAAAAAAATTTCTTCCTGATTCTCCTATGGTTATTGAAATAAACATCCCCTCAGCACAAAGAATGTCATTTTCAACATATTGTTAACTAAAATAACAATTCGATTTTTATACTATATATAAGGGTTCTAGTACACTTTCAAAGGATAATGGGGGTTCTAATGCATTTTTAAAATACCACAGAGGGGGAATATATTTTGTTTCCAATTAATGATTTGTTAAAAATGACCATCTTTTGAATAGAGAGGGCATATACTTATTTTCAATGACGATAAAGGGATTACGATGGGGTTTTTGTACTATAGAGATCCAACGCACTTTTAAAAAACCACAAAAGGATTCAAGCAATTTACCCTGCATTTTGTTTAGATCTTCTTTTATCCGATAACTATGAAGCCATAATGATTTGTGAAAAAGACTTAATTTGGCACTTCATTATACTCTATATATAACGAGAGTTCGTGCATGTCAAAATGCACTTTTAAGCAATTTTCCATTTTATTTTTGCAGTGCCTTTGCTTAACAATATCCTGCAATATCATCCATCCATGTATTGATTTTTATGACATACATTAACTAATCACAAAAACAAGGAGCTTCAAAATGGAAAAAACTCATAAGAAAGAAAAAACATTGGCGCATACTAAGTGACATAAGTAAAGCAGCTAGCACAAACCCAGCCACTGATTTCTTAGCCATGATATAGAGCAGACATGAGCGCTTTGCTACTCGAGGTTAAACGATGGTGTTGGTCAACTTGGTTGTATTATAAAGGATGCTACCATCATGCATTAAGTATTACATATCTCGTTTATTGTCAAGGAAAGATGGGATAAATAAAGAAATGATGCACAGCAATTAATGTTAATTGTTTAAAATTTATTGAGGTTTTATCACAAAAATTAATTGATCAATAAAAGGTGTGGCCCACAACCTTACAAGATGATAATAGATTTTATGATTTTTTCTTCATGCAAGGAGTGTATTTTAACCTCTTCAAGTGTGACCAGTGACAAAAACGGAGATCCAAAAATGGGAGTGGATCAAACAAACTAAACTAGGCATATCCCACAACAAGAACTAAGAACAAAAAAGCAAGGGCTCACGCAAGCAAAATAGATAGGGTCACACGTGGACGATGGGAGCAATTAGGCGAAGATCCAACTTTGTTACTATGTTAAAAATTACTAAAGTTCTATCACAAAAATCAATCAGCCAATATGAGAAATATAAACCAAGGACCTTATATGATGGACTTGAATCTTGCAATTTACTAATGTTGTAACACGCCCTCATCTGTGTCCTATAGGGGTAAGTATTCCATTTAGTCTAGATTGGAATTTTGACATAAGTACCAACTATGAGACTTTTTCTCAATATTGCGTTTTACAAATAGTAAGTTTATGCATATTTTATAGTAATTACAACATAATTAAAATGTTACTTACACAAAATTAAAAATTTAAAAATAAGAAATTATAAATTATAAAAAGATTAAGAAATGCAAAAGCTAAAAAGATCTAAAATATTAAAATCAAATAAGTAGAATCATAACTAAACCTTAAATAGTAATTTTAATCAAACAAATCACAAACTGTTTTTTTATCCAACATCATTTTTTTAAATTTTTTAAACAAACAATAAAATAACTTTTCTCAATAACACTATTGAATTCAGTATTTTTTAAAACAACAACAATGCGAAACTAGTCCTTCAACAATCTCTACAATTACAATGCCAAACTGGTCCTTAGACAATCTCTCTTTTAAGGGTCCGTTTGGATTGGTTTTTTTCAAAAGCAATTTTTTTAACAGCTTTTGAAAAATAACTTTTTTTAATAAGTTGAAAATTCTCGCTTCTAAAAAAAGCTGTAATTGAGCTTTTTTCATAGTTTCAGCTTTTTTGGAAGCCAAATCAAATAATTATTACAAATTTAATATAATTTTTCAGGAAAAAAATATTTTTTCCTGAAAAAAAGCCATTCCAAACAGGCCCTAAGTTAGTTACATATAAATATAGGAATACTTTTGACAATTAATATTCTCCTATCTACCTTGTAATCCCATTATAACATCTTACCTTTTATACAACAAAGGATAAATGGCATCCAATCTCCTATATTTTGCTACAAGTATATAATATCACTTATAGTTTTGAAATTAAGTGATACCCTTTGTGTTCTTTTAAACTAGAGTACACTTACTCCAGTTAATAATGCTTTTGGTAGTCTTTAACAAAAAAAAAATGTCTAACTATATGTCCTCTACAACAAGGGAGGTATCATGCACTTACATAAAGCACAAGGGGTTAGCTGCAATTCTCATAAGAATATATTTCTTTTTGTTAAAAAAATGGCATTTGTATCACGTACATAACACGCGCTCTAAATTTGATAGAGAATATTTGACGTGATAGATGATTAATGAATTTTATTATATCTGTGTCTATTATTTTATTTTACTTGTGGCTAATGTTTAATAGATTCTATATGTGCAATTATAAAAATATTTGTCTGAGTTTCATTGCAAAACTATAACTTTTACCCTAGAATTTGTTTGAACCACATTCCATATTTACAATCATAAAAATATTTGTTTGAGCTTCATTCCGTATATCACATCTTGATGGAGAAGGAACAACTATATACAGTGGCGGCCCGAGAGAGCGGGTCGACAAGTAGGGGCTGTAGGCGCCCCTAGTTCCGAAATGAATTTTATAGTTTAGTTTGCATTTTACGAATTTGTTCATCTTTACTGATTTCCAGCCCCTTGTCACTTGATGTGTTGCGCCCCCAATTTATATTGCCAATTAAAAAACTCATTAAGTTCAATAAATTATTTAAAATCCCAAAACATCGTCGGTGATTTATTTATTTTAAATGATTTTCAATAAAAATCTGTCAAAATTTAATTAATAATACATATATATTAATTATATTTCTTAGTGATAATATATTTAATAAAGAAAGAGATAATCAATAGCTTAAACTTTAATTCTTTATGATCTTTTCAGGTTATATAAGAGAAGATGTCAAGGAGGATATGTATAAGTAGGCAATATATAATTTTCTTTTTTTGCAATCAATGTATGAGGAATTATTATCTTTACATTCACTAAAATGTGTTTGGAAAATAAAAAATATTTTATTCACTTAGTCAGTCATGCACATATTTTATAATATAATGAGATTAGTAATATATATGTGTGTATATATATATTGTTTTATTTTCTATAAAAAAATGTTTTATTAAAAAATTTTTCATGGATTATTTAAATATATTTTTAGAACTTCACCTCTCAGCTTTAAATCCTGGCTCCGCCATTGACTATATATTTGAGATAGATAATGTAAGCACAAGGAGGAGTTCTTTGTTCTTTATATTAAAACTTGGGCAACGTTATTTGGTTGGTATCTGATATGTAATGGCGCCTTAACTCCTACAACAACAATACTGATAAAGTGGTGGGTAACATTTTCCCGACAGGAAACCTATCCTCTGGCAGAAACCATTGCAGTCGGAAATGTCTTCGCATTTTCCTTGACAACTAATCGCAGCTTCCCCTGCAACAAACACTGTAAATTTTGGGAGTTAAGAATTGACAAATAGCTTGAAATGCATCTAAAACATTAATGACATTTTATAATAAATTAATATATATAGACCCCTTCTAATTCTTTAAAAATACATCAAACCTTCTAATGGTACAAAAATTCTCTCTTAATTCTCCTACAGTCATTGAAAATAAGTATACGCCTCCATCCACAAAAATTATCATTTTCAACATATTGTTAACTAAAACAATAAATAAAGTTTTGTACAATAAGAGGGTTCGACCATAGATGCGCTTTTAAAGGACCGTAGGAGGGTCCAATGTACTTTTAGGATCACAAGGGATCCAAAGCACTTTTAAAGGACAACCAAAAAAGAAATGCTTATTTTCAATTAACAAATTTTTAAAAATAACCATTTCTTAGACAGGGGGACATACGTTTATTTTCACTGACTATGAGGTATTACAAGGAGATTTTGTATCATAGGAAGGCCCAATATAACACCCTCTTAGACCAGGCCCAGGGGCAGGGGGCGAGCAATTTACCCTGACATTTTGTTTAGACCTTGTTTTATATGATAAATGAAGCCATGACTAATTGTTTGTGGAAAAACTTAATTTGACCTTTCGTTGTATTCCATTATACTCTATATATAACGAGAGTTTCATATCAAACTGCATTTTTGAAGCGATTTTCTATTTAAGCATCGAGTTTACGATTATTCTGCTGGTGCCTTTCCTAGTATCCTGCAATATCATCAATTGATCTAATGATTTTGATGAAATGTATTAATTAATCACAAAGACAAGGAGCGTCAAAATGAAAAAGAATAAACAAGTAAAACTGAAAAGAAAGAAAAAACCATTGACCTTTTGACACATACCAAGTGAGATAAGTATAAGTAAAACCATTGACCCAGCCATTGATTTCTTAGCCATGATAAAGCAGCCTTGCCTTGGTGTTTTTGCTACTCAAGGTTAAAACTTAAAACGATGGTGTTGGTGAAGGTGGTCGTATAACTTGTTCTTATTATATAGTATATGTTCTTTGGGTCGTTCCTTCCTTGTACCGCAATACATTAAATATTACATACCTCTTTTATTGTATAGGAAAGATTGGATAAATAAAAAAGTGATATATAACAATAATGTTGATGATTAAAAAAAAAAAAAAAGCATTGAAAGATTTAGTGTTTGCCTGGGATTGAGGTTAGTAGAAAAAAGAAAGTAGGTTTTGCCAAAAAAACAGGTGCATAAAATGTCTATTTTGGACAAAACTAAATTTTGAGTAGCCTGCAATGGAGTTTTGAAAATGTATCAACTATAATTTTTTTTTTCAAACTACAAATAGAAACTTTATATATGTTTTATATTAATTATAACATATTGATTTATAACTAAAGATTAACATATAATTTACACAAATTTAAAAACTTAAAAATTAAAAGTCTTAACAAAAATTGAAAACTGAAAAAAATATAAAATTTTGAAATTTAAAAATTAAAAATTAAAAATAAGAAATTTAATAGCCAAAAAATCTAAAACATCAAATAAATAAAATCATTTAGCCCTTTAAATAACAATTTTTACCAAACAAATCATAAACTGTTTCTTGCCCAATAACAATTTTTCATTTTTTTTAATCAGATAATAAAACAACTTTCTCAACAGTGGGTTTAAATTCACTACTTTTTAAAAAGTGACAACAGATTATGATTGTAATGCCAAATTGGCCCTTTGAGAATCTCTTTTTAAGTCCGTTATAAATGTGGGATTACTTTGGACCATATTCTCGTATTAACTTGTAATCCCATTATTATAACATCTTACCCTCATATAGCAAAGGGTAAATAGTATTTAACCCCCTATGTTATATCATATGTTTATATAATTTCGAAATTAATTTATGCCCCTTATGTTTTTTTAGAACTAAAGTATATTTGCCTCAATTAATAAAGCTTTTGTTTCTTTCTAACGGAAAAACTAACATATATACTTCAAATTAAAGGAGATTATACACTTATGTTAAAATACAGGGAGGTATCATATACTTACAACAAATCAACACGCGCTCTAAATTTGACGGATTAGGTGCAATTTACCAAACATCACATTTTATTTTCTCTTGCTTAGATACCTATTTTTATGAATCCTCAGGTTGACAACCCCAATGGAGAAAAAAAAAATCAATTACCACGGAAATAATGAAAGGCGTGAAGGGTTGAATTATTGTCTTTCGTAAATCAATGAGCATGTGATCTCTTGTTTCCAAGATTACGATACATTATGAGTCATCAGATACAATTCTTTTAAATTTGAACTATTCATTTCGTCGGACAAAAAAAAAAAAAACCATTCATTTCAAAATCTATTCTAAACACTCTTTTCATTTTTAAAGTAAGATCTATTAGTTTATTCGTCCAAATCTAAAATCGACTTAGAAAGATCACATTGTCCGTAATATAATTAATCTAGCTCTTTATTGGATAGAAGAGAATAAAATGAAAAAAACAAGAGAGAGAGAGAGAGAGAGAGAGAGAGAGAGAGAGAGAGAGAGAGAGAGAGAGAGAGAGAGAGAATCCAAACTTGTTATGATAATTAAATTTAGTTATTACTAATATTATTTTAATGATATTCAGAAACTGCCAAACTATCCTATAACTCCCGTATGAGTCCAGATGAGAGTCGGTTATTGAGACCCCTAATCGAGAACTGCAAAGGAACGATTGCTCGTGGAGGATATTAAAAAAATTGTTTGTCGAAATTTCTTGTTTTAATTTTTATGTGTATTCATAGAATTATCAATTTACCACGTGATTGGATGGTTAAACCTAAACTTAAGAATTATACACATATAAAAAAATATTTTCTACCACTTGCACCCATGTTAAAAAAAAGTTAAAAGAGGTAAAACATTTGTAAGGCAATTAATCCTCTAATAAAATAATTAATAAATTATGTAGCGTCCCTTTCAGTAGAAGAAGAAGATGATCGAAGTATCATATACCCCTTTTGCTCATCATTTCTCGACGATTTTTGAGGAATATGAGATGCATATGCATGCATGAAACAGCACGTGCGTGTCAAATTTTCTCTGAACTAAATATGCATGTTATCAGATTCATTGAATTTGCCTTCAATTGCTTGTAACAGGTGTGAGTGTTATAGTTAATATATATGCATGTCTTGCTCTTGCATGGCCGATGAAAGGTTGAATTGCGTGATTAATTTGTTTTCTGTGAGTTGACAATTGCGAAGAAGTAAATGATCTTCTCCAGTCCTCTTTTAATTCACCTATTTCTCATGAACCCACTAGGATGCTATTTTCAAGATTGATAAAAAGTAATTTTTTTTTTAAATCAAAAAACATTGATTTTTTTTGGTCCATAAATAGCACATTCTTCAACATTCTACACATACTAGCTAATTCCTTTGTGTGTGTGTGTGTTGTGTGGTTTTCAGAGAGATAGAGAAAGATGGCAAGTTGGTATGCGATGTTTGTGTTTGGGTTGGTTCTTGTCCAAGCCACAGCACGTGAAATTCCCAGTGCAACCACAAGGCCTAGTGAAAATAACCAAGACAACAATATTATTGCTACGGCAAATGCGCCTGGTGCTGCAGCTGGCGTAGACGATCAGAAGAATTTCATCGCCTACGGCGGCATTGGCGGCTGGGCTGGGGTAGGTGGCTATGCCGGTGTGCTGCCAACACTTGGTGGGGTCGGTGGAATAGGTGGTGGGAGCGGAATTGGGAGTGTTGGTGGGATTGCAGGCTCAACTGGACTTGGAGGACTAGGTGACCTTCCTGGTGGGCCTGGTGGCGGCCTCGGCGGTCTTCCCGGACCCGGTGGCCTTGGTGGTGGTGGTGGTGATGGCCTAGGAGGTGGAGGTGGTGGCGGAATTGGCAAAGGATATGGTGGTGGTGTAATACCTCCACCTTAAATTATTACGTACTCTTGGCTCTCTAGCTTTTTATCATGACAAATATATATATGTTGTATGCATCTACTAGGTTCAAGTGTGTAGCACTATATAATAGTAGTGAACAATAATACTAGTCTTGCGCTAGTCTTGGTTTGATGATGATTTTCCGATTGTTTTTAGCATAATACTATGTATTTCTGCTTTGCAGTTGCATCTTTGGATCCTAAAAATAAACTAATACAAGTAATTGTTTGTTCGAAATAAACTTATTTTAAATTTGATATTTGAAAAATATTGCAATTAATAAGTGTCAGAATAAGACTAATTTAGTAAAGCAGGTATAATAAATAAACCTCAATAAAAGCTAAATAATTAAAATCTATCTTATTTCTTATAATCATGGCCGTGCCTTGCTTGCTCTGCTAGTTCAAAATCACATCTCATGGCCTTATCATCATCCCTAATGTTAATATAATAAGTTATGAAATTGTAATCTGGCACCACTGCCTTACAGGGTCAACCTATGTTATTCGGACTCAAACATGAGTGTCGTACACTGAAACAAATTATGAGTATCGGATGTAAAAAGTATAAAAAAAATTAAAATTTTTAAATTCGATGAGATAAATGTCTTGAACTTAGACTCGAATATATTATGGCCAAGGATTCATACCAACCCAAAGAGCTGTTGATTATGCTCCACTATCTATAGAGTTCTCACAGAGTAGACTGTTATTGGTATGCATGAAACTAATACCAATATTAACAAGAGTCAAACCAAATCAAATCTGAAATATTTCATCCTTCTGCAGTTATTAAATATTAGCCTATCATTGATGAGAAGAAAATATTCTTTCTACAGGCTAAGGACTCCCTTGTAGTTCACGAAAAGTGCATTGGATCCTTCAGTGATCTAAAAAATCTCTCATAATTCCCATATGGTCTATCTAAAGTTTGTTAGACTCCTCTGACGTACCTTTGTGGTCTAAAAAAGATAAAAATAAAAATAAAGTTTCTTTTAACAAAAAGGAGGGGTAGGGGAGAACCCATAACAAGTCAAACCTAATAAATCTAGTTCTCTCGTCGTTCATGTTAATTAGTCAATTACAACCATATCATTTGTTTTCCGCAACTGCTATAATTTCTCTCCAATTCTCTCTATATTTCCAATAGTAAATCATCAAATGTTGGTCTCTAACAATGAGGCAAGGAAATGAAGCAGAATCTTGGCAACAAACTTCTTGAGAACTCCTTAATAAGGCTAGTCCAACTGGGAATGATTTTGGAAGAATTGGGCAATCTTATCACAAACATTATGACCCCTAAAAAGACAAATATCTATTTTGAGATCTTAAAGAAATGTATTTTGCTCTCTGAAGCCACTTCTACAAGAGAAGCAGAAACTCATGGTAGTTCATTTCAAAATTCTATATGCAACAATAGAAGATCAAATCAGAGAGGATTAGGGTAATAAAGAAGTTAAAAGACAGTTAAAATAGTAGCACAGGTTGCAGTCAAAGTACGAGGTCCGGATGCATTTCTAATTGTAAACATTCAGTGTCATAAATCTCAAGGATATTTCAAGAGAAGCCATTACTGATACTGGTAATTTTGAGAGAACAGTTGAATATAACTGAAGAAAATTATATCCTTAGCGAAACAAAGATGGCAAAAGGAGAGAATGAAGATGGAATTAGTCGAACCTGTACTCTCATCCTTGACTAAAGAGTGTAATATGATTAGTTAAGGAAAAGCAGAACAAAAAAAAAATCCAGTACTCGTCGGTCACAGGAAGACTGTGTTTTGGTACACGTGCATAACTATTACATTCCAAACCATGTTTTGAAGCACAACCACGTTAAAATGGAAACAAAATGTGTGTCAAGACACGCATAGTTCAGCAGAGGCATGAATGTTAAGATCATAACCAGTAAGAACTAGACGATTGACAGAATCTGTCCTTGGAGCAATCAAACTATCTCAAGGTTCATCATTCAGATACATTTCCTGACCGTACTTGCAACAAAAAAGGAATAAGAAAAAGCAACTACCTTATGATACATGTTCCTAATGGTGAAAAGTTTAAACAGATAAGAGCAGGAATCAAATGGGATTAGTAATGGAGCAACACAGATTTTAAGATGTAAGATGACTATCAACAGAAAAAAAAAAGCACTAGCATAATGATGGCAACTAAGATGACTATCAGGAAAAAGAAAAAAGAAAAAAGCACTAGCATAATGATGGCAACCAAACTAATCTTATAAGCTGGAAATCCTAGATATGAAGTTGTACATTTGCTCAGATAGAAATAACATCTGCTACATGAACATGCAAGAAAAGAAGATAATTATCTCTATTACTTTATTTTATGCCCATCATGTTTTGCTCAGTAGAGCAACTGCTTTAGGATCCTAGCATCAGTTCCTAGTATTTGTAGTTTCCCAACTAAAAGATGTAAACCTAGAAAAGCAGATTTTCTTTGATACCAACTACGCGGCACAAATGGGATGCAGAGAAATTTCCATGCACATGGCAACAAATGTGAAGAAATGAGACATTACACAAAGTTATAAAGTCCAGTTGACTATTTGATGAAATCAGGATTGCTTAAATACTTGCTAGTAGAGAGGGTCATACAAAATACCATATCTTTGGATCAAATTGACAAGTTCTATTTGCAAAGCATACGGAACAGAAATTTATTTTTCAGATACTCAAACATAGAATTTTGGTAATTGAAATGCCATAGACAAATCAATTCTCTGCCTATAACAAGTAATCCAGTCCACAAGAAAGAATAACATTACCTGGCAGTCCAGATCAAACAAGGTTTGAGAGGTCTGCCATGGTGTTCAAATAAATTATGAAGTTGAAGATATTTTCCAAAGCTACTCTGGAATAACTTCAAATCGTCATAATACCTAGAATTCGCTCCATCCCTCTTTGTCAAATGGCACATTTTGCAAGCATTGTTGCATTACATTTCTAACTATTCTACTTATTCAAGCTTTCCATAAAGAAACTTTTCATGCACTTTTAAACTGAAAAGAAATTATAGCAAAATAACTATAATATACTCCTCCAAAGAATACAGCTTCTCACCTAAAAAGTTCAAACTGTGAAAGAGAAGTGTGATACAGTGATTAACTTAATTCGCTTTTTGCTTTTATCTTTTCGGAAGTTTCAGTATGTCTTGCTTGAAGAAGTATGTTAAATCAATTTATAATGGAAAAATCTCCTTGCTTTCACCTTTGCATCATCATAGATTTGTTAAAACAATTGCTTTCAATTGAAAGTACCAAATAACAAATATATCAGAATAAAGGATATCCCAACACAGGTTTCTATCATTGAAATCAACAACTTCAGTGATGATTGCATAGTCATTGACTCATTGATCTTATATTTCCCAGTTGAAAAGATTCAATTTGATAATATGAAGCTCAGAAACAGAGTATGATATTATACTCTTACCAAGCGCTTCATGGAGCATCCAGCTTTTGTTGCATAACTCATGCACCATCTTAAACAGCTTTTGTTGCATAACTCATCCAGCTGTTTATATCTGATACATTTCTTGTTTCCACTCTTTCATTCTAGAGTTTGATTTTTAAGCTCAAGAATAATCTATGCAGAAAAGTTATCAGTTAAAGGTTTGAGATTGATGCCGATATCATTGACAAAATCAAGGCATGACGGATGAAGTCTAGAAAAGCATAAGCAGTGTCGTGTAATCAAGGCATGAACATGTCATGTAGAATTGCAATGAACTTGGTGGAATTGTGTATAAAATTTAAGAAACAGTTGATAACTTGTGTCACTGGAAAAGGTGACCTAATATAAAACACCAATGATAATTTCAACTGCAAGCCTCAAAGCAAACAAGTGAACAACTAAATTTTGCATCAAGGAATTTCTTCTATAATATTGTAGTATTTACTTTGAATAGATAATGACATCAATCCCAATAATGTGTTCTTGGAGTATAAATCATTATATATTTTTCAGAAGAAATGTACAAGCTTAAATCTGTGATGCAATTGTCATAACTAAATCGAGGAAAAACTAGCACTAAAACTCCTTTACAGTTAATGGGAAGAAACTGACACGTACTCATAAGCTGTCATCTTTCAGAGGGAAATCATCAAAGGAGGATGGTATTAGGTTCTCTTCTCGCCGGTTAGACTCAATCAGCATCAGCACAACCTCCCGCATTGATGGTCGATTGGAAGGAGACATACTCGTGCAGAGTAAAGCAATTTTCGAAACAGTAAGCATGTGATTGACAGTGCGTTCATCCCTCAGATCCAATCGGCTATCAAGTATCCCAGATGTTAATGAGTTTTTCTGAATGTAGTTCCTAACCCATGTGACTAGATCCCCTCCTTGATCTAATGGCTGTATAGGAGCTCTTCCGGTTAGTAACTCCAATAGAACTACCCCATAACTATAAATATCGCATTTCTCCGTAACCTTCATGGTGAAAGCATATTCTGGCATGAAAAGTACAAATCATCAGTCACAATATATTCTAACTCATACATAAAGTCCTATTTGTTGCTGCAAATAGATAAGTATTGATCAACAACGGAGGAAGGGAGAAGGGGGGAGGTGGGGAAGATGGGTACAAAGTTTCTTTCCAATAGACATGTTTCTTGGTATTTAGAAAGAGATGAAAACGCTAATCATATTCTATGACTAACTATCATGTGTTCCCTGCAATCCTATGCAAAATAGTCACTCCAATATATCCACCATGGGTTGGATGTCAATGCAACATACACAAAAGCCATAATGGGAAGTAAAGGTACTATGTCACTTCTTCAAAGAAAATGACCATATATGTCTCTCTATGATATTTTCATAAGTAACAACTGTAGAATTTAGTTGGCGAAACACCAGACCATCATATTCGAGCAACTATAAAGGATGTTGAAGAAGTAATGTATGTCATCAACAGTTCAGCCACCCAAATGCCACCATCAGGTTACCATATTTGTAAATGCAACTTTCAAGTTTAACTCTTATTTCAAATCTTCAGGGCACAATTTAAATCTCATTACTGAACCCGAAGTAGGCATATAACAAGCATATGAACTCCATAAGAGACTCTCGCCAAACTTCTGTTAAGAGGCATAAAGTACTCAAGTTTTAAATGGATAGCAGATTGTGGCAGTATTAGGAGTTCCCTTATAAGCTTTTAGTGATAAAATTTTGAAAGAGAAACATTTGATGGAGACTATTAATTTGATTGTCTTCTTGACCAGAAAATGAAGTACTATAGATAACTAAACTAGAGTCATAATTATTAGTTCTACGGTTGTACGGCACTCACCAGGGGCTATGTAACCATAAGATCCAGCAACTGCAGACATGGTCATTGATTGAGGCATGTCAATCACTTTCGCCAAACCAAAATCACCAACATGAGCTTCGAACTTCTCATCAAGCAGAATGTTATTGGACTTTATATCACGATGTATGATCCTTGGTTTGCAGTCATGATGTAGGTAAGCAAGGCCTTCCGCAGCCCCCAGAGCAATTTTAAACCGCGTTGGCCACTCCAAGTCACAAGATGGCCCATGAAGGAATTCGCCCAAGCTACCCCTTTCCATGTGCTCATACAGAAGCAGATTGGAACCTTGGTAATAGCAGAACCCAAATAGCTTTACAATATTACGATGCCTGATATTTCCCATGGTCACAATCTCAGCTCGGAAACTTTTCTCTAAATTGTTGCCCTCTCTGTTAGATGCGAGCTTCTTAACTGCAATTGTCTGTCCGGAAGGCATTACAGCCTTATAAACAGTTCCAACAGCTCCCCTTCCAACAACAAAACTTTCATGAAAATTATTTGTGGCTTCAATTAAGTCTTGGAAAGTAAAATCCTCTTTTGGAGGAAAATAAATATCTGAAACTGGAGATGACATATCCGTATTATGCAAGGACTCATCCATTTTAGCCGGACGCCGCCTCATGAGATATAAAATAACTAAAATCAGGAGAAGAGAGACACCACCAACCACAATTGCAACTACTGTGATAATTTTCCTTCTAGGAGCGACATTTTCTACAGGAGAAGGAATTGAATCAAAAGAGGGAGAGTCGTTACAATCTCCAAGAGGCCCACCACAGAGGCCTTTGTTTCCGATGAAGCTACTGATAACCATGTTCTGGAACAGTGGTATTGAGGGCAATGGTCCAGTGAGATCATTATATGAGAAGTTGCAACCCAGAAGACTAGAAAGATTTCCGAAGGTGCTAGGAATATCACCACTCAAATGATTATTGTTAAGGAAGAGATATTCCAGTAACATAAGATTCCCAAGCTCAGGCGGTATCCTACCAGAGAGATTATTATGACTGAGATTCAGTGCAATCTGCAAGCCGGTAAGAGCTCCAAACTTCGATGGTATTTCACCCGATAGTTGATTTCCTCCCATCTGCAACTCTGTCAAACGAGAGAGGTCGCCCAATGCTGCTGGTATATCTCCCGATAATTTATTTTCTGAAAGCATAAGACGCTCTAGCTGTGAAAGGGTCCCAAGCTTATCAGGAATACCACCAGTGAAACTATTCCGGCTGAGATCGAGTCTTTGCAACGCCTTGCAGTTGAGGATTTCAGATGGTATCCTCCCAGTGAGCAAATTAGATGATATGTTAAATGCCACAAGCTGAGACATATTTCCTATCTCCCTCGGTAATTCAGACATGAAATTGTTGCCTGAAAGGTCAAGCCTTTGCAATTTTTGACACTGTCCAACCTCCAGAGGTATGGGGCCTCTGAATTTGTTTTGAGCCAACTCCACAGCAGAGAGGTTTACTAATTTGCATAGTTCAGAAGGAAAGGTCCCAGTCAGCCTGTTATCATTAAGCCGAAGTTGCACAAGGGAAATGCAACTAGTGACACCAGCTGGAATGTTTCCATAAAGCTTATTGGCCTCAAGATTTAGCAGCATTAAATTAGAGCGTCGACAAAGATAAGGAGGAATTGTTCCAGTCAGGGAGTTGTTTGAGAAATCAACCACCCAAAGTCGACTGAAAATTCCAAGGGCCCGAGGAATGCTACCATTTAAAGAGTTAGCGAAAAGCTGTAACTGACTCATTTCAGGTAGAAACTGAAATCCAAGTGGAATCGTCCCAGTGAAGTAATTAATTGACAAGTCAAGCTTTTTCAATTTTCTCAAGTTACTAAATTCATTAGGTATATTGCCTGTGAGCTGGTTCTGGAACAAGTATAACAATTCAAGACCCTTTACCCAGCTGAGCTCAATAGGAATTTCTCCGGTTAGATAATTCTCTGAGAAATCAATTTCTTTTGCAAAGGAAAGGTTTCCAATTTCTTTTGGAATTGTTCCATTCAATCCATTACGATACAGATATAAATTCTGCAGAAACTTAAGTTTCCCAATTTCAGCAGGAATCTCTCCGACAAGTTGATTCTGGTACAAAGCAAGAATTTCAAGACTTGTACAATTCCCCAGTTCCTTTGGTATCGAACCAGACAACCGGTTGTCCCAAAGAACCAGATCAGTCAAGCTAGTAAGCATGCCAAGCTCCTTTGGCACATAACCTCCTAAGTAATTTTGTGCAAGACCAAAAGTTTCCAGGCTCTGACAACCACCTATCTCAGCTGGTAAGCTTCCAGAAATCTCATTCTGCCCTGCTCGAAATGTTCTCAAGTTTTTCAGGTTGCTGAGAGAGCGAGGCAGTGGGCCAGTAATTTTGTTAGTATAAGCCACAAACTCAACAAGAGATGAAAGTTTTCCAAACTCATCTGGTATTGGACCGGAGATCTTATTGTTGCATATATTCAAATCTTTCAAATGAGAAAGATTGCCC
This sequence comes from Cordia subcordata, assembly GCA_028554755.1. Lineage (NCBI taxonomy): Eukaryota > Viridiplantae > Streptophyta > Magnoliopsida > Boraginales > Cordiaceae > Cordia > Cordia subcordata. The sequence goes on along the minus strand of JAPTOF010000010.1, from coordinate 6,051,900 downwards.
AGTTCAGCTGGAATAGGCCCCCCAAGCTGATTATTGTTTAAATAAAGAACTTCCATACTCGAACAATTACCAATCTCCTTAGGAATATTACCAGTAAACCCATTGAAAGAGAGGTTAAGATAAGATAGAGAGAGCAAACCTCCAATACTAGGACTTATAGTCCCTGAAAGATTCATCGAATTCAAATCCATCGACAACACAACCAGATTATAGTAATCAAAAGAGCAATTCACACCCCTCCATTTACATGGTGTTGGATCATTAGGATTCCAGTTCCCCAGATAATTAAACTGATCCTTAATGCTTTTCTTGAACTCCAGAAGGTACTTTCCCTCTGCATTTAACCCCTCTGCAGGAGAAAACAGCAGAACAAAAACTGACAAAATTCCCATGCAACTCCTGACCAAACCTCTCCTTAATTGAACAATCTTAAACATTCTAACAAGCTGAAATATGCCAAAATCACAGCTCAGTAACCACTAAACACATCTCATTTTTCAATTCAAAATTAAGCTGATCATCTACTAAAGGAGTCAAACTTTGAACTGAAACTGAATAATCACGCCAAACCAGTATAAGAGTCCAAAAAATTCCAAGTAAGCATGCAAAAGAGCAATAATTCAATCATTTCCAAGGCACCAAACAGTTCACAAAACTATTACAACAAAAGGGTATTGCTCAAAGGGGCTCAAAATCTCAAAGTAAGCTCAATATGACAGGACTGATGAATCAAGATTATGAAAAATACCCTTCAAATGAAAGCTTTAGCGTACCTTCTGAGACATCCTCTTATCTAAATGCCAACTTTGTTGAAGTGATCCCTTAAGATGATAATAAACAAAAAATAACGAAAATTTTACTCCACCTAGCAGAAAAAATAATATGTATATCACATAGAAATATAAAATACTTTGTGAACAAAACTTTGATTAACAAGAATGATAGAAGACTTGGTGAAGAAGGAAAAGTTTCAACCTTTACTAAGGGACAAGAAAAGGAACCAATACAAAATGCACTGAATGAAAAGATTGTTATTTTGAAGGAAAGATGATTACTTATTTACTACTCTCACTTCATGAAAACATAAAGATATATCTTTTTGTTTGGTTCCAATAACAGAAATTTAAAGTTAGGATCTTTAGGTAAACTAATGGTACAAGGAGCTCTAATGAAGGCTGTTCATTGAAGCCTCCAATGGCACACAGATCATGCTTTTATATCATATGTATATTATATATAATTAGTCATTATATATATAGTATATGTGCTTATGTGTATGCAGGGGTGTTTATTTCACTCTACTTTTTTAAGTGATGCATGGTATATTGTATTGTTAACTTGTGTTATTTGACCGAAAAAACAACTTCGTGTGAAAAGGCGAACTTCTTTTAGGGAGAGACAATGAAAGTTTGCTTTGAACTTTTCTTGATTCCTTTCTGGATTTCTTAGATGAGGTTCGAGTGCTTTTTGGATGTATAAAACTACTTGGATGTTGGAATTTTGCATGGATATTATGTCAGAAGTGACGCACGAACGCGTTGTTTTCTCTTTTCGTGCACTTTGTTTCTTAAACAAAGAAACCACGAACCTTTGCTCCTAGTGGTAAAGGTGAAGAAATAACACCATTCGTGTGTGACTTCGAGCATTATTGACAATTTGAGTGCTTTTTCCTATCTAATGCGATAGTGTTAAGAGGATTATTATATTCAAAATTTATCAATTGGTGGTTAAGTTTTGTAAGATATTCGGTGATCGGATTTTGCCAATTGAATTTCCTTCGTATAGAAGAAAAAATGAGAGAGCTCGATCATCAGAGTTTCGATAAAACTTAATTATAAATGGTGAATCTCCAACACAATGAAGTCCTGGCACACGTACTTATTTAGTTAAGGCTCTAAATTTCAGGCAGGGGATAAGACTTAAAACCAATCAAGTTTTGTTCTTGATGCATTTTTGCTTTATCTTTGTGTTTATCATCTTCCGTGCCAACCCAACTCCTCTTCGTCAATAAGATTTAAAGTTATGTCATTATTCGTGAGAGAGTAATTTTACTTGCTTAGACTACTACCTAATAGGTCTAAAACATGCTTTAAGGCTATTGGTTTTGTTGGTTAATTGCATTGAGAAGGTAAGCAAAAATTGTTGATAATAAGTTTGGTATTGTTGCTAATTGGATGTCAAAGCCCCTATTTTAGCATGAAACAAAATAACAAATCAAATGAGATTTCTCTAAAAGGAACTAAAGTATGACATGAGATTTGTTTAAATTTTAAAATGGTTACCCCTCCACCATGAATGCTCCATTATGTATGCCAAATTATTACTGGAAAATCAACAATCATATGACTTACATGTTGGCAAATTATTGTTTTTTTTTTCTTTCTTTTTTTTTTCCCTTTCTTCTCTCCATTTCTGATAGAATGATGCATATTCTTGACATATCTCGAGCCATATTTAGTTGAGAACTATTGCAGGTGTAGGTCAATTATAAGAAAATTTTTAGTGTAGTTTTAATAAAATACTCGTCAAGAAAAAAAATTATTTTACTCAGAAAAAAAATACTGATGCCCTTTATTTTCATCATTAATTTAATAAATTTTTGGATGTTATTACAAGGCGAAATATTTAGAAGACTAAAATACTTTCACCTTCTTTTTATTTCCTATATTTTCAATTTGGATCTTTTCTTTAAATATATTAATATATTAATTGGATCAAAATTTGATCTTATTTTGTCCACAAAATTATGATTAATCCACTTGATTTGGTGAGCCCTACATTTAGGCACCCATTCCTCAAGCTGTCCAATAACTTACAGGTTTTGGATTTTAGTCCAACCCCTAATTATTTTGCTCTTGAAATTCTTTATATTGATGAGTCACCAAAAATTGTATATTGGTAGGGCCAGTTGATAACTTACACACACAAAAAAACAAATAAATAAACAAATAAAAGAAAGTTGGAAACCATATAATAATAGATAGAGGTAGGTGCTGAAAGCAACCTAATGCCAAGATTAAACTTTAATGTGTGTGTATGCTAGTGGTTGCACTCCACGAGGATGAGGATGTTCTTTCGGGTTTGGCTCACCTCCACAAAGCGTTTAGCTCAATCTTTTCAGCCAAATATGGTAGCACTTTGACTATTTCACTACTATACGCCTCTCTATGAGATTATGCCATGTAAAAAGCACATTGTTTCGTCGAAAAGTTTTAAAATGTTATTCTCCTTTTTCTTAAAATCGAGTTTATAATGGTTTTTTACTTACCCTACATAAGTGGTTTTACTATTGGAAGAAGCTTTTTTCGACTCATTGCTCAATGTTTCCAAGATTTTGAGATTTTGTAGCGTATGTTGCCATTAATGACATACTATCTTTTACATCTCCTCATCCAATTGGCCGTTTCGTTGGTTTTCCACTGACACTAGTATGGCAAGTTTGAATTAGTTTTTTCTATTTAAAATATAGTATTTTCTCTGAAAAATACATTATTTTTTTTACAAAAATTATTATGACTGTCTTTCACAAAAAGGTTAAAACTCTTAGAAAAAGTCCTAAAAAGTCCAAATTAATTTTTTTTTAGAATTTAGAAATTTAAATTTTAAAAAAAAAATTCCTAAAAAATATTTTAAAAAGTAGAAGAACACCAATCAAATCCAACCCTAACCTTGGCTTGTTGGGGGTTGCGGCGGGGGGGGGGGGGGGAAGGAGGCGAGGAAGGGGTGGTTGAGGTTATAGCATGCTGGTACATAAACCTAGGAACAGTCATACTTCTGATCTACTAGTTGAAGTAAACTAGTACTTAAACTTGGCTCTAGATTTGTACCTTGATTAATTTACAAATCCTCTCAATAGCAATAGGTTTCTACACACACTAGACTAATACTTAAGCTGGACTACAATCAACTTACTTATTAATAGAAATATATATATATATACATATATATATGTATATATATATGAGAGGTCATCACAAGACTTTTTTAAGCAGTTAAATTGATTTCGTGACTTTTGTACCAAAGACAAGAAACATATTTACTAGGTCACAAGGCATGTGGTATTTCAATACAACTTTGAACGAATTTTTTATTACTAGCAATTGGATTCAATATAATTTTGAACAAATCTTTAATTAATAACACTTGGATTTAATAAATTTGTATAATGACAATTTGTTTCCTCTCTCTCTCTCTCTCTTCTTTTTCTCTTCCCTCTTCTTATTCTTTAATAGATTTTAATAGATTGCATGGAAAAGCATGCTTTAATACTCTTTGAATGAATTCTCATTTCATGATGATGTATCTTGAGATTCACACTTAACCAAACCTTCTATATATTAAGCACTTTATTTATAGATAAATTGGTTTATTTATTATTTATTTTGTGTGAATGCAAGAAGAATGCAGAGAAGTACACGGTAAGCAAAGCTTCCAACTGCTATAAATATAACCTCATTCTCAGCTAGAATAATAGCTTGCCAGAGTTGACTGCATCTTTGATGATTTAAATATTTGATATATGACTTGATATGTCCCGAACCCAAACTTTCAAGTCTACGAGCAAAATATGTCAGTTGTCCGTAAGAAATTCGTCGAAAATTAGGCACGAAAAATTTTTCGTAGGGAATTTCATTAATCGTGTTAATTTTTCTTGTGATAATTGGTACCATATGCGAAATTAATAACCAATGTAAATGCCGCTTTGGTCAATATGAAGCCTTATCAATTTATTGATTGTATTAAAAAGAAAATCGAGAGAAACTTATCCGAAAGTTATGACAAACGCGCAAAGAGGACCAAAATATTTTTATAGCTTCAAGACAAAGAGGCAGCATTGGGTGGTTTATTTAAGCCATAACCACAAATATTCACCGTGCCCATACATGGACCACAAGTCACTCTTAACTAGATTGTGAAAATCAAGAAATATGATTCTAAAAAATTAAGAAAAATAAGATCGAATTACCACTTCGATGGCCACTTTTTAGATTTTGAGTTGAACCCTTTAGGAATAATTAAGTGCAAATTTCACAAATAAACTCCTATTATTTATAGAAAATGTCATTTTAATTTTTATTAATTTAAAAGTAATTCACTTGGTCCTTATTGTTTGTAAAAAATATCAATTTGGTTCCTATTATTTTAAAAGCAACCTATTTGATCTCTAATATTTATAAATAAATAAAAAAAGAAAAGAAAGTATTAGCTCTATTCCCATTTTAGTCACAGAATCAATTAATGAGGATGAAAATTGAAATTGACACTTTTTACAAAGGTTGAGGACCAAATAAGTCAATTTAAAAACAATGACATTTTACAAATATTAAAGACAAATTGAATAATTTTTAAAATAATAATGACTAAAATAACACTTTTTATGAATAATGAGGACTATTTGTAAAATTTCTTAAATAATGAACAGCTATAGTAACTCTTTTTGAGTTATGGTCAAGGACGGACCTATCATGTTTTCTCAGAAAAAACAAAAGTAGTTTGGGAAGCACTTCATCTATCTTGATTGACCCAATTCGAAACCAGTTCACTGTCCTGAATTTAGTGTCCTCAATTGAGTGTCCTCGACTTACCTAATATACAGTATATGAAATGTGCTATGCACTTGGGTTTTGCAAGTTGGTACTCGGGCTCCGGCGGATGTTCCACTGGTCGGGCTACGTCAGTTGGATTTCTCTAGTCACAAAAAAAAAAAAAAAAAAAGATTTGTCCATAAAAAAATTTGTAGTTTTAGAATAAAAATTTACGAGTGTAAAAACAAAATTTTGTATGACTTTTAAAAAAAAAAATTATAACAGCAGTCCATAAAAAATTTGTAGGTCTAAAACAAAAATTTATCAATCCATAAAAAATTTTGTAGATCTAAAATAAAAACTTGGAGGACTTCAAATTTTTATAAAAAATAAAACAAATTTTTGATGTAGTCTTATAATTTTTTTGTTCTAAATCTATGATTTTTTTCCAAACTAACATCAGTTTGAAATGATAGAAGAGAAATCCAAATAGTTTCGACTGAGATCAGAATCAGTATTAATAAGACCTTTATGATCCTAAGAGTCCAAATTAATTGGGTCGTAGTATTAAATGACTTTATATATTCAAAAAATTCAAGAGACATAACAGGGTTAGTACGGGTGAACATCCCAAGGAAGATTTCGTGAATTAAAAATAGCTTAGTAGTCAAAATAGAACTAAATAACTAATTTAATGATCTAGAAAATAATTTATTCTTTTACACGATTTTGAACTCTCTCTCTCTCTCTCTCTCTATATATATATATATACACGTATATATATCTTTCGATGCTTTTGTACCCAAGACCAGAAATATTATTGGATCACAAGACTTGGTAATATTTCAATCCAGTTTCAATCAAGTCTCTTATTACTACGAATTGTGTTTAATATAATTTTGAACAAATCTTTTATTACTAACACTTGGATTCAATATAATTGTCTAATGACCGCAAATTATATGCATCTACAAAAGATGCTCTTTAACACATGGTACACCCAAGCTTTACTAAAAAAAAAAAAAAAAGAAAGAAAAGAAAAGAAAAATATAACAGAACTGATCTCGCCCCCATCTCTCACTCTCACACGCACAGGAACATTCACCAACGGGAAAGTAATCTTCAGCAAGAATAATAGCTTGCAGGAGTTGGCTTAACCATTGATCTGAATATTGATACTGAGTTGTTATGTTCCGACGCCAAAATCTCGAGCTTATGAGCAAAATATGTCAGCTGTTTAAGAAGTTTGTTCGACAAAATTAGCTACGAAAAATTTTTCGTCAAAATTTTTATTGAACATGTTAATTTTTTTTTGGAGTAATTGAAATGATAGACAAATCTTACTCTGAGAAACCTAATTGATATATAGTATTAAAAAGAAGATCGAGATAAACTTATCCGAAAAATTTGTCACAAATCGCGCAAAGAGGATCGAAATAATTTATAGCTTCAAGACAAGGAAGCAGAATTGGGCTGTTTATTTAAGCCAGGCCCACAAATATTCATCACGCCCGTATGGACCACAAGTCACTGCTCCAACTATAGATATTGATTAGATTCTGAGAACCAAGAAATACGATTCCAAAAAAATACACAATTATCAATTGGTGACCAAAGTCTGTCAAATGTTTATTGATCGAGTTTCACTGATTAAGTTTCTCTCGTCGTCAAAAAAGAAAAAAGAAAAATATACACAAAGAAGTAAGAAAAATAAGATCGAATGACTACTTCGATTGTAAGACCATGATAGGCAAAGAAAAAAGTCAAAATTAATTGGGTTGTAGAATTTAAAGGACTTCAAAAATTCAAAAATACAAAAAAAATCAAGAGATACAACAGGGTTAGTAGGGGGTAAACATTCCCATTGACGATTACATGCAGTCAGTCCTAATTATTATGACGGGGTTAGTCTAAATGACTTTGCAACTTTTCTTTTTAGCTATTTTTCATCTCATGCATTTATGAGACCTTGAATAAAAAAAACAAATTAAACACCACTTGAATAAATACGTTGTACATGTTCACAGTTCACACAACATAAAATAATCATAGCAGATTTACTTATTACACGCGTTCCAAGTTGTTCAACATGTCATTTAAATGATTTTCCACCTTTCTTTGTAATATATATTAATATTGTATCACATATATTGCATCCGTTTGTCCCAACGGTACAATATTGTCTAGACTCTTATTCATTTGATACTAACTTATACACATTTTTAATTATCTTTCATACATACTATCTAAAATTTACTTTATTCATAAATATTAATTATTTTTATTTTTAGCTTTATAAACGAAAAAATTTCAATTAAGGTATAATTCTTGCATCACAAAGTAGTGTATGTATATTTATGTAAACAAAGAAAGGGTGTTCTCAATTCATTGTTTGGGAATTTAACCAACACATTCGAATTCTGATAGCTTCATGCACCCGACGTGTTGGCAATACGCCTAGCTTGTTGTTACCCTTCATCGTGGCCAACCTGTCGCTCTAAATCATTTGTCCATTAATATGTTGTGTTAAGGTATTTTGCATTATAGAGTCAAATGTGGTTCATTTTAGCGTTGTGTATAAGTAACGAGATCGAGCATAGGGTAACATTTAGTATTACATTTTTTTTAGGGACTATAATGAAAATAAGGGCTCTTTTGGATTAGTTTTTTTCAAACGTGCTTTTTTTAATAGATTTTGAAAAATAACTTTTTTTTAGAAGCTGAAAATTTTGCCTTCTAAAAAAAGTTATATTTGAGCTTTTTTCAGAGTTTCAGCTTTTTTGAAAGTCAAATCAAGTAGTTATTGCAAATTTAATATAACTTTTTCAGGAAAAAAAAAAGTGTTTTTTCTCTTAAAAAAAGTCAATCTAAATAGGCCCTAAGTTTTGGAGCATGAAAATCAGTCATATTGATGATGAGTATTAGGGAGTTTATTAGGAAATTTTAGCTCGAATTATCGATTTTAGTTTGATAAAAGTAACTTTGAGGATCCTCGCGAAAAAAAAAAGTAACTTTGAGGAAGCGATATTAATTCTGATCCTCGCACCGGATTACCATTGAAGAATGTATTTTGATGGGGAACACTATTCGGTTTCCGGAAAAACCCTAGAATCTAAAACAAAATAAGTCAAGACTAATCCATATCTAAATGGTTACAAACCCAAACAATAAAAAATTATCTAAACATAATCTATATCAAGTGATTATACACCTGAAGTCTATAAATATATAATTAAAAGTTTAAACACAATTCATATTAAAATAATTTGGATTTAAAGAATTTCCTCAATTTTTTAAAACTTTATCCAATCCCCAAAGTTACTCCCAAAGGATGGTTTAGGTTTCAAGTCCGAGGTTTTGCAGATCAGCCTGCTTGGTCTACGAGTGACATTGGACTGGATAATCATTGTGAAGAACAGTAATGTGCATTAGCTTGTTGTAGACTTGTAATGATCCAAAAATCTCGCTCCATTTTGAACAAATTTTGGTAAACTTTGCTGGCCAAGTACAGCAAGTGGCTCTTCTAGGTGGGGGGCCGTGTGATAACACTACAGAGAAATCGATGCTTTCGTGTAACATGCTATAGTCTCAGGGTCCTCACGAGGTAACGATGAGAAAATATTCTTTTGGACCCCCCCCCTCTCCCCTTCACCCTGGGTTACTTTCAGACCCAGTTGTGATTTTTCTTTAATCAATGGAACCTTTTTTTTGAACCCCCAAGAAAAGAAAAAAAGAAAAAAAAATATGTTATGCTTTATATACTGGACTAGTTAGGCAAGTTACTTAAGAATTGGTAAAACGATTTCAAGAATCAAAATTAACTTACGTCAAAACAATTAGGCCACTCTAATACACGTGCTATTCACAAGCTTAGGAAGCTGAATAATGCAATTTGTTTTTCAGAAAATGGTATTATTACTATCAATATATATAGTTTAGTTTGGTTTGGCTTTATTTTCTCTCAATTATTATTAAAAAAAATATTAAAATTTGACCAAAAAGATTTTTAAAAATTTTAAAATAATAAAAATTTACCCAATAAAATCAAAGGGAAAAAAATCAAATAGATTTACTATTTATATTACAAGTTTAACTAATATACACATAAAATTAGGGTAAACATAGTTTGATTTAGTTTAGTTTTTGTTTTGGATCCATTTCAAAACCAAACCAAACTAGTTAATTTTCATTTAGAACTAACCAATTAATTTTTAATTGTGTAAAATAACCAAACTATGTATACCTCTAATTTATTAGGTCAAAAATTCAGATTTTAAACTATACAATAAATTTAAGAATAATTGACTTTAAAAAGCAAGATTGGTCTAAAATAATGAGCGCCTATTCGAATTGGCTTTTTTGTAATTTTTTTTTAAAAAACAACATCTTTTGTGCAGTAAGCATTTCAATTTGATTTAGAAAAATAAAACTCCAAAAAAATTTAATTTTTTCAACTACTTTTCAAATATAAAAAATTTTAACTACTCAAAAGAATGCATTTTAAAGAAAAATTAAAATAAAACTCTATTAAAAAAGTTAATCTAAACAAGTTCTTAATGTCGTTGTCGATTTTTCAACTAAGGGAATGCATGTAATGTAGACTCCATTAATGTCGGACCGTCCATGTCTTGTTAGCATAGGTGGATGATTAAATTCTTCAATCCAAGAAATTTCTCTTTAAATTGGATTAAGATTCTCATATATTAGGACTTTTTCATATCGATACAAGAGGATCATATCATCTGAATCATTCTTGTGTTGATTGAAGTTATCTCAATCATTTATCGAGACAAATTCCAAAAAAATGGATAATAGGAAACGAAAAAAAATTTAAAAAAACTTAACATAAATGATTGAGATGTTTTTAATCATATATAAATAATTAAGGTTTCTCTCGTATTAATATTAGACAAGTCCTGATACGAGAAAAACTTTATCCCCTTTAAATTATTCTAAAATGCGATTCTGGAGATAGGCACAGGCTGGCTTTAATTAGCACCAGATGAACTTAATCGACAAAGGAGCTGTAGCCGGCCTATGATGCCCTGCGCATTGAATAATTTGCAAACCTCATGGCTGACTCTGAAGCCGGCAGCTAAACCAACGTGCATTATAATTCTACTTTACTAGGCCGACTTTTTTATAGGTTCAAACAACTCTGCGTTGAAGATTGATGCATGTTCCATGATTCACTACCAAAATAAATATGTAAAGTATCATGTGAGTTGTGACCTTACATTGATAGTCAATATCTTTAGAGGTTGGATAGAGTTGTTTAAACAACGTCTCGTTACGATCAAATATTTTGTTTTAAGTTTCCACCAGTGCTTTTATACTCGTACTTTGTACGAATTTATTTAAGTTTTGTGTGTTTTTTTTAATTTTTAAAATATTTTTATATGTATTTTTTATTATTTTATATTTTTTATTATTTTTAAATATTTATAAAAATTAATTCTTAGTATTTTTTATTCTTATTTTTAATTTTTTAATTGGGCTTAACTTTTCTTATTTTTATTTTTTTAAATTAGGATATGATGCATAAATTAATTAAATTAATGAGTTTTTTTAACTTTATTATTTTAAATTCATTAAAAAATAATATATAGGTGGTGTATAAATATAATTAAATATCTTATAACTCTATTACAATGATGGAGTTAGGAAGTGGTGCATAAATATAATTAAATACTATAATATATATAAATTTTTAATAATATAATAATATTAAAAATATATTTTATGATGACTTGGCAAATAGATGGGTGCTGATGTGACACCGTTCTTAAGCTACTTTTGGTTTAACTTATATATATATATATATATATATATATATATATATAGGTATAGATATAGATTTATCGTTCCTAATATTATTTGATTTCAACTTGAAACATAGATAAAATTATTGAAGGTGTTAGAATTTTGGATAAAAGTGTTATTAAATAAAAACTATTAATTGTTTGACTTTGTATTTTAATAATGGAACTTTTAATATTTTTGGGCAATACAACTTCTGACATGATATAAAAATGGCTTTCTAAAAGCTCTAATTTGAAGCTTCTAAATTTTCAAGTTTTTTTTTTTTTTAACTTTGACTTTTATGTAAAAGCTATTTTGGAAATGGACCAAATAAATCAGTTTTAACTTTTGAACTAAAAAATACACTTTTAATATCTAAAAATTAGGCCACACAGACTTTTAGCTTCAACTCTGCATTGCAGTATGGAGTTAGTTGCTTTAAAATAAATTTTATATAATCTTACTTAAAGTGAATTTCATTTGAAAAATGCAATTAGCAATCAATCACAGCCCCCCAGATGACAACGGGCCCATGTAATCACCTAGAAAGAAATTAATAGCAAAAGAACAAGATTCCCACTGTAAGGGGTAAGATATGAGTCATCATAGAATCGGCATCTATGATAATTCCCAACTTTCATTTCAGCTCCACGAAATTATTTCTCTTTTTGCTAAAATACAGCTTGAGCATATGATTCTTCACTCTGCCAGGCTGATTCCAGGTTGTTCGTCCATCACAATGTTCACTTCATGAGAACCACATCTTTTTCATAACATTATAACGTTACGAAGAAATAAATCTAATAATTATAGATAGATAAGTATGCCGCAAAACAATCAAACCTCGAGAAGCTAAATAACAAAGCGAAAATGTAGTCACATTTCTAGAAATGACATGTGCGATTCAATAGAAGGCCACTTATGCTGCTCCCCCCTTATGGGAAATCAACGATTTTGTGAACTGCCTTAGCGTCTAATGAGGTTTCCAGTACCACGAACTAACCACTTTTTCCTAAAAAATTCTATCTATTCTTGCTAGCCCTGTGGAGATGGGAAGTGAAAGATGGACTTCCCTCATAGCGGAGAATTAAAATAAACGCCTGCAACGGGTAGAAAATCCGGTGTACTCGCCGCTGCCATCCGGGTTGATGGATTTGATTCAGTCAGCATCACAACATAGTAAACAGGAAGGAGGAATTGTCAGCGTAGAACCACCTTTCCTCCAGGCCATCCTAACCGTTCCAAGTCAGTTCTTGGAAGGAGGAGACCTCCCCGCGAGTTCTCTAAGGCAATGTGATCCGGTAGACACATGAGCATCTCCAACCTCACTCAACTAGCATCCTCCGTAATAATAACATGATAAACAACTGCGACCAAAATGAACCGTCTCCTAAATCCAGTAGGCAGTATTCCTTCATCTTGAAGGCGAGAGAGAAAGGGACCCGGGGGAGGTGGCAGTGCGGGGGCGGGGCCGAGCGTGCAGGTGAGGTCGTGTGGGAGGAGAGCCTCATGTTATCCCAAATAGAAAAGAGAAAGAAACAAGCTTCTGAACATGTCTATTTTTCACACGGAAGACTACAAACATTTACAACACAAGCGAATGGAAATATACATCACAACTAGAAGTGCAACTACGCCAAAAAATACAGAAAGCCTTGAGGAAGAAAGACAAACATTGAGAAGAAAGAAGAAGACATATCGCTTCCAGCAATTATAATGTCAATAAAGATACAACATCCTGTTCTCTCGATATAAATTGTTGTTGGGATGTGCCTACGAAGTCAAATATCAACTAACTGCAACTAGCAATCAGCCAGATTAGCATAGATGATAACACAATCTCAGATTGAACTTCCACACCATAAGCCTCATTTCCAAACTCCAAAGTCCCGTTATCTCTAATCCAAGCAAATCGAACTGAATGTATAGTACTCTCGGTAAAACCAACACTACTGCCTTCTTTCGTTCTTTTCTAAACCAAACACATCGATGTCAAGAATCTGCTAATAGGTTCTGATGAAAAGATAACGAATATGGCTCACTAATTATCTCGCCTAGCACAACAAACGCCTAGATGCTAACTAACTGTCTTAAACATTTAATCCAAAGAAAAAGTTCTAAAAAATGCACCAAATCACTCACCCCTATACTACACTGTATCCGCAATCCTGATTCACCACCGTTCCTCCAGCTATCATTTGCTTCTGCCTTCTCATCTCAATTATCTTCCGGTGAGAATTTGAATGTAAAGTAGCAGAAAATGTAGGACTGCTCGCAGGACGGTACTCGGGCACAAGGCGCCCGGACTTGTACCGCACACCACAAGCATTACACAGCGTTTTCGGCCCCATTGGACCTGCCCGCCATTGCGGGGTCTTCTCGGCTAGACAATGCAAGCACCTCCTACCAATACTTCTACTACTCTTAGTCGTCACTGGTAATGGTGGTAATGCCAATTCCTGCTTATTGCTATTAACTGTGACTTGGTTCAACCACGGGCATTGCTGACTAGGCAAGTCCGGAAATCCCGCTCTTTGCCGCCGCCTTCTTCTTCTGCTCCTTTTACGAACCGGATAGTTACCCGGAACAAGAAATCCTCCGCAGCAACTCGTATTGGTGCTGCCACTGTTATTCTCACTATTCTTGCTGTCACTACTGCTACTGCTGTTTTCAAGCACAGACACCGGGCTATCATAGTCCAACACAAGGCTCGGATCATCTGAAACCGAGAGTATGTCAAAGCACGTCTCCACTGCTGGAAAAGCATCTTTATTCGATAACCATTCCAGTTCCTCCTCTACAAACACCTGACCAAAAGGAACAGATAACTTTAGCCAACTCAGTCAAAATTGACAAAATCAAGGCACCCCTCTAAAGTATTACTAAATGTTTTCTATTAATTATAGCCCATTATTTATCAATATATTCCGCGTGGAGAAGGGGAGTCTTAACGCAACGATAAAATTCGAAGCGTGCCACCCCTGTCAGACCATTTTTCACTGCAGTTTAAAAGCCAATTACAGCATGCATCTTGAGGGAATTGACCCTAAAATTATGCATCTAGCGGGAATTGATCCCGGCCCTACCCACATGGCTGACCATTTCATTAGACATAACTTAGGACATTGAATTTTATTAAGAAATTTTTGACAATGTTGGACATTTTGTACATGGAAGAGCACATTTCAAAGTCAAGTTTTCTCCAAGTTGCATATTAGAATAGACAAATCAACACAAGAATATTCCAAGGGGATGAAATTTCTTGTAATCAATAAGAGAAAATGCACACCACACCTGACATATGAGGCAACATTGATTGGGCATTGGGCAAATTGCAATCCTATTGAAAACGACATATTTGAACATTTATTCGTACAGCTCACAAGTTGTGACCACCTATACTCCATTAGTAAAAGACGTCTTAGCGGGGGCATATTGCATTTCCAAAAATACCATTTTCGACACCTTTTATTATTTACTCAAACTCTACAGTTGGGGGCAAAATAGTCCATACGACACTTATCACTTTGAATTTTCGTAACCCCCAGCACACCTTTGACCCAAACGTTACAAATACAACATATTTCCACAAGACCTAAAATAAACCCCGTATGTTTAAGAAAACCACAAAAATGCCATCCAAGCCACGACAGAAACTCAGCCTCGTGTGATTTCCAGGCAAAACAGCAGCATGCACGGTTGACCAGGACATTAACTCACTGAGTCAACCCGACCGAGTTCGGCAATCTCTCGACACCCAGAGGGCAGAAACCGCCAGACTCGGCCGAGTCAGCCCCAAACTAGGTCAAATAATTTCTGGTCTTTTGGGGGGGGGGGGGGGGATTCCAAAAAAAAATGCATCAAAATTATGGGGCAACACTTACAGGAGGAAATGAACGGTCGTGATGTTCACCATCATCATGAAGGCTAACGAGGCACGAAGATGAATAAGAAGACGATGAAGAAGAATTTTCTTTTTTCTCGTGTTGTTCATCGACTTCTTCTTCATCCAATTCAAAGTTGAGAAGGTCATCATCCACAGAGAAGCATCCATTTTCATACACACCTTCCGCCATGAAACAAAACAAACAATCAACACCAACCTTGTTTTCAAAGAGTTTTTGTGGTTTGAAGTTTTTTTCTTTTTTCCGTTTGGTTTTGGTTTGGTTTTGTCGAGAGAAATGGTTGTTTCGTGCCTCTTTTTTCTTTTTCGGGTGGTGTTTATTATTTAATGTTCGTCAACAAAGCCGAGGATTTTCGTTGGCAACGTGAGGGTGTGGATTTTTGGGCCGTTTTTTGTTTATTTATTTTACTTTTATTCCTTTTTACGTTTTCTAGAGCAATTATAGCATACATGCACACAATAGCATAGGGTGAGGAAACTTCATAAATGTCAATTTGTCATACCTCATTCCTAATATTATTATAACCTTATAAATAGATTTATTTGCTTAAATATATCATCCATTTTTCATTTAGATAATCTTCTCTTTTATAGATAGTATTGTATCTAAAATGATCTTGAAGATGACATAGAATCATCTATTATATTTACTAAATCTTATTCAAATACTTATTGCAAAAATATGTGTTTTTTTCAAAGAGAAAAAAGTGATTTTGTATGCAAAACACTAATCCAAACAGACAGTAAGTACTAGTGCCATATTAGTATTTAAATGAACAGTTTTAATCCATTATAATTTAATGTATTGATCTATTATGTATTACTGAAATAATTCATTTTCAATCTAGTTAAAACAAGAACCATTTGTAAATTTAAGATATTCATGAGTATACGCGTCACATTTTATATAAGATAAACAAATCAAACTAAATTTGTCATTTGCAATGAAAGTTAATTGAGTTATACTAAATTAATTATCTATCATTAAAAATAAATTTCCTTATATTAGAATACAAAATATGAACGCGCTAGTTTTTAACAAATAATTCATTGTTCAAAAAGAAAATATTATAATTTATGCATATTTTTTTTAATTTAGGAAAGCTACCTTCCCTTGACTTGAAATCATAGGTGAGTTGGTAAGTGGCCAGGTGATTGCGGTGAAAACACTCCGACAATGCGGATTCGAATCCGTATGGTGGCAGTTCCCTGCTGAAATATTGTGGGGGCTGCTGCTGGGTTCGTGACCTGTTAGTCCTCTCCCTAGTAGGATTGTCACTCATACACATCCTTAATTTACAACCCACCTAATCATAGGGCCTCTAGCATAAATGAGAAAAAGATTCACTTTCGAACTAACCCTTTTAAAAAAAAAAAAATTCTTCATTCTTTCGGAAGCACACCCATGACTCATCTTCCTTTCGGTGTTGGTATCCAGCACAAAGTGGGCCCCACGCGAGCGAGGCTACACCTAAGTTTAGTGCAAGCATGACACTATTGACAACCTTTTCTTGTTTTGACTTCACATGCTTTTTTGTTTTTTTTTTTTTTGGCAACGTTGTGTCACTTAAATAATTCTATAAATATGAAAACTTATTATTCTTATTCATTCTCAAATTAAATATAATTAATTCCTAAAAAATAACTGAGAATAATAAATTTGATATAAAAATACTAAATTATTATATGAATAAAAATATTAATTTAATTTTAAAAATATTACACTCGTAAAAAAGACAGGTACTTTTTCCAAATTGACAAGGGGGCAGGGACAAAATTGTCATTTCATATGATTTCCCAATGTGTTACGGAGTCAGCTGGCCGATCACGCAACGGCTGGACAAGCACAACGATGCTTCCGGCCCCCACGGCCCCAAATCTTCCAATAGCTTCCAACTCACATGTCATTTGTCCAATCATTGAGCGCCACGTCATCGTCAAGTTTGAAAAACCTTTTCGGTCTTTCGGACAACCACACATGGCGGCGATCATGTTGTTGACATCTGATTTGATGTCGCAACGCGTTTACTTCTTTATTTTGCCCACGTGAGTTTTATAGGCGTGTAAAAGTTACTGAGTTTTAATAAAATTACGAATTTTATGATAATAATAATAATAAGGTTTATTCCTCTAATAATCCGTTTATTATTAACTTTGTTATATTTTAATCTCTTGACTTGACTGTCGAAAGAAATATTTTAGTCTCTGAACTATTAACTTTGTCACATTTTAAATTCTTGATTTTCAAAATAAACCTTTTAATCTTTATACTTTGATAAATAAAACATCCTTAGTCCGTAGATTTTGACAAATAAGACATCGTTAGTCCTTAAAAAATAGTTTATTTTAGATGTTCAAAGACTAATAACGTCCCATTTATCAAAATATATGTACTAAAATATTTATTTTGAAGTCAAAAGACTAAAAAAAAACAAAGCCAATAGTTCAAGGCTAAAAGGTTCATTTTGAATGTTAAAGAACTAAAATGCGACAAAGTCAATATTCTAGGAATTATTAAGAGAATAAACCTATAATAATAGTACATTTTGACATATATTTTAAATTGATAAAACATTAAATAACATTTAAAATAATAAGTATAATTTAAACTTTTTTTTTGCTAAATGCGCTAAGTTTCTATTAATGTAAACAAACATATATCAAACAGTAAAAATTTATACCAAAATGAGCCAATCAACTATAAAACGGGTATCCTATAACTACAAGGCTCGAAAAATTTATCTACTCAAATACTAATTTTTTTTAATGGCAATTAGTGGCTACTTAACCCAACCTATAAATATAAAAACTAAGAAGTATGACAAGTAATTGAAATCACTTATTCTAAAAATAATAACTTAAATTCGAATGTTTTGAGGGACTAATAAATGGAAGACGAGGAAAAAGAAAGGGAAAACAAAAAACTAACCTACAAATACGTCACTTTTTGCTCCTTTTTATACTTTGAATTTGGTCCTTTGTTTACTTGAATGGCAAATGGGGACCACATTGCATGTTGGTTTGGGTCCATCCATGTGTCAACAACTTTGATACAGTAGTTGGGTGCCACTACTACTAAAAGTGATTATGTAAATGGGCATGTGATTTTCACGTGCAACTTAAGATGAAATCTTTTCTTTGAAGTTTAAATTAGAAGTAGAGCCAGACTTTGAGTTGCAAGATGGCAACTCAGCTGATTGGTTTGGACCAACCCAAGAAACTGACTAAAAAAATTTTTAAAAAGAAAAAAGATTAAGGGTGTGTTTGGCCTACTCTTTTTTTTTTTTTTTAAATGACATTAAGAATTATTTTTTTTCCTGAGTTTAAAAATTAAAACTAAAAAAAAAAAAAAACTTCTAATTGAAGCTATTTGAAAGTTGTTCTCATCAAACTTTTTGTCTCATTGTCCTTAAATTAGCTCAAAGTTTAATAATTCAACAAGCAAAGTCAGATAGTCAATAGCTTCTGTTTAATAACACTTTCAACCAAAGTGTTACCATTGGAATCTAAACTTGATTTTTAAAATTTCATAGTTAGACTAAACAAATCATGGACTCTTTCTTGAAGAGCTAGTTTAGGATTAGGCCTTAAGTCTGGTTTGGTTTAGAGAAGTGAAATTTGATTTAGTCGAGGCTAGTTATAGTAATCACAAAAGATATAAGTATGAAGAATTCCTCAAATTGTATTAATTATTGAAATATATTATTACTTTTATACCTCGTGCTTTGCACGGATTTATTTAGGTTTTGTGTATTTTATAATTTTTTAAATATTTATAGATGCGTTTTTTTAATTGTTTTTAGGTTTTCGTGTTTTTTTAATTATTTCTAAATATCTATAAAAATTAATTCTAGTGCTTTTTTATTCTTATTTTTATTTTTTAATTAGGAAATGATGCATAAATTAATTAAGTTAACGAGTTTTTTTGGACTTTATTGCTTTAAACTCATTAAAAAGAAATATATAGGTTATGCATAAATATAATTAAATATCTTGTAACTTCATTGCAATGATGAGGTTAGGAATGATGCATAAATATAGTTAAATATTATAATATATAGATTTATAATAGTGCAATTATATTAAAAATAGAATTTATAATAACTTGGCAAATCGATGGGTGCTGATGTGGCACCCTTCTTTGAGCTCTTTAAGTTTAACTTTTATATATATATAGAGGTATATGACCGCATATTTCGTCTCTCTCGTTCTGCTCTTTCTCATTTCGTTGGTTCCTCTCAAATCTCACTTCTTTTTCTTTGAAATCTTGCCCTTACCCTTGTGTGGTAATGGAGAAATAAATGAAGACAATCGAAACTTGATGCCACATTTGAATAATGATAGAGTATTGCATTATGTAATGTATTATTGTGATATGAGTTTGATAAGTGAACAAATTTTCTGCATAAGTGTGCCATCACATGATGCAAACAATTATTTGCCTCTCCAATGAAATGAACAACTTTAGCCAGCGAGTCATAGGTTCAATAATGCTTGGAACCACACACATACATATATTTATAATTTTCCTTCTGGAACGTTGTAATAGTTATAGACATTGCAATGGAGATTATTGAGGCTTGTTGCCGGTGGTTATTGGATATCATTGAGACTCAGTACTCATTGAAAGAAAAATACGGAACTTATTTATCAAATAAACATATTGATTTTTTCAGTTTAAATTTAAGCTTTTAAATAATATAGTAACTTTTTCATGGTATCAGAGCTTAAAAATCAAATGATCTCAGGTTTGAAAAGACAAACCCTGCATGTGACGTGGTGTGTCAATACAATAAATAAACACACCAATATTCTCTTTACAAATGTAATCCTTATAACTATTTGATCCATTCTTTATTTTGGGTCAAATTATGCATCTTTAATTTGAAATCATAATTGTAAATCTTCAAGGGCCTGTATGAAATTTTTTTTTTCCAAAAATGTTTTTTTTTAACTTTTGAGAAAAATATTTTTTTTGGAAAACTCGAAACTTTTTACTTTTGGAAAAAGTTGGATTTGAGATTTTTCCCCCAAAATTTCAGCCTTTTGAAAGCCGACCCAATTACTTCTTGCAAAAAAAGATTTTTTTAGGGGAAAATATATTTTTTCAAAAAAAAATCTAAATGGGCGCTAATTAATGTATACCTTTTCGTTTTTACTTATAATATTATTGACATAGCATATAACTACTATATAAAACGAACATCTTTATTCAGATCATTTCAGCAAAATTTGAGATAACATATGATAAATATTAGAACAACTTTGGTTTCTCGAAGAGTTTGAAGCCAATAGCTATTGAATTGCTTCAGCAAAAATAAAATGAATATCAAGCGTGAGTATCGTTTGAGACTCCAGACCACCTAATACTCGTCATATATTACTTTATTCTATTGGAAACAATAGGGACAATCTTTTTTATAAAGAATTGTAAAACTATTTTTTTAGGGTATTGTATAACTATGGAGCTTCAATATAAAATATAGATAAGTCACGAGGTAGCACAAATCTAACAATTTATCTTAAGTGGAGATGATTTGTCGCTCTCCTAAAGGCAATTTGATGATCCTCTAATTATCTGCTAATTAATTGGAGAAATCCAAATCCAACCTTGATTAGAAGACGATTAGTCGAATGTGCACGTAAATTAGCTTAACAAGATTAATTTCCATCTCATCAGAAAATAAAATAATTAAAAAAAAAGAGTAATGATATACGTAACCCCTTTTTTAAATCACCCTTATATGACGTCTTAATTGGCATCCTAGCTGTCATGCTAACTAGATAAATCTTCTTTTTTTTTTAATTTTATTTTTCTCTCCGTTTAATTTACTTTTCTTAATTTATCTTTCTCTACCCAAATTAACATTTTCAATCAATCGTTTTCTTCTTCGTTTTTGGTCAAATTCTTCCTCCTCCATTTACCCTATAGCAGCCATTACCCAACTTTCTTTTTTTTTTTTTTTTACTTCGTTTCTATTTGTACTAATAAATTTTCAGAATGGAATTAAGGGACAGATTTATCAATATAACAACATTATTGAAATGTGGGGTTTTTGGAATTCTGAAATTGTCATTAATTTTTAAGGGACATATTGATTACATAACTACATTATTGGATTATTGTTTCTTTGATGAATTATCTGATCTGTTTCACATAATTTGATATTTTTTAATTGCTAACAAAATTGTGAATCTAAAGTTTTTCACGGTAAAGACGATTCTGATGATCATAAATAAATCATGCTAATGCGAAATGTGGTCTTTTATGTGCGTAAAATTGAGGGCTGTTAGTTGAGATAATGGAAATGGGATTGATTGAAGTGCAATTTTGTAATAGTGAGGCAGGTATTTTTCATCAAAGAAGTTCAAGATTCTACTGGTTTATCGAATAAACTGGCTATTGATAATGAATAGACCTATGGGCAGCAATAGCGAAGAAGGGAAAGCTTACGTCAGTTCGTGCCGAATGCTGATTGTTTTTACATTATGCGTTTAGTAACTATAAGAATTTTGACCAACAAAGAAAAAGAAAAGGGTTGATTGAAAAGTTAATTTGGATAGAGAAAGATAAATTAGGAAAAGAAAATTAGGAAGAGAGAAAAATAAAAACAAAAAGAAAGTAAAAAAAAAAAAGAATCTATTTAGTTGGCATGATAACTAAAACGCCAACCAAAACGCAATGTAAACGATGATAAAAAAAGTAATAACAAAAAGGGTGACATATAATATTACTCTAAGAAAAAAATGCAACTGCTATACTTTAAATATGAAGGTGTGCGTTGGATTAAAAATCTATCATGGAAATGCGTTAAAAGATAGTTCATTCTTCACCATGTTAACACTTATGGTACGTTTAGTACGTAGGAATAGGCTGGAATGGAATCATTATTCCAGCTTTTCATTTCGTTTCTTCTGTTTGATGGAACTAATTAAAGTCGGAAAGTCCATGTTCATGGAATAGCCTTTTCAAGAAAAAGTGGGAAAACTCATTCTTTAGCCAAACCCAAGGAATGAGTATTCCAACTTAAGTTGGAATCATAAAAAATAAAGCAAGACCAAAAAAATAATATTATTATTTCCCATTTACACTCACAAATCTTCAATCGTTATTAAACAGATAAAAAAAATAAAAAAAAGAAAAAAGTAAAAAATTAAAAATACACATGCTTTTTTTTTTAAAAATTTTTAACTCTTTTTCACCCAAAAAATAGGTGTCGTTTTATCGGATGACTAACTTTTCTCTCAATTATGTTAGAAAAGTAAATAAATTGAAATATGGTGATAAAAATAAAAAATAATTGAACAAATAATGCTATGTTTTATCGTTAATCAAAAGACAAAGAATATTTTAGTTTATGTTAATATTGTATAAAAATAATTGTCATGTATAAGTCTAAATTTGTGCCAAACTAAAGAACAAGTGGATTTTAGTTAATTGAATTGATTTTTATATTATTCTAATTTTCTTTTAAAATAATTTTATCAAATATATCAAACAAGATAGTCATTCTATTCTAACTTTTTTATAGTTTTAACCAAACATAAGAAAAAAAAAAAGTATTCCATGACCATTCTTCCTTGAATTCTTTTTTGTTTTGAATGACTATTCCTTTCCAAACCATTCCATTATACGAAACGGGCCACTACAGTGTAATGATTCTCTAGCATCCAATAGAATGAAATTAGTCCATATAAAAATGTGTAAGCCTAGAACAAAAATTTGTAAGACTTTTTAGAAAAATTTGTAGTCCTACAAACTTTTGTTTTAGACTTATAAATTTTTTTTTATTTTTATCAATTGATGTTATAAATTTTTAATGTAAACCTACAAATCTTTTTTATAGACTGACGTCAGTCCAGTCCAAACGAATGGAAGATCAACTCGCTACAATTTGTTGTTATGAGCCCTCTTCTTGAAAAAAGGAAAAGTTTAAAATGAGACTAAAATCTTAAATCTTTTTCTTCTTCCTTTTTGATGGTGGTTCATAGACTAAGAGTCTATTTAGATTGATTTTGTTATTTATAAAAAAAATACTTTTAGTGAAAAAATTACTTTCTTTTTTACAAAAAAATTTGAATTGGATTTTAAGTGAAACTAAAACTCTAAAAACAAAACTTAATTTTAACGTTTTTAGAACTCTCACAAATTAAATTCTTAAAAAAGTACTTTTTTCAAAAATTAAAAATACACATATTTTAAAAAAAAATCGATCCAAAAGGAGCCTAATAATATAAGAAACAATCATTACATTTAACAACACAAACTTACATAATCAACACATAAAATAATACAAACTTATATAATCAACACATAACATCACAACTTTATGATTAAGACCCAAAGATTGTGAATTATTTATGTTATTTAATACAGATGTGTTTACAGTTCACATCTATTAAATTTCATTTCTAACATTATAATTTTACGATGTTCTCCATTCCTATTAGAGTCCTTGAGCTCAAACTTTTGGGAACCCTTCAGCAAGGGAACGTTGGCAACATTCTGGGTCGTGAAAGCAACATGAAGGTACACCTCCTTGAACACCTTCAAAGAAAGCAATGGCCACCACAAATAGTATCATCACCACCATGGTTTTGATGCCAAACTTCATTAAGCCTTCCATTTCAACACCACCAACAAACTAATGTCTTTATATTTATTGATATTCTATGGGCCAAAAAATTAAAGCACTCAATGCCTGATTATATACTGGTTTGTGTACATGTAACACGAATAATGATATTTAGAGATATGGTAACCATTAAATGTATAATAAAGACTTTTGAACATATTTGGAAAGGGATTAAATGCACAGAATGGTAACAGTCTGGCTAATCCTCGTACCAGTTAAGATCTTATCATATTTAGCCGTATCTTATAGAAGTAGGAGAGAAATATAAGTTTTTATATACATATAATATCATGTATCTCGCATGAGTATGAGAGAAATCTAATTAGTCATTTTTATGCATATATCTAATTTTGGTTGTGCTGTTCATGAAGTTCAATTACAAAAAAGAAGGTAATAGGAGAGGGAAGAAAAACATTTTAAAAATTCACTTTTTACTAAGAAAACTTCATGAACACTAATATGACATAACTAGTTTTTTACTCTGTGCCTGAGTTATAGAAATAATTATAGACATAAAATATTAATAAGAATTATAAGTTGGAAAAGAAAAAAAATTTAATTGGGGCCAGGATGATAGAGACACAGCAATAGAGGAACTAAATTGGGGCCAAAATTCTACACTATTGTTGAAGATTAATTAAACAGATTGTAATATTGAAACATAACATAATCTAAAAATAGCAAAAAATAAGTGGGAAAGAAAATGGATGCAACAATAGTTGTTTTAGTATAATATGAAATAGATTACACGCATATGAATAATTAACGTGCGAGAATCTAAATCTAATTACATACAAATATTTTCGAGTTCAATCCCACCATTTTCTTTGGCTCTTAATTTTGTTTCCTTTTGGACAAAGGCTGATAATTATACTTCCTTTTGGCCCTTGATTTTGTCTTGGTATCTTTTCTGGGGTTTAGCATACGAGCAATAAATTTATCTATATATGGCTACTCCTTCAATTCTTTTTATATTTATTTCTTAAACAATTACTTTCAATTTTTTTTTAATTTATAACAAGTGAACACACTATGCTTTCAATAAATTGATAATCTTTTTGTCATACAATCGACTAGTTTTTAATAATATAGTGATCTAAATCACACGATATGCAAAATATATATATATATATATATAACACAACCACATCTGATTTGAAAAAGCCATAGTATTTGGTATAATGATCCACAAGAAGCACATAATTATGAAAACTCATCAATTGAACTCAGTGGAGAGGGATCCCAACGGCTGTAAACAAAACTTCTAACGGCCTAGTGTTTTAGAGACTAGGAGTACCAAAAGGTAATTTGTGAGAGCTATTACAGATACAAGACTAAAAATTAAAGGAGTTAGATAAATTGTAACTACAAGTTTATTTGAAGAAACTAAGTGACTTAACACTTTATTTGATAAATGGGACCAAGACGGTCATGCCATTTTTCATAAGGTAATCTCATGCCAATCAAAGCATGATTTTTAACCGTTGATGGTTGATGATCAGTCGATCACTCATGCGTTTGATTCTTGCTCCTCTAGGCAAACGGCATAAAGTTGCAAATCTAATGCACGAGTGTTTTCTTCCGAGGTATCCAAGTGTCGCTCCTCAAGTGCAATCCAAATGTCTCGATTGGTGGGAAGATTGATACATGTCTTGCATGATATCACTTGTAAAGGTTGAATTTAACCAAGTGTGCACCAATTGTCAGTTTGGATTTATCCATTGCCATAAAAGGGAGAGAACCTATGACGATGCGAGAGACACCATATGTGAAGAGTGCAGGTTCGATTTGAGATCGCCACGACTTGTAATTTGAGCTATCAAAACGAATATTGACCAAAGTTGTGATGTTTAAACTACTTAAATTTGGTAGTTGAAGTACATCAGTAGAATCTAGAGAAGTAAGGAGAGACATCGTTGTCGCTGTGGTGGAGATTGAGAGGGATTGGGAAGGCAAAGCTGCAGTAGTCGACAGTGTCGTACAATATGTTTGAACCACTTTATGCAAAGAGGTTGTGAGTACGCGAAACACTGGGTTGTTTGCGCAATTATGATATATATTTTTTTAGTTAGGACTTGTATTCCTTTTTCGGGAGTTATGCTTTGTTTTTTTTATTAGAACTTTGATCATCTTATACTTATGTTATTTTTTTGTATAACATATTTTTTTGACAAAAAAAAAACAGAAGACTGCATTATATATTGATGTAATGAGCCCTCTTTTTGAAAAAGGAAAAGTTTGAAATGAGACTAAAATTTTAATTTTTCTTTTTCTTTTTGATGGTGGTCTCCTAGACTAATGTAAGAAGGCGACCACAATTGAAAGGAACACGTAAAAGTCCGATCAATTTAGCTTAAATTTATCGCTGCACTTAATATTATAATATCACCAGTGCAAAAATCAATATTACTGCTAATTGTGCTAATTTGACCATAATTTGATAGACCTGTTAATGAAACACAATCTAGTTGCATTCAGAATTGATTTTATATGGCAAATAATTTAATTTAAATCTAAAATTTGGATTGATTAAGTCTCTTACAATGATTTAAGAACTTATCAATATAAAGAGGGAATAAATTGTGAAAAACAATCATATTTTTTAAAAAAATGAAAAAATGACAAATAAACCATAGATGACAAAGAAACAATCATTACATTTGACAACATATAGTTGCAATACTCAAGTAAGGCAATGGATTACGGTTTATATTATTTGTCATAATTGTATTCAACAACGCATAAAATAACACAAATTAAAGTTAAATAATCATAACCAACACATAACACCCCAATTTTATGACAAAAATCCAACGACTGTGACTTGTTCACATTATTTTTCACAATTTATAACTGTTAAATAACGTTCACAATATCATAACCTTACAACGTAATCCATTCCCATTACAGTCCTTGAGCTCAAGCTTTTGGCAACCCTTCAGCAAGGTAACCTGCAGGACAACAGTCTGGGTCCCGAATGCAACATGGAGGTACACCTCTTGGAACATTTCCAAATAAAGCGAGAGTCACCGTGAATAGTATCATGACCGCCATGGTTTTGATGCCAAACTTCATTAAGCCTTCCATTTTAACACCAACAGCAAACTAATATCTTTATTGATATTCTATGGAGAAAAAACCAAAGCACTCCATGTCTGATTATATACTGATATCTGTACATGTAATGTAACACTAATGACGATTTTTAGAGATTTGGTGATCAATTTAAATGTATAATAAAGACTTTTGGACATATATAGAAAGGGATTAAATGCCTAGAACCGTAACAGTTGGCTGATACTCATACCAATTAAGGCCCCCTAAATTGACTTTTTTTAGGAAAAACATTTTTTTGGAAATAGGTACATTCCTTTTTTAATAACTATTTAACTTGATTTTCAAAAAAGTTAACACTCTAAAAGAGCTAAAAAAGTTAGAATTTTGAACTTCTCAAAAAAATATTTTTTTTCTTAAAGTTGTTAAAAATTTGTTTTTGGAAAAGATCAACAGAAATGAACCCTAAGATTCTCTCAATATCCATCTGTATCTCATATGAGTAGGAAAGAAATGTAAGTTATTTACGTGTGTATAATTTTCGGTTATGTTTTTCATGAAGTTCAATCACAAAAAAAGTAGGTAATAAGAGAGAGAAAAAATATTTTAAAAGAATTAGTTTCTTCCAAAGAAGATTTATGAACGCTGATATGGCGTAATTATATGTACATAAATAATTGATATGTGAGAATGCAAATCTAATTACACACAAATATCTTCGGTTTCAGTCCCACAATTTTTTGTTGGCTCTTGATTTTTCCCCCATTTGGACAAAGGCTAATAATTATAGTTCCTTTGGCTCTTGATTTTGTCTTAATATTTTTTCAGGGATTTAGCATATGAGCAATAAATTTATCTTGTTTGACTCTTTCTTAGTCCACAGTGCTAGAAGGTGAAGCGTTCTACCAAGGAAGCACAATCCAGTACGGATTTGGTTCTGATTGTATCAGAGATTTAGAGACTACAAAATTGTGACAATTATCATAATCAAATCGCAGGTATTGTTTATCATATCTCAAGATTGTTGGGCTGAGTTTTAAATTTTGTGTCTAACTAACTTAAGATCATACATTTTCTAAAAAAGATCATATATTTGAAATTTGACACCTCTAATATAAAATCAAAAGCTTCTCAAAAAGAGTCTTCAATTCCAAAGAGCTGATTAGAAGCGTATTACCAAATGAAAGTTCCTCCAGACACATTATGAATGTCGAATCTCTAGAGTTGACTAAAAATCATAGTACACAGTGGATGTGTGCACCGTAACTTAGACATTATTTGCATATAATAATATTGATATGCTACTTTATTGTATGTGACTAAATAAGAGTTTAGTGCGTGTTTGGCAACAATTTTTCATATAGCGTTTAGCGTTTTGATCAGTAAAATTAAAATGCTATTTTGCTAAGTTATTGATGTTGGGTGAACTAGCGTTTCAAGTAACTTTTTAGTTAGCTTTTAGAGTTCCAACTAGCGTTTCTTAAAAGCTAAAAACTTTAGCGTTTCAGGTAACTTTTAGCTTTTTCATTTTTTTTTGGCAATTCTACCCTTTTGCATTTTTTGATTTTCTATTCTCTTTCCAATCTCTCTTTATATTTTTACCTTTTCTTTCACAAATATAAATAAGAAATAATATAAAAATGAATTCCAGTTTCTAAATAATCAACATTACTAAAAGCATAAGTTTTATTAGTACATTTTTTTAGCAAAATAATTTTGAATCTATTAAAATTAAATTTTCTAATATTGATATAGATGTTTTATCAAAAAATTAGTTATACTTTAATATTAAATATGATTATGAAAATAAATATCTAATTATGAAATATATTATCTTATTCCTATAATAGTAATAGTAATTACAATTATCATAATAACAACAATAATAATAACATGATATCAATGTCCTTTTTACATCATTTAACATTCATCAGCTAATCTAACAGCTAATTTTACTGAACACATTTTGTTCAATTAGCTAGTTAAACAGCTATCCACTAACAGCTAAAATACAATAGCTATTAGCTACCCAAACAGCTATTAGCTATTCTAACAGCTAAATTTGTCAAACAGGCTCTTAATCGATGTTAAGGTGATGGGGAGAAAAAGAAAGGAGTGTTGTTAGACATTTGGATTGACATGCTTTCCCAATAGGTAGCATGGATATCATAAGCTTCAGAATCGATTGTTCACTTTGAGTAGAATTGATTAAAAATTATGGTTCATTGAACAAAAAAGAAAGAAAATTGAACAATTGTAATAAGGTTATTAATGTATTTTTTATTATTAATTTTAACATTGTTAGGAGACCGTATACAGTAATGAAATGAGCATAAAACTTTTACTCACAAGAGGAGTTTAGTAGACTACATAGGAGTTTGGTACATTTTATCCAAACATAAATATAAAAAAAAATTGAAGAAGTAGCATTACAAGATAAATTTATTGCTCATATGCTACATCCCTGAAAAAATGCTAAGACAAAATCAAGAGCCAAAAAAAAAAAAATTAAACAGCTGGAGTAACTATTAATGTCTTTATTATTATTAATTTTAACACTATCATGTGAGTGTCGACAGTAAAGGATGTACGTGAAACTTTTTACTCACTACACAGGCACTTGTTGTGAGACTTTTGGTATCATAAGGGATGTTGTACTCTTATGGTAGACCACAAGAGAGTTGGTGCATTTTACCTTTTATTTTTAAACAATCACTTTCAATATTTTTTTTTAATTTTTAACGAGTGAACACATCTACTTTTAATAAATTGGTATTTTTTTTTCAATAAAATTGACCAACTTATTATTATAGAATGATCCAAAAAACCAAATGCAGAATAAATAAAAATATCACACTCACGTCGTCTAGATCCATACATTATTATTTTTTGCTTTTAAACGATGAACATATTACATCAACGATAAATTAATAAAAACTTTTTTTTAAAACATTTACACTCTGCAAATCGATAAATTTTCTCTCAATAAAACTAATTGACCCTTAATCATATGGTTATTTAATTTTTTAATAAAATACTTTGATTAATTTTGCAAAAAAATAGAAACTAAAGTAAATTATTATTCAAGTCAATTTTCTTACAGTAATGTCGACTTCTCCGAAAGATTACAAACAACGGAGTCTTGATGTTTCCTTTAACTTTTTTTTTTTAATTAGACCCACTTCATTTTTTTTAAAAAATAATGTCAATCACTTAAACTATTTAAAATAACACAACAAAACTTTCAGTTATGACATCTACACCTAAACAACTTTCTCTCTCTCTCTCTCCTATGGAATTTTCCAGACTCCACGCATTTCCTGATTTCTGCCTTTGCTTTGCCCAACCCAGCCTTTGGCTAGTGGTTTGGGCTTTTCATCTTCTCCTTTTTTTTTTCCCACCTATTCTAATATTTTCATTCGTGGTTTTAGTTCTCTATTATTAGATTCATTATGTCTTGTTGGTTTTGTTTTTGTCCCAGATTTAATTTGTGAGACTTTTCATTATGTCTTGTTGGCTTTATTTTTTTGGGAGATGTTGCTACTGTTTAACAGGTTGGACTGTTTGTTTCCTCTTCTGGTTGTCTTTTCACCATCATTGGTAGTTTTTCTTGTTAACAAATCACCCTGTTGAAAGCAGTAGAAGCCAAGTTAAAAGGGATTTTTTTTTCAAGCTTTCAGAGTTCAGGATGGTAAGTTCTTATCTCACCTTGAAGTTGTTTTTGTTTCTTGGGAAGGCTTTCTTAGAGGTTGTCTAACGAGCATGTGCCACGTATTGTGATGATGTGTTAATTTTTGGCCTGGACTCCATGATTGGTGGTAATTGATTGTTCTCTTGTATTGTCAATTAAATTTTAGGATCACTGTTATTATGTGTCTACATTTGTTAGATCATACATGATTAATCCGTTTATGTACATATTTGTTATGTTAATGAAATGTGTTTGTTGAAAAAAAAAAGTGATGGACACCAACCACTTTAATTTTTATGGACACGTGGCATACCTCAAAGTCGCAAACCTGATAAAAAAGAACTATGCCATCCTCACTCCTCAACTCATCTTACTCTTTACTCTCAATTCGCAATCTACTCATCTCTTCAGATTTCATCCCAAAAAACCAGAAAACAAAAAAAGAAGAAAAATTTAAAAAAAGATTACATAATTTCTTTTTTCCTTTTTGATGGTGGTCTCATCGACTAATATAAGAAGGCGAAGAGCAATTATCGCCTAGCTTCCTAACCTAACGCGGCACCCGAGAAGTTATTATCGTCTAGTTCTGTAACCTAATGCAGGGAACCATAGCATGGGGGGACATTTAATCCTTTTGCCGCCGCAAGATTGGCTAATCATACGCAGCAAGCTCAAAGACCCCTAGTTCTGGAAGGCACATGAGTCCGAATGCTATGTTGAATGTGCGACAAAGACTACACTATATAGGTACTTATGTAGGTGAGAAGTTGGTTTGTCCTATGACCATAATTGATAAGAACGTGTAAAAGTCCAATATTTTAGCTTGAATTTATCACTGAACTTAATTATGATAATATGACTAGTACAAAAATCAATATTACTACTAATTATAACCACGATAGACGTATTAATGAAACACAGCCTAGTTGCATTCAAAATTGATTTTATATGGCAAATAATTTAATTTAAATCTAAAATTTGGATTGATTAATCTCTTATAATGATTTAAGAACTTATAATGTAAAGAAGGAGTAAATTGTGAAAACAATCATATTCCTTTTTTTAAAAAACAAAAAAAAAAGAAAAAGACAAATAAACCATAGGTGATAAAGAAACAATCATTGTATTTGACAACATGGAGTTCCAACACTCAAATAAGGCAATGGATTACGGTTTATATTTTTTGTCATAGCTGTATTTGACAACACATAAAATAACACAAATTTACATAATCAACACACGACATCACACTTTTATAACCAAAATCTAACGATTGTGAACTGTTTACGTTATTTATCACAATTCACATCAGTTAAATTACAATCATAACATTACAGTTTTACAACGTAATCCATTCCCATTACAGTCCTTGACCTCAAACTTTTCGCAACCCGTTGGCAAAGGGAAGAGGACAGCATTCTGGCTCGTGATTGTGAAAGCAACATGGACGTACCTTTGGAACACCTAAACAGAAAGCAATGGCCACCATGACTACTATCATGACCACCATGGTTTTGAAGCCAAACCTCACTAAGCCTTCTAGGTCAACACCACCACCAAATTGATATGTTTATTGATATTCTATTGCGAAAAAACCAAAGTAACTCCATGCACTTTTTTTTAGTAGCTAAAAAAAAATAGTTCTTTTTAAGAAATTGAAAATTCTAGCTTATAAAAAAAGCTGTATTTAAACTTTTTTTAGAATTTCAGTTTTTTTGGAAGCCAAATCAAGTAATTATTGCAAATTTAATGCAACTTTTTCAGGAAAAGAGTGTTTTTTCCTTAAAAAAAAAGCCAATACAAACAAGCCTTATATACTGGTTTTTTATATGTAATTTAACACTAATGACAATTGTTAGAGATTTTGTGACCAATTAAATGTATAATAAAGACTTCTGGACATATATAGAAAGCGATTAGATGCACAAAACGGTAACATGTGGCTAATCGTCATACTGATTAGCGCCTTCGGACCCCCCAACACCAAAGGAAAACATTTTTTTTTGAAAAGACATACATTTTTTTTTTGCAATAGCTATTTGGCTTGATTTTAAAAAAAAGTTGAAACTCTAAAAAAGAGCTAAAACAGAGTTTTTTAGATGCTAGAATTTTCAACTCCTCAAAAACACTTTTTTTTAAGTTTTTATTTTTATTTTTTGAAAAAATTAATCAAAATGAGCCCTAAGATCCTCTCGTATCTAGTTGTATCTCGTATAATTTCAGTTCTATTGTTTACGAAGTTTAATCACAAAAAAAAAAAAAAAAGTAGTGAGAGAGATAAATATTTTAAAAGAATTAACTTTTTCCAAAGAAGTTTTACGAACGCTGATATGAAACAATTATATGTACATAAATAATTGATATGTGAGAATGTAAATCCAATTATACACAAATATCTTTGGTCTCAGTCCCACAATATTCCGTTGCCTCTTGATTTCTTTCCTTTTGGACAAAGGCTAATAATTATACTTCTCTTGATTTTGTCTTAGTATTGTTTCAGGGATTTAGCATATGAGCAATAAGTTTATCTTGTGATGCTAATCCTTTAATTCCTTTTATATTTATTTTTTAAATAGTCACTTTCAATTTTTTTAATTTTTAATGAGAGAATGCACTATACTTTTAATAAATTAATTTTTTTATCAATAAAATTGACTGACTTACAATTATAGAGTGATCCAAAACACACGAAATGCAAAATATATAAAAATATAACACCCACGACATCGTCTAGATCCGTACATTATCTGTTTTTTTTTTAAATGATGAACATATTATATTGTTGATAAAAATTTAAAAAAAAACTTTTTCAAAATATATACAACTGCAAATTGATAAATTTTCTCTCTATAATATTGGTTGACCCTTAATCATATGGTTGTTTTAATAAAATATTTTGATTAATTTTACAAAAACAAAAAGAAATGCAAGTATATTATTATTCAAGTTGATTTTCTGACAGTAATGTCAGCTCTCCCAAAAGATTACAGACAATGGAGTCTTGATGTCTCCTCTGCATAGTGTTTGGTTACACTTATGCTGTGGAATTAATTTCATTTATAAAAAAATTCTATGAGAATTTATATTTCAAAATGATTTTTGTTATTTGGAGTTGTAAAATAATTTTGAGTCAATTCTGTCATTTGTATATCTAAATTGTGTTTGGGATACACTTATAATTGAAATTAATTTGTTTACTTTACTTAAATACCCTTTAGTTATTGAAGTGGCACTAAATTTGTCACAATACATACATACATACATATATGTGTGTGTGTATTTATGTACATATATATTTGTGTAGTAATAATAAACTCTTTAAATGATGAAACTACTAGAAAATTACGCGTCGAGCGAGAGAGATTA
This sequence comes from Cordia subcordata, assembly GCA_028554755.1. Taxonomy (NCBI): domain Eukaryota; kingdom Viridiplantae; phylum Streptophyta; class Magnoliopsida; order Boraginales; family Cordiaceae; genus Cordia; species Cordia subcordata. The sequence continues at coordinate 6,017,922 of JAPTOF010000010.1, read as the reverse complement.
TTGTGCCGAAAGAATAAAATAAAATATTCTTGTCGGATGCTATTTCTACATACTAGGTCTTATCTCATATTGAAAGAATAGTTCTAGAATTGATTACTTTAGTAGTTCTCCGATAGTACTCCTTACTTGACACTTATTATAGGTCTTGAGTTTAATTCATTTCTTGGAGTAAGCAAAAAAAAACCATTCATGATCCTCTTTAAAAGGTGAAATATATGAAGAAGGATAATATTGTATTATATTTTAAGTTATGAAGATATATATATTTTTTCAATTTTAGAGAAGTATATGAAGAAGTATAATATTGTATTATGTTATAAGTTATGAAGATATTTTTGTCTTCTTAAGATTTTTAGTGGACTTGACTTTTGTGGAATTGCAAATTCCATCTTTTGGGTTAGGATTTGAGTATAACTAGAGCAAATATTAAATTTAATCCTAGATTTGTAAATGAATTTCACATTTTAAATAAATGAAACCAAGCATAAAAAATTAAATTTGTAAATAAATCCCACAAAATTATGTGGAATTCATTCATACCAAGCACACTGTTAGCCATTTGAAAGAATACAACAAAACATCTAGTTATGTCATTCACACCTAACCAACTCGATCTCTCTCTCGTAGAATCCTCCAGATTGCATCGCATTTTTCAACTTCTGCCTTTGCATTGCCTAATTTGGTGGCTTAGGCTTATTTTCTTCTTATTCTTCTTCTTCTTTTTTTAAACTTTTTTCTTTAATCTAATCTTTTTATTTATATTTTTAGGTCTCTTTTATTGGATCCATTACATTTTGTTGGTTTTGTTTCTGTCCTAGATTTAATTTGTGCTTATTATTATTATATCTGAAACAAGGACCTTAATTGGAGTAAGAGATTTAACATATATATAAGCTATAGATCATATAAGCAAAATGAAATTAATTCACACTATTTGTAAAGTAAAGAATTGCAGTTTATAAGGGAATGAATTGCAGTTTATATTATTCGTTACAACTGTATTTAACACCACATAAAACAACACAAAGTTACATAATCAACATATAGAATCATACTTTTATGACGAAAACCTAACGACCGTGAACTGTTTATATTATTTATCATAATTCAGACCCATTAAATTACGATTATAACATCATAACATTACAACAGAATCCATTCCCATTATAGCCCTTGAGCTCAAACTTTTCGCAACCCTTTGGTAAAGGGAAGTCGACAACTTTCTGGCTCGTGATCGTGAAAGCAACATGGAGTTACTTTTGGAACACCTAAATAGAAAGTAATGGCCACCATGACTAGTATCATCACCACCATGGTTTTGAAGCTAAACCTCAATAAGCCTTCCATTTCAACACTACCACCAAACTGATATCTCTATTGATATTCTCTGGGCAAAAAACAAAGTACTGCATGCCTGATTATACACTACTTTCTGTACATGTAATCTACAGTACTTATGCTGTGCGATAGTATGCGCGCGCAGTACATAACAATATATTTGTTCAAAATTTTTATATTAGAGGTTTAAAATTTTTATCTTATAGGTTCAAAACTCTTATATCAAACTACAAACATGTTCAAAATTTTTATATTACATGTTCAAAAGTTTAAAAACAAGTTTACAAAATAAAAATTATAATTTCATTAATTTTTTACTTTATGTTCCGAACTCTTATATTACATGCTCATAAATTATACTCTGTATTCAAAACTCTTATATTACATGTTCAAATTTCTTATAAGTTCAAAATTTTGAACATGTTTTCAGCTTAATATAAGAGTTTTGAACATATAAGAATTTTTAACATATAATATAAAAATTTGAATCTCTAATATAAGAATTTTGAACACATTTACTATTACGTACTGTGCACGAATACTGTTAATACACAATATGGTATACAGTGTTATGTAGGAGCTCTACCCCTACGGAGCACAGTAAAAATTGCAATAATGTAACACTAATAACAATTGTTAGAGATTAGGTGAGCAATTCAATGTATAATAAAGACTTTTGGACATACATATGACAACAACAGTTGGCTAATACTCATACCAACTAGGACCCTCCGAATTGACTTTTTTTAGGAAAAATATATATATTTTTTGGTAAAAGATACATTCTTCTTCAATAATTATTTGGCTTGATTTTAAAAGAAATTGAAACTCTACAAAAAGTTAAAATAGAGTTTTTAGAGGCCATAATTTCAATTTTTCAAAAAATTACTTCTTTTTTAAAGTTGTTAAAATTTGTTTTTTTTTTTTTTTTTACAAAAAATCAATAGAAATGAGCCCCTAAGATTCTCTCATATCTAGCTGTATCTTGTACAAGTAAGAGAGAAATATCGTATGAGTAAGAAAGAAATAGAAGTTATTTATATGCGTATAATTTTGATCCTATTGTTCACGAAGTTCAATCACAAAAAAATAGGCAATAAGAGAGAAAAATATTTTAAGAGAATTAGTTTTTACCATAGTAGTTTCATGAACACTGATATGACATAATTAGACGCACATAAATAGTTACTATGTGAGAATGCAAATCCAATTGCACACAAATATCTTTGGTTTCAATCCCCGTTCGTTTTTGGCTCTTGAATTTTGTCCTTTTGGACAATGGCTAATAATTATGCTTCCTTTTGGCTCTTGATTTTGTCTTAGCATCTTGTCAGGGATTTAGCGTATGAACAATAAATTTATCTTGTAATGCTACTCTTTTAATTTTTTTATATTTATTTTTTAAACTATCACATTTAATTTCTTTTTTAATTTTAACGACTAAATGTACTACACTTTTAATAAATTGATAAATTTTTCTCGATAAAATTGGCCAACTTATAATTATAGAATGATCCAAAACACACAAAATGCAAAATAAATAAAAGTATAACACCCACAATATCATCTAGATCCGTAGACTATCATTTTTTTTGGGTTTTTAATGTTTGAACATATTATATCATTGATAAATTAATAAAAACTTTTTTCAAAACATATACACTCTGCAAGTTGATAATTTTTCTCTCAATAAAACTAATTGACCCTTAATCATATGGTTATTTAATTTTTTTAATAAAATACTTTGATTATTTGCAAAAAAGTAGAAATTCGAATAAGTTATTATTCAAGTCGATTTTCTAACAATAATGTCGAATCCCCGGAAAGACTACAGACAATGCAGTCTTGATGTTTCCCTTAGCCATTTGAAGGAACAGAACAAAACATCCAGTTATGTCATCTATACCTAACCAACTCTCTCTCTCTCTCTCTCTTTCTCGCTCTCCACCTATAGAATCCTCCAAATTCCATCGTATTTCTCAAGTTCTGCCCACCCCCCCCCCCCCAAAGATTTCCCCCTTCTGATATTTTTATTTTTCTTTTATTGGATCCTTGTCTTGTTAGCTTTATTTCAACCCCAGATTTGGTTTGTCGGACTATTATTATCATATTTGGAATAAGGACCTTTGCTTTCAGACTCTTAGCTTTTTTCCCGAATGTTGCTACTATTTAACTTTGACTTCTTAACTTGAGATCTCACGATTTTTATTGCAGGTTTAGCCATTCGTTTCTTCTTCTAATTGTGTTTTCACCATAGTTGGTAGTTTTATTTATTCATAAATCGCCCTATTGGAGTTGGAAGCCAAGTTAAAGAGATCATTTTTCAAGCTCTCAGAGTTTGGACTGGTGAACCCTTATCTCACCTTGAAGTTGTTTTTGTTTCTTGGATTGCCACTTTTGTGGCTTTCTTGGAGGCTATTCAACGAGTGTGTGTAATGTACTGTGATGATGATGTATGGATTTTTAGGCCTGGACATAATGGTTGATGATGGTTGATTGTTCTCTTATATTACTAATCAAGTTTTAGGGTCATTATTATTATATCTTTGTACTTGTTAGATTATTATGACTAATCCATTTATATGCATATTTGTTATATTAGTGAAATGTGTTTGGTGCACAGAAGAAAAACGTCAACCACACCTCCACTTTTATAGACACGTGACATGCCTCAAAGTCGCAAAACTAATAAAAAAGAACTGTGCCATCCTCACTCCTGAACTCATCTTACTCTTTACTCTCTCAATTTTCAGTTTGTTCATCTCTTCAGATTTCATCCCAAAAAACCAGAAAACAAAAAAAAAAAAGAAGAAAAGTTGAAAAAATATTGCACAATTTTTGTTTTTAATCAAAAAAGAGTAAATTATTTTGAAGCTCCTTTAGGGTTTATCATAAGTGCATATTAATCCTCTGTAGTTTCAAAATATACGCTGAATCGCCTTGTGGTTTTAAAATATATTGCACACATGTCTCAAAAAATAAACATAAGACCTCCTTGTAGTCCTCAAATGTATAGCACATATGCCGCCTAAAATAAGTATTCATATCTATTTTGAAATTACAGGGAAGTAACTTGCACTTGTAATGAACTATAGGGGGTTTCGGTGCAATTTACCCCAAAAAAATTATAATTAAGGAACACTCTTGTAAAATCTTGCGGATAAATTGCACCGAATCCCCTGTGGTTTATCATAACTACATTTTACCCCTATAATTTCAAAATAAGCGGGAAAACCCTCTTCTGGTCTTAAAATTGTATAGCACACATGCCTTAAAAATTTGCACGAGGCTTTCTTGTGGCACTCAAAATATATAGCAAATATGCCCCCCGAAAGGGGTGTTTGTTCCTATTTAAAACTACAAAGGTAGTATGCACTTATGATAAACTATAGGGGATTGAGTGCAATTTATCTAAATTTTAATTTATGCAGTTAGTACTGTGAATTTGCAATAAATTAGAGCAATCACTTTTCTTTTGCATTAGCAAAGAAACTAATGCAAGGAACCCTGTTGTATCTTCGACACCGCATATATTAGCATCCAACAAACTATTGCATTCTCTTTCTACAAGGTTTCGCTTTTGTCCTCAACTTCTTCCTTTTCATGTAAGTTGCTTCTTCATTCAAAGTCTTATCTCATCTTTATTTAGTTTTTGTTAAATTCCTAGTGGATTATGCTACAAATATTGGACTTGTGGTGCTTGGTATTGTTGATTATCTTTTTTTTTTTTATGGATTTCTACTTAGAGAAAGTGCTAAAGATCTCAACGGGTGCTAGTATCTCGAAGAACTTTATGTGGATTTTGCAGTAGTCAGATTTTTTTTTTTTTTGAACGCTTGGTATTGTTACTATGTATGTGTACGTATAAGGTGTGTGTGTGTGTGTGTTTTTGCCTTTTCTTTTCTTTTTTTTTTTTTCCTCCAATTGTATGCATTTATACTTTGAGACAGTGTTCAAACTCTTGGTGGGTAGTGGACAACTTAGTGAAAGAAAGATTGAATTTTAGTGCTTATATAGTTGTTTCGATTATGATTATGCGCTGATACTTTGGGTTTGTACTGAAAACTTTGGTTGGGCTATAATAGACCATTTGAGCGAAACGAACTTAATTCACACTATTTGTAAAGTGAAGACATTACATTTGCAACATAAAGTTCCAACAATCAAATAAGGGTATGAATTACAATTTATATTATTCATCATAACTGTATTTAACAACACAGAAAATAACACAAAATTACATAATCAACTCATAACATCACACTTTTATGACCAAAGTCTAACGATTGTGAATTGTTTATATTATTTATCACAACTCACAACTGTTAAATTACTTTCATAACATTATAATCTTAAAACGTAATACATCCCGAGTATAGTCTTTGAACTCAAACTTTTCGCAACCCTTTGGCAAAGGGAAGTGGACAACATATGCCCTCGTGATCGCGAAAGCAACATGGAGGAACACTAGGAAAACCTAAATAGAAAGCAATGGCCACCATGAATAGTATCATGACCACCATGGTTTTGATGCCAAACTTCGTTAAGCCTTCCATTTCAACACCACCACCAAACTGATGTCTTTATTGATATTTTATGGTGAAAAAAACAAAGCACTCCATGCCTGATTATATACTGGTTTTTTTACACATAACAATAATGACGATTTTTAGAAATACGGTAACCAACTAAATGTATAATAAAGATTTTTTTAACATACGGAAAGGAATTAAATGCACATAATGATAACAGTCTGGTTAATACTCATACCTTGCTCTCATATCTAGCTGTATCTAGTACAAGCATGATAGAAATATAAGTTATTTATGTGCATATAATTTCGGTTTCATTGTTTACAAAATTACAATCACAAAGAAAGTATGTGATAAGGGTGAAAAAATATATTTTAAAAGAATTACTTTTACCAAATAAGCTTTATCAAATATTGATATGATATAATTAGATGAATATGAATAATTTGATATGCAAGAATGTAAAACCAATATTACAAGTCTATTTGGTTTCAAACCCACCATTGTTTTTCTTGGCTCTTTATTTTGTTTCCTTTTGGACAGAGGCTAATAATTATGCTTCCTTTCCTCTTGATCTTGACTTGGTATATGCTTCCTTTCCTCTTGATCTTGACTTGGTATTTTCTTTTTTTCCAAGGATTTAGCTCGCATAGGAGCAATAAATCTATTTATATATGGCTACTTCTTCAATTCTTTTGATATTTATTTTTCGGAAAAGGATAGTTTTCAAGGGTGTTTGTTTTGGGGTTTTTTTTTTTTTTTTCTGGTCAAACTTACTTAAAATCTAACTTAAGTTAATGGAAGCATTTGTTTTAAACAAAAACGTGCTTTTTTAAGTGGCTTTAAGTAAACAATCAAAATCTCCCCTATCCTATTTTCTATTTTTTATGGCTTTAAACATTTAAGAAAAAAAGCAAATTTGACCAAATTATTTACTATCTTATCCTTATCTTTTTATTTTTATTACCAAAATATCTATACTCTTTTATAATATGCTTACCATTTTAAATTCTACTCTCATGTCTTTAATAGTTATTTTAACAATATAAGTTAAATTTTAACCCACTTTAACCAAATATATAAATACTTATTTTTATAACTAGAACTTTTATTCAAACAGGTGGCTACTTAAATGAAAAAGAATGCCTCTTAAAGCTAAAGGTGCTTTAAATAACTTAGTGAAAAGACAACCCAAACACCCTATTAGGAGTTGAAATTTGTAAAATATGGAACTGAGGAGGTGAACTTTAAAACCTTTTATAAAAGGGCTTAAACTTATGAAAAAAATAATGTTTTACAAACTGTTGGCATTATTTTCCTTTTCAAATACTAGATGGTATTTTATTTGTCTATCATAGCTTAGATAATTTTTCTTGCATGGCATTCTAGACCTATGTGACATACATAAACAAACCTATAAATTATAAACTATATCTCCACATATATAAATTTTGGATATACTTTTTATGAGCTATGGGATTACATATTTTTTCTGTTACTAAATATTAAAAAGTTCATATATACTTAAATTTGAAAAATATGAATCAACTATGCAGTTTAAGTTATAAAAACTAACAAATTTAAATAAATCAAAACAAACCACAAAATAACATGTTAGTATTTATGGTTTCGAAAATGAGCATATTATTTCTAGTTTCCAAAATTAGCATATATTTATACGTTTATTTTTGGTTTATTATGATTTATTTAAATTTCTTTTTTTAATACATAAACTACAAAGTTAATTTATATCTTTAATTTTAAATATATATGAACTTTTTCATTAATAATAAAAAAGTATGTAAATTAATTTATATTCTGATAAACCATAAAAAGAAGTCCAAAAATTTATATATACACATATATATGAGATAGCTTATAATTTACAAATTGCGTATATACACCATATAGATGTGGAATGCCATATATATAGGCAAACCCGTGTAAGCTATAAAAGAAAAATAAAATTCTGGTTAAGATTTCTGTAAGATCTCGCCCATATTCTAATGGTACCTAAAGAATATGACAAGACTCATTATATTTGCTGTCTTGCCTTTTTTCTGGTTCTGCCTTATTTGTATTTTTGCATTAATTGTACACTGCCATATCTTGTAGTCTCTGAGTTCTATAAATATGTACTTGCCCTATTGTAATAGGGGTGAGGGAGAGGTAGGGACATATGGAAGGTAGTAGAGAAGGTTTAAATCTAGAGCGAGAGTCCATCTTGTATTCATTATCAATATTGTCTTAATAAATTTCTCCTTTTGTCCGTGGAATAGGCGTTGCCCGAACTACGTAAAATAGTGTCGTTAATTTCTTATTTATTTCGTCTCGGTTTATACCACGTTTTTCCCCAACAAACTGGTATCAAAAGCTAAGATTTGGGTTGCATATTGTTGTCACAGGTGTGCGTGAAAAAACACGAAAAATTTATTGAAGTTGGTGCGTGAACTTGTAGCAAAATTTTGGACGTACGAGAGCACAGAAAAAGTGAATGAAGAAGGAGATTCTGGTGTAATGCGCATGCGCGAGCTGTTGTGACAGCTTTGACCACGTTTGACCCGAGTTGACCAACCTTTGACTTTGACCATTGATAGCTGACCAGGTTTGACCGAAGTTTGACTGGACCTACCCCAATGTTTTTCGACATGCTGAGTCTATTTTTGTGCTCTGTTTTGCAAAATTATACTTCAAAGCATGCGTTTTATGATATTGTCAACTTTGACCACTGATTTGACTTTTCATTGAGTTGACTAGAGTTGACTAGAGGCGGTATCCTGGGGTTTTTCGACGTACTGAGTTCGATTTTGCAATCGGTTTGAGCAAATTTTGTTCCAAGGGTGTGTTTTGGAACGAAGATGAGTTTGACTTTGATGAAGTTCGAGATTGAGAAATTCGACGGTAACAGCAATTTTAGTATTTGGAAGTTCAAGTTCAACACTTTCATGGTCACACAAGGACTTTGGAAAATGCTTGAAGGGAAGATCAAGAAGGAACTAGAGCCGGAGGAAAAGGAGGAATCAGAGGAAACGGCTATAAGTGCAATACACATGAACGTTACTGATGGTGTATTGATGGAGATAGCCAATAAGGAGACAGCGATCGAGTCCTGGAAGGCTCTGATGGATCTCTATGTGTCTAAATCACTGATAAATCATCTCCATCTCAAGAAGAGTTTAATTCCATTGTGATAGAGTTGAAGAATATAGGAGTGATGATTGACTCTGAAAATCTTGTCCTTGTTTTGGTGTGTTCTCTACCGCCCTCAAATGATAACTTCGTAGACACTTTATTGTATGGATGGGATAAGATCAGCTTGGATGATTTTTGTTCAATATTAAAGTCCAAAGATTTGAAGAAAAGCTTTCAGGGAACGGAGTGGAGGTTCCAGGAAAGGGATTAGTACATAAAGCAGTGAAACACAAGAAAGGGAGATCTTCATGGTAGTCAAAACCAAGAGTAAAAGATGTGACATGTTATGAATGTAGGGAACGAGGTCATGTTAAACAACATTGCTCGAAGAGAGGTAAGCAGGAATCAGCAAACGTTATGGATAATGCAGAGGATGAAAGTTCTGATGGTACTAGAGATGTCTTGTCTGTCACTACAGGACAATGGCAGGACAGTGGATTCTTGATTCTGGTGCTACGTTTCACATATGTCCTAAGAGAGATTGGTTTTTCTACTTATTATGAAAAGAGTAGAAAAGTCTATCTTGGGAATAACCTCACGTTAGAGGTGGCAAAAGCAAGCATCGTGAAGATCAAGATGTTTGATGGCACTATCAGATCTTTCAAGTGTTGGCATATCCTTAAGTTAAAGAAGAACTTAATTTCTCTTGGACAGTTAAATTTTCCCAAATGTAGGTTTCATTGCAAGAATACAGTACTTAAAGTGCATAAGGGTTCCTATTTGCTCTTGAGAGGATTTTTGACAGATAGTCTCTATGTTCTTGGTGGTTGTACAGTTAAAGGCGTTAGGGCAGGAGATGGACAGAATGATGTTGTCGAGCAGGTGGAGTTATATGGTGATGCTCTTAGGGCTGTGGAGGATGGAAATAGAGGTTCAGTCCAAGAGGAGATACAAGGTGAATGTGTATCTTTAAGTGAGTAGTGCGATGTTGTTACTGAGCAAAGTGGACATGATGAAGAATCCCTAGGACATGGGACAAGTGATAAGGCTTATGCTTTGAATGCCGTGGCAGTTAGTATGCATGAGCAAAGGTTCCATGGTAGGGTTGAAGATGGCCCAAGGGTGGCTCAGTTGAAAGGTTTTATGAGTAAAGAGATGGAGTCTCTTCATGGATCTGAGAACGAGGTGAAGCATGTATGCAATGTTCCCAAATCGAGTAGTGTTAGCATCAAGGCTGAGGATGCTATGAAAGACACTCAAGATGTTTCGATTTTGGCGTGCTGAGTTCAATTTTGCAGTCGGTTTGACCAAATTTTGTCCCGAGGTGTATGTTTTGGAAGAGACAAAAATGAGTTCAACTTCACAAAGTTCGAGATTGAGAAATTCAACGGTAAGGGTTGTTTCAGTGTTTGGAAGATCAAGTTCAATGCTTTCATGGTCACGCAAAGACTTTGAAAAGTGCTTAAAGGGAAGATCAAGAAGGGATTAGAACTGGACGAAAATGAGGAATTAGAGGAAAGGGCTATAAGTGCAATACACATGAGTGTTACTATGTATTGATAGAGATAACCAATAAGGATATAGCGGTCAAGGCCTAAAAGGCTCTGATGGATCTCTATACGTCTAAATCATTGACAAATCGTCTCTATCTCAAGAAGAGATTGTATACCCTCAAGGTGAAAGAGAGTACGCTCATGAAAGAACATTTTGACAAGTTTAATTTCATTGTGATAGAATTGAAGAATATAGGAGTGACGATTGACTCGAAAGATCTTGCCCTTGTTTTGGTGTGTTTTCTACCACCCTCAAATTATAACTTCGTAGACATTCTATTGTATGGACGGGATAAGATCAGCTTGGATGATGTATGTTCAGCATTAAAGTCCAAGGATTTGAAGAAAAACTTCTCGGGGAACGGAGTGGAGGTTTAAGGAAAGGGATTAGTGCGTAGAGCAGTGAAATACATGAAAACGAGATCTTCATGGAATTAAAAACCAAGAACAAAGGATGTGACATGTTATGAATATGGGGAAAGAGGTAATGTTAAGCACCATTGCTCGAAGAAAGATAAGCAGGAATCAGCAAACGTTATGGACAATGCAGAGGACGAAAGTTCTGATGGTATTGGAGATTTATTGCCTGTCACTACAAGACAATGGCAAGACCGGTGGATTCTTGATTCTGGTGCTACGTTTCACGTGTCCTAGGAGAGATTGGTTTTCTACTTATTCCGGAAAGAGTGAAAAAGTCTATCTTGGCAATAATCTCACGTTGGAGATAGCTGAAACAAGCATTGTAAAGATGAAGATGTTTGATGGCATTATCAGATCTTTCGAGTGTTGGCATGTCCCTGAGTTAAAGAAGAACTTAATTTCTCTTGAACGATTAGATTCTCACAAATGTAGGTTTCATTGCAAGAATAGTATACTTAAAGTGCATAGAGGTTCCCGTTTGCTCTTGAGAGGGTTTTTGACAGATAGTCTCTATGTTCTTGGTGGTTGTACGGTCAAGGGTGTCGGAGCAGAAGATGGACAGAATAGTGTTGTCGAGCAGGTGGAGTTGTGTGGTGATGTTCTTGGGGCTCTGGAAGATGGCAATAGAGGTTCAATCCAAGAGGAGATACAAGGTAAATGTGTATCTTTAAGTGAGCAGTACGATGTTGTTATTGAGCAAAGTGGACACGATGTTGTTACTGAGCGAAGTGGACATGATGAAGAATCTCTCGGAGATAGAACAAGTGACGAGGTTTATGCTTTGAATACCACAACGGTGAATATGCATGAGCAAAGGCTTTATGGTGGGGTTGAAGATGGCCTTAGTGTGGCTCAGTTGAAAGACACTATGAGTGAAGAGATAAAATCTCTTCATGGATTTGAGGACGAGGTGGAGCATGTGTGCGATATTCCCGAATCGAGTGGGGTTAGCAGCAAGGCTGAGGATGCTGTGGAAGACAATCAAGATATTTCACTTGCGAGCAACGTGGGTAGCAGGGATGCGATGCTACGAGGATGTTGAAAGGTAGTGAAGAGGTCGCTTAGACATTTGCAAAGCATTGCCTATATAGGCAATGTGAAATGGTACGCCCAGTTAGGGTTAGTTGGCAAAGAAGAGGAGAATTTTGGTTGGTCAATAAAGAGTGGATACGGTCCAAGGTAGAGATTTGTAAAGTCTGACCCATATTCTAATGATACCTAAAGAATATGGGAAGACTTACCATATTTGTTGTCTTGCCTTTTCTAGTTCTGTCTTATTTGCATTTCTGCATTAATTGTATACTGTCATATTTTGTAGTCTTTGAGTCCTATAAATAGGTGTTTACCTTATTATAATATAAGTGAGGGAGAGATAGAGACATGAGGCAGGTAGCAAAAAGGATTTAGAGCTAAAGCGAGAGTCCATCTTGTATTCATTATCAATGTTGTCTTAATAAAATTCTCCTTTTGCCAGTGGATTAGGCGTTGGCCGAACCATGTAAAATAGTGTCGTTAATTTTTTGTTTATTTTGTCTCAATTTATACCACGTTTTTTTCCCAACGAATTCAAAAGACAAAAAATGCCATGTAAGCAAAAGAAAAAAAAGAAAAAAGCACGGTTACTTAATGGTGCGTAAAATATCACTTTTTCATAAGTTCAAGCCCTTCTACAATGGTTTTGAAATTCATGCCCATAGTTCTATATTTTGTATAGTTCAAGTACTAAAACTACTGTTTTCTCTTTAATTTTTAAACAATTACTTTCATTATTTTAATAGTTACACTAGAACAGACTATACTTTTAATAAATAGATAAATTTTTGTCACTAAAATCAATTGACCTTTAATTATATAACACTCCAAATCATACGAACTGTAAAATAATATATATATATATATATATTATCGTCCTTTTTGTTTTTAACAAATCTATGTACTATACCATTAATAAATGAATAAAACCTTATGCATAAGTGGATATACTACAATTGAGAAATCGAGTTTTAGATAGACGGGGAAGGGGGTGGTTTCTAAAAGTTTGGTCGCTGAAATAAATTTAGCGACTGAAAATAAATAAATATATATATATATATATATATATATATATATATATATAAAACACCCAACACCCCATCTAAATCCATACATTAGTCCTTTTTGTTTTTAACAAATCTATGTACTATACCATTAATAAATGAATAAAACCTTATGCATAAGTAGATATACTACAATTGAGAAATCGAGTTTTAGATAGACGGGGAGAGGGGTGGTTTCTAAAAGTTTGGTCGCTGAAATAAATTTAGCGACTGAAAAATTAGTCACTAATTAAACTTTGTTGGTTCTTTTATTAAGGAATTTTTTTGGTTGTTGAATACCATAATTTTGCAAAGTCAAAATCGCTGATTAATTTAGTTTAGCAACCGAAATAGATCGGTCACTTAATTAGCAATTGATGCAAAACAGTCTCTAATTTTGAGACCGAAAAAAATCGCTCGCTAATTCAGCGGCCAACCAAGATCGGTCTAAAAGAATTAATTGATAAATTTTCTCTCTAATAAAACTAGTTGGTTATTTAATTTTTAATAAAATATTTTGATTGATTTCTAAAAAATAAAAATTCAAATAAATTAGTATTCAAGTCCATTTTCTTACTTTGTTACTCCTTAGTAAGATTACAGACACACACACACACCAAAAAAAAAAGATAGAATGCTTGGTATTGTTGTTATGTATGTGTGTGTGGTGTATGTTTTTCTTTTCTTTTCTTTTTTCTCTCTCCAATTGTGTGTATTTATACCTTGAGACAGCATTCAAACTCTTGGTGGGTAGTGGACTACTTTGTAAAAGAAAGATTGGATCTTTAGTGCTTATATAGTTGTTTCGAATATGATTATGGGTTTGTACTGAAAATTTTTGTTGGGCTATGGAGAACACTATGTATATTTGCAATTGAAGTAGGAGAATTTAGAATATACATAAGCTATAACTCATTCGAGCGAAACGAACTTAATTCACACTATTTGTAAAGTGAAGGCATTACATTTGCAACATAAAGTTCCAATGATCAAATAAGGGCATGGATTACAATTTATATTATTCGTCATAAATGTATTTAACAACACTTAAAATAACACAAAAAGTTTAACACATAATATCACAATTTTATGACCAAAATCTAACCATTGTGAACTGTTTATATAATTTATCACAATTCACAACTGTTAAATTACGTTCATAATATCAAAACTTTATGATGTAATCCATTCTCATTACAGTCCTTGAGCTCAAACTTTGCGCAACCCTTTGGCGAAAGGAAGTGGACAACATAGTGGCTCGTGATCGCGAAAGCAACATGGAGGTACTTTTGGAACACCTAAATAGAAAGCAATGGCCACCATGACTAGTATCATCACCACCATGGTTTTGAAGCTAAACCTCACTGAGCCTTCCATTTCAACACTCACCACCAAAAACTGATATCTTTATTGATATTCTATGGTGAAAAAAACAAAGCACTCCATGCCTGATTATATACTGGTTTTTGGATACATAACAATAATGACGATTTTTAGAAATATGGTAACCAATTAATGTATAATAAAGACTTTTTCAACATATGGAAAGGGATTAAATGCACATAATGATAACAGTCTGGTTAATACTCATACCGATTTAGATCCTCCGGTATCTAGCTGTATCTAGTACGAGTAGGAAAGTTTTGTTGTTTATGATGTTACATCCACAAACAAAGTAATAAGAGCAAAAATATTTTAAAAGAATTGACTTTTTCCAAAGAAGTTTTATGAATATTGATATGATATAATTATATGCATATGAATAATTGATATGTGAGAATCTAAATCCAATTACATAAAAATATCTTGGCTTTAATCCACCAATTTTTTTGGCTTTTGATTTGTTTCATTTTGGACAAAGGCTAATAATTATACTTTCTTTTGGCTCTTATTTTGTTTTGGTATTTTCTTTTTCAAGGATTAGCATAAGAGCAATAAATTTATCTATATATGGCTACTCCTTCAATTCTTTTTATATTTATTTTATGGAAAAAGGTAGTTTTAGAAGTTGAACTTTGTAAAATATGAAACTAAAGGCCTGAACCTTAAAACCTTTAATACAAGGACTTGAACTTATGAAAAAAATGATGTTTAAACCTTTAATACAAGGACTTGAACTTATGAAAAAAATGATGTTTTACACACTGTTGGCATTATTTTCCTTTTCAAATACTGGACGGCATTATTTGTCTTTCATAGCTTAGGTAAATTTTCTTACATGGCATTCTAAATCTTCATGACATACTTAAACAAACCTATAAATTATAAAGTGTCGTGTATATGTGCACATATATAAATTTTGGATTTTTTTTTGTGAGCTATGGGATTAAATATTTTTTTTGGTTATTAAATATGAAAAAGTTTATATATACTTAAAATTTGTAAAATATGATTTAACTATACAGTTTAAGTATTAAAAACTAACAAATTTAAATAAATCAAAACAAACCACAAAATAACATAATACTATTTATAGTTTTGAAAATGAGCATATTATTTCTAGTTTCTAAAATTAGCATATATTTATAGGTTTATTGTGATTTATTTTAGTTTCTTTTTTCAATACTTAAACTACAAAGTTAATTTATATTATTTTAAATATATATGAATTTTTCATTAGTGATACAAAAAGTATGTAAATTAATTTTTTTATTCTCATAACCCCCGAAGAAGAAGTCCCAAAATTATATATGTATACATATATGAGATAACTTATAATTTATAAATTGCGTATATGTACCATATAGATTTGAAATGCCATATGTAGGCAAATTCGTGTATGCTATCAAAGAAACATAAAATTCCACCTAAGATCTAAAAAGACAAAAAGACCATGTAAGCAAAAAAAAAATAACACTGTTACTTAACGATGTGTAAATTATCATTTTTTCATAAGTTTAAGCCCTTCTATGATGGTTTTGAAGTCCATGTCCATAATTTCATATTTTTAGAATTCAAGTACTAAAACTACTCTTTTCCCTTTATTTTTTAAACAATTACTTTCATTTTTTTTTAATTTTTACACTAGAACATATTATAGTTTTAATAAACCGATAAGTTTTCCTCACTAAAATCAATTGACCTTCAATTGTATAATGCTCCAAATCGCACAAAATGTAAAATAAAGAAAATATAACACCCACCACACCATCTAAATCCATACATTATCATCCTTTTTGTTTTTAACGTATGTGTGTACTATACCATTAAAAAATTAATAAAACCTTATGTATACGTATATACACTGCAACTGAGAAATCGAGTGTTAGAAAGATTGGGAAGGGGGCGATTTCTAAAAGATTGGTTGCTGAAATAAATTTGGCGACTGAAAATTTGGTCATTAATTAAAATTTTTTGGTTTTTTTATTAAGTAATTTTTTTGGTTGTTGAATACCATAATTTTGCAAAGTCAAAATCGCTGATTAATTTAGTTTAGCAACCGAAATAAATCGGTCACTTAATTAACAATTGATGCAAAACAGTCTCTAATTTGAGACCCAAAAAAATCGCTCACTAATTCAGTGGCCAACCAAGATCGTTCTAAAAGAATTAATTGATAAATTTTCTCTCTAATAAAACTAATTGATTATTTAATTTTTAATAAAATATTTTGATTGATTTCTAAAAAATAAAAATTCAAATAAATTAGTATTCAAGTCCATTTTCCTACTTTGTTACTCCTTAGTAAGATTACAGACACACACACACACACACACAAAAAAGATAGAATGCTTGGTATTGTTGTTATGTATGTGTGTGTGGTGTGTGCTTTTATTTTCTTCTCTCTCTCTCTCTTTTTTCCTCTCTCTCTCTCCAACTGTATGCATTTATACTTTGAGACAGCATTCAAACTCTTGGTGGGTAGTGGACAACTTTGTAAAAGAAAGATCGGATCTTTAGTGCTTATATAGTTGTTTCGAATATGATTATGGGTTGTACTGAAAATTTTTGTTCGGCTATGGAGAACACTCTATGTAGATTTTCAATTGGAGTGGGAGAATTTAGAATATGCATAAGCTATAAGTCATTTGAGCGAAACGAACTTAATTCACACTATTTGAAAAGTGAAGGCATTACATTCGCAACATAAAGTTCCAACAATCATATAAGGGTATGGATTACAATTTATATTATTCGTCATAAATGTATTTAACAACACTTAAAATAACACAAAGTTACATAATTAACACATAATATCACGATTTTATGACCAAAATCTAATAATTATGAACTGTTTATATAATTTATCACAATTCACAACCGTTAAATTACGTTCATAATATCAAAACTTTACGATGTAATCCATTCCCATTACAGTCCTTGAGCTCAAACTTTGCGGAACCCTTTGGCAAAAGGAAGTGGACAACATAATGGCTCGTGATCGTGAAAGCAACATGGAGGTACTTTTGGAACACCTAAATAGAAAGCAATGGCCACCATGACTAGTATCATCACCACCATGGTTTTGAAGCTAAACCTCACTGAGCCTTCCATTTCAACACTCACCACCAAAAACTGATATCTTTATTGATATTCTATGGTGGAAAAACAAAGCACTCCATGCCTGATTATATACTGGTTTTTGTATACATAACAATAATGACGATTTTTAGAAATATGGTAACCAATTAATGTATAATAAAGACCTTTTCACCATATGGAAAGGGATTAAATGCACATAATAATAACAGTCTGGTTAATACTCATACCGATTTAGATCCTCCGGTATCTAGCTGTATCTAGTACGAGTAGGAAAGTTTTGTTGTTTACGAAGTTATGTTCACAAACAAAGTAAGTAATAAGGCCAAAAAATATTTTAAAAGAATTAACTTTTTCGAAAGAAGTTTTATGAATATTGATATGATATAATTATTTGCATATGAATAATTGATATGTAAGAATCTAAATCCAATTGCGTAAAAATATCTTGGCTTTAATCCACCAATTTTTTGGCTCTTGATTTGTTTCATTTTGGACAAAGGCTAATAAGTATACTTTCTTTTGGCTCTTGATTTTGTTTTGGTATTTTTTTTTTTTCAAGGATTAGCATATGAGCAATAAATCTATCTATATATGGCTACTCCTTCAATTCTTTTAATATTTATTTTTTGAAAAAAGGTAGTTTTAGGAGTCGAACTTTATAAAATATGAAACTAAGGGCCTGAACCTTTAATACAAGGACTTGAACTTATGAAAAAATGATGTTTTACACATTATTGACATTATTTTCTGTAGGTGCAAATATCTTAAGAGGGGATGAATTAAAATATAATTACTACTTTTCGTTTCTACAAATTCTCAGAAATTTAATAAATTCTTTCAAGCAATATATCAAACACAATATAAGCAATTTAAGTAAATAAGATAATAAAAGTATAAAGAGAAGAGAAACAAACGATTTAAGGTGGTTCGGTCAAGCCTACATCTACCGCCCCGTGATGCTCGCCTTAGGACTTCAACAACCTTCATTAAGATGCTTCTTCAAATCTTGGTGAAGCACAAACCAATTTCTTACACCTCTTTGAAGCTCAACTTCAAAGAACCCAAGAGTTCTACTCTTTAGGATTTTCCCACACTTTACAAGTTTTATTGAATAAATCTCACAAGAATTCTAGCTCTCAAAGTGTGTATATAATCAAAGGAATAAGAAATAATAGAATCTGAAATTTTTCTTCTCAAAAAGAAGATATTGCAATGAATGAAGTTCTTGAAAGTTCAAAGATATTGCAAGAATGGCTCAAAGCTTAATTAAATGACATTATAAGATTTTGCACACTAATGAAGGTGTATTTAAAGAGATTTAAGTGTTAGGAATTTGGTAGGTGAGGGAAAGAGGAAGAAATGGTTAAGAACAGTAATAAACGGCTAGTGCATTTATTACAGTAGCCCGTTCAATCGGTCGACCGGCTGGGTCATCCAGCTTCCTCTTGGATCTCTCTGACTAGGCCGGACGCCTTAGCCGGTTGACCGGCTAGGGGGTCCGGCTTTCTCCTTCAACTTCTGACTTGGTCAGGCAACCTACCCAGGTCAGCCGGTCAACCGGCTGGGGGGTCCGACCACTTCAGAAAGTGAAGTAAAGCCAAACTTTTGCCAAAACTTTTTCAGTGCAATTTTCATAACCCCAAATCATTTTGAGACAATTTGGAAATGCCTTCTATGACTTGAAACATTTCAAAAACACATTTTTACTTTACATGTGCATTCAAATTCATTTGTGTTTTCATGAAATCAAATATGCAAGAGTTTTAAAAGGTGTTTGAAAGGAAGTTTGAGCCATACATATACAATATTTAGGCATTTCACAAAAGAGCAAAAAAAACGGCCGATACCCCTTATGACGTTTCTTTTCCTCCTTATGCCTTCTTATCTTCTTGTTCTTCAAATAATGCGTTTTTGTTCATTTTCTTCCATCTTTAAAGCATCTACTTAAACATTTGAGCACTTATTTTCACAATATGCTTTTAGTCACACAATTATGAATGCATAAATTTTTATCATCAAAATTAATAGCAAGTATATAGCCAACATTTTCCTTTTCAAATACTAGACGACATTTATTTGTCTTTCATAGCTTAGGTAAATTTTTCTACATTGCATTCTAAATCTACGTGACATACATAAACAAACCTATAAATTATATAATGTGCACATATATAAATTCTAGATTTTTTTTGTGAGCTATGGAATTACATATTTTTTCTGTTATTAAATATGAAAAAGTTTATATATACTTAAAATTTGAAAAATATGAATTAACTATATAGTTTAAGTACTAAAAACTCACAGACTTAAATAAATCAAAACAAACCAAAAAATAACATATTACTATTTGTAGTTTCGAAAATGAGCATATTATTTCTAGTTTCTAAAATTAGCATATATTTATAGGTTTGTTTTTGGTTTATTGTGATTTATTTCACTTTCTTTTTTTAATACTTAAACTACAAAGTTAATTTATATTATTTTAAACATATATGAACTTTTTCATTAGTAATACAAAAAATATGTAAATTAATTTATATTCTCATAACCCCCGAAGAAGAAGTCCCAAAATTATTTATGTATTTGTATATGAGATAGCTTATAATTTTCAAATTGCGTATATGTACCATATAGATTTGGATTGCCATATACAGGCAAATTCATGTATGCTATCAAAGAAAAATAAAATTCCACCTAAGATCTGAAAAGACAAAAATGCCATGTAAGCAAAAAGAATAATATTGTTATTTAACGACTTGTCAAGTGTCACTTTTTCATAAATCTAAGCCCTTCTATAATGGTTTTGAAGTCCATGCCCATAATTTCATATTTTAAAATTCAAGTACTAAAACTACTCTTTTCCCTTTATTTTTTAAACAATTACTTTCATTTTTTAAAAAATTTTTACACTAGAACATATTATAGTTTTAATAAATCGATAAGTTTTCCTCACTAAAATCAATTGACCTTCAATTATATAATGCTCCAAATCACACAAAATGTAAAATAAAGAAAATATAACACACACCACACCATCTAAATCCATACATTATCATCCATTTTGTTTTTAACGTATGTGTGTACTATACCATTAATAAAACCTTATACGTATATATACTACAACTGAGAAATCAATTGTTAAATAGACGGGGAAGGAGATGGTTTCTAAAGGCTTGGTCGTTGAAATAAATTTAGTGACTAAAAAATTGGTCACTAATTAAACCTTTTTTTTATTTTTTATTAAGAGATTTTTTTGGTTATTGAATACCATAATTTTGTAAATCAAAATTGCTCGCTGATTTAGTTTAGCAACCGAAATAAATTGGCCACTAAATTAGCGATTGATGCAAAGCAGTCTCTAATTTTGAGACCGAAATAGATCGCTCATTAATTTAGCGGCCAACCAAGCTCGGTCTAAAAAAATTAATTGATAAATTTTCTCTCTAACAAAAATATTGAGTATTTAATTTTTAATAAAATATTTTGATTGATCTAAAAAATAAAAATTCAAATAAATTAGTATTCAAGTCCCTTTTCTTACTTTGTTACTCCTTAGTAAGATTAAAGACATAGACACACCCAAAAAAAAAAAGATGGATAGATTATAGACAATAAACGGGTCCGGTCGACCCGCTTAACAAACAGGGGTATTAGACCTCTAAGCCGACCTTAATGGGTTGGGTTAGGTAGGTTATTATAGCGGATTAGGCACGTTATTATAGCGGGTTAGGCAAGTAGCTTTTGGGGTTAAGCAGGTTCACGAGTCATTTTGACGGGTTCGCAAGTCACCAGCAGGCTGACCCAACTCGACCCGCCAATTTGAGTAGTTGGGTCAGGTTGACCCGTTTACCTAATGGGTTATTAAATTATTAACCTTAACCTTCTTTTTTGCGATGAGACGAGTTGTCTTGCAAGTCTTAACCCATTTTGTCACCAACAATGGGGTGCTCATGTTTCCTTTTTACATTTGAATGAAGAACACAACAAAACATCTAGTTATGTCATCCACAACTACACTTTTATGGACACGTGGCACCCTTCAAAGTCGCAAACACGATAAAAAAAAAACCTCAACTCACCTCGCTCTTCGCTCTCTATATTCCAAGTCGGTTCATCCCTTCGTAATAATTCAGATTTCTTCCCTGAAAACCAACAAGAAAGAAGAAGAAAAATTGAAAAAAGATAGCTTAATTTTTGTTTTCAACAACAAAAAGAAGAAAAAAGAAGATTATAATTAAAGGCCACTCTTGTAGAATCTTGGTTTATGCAATTAATACTATGATTTTGCAATAAAACAATCACCTTCCTTTTGCATCAATATAGAAAATGCAAGGAGGCTTGTTGTCTCTTCAGACACCCCACTTATTAGCATCTAACAAACTATGCCCTTCGCTTTCTACAAGGTTTCGTTTGTCCTCAACTTCCTCTTTTTCATGTAAGTTGCTTCTTCATCAGTCTTATCTCAAGTCTTTTCAGTTTTTGTTAATTCCAAGTGGATTGTGCAAGAAAGATTGGATTTTTGGTGCTTGGTATTATTGTTTATCTATTTTTATGGGTTGCTACTTCGAGGAAGTGCTAAAAATCTTGATGGGTGCTGGAATTTCGAAGAATTTTAAGTGGATTATGCAGGAATTAGAATGCTTGGTATTGTTGTTATGTATGTGTGTGTGGTGTGTGTTTTTCTTTTCTCCCCCCCCCCCCCCCCTCTTCAGTTGTATATGTATTTATACGTTGAGACAGTGTTCAAACTCTTGGTGGCTAGTGGACAACTTTGTAAAAGAAAGATTGGATCTTTAGTGCTTATATAGTTGCTTCGAATATGATTATGTGCTGATACTATGGGTTTGTACTGAAAATTTTAGATGGGCTATGGAGAACACTCTATGTAGATTTTCAATTGGAGTGGGAGAATTTAGAATATACATAAGCTATAGATCATTTCAGCGAAATGAACTTAATTCACACTATTTGTAAAGTGATGACATTATCTCGGCAAATCTTTGCAGTGAATCGACAGCCAACGACCCTGCTTTACAAAATGTAATGACTGAGACGCATTCAAATTTTCATTTTTTAAAGTTACAGCGGCATGTTCTGTGACCCATTTAATAGTTATAAAGGTCTTTCAGTCAAACCAAATCTCATACGGGCTCCCAGCTGGTTCATTCTTCTGGCCATGCACTAGAGCCCAATCCAAGATTTTGCTTAGGAGATATATTGAGGAATTAGCCTTTACTATTAACTGTGGATGGATTGAGAATGGAAACCATTTAGGAGCATCTGGTTGAGATGAACAAAAGTTTGTAGTATGATCTAGACTCGCAACAGTAGTATACCTGCTTCTCCAAGAAGGTTCAGTTGTTTGCTTGCTGTCTAGGGGCCTTATCGGTGTAAGGCATTGAAAGGGGAATACGTGTGGTTATAGAGGCTGAAGGTATATCGGATTATTTGTGTTCATTTAATATATTGTAAGCTATACATTTTCCTTTGTTTAAGTGAACAATTAAGTAGTTAACTAGTTTTCTGAGCTAAGCTAAAAAGCAGGTCGCTATAAGCTGAGCCAAACATGCTCTATATTATGGGTACCTTTAGTTGCTTGATATTGTATCTCATATTACCAGCTTGAGTGTGCTTCCGTTCATGAAATAGTCCATGTCAAAATCTTTGCCATTTCTTGTGTAACTTTTTAGATAATTATATTGAAGTTGTATATTGTGTGGCAACTATATGTATTTTATATTATCATTGGTGCTTTTGTTGTTTGATATGATCTCATGCTATCTTGGTGAGTGTGCATCAGTCTAATGTAATAGTTCAAGTGAAAATGTTTGCTGTTTGTTGGCTATATTTAATCACCACGATTTAGAAGTTGAACTTTTTGAAGCAATTTTACCATTTTACATGATTTTTGCTTGTGATGGGTGAAATTTCTTAGCAATTTGGCATTCTATGCTTGGTGGGCCAAAGAAATTTTCAGTAAAAATATTCGAACAATTTAGTACAAGCACCAATATGGTGTGTATAATGTCTTATCATATTTAACAATTGAAAAACAAGGCTAGTCATGGGCAGAAAATATACATACATAAACTTGCTGCGAGGGAATGGCTTCCCCATATCCAACTTGTTTTAAGTTTAAAACTTCTTCTTCTTTTTTTTCTTCTTTTTCTCCTTCAGAAAGCGTTCTTGCCTCCTCTCTTCAAGTGCTCTATTTGGGGCTAAGTAAAAATCTTTTTCTTTGTTGTACTTGTCTCAGGGGTCACCTTCAAGAGAATAGACTGTGTCCATGAGGTCCTATACAAATCTCTTCAAGTTTATTATAAGCCTCTATAGGTTTTTGTCGCCTGCCCGGGGGGGGGGGGTTGATGAGGTCCTATACAAATCTCTTGAAATTTTATGATGAGCCTCCTACGAGTTTTTTGTAGCATAGGCCATCATGGTCTGGAGTTCAAACCTCCTACCAGGTTGCACTTCTCTAGAGATTACTTCAAAAAATTTCTCATGGGATTTATAGGATATAAAAGGATGGCTCGTTGCTAGTTTTTGCTCAAGTAAAATAGATTAAGAATCACTTGACACATTATAAAACAAACTCATCTTCTCCTGTTCTTTCTTTTTGCCTCTTCTTTTTTTTTATCTCCAAATATTAAGTTTTGTTTTTTCCTCTTTTGCAATATCCGATACATCATCCATCCATCACCCCTTAAGTGAGAAATTTAACTCATTCACATCTCCACCAGTTATGATATGTGGTATTGAAGCAACTTCCTCGTCCTCATTATGCTTAGAGTTAAAAGATTCAACATAAACTGGGACAGTAGCTGTATATTGGTCAGGTACTTGAGCTCCAGGATCCCTTTTGGCCCTTCAGTATCTAAATTGAAAAAATACGGTGCTAAATTGCATAACACGAGATCAACAGCACAACATATGTATATAGGTGACCAATCATTTGTTTATTGGTAGGAAGAAGCCACATCATAGTGCAGTAGAACTTATCATTTCCAACATATTTTCATGTTGGGAGGATGGGCCGTTCCTGGAATTTTTCAGAGAAGATTCAACTTCATTTCAATTCAGTTATTCTGATATCTTGAAGGTTGTTATGCAACAGAATAATCCTCTAAAACAAAAAGAACCTCTGTTTTCCATAGCTATTTTTTGGGTTATCAGAATCATCTGTCTCTTATCTTTGGTTGAAATTGAAAATGACAATATTTGTATTTATAGTACAATGTGGACCTCGAGTGCACGTTGGCCGTAGCATAGTAAGGGCACATGCATCTAATATCAGTGTTGGATCTGGAGGCTATGAAGAGAGACAGGACAATGACAACCAGAATTTCTCAGTCAGTGGGCCTCCTCGTGACAATTCATCGGACATGTGAGTTCTCTTTCATAGCTGATCGCACAATCTTAAATTTCCATTGTAGATGAACTATTAAACATAAACCCATGCATGATACATCGGTTAAGTTGGTAACCAAAAATTAAAGATGACATGTTAATTTATTTGGTAGTTAATCTTAGAATCTTATTAAAACTATAATATGCAATATTACTGTGGAAACTCCATAACAGATTTTGTCTGAGATAACAGAGAGAACTAACTATCAGCATTTGCTTTGATAGTTATCTTCAGTAAGAGAGTTAATCATAATATTTTATAATTGAACTATATCCAAATGAACTGTCAACGAAAACAAGCCTACTTTTAGTGTAGTGGACCACTAGGAATTCTTTCATCCAGTACAAAACTCATGTCTATTATCTTTGATGAATGGCAGTGGGAAGCCTCCTAATCGAATTCCTTACCCTCTCTCTATAGCTCTTGTGCTATGTGGATGTGGAATAGTATATTCACTGATTGCTTTCCTAAAAGGAGGCCCTTCGTCGCTTTTGGCTGCAATTTCGAAGTCTGGATTTACTGCTGCTTTCTCATTAATCTTTGTTTCTGAGATTGGGGACAAGGTAATTGATTTATCAGAAAGAAGAGCTATTGTTTCTTGTCCTTCTTTACATGAGCTGTCACCATTCATTTTTTGTCCCTGTCCATAATGCTGTCCCCCATATATATACATTTGATATCTTGTCCGGACTCTGTGTATTTCTGGACGCTGCATTTTACTACACCATTTCTTTAGCTCCTCTTTCTTTTTTTAATGCTTTCCCTCTGTTCTTTGCGTATCCTTAAATAGTATTATTTGGTGAGCTTTTACCTACCGACCATGCACAGGTGATTATTTCTTAGTCTTCATCTTGTATTCAGAACTACTTGAACTATTATGTATAATTTAAGAGGATGTGGATAACTGAATTGAAAGTAAAGATAACTTTTCCCTTTTATAACATGAGGATCAAATGATATATAACATATGACATCTATCACATATGGTTTAGCTTTTATCAAGCTGATAAAATTCTTCCTTCATTCAAGATTGGGGCTCGTTTGGATTGGTTTTTTTCAAAATTGCTTTACTTCTAAAGAAGTGCTTTTTTGAAATGCTAAAAGTTCTGCCTTCTAGAAAAAATTGAAATTGAGTTTTTTTTCAAAGTTTCAACTTTTTTTAAAAAAATCTAATTCAAATATTTATTACTAAAAGATATGCTTTTTTCAAGGGGAAAAAAAAGTGTTTTTCCATAAAAAAAAGAGCCATTCCAAAGAGGCCCTAAATTTTGTACTTTCCTTACTGGAATGTACAAGATAGTGTTCTAGACGTCATTCTAACAATACATCAATGAGACCCACTTTTCTCTCGCTTTCTAACTTTTGCTTGTGTCACAGCTTGGATGTATCTAACTCATCACTTTTCATGTAAAATTGACAGACCTTTTTCATCGCGGCACTCTTGGCCATGCAATATGAGAGACTCCTGGTATAATTCTTTGCCACTCTTTCTCTTGCACACACTCACCACTCTTCCTCTCTCTGCAGTTATTTGTTACTTCCATGAGTCTCCTTAAATGTTTCCTATAATTCTGTTCTCTTTCTATAGCTTTACTCGTTTCTGTTGTTATCTTCTGTATGAGTGGTAAGGTTGTGCAAAAGTCTGTAAACCACAAGGATGATATTGTCCAGTTCTTGAAGCTCCATTATAGCAAACATTCTGCGAGATATTACATTCAGGAGAGGCGTGGAGACCTTTTATCTTTTTCTTGATAAATTTTTGTTGGGTGGAGACTTTGGCAATAGAGAGCTTTTCCCTTTTTCTTATAGTCAGAGCTGCAACTTGCTATTTGCGCAGTCTCTTTAGCAAGGGGACTAAAGCTGTGAAGTGGTTATATTTTGTGGATGACAGATTTGCAGGAAACTAAGAATTACGATAAGACAGTACTCGTGTCAGGATTCTAGATATTAAACAAACAGTTTTTGCAATTGCTTGACTGAGCGTAAGGGCACAACAGGATGAAAACAAAGGAATATATAACATATGGTATATGCTCACATGCCTATCACTCTATCTATAAATTCCTTTACTCCTACACGATGCCTCACTTTTACATTAATAAGCATTCTTAATGGCTTTAATTCCCTCATTCTGTGTATTGCATTCAACTTCTGTAGTCATGTTTATTAGGTTTGACCTAAACACTTTGAGAAGTGTGTTATTTAGTTGATAAGGGCAGATTACAAATTTACAGGACATGGATTAATTCATTTTACTCCTTTGACACATTTATGTCCATTATCCACTTCAGGTGTAAGTTGATATGGTAGAAAACAAGTTTGATTCTATTTGGATGAATAACCAGTCTTATCCTGACATTGGTTGCTTGGCTAACTTGCAGTTCTTTCTTGCTTCTGAGTGCCAACTAATAGCATAGATCAGTAGTCTTTTGACTTTATGTAAAGCTTCAAGACCTTGCAAACATGGATGTCACACTTGGTTAAGAATATTGAAAAACTGTCTCAGGATTTCAGAAGCCATGGGAGTTGGCACAGTCACATGTAAACACTACTAGTATGATTGTCGAAACATTACACAAACACATTGAGTTAATGAACTTATGTTGTCGTATGCTTGATATATTGTGGAGCGATTGCAAATTAGCTGACTGAAATGTATTTTTCTTTTAGAGAAGCATCGCAATCTCCAAATATTAGCAGATGCAGTCATATAGTTGGAATTTATAATGTTCAATATTTTACCTGTGGTGCATTGTGATTGATTTATGAACTTCAATTACAGGTCAAGTTCATATTGACATGTAAAACAAGTGTTTATTATGTTCTTGTCATTGCTGTGTAATTCTGTATCAGGTCCTTTTGGGATCAATGGGTGCTCTGTCACTTATGTCAATCCTGTCGGTAGTAATTGGAAGAGTATTTCACTCCGTGCCTGCTCAATTTCAGACAAGTGAGTAATTAGCTTTGTCATTTCTCACATCATCTTCTAGTGTCATTGCAAGATTTCATCTTTCAAAGACATCTTTGCTTGAAACACGTTCTCTTCTACCATACAGTTAAACTGTATATATGCTTAATGGAAAGAATAAAAAACACAATAATTTTCTTTGCCCCACTACATGTCTCTCTTCTTCTTTTCTTTCTCTTTTTTTTCCTTTTCTTTCCCGTGTGTGTGATTGGGGGTGGGGGTGGGATGTCAGGTTTAAAGGAGAAGAAAGAAAGAGACATTTCTGTACTACTACCATAGCTCCTTGCGGTTACCTGACTTTTGAATTTCTAGGTAGTAAGGCATAGTTAGTGCGGTTGTTTCACCCAATTTTAAGTGATCTGTCTTGTTACAAATTAATTCATCTGTTCTCCAACATCTGTAGCAGCAAATATTTATTTTCTCCTTCGAGATGACCTCTTTCTTTAATATGTTAGTTATCTGATATGCCTCCTCTAAGATGACCCACGTGCAGCCAAAATTCTAAATTATGATCGTTCTTTTTTATTGTTCTTTTCTGGCATAGAGTGACCTCACAAACTTATAACGCATAATGTTCTCTTTTCTCTTTTATTTTCTGGAACCCACTAAGTTCTCGGCCAGATAACTAGAGTCACTCCACTAAAGATATAGTGGTATTATTTTCCTCCAACTAGAATTCTTTTGTTTGTGACAAAGTCGCAAGTATATCAGCATATTGGTGCCTTTAGACAATTTCCAAATACATTAATACCTTAACAACTGTGGGCATACTATATCCAGTTTTCACTGAGAGAATCCTCAATTTTGCTCTTTCAAATGTTTCTTTTCCTCATTTTGTTCATTTTTTCTCTGTATGAATGATCCAAAGCAGTAAACATACTTATGAAGTATGGCCTATCAAGGAAAAAGGAAGTAAAAATTTTGAATCTTCATGTTAGAATGACAAGTTAAATTAATTGTTCAGTCTGATTTAGCTCTGAAATGGATAGTGGAAGCCTATGAATCAATTTTATCCTTGAAGTATTCTGACAGCTTGGATATTTGTAAACAGCCTTGCCAATTGGAGAATATGCTGCAGTAGCACTTCTAATGTTCTTTGGACTTAAATCAATAAAAGATGCATGGGATCTCCCATCAAAAGAAGTTAAATCTGGTGAAAGGAGCAGCCATGAACTTGATGAGTTTGTTGAAGCTGAGGAGCTTGTGAAAGAAAAGGTGGTCGACCAAACCTTTAGCCCTTGTCTCCTCTCTCTCTCCCCCTCCCTCACTCCCTCTTCTGCCCTTCCTGTCCAACACTTCTGACCACTTTCATGTTTATGTGCTTAGGTGTCAAAAAGGCTCTCAAATCCACTTGAAGTTGTTTGGAAGTCATTCAGCCTGGTCTTTTTTGCTGTAAGGCTCACTTCTTTTTTGTAGCAATCTTTTATTTTACCGTATAAAAATTCGCTCTCATTTCTCTGTTCTGGAACCATTTTACTGTTGGATACCCTGGCGTTATCCATATGAGTAGCACAGTCCTTGATAATGTAAATGCTGATTTCTTGTTTTGGACCTCTACATTATCTTCTTTGATTCATGCTAAAGCTTTTGCAAAAGTTCATGTGTCATGCCATGTGAAAAGTAGTTTGAGCAAAGATCTTTCCTGTTTTCAGTGTGTATTTTTCTTCCTCTTTTATACAAAGATATTCATGTATAATTTAGTAATACCTCGGAAACAAATAATTCCTTTTTATAATTTCACTTTCTTACAGACTTTCATTTTGTCATTTGCTACAGGAATGGGGAGATCGCTCAATGTTAGCAACAATAGCTTTGGGTGCCGCCCAGGTATACTTTCTGATGTTTCAGCAATAAAGCAAATCATACACAATGATCTGAGCTAACTTTCTTCTTTCCAATTTCCTTCTTCTTTGGGTAAGCAGTCTCCATGGGGAGTGGCAAGTGGTGCCATTATGGGGCATCTTGTTGCAACATCAATTGCTATACTAGGAGGCGCATTTCTCGCCAAATACATATCTGAAAAACTGGTAACACAACAAGAAAGACACCCCCCCCCCCCCAAAAAAAAATCAAAGAAGCTGCAAATAAGCTTTATGTGATTTGCATGCGTCTTAACTATTTATTATGAATCAGGTCGGCTACCTTGGTGGAGGACTATTTTTAATTTTTGCTGCTGCCACATTTTTCGGAGTCTTTTAATGCATTCGGTAAAGGATAAGGCTTGAAGAGAAAGACCTCTTTTATACATTTGAAGACGAAAGGAGAGAAGACGCGCAGTCAACCTAACGGAACAGAGCTGCGAGTATGCAAATCCTTTTTCATGTGCTTGTAATTTAGGAACGTACACATTGTCACTTGTTGTACCAATAGGCATTGTTAAGGTTATATTATAAGACTCCTAGGCAGGGTGGGAGAGTAGTCAGTAGGTGATAAAACCCAAATTTTCACTCAGATTTTGTATTCTTCAATTGCAGCAAACTGCATTATTGAAACATTTGTAGCCGGCAACTTTGAGATGGTTGAATAAGAGGCAATGTAAAAGCATACAGGAATGATGATTTGCATCTGATAGCAACTAGCCCTGCATTTCTGCATTCAACACTCTTGACTTTGAACAATTCTGCTTCATGAAGTTGATGCACAACTATATTTCTCAGACTCCATGGTCAAGGAGTAATTCTTGTGTCACATATTTCTCCATCATCCTCCGCTTTTCTTTTGTCTTGCTATTTGTCTGCATGGCAGAATCAGTTGGGTTTTTGTAAAAACGTTTTTTATTTTTTTCCTAAAACTTTTGAAAGAGGTATTTTTTTTGGAAGTTTAAAATTCTGGTTTTAGGAAAAAGTTAAATTTGAACTTTTCTCAAAATTTTAAATTTTTTTTAAAAATCTAATTCAAATATTATTACAAAGGAGATGTATTTTTTTCTCTATTAAAAAAAAATTAATTCAAACAAGTCCAAAATATTGCCATATAGCAGGGCTACGTTTGAGGTTCTGTCAATTGGTAACTTATCACTGCTAGGCTGCCCAATCAACTGCTTTGTTTACTGCCCATTCGGAGAATTAAAAACAAATGTGGTTGAGTTTAATTGCAATTAGTAAGTATTTGAATTGATCTGTGGAAAAAGTTAAAATTCTTAACCATCTTTTTCAAATGTAGAAAAGCATTTTCTTGTTTAAAGTCAAAGCACATGAGCCCCAACATAATATCATGAAAACACTGGAATCGAGGGAGAGAGAGAGAAAAAGTACAAATTGATCCTATTCTCACTATTAGAGATGTGACAATCTTTTTTTTTTTTTTCTTTTCCAAAATAATCATAATAGCAAGTTTAGACATCGAAGGCATATTTCAATGGGTTTATGTTTATCTTATTCACTCAACAACACACAATGCTCTAATGTGATTCTATCCCTTGCCTAACTTCACCGCTATATCATTGATGTAAAAGAATGAGTGGATTCAAACGTAACACCTTATCTGCTACATTCCCTCAACCAAAGAAAAGATTTTTTTTTTTTCCATTCTGCGCTAAAGAAGGCAAAAAAGAATCTATTAGGATTATTTTTTTATGGAAAAATTACATCTTTTCTATAATAATTATTTAAATTAGTTTTAAACAAGTTAAAATTTTGAAAAACCTCAAATTTATCTTCTTTTTTTTTTAAAAAAAAAAGGTCAAAAGTTGTGACATTTTAATAATTATTAAAAATATACTCTTAAAAGAAGGCATTTTAAATGAGTAAAAAAATCCACTTTCAGAAACACAAATATGCTATAGGCCACATGTAAGGAGCCAAATTGCCCTTGATAAATATCAACACGGTTAATTTTTTCTTGTTGTTCCTTTTGGTCAATGGTAATAATTAAATTTTTAAAAAAAATTCTGTCCAAATATAAAACGAATTAGAAAGCCTTTCTCTTCAACTATTGTATGTGGAATTTCTTAAAAATCTTAATTTGATCCTCTAGCAAAAAAATTGTTGATCAAAGTTCTGTGTTTAACATTCATATA
This sequence comes from Cordia subcordata, assembly GCA_028554755.1. Classification (NCBI taxonomy): domain Eukaryota; kingdom Viridiplantae; phylum Streptophyta; class Magnoliopsida; order Boraginales; family Cordiaceae; genus Cordia; species Cordia subcordata. The sequence goes on along the minus strand of JAPTOF010000010.1, from coordinate 5,985,996 downwards.
CATTAGGAAGTAGGTACCGGAGTTAGGATTTTTAAATATTTATTTATTTTTCGCTGGAAGTCAATATAAGAGAAGTTTACGTACAAAAGCTTATGTGATTTTTCGAAAGATAAATATTATAATTTTTTTCTATTAGGTCTCATACTTCGAGTGCTTTTTATAAACGCTTTATTTTGGCTGCTATCAAATATATTGTTTTCAATAAAAATTACTAAAGAATCATTTATAAATTCATCTTCTATTCAACTTTATAATCGATTCTTCCAAAACTTCATAGCAAAAAATACTCTTTCCAACTAAGAGTAGTAAAAGCTCGACTTAAGAACTAGTTGCCTACAAACTAAGTTTTTAATACCTTTCTAGTTTATAATACTTGCTAACTTTTGAATCGCAATCGATAGATATCGGACGACTCTTGTTTCTTTTTATTCTCTAAAAAGAGGCAGCGACAAAATTAGTTAAAGATCATTCTAGAAAAAGAAACTCCAATAAACCTTTTGATGTCGTGGGACAGTTTTTTAGAAATATCATCACTAAAGGATGAGTAAATCCAAAATTGATTAAACAGTCTGCATATGTATTGACTTCTCTATAAATATACGATAATCAAAACCTTAACAAGCTGATCATCCTTCAGTATTCATCCACCGCAAGCATGACAAGTCCAGATTGTTGGCTTGAATTATTAACTCATTAAATGAGGACTTCTGAATCAATTTTCTTTAATCCAAAAAATAAAAAAAGAAAAATAAACTACGCCTGTGATACTTTGTAACATCAAAATTCAAAAAGTTGTTGTCCGTGTGCAACGCACGTGACCAAATCTAGTTAAAGACCTGGCAATCTCTCCTTTTTTTACATAGATTTCATCAAACACAAATACAATCCCTCTCCACATGGCACTCCAAGGCACCACCGGCGCCGACGACGACGACGACCACCGCCACCACCACCAACAACAACAACAACAACAACTACCCAAACCCATGTGGGGCCCACAAGCATGGACCCACCTAAAGACCCTACGCCAAGTCTCACCCTTAATCCAGTGCATAACAAATTTCGTCTCCATGGACATCATGGCCAACGTATTGTTATCGGCGGGTGCATCACCGGCAATGGTACACTCGCTGGAGGAAGTACCAGAATTCACACCCCACGTCCACGCGCTCTGCGTCAACGTGGGAACACTCTCGCCTGACTGGTTACCGGCCATGAAGGTGGCTGCGGACACCGCCAGTAAGCTCAACAAGCCTTGGGTTCTCGACCCCGTTGCTGCTGGTGCTTCAAGTTTCCGGTTAAAGGCTTGTGTTGAGCTTCTTGGGTTGAAGCCTAGTGTTGTTAGAGGGAATGCGTCTGAGATCTTGGCTCTTCACAAGGGTGCTTTGGATACTAATTCTAAGGTATAACATTCTAATAAATAATGATAATGATACCATTATTTTAATATATGTGTATGATTTTTCATGTTATTTATGTGTGTTTAGTATTGGTTATGTTCATAAATATTCAAATGTGTTTAATATTGCAATTATGAATAGTTGTCTTAATGTTTGTTGTTAATTTGGCTGAGGTGTTTGTGATAATTGTTGTTTGCTGATCCCACCTAGTTGGGATTGAAGCTTGATTTATTTTAGTTATGAAGCAAGTGATGCTCGACAAGGGTGAGCGGCTCTTGACTAATGACTGCATCTAATGGAATTTAATTCCTCCTATGGTTCCTGAATTACGGTATTTGGGACAAATTGGTTCCTAAATTATCAACGTGTGCCTTTTAGTCCCAGAATTATTGACAGTTGGACAACGTTGGTCCAGTTAGCAGTTTCCATATGAAATAGTAGCTTCCCTTTGTATGATGCTAGCTAGTCTACCAGGAAGATGGTGGTGAGTTAATTGTAATCAAGTAACCATTAGGCTGAGTGGCTGACAGTTTGAATAGTAGCTTCAAAAGTTCTTGCAGTCATGCTATTTTTCAATGCTGTGCAGCAGTTGCACGTAAGGCAAGGCTGTCATCATTTTTATGACAGAAAATCGAACTAGAAAGCATATTTTAAAACCTTGAATGTGCCTTTGCCCTTTTCTTTTCATATATATCTTTTTGATGAATCTGAATTGGTCTAGAAGCATCTCAAGCTGGCAGATGTTCTCGCTTAAGTGACTAAAATTCACTTAGCATCGGTATCTTTTTCTTTTCTAAAGGGTGCAGACAGTGTGCATGAATCAACAGATGCTGTGGAAGCAGCCAAGTCTCTAGCTCAAGCAAGTAGCAGTATTGTTGCAGTCACTGGAGCTGTTGACATTATAACCGATGGTCATCGCGTTGTTGGTGCAAGAAATGGTGTGCCTATGTTGCAGAAGATTACAGCAACAGGATGCTCCGTCACTGCCCTCATCGCTGCTTTTGTTGCTATTGATCCATCACATGCATTTGAAGCCACAGCTTCAGCGTTGTCAGTGTTTGGCATTGCCAGTGAGATAGGGATGGAAATGGCCAAAGGTCCAGCTTCATTGCGGATGCACTTGATTGATTCACTTTATGCTCTTGACGAAGCGACTGTTCTCCGACTAGTGAATATCACCAGCCTGTAACAATCCCTCACCAGCAGAACAGATGGTATGTTGGACTATTGCTAATCTCAGATTATGAAGAGTTTGTAGTCAATATTATTCTCTGGTGTAAAGGTTTCTTCACTTTTGAAACAAACACAAGCTGCCTTTGTGGGAAAGTTGATGCGTTGATGCTTTCGACTGATACTCTTAACACACGTGTGTTAGTATAAATTTTCTGAATTATTTAGAGGTTTTCAAATTTAAAAACAGCGGGCATGTGATGCACAAAGAATTCGTATGTAAATTCAAGGACATTATTTGAACTGCAACAGTTGTAATAATATAATACTTTGTGTAGGCCAAATTAATGGTTTTTGGTTCATTTTCTTGCATCATCTGTTCTTGGATGATTAAAGGCTCGAAGCTGTGGTGTGTTTATTGTGTTTTGAAGCAAAGAGAAGAATGAATAAATAGTGAGAATAGACATGGGAAAGTGAAGTAAAACAAAGCTGAGATCCCCTAGGCATAGATATGAAGTGGATACATGATTAGAGTTGCAAACCCAAAAATTAGAGGGAAAAAGAAAACATGACTATACTGTTTAATTGCCACTTTTCACACAGAAAATACAAATCAAGAAAGCATTAATCTTCACACACAACACCAACCAATCCCCTTTTCTTTCCATCTTACTATTAGAAGCCAGGCTTAGTATTTAAGATGAACAATAATCCTAAGCAGTGTCTCTGCACCATCTGTGATGTGTTGACCAGCTGGTATTAGTGGCCGAAGCTCTGCAAAACCGCAAGCGTTCTTAAACTTGCCAGTTCCTCCAGTAATTGACAGGCGCGACATGGTGCTCCCAATCCTGTAAACGCCAAAGAAGTTAAGGCTATCACCATATTCACCACCTTCCATCACAGCTGTGAAGGCCATCATCTGTATAGTACCATCTGCAGAGCTTGCAACATAAACTCCTTGTGCTTTCCCAACTATCTGTGATCTCAATCCAGGCCCTGTTGTCAAGATATCATCAATCACTGTGATGGTACCAAAGCCTAGTCCCAAGCCATCAGGGCCTAATTGAGTTGCTACACCATTGCCATTGTTGTTGTTTGCACCATCTGCTGGTACTCCTACAAACGCTGTTCCGGCTAATCCGGTTCCTAATGGAACTCCTTGAAAATTCACTGTTGGTATTGCACCATTGGGATTGGGGATGGCTATAGCATCATCAGGAACGTCGAAACCAAGTGGCATAGCAAAGGGTACTTGGCCACTGTATATGTTGCCTAGCAAGCCAGTGATTGGCCTAGCTGTAGGATTAGTGCCACCAAGAATGTCATGCATGTATAGCTCCATAATTGGTTCTCCTTCTCCTTCTCTTGCTCCTACCCCCGCCCCTACTCCTCCCGCTCTTGGTCCTCCAGCTCCAGCTCCTGCTCCTAGTCCTCCACCTCCAGCTCCGGCTCCTTCTCCTAGTCCTCCACCTCCAGCTCCGGCTCCTGGTCCTCCGGCCGCAGGTTCAATTGCAGCAACTAACATTGCCACATGGATGGAAGCTGCAAATAATGCTAACAAGAGAATGGAACATGAAGATTGGTTGATCATTTTGCAACACTGTACAGCAAGTTAGTAATGTAGACTTCTTGTATGATATTGAATTAAGATGTTTTCTTGATTTGAATGTGCAAATGATCAATAATAATGGTGTGCTTTATAGAGAATAGACAAGTCCAATGATATGAGGATTTGGTGCATGATTTGTAGTTAGTGAAGTTGTTCTAGTTGTGCAAGACGTAATTCCACATTTCTTTTAGTGGTGTTGTGAGTTATTTGTTTTGGTTATAAGCACACGTGGCTTCATGGGGTTGTGGGGATTATGATCTGTCATGAGTTCTACCAAATCGCAGCCGTCCATTCTTGGGTGCGTGATGTTGGGTCCGGTGACCTCTCTCATTGAGTGTAGCTGGTACAACAAAACCATAGGGTATATGAAGTGAAAAAATGAAAACGTCAAATTGTGCATAAATCGTTTATAAACAACATATTGTAAATTACATTCAAAAAATCATAAGAATAAAACATTAGCAATAATTTTAAATGGGCCCATATATATAACGTTGAGTGATAGTTAAGGTTTTGGACCTAGAGCTTGTTTGGATTGATTTTTCTCAAAAGTATATTTTTTTTCTAAAACTTTTTAAAAAGTTCTTTTTTGATATATTAAAATTTCTGACTTTTGAAAGCCTGTTTAGATTGACTTTTTCTAAGAAAAAAAATATTTTTTTCTTAAAAAAAAAAAATATTTTTGCAACAACTATTTAGCTTGGTTCCAAAAACATTGAAAATCTAAAAAAACTCAAAAGCCAAAATTTTTTTTATCTTATTAAAAAAAAACACTTTTTTCAAGAGTTGTTACAAAAAACACTTTTAAAAAAGTCATCGAAAAGAACCTTGAAAAAAAAACTGAAACTGAGTCCTTTATTAAATTTCAGCTTTTCCTAAAATTCATTCAAGTACAATATACATTTTTGAGAGAGTAAAAAAGTGTTTTTACATGAAAAAAAGAAATCAATCCGAACGGAACCCTAATATATTTGATCTTTTTTATATTCTTTTAGAAATGATAGTTGCTATTTTCGCAAGAAATATACGAGAATAAAAGTAGAAATTATTTGACATTCACATGTCACTGTTTATGGCATCCGTTTACAACCAGCCACTGTTTGCAGAAAGAAATCCAATTCCTAGCAACATCTTTTCTGGACCATTCTTTTTGGGCCGCTTGGCAATTGATTTTAAAGCAGTCCCTTCTCAGGTGAAGTTTTCGTTTTTGAAAAAAAAAAAGAGAAAAAAAGAAAAGAGCAACATGGTAAATGTAGATAGCAGGAGTAAACGAGTCTCCATAGTGATGAAGTCATTTAGAGTCGGCAAAACAGGTCAAGACTCGTGGATTGAGAAAAACTCTTATATTTTGGGGGAAAAAGGGAATCGTCTTGCTATTCCTGACTTTAGGAAGGAATGGAATAAAGGACAACTTTTTCCTTTTCTTAAGTGCTCTTCTTCTTTTACTCACGAAAAACAAAGAAATAAACATTACTTGGAGACTTGATCTCGATCCATTTAACCCAACAAATTAGTATTTTAGATCAAGCGTTCAGTGACCTAACCCGACTCGTTTGCCAGCTCTAATGTCATTCTATCTTCCTTTGCGGCGCCTTCGCATCCCAGCACAATCCGAGCAATACCATTTCCCCTTGGGTTGTTCTTTGAGACCAACGCAGCCAAAATGGAACCATTCTATCTTGCACTGTTAAAGAGATATTAGTAGCTTGAGCCTCTCTTCGCACATCTATTGCGAAAAGGAAATGGAAATAATGTAACTCGATACATACATTAGGATTGTCACACGCAACCATTTCCCCGTAGCTGACTTGGTTGCAGAAACAATACGTAGGTTCATTGGGATCCACAGGCAGGTCTAGATCCATACTGGTCATGTTTGCAGAAGCTGTTGCTATTGCTGCTGCAGTTGCAGTGGCTACAGCCTCGGCCTTCGCTGCTCCAGCTCGAGTCCTACAGGTGCATGTGAAATGAATAATTGCCCATGCAACTAGAAAGGATTTTACACAATGACAATCATGAAAATTTTCAAGATACAAGCAACTGAGGTCAGTGATCCCAAAACCAACGGAGACTAGATTATTCCTACTATTCCCGAACGATGGCTCAACAAAGCCGTTTTCAACCCAAGCGTCGTTCATTTTCTCCATCTTAATATTACTCCTGCTCCTCAGTAAACGAAGAAGATTATCCAAAATGAAACCTTAATAATCTGTTAACTGACGAGTAGGATTCTCTATCTTTGTGCCACAGAGAATCTTATACCCTGAAATTTCACTGTGTAATCTGAAGGGAGATGCATTTGCAAAACAAGAAGAAAAGAAAAATCAACATGCTGATACTTTGTCTATGTATGTAAAAGGGAAAACTATTCTGCTAAGGAGTTAAACAGACAAAAGAAAGAAGCGAAAACTCAAAAGAAACCAAAAATTTAGGGAAGGATGTTACTTGTTGCGTCGTCCTCTGCCACTGTCTCGGCTTGACCTTCCAGACTTAAAATTACTGTCAATTGTTAGAGAAGGAGATCCAGTTGCAGCCACATTATCTCTTTCTGCTACATGTGGAACTTGAAATAAGAAGATGAATAAAATGAAGAGGAAATCATTGTCCTATTCAAATACTAATCAGTGTGACCAACTTTGCAAAAGCCAAAAGCAAAATGTGAACTGTCAAATCTTTGAAAGTGAACAAAGCATACCACGCCGAAGGTCCTCATCGAACTTTTTCAGATATCGATCAAGCTGTTGAACATGTGCATCAACCTATAGAGAAAAAAGACATTGCCTATAGGCTCTCGGTTAAAAGAAATATCAATTGCGAATCCAATTTCGATATAGAAAAGCATGGACTCACTGCAAAGAGTTTGACAGCATTAATGCAGGTAATCTTAACATAATCACGAAAGTTTGTGTCTGGTGTATTTAAGAACTGAGTTCTAAGTAATCCCGTAAAGGAGTAACATACATTTGAAAATAGAAGTACAAAAGAGCCAAGTTCCCTCAAACTGACTAAAGGTTAATTTTCATACGGCTATAGTTTACAAGAGTCTATTTGGGACCATGACTCAACCAAACTTAAAATGGCCAAATTCTATCAAACTGTTGATTCACTTTCTTTGGGACCATGACTCAACCAAACTTAAAATGGCCAAATTCTATCAAACTGTTGATTCACTTTCTTTGTGCCAAATAGTACTTCCTAATTTTTTTCTTAGCTAATTTGAAGTTTCAGTTCACAAGTTGTCTAATTTACAGAAAGAAAGGGTGATTTTCAAACCACTTACATTACGACTACTTGCATAAGTTCCAAGGTCCCATCCCAAAAACTAGGCTTTCTGATCAGTTTCTTTTGTCTCTCTTGTGCACACTTACATGCAACACGAGCATGCACTACACACCACATGCTTGTTTCTATCTTTTACCAACCTTTCTGTCTAGAAACCTAGCAAAATTCAGCTGGACTTAAATTGATAAATGCCTGTAGCAATCAAAAAAGAAAGCGAAAAAAGATTATTTTTTTATCAGGAATAGAAGAGCCAAGAGTCAAAGAAAAAACATAAGGAGACTGCTGTTGACTTGGAGTCATAGTCAAACAATGAACATTTTAATCCTAACCAGTTCTTATACCAAATCATATGTCTGCACAGCTAATGCAACTTTCTCATCAGCAATCCTGATAGCATGCTTCTGCTCATCCAGAGCCTCCTCTGAGAATCTGATATGTGAAGAATCTGGGATAACGCTGCCAGACATAATATCCCGCTTAATATCTTCTATTTCCTGTTCGCAACGTTGTTCATTTTGCAGTTGAATTTCTGTTCAAATAAAATAAGAGAAGCATTTGATAATGTAAGTATCTTAAAGCAAATATGAACAGGAAGCTGTTAAATAGCTGATGCTAGATAAATAATCACCCAAACGAAGAACTAGACAAAGAGAAGCACACCAACAATTTGAAAAGAGATGATTATACAAAAAGGAACAAACAACTACCACCTCTGAGAAGTTTCTGTTCTTCTCTTTTTGAAAATAATGAACGAATGATTCAAGAATTTGTAGAACCATTATCTAAGGTCGAGGGGCAACAATAATGAAGTAGATGGAGATAATATTCAACTGGCAAACAATAGACTCAACTGGCTTTTATCTTTTACTTAAATCCTTCATACTACCTTTCCCCCTATTTTAGTTCAACAACAAATTCAGGAAGGTGATTGGTTGGGTGATTGCTTGATCTAGCAATTGGTGATCAAATATGTAAATATGAATCTGCAAACTTCTAGAGGCTTGCTTTACTAATGCCTATATTACATAGTAAAGAAAAGGAGACCCTTTAAGGCCTCTAACAACCTTAATTATTGGTTGTTTTGTATTGAATGGTCAGATTAGGATTAAAAACAACGTGATTCAAGGTAAAGCAGGATTGACTTTGAAAGAGAACAAGATGAGAATGAACTTCTTGTGATGGTTTAAAAAGGTCAGGAGTAGACTTGTCAAGGCAACAATCAAAGCATGTGAAAATATAGAGATTGTCCATGCAAATATGATAAAGGGAGACATAAGAGGAGTTGGATCAAGACACTCAAACAACATCTTGATGACAGTCAAATGACTTCTCAAGTTAAGAGAGGAGATAGATCTCAACATAATTAAAGGCTTTGTCAAATCCAAATAACTCGATTCCACCAAGTGAAATAAGGCCAAGTTTGATTTAATTTGATTTAGATGTAAATGGTCAAGGCTAGCATGATTAAATCCATCTTAGTTTCCACTGCTCTTTAATCTGTTGAATACAAATTAGAGATATCCTTCAATCTCTCCAATGGCAGATACAGTCCCTAACCACCCCAAGTTGTTTTTCCAAAATATACGTATTTTTAATCTGAACAATCACTTTAGTTTCAACAAAAGATTATTATTGGTATATAAGTGGTAAACTGCGTGTTTTTAGCCTCCCATTGAACTCTAGTCTAGGTGAAAAATTCTCATATGACTACCTCTAGATGTTTTAAGCACTTCAACTTGCACTTAGTGGCCCAGTAAATACTGCTATATCTTCGCCTAAACAAAATTCGACATCCCTAACCAACAAACAACATCAAGAAGGAGGTCTTTACAAGTATCTTACCTACCCCAAACTATAGGTTATACCCGATATGCAAGGCTTCCGCAATTAGAAGAGTTTTCGAGAGGTAATGTATGCAGTCCTACCCCTGTTACCAGAGACACAGTTTCCAGTCTTGATTACGGGACTATAAGTATTCAACAAGTAAGCACCTATCATGCCAAGAAGTACCTTCACATATGTCCAAACATGTTAGAGATAATAACAGAAGTAATTTCGCATGAATTACACCCAATTGAAACGAAAAAAAAAAAAGAAAAGCAAACAAGATAATCTCAAAGTCGAATAATAACCCTAATTTTCATCAATTAAAGAGCAGTTTCCATATACAACAGAGATGTAATTTCGATAAACCATACCTTGTAAACTCCTATCTAAATCGCGCAACAACGCGTACTTCTTTTGCAATATATTTGGCAATGCTTCTAAATCTGATAACAAAAATTCAATTGAAAACGATTATAATTCACACTTAAGAACATCATAATTAAGCAAAAACAATAATTTCCCCAAAAAAAAAAAGCAAAAAAACGTAGCTCTTAGCATCATCTGAATCTGAAGAGGAAAAAAAACACACAAAGTCACACACATCTGTGTGTGTAGAGAGGGGACTTACTGGTCTGGAAATCATCGAAGGAAGAAGACATGACCTCCGTGTTCGCGCCAGAGATGTGAAAGAGATTCTATTCGAGCGCTGATATATAGACGATTCGGTTGTTGTTCAAAAGACGTATATATCCCTGTGCTTTTGTAGGAATTGCGGGTTAAAATGGAATTGAATTGAAGGGCTTTGTGGTCAATTAGTTACAATTTTGTGCTTTTTCTTTATTGAGCTTTCTTTTTTTGAAAAAATTAAAATAAAATAATAAAGAACTCCTCAAGATCACCGGGTCTGTTAAGAACCACAAAATATTTAGCCCAGCCTTTGATGACAAAAGAAATTGCTATCGATAGCTTAGAACTCTTTGGGTTTGTTTATTCTAAGTTGCTTATGGCAAATAGATACTTATAAGCAAGTAAATAAGCATTTGAATTGAGGGTGTTCGGCTTGGCTTATTTTGGTGTTTATGAATACCTAAAAAAAAAAAAATACCTTATATACTTGGGTAAATGACACCGTACTCCCTCATAAATGTAAGTACCGCCTATTCTTTTAAAATAGGCACTAGACTCCTCCCCCCCTTCCCTCCCATCGTCCTATAAAATATGGCATACTTGCCTATTTTAATTATGTTGTTTAAATTTTTTAACAGAGGTTATAAAATAACTTAAATACCCTTCATATATATTAGACCCACCGGTCAAAATTCTCAATTCGCAAACTTCTTTCATAAAATCCCTAAATCACACCAAAGCTTACGATTTTTCCTTTTCTTTTTCTTTCTTTGGTTGAATGATGATGATTATAAGCTCTTCATGAAGCTCAACTCTATTAGAGATGGTAAGGCTTGAGAATATGAATTTCACCATGGCTGCAAAAGAAGCAACAACAAAAGCAAGAGATGAGTGATGGAAGGCCAAAATTGCACCATAAAGAAGCAACAGCCAAGGATGAGAGAATTTTTGCTTTTGATTGGCAATTTTTTCACCGCCAATCCTGGAGAAAATTTTTACTTTCGGAAGTTCTATCAATTGGGGTTTGACATGTATTAGCTGTTGAATTTTTGTTCTTGAAGGTTCCATTATATGTTGGGTGATTTCTTATGTTTGTTATGTTTGGATTATGTTGGTTTAGTTTTGTGGTGTTAATGGAAGGTGCCCCTAAGTGGGTTTTCAAGCAAAAAAAAAAAAATATCAAGGGTCATCTTGGTCTAAAATACATGTTTTACAAAAAAAAAAAAAATAACACTTATTTTACCGTCATTTTCGCACGTTAGGCACATGTATCACCTACAGTTATCTCGGGAAAGTTAACGAAGAGGGCAAGTGTGCCATATTTTAGACGAAGATAAGGGGTCTGGTGCCTATTTTAAAAGAATAAGGGACTAACTTATATTTATGTCAAATCACAGGGGGGTATGGTGCCATTTATCGTATATACTTTTTACTATTTGGTGCTTATAAGCTACAAATAAGTAAAGTTAAACAGCCTCTAAAATATGTGCTTATCAATTATTGACTTGTTTGGAAAATAAGTGTTTATAAGTAATAATATTTGATAAAATGACTAAAAATAACTTCTCATCAACAAATATTATATTTTTTATATATCTAAATAATAAATAAAAAAAAGTCCTTTATTTGATCAAACTTAATTGCTTATAAGTAGGTGAAAAAAAAAAAGTAAAAGTAGCCCTATCTTTTTGTTTCCTTGTTTATAAGTCCCTATTTTACTTATCAACAGAATTTACCAACATGTAACTTGTATTTTTCTTCTCATGAGCAAATTTAATTAGTTTATAAGTAAAGCCATACACCCTCTTAACCTTTGAAAACTAGTTAATAAACTTACTTTTTGACCAAAGAGAACAGTAATAGTTGTAATAAGTCCTCATTGTTTCATCTGTGTCAATTAAGTCATTTTAACAAAATTCATTTGCATGGGAACGTTTACACATTTCAATATCATACCCCAAGATTTTGCAATGTGTATGTGCGACACTTACACATTCGTTTTGTACTTTTGTTGTTGTTGTGATGAATAATCAGGAACAATCTAATGAGATAATTAGATAAACATGTAAATTTACTAACACGGGCAGTTTCTTGCTTGGCTCTTTTTTTTTTTATTTTTTTATGTTTTCTAATTCAAAGAAAGTCAAAGGCCGATCAGAACTTGTGAAGATTAATCTCAAGCACATTAACACTAGACCTTCAGGCTTTCGAGCAAAACTGCACCTGAGCATAAAAAAGGAAAAATTTGCCATCATGCATTATGAAAAATTTATCCTCTGATGACCGAGGGAAACATGATTTATCAATGATTGACTAGTGATATCAACAATTTCCTCAACCTGCATAAATTTTGACTACTTGTTAACGTCCCGCTATGTTCACAGAAAGCGTGCTCAGACAAATGAATCATGGGTAGGAGTGCAAAAACACACAGATTCCTTGAGGGTGTCATAGAATGTCTGCTGGGATTTTGGCTCAGTGTGTGCAATCAAGACGATCAGTAGTCCATGCCACCGCCCATGCCACCGCCTGGCATTGCCGGAGTTTCCTTCTCGTCCTTGGGAAGTTCGACAACAATGGCTTCTGTCGTCGTCAACAACGAAGAAACACTGCATAATACATTTACCATCAGTTTATAGACCTCTCATAAACCTAAACTTCAGAAAGCCAAGCTCTGATTAAATGTTTGCTTCTGCTCACCTGGCAGCATCAACTAGAGCTGTTCTTATTACTTTCAATGGGTCAATAATTCCAGCTTTCACCATATCAACATATTCACCTGTCGGAGGAAACACGCATTTGTATATTAGAAAAGGGACAAATATTTCTCGTCAGTTCTTGAAATATACAAGCGTTTGATGATGCAAAGACCTTTTGCAGCATCATATCCAAGATCGGGGTTGTCCTGCTCCAACAGCTTGCCTACAATTACAGCACCTTCTACTCCCGCGTTAGCAGCAATGGTGTGCACTGGTGTCTGCAAATTGGGAGATTGCAGTATGATTTAGTCAGAAGAACAAGCACATGGCTAAAAGTAGAAAGTTGAAACCAAATTCTGGCGTCAGTCTTGCAGGCATGCAGGAAATGGCCTCATGTTATGACCGCACATCAAAAAAAGTAGGAAATTGATGGTTATCTTTATATACGAAAACTACAGTTGCAGACCTTCAACGCATTCTGAATAATCTGAACACCAATCTTCTGATCAAAGTTGGCGGTTTGCAACTTATCTAATTCTTTTGATGCATATAGGAGAGCGACACCTCCTCCTGCATTATCCAAAGTACTTTGTTTATCGAATTGGTAGTTATGATTTGCAAAGCCATATAGAATGACATGACTGCTAATATTACCTGGAAGGATTCCTTCTTCTACAGCTGCCTTGGTAGCATTTAAGGCATCTGTAACTCTGTCTTTCTTCTCACCAACTTCAGCTTCACTAGCTCCTCCAATCTACAAGAAAAAGGAAGAGCATAATATTGAATGTGCCGCTTTACCAGAATAACTAATCGCACGGGTTCATATGTATTGTCAAGTCTGCATATTTGATTTAAATATATAAATAAATAAGCTTTGATTGATTAAATTATAAAAGAAAATAAATTAATTCATTGAATTAACTGGATTTAGGTAATGATCTGGATAGGCTTATATAGAAAGTATTTCTTTTGATAACTTTTGAAGAATCTAATGATATACTGGAAAATTTTATAAAAAATTTAAATTTTGGTTGCTAGTTTGAGAGAGGCAACTGACTTGGTGAGGCCTGATAAGGAGATGAGATTATCTTGTACAAGTATGGATTTCATTGTGATGACGATTTTGGAAGACAGTATTGATAAAGAGATATAGAATATGAATAAAGAGGGCGGAGCGGAGGGAAAGAGGGGGGGGAATTTCTTTTTTTTTTTTTAAATAGAAAGGATGTTGCATGTGCCGCCATGTGGCTGTAAATTTGTTATATTTGGCAGAACATTGTGTATTTGACTTTTGGAGGGAAAGCTTCTACTGCAATGGTTTCTTCTTTAGTATATAGTATGTAGATAGATATATAGACAGATACTGAGGTCTATTAATTATTGGATGGACCAGCAAAAAGGGCATATCATATGCAAACCTTCAGTACAGCCACGCCACCAGAAAGCTTTGCCAGCCTCTCTTGCAACTTCTCCTTGTCATAATCAGAGATGCTCAGTTCAATTGCTGACCTAATCTGTTATAATGATTGGCACATGAAGCAATACAAGTGAAGAACCAGAAAGTCATCTATGGGAATCAAAGAATTATTTAACTCGAGTATATTTATTATGTCAACGGTTAAAAAAACACATAAACTAGCATGGCTAGTAGCACATACCTCTTCACATCTTCCCTCGATTGCCTTCTTGTCACCGGCACCATCAAGTATAACTGTGTCATCTTTAGATATTGTCACCTAGAAGACAAGAATGCTCATTAACAGTGCTGACTTAACAGAATTTCCTTCTACTGATGCTCACAAAATAAAAGGCAGAAGAAAAGGGAAGATGCTGTGACTGATCCCCTAAATTTTTCCTTATATACCTCTTGTTCAACAAATAGGAGTAGTGAAGTTTCATCTAGATACGAAAGAATACCATATAATCTGCCACTTACCTTTTTGCATGAACCCAAAACATCGAATTCCACATCCTCAATATTCATTCCAAGTTCTTCAGTTATAACCTGCATTTAGGACAACATTAGTCAATTATCACTACCTTTCTTGCATGTTACAAACTCGATAGGAATACATCAAGTTAGCAAACTAACTCACTTGGCCTCCTGTTAAAGCAGCAAGATCGTGGAGACCAGCCTTCCTATTTTCACCAAATCCAGGAGCTTTTATGGCACAAACCTGCATCAGTAATTTGTGTAATCAAATAAATAACCAACAACATAGAAAAGACAAGTCATTGAGACCATATCAAAAACTGATTTGATGAACACAACAGACTTGATGACATAGCAAAAGTACCTTGATACCAGCACGAAGCTTGTTCAGAATGAGAGTTGCTAGTGCTTCACTTTCCACATCTTCAGCAACAATCAAGAGGGGTCTTTGTTTCTAGAAAGATACAGAAGAACAAAGTTTAATGCATGAAAAAACATTAAAACGATATTGCCTGTGAAACTTTCTACCCATTTTCTACAACAAAATGAATGAAATTATTTGAAAAAGAAAAACCAAAGTTACCTTCAAAGCCAACTCCAACGCTTTAACAACAGCATTAACACTGTTAATTTTCTTTTCATGGATTAAGATAACAGGGTCATCTAACTCCTGCATAATTAAGTAAACCGTTACGGCATTACCAATAAACAATAGAGACATGCAACATAACATAATACATCAACTGTTGGATCCCGTGATCTGCAACGTATAGACAAATCTGCCAGCAAAGACCAAGTTCGCTTACACATTTCTGGTTTTTTGTGTTTGTGATGAAATATGGGGAAATGTAACCCCTGTCCAGCTTCATCCCCTCAACAACTTCCAACTCGTTATACAGCGTCTTTCCATCCTACAATCATGATATAGGAGTAAGGACCAAGGATTACAGCTATCCGTAAAACCATAAAGATATGTATCTCATGACGTCACAACAGCTAGAAGATCATGGTAAGAAAATTACCGTATGATAAATTAAAAAGCAAACACTTAAATTTAGAGGACCATAACATAGTATTGACACACCATAAAGAACAAATCAGGACTCATAAAATCCAATCAAATATATTGTGATTTAGATTGAAAAAAATGCACATCATAGTAATTCGTACATCTAAAAATAATGACTCTAATTGTCTCAAAACAATCTTAGATTATCTTCTTGCAGAATTTTAAAGGAACAGTTAGGCGTCCACCATATCAAATTCTGAGTATCAAAACACAAGCAGCACATTTATTGCTGAATTGACTACAGAATATTGACGACTAGACTGCTTAGATACCAGAAAAAGGAAATGCAGGAACATGCAAAAATCACAACACATGGTCTAAACACTGCAAGAAGTTCCAAAAATGCCCCAAAAAAAGGAAGTATACCACATGGTAGAGCTAAAAATGTTTATGTTTCCTGAAGCGTTATATTATGTACCATTGCAACAATGAGCATGCTCAATCAAGCCAAAACAAGGGTGTATTACTTACTTGAATTGTGATGACACCTTCTTTGCCAACTTTTTCCATGGCTTTTGCAATTAGCTCGCCAATTTCTCTTTCACCATTTGCAGAGATTGTACCAACCTATACAATTACCATTATTCAGTACCCCTAAAAAGCCAAGCTTAACAAAGTCATTTTCTCCATATTTGTGAATTAGTAACTTTCACATTTGTAATCTGTGATTTGTTCTGGGAGACCTAATTTCAGATTTTCTTCCACAGGAAAAGTCACACTTTACATAACAACATCTGGGGTGCAGGTATTTGGAAACTGAATAGAGGATATGAAACTACAGTTACAAAATGAACATATGGGAACTTTTCCAGCACTTTAGGATGAGTGCGAAAATCAAAACAAACCTGAGCTATTTCTTCAGATGTGCTAATCATCCGTGCTCTGCCCTTCAAGTTAGTCACAACAGCGTCCACAGCCATGGTGATACCACGTCTAAGATCCATGGCATTCATTCCAGCAGCAACTGATTTGCAGCCCTCGGTGAAAATTGCACGGGTGAGAACCGTAGCACAAGTGGTACCTGCCACAAAAATAGATAGATTTTGAGTTATATGCCTGATTGGAAACAAGATAAAGAAATAACAAGCATAACTACATATTACATTCTCCATGCTACTAAATTTTGGCCATCCTTCCAGGAAACTAGGATCAACAAAGACAAAAGACTTTTAATCTTCAATTCATACAGAACACACTGGCACTTACCATCACCAGCAACATCATTAGTTGCATTGGCAACTTGCTTTACAAGGCTTGCACCAACATTCTTGACCCTGTCCTTAAATTCAATACTCTTAGCAACTGTAACACCATCTTTTGTGACTTTAGGGGCACCCCAACTTTGTTCAATCACAACATTACGCCCCTACATTAATCACAGCATTCATCAGCCACACTGATAATCCCAAAACACTAAATAGATCAAGAGGACACACAAACACGTACATGCATATTCCTAGAAATAGACGAGATAGAGAGCAGGGGAGAGAGATTTAAATCGAAAACTTAAATGCACTACATGTAATGCTAAATACGTAAACCTACTTCATTTCTAGTTAAACACTACATCCGTAACTGAATGCTCACCCCTGGCATTAAGCCTCACAACTCATAAATTCCCAAGTGAAACTTAAAACTAAAAACATAGTTCTCTTCACAATTCAATCCCATGACGAAAAACATAATACACAAGACAAGTCTAACTTTGCTTCTTGAACAAGTCCATCAACATGTCCATCAAAGGATCAATATTTTACCAAAACCCAATGATCTTACACAAACATAACAGAGTAAAGTACACATATAATGCTGCAAAAAGTGATCACCTTTGGACCCATAGTAACTCTAACAGCATCAGCGAGCTCTTCCACACCTTTAAGCATCGAAGCCCGAGCCTCGACTCCAAATCTAATATCTTTTGCTGCATAGTTTCTGCTCCAAGCCAATCTACTACCAACCTGCAACATCAACCCACCAATTAATTCACACTCACAATACAATAAAAATCAAATCTTTTTTCCAAAAACAGTACAGAAGCTGCATAAAAGTCGAATCTTGATCAATATTATAGCGTAAAATACCTGCTGGGTGGTGTTTCTGGCAAGCCTGCAAAGCAAACAAAAATGGGTGTTTCATTAACAAGATGAAATTAATTGAAAATTTAAAGAAAAACCCAGGAACTTCAATCATGACAAACATCAAATAAACGTGAAAAATCCAGTTGGGTTTATGCACCTGGCTTTGGCGGCAAGGTTAGCAGTAAAACGATACATGTTTGCTGTATATTATGCACACAGAGAGAAGGAATTTTTTTTTGGGGGGGTGGGGGGTGTTGGAGGCTTATTGAGTTATATTGGAGAGAAAAGCAGAGGAAATTAGTGGAGAAATAGTGGTGTTTTTATTAAGAGGGGGGAAGAGAAGGGTCTGGAAGATGCAGGAAGTGCAGCAACACCTTGTAGTAGGTGTTAGGGTTTTAGGGTAAATCTGAGGTACATGGGTTTTGACTTTTGACTGATGAAGGTTGTATGATTTTTCCATTCTCTTTCTTTTTCTTTCTGTTTTTCCTTTTCTTTCCCCAACTTGCTCCTTTTTTTTTCCCCTTTGTATTTTGACATCTATAACATTATTATGACCAAATTTGAATTGACTATTTCTATTTAAAAAAAAAATTTAAAAATACATTTTACTCAATTTTTGTAATAAATATTTCGTTGCCTATCAAAAAAAATTCAAATCTAATTTTTTTTAAAACTCATAAACTTTAAATTATCAAAAAGCCCTACTTTTAAAAACTACAAAAACTATAGAAAAGAAAAACGGTTGTTCAAAAAATCAATCCAAACATGCTCTATATTAATATATATATATATATGTAATTCTCTTCTCTTTTTTGGATTGTGTTTTAAGAGAAATTGATAATCCAATGTTCATCTTTTAGTTTTTGAATTTGACAATCAATAATACTAAATTACATATAATCAACACTATTTAGAGCTAGAGATTAGGGATAGTTCAAGTAATTGATACTATTTCCTCCATGAACAAGGTCTTAGATTCAAATATCGACGGATGGGGAGTTGCATGGGCTTGGGAGGAGGGGGGGGGGGGAACGGTGTAAAAAAAATAAAAATAAAAACACCACTTAGAGCTAGTTTGGAACAAGACTCCGTTTAAGTTTTGTTTGTTTTGATTCTCTCATGAGCGGTCTATGAGAGTGGATATGGTACATTAGATTTACTATATACGACAATAGCATCGTATACCCACTTTTGTGCGGTATGAACGCGCTCAACAGGAAGAAAAAAGGAAAAGAAAAACATAGACACAACCATCAACTACACATGACCATTGCCATCTTTAACTCTCCATTCTCCACCAACCACGAACACACGAAAATCCAAATGCACAACAGACTAAAACATAGAAAAGAAAATAAGGAAAGCAACAAAAAAATCGAAACACAAGAAAAAGAAAAAGGAAGAAAATTTAAGAATTTTTTTTAGCAGACAATTTGAAACATATGAATTCCACAAAATTTTGTGAAATTCATTGGAAAAGTTTGATAGAGTGGAGAAATATGGTAAAATTTACACTTCATGGGGGAGTTTGAAATTTAAGCTAAAACTCATGAGGGAAAATGACTTTTACCCAAAAAATAACTATCGATAGCTTAGAACCCTTTGGGTTTGCTTATTTTAAGTTGCTTATGGCAAATAGATACTTATAAACATGTAAATAAGCATTTGAATTAAAAATGTGTTTATAAACTATTGACTTGTTTGGTAAATAGATGTTTATAAACAATAATATTTGGCAAAATGATTAAAAAATACTTTTTTATTAATGAATGTTGTACTTATATATCTAAATGATAGAGAAGTCTTTTATTTGATCAAACTTAATTGTTTC
Organism: Cordia subcordata; assembly: GCA_028554755.1. Lineage (NCBI taxonomy): Eukaryota > Viridiplantae > Streptophyta > Magnoliopsida > Boraginales > Cordiaceae > Cordia > Cordia subcordata. Next base: position 5,966,471 of record JAPTOF010000010.1, on the reverse strand, counting down.
TAAGCAGGTGGAAAAAAAGTAGCAGGAGCACTATATTTTCCTTTTCTTGCTTATAAGTTCCTATTTCACTTATTTATAAACAGAAATTACCAACATGTAACTTTTATTTTTCTTCTTATAAGCAAGTTTAACTAGTTTATAAGTAAAGCCATACACCTCTTAACTTTCGAAGACTAATTAATAGACTTGCTTTTTGACCTAACGAGAACAATAATAGTTGAGCTTCTAACTATGGATTTTGCGTAATGGGTCCTCATTGTTTCATCTGTGTGTCGATTAAGTCATTTTGCCAAACATCATCGGGATGAAATGTTTACAAACTTCTACAACAACCCCCAAGATTTAGCAATATATGCGTGTGTGAAATTTTCCATTCGTCTTTTGCGCATAGGATCGATAATTCAGGAACAATCTAATGACACGGTTAGATAAACATGATAAACTTACCAAGCTTTGGGCGTTTTCTTGCTTTGCTTTTTAATTTTTATTTTTTTAATTAAAAGAAAGTCAAAAGCCGATCACAACTTGGAAAAATTAATCTCAAGATCTCTCACGACATAACACTAGACTGTTAGACCTCCAAGCAAAATTGCACTACTAAACCATGACAAAGGAAAATTTTGCCACCCCTGAAAAATTTATCATCATGCGATTGTGAAAACTTTACCATCCCCTGGTTACCGAAGGAAACATGACATATCAACGATGGACTAATGATATCAACAATTTCCTCAACCTACGTAAATTTTGACTACTTGTTGACGTCCCGCTATGGTCACAGAAAGTGTGCTCAAACAAATGAATCATGGGTACGAATGCTAAAACACACAGATTCCTTAAGGGTGTCATAGAATGTCTGCTGGGATTTTGGCTCACTGCACGCTATCAAGCCGATCAGTAGTCCATGCCACCGCCTGGCATTGCCGGAGTTTCCTTCTCGTCCTTGGGAAGCTCGACAACAATGGCTTCTGTCGTCGTCAACAATGAAGAAACACTGCATGACAAATTTACCATCAGTTTATAGACCTCTCATAAACCTAAACTTAAGAAAGCCAAGCCCTGATTAAATGTTTGCTTCTGCTCACCTGGCAGCATCAACTAGAGCTGTTCTTATTACTTTTAGTGGGTCAATAATTCCAGCTTTCACCATATCGACATATTCACCTGTGGGAGGAAACACGCACTCGTATATTAGAAAAGGGACAAACATTTCTCGTCAGTTCTTGAAATATACAAGCGGTTTGATGATGCACAGACCTTTCGCAGCATCATATCCAAGATCGGGGTTGTCCTGCTCCAACAGCTTGCCTACAACTACAGCACCTTCTACTCCCGCGTTAGCGGCAATGGTGTGCACTGGTGTCTGCAAATTGGGAGATTGCAGTATGATTTAGTCAGAAGAACAAGCATATGGTTAAAAGTAGAAAGTTGAAACCAAATCCTGGCGTCAGTCTTGCAGGCACACAGAGACGCCATCGTGGCTCGTGCTATGACGGCACATCAACAAAGTTGGGAATTGATGATTATCTACATATACAGAAACTACAGTTGCAGACCTTCAAGGCATTCTGAATAATCTGAACACCGATCTTCTGATCAAAGTTGGCGGTTTGCAACTTATCTAATTCTTTTGATGCATATAGGAGAGCAACACCTCCTCCTGCATTATCAAAAGTACTTTGTTTATCCAATTGCAAGGCCATATAGAATGAGACATGACTGATAACATTACCTGGAAGAATTCCTTCTTCTACGGCTGCCTTGGTAGCATTTAAGGCATCTGTCACTCTGTCTTTTTTCTCACCAACTTCAGCTTCACTAGCTCCTCCAATCTACAAGAAAAAGCAAGAGATTAATATTGAATGTGCCACTTTACCAATAATAACTAGCAAGTGATCCTTGAGATGCACAGATTCAAATGTGCTGTCAAGTCTGCATATTTAATTGAAATATATAAATAAAAAAGCTTTAATTGATTAAACTATAAAAGATAATAAATTAATTATATTTTCTAATGAAGTTATTTATAGTATAATTGGATTAAAGGAATCATTTGGATGGACCTATATAGGAAGTATTTCTTTTCATAACTTCTGAAAAATCTACTGATACACTCACAAAATTTATCAAAATAAATTTTGGTTGCAAAAATATCCACTGATATACTCACAGAATTCATCAAAAATTTAAATTTTTGTTGCGAGTTTGACAGAGGCAACTGACTTGGTGAGGATCTGATAACGAGATGAGATTGTCATGGATGAAGGATTTCATTAAGATGATGATTTTGGGAGATAACATTGATAAAGAGATATTGAATATCAATAAAGGAGGGAGGGACGAGGGAGAGGAGGTGGGGGGGGGGGGGAGGGGGGGAGAGAGAGAGAGAGAATAGCTAGAAAGAAAATGAGTGAAAAAGTAATGGAATAGATATGTATAACTTCATTGGAACGGAAAAATGTTGCATGTGCTGCCATGTGGCAATGTAAATTTGTTATATTTGGTATCACATGGCAGAACATAGTATATTAGATTTTTGGAGGGAAAGCTTCTAGTTGGCTAGTTGAAATGGTTTCTTCTTTAGTACATAGTATGAATATAAATAAATAGATAGATACTAAAGTGTACTAATTATTAAAGGGCGTCACATGCAAACCTTTAGTACAGCCACACCACCAGAAAGCTTTGCCAGCCTCTCTTGCAACTTCTCCTTGTCATAATCAGAGGTGCTCAGTTCGATTGCTGACCTAATCTGTTTATAATGATTGGCAAATGAAGCAATACAAGTTAAGAACCGGAAAGCCATCCATGGGAACCAAAGAATTATTTAAATCGAGTATATTTATTACGTCAACAGTTAAAAATAAAAAAATAAAAAAAATAGCATGGCTAGTAGCACATACCTCTTCACATCTTTCCTCAATTGCCTTCTTGTCACCAGCACCATCAAGTATAACTGTGTCATCTTTGGATATTGTAACCTAGAAGACAAGAATGTTCATTAATAATGCTGACTTTTTAAAGAAAAACAGAATGTCCTACTGATGCTCACAGAACAAAAGCCAGAAGAAAAAGAAGATGCTGTGACTGATCCTCTGAATTTTTCCTTATTTTTCCTTTTGTTCAACATATAGGGATAGTGCAGGTTAATGTAGACATCAAAGAATACCATATAATCTGACACTTACCTTTTTGCATGAACCCAACACATCGAATTCCACATCCTTAATATCCATTCCAAGTTCTTCAGTTATAACCTGCATTTAGGACAAAATTTGTCAATTATCACTACCTTTCTTGCATGTTACAAACTCGATAGGAATACATCAAGTTAGCAAACTAACTCACTTGGCCTCCTGTTAAAGCAGCAAGATCGTGGAGACCAGCCTTCCTATTTTCACCAAATCCAGGAGCTTTTATGGCACAAACCTGCATGAATAATTTGTGTAATCAAATAATAATCAACAACATAGAAAAGATAAGTCATTGAAACCACATCAAGAAAACTGATCCCAACAGACTTGATGATATAGCAAGAATACCTTGATACCAGCGCGAAGCTTGTTCAGAATGAGAGTTGCTAGTGCTTCACTCTCCACATCTTCAGCAACAATCAAGAGGGGTCTTTGTCTCTAGAAAAATACAGAAGAAAAAGGTTTAATGCACAAGGAAATTTTAAGACAACATAGCATGTGAAACTTTCTACTCATTTTCTGCAACAAAATGAATGAAATTATTTAAGAAAGGAAAATCAAAGTTACCTTCAAAGCCAACTCCAATGCTTTAACAACAGCATTAACACTGTTAATTTTCTTTTCATGTATTAAGATAACAGGGTCATCTAATTCCTGCATAATTAAGTATACTGTTACCAACAAACAAAAGAAACACGTAACATAACATAATACATCAGCAGTTTCATCCTCTGATCTGCCATGTGTAGACAAGTCAGCCAGCAAAAACCAAGTTCACTTACACATTTCTGGCTTTTCGTGTTTGTGATGAAATATGGGGAAATGTAACCCCTGTCCAGCTTCATCCCCTCAACAACTTCCAACTCATTATATAGCGTCTTTCCATCCTATAATCATGATTGAGGAGTGAGGACCAAGGATTACAGCTATACGTACAAACCATAAAGACATGAATCTCATGACATCATATCAGCTAGGAAATGTTGGTAAGAAAATCACCATATGACAAATTAGAAAGCGAACACTTAAATTGGAGAACAATGGCACAAAAATGATACACCACAAAGTAACGATCAGAACCCATAAAATCCACCCAAACATAATGTGATTTAAATAAAATAAATTGCACATCATGGTCATTCATATATCTAATATAATGACTGCAAATGTCTCAACATAATCTTAGATAGTCTTCTTGCAGAACTTGAAAGGAAAAGTTAGGTGTTTACCACTATCAAATTCTAAGTACCAAAACACAAGCAGCACACTTATTGCCGAATTAACTACAGAATATTGAAAAGGAAGCTGCTTAGATACCCGGAAGAGGAAATGCAGGACCAGACATAAATCACAACACATGGTTTAAACATTGCAACAAGTTCTGAAAATGCACAAAAGAAGTATACAACATGGTAGAGCTAAACATATTTATGTTTCCTGAAGCATTATATTATGTACCATTACAACTTGCAACAATGAGAATGTTCAATCAAGCCAAAATAAGGGTGTACTACTTACTTGAATTGTGATGACGCCTTCTTTGCCAACTTTTTCCATGGCTTTTGCAATTAGCTCACCAATTTCTCTTTCACCATTTGCAGAGATTGTACCAACCTATACAATTACCATTATTTAGTACTCCTGAAAAACCAAGCCTAACAAAGTCATTTTATCCAATTTGTGAATTAATAACTTTCACATTTATAATGTGATTTCTTCTCAGAGACCTAATTTTAGATTTTCTTCCACTGGAAAAGTTACACTTTGTACAACAACATCTGGAGTATGAATATTTTAAAACTGAATAGGATATGAAATGATAGTTAACAATTGAACATTTGGGAACTTTTCCACCACTCAAGGATAAGTAAAAGAAACAAAAACAAACCTGAGCTATTTCTTCAGATGTGCTAATCATGCGTGCTCTGCTCTTCAAGTTAGTGACAACAGCATCCACAGCCATGGTGATACCACGTCTAAGATCCATGGCATTCATTCCAGCAGCAACTGACTTGCAGCCCTCAGTGAATATTGCACGGGTGAGAACTGTGGCACAAGTGGTACCTGCCATAAAGTCGATAAACTTTAAGTTATATGCCTAATTGGAAACAAGATAAAGAAATAACGAGCATAACTAAATATTACATTCTCTATGCTACTAAATTTTACCCATCTTTTCAGGAAACAAGGATCAGATGAAGACAAAGGACTTTCAATTCTTCAATTCATACACAACAGACTGGCACTTACCATCACCAGCAACATCATTAGTAGCATTGGCAACTTGCTTTACAAGGCTTGCACCAACGTTCTTGACTTTGTCCTTAAATTCAATACTCTTGGCAACTGTGACACCATCTTTTGTGACTTTAGGGGCACCCCAACTTTGTTCAATTACAACATTACGCCCCTAAATTAATCACTGCATTCGTCAGCCACAATGATAATCCAAAAACAAAAACTCTAGATAGATCAAGAGGACACATACAACTTTTTGGGAGCTTCAACTTCTTTGAAAGCCAAACCAAATAGTTATTGCAAAAAGAATGTACTTTTATCAGGAAAATCCAAACAGGCCGCTAAATGCACTACCACTAATGCTAAATACATAAACCTATTTCATGAAAATTAAATGCTACATCCATAACTGAATGCTCACCACTGGAAATAGGCGTCACAACTCATAAATTCCCAAGAGAAACTTAAAACTAAAAACATGTTCTCTTCACAATTCAGACAAATGACAGAAAAGCATAATACAAAAGACATGTGTAAGTTTTCTTCTTGAACAAGTCCATAGACAATGTCCATTGAAGGATCAGACCTTTTACCAAAAACCAATGATTTTACACAGGATAACAGAGAAAAATACACAAACAAGCAAAAGCTAACTCAATAATGCTGCAACAAGTGATGACCTTTGGACCCATAGTAACTCTAACGGCATCAGCAAGCTCTTCAACACCTTTAAGCATCAACGCCCGAGCCTCAACTCCAAATCTAATATCTTTTGCTGCATAGTTTCTGCTCCAAGCCAATCTAGTACCAACCTGCAACATCGACTCCCCAATAATTCACACTCACAATACAATAAAAATCAAATCTTTTCCCAAAAAACAGTACAGAAACTGCTTAAAAGTCGAATATTGATCAATATTATAGCGTAAAATACCTGCTGGGTGGTGTTTCTTGCAAGCCTGCAAAGCAAACAAAAATGGGTGTTTCATTAACAAGATGAAATTAATTGAAAATTTGAAGAAGAACCCAACAATGATAATCATGAAAAACATCAAATAAAGATTGAAAAATCTAGTGGGATTTATGCACCTGGCTTTGGAGGCAAGGTTAGCAGCAAAACGATACATGTTTTGTTGTATTTTATGCACAGATTGTTGGTTGGAGGGGGGGGGGGGTTATGGGGTGTTGGTTGGAAGCTTTGAGTATATTGGAGAGAGAAGCAGTGGAAATTAATGGAGAAGTGGTGGTGTTTTTATTAAGAAAAGGGGGGGGGGGGCGGAAGAGAAGGGTCTGGAAGATGCAGCAACAGCTCGTATTAGGTGTTAGGGTTTTAGGGTAAAACTGAGGTACATGGGTTTTGCCTTTTGACTGATAAAGGTTGTGTGATTTCCATTCTATTTCTTTTTCTTTCTGTTTTTCCTTTTCTTCCCCCAACTTGCTCTCTTTTTTTTCTTTTTTTTTTTTCCTTTGTATTTTGAATCCATAAATTTATTATGAGCACATTTAAATTGACTCTTTCTATTAAAAATATTTTTTAAAAAAAATACATTTTATGTACTTTTTGAAATAAATATTTGGTTGTCTTTTAGAAAAAAATTAAAATGTTAGAAAAAAAAACTCAAATTTAATTGTTTTTAGTCATAAATTTTAAATTCTCAAAAGAGCACTTCTTTTAAAAACTATAAAAAAAAAAGAAAAATATTTGTTCAATAAGCCAATCCAAACAAGCCCTATCTCAATAAATGTAATTCTCTCCTCCTTTTTGGATTTTGTTTTAAGAGAAATTGATAATCCATGTTCATCTTTTCTTTTTTAGATTTGACAGTCAATAATACTAAATTACATATAACCAATATTACTTAGAGCTAGATATTAGAAGATAGTTTAAGTGGCTGAAATTACTTCCTCTATAAGTGAGGTCTTAGATTCAAATTCCATGAAGGATGAGGAGTTGGGTGGGGTTAGAGATGGGGAAGGGTGGTAAAAAAAAAAAAAAAAGGCACTACTTAGAGCTAGTTTACAAGATGTTTGGATTAGCTTATTAAAAAGTTACTTAAAGTACTTTAGCTATAAGTGATTTTTTTTTAACGTAGTTACATGTTTAAATAAAAGTTATATATATGAAGATAAATATTTACATGTTTGGATAAAATGGGTTGAAAAGTAACTTATATTGTTAAACTAACCATTAAAGATATGAAAATAGAATTTAAAAGGTAAGTATTAAGATAAAAGAGTAAAACTTTAGTAATAAAGATAAATATGTAAGGATAAGATAGTAAATAATTTGGTTAAATTTATTTTTTGTCAAAGTACTTAAATAAATAAAAAAAATTGGGGGTGAGAGCTTTTTATTTTTGCTTAAAGCCACTTAAAAAGAGCTTTTTTTTATTATTAAAACTGATAGATGTTGCAACCACCAAAAAAAAATTCAATTTCTTACGTGGTGAGAAAGGGTTGAATCCATGAGAATTGGGAGATTAGGATATGTCAATTATGCCAAGTAGTAATCAAATAAGTCATAATCAAAGAAGAGTGATTTTAATACAAAAAAGAAAAATAAGCAAAATTGTCCAGCATACTGACCCACTTAGCATGGGCACAAAATTAAAAAAAAAACATAAATAATAATAAAAGCAACCAAACACACACAACTCTAAGCTCACGTAAACGCTAAAAAAAAAGAAATTGATGAGAATTAAATCTAGCCTAAGGTATAATTGCAATTTCAATCAACAAATTCAATCCTAGATACAAAGATAACTTCTAACTATTTCAATAAATCAGTTATAGTTATTGACACGGCCTAACAACCTAATCTTTCCTTACAGTATCAATAACGGTTTAAATTTTTCCCTGCTATCGCTTTTCTTATTAGACAGTCTAACTCCCGAGATGCCCACAAGGTCTATCTAATTGTAGCAATAAAAATCTAGAAATACATGATTCTGAAAGTCGATTCTCTCACAGTAATCACTCATTTCGATTGCTTATTTACACAAAAGATCTAGTTACCACTATTTTAGATTAATTAAATTAATCTAATTGGCTACCTATTGTCATGCAATTGAATAATCGAACGCAAGATTAAATAATCGCATATCAATATCAATTCTTGAAGCAGTAAATACACAAATATCAAAATAGACTGAAAGGAATAAAATAATTAGATCTCACAGAATTGAATAACTGAAATCTAGATTAACCCTTGGCTAGAAAAGAAAATTAGAATTCTATCGTCATAAAGAGGCAGCTAAAATATGAAAATAAACTTGCTGAAATTTCTGAATATTTGTTTGAATCCCTTAAGCAACATACGTAGGAAAAATTCCTAACTAAACCCCTTTTCGAAAAAGGAAACTGTTAAAGGCTAAGGGAAAAATAAATAAAGGTAGAATCCTTAATTACAATTTTTATCAAAATAAAAAATCTTCCAAATTTAATCTCCTTCCTTTTCCAAACATGGCAAGTCTTCAATGTTCTTTTTCCAAAAGTGTTGTGAAAAATATATTTAATCTCAGTCAAACTTGGTCAAATCTCACATGGCATTTTCCAAGGGTAAAGTCAACTCTAACCACTGCAAACACATTCAAAAAGCCTCTATATTCATACACAGTGCATTTATCTCTTTTTCCCAAGCGCAATGATGCAAAAACACATTAAAAACATTAATTAAGGAGTACACTATTCTAAAATCAAACGTATTTAACTATAAATTAGAGACTTATTTAGGACTTATCAAAAACAAACTCGCTTAGTATTTAAATTAGACTTTAAGCAAATTTGAAAAAAAAGAGCCAAACCAAACACTTGATGGAATAGGAGTTCAGTTTAAGTTTTGTTTGTTTTGATTCTCTCAAGAGCGGTCTACGAGAGCAAATACTATGCACTAGCTAGATTTATTGTGCACCACAGTATCATTGTACACGCACTTTTGTATGATATCAACGTCCTCAAGCAAAAAAAAAAAAGGGAAAAAAAAAAAAAACCGACCATCAACTACACTTGACCATCGGCCATCTTCTACTCTCCACTCTCCACCCTCCACCATCCACATACACTCGAAAACCCAAACACACAACAAAATAAAACTTAGAAAAGAAAATGAGGAAAGCAACAAAAAGTCGAAACACAAGAAAAAAGAAAAAGAAAGAAAAGTTCAAGAATATTTTTTAGTTTAACTTTATTTTCTTTTATGTTTTATTATTTCAAAAAGATTAGATAATTATTGTTTAAAAAATATATATTTCTTATGTTTATATTTTTTTATGTTCACAATTTTATAATTGTGCGTAGACAACTTTACACTCTACTTTTATAAGTTTAATTATTTATAAAGTTCATAAGTTTTACCATATATATTCACAATCAAATAATGTTTACATATCTCATAACTTATGAACTAATCGTTGTTTAAAAGTTGTAATGTACATGTTCACAACTTATAAACTGTGTATTTATAAATCTTTTTATAACATGTTCACAGTCATTTTTATGTATAGTCACAATGCTTGAAATCTCTAATTGGTAATGCTACGCCATCGTCTGAGCAGACCCTCTTCATAACCATTAAAATCCTGGTTTTTTTGTGGGCTTCGTTTGGACCACGATGGAATCCTGTTTTTTTTTAATGAAATTCTTTTTGACCAAAAAAAAAGAAAAAAAAGTTTTGCACCACTGTCTCGATAGAAAATAATTATGTACTGAACAGCCATGATTCGACTTGCGAAATAGTTGGATGGTTGTTATGCCATGGTAGATGTGTTCTTATAGCGATTATTCTTTATATACTTAAAAAGAGAAAAAGGTGTTTTTAAAGCTTAAACTTAGTAAATTATGAAATTAATGGCCTGACTTCAAAACTTTTATAATGAAAAGGTCCAAACTTATGAAAAAGAGGTTTTTACACACAGTTAGTTAATGGTGTTAATTTTTTATTTATAGCATTTTGTTCCTTCAAAATCTTATATGATATTTTTCTTTCAAATTTACGTGAATATGTGGCATTTTCTTTAAACACAAATGAAAATAATCACCAAATATCTTAAATTCAATAACAATAGTAACATAAAATTTGGATATTTTATCTCTTGAAAAAATATATTAATGTACATAAGTGCATATCTTTTTCTATTTTCTAATAGCAGCACATATTTATAAGCCTTTATAGGCTTATTTTGATTTTACGCAAAATATAGCTTTAGAGGCTCTTACTAGATAGGGCGGCAGAATAGTAGTCTCACTACTATCTTTTAGTCTTAAGCAGGCAACGGCGGTAAGGAATGAGTGTTCTACTAGACTATGAGCCATTTCATTAGGACAACCCTTGCTTAGTCTTTTTCTAGCTTGATTGCAAAGCATGGTTTGGAAATATCGGTGCGCGCCAAGCACCAAGGAAGATTGGGAATACGACCAAAGGGAAGGGAATGGACCTTAAAAAAATCAAGAAGCGCCCTGGGAAGGTTTATATTTTTTATTCTTAATATTTGTGCAACCGAGTGCCCTGTCTCACATCAGTTTTTTGTGAGATTTGTGTACATTTTATCATGCTTTATATTCACTACTATTATCATCATAGACCTCAGAATTTTGAAAAATTAATTAGGTTAAATGTGATAACAACCCAATAGATGGGCTTGAGTAGTTACAAGTAATATCTTGGTACACCATATGTCTTTAGTTTAGAAAGTCGTATGATAAACTCTAATTTTTGGAAACCTATGTGGAAGTGTGGAAGCCCGTGTATTGTAGGATAACCTCCATCTATTTTTCTATTAGATGTAATGATAATGGTGATTCATGTGGGCGTAATTCAATTATCTTTTGTACCGTGCATTACGAGAAAAATTAAATTTGCCAAAAAGCTAAACGACTTAAATGAGAGATCTTTACCAAGATCATTTTCATCTTCACTAATCTCACTTGCAGTAATAGCAATATTCATTGGTTGAAGAATGTTAGTACTTACTGCTAAAATAAATGAGGAAAAGAGGGCTTTTGATCATCACGATAAGTTACTCATTTTAGCTGCTTCTTAAAAAATTTTGTCTGATACGTCTGCGTGTATGTGACTTGAGCAAATTAGTTACGGGTGTAAACGCCACCGAAATTAGTTCCCAGGCAGGCGCAATAAATGGCCATGCACTAAATTTATATTTAGTTTGTGTTAGAGAGAAATGTCGATAACAGATTCTTTACCAGGTTAATCTTTTTGCCTCGATATAATATACTTTAAGCCAAAGTTTGGTAATAAAGTAGAAAAGACCGAAAGAAATCCAATGTGATCCGACCTAAAGTGGGCGGGGACAATTGATCATGGCCAGTTATATTCTTTGGTGAAACCACTACCATTACAACCAAAGTAGAAACCATCTTCTCTGATCGACCAAAAGCAAGTTTTAGTCTTTTCACACTTGTCAGTTATGTGACCAACACTGAAAGCTATGAAGGTCAGCTCTCTTTCGCCCCATGCGGCATGGCAATCGAAACGCGTAGTCCTGAAGAAGTTGATCCTGAAATGAAAATGAAAATCATCGCCCTTGTAAAGAGTATGCACGCCCAGATTATCGTCGTCTGATTTGCAGTGAATCATCAACGGCTGCTGTTTGTCGCTAAAGTTGTTTATCACATGAACTTCGTATTTCTCGAAAATTCCAACATCATCTGCATATGCCAATCTGAAGAAAAGCAAGATTGCAACTGCAAATATGGTGGTTGAGGAGCTATTAGTGTAGCCCATCTTGAGAAAACACAATTTTTTTTTTTAGTGTTTCTTTTATCAGACGAAAAGAAAGTACATATAATTTGTAGCTGAGATTAACCTTAAAATTTGTGATTATGACTTTCTTAAAATTGTTGATTGTAAAATGGGGCTTTGTGGTAAGGAATTAACATAAAATTATAGGATATGGTCATGAGTAATCTCCTTTTAATTCGTATCATTAAATTGTAGGATATGAGCAAGAGTAATCTCTTTTTAACTCGTAGCCAATTCATCCACCGAATTAGAGTAAAATGTTTTTTTTTTCTTTTTTGGTCAAAGTTATATATATAGAACTCTTATGATTTCAAAACTTGCTAATATACCCTATATATAGAACTCTTATGATTTCAAAACTTACTAATATACCCTTGTATTATAAAGAATGTTGGTGACACCTCTTTGCTATGGATAATGTTGGAGAATCATCCGGAAATTTGAGATAAGTTTTGTATAACATTTTGATAATTCACCACTTAAAATTTTAAGTTTATAGAGAAGATTTTGGTATAATTTATTGTGTTAATACAGGCTCTAATGAACAGACCATTTTTTTTTAAGCATTGTACATGAACACTTTTATTGTTTTAAGTCGCTAGCGATGAGTTTCAAACTTTAGATCGTTTGGTTTTTAGGCTCTGATACCATGACAAATCATCACCTCATCTAAAAGCTAAAGCAATTATAGGAAGGATTTTGGTGTATTTATTAGTGTATTAACACACTCTTTATAGTATAAAGGTTTATTATTAAGTTCTAAAGTACAAACAATTTTATGCAACTTTGATAAAATATATATAGGAGAGCAAAATGTATTTATTCTCTTTTTTTGGTCGAAAACATACATTTATTCTCAATGCAAATAATCATTTATTCCAATTTGCCTTCATAAGATGTTAATAAGAGGCATTTAGTTTCAGTATACATATGGGCATACATCGTATCGGCTTGTTATTGAATTTTCTTTATGTAGTCATGATTTACACCTTAATACGGCAGCCTGGTTTTGTTCATCCCTTTCGGGCAACATTTATCTTTTGAATAAAATTTTGATAAGCATTATTTTTGTATTACCCTTCTACCATTTTACGTTTCCGTATATGATAGAGTTTTCCTTGATAGAACCTGTTACTAGTGAGCAATTTCATGAGTGTCCTACCCCAACCCAAGAAAATCCGTACTCTTTCTTAATCTATGACCGAGAAATTTGATATTTAATATATAATTTTTATATAAAAAGAAATAATAAATAAATCACCTAACATATTATTTACCTTTTATTTGGTATCATATATGATATTGAACAATTTTTTTTCTCTTCCATAAGGGGAAAATTGTAGACCAATTTTTTATGTTAATTCGGTGATTTGTGCAATCCGCGTTTTACATCTCGGGTGCGACTTATCTTTATTGCATCAAGAATGACATTTTAATCCCAGTTGGATATCCTTTTATCTTTGTTATTGGGAAAATACTCATGCATTTTTTTTTTTTTGTTACAATCTTTTAGTAAGAATGATGATTTAGATTTTATATTCTACATTATTTGGCTAGCACTTAATCATATTTCTCTTTTATTTGATTTAAAACTAGTATTAATCAATTACTTTAGTTGTTTTCCATTGAAACTCACCCCTGAAAAATTCTTCGAGTATAAAGTAGTTTATATGATTAAATTCAAACAGGCCCATCTTTCCGCTTCCCTAACATTTGGAAGCACACTTCTCATATAAATGATTTGATTTACAAATAAATTCCATATGCATTTACACAAATGAATTTCCTTGATTTAAAGCATAAACAATATTAGGTCAATTATGTCATTATGTTAATTTCACAAATGAAGCCTTGTGAAACTAGAATTAGAAATTAGATTTTATTTAAACACCAACTATATATTCTTTTTGTGCTAAGTGCCTTTCTACATGTTTAGGTTACGACTAGATTTGAATTCTAATGTATATGTCTGTGTTTCTGGAATTATGTGCAAACTAGTATATTCTACCATGTAAGTGATGAGAGAAAAATAAATTACAAAAAATGTCTGTCTATGTTACATGACAACTATGATACCATGCAAGGGGTGAAAGAAGGATGACAATTAGAACCACGTGAGGGTTCAATGCCGAGAGTTCCTTGTCTGTTTTATTATAGAAAAGTAACATACACTTATAATAAACCACCAGAAATAAGGTGTTATTAACCCTAGTTTATTTGAAATCTTCTCTTGCCTGGAAATGATACACAATTTTAACCTAGTGGTTTGGTGGTAAAGTAGAAAAGATCAAAAAATTTAATGCAATCCAATCTAAAGTGAACAAGACAATCGATCATGGCCAATTATATTCCTTAGTAAAACTACTACCATTGCAACCAAAATAAAAACCCTCTTCTGTGATTGACCAAAAGCAAGTCTCACTCTTTTCACACTTGTCACTTATGTGACCAACACTGAAAGCTATAAAGGTCAGCTCTCTTTCGCCCCATCCGGTATGGCAGTCGAAACGCGTTGTCCTGAAGAAGTTGATCCTGAAATGAAAATGAAAATCATCGCCCTTGTAAAGAGTATGAACGCCCAGATCGTCATCATCTGATTTGCAGTGAACCATCAACGGCTGCTGTTTGTCGCTGAAGTTGTTTATCACATGAACATCATATTTCTCGAAAATTCCAATATCATCTGCATATGCTAATCTGCAGAAGAGCAAGATTGCTACTGTAAACATAGTGGTGGAGAAGCCACAAGTTATAAATCCCATTTTGAGATGATCACACAAATTTTCTTTTTCTTTTAATAATATCGTATGATTTCTCTCCGAGGAAATGAGAACTTACTTATATATACTTGGAATTAAGCTTAAAAGTTTTGGTTATTACTTGCTCGAAATGGTTGATTGCAAAATGGTGCTTTTGTGGTGAGGAATCAACATAAAATTATATGACATGATCATATGATGAGGAGTAATTGTCTTTAACTCGTAACAAATCCCCCAAATTAAATCGCAACTAGTATGGTACTGTGATATACGAGAGAAATAAGTATTTTTATGTCTTTATCTGTTGTTAATGTTGAACTTTTATAATTTATGCGAGGTCTATAAATATTTTCTTGTCAAATTAAATTTTTGACAAGTTTTTAACCCTAATCCCAATTTTTAGATTTTTGCAAACATAAATAATTTTAGAAAAATATTATTTTAAAGTAGATGGATACATTACACTTTTTAATTAGTGAGCATCATTAGAGAATCATATTAAGAATTAATTTTATACTGATAGAAGTAATAGACTCAAAGCCCTTTTAGATCCATATATATATATATATATATATATATATATATATATATATATATTTCATGACGATATGTTACATTGAAAAAAAAAAGGGAATAAATACTATTTCGTAATATATCCAGATGTGGACGATATATCATTTATCCCAATTTAGGTTCATAAGATGTTAATAAGATTAGGCATTTAATTTGAATATTCATGTGGGTATCGTATAGGCTTGTTATGGAATTTTCTTTATGTATTCGTGATTTACACCTTATTTTGGCAACCTCATTTCTTTCATCCCTTTCGCGCCTTATTACCTTTTTAGTTTTTACCATTTCACGATTCTAGTAACCTAGGTGATTATAAAGAATTTTTTAGTGACAAAGAAAAATATTGTGTCACTTATCTAATGAATATGGGATGATTACTCCTTTCCTGTATATAATTTGAAAGAATATAGATAGAATAATTCTTTATATCCAGATTTCATTTCATTTTCTCTTAAATTGTTTAATCGCGATGAAATCATCATTTCTTGAAGAATAATAAGAAATAAATAATTGCATAGGTTGAAAATATGATGGCCTATGAAAATCGAGCTAGTTTTTCCCACGACGTATTTTTTGGAAAAGATAACATCCTAACCTGGGATTCTCTTGAAATTGATTCACATACCACTTGCGTAATTTCTTTTATTTATTTTTTCTTTCTCCCACAATTTTTTAACTACTGAATAGTTTTGGAGAACAGATAGTCTTCGAGGAAGAAGAGAATGACAATGACAGAGGAAAAGAAAAACCATACTAATATTCATGAAGATTTTATAAAATTTGACTTAAAAGAAACAAATTTTCTAATTGACCTAAAAAATTGAGAGAGAAAGATATACAAGTCCCTCAAATATATATTTTGTCTCAAATAGGTTCTTCAACTTTTTATAATCTCTTGGGAGATCCTTCCAATGCGTTGATTTTGTTAGAAGACCAAAAATACCCTCATATTATTAGTCATATTTTGCAATTGGTATATAACAATTATATCCAATACTTTGCTAGACATCTTTTTGTCTATTTTTGTATTTTTTGCCAACAAGTTTGCACTAATTTTTTTCATTGCTTAAAAATTTAATAATTCAAAATTAAAGAAATTAAAAAGTGCAATCTAAAAAAATTAAAAATTAAAAATTAAAAAATTATGAAATTAAAATTTCAAGAGGTTAAAAGATAAAAAAATAAAAAAATTAACAACCTTTAAAACTAAAAAATTTAAAATATTAAAATCAAATAAGTAAAATCATAAATAGCACATTAAATTGCAATTTTATAATTATAACTTATAATTATAAAAAATAATTTTTAATTTTTTAATTTAAAATTACAATTTAAAGTGTTATTTATGATTTTAGTATTTTCAATTTTTTTGTTTTAAACTTTGTTAATTTTTTTATTTTTTAAATCTTTTAACCTCTTAAAATCCTAATCTAATAATATTTTAATCTTTTATTTTTTAATTTTGTGATTTTTAATTTTTTATGTTTTACTTTATAATTTCTTTAATTTTTAATTTTTAATGTTTAAATTCTTGAGCAATGGAAAAAATTGATGTGAACATGTTGGCAAGAAAAATACAAAGATAGGCAAAAAGGTGTCCAACAAAAAATCATATATAAAGGTTATATGTCAATTACAAAATATAACTATCAATGTAAGGGTATTTTTGGTCTTTTAACAAAATTACTACATTTAAGGACCTCCCAAGAGATTATAAAAAGTTAGAGGACCTGTTTCAGATAAATCATATACTTGAGGGACCTGTACGTACTTTTGTATATATTATTTGGGAGGCAGACATACAACCCCGTACATTTAGCTAGAAGTCACTTTTTCTTAAAGTTATTATAAATTGTTATTTTGAAAGACTTAAAAAATTGATATTTTCACATTTTAACTCACCCCTTAGTTACTTATTGCCTATACATATACATATACATATACATATACATATATATATATATATATATATATCACTAGTTCATTGCACTATGTTTGGATTGATAAAGTTGTAGACTTTGGCATCATATACATTGTTTTGTCTTGTTTCACTTATAAATTCAACTGAAAATAAGCTCTATTTAACTTGTCCTTTTAAAAACAAATTTTTTACAGATATATTTAAAAAAAAAAAGATCCGTTACTTTGTTTACTATTGAGTTACCACCTTATCTATATATAATTTTATATATACATATATATATATATATATGTAGTTTTGACTCTTTGGAACCGTTAATCGAACTGCCCAATGCGATTTTTAAAAATTAAAATAGCAACTGACCGAATTACGTTAAAAACCAATAGTTTACAGTTGATTCGATTTGGCCGGATTAGTTTTCGAGGTTTTTCCGACTTGTTGTACACCTCAACTTGTAAGGTTGGAAGTTGCTACTGTACGTGGAAGAGCGTAAAAGAATGTTGTCTAATCACATGGGCTTTACAATTAATCACATTTACAAATATACATATAAACGTACAAATTGAATAGCTAATCATGAATTAGATTTTTCTTAGAGATATCATCAGATTAATTAACACCCACCAAACTTGGTCAGAAGGTTGTGAGGGGATAATGATTGAGAGAAAATTATATTTAATAGGCTTGTCTAATAACAACGTTGCTTCCCTTTAAAAGGAAAAAAGAAAATAATTCCTATATTAATAACTTTTGCATCACATGCTAGATAAAGGAATAGGACAAATTGCCACATAAACGACTAAAACTTCTAGAAAGCAAGGGCAGAGATAAGAACATGCAGGTGCTGAAGGTACTTTGCAGCGGACATGGTGCCCTTTTTGAGTGAACGGAGTTGTGCTTGTAAGAGCGATAGATTGTTGTTGGTAAGATTCGGCAAGTGAATTCCATGACTCTTTGAGTAGATGAGTGGCCTAAAGATTGATGGACCAAAGTCTCAGATAGAGTAGAGGATATGCAGGCAGTGACAAATGTATCATAGCGACACCAATCTTCAAGGGAAAGAGATGACGTAGACGCAATAGTGGTGGAGAAAGAGTCTGCAGGATCAGTGGAGGTATTTGAGGTGGTAGTAGTGTTGTTTGATGTATCACTGGTAGTGTTGGAAGCAGGTTTTGGTTTGGGAATATAATCGAACCATCAACAAACCCAAGCAAGCCATTGAAGACAAAGAAATTTGTTATCTGAGACTTCCAGGTAAGGTAATTTGTTTGGCCAAGTATAACAGTAACGTACATCTTGACTGTGTGAGCAGGAAGAGTAAAGGTGGTAAGGCTTGTAGTTGATGAAGTAGCCGTGGGTGTTTAAAAAAAAAAAAAGATTATAAAAACAGAGAATGCAACTGCAGAAGCAGAGAAAAAAAGACGTAAGTCTTGCGTAGGCTCTGATACGACGAAGAGTTTGTATAATGTATTGATTTTCCCCGAGTGCAAAGTATACAATTTATAGTATTACAAAGATATATAAAACTAACTGCAGAGAAGTATGTAGAAGACTTAATAAACAATTAACAAAAAAACAAAAGTTTAAATTCAAAAATGTTCTTCTCATTATCAAGCTTCAAATCATTGACTAATAAATTTTTTTTTTCAATTTTAAGTTACTCATTGAATAAATTGCCACACAAACCACTAATAAAACTTCAAGAAAGTAAAAGAATCGAGAGCAAGCTTAAATATATTCTATTTAAAGATTAAGATGTGGTTCTAATTTCTTATCAGGACGATACAACACGAATTGTACTTTCCTTTGTATAAACTGAAGAAGATCTAAATGCCAAAGTCAAATCGACTTACCGTCGATCGTAAGAAAAAAAGATGCATGCAAGCACTCTCAACAAATTACTGGGGCAAATAAATTGTTCTATTTCGCGAATCATAGGCCACACATTTCATCTAACAGAAACACACACACACACATATATATGTGTGTGTGTGTGTATGTATGTATGTATGCATGCATGCATGCATGTATGTATAGTAGGGAAGAGAAATGTGATGTATAAAATTCAGTTAAGAAAAAAAGAAACTTGGCTACAATCATTACTATAATTACAACTGTCTTTCAGTATCACTGAACATGAGGAATTATGTCTATAGCACCACTGTCGATGGTACTCAGCAGGATTAAATTTGAAGGGAGGTTCAATTTTATGTGATTTATTAAATAAAAGTTATCGGTTTTGACAATCCAATAACACACCCAACCATCTTCACCACTTACTTGACACTTTGGGTCCACACTATCACTGTAGACATCAAAACTCGTGTTTTGTGAATCTCACCAAAAGTAACAAAAGAATCTCGTAGTTTCTAAAATGTTCAGTCGAAACGACTTGTGAAACCCTTAGTTTCTAAAGTAATCATCTTTGGATTTACAATGAACGACGACTGTTGGGAGCCATGAGGCAGGCCGTTGATGATATGGACTTCATAGCGAAGCTAAAGGCTTTTGTCATCGGGGCAGGGCTTATAAGTGATAAAAACAGGTAAGGAAAGGTGGGATTTCAACATGGTTGAGTTCATGTTGTTTGCCTAAGAAATGAAAAAGGAGAAGTGATATATATGTTGCTCTAGCTTTATGAATTAAGACTACCGCTCTTTATAGGGTAAGGATACCGTCTACCTAAACTATATGCACTAACATAGTATGGTGCACCTATTTACAATTTTTATATTATATGTTCACAATTTTTATATTATGTATTTATAACTTTTAATTATTTACAAATTGCAAGTTATTTATTTACGATATTAACATTTTATGTTCAAAACTTTTAATTGTTCATAATTTACCTATTTACGATGATTTAAGAAATATTTACAATCTGTAAACGATATGATCAACAACTTCTGAACAACATGTTCATATTCTATGAACGATTTCGGAACTTGTTATCGAAATTGTTACTAGTGTCCAATTGATGATCATACTTCACTTTTATTTTAATAAGATTTTATATTCTACATATTATTTGGTAGCACTTAATCATACTGCACTTTTATTTAATTTACAACTATTCTAAATTTGTAACTCCTATTTTTTTTTTTTTTTGTTTTCAATTGAAACTCACTTTTGAAAAAACTCTCTCGCAGAATCGATGTGAACAAGATATCACAGATAAATTGGAGAAGAAAAATGGCATATATATATATATATATATATATATATATATATGTAAGGCTAAAAAGAATATATATTGATCTTATTCATAATCCTTTTTTCCTCTAATCTTATTCATTCATAACTCAACTATTATATTATAATAGTGAAAATCATTGACATGTAGGACTATGTCCATAGCACCATTGGTGACTTCTCGTAGAAGGATCAAATTTGAAGGGAAGTCTCACAACGTGATTGACCAAATAAAAACCATCATTTTTCACTACCCAAAAACACACCCCGCCATCATTGTTCACTCGACAAGTTTTCTTCAAGGTATCATTATAAACATCGAAATATGTTGCTTGTGAACCCCAATAAAAGTGACAATAATATCTATTAGTCTCAAAAACCTCTTGAAATGACCAATGAAATTCTTGATTTTGGCCAAGAGTTTGATCTCCAAAATCATGGTCTTTAGACTCGCAACGAGCTACTAGCTTTGGTGAGCCATTTGGTAGGCCGTTCACGATATGAACTTCAAATTGTTCGACAAGGCTTAGAGCTTTTGTCAAGGGAAAAAGGTTAAATATTGATAGAGCAGCCAAGGAGAAAAGGCTTTTCAACATGATTGAACTCATCTTGCTTTTTGTTTCTTCAATCTTTAGAAACCTCTCCCTATGTATATAGCTAATGGCACAAGTAACATTAGATGACAAAATCTGCCTAACATAGAAAAGAGTAATGTTTTATATCACTTCTTTACTATCTCTTTCACTTCTCGTTTATGTAGTAAGAATTTGTGCATTGAATATTAAATATTTCATCAAATGGCAAAAGTTTTACTAAATAAGAAAGGGTAAAGAGGTGATATAGCAATGTTCACTAAATGTTGTCCAACTGATCTAATAAATATGAGATGATTACTAATTTACCAATATTACTATATTCTAGTAACCTAGGTGATTATAAAAAATTTTTGACTAAGAAAAATGTCGTGTGACTTATCTAATGGATATGGGATGATTACTCCTTTCCTATATGTAATTTTTTTACCCCTAAACCCCCTGTCTCCCATGGGATATGAATCTAAATCGTTACTCTTAAGAGATAGTCTCAATAATTTGAGGTCCTAATCCTCTTTTCTATATATAATTTGAAAAAGCATATGCAACAATTCTTTATATACAAAATTCGTTCTATTTTTTCTTAAATTGTGTAGTCTCGAGGGAATCTTCATTCTGGGAAGAATAATGAGAAATAAATAATTGCATAGGTCGAAAATATAATGTATAAAATCTAGTTTTTCCCATTATGACCATCACCACATTCACCCTCTCTAAGATGTTTTTGCCACTAATAAGAACCATTTCTAAGAGAGTTCCAAATTCGATTTAAAACTTTTATTGAGCACTTGAAATGAATTAGTAGCACAATAGAGCACAATCAAAAAGCAAATCGGAGAAGATGAACACACAATTTAAAGTGGTTCGGCACAAGCTTATATCCACTACTTAAAGTGTCCCACTCTAGGATTTTCAAACAATCTCCGCTATTCAAAAAAAAAATGTAAGTTTTTCAACTGTTGAATAAGCTCAAAACAACTTTTTAACCCTTGAATCCTACTCGACTTAAGTAATACCCAAATCTCTCTTTGATTTTGTGTATAAAGTAATCTAATATCCTCATTCCAACTTTATCAAATGTAATACAATTAATTTGAAAGTGTAAAGGCTGACAAAATAAGCACAAAAGCAGGAAAATCTCAAAATATAAAGATTGATCTTATGATTGCTTCAATATGTGTGCGAAAGTTGTTGGTATTGGCATTTTGTGATACGTACATGCACAAGCTAAAATATACAGTTAAAAAAAGCTAAAATATAGCAGTTAGACACATTTGTTAACTTGAATTTTGAAATTCAAGACATTGAGAGTGAATAAGAATGAGCGAATTGTATCAAGAATGACTAGTGATAGAAAAAGCCCACTAGTGGTTGAGGTGTCATCGTGGCAATTGACTGCACCTCTTGCCTATCAGAGAATTTTGATTTTCTCTAGAGGGTGGGCTTTGGTGAATATGGTCGACGCCATTTTGAGCCCGCATATAATCCACTTTCCATTGACAATCGAGACAGGTAACAAGCGGTCGACTGCATGACCTAGCCAGCTTGGCTGACAGAGAATTTATTTTGTTTTTGAAATTTCTTTTGAAGCAAAAACTCCTAGTTTCACAAACTAAGTTTAAAATCTTTTCTGCAAGCCCAATATGCTATCAAAATCTTTTGAACAAGTTGAAATCATGTAGTGCATATATAAACATTGAGCCAAGACATGGAAACATATTCATAAGAGGCATATATATACACGCACACACACATGCATATATTCCATGTCTTAGCTCTGCCATGTGTCGTCTTGACATTTTTTTTTCCCCTAAAAAATTTTCTTTCCACAACAAATCTTTCCTCAACTAATGAAGATAATTTCAAAAATAAATCTACATATATTATGAAAGAAAGTATATATCTTCTAACTGTTTGCGACATAGCATCTTTTAAACCCTCCAACAAAGCATTTAATTTTTTTAAATTTAAATGTATATCATTTTTGTTCAACAAAAAAATTATTACCAAAAATATATTTGTTGATTCCTAAGTAACACTAATTTTAATTAATGCCAAATCAACATGTCAAATTAGTCGAATGTAATTCGCTCACATGTCAAGCAAAGCAGTAATTTAAGCTCTTTGATCTTAAGTTCCTAAAATATACTTTGATTTCTAATTAATACTAATCTTAATTGATGTCAAATTAGACGCAATACACTCAAAGATCGAGTAGTAATTCAAGTTCTTTGATCTTTTATTACCTTTTTTGCCCTATATTATCAGGTAATTTATTTTATTTTATTTTCTTAATTTAAATAGTTTATTTGTTCTCTGGCTGTTCGTTCACCAAAAGGATTTGCTTGGCTAGTCTAGAAGTCATGGTCCTAAATTTCGCTGCTGCGATGACGTTAAGATCTCAAGATTCTTGCTGCTAAACTGTTCCTTAACGCATTGATATACCAGATTTGGAAAGAACATAACCTCAGGATTCATCAGGCAGGTGCGTCTATTGAAGAACAGATTATGCAAAGAATTGTGTTTGATGTAAAGCAAAAAAGTTGTATAGCAGTAGGAAGATTAGTGATACTATTTTTTAACAGATTTATTTGTGCGGAAAGGTTATCTTTTGATGTAAATGCTTTAGCTAATAACGAAATCTCACCATTTAGCCAAAAGAAGAGAGAGAGAGAGAGAGAAATTTATGTAAGAACAGGATTCCTAATTTGACTAGTAATCCCTAATGCCCGTCCAGAATACGGGCTATACTCCTACAAGTTTCGCATATGTGCTGTGCATATAAATAAACTTGACTGCATTCGTAATTAACTTGGCTATAATTGCAATTCTCTTTTAGAATTATTGACATGAGGGATCATGTCCATAGCACCACTGGTGACGTCTCTGGGCAGGACCAAGTGTGAAGGGAGGTTGAACTACGTGATTCGCTAAATAGAAGCCATCGGCCTTGGCAACCCAATAACACACCGCACCTTCTTCATAATCTTCCCCGAAACAACTTGATTCTAGACTTTGACTATAAACATCAAAACTCGTGGCTTGTGAACCCCACCGAAAAAAACAATAGAATCTCGTAGTAGCAAAAATGTTGAGTTTAAATGACCAATGAAACCCTTGGTTTTGGCCAAGGGTGTGAGTTCCAATGTCATTGTCTTTGGATTTACAATGCACGACTAGTGCTGGGGAGCCACGTGGCAGGCCGTTGATGATGTGGACTTGACGATAATCGTTGAAACTAAAGGCTTTTTTCACTAGGGTATGGCTTATAAGGGATAAAACTAGCAAAGAGAAGACGGTTTTCAACATGGTTGAGCTCATCTTGTTTGCCTAAGCAATAAGAAAGGAGAAGCGATATATATATATATATATACATATATATATATACATATATATATATGTTGCTTCAGGTCTAAAAATAAGACTACTATTCTTTATACAGTTAATGCCACGAGAGAAAATAGGAATGGTTAAATTTCATTTAATGTTGAGATTATCCTCGCTAAATTGTATTAATTTTAGAGATTATACAAAATTTGGATTAAACAGGGCTCGCTTGTTTGTAGGAAAATTACTTGCTGAGGGAAAACATTTTGCTAGAAAAAAAAAAAAAATTTTCTAGTATTTGGTTGTCATAGTGCGAAACATTTTTGGTGTTTGCTAGGACAATTGAAAAATATATTATCTTAAATTTATAAATAAATATAAAAATTAAAATTAAAAATTTTAAAATTAAATTAAAAACAAAAATTAACTAACATTGATTTCATATTTTAATTTTAATTTTAAAATTTTAAATTTTTTAAATTTAAATTTTTTATTTTCTTCATATCTATTTTTTTAATTCTTTATTTTTTTATTTTTAGTTTTAATTTTTTAATTTTTAATTTTTTTTAAAGGGGTAGGATGCGGTTTGGGGGTTGGGGAGGGTGGGCATAGTAAAAGAGACAAAGAGAGTTAATGTGTAGAAAATATTTTCTTCTCTTTAGCCACCAAAAAACATTTTTCTCCATTTATAACTAAAGTATTTGATTGATCAGAAAATATTTTTCGGTTGACTTATTTTTCATTGCCAGAAAATATTTTTCGGTTGACTTATTTTTCATTGCTACCAAACATCAGAAAATCAAGACAAAAATTTTAAATAAAATATTTTCTTGCAAATAAATGGAGCCACAGCTGAGTTGCAAAAGTTTGCTTCAGCAATTCTATGTTCCACTTGCATTTCTCAAAGTCAATAAGATCAACTACCTTGGCTTTTGGCCAGTTGTGTGTCATTGGACTAAAGGGTTTCAAACTTGAAGGCAATGGAATACATTTCTGTCTCTCCAACCATTCACTTTTCTACCATCCATCACTATTCTGGTTCTGAAGTTCGGTATTTTATCGATTTCATAGATTCTCACGCTAAATTTAAGAAATTATACAAAGAAAGTTTGATTATCTTAATCAACTTTTAGTAGTCTTTATGTGAGAATGATTAAAAATAAAATTATATATATAGAGAGAGAGAGACATTTAATTAATCTCCAACACTATACCCGTTAGAGAAATAATAATAATAATAATAATAATAATAATAATAATAATAATAATAATAAGATAATTATACCTTTTTTTTTAGCGACCTTACAAAATCTTTGGAGAGCTTTGGATGTGCCATGTGGCAATATGACTTACATTTTGGCTTACTTTTATGACCTATAACAACATAGCGATAAAAGTGTAAGTCTCCATTGTTATGATGTATTAATGGAAAACGGCAAAAAACATACGTTACTCAAAGATGTCATTCAATAATCGTAATTAAAGAAGCATGTAATGAACACATCTTTAATTGGTTTTTTCAAAGTCATCCAGGAATAAATTTATATGTAACTAAAACCTTACTTTTGTTAACAATTCAAGCGTAATTAACTGACTCGTTATATACCCATATTACATTTATGGTAAAATACATCAGACCTTTTTTGTGAAAAGTTTCCCATAACCCCTTATGGCCAAGGGTGTGAGTTTCAATGTCATCGTCTTTGGATTTATAATGAGCGACTAATGCTAGGGAGCCACGAGGCAGGTCGTTGATGATATGGACTCCATAACGATCGCTGAAGCTGGAGGCTTTTGTCATCGGCCTGAGGCTTATGAGTGACAAAACTAACAAGGAGAAGAGGGTTTTCAACATGGTTGTGCTCATCTTGTTTGCCCAATAAATGAGAAAGAAGTGATATGTATGCTGCTTCAACTTTAAGAATTAAGACCGCCGCTCTTTACACAGCTAATGCCACGAGAGAAAACGACGGTCGGATTCCATTTATTGTTGAGATTATCTTCATAAAATTGTATTAATTTAGAGATTATAAATTATTTGATTATCTAGCTGAATTCTGGTAAGTCAAGAGATTATATGGGCAAGATTTGATTAATCATAATCACCTTTTTAGTAATACTAATGTGAGAATGACTAAAAATAAAACTTTATTTTTACCAAATACCTAATTATCAAGTGATATGTTTCTCACCTTTAATATGAATAAGTCCACGGATCAATTTTTGTTAGATATATATGTTGTAATCGGCCTTTAACTTTCCTTGAAATAAAAAAAAAAAATCGAAACTTTTTTATATAAAGAGAAAGTTACTTAATGAATCTCAACAAGTATAACTCTTAAAAAGATCGTATATATTATAAAATAGTGTTTTATCTTTCAATTAATGTCACATGTATTCATGAAATGACTTTTCTTTTTCCTTTTTTTACCCCAAAAAAGATTTTGTCTTAGGCTACTTTGTACTTACATACTCTTCGAAGATTGATGTGTAGAAAGCAAGCATCGTCCTGTTTTATTAACTCTCATACTAATTTTTGCATTAACTCTGACTTGTCTCCAAATAAAAAGTCAGAAGAGTAATATTGACACGTCAGCTCTACAAATAAATGAGAGCTTCACTTATTAGCTAAAACAATATATTTATTTTTAAATATAATTAATACTTTAATGTGATATTAACTAACATCAGACACAAAATACAATATGTAAATTTAATCTAATAAACTCTAATACATTTTTGGTCATATTTAATATTAAGGGCATTTACCATGTTATATAATACCATTTATTAATATGACCATTATAATAGTTGGGAAAAGACTACATGAATATAGACATTATAGTGGTTAAAAAAAAATTATAGAAGAATTATGTTATTGAGATTCAAGTTAGCTTTACGAGGGCAACTCATTGTTAGAAAATGATGCTTTTGAATTTTGAAATAAGTTATCTCCTTTTCTTTTTATTTATAATTTATCAGTAAAACTCTGTTAATACATATTATCAACGATTATTTATGGTAACAATTATATGAAGTAACTTTCTAATAACACTAACATTAGCATTCTGGTATGGTTGGCGATGTCTCCCACTGTGAAGTGTTTATTTATTTTGGATTAATGACATTCACTTGCTTACGTTGCTAAAAAAAAAAGGATATTTTCGAATAACATTACAAATGAAGCATAACAAAATTTAAACAAGAAGACATAGCTCAGCAATAATACCCCTTAAAACCTACAGGTCTCGAATTTGAGTCATTATTAAAGGGCAAGTATATAACTACTGTGATCTTTTTGTGTGTGGTTTGGGAAGAAGGGGGGGGGGGGGTGCTTAACAAAATTTAGAATATTTAAAGTGAAATCCTTGAGCCTACAACAATGAAAGACAAATCGTGACTACTTATTCATCGTGGAGGAGCTGTTGCCTCTCATTAACTAGTTGCATGCGACTCTATAAAACTCGTTTCATTTTTGAAAACCAAAGGGCAAAAACAAGCTTATCAAATCAAAATATAAGAAAACAATCAATACTAAATATTATTAGCTATCCATTCAAACCTTAAAGCATGCATTACATCAGAGCATAAGACCTGCATAGTGAAAAAACAACACCAGAGCATAAAATCTACAAAGATTGATAAATCCAAACTGCAAGATGCAATCTGTTCGAGCTTCAACAGCGATTAAAAGATGTTATATGCAGGACCAGTGCCATCTTCCTTCTCGGCATCAGGGATGCTGGAATAGACAACTAGTCTGCTGCGCAATTCCCAGCTCCAATCCGGCTTCCTTGAGACCGACAAGGGAGGCCAACGATTGATCCTGACATAGTGTTTTCTCATCCTCCCGTCGCCCAGAAAACTAGTAACCACGGAGTAACAGGATTCATGACCGCCCCATACTCTGTCGCCTGGATCTGCAAAGTGACTCCCATCAGGATGAAAGTGGCGGTGCATGGGTGATCCTGTGCCACTCGAGGAGGGGTCAAGGTTCCGCCAATATTCTGGAGCCTCCTGAAACCAAGAAGATCCTCGTGAGATCTAATCTTACGGCTTAGAATCATATTGAGAATACAATATATTCTTGCAATCATGGACATAAACTAGAAATCCAAGAGCTAATATATAGCAATTTTAGTCAGTTTCCAAGCAACTTGTGAAAGCAAATGCTCATGGTGGATTTTCCCATCAGGTGCTAACCAAATAGAATAGCACTATCGAATGCAGTTGTCATTACTTTTTCACTAATTCAAAGAGAGAGTGATCACACTATCCTTGCTTGGCATGCAACAATACTACGAACAAAGAAACCAAGTAAAATTACGAGTAAAGTGTAAAGGGAACCTCTGCCTTGCCAATGACATTCACAAGTACTTAAAGAGAACTCCATAATTCATTACACCCAATAATAGAATGAGATTAGGCATCTTCTCTTGGGAACCTGAGCTCGCCGACAAACAACGAGTGCCATCCGTCAACTGAATTCTTACTCCGTATCCCTTAGTGTAAGCTGAAGACAGAGAAACATATACCTCCCATGCTTATCCAGACATGATACAATATTTCTAAATGCTCATTTATATTGTACCTCTGTGAAGTGGAACTCCCAAACATGATCGCACAGATCTTCCTTGGTTATTCGAGTCTGACATAAAAAAATCTATTCATTAGAACTTCCAGTAATATGGATATAATCTCTCTCATTATTTGCACCTCTTGAGCATGATAAGAAAGAGTTTCTTACACGTTTTCCGTCCTTACAGGATAAAGAGTAAGCTGCCAACTTTGGCAATCCATGGACTTTTGATATGCGAGGTATGTGTGCCTTCCCAAGCCACAATTCTTCACACTGCAGAGAGAAATATTTATTTGTTAACTCTGCAATTCAATTCCACATATTGACATAACTGAAAAACAGATCCTCTGGAATTTAATATTCAAAATAGTGTTAAAGGGCAAAGACCATATCAGCCCGCCAGCCAACACAAATTCATATGCTAATAAGCGACAAGCATTCCAGATCTTATTTAGTCTGCTAAGGAAAGCACAGTCGCAGTGTCATCGGCAGTATCTTTAATATTGCATCACACTAAAAGAGGATGGCAAGTTTCAGATTCTCTAACAATTTATTTCACTTCAGAATACCATGCAAACTACCTATATCAATGAACAACAGCCAAGTTTCTTCCCATTAGATCGTTTTTCCTAATTGAGCTACCACATCATACAAGTATTTCTAAGGAAGATGACTACTTCAGCATTCATATCCAAATTGATTGCATTTAATGTTAAGCCAAGAGACTGAGGAGGAAATATAACTATTATAACTGGAAATCTGGAACTAGTCTACACTAGAAACACTTTCACCTATGGCCTTTGTTCAACAAAAGCAGAGTTTTGATACAGCTGACTACTATTAACAGGATAAAATTGACACATAAAATTCCAAGTCTGAAGTAACCTCGGTTTGGGGAGAGCAAAACCATGGTTTTACTGTTATCCATCTAATCTCCCCTGCGCAGCGGGCTGGGGGTGGAGCCCACAGACTTTTGCTGGAAAAGGGATGTTCATTAGAAAAATTAATCAACATGATCTTGAATCTTTAGATTTTCTTTCCCGCCCCTGCCCCCCCCCCTCCAAAAGTGGTTCTATTGGGATGGATTAGAACAACCACTCTATCTCCACCATCAAAAAAGATCACTTTCCTCCTGACAACACTATCATCCCTAATTAATTCCTTCTCATCAAAAATGTTCATGCAAAAGAAATTTCTCGAGGATTCGACAAAAGGACTATATCCCTCTCCGTGAGTGTCTTTCCACTTCTGTAGTTCAGGAACAAACACTTTCCCTAATTCTTTCTCTGAATATTCTTCAATAAGGAAGCAACCAACTTAAACATTGCACCTAAAACCCAATTTGTATTGTGTGTGACTTTTGCGAAACTAGACTGAAACAACACATATAGGCTTAATTCACATAAATTAATGAATTCAAGCACAGAACCTTCAATTCATGACAGATTCAGTTCAAAACAACACCACAGCAAAGAAAAGGAATGGGAAAGAGAAAAAAATCACACACCAATTCGATTCAAGCTTTCAAGTGCCACTCCTGACTAAGTAAAACTCGAGAGATGAAGCAAAACTATTACAACATATCAAACTTACTTAATATGGTTTCTCTTAAGGTAAATAAACAGAGATTTTTCCCTACGAATTCCATGTTCTTATGCTTTTAAGGGGATTTCACTAGAGTCCACTAGAGTGAATATGATGTAAAAAATAAAAAATAAAAAAATAAAAAACTTGAGTTAATATGAAATGCGACATACATGATTTCAACCACCCTCAGATACAACGTCAACAAACCGTTGCTGGTTGCTACATCGGCTGTGATGTCGCGTTAGCTTCAATTACTTATGATGTCATAAAAAACTACAAAAATACAAAAACACGAAAATACTAATATAATAACCTTTAAGGTAAACTACAGGACAAAACTCACAAGATGCACGATGTTTGTCTTTCCTTTTTCCCTTGCTTTCTTTCTTTTCTGTGTTCCCTAGCGGCTGAACATACCATAAAAAATACAACTAGGCAAAGTCAAATCATCATTTTGTGAGTAGTAGTCCATTGAACCACGTAAGAATTGAACTTTTTTTTTCCCCATAAAAATCATAACCTTACCCTTAGAAAAAGTTAAAAGGGTGTTCGGCTGTGCTTATTTGGTGCTTATAAATGATAAAAAAAATATGTGAGAAAAAAATTTAAAAGGGTGTTTTGCTTTACTTATTTAGTTCTTATAAGTAATTAAATAAATAAAAATATATTTTTTTTAAGTAGATATAAACACTTAAAAGAAAACTAAGCCAAACACCATTTAAGACCCTGCAAAGAAACATAAACTTAGCTTTTTCTCAAACCCCAAAAAACTTTAAATTCCCAATAAAAGAGTACTATTTTTTTAAAAAAAATTATTAAAAAGACAAGATTTAAACAAGCACTCAATGTCGAACAGTTACAGTAAGTAAACATCAAACTTTTAAGCAAAATTTTGATGCAGGTTCTACATCTCGAAACGAGAAGGACAATGCATATTCAGAATCTTAAAGGTTAGAGCAACCAACCTTGGAGGTCCAAATAGTATCATTGGAAGCAACACCTCGCCAGCCACGAGAAACAACAAGACACTGTGCCACGCTGCATGCGTCGAGACGGCTCAGTATTCTCAGCATCACATCTGAGCCCAATACCACTAATGGCTCCTCCAAAACACCATCAACACCATCGCCAACCCTTTTCTCCTCTTCTTCTTCAGCTTCTCCATCTTCGAGACAAGCTCTATGGACTTCTCTCAGCTTTTCTCTCTTTATATCTCTTCCTCTACTCCCAGCACACCACAACGACGACGGCGAAGGAGATGAGAAAGCATCACCCTCTTCTTTAATCATTCCTTTTTTCTTCCTATGACGTTTTTCCATTAATCTTGACTTTCTTTTTCTCTTTTTTTTTCTTTTTTCTTCTTTTGCCAAATACAATTACCACCTAATTTAACAAGAACAGCACATCATCCCTTGCTCTCATCACGTGTTGTTGCCTCTTGTCGTTCAGACACATCATACAATCTTGGTTTATATATTTAGACTGCATGTAGATGCTTATATACATATATATACATATATATGTGTGTGTGTGTGTGTATGGGCACATTTTTTTGTGGGGTTTGCTTAGCGGGGTGGCTTGAGCCGGCGGTGAAGGACAAATATTTGAACGTAGTCATAGGACAAGACCAAGTGCCTAGTGGCGTTATGGCGTTAAGTTGCCGTTTCTTTTTTTAGTGAAATTAAGGATGTTTTTCAGAGGCCTGTATTTGACCATTTGATTTGTTCATTCGGGAGGCCTCGTAGTATCGACGTGGCCACTTGGTGGGGAGACGAGTGGTTTACACGAGTCACAACGGTGGGGCATTACCCGCTTGGCCACTTCGCTTGCAAGAAGACACGAGGCTTGCTAGGATTGACTTTTTTTAAAAGTATTTTTTTTAACAAATTTTAAAAAATAATTTTTTTAAAAAATTAAAAATTTTAATTTTAAAAAAAGGTTATATTTAATTTTTTTTTAAAATTTCAAATTTTCTGAAGATTAAATCAAATAGTTATTGTAAATTTAATGTAACTTTTTCAAGGGAAAAAATATTTTTCATAAAAAAAAATTCAATCCAAACAGTCCCATAAAGGCTTTATTTGTTTGAATTGATCTTTTTTAAAGTATTTTTTTAATCTTTTGAAAATATTTTTTTAACAAGGTAAAATTTTTATTTTTAAAGAAATTGTATTTGAACTTTGTTTGGAATTTTAGTTTTTTTTTAAATCAAATCAATAATTATTACAAAAGTAATGTAACATTTTTAAAAATATATATATACTTTTTTCTAAAAAAGTCAATCCAAACAAGTCCAAAATCATTTAGCTTATCTTTGTATTTGTGTTAACAACTTATTTATAGATTCCTTGACTCTGCTTATTTTGTAGCTTATACTATTTGCAATTTATAGGCCTTGCTAAATAGGCTCTTAAGTGCTTGACATAAACTTATCTTAAATTTAAAATTTGATAAGTATTTAATAAGAAATAATTCCGATATAATAATGTTATTTTTAGCCTAATCGTGAGATTTTAGTTTTTAAACTGCAAAGCTTTTAATAGTAGAACTCTAGACAAAAGTGTTATTTGAATAAAAGTTGTTGATTGTTTGGCTTTCTATTTTGGAGGTTAAATTTTAGTTGTTTTAGAGTCAATATTGAGCTTTAAAAAATATGAAGTTTTATTTTTGAGAAAAAAAATAAACAAAAACAATTTCTGAGATGAAGTAAAAAAAACTTTTGAAATTTTCTTTTTCGAAAAGTGCTTTGGATTTTTTAGTTTTTCTTAGCTTAGGCTTTTATATAAAAATCCTTTGCATATCCAAATTTTTAATTTTTTGACAATTTTTTTTTAGACTTATACCGTCATAAATTATAAAGATAAATAAATTATTTTATTTTAAAAATAAGATACTTAATTGTCAAAAGTGTAAAAAATAAATAACAAAGTACAAGGACGGAATCAAGGGGGCTGCAGAGGCCTCGACCCGGCCAAGCTTCAATAAAATATATAGTAGTCTATATAAAATATTTTAAAATTTTCTTCATGGACCCCCTTTATTTTTTTCTCTGTCCTTCTCTTTTGTTAGAAGTTCTTTTCATCGTGATGGCTTTAGTATATAATTTTTCCAATGTAGATGATATTAGAGTGATTAAATTTTTGTAATAAATAAGTAATTATAGCAAATAAATTTCAGTAATATCTAATTATTTATTTTGCTAGTTAAGTACTTAAAGTTTTCTCGTCCAAGATAAATTCTAAAATTTCATAAATTTTAGGACTTTTTTTCATAAAAAGTTTATTTCTTTAAAAAATTTCTTTATATGTAACTTTTTTTATTGCTACATAATTATATAAAGAAAAGAAAAACTTAATTTCATCAGCTAAATCACTAAACCTTCTTCCACATGATCTTATATTACTAACACTATCTTGATGGTAATTTCTATTTAAATACGTAAACAAATCCCGACTTCCCCTAGCGATAAATTTTCTGGTTCTATCCTTGACAAAATAAGATACTAACCCTTCGTATTTCCACGCGGATGAATTTGCGATTTTTCTTTAGGGGTTACACTTAAATTTCGAACTCTAACACGAGATTAAAGTTCTCGTGGCATAAAAATACTCATGGCACACAAAATTTTGAATAATCTTTTTCTCAAATTTCACTTGTCGGCAAACTTGAGTGGTAATAATTGAAAACTTTAGTATGATTTCTAAATGGTGTTGATAATAAAAAATGTGGTTCTTCTCATTTTTATTAGGTTCTAAGAGTCTCATTGGAATTGGGTTACTGACATTTACGAGATATTATTTCCATACAAGTCATTAAATTATATATGTTTTGTCAAGACCAAGAAAAAAAAAATTATGAAAATCACTGAAATAATATGGTTAGGTGGTTTAGAAAATCCAAAATTATCTTGTCTAAGAGCTCACTCAAGGAATATATTATGGTGTGACAATTCTTTTCCATCCTACCTATACAAATGTTAAACGCATATCCTAATTACACGTACAACCATCACATCTTGTGTAGGAATTTCTTTCTTCCTATATGCTGGATTATGTTTTGCAATTCAACAACGGGAACATTGCAACATCAACAACACCAATGGCATTTTTGGAACGTAAATACGATCTAATTTCTCCCTTTAATTTAGGATATATTCTTGAAAATGTTGGATTCTTCAATTTGATATGGAGGACAGAAACCATATCTACTTTGAATGCTCGCTAACGAGCAAGATTTGGGAGAGGGGCATGAAGACGGCTGGAAGCCCATTTTGGATAAAAAATTGGGATTGCATCGTGGTTTGGCTCCAAAATCGACTGATGGGGAGTTCATTCCGGGCTCGTCTCTGCAAAATGTTCTTGGAGGCGGCAATATACCACATCTGGGGGGAACGCATTAGGAGATTGCACTTGCAAGATATACCAAGGAATGAAGGTCAATTGTTCAATTCGATTGTTGCGGATGTCAGAGTGAAGGCGATACACCACTGTAAAGTAAGGAACACTAATATCAATAGAATCTTATGCAGTAGGTGGAAAATTGATACTAACACTGTCTGATCCGGGTTGTTTAGATCAATGGCACATACTGGGGATATTTTGTATTTGAGATGTAAATTCTCTCTTTTTAATACAAGTTCCTTGCTGATTTAGCCAAAAAACAAAAAATACAAGCATTAATGTTGAAATCGACTTTGAAGCTGACGAGTACCTAATCCATGTCCTTAGGAACATTTTTCTCCATGTAAACTTTCTGGATATTCTCTATGGAAAGTGTTGTAAGAGAAGCTAATAGCCCTTTTAAATGGGAATTATAACAGCTCCTGTTCCGGAGTTTGGCCATGAAAATCAGCGTCAATGTTGAGTTTAAAATTCCAAACGGCGATTTGCACTCCATAATTCAAAGAAACTGCTCCATGCCACTTGGAGTGTCCGATCAATATCAATATCGTATTGTACCTTTCAGAAGAATACAATAACTTGAGAATCCATTTCAACCAATAAAGAGTTCGACTCCATTCCATCTATCATCCACAACCCTCCCCATACGGCAAAAACTTCCTATTTATTAGTATCTGTTGAGTTATGGTTCAAAATCCAAGCCCGTACAAATTAGAAAAGAATTTTAATGAGAATTAAAATTATAGTTATGGTAAAAGTCTTAATTATGGTAGGATTGATAGATGAGGAAATCCTTTGTCTTGGAGGACAAGGAAATCTCCTCTATAAATAGGACTCTTGCATTAGTTGTATAAGGTGTGCCTTAGGACCACACCCTATGGGGGTGTGGGTGAGAGAGAGAGCCTGAGAGCATCGAGGGTGTCTTATATTCGTTCTAGTCCTGTTGAGGATAGAACCATTATAAGAACCCTGTGGGGGAGGGTTTAGACTTTTTTTTCAATGCAAAAAGTCACATGGGTTGTAATACTCTTTTCTATTAGTGGAGTTTTTCGTGGACGTAGGCAGAGGGTCGA
Organism: Cordia subcordata; assembly: GCA_028554755.1. Lineage (NCBI taxonomy): Eukaryota > Viridiplantae > Streptophyta > Magnoliopsida > Boraginales > Cordiaceae > Cordia > Cordia subcordata. The sequence continues at coordinate 5,930,275 of JAPTOF010000010.1, read as the reverse complement.
ACCACGTTTAATAGCGCGTATTTCTTTTCTCGTACTCGTGCTTTAATTCTGCTGCGTGAGTGTGTGTCATGCGTCCTAATTTTCCAATAGTATCATTATATTATGGGCAAGGTTGCACATGATAGATGAATTGAGGTTGAGCTCTTTATTGGGGGAAATGAATTGTCAAGTTATTTGCAATCTTCTCAAAGGCACAACATGAGACAGTCAACTAAGGGTTGAAAGAATGTAAGAGCACCCTAGTAAATCCAATATAAATTGTTGCGATTTAGTGAATTGTAGGTGAATCGTATGATTTATGAACAAAAGATTTGTACATATCTTTTTCCTAGTGCACAATCTCAAATCGTACGATTAGGAAAACTAAAGTACAGCACCTATTATGAGAATCATATTTTGGGAAGCAAATCATTCTACAAACTAATAGGCCAATTTTGTACTCCAAGAACTTATGAGTTGTCATGATTGAATCGACCTCCAGAGAAACAAATATTTCAATGCCGAGTGTACTTAAAGATGTTTTTACTAGCCATACAATGTCTATTACCATATGTTTTGATGACATCCAAAAACGTCTCTACTACCAAAACCAGTCATACATAAGAAGAAAATTTTTCATAAGAAGAAAATTTTCTCTAACATGGTGAAGCAAAAGGAAGTATCTAAAACAACAGACCATGGAAACACTCAAATTTTCCAGCATGCTTTAAATCAGAGCACAAAATCTGCATAGTAAAAGAAATACTGAGAACAGCGAAGGCTTCGGTCAAAACAGCTCTCTATCAAGAACCGACCTGGTTGAACTCGTACAAGCGAGTACGCGACAAGAGTGCATACACGGAAATATGGGAGGAAAACATGTTACAAAGAAGAGAGCAATCTCTAAAGAGCTACTAAAAGATGTTATATAAAAGGACCAGTGCCACCTTCCATCTCAGGATCAGGAATGCTGGAATAGACAACTAGTTTGTTACGCAATTCCCAGCTCCAATCCGGCTTCCTTGAGACTGATAAGGGAGGCCAACGATTGATCCTGACGTAGTGTTTCCTTATCCTTCCATCACCCAGAATGCTAGTAACCACGGAGTAACAGGATTCATGACCGCCCCATACTTTGTCACCTGGATCTGCAGAGTGACTCCCGTCAGGATGAAAGTGGCGGCGCATGGGTGATCCCGTGCCAATCCGGTAGGGATCAAGGTTCCGCCAATATTTTGGAGCCTCCTGAGACCAAGAAGATTCTCGTGAGATTGATCTACTGCTTAGAATCATATGCCGGTACACTTGACTGAGAAAACATTATATATTCTTACAAGTATGGACATAAACTAGAAATCTAAGAGCTAATATGTGGAAATTTTAGTCAGTTCCCAGGCAACCTTGGGCTCGTGAAAGCAAATGCTCATGGTTGATTTTTCCATAAAGTGCTAACCAAATAAATAGCACGATCAAATGCAGCGGTTAATACTTTATCGCTTATTCAAACGGAGAGCAATGTGGCACGCAACAATACTATGAATACAGAAAGCAAAGGAACCACTGAACCACTGCCTTGCTGATGACATTCATAAGTACTTGCAGATATAATTTCACCAACAAACAACAACTGTGTAAATGAAATTGAGTGTCTGTCAATTGAATTCTTACCCCGTGTCCCTTAACAGAAGCTGCAGACAGAGAACATGTACCTCTCAAGCTTATCCAGATTCATTAAAAATAAAAATAAGAAGGGATCCAGGGCTATAGAGAGAGTTTCAGGGGAAAAAGCATGGGAAAATATTTTGAATCTGCACTCATATCGTACCTCGGTAAAGTGGAACTTCCAAACATGATCACACAGATCTTCCCTGGTTATTCGAGTCTGACAGAAAAAATCTCTTCATTAGAACATCAGGTACTACAGCTATAATCTCTCTCATTATTTACACCTCTTGAGAATGGTAAGATTGAGTTTCTTACACGTTTTCCGTCCTTACAGGACAAGGAGTAAGCTGCCAACTTAGGCAATCCGTGGACTTTTGATATGTGAGGTATGTGTGCCTTGCCAAGCCATAATTCTTCACACTATAAAGAGAAAGACATAAGTTATTTGTTAACTCTGCAATTCATTCCCACATATAACTGCAAAACAGATCTCTGGAGTTATACATTCAAAATAGTTTTAAACAGCAGAGGCCATATGAGCTACCAGCCAATACAAATCCATATGCAATAAGCAACAAGCATACTAGAACTTATTTAGTTGGTAGGAGAAAGTACAGTAGCAGTGTCATCGGCAGTATCCGAATACTGCATCACCACTAAAAAAAGAGGCCAAGTTTCAGATTCTCCAACATTTCAATACCAACAGACAACAATCGAGTTTCTACCCGTTAGATCGCTTTTCGTAATTGAGCTACCACATCATACAAGTAATTCCCAAGAAAGATGACTATTTCAGCATTTATATCCAAATTGATTGTGTTTAATGTTCAAGCTAAGACCAACTATAACTGGAAAATCTGGAGCTAGTCTAAACTAGAAACAGTCCACTTCCCATGGCCTTGGTTCAACAAAAACAGACTTCTGATACAGCTGAAAAACATTAATGGGATAAAATTAACAGATAAAATTCCATGACTGAATTAATATCTGTTCGGAAAAAGCAAAACCATAGTTTTACTTCTGTCCATCTAGCCTCCCCTGCGGGCCGGGCTGTGATGGGGGCCACAGACTAGCTGTTCATTAGAACAACAAATCAACACAATCTTGAAACGTAAGTTTTTTTTTTCCCCTCCAAGTGGTTCTGTTGCCTATTGAGATCGATTAGAACTACTTCTATATATTAGAACAACTACTCTATCTGTAGTATCAAGAAAGATGGCAGCTTTCTTCCTGACACCATGACTATCATCCCTAAACCTCTTTAATAGCTTCTCATCGAAGATGTTCGTTCAAAATAAATTTCTTGAGTATTCAATAGAAAGAGTATGTCCCTCTCCCTTAGTGTCTTTCCAGGTCTGACTTTCAAGAACAAACACTTCGCCTAATCTTTCTACCAATACTGCACCTAAAACTAAATATGTATGTGCGCCTTTTTGCAAAAGTAGAACTGGAACAACGCAGATAGGCTTAATTTTACTAATGAAGTCGAGCACAGATATCAATATGGTTTTTTCCTTAAGGTAAGTAAACAGACATTTTTCCATATTGATAAATTTCATGTTCTTATGAATATGAAATGTGACATACATGATGTCATACAAAAATACAAAAAACACAAAAATGCTAATATAATAAACTTTTAACTGATAAGGTAAACTAGAGGACAAATTCACAAGATACGTGGACGACGCTTTTCATTTTTCTTTATTTTCCATCTTGACTGGCCGCTGAATATATTAAAAAAGTACAACTTAAAAAGTCAAATCCGTCGTGATCGGTGTTCTACCTAACCACGTAAGAATTGACCTTTTTCCACTTTTTTTCCTAAAAATATATATCTTTTTTAAAGTTTATCGACCTTTTCACATTTTAATCTTTTAACTTTCAAAATGAACCCCTCGATCTTTGAAGCTAATAGTCTTTTTAGCAATATCCATTACATTTTTGACATTCAGTGAGATATGAGCAATGCTATCGGCCGACCAGTTCATGCGTGTCCCGTGCATTTTACTATGCTTAATAATTGCCAAAGCACATAGCAAACAAGGAACTCTCTCCCCTTCGGGGTTCCGCCCAAGCCTCTCCTGCGGAGCTGGTGTTCTCCGAAGGTAGCTACGGGATTTTTAGTTACTTTAATAAGGCTTCTACTATCGGATATAATTACAAGAGAAACACCCAACATAAAGATGCACACTCTTCCACGTGAAATATTCATCTTCATTGGAGCTTTTTGGTAGTAATCGTGACCAACAACCATTAGCCGTCAGCTCGTTGGTAAGGCAAGAGCTTCAAGCCTGATTTAAATTTTAAAAAATATACTTTTTCTCTTCACTTTTTTTTTTAAAATTACTCCTTCCATCTTATTTTATCGGTTTTCACACTTAGGCCAATAAAATTAATTAATAGCCTTATTTTTGGATAAATATGCAATAACTTAATAAAAATATCCTTTTCTCTTTTTTTTTGTCTTATTTAATATTAAATTATGTTTTTTTTTATCTCTACATTAAAATAGGATAAATTTAAAAAATAAAAATTATTACTTTTTTCTACTCTTTTTCAAAGTGACGTATATTTTAAGACCAAAAAAAAAATTTCTAAAACACTGATATTGTGAAACGAAACGGAGAGAGTATTTAAAAAAAAAAAAAAAAGGAATAAAATGAGCACTAAACAGTTAAGAGAGGTAAAAAGCCAAGCAGAAGAGCAACCAACCTTGAAGCTCCAAATAGCATCATCGGAAGCAACAACTCGCCAGCCACGAGAAACAACAAGACATTGTGCCACGCTGCATGCGTCGAGACGGCTCAGTGTTCTCACCATCACATCTGAGCCCAACACCACCAATGGGTCCTCCAAAACACCATCACCACCATCCCTTTTCTTTTCTTCTTCTTCTTCTTCTTCTTCTTCTTCTTCTTCTTCTTCTTGTTGGATATGGATTTTTCTCAGCTTCTTTCTCTTCGCAGCCCAACCACCATTTCCATCACACAACGAAGATGGTGAAGAAGATGCCAATATAGCATCACCATCTTGTATTATCTTGCCTTTTTGCTTCCTATGATCTTTTTCCATTGATTGGTTCTCTTTTTTTTTTTTCTTTTTTTTTTCCCTTCTTCTCTTTTCTTCTTTTGCAAAATATAATTTACCACCCAAAGATATCAAGAGAAGAAGACACCCTTGCTCTCTTTACGTGTTGTTGGCTCTTATCGTTCAGACACATCATGCACTCATAGTCTATATATATGTATACTGCATGTATATATATGTATACATATGTGTGTGTGTGTGTGTATGCAATCCATTTTTTTGGGTGGAGTTAAGGATGTGTTTCTGAGGCTTGGATTTGACCATTTGATGTGTTCCACGGGGGAGGCTTCGTAGTATCGACGTGGCCACTTGGTGGAGACACGAGTGATTTACACGAGTCACTAACGGTTGGGGCGTTACCCACTTGGCCACTTCACTACTAAGAAAACGTTAACGTTTTAGCTGATTTTTGTATTTGGATCAACCAGTCAGGTCTCCTCTTATTTTTAAGACGTGACAAATTGGTTTTTTTATGGTGATCATTTATAAAGTTATCAGTATTCAGATAAAAGATTGTTAAAAAATTAACAATTTGAACATGTAAGATGTACGTAGAATAATGATTTATGGATGTATGATTTGGTCGAATATGTTTAACATAAAAAAAAAATATTGTATATACTATTTTTCTTTTTGTGTCTGAATTGTTGTTTTTGCCCATTTTTCAGTGGCCACTAATTTAATCATGAACGGCATGGCTAGATTATTATCTTTGCTCGTTTTTTTAGGTGCGTATTGATGTAATCACAAATTATAAAGATAAAGAATTAATCTTTTGTGTTTTAAAAATAAGAAATTTAATCGTAAAAAAAAATTAATATGAGGAACTGAATGGGACATCAGGCCTTTGTACTTCAAGGGGGACGAATTTGAGATTTTGTTAAGGGTTAAACTCAACTTCAAACTCTCTCAAGAGATCAACCCGTTTGGCTCGGCTTATTTTGCAAATTATAAGTTTTTAGAAAAAAAAAATTTCCCTTATAAATTTTTTACTATTTACAATTTATAAGTCCAAATAAATTTAGCCTAACAGGCTGTAAAGTTCTTGTGGCATAGAATACTGGGACATGGCGCACAAAATTTTGAATATTTCTTTTTCGAATGAAATGTATCTGACTCAATCATGGTTCGCAACCTTAAGTGGTAATAATTAAAAAAAAATTATTATAATTTCTAAATGCGGTTGACTTTAGAAAATTAAAAAATGTAATTCCTCTCATTTTTACAAGGACCTAAGAATGTGATTGACATTGGGTAATCAGATATTATTCTCTTACAAGTCATTAAAATAATATTTTTAAAATTATGAAAAAAATAAAAATCATTGAAATATTAGCTTTAAGTTGGTTTAGGAAATCTAAAATTATCTTGTCTAAGAGCTCGCTCAAGAAATTTGCTATCGTGTTACATATCTTTCCCATCCTACCCATGCAAATATTAAACGCATATCCCAATCACTCATACAACCATCACACACTGTGTATTCTTTTTTGTTCCTATATATTGAATTAGGTTTTGTGATTCAACAACGAAAACATTGCAACATCTACAACACCAATGGCATTTTTGAATTGTGAATAGTATCTAATATCTCCCTTTAGCTTATATAACCTTGAAAATGTTGGATCCTTCAGCTTGATTTTATCAACCGATAAAGCACATACAAGTTCTAACTATGGAATGAAGATTTCTCCAGAATGTTGAGATCGCCCCTAATCCATGTCCTTGAGGAAAAATTGCGAACAATATAATTGTAATTAATAGATAAGTTGTGAATTAATGCACGTATAATATGCATACTATCTTTGGAAATAAAAACATACGAGCACCTCTTTACATCATTTGCCTTTCATTAGATTAACCGTTAAACTACTAGATGCAACAGTGTCTCAATGCCTTCATAAGAACTCCATTGATTGGATAGTTCAACTTCATGAACGTTAAGTTAAGCGTTGCTTATTTGAATTGTCAAGCGCCAAGATTTCCTTGGGAACCAAACGTTATAAACACTAGAACAATATTTTCTTATATTGGGCTCTCAAGGCCCTCAAAAGTACACTTTCTTTTATAGCCACAAAGTGCACCTCTGTCTTACAGAAGCCAGATTTTACTCAGAACCAACATATGGTACAGTCTCTCGTATTACAATGTTGTATAAACTCCTATATTTTTCCTATATTGAGTAGAATTAGACATAGAACACCATGACTAATGCAAAATCAAGGACAACTTTCGTTACCATCTCTCTCAATAAATGAAAATCACATCTTCCTCAAATATGGACTCTTACAAAAATTGCTCTTTGCAGAAAAAGAATGGATACGTACGAGTGTCCTTCAATATACACACAGCAACGTCTATCTTGCCACATCCAGCTAAATGCCGGGAAGAACAATGGCGGATCTGCACGGAATATCTTGCCAACAAAACTTTCAATCACAAATTTAAAGAAGTTTGCTGGTTCGCCGTCTAGATGGTCCTCCGGGGAAGAGCTTCATTATCCAGCCCAACACCCTTTCAACGACCTAGTACAATAAAGGAAATGGCAGACGTCAAATTTAAATCATTGGACCCCTTGAATGGATAGAAGTTGAGAAACTAGCTATTTGAACGATAAAATTGACAATGAAAAACAACAAAATTGACATTCAGTTTGCTGACAACGAAGTGTTCATTCTTAAGTAGACAGTGCAAAAACTGAAAGGGGGGGAAAAAAAGAAAAGAAGCAGACTATTCAGAACTTTAAGCAGAAATATTGCACTTGAATTGAAATTGGGATAATGAATCAAGCCTGGGAAACTAAGGTGTCTCTCTAAGAGAACTACAAATGCAAAAATATTGAATCTGTCAAAATGACTCTAGAACAAACTGCAGTAAAAGAGAACAAAGATCACTAGACAGAATACCTCATCCCCTTCATCTGCATATGTGGTGCTGTCATGCAGGTTGCGAGAATCTGCTTGTTTCACTGAGATATTCTCGTTCGCCATACTTTGTGCAGTCAGAAGTTCCAATCTTTGTGTTTGAGCTTCAAGCTTTCTCATTAACTCTGTGTTCAGTTCCTTTGTCCAAAAAATTGTTCGAAAGATGGTAAGATGCAAAAGAAAGTTTGAACAATATCAAATTCATATAATAAGTGCTCCCTTACTTCCTAATATTGTTTACCCAACAAGCATGTCGATTTATAAGTACCCAAGAAATTACAGAGCCACTTGCTTGCAGAGATCACTTAATGCATAAAATCATGTGCTACAAATCCTATGCAACAATTGAAAATGTATTTCCAAGTTACCTTAATATGTTTCCTCACCAAAATTCACATCAAAATTCATCTACTTGAAGGACATATTAGTATATCCAAGATATGACTTTAAAGGAACAATTCTGGAAAAACCATGAACACTAAAAGAAGAGAAAATATAAGAGAATGCAACAAAATCAGAAAAGACGGAAACACTGGAAGAAAAAGAAAATAAAAGAGAATCCAACAAAATTGTAAAACAAACATATAGCCATACTCTTGAATAGCTGCATCCTAGCTAGCCAGCTAAAATATTTCATAACCCAAAAGCAGAAAACAAGTCCAGCCATTACGCTTATAGTAAAACAGTCCTTCCCAAACAATTGTTTTATTACCAATAACACCAGCACAAAATTGCTATGTGTGAGTACTATATAATTCAGATAAAAGATGGGAATTCAGAAGCAAATTTAATCTCTTTTAAAAGTCCAGCAGGAATTTTCACGGGTAAGTTGAACACAAGTCAACTTCTATAAGAAATTGGCAACTCTTACATAGTTCAGGCAGAATCTACAATCTACCATGGACAAAGAGAAGGTTACTAATTAGTCAGTGAGTCCCAGTAATCTAGGCAAGAAACAGAAACGCAATTTCTGAAAAGTCTGCCAGAAGCCAGAGAGAAATTCAACCCAGAATGCTGCAAATCATACTATCTATAAACCATGCATTGACACAGCAGTTCCACAAGCTTTTGTTTAGTTTTTTGGTCAGTGCTAAACCTTTTACCGCCCCCAGTCAGCAGCAGAACTCAGTGGATAATGGGTCAACAAATTGGAAAAAACATGCAATCAAGTTACCTTAAGCTTACCTCGCAAGAAGAAGGGGGGGGGGGGGGGGGAACAAGTAAGTTACCTTAAGCTTAGAACTTTGGGACAACTCAGCTGACAACGTTTGGATCAATTCTTCTTTCTCCATTGCAAGCTGAAAATTGCTCACGGCAACAAGAAATATTTTCGTCAATTCATCCATGCACTTGTGCAAGACGATAATCAATCAGATAAGGGAATACCAACCATGGAAATAGGTCTTTACCTCAGAGATTAAAGTATTAATGTTCTGGATCATTCCCATCTGCTCAGGAGGAATTGTCAAGGATATTTCATCAAGGCTAAACTGGATATTCTCGTTTAGAGGCGGAGAACTTGAGGCATGGGTTCCAAGAGAGGAAGTTGGATTAGCATTAGGAGCGCCTGTGGTGGAGGCAGCATCATCAGCATCCTCTGAATTGCCAACAAGGACATGCAATAAGAATCAGCGAAAGATAATTGGGAAAACCAAAGAGAATATTTCTCCAAAAGATAGGAATTAGCACGTGGCTTTTTTGGTGCACAGTAAAGAGTAAAAGAAAACTATGGTCAAGCGAAGTAACAAAAAAAAAAAAAACAAGTAGGGCCAATGAGTTAGCAAAATGTTCCACAAATCTAAGCCAGGGTAAATCCAATCAAGAGATTTAATTACTAATATTATCACCCAGTACTCAACAATGCACTACAAAAATACAAATTAGTCCCCATCTCAATAGAAAATATACCCTAGCCTCAACTGTAAGAAGGTTAGTTACTAGCTTATCCCCAGTCCAATTTCTCCTGAGATAAGCTAGATGGGAATATGTCTTGACTTATACGATAGCTGGCTGGCTATAAGATGTGAGGCTTAATTCTTTGTTGGAGGTTTTACAGGTGACATCTGTTTAAACAAATTCCCAAGGCAATGACTTGGGAACAATTGGCATGGTTGCGAATCCACTAGCATCTTGAAACCGGTGTTATGCTCACGTTGAGCAAATTTTTTCGTATACTTTGGTCATCATGAGTCAAAATTCCAAAAAATTGAAGAGTAATTCTTAGCTGATCCTATCATTCCCTTTAAAATAAATGGCAAACCATATAGACCAAAAAAACCCAGGTACAGATCAATATATAATGTATTGAGTATGTCATCAAGTGAAGAGGTCAAAGTGAACAAAGGAAAGAATAATCCAAAAACACACCAAGATCAGCTGTTGAAGTTGACACGTCATTTTTATTAACAGTGCTCTCCCTAGCATCAGCCGACTTCCCACTTGCAAAAGCTTTCCTTAGTTTGGAATGCAATAGCTTCTTCTCTGTAGAAGAGAACGACAGATGAGAAGAATTGAGAAAGCATAACAATCACAAATTTGTTTACACATACACATAAAGAGATGTGAGGAAAGTAGTGTTTTGACCCTACACCAAATTCACTGTATTGTCATGATGATAACAACTTCAGCGAAGGCCAAATTATTGATCTATATCCAGCTATGCACAAAACAAACAAACAGAAAAAGTGGCGGGATAAAGTCATCCTAGAAAGACTTCCATCTTTATACAGAAGGATATCAAAACTTCAAGAACCACTCAAGCTCCTAGATAACACAGATAGTGCATTTTGGGCAAGCTCAAGTATTTTGAGCAAGCTCAAGTATTTTGAGCATCACTTAGCGGTGTGCTCATTCATATATCAAGCAATGAAAATGATAGACATGCATCCATCTCCATTCAAAAGGGGCAGAGTCTGCAAGAATGATGAAAGTTTTAGCATGGATCCAGTTCTACGTACTGCTTTCTTCCATTACGTAAACCAACCAGTCATTCATCTTAATGTCTCCCTCAACCTATCAATCAAGTATACAACAAATCCAAATTATGTACTAAATCGTTAGTTATTTGTTTACCCATTTTGTGAAAACTTTGACTTTGCACGCTAAACTGAAATCACTAGGCTCTTCAAAAATTTTGTGAGAGGATACCTTCATTCCAATAGTCTGTAGGTCATCTGAACTGCAATAAATTAAGAGCTTCTAGCAAGTGTATTTGTAAGAGCTCTATTGGACCTGGCTTCCTAGTGGAAAATCTTTAAAATGGCTACCTAATCTTATCCCACCATACAAGTTCCTATATCTTTTGAAAGCTAATCACCTATATACTTAGCCAGAAAGTAGTAAAGGACTTTACTCCTGTATATGTCAAACATTTTCCTCCATGTAAACTTTTAGGATATTCTCTGTGGCAAATGCTACAAGAGAAGCTAATAGCCTTTATAAATGGGAATTATTGTCTTTGATTTTCACTTCAACTGTTTCTTCTTTACTTTAGTCGAATAACTTGGTATTGCAGCCAACAGATCAGAGTACAACTTTCAAACAGAAGTTGAGAAAGACATCACAAGATCCCTCATCTACAGCAATTGTCAGTCCCTAAATGTTCTGTAGGAAATTAATACTATGGGTTCGTTTGGATTGGCTTTTTTCAAAAGCACTTTTTTTAACAGCTTTTGAAAAATAACTTTTTTTGAAAAGCTGAAAATTCTGGCTTCTAAAAAAGGCTGTATTTGAGCTTTTTCAGAGTTTCAGCTTTTTTGGAAGCCAAATCTAATAGTTATTGCAAATTTAATGTAACTTTTTCAGGAAAAAAAGTACTTTTTCTTGAAAAAAAGCCAATCCAAACAGGCCCTATGTCATGTGGGATGATGTAAAACCAAAAGAAGAAAAGAGGAGAGTAAAGAGGCTGAAAACAGGAATTCTACCACGCTCTGAGAATTAAACGAGAAAATTTACAAAGGAATTCCCTTTTCTCTCGTTTCACCTTCCTTCTTCAGTAGGATACTTGAAAAAGAAAGAGAGGAAAAAAAGGGGCAAAAGAATAGTAAGCAGAACCAGCTTCCCACCTTCTTGTAAAGCATCTATTGTTGACTGTAGATCTTGACGTTCTTTTTCCAAGCTTGACATTTTCTTTCTGCAAAATCCAACAAAGAATAACATTAAAAGTGCTGCATTATGGAGAATGAAACTGAAAGTGGGGGAAAAGCAAAATGATAATCAATACAAGTAAAAGAAACCATTAGCATTGTGGCCAGGGCAGAGTTCATGTATAACTGGTATATCACAATTAGTCACCAATGGAGAAAAGGCATTTTATATGCCAATTGCCAAAGATATTGTTCGCTACCAATGGTACAAAGGAAAGCATATATAGCAAAGTGTCAAAAATTTCAGCCAGGACAAGTTCACAGTCTTCAAAACTTTTCTTGGAACTAAATGTTTTAGTAAGTATGTCCATTTCACGTTCACTATTTCTTTATCAAATTCTTTCATGCAACCTTTTAACAAAGGGAGACTATAAGAAAATTAAAAGACAACAAGAGAAGGAAAAAGGTTTCAGTGACTGAAGAGGCCCTCATTATTTCACTGTTAGGTCAAAGTTTTCATAGTCATACATAACGGGCTTATTGGGACTGCCACCTATGATGTTGATACAATTGTTTTGTGAAACTTTTAGTTGGGACACCAATTGGATGTCCTATCATTAGGATAATAGTTAGTCTCCGGTTGTAAACTGATTTCTTGCAGCTATTTTCCCAGGCAGGGTCACATGAAAGAGAGAGATAACAAGTGAAATGGATGATACAAATTTAGTCTAAGCACTAATCTTACTTTAAAGAAGAAATTTCCGCTTGTGTATTTTCCAGCTGTCTCTCAAGTTTTAGCTCATTAGACCTCAGTCGGAGTGCCTGCATACATATAGCAGTAGTTAATTATTCCAATGAAAGAAAAAGAAAAGGTCTATCAAACAAGAAACTTTAAACACTGCTGAGTGCAAAAGAACAAAAAAGAGATTTTATCCGCTTATATAGGAAAGAAATATCAAGCATCTAGGGCATCCATGTTTTGGATTGTCAACGTAAGTTTTTGTACAAGGCATATAAAAAACTTAACAAAACTATATAAACATGTCTGGATGTTCTTAGAGAAACTCATTCGTAGTGCAGAAAGCTACCAAGGTAGCTGCTCAATCCCATCCGGAAGATGGACAAACTAGACTAAATGGAGAAGCAGGGTGATTGGCTGAGGCTTTTTGCCCATCAGATGTATGTAGCATTACGTTGTTCACAAAATAAACAAAATCCAAAATCCAAGTTGATCATATTTTACACATTTGACAATCTTCCTGAACAAAATGGACATTCCAATTACAATTCTTGAGAGGCATTTATCTCTTGCGGGCCAACAAGTTAGGAAGGTAAATATGTGAAAAATAGCACTCTTTCGACCTAGATCTCGATTTTTTCAAACTGAAACAGGAACCTCTGGCTTCACAGAACAATCAAGTTACAACCCCTTTCCCATCATCTTCAACAATAAGTTTTGCTGGTCAAACAGAAGTGCACTGCCACAAGCTACATTAATAAATATTTGGATATCTTACACTTCAGTCTATTAAGCATCAATAATACCTAGCAATCGCAGAATTCTCAAAAAGACAAAGGGTTTCGTTCACCGCCCTAAATTTGATTCCAACAATATATTTCGCCAAACATAGACCCGATTTTAGGAACGTTGAGTTAACAGATTAGCAGTAGTTGGTTAACAAGGTTTTTCTGGAACAGATTATTCAATTCCAGAATTTCTCCTCCAAATATCTGGAAGATGAACTGACGCCTTTTCTCAATCAATCAGTTGTTCATTTATAAGCTACATTTTCTTACCATTCATATCTACATAACTTCTTAATAGAAATAGATAAAAATATAATAAAATAAAATAGAACTGGTGACCATAATAAATGGAAGGAACGTCCAGCAAAATCAATTGTACTATATTTCCTACTTTTCTAGATTATACAAGCATAAATATCTGAAAAGGCAGGTAATATTCGCACTTCACTCCAACTATGTCTCAAAGAGATAGAAAAAAGAAGAAGGAAAGAGAGAGAGAGAGAAGAGATTCACAAAATTTCACCATGGTCGTAAAATACCTTCTCTTCCAAGCCTATCACTTCAGAAGCCAATAGTTTAGCACGTTCATCAGCTGCATTACATTCCAGCTGAGCATTTGCGTATTCAAGCTTCACAGCTTCAAGTTCCACCTGTTAACATAAATACAATGGTCACTAAATCAAATGTTGTGAAGATAAAACAATATGACTAGAAGTCTTACACACCTAATGGAACAAGGGGTTTGGATTGGTTTATGAATATAACTCTAACACAATGAAGAACCTCCAAAGCATTTACATACTAGAAACACACACGTCCATAGCATGAGACAGTTATAGAGAAGAAAAGGTCATAGCCAACCATTCCCAGCCAGTAAATAGCACAATCAGAAGTTAATAGTGTGTAACAGTTACTAGAAATTTCATAAACTTTGTCGAGAACTAAATCCTTGAAAAACATATCTCTTGAGAACAAAATCCTAAAAATATCCATCACACTTAATCCATGAAATATCAAAATAACCAGAAAAGAAGCCACAGTTGCAGGCTATCTGCAAGTGGCCAAGACATACTGGTCTGTGGGGCTATGCAAAGTTTCTGAAATGTTGCAAGGCCAAGATGGAGATGCTATAGAGCTCCTTGGCCAGCTATCAGCTCAAATTTATCAACTTTTTAACCTTCCAGTCTTCATTCCAGTACATATATGATGGTATTCGGTTTATTCAATAGAAGTACTGTAACTTGCCATGCTTATTGTATTTTTACTTTACGAAGTAATTTAGAGCATTGAAACGATACTTTCCAATACTTATACAATTGGTTGATCTTTTACTTATGCAAAACAGTAGAAGATTTTTGTCCCAATATAGTTCCGACATCCATTCACGTTGACATTGTTATTTTATAATAGAACATCTCTCAGAAATAAAATCGTCTATTTGCTTCAAAGAGTAGTTTACGGGTATCTAGCAATAGAAGTTTGATTATGGTGCACACAGTAACCATGAGAAAAGACCCATAGTTTCTTTTGAAAAGTAAAATTTTATTAATAGACAAAAGAAGGGGTACAAGGAGCAACACCAAAGATCAAATACATAAGCAACTAAGGTTATAGAAAGACCTCATAGTTGCAAACCCAAAGGTCAAAGTTTGTATTGATGATCAGTCAGAATGATTCATTACTAACCAGCTGGGCCTTAATTTCTTCCTGTAACTTTTCCATGTCATATTTTAACTGGTTGACTATACTTCCCTGCCAAAAGAAAATAAAAAAAAATACATCAAAATAAAATAATGGTGCAATCGGTCCAAATGAAGATCTAGAGAATAGATTTTTGCCTCTATAATACACAGTGCTAAATAGAGGACAGCCCAAAACAAAACAAGGAAACACTATAGGTCATTTAACCAAGAAATCTTGGTTCTAGATCTCAATCTGGCCTCAGATTACAAATTCAGCATTCAATTTGGCAACTCTATCCCTCAACATGTGAAGGTTCGCCAGATACTCCAACACTATATTAATCAAATCGTGACAATGGAGGCTTAACCTTCAGCGGATAACTTAAGGAGCAATTCTCAGTTCAGTTCTACAGGAACACAAAGATAGACCTCAGGATTACAAATTTATTTTAAAAAGAAACAAAATAAAAGAATATCAAATAGAAACTGTGAGACATGAGAAGAGATCAAGTACTTGATAATTTTGAAAGTTATGCCACCAATTGATTAGAAAATGTGAATAGGTATAGAGCAGAATCACACAAGCGATACAAAACATTAACATAATCATTAGGCACAAGTGATACAAAACATTAACATAATGATTAGGAGATGGTTTAGGTCTACAGATATTTGATTTTCTCGGTGAAGATACAAAAAGACAGATAACACAACTATGATGAGTAAAAATAATCCATTCCAGTGAACAAGTAATTTGTATACAGAACGATGCTTTCAAATAATAAAAGTGTTATAAAAATGTTTTAAGTAAAATTAATCCAGTATCATCAAGCTTACAGAAAACCCGGACATTTATTGAAACACTGACTGCATAAATAATTGAAACAAGCTGTAACATATTTCATGTAAACCCAGAAAGTAAAGAACAAAAGAAAACCTGTTGGTTGTAACTGTCTGTCAGTGCCGAATTTTCAGCAGCCAAAGAGTCTGCTAAAGCTCGTGAAGCTTCAAGAGCTCGTTGCAAAGAAAACTTTTCTTGCGTCAAATCTTCAATATGCTGCAGAGGTAGAGAGAGAGAGAGAGAGAGAGAGAGGGATTAATTTTCTCCTGCTCAGTCACGTCCACAAGATTCAAATGTAAGCTTTATCTTTTTTATCAATCCGACCACCAGTAATGCTAGATATTGTACAGGAAAGTAAAATGCACATGGCACCATCCATAAGTATTCAGGGCAAATCAATTGTATTGATAAATCACATAAAAGGACAATTTTCACAACCAATATTAACCTAAAAGTTGGATCATACAAACCCAAATATAAGAGAATCTACTATATAACACAGAAAAAGTGTTAGGTTTAAGATAAAAAATCTGTGTGCTGCCCATAAAGGAATATGGACTTTAAATGACTCATATTTTTGCTGCTGCTAGGATTCTCAATATCACGCATACACAAGGCTCGATTTTCTTCACATTTTACACTCTTCTAAGAAGATGCTCAACGTTTTACTGCTCACTGATTACCCCAGAACTCCTTAATTTGCTTTATTCGTATTTATTTTAAAGAATCAATTTGTTACCACAAATAACTAAAACAGAATTCCATTTGTGAACCCTCCTAACATGAGCTTTTTATCATTGAATTGCTTCTTATAAGGCAATTCTTAAAAACAAAGCAAGAGTGATGAGGATAAAGACTGGAAATACATTACAAGTGATACATTCCCATCTCACAAGATAAAACTTGAACAACACAATAGCATCTAGACCTCAAATTACATTCCAGATACAATGTCCCAAAAGAAACAGGAGCAGTAATTATGTCTGCAGCAGCAGTTTTCACTACTATCTCTGAACTCCTTACGCGAACCTGAATGTTTTGTTCTAGCAATTTACTTCTCATGCAATATGATATATGCTCCCGCTGAAGATATAGGAGAGCTCTTCTCTAAAGAAAAGTAAGGAGCAACCGAGCAAGACATAACTTTTTTACAGGGAAAATTCCACATAGTGGACAATAAACTTTCTGCAACTGACACCAATCAAGCAACATTAACACATTCTCTTTAAAGCAACTCAACAATAACCCCGCACTCAGTACAGAATTTCAGCAACAGATCAAGCAGCTCAATTCACAAAATGAATATCCCATTAATTGCAAAGAATAAAAAACATATAAGCTGTTTCATCCACCAGATACCACCCATAAGTTCTGAGTTCTATATCTAAATCCTCACGTGATATTGAATATTAAACAAAGTCATAAAATAATTCCTTTTTGCCAGCCTGTTGTCATGTTTTCACATATTTGCCCCAGTTTTAGAATAACTGGCCAGCAGGAAGGGCCTAATACCGATGGTAAAGTGAAGTAATTGCCTCTACACTTCTGCATGATGATGCCATTCTCATTTCTTTTTGTTTCTGCTTGGAAAATGCAGAATAACTGCAAATCTGACCAGAAGATAGAAGTGGTTTAATTATAAGAAATTAGGATAACCTCTACATTCTCTCAGCCAAAAATGACACCCTCAAATAACCTTTCTCACAAAAACAACATAAAAACCAATATAATCCACAGGCAAAGGCACAAGCAACCTGTATAAGAAATTGGTATGGTAGGTATAAAGAAAGAAAATGTTTTTTGTCAAAATCACAACTGCAATAAATATGCAGCCATGCAGTAAATGAAAATGAACCTGTTCCAAAGCAGCAAAGTCTTCATTCTGTTTCTGCAAATGAAAATCATGATTTCTCTCAACGGGTCCATCTGCAACATGTTTAACCAGATTTGTTTCACCACCAGAAGCCACTGAAGCATTTGCTGAATTTTGACCAACAGAAGCTTGCAATGAGTAAACAGGGTGAACTTTTGAACCAAAGAGCGATGAGTCCGTTGGCTGAATTTTTGAACCAAAGGGATCAGCTCTCAGATTTTCAGTGAGAGAAAGAGAAGGCGATGATGATGGTCCCTTAGAAATATTAATGGTATCAAGAAAAGATGGGCTTGATCTCCTATTATTCCCAGCAGTGGGTGGGATTGCATCAAAATTTAAACCAGCATTTATGTCAGATCGCCAAGGAGATGAATTGTTTTCACCAAACATCTGATGAGAACTGTCAAATTTACTTCCCAGCAGTGTAGATTTCCCAGAGTCATATGTAACACTACTTTTCCCGAACTGAGAAAAAGAATTTGGAATGGTGGAACTCGTAGAACCTTCCATGATAGAAGCAGTAAGTTAGATTCCTTCCTCAAAGGGAAGGGGTATCAATTATAGAGAAAAACAACAGAAAGTCATTTGCAAGAAAGGGAGAAGACGAGTGAAGAAGATAAATAAAAGCTAAAATATTACCATCATATGACAAGGATATTGTGCTGTTAGCAAGGTGGTCAGTATGCCCCAATCTGTCTTGAGCAAGAACACCAATGGAGTTCTCAGGTAAGATATTTGTAATGGAAGAATTAGAATCAACAATTGAAACATCCTTCAAGAGAGTCTCATTCTTGTTTTGAAGGGCTTTTTCCAACCCAAAAGAATAATAAGTGGAGTGATTGGAAGCATCATTTGTCTCCAGGCTTGATGGCAGGTGAGAAGCCATTGATTGCTCTCTCTCTGTCCCAAATGAAACTCTTGCAGATGCTTCATTTTCCAGTTTCTCCTGGTGACTATAAGTTACATTTACCTGATCAGCAAACTTTGAGGGACCATTGTTCCCCAACTCTTTATCTTTCAAATGGGAAACTAACTCGTTACTGTCATGCTCATATGATGAAAAAGAATGATTGGCACTTGCGTTGGTAGAAAAACTAACATTATATTTCATCACATCATTGCTAACAATCCCACCCGGTGGTCCAGTACCAGCCCCCCCAACTGCATCAGATGTACCAGCACCATCAGAATCTGTGACGCGTTCATGTCCAGAAACAGTTTCTGAAAGTTGCTTCTCTTGAAGTTCTCCATTAGGGGCAGTAACTTGACTAGTCTGAGCTGACTTCTTGGCCCTCTCTGCTGCTTTCTTCCTGCGGAACTCTTCCAGCTAGAGAAAAAGTGATGATAAGTAAAATAAATGTAGTAGAAACAATGATTATCATCACAAAAATGACTAGAAGACGAGAAAAGATACTACTTATCAGAAATAACAACTGATATTCTTCATCAAATACTATTTATCAGGATTTAACCAATCTTGATAATAGAAAGGAAATGTAACACCTCAGCAATATGGCACATGCGAGGTAAACAGGACAAACAATCAAGTTGCATACAAGAAGCCTGCTTTCAATTAAAAGCTACAAAGTCAGTCCTCATCTCAATCAGATTTGATTCAAGAAAATATAGGCGCTTTCAGAATAAGACCGCCTTGTCCCTCCATGCTACAGTTCAGGATTCCTGTACATAGTATATAGGTAATGGGCACCTCTATCCCACCAGAACCATGTCAAAACCGACAAGCTGGAACCTTTGACAAAACCGAATTACAAATACCCCAGATATGTAAGAGCTCACAAGTAACAAACATTTCTGTTCTTGCTGTGGTCACTGACAATGCGTCAGATTCGTTGCCATAAGGGTGTGGTTGGTGTCCTGCATGATACAGTATCCATCCAAGTCATACCAACATATACGACTAGTACACCAGAAACCCATGGAAATACTGTCCCTGGCTGTCCTGACCAAGGATCAGAATCCACAAACCATAGATCACACCAGTCCTCTTTCAACAACCTTGCTGCTTATAAGGTACCTGTGCCTTGATAGAAGACCACACATCTATATAAGCTCATATTCCTAGTTGAAGCACTGATATCTTTTTATATTTCACTACAGATGTCACAACATCTAGCCATCAGGTTGACTCAAATAGGGGCATTTAAGTTGTCACGGTACCCTAACCAGAAACATAATGCCACATTTGCAGTAGATTTTTAGGAAAATAATAAGATAGCGTTGTTCCACATCAAACTCTAAAGAATATATATTTCTATTCAACAAGCCCTTGCATTATAGCCATGCACAAAAATCAGAAGAAAAGCTACAAGACATAATCTGTAATCAGATTTTGCTGACATAAACCTTGCAGCTTATCTGCTGGAGTTCTACACAAAGTTCAATTACAATTTAGCTCAAATCTAAATCTGATTCCACCTGTCATCTAAATCCCCAAGCTGTGATCTTATTATACATATCTCCATCACAAACTACATACAAATTTTGCCGAATAAAATAAGGATTTTGTCAGACAAAACCCATCTCAAAATTTACTTATATGGCGTATATCTACCTTTAGACCCTTCTATTTCCAGGAGCCTTACGCACCGGGTACAACTACATTTCTTTACATGCTCCTACTGTTATACTCAAAATTCATAAACAGGGCCTTCTACTCTTCACAACTTCCCGATTCTACGCACTGCGCACAAGAACATTACCTTACACAATTCCTTTTGATAAGTTACCTTTCTTTATATATTCTCACAGTTATTCTTAAAAATCCGTAATTAAGGCCTTTCACTCTTTGTAATTCTCATTTACAAATACATTCCAACTCCAAAAACTACATTGTTTACCAAATGACTAACCATAAATCATTAATCACAGCTAACGTTACAAACTTCACCCAAAAATGCAACAATAAAATCAATTAAGACATACAACTATATATGTATCTGTGCCTATGTGTGCATGTATAGCTGCAGATCAGCAGTAAACACAAACATCCATCTTATAATAAATTAATTTAAAAAATTACGTTACAGAAAATTTCAATAAAAAAGTTTAGAAAAACCAAAGCTCAATTTCAAATTAATAAATCACTAATAACTGAATCAAAAATACCTTTCTTTTGCCAGCTTCCAAATGCTCCTGCTTCTTCAACACCTGAGCCGACGCCATTATAGATTTCCTCAGGAAAAAAATAACAAATTCAAAACCCTAAAGAATAAGCCCTAGATTTTCCACTGCACACCCAGATCACAATGTCTATAATGTGTGCGTATAAAATTGAATTTTCGGGGAAAAACAAAATCAATAAATAAATTTGAAAAAACAAAAAAAAAATCCAATTTTAAATTTTAAAATTAAGGATAAAAATCCCTAATTTTCGGATATGAAGAAATGGACCCGATTGGATCGGAGAGAAACAGCGAGAGAGAGAGAGAGAGAAAGAGGGAGGGGGGAGGCGGGCGGAGGAGCGAGGGAGATGTGTTCTGTAGTAAATTTTCCGTTATAATTTATCTCTTTTTCAAAAAAAAAAAAAAAACCCTTTTTTCTAATTTTTAGTTTTTCTTTTTTCTTTTTTTGTGTTTATATACTGTTCGGGTCTTTCAGCTGTTGGTTAGCAGTTTGCAGTCTGGTGAGTGGTGACGTGTTGGGAGGCTGGGCTGTCCGGGATGGAATACGTGGAAGAAACTGTAATTAAGTTCTCCGTGGTGGATTGAGGGCCATTTAATTAGTATATAATATATGAGACGAACGGTACGCTCAAAGTTTATTAATTAGTGGTTAGCTACTGTCTAATTTATTGAAAGTCCAATTAAATTTCTCTTATTGTAAAAAAAGTGTAATTAGGGGTTAATCACATGGTAAATCTCTAATTATTATTTATCTAGAGTTTATTTTGTACCTTATATGAATTTATTTATTTTTTATGATAGATTAATTTTTTAATAAATCTTTTCAATTATCCAAAAATGAAGTTTGTCTAAACACTGACTTATTATTAAATTTTTAAATTAAATATAATAGTACAAATATTAATGTCGAATCTCTCGCAATCCTAGAAATAAAAATAATAATACATTAATACTAACCTAGCGTTCATCATTTCTTCATGACGAGGAAATCCCACAAGAAAAATCCAATCATCATGAACCTAGCAAAATCATACCACAATTGATAAATTCAAATTATAGTTGTACATTTTATATATGCATTGATCAGTCAAAACTCTTCTTGAAACGTGTCTTCTTTTATTAACGTTAGAATAAACATGCCTACTCATAAATGCCTATGAATAAACATGGCTACTTAGAAATACCTCCCGCAAATAGGCATCTTTTATCTATAAATACTACTGGCACTTCAAGATTTTTTTGAGTTCTCACATTCTTTATTACAATCTCTCAAGCACACATTCTAATTCTGAGGAAATTCTTTGTGAGAGACCAGTAGCACCTTAGCGGGAAGAATAATGTTTGGAGAAATTGAATTTAATTATAGCTTTGGGTTTGCTTTTTTCACTATTTCCTAGTTTTAATCTCCTTTTCCAAGTAACTGTCTCAATATACCATTTATTATTTAATTTTGCAGTTTTACATAAGTATAGATATACTACCTTTTCTCTCAAAACTGAATTATAACCCAAATGATGGACGAGAAAAATCACTATTTTTAATATTTTTAATTTATTGTCAATGACCAATTGTATTTTTACACTCTATGCTAGGAGAAAATATAAATATATTTTGTAAAATTTAATTCTCGGTAATACTAATAATTTTTTTTAATAAGAGATATTCAATAATTGAATAAAATATTTAGATTTAAAAAGTAAAAGAAGAAAATGATATGTTTTAAGAAAAGAAGTCCAATCGAATATGACCAATATGTCTATTGGGGTGAAACTTATTTTGGAGGAAAAAATTGATAAAATTAAGATCTACAGCATTAAAAAAATAAATGTGGACTCTAGTTTATATAATATATAGATAGAGTGCCTGTTTGGATTAGTTTTTTTCAAAAGTGTTTTTTTAACAACTTTTGAAAAATAACTTTTTTTTAGAAGCTAAAAATTTTGGCTTCTTAAAAAACTCTATTTGAGTTTTTTTTTTTCAGAGTTTTAGTTTTTCTGGAAGTCAAATTAAATAATTATTGCAAATTTGATGTAACTTTTTCAGAAAAAAAAGTATTTTTTCGTGAAATAAAGCGAATCCAAATTGACCTATAGTGTAGATATGTAAATCTCTACACTCTATACCAGGATAAAATATAAATACATTTTATATTTTTTTCTTGATAAAGTTTTATTATTAATCTATTTTTTAGTGAAAATGTGTACTAATTGCATAAAATATTTAAATTAAAAAAATTAAAACTAAAAAACATATAAATACTGATAAAAAAAGGTGTAGACTTTTTAAAGAAAAGTATCTCACTAAGAGGGTGTTTGGCTTTGCTTATTTGTTGCTTATAAATACCTTAATAGTAAAAAGTATGTGAGAGAGTGTTTTTTCTAATTGCTTATAAAGCAAAGCCAAACACCTTCTAAATGAAGACATGTGGCTTGTGCCATCCCCCAAAAAAAAAAAAGAAAAGAGGCATGAATAGTATATAGCTATAGACACAATAAAAAAACAATTATAAAAATGTTTATATATATATATATATATATATATAAACACACTCATCATAAAAAGGCATCAATTTCCACGAGTCATTATGTAACAATTTTTTTTTCCTTTCAAAATGATTTTGAGTTTATTTTTTTTTATCAATATAAAATGATTTCATAATCCACTCCTCCTGATGAGACGTATCAACATACCTATTCGTTATTTTTCTCTAAAATGATTTAATTTTATTAAGATATAAATACTGAGATTAGTGTTCAACATTTATTAAAAATTAAATTTAAAAAAATATATTTGCATTTTATTCTTGTATGATCTGTAAAAACTAATCATTAATAATAAATTAAAGACATAAGATACTCAATTTTTCGTGTATTACTGGGGTAAAATACTAATTAAATACTATAAGAAGGCACATTTTAATTTATCACTACATTCTTCACTTTAAAAATTTTTACTTGGAGGAAACCATAAATAAGCTAAATATAAAACAATCACAAAAAAAAAATTGATATTCTGTTAATAACGACGTCGTTAAAGATATGGCTTCCTTGTTTGTGCCCTTGTTGACTGTTGTAGCAAGCAAGCACTCCCTGATCTTTGCTTGCCGCTAGGATTGTAATAATCTTCCTGTTCGGCAACCCTGTATCATTACAGACGATAAGACACGTCATTGTCTTGGGTTGTAATGGACTAATGGTTTTCTCAAATTTCTCTCCAATTAGATTTCCATCACTCGCATAGGTCTATTATCGACCCACAAGCATAATAAGATTGTTTTAGGAGTCTCCTTGTGGATAAGATCATGCTCTCACACACATTACACTATGCACAATTTGTGTACTTGTCGGTTTAAACTTGATTTTCATCCGAGCTTAATTTTTTACCAACTAAGCTAGCGAAAATCAAAGTTTTTAGCGTCTTTTTCAAGCTTTAAACAATACGTGCACATCCACATTATAGTTTATAATTTATAAATTTGTGTTTGTATGTCACGTAGATTTAGAATATCGTGCAAAAAAATTCATTTAAATTATGAAAAAAAATAAAATGTCACATAAGCAAAGAACTTCGCTAAGTACCGTGTAAAACTTCACTTTTTTATAAGTTTAACTACTTATATTAAACGTTTTTGAAGTTTAAGCCCGTGTTTTCATATTTTGCAAAGTTCAAGCCCTATAACTACCTTTACCCAATTAATAAATAATAATATATATTAATAATTTATAATTAATACTAAACAATAAAGATAGATAAGATATTAAATAATTATTTGATAAAAAATTAAGAATAATCATGCCATTTGAATTGATATGACTCTCTAAAGTTATTTGAAAGAAAAATAACAACTTAAGATAATTATACTTTGTAAATCATGATGTGACATTTTAGAATTATTTAAAAAGGAAAAACTTTATTATATATAATAGAAACTTGAAATAAATGTAAAAGCACATGACATGGTATTGAAAATGATGTTACATTATTATATTATTGTAACATTTATGTCATTTGATCCCAAACATACGCGTATGACAATTTGCGAGGCATCCAATTAGTTTAAGATATCTAATAAAATTTATATATATATATATATATATATATATATATATACATGTGTGTGTTCATTTATTGTTTGATTCAATGCATAATTTTAATATATACATCATTATGTTTGATTATATATATTAGATATAAAGACCCTTTCCTACAAATCATCCAAGCTTCAAATAGATTATTAACTCTTTTTGAAAATATACTTCATAAACTGCAAAACAATAAAATTAATTAAGAAAATATATTATTGATATAAGATATATATCGCACTATATACATGTCAACAAGCTAATAATGTCTATATATATAATGTGAGAATTTAGTTAGTAGAATTCAACCATTGATTATAATGTATGATTCAAAGGAGTGGAAAGCGTCCTTTCGTGGATGAAATACGCTTCGAGTAAAGTGGTGGGGTAAAATACGCGTCACCTATAAGTAGTTAATTATCCCATGTGGTTTAAAACACATTGCATTACCCCTATATTTTTCAAAAGTGGCACCTAATCCCCAACATTAACTTTTTTTAATCTAATTTAATGGAGAGTGTATTACAATGTCCTTTATTGCATGTGTAGATATCAAATTTTACACTTTGCTAAACTTTTCTAATCAAACACCCTTATTGAGATTGTGTCATAATTTATTTATCTTCACTTTATAAAATAAAAAATTAAAAAGTTAAAAAATAAAAAATTAAAATTAAAAAATAAAACTTAAAGTTAGATACAAAATTAAATTTTAAAAACTATAAAACAATTAAA
This sequence comes from Cordia subcordata, assembly GCA_028554755.1. Taxonomy (NCBI): domain Eukaryota; kingdom Viridiplantae; phylum Streptophyta; class Magnoliopsida; order Boraginales; family Cordiaceae; genus Cordia; species Cordia subcordata. The sequence goes on along the minus strand of JAPTOF010000010.1, from coordinate 5,904,649 downwards.
ATTTAAATTTAAATTTAATTTAAAAAAATTAAATTATTTTTTTTTAGTTTTCTTCAAATAAAAAAAGATATTTAGAGGGTTTTCTAAGGGCAATTTGAGAATCTTATTTAATGGTGTTAAGGTATTAATGGAAATAGAGAAATTATGCTACTTTTTAAAAAACACATAGGATAATCAACTACTTATACAAACCACAGGGAGCTAACGGACATTTTACCCAAAGTGGTGAAATATGCGTGATTTGGTCACATCTCTTGCTCGACCATGAACTCCAAAACTTGCTTAACTTTTTTGAGTTTATGCTCGAGGCAAAACACCATCATAATTGCTCCATAGATAACAGCATCGAATCTCTTTTGATGAGTCATGACATAATGGTATGTGCGATTATGAAGTAACCCTTGCACAAAAATCTTGAAAGCAACACAGTCCATGTAAACTTATCAAGTGTAACCTGGCAATCCCTTATGGTCGTGGGCACGTCTAAAGCATCTTGTTGCTGGCCGTGGAGCCATAGCCTATGTATCATACTTGTGTAAGTCACCATATATGGGACAATCCCCTTACCAAGCATACACTTAAGAAAGGCCATGGGATCATTAGTCCACTCTTCTCACATTGTGTCCATTACCGTATTGTATCCAAATACATTCAATTTAATCTCAGTGTCTTGAAACATGCACAACATATGGATGACTTTCTCCAAATTGTCTGGTTTATGCAATCCATTAAGGACAGTAGACATGGTAAAGGCATCAGACCAACAAAAACCATTGCTGAACACATTTTCATACAGAATCACGACCATTTTTGCTTTCCCACTAAAAAACATCCCTTTAAAGAGAATAATGAAGGCAATGGTGCCTTACTCTTCATGACCCATTAAAGCAAATAGAAAAGCCTAAGTCTAGTCTTACCATATAGCAATAAGAGTCTATAGAGATTCGAAATGTATATTCATTCACAACCCAATGAAATTCTGCAGCATCTTACAAAATAAACCTATCACACGCCAATAATCATCAAATTTAGGCTTTTCTGCATTTTATTCATTCAAGTGCTGTACATATGATCTAATTTTCTAATAATTAGGGTTTATTTAGTTATAGAATTAAGATAAAGGAAAAAATTTCATATTTAATCTCCATTTCTTACATATTTTTCTATACTGTTTCTATTGTTTCAAAAGTTGTATACATGCAAAGAGATAGCTGCCTAAGTTTGAGCAAAACATCTTCCATTTAGACTATGACCACTAACTTCACTCATGGTTTGTCCGAATTAATATAGGTAGAGAAAGTTGGAACATTACGACTTTACATGTTCTCGTAGTTTCAAGTGCAACTAGAACAAGATTTTAAAAGTAATATCATGATATATTTTCACAATGATCCTAATATATGGGGGGGGGGGGAAGGTGTGTGTGTATGTTGTATGTATGTTTGTATATGTGCGTATCTATTTATTTGTTTGTTTGTTTGTTTTGTCTACTTTTGGATTAAAATTGCACCACTTGCAAAGATGTAAAGTATACGCTATATTTACAACTTCTCGCAATGAATTAGGTAATTTAAGTCCAAACCCTTGACTTAGACCTCTTGCCTTGTTCATAAAACTAGCACTAATACTTGTACGATGCCACGAGTCTCAGATTTTATTATTTTATATTATTGTCTATACTATATTATATAGAAGAACCCAATTCAATATAATACTGACAAGTGTCGCTCACATATAATAACAAGTGTTGTACAAATATAACTCTATGTTATTATAGAATTTATAAAATAAAACATACAAATATACAAATATATAGCATACCTTTTAGATAAAATAAAATATACAAATATACAAATATAAAATATAGAATATACAATGCTGTTTACCAAACTTAAAAGATTCATGTATCCTCTTTCTCTTTGATATATGCATAATTTTTCGGCATAACAGGTCAAGACATCCATGCAAATAGTAACTAAAAATCATGACACAAAAATATTGCTTCAGATATGCTGCGTCTGAAGGAAAATTTGATGGCATGATATGACTTTTCATCCATATTTATATAATTGCCTTATTTAGCGAGATTTATATTCATTTACTAATTTATTTTAATTTTTACGTATTATAACCGAAAATCATGACACACAATATCGATGAATTGTAGATATATATGGTAACTCACTAATTTGGTTGCCATCAAATCTTGACTTATTTTAATTGATTTCTTTTACTATGAAAAAAAATTAGTGCTATTTATGATAAATTGAATTTGGTTAATATCGACAAATTGCCTTTTTTCATTCACACTTTTTTTATATTCAAATCCTATATTATATATTGTGACTTTTTTATGTAAAACTTTCACCCACATATATTATTACACACTGTAAACTTTCAGCCGTTAAATTTTATTTTGTTCCTCTCGATTAATTGTATTCTTTTGAAATCGTATCTATCCTTTCTTCCAAAATAATTTTTTACTACAAATGTTAATCCCTTATATATGCTTTGGGTTGTGCTTATTCATCTCTGTTATAGTATTTTTATCTCGATTTCTGTTATTTATTCATGTTTTTGTTATTTATTTAAACTTCCTGTTTAAAAATACTTTTTTTTAAATTTTTTATAATGTTATCTTAATCACTGTTAACATGTTATTTTTTTACTTTCTATTACCATGTTGCTTCTCTTTTATTAAATCCGAATGGAGCTTATGATGATTTATTACATTAAAATATTAAATATATTTTTAAAAAATAGAAGCAAGCCTTCCTTCCGTTTTAAGAAAAATATATGAAAATGTAAAATTCTTCAAAATCCTTTTCTAATCTGTAATTTAATTTTAGACCCTAAATGTAATTCTGCCAATTGACACAAATATATGAACTTGACTACTTAAAATGCTATCATATATATTGCAGTCTATTCATTATATAGTATTTAAAGTATAGTGATATCATTAGCTTCTATTTGTTTTGATAAAATATAGCAAGTTATTCTAGGTCATATGAAAAAGTTAGTTTTAATACAATTTAGCTATATGTAGCGACACTGGGCTTTTTTCACTACATGGCTGCAAATCTCTTTATTAGGTAGGTCTAAGTTTTTTACTAGTATAATGTTACATTATTAAACCTATATATATTATTATTGTTTAATGTATTAAAAATAACTCATATAATTTGTTTGAAACATTTAAATGGATAAAAAACTAAAATTTTCTAATATATCAACATACGTATGTCACATCCCGTGCAATCACACGAGTGATATACTAGTACATATATATAATTAAAGCTTAATAAGTTTTATCCCAAAAATTATTAATTTTATGGAAGTTTATTTACTTTTATTTCAATTTAAACATTCATATCTATTCTTAGTTTTTTGTCTAACTAATACAGTATGTTTATCCATTATAATTTTAAAATGAAAAGGTATAAGAAGAAATTAGATGAAGCAAGTGAGGGATATCATGTTCAATTGTTATAATGCATGGATTGTAATAAATGTTAAGAGAATTAACAAACACATTATATATAAAAAAAGTTAAACAAGCAATTGAAATTAATACAAAATAGAAAAATAATTATGTTTGAGAAGTCCCGCATCATACCCAACTCAACCATTGTGGTTGTACCCAAAAATTATAATGTACAGAAGGGAAAGAAGAAAAAAAGGTATACTGAAAAAGCAATTATACATTTGTATATAACGTGAAAAAAATACTATAATGTTTGAAAGGGTACGGTTATTTAACTATTATAATGCATAAATTGATGAGAAGTTATGTCAAAGAAATTGAGATTAATTGTTAAGAAAAATTATAAAACAAAATAGAAATTGAAGCACACATACCAATTCCGAAGGTTATAGTGTGTGTGGTAAAAATAAAGAATCGAAATATAAAAAGAACAAAGATAAAAAATAAATGTAAGAACTAATAAGAATAATTGTATTGTATATAATGTATGTAAAGATAGAATTAATTTAATTATAAAAGAGAAAAAGCCAATATTTTGCTGTTTAATGTTTTAATTAAAGTTAAATAAAAGAGAAAAAAGAGTCGTACTTATTTTTAGCAGATTAAATCCATTGACATTTATTAAAATAAAGAAGAAAATGGTGGGGATGGCGCCCCAACTTTATCCTTGTAATATATATAAAGATAAAGTTTAGACATGTAAACCCCCACACATTAAATAAAATGAGAAAAAGGTTAATTTGGTTGCATGTTCTTCTCCTTTTTTTGACAAACATATAAAAATGGGACTTGGATCCTCTCTTATTTTTTGTTTTCTTTCTATATATAATAGAGATGATCTCTACATTCAGGTAAGATTAAACTAATCAAGACGGTTTTATTTTAAATTGACGCGAGGGGCTTTACGCATCATTTGTAATTTGTTTAGTTTTATTTTAAAAGACCTTAATAAGTAAACTGAATAAAAACAATTAAAAATAAGAAATTGAAATTCTACTAAAAACGACGCCGTGAAAGATATGGCTGTTGGATTTTTCAGTTGCCATTCATACACATTTTAGCGGCCACACGATCTCTCTCAGCTGACTCTCTCTCTCTCTCTCTCTCTCTCTCTCTCTCTCGCCATGGCTCTTCTCGCTGCAAATCTCTTCTCTTTCTCCATTGTTTCTCAATCTCAAGGTACTCTCTCTCTCTCTCTCTCTCTCTCTCTCTTTACACACACACATATATATATATATATATTATATATTAGATATATGTGTATATGCGTATATATATGATAAGCTTGAAAGAATCTTGTTGGTGTTGCTTTGATGAACTTGCAGGTGAAAACCCAAAAGCAAACGCTGTGAAGTTAAGAGAAGACTGGAGGAAAAAGTCGAGACCAATCCCACCTGGTGGGACCTACCCAGCCAAGGACCATTGCAGGTGTGCTCCACATATACTCGTGTGTGTATATTTATAAATGGGCAAAGGTTCAGTAGTATGTCTCATTGTTTACTCGAATGATGTATATGCTCACATGGCATTAGTTCTCAACATTATAATTGTAGTCATTCTGTGTAAAATTTGTGTAACGGCTTTGGATCACTTCTTCTGTAGTGCTGCGAATTTAAGCATTTTGAATAAGCACAGTGTATTGCAGGCTAGTAATTGGACTTGAGACGTAATGATAGTACTGTAATAGGCTACTAGGCGGGTTCCACACCGTTTGGTGGGTCCTAGATTGTGGTTTTGTTTGGTTTGTTTTGTTTTTGTTTAAAGGGACAAGAATGGTCTTGGACTGTGATTCTGTTTCTGTTTTCGAATGTTGTGTTTTTGAGGGAGGAAATTAACATTTTCCAAATTTATGTTTAGTTTAATATGTTCGCAGGCCAGTAGTTATAGTTAGGCCTGGGATGTTACAACAATAGTCACATAATGGGTTCTTAATATTTCGAAGTGTCATCTAGTCAACTAGGTCCTTTCCCATGATCTTTCTACCAAAATTGGATGGAAAATTACATATTTAGTTTTATACATACATTCATGTTGTAGAAATTTTAGTTGGTCAATGTTGTTTACTTGAGCGTTCTAGTTAGTTAGTTCCAATGAAGTTGCCACCTATGTGATGGCATGGCCATTTTCCGTCAATGTTAGGGACTGCTTTGATACTTATGGTAAACATTGGGGGCAACTGATAACACAATTTTGTAACATTTTCTTTACTAGTGACTGATTTTGAAAATTCGACTAAACATGCTTACTAATCTTGGGAGATACCCATATATATAGTTAGTCATTTTCCTGATGACCCTTGTGCTAGACTGCTAGTTGGTGTAGTTGATTTACCGTTGAGTGAAATTCAAATTTTTTTAGGGTCTGAGTAGCTATAGATTTAGTTAAGAAGTGACTGATCATGATGTTGTTGGTTATTGGCAGTAAATGTGGATTGTGTGATACCTACTATATTGCTCATGTCAAGAATGCTTGTGCTTTCCTGGGAGATGGCATGTCTAGAATTGAAGTGAGTTTCTTCAACTTTTTCCCCACTTGTTCTTGATGTGAATTAGCTTTGGATTAACTGAACCATATGAGTGAAAAATGTAGTCTATTTATTAGTTATATAATAAGTGCTTCTGTTACAAAGTGAATTTCATAGGTTGACGTATGAGAGTACATGGATTTTTTCCCTGGATCACTATACTTAACACTATTTTGGTCTAACTTCTTGTCTGGCTAGGAAGTTACAAAATTAATTGTATGTTTTACCTTTGATAGTCAAACTATGACCTTCAATTTGCGATACATATTGATACTACCTGAAGTCCTGGATTTCTTCCTTGCCTCCTTTCCTTTCCTGTATTTAACAATGTGTCGTGCATTGCATATGATGTGGCATTCTAAATCCTCCCTCAAGTATACAAAAGAGACCTACCTAGTTGCTGGATTAGGTGGACTATCATTAGTACTTGTTCTTTTCCTAATTGAGAGTGTGCCTGGTATGTTTTCTCATTTTCTTCATAGGCCTTGGAACCTGTGGTCCATGGCCGAGGGAGGAAAGACGATTCACTTGACGAGACTTACTTGGGTGTGTATGAGAAAGTTCTGTATGCTCGAAAGACAAAGCCCGTGGAAGGTAAATTCCTCATTGTATTTGATTATTCCATGTCTCTCTGCAATAGATTTTCTCTTGGCTCTCTTTCTGTACTAAACTTGTATAATATCTAGTCTTCATTTTCCATCGTGTAAACTATTGATGTCGCAGAAGATGTCATATTCATCTGAATTCTGAAAAGTACTTCACTCTACCTGTGGTTATCTTGCAATGCCCTAGAGGCAAGCATAAGTTAGGAGATATTGGAAATGTTTCAACAAATGTTACTTAGTTGCCGTAACTATTTAACTTTTCAGGTTCTGGTTACTAATTATGATTTGATTCTTGCGATGTGTAAAAATGAATGACAGTTGGATGTGTCTGATATCCTTCTCAAACTTATAGTATCTATCAAAATGATACTCATGGTTATTACTGATGTTTATTAGAATGGCTTCATCTCTTGTGAGATTACTCTATTACTTTGTATACATGGATATAATAATATTTTTCCTTTTCTATGGTGAATCTGGGCTGTGAGCTCCAAAAAACATTTACTAAGCTGTCATATCTCTAGGGGTGATATATTCTTTCTCCTTTCTGAATGGTATTGTGGATTGATTTTTGTTATTATTATTCGGAGTTTTATTGCCTTCCCCTTCCCAAGTGAAATGGGAAGTGCAGAAACTAGATATAGTGGAGTTAATCGAGAAACTAATTCTATGTTATTTTACTTTGTTCAGCTAACTATGTTGATCATATTTTGATCCTGAGCACATCATTCTTTTATCACTAAGTTCAGTTATGAGCAGCAAACTCTTGTATTGATTTTGAGCTCCATTTTTACAGTGTTTCAACCCGTTATTATTAATTAATGTATTCTGCAATTATTTGCAAGTGTAGGAGCTCAATGGACGGGGATAGTGACAACAATTGCAGTGGAAATGCTGAAAGCTGGCTTAGTAGAAGCCGTTGTTTGTGTGCAGAGGTCCTGTCACTTCTGTCACATTAGAGATCGTTTCTTTTATCTCTGTGAAGTTTCTGACATTTGTTTTTCCTTTCTTCCCATGAATTGTCCCAGCGATCCAGAAGATAGATTTGTTCCGAGGCCAGTTTTGGCGAGGTTCGTTACTAGATTCTGTTTTGCCGGTTATCCTTAAATTAGTTACCACGTTGAATTAGTAGACATGCTCATTCTCTGTATGTATTTTTTTTGGTCATTTCCTGATTGTGATCTTATGTTTTTGTTCCCAACAGGACACCAGAGGAAGTTGTAGCAGCTAAAGGTGTTAAGCCAACGCTATCCCCTAATCTTAATACTCTGGCCTTAGTTGAGGTTCACTCTATTACTTTTCAACATAAACTTGTTTCTGAAATCTATAGTACTTGCATTTTGATTTTCATGCCCTTTTCGCCTCAATTGAGCTAGAGCATCATTAAATTAGACTTTTGGTATTTTCCTGGGCTGAAAAAATGGATCCTCTGAGCTAGCAGTTCTTTGTTGGCTGCAAAATCTGCAATTTCACACTTTTTGCCCTCTCTCTTTCTCAATCTGATTTCATTTTGGCATATGCTGAGTGCCTTTGGAATCAAAACAGTGAATACTACCCATTGTGTTTTAGAAGATAATCTCTCTCTTTGAGCTATTGATGACTTTATGTAGCCAAAATGCCATAGTGGTCCAGATGTTTGATAAATTCAGTGGGTTGCAACTGAAAAAGGGAGGTATACCATCTGGAATTCAAGGCCTGATACTTGAACAAGTTAGGATGATCAAACTTTAAGGTGATCCATTCAGATGAGAAGCAAGGAAAGGATGGACAAAAGTAGTGACATAATGCCCAAATCATTTCTCCTTAGGATTTGTTCCTTGTTCTCCTTTAAGGTGACATGGTAATCCATTTGGGTCAGATGTTAATTCTCCTTTTTAGGGATGAAGTTAGTCTATTGTGGTTCCCTGATATGTTGTGCTCTTGTTTTGAGTTGATTCTTTTGGAAATGTAACTCTGGTGGGGATCTCATTGAGGGATATTTGATAGATGACTTCCTCATACTCCTGGAGAATGTTAGAAGGACAAATGTAATTGATAAGTTACCACTGGATTTCTTGCATTTATTTATGATGCTTAACAAGCCCTCTCACGTGCAAGCATGATCTGTTTTGAGTTTTGCATGTAAATAATTCTAATGTTTTCTAAATGGTTGGCGGAGACTTTTGAACCCATGACTTGGGCTTTGGTACTATGATAATTAATCACTCATGTAAAAGATTAGGTTTATAGAGAGGAACTTGTTATATTCATTTATTATGCTTAACAATAATAGAGGACAGAAGAAATTGGGAAAATAAGCATTTGGGCACAACATACTAGTGAATAAGTTGGATATGCATGTTTGTAATATACATGATTTAGATTCCTGTCTAAGTTCTCAGTTAACCCATTCTTTCCACACAACAGGCAGCTGGTGTGAAGCGTCTCCTCTTCTGTGGTGTTGGATGCCAAGTTCAAGGTATCATCTACATCTGCAATTGGCAACTTTAATTTTGTTTTTTGCTTTCATGACTTGTACTTTGGTAATGCAGATTTTCTTGAACTGCAGCATTACGATCAGTGGAGCACCACTTGAATTTGGAAAAGCTTTATGTTTTAGGCACTAATTGTGGTACATTCTTCACATCCACTAATACTCTTTTGTTGTGTCCTAATGACAGATTTAGATACCTTGATGAATATAAGATCTTACTGAGTGTAGCATGCTACACAATTTGACAGATCAAAGAGCTTTGAAGTTGATGTTTTGTTGTATAGTATGATAAAGTTCTGAACTTATGAACATGTTGACCTCATGCCCTTGCAAATTCATGGCTTTCTGTCTGAACATACTTCCTCTCAACCATAAGAATGTGCTGGAATGCATAAAATAGGATGTCAATGAAGTACTGGCTTTATTTGATGTTCACCGTGTAGTCAAACAGGGGCATTCTAAGTAAATAGTAATTGATGAGTACCTCTTGACAATGTATACCGCTAACATGATGAAGATTAATTAGCATAACTCTGAGATGTCATTCTTGACAGTGGATAATGGAACACGAGAAGGATTAGACAAATTTCTTAAAGCGGCTAGCAGTGAGCCTGAAAGTGTTCTGCATTATGAGTTCATGCAAGATTACAAGGTTTGTTTCCATCCTGTTCTTTACTTGAGCATAGTTGTATTTCATAATCATGCATAGTTGTATTTCATAATCATACAAGTGTAAATTTATTTCCTTCTGTTTGTTTTGATTAAATAGGGGACTTGAATTTATAAATTATGCATATCTCTTTTCAATTTCACTAACTATTGTTAAATTGTATTACTTGAAAGAAAGAGCTTGAGTTTTCCTTCTTACTCTGATATGAATCCCATACAGCGTGAGAGGTACATCCGGTAGACTATGTCTGCTGAGTGTATCTTACTATTATTGCATATCTAATTACTTATATATTTCTGGATATTGTGCCCTTGGTAGTTGTATGAGGATTATGTATATCATAAGATATCTTAGCAAGTGCCATCTGAAGAGGACATGAGTAGCAAATTAGCTGCTAACATTGCCTTTCAACAAAAATATGGCAAGTGCCTTTGAATAACTCACTTAAGGATTAAGATTTGGCAAAATATGATGGTGCAAAACATGAACCATATAATTGCCTGTAGCAGTACATGTTCTGGTGAATTCTGACTGTCAAATTCAGTCTCTTTTAGGTGCAATGTTTTGACTATCTGGTTCCTATATTCTGTTAGTAATAGTTCTATAAACTCTTTGTGTGATACCTCAATAGGTCCATTTGAAGCATTTGGATGGCCATATTGAAGAGGTAACAAGAGTCCTTTCTTTCTTTTTGGCTTCAGTCTTGCTAGTCTTCTGTTTCATCCAATCATATGCTTTACTAAAACAGGTTCCATATTTCTCTTTACCAGCTAAGGAGTTGGTTGATGTGATTGCACCATCTTGCTACAGGTGATCTCATTTCCAATTCTTTTACTTTCTCTGTACCTGAAATTTTCCAAGCAATTCCTCCTTACCATTGCATACAACTAGCTTGGTGAAATGATCTAAAAGTCAATCTCAGAATTGCATAAATTGACTATCACATGTTTATTTACAGATTATGTACCAAGACAAAACTGAATAATTTACTTAACTGAGTTCTAGTTGGAGTGTTGTCGATTTGGGTTAAAGATGATTTGGTAGCCGTAAGTGTAGAGAATGAATTAACCTTTTGAGTTGGTTGTGCTGATCGTTTTTCTATGTGGACGAATGTATATTCCAACACCCTATGACGTGTGACCCACGAGGAGATATGGGTCACACTTGAATGATGTGGATGGACCAAGGTCCAATTCTGATACCTTTATAAGAATCATGAAAGTTCTAAAACCAATTGGTGGCAAGCAGGGTAGCTCAAGATTTTATAAAGTGGTTTTATGATTTATGGGTTTTTCATGTGGGAAATTGAATATTCTAACAATCTTTCTCATAATGAGTACTAATAAGCTTATTGTTAATGCAGAAGTTTAAACAATTATTTTTGTTATTATTATCCCATTATACTATTATTATTGTTACTACTACTATTATTGTTATTATTGTTACTAGTACTATTATTGTTATTAGAATTATTATTGTTTCTTATTGTTGTTTTTCTTGTTGTTCTTGTTATTATTGTTGTTCTTGTTGTTGTTGTTGTTTCTATTTTTATTTATTTTTATTTTTAACTTACATATGATCCATCAAATAGTCTTATTCACTTTACAGAGGATTAACATTTTTTTTTCTTCTCATTCTTGTTTAAACTCTTCCTAATCTGTCAACTTCTGTTGGACATTGCAGCTGTTTTGACTACACAAATGCATTGGCGGTGCGTTTTCTCTACTCTGTCAGAATCCTATGTAGTATGTTTATGTATCTAATGATCTATAAAACAATAAGTAAAAAAATGGTTTCTTTACAAATTCAACTAGGCCTTGTAATAGCATTTGGATTAAATGGTATAGTCATATGTGCTACAGTGGCAATCAACCTTTTCCTGTCTTCTCTACTCTTGTCACAAATGCATGATGGAAACCTTTAGCTATTTTTGTTTTTGCTCAAACTTTGAAATACTTCAAGAGTGCAAGTCTTCTTACCCATCTGTGATTGAAGGATTTGGTGGTAGGATACATGGGTGTGCCAAAGTATGCTGGGGTAAGCATGACTCGGCATCCACAATATGTCACTGTTAGGTAAATTATACAGTTCAATTCGTCATGTCTTTTCTTTGATGATCCACTTCAGATGTAGTTTGTCATAGATTATAAATCTCTTTTTTTGATGCCTCCATTTGAAGATGAAATAAGTTATATTGTTAAACCAATTCCATTGGCAGAAATGAGCGTGGCAGAGAAATGCTGAGCCTGGTGAAAGACCTTTTGGATATCACTCCAACAATTAGTCAAGTGCTACTTTTATGCTATGTCTTTTATATATATATTTTTAAGAACCATTTTAGTAGTGAGACTTCCCTTAGATTTATATCCTTTTCCAGGGTAACCGGCGTCCATTTGTCATTGAGACTGTGAAGGCAGATGACAAGGCTAAATTAGGTATGCATAATCTAAACTGATTAGACCGACTCTCTTAATTCTTGGTGTCCATTAATGAGTTGTGCAACTGTATGATGATAATAACATATAGCCTAACTAATTAAATCCAAGTTTCACTGGTTCTGGGATATTGATTATCTTGAACTTGTTTGTAATATTAAGCCAGGTAAATATGCTATTTATAGAACTTAAATGTTATGAATTATACACTTATTTTCAGCCTCATTTAGTTCCTTCTAGTTTCCTTCTTCCCTTTGTATGTGCAATTAGAAGGGTTCTTCTTCAGAGCTCAGATATGAAGTTTTCCTTGTTGGCCAGAGAGTTATCCAATTTGTATGTTTTCTGGCTGTACAATTTTGTTTGATCAATTGTTGCTGGATCATACAATCATGCTCTGCTGAGTAGATCAACCATAGGAAATGTTGCTGAGCGATGAATCAAGCACATGTTTGCACAAATTTTCAGCTTTAGGATCCCCTTGACCACTAAGGTTTGCCCCTAGGACCTGTCTGCATTCCTCACTAAGGTTAAGTGCCAACTAGACATCATACATCACATAACCAAGGACGATAATCCTAGTTATTTCCATATGCACAGAAGGTATAATGCAAAATGTCATTTTCAACAGGACAACTAATGGGTTTTCAGCATCAAGATAAAGAACATCAGCAGATCACAGTCTCTCCTTAATGTCCTTATCCAACCATTGAACTCATAATGAACTAAAAGTCGTGAGTTCCGGCATTTGTAATCTCAATCAGTCATGAGTGATTACCATCCTTCCGAATTCCCTGAATTCTCAAAAATTATCTGTATTTTGCGCTTTCTTTTGGAGTTTAGATGCAGTTTTCCTTCCACATCAATGCGATGAAATTTGTACTCAGTTACTTTGTGATTTACCTGCACTCACCCAATCTTAACTAATTTGATCCCATTTCTCCTCACTTTCCCAGGCAGAGGCCCTTCACAACCTGCTCCTAAGTTTGTTGGCAACATAGTTGCCTTCTTCTTGAACTTGGTAAGGATTTTGTTTCTTGTATAGTTCATAAAATGCAACTCTGGATGGATATTCATTTAAATGCAGTTCTTTTGCTTCAGATTGGTCCAAAGGGTCTAGAATTTGCCCGTTATTCGCTAGATTATCATACCATCAGAAATTATCTACATGTAAATCGCGAATGGGGAAAACAAAGGTATGCATCAAGAATTCTTTTACCTGAATAAGGCCGGACAATTTGCTTTTCTTTTCTTTTTTCATAATTTTTTTTTGGATGAACACAGAGCTGACAGGCACATGCCATCATATGCAAAGAAGATCGTCTCTATGTACAACAAGAACGGCGAAATTGATCAGATGATCTCTGCAAAGTAATTCAATTGATGCAAGAGAATGAATACCAGAACAGTTTATGTGAAGGGACAGATATAAAAAATTTCTGACCTCTTGAAGGTCAGTTGTATAATCAGTCTTTTGTTCCTTTCTGTTTGCATTCTGATGCTGTTGCAGATTCAGAAGTGTAAACCCTCAAATTTGTATAAACGATCATGTTCCTCCTAAAATATATTTCTACAAGAAATTTTAATTGGTCCGGATCCTTATTTTGTTCTTAGTTTTATCTACTGCATAAGCTTTTCCTTTTTTTTCTTTTTCACCAATTGAAGAATGGTCTTGACTAGTCTCATCTGTTACATTTACCTTTTAACTGTTATTGCTGCTTTTTTTCTTCGAGTTTTTGCTATATCAAGTTAGTTTTAACCGTTATCACGAAATATGATATTATTGTAGAGGCGGGATCAAAATAATATATTATTTCAAAGTTGGAATTGTGGACGAAAATAAAGGATCAAATTACATAAAAAATTTATTTAATCATTATCATAGAATGTTATATTATTGTAGAGGTAGGATCGGAATAATATTTTATGCCAAAGTTGGAATTGTGAGTGTAAATAAAGGATCAAATTACGTAAAAGATTATTGCCTTTCTGCTACTTTGATCTGTTTGTACGTGTGTTTTCACCCTAGCAATTTTTTTAATCCACAATGTATAGATTAAAATCGATCCTTATTCACGCTGTTCCAATGAGCTTAGGCTGCTGTTTGCAACATGTCAAAGTTCCCCGAATTGAACTTACTCTCTCCGATATGCAATGATTAGAGAAATTTAAAAATAGTAAACTAATGTTCTAGATAGTTTACTATCAATGAATCACTCTTATAGTGTTATTATACGAGGACTTAAAATTCTTAATTGAGCCTAAAAGTAACATGTTAGAAATGCTTATTATATAACAAAAGGAAGAAATAAAAAGTAACTCAGTTAGAAATGCTTAATTTATAACAAACAAAGAAGAAAAACCTCATAGCCTATTATATGAGAGAAATTTATAAACTGTAAACTAATGTTCCGAGTTTACCATCAATCAACCACTTCTATTAACGTATATAAGAATGTAAGTCCTTAATGGACCTTTTTGCGAAAAGTAACTTGTTAGAAATGCTTAATAACAGAAAAAGACGAAAAACTTGATAACCTACTTTATGAGAGAAATTTATAAACAGTAAACTAATGTTTTGAGTTTATCATTAGTAAATCAATCTTATAACTTCAATCAAGAATTTATCATTAGTAAATCAATCTTATAGTGTCAATCAAGAATTTAAATCCTTAATCGACCTTTTTACAAAAAGTAACTCGTTAAAAATGCTTAATAACAAAAAAAAAAAAGAAGAAAAAACCGAATAACCTAATTACACTTTAGATCGATTGATCAAAAACTTGTTGGCTGAGCCTGCAACTCTGCATAAACTAGGAAACGAAGACTGACCATCACTAAAGTGAAGTGAACACCTAATAAGTTGAATTATAAGATGTCTCACAACAAAAAGGAATGGGCTTTTCTTGTGGAGAAACACTACGAGGGTGACCACACCATGTGGTTCCTTCTCTTGGTAATAGTGAAGTCTTAAGCAAAAGGTTGCATTGGTCGAGTCAAAATTTAGAAGTTTCCAATGGAAAAGGACATTGCTTACAGACAAAATAGTACAGTTTAGTGATAGCAGCCTTTATTTGATTATACGTCTCGAGTTCGAATTTTTTTGGTCAAATCGAGTTCGATTTGTCAGTAAGAGTAAATAGAGTACCACTATATATATATATTTTTTTATTTAAAAAAAAAAGAAAAAGAAAAGGAGGATATTGCCTACAACTGTAAACATCCAATGTCTTCTACAAAAAAAAGTGAAAAAGAAAATGTTCAAATCGATCTTTGTAGAGAGACAAGTTGGTGAAATTGAGATGTGTGTTTGATGTTGATTTAAGGTTTGAAACGTACTTTGTTTATATTTGAAATGTTAGATTCTTGTTTGTGGTGGTGAAGCATTTTCAGATGGGCCAAATAGATAGAGATTTTCTGCATGGTTAGATCAAACGGCATGGGAACTCATGTGGGTTGCCTATACTTTGTGTGCGGCTTTTTGTTTTTCTTTTTCCCACTCGTTGCGTGTTGCACACATATAAGAGAAATTAATAAATATTCAGATTAAATCATAGACTATGAATTAACTTTTCTCTTAAAAGTCTCCGAATTGAAGAGCGCAACCCCCCCCCCCCCCCCAAAAAAATCTCATATGATTGTTGATATCAGAGGAATCTACTCCTATAGATTTGTTTAAATGCCCTAGCGGAGCCCCATTTAGAAAGAAAAATAATTCAGCACTCCTCTTCTTGAACGACTCAGGATGGATGGATTTTAGAGATTTATCTCAATATAGTGATAATATTATAATATATTTCCAATTTGTCATGACATAAATTCAATATTTCGAGCTCTCAGATAAGACCAGTGTTAATAACTTTCTTTTTAAACATCAAGTGATCGATTAACCTAAGTTATAGTTTAACTAATAATACTAAACTTGCTCTCAATTTATTTCTCGCACCAATGTGTCACGAACACCAAAATTGAGGAATTTGACATCTTCATCAGGAGCATAATCACTGATCAGCGCATATTCATTCAATACCAACACTAGTTACAATACGTATTCTCTCATATTTCATATTTAAAACTCAATCATTAAGTTAAAAATAACCTTTTTCGACATAATCTACTAATTCAAAATAATTAACACCTTGACGAAAAGAAAGTGGAAAAAAAAAGACGAAAAATGCAAGAAGTAATCATGGCCATAAGCATAAGTCGAAAAGAAAAGTAAAACAATACATGAAGTTGGAAACCTCCAAATATTCTTTTTACCTTATCGGGAGACGAGTGCGGAGAATTAGTTATTGATTATTTTGGAAGAAAAAACTCTTCTAGTATCTATCCCAATAATCTTTTAATTACATTTGTCGGGTCCTTTAGTACACGTGAATTTTTTGAAAACAATAGTATTAGTTCAAAATTCATCTTCTAATTTGTACATTTCTTAGTTTTTCTATATATGTACGCTGATAGACTCTAAAGGTATTTTTTTGGTTCCTATTTGTTTGACTTCGAGAGGTGTAAACGTTGTTGTTTTCATCCATATTGAACTAAACAAGTTTGGGAAGCTGGAAATGGATAATAAACATAGAAAATGCGTGTGTTTTCACTTTAAAAGGAAAAAACGAAAATTGTGGATGGAAAACATTTGGTCCAGAAGCCAATGTGAATGAAACACTGTCTATTCATTCAATTGTCGTTTGGAAATTTAATGAGGTTTTGTTTTTTTTGTTTTTTAATTTTTTATTTGTGCTTGTGGGTGACAGGGACTGACTAGATTCACGTGGCAGTCATGCATGTTATTGTAATGCTTTCTCCACCTGCCATACCTCGGTTTAACTACTAGCAAGTTCATTTCTTTCGGTGTCTTTCGACATGTCTCAATAGTAAGAGGTAAGATCAAATATAGTTAATAATTTATGTTTTTTTTAGTATATATTTTTTATATAAAACAAATATGATTTATCTTGAGTGTTATAGTATATATTTTTAATAAGATGTTTTATTTCTACAATTGTAAAGCGTAAGATAAAAATGAATTATTTAAATCTTATAAAATAAAAAATATGATTTATTTTGAGTTTTTAAATGCATGTGAAAAAGTATCTTAAATCTTATAATATCATTTCATTTTTATAAGATAATTATCTTAAGATAAGATGATTCCAAAAACACTATTAATTTGATTTCAATCTCTTGATATGGATAAATGATCTTGATGTATCTAGTACTCAATATAAGGGACTGCTGTATGCTCAAAATTTGTTAGTTGGTGTTCAAGTTCTGATTGATTTGGTGGTCAAACTCCGTTAACTGAATTTCTCTTCTCGCAAAAAAAAGGAAAGAAAAGAAAGAAAAACTCATTTTTTATGGTGTGCTTTCGTTGTTTTGATAATCTGATTGATCGTTCTTTCATAATATTATACGTTATTATGAAATTTTAAATAATAATTAATTATTATTTATGTTATGTATTTCACTTCTTTTTTAACAATATATATGAAGTTATATATTATGAAAAGGTCTAAATTCATAACTTTGTAGAGAAGGGAGAAACTTTAGACTATTTGAACGAATCATGCCTATTGTTGTCTGAATCCTCATTGTTCTTGATCTGTCTCTGTTGAAAGTGAAGGGCACCAAAAAAATTTAGGAGAACCTCATTTATTAAGACTGTTGGATTTTTTTTTTTTTTGGTAATTGGATCACTTAATATAAGATTGATTGCATGTTGGGCAAACGAGCTATTTGAATTGTCAATAATTAGAGTTAATGAATTAAATAAGTTATTTTTTCCCTAAAATTATGTACTAAAATGATCAGTCTTTGAGAGGCCACGTTAGCCTATGAAAAAAGACACTATAAGAAATTAAGCCAGTAATTACATTTGAAAGTATAACAAAATTACTTGCTTGTGTTTGGCCCAAGTATAGAGATTTGTGATGTAACTAAAAATTGATATTATACTTAGAAGCTTAGCAAATATTTGTTATATTTGAAAATGTAATTAATGTTTGTTACACTTGAAAGTGTAACTAATTTATGTATTCACCAAATAAATTCAAACTTTGTTACACTCTGAGATGTAACAAATGCACTTTTCAAATTTATATTAGTTATGCTTTCAAGTATAACAGATTTTTTTACTATCTTAAAAAAACTAATATAAAAAATTTTGATATTATTACTATAGTTAAAAATGTGACAAATATTTTGTTATATTTAAGATCGTAACCAAAATAAAAGTTATCATTTTACTCTTCTACTTTTACTCTAAACAAAACAAAAAATACATAACTATTGGCCTAAAATCTTGTAGTAAGAGCACTTGCTGAAGTTGACTATTTTACTTTTTCTTTTCAAAAATTTGTCATGTTGGTTAATTATTTATAAAAAGAAGTCATTTTGGTCATTATTTCTAAAAATTGCATGAGAGCTAATAATGGTTTTAGTTATTAACAATTATATTTTAACTATCAAATGGTTATTGTTTAATTATCTAATTAAAGAAAAAAAATATATATATATGGTTAAAACTAGTTGTTGAGCTAGTTGATGAATGTAAAACTAACATGAATGAAATAAATATCACGTTATTATTGTTATTACTATTGCAATGATGATTATTATTAGATTAAATTATTATTATTGAAATGATAAATATACATCTTTCTATTAATTATTTAGTACAAATGGAAAGACATAATTAAGCATTTTCTTGCAAATTATACCATGATCCCTCATAAGATGCTCCTTCATTAAGCATTAAGCATTTTCTTGCATCAGACACTAATACTAGCTTCTCTTTCTCATCTAATTTTTCTTTCTTCGTTCTTCTCTTTCCTTACCTCTCTTTTCTTCTCTTCTTCTCTTATTTGCTTCATTGGTGACACTACCGGTTATCTCACGTCCATAAAGACCACTATAAAATTTGCCTTTTTTCGTTGTTGTAATGACGTGCATCATGTCCAAGAAAACCTCTTAGGTATCGATATATACCATTAAAGCCTATCGTCTTCTTCCTCATATCAGTGAAGATTCCGGCACTATCTCATTACGCCGTAACTACCAATCTCTTTCTCTCCTTGTCGCGATTATAACCGTACCTCCCATGCGGTGTTTGGACACTCCAAGATCAAATCGGCCATTAAAGCCCATCTTTACCTTCAAGTATACATACATGCAGATGTGTTTGTGTTTGTGTGTCTCTGTGTGTGAGAGCAGTAAACAAAAGTTATAGGATAATGAACAAATATTTGATGTATGCTTAAAAGTCAGTAACACAAATAGTTGTGAGTGAATGAACAAAGAGTCAGTGAAAAGATAGTTGTGTGATAGAGAATAAATATTTGTGGTGTATTAAACAAATATTTGATGTACATATGAAAGTCAATGAACAAATAGTTGTGGGGTAATGAACAAGTAGTCAGTGAGCAAATAGTTGTAGGATAGTGAACAAAAAATTGGTGAACAAACATTTGTGGGATAGTGAATGAACATTTATTAAACAAACAGTTGTGGTGTAGCGAACAAACATTTATTATGTGCGAATAGTAGTAGGAAGAGCACAATGCTTAATGAAGGAATATCTTGTAAGGGACCATGATATAAGAATTCGCATTTTCTTGGATAAATTTGACATTAATTGGAGGACTGCTCTTACTCTGAATCATACATGACAACAAGGTTTTTTGGGTATATTCCAAAAAAGTTTGTCACTTATTTTTAAATCTGTCCCTAAAATTTTAAAAGGTTTAAATTAATCCTTAATATTTTACAAACTTATTTATATTAGTCTCTATTATTTTACTTATTTTAAAAACTAAGAAAATATAAAAGTCTACCATGCTTATTTTCAAATATTAAGAACCTATATTGACTTTTTTTTAAAAAATATTAAAAATTAATTTGAACTTTTTAAAACAATAAACACTAATTTAAAATACAAAAGTAGAGACTTAATATACATAAAATTAAAAAATTTACTTCAAGAAAGCATGCTTCTCTCGGTTCTTTCTCCTTATTGTGGGCGCTAGCCATGTGCCCAGCAACATGTGTTTGTGTTTTTATCTAAAATTTGATTATTATTATTCTAATGCACTTTCAGCCGTGACGATAGAATAGGATGTTGGGGGAATAATGGGCAAGGGGCCACCAAATCTAATGGGCCCTTATATGGACCAAATATTAGATATAGTCCCCTCAATTGCATTGATTCCCATGTGGCCCAAAATTTGAGCTGAAAAATACTATATATTATATCTAACCAATTTTAATCTCTTCGTAACATTATATGGTATTACAATATAAGATATCAACATAAAAAGATTATTGAACTACGGAATGATGCAGACCGAAATTTGATCTTACAATATTATATATTATTTTATAATGTTATAACAATATGAGTAAGTACTGTCTCACGACATTTTTTATTGCATTTGGAACATCAAACTTTTGTACAAATTTTTCAAAGCTAATGATCTCCCTTTGTACAAAAAGAAGCCCAAAACCATTTTGGGATTCTATGGAGAGGGCTGTTCTCTGTCAATCAAGTATTCTTCCATGTTATATTATTTTCTACAAAGCTAGTATGTCAATTTGATCTATCAAATCAAAATAGACATGTAACTATAAGATTAAAAAAAAACACTTTTTTGATGAAATTTAAATTCTTTATCTTAGATATTTGACTTGCATCTTCTGTGGCATACAACTGCAACAGATTGATTTTTCTGCTTTATTTCTTGTTTCCAGATTTTGCCAATGTCTTGTGCTACTCTAGAGGCATCCAAAGAAGCACCAGAGAGACCTCTTCTTGTGAATCCAACTGCATACAGGCCATCTTTCCCTTTCCACCCATCTGAAAATGGAGTTTTTGGAACTCCTTCCCTCGAAAAGAAATTATTTCCCTGTAAAACACGAACAAATTTGATATTCAGTAAAATTAACCCGATTTAAAATGCACAATATTTACCATTTTATGGTAGGGAAATGAAAATCTAAAGCTACACCTAAATGTTATGAAATTTTTATCGAGAGTCGTCTCTTTTTAATAAGTGTGGAGGATACCTGTAAATTCATCCATTTTTTTGACATTTTTTTTGGGGAAAAAATCAGTTCCAATTCGGATAAAAAAAGTGGGACAGGGCAATAGCCAACATTAGTGTTCTCAATAAATTAAAAAGGAAACTATAATTGAAGCAGCTATAAGATTAGATACACAGCAACATCTTTGACCAAAAAATATATAGCAACAGAATCTACAGGAAACCAACTTCTATAACTGTCACATGAATCCACAGTGTATTAACTAATTAATATGTCAGTAAACTCGGTGCATAAAACTCTCGTTAAAATAATACGAAAATGTTCTCACCTCTAGCCATGATGGGACATTGCTGCAGTACCCAGTGGCCAAAACAACAGAATCTATGTCAAGAATTTGCCCATTAACAAGCTCAACACCACCAGGCAAGAACCTCTTGATTCCAGGGACTATCCTTATCTCACCAGATCTAATCTTTTGCAGCGTGCCAATGTCCAACACAGGTGTTTTTCCTTCGGTGTTCTTCAGCTGTAGAGGGCCTTTAGATGGCCTCCTGATACCATGTTTTTCTAAATTTCCCAGGATCAATCTTGCAGCAAGCAGCAGCATCTTGTCAACCAGCCGTAGCGGAAACCATTTCATCATCGAAACTGCAAACTGGAATGTCGATTTTCCGAGGATTTCTCTTGGCAAGACATGAACCTGGATGTACAAAATGATGCAAAACATGAGTTGATTATGTATGATGACTGTTGAAGATATTATTGCAGATATTTTCTTCTGTATAGGCAATCAGCAGTAATTGTAATTGGCGCTGTATATGGTAGCTGGGCTCCAATATAAAGAGATCATATTTACAGAATACTCATTTAGGAATATATAAGTTCGTTCTGTAATACTCCTTGTTTCTGAATCCTGTTTTAGACAATAACACGGAATTCTACTAAATGTTGATTTGAGAATAGCTACATGGGCATTGGCTTACCGAGCTGCGAACAACCATGGATGGGATTGCACTGTGGTGGCAAAGATCAAGCGAGACTTCCATGCCTGAATTGCCACAGCCAACAACTAACACGCGCTTGCCTCGATAAGCTTCACCAGACTTGTAATCACAAGCATGGGTAACTTGGCCGCCAAAATCTTGCATGCCTTCAAAATCTGGCACCACTTTCTCTGCATTCTCTCCTGTGGCCACCACAAGCCACCTGCAGATATACTCGGTGGCAGAGCCGTCAGGCTTAACGCTCCTGACGCGCCACAATCCACAAGTTTCATCATATTTAGCCGACTGAACCGGTTCATTGAACCTCGGGTTGATCTCAAACTGTCTAGCATAGGATTCAAGGTAGTCAATGAACTGGTACTTGGAGGGATACTCAGGAAAGTTTTCTGGAAATGGGAAAAATGGCAATTCGCAGAATTGTTTCGGCAGGTGAAGTTTCAGGCGATCATAAGTCCTGTTTTTCCACAGAGATGCAATGCAGTTGGCCCTCTCAAGGATCACAAACGGCACGCCTTGTTTTTTAAGCCCAGCGCCAACGGCTAGCCCGGATGGACCAGCACCTACAATGACTGGACCATTCACTAGTATGCATCTAGGAGCAAAAAATTCCTCATTTTCAAGACCATGAAACATTGGTGGCACACAAATGTTGCAATGATTCATCGAAAATAACTAAAATCACACAAAGCAAAAAATTTCTCTATTTTCAGACTATGAGAGACAAAAAAGGGGGGATCAAGAACACAACAGAAAAGTCTTTGTCTGAAGAAATTATGAATGTGTGGAGAGGTTTTAGAGGAATGGAGGGGTTTAAATAGGGGGAAGGTGGCCATCATGAGGTGCAGTGGCATATGTAATCAGGATTTGAAAATGATGTTTTGTTTATCCATATTCAAATGATTAAGCAGATGGTCTTCTCCTATATTTTATTTGTTATTTTATTTTTTGCTTCATATAAGAAAACATCAACTAAAATATTTATGCCATAAGCTATATATGTTAATGGCAATAATGAATTGGCTATATGTTGTAACGCTTGCGCGTTTGCAATTTTAGTAGTGTGACCATGAAAATTGGCTTATAAGTCTACCTGGACTTGAAAGTGCTTCTGTTTATAAGATGACATGGCACATGCGGGTCAACTTGTAAAAGTTACTCTGAGTTCCGTGTATCTTTTGACCCAGAGGAACCGCGTCACTTCACACAGAGCTCTAGCGAGTCAACCCCGTTACAAGTTCGTTATAACGTTACGAGAGATTCTAACAATGGTATAATAATAATAATGGGTTTATTTTTACTTAGTAAATTAAATTATTTTATTATAATTATATCACAATTTTACTTGGCCACGATAGAATTGAGTACTTGAATTGACCTTATCACAAAAAAATATTTTTTTAAAAGTAAAAAAGTGCTTTCTAATTAAAAAAACAAATCGATCCAAATAGACCCTTAGCGCTTAGTAATCGGGAACATTTTTCATCATCGCTATATACAATGGTCGAATACTTTTATCATAGCATTATTATTATTATTATTATTAATAATTTCTAACGTATAATTATAACGTGATAAGAGGGTTTAAATTCATCTCAATAGTCTCTGTTTCCCTTTCCCATGGAAATAGACCGTTTGATTGACTACAACTCCACAAGCATGGTCCTTTTGACCCCTAAATTTTTGACTTTTTGCATGTTTCGCTTTATTTGGTTATTTGACCACAATTAATGCTTCGACACAATAGACTCTCATGCTTTTTACTTATGTTTTTACAAATTCTCTTAGATGTTTAAGAAAAATATTTATTGTTGATGGGTTAAAAAAATCTATGCAAGGGCATTTATTTCTAGAATGAACAAAAATCGACGACGTTTGTCTAATTAGTTTCAACGCAATTCTGAGATATTCCATTCACTATATAGAACAGTTTTAGATAACAATGAATTTTACTTTCTCAAAAATTTATTGATTTTCCGTAATATTTCAACGCACAAATTAACATAGGTATATTTCTTCACTTAAAACCTCCAAAGATGGATTTGAAGAGGGTAAATTTCCACTATGAAAACTCCTGCTTTGAGTTAAGCTATCTCTAAGTTACATTGGACTTGAGACTAATTCATATCGGGTTGGTAGCAGTGAAGAAAAAGCCCTCCCAACAAGTGCGCTTCCTAGTATTTGTGCTTGTGTTCTCTTTCTTACGAGGTAAAACTACTATCACCTTAACCAATAACTTATTGGTACAATGGAACCTTTTGATTATCATATTTTTCATAAATTATATTATTTAGATGACAACAAATTTCGAAGAAAAGAATTGAACCAGATTAGCATGAACATCACAGTGTCATAACTAATCTTTTCAATTCTTTGTCCACAATCTTACTCAAGAATATTTCCAATGTTCAAATTGGTCGTTCCATAATCGTATTTAAGAAGACTTCCAATGTTCACATTTGTGTTAATTGACTTCCTTTTTCAAGAGTTACAAGATTTTCTTAAACTGCCCCTAACATCTTTTTCTTCGTACGGGTCACATTAAGTAGGTCGATTAGTGTCGTTTATTTACAATCTATTCACGTGTGATCGCTTTTCTATTAATTGAGATTCTGACTATTCCTCCAAATACCAACGGATAATATGATGAAACTTGTCATATATAAATTTATGTCATGCACAATACAATAGTATTGAGAACTTATATAATCTAATATTTGGTGAGATAATTATTAATGGTGGTCTTACTAAACCCAAAATGATAAAATGAGTCGGTGTTAACTTTTTTGTTAGCTTTTGGGAGTATAATTATTTAAACAATGAATAGTAGCTTTCTGGCAATTAGAAGCATTGGCGTGCAATATTAGTTTCTTCTTTAATTTATAAACTTTTAATTAATATGATACTTTTCATAGATCAACTTGTATTAGTTTGTTTTTTTATTTATTTAAAAAAGATAACTTGTATTAATATTGTTATTTGGACATTAAAATGTTAAAAATCTTTATCAGGTCTCGACAAGGTTCGTTAGTTGGCTAGAATTCAATAATATATATTTAATATTCAACAGATTTTTGAGGTTCATTTAACTTTCTTTCTTAGGTCTGGAAAGATTATGATGAGATAGATTAATTTATAGTGTGATATCATACTGTGTTGTTCAATGCAGCTAAAATTAATAAATATTTTTCACTTGCCATATACTTTATTAAAGATATCTGCAGTCATCATCCAATCAAATGTTATAAAAAGACACAATATGCAAAAATGACAAATTAATTATATGGAAAAATTTCAGGAGATCCATATAAAATTGAAGACTTATGGGTCAGCGTTTCGAATTATCTGTTTGGACTGATATTGATTTCTGGAAACCTCGAGTTCGAGTTTGATGAATTAAATTAAATTAATTTATCCTATTAAGTGGGTTGAGTTTGATATATATTAAGATTGTTTTATACACCGTAAGAAATTAAGAGCAAGAGTGTAATGGACAGCATTTAATTTGCTTGTAACAGATTTTCATTGTATTTAATTATATTCTGACACTTATAAGGTACAATAGTTCTCATAACATTATTACGTTGTACCTAATATTATTAGGTGCTGATTGGTACGAGGGAGTAAGTTGGAAACAGAATGACATTTGTGGCAATGTTCTAAATCCTATTATTGATACAAAGTATAAACCAGAGAATTCCATTTCCACAAACATGAGAATACTCATTGGGAATGGCTCATTATCATGCATGTTCGTGGGAATGAGTTTTTTGTTAAATGACTAAAATATTCCTTTGATAATTAACAAGTTTAAAAAGCACACAACAAATAATTTCTGGAGCTTGCATTATGTAAAATGCTCCAAGTTGAGATTTGCACCTATAAATGGAAAATAATCAATTATTTATGTTGAAGAATTTGAATAATCGCAGCTAACCCGATATCTCAATTCTGGTGTAGCTGGTTGAGTATATGTATAGTTTGCATTACTGTTGATTCAAACCTTTTAACCATGCATAAAACTAGTAAAAATTATATGTTATTTTAATTAATAAATTTCAAAACTAATAACAAACTAGTGTTATCTAAAATTCATTATGATCGGTCTTTTTTTTTTTTTTTAAAATCTACGAGCCTTTTATGTATCACCTATTAAAAGCTTTGAATTTCAAATATGGTTATTTAGATATATCATATTCTCAAATTTATGAATTTCAAATAAGCAAAACAATCATGAATTTCACTTTTGCAGGGAGATTTGAAATTTAGAATTCTAAAATCTCAGATTCAAATTCAGTACGTGGTTATAAGCAAGATTGCACTCTGATTAACCATTCATGCAATATATTATATTCTCAGCCATTTACTTTATTTGTCATCTTGCGATGGTATTAATTCTATCACATACTATAAAAATTTCAACTATTGCTGTTTTGAAGACGTGCGATGAAAACCAAATCAATTTAATTACTAAATCTGGAAAATACCTAAGATTTGTATGGTTAGTGGTCCAAGGAAAATTCTATAGCTAGAGTATTTTTCTTTTTTTGTTGTGGGTTGGGTGGGATTTAATATTTTAGAGAGGGTTATTATTGTATTTTTTTCCCTCAAACACAATAAAACATTCTATATAAATACAGTAGAGAACACCGAGAGAACAAAATTTTTATGAACAAGTAAGTTTAATTGCAATAAAAGGGTATAAGTTTAAACTAGACGTAAAAATACTATCATAATAACGTAAACAATCCAAGCTGCTATGCAGTTGGTGAACATGCCGAGATGCATAGTCAGTAGTGGATGCTAGGATGGAAAGATTCCAAGTACGAAGGAGGAACTTTAATTGGAACTTGACCAAGTCATAAGGCTAATGTATATGTACTGCAATGAATTGAAGAAAAGGAGCTCCCATACAACCAAAATATGCTACACCAAAAGAAGGAAAAAAAAAAAACTACTGTACAAGAAACAAGAAATTGAAAAAAAACCCTAATAAAAGAAAAGAAAAGAGACAATAAGTCCAGTAAAAAACTAGAGTATCGTGAAAAACCACACAAGTGAGAATAATCTTTTAGGGAACAAGGAAGAAGAAGGGTTTTTTGGTAGGGTTACTGAATGTGAAAATATCGCAATGGTTTTGAATGTCCACGAGGTGATGGTGATTTGGTGACAAGGATACGCGCAATACCCCCACGTGGAGTAGGTGATCTGTGCGCACCAGTTGCATCCTTGGGGCTTGGAAGGACTCACATTTCCTGTTGGAATTTGGAACCCCCCCCCCCCCTTCTCTTCTTCCTTAATTAATTTGTGTCATCATATCATATCTATCTATCTCTCTCATTGATGATTGCAATTCTAAAACCAAAGCCTAGACTCAATACAATAATACGTTTACCCTTTTTGCTCTACACAACATTGAGATTGCAAACACCTTGTTCAGGTCCAAACTGAGTCTTATTCTTTGCCAACTATGCAACACATTTATTGTGATCTATAGCATGACAAAATGCATGCAAAAATTGTCATCAACTATCTTAGTTTAGAGTTTTCTTTTTCTTTTTTTTTTTAATTGGTTTTACGACGGTAAAAATCTCGAAAAGTTTTTTTAAGTTTACGTCAAGGTCTAAACTCCGTAAAAGTAATCTGCATGAGGAAATGTAGCACGGTTTGATTAGGCATGGGATTCGTCAAGTACTTGAATAATTCTTTTTCTACATAAAGGGAAAAAAAAAAGGAAAATATTACCAATTCAGAGGTATTTGATTGGTTTTTCTTATAATTGGTTATGGCAATGGTGAATGGAGCAACAGAATATAGGCAAAAAAGAGGGGGAAAAAAAAAAGATTGTTATCTGGGAAGAGGTGCATGTGCATGTGAACATTGGCTTAGTTGAAGTCTCTTCTTTTCATGCAAGAATATGAGAGGCCAGTGTTTGCTCTTACTAGAGTTATCTGTCTCATGGCTTTGGGATGATATACAAGCATATCGTCTCATCAAAATTGTCATATAGGCAAAAATGTTTAATATATAGTCCAGATAGAACATAGTAATTTGATAATTCAAGGTCCCAATGAATTTATATTAATTTTTTTTTCAAATTTTTTTATATTCTTTTGGGGAAAAGAGGAAGAACATTCGTAAAGCGTTAGGGATGTGTGCTTACTTTACAAGCCCCAAGCTTCTAATTCTTACATGCTTGAGCCAGCTGTGGAAGATGCCAACTTGGGGTCTTTGTTCCCTTTCTTTATTGAGCCCTCTAGCTCTTAGGCCGATCAGTAAGGTTGATTTGATCATTAAAGATTCGGTAAAGTGAACGGTTAATAATATTGTGTGATTAAAGATATTAAGTTCAAATTTATGTATATATGTATAATAAATTGTAAAGTATTCTATGGATTTAAGCAAAGGATCGAACTATATAAAATCTCGTGTTTTAATATGTACTGCATGCATGTGTGCCCTCGTTTCTAAGAATATATAGATTCTAAATCGGACTAATGCTTTTCAATGTATAATTACAGGCTTTTGACTGATTTGAAATGTACATTAAAGTATATTGTTATTTTAAGTGATATATAACTTTAAAATACACCTAACCTATGTAATTGTGTTTAAAGTAAATTTCTCATGAGACAATAGAAAAAGAAGAAAAAGTTTGGGTGATGATCATACCTACGAAATCTTTATACGGGAACATATTACGCTTGCAATTAATGAAATTAAAGCTCTATAAAGTTGAATTTCCATTAGGTTATCAAAGGTTTCGTGGAAATGCTTAATGATGGTGACGATGCTATTAAACAAAAAGTTTGTAAATTGAGTGGGGAGTGATTGCTTTTTAAAACTTGTATTTTTTATTACAAAAAGAAAAGTTTTTTCTTTTTATTTTATTCCAAAAGAGTTGAACTGACAGAATTTTTCCAACCAATGCAAAGACTTGAGTAAGGAACTGTGTCTGTAGATGCTCTAATGATAAAAATTAGAAACAAACATGACTAATGATTTGGGTTCGAATTCAGTCCTTTACCTTGGGTGAACTACAGACAATTCAAGAATGAACGGTGGTTTCACTATAAAATAACAAGGAATAGGCGGCGGTTTTATGATATAGATAGAGATTTAGGTGATGCATAGATATATTATTATGCAAGATAATTAATAAATGTATTCTTCGCTTGATTGTTGGATGATATGATTATAGAGTATTATAATATGAAAGGTTCAAGGTTCAAATTGTGAATAAAATATAATGTGGTTTTTTTTTGGAATTATATATAAGCAGCGTTTTAGAATAGCCGACGCCTATATAGGTGACAATAATCGACGCCCATATAGGCGGTGGTTGCTAGCACATATTACCTACTTTTTATTGCAGTGGTGAGTATCCTTCACTTAACTAGTGCTCAGTATAGGGGACGTATTGCATACTCAAAGTTTGTCAGTTGGTGATCAGGCTCCTCTTGTTGTTTCGGTGGCTGCTCTGCTAACTGGATTTCTCTTGTCGCAAAAAGAACTCCTTTTTGTAGCATAAGAAGTTTTTATGCAAACATTAGTAGGAAAACAAAAATTTTATAGTTGTTTTAAAGGGTAAATAGAGTGGTCGAATAATAATTTATTATAATAATAAGAAGTTTGAGTTCAAATTTCTATTCAGCCTTCGAAATTTAATATATTAGATGCCTCTCAATTAACCCGAAATATTTGATGGGGTCACGACCATAACGCGAGGTCCATAACTCTTCGATAGATGTTATTTTTATCTATCGTTTCGAGTATTTTTAGCTGTAGACACGCATCTCAATGCGCCTCTCCTAATTCTAATACACATAAATCGATAGTTGTATGACTTAATGATTTTTTTTTAGCTTAACACTACTAACTTATGTTAAACTAGAATATATTGAACTTATTAAAATAGTTTTTCAACAGGTGAATAAAGCATAACACTACGTATGTGTACTAAAAATCACCGTGTATTGCAGCAAAGAATTCGAAATAGATTCTTATAAAGTTGAAGCTCTCAAAACGAAACATCTGGTTTCTTCTGGGAAATGAGTTTAGTTTGCTTAATCAAAGAGTTGAACACTATTATTTAACTAGATAACTAGAGAAATTAAGTTAAACGAGTTCAAGTGATTGAGACTATCTTTTCCAAGCGTGAAGTCCCAAGTTCGAATCTCATGGGAGTGGATGGTTTCCAAAAAAAAAGGTAAACGATATGGTGCCTTTCAGAAATATCTCATAAAGAAAAGTGTTTTTTATATAGTTTTTGAACCAAAAAAAAAAAAAAACTTCTTTAAGAGAAGTTTTTTTAACTTCTTAAAGAAAAGGTCTAGTTTTAGCTTTTAAGAACTTCGATTTTTCCTAAAAGTTAATTCAAATGCCTTTGAAAAAGGAAAAAAATACATATTATCTTTTTAGTTTGTTTAATTATTCTATATTCTCCTATATTTTAAAATTTATTATATTAAAATCCTATATTTCTCAAAAGACGGTATGCTATTTCTTTAAGTTTATCTAATTAACTGATTATTCCTATTATATATCTAGTTGGATGATTACTCCCAAGTGTTTCTAAAATTTATTACAATATTACCCTTTATATGTACTTTTGAAAAAGTGATACACTTGTCATTTCTTTTTCCTTTTTTCATGTTATTATTTGAATATCGTTAGTTGAAAATAAGAGCATTTTTGTGAAAATATATGGCACATTGTAAGTTTTAATACTCATAACGCAAAAAAAAAAAGGCTTGTATGATGTGCAATAAGTTAATTTGAATGGAAAACATTAAAGTAGAAAATTATGAGTCATCTTTTGAAAAGTGTAGAGGGTAATATGGTAAGTTTCACAACAAAAGAGAATAATTAGTTATTTAGACGAATTATGGGATGATATGCTTTTTACCTGTTAGAAAAAAAAAGTATTTTTTTCTTTTTACTAAAAAAAGTATTGTTTTATGGACGGGCCTATACTGATATTAAACCCTAGAGATTTGATTCTTTGAGATAGTCGTTTAATTATACGCTGGATGGTACTTTTGCTTCAAGAGAGGGATTCTTTTAACAAATAACTTTATCTTTTTAATTTTGTAGAATAATAGTTTGGAAAGGAGAGATTGTATAAAAGATAGCCAATATCTCTGCAGTATCAAAGTCAGCAGCAAGTATAGTTTGCACATGATTTTGGAATGCAAAAAAGTACCAAATTAACAAATAAGACTAATTAATTTAGTAATTAAGTCAGATACGCAATTCACTAATCTCCTATGGATTCAATTCTTTTATTTAAAGCATTCCCTCTTTAGTGTGGGTAGGAGAATGAAGCCATGCTCCAAAAGTTGATCTCAGAGCTCTTTGTAGACAAAATAATACATGAAACTTGCGAATCAAATTTGGTAGTTCATAAAAAATTTCTCTTTGCATCTTTTAATCGTCAACGGAGAAGATGAGTTTGAATAGGTAAAACTAGTGGCGTTATAAATTTATGTAACTAACTTATACTACTAAATAAAGCTTGGTTTAGTATTTTTTTAAAAAAATCTCCCACTCCTGACCTAACTTTCCGTCTGTCATGGAATTTGAACCTAGGTCATCATTCTTTATGAATATAGTTTCAATTACTTGAACTCAATCCTAATCCCAAGCTCAGTCTTGGTTGCTTGGATTAGCCAGTCACTTGATTTAGTATGATCATATATATTGACTATTATTCTCTCTCTCTCTTTCTTATTATGACATGGAAAACTTAGTGCCAATAATGGAAGACCAATGAAGCTCGACCATTAACTGAGAAATCTCTCGATGCAAAACTTTGCCCTCAAGATTGTCTATGATATTTTCTTAGCAAACTCTTCCTTCTCCTCCTGTCAACAACCCATTAGGTATAAACTGCTTTGTCAACCAGTACACTAGAAAACGAATCCTTTGACCAAGTTTAGTAAAAAGAAATCACAAGATAAATGGAGAGATTTTAGTGAAGCTAATTAACGAGTGATATAAGCTCATTAAAAAGTGGTGTAGTCGCTTTCCTATGCCCTCCCTTTAGAGTAGCAGTAAAATTCAAAGGAACATCAATTTAAAAATGCACGGGCATGCTCATTGCAAACCACAACTTCGAAAATTTTGATGAGAAAAGCGAGAGTACTTCTCTAATCTTTAGGTCATCTGAAAATGATGAGGGTTGCAAAATTTCAAATTCTAAAGAAGATCACATGGAAGCACGAGTAATTAAGTACAAAACACATATAAATTAAAGCCTATTTATTAGCATCATTTGCGCCAACACAATGTGTTTGTTAGAGGTTTGGGAATGAATTATGCTTCTATACATAATAATTTCTTCAAGTCAAAACATCGATCTTATCATGCGTGGTTTGACCAAATCGCAGCCAGAATTAATCTTGATTTATTAAAGATAAAAAATCCACTTGATACTATATAATCATGTGAAGAACAAGTGTTTTGAGATATATCAATTTTTTCATTTTATAGTGTGCAAATCAGTAGGCTTAATCTTTGATCAGATTCAAACCATACAATACATGAATCTTTGTTTCAAGGCAAATCGTGATTGGTCTCCGCAATTTCCTCCTCCTACACCCTTGAAAGGATCAAGATCCTCATCTAATTAATGTTTGTTTAACAGTCTAACATTACGTCTCAACTAATTGTTAAAATTTCAAATTATGGAAGGCAAAGTTAAGTATTAGATTTTTTGAGTGAAATAAAATGTTGAGATGTAATGTTAGAATGTTAGAATAAAACTTTAGTAATGGTAGAATCCAAATCCCCTCCTAGAGCCAAGGAAAGAAAAAATGGGACAAAGACATGTGCATAAAGATACAAAGTAACCTAAAGAACACAAGATTTTTATGTGGTTTGATCTATTTGATTTATCGCAATTATACCCCATCTAGAATTCACAATTACTCTAGTGGTTAGTTGGTTTTGACTTTTTTAAATGGATAAAGGACTGTAAAACGCCCTCCTCAAGCTGATGACTACTGCTTTTTCACTTGGATACACTCTATCTAGCACCTAGAATACAAAGTTTTATGATGAATTTAATTTCTACCTTCTTCAATATAATAGACTTAGATCTTATAATTAAATTTGGGGATGAATCCAGAGATAAGAATATCTTTTAATCTGTTGTTCTTTCATCGTTCTAATGATCTCACAGATAAAATTAACATATAACATATCCCCGTGGAAGGAGATAGTTTTGCATGTGTTTTGTGTTTGATTAAATCTTGAAAAATGTTTGAGATAATCTATGCTTATCATTTTATTGAAAAATTTACAATCATTTTAAAATTTAGAAATATTCTTATTGTAACTATGTTAGAATATAAGCTCTTTACATTTTGGTTGTTCAGTTATTTATATGCCCAAAATAGCATTCTATTGGTTTTGTCTTGAAAATAATGTATACTGTTTTAATTTTCCTTTTCTACATATACTTGCTAACATAAAAGAGGCGAATAAGATATCTTTATCGAAGACAACGGATTTCAAAGATTTTATTTTGCACGTAGCCACCAGCTGGCTGAACACAAAAAAAGAAGATTGAGTTTAATTTAGCAAGAAAATGTCTTTACCGTTCCATTTTATCTCTGCTAATACAATAAATAAATACATTGATATACTTTATAAGTTTAAACTTTTAAATAAGATCGTAATTTTGTTTTAGTATCAGAACCTATGTTATAGGTTCTGAGTCTCACAACTACCCATTTAAAATGTTAAAATTGTGCACGTACAAGATTCAAAATAGATCACCTTTGCATGTGAGGGATGTATTTATATAACAAATAAATATATCAATATCCTCTTTACAAGTTTAAATAATCTCTAAATCAATATTAGATATGAAATTAATGCTAAACTACTTCAGTGCAAAATGAAGCCTAAGACCTCCAAGTTTGCTTATCTACTCTGAAGGGGAAGTTATACCATACACTCTAAGGACTATGTAGCCACTAAATACTACGCACCTTCAGTGAATAAAGACTACAAAATTTATGAACGAATAGTATAAAAATTATAAATAAACAAGTAAATTAAATTGTTCACAACTTTTTTTACTATTTATTCATAATTTATTAGTTCACCACTTTGCACTTAACATATTATTTGTTCACCACTCTTGCATACACATGTACGCAAAAACACATTCATTCACACAGACCCACACAACATTAATAGTGTGAACAAATAATATTAATATTCTTAATAAACAATATTAATATTATGAATAAAAATGAGAGAGCACGAGAGAGCATGATAATAAAGGAATATATATGGTATAAATTGCGACTCTGAAGTGCCTATGTCACAATCCTCATCTATCTGAAAACATAATTGTAATCGTGCAACTTTTTATACTATTCTTCATTAGAAAGTGCAGATTTATCATTTAGTCAACATAATGGTATGAGATGAAACTAGTAGCATGTGAGTCTAATCAAAACAAAGATTAAAAGTACATATTATCAAACCCCAATTGTGGTCACTAAATGATTGTTGTGTTATTAATTAAAGCGCTTCATCATCAGAGACACAAAATATTAAGGATCATATTGGAAAAACAAATGAGGATAGCACATTAGAGGCTTGATATCATTGAGGATGAACATGCATGTATGATCATATTATTTGTTTTCCTTTTTTTTTTTTTGGTAATTTACAAAACATTAGAAAAATTCATATGATGCAGTTCCCAATAATGAGATTCGGTTAACTAGGTCAGTTGCTAGGGTTTGAATGTATTAAGACTCATTCTCTGTTGATCACAAATTGTGTGCAATACATAGACATGAACAAGGTCTCAAATCTTCCTTGTGTTTTACCAAGTCTACAACATCTTTAGTGCATTTCTATTTCACTGTATTTGATTACATATTTTTTCACATGACAAGAAATACGCTCTAGGGTATTTAAAATCACGTTGAATTCATCCTAAATTAAACTTATAGATCATGTGGTGTAACATCATCTTCTAAAGCATATCTAAGTTGATTAAGAGTTAGATTAATATTTGTGATAAGAAGATATATAAGTTTAACTTTGAAACTTTTGACGACAACAACTATTACCAGGTTATTTTATTGACTATCAAAGACGGTCCTTTATTACATTATCTTCCATGATTTCGAAGAACAAAAATTTGCACCAGAATGGTTCTTTGCCAAAAGGACATCATTTTTATTAACTCATGCCATAATATCCCGTTCCTCATGGATCCTTACATAAAATATTTGTTTCAAGTTTCTAATAAGTTGTTTCTTATTTAAGTAAATTTTGTAGATAGAGGTCTCGGTTAATCACAAACACTAAAGGATGGCATGTATAACATTTTTGATTATGTACTACTATCAAGACAGATCTAAATATTTTAACTTAATAATTAATTAACATGTTGTTAAGTTAATAATCCTCCTCTTAAGTCATTAATTACACATGTTCAGAGAACTGCTTACACGCTAAGTAGACATTTTAGCTCTTTGCCCTTTTGCCAACCCCTGAAACTCCATTAATATATATAATTACATTCTTGCAGATAAGAAGCCTATTATTCAACTTTTAAGCTTCTTGAAGATGGTGATTGATTTGGAATGCTGACAGAGTTCATTGCATTCTGATGTTTTAACTTGTTTCCTAAGCACTTTCCTAGATTTCATGCTAGATTTGATTAGCAATTAATTTCTTAGCAATAAGCAATAATGTCTCTATGCAGAGAACCAAGACTTTATTTATTTCTTCACGTACACATGCATTGAAGAACCTCACAATTTTTCCTATATAAATGTTTGTGTGTGTTTGTGTTATTTTAGTCCAACTAACACCTTAACTGTAATAACTGAAACTGTACAAAAGTAGAATATAATATGATTAGTCAATGTGTAGAAAATGTGTGAGAGAGAGACTGAGAACTGCGAAGGATGGGAATTCATGCATGTGCTCTCACATGACCCCTGCAAGAGTTTAATTTGGGCTGAGACGAGACCATTGTTGAAGAATATAATGGTCAATGTGAGTCCTCAACAAATTTTTAACACTACAATGGCATGTGATGATGTGAAGCTAAGCTAAAAGAATATATTTTGATCATACAAACATGTGCGTGAGAGAGAAAAATCATCTCCTTCTTCACAATATAATATGTTTCACATCACACCTCATTAAATTCCTTTTTCTAATTTACCTGAAAGGGACAAAAGAAAATTCTTTTTAATTTTTCAGAAATTTTTTTTTCCCTAATTGAGAAGTTCTTTAATTTCCCCGCGAGTAGAAAAAAGGAAGACAAGTCCATATCCGGCGTAGGCATTATAGCATTTAGAGGACCTTTTCCTAGTACAAAAGGACCAGGAAGGATGCACTTCTGGTATACTAGTTATCATTCCCATGGTAAATGCTAGGTAGCCAAATGCAGAGCGGATAATTGCTGAAAGCGTCTAAGTGGTAATCCTACCTCAAGATGAGTGCTTTCCTATTCTGACTTCCCCAGAGCCTCTGATAGCACCGCCAAGATAGCGATAGGTTCTCTGCCCCTACGAGAATGAGGCTACAGAAGTCTTGAGAATTTAAAAGAAAGTCACAATGAGACGAACCGTTTATTATTACGATAAGTATCAAGTGAAAGTGCAATGATATATATAGCCGAGACATCCTAACAAACTGGTAGACTTAAACCTTGTAGGTATGTACGTAGAACCTACTCTACATGAACCTCATATATGGATGTGGAACCTTCTCCACATTAATAGTAATAAGCTTTATATATGTATGTGGAACCTACTCCACATGAGTGCAGCATAGAGTCACTATTAAAAAATTGCTGACAATTGACGGAAATTAATGACATAAAATGTAATAAATGCTTAAGCCACGAGGACAAAATGCATCGGGCATTCGCTTTTTTCTTTTATCATTCTTTTCTTTACCAAAAAATATATCATGATATGGATATCCAAATCCTAAAATTAATTGAACTATAAAGAGTTTAATGCAATATATTTTGCTGACCAAATATATATAGTAGCTCATGCAAGTGAACTACAAGATGTATTTTCTCTTGAAAATATATTATGGAGTCTCTGAAGACCAAACAAAAGAATAATCGGAAACACAGATAGGAATACAACGTGGCTATCACAATTGATTAGGTGCAATACTCTAAAATTTTAATTTCATGTACTGCAATTGAAAGTCCTAATTTATTTGTATGAAATAATTAAATTATCCGATAGTTCCTTTACAGGTGACTGACTATATTGATTGTTGAAAAAATTGTACATTGTAGAAGAAACAATGAATTTAGAGGAACTGTGCATTAGAACTCAACAACTGAACAAGAATAAGAGGTAATTAGATATCTTTAAGAAAAACATTAAATAATTTAATCTCCGCTTGCTATTTAACCAATCAGATTGGAGTGACGTTAGTCCACACTGACCGAAAAATTTTCCCCTTGACAGAGATATCCCTGACTTTTCCCCGTTTGGAACAAATAATGGAAAGCAAAAACTAACGAACACAGTCATCTATAGTTATTGTCATTGTTCCTTGTACAGAACTAAGGCCCAAATTTGTTATCAAGATAATGAAACTTAAATTTCCACCCTAAAAAGGATTGATTTTTTTTCAATTGATTAGAGGGTGTTTAGCTTTGCTTATTTGGTGCTTATAAGCAGCAAATAGTAAAAAGTATGTCAGAGATTACATTTTTTTTAGGTGCTTGTAAGCACCTAAAATAAGCAAAGCTAAACACCTTCAACACAAGTAGAAATTAGCTATACATCAATTATTCTATGAAAACAACACTTGTTTGGGGCTAAACCAAAAAAATCCATGAAGAAAGTAAAATCTGAAATGCACTTAGAGCAAAAGCTGATGCTCAACTCCAGAACATGACCACCATTTTTGCCCAAAAGGCAGATATAAACCATTCAGTTGATATCCATTAGACAGCATGCATATTAACTCCTCTGGAAAATGAACCAACATCATCTTCTAAGCAGCCTGCGAAAATTGAGAACATTGCTACCAATTTCTGTCACACAGAATGACTTAGCTCGCGGGCGCAAGAGCAAGAGCAAAGTTCTATTTAACAAGAATCATATATAATTATCTTTACTATAACCGGAGAAAGATTTTCTACAATATGAAATCTGGGGAAGCACAATCGCTCACCCCCGCTACTTTTCTCTAGTTTTGCTACAAAGAATGCTGACTACCAACAGCTAAAGCTAGGATTAAAGGAAAACCTACGAATCAGACGAAAGAAAATATCTAAACGAAAAAATTTATACTCAGTCATCCTATCTACCTAAATGAACTTACATTTCGTACGAACCTAACTTGATGCAACCTGATGGATAATTATACAGCCAGCAGTGGAAGAAAAACAAATTGGTGGGTGGATTTACAGTATGAAATTCAAAGATCTATTCAAGCTTCCTTAGGCTACCAAGAAGAAGACGTTGAGATTAGAGAAACCATAGCCTCATTCCTGTAAAAATTGGAATGCTTCATTTTCAGCAAGTTCTGCTGCAGGTTTTACACCTGTAAAGTCTACCGCCTTGAAGGCACCGCAAATGTCATCAATAGAGAAAGGGATGCTGCAAGAACCAAGAGAAAGAATCAAGAAGATAACAATTTCTGTTTCTCAAAGGGAAGAATATCTCTCATTAATATACCTTGAGTTGTCGTCCAACAAAACGGAGCTGTCAGATTCATCTTCATCCGTTGTTATGAGTACCTTCAAGCTTGCAATCACCTGCATAAAAGAGGTGGACGAGGTGGAAGGTAAAGAAAGAATTTCAGAAAAAAACAAATTATGAATAGTAGTCGATGTATACACATAAGTGAACCTATCATAACTCCCTTCAGAGTCCTTTTGAAAGAAAAGGTAATGTTGGAGGAAGACTAAGTGCAAAAAGAAAATGACTTACCTCTTGATCTACACTTGGAGTATTGAAATTGTCGTCCTGATAAATTGTACATATTCTATATAGCTGTTGAGCACTTAATATCTGAAAAAAGTGAAGGTCAATGAGAAGAAGTACCTCATATTACTGTCGTTCACAAATGCAGATCACGTCACATGAATGCTAAAAACTTTTCATTATGCAAAGTAATCACAAATGCAGATCACGTCACATGAATGCTAAAAACTTTTCATTATGCAAAGTAATCTCGAACACTTGAAATTGAAAATGAAAATGCATATGCTCAATCATTTAATTTACACAACTTCATAAAATGTTTAAACTCCTTACAAAACCATTACCACCTTCCCCAGGAATAAAAAAAAAAAAAAAGAATGAATAGATCAAAGTCGCAGAGAGAGAAGAGAAAAGAATTGCCAATCAAGAAAGTGAGAAAAATATAATATATTAAACAAAGAGGGGGCCTTACTGGGCAAAGGTCATTTGTAAGATCATCATAGGTAATCCGGGATTTCTGGTGTATAACCTGCAAAAGAAATGATCGACTTTGCTCATACTAAAAATCAACAAATCAAGCATCTTGCTTTAACTTTTTTATATTTCTTTCTTGCAATATAGCACTAACAAGTATATGTATTATGAGAGAATCTACTTAGATGAACTTCTTCCTTTTGCTTTTCTCCTTTTTTTATTTAAAATTTTTTTTTTCCATTGGGAGGGTAGGAGGAGAAGAACCTAATCTTCTCTGTTCTTCACTAGGGGGAAGGGCTGATGGATCACAGAGGAATACTCCGTGTGAGACAAATACTTCAGCATATATTGGAGATCAAAATGGTATTATCCTATGAACTTGATAGTCAGATAAGCAATCAGTAGTTGAAGCCAATTATTATGAGTATATATGGATGTAGCATCCATTGACACAGTAAGATCTCACAATAACCAAAGCAGAGCCAAAGAAATGAATCGCCATCTAGAGCAAAATAACATACCAAGAACCCTACAGCCTGCCTTACAGGTTTCAATTCATCCCACGATGAACCTGCATACTGCGATAGGACAAAATAAAAGCAAACAACAATCAGTTTGTTGACGTACACATGAAAAGATGCACACAGGACATGGTAAAACAAAAATAAACGTGTAGATGTCTTCCATTACAAATTTATCCTTCTACCACATACCTCTTCTTTTGCTTCGCCACACCAAACTTCTAATTCGTCTAACCCCGATTTAATGTATTCCCCGTTGCTAAATGTGCAGCACTCTTTACAAAGAAGAAGACTGTAGTGCCACATAAGAAGATTAATTCATATTGCAAGTTACTAGAGTAGCAAATCAGACAGTAAGTTCATCATTTTTAGGTGAATGATGTACCTATTAAATAGCTGTACATTAATATGAGAGAAAAGCTGGGTGAAAGTTTTCTGAACAAGAACTGGAGGCACCTGAATAGCAAAAACAAAGGGTTAGACATCCACCGGTATGATGCCACATTACCTTACAGCAACTGATTCTACATACACAATTTTCTTTGAGTGTGTTGAGAAGCCCATTTAGGCAATTGATAATTTCTTGCCAGTGACTGGGCGGAGAACTACCATTATCAGATTTGTTATCTCCAGATGTTCTTGGTACCTAAGATTTTGAAATATGAATTTGTAAGAAAAGAAGTTAGAATATATGTGCAAAGATATGTAACATATGTCTTGAGAAGAAAAGAATTTTCATCAGACAAATTACATAAAGTAAATATGGCAATCCATATTTAAGCAAGCAAATATAAAGAAAGTCTGGAATATGACATTTAGCGGGCATCTTATGCATGCTATCATAGAGCAGAGTTGTGCTTTTCATAATTAAAATGGAAATAGTAACGTAAAGGCAATATTGAAAAGCCTTCAGAAAAATCAAGTTAAAAACATTGTTCATCAGCCAGAAAAATCAAACATTATGATCTCAGGCACTCAGCTTCAACTGATTTCATTTCTTAAACTTCTTGCACAAGGATTACAAAGTTTAAATTGAGACGAGAATGATTAATGATAGAATTACAGAGGACTGGTCATCCCACTTAGAATGAAATGAAGCAATAGTAAGTCTTAACTAAAGGAAACAGGGATGTTGTACCTCTATACATGAAGAAACAAGGGAGGTCAAATCCTTTTTTACATTATCACGGATAATTCCATATATCTTCTCTACATAAGCCGTGAGTTGCTGCTTGAAAAGCAAAGCTGGATATTTAGCGTCAACCTGGCGCACAGTGTCAAGCCCACCAACTGAAAGGGTGGAACCAGAAAACGACGACCGGAGTCCCTGGGAGGACATACATTTAATAAATTTTTTAAACAAGCAATTATTACATGATAACTCTCCATATGTCTCTTCAAGAAGAGGGAAAAGATGAATTGCAAGTTAAAGCAATTTACTTGGGCCATTCTTCCAAATAATGATGTTGGTTGCGGAGGTTTTCGTGGTGAACCACTAGATTTCAGAGTCTGCTGAAGCAAAAAGAGTAACGTAGATGTGTTTGAAAGCCAATAAGCCATGTGACTGTTACTTGTTTGGTCCTGTAATATCATAAGAGACCATGCAAACTGGTTCAAGTTCCAAAAGCCAAATGCTAAAGTCAAACAAGCAGACTTCCAAAATTGCTTTTACACGCAAGTATATGGCTAAGAAAATCAACAAAAGGAATAAGAATTAAAGCTAGCAGATTTTCTGTTAGCATAATGCAGCTTTCATAAAGGATTACTTTTTTCTGGAATACATATATTAGACTTGAGGCCCACATGTAGGAAGGATTATATTTCATAAGGCTACAGATTTTACAGGATTATAACCAACATAAAATGCACAGAAAATGAGAAATCGTGAAAATCAGTCAGAATTTGACCTGGGCTAAGGTCCATTGAAGTACCAGGAAAATATTACATTGATGACTGATATAAAATAACAAATAGAGAAGGAAAGAACAAACTTATCATTGGACTTATTATAAACATTATCATTCAATCAGCCTGGCTGTTGTCCAAATTGGAGACTGCCATACAAAATAACTTCTACATATTTTAAAGCCACCAATATTCTTTAGGTTGCTGGATGGTATCAAGTAATTAATTGCTCTTCAAAAGAGAAAATTCACCTCAATTGCAGAACCTATCATCTGAATTAGACGATCAAATACACTAGTTTTTTCGGCTTCAAAGGATTTCCAGTGAATAAGGCATTTGTATATGGTAAATGCAGCAACAGGTTTTCCTTCACTGAATCCTAGATCTTGCATGACACATTTAAGAAAAGCATCCACATGTTCCTGCAACAGAAACAATGTACATTGTCAAAAATGATTACAAACTATACTTAATTCATAAAATACTCAAGATATTCCCTGTTTTTGTCTCTGTAGATTTTGTCAACCTATATTTAATTCATAAAATACTCAAAATATTCCCTGTTTTTGTCTCTGTAGATTTTGTCATTCGTCAAAATAAGAAAAAAGTTAGATATAGAACACAGAGAAAAGGTTGGCATCCATTCTTGACTACCTACCCGATGCCTTTCAACATTGGATCTTCTAAAAGATTCTGTGCCAAACTTTTTTGAAGGTGTTGCACTTTGGGGTTCCTGTAAAAAGCAACTTTATGATCACAATACACATATTTATACACAATCAAAAGAGAAATTAGCACAAAAGAGAAAATGGGAGCCGCTATGGAAGCTTTAGGTTGTGCACTCACAAGATCGCCATTCTCCAATGACTGCACCAGAGAAAAAGTAAAGGATAAGCAAAGATGGCGAGAAAGACCAAAGTTAAAATATTGAAACTTTTTGTGGCATATAAACCTTGGTATTTGATGCTAACTGCTCTGACATTTCTTTGGCCTGTGTATTCAACAATGCTTGCTGTCGCAAAATCTGATCCTCAGTTTCCATATCTGCGAGTTTCTCTTCAAGCCTGAGATAAGATGAAAACAATGAATGATCAGAAAATATGCAACTCATTTATAGTGTGTGGAAAAAGATAAAACATTTGCAATTAAATGATTGGTTGACACATGATTAAGAAAAAGATCTGCTAAGTAGAGACATAATTTGCAAAGGACTTCAATGGTAATATGTACAACTGTTTCAACCTCTGCATGGCAGTCTTCAACTGAATTATCTTCGATTCTGCCTCCATTGCTTGCTTGAGTCGTTCCTCACTAAGTTTCTCTGTTTCACCAATTTTCTTTTCCAGTGAACTTACTAAAGCCTGCAAATCATTGTAGAAAACAAGTATTCACTAACATAATTTGTTGTGAAGTAAAATAGCAAAAACATTGTTAAAAACAGTAATACAACATATTACATCCCTATAAGTGATGAAATCATGATTATTTGACCTAACCTTGAGGTTCTCATTTTCTGTAATAAGCTTGTTAATCTGTTCATCATCACTAACTAGAACTTCTTTTGTGACGGAAGCTCGCTCAGATGCCATATCAGAAGCCCCATGTTCCTTCATAAGCAGTGCCTTGGTTTCTTGAAATTGAAGCTGCATTTCCTCCAGAGCAGACCGTAATTTTGAATTTTCCTGATTCTTGGCTTCCTCCATGTCAGCCTACAGAGAGGGTCTTTAACATTAGGACATTAAATCTGAAAAAGCAGAGGCCAGATACCAATGAAGTTCGATTTTCTGCTAATTTTTACCAAAATTCTATCAGAAGCTGTATAGGGAAGCTTCTCTTCCATGAAATCATGACAATGCATACACTATTTATCACTTCATATGCTACAAAAAATTGAGAAGTTCTGTATCAAAATGATTACAGGATAAGAGAATACTTATATGAGAACTAAGCAAAAGCACTCAGAATATGGAACCAAATCATAGACGGTTGCAACAGTATTTACCATTTGACAGATCAGTCAAACTCACATCTGTGGTTGTCAAGATGTCACTTAGAAAATCATATCAAGAATAACCTATATTCCTTAAAGTAATGGTAGTTGTTTCTACTGGATAAAATATACTCATAAATACATAGATGGATTAAGCAGTATTGAAGACAATAAATAAATAAATAAACCCCTCTCTGATATCTTAAAGTTTTAAAATGAGATGGTTATTTATGGTACCAAAACCACCAAAGAGAATGTGTCCATGTGTAAGCCTCAGTCAAAAGAAATATCACTTACACGTGAGCAGGCATGTTGAACATAACATATAGATAAACGAAAACCCCTCAAGCTATTATATGAGGTTGTCATACAAGAATGACATCCCTGAAAGCCATATCACAAGCTCTAATTTCTTATAGAATCTGTAATGTGGATATTTAGATTTAGATATGAGAAAGTTGAAAAACAACAATCAAATCAAATTGCCAAGTCAATTCTTTAATTTGAATATGCATATTTTGCTAATTTAGGAGAATGGTAATTGAATGTTTAAAATTACTTTAGCTTTCCGATACATGTCACAATACTCTAAGCACATGATGCCAAAAGAAACATAAATTGTCGGGCATATTTACTACTAGAG
Source organism: Cordia subcordata (assembly GCA_028554755.1). Classification (NCBI taxonomy): domain Eukaryota; kingdom Viridiplantae; phylum Streptophyta; class Magnoliopsida; order Boraginales; family Cordiaceae; genus Cordia; species Cordia subcordata. The sequence continues at coordinate 5,859,930 of JAPTOF010000010.1, read as the reverse complement.
AAGTGCTTTGAGTAACCCAATAACACCAAATACCAAAAGCAAGTGAATTCTTGTCACTATGAATTCTTCATACCAGATCATAGCTTAATTTTCAACCAAAAGGCTTGCTTGTCCAGACCATTATAAACTCAAAATATCACTAGATCATGCATGTGAATGACATGATTTACAAGGTGTTGAACAGGCTCAAATGTCATTTAGAAAGTCAAAGTGAAAGAACTAATACTTACCCTCAAGCATTTCTCCAATTGTAGTCTCCAAGTCAGTTCTTCAACTTGCTTTTCCAGCAAACTTTTGGCAGCTTGAAGGGCGCCAGTTTCCTTTGCAGCCTAAGATAGAAAAGGAAAATTCAACGTCTTGACGGATGTAGGTTGAGCTTTCTCTTCTGATTTTTTGTTATCCCACATTAGGGGAAAGGGGGGTTGTTCTTAGAGAGTTAATTCATGATGGAATTGAGAGAAATAACAGATACAACCCCAGACCACATACAGTTTCATAACTGAGTTCTATATCTATATGAGTTTAAGATTGTCAAAATAATCGAAATAGACACGAGCTTGAAATAGCTTTGGCGACAAGAGATCACCGAACTGTATAAATATATGCAACAGCATCATGAGGGTGCAGATAATACCTAAGAAAATATCATCTTATGGCAACACTTCCAGTAAAATAAAATTCACTAGTATGCTTTAAATAACTGATTCCACCTAGTGGGATAAGGCTTTCTTTGGTTTTGCTTGATATGCCTTGGTCAGACTCATTGTTTGGCCTCGCAACCAGGCTGGTTCGCAAGCAAGCTAAACAAAAAAAAATTTTTGTTATAACTAAGATCTATTTAGAATTAATGATAGAAGCTCTCACCATTCTAAGCTTCCTTAGTTCTCGTCTGGCCATTTTTCCTCTCCATGCACATTGAACAGAAATTGCTGCTCTTTTTAACCTCATATAATGAAGGCGGGCCAAGTATCCACGGCAGTGACTCTGCAAAAAACGCTTTGGTTGATAAAGAAACAGAGACCGATCATCCTAGTATCAATCTGGCATGACAATGAATTTAGAAGTTCGCTTGATACTATTAGATGGTATAGGCAATAAACAACACCCTCAACAATATGTGTCAAATGATTAACGATTGATATTACCTCCAGTAGTTTGAAAAAAAAAAAGTAAGAATAAACAATTAGATAATTGATTAAATCAAAATTACATCGATAACTAAAGTTGGCATGCAACAAAAGAGCCCACTGCTGTTTCCTTAAAATCCCTTTCCTACACTTTCAATAGATACCATCAACTTGTAATCCCTTCTGAACCTCTTGCGTAAGATTTAACAAAACTAAACTCTCTTAGGGTGATGTTAGCCAGATCAAAGGAAATCAGAGTTAGTTATTTCTATAATGTAGACAACAATCTAATCAACCCAAGTTATCCCAACTAAATTTACAGACAAACAATGACTTTTAGGGTTAATATGTTCTAATGTAAGTCAAAGAAAGTGGGAGGTACCATGAAAAATACAATCAACAGGCCCATGTACCAACCTGGATGTGGATAGCAGCTTGTGTTTGTTTCCTATATTGCAGATTGACACGAGCAGCCATTCCACGCATTCCTGTTTGAATGGAAACAGCTGAAGAACACAATCTTCTGTAAGATTTCCTTGCAACAAACATTCTTGCATCTTGTTGAATCCTAACAGAAGCAGCCTCCCTCCTCATGCACTCATAGAGATTGCGAGCAACTTGACCTTAAAGATTCAGAAAAAGTGGTTACCCACTTAATTTGTTCACTTGCATTTTATCTCCTCAATAAAATTAACTTGGAAAATAAATAAAAAAATCATCAGAAATCAGGCAATACCTCTACACAAAGCTTGGACTTGTATGGATGCAATACGTAATGAGAGAAAGTTTTTGCGCGCAATGTATGATCGAACCTTCTTCTGGATAATGCATGCTGATCTTCCAAGGACCTGATTTCTGTGAGCGTCTAGCTCAGCCATCTGCCCAGCTCTGAGAAAAATTTTTGTTTTACCAATCTGTAATAAATAGTGTCAGCTTAAACTCGGCCTGGAGCTCAGCCACAAGGTTAGACAACTGAATTATAGACAAAACAATTGTGACATGTGATAGAGTTGTGGCACTAAATTTTGTGATAGGTTATCTGTTTTCTGAATGTCCAACGTAAAAGCACATTAAACAATCCAAAAACAGCCAATTAATGCTTAATCAGGCAGATTCAAGGAAAACGAGTTGCTACGTTGAATTCCCATATAAACTACTCAAATCTTAGTTATCAACTAGTATTTCTTGTCGCCAATATTCCCAGAGTCCCATTAGTAGGCTGCAATATTTCTTAGAATTCCCAAATTGGTCCCTTCTACCATCAACTTGTTAGATGTGGACGGAGAGGCCATTGTTTGACTGTCACTTGATATTGTTTCAAGGGCCAAAAATAAAAAGCACTTTCTTTTCCTTCCATTTGTTTTCACTTTACTTTTTCTGCTTTCCCTTGGTCTTTTATCTTTTCCATTTATTGTCTTTCTTCCTTCTCTCTCCTCAACCTACATTTTTGTTTTCTTCCAACATGCTGGTAGCAGCAGTAACCATGCTGCATCTGTCAACCACCCATTTCAGCCTCCCCTCTGAGACTTAGCACATTGACAAACAAATGTAGCAACTAAACCCAACACCCATCACACAATCCAACTTCCCCACATTGTGGTATTGCACCACCATTAATGCCACTATCTCCGCTACAGACCAACAACAACCCACCTTGCCACCATCACCATCTAATACCATCCTCAAATCCAGAGGCGGAAGGGTCAGTGCAACCAACATATGGGATACAATCATATATATACTTGATGGGACGGAGAAGCATCTGCTTTGAGTTCAATCTGCTGCCATATTTAAGCTATATAAACATTCCTGCTGTATCCAACCCAGACGGGCTAGCCACAGCCAGAGGACAATCTCTTTGAGCTGCTTTGATAACACTTACTTTGGATTCGGCTATTGTGGCATTGGTGGTGTCAATTGGCTTGTGACTAGGGGTTTGGCAAGGGTTTAGATGCAATAGTCTGGGGCACTTTAGCAAAAGCTAATGCATGGCAGAGATGACTGTGAGCTTTGATCAAATGGGGCATTAGTATTGTGAGTTAGTAATGGGTTCTTGTGGCAAAATGGTGGTTATTTGATACAGAAATCAGTGATGGTGACTTATACGTCAGTATTCATATTCTGTAGTCTAAACCACTAGATGTGAATTTCATGATAGCAATGGCAGTTCTGGGGGCTGCAGTCCCCAGTCACCCTAAATGTTCTTTGTAAATATGCGTACTTTTAGTCTGAAAAATCAACTTAACCTCTGGTGAATAAGATTATTTGTGTATGATATTAAATTGAATATTTTCAGTCCCCACAGAACAAAAATCTTGAACTTGCCCCTGCAGTCGTGCGGTGGTAACATGAGCATTTTCCATCCAGTTCTGATAAGTAGATAACAGAAGGGATTACCCTGGACATATTTGAGAAATCCCCAAGTGACTTCTATGTCAACGGGACTAGGAATTCGAGCAATGGGCAGCATCCAAGGAAATTCCCCACTAGGAAAACTTCACCCAGCATTAGCAAAAGGGTAAAACTTACATCTGTAATGAATAAAAATTACCTGATAACCTTTTATATCAGCTTTCTCCAAAAGCCTCTTACAAGCAGCAACCTCATCGTAGCTACCAATAGAGGAAAGAACATGAAACCAATTTAGTACGAAGTTATACTTGATTACCATCCTGAGAAAATAACTTGAGAAGCTTCAAGAATATAAAGACAATTCCAGTACCCTCCCCTTAAAACTTCAGGTCCAAGGATCTTGAAACGGCCCAAGAATTCATTGAACATCTTCCGAGTGGGAAATCCAGCACAACTGATTCTGATTGCCTCCATGACTCCCTGAATGACATCGCAATCAGATTAGCAGGGTTGGCAGATGCAGCTAGATATGCAAGGGTCAGCGGTCAGTCACTAGAAAACTCACACCACAACGGAGTTGCTGGAGCACATTCTGATTCTCGAATATAGATGGTTTCAGTAAATTATTTGGTTTGACACAACGAACATAGTGCGGCTCTGTTGCACTAAGAATATCAAGCAAAGCTTGGAGTTGTTGCTGTATAAAGTAGAAGACAAAAATCAAACAACAAAAAGTGAAAGAATGAAATTATTCAAATGGATCAAGATTAATGGAACAAAAGAGACCTTAAATTGAGAACCAATAGAAGAGAATTTAGATGTTTTGGAAGTTTCTTCACGCAAGGGTGGGAACAAGCCTGAAACAAAGGAGCATCTTGAAGCACTGAGGAGGGCTTGATGCTCAGCAACAACATAATCTTTGTTCTTATCCAAAAAAAGTTCAGTTTGATAAGTGACCTGGAATTAGAATTTAACACATCAAACACACCATAAGCATTGAATAACTCCTTTTGTTGCTACATGTTTTCACAATCTAGTTACTTCTAGAGAAACTCCAAAAGAAGGATTACTGAGCTATACATACTTCGCCAGCATAATGGTGAATGGTGAAGTCAGTCCTAGACAATTTTGGCTTGCTGAAGCGCTTATGATCTTTATATGTCTGGTATAGCTTTTGCACAAAAGTTTCATGTGTTGATCTTGGAAACATACTGCAAGAAAAGAGCAAACATTTCAAGAAGTATGAGAAGCTCCAAAAGGTCATGACACTGCTTCTAAGACTTCTTACAGAGATAAAAATGGGCAGGGGGTTGAGAGGAGATTGGGGATGATGGAGATAGGTCGCCTGATCCAAGTATACACTTACCATGCCTCATCAAGAAGAGCAATGATGCCACCTGGTTTCTGAAAATATCAAAAAATATCATAAGCAACAAAAATATGGCGTGATATAAATAAACATAAATTATGAGGCAATGTTGAATTTAACCACAAATCTGGTATTCTTCTGATCAGCAGCTTTACGTTATACATATTTGTCTTCTTCAACATTGCCATAGTGAGATGCCAACAAAAGAGGTGGCATATATTAGAAAACAAGATCAGAGAGTGCTTGAACAAGACACATGATTCCCTGGTATATCTAATTCAAAGTAATTATTTGGCAGTAGATGAGTAAGCCCTACTTATATGTAAAGTTTAATCTAGAAAAAATGACAATGAGGCAAAACTCAGAAAGTAAAGCATAAAGACAATCCTAACTATGAATTGATTGTATATAAGAATCCCGTCATGGAAGATCATATCCCATTACCATAGATAAGAAACAGTACATGCATGCTCTGTTTCTAACAGCAGATAGAAGATGTATATATGCATGTGTGCGTTTGTGTGAGTGAGTGGGGGATGAACAGAGTGGTATTTGTGTGCGTACATGTGTGTGTGTGTGTGAAAGGAGTAAAAATTAAAGACAGCTATGAAAAACCTCTTCATTTAGATTCACTTCTGTCAGGTAGCAAGAGTTACAGGCTTATGGATCAAACGATAAGGTGTGACAGACAAAAGAGAACCACAGAGGGGGCAGTATGTAGTAGCCAGATCAAGAGCGTGACAAAGAATGAACTAGAATACCCTCCAAGATACAGCATATAGCAAGAGTATAGACACGTACTGTACTTGGACAAAAGTGGAGTTGAGGTTAGAAACTTAAAAATAAATGCAAACCTTTTCAATTAGGTCAAGAATATCTTGATTATCAACAAACTCAATGTAACTCCAGTCAATTTCTTCTTTTGTATACTCTTCCTGCTCCATCTTGAAAACATGCTGCACGAAATAGATTGTTGAGTACAAGAATGGGTTAATAAGTCTTCATTTGAATTACATGTGATTATTTTTAGATTAGCAGTCCTATAATGGGTTCACAATTTCACATATTGTTGACTCATTTTTAACGTGTATATTCAAACCTGATTGAAATGTTGCTGCAGTTTCTCATTAGTCAAATTGATACAGAATTGCTCAAAGCTGCACATGGAAGAGATTAAACACGATCAGAAAACAATCAACATGAGAAAGGTTTAACTGAAACTTGTGACCAGGTTGCAAACTAAATTAGAAACCAAATTGGTTTGCATAAAGCATAGCAGCCACTCCAAATAAACTGAATAGAGTAACAATCGCTATAAAGTACAACATGCTGCAATATGGTTACCGAAGTAGAATGTAGAACTAGATTTTCAAGTCCCTATAGAGCATATCTTTATCGGACAAAAAGAAAGTTCTTTCATGCAGTGTTCTGCAATAAGAAAATTCCACAAATGTTGAAAACAAAAGCGTACCAGTTAAGCACCTGTTTGTCTTGAAACTCTCAAAGCCATAAATATCCAGAACCCCAATTAAAAATTTTGATTCAGGATCTTGCCCAATGGAATTGTTAATCTTGTTCACTAGCCTGATCATTAGCAAGAGACCCAAATAAGTGACTTAATCACAGAGAACAAAGAAGTATTAATCATATTTTAGCTTCATATACAACCAACCAGTCAAACAATCTTGAATAGACAATTTTCGCCAGAGCGTCTCGACTGAGAGCTGCAGCGCCTGGGTCAAGCGATTTTGTTATGGTCTCATCACGTGTTACCATAACACGTTTGCACAAGGAGTCTTCCAGAGACTTCTCATCACACCTAAAGTAGAACTTAGATCATAAAAATTGGACTTTTGTTGCCTATTAGACATGGAAAACTAAGAGAATAATAGATTATAATAGAAGAAATCACCAACATGAAAAGCTCAGCTGCGGTTTTTAGATGCACGCGAGACTGATCATCCTTAGGTTCTGCAGAATCTGTTTCACCACCCTTGGCAAACTCAATGTTACCCAAGTGAAGAATTGCTGCCACAACCCTGAAAATTGCTTCCTGCAAAGACAAATCTTAAGTAGATGCCTTGTATAAGCAATCCATTTACAAAGACATAGTACTTGTATTTCAATACCTGTTCATCAGAATTGATCCCAACAACATCCATTGCCCTCCTAGTTGCGAGGTATTCTTTGGATTCATCCATCCCATCTAATTCATAAAAATTAGATTGGTTGAGGTAATGAAACATCCTTGGATTTCCCAATTTGTATTTCTTGACATCCTATGAGCAGACTCAAGTGAATTACAGAGGTAAGTACAATAACAAGGCACAGAAAAGGGAGAAAAGGAAAAGAAAAACTCAGAGGGTTGAAGCTTCAAAATAATTTCTTTGGTGTAGATGGTGTGCAAGGTACTTAACTACTTTTATCTATGATTCACAAAATTCAAATTTGGGAAAATCAAGCATGCTACCACCTCAAGTTTATTAAACAAAATGAAATTTTAATCTGAAACTACGAAATGCCACATTAACAGTTGGAATTGTTAATAAGTTTCATGCTTAATTGTAAGCTGCAGAGCTTTCTAATCTTATTAGTATAGTAACTTGAAAGTATAAACATAATAGAATTTGGTGGTTATTGACTCTATGCTCTCCTGGAAAACACCAGCACTGGAAAAAACTGACAAATTTAGGCCATTATCTGAAGACTCATGAACTCCAGGAAAAGAAAATCGTTGCAAAACAACACAATAACCAAAATACTGTTACCACTTAAAAACATGAGAAATTCTAAAATTTCATTCCAGAAGCATATCAGAATACAATGGCACATGATTTTCAGTCTATACTAGTAAAATTGTCTCCAGTTTATTTTCTGACTAAATCAGAATTTCCCCTCTTCTTGTGCAAGTTTTCTGCAACAGTCTCTCTTGCACTCCAGATGATATCAATTGTCCTATTCTTGATAGAAGCAAAATTTCATAAATAGAATAGAGGCGTAAGATACACGATAAGATGACCTCCTATACTCTTATTTACATATGGAAAAGGAAAAACAGAGACTAAAATACAATCAGCATAACAAGGCAGGCCAATCTTGTAGCAGGTTTTCTAGTCAATTCCACAAAAGGCACCCATCATCCTTTGCCCATAATGTATACGAGGAAACCATCCCATCTTACAAGTAATGATAAGGGAAACTGAAAAATATTGGCATTCATATATATATATCTTTCAAGATGTATCTCCATCGGTACTTTTTTCAAGTGCACTCAAATATATATCATAGCAGATGTATCTTCATTGGGATTGTCTCCTTGTGGCTCATTTTGTTTCAAGGAAAATGAAGGAAGAAAATGAAATAATGTAGAATATCCTCTGGCAGATTTAGAGACAGCCTTTGTAAGATTTTTCACATGTTTGAAAATGCTCAAGAATTTCCCAGAGAACACAACACATAGCTGCTGAAAGAATCCAACTTTTCCAAATTTAGGGAGAATACTTTGACCCTTTCTTCATAACTCTACAATGAGCCTACCAGGGAAAAACAAACTTCCCCAGGGAAAAAAAAGTCTCTCTATTCCACCTAGATAAACAGAATCTGAAAATGTACGAAGTGGTAAAGATTGTCATTGGGCATTGGGCAAAGCTCAGTAGAAAAAATGATAAAGGACTGATGGCTTTTGTCAAAATCTACATTTTGGCAATTCAAAACAGAAATTCAACTAGATATACACAAAATAAATTTACCTCTGGTGGTGCAGCACAAAGCATGTAGAAGCAATGATAATTTCTCTCAGGATCAGAGACTTGACAAACACGTGATCGTTCCAGCAAATAAGTTCGGATAGCAGCTCCACAGATTCTTCCCCTTTGATCAAACTGAAGCTCCACAAACTTACCAAAACGACTGTAAAGATACACGCATTGGTTCGTAAAAGTGCAATAATGACTATTTAATTGTGTATTAAATATGAAACTTCCACGTTCAAGTAAAAGGCCACTTAAACCAAGAGCTCTGCATACCTTGAATTGTTGTTTCGGACCGTCTTTGCATTGCCAAATGCTTCCAAAACAGGATTTGACTGAAAAAGTAAAAGAGCCAAAGAACAAACAGATATATCAAGTAACAGATATATCAAGCAAAATTGACAAACTACTCATCTTATCAGCGTTATATTCATCTTTCACAAGGACATGCATATCAATACAGTGATGACCATAAGACCATAAAGCCAACCAAGAGCACGTCAGTTAAGAAGTGCAACCTCAAGGACTTGCTGCTCCACTGACCGCCCCTCAGACGCAGCTCTCCCCCCCATATAGGCAAGATATTGCATAAGCATCTTTGTGCTTTCTGTTTTGCCTGCTCCACTCTCTCCACTAACCAATATTGATTGGCTTATCCCTTCATTGATCATCTGTCTGCAGTCAGAAGAGAATTTGCTCAGGAATGCATATTAAAAGTAATCGAGCACTCAGTGAGAACATTAAAAGATTGCCTGTAAGCAGCATCAGCAATAGCAAAAGGGTGAGGACTGAGCTCTCCAATGGCTGCTCCTTTGTATTTTTCCATCACATGCTTCTCGTATAAATGAGGTAGCCTTTGGAAAGGATTCACAGCAATCAATATATTACCTGTATAAGTCTGAAAAATAAAAAATAAAAAGAAGATAAGCGTGTCAACTGCATAAGTTTATGCAGTTACAGAATATTTTGTTCTTTTCTTCTCATTCTTTTTCTTTTTCTTTTCTTTGGGTGGTGAAGGAGCAAAAGTGGAATGATAAATGAGAAGGTAAGTGATATTATGTTTATGAAGATTGAAAGAGAAAACAGAGAGTAACACAGATATTCTACTCACATAAATTTCATTAATGTCATATCTACTCCTCAAATTCTGCAAAACACCTGGTTCATGCAGATATGAAAGCTTTGTCATGTCATCCACACCACACTCAGGGGCGTCTTCGTCTTTTGGATATACATGGTGTATGCTCGCTGTAACCTAAAGCATACCAGTAAAGGAGCTCCATGAAAAACATATTATTATCTCAAACTTTTTCTAATATTGAAATGATCACACCTTGAAGAAATATGTAAAACCCTGTTTACTAAAAGACATTATGCGACAGTATTGAAGGAGGACATATTGTCTTCAGCATGTTGCAAGTATAAAACCTGAACTACATATCTTCATGACAAAACTGACACGACAGTTCACTTAACATCATGACAGAAAATATAGCAAATTCCAAATCTTGGGTTTACCGCCAATTAGCATTATGACATACAAAATTAATTACTTCTCACCCCCCCCCCGGGGCGGCCCGATACATATATATATATGGAGAAAAAGAAAGCATCCATCACCCTCTCTCTCACATATATTTGTATGTAGAATTCACAAGTCCACTGATCTCCACAAAACATATTTCTCTGTTAGAACTTTATACCAACCACTGAACAGCAACTTCCAGCAATGTTCTCCGGGTTCTGTTATTTGCACGGGCCTTGTGCACTGGATATGATCATTAACAATACCACATCCAAGAATTGTATCAATAATCAAATAATGGCCAACTTTAGTGCCTTGGGTACTGGATATGACCATTAACACCCATTCAAGACTTATGTCAAAGAAGAGCCAACTCTGGTGTTTCTTGACTTTACATTTCACTAAATATTTTTTGACCTCATAGAATCTCTTAAAGCATATCCCAATCCTTAGTAAACGCTAGGAGATTAAGGAGAATTTTTGCCATCAAATTGATGAATAGCTATGATTCCCTGGACTAAAGAGAATCTCCGGAGAGGGGTTGAATTATATTTGTTTCATTCCAAATAAATAGGGACGTGTAATAATTGGTAAGCAATAACCCAAATTAGCTCAGGATGTCAGCCCCATCTCGATGGTCAAAAGCCTCAACCTCAAATCAGAAGCAAGCCAGTTTTATTTTAAAAATATAAAAATGAACTTAGACCACCTCAGAGACTAGATAACATTAATAGCTATGGCTGAGGCCTGTCAACTGGTAAACCTTTCTCAGCTCTATCAGGAGAACATGGACCACTCACTGATCACTAGCCTAAAGAAACTGCTTGTGACGTAGATAAAGAGGTCCAAACCAATTAAAAAAAGTCAAAAGTCAAATTAACTCTTTCCTTTCATGCAACTACCCACTTTTCTATTTTTATATCCTTTAATGGACTCCTTTGCCACAATCAGACATCTACATTGCTAAGGAAGCTCACTTCTTCTGCATCTCCGTCAACATTATCTACCTTGCTCCTCCAAGAAACATCGAAGACTCCATGAATGCCTTCACACCACATTAAAAGGCTTAAAATTTGGAGCTAAACATCAACTTCCTAACATTTGTAAAGAGAAAGAACCATCTCCTTACTACACACAACGTTATCGGATAATATCAGGAAAATGAAGAAAAGGGGAAAAGACAAAGGAATGCATCAAAATAAACAAACACTCAAATTCACACAAAGGGATATATACACAGACAGGACATTTCAGACATTCAAAGAGGTCAGTATGATAGATAAGTCCAATGTTATTTGCATATTTATAAACAATTATGAAACCTGACATAAACCAGGAAAGAGAGAACTAGCAAATAACATTAAAGCTTACTACAAGTTGAATAAACGAGCTTTATAAGCATACTTATGAATAATGGAATTTTCCACTCCTTATTACATCATAATTATTATGAAACTTACGGTCTTCCCTGAGCTGCAGTTTACTCCAATCTCTTCGCCATTAACTCCTACAACTACCCCATCTATCCAAGCTACATCCAGATCCTCCACCCAGACATGTGATCCAACCACAATACCGGCAGAAACACTCTGCATGAATAATGATTACCACATCAGTCCTTCAGTACCATAGCTATGGCAAGGAAGAAGCACAGCATTACATGTTTTCAAATATATAGATTCACTTGCTTAGAAAAAAATATACAAGATTCAATAGTGAAACCATTTGTATAAGAATGAATATGCACACTCTAAAAGGAGGGGAGAAATAGGCAACTGCAAGAACTTGTAACATGATGCAAAAATGACCATAATAAGCTTGTTCATATTACCATGTGCAATTTCTCAAAATGCAACCCATGTCAAGAAGCAATATGCAGTTTGGCATATAATTAAAGAATTCATAACCTCAAACTTAGGAGATTCAACCTTCTCCACAGGGCAACTTTTCGAGACTTGTCAAATTGTTTCTTTTGACAAATATTTCTCTATTATTTCTCAGGAGTGAGTAATATGATCTATAAGAATTTGAAGTTCCACTCAGAATACTATGGATATTGAAGAATTCAGGTTCTGCACATAAAGCAGTTTAAGACCTAAAATCTATTCTACATAAATAAGAGCCCATAGTTGTCAACCACCAAAGAGGATTGAGCAAGCCATCCACAATAGCTGTTAATTCAAGAAGCATATTTTGGACAATACTCAAAAAATAAAAAATACTTCAATGAACCCCGCAAGCTCAATCTAAGTGTTAAGTTTGCTTTTTTTTTTTTTGCACAGCAAGTGTTAAGTTTATTGCCCTAACCAAAAGAAGAGAATTAAATGCATTGCATAATTTCTACTACAAATATGTTAATCCAAGTTCCCTGATCTATATTATTAGGCAAAAGATAGAGCATCTTTTTATTATTCGTATCTGCTGCTTCAATTGTCTATCTGTCACTACATATATGCACAAGTCTGCTCTGCATTTCTGTGCAGGCCATCAGCTAGAAGGCAAAGAAAGATGCCTAAATGCCTTCCTTGTCTAAAACCATCCAATCTAAACGGGCCATCAACAACTAACTGATCTGTTAACAACTTATGAAACAAATAACTGGATCAAGATTTCTCTTTATTTTTACACTATGCAACAAGGCTTAATACAGCTAAATGGCAATACTTTTTTCGAACTTCACTAAAATTTGTGAATAGTATTATGCTATGTAACACAGCTTAATTTCTGCTAATCGCAATATAAATTGCACCAAAGTTACAATTAGTTTTAACCCAAGCAATACGTCTTAATTCAGCTGAATTAAAATACTCACCAAAATAATTGCAATGAGACTTATACTTATTTCTACATCATGCAATGCAGCTTAATTCAGCGAAGGACCTGTTTGGATTGGCCTTTTTTTTAAGGAAAGAGCACTTTTTTTCTAACTATTTGGCTTAGCTTCCAAAAAAACTAAAGCTCTGAAAAAAAGCTCAAATACAATTTTTTCTAGAAGCCATAAGTTTTTGCTTATCAAAAAAGTATTTCTTTTCAAATGCTATTAAAAAAAGCACTTTAAAACAAGCCCTAAAACGTGATACATTCCAAAATAATTGCACCAAGAACTTCACTTACATGTACACAATGGAACAGAGCATAGTTCAGCTAACTCTTCACAATAAATTTCAAAAGTTGCACATACATTACGATTACTTTCATATGTGCAACATGATTTAATTCAGCAAAATCACATTACTTACAAAAGAAACAATTGCATCAAGAGTTTCACTTATTTATACGCCATTGTATGCTGCTTAATTCAGCTAGATCGCAATAGGTTCCAAAATAACTAAACAAAATTTATCTTTTTTCTGTACGCTTTAAAACAGAGCATAATTTAGCTAAATCAAAATAATTGCACCAAGACTTATAGTTATTTTTAAGCTATGCAACACACGGATTAATCCAGATATAAAACAATATTTCATAAAATATTATACACCAAAAAATTACGACAATTTTTTTGCGAAAAGCTGATTCAGCTTAGCTCAGCTAAATCATGAAGTACTTTGACAAGATTCTTCGCCCACAGCACCCATGTTTTCCAAGTTCAAATTCTATGAACTCCATTATTTCAAAAAGAAATCAAACATGATAAAAGAGAATCATAAACAATGCACAAACAGAAAATTAACCAAATTTTGTGCATAAAAATTCCTTTTTCAGCTCAGAAAATTAGAAAATAATACAAAAAAGATGAGAAAAACAAAAAGAATACCATTTCTTCACCGAAATCAAAACCCTAGGCCTCCTCCAATTGCGGCAATGCGTTGGAAATCAAATATCCTTGAATGTCCCCACAATGCATGCAATATATATATCTATATATATCTATTCATATATAGATATATATAAACGTCTGTACATATTATATATATATATATATAGATATATATATATATATATAACAACCTTATATATCTCACTGTAGCTATTCAAGGCAAAATGCACGTGAATGTGATCAAATGCGAGGCGTTGTAGAGCCTCTTTTGGTGCAACTTCAACAACAAATTCTTCTGCAATGCATGTTGCGCGTGTGTATGAAAAACGAGGATCAAAACTCAAACAACATTTTTTCCTTTCTTTTCCTTCCGTTTCCTCTCGTTTCCTTTCCTTTCCTTTCCTTTCCCTAGGGATTTTGTTTTCCTCTCCCTCTTTGTAATCGTTTTCGCGAACGTATGTGTGCGTGTTTATGGGGTGTGTTTTTGTGTGTGTCTTTTACGTGAAAATGTAATGAATCAGCGAATGGGTTAACGTACGCCCGGGGGATGATAGTTGATTTTTTGTTTTTCCATATATGCCCTTTGTTTTGGGGTTTATTTGCGGATTAGGGTATTCAACGCTGGTCAAAAAACGTTACATGCACCAACATAACATAGTGTACTCCTTTACAATTCACAATTTTGCTCATATATTTATAATATTTAATTATTTACAAATCAAAAGTTATATATTTATAATTTTGACACTTTATACTCAAAATTTTTAATTGTTCATAATTTACTTATTCGTTACGCTCATATTATATGTACAAAAACTTTATATTATATGCTCACAATAATAAGTTACTTATTTACAACTTTTTAAGATATGTTCATAATCTGTAAATTATATGTTCACTACTGGTAAACAACATGTTCACAATTTATGAACGATTTCAGAGTTCGAAATCGAAGGTGTTACCGATGTCCAATCGGCAATCAAATTCTTGTGTTGTGTTCGTCGTCGAGAGAAGAGTGAACTCATTAAATTTCACATTAATCTGACGGGCGAATTATGGGATTGAACAGTGAACCATGCGCGTTTGAATAGACCATAATGTAAGTGTATGATATAAAAGAACAATGTTAATATGCATTCTGTTTTTCCAAGATGGTGTTTGGCCGAAAAATAAAATTTAAATGTCTTTTTTTTTTGAAAAATTATGCTTTTAAGTAAGTAAAAATAGCTTCCAAGTAATAAAAATAAAAATAAAGAACCTGAACTCTTTTGAAATGCGGGGTTGGTCAAATTAAAAAAAAAAAAGAAAAGAAATTTGAACCCCAAAAGACTAACTTTATTTGACAATATTATTAATAAAAAGTCCTTTTTAATTATTTAATGAGCAGTACTATTTATAATAATATATTTACCAAATATATAAATAGCTTATAAATACATTTTCTATCTAAACAATTTTCTATTGATTCGTTATTTGATTTTCGAAAGTCAATTATCTGACTGAATTCAAGAATTCGATTAAATTAGTATATTGCAAAACTAATTGGTTGTTTCGGTTAGTAGAATTCCTAAATTATCTTTTTGGTTATTTAAAATTCGATTTTATAGCCGAATAATTGCCCTTGCTTTGGAATCTTCAATATCATTTCTTTTGTGATAGAAAAGTCACCCCCCATAAAATCCTCACCAATAATTTTATAAACCCTATACTATAGCCATTTCTACAAAGAGTTAAATTCAAATAAGTTCCTACTGTTAACATCTTTTTTTCATTTTAGCCCCTATTATTACAAATAATTCATACAAGTCTTCAATGTTTACTTATTATAGTCAAATTAGTCCCTGCAATTAGAGTTAAATTCAAATAAATCCCTAATGTTTACATATCTTTTAATTTTAATCCCTATTGTTTTAAATAATTCATACAAGTCCCCAATGTTTAATTATTATGGTCAGATTAGTCCTTACAATTAAAATGAACGTTAGTTTTGACGAAAATGTCCCAAATAACCTCAAACATAAAAGCAATTGACAATCTTACCCTTTGCGCTATAAAACGAAATCCGATTATCTATTTTTTTAAGCAAGAATTCCCAGCCAAAAAGAAAAAAAGTAGTAGAAATTTAACATTTTGGATTATAGTTATTGCATTCTTTGCATATTTGGATTTATTGTGAACTTTTATAAGACACATTAGACATCTGATTGAAATTTTTTAATGAAAATTAGGAACTTTTATTGTCTAAAAATTATTCCATAATGAAATTCACAGTACAAAAGTTCAAGGTATTATAATCAACTAAGAATAAAAAAAAGAAAATAAAATTAGTTCCAATCTTTTTTATTCATTTTTTCTTAAAACAGAGACTAACTTAAATAAGTTTGTAAAATATTGGGGACTAGTATGAATTCTTTTCAAATAATGGGGACTAGTTTGACTAATTTTGTGAAATATTGGGAATAATATACTTTTTTTTAAATAATAAGGACTAATCTGATTATATTTGTGAAACATTAAGGATTAATTTGAATATTTTAAAATAATAGGGACCATTTAAAAAAAATAAAAAAATAATAGGGATTTATTGTGAAATTTACCCTTCTACAAATATATATTGCAGATGAATTAAAAGTTACAAAATCCTTATAACAAAAATTATGAGTTTAAGTTTGACTTTTTTTAAATAAGTCATTACTCGATCGCTTCATCCAACTTTAACAATTTTTACATAGCATTTGTGGATAATTTTGATGAACTCTTTTAAATGGTGGCACCTTTTCTTTAATCAATTTGACGTTTTGGTCAATCAATTGTATATTTAGTGTAAATATTACACAACTTTTATTAGTATATATATGATAAATTAAAGCGATTTGGATATTCCGAACTTTCCTTGTTTTTTCAATTAATATCTTCAGGTCGAACTAATCTTATTTAATTTGCTTTAACTTTTAGTTAATTAGTGATTTGACTTGACTTAATTAATGGTATAAAAGCAGAGGATCTAACCGTACTATTTAACAGTTCTTTTTCTTTCTTTTTTTTTTTAACACCAAATCTTTCACCCCAACCCATATGAGGTTTAGGACTGATTCCTATTCCACCAAAAGTTAAAATGGAAAAGTATTATCAATAAGTGCATTTTTTGAAATTTGAACTTTTGTTCTTTTCATTATGCGAGTAAAATTGTTACCACATCAACCAATATCTTGTTGATAGCACCACTTCTATTTTAGCGGGGGTGAGTTGATCCGATTTAATTTTTTAAACAATGGTATCTATGTGGTGTATAATATATATTATATATGAAACAATTATACAACATTCTCAAAATATGAAATCCGTGAAAATGATTGAAACTAGTATAATAGCTAGCGCGATGCTGCGGCCGTTAAATAATTTTTTTATATTTTGTATAATATAAATAGATATATAATTAATTTAAATAATCATATAATTAAACTTTAATAATGTCTCTTTTGATTGAAACATGCCTAAGATTTTGATGGCTATTCATATAAACTTAATGGTGAATGATCAAGGTATGATATAAATTTAATATTTTTTTTCCTCTTCTTGCCTTCTTCCTTGTGTATTCTTGTTGATAAATAAAAATGAAAGATTTGACTAAAATTGTAAATGCACATGGGTATATATGTCCCGATCTTATGCTTAATCACTAAGGAATTTTCTTTTAAGGAAAAGCAAGAAATATTGAAAGAATGAAAAACTTATCAAGCATAGCCATTTTTGTGCATAAAACCCTATCTATTTTTTTTGGTTCCCGAGGAAGACAAAAAAGATATTTTATGTTATAGTTTCTTATTGTTATAGCTTTGCATGAAATATTCTTTGTGCCCAAAGACACTTTATTACCATGTTTTCACTCAAGTTTTTTGGAAGAATTAATTTCTACTTTCTAAGGTTAAATTAAAAAAATTTGAAGAACTTGTGGCACAATGGCCCCTTTGCCCTACAAAGGAAACACTTCAATTTGCTCTATCAAACATTAGACTTTCGGATGGTGAGAACTCCACATGCATATAAGGTATGGTGTTAACTCTGCATACATATAAGAGGAGAGAATGAGTTAAATGTCCTTTTTTAAAAAAAAAATCAAAATTTCATATTTTTTAAAATAATGAAATACCACAACATTCATATTCGAGTTTTGAAAACTCAAAAATTGGAACTTTTTTTTCATTTGAAAAGCATATTTTCGGGTTTTGAAAACTCAAAAATGAAAAAAATTAGAAGAGATAAACTTGAAAATGCAAAAAATTAGAAGAGATATTCGAGTTTTGAAAACTTGAATATTAATTCTATGACATTTTACTTATTAATTTCAAACACATGATATTTGGTTTTTTTTTTTTTTTTTAAAAAAAGAACATTTAACTCATTCTCTCCATATAAGATTGTGCATTTGTGCAGATGACATTCCTCTAAGTTAGATAAAGAGGTTTTTCAAATCTACAAATAGTGCATTTTTTACAAAATTAATAAAGATAACTACTCCAATATTGCAACGCAACAACATTTCTAGAAGACATTTATTATATTTGTAAAATGTTAGGAACTAGCAGTATGAAATGTTTAATACTTAGGTAGCCATTAGTGAAATTTACTTTTTCATAAAATTTATCTCAATTTGTTATCAGAATAAATTAAAATATTTTGTTTGAAAGAACTAAATAAATTTTAAAAATCAAATAAGTAAATAAATGGAGATTAAGCGAGAGCAAAATGGTTCTATGGAGTAAGAGCATATTTCCTGCAACTCAAAAAGAGTAAAATTATATATTATTTTTGATTGGTTAAACGTTACTTATTTAGTAGGCCACACCCTTGGTGCGCATATAGATTTCAAATTTACAAAGAGACTGTTCAACACAAAAATAACGTTGTATCGGTGTAAGATAATTGAGTCAAATCGTAAAAACAATCTGTTACAAAATATAAGGGAAGGCAGCATATAATTGACCCCCAAGTGGGTCTGCACCTTCTTTTGACCTCGCAAATAGCAAGAGTTTCGCGCACGTCTTAAGTACCCTAAATTTTCAACATCAAGAATGTGAAGGAATAGACTTGAGATCTTTGTTTTGCCAAATGGTTTGTAGGATAACCAAGATCAAGTAACTGTTAGCTCTCATTGAGAATAAGACAGCCCTACCTCAACAATGAATGAAAAGCAATGACTGGAAATTAGAGGACACCTTTTTTTGTTATATATTGCCTTTCTTTGGTCTTAAGATATGTTATAGATAAAGCATTTTAGACTAAGCCATATTTCTCAAGCATAATAAGCAGAGTATAATACTAGCTACATGCAATTACTTGAAATTTGGCTAAGAATCATACCTCACAACAAAAATTAGCCGTCAAAACTGTACTTCGGTTTTGAGTAATCGGGTTTCCTGGTTATGGCATTATACTGCATTGCCCCTACTCCACTCCCATAAGATACTATAATGGTGAGCTAAATCTACTTCCTTGTGACTGTCATCTGTCCTTCTGAAGACAGCAATCTGGGAGGCAAACCCGGGTTCAACATCCCCATTTCCACCAACACCACTGAACTCGACACTATAGTTATGCCTCGTTGCCAGTTCAGAAGCCCAGTTGTTGAATTGCGCTCGTGTCCACTCAAACTTGTGATCATGATTGCGGAATTTACAGGGTTGTTGCTGATTTTTCTCGTCTGCGTCCTCTTCTTGGCACTGTGGAGTTGATTTCTGAAGAATAGGATTGTACTCATAATTTGGAGTGGAGATGATGAGAACTCGTGGACAAAAAGTGGTAAGCACAATATTGCCAAATAAAGAGGCTTCATCTTCCTCCATATGCTCAATCACCTAGAATTTATCACAATCACATATTTGAGAAATTCTGAAGCAAAGGGGCAAAATATACTCTTTTCTTCATGGATTTTCTTTTACACAGTGTTATACTAGTAGGAGATTGGAAATATCATCATTGGAGAATAGAAAGTGAAGCCTAGTAACCACTGACAGGAAAGAACTCGAGGAGCCTGAGGAATGGTTACATTTTCAGTAATAAGTTCTAAAATATGAAGAAATGTAACAAGAGTGCTGCCACCTGAAAATTCATTTGCCAAAATGCAAATTGTGATACTACATCATTTATAACATTGAATCTTAATCCGTTCAGTGACAATTTGAAGGGTATGAAACACAAAAATCTTGTGCCTATCCAGGGCAGTGAAATAGTTTCAGAAATTTGTTCATGTGCTAGGCTGCAAATGCTGTGCTAGGCTGCATATGCTCTACTTGGTTAAGATAGATCCAAAAGACATGCTATGTATGCATATGTGCATCAGGCAACGATTATTGCACATATGAAACAGAGCAGAGTTTGAGTAGAGAAGGTACAAATACCACAGAGATTTCCTGTGGTTGGTATTGGCTGGTGATTTTATACTTGATTATCATATATAGTATTTTAACTGGACCCACTTAGCTCCTAGGAAAAAAATGTCTGTTCCGCGTTCAGGAGCCCCAACAGAGCTCCTTATTTATCACCTCAGCAGCGAGCTGTTTTTAAACTTAATAATACTTGTTAGCATGCATAAATCTCTCAGTCTGCTTCAGAGAGAGTAGCAAGTATTGATACCCTACAAGCCATTTGGCAAAACAATATGACAAAATGAATATGACACATGCATCTAGTAATTTGATACTTATTTGTCAGTTTTAACTCCAATGCACCTCCATGATATGGCTAATATTGCCCTTAAGATAACATCTGTCAATTTTCATTAAGACTCAGAAATATTCAGATGGCAAAAGATAAATGAGGAAAGTTCTTATGCCAAAAATAGTACACTTTAACCAATATTTCCACCATCTCCAGACCTAGAAAACTGTTGCGGAACTTTTCCATGCAGGTCAGCCATAATGTATACTTGATGAAGCTAAAATATAAGAGACTTGAGAAATATGTCGTAAAAGTAAATTTAGGAGTCCATGATACCATAGGCTTAATTGAAAAATATGTCGTAAAAGTAAATTTAGGAGTCCATGATACCATAGGCTTTAATTATTTTGGTGATATGGAACAATAACCAGTCAAAACCATATCCTTATAAGATATTCAAATGCACATGTAGGGAAACTATTCACAGAAACATTCAGGAGTTAACAACACCCTCACATTCACAGCCTTCAGAAAAACCTATCAAGTATACCATTTAAGGGTTACACACACTGTGTGCTGGGGCTTAAGGGGCAATATATGACAGGTGGCAAAAATAGATCTCCAACTAAATGAGAATATTATTGTAAAGGAAAGCTTTTTTTTTTACCTCTAAGCAGGTTCCAATATCAAAACCATACAACCGAGAGTCGAAAGTTGTGATGGAACCCTCATACAGTACTGCAGATTTGATTCCATAACTAGGCGCCTCAACTGAATCTACACTTAGTTTTGGGTGAAGAATCTGCATTGTGAAAAAGTAATTACCAAATATTAGTCCAAGCTAACTTTTATACAAATCTACACTCGCTTAACATAAAATATCATGTCAGAAACCAAAATGGCAACAACTGAAAACCAATTTTCTTTTTTTGCAGCCCCCCCACGAGGGCTCCACAAGACAGACAAAAATGGAATTCCTAGCGCATCGTCAGATACAGGCAATTTAAGAAAAAATCATAATGAATAAATCCACCCAATTTGAGTACTTCAACCCATTGATCAGCCTTTATCATTTTGAAGCCAGATGCTATACTCTACCCTTTATATTGTGAAGATCGTAATTAACATTGATTACAATCCAATTTTTCTGTGCATTTCTACTTCTCATTTACATCATGATCACGATAGTTAAAACAAAACAACCATTGGTGCCACAAATTCTTCATTCTGAGACAACTTTCTGCATAAGATCACTGCAATTGGCAATTTTCACTAAAAGAAATTCAACTTTTGAATATTCTAGCAATTACCTAACCTCCGAAATGGGACAAACAACTAGTTAAACAACTGTTGGATAACTAGCAGCTTATGAAAAATGGAACTATAAGTTATGGTAAATCCACTTTCTCTAGCAGTAAATGCTATACCTTTGCAGCACGTGTAAGACCTTTTTGAGAAATGTCAACACCCACTATTTTCTCTAGAGAGGTTTTGTATTCCAACAAGGAGTCCAGTAAACTCCCAGAGCCACATCCAAAGTCAACCTGCAATAGAGTACGAGATCAATATAAAATCTGCACATCAACTTTTGGAATTGCAAAGCAATATCAGAAAATACCAATGAGGTAGCAGAAGATTCTTTTATGTGTTGCAGTGCATATTCAACACGCTGCCTTGATAAAGGAGGGCTGAACAATGCCTGCTCCATTCGATCCTCCAAGAGTTCAGTCACTCGCAATAAAGTCACAGTATACTCCAAGTGGCATCCTCTTGCTTCACGTAAATCGTGACAATATATAAAGAAAATCAAGAATTAGATGAGCACAACAGACGCCAGATAGAGAGCACTATCTTGTGTCAAGAATCATGCGCTCAATGTTGTTGGATGGAGAACATCCTTAGGAAAATACAAGCTCAAAATAGAACCAGGAGCAGAAGATGACAGGACATCTTTATACATGAAAAGTCTTACTCACCTGATGACAATAATGGAAGAATGGTTGCAGAATCACCAGCTGCTGCTAAAACGAACTCATGAGAAGGCAAGTTCACATTAAAACATGCAGACTGACCAACAGAAATTTGCGTTACAACTGATTCAAGACGAGATATAACAGCCCCAGCCCCTATCTCAAACTCGAACTCTTCACTACATTCAAGATTTTCCTTCAAGTTCCCTCCTTCTGCAACCAAAGACACAGTGTAACATATACATGCTAATGAACCATTAGATGGAGAAACTCCACAGTCTTGGCCTCCTAGGCTTATGAAAGATTGTTTATCTTCCATCAAGCTATACGGTTGATTACTGCAGCTACGGTTTTGGGATATCTCTCCTTGGTTTATAATACTCTGCCATCCCCTGTGCACAGATGGACATAATGCAAATGCTTTCAAAAGTTGCTGGGAATGAAATTGGATATCAAGTTCCTTAGCAAATGCTGTCAGCTTGTCCATATCAAAGTTTCTTAAGAACATGTTCAACCATGAGAGAACCTTAAGGGCAGTCTTTTGTATAGCATCTGTTTGTTTCTTGTAAACATTTTTAGGTGAACATTGTAGAATCAATTCTCGACATTTAGAAAATATCTTTATTTCACATCTTACGGTGCCAGCAGAGGCTAGACTACTTCCATTTATTTCTTGGTCTCCTAACGCAGTCACCTTCAATTTCTTCCGTGATCCAGGTGCATCGGATATCGATTGGGAGGAACTTTCTGGAGTAGAAATTTCGGGTTCAGACAAATGATGCTGACGGCAAAATATACAGAGGATATCTCTTGGCAAGCAACCTCTCCAATTGCTTTTTGTAGTAAAACTCAGAGGCAAATCAGCTGTGAGTATTGCGTCTCTTGATAATTTGTGAATTCCACTAGGAATTTTGCTGACTAGCATTCTGAGAACCAGAGAGATGACATGACATGGAAGACAAAATTCCCAAAGATTTGAGCAAAGCATATAATATTGAAGCTATATAATTTGGGGGGGGAAGGAAAAAGAAGAATGGAGAAAACTGACATAACCAATTGAGGCGCGTAAATAAAGTACCTACAATAAGCAGGGGAAGACAAATCTTCATAGAATAGGTCAGCAGACTTCCATTTGTATCCTATAGATGCCAAAATAGCATCACCACGTACTTCCACACCAGCGAGGTAACTAGCCCTCACATTCAGGGAATCTTCAAATTGGCTGCTCTGTTTTGCATGTAGTTTTGGTGATTGCTCTAGAGAATTTTGCTTGGGAGCACAATAGTATAATCTTGTCTCAGATGAAGCTTTGCCAATAGTCCTGAAAAGGAAGAACAAGCGACCATGAACTAGAGCAAATCCATTTCCACACTCCCATTCATTAATGGCACAAAATATTATATATATGCTATGTTATGCCGTAAGTTTCTGCAACACCATCTCATGAACTTCCTGTTGCCCCCTCCGTCCCTCTCTCTCCACCACATAGAACGTGCTTTCAACCTCTTCAAATGTGTTTGTAATTATGTATGAAATGTTATGTTTCCACAAATGCCAGTAACCAAGAATCACAGACCCTTGTGATATATGACAGCAAGAGACATTCATGAAATATCTGGTTTCACATCAACAAAATGCATGCAAGGGTTAGTTTAAGCTCATCTGTCATAAGCATAACGAAATAGGTCTACAAGCTGCTGATATTACTATGATAGTCAATATGGTAAGTGATTGCAGTCGTAAGTTCAGAAAGTCTGGAACATAAGAATTGTTTACAATGTAAACAATAATAATTAAAAAAAAAAGAATGGATTGCGCAGACAGGTCACTCAATACTAGAGCTGATCTAGATAAACTATAACACCATTACCCAAAACCTCAGGCATGCATTAGCAGAAACATCCACCTTCTGGAGGTATCGTAGAAAGCTCAAAGTCATATAGTATAGTTGCAAGATTAAATAACTATTAAGAATTAATAAGAAGCCACCGATATTATTTGATTAACCAAAGTGCAGGTGAAAATCTCCATTCCATCAATTCTAGCCCCACAGCATTAACAATGTAAGGTAATTGTTTTTTCAGTACACAAAGAAATAAAGAAAGAAAGAACACTGATCAAAGAATCTCATAAACCTCAACTTTTAGAGTAAACAAGTGGAATGCTTTCTACGCACGTCTGTTTTACCTGGAAATCAGAACTTGGGAAGCCTCCACCAGGCCCAGTTCTTTTGCAATAACATCCAGGTAATAATTGTCAGCCAATATATTAAGTGAAATGGAGTCAACAACTTTCTCCTCCGAAGATGGAATACATACTGCTTTAATCTGAAGGCTTTCCAGCAAGCTACATTCACTGTTTCCCAAAGACTCTACAAGCTCTGAAGAGCCAGACGGCACCCTTCGTAGTGAAAGCAGCTCTTTAGAAGACAAAGAACCATCTAATTTAGAGCAAGCACTCAAAACAAGTGGTGTTGCCAACAGTGGGTTGGACTCAACCTCAGGATTTATGTATCTACACAAGTTAACAATCTTTGAATCATATGTAGTGATTACTGAAACTGGAACAAAACCATTAAGATGCCCTTCTCTCTTCAGCGCTGCTCTGAAGTGACCACTAAGCGGATGGAGTGATGGAAGGAACTTAAGAAATAAAAAAAGGAGTTTCAGTTTTAGGTTAACATGGCAAGAAATGAAGTTAGGTAAGAAGTCATGAACAAATTTGACAAGAAATGAACCATCATAATCAGAAGCTCCAATATATATTTGAGTTCATTGGTAACAATAGAGATTAAGTGACAGAGATTAAAAAACCAATTTGGGGCATGCCAAGGAGGCATGTGAGACAAACAATCCATAGAGAAATTTAAAAAGATTTGAGCTGCTTAAGAGAATTAACAGTACGACTATCTAAGCAAGAGTTAGCAATTAGTCAAAACATGGGCAAGTTTACATACACATCTTGGCCCTGAAAAATATAATACCTCGCTTGATAATAAAAAATATGATAGACGATTGACTAAATCATCCCATGCTTCCTCTGCAGTGGGATCACTTTCTTTCACTTTGATGCCAAGCTGCAAAAAGGAAAAAAGAACATATATAAGAAACGGAAATGCTAACTTTGATGGATGTATTTTCACAACTTAAAATGCTAGCTGCAAGAGAATGGAAAGACAACTTCTAAGAATTTGTATCTGGTGGAATATCAGTACAATGAAGAATTTAATAAAACCCACGAAACGACAGTTTTAACAGGGGAAATGAGTGGATTCACCCTTAATCCAATGCCTAAATCGCATGAAAAAGATGATCAATCCACTTGTATCTGATCAAGGTAACATCGTTGGTATAGCTTGAACAGAAGGCCAAGAAATGAATTCCTCAAAAAGTTTGAACTTTGAAGCAAAAGCCAAAAGACTTAATGCTCAAATTCATCAGAGATTTCTCAAAAAAGCCTTTGTGCAAGCAGATCTATGCACAAGCTACAATCAACTAAACTAGTTCATTTCTTGACACTTTCAATGACATAGGGGAAACTCAGACTAGCGAAAGCTCGAGGCACCAAATATATAATGCTTAGCTAAACCAACTTGCCAGTTTGGTAAGAAAGGAAAGCCATTCCTCGAAAAAGAGTTGTTTTCTATTTTCTCTTATAAGAGGCAAAAGAGCCATTTAGTATGTATACTGGTAATGACACATCGGAACATCAATAGAAATTATTTAGTAGCAGAAGCCATGTTTCCCAC
This sequence comes from Cordia subcordata, assembly GCA_028554755.1. Taxonomy (NCBI): domain Eukaryota; kingdom Viridiplantae; phylum Streptophyta; class Magnoliopsida; order Boraginales; family Cordiaceae; genus Cordia; species Cordia subcordata. The sequence continues at coordinate 5,833,673 of JAPTOF010000010.1, read as the reverse complement.
TGCAGAAGACAATTCTACGGCAACAAGACAGAATTTTTGTGCATACTCACAGATATAAGACTCAAGTTTAATCTTGTGATAGTTGCACTTTTGATAAATGCAGTGCAAGCATGTTAGAGAACAATATAGTTTTAAATATTTTCTTAAGTGTCATCTTTACACTTCAGTGTGTACTGTCCGTCAAACATCAAGTTGAAGTTAGATAAATCACATCCAGGATTTTGTGGCATATTATGTTAACTTCTAGTTAAAAATACTTCTAGGATTTACTTTCCCCTAGAATAGCTTTGTAAACTAGGCATGCAATGGTTCTAGGCAACAGTTTGCTTTACAATATCTACTCCAAAGTCAATGTTTAATATGAGCATGCTATGGCAAGAAATTCTGAAAAAGTACTGCACTGGCACTCCTTCAGTACTATAGTTTCTACAATCTAAATGCATAAACATTATCAGTAGGCCGAAACGAAGTCTATGACTTAAATTGGAAGAGAGAGATAAAATAACTATCAGAGCTTATGAAAGATGAACAACCTTTTCTATAGCCTTCGCTGCAGCAGACTGCTCTGCTTCCTTTTTCCTTTTGAAGGTATCAGAGACAACAGATATGTCTGGCAGTAGCAAACGGCAGCGGTAAAGACTGGGACCCTTTTGCAGGATTGAAAGCCCTGGACATCCATTCTGACTCAACTCTTGTACTTCTTCAATCTCATAGCATGCTTTGTCACCAAATCTCTGATGTATAATGGCCTTAGGGGTAGGAGTTTGCTTCTTTGCTGCAACAGCTTGGGATGTCATCAGTCCCAGATGCTACTTAACATTAAATTGAACAAGTAAATCTTATGATCAAATACGTTCAAGCATTAAAAAGTAATTTCGAGATAACTGGCCAAGACAAGCATTATGAAAGAAAACAAAGACAATTTGCAATATCTCAATCAATTTTGGTATATCCATTCATAGATAAAAATACTAGGAAGGATTCATGAATTTCTTCCATTTCCTAGTCTTCTACTCTCCAATAAGAAGTCAGATCACCGAGGAACCAATACCATGTTCAAGACAACTTCTTTAACCTTTCTCAATTTGGTCTACAGAATACACAATTATAAAGATAATGAACCAATCAATTTCTACGATATCATGGTTAATAGCAGAAACATGAAAGCAACATTAAAATTGTCATCATCACTAGTTTTTGTGGGGCATCTTCACTAATTTTCTCAATATCCACATTAAGGGGTCAAAATCCACATTATTGAAGCATGGTGCAGCTCGCAACTCGCAAAGCTTCACATGGCACAATCTATTCATAAGGGCAGCGCATGCACAAAGCAACCATGCACCCATTACACGTGGGGTTACGGAAAGGGTCAAATGCACTTTGGGTTAATTGTACACAGCCTTACCTTGCAAGCATTTCCATGACTCATAGTCATAGCCTCAGCAATTAATCAACTCATAAGAATCAAAAGAATATTATAACATCAAACAAAAGATTAAGACCTTTTTCATTAGTGTACACACACAATCACACAGATTTTCCAAAAATAATTTATGATCACATTGCACAGGATGGTACAAATACATTCACAAATAACAAGAATCGAAATGGATTCTAAAGTTGCTTCTTTCACTTCACAAGTAGACAACAAAATTGAAGAAATGTAAAGAACCAAATCTTTAAGCTACAATAGCATGTAATCAAACAAATTCAAACTTGGGTTTTACTTTAAATGAGAAAAGAAAAATCAAGAATACGTGCAAATAATCTATCAACCACAATACAAAGTCTACTTCAATTAGTAAGCAAGTTTATACTTAGACAAAGAAATGTTATATCGTACACTAATGTCTCGCTATTGCAACCTTCAGAAAATTGATAACTTTCCCATTGCACCAAAAAGAAATAATGATCTTTACAAAAGGAAAAATTAAAACAAGAGAAGAAAACTTTGGCAAATAGAAGAAGACTTAATGATCATTCAAAGAAAATGGTACCTCTATAAAGCCAATGGCTTAATCATGCATATAGGATGAAGAAAGAGGATGAGAACTGAAAGGGTTGTGTGGGTTTTGGGTTTTGCTTTCTGCTAGTGTGAGTATGTGTGTGTTTGTATATATATACATATATATATATATATAGAGGAGAGAGAGAGAGAAGGAATAAAGGCCTGCGTCAACGGAGCAAGCTTTTTGTTGCTTACATTAGTGGGTTTCCTGACAAAATATAAAATAATAAATAATAAATAAATATATATGTATGTAATGTGTGTGTGTATATATATGTATATATATATTTGTATGTATACATATATACACATGGTGGTTTTTAGTTTCTGATTTTCAATTGTTATGTTTCTAGAAAGCTTGAACTTTAATCATCGTAATTTTCATTTTCTAATAGGAAAAAACATATAATAATTATCTAGATAATTTTTCTATCTTTTATTTGGAAATCTTTTCTTTTTAATTGAGAAAAAAAAAAGTTAAATTTGCAAAAGAAAAGCACAAATATGCTTAGGATTTGAACATGAAAAGAACATAAAAATTTAATAAAGTAAAACTCTATTCAGAATTATTATCTATATTCCTTTGTTTATTCAATACAAAATGAGAGATAAAATTTTTACTTCTTTTTCTTCCGTTCCTCCTTTTCTATATTTTTATCTTTTTTACTTTCTAAACAAAAGAGATTAAATTCATTTCATTTCTTTTCTTTTATGATTCTCACCTTAAGTTTTTCCTAACAATCCTAATCATAGAGTTAAATCGATTTAAATGGTCAAACCTCACAATATCAAAAGTTCTAACAAAGATATCTCTTACCAATTTAACTAAACCTTTTATGGGCCTAATTTTGTAATTGCAATAATTTACATGAAATATTGCACTATTTTTCTTTTTTCCTTTTTCTTTTCTTTTTTATTTTTATTTTTATTTTTTTGACATTATCCATTTGTCCAAGTCTATGGGAAGTGAATGTTCTAACAAAAAGTCCCTTCTACTTGACCAAACGAAAAATTAATGGGGTCCATCTGGCCAAAAAAACACCCCAGTTTTACTTTTTCTTTTGGCCTTTATTGGTTCACAACAAAATTGAAGCAAGACATTTCTCATATATTTTTTAGAAAAATGATAGAGCATAATATAATAAAATATGTAAATTTTACCCAACACATTTCGTTATTACCATTAAATGAGTTAGAATTACCATCCTATCTAAAAACTTAAGCTTTTAAAAATGATATTAGCTTATTTATTAATTTTGTTAACACGCCCTTCACTTGTAGCGTAATTTGTTTGTAATTTTGTACATGAACAATTTTAATTTTTTTTTAAATGAGTGGGGATGAATTTGGACCTAAAGCTGTTAGCTTTTTAAGTTCTAAGGCCCTGTTCGGCACAATTAGCGGATTAAGTAGCGGATAGCTGTTTGAGTATTAGATAGCTGTTTGGGTAGTAAATAGCTGTTGAATTTCAGCAGTTAGCGGATAGCTGTTTTATTAGTAGATTGATTTAATTGTGTTTGGTAAAACTAGCCGTTGAGTTAGCTAATAAATGCAAAATGACATAAAAAGGTATCAATATATCTATTGATTAATGTCATTAGTTATTATTATGTTATTATTAAACCATTAGTAAAATTGATTTCTTAATAAACTATTTTAGCAAATACTATTAAAAAATAGCTCTGTTTAGTAGATTTGAAGTTTCTTTCTTTTTTGTCAAAAATATTCATTAATAAATAAATAAATTAATAAATAATTCATCATAAATAAAAATTTATTAATAAATTTATATTTTTTTTTCCTTCTTTGGGAGACGTCTTGTTGATGGTAAGGGTAGGGTGGAGAAAAAAAAATGAAACGCTGATTTAAAATCCTGAAACGCTGATAACTCTAATGTTTCCTAAACACTCTTTCAAACGCTATTTTACTTTCAAACACTACTCTAGCCACTAGTTTACCGAACAATGAAAACTAAATAAAATAGTGTTTTAACTTGGTCAAAACACTCAAAGCTATTCAAAACACTGGTGCCGAACACCCTCTAATACTATATTAGAGTTACTACATTATCTAAAAGTTTAAACTGAGGCTAGGTTGATTTATTTATTATTGGGTTTACTATTTTATTTAAAAATTTAAGCTTATAGAAAGGGCACGAATTTATTTATTTATTATGTTAACACACCTACTTACTACAGCATAATTTATTTAAAAATTTACGTGTAAACAGTTAAAAAAAAATTTTTTAAATACACTTGTTCTTCACAAGGAAAATTCTTGAAGATTACTCCTAAGACAGCAAAGACGCTTATTCGACTTTTAAATTGAAAAAGCGAGGACTTTTAATTGACATTATTACCCCTCTTTAATCAGATTCGATAGCTTGGGCAAATTATACCTTGCTCCCTCATTAAGGTGGTCTCGCACGCCTTATTCTCCTTCGTTAAGTAACACATGTTAAAAAAAAAAAAAAATTTGTAGCAAAATAGATCTAAATCGCGTCTCACACACAAAAACACACATTTAACCACACGTAGGGTGAGCAAGAACCGAACCGAACCGAACCGAAAATCGAACTGAATCGAACCGAACCGAACCGAATTGAGTTCAGTCTATTAGGTTTGGTTATTTGATCTATTCGGTTCTGTTCGGTTATTTTCTTTAAAAAAAATTCGGTCTATTTGATTCGGTTTGGTTAGCATAAAAAATGACCGAGTAGACCGAATTAACTGAATTGTATTTTTAAATATTAAAAATATTTAATATTTTGTACATTAATTAGGATTTATATATTGTTTATTAGAATTTATTTATATAATTATGTTTCATTATATATTGTTTATGATATATTTAATGAATAAGAGCGATTAGTTTAGGTTTTATTGTATTTTCCTTCCAACAATTTATCTCATTTTATTTTCTTTTTCTTTTTTTAATTTATTAGTCAAATTCGATTTTAACCGAACCGAACTGAACCGAATAGACCAAAATGTATTGCGGTTTCAGCTTATTCGGTTTTTAGACAATTCAGTTCGATTTTCAAAATTAGAAAAAATTTCGGTTCGATTCGGTTGGTTAAAAATCGAATGCTCACCCTTAACCACACACTCACGCACAAACAACGGCCTTCCTTCTCATGTCGGTGTTGTCTCCAGCAACCTCTCATTGCATCGATATCACCAAAAGATTCTCCTTCTTCTCATCGTTCTAATGGTATGCTCTTTATGCTCTGTGGTTGCTGCAAACAACAATCACCATTAAAGCTCGCGAAACCATCTTCAAGCTTTTGCCGCCACCAATTCAGGCCACCACTCTTTGTGCTGCATCTACTAGGAGCTTCCTCTCATTGATGCTATCCAATTGATACCCTTTAAGCATGATTTGGCTGCCTGTAACGCAAAACAACATTAACGCAGTGTTGAGTTTTTTCTCCTTTGCTAGCTACAAACAACAGCAACAACCTCTTATTTCGTTCTCCTCTATTGACGATGACTCTATTTCGTGTTGATGGTTTTTTCCGTGGTTTGACACCTTCAATATATTCTACGACTACAGTGGCTTTCAAACGTTTAACTCAAGTCTACTGATCTGGACTGTAAGATCGTGAGACTAATTTGATGAACAAATGTATGTCAACTGGTGAACAAATATATGTTAATTATATATATATATATATATATATATATTTGTATTTGGATATTTGTTGTGTGTGAGACTAGTGAATAAATAATTATGGGGTAATGAATAAATATTTGATGTATATATATTAAAGTTAGCGAATAAGTAGTTATGTGGTACTAAACAAATATTTGATGTTAATAAACAAATACTTGTGGGATCTTGAACAACTACATATGAGTGAGCATAATAGTTTTTTTTAATTTACTGTTGCGTGAACATTAACACGTATTGTGCATGCAACAGTAGTGTTGAATGACTATGATATAAAGTCCTGGTAACTTGCGTTATTCTTTATTCAATTGGTCTCCCTCTTCACTTTTTTGTAATCAACTTGATGACCGAGAATATTCTTTTTCTTCTTTTTATTTCTTTATTTCTAATATAAAGGAACGATAAATCATCAAAGTTGACCCTTTTTTTTTATTTCGATCGTCAAATTTAGACTTATGAATCTCACTTCATTTGCAATAATAGTGGTTTTAAATAAATTTTAAAATAAGTAGGTGGTTCGGACTTAAAAACACCAAACGTGATAATTTAAATTTCATCTTAAATAAGAAATAACTCAAGCCAAAAGGGAAAAGATCGAAAAAAATTTTACTTAAGCATAAGGTCCAATTGCTTACGAGTCGTGGCAGCATATTAGTCCAGTCCACTTGGGGTAAGATAACAGCCCCATTGTCGAATATTGTTATTTAAACTCAATAAATAAATAAATAAATATATATATATATATATATATATATAATATCATCTTTATAATTTTAAAATTTTTAAATAACGTGATAATTCTAATATAATATTTGAGTCTAAAAACTGAAAGATCCCACAAAACAATTGTCTCTCATTTAAGGCCCTAAATAAATCACGACTGCATGTGAAGGGATGTGTTAAATACAATAAACAACTAATATTCTCTTTACAAATATTAAAAACTATCCATGTGTAAGACTTTAAATAAATTAGGCCTAGACATATGTGGTTTGTTAAGCACAATGAACATATACATCAATATTATTTGTAACTGATATTTTCTTTATAAACTTAAACTCCTAAATAATATTCTTGCACGTGAAGGGGCATGTTAAGTACGATTACATCAATATTATGTCTGACCAATATCCTCTTTACAAACTTAAGATCTCTAACTAGTATCTTTTTTATAAACTTGATATTAAAATTTTATATGAGGTGATAACTCTAACAAATATTACGATATAGCAATTGACATTAACGTGGCCTCGGGTGTAGTTGTGACTTGAAAGCAAGTCGGGAAACATAGGAATTGGTACTTTAATGTGGCAAACCCTTTTTTAGGAGTACAATTTTATTCATTATGTTAGATTGGATTTGGATTTGGATTTGGATTGTGTCCGATTGCAATTATGGCAAAAAAAGACTACAAGATTAAGCCAAAACATGTTATGTTCGTGTTCGGTGAAAATGCAACAAAATTAAGTTTGTTTAACACCAAAAGTCCAAAATAGTATTACTATCAACCAGTCTTGTTTTAGGGACAAATTATTTTGGCCGATCAAACAAAAGAAACAGAACTCAACTATATTTGGCGACGAGGTCTATTTACCAGTATAATTTTTTTGTTTCTTGATTTAGAAAAAGTCTACCTCTAAGAAAATTAATTTCGATACTTCTCACCTCTAAAATGAAAACCATAACATTAAAATAATAGATTTGTGTATCTATAATTTTAATTCAATATGACGAAAGGAAAAAAAATGGTAACAAAATTTACACCATCTTACCAAAAGTGTAGGAATGATACAATGAACCATGTTTACTTTTATTTTACATTGTTGCGTTGTGACAGAATTATTTGTTCATGTTTTCCTCGTACACAATCTTAAACAGAAACATAAAAACTTCCCCCATTCTCATATATTTCCAACCAAACATGGCCTTAGAGATAAGGTTAATTATGAACCCTTTTCTATTTATAATAAGGTCAATTATGAACCCTTTGCTATTTATAATATATACTTTCTTGAGTTGCTAATAGACTAATTGAGGTCAAATCCCAACCCCACACACTTTATATTGATCAATTTTTTGTCAAAAAGTTCCTGGGAAATAGCAGCCCTACTCTAACCCCACAACACATCAATGTTTTGTACAATTGTACATACGTGCTCTATGACAATTACTTGGAATATGGGACACTATATATCATTTTCTTTAGAGAAAAATTTCATAATTAGTCGTTACTATTTTCTTATTTTTTTAAATTGATCTCTATTATTTTAAAATAATTAATTTAGTCCTTAATATTTTACAAAAATATTTAAACTGGTCTTCATTGTTTTAAAAATATAGTCAAATTAGTGGTTATTATTTAAAAATATTTTATATTAGTCCTCAACGTTTCAGAAAGATAATCAAATTAGTCCCCATTATTTACAAAAAAAAAAGTTCATATTACTCCCTATATACTCAAGTTAATTCCAATATTTTTTATTCATTTTTCTTAAAATAGGGACTAATTTGAGTAAATTTATAAAATATTGAGGACTAATATGATTTTTTTTGCAAACAACAGGTACTAGTTTGATTGTTTTTATGAAACATTAAGGATTAATATAAATTTTTCTAAACAGTGTGGACTAACTGCACTATATTTGTGAAACATTAAAGACTAATTTAAATTTTTTAAAACAATGGGTCCAATTTGAAGAAAATGAAAAAACAATAGGGACCTATTATGAAATTAATCCATTTTCTTTAACACTAAAATGTTCAGTTTGAAGTTGAATTATATGGATACATGTATTTTTTTTTTTTTGAAAATCCCCCACCTCCAGGGAATTTAAAATTAGGGCCTCACTCTTTGGGGAAGATAATCTCAACCACGAATAAATGTATATTTCTTTATAGAAAAGTTTTCAGTTTCCTTTTGAACCCAAAACTTGAGCATAATATGTCAAGAGTATAATTCTCAAAGTCGATGAGCAAGTTTTAAAATGGCAAAACTTATTAATTATAATAACACCACCTAACAAGCTAATTTCATGCTTCAAAAAGATGTCGTCTTGACAAGAATTTCAATTAATATGAAGCAAATATAAGAAACTAAAATAATAGGCTCCTATTTAATTTAAACAAAGTGAACAATATTAGCAACCAATGGACAAATCCAACAACAAGAGATCGACATGACAAAGTGAACAACTTTCTCGAGCCCTTTTTAGCGCCCCTCATCCTATCATTGTCCATAAAAAAGTTCCTAATCAGCTATCTCTTTCTTAAGAGATTTGCCATGTGATTGGAAAAGAAAAAGTTGGGGTATCCTTACAACTTGAGGTACTATTTAAACAAAGAAATTTCGATATATTTTGTGAATCCATCAATTATATTAGTTGCTTTAATAGAGTTTGTAACTTTTAAAATGGATCTAATACGAGACTATCGAATGTGAATTTGTCGATGCCAAAAAAAAACAAATACCTACTACCTAGAGTTCTTAGCATATCATGTCGTCTCATAAGCCCTTATCAATTATTTGCCATGTTTTTGTGAAAAAAAAAAAAATTGTAGGGCCAAGATAAGCTGGCCTTCATGTTGATGGAAAATGGATCCAAAATTCATCAATCCGCTCTCCTAAATGATTTACATGTGACTTTGGCACACATCAAATTTTTGGCTCATTCCCATGTCAACAACACCTTTATGATGCCAAAGAAGCCATCTTCGATCACGAGCATCTTCAACAGCTGCATTAATTATTGAGTTAATGAATGCGCCAAAAACAATAGTCGAAACCTTGTGGGGTGAGCATTTCCCATTAATGGAGGAGCCTCTTGAAAAAAAAAAAAGAAAAAAGAAAAGGTAAAATAGATTGAATTACCTTTGTGATTTGTTTAAAGTGCGTTTGATCTGTTGTGTTATCAAGGCCCATCATGTTTTGTTTCAAAATATAGAAGAAAAATTATGATGGGTTTTAAAATAAGGAGGGCTACCACGTGTTAGATAAACTATAATAGTCTTTTTTTTTTTTTTTTTTATGTACTTTGATTTAAGCTATCTTCAAGACACCAACATAAAGTAGAAGAAAAATTACAGTGGGTTTCAAAATAAGGAGGTCTGGCATGTTTTAGATAAACTATAAAGGATTTTTTTTTAATTTTTTTTTTTTACTTTAAATTAGGGTATTTCCAATGTATATTAAATTTGAGATTAATGGCTAACTAATGGGAGTGGTGACAATTTTTTTTTTTCAAACAAATATGTTCCCAAGTCAAACTTATATTCTCGTATTTTGAAGGTGAACTTGCTACTACTTTAACCAACAATTTATACAAGGTATAATTTTTTTTTACCCACAAAATTATATATATTTCACTATTGATCCCCAGAACACATTAAATATATATGAATCCACATTGCCTTACTTCAAAAGTAGTATATAACAATATCAAGAAGAGCTGAGTCTATTCTTAGTCAGAAAACTTGGAGAGAGAGAAAAAAAAAATGGGGAATTCTCACGTCAGGAACAGGAGTTATGCAAGTGAGAAAGTTGTTGGAGGCTTGAAAAGCAAGGTGAGGCTTCTTCAGGGGGAGATCAATGAGATAATGTGCATGAGAGAGAACGAAAGCCGAGCTTATGAGCAAGAGATGGTGGCTTTTGCTATCAGAGAAGCTGAATGGAGAAGGGAGAGGAGGAAGTTGACAGGTGAAGTTAAGAAGTTGAGGAAGAAGTTGGATTGCATTGAGGAAAGGTTCAAAGGGATGGAGAATGGGATGGTGTGTGAGAAAAATGGCAATGATTTGAAACTCTTGGAGAGAAGTTACTTATTGGAGCGGCTTATGGAGGAGCAGAGTCAGAGAGAAGAGGCCATAGAGAAGTGGAAGCAGCTTTACTTTGCAATCAAGATTGAGCTTGATGATCTTATTCAGAGGACTCATCAAGGTAAAGCCATTCTCTTCTTCTTCTGCATTCTACTTTTAGAACTGGTAAAACAGGTTGAAGTTTCTTATGATTTATTTAAAGTACGTCGAATCTCCTGTCTTGTAAAATTCCCTTCGCAAATCTCCTTTATTTCCTTATAGCATATGTCCCTCCTTTTCAAGGGATATTGTTCTTTATCAGGAAGTAAAGAGGGGTTATGAGGGAATTTTAAAATATAGAAGGACTCAACGCACATTAAATAAGTTATACCGACTTAACTGGACTAGAAGATTGTGCAACTTGACTTGCAAGACATGGGCTGAAGGATTCTCTTGAGTTTAATTGGTTCTTTTAGCTTTGGAAAGCATTGGTCAAGAGGATATAACTTAATGGTAATATTTTTTTACTTGAGATTTATAGATCTAAAGTTTGAGTCATCAACGACGTTAAATGAAAAATTGCTATACCGTCTTTTAAACAAAGAAAAACGAAATGCAAAGTATTCCTTCATGACCAAAGAAGATACGAAAAAAGAAAATCTTCTAATGTACATCTGAGTGTGTGTTATAGAAACTCCTTCATAACTCTCCTCTACTTTCTAATAGCATATGTCCCTCCCTTTCAGTGTTATGTCGTAGAGAGGGGTTATGAGGGAACCTTAAACTACTGAAGAGTTCAACGTACTTTAGATAAGTCATAACTGAGTCCAATTCTTTCTATACCTTAAAAAAACTGAAATTGTTTTTCCAGGTAAAATTTGTGAATAAGTTGCGTGTTGATCATCTTATATACAGGAGACATGCTGTACTTGAAAGCAGCAGAGGAAGATGATGACACAATGGAGAGGCTGCAGAAGCAATTGAAATCCAAAGAAGAAACAATTGAGTTTCTACAAGCCCAAGTGGCTTCCATGGAGCATCAAGAATCTAAGAGGGATAGAGAAGTAGACATACTGAGACAAAGCTTGCGAATTATGAGCCACAAGATGAAAGCAGCAAAACTAGTTGCTAAAAGTCATTCAGAGAACTTGCACTACTAAGCAAGAAAGCAATCATGCCTCAAAAAATAAGTACTTTTATACATTAAGAGTAGAAAAATTATAGTTTGTAGGGAGTCATTTCGTTTGGATTTACATCCCATCTTATTGTATAATATTATAATGTTATAAGAGAATTAAAAATGTATAATTATGTCGTGTAATAGTAGCTATCTTTTTCTTTTCCCGTCTTTTCCCAAAAGTGCAGTAGTGCGAATGTCCCATGAAAAGAAAAGAACATAAACAAGTACCTGGGATTCACCAATTCTGTTTGTCAATTCTCTTCTTTTCTTTTTACTCCCTTTCTTTTTCTGACAAGAGAAAAGAAAAGAACAGGTCTCTCTTTGTTTATGTTCTAAAAGAATAAGCTCCACGTCTATTGTGTTCCTCCTTCATATACAAAGAAGCCGGAGTAATGACTAAAAGATGAATTTTTTTTTAAACATAAAGTATTTATCAAGATGACACTCTTTCGAGAGAAAAGAGTAAAATAACCAACTTTTTCTAGATCGTATTTTTCAAGACGCTATTTAAGGATAAATCAAGTGGCTGACGTGGCAAGTTTATGCTATATAAAAATTGTGGGTCGAAGACACGATTTCTGAAGTCGCGTCTTTAATTTATGATTTCTTTGTTTTTATTTTTTGAAATTGTGTCTTCAAGTCATAGTTTCACATTTTAATTTCTTTTTCCTAGAATCGTGAGTCCAAGTCACGGTTTCATCGTGGCTTAACATTGCCACTTGAGCAAGTACTCATTTTTCAAAAATGGTCGTTGGCATACAATTTTAGAAAGCAACGATTTAACTCGTTAACTTCATGCTAATTTTATTAAAGATTACGCATCGGATTAAGCGTCTGTGTGTGACTGCAAGTTGTCCAACTTTCGTTTTGTCCTTCCATCCAAATATTATCTTGACTAACCGAAAGTATCTCTTAAAGTTCACCTATATGCTATGAAATTTATAACCTTAGAAAGAATTCATTTTTGCATTTAGTCCAAAAGAAAACTACCTCTCGATTGGAGAAGTTTTTGCATTTTTTCCCTAAGAAAAGCCAATCGCAAGAGGGTTTACATATTTTCATGCATAAAACCATGAAATAATGGTTTAAACTTTTTTCATTGAATAAAAACAGATGTGAAAAGATTTAGGCTTTCTTGTTCAGAAAGGTAAAATGTTAGAACCATCATTCTAAACGTTGATTTCCAAGTCAAATAATATTAAAACATTATTACTGTACAGCAGATGTATATGAATGACGACTAAGGATAGCATAACAGAGAAAAGCAAGCAATAATTCATGTACGAAATGTGAACAAGTCTATATATTATGATTGATGTAAGGCCCCATGTCGCTCAACTTTGTGTTAACTCTGGAGGGACACCAACAGCTAAAAGAATGAATGACTGGATGTTCTCCAATAAAACCAATCAAAGCACTCTGTTAGAGAAGGAAAACAGAGGTGTTACATCCTCTCGGGTGGTTAACAAACCACCCGATGTCGTTTTCCCTGATCGGCTAGACCTCACTTGAAACCAGAAGAGAAGAGAAACAATCCAAAGCAATGGATTCTTTTGGTGGGATATTATAGAGTGGTAGTAGAGAGGGAAGTGTATTTTGTATTTCACATAAAGACTATGCATACAGATTTGCACTATATATGTTACAACAGATAACATGTGCAAAGTAAAGATAAGTACAATAACTATACAATTGGCATTTGAAAATTAAACAGAGAAGTAGAGCTAATCCTTGTCAAATGTAATATTAAGACTGAATATCTATGTTCTTTGCTCACTGTACAATTCTTTGAATTTGTTTATAAGCTATTCTCTTCATTCAGTTGCAGCCTTGGGACCGTTTGATAATTTGATCTCACATTCTGGGAAAAATTAACCAGTCCATCATAAGATATCGATTTCATCAAGAATCAGAAGGCATCATTAGAGTCAGAGAGTACCTCCAGCAAGGTAATGTAGTAGAAGTCTTCCATGTGCTGCATAAGTGCACTTCCATCTCTTATTGAACGGAAAATGTTTATCTCGGTGTTCAGTATTTTCTCTATAAGTTGCTTTTCACCTTTCATCTGTACAGAATATGCGGCATAAAAAATGACATCAGACATCAGAGATATACTAGGACTTGGTAAACCATACAACTTGGCATACATGATATAGATGATACACATCAAATATCAGCAAGACCTCCAAGAGTGACTTTTTTAACCTTGAACTAGATTGTCCTTCATAAGCACACGTATACGTAGATGATATTGTTGTGATGCAAAGGAAATACAGTACTTGAACAAATATATAGTGCTGTAATTGGGCATACACCCATTTATTTCTTTAGCTGATGCTGTATTGAATTTCAATCTTATCAACTCTATGTTTATTCCATGTGCATTATAGTTTACTTGTAAGCATGTAATTGATTTTTCTACGGTCAAAATATTATAAACAGCATCACGGCTACATCTTTCTGACCTAACCATATAGTAAGCAAACTTGCTTGTTTTGAAATCACATCTGAACAAGATTCTGCTTTCAATAATAAATACATGAACTGTCATGCTTGTTCTGAAGTCAAAGAGCGGCTAGCATGCACGGCAGTGCAGATAACTCCAGCAACCTAACACATCTGATGACTTTAAAGAAACAGGTTCACAACTTGATTGGGAAAATGGTAACAATCTCGTGAACAAGTACATGATGGAGATAAAAGGCACAAGTTTCTACGAGACATTTATTATTCAAGCTGAAGACAAATAGGAGGTGGGACATACAAATTCGCTGACAAGAACATCTGGTGTGGCTTCCCCGATGACATCACCTTGATAACCATCCTCCATCAAGTCCACATTTTCCTGAAAAAAAAGCATCATAACCAGCCCACTAAAAGGGGGGGGGGGGGAAATCTGACAGCTGAGACCAGTTCTTAATTGGTTGTATTTGATGAATGATTAACAAAACCAAAAGTTGATACTACAGAACAGACAAAAGGTTACAGAAAACAAACAGAACTTCTGTCTGCAGATTGGCTTTGGTGGTTCAAAGATGGAAAACAAGAAATAAACAAATTTGGTGATATGATGAAAATCTTTGATGATATGATGATATCAGGATATTTTTTGAACATTCAAAAAGGAAAAATAGGAAAAGGAAAAAAAAAAAAAAGTATTGACAGGTATAAATATCTACCCTTGTCACAATGGATGACTTCTAAAAAAAAGAAGAAAAATCTTCCTATAAAAATAATGAAAGCCTGGGGTCAGTTTCTCAGAGCAGGTTTGCATATTGCAAATCCTTCCCCAAATTTTGAGTTTCAATCAACTATCCAAGCTAATAGTCCACTTTTAAGTGAATGTCATGCTAATAACGAAATCAGCAAGCTTTGAGACAAGTTCTTTAATGAAGAAACAGAGCTTTTGTACTTATATTCTCCAAAAGTAAAAAGTAAAATAACCCCAAGATACAGACTTGAAAGCTGGCTACTTACTAGTGCACTTTCAAGATCTCCAGCAGCCAAATAAACAGGTTGAGCTACATGGCAATAGCCCATCAAACGGGGAACTGTAGGTATTATGTCTCTATGATTTACGACTCTCCAACTGTCTTTTACTTTCTGGTATGCAAAAGGCAGATATTAGAAGAAGTCATCCTCCGATGCCAAGTATATGGAGAGAGCACAAAAAAATCACGGAAAATGTCAGGATTATAGCAGCAAATGACCAAATGTGATCAGATTACTGATTCACTGTGCCTAAGAGTTATAAACTGTATCTAAGCTCCTTCTCAGTTATGCCTTCAAAGAAGACATCTACCGCATTAATACTACAAGGGGAGCAACTGGTACTAAAAGCTGAGAGGGTCATGCTGATAACTGCTTTAAACCATATGAAACATGCTCACTTGCTATCAACAGAAAAGGGAAGAATGAGGATTGGACACTTATATTGCATTGGTAGAAACAAGGACTACTCTCAAAAGAATGTATAGTTACACCTGGAAAGTTGTTCCAAGGATAACAAGGTCAGCTCACAGAAGTCCAGGACGGGTATTTGCTTCTATTCTCCATTACAAAATTTATAAGGTTTCTTGAAGGCCCAACAGCCAGCTATGTTTTATAACCACTGTGAGAAAGAGATGAATATATTAAGCTTGATTACCTCGTTATATACTTCGGCAAATTTCTTGTTTCCAACTCGGGGAGATCCAAAATTATACATAGTCACTGAAATAGCTCCATGCCTGACACAGAAGGTACCCCAACAAAAAGTAAATGACGTATATCAAAAGAATCTCTCAGATTCATCATGAAGTAATTTAGGTCCACACCCAAGAACAGATAGTTACTTCTAATTTGCCACATAAGACATACAAAATCAGGATTAAAACAAAGGATTTCAGACTGTGATACATAGCAAAATAAAATACCATAGAGATTAGGTATCTGCTTCCTGTAACTTCAGAAGCCATCAGAGTACAAGCATCATAATGGGCCCCTAAATCTGGCCAAGTATAATGCAGATGTTATGCAGTGCATGCAAGGTACGTTGACAACATTAATTTAAAGATATTTAACTGCTCTAGGTAAATCAATCTCCTCATCTTTATCTCTTTTCTGATTTGCATAGAGCTTTCACCTGATAAAGTAATTTAAGTACTAACTCCAACAAAATGATATCTAGAGAGAATGATGCATAAAACTTTGAGCGCTAAGCCAATTAGAAAATTTCAACAGGTCTATATGTCATGCTGCATAATAAATCGTAGAATAGGTAAGTTTTTAAAAGTGCATCAGTTTGGCTGTACCATTGGCCAGCATCCAGTACAAAAGAAAAGAGAGATGAAGGCACCATAAATAAGCAGAACGGAACAACAAAATTGGCCAATTGACTTAGACACAGGTAAAGAGCACAGAGAGTTGCAATATTTCACCCAACGAAATTTCATCCTAAGGATTTCCGAAATGACTAAGTAATGATCAACTAATCTAAAGTTTAGTCAATTTCCAGTATCCATAGATGCCAATTTAGTCAATTTCCAGTATCCATAGATGCCAAACCTTCAACTAGTACATTTTCTGTATTCAGATGATAGAGAAGTCACCAATGTAATGGGAAACAAAAAAGATTCAACTGTTGTAAATTGACAAAATAAAGCAGTCAAATTCACTTGAAAACCAGAAAGAGTTCCCTTGAGTAACAAGAAATAGATGTTAACCATCCTCGTAAGCAGCCATCAACAAGTATCATGTAAGACGTTAAAATGCTGATTCCACCAACTGATTCATCTAGACTCAGCGGATTTAAATTTTGGGCCTTACATTTAGCTGTTAATCAGGCATCAAATTGGCGATAGATAAGTACATAAAGACCTAGCCACACCAACAACATGAGCAGAAGGAAAGTACGAACTTGGCCAGTTGACTTGATGAAAGCTCAAGAGCAAGGAGGGTGGCCAATGCACCACCTAGACTATGACCAGTCACATATACTTGCCATTTGGACAGTGGCTCAGGACCATCATCTCTGCCCAAAGATCCAGATGCTTTCGTTGTTAGAACAACCATATAATCGCCAACAAAAAAGCTACAACAGATACTTACATTACCAATATGAGTATCTTTCCACAAGTTTCATTTAAAAGAAGAACACAAGTTGTTAAAAGGATGTCTGACAAACAAATGCAACTTTACTAGCAAGGACTAACCAAACCACAACCACCAAATGGAATTGGAAAAAGACTTTCTTCCCTATTTTGAACAAGTAAATAAGATGTTAAAAATTAATTTAGCGTAGGCAGTTTTATATATTTGATGTAGGACACAGTTCCTCCAAAATCTGGCAACACATTAATCAGATTAGTCAAAGATGATTCTTGGAAAGATAAGTTGGTTTAACACATGGGTTCTTAAGTGAAAAACTTCATCACTCTATTGCTTCTCTTGGATAAGATTAACCTAGCACTAAGTAATAAATTTCATAGTGTCTCCTAGAATTAGCTAAATTTTATTATGAATTAATATTTCATCCTATGTGGAAACATAGAAATACAATATCTTTAATACCATACATGATTTCCATGCTACTGTCCTTAGCTTGAATATTGATGATATGAACAACTTTCCATTGTTCTCCTACCAAACTACAGTCGGAAGTAAAATGAAGCAAAAGGTTGTTGGTTGCTTCCTTTACTTCAGACCATGGCCTGAAAACTTTAAGCACATTGAACTTCGAAGATGGTTCTCACTGAAGAAATTCATAGTTTTTTTGTATAGACAAATGAAGCGAAAGAAAAGAAACTGTCATCAAAGACATAGTTGACATCAACGATTTAGAGTATATGCAAAATCACATTTGCCAAAGATCTCAAGCCTTGGAAGTGACTAGTTTTGGAGATAACACTTCAACAACATAAGTTGGCCTCACAAAATGACATTCCAACTTAAGAAAAAGTTGGTGAAGTCAATAATTGGTTAAAAAAATGACTTACCTAAAACCAACCACCTGTTTGATGAGTGTTATGAGCCTTGTCCGAACTGAATCATATGCGCTCAGAAAACCACTATGCACCTGCCGATTTTATGTCACACATCAAATTATGGAAAACATAAATGAAGGAGACAAGTTTCACTTTCATATTCTATGAGGGTAATAAAGGAGTGCGAAATTGAAACTGGAAGTTAGTTTATGTACTTGAACTTCTTGCTTGAAATCACCACCAATCCTCTCAGGATTTAGCCTATACAAGTTGAAAAAAGTTAGAAATAACAATTAGGAATGCTCAAGTTTTGAAAAAAGTTAGAAATAACAATTAGGAATGCTCAAGTTCAACTCGAGGATCAGGAACAACAAGAAATATTAAAGATCCATAGGAGTTACTTATGTGGAGGACTCAAATAAATTGGGCATGGATGACCAATTAGTCGAAGAAAATCTCTTCCTCATTTAACATGAACCAAAGAAACATTCTATGTTTCATTTGTACAGAATATTCAAACTTAATCATCCTAGTAGTTCTAAATTAAAATTGACAAAACAAAAGTGTTATCTTCCTGTTCAAGCTAGTTTGGTTCAACCAATGAGTCACTAATTAAAATGTCACAGACATTGTCACCAGGATGCATGATGTACACACTCGATTTGAACCATAGAAACATGTTCCCCAAAATTTCCACAGGCTCTTACCAAATAACTTATTGGGGCAAATAAAGTGAACAAAGCAACTGAAAAGAACATAAAGGAAAGAGTAAGCTGATCATAACTTATTGGGGGGAATAAAAGAGAACAAGGCAACTGAAAAGAACATAAAAGAAAGAGTAAGCTGATCAAACCCTTCTAATTGTAGAGTTAAAGCATTATTACCCAGCAGGCACTAGCATTAAGTCTGTCAGTAAGTCCTTCCATTTAGCCTAGAGAAATCAGAAAAACAACATCATAACAGACAGATGTTTGTAACAATTCACATTGTTGAAGGACATAAGAACCTACTTGCTCTGTTCCTCTGAAAGCAACAACTAATCTTTTCCTCACTGAATCACGCCAAAGTGTCAACTGCAGCACATACATAAGATGATCTTACATTTGCCTTGTCAAATTAGTGGAATACAACTATGGATCATGCACGATGGGATCTTAATTTTGAGATCATTAAGGTGCACCTAACTGATGGGATATCAACTTGCCTGTGTATCTGTAGATGGGTTGTCCAAGAAACAGATTTTTTCAAATTCAGATTTGATAAAACTAGGATGGCCTAAAGACGTAGCTAGCATAGCCCAAGCTTCCATGGCACTCTCTGCCTTTGAAAAGAGTGCCCTCATCTCCTCAGCTTTTTTCTCATCCAACTCTATTGCATCAGGCGGACTTGTTATGAGTGTAGCGATCGAATCCCCTGCCACATTTGTTTCTGCTTCAGTTTTAGCATTTTCTTTTTTATCATCCTTTTCCAGAAGACCTGCTTCTTTAGTAAATTGAGAAACTGTGGCATTTAAAACCATCAATGCCCCGAGAACAGCATCTGTTTGCCTTAACAAATCTTGTGTCACCTTCTTAATATCAGGTAGTGATGACTGATTTTCATTAGTTGTCTGTGAGCCAGAGGTTTCATCACCATTAATGGGCTCCTGATCCTTTGGAGTAGCAAGCCCAGACTCCACATATCCTGCTTCTGCAATATCCCGTGACTGTAAACCGATTTTGTTCAGCAACTCAAATCCATCCCACTTTATTTTCTCAGGGACAGGAAAACCGAATCTCTGAACAACATTTTGATTGACAGTATTGGCAAGTTTCTTCCAGAAGTGTTTATCTGAATGTGAGGCCTCACTAATAAGATTCATCACAGAAAAGTTATCTCCATTAACCATTTTATTTACCATGTTACTATTTTCTGGCTTCTTATCCAGGCGAGTGCCAATCTCCTGATTCTCAGTACAATATTCCGCATCTTTTATGTCATTTGGAGTGCTTTCTGGATTGTTTTCCGGCTCTGCGGACATGTCTGACTCTCCAATAAGACCATCAGAACTCTCCCTGCCTTTCTGAAGATATGTGTCATTAAGTGACTTCAACCGACTGAATGCAAATTCCACAAACTGCCTTGCCTGTACAGAATCTGAGCCAATGATGTTCTTCAATGCTGACTCAAAACCATGATTCTGAATAAAATTTGTGATAATGGGGATCTTCCACCAGTCCTTTTCCTCATCAATTTTCTCAAAACTCTTGTACTTAATCTGAAAGGTCATAAAAAGATCAGCAATATTAGGTTTTGTTCCTGAATGACCAGAGTTCCAGATAGCAACTTAGTTACTCACTTGGTCCAAATAATAGATGCATATAGTCTGTGCTCCTAGAGAAGGATTTATGAGGACATGACCCGTTTGTTTAATCTATCCCAAGAAAAAAATCAATCCCAGTTGCACATTTTCTCTTCCTTTGGATTTTCTTTCTTTGCAAAAATTGGAAGTGCATCTTTTAGGTTTTACCCACTGCAGGATCATTCTTGTGACTGCAGAACTCAGAGGAGCTTTCCTATCCACATATCTTACTTTCTGCTTTTTCTGTTTTTTTCCATGCAGATTTTTCTTCTCTTTGCTTGTCTTATTAATTATATCAACTAGATAACTTTCAATTAATAAGTATTTTCCTTCACAATTAGTAAGTTCTCATTTGTTCTTTGCACAAGCCTAGAAGTACAACTGTTCATCAACAGCATATGGAGATGTAGTTCTATAAAAGGTTTCCAGATAAAATTTATTCATCACAGCATTGATAGAGTCCCACGTCATATGTTTTTCAGTTTTCCATTATCTATAATGTTGTACTTGGAGAAAAATGTTTTAAGAGACACAGTGTAACCAGAAATCCTAAATTTGACTTAACAAGAGTGTGTGTGTCTGTGTCTGTGTCTGTGTCTGTGGTGGGGGAAGAATGGATGAGAAAAAAGAACAAGTAATAAGAGATCCCCCAACCTTCCTAACTGATTGTTGATCATTTGTTTAAGCGAAAAAATCCTAACTGATTGGTTATCATATGTCAAGCAAACACACGCTGACAAGGTTGATAATCAGCATGAAAACAAAATCAAATAGCCACATTGGTAAAATTTGTGCCTCTAGGGAACCATCATCTAGGTTGGCCAGATAATAACTGTAAACACTCTCCTCCATTTACCATTAAAATCAAACTACTTCCTGTGACTATATGTAAAAGGACAGATGAAAGTAGATCACTATTTTAGTCTTAATAGACCTGGAATATCTGACCTACTATATAAGATCTGATTCTTCTGTGTTTTTGACAAGAAACCTACCTCTAGTTGTAGCTTTCCACCACCTCCCATTCCTTCCAATGGGACTAGCACTTCATGCAGGTTTCCTGAAAAACATGCAATTATTACAGTTATTTTAGTCGAATTCTGCAAAATCAAATCCCAAGATTCCTCTTCCCAACATTAGCATATATATTACTTGCCAATGGAAAAAATAGTATACTTAAGAGATAGATAGATAGATAGATAGGGAGAGAGAGAGAGAGAGAGAGAGAGAGAGAGGATTACACTGGCAGGTATAATAACAAAGCCATGCACAGAAATGTTGTTTACAAGCACCAATATGAATGGCACATAAACAATATTTTACAGCACAAAATTATTCTACAAGATCTTTTGATTTCTTACCATCACAGATGGTTTCCAAATCAATTCCAGCATTTCCCATACGCTTATGAGGAGCCACGAGATTTGCATCCCAGGCTGCTACCTAACTCCAACATTATAACTAAAAATTAGTAACATAATAAATTAAAATCAAATATGAAACAGAAATTGAAAGCACCTTTGATTATTTTTATATTTTCTATACAAATTTTAATCTAAATGTATGAAAAATGCCAGACACCTCAAATAAAATCTTTTTGATAAGTAAATTGTGATTATGTAATAAAGTTTGTGCAAGTCAATAGCAATAAAGCATCATGTGTTTGCTTATTTTGCTCAAGACAACTACAAGAAGATGTGTTATCCAGATGCTTATAAAGCAAAGAACAGAAAACAAATAGAGTCGTCCTGTCCTTTCATTGTTCTAGTACAATACCTCAACAGCAGATGAAGATGGCAACATTGTACTCTATTTTGACCAGTCCATAGTCATGGTGTATCAAACTTTCAGTTTCTTTAGAACTAAGAAGAAAGACTGAAACTAAATCAGGTGATTCATCAGATTATGAAGCTAACAAGCCCTGACAAAAAGCAATTAACCACTTGATCCTCACAAAAACATAGCATTCTTTTTCTCCAAAGAAGTATATCAATGTCTGGAAAGTGTAGTTGAAAACAATGGAGATTTATGCTTTTGTCTTTCTCCTCAAAGACGTTCTGAATGGCATCATACATGCCTACTCAAGCGAAAACTCTCCATAATTGTGATTCTTACAGATCTCTGAAACCTGACGGAGAAAATGGTATATCATGAGGTAATCACAGTAGGTAAGGAGAATTTTTTCTATTCTTCAAAAATGATGAGTGTTTATATCTAAATGCAGTTGGATAGACTGTAATACGAAAAATTATAAGTTCTGATGCTTCTTGTGTCAAGATGAAAACATGAATTGTAGGAATTACTTGTCTATTACTACCTGAAGATTCTTGGTGGGAGGCTGCTTGATATTTAAAGCAAACTCCTCATTCCATGTTGGTTCTTTGTTCCTGCCAACAGTCAACCATTGAGTATTCATTTTTATAATTGTCAAAAGATAAGATATTGCATCAGATTTTGCACGACATAAATGGCAGTTTAAACACCATGCCACCTACAGCATACAAAGGTTGTCATCACTAAATCATGAAAATAATATTCGGGACTAATGTACTACAGACAGCTCAAAGGCTAAATGTTGACATCCCATCCATCAATTTTAGGTTGAAATATTGCATTGAAACATAAATAGATCAAACTTTCTAGAGACAAATGAATGATATGCTTGGAGAATTAAAGATTGAAAAAATTTCCTTGCATAAGGTGGCCAAGAGAGGAAATGATTTTGTTGAAGTTTTTGGGACAAAAACCAATTTTACTGTCTCACTAGCTGTGTATTTAAACTAATATTGAAACAGAAGCATCTTACCCCCATTTGACCTTGCTTTTAACAACCTGACTGCCCAATTCCATGACTACATAAGGATCACTTGTTCCCTAGTAGAAAAAGGAGGTTGGGAATTATACAAGTATTAAAGATAAGCAGAAGAATGTGTTACAGGAGCAGAAGCCAACAGAGCATGAAACCAGAGAGGAGACATTATTACAGAACTGTCAACAGAAGACAACAAGAAAAATTACCATACCCATGGATCCATGGCAGGGAAATTGAATCCTTTCTTTAGCTTTACAAACAATTGACCATCATAAATTTCACGCACAAAGGACCTGCAGATGTAGATAAATTTGAAGTGGGAGTTCAAGTCACAATCTTAACTGAATCATAATCTCTATGAACAAAAACAGCTAAAACTTCAATATCTGACATGTGAACTATTGCAGCTTAGATCTCCAGATATTCCCATCTCTACTTTATAGTGTTCCCATATATAAATCGCTTACAGCACCAATCAGGATTTTGCAACCTCAGCTCTGACATCCAACAGAATCTCATAATTCCTGACAAATTTGGAAGCAGCTGTTTCCTTTTTGCTTCTTAAATTCTACATTCAGTAATTGCATTTCCCTCTCCATAAGCAAGACTTTCTAAACTAAAACCTGCCTGGGATTATAAAGTCACAAACATTCCTTATGATGACAAGGCCAGAGAATCTAAACAGATTAATCTATCTGCACCTCCTAATTTGATTACAATGAGTCAGAAACAATACTAATCCTAGTAAGGCTTAACTAGTTGCACGAAGTAGTTCGTGTAAAACAAAGGAAGATGTATTCAGATGTTTGAATATATCGATGACTTCTTTGTGTCGTTTACAAATTAGAACTGTGGAGAACTAAGCCAGTAGTAGCCTAGCCAAAGCATATTAAGCCTATGAAAGCATTCAAGAGAGGAAGTATCAAACAAATCAATTGTAGAGCTCAACAATCTTGTTCTTCAGCATAATTATGAAGAAATATTTACAGAGTGTCATGTTTTAGCTATTCAGTTTGCATGGTAGTGTGGTGCAGAGCAGGAAATCTACATACTCAGAAAGAAACACTGTCTGACAATTAGCTGCGTCCACCTCACGCTTTCCAACATTTTCCTGATCAAAATAAACCAAGCTTATGCTTGTAGGAAACATAATTTCTCTATAAGTAACTGAATTAAAATTGAAAAAGAAAAAAAATTGACTGCCTCCAATCAGAACTCAAGATGACAAAGTTCAAAACTCCCAAATTGCCATAATTTGTATGTCCATTTGCAAAATTCATGGGGCAGACAACATTAACTAACCTCAACAAAGTTAGAACTTGTTCAAATATTTACCCCACGGGTCTTCATTTACTTCCCTTTTAAAGTAACTCCAATAAAACCATTACAAGTCGAGCGAACAAAGTGATTCACACTTCGTTAGCACATTGTAATTGCATCAAATACTTCGGTTACCAAACCGAACCTAGTACATCTTGTCCCACATTGACTCTAGAAGTCATATACGTTTGATTTATAATATCTTGGGATGGTCATTGCAATCTATTAGAGACATTAGACTAATTAAATATACTCTATCTAAAAGCTAAAACTTTAAAATGAAGTGGCCACTTATTGGTGTATATTGTTGGATACATAAGTGGGGCCAGTATAATCCTATTGGTAGAGTGTTGGAGACATCTCGATACTATCCGACAAACTAATTGAGTATATATTATCTACAAGCTTAACTAGTAAATCAAATGGTCACTTAAGATTATCATTATGGTTTATGGGTCTAAGCATTTTAGACCAGTAAATTGGGCTTAACTTTTTGGTGTGCCAATAGTTAGGCCTGGACGTTATACTGTTTCACGAGGTCTGAGTCGACTACACGATTCTTAGTACACCTTGGACGTTACAAAATCCAACCAAAACAAACCAAGCTTATTCTACTGAAAGGAGATACACATCATCCATTCCAGTTGATCCTCTGTTGTTTCCAAGATCACTTATTACTTTCTCACAGGTTCAGGAATAAGCAAGCTAACAAACAACTTAAAAAAGTAAACAGAGCCTGGTTGGATTGGCTTTTTTTGGAGAAAAAAATATTCTTTTAAAATGTTACTTTATTTTTATAATAACTAACTGAAACTCTAAAAAAATTCAAATAGTAACTTTTTTGGGTAGTTTTCAAAGGCCGTTAGAAGAAGTATTTAAAAAAAAAAGCTAATCCAGGCGCACAGACACAATCAAAAAAGAATCAGAATTTCACATACAGGTGGGGTTGTATAAGCTTCAAATGCAAAACCAGCAAGAACAACAGCCAAGTTAATATCAAAAGGTGGCCTTTCATCTTCACTCATTGTTTCCTCACTTTCACCAGAAACACTACTAGTCTCAACCTCAGCACCACTAGCTTTAGCAAAACAACACAGACTATTATTACTCTTCTTGGGAAATGGAAAGTTTCTTGAAAATAACAACTTCTTGGAGAATGAAATGGAATTGGGTATCTTGAAATGGAGTAGTCTTGGCTTGTGATGATGGTGAAGATGATGGGGTAGCAATGGTGGTCGATGAAGAGTGGCCATTGTTGAGAACACTGAGATTTTGTGATGATAATTTTGGAGATGAAAAGAACGGTTAAATTTTGACAGTTAACGAAGTTAACAGTTTAGCTTTACTTTTTATGTAATAGATTTTGTGTTTGGTGAGGTACTGTTGTCGTGCACGCAAGTGGGAAAGAATGTACGAGAATGCAGTGGGCTGCCAACGGCTTAATGGACATTCTTGATTTTCTTGTCTTTTCCTTTTAAAATTTGCAATTATTATTTTCTATTTGTAGTTTCATATTTTTTTGGAAGAGAGTTACGTTAAATTGAGTAAGAATATATCTCCAAGAGGTCACTTCTTTTGTATCTTTCCCAAACACAAACCTGAGCTGTTAAGAGGTAATTGCAACCCAAATTTTGCAATTCAGTTAACTCTTATTTTTGTTAGCATGAATTCATAGTTGTTCGCTAGTCGTCTTCTGCATTAACAGTAATACATCTTTTGAACAAGAATTCCCATTCATCCCGAGAGTAAGGATTTGGGAATCTATTTCGATTTCTAGCTTAGAAAGTCGATTTTGTTCAGCCAAACATAGACCTTCTAATAGAGTCCTAACTTCTGCTATATTATTTGAGACCAATCCCAAGTTAATTTGCCAATCCCCACTTCAAATTAAACTCATCATAATAAAAGTTGTCGCTAGTCGTCTTCTGCATTAACAGTAATACATCTTTTGAACAAGAATTCCCATTCATCCCGAGAGTAAGGATTTGGGAATCTATTTCGATTTCTAGCTTAGAAAGTCGATTTGTTCAGCCAAACATAGACCTTCTAATAGAGTCCTAACTTCTGCTATATTATTTGAGACCAGTTCCAAGTTAATTTGCCAATCCTACCAATCCCCACTTCAAATTAAACTCATCATAATAAAAGTTGAACTTTAGTTGTCACTTATTGAAAGAGTACCCTTAACCTTTCAAGACTCTTCCCTAATTTATAAGAGAATCTCTAGTTAGCAACTTAGCATTAATATGATTAGAGGAACAATCAACACGTCTCCGATCATGTTGCTAAACAAGCTAGGATTAGAAATTTACCTCCCAATTGGATTTGTAATGTCTTTCAACTGAATTTTTAATATTTGTAGCGTCTAATTATACCTTGTTATTAGAATTTGTTAACTATAATTTCTCTTTTAATAATGAAAACCTATAGACAATGATCGAATTTTTTATGAGAACTATATTAAAATTTAGTTTCATAGTAATAGGTCACAACTGCTGTTTATTCATGAAGTATTAAGTTATGGTTGAAGATTATTTGAAGTAATTCAAACTTAAAATTTTTTATGACAACAAATTTTCACCCGATGATTTTATATAATCTTGGAAACTAATACGAAATTCTGACTATATAAACTCACAATTTGTCCAAAAAGATAGAAACTAGTTGCATATCCATCAACAGAGATCATGCACCAAAAAAAAAAAAAAAAGAGAGGGAGAGATCATGCAAGGAGCCAATACAATATGAGGCTAGCAATATTTGCTTAACATTTGCAGCAAATTAAATCTTCTATTTATTTTGCATCTTATTACAACACCTTATGAGAATTCTATCAACAGAAGTCTCAAATAAACTTATACCAACAAAGTGAAATTAGTAAAACATAGTCCTACAAGACCTAAAAAGTTAATACAAAATGCTCATCTGATCACCCTAGCATCATACAGCTAAAGTTCTTATTACCTATTAAGAGAGATCTTGATTCAAATCTCATTATGACTAAAACCATTTTTCTTATATACCCTCAAATTAATTAAAGGCATAGAAAAAATTGTGTTCTTTCACTTCTTGTCCCCAATTCCAAGAGTGTTCTTTACACCATCAATGGCACCTTGAGCCATGCTAGCCACCTGCTCTCCAGTCTGTACCAGAAGCAAAATTGAAATGTTGACTTCTTCATATAAATTATAAAGGAAAAGAAAAAGATAGTTTGATGTACAAAATTAGTCAAATTAGATTTACATTTATCACCATACATGTACATTTCTTTTGGAAAATTTTAGTTTTAATGTGAAAAATCAAATCAAGACTCACTAGAAAAAATAGTAATGTTATAGGTTTTGTCGAAATAAAATTTGAGATCCGCTCTTGACAGCAACTATAAGAATAGGAGTCTGTCTGGATTGATACTTTTTTTTCCTGACAAAGTACATATTTTTCATAATACATATTTGGATTGTACTTCCACAAAACAAATTTTTTTTTAAAAAAAAACTTAATTTCTGCTTTTTCCAAAAAGCAGCATTTTTAGTTCTTTCTAGACGAACACTTCTCTAAAAAAGCTTTAGAAAAAAATACTTTTAAAAATAATCAATTCGAACAAATCCTAAAAAGAAGTGAGAGAAAAAAAAAATCCTCTAGTGGTATAGAAATACATTTATTGTATATTTGACCCAATTGTGGCTAAAGGTTTAAAGATTAAAGCATGACAAAAACAAAGTCTATCAGCACATATTGGAGGGATTTTCATTCATCGCTTTCGGTTCGATTGAGATTAATCTCAAACTAACGTGACTTGAAATACTCTAACTCAAAGTAATAAAAAAAGAAATGGGTGTCTCAGCATAAGAAGAAGTACCTGTTGAAGGAACCCACGCTCATTCTGCTCTCTTCCTTGTTGGGCCCTCTCCTGGGTATTTTGGGCCGCATTCTCAGCCTTGTTAACAGCTGAGTTTGCTGTGCTCTTTGCAGACTCCACCCACTGTTCAGTCTTGGCCTGTCCACGACACAAATGTAAGCGTCAATTCACAATGTACGATACGCTCACTATGTGCAAGGTTCGAGAAAAATTCATAACACGTACTCGTAGATCCCGAATGTAGAAATTAAACATTAATATTACCTCTGCTTGGCCATGGGATTCACCTGCATTCAACTGATGGCTCGACATCTTCGCTATAACAATTACTCTTAATTAAGAAAAGTGATTAACGAAATAATATGTATTTAGTTAATTTTCTTTTATGTATTGGATTGGGTTTATGCTAAATAATGAGCTAATGGGGTGTACTTATAGTGGCATGTATAGTGAGTTTGTTAAACGTAGCGCATGTTTTACTGCTTTTGATCAGGGCATTACAATCTTGTATGTGGCAGTCCGCTCAACGTCCACCTTTCTTAGATTTGCTTGGCCAGTAATATTTTTTGTTTTTTGAGGCGAGGCGTATTCGATATATAAGATAAATTAATTTAAAAATTAATGAAAAGAAGTTAAAATTACAAATTATATGCGGATTTTATTAAAAAAACATACTACTATTATTTGCAATTACGACCCATACTCAAAATCACCATGGATTAATTTGAGATGTTGCTTTGACTATTATGTTTAATTGTTTTTTTCTTTGGCTAAAAGTATATCATTATGTTTATTATTGTTAAAGAGAACGTTGGCAGAAGAAAATTCAAGTACGTTTATCACTATGAGCTTTGCTTGTCTTGTAGGGTTGCAACTGAAAGCCAAAGGTGCGCTAATTAGTCAATAGAGTTCATGCATGCATTAACTAAATCAAATGGAGTTGTCACGTTCAACTCTCAACTCGATTTTATTTTCGTACCTCTTATTTTAATTTCACTTTCATCTCGACTTCCAATATTACGTCGCCTCTCTTTCCTTTCTTTTTCTTTCCTCACATTCAACTAGAGCCAGTACTCTGCGTCTTTCTGGCAATTAAGTATGTAACTATAGAAACCTACCCTAAGACTACAGCTACTTTTTTTTTTTTTTTGGGGTTAAAACTAGGACAAGGTCCCTTCACTGAGTGTCCATCTGAAAAATAGACCTAAACGTCACTTGCTTTTCTGTTTTCCCTTTTTTTTTTTTTGATTTTGCAATTTCAATTGTTAACACACAAATAAGATCTCGTTCAAAATTAGATCTAAGGTAGTTTTGGTAAGCTAGAATAGTTTTTAAAAAGTAATGATAATTCTAACTTGTCCGCTCTTTTTCTCAATTTGTTATAAGAAATTGACGTTGGAAAGCTTATTCTAGAGAAAAAAAAAAAACTTTAATTTTTCAAGATAAAATTAAAAACCATATTCCTCGACTTAATCTTAGGAATAAGTTTTTCAACAGATTTATGCGGAATTCAAAAAGTATCTTATCCTTATCTACTCGCTTACAAATTGAATAGAGGCTTTGGACTAAGACATACTCATCTTTTTTTTTTTTGGGGCCAAGTAAGTAAGAGCTTGTATTGATATGCACAAAAATTACAATCAACAAAAACAACACTGCTTAAACAGTGCCAAAATCAAGAACAAAGCACGTTAACAACAATATTCCAAAAATTACAATTACGCCTATTGAGAATGTTGTTTCTAAATTTTCCATATCTATACAAATTTTGTCTTAATTTAAAAAAGGATGGTTTCCCAAAGAAAATCATCACTTCTAGCCTCATTCTTGAAAATTCTTCGATTCCATTCAAGCCAAATGCGAAAGATGATAGCTTTGAAACAAAGCTCGGTAATCAGAGAGCTAAGAGAATTGGTCATGCATCTACAACTGATCCACCAAACAACGTTCTCCCAATTGGTGATCCAATGAGGACCACGAGCAAGTTTCGTACCTTTTCTCCAAATGCGCTAAATGAACCCACACTCAAAGAAAAAGATGGCTTATCGTTTCAACGCAACAAGAACAAAAGATGCACAGGGATCAACCTAAATGCTCCAAACGAGAATTCGCATTTTCGTTGGTAATCTATCCAACCAGGTTATCTACAAGTGAAAGGCATGCTTAGGTGTACAGTTCTTGAACCACACAACTTTAGTCCAACTAACCATGGGGTGCATTTCACGGGCAATATCCCAAGCAGAGCGTGAGCTAAATTCTCCGGAAGATTCTGCCAACCAAATGATGCAATGGGCTTGTTTGGATTGGTTTTTTTTCAGGAAAAAGTACTTTTTTTTTTGAAAAAGTTACCTTAAATTTGCAATAACTATTAGATTTGACTTCCAAAAAAGCTGAAACTATAAAAAAAGCTCAAATACAGCTTTTTTTAGAAGCCAGAATTTTTAGCTTTTAAAAAAAAAACTGTTTTTCAAAAGCTGTTAAAAAAAACGCTTTTAAAAAAAGTCAATCCAAACGAGTCCAATCAGCCAAAGAAGAGGGACTGATAGTGTTTTCTAGGTTCTTTTGCCTCCCAGATGGATTTCCTTTTAAGGTGATAAGCTTTTTATCCAAAGGATCTAGACAGAGAGGTAAGGATTTTCCAAATGTACCCGAATGTTGCAGCTTTGTTAATGAGGCCTTATTTGCAAAATTGGGATGGCACATCCTTCATGAACCAAACGCTCTATGGTTTCAAATGCTCAAGCCTAAATACTAGGAGAACTTGCCCTTTTTAATTGATTTAAATATTTGAATTTATTCAAACAAAAATATAAGGGATTAGCGGGTAGCCTAATTGGTTGAGACTATGTCCACCTAGGTGTGAGGTCCTGGTTCAAATGGCGTGGGCATTATGCAAAAAAAAATAAAAAATGAAATAATTACAAGTCTTGCACTTTGGGGTAAGGGCCAAGTTATCAATAGAGGTCATACTCTTTTGCTTTAAATATGTATATTTTCAAAACATATGTAATCTGAGAAATTATAAAAAAAATTTTATTAGAAAAAATATTTGTATGTAACAGTTTCATTGTGTATCTTTAACCCTTACTAGATCAATCTCTACATATGTATATTTTTTTAAAAATATATATATAAATTGCCAATTTTAATATTTATAATTAGAAAAATAAACTTACTTATAATCCAAACAAAAATACTTTTGAGAAGAATATAATCAATAGAATATGTACGATCAAATTTATTTTATTTATACACATATTTCAAGTTAGTTAAGCGAAAACGAAAACAAACCCAGATGGCTATCTCATGCCCAGTACTGAGAGAATGCTGTATCACTGAACCCTACGGAAGTTTGTTGGTTGAGATAACTTCCTAGTGAATTTAAAGTACTACTACAGACCACTCTCACACGCTAATACGATAACATTGGTATTACATACTTGACATCTAATCCAATTTTTACATGCTTACGCTAAGCATGTAAAAGTTGATGGACTTTCTGTTCATCATAAAGTTGCGGCTGAAAAATTTGTAACTTTGCTTTATTTTTAACTTATTTGAGTTTTTAATTGATGAGCGCAATTCAATTATAATTGAACAATCACTTAGTACAAGTTGCCCAGACTGCTGTACCAAAAAAAAAAATCAGAAACAGTAAGCAGAGTCTCACGGGAGTGAAAATAATGGGATGTTGAGGGACCAATCCAAGTCAAAACTTTAATTTGTTCCACTTTCATGGTAGAAAATTTATTAGGATGTTGAAGCAAAATTTGACCTTGCAACTTTGTAATCCAACGACACGTAGGTTAGCCACATGGGAATATATCCCTAGCAAACTAAGAGCCCGTTTGGATTGGTTTTTTTTTAAAAGTATTTTTTTTAACAGTTTTTAAAAAAAAAAATTTTTAAAGCTTAAAATTCTGGTTTTTAAAAAAAGTTGTATTTGAATTTTTTTCAAAGCTTTAATTTTTTTAGAAGTCAAATTAAATAGTTATTATAAATTTAATGTAACTTTTTCAGGGAAAAAAAATATTTTTTCTTAAAAAAAAACAATCCAACACAGGCCCTAAACCATTATAGCTGATGGAATAAAACCCAACAGAAAAAAAAACTAAAACTATATCAGAATTTAGTTACTCTAATTAAATTGATCATAAGATGAGGCCGGTGATTAGATCATTAGAGGGACTTCGAAATTGAGTTAGATTATCGAAGTATCACCAAATTGATGGAAAGATATATCCTATGAATATCCCCTTAAAGTTTTTGACCAAAGATTGCAAGTGCATTTTAAAAACCAAATAAGATAGGGATAAAATATATACGTCTCGAAACGAATTATTGTATTGATTGACTGGCAAAATTTTGCCTCAAACTTTCTCTTGGCACTCACAGGATTGAGAATATTACTTACTCTTTATTAGACCCCTTAAAAAATATAACATAGGAGAGACATTCAAACATAAATGTTAACTTAAATAACTTTTGTGCTAAAAAATTTCTTCTTGAGAAAAATATTGAGACTGCAACATCTCAACCATTGACATCCCATTATTGTTGCTCTCATGAGATTGTTCTTAGCCCTTCGGACATTTTTCTAGTATAATTTGGTACAGTTGTCTCTTGACTTGTATTAAGGTAATTATTCAATTATAATTGAATTGAATTAATCAATCCAAAACTCAAGTAAGTGAAAATAAAGCGAATTCACAAGTTTTTCTGCCGCGACTTTATCATGAGCAAAATGTACATCGACTTCTATGTGCTTAGTGTGAACATTTAAAATTGGATTAACTGTCAAGTATAATATTGTGCCGAAGAGATAACATTATTGTGAATATTATACTGTTAGCATATAATTTAATAGGTATTATCCAGTAATCATTTTACTCCACATCTTGAGCTTACAACTAGAAATAGAGAAACTATTTCGAATCAATTGTCAAATAACTACTTTTTCTTTTTGAATTTTTGCTGTTGACCCTAAATGTTCAGAATTATAGAAATATTCTTTAAACCCCTTCTCACAGACCTAGCAAACGGGTACCCGCAACCCGACCCGACCCGTCTAAGTCGGGTTAGGCGGGTTGGTGGGTCATGTCAGGTCTACCCGATTACCCGGCGGGTCAAGCAATGGCAGACCCTAAACCGACCCTATAGGGTTGGCGGGTTGGACCCGCCAAATATTAGAAAAATGTTATTTTTTTAAAATTTAATTAAAAAATGATAAATCAAAGTCTTAAGTGTCTAACAATTAAAATTCACAAAATTCAACACTTAAATCATTATATAACAATTACAAATCTTAATTTCCAATCATAATTCATAATCAAATCCAAAATCAAAACCATAAATCACTATTCACAAATCATGCCCACAAGTCCATAATACTATAAACAATAACCACTAACTATTAAACACCTAATAATACAATCATAATTCATAATCAAATCCAAAATCAAAACCATAAATCACAATTCACAAACAAACCATGTCCATAGGTCCATAACTCTATAAATAATAACCACTAAGCATTAAACACCTAATAATAAAACCATAATTCATAATCAAATCTATAAACCAAAATCATAATTCCTTAAATCACAATTCACAAATCATAAGTCCATAACTTCATAAATAATACACACTCAATCATCTAATGGTTATAATATACAAACATAAAACAACAAACAAAAGTATTAATTCTCAAATCTCAATCCATTACACTACATAAGAACAATCAAACTTAATCATTTCTCAAAAACTATAGCAACAATCAAACTTCTTCATTCCTCTTCCACATCAACAACTTGATTTGAACTTGCATTTGGTTTGAAACTACAAATAGGGAATTCGAGACGTTTCAAGATTTGTTCTTCATTCTCATCTATCAAAAAAAGAAAAACAAAAAGTATTAGGAATAGATTTACCAAAAAAGTTAGCTACTAATTCACATATTACAATTTAGAAACTTATAAGCAAAACACTTTTTAATCATTTATAAGATAATTGTAATAAAATTTACTTGTAGACTTGAAACCATACAACCAATTGCGAGTACAAAACAAAGCTTCAAAGTTTTCCGGCAAGAGAGAGCTTCTATATTTATTAAGAATTCTTCCACCAACACTAAAAGAAGATTCTGAAGCAACAGTGGTTATAGGAATGCTTAATATATCACGCACCATAAGTGAAAGTACTGGATACCTATTTTTTTCTTTCCTCCAATGTTCCAACACATTTAAGTTTGCATGGAGCTTACGGTCAAGTCTAGGCTCCTCCAAGTACAATTCCAATTCACTCTTACCATTTCTGTCAATGCTTTGACTCCCAAATAAATCAAACTCCTAAACAATCATAAAAGAAAAGTATCAACATCACAATTGAAACAAACAATTTTATAAAAATAGGATAATTTTAGAAGCACTTACATCAAGCAAATCTTTTCCTTTTCCAATAGCCCGTGATCCGCTACTACTTTCAATGGATGATGATGGTGGTGATAGCAATGTAGTTGTGGTTTTTTGAGAAGCCTCCTTTTGATATTCTTCAAACAACATTTTCAACTTGCTTTTGATACGATATATTTTACCCATTGTAGTGACAGGATTTATCTTATCAAAGCAAAATTGAAGAATATCACACTTCAAGCGAGAATCAAATACAACCCCAAATGCAAGCACTGGACTATACTCATCCCAATATTTTTCAAATTTCTCCAACATCCTTTCTGCCATAACCCTAAGCAAAAGATCACCACTCATCTTGTTCTCCAACAAAAGAGATTGAATGCGCCACACATTCATGAAATACAAATTAGATGTCGGATAATTTATACCAGAGAACAAATTAGTCATGTCATTGAAAGGCTCTAGGAATTCACATATTTTCTCGCATCTTGTCCATTCC
Source organism: Cordia subcordata (assembly GCA_028554755.1). Classification (NCBI taxonomy): domain Eukaryota; kingdom Viridiplantae; phylum Streptophyta; class Magnoliopsida; order Boraginales; family Cordiaceae; genus Cordia; species Cordia subcordata. The sequence continues at coordinate 5,798,317 of JAPTOF010000010.1, read as the reverse complement.
TCATCTGATAGTCTATACTTGTACTGACTATCAAAAACTTGTAAATGTGAAAAGGTAGCACGATACCTAATGGCACTCTCAAGCATTAAGTATGTTGAATTCCAACGGACAGGCATATCCAAGCGAAGACCAATTGAAACTTCTAATTCAGCAGCTTTTGCACACTCCTCAAATTTTAAAGTCCTACTTTCCAAGCCAAGCACATATTTGACACTCTCTCTAATTTTGTGTAATGCACCACTAGCTACTTTCAAACCATCTTGAACAATAAGATTCAAAATATGAGCACAACATCGAATATGAAAGAAATCTCCATCACACAACAAACCATCATGTAACCTGAATGCATTTATCAATCTATCTTGCATATTATCATTAGCAGATGCATTGTCCAATGTGACAGAAAAGATTTTGTGCTCAATTCCCCATTCCTTCAAGAAAAACATGATCTTTTGGGCTAACTCAATTCCACTGTGTGGAGGAGGCATGTGATAAAATGATAAAACCTTACTATTCAGTTTCCAACTATCATCCACAAAATGTGCAGTAAGACAAAGATAACCCTCACTAGTGCAAGATTGCCACAAATCAGATGTCAAACATATTCTCCCAGAATGTTTAGCTAAAACTTCTTTCAATCTTGCCTTTTCCCTTTTATAAACTTTCAACACATCAGCTTTAAGTGTGTTTCTTGAAATTAGTTTCACATCTTGGTTCAAATACAAATAAAAATCATTATGCCCTTCATGCTCAGCCATTGCAAATGGATAATTATGTCTGATTACAGCAATTACTTGTTTCTCACGAAAAACATTTTGATTGATTTTCTTAGAACGTATCCTACCATCTTCATCAATAAGCATTTGACCAACATCAAAATGGTCACGAAGTGGACAAACTTGAATATGCTTGTTCAAATTAGTAGTTCCATAACCTTTACCTCCCACAAGATAAATCTTTTTGCACCTATTACAAGCAGCCCTTTCTTTTCCATCTTCAGATTTATCCAATTTAGTAAAATATTACCAACATTTAGATGTTTGAACTCGTGACGTTTTCTTAGAAGAATTAGTAAAAGTGTTAGCTGTACTTTCATCAAGTGCATGAAGTCCAATATCATCTCCTAACACTTCTCTTACCTCATCATCTATACTAGCATCAAACTCCATTTCATTATTAACACTGACATTTTCTGACTCCATAGTATAGTCAACTAGTCAATCAACAACCCGCAAATACACCAACAAAATAGTGCCCAAAATCAACTGTAAGTCATTACAGAAAAGGAAAAAAGAAAAGCACTACGATTAGAGATTAAGAATTGAAGAGAAATTTTTACAATCTCCTAAATAAAGAGTGAAATAAAAGAAATTGTATTATTCCTCTTCTTTCTCATATATCAAATAAAAGTGAAAAAAAGAAAGAAATTGACCAACAAAAATAAGAAAAACAAAAAAAGACAAACTAATCCACACAAAAATAAGAAAAACAAAAAAGACAAACTAACCCGAACCCAATAAAAAAAAACAAAAAGAAAGCTGGTATCAGGGAATGAGGGAGAAGGAAATGAATTTCAGACCTTCATTTTCTGTTTTCTTTTTCTTTTTTCTCTCTTTCATCTTTTCTCTCTTTTCAAATAACAACAACCAGTTTCAAACTAAATTATGATTCAAAATCTCCTTTTGCTTTTTGATATTCTGATGGTCAGGGGCTCATTTAGCCGATCTTTTTCCTTTTTCCAGTGAGACTATATAATTTGATGAACTTGCAAATAATTTCTTTTGTCGGCAGTGTGAACTAATTCATTCTTATTTACCCATGAAATAAATGCATATTTTGTAAAAATAGTTAAATTGATCCATTTTGATTTTTGATATAAAGTGGAAATTGTAACAAAGCTGGAATAACTAGATCTGGATGTTAAAGTGTCTAGTCTCATCACTTCGGGTAAGTGAAAATGTCGAGTTTACAATTTTGTATCATATTTTGCAGTGACTTTATATTCACCTAAGAACCCGTAGAAGCTATACGAACCATGCTTGTTAGTTTGACCCTTTAAAATCCTAGTTTGCCACTCTTTTCGTCTTTTCCGAGCGCGCGCGCACACACACACACATATATATAAAATTAGAGAATAAAAAAAAAACTAACCTTGTTAGTCGCCGACTCTCCGTCGCCGGTGGACTGTGCGGCTGCTCAACGAAGGCAGGGAAGGGCCGGACGACTGCCGGGCCGCCGGCTGCGTGAGGCTGAGAGTGACTGAGTGAGAGGAGAGCTTTTGTGGTTTGGTGACTTTGTCTTTTGCCCTAATTGACTATTTTCACCTCATACGGCTCCTCGTTCAATTCTTTCAAATTCATTGGATCCTTTTCCGCGTTCGAGAATACCCCCTCTTTCGTCCACTCCGTCCCGAAGAGTAACTAGGACCAATTTAGTCACGTTTTCATGTTCCAATTGAACACTTTCCATTTCTTTTTGATTATTCTCAAAGGAGAAGATTATTCTCTTTACCAAACATATGCGAATCCAATCACTATATTAGAATAAGAACAAAAGATCTTTCTCGATCAATCCCTTTGCCCCTCATTCTTCGAGAATCAGAAAGATCTTTTTCAAGTTTTCTTGCCTGATTTATTAATTGCTTTGCCTTTTCCTTATATATTTTTTATTTTATTATTATTTTTAACTATTTAAGTTTCAACCCGCGAGTACCCCGCGGGTCGACCCGCCCCGCCACTTTAGCGGGCCGGGCCGGGTCGACCCGTTTACCCAGCGGGTGATATAATCCCCAACCCTAACCTATTAAATGGGCGGGTTAAGCGGGTAGACTCACGGGTCCTCACCCGTTTTGCCAGGTCTACCTTCTCATAAGAAAAAAGAAGAAGAAGAAGAAGAAGAGGAGGAGGAGGGGCGGATAACTAATAAAATTATTATTTCAAAATTCTAAAAATATCTTCTAAAAGTTCTGAGCATCTAACAAGAACAGTTCTCATAAAAGCATAATAACTGGAATATCAAGGATTATTCAATTGAATTGTCATATTCCTTTTCCTTTTTTCACAAAATTTAAACTGTTAATCTTAATATTTAAAATTATAAAATAAAATTACTCATAATTCAAACAAGTTTAAATGACTTGTTTGGTCTCTTATCTTTGACAAGAAAGTTCTTCATCCTTAAAACACGACAATTCAATTCCTTATTTTTATAATTTCAGACTCAATTGTCACGTTTTAAAAGTAAAGATCAGAGATTAATGTAGTTACAAACTGATTTTTTGAATTTGGAACTAAAGCCATGCTAATTGAAACAATAAAGGACTAAATTGTCATATTTTAAAAATAAGTAATTAATTGTAAAAAATTCAAAAATAAGGAACACTTTTGAGAAGAATATAATTAACAGAAATGTACGATCAAATACAGTTTAATTATACACATATTTTTAAATCAATTAAGCGAAACGAAAACAACCCAAACGAGATTGTCCTACAACTTTTCCTCACTAGAGGTGAATATGGTTTAGTTTAGCTTGATGTTGAACCTATTCCAAACCATACCATACTAGTTAGTTTCATTAGAAACAAAATAATTTGTTTTTAGTTATATAAAATAACTAAACCAATCCAATGTCCCTAAAGTTGGGATGATTTGGTTTTGGTTTTGATTTTTAAAAGAATTTTAAATTTTATCAAAAAAGTCACAAAAGCAAAGAAAAAAAAAATTTACCAACTAATGTCGAGGAAAAAAAAACATTAATCAATAGATTATTTTACCATTTATAATACAAGTTTAAGTAATATAAGCATAAAATTAGGGCTAACATAGTTTATGCAAGTAACAAATATACAAATAAAATTAAGAATGAATATAGTTAGACTTAATTTGTAGACTTATTTCAAACCGAAGCAAACTAGTTATTTTTCATTTAAAACTAACATTTTTAACCATATAAAAAAACCAAACTAAAAAATTTTTCAATTAGTTTGGGTTATTTTGATTGATACGACCAACCTTTAGAGCCTGTTTGGTTTGATTTTTTTTTAAGAATAAATATATTTTTTTAAAAATTATATTAAAATTGTAATAACTATTTGATTTGACGTTAAAAAAAGTTTAAATTTAAAAAAAAAATTCAAATACAATTTTTTATAAAATTTAAAATTTTTAACTTTTAAAAAAAATTAATTTAAAAAATTATTAAAAAAATACTTTTAAAAATAGCTAATCTAATCGGACTCTTATTCGTGAATCCATGCTCCTCACAAATAAAGGGAAAAAAAGAAATTGGAAATACTGAAATAACAGATCACCTCACATAATTCAAAGGGCATAATTCGAAGGGCAATTTAGTCATTTCACAAACAATCAAATCACAGAAAAATTGTAAAAACATACCCTCCGCCCCCGGACCTTAAAAACACACACTTCTCTTCTTCCTCTTCCTCTTTTCTTCCTCCTCTCCACCTCCCAAACTTTTTATGTCCCCATTTTACCCTCGCCCTAAGATCTCAACTCCCACATTTCCTTTGGTAAATTAGATCAAAATCCAGGGGCATTTTTGGAATTGAACTGAAAACCTTCATAGATTTTAAAATTTTCTGGAAATTATTATTATTATTATTATTATTATTTTTAAATTTGGATTTTTATTTATAAAAATGGACGCATGAGATTTTGAGGGCGAAGCTAAATTATGAGGCCTTCGTCGTCCTCGTCTTCGTCGTCGTTGATTTGGCTGGAGAATTCGCAGCCGTTGATCCCTCCTCCTCCGACGTTATCTGCGGCCGTCAATCGTAAGAATTCAAGGTACCGCTCCAAAATTGAACCCTAGTTCGATCTCGATTTCGTATTTATTAGCAGGTTTTATCAGAATTTTGTATTTTCATGTTACTGTGTGGATTTTTCTTTAATTTCTATGTTGATTCATGAACTGAGATCTACAATTTAATTGCTTTCTGGCTTGGTACCGTTGAAGTTTTAGCTGAATTTTGATTTTGAATTTGATATGTAATTCGAGCAGAATCTAATGTTTGATCCACAGCATCGAATTTTGATCTTTTCTATTACAAACTTTTTTTTTTTGGGTTCCTATACGAATTGAGAAGCTTGTAGTTTCTGTCATGTTGTTTCTTTGTGTGAATCTCTGAGGAATTCTTTTGTGTTGAAATTTGGAAAGTTTACAACTTTGTTGCTGCGAAATTTCGTATTTGAAGTTTATTTTGCAGAAAAATGTGAATGATTCAGGTCTTTTTAACTACTCAAGTTTACATACAATGAGATTTGATTACTCAAGTGTACATGCAATGGATTTGATTGCGAATGTTGAAGCATGTTATGGGGGTTAGTGGTTGTAGGTTTAGGATTTATTGGGAAAGATAAATGCTAGTTATTACTGATTCTTTTGGATAAGGGATTTAATGGTCCAGAATGGTAGTATCAATTAGTGTTTGGTACCTTTTCATATAACGATTTAATGGGTTACATGTGTTGGTTGCTAGTATTTATGTTTGTCGATACTAAGATTAAGTAGTTTACGAAAGAGAGAAATAACATTTTCCTTTTCCCCGTCGTGGAAGCTTTTGGATAATAACGTTTAACAGCTTACAGATGTTGGTTTCTAGAGGTAGATGCTTCTTGTTGCTTATAGTGTACCTTTAACCTTGATAAGTTTTGATTATAAAGTTGTTTGGCTGCACGAGGAGGTTTTCTTCTTCTTGCATTTATGTTGTTTTTTGATTTTGGTAGGACAGGATAAGGTAAACTTGTTGTTTCTTGGGAAAGCGACAAATTAGATTTTCATTCTATGATTGCATGTGTACTAATTCGAATTTCATTTACTGTGTGCCAGATGTAATGTATTTCAACTGTTAGCTCGGAGGGAGGTTTCACCTCGTACAAAACATTCTTCTAAAAGGTTTTGGGGAGATATCTCTACTTGTAATGCTGACTCTGATCGAGTAAAACGTGAAGCCACAACAGATGCTAGGCGAGGACTTATCTCATGGTAATTGTCATGTTCTGTGGCACCATTTCATAATTTTTCTATGGTATACATTTGGAATTTGGCTTTTCAATGTTTGCTTTTTCGTCTTCCACCTAGACGCGTAGATAGTTATTGCTGAATGTATTATGTCTCTTTGAGTAATTTTTTTTTTAATTCCAGGGCGGAGGCAGAGTCAATGCGACATTTATCAGCCAATTACTGTCCGCTGTCCCCTCCTCCCAGGTCAACCATTGCTGCAGCATTCAGTCCTGATGGTCGGACGCTTGCTTCTACCCAGTGAGTGCTTTATATTCCATACCTTCATCTTTTATTCCTTTCTGGTTATCCTTCAGTTGATTTTTTTATTTTATCTTCTTTGTTTTCATTTTTTTCTTGGGATTGTGAATGATATTGCTATTTACATGATTTCTAATTTATTCATCATAGAGGAATTTTTATTCCTTTTCTGTTGTTTCTATGCTACTAGTGGAGACCATACAGTAAAGATAATTGATTGGCAAACTGGGAAATGCTTAAAGGTGTTGAGTGGTCATCGGAGGACCCCTTGGGTGGTAAGTCTCTCTTTTGAAACTGCGTCCTGTTTTAGTCATTTTAATTACTTGTAAGTGTGGGATGTAAATGTTCCTGCCTTGGGTAGCAAGGCACTATTTTGAAACTGCATCTCTATTTAAGTTGCAATTTAGAGAAAACAATGGGATGAAAATGATGCAGTTTCCTCTTTGGGGTTTAAGAGTTATCTTATGATATGGATACTCCAATCAAAAGATGAAAGGTCCCTCCTGAATAATAACTATATATGGTTGCCTTATCCGATAGAAACTATTTGCTTGTGACTACCCCGTAAGAACTTTAGGGGTGGGAGAAGAGAGAATTTGAAGTAGGTTAAGTAACGTAAAAGACGAGACAAATGCACTTGCAGCTGTCGAGCCACTAACTGTGGTAGCCATTTATGAAGGTAATATCTCTAAATTTACAAGACAATTTTAATATTAGATTATCTTAGATTTAACACACCATGTTGGAGATATAACATCACAAAGATTCACAAGTATTTGACCCTCCCAGCATGGTTTATGTAATTAGCTCTTATAATATAGTGAGATAGTAAGTATGCTGAAGATGTTACTCTCAAAGAAAATATTTCTGAAGACTTTTAACTTCTTGTTCTAGTGCTCATCTCAAAATAATATTCTAGATATTATGTAACTGATACTGTTGGGTGACCAAATATGATTTGAAAGATGACGTACTACACAGCTTTTCGTCTTTCTATTTAAAAATCACTGTGTCCAGTTCTTGTGTGCTATTATTGCTTCTTTCCAATTCTGAGCAGCTTCTATGATTATCTTATGTTTGCTTGGCTTTCAATTTGTTTCTTCAATTCCTGCAGGTTAGATTCCATCCCTTGCATCCCGAAGTTCTTGCAAGTGGAAGTTTAGACCATGAAGTTCACCTGTGGGATGCAAAAACTGCTGAGTGCATAGGGTCGCGTGATTTTTGTAATAACTCGTAACATTTTAAAAATGTTAGCAAAGTTCCTATGCTCTGTTTTGTCTTTTGTGCTGTTAGAGTGACTGGTGAAAATGTCCTCACTGCAGATCGTCCTATTGCTTCTATCGCATTCCATGCCCAAGGGGACTTTTTGGCTGTAGCTTCAGGTCACAAGGTGAGGATTCTGGAGTTCATTATTAAGAATTCTATATGGCTGGTCTTGTTAAACTTTCAACCCGTGGCAGCTCCACATATGGCATTACAACAGGAAAGGGGAGGCATCCTCACCAACTGTCATACTAAAAACTCGCCGTTCACTCCGTGCTGTGCATTTCCACCCACATGCTGCTCCCTTCCTTCTTACTGCTGAGGTATCAGATTAATGCTTTTAATGTCGCTAGAATCTACAGTGCTGGTGATCTTATCTGCTGGGTGATTTGCAGGTAAATGATCTGGATTCACCTGATTCCTCCATGACGACTGCAACTTCCCCGGGTTACTTGCGGTACCCTCCTCCTACTGTATATGTAGCTGATGCCCATTCCACTCATCGAGCAAATTCGGCCAATGACCTGCCTACCATGTCTCTACCCTTGTTGATTTGGCCTCCAGTTGCTAGAGGTGATGGTAGAATGCCACTGCTGCAGACTGATGAGGAAGGGAATACCGATAATGGTCTACAAAGAGTGGATCCTTCTGCCTCTGTGAGGCTTCTTACATATTCAACTCCATCTGGACAATATGAACTTCTGTTGTCACCTATTGAGCCAAGTGGCTCTCCTACACGAGAAGAACCTGGAAGTAGTGCCCCAACAATGGAAATGGAAAATACTGTTTCTCAATCAGACATGGACCCGATGGAGACTGATGTGCAGGTTGAAGAAAGAAGCAACCAGTTTTTCCCTTTTAGCGACCCAGCTTACTGGGACTTGCCACTTTTGCAGGGATGGTTGATAGGCCAAAGCCAAGCCGCCCAACGCACAATGCGTTCACAAAATTGGGCTGGTAACCTTTCTAATTCCAATAATGTAGAAAATCCTGCTTCTGTTCCTGTGAATAATGTGGCTCATTTGAGGGGTACCGGAAGATCTGGTTCACGGCACCGCTCTTCCCGCAGTCGTGTAATACCTGCAACTGGATCTGGTAATGGTGCTCCTTTAGGCAGTGTTGCCCCTAATTTGAATGAGTCTCAACCTTTCACAAGTAGGATTCAGTCTGAGATAGCCACCTCGCTGGCGGCAGCAGCAGCTGCAGAGTTACCGTGCACTGTGAAGCTTAGAATATGGCCTCATGATATGAAAGATCCTTGTAAACCTCTTGATGCAGAAAAATGCCGCTTAATTATACCACATGCTGTGCTTTGTAGGTATGTATATCTGAATAATGCATCATGTATTTTACATTTTGCGTCTCCAAGTTTGGAATTGCAAGTGTTTAAGATTTTAATAAGTCTTTCATCTGAACAAAATCAATTTGGACTTTGTTACCCATTGAGTGGTAAGTTTAGAAAATATACAGAAGCTTAGCGGTAGCAACCAACGTTAACTGGTCATTAGGACATTTTGAAATCATTTTTATTTTTCTGTCTATTGTTGGACTATAATGGTACAAATTCATCTGCTTGAGAATTAGCCAAATTCATTGAATGCTTACTTGAGATATATATTTCTTTCCAGTGAAATGGGTGCCCACTTTTCGCCCTGTGGGAGATTTTTAGCTGCGTGTGTTGCATGTGTTCTGCCGAACATGGAAGCTGATCCCGGATTTCATGGTCTTGTTCATCAAGATGCTGCAGGGGCTGGGACTTCCCCAACCAGACATCCAATTTCAGCCCATCATGTTATGTATGAGCTACGCATATATTCCCTTGAGGAGGCAACGTAAATCCCAAGCTTCATACTATTTGTTTTGATTCTATAAGCACTGGTTTCTACAGATGGTTAACTAGTTTAAGCTGATGATCATCTTGTCCATGTAGATTTGGTTCAGTTCTTGCATCACGGGCAATCAGAGCCGCTCATTGTTTGACTTCTATTCAGGTTAGTTTTTCCTGCTGGAATTGTAGCTATTGTAGCTCTAATTGCTCTCAGCTTTGCAGTTCTGAAATTGTTTGTGATGAATTGTTATTTACATTGGAAAAGGACTAAATAGGAATGATGTGATGGCAGTGCTTACAATTCTTGATTGAGTTGTAAAATCTCCTTTTACATAATATTTTCAAATAAAGCAATTTTCTTCTGTTTCTGATTTTGGATGGTATTTATCTGCTGATGTCTATTTCAATCTGTCTATCGCATTTTTCTAATATTAGCTTGTGATTTTTCCATGTGTCGTTGTCAAGTGTCTATCTCACATGCTTGGGCTAATATTGTAAGGAGTACAAAGTTAATTTAACAAGATTATATGCCAATAAAGAGAAAAGATAAATTTGACTGAAAGTTAAGAGAAGACTATCATGTTTTATAATTCCAAACTGAAAGAAGAAATGCATCTCAATGATCTCGTTGGACTTTTCCTGAGGTTATACATATTAATGATTGCAGTTTTCTCCAACATCTGAGCATCTATTACTTGCTTATGGCCGACGGCACAACTCACTTCTTAAAAGTGTTGTGATTGATCGAGACACAACAATACCCATCTACACAATTCTGGAGGTAAGATGTCTCGTTTCAACTTCTACCCTCTCTGTTATGTGCACTGGATAGTGTTTCTATAAAATTCATTTGTGGTACTATGGACTTTGCTTGCTGTACTGTTTTCCTACTCTATGGATCTGAAACTGTAGAACAATGCCCTAATGAACTCTGTGACTGTGTTTTCCCCCTTGTTGGTTACCGCAATAGAGAACATACTCAAAAATGCTGACATTAAGGATTATGAAGAAGCTCATATCATTATCTATAACTTCACATTTTACTGAAAATAATTGAAAATATTTTCAGTTTAGTACAATCTTGATCTGGTTGACTGTCATGCCTTTCCAAGATGTTGCATTACAGCTGTTAGAATTATGAGAGGTGACTGTTATCATGGGCAATGAAGAAAGTATTTCTTTGTGCACCCATGCCTTTAAGACTCAAGAATTTTAAATTCTGATTTGATATTGATACTTGGAAAATTTGTGTCCCGGCTTGGCTCACTGTTTTCCTTGAACTGACCCTTGAAACCAATGATGTTAGCTTTTTCATTGAAATAAACTGCCAGCTAGTAGCACTTACTTCTTCTTTTGCAAGCGTTGAGAGAGATGGTGTTGATGCAAGAGATCTAGTTCTATTGAATTATTGCGATGAAGCATCTAAACTAATGTCTTAAGCGGGCGGCTTTCTCTTTCAATTTTGTCCTGTATAATCTGGAGCTCTAGAAAGAAAAAAAATATAGACTTTGCCAGCAATTAACAATCTTTATCCATTTTACTGCTTACATGTATCCTTATTCACTGTAGGTAGGTGGGAACTGCAAATAGCACAGACAACGCATAAATTGTTAATTTCGAATAGAAGATATGCTCAGTCGATCATTTAGTGATTGTTACTTTAACGCTCACCATTGGGCAGTTGCAGTGTCTGTTTAAAGTTATCAGCACACACTCTGAAAGAAAGTCATTGTAAAATGAGAAGGCTTGTGTTATTATCATATCTTGCTTAGAACAGTGGATAGATTTTTTCTCTTTCTGATGCATATGAGCTCCTTGTACATATGAGGTTAGCACTCGGAAGTTTCCATTTCTTTTATTACTTGATTCTTATTATTAGGCTCTGGTTAGTTACGATAATGAGTAATCCTTTACATAGTATATATTCTTATTTCAAATGGAAAATACATGATAACTGCTTGGTTATTGCACCTGCATCATTTTATGTTTCATTCTTAGCTTTAGCATCATTGTGAGCCAGTGAGGCCCAGCTGACAAGTTCAGTGTGGTGAATAGCAATATTCAGGATGACTTTTGATTTATCAATGTTGAACACTATCTCACCCAAAGAATTCTTTTCTGAATTAGGTCTACAGAGTTTCTGATATGGAACTTGTGAGAGTGCTTCCTAGTGCAGAGGATGAAGTAAATGTTGCTTGTTTCCATCCGTCAGTGGGTAATGGCCTTGTCTATGGAACCAAGGTGAAAATCAGAAGCTTAATATGGATTTGTATCTCTGGTTTGTTTAATTCGGTATCTTGCCTCTAAACTTCGTTCTCTCGAAATTGCAGGAAGGAAAGCTGAGGATTCTCCAATATGATAATTCTCAGGGTTTGAACCATACAGGAACTTCATTGCCTGATGAACACATGTTAGAGGTATATGACAAGACAATATATATAATCATCTTTGCTTCCCTTATCTGCTTATCTAGCTAATTACTGAATGCCCCCATGGTTGGTGCTTCAGCTGTAGAGTTTTCAAGTATAAACCTTTTCTTTGTATAGGGTTCTGGATGGAGATCAGAATAACTGCACTATCTCTCTATCCTTCTACCAAATAAGAGACTTTGGGCCTGTTTGGATTGGCTTTTTTCAGGAAAAAGCATTTTTTTTCCTGAAAAAGTTACATTGAATTTGCAATAACTATTTGATTCAGCTTCCAAAAAAGCTGAAACTTTGAAAAAAGCTCAAATACAGCTTTTTTTAGAAGTCAGAATTTTGAGCTTCTCAAAAAAAGCTGTTTTCCAAAAGCTGTTAAAAAAATCGCTTTTAAAAAAAGCTAATCCAAATGAGCCCTTTATAAGTGATTGCTGAGAGAGAGAGAGAGAGAGAGAGAGGGAGAGAGAAAAAAGGAAGTAATTCTAAGCAGGAAAGAATTTCTTATGATCAGCTGACTGGAGGATCTCTAGTCTTTGCCTTAGAAAATATCTATTCTTGTTTTACCAAAACAATTTTGCAGTCAGGCTTCAAGATTATTTGCCAAGGTTAAGATCCCATTTGGCTTTCCTGGGGTGAAGGACAGTGACTTGGTTGCTTTCTGTGTTAATGTAGTTGCATTGATTTTATAGACATGAGGTTAAATGTCATCTTTTAGGTCTATGATACATTAATCAACTATATGTGCATCAGAGTTTTCTTTTTCATTTAAAAGTTGTAGAATCTTGTGCTGGAACATGGACTAGCCTCTGATAATTGTGTTTTAAAGCAATCGGTTCACAGTTCTCTTACTTATTGCAGGTTCCAACATATGCTTTAGAAGGATAACAGCTATCAGTCTCTGCCTAAGTATTGAAGGTTACCTGCTCTTCCTTGAATTTCTCTTTTCTTGATGCTTCTTCACTAGAAAAATCAGTAATTATATTTCATGTAGGCATTCTGATGACTTGATGCCATTTTCCCAGTATGGATGTTTGAGGTAGCTGGTGGCTGCAGGGTGGACTCTCTTTCATTCAAAACAGCAAGCTGCAAACCATGCACGATGCTCGTCTCCCCCATATGTGCATTTGCGAATCCAATTATTTGTACCCTATCGTGTTGTATACATAGTCCGATCGGCTGCAAGTATCCCGAGTAGCTTCTGATGAGATTGGTTGGTGGATCAACATTGTCCGTGAAGCTTCAGTCCTGTGGAAAATGTTTATCTCAGACAAGGGAGTAAACGCTGACCGTGGCAACTCGTCTACCGTTGAGCGTTGAACATTTCAGCTTCTTAATTTTCTCAACAATGGATAGATTTTAGGTGTTGTTTACTGGCCCCCTTTCGGGACGATTGACTTCATTTGTACATTAGAAATTGGAAGAGAAAAGTGAAAAAAAAGAACAAAATGAAAAGAATCTTTGCTTTCTTCTTGCAAGAATATTGCTTAGATTTTTGCTTTTAGTATTAAACTGCAAAATTGAAGCAAGGCATACAAGTGACACAAGTGGCGAGTTTAAACCCCCCTTAACCCGAAAGGAAAATTTTGCCTCTCCAATAATAATCTTATAAGTGACTTTTCTAGGAGATGAACCTTCAAAACGTTAGAAGGGAGATTCATGTGTTAAACTCTCTTTCTTTTTCCCCCTAAAAGCATATGAGAGTGTCATGTTAGGTAATTGCATGGCAATAGTTATAATTTATTAGTAGTTTTCTATTATTTTTCATCTTTATATGTATTATTAGTTTTAATTTAAAAGTTAAATGGCCAATGAAATAATATTTAAAAATAATAGTCATTTTTTTTGGTCGGAAACATGAAACTTTCATTAAAGAAAAAAGTATTGCAACCACATAACAATATAGGGGACAAACATCCAAACAAACCCAACACCTGGGGCCAACATTGCTGAAGACATCACAAATAGAATTGAGTAAAGTCGGACTGCTTAGGTTTTTTTGGGGTGGGGAGATGGTTACAAGGGGGAAAGGAGCAAATTGGCCTTCAAATAACAACCCCCTAGTGGTCGTCACGATGGATCCGAAGAGTACATGCTCTTGAGACACCAAAATCGCAAAAGCGGCAAGCAACAAGAAGAGGAACTAGCTCTAAACATAGATGAGTGTCATGGGACTCGTCAACCTAGACAACAGAGACTCGGCCCGAAAACTTTGAAACTTAGACGATTTACACATCCCAAGACAACAGATGGATTCTTCAAGCCTTAAGCTTAAACAAGTAGTATAACAAACTATCTTATCACCTCTACAACTAAATGCAAATATAACAACAAGAACAAAAATGCACTTGAACAATCGGTTGCATCTTGGTGAAGTAGTCAGTTAAATCGAACTGAAAACCGAAATAACTAAAAACCGAAATTTGAAAATTTTGAGAACCGAAACCGAACAAAATTAGTTGAATAACTGAAATTTTGGGACCGATTTTTTCAGTTCGGTTCCGCTTAATAACCGAAATATTCGATTTTTTTCCGGCACATGGAGGGGCGGAACCAAGGGGGGGCGAGCAGGGGCCCCGGCCCCCCCCCCCCCAAGCATCGAAAAAATGTATTTTAGTGTATATAAAATTTTTAAAAATTTGAAAAAGCCTTCTTATGGCCCCCTTAATTTTTTCACTTCTTTTGCTTTGTTTGAAATTGTTCTCGAAATAATATTTTCCAAATATATATTTTTATTTAGATGTTATTTCAATGATTATAAATAAGTAACTTTACAAATAAAATTTAGTAATCTTTAATTTATTTGTTCTGTTGTTAAGTAGTTAGAGTAATTTTTTTTGGCAAGATAGATTTAAAGCTTCATAAAATTTAGATAACCATTCCATAGAAAATTTATTTTATTTAGAGAATCTTTTCATATATTATTTATGTATTTGTTTTGGCTAGAAAATTCCGCAAAGGAGTGTATAACTTAATTTCATTAATAGAATCAGTATACTTTTTTTTATATAATTTATATTATTTTGCTAAATAATATTTCGTTACACTTGTTTATGTTTGAAAAAAACTAGCATCACTAACCTTTATTGTTATGGTTATTGCTATATATAATATATAATCTCTCATGTTAAAAAGTTGAAGCCTTGCTTTTTTATTTAACATTATTTCGACGATCATTTTTCATTCAAATATATATGTAGACCTTGGCCCCCCGACAAAAAATTTTTGGTTCCGCCCCTGAGCTCATGGCTTCTTTTTCTTGCTTATTCAATCTCTGCACATGGTTTTATCTTTTTATTTGTTTTTCTCTTTTTCTAATTCATGAAGAACAATAAAACATAGCTTTTTAGTTTTTTTTTTTTATTTCGGAAAGCACAAAAAGAAAAAAGAATAACATGATTTTTTAGTTTTACGAATTATGAAAGCATAAAAAAATTTAGTGACCAAAAGAAATAGCATATTTTAATGAAATACAAAACTAAGATATACAAGTTTTTATATTTATAGATCTAAAAAATAAATAAATAAACCCCCAAGAAAAAATTGAGGTCATGCCGTCATTGCCAAACACGAGTTGCCTACGACAATGTCAAAACTACAACTACTTGCTAATGCTCTTTTCTATCATGCTTGGTGCTTGTTAAGAAAACTTGACGAGTAAATTTGAGTTTGACTCACAAAAAGAGGGGAATTCCAGAGGAGGTTGGTGTGGTCTTCTTTTTGTGTGTATAAAAGGATTAATGGTTATTGGGTAAGATATAAGGCCTAAGCACTAAAGAACCATATTTTGGTTATTTCAGTTCTTAATCGAAATTTTAAAATACTAATCGAAATCGAAACCGAAAAATTAAATTTCACTAATCGAAACCGAACCAAAATACTAAATAACCGAACCGAATTATTGAATTTTCCTTTGTCGCAAAGAAAAAAATAAAAAGTGGCTAGCGAGCAAAGTTTGTTTGGGAGAAAAACATGTAGTGAGAGAAAGGTTAGAGAGAGAATGAAAGCTAATATAAAATAATAGCCATTTGTATTCTAAAAGACTTGTTTTGTATCTATTATGGGTATATTATTACTTTTATAATTGTCAATTAATTAATATTTAAAATAATATTTATCATGAATTCCAAAATACTAAATTTCAATAAATTGAGAGTCTATAATATAGAAAGATTATGATCGAGTAAACTTAAATTTATAATTAAAGAAACTCGTGTAAATCACACAATGTTTATTATAAATAAAATTGTTGTCTGTTATTAAAATATACAAATTTAATTAAATTTAGCTTTTTTAATATTGAAAAAATAAACATATTAGTCAATAGATTGGACAAATATCCTTCACGTAGCAGCGGCACAAAACCCTAAACCCTAAATAAATCCCCCTTATAAAAACCTTAAACCTGTTCACTCTGACACAACTTTCACGCACACAGACACGCACTCTTTCACACACTGTTCTATTCACAACCATGACTGGCAGAACACCAGAGAGAGGTATAATCAATTGTTTCCCTCACGTGTATCGAATGTAATTCATGTGCTCATGGGCTTATTTGGATTAGTTTTTTTTTTAAACGATTTTTCTATAATTCAAAGTGTTCTTGTTGAAACGCTTAAAAATTCTAATTTCTAGGAAAAAAAAAAAAGTTGAGATTGTCTTTTATCCTTCCACAATTTGACTTCATAAAATTCAAATAAATTTTTCTCTAAAAAATTTCTTGTCAAATAAAAGTAAATTAACACGATCATCTACTATGCATCATGATGTTTTTACGTTTAGTTTTTAATTCAAATACTTATAGCAAAAAAAAAAAAGAAAAAGAAAAATCAATTATTCCCCGTTAATAACACATATATGTAATGTACTTCATGTGCTTATGGGCTTACTTGGATTACCTTTTTTCAAAAGTGTTCTTTTTTCTTATGATTCAAAATGCTCTTTTTTTTTTTTTAATCTTTTGTAAAACGCTAAAAATTCTAATTTTTGGAAAAGTTGAATTTAATCTTTTCTTCCTCGGAGTTTTAGATTTCTCTTTTTGATATTCAATTCAAATACTCATTGTAAAAAATGTCTTTTTAAGGAAAAAGTACAGACCTGATATATAAATGTGTGTGTTATATGTTATAATGTTGTTTGGGTTTTGGCTTTGCAGGGCGAGGCGGAGGTGGGTTTAGGAGAGGCAGAGTAGGAGGAGATGGACGTTTTAGTGGAGGGGTTAGTAGTGGTGGTGGGAAAGTGATGAAGCAAGGCGGAGGAGGAGGAGAAAGAGTTTTTCCGCGAGGGGGTCCCGCCCCCCGGCGAGGGGGTCCCACCCGGCGAGGAGGTTTCAACCTCAGGCAAGAACGTCCTAAACGCAATGCAATGAAGGGTGGAAGTAAGGTTATAGTGGAGCCGCACAGACATGAGGGTGTGTTTGTTGCAAAGGGTAAAGAGGATGCTCTCTGTACTAAGAACATGGTCCCTGGTGAATCTGTTTACAACGAGAAAAGAGTCTCTGTTCAGGTATATATCTGTTTTTGCATTTTGAAATCTTGTATTTTGGTGTGTTTTAGAAAGAAGAGATATGATAATTTGTAGTTTTTTCTGGGGGTAAAAATGATCTTTGTAGTGTTTTGTTTTATAAGTTATGATCCTTTTGGTGGTTTGGTTAAAAATTTATGATGTATAAATCTTATATTGGTTAATTGATTGGTGGTATGGTATCTTGTTGCATATTTTTATCGGTAGATGGAATTATATTTTGTTGTTCTTTTTGGTAAGGATGTTTATGGTTGGATAAATTATGTTTTGTTTTAGTGTGTTATTGATGGTTGGCAACTTGTTAAAATGAAAATATAATTTTGGAGTAGCTCTTTGTTTTCTGTTTCAGTAGATATTTGTTTTTGGTTAGTATAGTTTTGGTCTGAAAGAATTGATAGAATTTTGATTACTTCAATCAATTCATTGTTGTGCTTACTTCATTCTCTCTCTCTTTAGAATCAAGATGGAACGAAAGTTGAATACAGAGTGTGGAATCCTTTCCGTTCGAAGTTGGCAGCTGCTATTCTTGGTGGTGTTGATGACATCTGGATGGTAAGTCTTTTACCTGTCTTGTTGCTTTCCACCACTCGTGTTCACCCTTCATTTTTCTTATAAATCACGTTTGTAATTTCCACCAATGTTTTCTTTGAATTTGCTATTGATTTTCTCACGTGTTTGTGCTCATTTTGTAAAGAAACCTGGTGCCCATGTCCTCTACCTTGGAGCTGCTTCAGGAACTACTGTCTCTCATGTTTCCGATCTTGTTGGCCCTGTAAGTAGTCGCATCACCAGCATCATGTGATTACTTTGTACTTTGTGTTCAAGGAAATGATACTTATTTAATTGTTTTTTCATTTCATTTTGTTAGAATGGAGTAGTTTATGCAGTGGAATTTTCTCATAGAAGTGGTAGAGACCTTGTCAACATGGCAAAGAAGCGAACCAATGTTATTCCCATTATTGAAGATGCCAGACATCCAGCAAAATACAGAATGCTTGTTGGTATGGTGGATGTAATATTTTCTGACGTTGCCCAGCCTGATCAGGTTTGCTTTCTACTTAGTACTTACTACCTCTTGGATTGAGTATATTCCTTGAATGGAATTAAAGCAAAACTATATATATACAACTGCTAACTGTCCTATCTCTTATGCTTGAAGTACCACTGCCTTTTTATTGTGAACTTCCAGTTCTTGTCAATGTCAGAGCTTTATTATAATTTATATCCATAATTTGCCTTTCTGAAGAAGCAATGACACTGTACACAATTAAAGTTATTCCATGATAGTTCCAATTTCACTGACTTCAATTCATTGTCATCAATTTTGCTGCCTATTCTGACACTGTCATTTAATTTTTGCAACTCTAGCAGTCTTTCAAAGTAAATTAATTTCATCTATTGATGCCTTCTCTAAGTTCTTTTTGCCCTTTTCTCAACCAGATAAAACTTATTCTTTTTGTTGTTCCGAAAGATTTTGTGTTTGCGATTTCGTTAGAATCATTGAAGTTCTATTTTATATAAGCAAGTAGATGAAGAGTTGCTCGGATTCCCCTTCAAGACATCATGGCTGATGCAAAAGCCGAGTTTCTGAAGCATCAAAGATGTTTTACGGGGTTGTTTTTGTTCTGCTTGTTTCCTTGTTTTTTGTGGTTTGCAGTTTTGTCCAATCAGAAACTGCAGTCTCTGTAACATACTATCTTTGGCCACCTAATCTCATTTTTTAATGTTTCTTCTGTTCTCTGGCATTAGTTGTTTTCAATTCATTCTTCTCTCAGAGCATAAAATAACTCATTTTCCTCTTTGCAGGCAAGGATTTTAGCCTTGAACGCGTCATACTTTCTGAAAGCTGGTGGGCATTTTATTATATCAATTAAGGTTTGCCTTCTGTCTTTCGATTATTTAATATACATGCAACTGAGGCAAATGCTCATTTCTTTGAAGAATTGGCATGAGACTACAACATTATCCTGTACTCGCTGTATACAAATTTGTGATATCTGAGCCATCACATACAGAATATTTCTTCCTAGTTATAATATAAAAATATTTCCTTGTGTACTTGTCAGGCCAACTGCATAGATTCGACTGTACCAGCCGAGGCTGTATTTGCCCAGGAAGTGAAGAAGTTACAAGCTGAGCAGTTCAAACCTATGGAGCAGGTGACCCTTGAACCCTTTGAGCGCGACCATGCCTGTGTAGTTGGTGCTTACCGTGTGCCAAAGAAGCAGAAGGCTGCTGCTTAGCTGATTTCAGATTGGGAGTTTGAGGAAGAGGAAACCTTTAGCTACTTTATAGGCTAGTGTTCTGATGTTTTTTAGTTATTGTTCGATAGGGAGGCTATTTTTGCTTTAGAATGTGAATATACGCAAGCGACGAATCTCTGCATCTGTTAGTATTCCGGCTCAGCTGGCTACGATCTTCGTAGCCATTTTTGGTTGTGTGGCTGATTTATCATGGCCTGGAAGCGAGAGGCTGTTCTAGTTGAGAGTTGCTGAGACTAGAGACATTCATGCCGGTTAAGTTTCTTAAGTTCCACAATTTTGAAGCTCTCTCGTTTTTGAGTTTATTTGCCCTGGCATTGCCTACATTTTGTAGTTCCACCTTTTGCTTGTTCACTGATTCCATAGTTGAAGGTAACTTGAGGGGAAAAAAATTGACCAAATGCCTCTTTATCCTTCGTAAGCTCGTATCTTCGGAGTTTAATCGAGTGTTAGATAAGATTATGTTAGATAAGATTAATTTATGGTAACTGAATCATCATCTCGTTTCCCTGTAATTCGAGTTATAGGTGAACTTGTAATTTGTAAAGGCAGTAAAGCTTAAGAATAAGTCATTATTTTAAGCTTAACTTATAGGCTACATCCATATTATATTTCCCACCATTATATCTCTAACATGACAACCTTTGTCAACAAGGTTTCTCATCATTGCCAAATACTACAACAAGAGAGAGCCTAAACACCAAAGCCAAAGTGAATTTCAAGTTGTTACTTTTTCTTTTTTTAAGCCTGTCTTGATTAAGGGTAGTTCAATCACGATTAATGCGAATTCAAATGGTTGAACTACGTGATTAACAGTAACACATAACAAACAGTTTGAAACGACCTATAAAAGTCCAAAAGTACTAATTTGGGTTCGAATTCCGAAAAGCAATTGAACCTGTCCCTACCCCGGTCAATCATCGATCCCTAGTGATTGAGCTACTTCCTCGTCCAAATTCAAGTTAGTTTCTTCAGTAACACAACTAAACCAATAACAAAACAATTCAAATAGTAACAACTAAATGCTCCTTTCACAATTGAATCATGCTCTCACAATTGTTCGATTCACGAAAAATCTTTTTCTTCATTATCAATCACCATAACATATCATAAAGAATAATTTGATGCACAAACACTCTTTCTAATGATCACGAATTTATGCTCTACTCTATGCGCAAAGTTACACATTTTTCGAAAAACTATTTTCGTGGCTTGAGCCTGTGATGTGACAATTCTCTCACATTATCATAAAATACTATAAATTAACCAAATGAATAAATAGATAAATATATTATATAATATTGGAAAAAGAAAAAGAAAACATTAATGCGAATGATTAGTAACAGATATATTCAATAAGAACCACCAGTACAATTACACGAAATTCCATCAATTGATCAGGGGTAAAATCGTGATTTCTGACTAGTTCTACTCCTCATGGGAGGCAAAAAAGTAAATAAGGGAAAAGTTTTTTTTTTTGTTCTTTTTTTTTGGGGGGGGGGGGGGCATGTTAAGGTTTTCCGATTTCAGTTGATGTCGGAGTCGTCGAAGTCGTCTTCGAATGCGTTGAAGAAGTCGGCGTCGGCGAGGCGGTGGTGGTCGGCGGCGGCGCCGATGGGACCTTCTGCGCCGAAGATCTCGAGAGCCTCCACATCGTCCACGTCCATTGCCACCGTGGCACCCTGCTCTTCCATGTCAACGAAGTAATCCGTCGGCATCGCTTTCATCATCTCTCTCTCTAGAATGCTCTCAATTTATCAACAAACAAATGCCTTTGTATGTGTATATATAGTGCAAAAGGAAAAGGTCTAAAGTTTTGCATAGTAAGTCGTTGAAGTTTGGAAAATTTAGGATATAACCCCTGGATATAACCCCTGGAATTTCTAGTTGACCCCTCCGTGCCTTTATGAGGCTTCTTGTTAATTTGTTGTTGATGTATGAACCTTTTATCTCGAGGAATTCGAACTCAAGAGGTAACCGTAACACATCGCATTATGAAAGAGCTTTACTATCTTCTTTTTTTTCTCCTTTCAAAGTTCATAAATAGTAACTTTCATTAAAGCATAAAAACTAAAAACTTCGGTGGTATCAAAGTAAATATAAGGCCTTAAATAACTATATAGGAAAAGCAACCATTTAATTTTGTGATAGATTATCAAATCTAACATTCTTTACTAGTAAATCAATTATCCTATTAGCACTATTAAGTACATAAGTAACACTCCAATTACTTGCTTTAGAGAGAAACAACTTAATATTATTCACAACATGATCTGTTGTCCAACTTAACGTAGACTTTGATTAAAAACCTCTTTAATAAACATTTCTTAGGAGATCTCTTTCCTTGATTAAGCTTCTCCAATGCCAAGATGAAGCTTTCATTTTCTTGACACGCCAAAGATCAGGATTTTGAAAATAAATGCTTTTGAGAACTCTTGCCGGAAGTGATTGAGGATTCTCCATTGAGCACCAAACTTGACAAGCTATAAGCGCAAAATCATTTTGTTATTGATGTTTGTAACGTTATAGCATTATAAAGGATCAAAATTTGGCAACTAAAGTAGAAAAGTAAAAGATTCTTTTCTCTAGAGCTTTTCATTGAATTCCACCAAAAAATAGTATCTCTAATTACAAACCAAAATTGATTTCTTCAGAGTCATAAATGACAGGAAAAATAATTGATGAATATCTTCCACATTCAATATATATATTCACAAACTATGTCATGAGGCTTTCCAGCTTATGCTGCCAAGCCTATGAAAGAATATTGAACCATGCAAAAAGAATGAACAAAAGTACAATCTGATGGACTTTTTCACCTGGAGAACAGCTCAACTCTGTTAAGATAGCAAGCAGAGGTGGAATCCTGAATGCAGCTGCAAAAACTCTCATCATCCTTGGGAAATGATGCTGGGAGAGGATGGTCTGGGATTACACCAACCTACTAGAAGCAAACAGATCGGCTCATTTTGCGCTCTTTAACAGAGAAATCCATAAGCAAATACACACTTACATGAGCACACGTAATGAGAAATAAAGAAAGAAAGAGACCTTGTCGATGTCATTGTGAGCAGGGGTTTCATAACGTGCAACAGTAACAGCCAGGCCAGATCCATCAGATAGCTGAAAAACTGACTGAATCTTGCTGTAGACAGCAGCAGTTTAAGTACTTTAAGCAACAGATAGATAATTCCTTCCTGCAAACAGAATGAACAAAAATACTTGACAATGAAAGGGAACTAGAGTGGTTACCCTTTCCCAAATGTAGGTTCTCCAAGGAGCACCGCGCGCTTATTGTCTTTCAAAGCACCGGCTAAAATTTCACTTGCACTTGCAGTTCCTTTATTGACCTATAAATTGGCAATTGGGAGAAGGGGAAAGAGAAATGGGAAGGCTTGTGACTTGTGAGGCGAATGAATGGATTTGCTCACATTGTAATGAATGTGCAAAAGCTAGTGGCATACCAGCACAGCCAAGGGTTCTGAAGGTGCTATTGCATTGCTTCCATCTGTATCATAAATATCTCGAACACCACGGCTATCGCATATATATACTATTATTCCCTTGTCCAGCCTGACAGAAAAGTAGATAGCAAAACTGTGCTTAACAATGCACTCAACTTATCAAAGCATAATAAATAAAATGTAGGAGCTCCGTTCAAACACAAAAAAGAATCTGTCAAGAGAAAAAGACACTCATACTGTCAGTTTACCTGACCTACAAAGCCACAACCAACAAAAATAAGGAACCTTTCAACACTAAATGCAAAAACTTCCACATGATATCCAGAGGCATGTTAATCATGTGCATAATGCATGTGTCTTTGCACAAACGTGCCATCTATGAAATTCCTCCACGTATAGATTCACACAAGCTGCATCCTATATATGCAGTGAACGTAAATTTTCTCCAAATGGAACAAGATGACCATGGCACCAGCTTCTGATGCAACAGATAAACCATGGATGATGAAAGAAATATAAAGAAGAGGTTGTGGACAAAGTGGTGTATATTGGATATTATTAACGCTGAAAAATCACAAGTACTTTTCCTCCACATCACTAGTTAAGGCAATGCGTTTTGTTGCTAGCTTTATCTTGTTGCTCCTAATCTGTGTATTGATCTCATAAATGATGTTTAACATCATGGATTACCAACTTTAAGTATTGCTCTACCAGCAACTCGCATAACCATCATCTGGCCTTATTTTTTGTATGCAGAAAAACATCTTGCTTATGTAGATTGCCAATGAAACTAAAATTTTGCAGTGCAATTGTATTGCTGTGATGTCTCATCTGTGAACCGGGTTGATCATTCAATCAGCCAAGATAGGCTTTGCAAACCACATTGATGTTCTGTGTTCTCTTTTTTCTTGATCCTTCTTCATTTATTCCACTACGAATACCTTGGCTTTGCAAACCACATTGATGTTCTGTGTTCTCTTTTTCCTTGATCCTTCTTCATTTATTCCACTACGAATACCTAGAGCTAGATTCTAAGGAGTAGTCCTATGATATGGCTGCAATAAAAAATACGAAACAGAGAAATTTGAAGAATGATTTTGGTCCATGGCAGATGAAGATGCATGCAGATTAACATATAAAAGTTTATCGGACATTGATGTTTGATGAGAAAGAATTAGTTCAAGATAACTTAATCTGATATGGTAAAATGAAAGGAGGGGTGGAAGTATTTTACTTTTTCTACCAAAATGACCTATATTGATCTCATAGTTCTTTTCTTATCTATACCTCTAAGAATAGAAAATTGCGCAAGATTATGTGACAAATTAACTATAGATATCTAGTAATAGAATGATATTCAACAGATAGGTAGCAGCAGAATGAAATCACATTCAGGAGATGTACAAGACAGTTGTCAACCATCAAACTTACCAAATTTTTGCAATTTCAACTCCTTCAGGGAAAAGACCACCACTGCAACCAAATTTAGCTTTTTTTTCAGAAAGACAGCAAGACAGATAACACCAGTATGGAACATGTCAAAAGAAGTCACCTATTATCTCGGAGGTCTAAAACAAAGGCATTTACATTGTTTTTCCTTAAAGTCTCGATTGCTTCCTTCACAGCACCTTATAAGGATTCTAAGACGAAGTTAGTAGACCAAAAAAATACAAGAAGAATAAAACTAGTACTTGCCATAAAGAGGATAAATGAAGAGGAATCTAGCAGTAACTAGCAAGACTCAGGTGCAATAAAATATCAAGAAGCAGAGTTTCTCAGGTTCTACGCAAGCATGCAGAAATTCGTTCTAGAAAAGCCTCAGGCTGTACTCTGTGAAACTTAGGAGATACTATTTTATGAGTCCTCTGGCTCCATCAAGAAACAGTTTAAGCAATTGACAAGTTCATAAACGCACTTGCATTGAGGAGAAATATCTGCCTATTATGTAGAATGTTCTAAAGTGCAAAATGATTCAGAGGCATCTTCTGTATTGCTTAATCACTCAGCACACAGAGGAGGACATATCTATGCATAAAATGACAACTAGGAGTGATTTGAAGTGACAAAAGAGCATCTGAGAAAACATGGTAGAGTTTGGGTATTGGGAGTCGAAAAGTCAATTGCAGTTTTATAGCCCTAGTAGACCTACACTAAAATAATAGCATGAAAAAAAATATATATATCTCCAAAGAAGCATGATATTGACAAGTAATATATAGCAGTAAACCTGAAAAATACAGTAACCTCACTAACAATATACAAGAAAGCCACAACTGAGCATGTGTATAAGTTATGTGCAGAAGTATTTCACTGAACTTCTCAAAAACCTAAATGCACAAAGTATATATCACAAGCCTAAATCATAAAGTTTACTGTACCAGAAGCCTTCTGATTGAATGATGTTAGTTTGATATATCCAATCTGAGGGGCATCCTCTCCCAAACCAGGCATCTTGCAGATTCTTGATTTGACAGGATTCAGTAAGACCTTTTCACGTCTGAGAGGAGCAGTCATTTGATTAAAAGAAATGCAATTGAAAACATAGAAGCACCACAGAATAAATATAAACTATATGACAGATACCTCCAAATGTAATTTTCCAGTGTCAGACCACTTGAGTTTACAGAATAACTTCAAGAATTATATTTGCTTATAACCTTAGAAAGAATTATAAGATTGATTTACGAGAAAATTTGGTGAAATGAAAAGATGTACATACATCAATGACATGTTCCTTATCTCAGGTCCATGACGTACTGTTAGTTTCACAGTGCTTCCTTCAGGTCCCCTGCATTTGGTTAAAAGTAAGAGATACTGACATTTGCTGTTGAGTTACTCAAGCAACTTCAGGCATTTCCTTGATGGGGAGACAAGAAACAGATAAACTTGACACAGATAAACTAAAGTATGTATGTACAAGAAGATACATCTATATCCCCTTTAACCAAGTACTTTGCTTTTGGAAGCTATTTTTGTTTAATAATTTACTCTTTGACGTACCAAGAACTTTTAATAACCCAACTTAGAGACCATTGACTAGGATTTTTTCCCGTCAGTAATTAGATAAGAAACCATAGAGACCATAGAGCATGAGTTGCATACCTGTATAAAACCACACTCTACAGAAATGCCTCAAGGCACAAGTGGAAGATAAAAATTCTGTGTGTTGAAATGCCTCAAGGCACAAGTGGAAGATAAAATTCTGTGTGTTGAAATGCCTAAAGGCACAAATGGAAGATAAAATTTCTGTGTGCCTTAAACCTCAAGGAGAGAGGGTAAGCCAGGGGCATAATACTGAAGTCCTCGGCCTTAAGGGTAGATTCAGTGACATCGGCAGATAATATGCATTTTCTTTAGTACTATTAATATTTATTTCCAAAGCATTTTGATTTGATGAAGTGAAAAACTTGAAAAGCTTGTGTAGCTTATGCCCCACACTCCAAGGTTCTTAATCCTCGCCTTAAGGGCGAGACACCTTGAATACGATTTCCCTCGGGAAGTATTGCAGCAGAGACCTAGCTGGTTTTCAGTCCTGCGTGTTTTACATGATGCCTATTTACAGAAGCATCTTCTGTATTGCATAAGCATATGTCTCCATTCATATCATTCCGACTCTTGCCCACCCAAACCCATCACTTCTACTAACCAGTCTTACACAACCACTGAAGAATATGAAATCATTTTCTCGATGGAAGCCTAGTTCTGTCGTTTCTAACAAATCTTTTTTTTCTTACTGAATATGATGCAGAACAAGCCTCCACTGGACAGGTGACTTAAGCATCTCAGCTATATTGTTTTCGGGAAAAAAAAAAAAAAAGAAAAAAAAATCAGAAGAAAGCAGAATTAAGATGACAGCTCTTTTTGTCCTAAAGTCATCTGCCATCTACTCTATGATGATTAAGGAGTCAAGATTAGGGTCATCAAACTTCCAAATTTAGTGATGGTCATGACTTAAGCAATTAGCATCAAGAAATACTCACTGCAAGAGATCTGCTGCTTCATATATGCCCATCTTATCAGTACTTTTATCATCAATTGCCAAGATTACATCTCCAGTTGAAATGTCGGACCTATTTGCAGGACCTCCAGGAGCAGCAGAAACGACAACCAGTCCAGAGGGTGATCCTTCCTTCCCTGTACTATAGCCTATTGACAGCCCTACCCCCGTAAGGGCACTTTGTGTCCCTGACTGCCTTCAAACAAGATATGATAAATCTTATTTATAGATGGGACTGCTGAAACTAAATACTATCTGAACTGCAGAAGTGCACCAAATGAAGGCCATAGATAATGCAGGCTATATCTACATGTATAATGATGAGAGTAAACAGCATCGTACCCGCAGACTTTTGAACTTATCAGGCTCCAGGAACCGGGTGAAAGGGTCATCCAAAGTAGCGACCATCTTCTTGATTGCAGCATCTAAAAGAAACAACAGAACTTTGACTTATGTGTTTGATAAATTTTAAATATACAGTGGTTGAGTTATATAAATGCTGAAAGAATTATATGGGTGAATATTTAGAATGTTTGATTGCTGAACAATGATTTCTTCCTTCATACATGTACTTAATTATGTAACAACCAAAGCATTTAGATGCAACTGGAAACTTCTCTGAAGTGAATGCGACAAACATCTTCAAGTAAAAAAGTTTCACTTGTGCAATTGGATGTACAAATGCACGTATGAAGTTCTTTGGTCCAGATAGGTTCACTAGAATATTTCCAAATTATCAAAATAATAAAACAACAGACACCTTACTGGAAAAATGACAGCAAAAAGAAACGCTTCATACATGTCTCTTGACGTGTGTTCATTGGCTCATTGCGCAGTGCATTTTCTCTGTATCTAAACCAACTCTGCCCGTTGAAAGTTTTATCAACATATGCACGGTCTATCATTCTCCATGCCTCAAGGAAGAGAAGGTTTTCTTCACTAAGCGCCCCTGAACATCAGCAAGAACTAAGTACTATTCGAGAAAAACAGAATATAGAAAAGCTTAGTAAACTCTAAACGAAAATGAACCAACTAATCAACTTCAGACTTACACGAAGGAGATTTACTAGCAGCAGCAGCACCAAGTGACATAACCAACATAACTCCAACAACCATTCGGATGGAAAAACCCGAAACAATGCTATTAAATTCTCCTGACCGTTGTACTACATTCTTCAGACTTGAAGTCGATTTTACTAATTTGTGAAGGCATTGATTCTTCAAGTAAATGAAACCATGATATGATGCAAATCCTTTATTTATCCTCCACATTGACTGAAGAAGCAATGCCTGTTTGAATATTCCATCAGGGCAACAACACAAGTGGTGCAAACTCCAATTTCCATTGCCATTTTTTTTACTGATACAAGAAACAGAAACACACGACCGCGTTTCAATCTTTGGAGTTAGTAGGGATTTCCAAGGTGGTAGCACCTGCAAGAAGTTCAATTGACAACACGTAAACTGAAATAATCTTGTACTATCTTCAGACAGATCTATTTATTTCCGTAAACAGGTACGACAAGTACTTTAACGACCCATACCCAACTACTGGTCTGTCAGACAAATTGAGCCTAATTATTACACCCGTCATAAAAGTACTACTGAACTCAAATCTCATATAACCAATGAATAACTTGCTCATTTAGCAAAAGAAACATAAAAATGTCCAAACTACAAGATTAAATATATAAATACATGAAAAAATGTACCTTGCAGGTGAGAGTAGAAGAGTTTTTGTGGGTGGTGGTGGTGGAGATGAAATGGGGTGGAGAAAGGGAAGCCATGGTGCCTCCAAGAACAACTTCCATTGGTGGAAAGCTTCGTTTTGAATTGCAGCCACAAAATTATATGGTTTTTGTGCATAATATTATGAAAATTTATTTGTATTCAGTTAAATTCGTTATCGCCACAACTTTTGTGGACACAATTAAACCCCTTTTTATAAGTTTTTCAACACTTTTTCGACAAAAAAGAAAAAAGGATAAAGAATAAGTTTTTTTTTTCAACACTTTGAGGCTGCGAATTTCTTATTTGGACCACAAAAACGTTTTGGCATTTACCCCAGAAGACACTCCCTCCGTTGAATGAATTTTCCATTTGATATCGAAATAATTTTTCTTTTCCTTTTTTTTTTTCTTTTCGGGTAAAGAATATTCACGTATGTTAAGGAATTAGGGCCTGTTTGGACTTTTTAAATGGAAAAACATCTTTTTTGGGAAAAAAAAAAATACATATATTTATAATAAGTATTTGGGTTGAATTTTATAAAAAAAAAATTTCTGAAAAATTTAAGGATTTTTTTAAAGTTAAAAATTTTAACTTCTTAAAAAAGCATTTTTATCAAGACTTTTAGAAACAAAAAATACTTTAAAAGAAGAATCAATTCGCACTATCCTTTAGAGATCTTTTTTTTTTTTTTCCTTTTTGTGCGTGTACTGAATTCACATAATTTTTTTGAGCTAGATTTAGGGTCTGTTTGGGTTTTATTCTATTTTTTATATATATAGAAACGGGCCTTTTTGAAAAAAAAAATACTTTTTTTAATAAATATTTGAATTAAATTTAAAAAAAATCTAAAACTCAATTTTTATTTTTTTAAAAAAAGTAAAAATTTAAACTTCTAAAAAACACTTATTAATACTTAATTTAAAAAAAAAAAAACCACTTCTAAAAGTAGTCTATCCAAACCAACCTTGATTAGTCGTCTTGTGCTATATATTTGTGTTGGGGTATAAATGTTTGGATTTGGGGGCTGAAGGTATCGTCTCGAGCAGAGTGAGCGGTGCCAATGAAAGTTCGAATCGGGGGAAAGTAAGGGTGAAAGATGAGAAATGTGAGATAAATTATATCATGCACGTGTAAAAATATAGAATATGGTGTACTAGATTATTTATTCAATATTTATAAGTTATTTGTCCAGTAAAATTTATAAAAATATTTATACATGAAAATAATTGTAGATATTTGTATAGAATAAAAAGATTATTTATTCAGTATTCATAAACTATTTGTCCACTAAAATCCACATATTATCATAATATTTGTTGACAAGTGTAAAATTGACAAACATCTATATTTGAAAACAGTCATAGATATTTATTCAGAATAAAAAAATAATTTGGTCAGTATTCATAAACTGTTTGTCCAGTAAAATTTACCGATTATCACAATATCTGTTGACAAGTGTAAAATTAACAAACATTTATACATGAAAATAGCCACAAATGTTTGTTCATAATAAAAATACTATTTGTTCAGTATTTATAAGCTGTTTGTTCAATAAATTTCATAGATCATCTTTGTTCAGTACTGATAAACTATTTGTTCAATACATTCACAGCTGCAGGTGCACGTTATACTATGCACAAGCTAGTTTCACAATGGGAGATGTATGGGCTTCGTACATATTTATTTGTTAAGTACCAAATCTTTCACTTATATGGACAATTACATATTTGTTGTTCCTTGAAGTCTTTCTCGTATATATACGAGTTAAAGTGACACGAGTTTAATTTGTGAAAGAAATTGGTGCAAGTGTCAACCTTTACCTTTGAAGCTTGGATTAGAAACTTACAAGTGCCCTCTATTTTTTGGTTGGAACTTTTATTCAAAAGAAGCTCTGAAATCAGACTCAATGTCCAATACCAAGTTTGACTCAGGTCAAGCTTATTCTATAATATAAGAAGCTAAAGCTGATTCCATAATGTATTACATTTGATCTTGAATGGAGAATTTATAATGTATATATGGTCCCAAAACAACTTATTCAACTAGCATAGCGATTTATAGAGTTTGGCACATTGGGAGATATGTATAGACTTATTTAAGAGAATATAGGTCATAGTATCTATATACATCTTTGTTGATTATCTTATTTTTTTACATATTCTTTAAATTAATATATGATTTTACTACTCAGCCAGTGGCGGGCCTTTATTAATGCGCCCCCCCCCCCCCAAAACACCCCAACTAATTATTATTATTTATGATAAATCTAATCAAATGTTAATTGAATTATTCAATTTGTATGGATATTAATCTTATCTTCCTTTACATAAATATCTAACTTGTTCTTATCACTTTATGTAGACATTTCTCAATTCTCAATTCATTATTATTTTTTATAAAAGAATATCGAGGAGTATTATAACTGAAGTAGATTATTGTACTAGTATGGTTTATGTTTATTTTTCTTAAATTATTTGTATTTGAACATACTTTATGACATTTTACAATAAGAATGCATTTTAATAGTTTTTAAATATATTTTCATATATTCGTGATAGTGTTGATAATTGCCCCCAAATATTTTGTTCGAGATCCGCCACAGTACTCAACTTAAGCTTATTAATTAACCAGCTCATTAGGGTGCTTAGAATTGGTTAGTCATTCTCCATAGCATGCCACTTGAATCATGTAAAGAAGTCAGGTTCGTGCTCATGCCGCTAGTGGACACCTATGTTCTCTATTTTTTATATTTATATTTTTGTTTTTCCTTTTATCTTCTATCATAAAAATGACTCTTATATTTAAATATAAAGGCGGAAAAAAAAGAGAGGCTTTGATGCCACCTTCAATGAATTGTCGAGAAGTCAGCGACTTCCTCCTTTCACTACATAATATCATGATGGCATGGTTGACCTATCGAAAATGTAATTTTCCAAATTTTTTTTTTTTTGGAGTTCTACTTCTACCCCTAAAAGTAGAGTGAGAATTTCCATATGATATAATGTTATGGATGAGATTTTAATTTAATTTTAAATTTTAAAAATTATTTTATTATAAATATATTAATAGTTATATTAATAATTTATAATAATTAAATTTTATTCGTAACGTAATAGTAGTGTAATCCAACTTTGAATGGACAAAAGATACCCCAGGGAAACAATCATTAAAGGCACTTAGCAAAAGTAGCCGTAAAGATAAGTGGGAAAAAAAAAAAAAATTGTAGTAGTCCATTGGGTCTTCCCAAAAGAGACTTTTTGAAAACCTTGAATGCATTAACCTATCCATAGAGAGTGGGGTTGGCTTAGTGAAGGGGAAAAAAAAAGAAAGAAAGAAAAGGTTACATATTTATTAAATTTTGTTTATAATATATATATATATATATATGTTTTCTATTTTTTACCTGCTTATAAATAATTAAATTTAATTAAGTAACAATTTTTCTAAACCTTAAAAACATAACTACATACTTGATAATAAAATTATCATTTTTAGTCATTTTAACAAATACTACCGCGTACAAGCACATATTTACCAAATAAGTCAATAAGTTTTAACTATATTTTTATCTAAATACTTCTTTACTTCTTACAAGTATTATCATAAGCAAACCTAGGCGAACATAAGCAGGCTCAGAGAATTGCTTAATTGCTCATAAGCAACTTAAAATAAGCAAATCCAAACAGGCTCAAAAAGTGTTTGGCAATGCTTATTTTAAATATTTATAAAAACATTTTATAAAAAAATGGATAAAAATTACTTTTTATTTAACACTCAAATAAGCACTGCCAAACCACCTATAGCAAGTGGAGCAGATTTCTCTAGTTTTTCTATGACATTGATGGATGCCAAACCAGTCCCCCAGTCGTCAAAGCGTACGACTTTTTTTGTTTTTAAAAGTGAAAGCCTTCGCAATTTGACTCGCATTCATGCACAAATGAACGTTTCCAAGAAACTGGTCTTTGCTGGAAAACAGAGTTCCCTCAAGACAATGACATATCGTCATTGCTCACCATTATGAACTCAATGCACCAGTGGGTTTTATTTTTATTTTTTTGTTTTTTTTTTTCAAAGAGGTTATGCCAAGACCTAGATAACTAATTTAGCAACCGAAACTCCTCTAAAATCATCTCTCAATATTGACTTAAGAGCATTCAAAAGTTTCTCTAGATGATGACAATTTTATGGCAAAAAAAGATTTTAATTTGTCAGTTAATTTATACATATGTTGGCGTCTCAATAGACCATTATTTCTCAAAGATTCAATTTTTTGGTAAAACATATGTCAGGGTGTACCATGATATTGGTAATATTAGAATAGATTTAATGTAATTTTATTTAAGGTGAGTTTTTTTTTTTTTTTGGTTATAAATAAAAAAAAAATAAAGAAGTTAATCTCTTATGATGGACAACGAAGTTAACAATCCTCTATTAATGTATGCAATTAAATGTACCTGAGTTGTCAAAGATAGCAGGTTGTTGCTACGAATAGAGCATGTTTGGCAGTGCTTCTAAGCACCCAAGATAAAAAGTTAATAAATTACATTTTTATTGTAATTATTGGCAAATTGGTGATGAAATAATAAAATGTCAAAAAATGCGGTGAGCGTGGATCGAACACGCGACCTTCAGATCTTCAGTCTGACGCTCTCCCAACTGAGCTATCCCCGCTTCTCGATAAAAACCAGAATTTATTGAAAATCACTTAGAATAGAATACCCATCTGACACCAACCCTTGGTAGTTTGGCGAGTTAACCTACATTTTCTTTTTAAAAAATAGAACTAATTATTTTAACAAACAATTATAAAATTAAATATGTAAACTAATCATAGTACAAGATTAATGCTTAAGCTTAGATCACATTAATAATTATAACTATTTTTTAAAAATAAAAGTAGGGTAAGTGGGTTGAGAACTTGCTAAATTCTTAATCTTAACTTACCATTTTAACTGGTTAAACGAATTGACCCATAGATGCCAACCAATTTCAATAGTTCTATTTTTAAAATAGGAAAAAGATACCAAAATCCCTTGTTTTTATGTTTTAGATCAAAAAGGTCTCTCAACTTTATTCCGTTTCTAAGTCCTTCTATCACTTAAAATTAACAAGAAAGTTAACTACCTATGTCCTTAATGAGGCAAATGACATGATAAAAATCTAATATTTATTCTTTTATTTTTTGCATGATTCATTTACATTTGGTGGGCAAAAGAATTAAAAATTAAAAACTTCTCAGAAGTCAGTGGCCGTTCCAAAATTTTCAAAAGTTTTTTCTCTTAAAAAATGGAAAAATCCAATAGATATTCATAATTACTACAAAATTTTTCTTATTTGCCTTAGCTATGATAAAATTTACAACGTATCCTATGTAATCGCATAATATTAAATGCAAAAATTATGATTTTATATTTTATATGAATATTTATTTCCAATATATATTTCTGTTGAACCTATTGTTATTAATATTATTTTGATTCTACGATAATTGAACTTTATTCAACTAATTGCTACTTTGGAGTATTTTGAATATCTTTTGAATAATAGCTACTTGAGCAAGATAAAGACATTTGAGCAAGATAGAGATTAGTGCATGGTTCACATTTGATGATTGAGGAGCTATGAAGATTACTTGAAGAGTAGTATAGTCTCTTCTCTCTTAGTCTCGTTAAATTGATCTTAGTACATAGGTTCTATTATAAATTCAATCATTTCTTGCATTGCATGCATATTCATTGGCTTGGTACATGATTCTTAGGTTCAAATCTATTCTATGTCTATGCATCATACCTTTATCTATATGTGAATATATGAAAGTGTATATATGCATGAACATCTTTTCCTGCAATAAAATGAGCTTTTTATGCGTATCTATATCATATAGAGTAATGAGTATATGTTGGCACTACCTTTGCATTGATAAGTGATATATAGATATCTATGTGGTTGTATATATGTATATACATGCTTATATCTTCAAGAAATCTGCAGTAAAAAGTGCACTTGTCTTGTGTATAGCTTTGCATTATAGGTATTTGAGTGTTATTGTTCATACTATAAACCTACGGGGTAATACTTTTACATGCACAAGCTTTTTCATACCCAAAATCTGAAATATCTCAAGTAGAAGTTTAACGTTAGTATTTATTGCTTAGCATGCTTGAGTTGGTGGATATTAATGTGATAAGATGTTATTGGGTGCAAGTTGTCTAGAATAGAGTGTGAGGAGCATTCTATCAAGAGTGAAGAGTTTGAAACTTTCAAATGTTGGGAGAACACTTTTGGTCCTTACAGTAAAACAAGGGTTGTAATCGTTGTTTTACGTTTTTACAACAAACTAAGCAAGAAGACGATTCACTAGTGAAATTATCGAAACCTTGAGGGAGACCTTAGGTAGCGTACTAAGCCTTCGGGAGTTTGAACCACTTTAAATCACTGTGTTTAATCTTATTATCCTTTAAACTCTTTAAATTCAACTAATATTACTTATTTTCTTTTTATCTTGTATGAGTTATTTAATCTTATTATCCTTTAAACTCTTTAAATTCAACTAATATTACTTATTTTCTTTGTATCTTGTATGAGTTATTGCTTGAACTATTTGAAAAGAGCTTTTAGTTGTTATTTGTGCCATTAATCTAACTCACCTCCTCTTAAATTCATTGTTTAGGCAACAAATTCAACATTTTGTAATTACATTACATTTTATATGAATACTTGTCTCAGCAATATGATTAAGGTGGTCCATCTAATATATTTTCACATGTAATCTTCCTAATAAACCAAAAGTTTTAAAGGAATTGTGTCAGCTTATTAGCGTGGATAACACGAAAGGAATAGATGGTAAAATTCTAATGTGGAAATCATAGGAGTTGAAAGCTCATGTGTCAGTCACGTACAGTTAAAATGCTAATTATTCCTCGCGACAAAAAAAAAGGTGCTGATTATTGATTTTGGTTTGATTTACTCCAATTGGAAAATAAGACATAAATGTTATAATCACTGTTGTCAGATTTATATTGGATTTTTTTTTTCATCTTCTTTACAAAAATATTCTTGAAGACTCTTTAAATGGTCAATGACTGTCGGGGAAGTTTTTTAATTTTTTATTTTACTTTTCATCCACCAAAATGGTGAATGATTCATACTAAAAATAAAAGAATAAAAGAAAGATTAGGTTTTTGTTTTAACATTTGTCGAACAAAAGACATAAATGATATTCTTTAAAGATAGTTAACTCTTCGGTTAATTTTAATTAACCGAAGAATCTAGGGAGAGAAAATAAAGAACTGTAAGACTTATTTGGTCTAATAGAGAGGTCTATTTCTCTCCCATTAATATTCTACAACTTGCTATTTATAAACACGGGAGAAAATAAAGAATCAAAAGACCTGTTTAGTCTAATATTCGAAGACAAACAAGGGACTTGAATGTCTATTTCTCCGCGACTAATATCGTTCAACTCGGCTATCTATAAACATAGTAGAAAATAAAGAATCGAAAGGTTTCTTTAGTCTAATATATAAAAACAAATAAGGACCTGAATATCCATTTCTCTGCCACTAATATCGTTCAACTCACTGTTTATAAACATAGTTACATAGCCTTCTCTCAGCCAAGTAATTTTCAAGCATATGATGTGCAGGCACATAGCAAACCACACATCAGAATCTGTGGACCACTGAGCCACTTCTGTTGAGAAGAACCTTTCCCCATTCTTTTAGGATCACAAGATTCTCTCCTCTTCACATAAAAGTGTATTGTCCCCCCCGTGATCTTGGGAGATTCTTTGAACCACACCACTTTGATGCGTGAATGAGTGAATCTATCCACACAAAATTCAATAATGAGTCCGAAACATTTAGCTATACTTTTGCTTAGTGGAAATTGTCAACTTAAACTTTGCTTATAAGCTAAAATATAGCGTTAAATATGCACTTATGAGAAATTAATTCACAAAATCATCTAGAATCACATTTGTTAGAATGCAAATCCACCACCTTTAATGGAGTTCAAATTTGAATGCTACGAAACTGAAACATCACCGAAATGGGAAAAAGAAATTCACCACAAGTTTTCGTACTTTTATCTCTTTGGTGGAAACGCGTGTTTATAAATACGGCATACATTTAAAAGATTTTCGTAAAAGACAAAAAAGAATCTATCCAAGTGATTTTCATTGGAATAAATGGCAAGAAGAAATTTACCACAAATTTTCGTACTTTATCTCTTTGGTGAGATCGTATATTTTTTATCATGACATAAGTTTAAAGGATTTTTCGAAGAAATTTCTCGTCCTAAGAGACCAAAAAAGGGTCCAGCAATGGTGACTTCCATTGGAATAAATGGCAAGTTGATAACTTTGAAAATTCATAGTCAAATATGGAGATCAATAGATTGATGAGCTCCATGTTCACGTTATCTTCACTCACAACTTGACTATAAAAAATAAAAATAAAAATAAAGTTCAATATCTTCATTCACAACCACCAAATACCTACCCAAGAATTTTCTTACACAAATTTTCTTCTCTTTTTTCTTCAATCCTAATAATATAATAGGCTAATCAAACACAAAATTACTAGAATAAAAATAAAATAAAATAATCCTAACTAGAACGGGTCGGATCAATCCTGGTCATTGGAAGGCCACCATTTCTATGCCCATCATCTTCATCATGGTACACATAAGCAAACCCGCCATGCCGGGTCAGATCCATACCCGCCATTTCGTCATCGGCCGAGATCCGAAGCAGCTTAAGCTTATGAAGGACGAAGAACAATGGACCCATGGTGGCACTGACCCACCCGATTATCACAAGGATTTGGATCACATGAGCTGCCAATAGCTTTCCCCCACCACCCATGAACAACCCGTATGGCCGACCCGGTTTGCCCGGGTACACTTGGTTCACATACTTCTCTTTAGCAAACAACGCTGTGAAAATCACACCCCATGCTCCGCAGCCCCCATGCAGCTGCGCGGCCTCTAAAGGGTCGTCAAATTTGAGCTTCTCTGCTAATTTGTTGCAGCCGATCAGCACGAGAGCCGCCACGAAGCCGCATACCACCGCCGCCCAGGGCTCCACCACCGAGCAACCGGCGGTGATAGCTGCAAATCCGCCGAGCAGGCCATTGCAGACGTCCGTCACGTTCCAGTGGCCTGACAGAATTCTTTTCCCGAATAAAGTTGTTAACGCTGCGGTGCAGCCGGCCAATGTGGTGGTCACCGCCGTCCGGCCCACCGCGCTCCACTGGCCGTAGTAGTCTCCGGCTGAATATGGAACCAAAATCTTGGTAAACGAACCCGGGTTGAAACCATACCAGCCAAACCATAGCAGAAAAGTGCCCAACACGACTAATGATGCACTGTGGCCACGTAAAGCCACGGACTGGCCGGAGTGATCGAACCGGCCGATTCTCGGGCCTTCAATGAGGGCGCCGTACAGGCCCGCAATGCCACCAACCATGTGAACAACGCCTGAGCCGGCGAAATCGATCACGCCGGTGCCGAACAGAAGATTATCAGTGTTGAAAGCGCTAGCCCAACCATCATTAGACCAAAACCAATGCGAAACAACAGGGTAAACAAAGCCTGTAAGGAAAGAAGAATATATCAAATAGGCGACGAACTGTGTTCTTTCAGCTATGGAGCCGCTAGTGATTCCGGCAGCAGCAATGGCGAACGCCCATTGGTAAAGGAAAGAGCTGTAATCATGCGACGAGGATGGCATATCATTGAGCCCGAAGAAGTGTTTTCCGATGAACCCATTTGAAGGAGACCCAAAAGCGAAGGCGAAGCCGAAGAGATAGTAAAACAGCCCACCGGCGGCGGCGTCCAGGACGTTTGTTAACATGATGTTCATGGTGTTCTTGGCCCTGACGGAGCCTGCACAGAGCATGGCGAAGCCGAGCTGCATGGAGAAGACGAGATAAGCGGAGAAGAGGAGATAAGTGGAGTCGACGGCGTAGCGGGTATCGTTGAACTTATCAGAGACGGTTTGGAACTGGCTGCAGATGTAGTTGGCTGCTCTCAGGGCGTTGGTGGTGTTGGGGCCGAGAAGTGCGGCTAGGTCGCCGGGGGAGCAGTTCAGCTCCGCCATGGATGGTGGTTTTGAGTGAAGAGAGGAAGAGGAGAGTGGAGAGAGTTCTAATGGAGAGAGGAGAGTATAAGAGAGAGTAGTGTGGGGGGGGGGGTGGTGAGTGAGGCGCTTGATCCCGTTTTATAGTGGGAAAATTTGACTTTTCTTTGTGTTGTGAGTGCTATTTTTGGGAGGTTTTTGGTGCAATTAATGGTGTTGGCAACGAGTAATTAGGTCATTAAGAGTGTGCCGCTGAATGTGTGTATTGGGTGGGGTGAGGTGGCCTGGAAAATAGGCACGTGCTATTCATGTAGGCTACGCAAATTGAGAGAAATAATTAATGGTCATCTTTTGGTTAATTATTAAGGTTCATGTGACACTCCAAAAGCTTAAGGCTCTCTAGTGAAGAAGTGGTTGGGTTGAGACTTAAAATTTATTTGGACTTTTTTAGTACAAAACTTACTTCCGATTTTGTGAAAATTTTATTTTTAATAAATGTTTGAAGGTTTTACTGTTTGTATTTTGTGAAAGTTAAATAACAACGTTTGTGTGTTTCAAAAATTGTTGATACTTTCTTATACTAGAAAAAAAAAAGTACACAAACCTCTCAAGTTTTGGAGATGAGGGACAGGATCACCAACATTTTGTATAACATAAATAATATTAGCAAGTGCTAAAACTACAAGTGATTTTATGTAAACTTTACAAAACACAAATAGATAAAAAAAAAAATAGAATTTACTCTATTCTAACTGAAAGTTAAAATTCTTGAAAAAGAACTCAAGTTAAACCATTTTTAAAAGTAAAAGATTTGATAGCAGATCTCAATCATCAATAAAAGGGTTATCGTTGTTTTTACATTGAATTCTTTTATAATAATAATAATTATTATTAATTATTAAATATATTTGATAATATTATATGTTACGAGAGACCGCGTTTGATTTAAAACATTGTGGAAAGTTAGTTAAAAGCGGGTTCCGATAGGTCCCGAAAGAGGCTTACGGGAAACAAATTATAGATTCATGTGAATCTTTTATCTAAGGTCACAGAGAGAGAATGGGAACTCTTGACTAGTGGAAGGATGCAGACAAATTCTAATAAATTAACGTCAACAAAATTCTAGACCACATTTAATCCATCAATACAAACCATACTGGCAGAGATGCTGCCATGCTAGAGACTTTTCCAAACGTGCTATGACACATGTGATGTTAAATTTTGCATTAAATATCCACCTCTAAAGACTACCAAACAAATATATATATATATATGTATGTATATGTTAATTTAAATTTTTAAATGAAATTATTGTTTATGTGTATAGTCTTGTTATTGCTATTTTTCATTTATGATGTGCATGATTATAGAAAATCTTATTTGTAAATGACAAGACAAGTAAGATACACCGGTCTTCATAAATAAATCTATGTACAAGTCTTACAGTTTTTATTGATTTTGAGGATAAAATACTAAAGTGAGTTGGGGTTATATTCTCCGAAAGTGTGTGCATCTACGAAGTTTTTCAAGAGTAAAAAGAATTAGCTTGACTCCCACTATTTAAAAAAAAATCATTTATATGATTGTTAAAAAATGAGTGCTAAATCGTGTGTTTTTTGCCACTATTATTTAATTTTTATTTTTTATATGTCAAAAGACATAATATTTGTTTTTTTTTTTAATAAATATATCTCATTATATTTATTATGACACTTATCAGGGAAGATCACATAACGCATTAGTTAAAAAAAACCCAAATTTTGGTGATATTTTTTGAAAGATATATCATTGGTGTTAATAAATTGAAGCTATTAGCTCCAACTGTAGTTGGCATCAAGATGCTCTCTAGGTGATTATATACATTTGAAATTCTGAGTTTTACGAGATCATTTGTGTGATAATATCTCAGAGACTGAGCGAAATTGATTATTTATTCATGAGAATCCTTAGAATTCTGTGGAAAATGTAATGCTAATTAATAATACGTTTCGCAATTTGCATGTGTTGATTGATTTGCTATGAATAGTTTATCAAACACGAGGACTATGAGTTGACCGCTGACCGTCAACCTGGATTGAAGGAAGCACGTTCCAGGTGACTGACAAATACATTAAATAAATGAGTAATATTCATTTCTATGACGTCCCATTCACTTTTTTCAAAATACATATAATTTACCGTACTCCCTATTTAACTTTCGCCAAATTTATACTTTAATTATCGCTTACAAAAAAAATAGTTGTAATTATTTGAACTATTTACTAATAGTGCTGCTAAGTCGAGGTTCTACTTCTATCCAAACTTTTGATAAGTAAAACATAACACGTTTTGAAAATGAAGGTTACATCTCTTCTCGTATTTCTTAACTTGTGGGGTTTATAAATGAAACAAAGCATTTGGATATAAGCGTTTTTTGTCGTCTTTTCTTCACTAAACTAAAGTAGTGGCCAATTAGTGAGAGAAAACGACGTCGTCCCTATTAACTTTATGAAACTAAGCTCCTATTTACAGAAAGTGAAAAGGGCTCCCAAGCAAAATCACCATTAAACAAATCATGAATTAATAAACAAAAATGTTAATTCAAAAAGAGTAATGATATGAACTTTAGAAAGCCAATCATGGTTCTTCTCTTTGGTCATAAATTAAGCAGCCACGGTTGACTAGCTCAGGTTTTAATTTGAGACTTTTGTTCTTTTCGAAGTCTCTCCAGCTTTTTTATTTGCTTATTTAATTTTATCGAACATCATCATGTCAAAGAATGAGATTTATCATCCGTGCCATTGCCTTGTACCTCAATAAGATTTAATGTTACAGAGAATTAGGTGATTTGTTTTTTAATCTTACACATGACATTGGTGTGTATATATATATAAGATAGATTTAGTATTTAGGGTTCATTCGAATTGACTTTTTAAAAGCATATTATAATAACTTTTAGAAAAAGAGCTTTTGGAGAAGTTAAAAATTTTGGCTTCTGAAAAAAGTTGTATTTGAAAAAAGTTTTTTTTTTTTTAAAACCAAGCCAAATAGTTATTATAAAAATAATATTCTCTTTTTCAAGGAAAAAGGGGTTCTTTCTAGGAAAATAAAAAAGAGTCAATCTAAGTGGACCCTTGATGTAATAGAGAGCAATAAAACATTACAATCCTCTCATATTAATTAATCTTTAATAATGAAATGAGAGAAAATTGTAATTATTTACGTGCATATAATATCAGCTTAGTTATTTATAAAATTCATATTCCAAAAAGGCTGGTCACAAGAGAGAGAAAATTATATTTGGAAAAAAATATTTTTTTTAATTTGAATTCTATGAACAACTGACATAATATTATATTCATAAGAATAAATGAATTTTATTTTTAATATTATTTTAAAAAATAATTAATATGAGAATATCTAAATAGCTGCGGAGTATAACTATTCCCTATGTGATTCTGCGTGTTTATGATCTGACTTGCATGTGTTGATTGATTTGTTACAAATAGTTTATCAAATACGGGGATTATAAGTTGACCGCTGACCGTCAAACTGGATTGATGGAAGCACATTCCAGGTGACACACACATACATTAAATAAATGAGTAATATTAATTTGTTTGACGTCCCACTCACTTATTTTAGAAAAAAATAACAATATTATTTTACCAACAATCCCAATTCAACTTTTGTCGGGTTTAAACTTTATTAGTTATTATTTATGAAAAATAGTTGTAACTACTTGAAATATTTATTAATAATATTGTCAAGTTGAGGTTCTACTTCTATCTTATCCTATAAACTTTTGATAAGTAAAACATAAGACGATTTAAAAGCGGGGGTTATATCTTTTCTCTCGTATTCTGGTGTTTTTTAAATTGTGGGGTTTATAAGTAAAACAAAGCATTTGGAGACAGGCTTTTTGTCATCTTTTCTCTAGTAAATTCAATTAATAGTAAATTAGTGACAGAAAACGTGGTTGTCCATATTAATTCTATGAAATTAAAGTCTTATTTGCAGAAAGTGAAAAGGCTCCCAAAGCAAAATGACCTTTAAACAAATCATGGATTAATAAACAAAACTGTTAATGCGAAAACAGTAATTATATAAATTTTAGAAAGCGAATCATGGTTTTCCTTTTTGGTCATAAATTAAGCAGACAGGTTTTGAGACTATTGTTCCTTTTAAGTCTCTCTAACTTTTTTATTTGCTTATTTAACTTTATCGAACATCATCACGCGAAAAGAATGAGACTTAAGGCCTATTCTGATTTATTTTTTTTACATTATTTTGTAATAATTATTTAATTTAGCTTCAAAAGAAGCTGAAGTTATAAAAAAGTTTAAATATAATTTTTTTTAGAAGTTAAAATTTTTAATTTTTTAAAAAATATATTTTCAAAAATTATTAAAAAAAAAAAAAGCAAATGAGCCGTTAAAAATCAACTCAAGTGAGCCGTCATTATAGTATTATTGCTATCGTACGTGCAATTGACTTGTACCTCAATAAGATTCCACAATCAAAGTAGTCCACCCATTTGTCGAACATTTAGATTTTTTGTCGACACCTCTTAAGATTTGATGGCGAAATCTTGGGAGTATTTTGTGGGGGCTACTGATAAATGAACCCTTCGTCTAAAAGATTTAATTTTATAGAGAATGGGGTGATTTGTTTTTTAATCTTACACATGACAATGGTAGTATATATGATAGAATTCAATACTTACTATTTATTTAGATTGACTTTTTTTAAAATGTTTTTTTTAGTAATTTTTTAAAAAAGAGTTTTTTTGAGCATTTAAAAGTTTTAACTTCTGAAAAAAAAGTTGTATTTGAATTTTTTTTAGAGTTTCAATTTTTAAAGTCAAACCAAATAATTATTACAAAAATAATATACTTTTTATTCAAGAAAAGGAATTGTTTTTGAAAAACAAAAAACCAATTTAAACAGAACCTTGACGTAATAGAGAGCAATAAAACATTACAATCCTCACATATTAATTAATCTTTAATAATGAAATGAGAGAAAATTGTAATTATTTATGGGCATAGTATATCATCTTAGTTATTTATAAAATTTAAATTCCAAAACGGCGAGTTACAAAAGAGACAAAATTATATTTTGAATTTTTTTAATTTGAATTCTATGTACAACTGACATAATATTATATGCA
Organism: Cordia subcordata; assembly: GCA_028554755.1. NCBI lineage: Eukaryota > Viridiplantae > Streptophyta > Magnoliopsida > Boraginales > Cordiaceae > Cordia > Cordia subcordata. Next base: position 5,754,315 of record JAPTOF010000010.1, on the reverse strand, counting down.
TATGAACAAATGAATTTTATTTTTAATATCATTTTAAAAAGTAATTAATATGGGAAGATCTAAATAGCTGCGGAGAATAACTGTTCACTATGTGATTCTGAGTGTTTATGATCTGATTGGACATCAAAAAGAAGCTATCTTGTAAGATTAAAGTCATCTTTTAAGCTTTACTTATCAATTTTAGCTGATCTTTTTTCCCCTCAACACAGAGGATATGAATTCTTCACATTCGTTAATTATAATGGATAGATAACTTATTCAAATTATTACGATAATTATGACAAATCACTGTGAACTACTACTAATTTCTGGTTATTTCAATACAAATAAAGGCTAGCTTTTTTGCACTTACCCATTTAGAGCACAAACCTACTTTTCTCAATATTAGTGCAGATTCATTGATGCAAATTATGCCACCTAAATGTAAAGAAGGGCTTTTTTCTATTAAAATCAGCAGTTTTGGTATTATACTATTCCCCAAGCTAGCACATGCAATTTTTGGAAAATAATCTAATAGCCTGTTTGGCTTTACTTATTTTGAGGCTTATAAGTTCTAACATTAAAAAAATATTTTCAAATAATTTTTTACTGTCGGAGCTTAAAACCCCCAAATAAACAGAGCAAAATAGGCTCTAATTCGAGGATGGTGTCCTTTTTTTTTTTTAACTTAAAAATATTTGCACACTTATTGCATTAATTAAGATTATTATATAAAAAGACAAAAGAATTAATAATTAATCGTAAAAGCATCCAGCTACTCCATAGGAGCCCAATGCAAAAAACTTTTCTATAGACAGATGAAACTACAGCCTAGTATTTAATCATTTGCAGTACGTTATCCTTCTCTGAAAGCTCCGCGTAACCACCAACTACTAGTCTTCAACCGGAGGGATTTATTACACTAAAATGTTGGCACGCAGGCTCCCGAAGAGGAAAGTCCAACGAATGTCACATGCAAAGTTTTGTGCTTCATTAAAGTCATATTCACATACCCCCACCCCCACCCACATATTTTTTTATAAAGAATGCAAAAACATTATATTATATATTTTGTTTTTTTGCATATTTTCTTTTTCTTTTTCTCCTAATTTTAAAGTTACTAACTCGGAAATTCAGTTAAAACTTCAATTATTCGGTTATCCAAATTATGTTAAGAAATCGGTTAATATTTAAATATTGAAGCCAAACCAAAAAGGTTCAATTCTATGATTTCAAATATTACACAAATTCGGCTCAGTTCAATCAGTTAAAGTTGTATTATCTTGAAAGTTTATGGAAGTTTCTTTTCAACCCCAAAAAGGGAAAATTTTCACAAATAACTCATATTATTTCTTTATTTTCTACAAACATACTCAAATAAGTCATTGTTTTAAGAATTCAAGCTCAAATTCTTTACCAAGAGTAATTGGTTCTATTCACCACATAAAAACTTGGTTGGGCCTTTTAGGATTTATATATTTTTGGGTCAAAAGTTGGGCCTTTTAGTGGGTAGTCCTTAATTAGGTCAATTCTAATAGTTTCTTTGTCGTATTCCCTACATGTAATGATTTTGAAGTCATTTTTTTTACTTGTAGGGGCTTTATATTTTAATTTTACTTCTTCAGCTTCCCTACTCTTTATATATTCTTAGTTCGAGGGATCTTGTATTTCAACTTTACTCCAATAGCTTCCCCACTTTTTACTCTATTTTATAATTTAGTTATAAATATATTATTTAATTTTTTTGTATTAATTGATTATTGAAGAAAAATGTTATATTATCAATTACAAGTTATTTTTAATTTTGAATTTAATAATAGTATTTTTATTTTTAACAAATTATTTTGTATTAAATTATCTAGCACAGAGATGTAGAACAATAATTCGTCTTTTTAATAGTTTTTATAAATTATTGAATTTTTAATTTAATATTTTATAATATTAGATCTTAATTTAATAAATTATTTATCATACTTAATTTTAAATTAAAAATTGTTAATTGAATTTATATGATGATGCTGAATTTTTAATTAACATTAAAAAAGGTATAAGGATGGGGTAAGAAATTGCTTTTCTCCCTCTACATGTAGTGATAATTTTTCCAATGCTTAAAACAACTCTACACGTAGGGATTTTGCTAGCGAAGCTGTTGGAGCATATTTACTTCAAGAGTATTAACATGTAGGGATGATGTTAGAGATGGTTTTATGCCCAAAGAAAAGGTGAAACATAAAAAAAGCTTTCTTAGGGTTTCTCAAAACGGAGACAAGCAAATTGACGCACAGAGATATGAGCACAAAAAAGGGTTCACAGAGAGCTTCATCAATGGCGGGTGTCTCTCAACTACACAGAACACATAATCCATCAAATACTATCTCACATGGGCCCTAAAGAAGCCGCAAGAACTAATACATTTTGCAAGACATGGTATAGTGCATGGGCTCATAGGTGGAGCTACATATGCTCCAGGGAGATCCCATGCACCCCCTGACTTTTTGATTAAAAAATATTACTATTACATTTTTTTGTTCATTTTTTGATTATGAAAGATTAATTAACCTGAGGTGCATCCCCTTACAATAAGAGTGCACCCCCTCATGATTGTGATAAAGGAAGTAAAAAAATAAAAAGGATAAAAATATACATAGAAGAGATGAGAAAAAGTAAGGAAAAATGAAAGAAAAATGACTGCTTAATCAATTATATATATGAAGAAATGTTTTTTTTTTTTTTGTTGAATATTTATCGTTTTCAAAATATCCAGTCAAGCTAGAATAAATATAAAATATAGTTCTATTTGCAACAATGATATATATTTCTTTATATTTTTATGTATATTAAGATACTATTATTTTATTAAATATTAGACATTTTTATATTTAATTTTTTTATTTATATTAAAAATTACACGTATATAAATTTGTACCCGCTGAACTCTGGGTTTTGGCTTTGCCACTGCATGGGCTTACGTACCTCACTTTGGATTTTCGCAAGAGCTTCGACAGTTTTGAAGAGGATTTTAAGGAAGAAGAAAAGCTCCTTGAATTTGTCAAACACACTTTTACGAAGATATCAACAGCAAGATATATGCACCACGAATTAATTGGTTCTGTCTTTGCCTTCCGTCAAGGATTCATTTTTGGCTTCGCTTGTGAACGAATGGATTGGAATTGCCATTAAAAATGGTGACAAAAAATTGACAGAGTTTCTTTACAAGAATCTGATAGGAAAAAGAAATCAAGATTGCCTCACTGCAAGAAAAAAAAATTGATTACTGCATCTGTTTTTCTGGTAGATATTGCGGGAAAGTTTAATTAGGCTGTTTATGATGTTTTCTGTCACATTTTTTTATGCAAACTTTATTTTTTCTTTTCTTTTTTTGAAAAATAACACCATTGAGGAGTAAATTTCTTACAACTAGAAAATATTCTCATTGAGGATATATAGTATATGATATTGATTAAGACAAGAAATTCTGTTTCGTTATGATACAATGCTAATATGCAACTCTTAATTATTTTCTAATATCTATTCATTTTAACACTTTGTTTTGCTTATGTCTTTGAAGATGTCTATTCTTTTTTTCTTTCAAGTTTTATTGCAAAAAAGAAAAGAAATTAAGAGGAAAAGTATGAAGCATGACTAAATTGTGAATTAGTTACTTAAAGTGGGTAGTTTGGTTAACTGAAATATAGGGCTCGTTTGGATTAACTTTTTTTAAAAGAGTTTTTTTTCAATAGCTTTTGAAAAACAGTTTTTTTTAGAAGCTGAAAATTTTGGCTTCTAAAAAAAGCTGTATTTGAGATTTTTTTAGAGTTTTAGCTTTTTTGGAAACCAAATCAAGTAATTATTGCAAAAGTAATATAATTTTTTTAACAAAAAAAAATATTTTTTCCTAAAAAAAAACCAATCCAAACAGGCCCATAAGGGGGTACATTTTATGATCTTATTTTTAATTTTGTTGTTATTGTGTGGGTTGGTGGCAAAGGACTTCATGAACTGTTGTGTTTGGGTGGTTTTAGTTAAGTATTTTCTGACAAAAAAAAAAAAAACCGGCCGCGTTGCCCGAAAACGGTATTTACTATTGTATAAGTGTTATCAACTTATCTTATTCTGTAGTTGCAAGTGTCATTATTGATGCTACCCATTCAACGTTGATCACTACTATAAATTACAAAAGGGTTAATTCCTTCACAAGCCTCTAAATTGGTGGATATTTTGGTTTGTGAACTATGAAAGTGAGGGTTTTGGTATTTTAACTATTAATTATTTGACACTATTAATTCTTTTAGTTATTTTTATCCAAAAAATTAATTTTAACGTTAGTTTTTTAACTAATTATGTGCTGTCATATTAGTTTTTGAACATAAGTAACTAGTTTTGGATGAGAATAACTAAAAGCACTAATGTTAGGGACTAATAGACTCGTTTTGATAGTTTAAAGACCAAAATGTCTTGTATGCCATAGTTGAAGAACTTGAAGGATGAACACCTATAATCAATATAGTAAACATCCATAAGCATGTACCTGATAATACACGATATAATTTGCTTGAGACCAGGGAAACACATTTGTCCTCTTTTCTCTTTTTCTCATTCAAAATTCTCAACATATATACATGAAGATGCCCTTATATTCACAGAAAAGTACCTCAATCCAGAACGAGATTGACTGCAAATCCCATGAATCTCTTGTTTTTGCGTCTTCCCTTAAAGACATTTTTGAAAAATCAAAAATTGAATGGAAATAGATTTTGGTTCGGTTAATTTTATTTCTTTTTCAATTTGGTTTTGGTTTTGAAAATTTAGTCGATTTTTGATTATCTGATGCAATTGGTTAATATTCACACAAGTACTTTGAGCCAAAGTTCTGTCACTAGAAACTTCTACATTTGAAATCTCACAATTAAGCCACGTAAGTGAGTTAAATTACAAAGTCTTGAGATTTAGAAAGAGAGAACGAGAAATGATAATAACTATATATAAAGCAAATTAAATGATGAAGAAAAAATGATCATAATCATGATGATAGGAGATGAAATATGTTTTTTCCTCCTGTTTCCTCTTCCGTTTTAAGTTCTCCATGTTTCTAGCAATAGAAAATATTAATTTAGTCCTACCCATTAAATAATAAACTTATCTCTAACTTACAATCCTGTGATATTAGATAAAAAGTCATTCTAAACAAGATATGATATGATGGAGAGATTGAATAAGAGTATATAATGGAGAGATTCACAACAATAAAGATATTTATAGTTTAATAGCGCTTGTCTTAACCTTCCTACTTTGAATTTTGGAAATAGCTTAAAACAATCCATAAAGCGGTTTAGAAGAAGAGAAAGATTATTATAAAAAAAAAAAACTTCACTGAGGTATCAAGAGCCAAAAATATGTACTGGTAAGTTAATTGTCGCCAAACGACTAGTTGTAATTCTTATTGAGCTTCACTTATGAACGAATGGATTGAAATTGTTGTTTAGAATAATGTCAAAAAACTTGAGCATGTATTGTTTGTCAAGACAAAAGAGTGGCTGGTTTCCTTATTGTTTTTTTTTTTTCCTTTTAATCAAGGAAACTAAGTATTATATAGAATAGGTAAACAAAAATAAGATTACAACTATCAGCCAACCACTAGGATTTTACATCATTTTCGATAAAAGAGACCAACTCATTTGTGCGTTTCTCAGCCAATCATCTGGTGAACAAAAAACACACAAATGATGACCAACAAATATACAATAGATCTCCAAGCAAAAAAAAAAAAAAAAAGAAGAAGAGAATTTCCAATTCTTTAAAACAAATCCAAGTCTTATTCTAGAAGAGTAAAAACGATCTTTAACATTCTAAATTGAGACAAATAAAAATGAATTGTTCGACATTGCCCGATTCCAGGGGCATGATCTAAACTAAGAATCTAAGGGCCTGTTTGGATTCGGTTTTTTTTTTTCTTATAAAAAAAGACTGAAATTCTAAAAAAAACTTAAATACAATTTTTTTTAGAAGTCAGAATTTTCACTCTAAAAAAAAACTATTTTTAAAAAATTGTTAAAAAAATACTTAAAAAAAATCCAAATAAGCCTTAAATAATGGTAGTCCTAATAGGGATGTCAATGGTACCCCGCTCTGCCCCGCCCCGCAGGGGTACCGGTGGGTAGAGGCGGGGTTTTTGCAAAAAAACACCTGGGGCGGGACGGGATGGGGTTTTTTCTTTATACACCGGTACCGGGGCGGGGCGGGGTCCGGGTTGGATGACCCTGCCCCGGTCCACCCCGGTATATATGTGTGTGTGTATATATATATATATATATATATATATTATATGTTATGTTTAATAATTATGATTGGAAGTAAGTTTAGATTTAATGTGTTATTGTTGTAAAATTATGTTGAATTTTAAGTATTAGAGTTTGAATTTGATGTGTTAAGGTTTAGTGCATAATTTATGTCATTTTTATTTATTTTCATCTAATTAAAAAGTAAGAATTTCACTTGATAGATAGGAGTTTAACAAGAAGGTGTTTTGTCCCGATACTACGACCCCTTTGACTTTTGTTGACAGGTGTCCTGTAGATAGGGGCATGGTGAAAAAAACACTAGTAGGGGCGGAGATGGTAGTTGGGAGAAAATCCCGGCACAAGTATAGGAGCGGGGTAGGGATAGGTGAAAAAATACTAGGTGCGGAGTAGGAGTTTGTGAATCTCACCCCTACTCTACTCCGTTAACATTCTTAATAGTCCAAGACTACTCCTCTTTCCTTGCAACACAATAAAAAGAGATTTGCAAAAAAAACACTGAGTAACCCGTGAGATACAAATACATCGTCCTCACTAAAATATAGAAAGTCTTTTATATAAAAAAGGAATCAAACAACGCCATAGTCTGGTGTCTAGAAACACCAAACAACCCAAAATTCTCCGTTACTAAAGAGAAAATCAAGAAGCCGAAGAGAGAAATAAACACAGAGCTAAAAAAAGTTCCGCAGAGAGCTTCATCAATGGCGGGCGTTTCTCAAATGCCAGAACACATCATCCATCACATTCTATCTTGCATGGGCCCTAAAGAAGCCGCAAGAACGTGTGCATTCTGCATTACATGGTACAATGCATGGCTTACGTACCCTACTTTGGATTTTCACCAAAGCTTCGACAGTTTTGTCGAGGATTTCAAGGAAGAAGAAAAGCTCCTTGAATTTGTCGAACCCACTTTACGAAGATATCAACAGCAAAATATATGCACCACGAATCAGTTGGTTCTACATTTGCCTATCCACACGGATCCTTATTCGGCTTCGCTTGTGAACCAATGGATTGGAATCGCCATTAAGAATGGCGTCAAAAAAACTTGACCTTGGTTTTCTTGATCTGCAACGTGAATTGTGTGCATTTACTTTGCCTACTCGTTCAATCTTTGAAGTCAAAACACCAAGAGAGCTAATTGTTCGTTCTACAAGTTTACGCATGAAGTTGAGGAAGGGGTTTGATGATGGGGTAAGTTACATCTTTATGGTATTTGTTTAGATGATAATACATTTGAAGAAATAATTGCTAGATGTGCTTCGATTGAGAAATTGCTTATATTTAATTGTGGGGGTTTGGATAGAATTAGGGTGACTAATCTTGATAGCCTCAAGGAATTCATTTTTGGCGCTAAGGCGAATCAATGTATTGAAGTTGAAGCGCTTGGTCTTCAATATTTACGGCCTGTTTGGATTTTTTTTTAGGAGGAAGTACTTTTTTCTCTAAAAAAGTTATATTAAATTTATAATAACTATTTGATTTGGTTTATGAAAAAGCTAAAACTCTGAAAAAAAACTCAAATACAGCTTTTTTTAGAAACCAGAATTTTTAGCTTATTAAAAAAAGCTGAACTGTTAAAAAAACGCTTTTAAAAAAAATCAATCCAAACGGACCTTTAGATTGCCATTTCGGCGAGGGTCAAACTCTTAACTTGTATGCAACTGAGAGATTGAAATATTTGTGATTGTTCGGCCCCCTTCCCTCTGCAACATTTTTCGACAACTTCAGGCGCAAATTTCCACAGCTTGAGTATCTGACATTGAGTCGTTGCAATGGTCTCGAAAGACTAAACATATCAAGTCACTCGATCAAGTACATATCGCTGATTTCCATGTTAGAGTTGAGGGAGCTAAAGATTGATGCTCCAGGAATGCTCTCATTTGAACTTTATTGCAAGAAATTGATCCATGATATATGTTTAACTAATACTCCTAGTCAATGGGTGTCGAATATATACTCTTATTGTGCCTACACTTGTGATGCGTTGTGTCAGCCGAAGAGGTTTCTATTGAAATATTTGTGATGCGTTGTGTCAGCTAAACAGGCAAATGCTTCCTCCCATTATGGATAGTAATAGTATGGCCGATCATTATTGGTATTGACTCGAGGAGGCACAAGTGAAAATTTTAAAATAGTACTACAAGAAGTAGAATCATTTCTATCTAATGGCATTTGGAGCATTGCCTAGCTAGAGGGCTGTTTCTCGAGTAGGGATAGATTTGAATAGGAAACAGGTGTGTTTACAACACCCATTAGGATCTTAGTAACCCCATTAAATAACTAAAAGTTGGGCATATTCGGCTTGCTCATAATAATTTTAAATTTGAAGGAGATAATCTTAATCCATTTAATGTCTTATCATACACGGTATCGCAGATACAGCTTGAAGAAAATGTTTCTTTGTTCAATAATTGTCCTCCTTATGTTTCAGGTGCTGATGAGTATAGAAGTACAGATATTGATGTTGAATGTGAAGCGCCTATAGAGGATCTCACAGATGCATCCTCGTTATAACAAATTTGTTTGGTTCTTGAAGAGCATGTTATTTTGAACTTTTTTTTTCTTTTTTCTGTAAATGAGACCTCAGATGCAGTTCTCCGAGGGCATCGGCACACTAACTTGAGGCTTGCATGTGAACTAGACGACTCAAAATATCGATTACTAGTGTTGCCCACAATTTTCTTGATCAAAATGCCACTCCTCTTTTTCTCGGAATTGAATGTTTCTGCATGTAGAATAGTGCAATTTTGTTTACTTAGCTCCATGTCCATTTCCATTGAGGCATTTACTGCGTGGCCCATTGAAAATTCACTTTCTTAGTGGAACGGCTAGAAAACTCAAAACTGGATCCTAAATCTGATACATGCACTGGCTCCTTGGAACTTGAGCAGCAGTGGCACGACAATGGCGGCTCTCTGAGGGAATTTTTTTTTTTTTTTTGTTTTTTTGAAAAATACCTTAGTTTTTGACATTTTCAATAAAAAATACTTTAGTTTAGGATGCGTTTTTAAAATTATACTTTTTGGTCTTTGAATTACTGTTTTACTGTAATTGAATTACTCAAAGTCTCCTATCTGATCGAGTACAGGAGCTATTGGATTCATTCATTCGAGGTCATACAGGAGCTATTGGGTTCATTAGGCAGGGAGGTTGATGGAGAAATGTTGTATGGCCAAGCAGATCTTATTTCATGCACCTCTCCTTGTGAAGCTGAAGCTCATGCAGTTCCTCTTGTGTGTGTGTCTTTGCTTCCTTTCTTTCATCTGTTAACGCCATTATTGAAGGTGACACAGAAGTAATTCTCAAGGCAATTGTTACTTCGGGAGTGGCTATTCCTTGGAAAACTCATCCGACTGTGGAGGATACAAAAAATTGTCACAACAATTCCTAGTCTAGGTTTTCACTGTATTAAAAGAACCGCTAACTCTCCTTGTGATTGGGTGGTTAAAGCATGGATCAAGAATTGCTTGCCTATGGAGTGGGTTTTCAATATTCCCTCCCCTCTAGCTAGGCTTTTAGCTTTGGATTTTGATCCCTCATGCATTGGCTAACTTCTGATTGTAAGTTTTTGTGGAATGCAAGTATTTTACCAAAAAGAAAAAAAGAAAAAAAGTTTTGTACAATAGTGCATGTCTTACCTGCCATACTTTGAATTTCAGAAAGCTTCAACAATCAATCAATAGGTTTGGAAAAATAAAAATGCCGTTCAAATTCATCAAAAACACTTCATTGCGATACCAGGAGCAGAATATATGTATAGATAAGTTGATTCTGGGCATGATTACTTCTGATTCTTAGTCTCTGTTGGTCTAGCTATGAGATTACAACTACAGAATATGATAACACTTCATAGAATAGTAAATACCAGTTTAGGGCGACAATGCCATAAACAACTTATGTACACCTTAAACTAATCAACTTACACCAAAGAGCATAAGCAACAATAACAAGAAGACTCCAAATAAGATCTGACCCCCTGTATCTCAGTTAGCCAAACTACCTGCTGAAAGTAGCTAATTCACAATTTTTAAGTCATGCATCATTTCTCTCTTAGATTTTTCTTTTTTGCAGTAAAACTTGACTGAAAAAAGGAAAACGCATCTTAAAAGACAAAGTAAAACAAAGTGCTAAATGAATAAAGTTTAGAAAATAAGAGCTGCACATTAGCATTGTACCATAAGGAAACAGAATTAATCATCTTGATCTATATCATATATACTACATCCCGATGAGAATATTTTATAGCAGTAATAATCCGATTGATATATGATCATCTTCAGAAACTACAAGCATATAAAAAAAAATTCACTCTTCAATGGTGTTAATTTTTTTTAGAAAATCAAGTTTGCATGCAAAACAGTGATAGAAAACATCATAAACAACCTAATTAAACATCCCACAATATCTACAAGAAAAACAGATGCAGTAATCAATTTTTTCCTGTAGCGAATGCGAATGCGCTTACCATTCTAACCTAAAGCAATATCTCGTCCAATGCTGCGGTGCCTCTAGCATATCCTTCCAATCAATAATTGGCTGCCACTCATGTTTGATTTCGTCATAGATTTCGAATCTCACTTCCTTTAAGTCTTTATACCAAGACTTGGCAGGATCAGAACTCGAGAGGGGATCTTGATTTCTTCTTTCCATCAGATTCTTGTAAAGAAACTCTATTAATTTGTTTTCAGCCTGCCAGACTCTTATTGCCTTGGGATGACAAATCAAGAACAAAGCATCAAGAACAACTGGATTTGTCAGTTCTGTTGCAGATGTAAACCGTAAATCTTCAACTTCAATCACAGGGCGAGTTGGAATCAGTCTAACATCACCAAAACTGGCCTCATTAAAGTACGGTAGAACTAATGAAATGTTAGATTGAATCAACTTCAGTAGAAGCCCCTTCAGCTCACACAACTCAGCACAAGTGTAGGCACAATAAGAGTATATATTCGACACCCATTGACTTGAAGTATTAGTTAAACATATATCTTCAATTTCTCGCCATAAAGTTCAAATGACAGCATCCTTGGAGCATCAATCTTTAGCTCCCTCAACTCTAACATGGACATCAGCGATATGTGCTTAATCGAGTGACTTGATATCTTAAGTCTTTCGAGACCATTGCAACGACTCAACATCAGATATTCAAGCTGTGGAAATTTGTGCCCGAAGTTGTCGAAAAATGTTGCAGAGGGAGGAGGGCTAAACAATGACAAATAAATCAACTTCTCAGTCGTATACAAGTTAAGAGTTTGACGCTCGTCGAAAGTGCAATCTAAATGTTGGAGATGAGGGGCATCAACTTCAATACATTGATTCGCCTCAGCTAAAACAACGAATTCCTTAAGGCTTTGAAGATTAGTCACCCTAATTTTAACCAAACCCTCGCAATTAGCAATATGCAAGTCCTCAATCAAAGCACATCTAGCAATTATTTCTTGAAATGTATCATCTTCTAAACAAATACCATAAAGATGTAACTTCTGAAGATGGCTAAACATTACCTTGTCATCAATTCCCTTCCTCAGCTTCACGTCTAAATCTGTAGCACTAACCATTAGTTCTCTCAGTGTTTTGACTTCAAAGATTGCACGAGGCAAAGTAAATGCACACGATTCACTTGGCAGATCAAGAAAACTGAGGTCAAGTGTTTCGACACCATTTTTAATGGCGATTCCAATCCATTCGTTCACAAGCGAAGCCCAATAAGAATCCGTGACGGTAGGCAAACGCAGAACCAACTGATTCGTGGTGCATATGTTTTGCTGTTGATATCTTCGTAAAGTGTGTTTGACAAATTCGAGGAGATTTTCCTCTTCCTTAAAATCCTCTTCAAAACTGTCGAAGCTCTGGTGAAAATCCAAAGTGGGGTATGTAAGCCATGCCCTATGCCATGTCTTGCAAAATGAACTAGTTCTTGCGGCTTCTTTAGGGCCCATGTGTGATAGAATGTGATGGATGATGTGTTCTGGCAGTTGAGAAACGCCCGCCATTGATGAAGCTCTATGTGAACCCTTTTTTGTGCTCATAGCTCTCTCTGTCAATTTGCTTGTCTCCGTTTTGAGAAACCCCTGAGAAGCGTTTTATGTTTCACCTTTTCTTTGGGCAGAGTTAAGGACCACCTACTAAAAGGCCCAACTTTTGACCCAAAAATAAATCAATTAATTAATACTAAAACGCCCAGCCAAGTTTTTATGTGGTGAATGGAACCAATTCCTCTTGATAAAAAATTTGTTTGAATTCTGTCTCCAAGAATCTCTTAGCCACAAGAGTTGGAGATAAATATAACTCATGATTTAAGTTCAAATCCACTCTGCTGTCTTGGGTTGAGTGTTTTTGATTTAAGTGATACATAATATAGGGGACACACTATGCACTTGAGGTTTGTCAATTATTGGTTAGGCTCTACAGGGTGTACCGATAAGGGACACGTTATGCACTCGAGGTTTGGCAGTTAGTGGTCAGGCTTTACAGGGTGTATCGATAGTCTGATTTTGCCAATTGGATTTCCTTTGTTGCAAAAAAAAAAAATGCTTAAATTCTTAAAACAATGACTACTTTGAGTGTGTTTGTAAAAAATGAAGAAATAATATGAGTTATTAGTGAATTTTTTTCTTTTTTTGGGTTGTGAATAAACTTCCATTAACTTTCAAGATAATACAACTTTAACTTATTGAACTGAACTGAATTTTTGTAATATTTGAAATCACATAATTGAGGCTTTTTGGTTTGGCCTCAATATTCAAAAATTAGGCTCTAATTTGGCTACCTATGGGATTTCAACTATTGAACTATTGAGCTTTTAATAGTAGAGTTTTGGTTTAAAGTGTTGTTAAATAAAAGCCATTGATTGATTAGCCTGATGTTTTAGGATTTGAGCTTGTTGTTGTTTTTTAGAACAATATTAGAATTTGAAAATTATAGAATAATATTTCTAAAAAAAGAAAAATAAAATTTGACTGATATTAAATTAATTTTCAAAAGTCCTTTTCAAAAAGCTCCAATTTGGAGCTCTAGTTTTTTAGTGTTTTTTTTTTTTAGCTTTGTCTTTATGTAAAAGCACTTTTGAAAATTTGCCAAACAAATTAATTTCTAATTTTAAACTTACAGAAAGTACTTTTAGGTGTTTAAAACCTAGATCAAAAGACTCTTAACCGAATTCTTAAAATAATTTGAATAACCAAATAATTAAAGTTTTGAATGAATTCCCAAGTTAGTAACTTTAAAATTAGAAGAAACAGAAAGAATAAATATGCAAATAACAAAATCCGTACAAATTATAAAGTAATGTTTTTACCTTCTTTATCAATGCCACCTATACTTTATTATGTGAAATATTTTCTGTCCAAAAAGTCATGCCTTTTTCTTAATCAATATTTGTGCAATTTTTTTTTACTTTCTCCAGTAATTGTTTCATTCAATTACTATAACTCATTGAATAAAAGTATGATTAATATTGAAAATTTATCAAGAATTAAACCTGACAAAATATATTATATTTTACCTCACATAAACTAAAGAAATATATATATATATATATATATATATTTATATGTTTATATTGATACATTTATATTATATCATATAAAATAGAGTCCATGCTTATCTTTTAATACCACATGTCCCAATTCTATCAATTTTTCCCTTCAAATTATGAGTTCAACTCCAATAAATATATTGGTCATATTTAATTGATTTTATTTTTCCAAAATAAATTATTTTACTATTTTACTTTTTTAATTTAAATGTTTTATTCAATTATTGCGTATTTCTTATTAAAAATATTTAGTATTGAAAACTTATTGAAAACTAAATTTTACAAAATATATTTATATCTTATTCTAACATAACTTGTAAAAATATAATTGATCATTGAAAATAAATAAAGTCATTAAAAATATTTATTTTTCTTGTGCATGCACAGGATGTAATATAGTAATATGTAATTTGGATATTAACTGAATTCCTAAAATGATGTAGATTTTGAAAAACCGAATTTTCAACAAATAACTTAATTAGTAACTTTGAATTTTTTTTTGAGAAAAAGGAGAACAGATATTTGCATCAAATAATCAAAATTGAAAATTAAATTATCAAATTTTAAAAATGAAAACCAGATTGGAAAAAAGTAAAATTGACCGAACCAAAATGTTATTCCCCTTTGTTTCGATTTTGATAAATAAACGAATTCTAGTTATCCTTAGTTGACCACCGGGGGAGCTAGACCACGGGAGTAGAACGTACCATTTCTTTGCGGATCTGGGCACTAATTTTGCATAGGCATAAAAGGAGTGGACTTGAATATATTTTTCTTTTTCCTGCAAGGTTATAAAATATAAATATTGGGATATACATATTTTCCAGTACAAATTAAATAATTTTTAGGACAGAAATACACAGAACGGTGGATATCATGAAGAATTTTCCTTATCGCTTTAGACTTCCTCCAAGAAAAAGTGCAGGAATTTCATGATTCATATTGTACATTAATGCAAGAAATATTTCTTTAAAATCTTGAGATTGTACTGCACATGAAGATATTTTTTTTTTTTGAAAGATGCAAGTATTCTGAGACAAGCAAACCATGCCATAAGACCTATAAGTTGAAGCAGATAACCCCACGAGTATTTAATTTCTCACAAGAGATTATGTGAATCCAACATCCATTACTCAAAAGTGTAGCAAGTTGGATGGATCGTGGATGCAATTGTCCTCCTCTACTATTCTGTTAGTGGAAAAGTAACTTCTAAGTTCTAATTAATTTTGGATTAGTTTTATTTTTATTGTGGATAAATGATTATTATCACGAGAAGGGATAGTTCTTACAACAAAAATTTGTAAGATTTTTTTTTAAAAAAAATTTGTAATCTTACAAAATTTTTTATGGACCGATGAATTTTAGTTTTAGACCTACAAACTTTTTTATGAATTGATGTTATAAATTTTTTAAAAAAAAATCCTATACATTTTTGTTTTAGACTTTCAAATTTTTATTCTAAACCTACAAATTTTTTTTTTTAAATAAACTGATGTTAGTTCATATGGATGGAAGAGCTTTCCCCATGAGTAAAGGTCTTTTAGTTACGAGATTTGGTACAATGACAAACATGCTCACTATGTTTGAGAGCCAATGCTGACAATTAAGGTAAATATTTATTCACCTTACAGCATCAAACAATACGTGCAATAATAGAATGATGTTCTCGTAAAACTCAATAATACAATGATGCATGCCGATTGCAACTGATGGATTTTTTTCCCCGCCAAAACCCCCCACTCTCACGGGTTTTAAACTCAAGGCCTTACTTCTAAGCGAGGTAATATTAATCACTTGAATTACCCCTTAATTCCAAACACGGTTGATGGAGTTGTTATTGATGTTCCTCAAGATTTTATCTACTTCTTAGCCGATGACATATCAAGCTTGTTAAGGAGAAAAGCTTTAACTAACTTGGATAGCTTGGAGGTGTTGAAGGTCTACCTTCTTCCCTCTGGAATTACTGGTAATAATAGTCAAGATGTTTCACATCGAAAAGAAACTTTTGGAAGTTACACTTAATTATGAAAAACCAACCACTAAAAACTTCTTCTACTTTGCATGGGAAGCTTGTAAAGATCCCTCAATCATCCTTCTTCTCGTATGTGTTGCAGTCATTCTTGAACTATTAGCTAATGCCTCCAACCAAACCAGCATCATTTTGTACAAGCTAGACTAAAACTCATCTGGTAGATTACAAGCCCAACCCAAAGGGAGAATGTGTATCTTAATTGCTTAACAACCGAATCTACCATATGAAAATATGCTAAAAATGGTCGCCAGGGTTAGAGGATACAATTTTCTTTTCGACCAATATTCTTTACTAAAGGACAAACAACTACTCATTAAATAATAATAACAAGAAAAGTATTGAATTACTTGAGTGTACCTGCTCAAGAATTGTTATGAAACTAAAGAAAAAAGGGAGAATAAGAGAAGAAACAAAAATAGGAGAAGAGAGAAGAGTGATTTTATAATATTAATGTGGGCAAAATTACAACATATAAGTTCTTAGTTATAAGAATACATTGACTTGCTCTTAAAAAAAAGTTTCCTTTTCAAGCGTACAGGCTTTTATCTTTTCAAACCTGGGATCATTAACTAATAGACTATAAATATCCACATGATCCATAACAAGAATCTCAATAATGCTACACAAGCAATAAAATATATGTTAACACGAGGTAGAAAGTCTGATATATATATATATATATATATATATATATATATATATATATATATATATAAGATGCAAGAGCTCAGCCCATATTTCAGAGTACTAACTCTTATTTATGTAATTCTCCATCACTATATGTTTGATTAAGCATATGGAAATAGAGCCATAATCTATTTGCAAAGTGTGCGAGGAAATGATACTCAGAACTAGAGATGACTAACTTAATTTATACAACTGATCATTACTAATAGAGCAACAAAGACAATATCAAATTAAACTAGAGTATTGTCCGCGGAACGTGATAGAACTTCTGCGAACCTTCGAATCCATCGGAGAGGGCGAAATATTGGGTTGTTGCAAATAGAAGTAATCCATGGAAAATAACTAGATATATGTTTCTCAGGAACAGGTATAAACTTGACGAGCCAATCAATTAGCCAAGACCCCGCAGCGAATCCAATACATTATCCCCATTCCCCTAAACCCAACTTCTCGGTATCTGCGAACCAATTGAGAAATCCCACTTCCACCATCACCACTTGAAGAATAACAGTGATCGCAATTATTCCCAGAAATCTCTTGTTGCTGTGGATTTCCTCAAAGACATTCTTTTTCTCAAGCTTCCGTGCATTGACGAAATTGAAGACCTGGCAAAAGACGAATGTGTTGAACATTACAGTATATGCACGAATTTGGAACTCTAAGGCATCACTTTGGAACTGTAAGGTCAAGGTAACAAAGATATAATATATGGCTTGAGCTAGCAGGTTCCTCCACATACAATTGGTGATGAGTGGGTCAGTTGGAGTAATAGGTGGCTTTTCCATCAACTCTTTAGCGGGTAGCTTGTCGCTAGCAAGAGCCAAGGGTCCTAAGATTTCCATAATGATGCCTATCCACAAAAGTTGAACAGTTGTAAATGGTACCGCACCAACTGAAAGGGCTGTGACCACATTGATTGCAAGAGATGCAACGACCACAGTGAGTTGAAATTGGATGAATTTCTGAACATTTGTGTACGCGCACCTTCCCCATTCCAGAACTGTGGCAACAGAAGCAAAATCGTCTTGTGGGATGAGGATATCTGAACTCATTTTGGTCATCTCAGTGCATTGGTTCCCCATAGAAATTCCTACATGAGCTTCTTTTAGCGCTGGCATATCATCTGTGCCATCACCAATCATTGTGACAATGTGGCCTTTCTTTTTCAAGCATTGCGCCATCAGACGTTTGTCGGATGGAGATGATCTTGCCATGACACGTATTGTATCAACTTTGCTCAGTCGTTCCTCTTCTGTGAAGTCACGAAACTCTCCACCTTCTACGACTGCTCCATCACCAGCTCCTTCCTCAAGTATTCCGCATTCTTGTGCTATTGCCCTTGCCGTGAAAGCATTGTCCCCGGTGACCATTATGACGTTTACACCGGCAACCTGGCCGTCTTTTATGGCTTCACTCACACCAGGCCGACATGGATTCTTCAAGCCTACTAGCCCCAGAAAGGTCAAGCCGTCTTTTGGAAGTTGGGGCATTATTCCTTTGCCACTCTCTGTCTCGAATTGCTTATGTGCGAACGCAACGCATTGAAGGTTTCTGTCTGCCAGACCCTGCACTATCTCATCAAACAGTTTTCTCGCATGGTTGTCAAGAGCTTCAGTGTTTCCATCCGGATCATAATAGTTTGAGCACATTGCCAAAATCACTTCAGCAGCCCCTTTCCAATTGGCATGAATGGTGTTATCCACATTTTTCTTAATCAAAACGCCACTCCTCTTTTTCTCTGAATTGGATGCTTCCATGTGTAGAACAGTGTAATTTTGTTTCACTGGCTCCATGTCCATTTGCAATTCCTGCACAGCCCATTGAAGAATTGCTTCCTCAGTGGGACTACGGGAGAACTCAAAACTGGATCCTGAATCTGCTGATTTATCAACACCGCATTTGGTGTTAAGGCCAAGCCCAGCGTAGAGCAATTCAAGAATACTAGGTGCCAATGAAGTGTGATTTTTCCCTTGGATAAGCGTCTGACCAATCTGAAGTTCAGTTACCTCCATTTGATTTAATGTAAGAGTGCCCGTTTTGTGTACACATATGGTGGTGGCAAAACCCATGGTCTCACAAGCTGATTTGTTTCTAATCCTTGCTTTATGTTCCATCATTTTCTTCAAAGAGTATGCAAGAGTAAACTTGGTAGCCATAGATAGGTCTTCTGGAATTGCAACATCTGCAATGGTTACTGCATTAGAAATAATCCGAACCACCCCCAAGATGATACCTTTAGCATTAGGATCACTTTTATCGAATTCTATAACTCCATTTTCATCTTCCGTTTTCCCTCTGAAGAATTGCACCAACAATACAACAAAAACAAAGAAAGTAGTTACATGACTAACCACAGCAATTGATGAAGCTAGCTTGTCCAGCTTAGCCTGGAGGGGCGTTTCCTCACTTGATTCACCATCAACCATGCTCATCAGCATCTCCCCCCAAGTTGTGCTCTTTCCAACCGAAGTGACAAGCATTTTTGCATATCCACTAGTCACTTCGGTTCCAGAAAACAAGAAGGGGTTTTTGTTGTGATTAACTTCAACATGCTCACTGTCACAAGTCAAGCATGATTCATTCACTTGTAACGAACATCCTTCTAAGTATAATCCATTAGCAGGTACCTGATCACCTGTTTTCAAGCTAACAACATCTCCAACAACAATTTCGGATATCAAAATCCGTTGTTGCTTCCCATTTCTCACAACATCCACTTTCGTCTTGCTTATAGCCTTGAAAAGCTTTTTTATTCGTCTATTTTGCCAACAATTACTTGTAGCTGTAGCAGATACATAAAAAAAATACTGCTATAAGCATGCTCCCACCATCATACCACCCACCATCTTCAATTCCATACTTCCAGATGCCAACTCCAAGAGTGATTGCAGCACATACAAGAAGAATGATTACCGAAGGATCTTTACATGCTTTCCACACAAAGTGGAAGAAGCTTTTAGTGTCCAGTTCACCATACGTATTAGCTCCAAAAATTTCACTTCTACGTGAAACATCTTGTGTATCACCATGGATACCATCGTTGACATTAGTTTCAAGGGAAGAAACTAGACCTTCAATCCCTCCAAGCTGTCCAACTTCTTCAAGGCTTTTGTCCTTAACAAGCCTGGTAAGCCTTGATGCGCCATCAGTTGAAAAGTAGATGAAATCTTGAGGAACATCAATGGCAACTCTATCACTCGGCAAGCATGGGTTTTCTGCAACTTTTCTAAAGCGAGAAGAAAGAAAGGCCCGTTGAGCAAAGAAGCTTGCGCGAGCTAAACGCCATCGGCTATTGTTCTCCCCAATTCCTGTTGCCATATCTGCCAAGCTACCGCAGATTTTTTTTTTTTTTCCCCTTTTTCCCCTTTTCTTTTCCTGGTTCGTGGAAGTCAACTTGATAATCGTTGCCTTTAAGAAAAATCAGTGCTTAGATGCAGGGAAATTCAGGAAATATCTTCTCTTTACGTGTTAGCATGAATATTATTGTGTAGTGCCGTTTGATATTATTGTAAAGTGAATATTTACCTTTTCAGCATTCATGCATGAGCACTATTTTACGTATGAGCAGACCCCACTTAGGTACTTTAACATACTGGACTGAGATGTATGTTTCATATCCAGATGTTTTGACAAAGTGTAGAAGCCGTTATGTATATATATGTATGCACGTGTTTGTGATACAACGCATAAGGGAGACCAACAGTGGTTTTTTTAAGAAAAATTTATTCGGTGGAGATGGACACCAACTGACAAACCACAAATTCAAGCACGTTCCTTATACTAACAAATCAACAATTGTTACAATATAAAGATTACAGTAATATAACTCCAAATTTAAACTCAAATTGATCAAGAGCATGGCTTATCATGTCCCGAAATGCGAAACTGGTCTTGCTCGGAATTATACGAAATCTCCTAAATAAAATACCTTTCCCATAATACGTTACAGTCAGCTTCTTCACAGTAAAAATAAAATTAACCCAAAATTGATTAGAAGTTAGTTTTTCACTGACAAAAAAGCAGAATTTCTCATCGGGTTCGATTGGATTGGCTTTCTTTAAAAGCATTTTTTTAACAGTTTTTGAAAAATAACTTTTTTTAAGAAGCTGAAAATTTCGCTTTCTAAAAAAAGCTATATTTAAATTTTTTTCAAGAGTTTTAGTTTTTTTTAAAGTCAAATCAAATAGTTATTACAAATTTAATATAACTTTTTCAAGAAAAAAGTATTTTTTTCCTAAAAGAAGCCAATCAAAACAGGCTCATAATACCACACACTAGCTGCAAATATGAAGTGTTGCGTGTGTGTGTGCGCACGTTTTTATCCTTTTCCTTAGCTCTGTTTTTCGTTTTTGGTTGTTATCTGTCCTAACAATTCACAATCCAAATTGCTGTTCAGCAACTGCACAATTTGTCAAGAAATATTCGAGTATATATAAGTTACAAAATTATGAAGTTTTTATTGTTATGTTCACTTATGTTCAATTGAAAATATATAGATACCTAGTATATTAACGCAGAATTTAAGAAACTGTGAGTCTTTTATTATCTAGTACAAGCTACTCTTAATTAAGTTTGTTATTTTAGTTGAGAAAATTATATCATGAGTCTCTAGTTATGTCTTTAAAAAAAAAAAAAAGTTTTTATTGTTTCAAAAAGCTCAAATTAGTCCTCAATTTTGACAAGCATAGTCAAATTTGTCTTCAAAGTTTCAAAAATGCATATTAGTCCTCAATGTTTTCCAACTTTATTCAAATTACTCAAAAATGAGTATAACAATAGCGAATAATATTGCATAAGTTTGTGAAATTAAATATTGAAAATTAATATAAATGTTTTGAAATATTAGGGACTAATTTGGCTATATATCTTTGTGAAACATTGATGACTAGTTTAAATTTTTTTAAATAATTTTGAAAACAAGTGACAATATTAGGGATTTTTCTTAGAAATAACGTATCCTAATTCAAAATTTTCATTGAGACAAAAATTTTGTGATTCGAACACTTTCAAGTAGCTGCAAATATGAGGTGTTGTGTGTGTGTGTGTGTTTTTTTTCTTTTTCCTTTGCTTTTTTTTTTTCGTTATTATCTGTCTTAACAATTCACAATCCAAATTGCTATTCAGCAATTGCTCGATTTGTCCAGAAATATTCGAGTATATATATGTTACAAAATTATGAAGTTTATATTGTTAAGTTCACATATGTTCAATTGAAAATATATAGATACCTGCTATATTATCGCAGAATTTAAGAAACTATGAGTCCTTTATTATCTATTACAAGATACACTTAATTAAGTTTGTTATTTTAGTTGAGAAAATTATATCATGAGTCCCTAGTTCTGTCTTTCTTGTTTTAAAAAAAAAATAGTTTTTTTGTTCAAAAAGCTCAAATTAATCCTCAATTTTGACAAGCATAGTCAAATTTGTCTTCAATGTTTAAAAAATGCATATTAGTCCTCAATGTTTTCCATCTTTATTCAAATTACTCAAAAATGAGTATAACAACAGAGACTAATATTGCATAAGTCTGTGAAATTAAATATTGAAAACTAATATAAGTGTTTTGAAATATTAGGGACTAACTTGGCTATGTATCATTGTGAAACATTAATAACTAGTTTAGATTTTTTAAAACAATTTTGAAAACAAGTGACAATATTAGGGATATTTCTTGAAAATAATGCATCCTAATTCAAAATTTTCATTGAGACCAACATTTTGTGATTCGAACACTTTCAAGTAAGTTCATCCAAGGTGATTCATATTGGAGATATCAACTCAAGCTTTATGGTCCTAGAATCTTAATAAGATACTAACTATTATGCTTTTGCAACATATTTTCTTCAAAAATTAAGTTAGAAACTTTATTTCTTATATAGATAAGAGAGTAGGCCAAGTAACTGTGACATTTTCGCAATAGTAGTTATGGATCGAATTTGAATTCCTGAGGTGAAGATGTTAAAAAAGAAATAATAAGTTATGAAATGTCAATGTAATGTCTTTTTTATCGCAAATGAATCAATCTCATGCCACCAAAAATCTAATTTACATACAGGAGCCAATCAAGGAATCAAAAATCCTAGATTGTACACAAAAGAATTGTTTTCTACAGTGTCTCTATATTTAAGCAAAAGACTCAACTTTTGTTTAGTATCAACATTTATTATTATTATTATTATTATTATTATTATTATTATTATTATTATTATTATTTTGTGGAAACCCTCACCCCCATGAGATTCAAACCCAATACCTCACTTATGAGAAAGATAGTTTCCACCACTTAAACTATCCCTTATTCTTTTCAAAGTGTGCTCTTTAATATAAAATTTGTCCTACAGATCTTGTCGTTCTTTTCATGCCATATATGATAGAGTATTGAGCAAAGCACACTTTTGACAAGGTTTGTGTGAACGACTTGGCCTTACAAAGACAACAAAGCTTCTCCAAGAGAAGGTCTCCTTCGGTATAACACCTCAAGATAATGTCTCGTTGCTCATGTTTATGAGGGTGAGCCTTAGAGTGTTGAAGAGGTTAATCAGTTCAAAACTAACCTATATCTATATATATATATATATATATATATATATATATATATATATATATATATATATATATATATATATATATATATATATATATATATTACATTTTATACAAATTATAGGTCAATTTATCTTATTAAGAATTTTTTTTTAATTTATTAAAGGTATACTTCATCTTTTGATTGAAGAAAAGGGATTGGGGGGTTTTTTTTTTTTTTTTGTTGGGTGAATGAAAGAATAGGTTAAAATATTATAGGAATTAATGACATTGTCAAAAGTTCTCGATTTATCTTTTTTCCAACCTTTACGTGCATGAAACATTTGGTTAAATGCCAGACACGTTTATCGTGACTTTAAAATTTTATTTTATTTTATTTTTTATAATAAATTAATATCGGTCAAGTAGCTACTTTTTACTTAGCTTTTTTATTTCTTATCTACATTTTTACTAAATAAAAAAAGATAAAATAATTTCATAAAATCATTCAACAAAAAATCAACAATCAAATAGAAAACCAAAGTTTTTTTTTTTTTCAGAATATGACAAAATATACAAAATTGCTTGTTGACAAAATTTTTCTTACCCACACGATATTAAAGAGAAAAAATTAGATTCCCCTCAACAGATTGAAGTGATTCATAATATTTTGATGGAGTTTTACGTCCGAGATCATTCTGTTTGAAATTGCAGAGTGAAATATACCTTATGTTAGCATCAGAGCATGGATGAATGTTTTAGCATGGATGAATGTTTTGCACATATGAGTGTGTGTGTGTGTGTGTTTTTTTTTGTAGACCAGCTTTATTGTGTCTTTCCAAACCGTGTGTGTGTTTTTGTACACCGGCCGCTTTATCGCGTCTTTCCAAACCCCATGAACGCTGTTAGGTTTTCACACCAACAGATTCTACATGCATCTTTCCCACATTCGGCAAGTCAAGCAATATTGTCTTATCAGTTTTGTTTAATTTGTTAGCTTCTCTTTTTCAAGTTGTTTAAAGTTTAATTATTCCAACTATGAATTAAAAAATTTACACAACGCATGCCAACTCGGTCTCTCTTTTGAATTTCTTGGTCTTTTTATATTTTTTGTTTGACTCCTATAGAAGGTCAATGTGATGGTCCTCATCGTGAGGAGCGCCTGCCACGTGATGAATAAAATTAAATACGAGCACTTTGTTGATCATTGCAAAAAAGGTCACGTGCTGGATTATATTCTCTGGTTGTGCTGCGTTTTTAATCAACTTTGTTTATAATACTTCTTACTTGTAGGGGCGGGAATCGGAACGGATAGTCGAATAGTCAGATATCGAATTTGAAAATCAACTATCAAATCGAATAGTTTAAGAGTACTTAATCGAATGTTTGGATAACGGATATTTTCGAATTCGGATAGTCAGATTTTCGGATTTATTTAATAATCAAAATATATTTAATTTATCATTTAATATTTTACTACAAAACACATTATAACCATATACATTTAGTGTCACTCGAACTATAACAATATTAAATTGTATTGAAAAGAAAAATTAACACATTTTACCAAATATGAAGTTTATTACAAACTATAAATCACACTAATATACTGTACAAAATAATAGTACATAATAACCAACATATATAAGTTTACCACTAATATATATAAGGTTAGTACAAATTATAATCCACATAAATATGTCACACATATCACAGCCGATATTAAATACAAAATTTATCACAATTTATATTTCATAACAAGTCATCAAATATTTTTCTTGTACCAAAAGTTAAACAAATAAAATATCTCAAATGCAGGACATAAAACTAAAATATTTAAAACAAAGTTAAAAGTCATAAAATAATAAAATGTTGAATCATCTTTAGACAATGAAGCTCTTAACATAAAATTAATATATTTTTATATATGTTTTATTTTTCGGATATTTCGGATCAGATTCAGATAGTAAAAAAATAATCCAAATTCCTATCCGGTATCTGGTATTTTTATGGGATATCGGATTCAGATATATAATAATTTTTCTATCCAATTAGGTTCAGAAACGGATTTGGATTTGGATACGTAATAGATATTCCCACCCTTACTTAGTTTCCAACAAAATTCAATTAAAAAAAAAAAAAAAAAAACTTACAAGAGTGGCCATGCGGCCTTTGGCCAAAAAGCAAGAATAAAAGGGCTTTTGACATTTAACACATATAAAATGACAAATTATCTTTTTCTTCAATTTCTTTTATTTTTATGAACCATTTTCCTTTCCAATTTTTCTAACTAATTAATATTTATCATCTTAACAGCGTAAAATTATTTTTTCTTCTTTTTTTGAACAAAGATAACTCTTAGTCCTCTAACTATTTACTTTTCCTAAATTACAACTTTGTTTACGAATCGCCATGACAAAAGTCGTAAAAGTACTAATCACCATGACAAAAAGTGACAATGTTCTCGCCTCATGAATCAAGTTAATATTATTCTCGGACCCAAAAAAATCAAGTTAATATTCTTCATTTTCATTTTATTTTAGATGCTTTATGCAAATGACTCATGCTTATATATATAATATTAATATTTTATGTTATATAGTGAATTAATTAACTTGATATTTTTATTCTTATCAATTGCGGCAAAAAACAAAGACTTTTTTTTATAACTTATCGTTATTATAATTGTTATTTTTTCTTATTGATTTAGACTTTGACATATCTGGTGTGCAAATAAACTTGATACTAAAATGGGCAAATACTTTATTCTTATTATTGTAATTGTTATTTCTTTTATTTTGTCATGGTATAGACAATAGATTCACATTATATGTTTTAATACCTTATGTTTTAAAAAGCAAATGGGTGATTTGGTTTAATCAAATGTTGTAAAGGTATTTTGTACTAATTCTTGATTTAACTATATTGTTTCTTACATTACTTATATTAAATATTATTTGGGATGTTGGATCCGCCACTGAAGAAGATGAACAGTTCTTTTTTTTTTTTTTTCGACAAAGAAATCCAAATGGCGAAGCTTGATAACTAACTGACAAACCACGAGCCCACAACACGTCCCTTATACTAGCAAACTAAGAGCTGTTACACTATAAAGATTACAGCAATATAACTCCAAATTCAAACTAAAGTTCATCAAGATCGTGGCTTATCATGTCCCAAAATGCGAAACCGGTCTTGTCTGGAACTATACGAAATCTCTTAAATAAAAGACCTTTCTCAAATTAGAAGTTACTTTTTCACCGACAAAAAAGTAGAGGGCAGTTGCATCCATCCAACTTGCGGCACTTCCGAATTATGGATGTTGGATTCACATGATCTCTTCTGGGAAGTACTCATGTGGGGTTATGCTTCAGCTTATAATATGTCTTGTGGCATGGTTTTCATGTCTTAAGTACTGACATTTTCAAGAAAAAGAATTTCTTGATGTGTAGTACACAACCTCAAGAGTCTAAAGCAATATTTCCTGCACTAAAGTTAAGTACATGAAATTCCTGCACTTTTTATTGGAGGAAATCTTGGTTTTCCATTTGTTTAGCAGCAAATTATAACTTGTTTCTGGTAAATAGTTTTCAGGAAAACTCATCCAAGAAAATGACTTGTTTTATGATATTTGGTCATCACAACAAAAATTAATTGAAAAATATTTTCTGATGACGCACATGTGCACCCGCGCACCACACACTAGCTGCAAATGTGAGGTGTTGTGTGTGTGTATGTTTTTTTTTTTTCCTTTTCCTTTGCTTTTTTTTTTTTTTCGGTTGTTATCTGTCTTAACAATTCACAATCCAAATTGCTATTCAGCAATTGCTCGATTTGTCAAGAAATATTCGAGTATATATATGTTACAAAATTATGAAGTTTATATTGTTAAGTTCACATATGTTCAATCGAAAATATATAGATACCTATTATATTATAGCAGAATTTAAGAAACTATGAGTCCTTTATTATCTATTACAAGATACACTTAATTAAGTTTGTTATTTTAGTCGAGAAAATTATATCATGAGTCCCTAGTTCTCGCTTTCTTTTTTTTTTAAAAAAATATTTTTTTGTTCAAAAAGCTCAAATTAATCCTCAATTTTGACAAGCATAGTCAAATTTGTCTTCAATGTTTAAAAAATGCATATTAGTCCTCAATGTTTTCCATCTTTATTCAAATTACTCAAAAATGAGTATAACAACAGAGACTAATATTGCATAAGTTTGTGAAATTAAATATTGAAAACTAATATAAGTGTTTTGAAATATTAGGGACTAACTTGGCTATGTATCATTGTGAAACATTAATAACTAGTTCAGATTTTTTAAAACAATTTTGAAAACAAGTGACAATATTAGGGATATTTCTTGAAAATAACGCACCCTAATTCAAAATTTTCATTGAGACAAACATTTTGTGATGCAAACACTTTCAAGTAAGTTCATCCAAGGTGAATCATATTGGAGATATCAACTCAAGCTTTATGGTCCTAGAATCTTAATTAAGATACTAACTATTACGCTTTTGCAACATATTTTCTTCAAAAATTAAGTTAGAAACTTTATTTCTTTTATAAATAAGCCAGTAGGCCAAGTAATTGTGACATTTCGCAATATAGTTATGGATCGAATTTGAATTCCTGGGGTGAAGATGTTAAAAAAGAAATAATAAGTTATGAAATCTCAATGTAATGTCTTTTTTATTGACAAGTGAATCGATCTCATGCCACCAAAAAACTAATTTACATACAGAAGCCCATCAAGGAATAAAAAATCCTAGGTTGTACTCAAAAGAATTGTTTTCTACAGTGTCCCTATATTTAAGCAAAAGACTCAACTTTTGTTTTGTATCAATATTTATTATTATTATTATTATTATTATTATTATTATTTGTTGGGGAAAAATATGCAAACACGAAAAATACGAGAAGAAAACGGACACAGGAGAATTACGTGGTTCGGCCTTAAAGCCTACGTCCACAGGCAACAGAAAATAAATTATTATTGATCTCGAATACTACAAGGCTTACTCTGGTTTCTCTCACACTACACCCACCATGGGGTGTGACCCTAAGGCACCTAATACAATGTCCTAGTCCCTATTTATAGTACACAAGTATCCTAATCCGTATTCTACAAGGATAAGAAAACAGTATACTACTAGGAAAAGGAAACAGTATACTACTAGGAAAAGGAAACAGTATACTACAAGAAAAAAGACACATATTAATTATGTATTGTTATAGTATAAGCAAACAAGATAAATGCTAACAAGGAAATTTGCTATTCTTGTTGCCAAAGAATTCGGGTCACATTCAACAAATCACCACCTTGGCACGTATTCGCTCCAATCAACACACCATCATCCCTACTGCCAACTGCCCCTAAGGGCTTAATGCTTCGCACTACAAATAGCAACTAAGTCCAAACAATGCTTGAACTTGCTGACTGGAACCACCTTAGTCATCATATCTACTGGATTCTCATGGGTAGTAATATTCTGCACCGATATGATCCCCTGTGATACAATACCTTTGATAAAGAGATATCTAATGTCATTGTGTTTAGTCCTCTCATGATATATCTGATTTTTCGTCAGATGGATTGCACTTTGGCTATCACAAAAGACTATACTTGTATCTTGCTACAGTCCAAGATCACGAACCAGGCTTTGTAACCATATGGCCTCCTTCACAACTTCTGCAATTGCCATGTACTTCGCCTCACTAGTCGACAATGCCACAGTAGACTGTAATGTTGCTTTCCAACTGATAGCACATCCAGAGAGAGTAAACATGTAACCCGTCAGAAATCTTCTCTTATCAAGGTCACCAGCAAAGTCTGAATCACAATAACCCACCAACCTCACACAATCTCCAGCCATCTTGCTAAATAGCAAACTTATATTCGCTGTGCCACACAAATATCTCATTATCCATTTCACCGCTTCCCAGTGTGCTTTCCCAGGTGATGCCATTTACCTGCTCACAACACTAACTACATGTGAAATGTCAGGACGAGTGCACACCATAGCATATATCACGCTACTAACAACACTCGAGTATGGAACATGAGACATATGCTCCACCTCCTCTTCAATTTTAGATGACAAATCTGCAGACAACTTGAAATGAGCAGCAAGCGGCACACTCACAGACTTTGCTTTAAGCATCCCGAAATGCTCCAGCACCTTCTCAATTTGGCTCAACAGACAGCAAAAACGGATTTAGCACGTCGATAAACCTTAGGAACACCCCCCATCAACTTTGCTCAACACCGGTCAAAGTCAAACTTATTAGTCAAAGTCAACACCGTCCCTAAACACGTACTTTGGAGCACAACCTTGAAAAACAGAGCCCAAAAACGGACTCAGCACATCAAAAAACGTGGGGTAACGCTTTGGTCAAACCCGGTCAACCCTCGGTTAATGGTCAACGGTCAAAGTCAACCCCAGTCAAATTGGTCAAACTAGCCAGAAATTTTTTTTTAGGACTAAATCTAAGCCCAAATAAAAATTCTTTTTTTATTCTTTTGGCCTAAACTTAGCCCAAATATAAAAAAGAAATTTATTATTTTTCTGGCACAGAACCTAAGCCCAACAAAAAATTAATTAACCCAAGACCCAAAACCTAGCTAAAATTGGACAAGGCCACTACCCAGGCCTGATCCAAATAAACCCAGAGACCCAAAGCCTACTAACCCTAAACATGCTTTACAAACTTAAACCAATTTCCAAAAAAAAAAAACAATTCCTGAATACCCAAAAAACTAACATCAAGAGCACGCGAACTCTATCTCCTTCGCTTGTTCTTCAAATCCAAACACCAACCAGGACCCACCGACGTAAGCTTCCACTCCAGCCACCAATGCTCAACGTAGACAGCACCGGAACACTCTTCGCTAAGCAAAGACCTTTATTTGGTTAAGCACTGTTTGGTTTGAGAAATTTTGGTTTCACAGTGAGTTTTGATTTTTCCTTTTTCCCTCAAACAGCGGATTAATACCTAAGCTCTGATATTAGTTTGTTGGGAAAAAACATGCAAACACGAAGAGTACGAGAAGAAAACAGACACAGGAGAATTACGTGATTCGGCCTTAAAATCTACATCCACGGGCAGCAGAGAATAAATTATTATTGATCTCGACTACTACAAGGCTTACTCTGGTTTCTCTCAAACTACACTCCCCATGGGGTGTGACCCTAAGGCATATAATACAATGTCTAGCCCCTATTTATAGTACACAAGTATCCTAATCCGTATTCTACAAGGATAAGGAAACAGTATATTACTAAGAAAATGAAACAATATACTACAAAGAAAAAGACACATATTAATTATGTATTGTTATGGTAGAAGCAAACAAGGTAAATGCTGACAAGAAAATTTGCTATTCTTATTGCCAAATAATTCGGGCCACATTCAACATTATTATTATTAGTATTATTATTTTGTGAAAACCCCCATCCCCATGAGATTGGAACCCAAGACCTTGCTTATAGGAAAGATAGACTTAATCATTTGAGATATCCCTTATTCTTATCAAAAGGTGCTTTTTAGTATAGAATTTGTCCTCTAGATCTTGTCGTTCCTTTCATGCCATGTATGATACAGCATTGAGCAAAGCACACTTTTGACAAGGTGTGTGTGAACGACTCGGCCTTACAAAGACCACAAAGCTTCTCCAAGAGAAGGTCTCCTTCGATATAAAACCTCAAGATAATGTCTCGTTGCTCATGTTTCTGAGGGTGGGCCTTAGAGTGTTGAAGAGGTGAATCAGTTCAAGACAAACCTATATATATATATATATATATATATATATATATATATTATCTTATCCAGAATTTTTTTTAATTTATTAAAGTATACTTCATCTTTTGATTGAAGAACAGGGATTGCCGGGTTTTTTTTTTTTTTTGTGAACGAAAGAATAGGTTAAAATATTATAGGAATTAATGACAGTGTCAAAAGCTCTCGATTTATCTTTTTTCCAACCATTACATGCATGAAATATCTGGTTAAATGCCAAACATATTTATCGTACAATACATTAATATCGGTCAAGTAGCTACTTTTACTTAGCTTTTTTATTTCTTATCCACTTGTTTACTAAATAAAAAATAGATAAAATAATTTCATAAAATCATTCAACAAAAAATCTACAACCAAATAGAAAATCAGAAGTTTTTTATTTCAAACTATGACAAAATATACAAAATTACTTATTGACAAAATTTTTCTTACCCACACGGTATTAAAGAGAAAAAATTAGATTCCCCTCAACGGATTGAAGTGATTCATAATATTTTGATGGAGTTTTACGTCCGAGATCATTCTGTTTGAAATTGTAGAGTGAAATATACCTTGTGTTAGCACCAGAGCATGGACGAATGTCTTAGCATGGATGAATGTTTTGCATATATGTGTGTGTGTGTGTTTGTAGACCCGCTTTATTGTGTCTTTCTAGACTGTCTCTGTGTGTGTGTGTTTGTAGACCGGCCGCTTCATTGTGTCTTTCCAAACCCCATGAACGCCGTTAGGTTTTCACACAAACAGATTCTACGTGCATCTTTCCGACTTTCCGCAAGTCAAGCAATATTGTCTTATCAGTTTTGTTTAATTTGTTAGCTTCTCTTTTTCGAGTTGTTTAAAGTTTAATTATTCCAACTGCGAAGTAAAAAATATATATAATCCATGCCAACTCGGTCTCTCTTTTGAATTTCTTGGTCTTTTTATATATTTTGTTTGACTCCTGTAGAAGTCAATGTCTTGGTCCTCATCGTGAGGCGTGCCTGCCACGTGATGAATAAAATTAAATACAAGCACTTCGTTTATCATTGCCAAAAAGGTCATGTGCTGGATTACATTCTCTGGTTGTGCTGCGTTTTTTATCAACTTTTTTATAATACAAAAAAGTAGAGGGCAAGTGAATCGATCTCATGCCACCAACAAACTAATTACATACAGGAGCCAATCAAGAATGTACATTTTTCAAAAAAAAATAGTATTCTTTTTTCTTTTTTCAAAAAAAAAAAAACCATGAGTAAAATATACAAATAACATTGGCATGAATAACGTGAATAAAAATCAAGATGCATCAAAATAAGCAAAACACACATTCTGGAATAAGTATGCCTTTCATTAATGAACTTGGGCTTTTTTTTTTTTTTTTTTTGGGTTCAAAATTGAATTGAACTTTTTTGGGCAGTTAACGCACTAGTACAGAGAGGGGGGGGGGGGGGGAATCTGACCCATACGAAAGATGCTTTAGAATAGAAATTAGAACCATAAATCCAAAGATGATTATAGATCCCCACATCATGCTTGTCATTTTGGATTAGATAATTCAGACAAACAAGGGGTCGGTTTTGTGAGCGACCAACTGTACAAGAACTGAGAGGCACTGGTCGATCCCCATGAATGCTCGTTGTGACATGGTTGTCTGCTTGTCTGAAGGCGATGCCATTTCTAAGTTTTTTCAATAAATGAGACCTCAGGTGCAGTTCTTCGAGGACATCTGCATACTAACTTGAGACTTGCATGTGAACTAGACAACTTACGAACAATATCGATTACTTGGGCTAATGAGTATTATGCTTGCCTCGTGAATTGTGGTTGTAATCCTCTGTTTAGAAAGAAGTTCATCCATCAGATCAGTTTTTACCGGCTGTCGGTAAGCAGCTCAGCTTATCCGCCACTCTTAACTACCCCCTTGCAGCTTTTTTTTCTGCTTCCGCTTCTGCTCACGCAGGCCTGGATAAGTGAGGTAAATTAGAAAGTCTTGAGATTTGAAAAGAGAGAACGAGAAATGATAATAGCTGATATAAAGCAAACGATGGAGAAAAATGATAGTCATGATGATAGGAGGATATGAAATACGTTTTTTCTCTTGTTTCCTCTTCCGTTTTAAGTTCTCCATGTTTCGACGTTTCTCTGCAATCTCTTTCAGATCCGTGCTTGCCTAGATAAACAAGAGAAGGCCAAAAGCTGAGCTTTATAATATTCTAAAGCAGCCTCATTTTTTAACACATATTATGGTTAGCAGTTAGTAAGTTCTACACATACTTGAATACACAGACTCACAGTCACAGGCAATAAAAGAGGCTCACTCTGTGCAAATCAACATGATGACACACAAGTTATAGTGATTCCCAGGCATTTCGAGTGCGAGAAATAAATTTAATTACTAGTGTAGTCCTTGCTTATTCACACACTGACCAAGGTTCGGTAATGTTTCAAGAGGGCAGAAGCAGGGAATGAGAGAAAGAGATAGTTGTGGTAGTCTTCTGAGAACATCACAGACAGAAACTACACACACACAGATGACATGGATGCATTCACAAGCATTGCGATCTACTATAGATTGACAATCCAAACTACAATTGAAGTACGAAACATTTAGAGAAACGGCAGAGAGGACTCAAATAAATGCAAACTCCTCATCTTCTGAATGTACCATAACTTCCCAAGAAAGAGCAAAAACACTACGGCAGGCTACACATTCTTTCTCCTGTTCTTCAAGAAAGAGAACTGTCCATTTACTTTTTGCAGTGTCAAAGCCATAGATAAGTCTGTCAGATAATACTTTTCACTCCCAGATTAAGTGGGACTCATTAATATGTGTAAGTGACAATAAATAACCACCAGTATTGTAAAACAATGTGATCATAAACATCTAAATTGTGAATCATACAATAGCTTTGTCTTTTTTCCTCGATCAGTATGCTACTAAATTTATTGACCAAAAAAAAAGTATGCCACTAAATTTTGCATGGACACTTGGATATAAATCATTCAGAACCACAATACACTTCACTTGATTTGAAAATTGATGCATATAATTTAATGAATGAGAGTCAAGAAATAAATACTAATTTCAATTCCAATTCTACTCTGATTATGGAGGGAGTATACTTTCAGACTTCCAAGTCCAATTCAGCATTTGGTTTTATGCAAGCAGAAAAATATCTGATAAAATGTAATATCTTCAATGAAGCATGATATTTTACAGATAGACATGACAATCGTCCTAAGATATTACCTCCTGACCCATGCTCCTAAGTGCCTGGAGTGGTTCCACACAGTCTTGACCAATAACCACCAATTTTCTGCTTTTATTTTCTCCCGAATCCCTGACATTACTAAGTTTCTGTCTAGCTAATTCCTCAAATTGGTGCTGAAGGAGAGATGCAACACCAACCTGAGAAAGATTAAAGCAATGGTCATATGCAAAAGAATACACACAGCTAAATTAATCAAACTTTGCGAATTCAGATATAGTAGAATATGGAGAGATAATATCTGAATTGTTGACATATACATTAGAATGTATCAGTATGGAGAGATAATATCTGTATTGGTGACATATACATTAGAGTGTATCAGTCAACCATCTTGTATCAACATAGCACCACTTTATCCATAAACAATCAACTCAATAATTGGCAATGTTTGTAATGCCCGCTACACTAGGACCAAAAAGGCAGAAGACTGTATTTTTCTACTTCATTAAAGCTTCATAAGCGAAGAAGCAATGCAGACCGCTTAATAACTTAGCTTTGACCAAGTTAAAGCAATCTCTCTCTGTGGAACATGCCGGAGATCAACATTAACAATTAGCAATATTAGCATTGTGACTTGGTCGATCAGAATGGGATATTATCATAAAAGAATCACAGAAATATCCATCGCCCTAAGGACTTGAGGTGCAACGAATAAATTCTCAAAATCTGAACACGAAGGACATCAAATGTAGAAGGTGTTTGCCGTCTGGTGTCTGTTCTCTGAGAAGGAGACAATATTCCGCTAATTTATTATTAAAATAAAAGCAGTTTGTCAACCTTTTATCATTCAACATCAGTAGCTTATCAGGAATTCCAACAAGTAAAATAAACGATGCCTGTGTACCATCAGATGAAGAGTTACTGCAACAAGTCTTCTTGGGGAAAGAAAAAGTTTAGGAAAAATGAACAAACAAATTTATCTTTCTTCTGTCAAAAAAATTTTTCTTTCTTCTATCACCATCTTTTTGGCCAAAAGGTGTTTGTAGCTCAGCTAACCATTAAACGTGCATCTAATTGTTCCATATTCCACATAAAATATCAAACAGCTACAAAATAGTCAGTTAGTTTCTGCAACAATTGGAAGTTTAACCCACATTATCATGCTTCTATCGAGTGATATCCGTTAGACACATGACATTCTCTCTTTATACTTCAGACGTAATCTAAACTGCAAATAAAGCATAAACACAATTTATCAGAAAAGCCATGATCATGAACAGACCAAACACGAATCATGTATTTATCAGCCTCTCTCTACCTGACATAACTTCTGCCTTAGAAATATCTTTCGCTAGCACTTCAAGATTATTATGATGAACAGCAAAAGTCAAGTTTTCTCTTTAGGAAAATAACATATATACTTACTCCTGCCAGAAAGCGGTTAGATAAGGTTTTGGGTTGCAAAGGCCGTGAAAGCAGCATATTGAGTTCCTGCAGTGGTACAAAATTAGATTAATTGTACACAATGACAGAGTCTTCACCTAAAAATGTAAAAGACAAAAGCACATTCTAGAACCAGGTTCATATTTTGAGGTATATCTGAAGAGGGAAGGAGAAGGAGAGGGGTTCGCTTTTTTGGAACACGTTTCAAAATCAGGCCTACTTTTTCAGGAAAAGTTTGAGTTTACAAATACAGATAAAACGGTATCCAATGCATCTACCGGAACAAAAGAAAGTTTCAGTTTGTCTATAGTTAGAAGAGACCTGCTGCAACTTGTTCAGCTGAGCTGAAGTAGCCTTCCTCAGCTTGTTCTTGTTCACTCTTTCGTCCTCGCTATCATCATCCTCCAAAACTAGTCCTATTGACTCAGCATTCCTCTCAAACCAGGTATTTGTAGCCTTTTCCTGAAATAGATAAAACAAAATAAATGTATTTATCACACATACCAATTTCCAGCCACCGCAGCACGTGATGGAGCAGAAGATAAGTTGAAGTACCATTAGAATTGATCCAGTTCAGTAAAACTTCTTATGAATAATAAATACTCACGATACCATCCTTTCGCATCGTCTACTTAAACCAAAGCACGCTATGCTATTAAAAAACTTCCCTTCTCCCAAGTGTTCCTCTGAAATAAGCATCTTTTTCCCCTCCAATGATGGATTTGGTCTTTGGTTTGGTTTGCTTTCAGTGGATCACTCGAGATTAGCATTGACATCTCAAATTCTCAATTACTACTGCTTCCTTATCCAGTATACATAACATACCTAAATTCTTGCTGATATTTTTTGCCTTGTCATGATTAGCAAACTCCTTCAGCTGTTATGTATGATCAAACTACAAACTAAGAAGGTATCTTACCAACCCACAAAAGAACCCTCTAGAGACAGTGCAAAATAGTCTAGACAAACATTGCTTGTAGTTTTTTTTTTGGTGTGTGTGTGTGTGTTGGGGGTTTGGTTTTTTTTTTGGGGGGGGGGGGTAGACAGAAAGGGAGAGAGAGTGCAAGGAAAGAATTGCTGAGCTTCATTCAATATCCTATGCTAGTACCCCCTTACTAGTCCTGGTCATAAGTTTCTTTTGACTTCAATAGCCAGATTTAAGGTGCTTTGGTTCATATTATTTACCCCATAATTTTACTATTGGCTTTGTGGGAACATCTCACTTGTCTGATGTGCACCTTTGCAGCAAGCATTCATCACCTTATTACTTTTCCAGTGATAATTTTGGTCTTTGGTTTGGTTTGCTTTCTCTAACTCACTTAACTTTTGAATTAATATATCTATCACCATCTGCTTCTTTGTCCTTTGAGACCATGTCAAGCATAGAAAACTCCTTGAGCTGCTATGATGAATTACAAGCTAGAAAGGTAAATGAGCCAAACCACAAATGATCTCTCTAGAAAACAAGGAAAAACATATGAACCAAATGGATAAGCAGAAGGAACAGCATGTAAAGAAGATATGCACTGGTGCGGGAAGTTTAATTCTGTTGCCAACGATACTAATATGAAAATGATATCAATTCACAAAATTACATGTCTACTTATACATAATTCTAACAGGACAAAATTTCCGACAAGACAGCAAAAACCTAAATTTGGAGTAATTATGCTTACACGAGATTATGAAGTCAAAGAAGAACTACGATTACCTGGGAGTCCTTTCGTGAAATTTTGTCTATTTGACGTGCAAGTGACAATCTTTTCATAACCTCCGGCATGTATGATAATTCAATAGGAAAACGCTGGAAACTTTCCTGACATAATATAAACGCAGCAATGTATCATATACTCTCTTTTAACCTCACATAGATAGGAAAATACACACCAAAAAAACATGTGCTCATACTTACATATTCTTAATCTTTGAATATGATGTGACTTATATCTTATGACTTAGCATTTTATGACACATTTAAGAGTTGGGGACTTTTAGCTAAATCTCAGGTATACAAGACAGTTGGGGAAAATTTTCTAATTTGTTGCAGATTCCTCCCATAGCCAGCTGACTCTCTAAACCAATTGAACTGGCAACCAGATGCTTGACAGGCTAGTTTCGTGGTCATCAAGAAAAACCAAAATGGGAAGAACCGGATTAAAATGGCAAATCTTGTCATAAATATCATAAAACTAACTAGCAACTAGGAAAACCATCCAGATCACTATCAAACTCTAAAAGATAAAGAGGACGAAAGATTGGCGGTCTCAGCCTTCAGTCCTCTAATGCTTTATGCCAAGTGCTATATTCCCTGGAAGCAACATATACCAGGACATGTCATGTTATGCCACCCTTCTCTCCAATTTCTGCTTCTGTGCCAACATATATTTGGATAGATAAGTGCCTCTATGCCATAAGGTCTAGTCAGCCACGTCCATGCCGTTCTATACCATGTTGTCTTCATGTAGCAGCAGCTGATGGAGCAGCAGCATGGTACATTTTTCTTTGCATGGTCGTAACAGCATGATACATGAAATTCAGATTCTACCTTCCCCAGGTTGATATTCCACTCACTTTTTCTCCTCATAGTTTGAAAGGAGTTTCTCTCATCCAATCATAGAGTTAACATTTATTGATTAATCCTGTAATCAAGTTATGAAGAAGGATCTACAAAAAAAGAGAAATACCTTGGCAAATGTTTTGCAGAGTGCAGCAAACTTTGATGTATCGTTTGGTGAGATTAGACCAATGCTGCATCCATCAGAAAAAGCTCTCGCAGTTCTTCCGCTTCTATGGACATAAACCTAGTCCAACAATTTCTTGGATCAGAACTAGAAAATTGTAGAAAATTGCATGAGCTTGACGCCAACTTACTTCAGCTGAATGTGGGAGCTGGTAGTGAACAACAGTCCGAACACCAGGGATATCAAGCCCTCTTGCTGCTACATCTGTAGCAACAAGAATACCATGATCATTTGCACGAAAACGATCCATTGCCTGAGCAGTTAGAAGCGTTGGAAAAAAATTAATACTCAGTTAAAATTGCAACTGAAAGTAATTGCAAACTCTGTCATCTGTGATATATGTTCCATGAGATGTTTGACATGTTACATGCAACCTACAAGCAAGAAAAGCAGTAATAGCTGAAACAATACAGACCTTCAGACGTGCTCTTTGCTGCATCTGGGCATGAAGGGTCCAAACATTGATGCCAAGTATACGCAGAAGCGAAGAAATATGGCGTAAAGCTGCAACAGATGTACAGAAGACAATTGTGCGGCCTCGTCCATGAACACTCAGTATGTAATACAAGTAGGCATCTTTATCCTCTTCTCTACATCTGCATTACCAGGATGCATGAGTAATGTCTTTATGGACACTTCCACAAACAAATATCATCGCACGTTAGCACAGATATAAGCATTTCCATAAGACCAAATTTGTTCCCTTCACCTACTATAAATTTACAAGTCCTCCAGTCTCACTTCAATTCCTAAAATATCTATAAAGACTTTGAAAAATAAATATTGCAATTTATAGTTAAAAGAAAAGTGGAACATACATGTTATAAATTAACAACTAACAACAAAAGATGAGTAATATAGTAGATTAATAACTGTATGCCGAATTCAAGTACTAGGTATCCAAGAAGTGCTTGAATAAGATGCAAGAATAGTTTGTTGTATTAGTTTATTATCTTAACATACCCCCCGACATGCAGACAAGATTTTTTTTGAGCATTGCATGTGGGGGTTTTAGTGTTTTGAATGAGTGGCAGTGAGTACCATGATAAATAACTACCTCGTCTAAAATTTTAAGCATGTAGGGAAGGGTTTCTTGTATTTGTTTATTGTCTTAACAAAAAGAAATGCTAGAAGGATTGCACATACTCAATGAATGATTCTTCAAGCTTGTTTGCCAGGATGGAAGCATTTGTTAGA
The DNA here is from genome assembly GCA_028554755.1 of Cordia subcordata. Classification (NCBI taxonomy): domain Eukaryota; kingdom Viridiplantae; phylum Streptophyta; class Magnoliopsida; order Boraginales; family Cordiaceae; genus Cordia; species Cordia subcordata. Next base: position 5,714,870 of record JAPTOF010000010.1, on the reverse strand, counting down.
TCAACTATTGCAGCATTTTCTCTCATTCCTGCTCGCTCAGAAAGAGCTTCTATTGAGTTCAGCTCGTCATTTGACTTCGACTTCAGAGATCCACGTTTTAGTTTTTTACGAAAATCAGTAGATAGAGCAATAGTTGCAGAAAACACAAAAGTTTGCCTTTTCTTTCTCTGCAAATTACTAAATGTCACACAGTTTTTAGAATTCACAGCTTGCCCCTCTAATGATCCACTAGTCACCGGAAGCATATCAATTATTGATTGCAGCTCGCGGAAGTGACCATTTTCTATCATCCGATCAGCCTCATCGAGAACAAAGAAAGATAGTGAATGAAGCTGCAGAAGCCATAAAGCAAGTCAAACATCATTCTTCATCTAGTCTACATGAAAGTAGATTCTCATTCTGCAGAAATATAAAGAAAAGAATTACAGTGACAGAATGAGGTACAGGTTTCTATCGCCCACATAAGCCATGTGTATGCTCAATATAATCCATTGGTTGCTTTAGTTTTTCAATTCCAATGATTGACTGCAATCTTATAATACTCACGTAGACTGGATAGCAAAATTATGGCAACAGAGGGATGCAAAAGCAGAAAAAATGGGCAATCCAAACAGCATCAAGGAAGTTGGAGGCAGGCAGTCTCGTGATGTGGGACGTATAGACACATTGGACCACTAGCTCCAACTACCTCTAAGCCTCCCAACCCCACTGTGCACTTACACTATAGACTATGCCAGATGGTTTGAGACATTAATATTGCTTGACATGAACACTTCTGAGAAATGAAGCTGAACCAGAGGTGACTCCATAATGACTCCACCCATTTCAGATGAGTGACATGAGGAAAAGGAGATTCACTTGTGCTATTTTCATATACTCAACTTTAGAACTACACGAGTACTAACCTCAACAAGATGAATTTCTCCACCTGACATAAGTTCCCATAGCCTTCCTGGAGTTCCAACAACAATTTCAGGCCTTGCTTTCAGAAGTCTTTCCTGCTTTTCTGTTGACATCCCTCCAACAATAGGAACCACCCTGATATTGATACCTTTGGCAACCTGCTTGAGATGATCAGTGACCTGGAAGGAGGAGAATGGAATGTGTAGCGGGCAAGTTAGAAAGAGCATGAATCAGAACAGCCACAGATAGTAAAGCGGGATGAAGGCGCTTTTACATGCAAACACTAGTAAATACATTACTCTCTCCCAGCCCTTCCTATTATATGAAGCAACAACAAACACAACGTTACATGAAGAAAATTCACTGCTTTCACAACTAACATAGATTATTTTATTTGCACAAAGAAATGAGATAATGTTTAGAGGAAGTTGGCAGCCAATCCTTTTTGGCAGCCAAGTACAAAACGTAGAACCTAGATTCCAGATAGATCACAGATATGGAGGGAGAGAGGGGGAGAGAGAGAGAGAGAGAGAGAGAGGGAGAAATTTCTTCAAACTCTCTCACAATTATGACTGAGTATCCAAAATCTGTCAGCAAATAAATAACCTCGCTATTTTAGGAAGGGTAACGAGCACCAGTTAAGGAACTTCAAGTACCTGAAGTGCAAGCTCTCTTGTAGGAGTAACAATGAGAGCCCGCAAATAACCTCTTGGAGCAATTTTTTCATCTACCTCTCCACTTTCTGCAAGAAGCTTTTCAGCTTTCTCTCGTTCTTCAAGGAGACGCTGTAGAATGGGCAAACCAAAAGCAAGTGTTTTTCCAGACCCTGTCTCGGCAGCACCAATGACATCCTGATGCACACCAAAATAAGAACCACAAAATGTTTCATACTCAAGTAACACCAATTTTGTAGTTTTGGCAAACCCTAACCAATGACATCCTGATGCATGCCAATATAAGAACCACAAAATGTTTCATACTCAAGTAACACCAATTTTGTAGCTTTGGCAAACCCTAACCTTTCCTTGATGAGCAGCTGCAGGTATACAAGCTTTCTGTATCGGAGTCGGTTCTTTGAACTTGAGCCTATGTATTGATTTCATAAGCATGTGATGAAGTCTCAGGTCATTCCAAGCATGATATTCAGCTTCATCATCTAGATCTTGTTCAGCATCATCCTTAGCACTGGCGGCCGATACATCCAAATCTTAAAAGAAGAACCAACTTAGAGACAAATATAATCCAAAATATAAGCAAACTCATCAATTTACTTGCGTTTGACAGGACAAGCATGTCTTGCATCATAGTAAATTTGTCGCTGAACAATAAGCCAATTACAGACTTGCAACCATTCAACAAGAACTTTACCAGTCCACCGTCAGGGCATAGACAAAACCATCTTCAAATTTAGCTTTGCACAAAAAAGCAATTACCACCAAAAGGTTTGATGCGAGAATATGCAACATTTGCTAGTGCAGCAAAAATTATGATCAGGGCTTGCTAAGACCGCTTCAGCTCATGCAAAACTATATTAAGTTTAACCGGGAAACCTAAATGAGGTACAAGACAGACACAAGAATTCCAAATTACAAACTACAGATACTAATATTTTTCAATATCCTATTAAAGCAATCCCAAATTTACACGAATGATTATGACATGCAAAAAATTTATATACTGCCAAGGTCTCAAAACTAGCAATAACAACAAATCTGAAATGCCTAAACAAAGCAAGGAAGGTGGGGAGAAAAAAAAGCACTGGAACAGCACCAACTTGTGATCATGTCTAACTCATTTCCCCCTGAAAGTCCTGTCTCAACATAATTTTATAGCCCATGTTGCAAAGGATAATTCAAAAATTGACTATAACCGCTGTATTCCAAAAGTAAAAGAAGCCAAACATTCAAGGACCAAAACTTACGAACGACCATCTTAAAACACTCCTCAAGAATTTACCTATCACGGAAACATGCCAGATATAGCCATACCACATAACAAAGATAAGAATCATCCTGAACTCAAAGATAAATAAAGTCACCAGATGCTTAACAAATATCAGATAGACAAACAATCACCTGCTGACATCTACCACAAACACAAATAATCACCTGTTGGTTCCACATTTTCCTCAGTCTCTTTTGCCTCACTGTTCTTCTCTTTAATCTTCTTTTTCTTCTTCTTGTTCTTCTTCTTTTTCTTAACTTTCTCTTTTTTCTCCTCCACTTCCTCCTCAAGGTTCTTCTCAACAGCACCATCAGCCTCATCCCCTGAACTTTCATCATCTTCCCCTCTCTTCCGCTTCTTTGGCTTCGTCTTTCCTTCTAATTTGTTATCCTCAGTTTCTTTTTCAGGTTTTGGAATTTCCAATCCATAATCTGACTCATCAATCTCTTCTAGAGATAAAAAACCTTCATTCATAGCATAATTAAACACCATTAAGCCTCAGAAACTATAGAAGCCACCATTCGATCTCCTTATCAAACAAAATTATTGAACTCAAGATAAACGCCACCATAAACCTTTCAATTTTCCTCAATAACAAAATAATTAACTTCCAGTTTCCTTGTTATGATCTGTTTGAGAATAAAACAAATTAGCAAATATATGACACCAAATGAATGAGCTTTCAGAATTACATCATTATATGTTTCCACTTCCAATTTTCTTGATCATTTCTTTCACGTAAGACAAAAACAATTAATATTATAATAAGGGAAATTCCACAAATGATCCCCAATGTTTATAAATTATGCCACTTTGGTTCTCATTGTACTAAGAATTGACTCACTTGATCCTCAATGTCTTTTCTGTGGGGTTTTGTGTGGGGGTGGGGGGGGGGGGCGCAGTGTCAATTTTATCACCATGAGTTGGTCATCTACCAATCACATGAGCGTAATTTGAGTGCCAAATTAGGGATGAAATTGACATCTTTTGTAAACACTAAGAACAAGTGGGTCACTTTTATAACAACCGGACCAAATTGGCACTTTTAGAACCAAGGACTAAGTAGATCACAAAATTGACACTTTTTATTAACTGTGCGGACTATCTGTGGAATTTGCCCTTATAAATATCAAAACTTTTGCTCTATTTACTTCCCGGAATAAATAACTAATAAAAACTACTTTAAAAAAATCAATCTTTGTAAAGCTCAAGCAATATATATGTGTATGTCTGTCCATATATTTCGTCTACTAAATTATATACTAATCCAAAGCAAACCGAGCCTCATTCCAATACGACTATACAAGTTTGGCAACAACCAATCATTTTTGTTGAGTATCTTCTCCAAATTAGATCTTCAAGAAACAGCAAAGCCATCGCAGAGGATGATTCTTTAGCTAAAGTTTATCAGCCAAAAAGAATTAAAAGCATAATTATCTCTAAAACACGAGAAAATCCAGCCTAATAGCATATATATCTAATAAATAAGCTAATAAAAATCAAAAGCTTAGATTTTTTGGGAAAAAAAAAGATATGAATCGTAACCTCCTTCGAGCTCATTAGAGCCGATGAGAACAGAGAAAGCGTCGTCGTTTTCGGACAGAGAAGGGTTCCAAGTGAGTGAGTCAAGCCGCTCCAGTTGCTCCGAGTTGACTCGGGCTCGCTCCTTCTTCATCTTCTTCGCCTCTTTCTTTTGCTGCGGAGCCATTGGCGCGAGAGAAACGAGAGAGAGATAGAGAGAGAAAGAGAGGGTTTAACGGCGATTTAAGGATTTTAAAGGTATTTTCGGGTGAATGCTTCGTAGAGTTGTACTTTCATGCCAGGGGTAAGATTGTAAACAAAGTATATACCACCTAAGCACAAAATTAGGCCCCGCTTTTTAACTAACGGTTTCTTCTCTTAGGAGTGTACATAAAATGATAAAATCATGAAAATTGCAAAAATAAGAAAAAATTATTGTATCATAAATGTTTCAGCATGATCTCTTTGATCACAAAGGGATGGTTTTTGAAGTGGTTTGGACAGTAATAGTTTAGTTTTTAAAAATTAATATTAATTAATAATTTAGTTTACGATTTAATATAGTTAAAACTGCAATTAAAGTTAAACGTCTTATTTTATTATAATAATGTCAATACTGATAAATACTTTTAAACTATACATAGACATATTATTTAACGTAGGTAAATTGCAATATGGTTTTTAGCTAAATTCATTTGAATTATTATTTATAAGTTTTAACTAAAAATTGTTTGAAAAGGACCCAGAAGTTGGCCAAAAACAATCAAAAAGTCATTTTCGAATTGGTCATAAAACCACTCAAAGGTGCCCTAGAAATCGAATTAACTGAAATCGTTGATTTGCCAACTATATTCGATGGTTTTAGTTTTGTGAAATTAAAAACAAAGGAATTAGTTTCATCAAAAAATGGATAAGAAAATTGCATAGAGCTGTCCATATATTTCTTTTTCTTTCATTTGTACGTAATGTGATTTATGCGAATAACAGTAATACTTGTAATAAAACAGTAACATATTTTGCTTCACTTTATGATAAACATTATATTTAGCCGCTTATTTTTATAGTGGTTACTTTAGGGATGTCAATAGAGCAGGATAGGAGTAGGGTTCACAAACCCATATTCCGCACTTGTTATTTTTTCACTTGCCCCTATCCCGCCCCTATACTTATACCGGAATTTTCTCCTTACTACCATCCCGCCCCTACTGGTGTTTTTTATACCGTGCCCCTACCTACGGGGCACCTGTCAACAAAAGTCAAAGGGGTGGTAACATCGAGGTAAAATCCCTATTTGTTAAGCCCTTACTTATTAAATGAAACCCCTACCTGTTAATTAAATAGATTAAAAGTCATTTTGAAGAAATAAACTATCAAAAGAAATTTTAAAAAATTAAAATTATTTTTAAAAATAATTTTCTATAGATTAAAATAGGACATCAAGATGATTTACGATGGAAGAGTGTCTTTCTTTATACGATAAATTCCAAAGAATCAACAAATAAAAAAAATTACTTAGAAGCTATAAGCTGTAGTGATCAAATCAATACATGCAATTAATTAGTAGACCATGCATCTCCATAGAACGAGTAAAAGGAAAAATTACTTAGAAACAATAAGTTCAATTAATCAAATCAGGATGTTCAATTTATAAATGAATCAATTTTTATATATCTACGTTGAATGCAATAGGAATATTTTGTTCAAACGAATGTAATATTAAACATAACATATATACATATCGTGTATATATATAATAGTTTAAAAATATATATACTGTGGCGAGGCGGGGTCACCTAACCCCGACCCCGCCCTGCCCCCGCACCGATGCACAAATAAAAGACCACGCCCCGCCCCGCACCCTGGAGTTTTTTCGCAAAAACCCTGACGGTACCCTTGCAGGGCGGGGCGGAGCGGGCTACAATTAACATCGCTAGTGGTTATTCGTACTATGTGTATCAATTCACGTAACATTCTAGATTTTGTAATCTTGTCAATAGCATTGGAGATTGTTATGAAAGGATTAACTTCTTGTCCTAACAATTGTGTATGTTTTGTTCACTAAATATGCCAACAGAATTGAGTTATAGATCTTTTTTTCTTTAACTAAATATTGATAATAATGATGCAACACAAGAGTATTGTATCTTAGAATTACCACATCATCTAAAAGCTTAAGTTTATAAAGAGAATATTGGTTTATTTATTTATAGTTTTAATACGCCCCCTCACGTGCAAAATAATTTGTTTAGAACTTGCACGTGAATAATTTAATATATATATTTTTAAATGAGTGGCAGTAAGGATCGAACCTATGTCATTTGGCTTCTAGGCTCTGATACCATCTTAAAATTATCATCTCATCTAAAAACATAAGTTTATAGAGAGGATATTGGTTTATTTATTTATTGTGTTAACACAGTAAAATGCAGTTGATTTTATAAGTTTGAGGTGGGATTTGAGTGTTCTATAGGATCCTGGGAAAGGAATAATCAATTTGGATGCCATTCGTGGGTGTGAATAAGATAGATAACAAAAGATTGATGGATAAAATAGAAAAAAAGAAGGGGTTCAATAAATAGTTTAAGTGGTTGATAGTACGCTTTTAAAAGCGATAACAAAAGTTCAAATTTTACTAGAAGCAAAATTTAAATTGGGAGTGAGGGATTCAAGGGGGAAAAGAAAAGAGAGGTAGAGGAAGAGAAATGAGTGGAGGAGAATAAGAATGGGAATTATCTAAGTAATGGCAAGTTGTTGAAGGGTATATATTCTTGGATGAGAGGAGAGTTGGGTGTGTGCAGTTGTGAGAAGATGCAAGTATGAGAGCTGAAAATGGAGCATTTGATGTGGAGTTGAAAAAGAAAATGTGGAGTTGAACTAATGGTAAAATGTAATCCTTATCATTTTAAAATATTCAAACTTATTTTAATATTTCAAAAACATATTTAAATTAGATCCTATTCTTTATTTTCAAATTTTAGTAAAAGTAGTCAGCAAAATGAGTAAAACAACGACCAATAATTTGAATTATAAGTTTGTGAAGAAGTATCGAAGACTAATATGAATGTTTTGAAGTAGTCAAAATTAATTTGACTATATTTATAAAATATAGAATGCTAATTCATTCATTTTAGAATAATAGAGATTAATGTATAAAAGAAATAGTAGCGTATTTAAAAATAATAATAACATAGAGACTAATGATTTGGTTCTCAATATTTATACAAAAATGTCAATTTAGTCCCTTTTTTTTAAGTGACCCATTTAATTCTTATTATTTGCAAAAAGTAACAATTTTATCCCACTAATTGTCAATATGACCATATTTTATGGCCAAAAAATAGGGATTAAAGGTTTGTTTAGATTGATTTTTTTCTTACAAATTTTTTGAAGAAAATTATTTATTCAAAAAGTTAAAACTTCTGAGTTATACAAAAATTTGAATTTGAACTTTTTTAGAGTTATATTTTTTTGTTAAAGTTAAGTCAAATATTTATTATAAAAATAATATATATTTAAAAAAAAATATATTTTCATTAAAAACCAATTCAAACAAGGTTCAAGTTTAAATAAGTCGTATTTCAAATAATAAAAACTAAATTAATATTTTTTAAAACAAATATTGAAAATCGAATAAGTCATAGGGCCTGTTTGGATTGATTTTTTTTAAGGAAAAAATACTTTTTTTTTCTTGAAAAAATTACATTAAATTTGTAATAATTATTTGATTTGTTATTCAAAAAAGTTAAATTTAAAAAAAAATTTTAAATACAACTTTTTTTAGAAGTCAAAATTTTTAATTTTAAAAAAAAATTATTTTTTAAAAAGTGTTAAAAAGATATTTTTCAAAAAAACCAATTCAAATGAACCCATAATACATAAATAGCTATTTCAGAAATTTGCCCGCAAAAACTTCGATAATGGTCCTTGTCACCTGCAGCTTTTCTCTTTGCCATCCAACCATTATTATTCCCTTTCACGTATATACATACGTACATACAACGCACACCACATGCCACTCATGTCCATGTGTAGAGCTGCTCTTCGTCACCTTTCTCCAAGGTCATTTTCGTCATTTCACACCGTCCCCAAAATGTCTGCTCCCTCCCCCGTCTCCGTTACCCTCACCACCTCCTCCACCACCAGCAGTTGCAGCAGCGGGGGAGGCCGTTGTTCGGCGAAGGCGAAGCTGAGGGGCGTGGTGTTTGACATGGACGGAACCCTAACGGTGCCGGTGATTGACTTTCCGGCCATGTACAGGGCCGTGTTGGGCGAGGAGGAGTACTTGGAGGTCAAGAGGAAGAACCCTTCCGGTATCGATATCTTGCACCACATTGAGAGTTGGAGCCCCGACGAGCAACGCCGCGCGTACGAGATCATCGCCGATTTCGAAAAGCAGGGCCTTGATCGCCTCCAGATCATGCCCGGTTTGCCTCTTGAAACTTTTGCCTTGCATTCTCAATTTCACATTCTTTGCGGATGCATATGTGTGTGTTGTTGTGCTTTTACTTATTTCTGTGTAGAAAATGGAAGATGGATTGCTGACGTCAGCAAGCAGCTCGGTGACGTCATCCCAAATGACGTAGTATCTGCCATGCTGATGTCAGCACCTGTGCCTGTATGTACAGTTGGAAATATAGGTGTATATACATATACGTATATGCCAAATGGTTTTGCAGTCTCAGTGTCAGAATTGGATATTAGCAAATTACATAATGCTGATTCCGGAACATGGAATTCTCCATGTGTAGATGTCGGTGTGGGTAATGTTTGTTGCTTACGCTAGCAAGCATCATCTGATGTTAGCTGATGCGAGTCTAATGTGTGAGTGTGCATGTGAGGATGTGCGCGTGTATCTCACTTGGTCCACTGTTCTGGGAGATGCCGATTGAGTTTGAAGGAATTAAGCTACTCTGTGTTTTGGCTTTTGTGTAGCAATGAAATGGTGAGCTGATTAGAGGTTTTTTTTTTTTTTTTTGTGTGTGTGTGGATATAGCAGAAGATTTGTGATTTATGTGTCATCTGAGGCTAATTGAATCATGTTCCGGTTCATAGAGTTATGTAATCAAACGTATGGAACTAATTTATATTACTATCGTGGCCATTACGTTAATAGCTGATGAAGCACAATTGATTACATAACGTGAAAACCAAAATAATGCAGCTACTGTGATAATGTGTGTGGAAAATATAACAAAAAGAGCAAAATTTGACTTTGTTTATATGTAAAAGAACAGTTCTTCACGATGCATAATTTCATGAAATTGGAAAAAAGATAGTCTCATCAATTGGTGCTTTTTGTATGGGTGAAGCTTAAAAAATTTCACATAAATCTGTAAGCTGATATATAAGGGGCAGCGGATTGAGGAGATTTGAAGTAAACAGAAAGGATAGCAATTCATGTAATTGAATTATGAGAAAGTTCATAGGTGGTGGTGGTCAAACTGGAAGGAATCTTTACCAAATTTCCCATACAAGTTGGAATTTGACTAATGTTTATCATATAGTAAATAACTAATTGAAGATGCTGTATTTTGTTAGGTGGGTAAAATTTCAACATCAATCCTTCATCTCTTTTTAGAAATTTCATCTCAGAAGAGAGAGGATGTAAAAGAAAGAGATATGCAACAAACTAGAAGGAATGTTTACCAAATTTTCCATACAAGTTGGAATTTGACTAATGTTTATCATATAGTAAATAACTAATTGAAGATGCTGTATTTTGTTAGGTGGGTAAAATTTCAACATCAATCCTTTATCTCTTTTTTAGAAATTTCATCTTAGAAGAGAGAGGATGTAAAAGAAAGAGATATGCAACTATTTATTGTGAGAGTGAAAATGAAAGAGTGGGAAATCTCTTTGATGGAAAAATCGAGCAGGGTGCATACAATGTTCTTGAAATGTGTACGCATATATTTTCTTCCTTCCCAGTGAAATTCTTCCTCTTGACATGACAATGTCTTCATGTGCATGGGCAAGAATTACAATTACTTGAGGCCAAAAGCAAAACCCTTGATGATTAGGTGAACTTGGTGCTTTTGGATATATTATACGGATAGATTGTTCTGCACTTAATTTTTCTAGAAGAGTTTAGTTAGACTAGATTTCATCACAATGATTTTACTGGTTAATTAATTACTTTAACTTTTCTACAGTAATCTTACGATGCAGGTGCACTTGAGCTTTGTGATTTTCTTGAGTTGAAAAGATTAAGGTAAACCTCGAAGCAGAACTGTATTTTCTAATTAATAGTTCTTCACTCTCTTCCTGCATTATCTTCTCCTAATTCGGCAAGTTAATAATTTTAAGTAGCTTAGTTTTGCAAAGCGTATATTAATTTCATTTCAAGTTTGGAAGAGATTTTTGTTTTCTTGTTAAATTTAATGTTTACTTGTTAACGTAAGATTATTTTGGACAGTCACAAATTTGATCATTCTGCTGCCACAAATACTGCATCAATTTTGTTCATACAAAAATGAGTCAGTTTATTGGCATAGTTGTGGTCCTTGTGCAATTGGAATGCTTTATCTGGCATGTTCTAATATTGTCTTCTATGTATCATATTGCATTGCATATATAATAGATCTTTGCATGAATAGATACAAGAAGAAAATAGTCTGTGTATAAAAGAATGCAGAGCAAAATCTACTAATGCATGGGAGATTTAAAGCATAATATGTACCATGGTGCAGTATGATCACCTTCCTCTCATTGTGACTTGTCATAAAGAATTTATATGCTATCTGGTTCCAATTTCAGGAGGGGATTGATCACTAGAAATGTGAAGGCAGCAGTTGACTTGTTTCACCTACGATTTGGGGTGAGTTGTCTTCCTCTTGAAGTGATGAAACTTAGTGACTTTTTGTCTTCAGCTTGTCCTTTTCTTTCTTGGGTCAAGGGACTTGTCCATGTTTACTTGGTACATTTTGCAACAGTAGTAGTTTTAGTGGTTGTTAACACTTCAATAGATTTTGTTACCTTGCTGCATCATGATGGGGCTTGTAGAACTTTAGATGAACTAAGTTATAAAATTTCTAGTCATCTCCTGCCATTTTGGAGTGTTTGTTTGCTCTTGATCTTTTCAATTGTGAACTTAGACAAAGATGGCATTCATGTATGTCTAGTTATCTATCAAGATGCAGAAGAGAAGAATGAAACAAGAGAAAGTCTAGAGAAGAAAAGAGAAGAAAGTCTGCATGTGGTTTAAAAGAAAACAATCTCTGTATGGAGGTATAGAGAGCATAAACCACCAAGGGTTTCAATTAATAATGTTTACATCCTTTTGCTCATACTTTAGGTGGCTAACATCTATCATTCTTGTTTTTGTATTCTTCTTCCTCTTTTCTATACTTACTAAGTTTCAATAGCCATTTTTGTTGCAGATACTTCTAAAGTTTGTATGAAAGGCCAATCAATTTTTACAGTGAAATACTTTCTGTCAGGAAGCTGCTCTTCCTTTAGAATCAAAGTCTCTTTCTAGATTTTTAAAGGTTAAAATTGTAATCCTCTACTCCTAAAGTAGAATGAAAGGAAGAAATATCAATATTATCACTCTCCTTTTTTTGTAAGAAACTATAAAATTTCAATTTTGAGGTAAGCTTTTTCTTGCCCACTCTGCCCTGTTTCTGTTTAAGAAGAAGCTTCAGGTTGCTCTGGACATGTTGAAGCAATTTGCAGAAGAACCTATAAAGCTCTTCCTGTTATCCATCTTTTCAGAAAGTGAAAAAAAGTAAAGAATTGTTTTCATTGTATGCAAGTTAACTATTTAAAACTGAGCTAATGGCCACGTGTGTTTCTCTTCCTCTTAACCTCAACCAGAAGTATATATGTAAAGGAAACATTTTATAACTGTTATCTCAGGGCTGGCTTAAAACCACTGTATCCAAAGGATTCAATATAGCTTTTGATTTAAGATGTATATTTACAGTAGGGCTGTTATTTATCAAGTTCATTGCAAAGGTAGTCTCTCTATACTAATTGTAGTTCTATCGTTTAATGATTGCTACAGATGACATTTTGTCCGGCACTAAGCAGAGAATTTCGTCCTTATAAACCAGATCCAGCTCCTTTGTTGCATATCTGTACAACGTGGGAAGTTGAACCTAATGAAGTGATGATGATAGGTGATAGCCTAAAGGATGATGTGGGTTCTCTCATCGCCAGCTGCTTGCCATCTCGTTTTGTCTTGTTCTTTTTTCTTTCTTCTTTTTTCCCTCCCATTTCGCCTTCAATGGGGATTAGGGTAGGGAATAATGTTTTTGTATTATATCTGAAGTTGATTTTGTTGTTTCTCATGCTTTCTGTCAATGTAGGGCTATCATTTTCCAAGTGCACATATCTAATAGGTATATATATATAACATGCTTATAATGCAACTCCAGTTCAATAAACGCATTATTATTACAATTTAAGTTTGGACAGTTTTATCACTTGACTGTACCAGAAGAATGCAGCAAACTGGCTTCTTATACAGCAAGTTGTCTTTTATCAGTAACTTTAAATCCTTGGAACAATAATTACATTTAGTTGTTATTTTGCTATGCTATATTACTGTTTTTGTCCTTGGGGTTCTCTTCTTATTTGCTTGGTAATTGCGTTGTTTATTGCGGTTTAACCTTCACCTTGAGTTATCAGTTCGTGGTTTATGTTCCTAGGTGTTCAACGTAATGGCCACTGCACCCAATGCTTAATAATCTTTCTGTGTGTTTGTAGGTAGCTTGTGGGAAACGAGCAGGAGCTTTTACATGCTTGCTTGACGAAACAGGAAGATACAATTCTCCGGAGTATGCAAATGTGGAGCACAAACCAGATTATAAGGTTTCTTCTCTTGCTGAAGTTCTGAAGCTGTTAGATGCAAATTTTGACCTCACACCATGATTTCGATACCTGAGCGAAGAAGGGCATCATGTATGTGGTCCTATTCGTGTAAGCCTGACTACCTACTTCATTCTGGATGTGTTTCTTGATAGAGGCAGCTGAATGAAAATGGAAAATTCCACAATATATCATCTTTTAGAAGGTAAAGAGTTTCATCCTTCACGGCAGGAGGGATGATTGACTGGACCGAAGATATTGACGCGTTCATTTAGCACTTCGATCATGGATTATTCCGAGTAACTGTAGATCAAAACAGGAATAGATAATACAACATCTTGTTGTTCTTCACCACGGTATGCGTGGATAAGCCTTTACCTAGGTCAGTTATACCTCTATAGTTCAATTGATCAAATTATTCTTCATTTACGATGCCAATGAATATAGCTTCCACTTTGTAAGCAGTTTCGAGGATAACCAATACACGACATTTTTCAATTCAATATGCTCGTTTCACAAGATAGCAAGTTGATTTTGTCACACCAGTTTGTGATTTTTCTTTGCTATCCTTGGCCAAGATGATGACTGTTTGGCGTCACATTAGCTAATATTTGACACAATATTAGTGATAGAGTATTGTTTTGGTCACAAAATTGGTCGCAAAAACATAAATTTTGTCACTGAAAGTAGAGTGGTCGCTAATTGTGGTCAAGAAGCCACTGTTTCTAGTAATTACAAATAGAAGATAGATAATTAGAGAATACAAACTTTTCGTTTTGAAGAAAATGATCGACGAGACAAAAACGATAGTTCGTGTAATTATACATATAATCGGCATTCAAATAAACAATAAAAACAAATACTTGAATATTTGCTTATATATGTCCTTTCTACGACTATTTCTTTTAGTGTAGCTTTTTTTTCACAGGAGCAAATTGTAACTTGAAGATTGATTACTTCTTCTTATTCTTGATTTCATAAATAAACGAAAATTATGATTGATTTACTTCTTGTACTTCATTGAATAAAATGATAATTTTCATATTAGTTTTAGCGTAAATGTGTTCTTCTAGTTTGTTAAAATCCATTAAATCATTGAGGTTCAAAGCAAAATCAACTCTTAATTATTGTTCGACTTAAAATATGTAGATTAAGATACACATATTTCGGGGGGGGGGGGGGGAGAACAATTAGAATGAGTAGGGATTGCCCCTGATCGGTTTATCATGAGTAGATCTGCCTTTGATAACAATAACAATTCAAAAGCTAATGTTTATATGCATATTTTAACCGTGAGGAGGGCACTCTGAACATTGCAATTGCACTTCTTTCTGGGCTTGGTGGATCACCACGGTCTCCATTGTGGACTCTGCAACAGTGGTTTGTAGGGTTATTTGTGGTTTTCGGTGAACACATTATTTATGCTCGTACTTATCTTATTGAAATGAGAGTAAATTTAAGACATTTTATCACATACATTTAATGGAAACTCAAAATAAATTATATTTTTTATTTTATAAAAAATAATCAATTCATCTTATCTTATTTTTTACAACTATATTATAATATGCTTATCTTATTGAAATGAGGATAAATCTTGTAAGTTTTAAGACATCTTATCACATGCATCCATAAAAATTCAAAATAAACCATACTTTTTGTCTTATAAGAAATAAGCAATTCATCTTATTTTAGTTTTTACAACTATAGAATATATAGTGTATGTGATAAGATATCTTAAATCTTATAAAATATCTCTAAATTTTAATAGGATAAGTATTTTAAAATAATATAATTCCAAACACACTATTAGTGTGGTTTGGTTCTTAAGTCCATCCACGTTTATATATTTAACGTAGTTTGGACCTTTAATTCCGCCCACGTTTGTGGAGTATCTCTAAAACTTTTTCTCACGGCGTGAGTACAACAAAACAAGTGTAAAGACGCGCTCATAAAAACCTGATGAAAGGATATATTCGCCAAGCTAATATAATTATTCTTTGCCTTTGTTTGCGAGCATGTACGGACTATTCTTCCTAGCTCCTCTTGTATAAAAGTAATCGACCAGTTATTTTCAATAACAAATAAGCTAACTAAAGCAACTAAAGAAATAGGGGAGAAAAGGAAAGTTCGGACATGTTTTATTAGAGAAAAATAAAAAGGATCAGACAACTTTAGTTTGGAGAATAATGATTTAGCTGGATTTGGCCTCCATTATAACAGGAAAAAAGTTTGTTGTTTGAGACCAGCTAATTAAGTGCAAGCTTTCGATTTTCTTTTGTCTTGGTTTAACAAAGAAAAATGCTTAAAACTAGCCTGTTAGAAAGTGAGAAACGAACTTATCAAGTTTAAGCTTTTGATTTTCCTTTTGTTCAGACTAGGAAAAGTACTTTTACTTACCAAGTACTAAAACCAGGCCCCATGAGAGGTACATGGGATCCCACCATTGCCCCTTAACCGGTTCCTTATATATGTTGTATTTAGTTAAAAACTTCTCCAGCTAATTCCACCTATTATTTAACGTGTGATTACAATAATAAACTAAGAATATGTTAAACGCAATTTTTTACTACTATATATACGAATTTATATTCTTCTAACGAGGATTAACCACCAGAATTAAAGAATGAAAATATATCGACGTTTTAAATTAAAAAAAAAAAAGTGGAACTAATGGAGTAAAATGCATCCGCCCACGCATATAACCTTAATTGGAATTGCATGCCAATAGTACTAATGATTTGACAATATCATTCCATGACAGATCAAATTTAATCTCCTCAAACACATTGGATAATTAACACTTGCATATATCGCGTGATTACTTTGCTTCGGAACAAAAATGTCACACACCCTATACAATATATATTAAGCTAGATCCCTCCTATGGGAACATAATTATTCATAAGCTAGCGCTTATAAGCAGCCAAATTTTCCAAGGCTGGAAAAAAGCTATAGTTTCTGATTGTGAACCTTCTTTGGTCCGCTTAGACAACTAAGTTTATTGATTCGCAACGGAATTGAAAAATTCCGTCGCGAGTCTCTAGGTAAATAGGGACAGCCGACGGATTTCCGAGACAGGGAACTGAATCAGTGGAAAGGGGTGGCAAAAGCAGGCATCATGCTAGCTTTGTAATTATTTGGAAATGGCATGGTGTTGAAATTGCCATGAAAATGATCATCCAAGTTCCACATGCCTTCCCACATGACCATGTCTTCATTTGAGACCTCTGGCACAGTTGCATAGTTGTTAAGCAGTGAGTAGAGAAAGCTTTGCTCCTGATCAGTTGTAGTAGTGGTAGGATATATTGAAGTGGGCATGTCTTGCTTCATTAGAGGCACAGTTGGCAGTACATTTTGGTCATTTTCATCAAGCAATGATATGATTTTTCTCATGTCCATCTGGTTCTGAAGTTGCATTTGCTGCTGCTGAAACTGTTGCTTCCTCAGAAGGCGAGCTTTTGACTTTTCAGAACTGCTGGAGCTTTTGGTTTTCTTCTTGAAATGAGTCCTCCAGTAGTTCTTGATCTCATTGTCTGTTCTTCCGGGGAGGCTTCTGGCTATTGTCGACCACCTGCATAAGAAAATGTAAGTTTTCATGTATATGATAAATCCCGAAATAATTCTAATCCTCCTTTATACTCGGCACATATAGGGAAAGTTTCGTATATCAGATTATTGTCACTGTAATATTGCAACTCATTATTTCTTAGTATGAAATTTAGGAAAGTAAATATGTAAAATTCTAAGATCGATAAGATAGTATATGACAAGCCCCGAAATAGTTCTGATCATTCCTCGTACTTGCCAAGTATAGAGGGAAGTTTTGTGGACCAAATTATTAGGATATTATTGTGACTTTTTTATTTCTTTGTATGAAATTCGGAAAAGTAGATGGTTTTTTTAAAAGGAAAATAGTTTTACCTGTTTCCCCATCGAGCATGAAGATCCAGAATGACTTTTTCTTCTTGAGGAGTAATTTGCCCTCTCTTGAGGTCTGGCCTCAAGTAATTCACCCACCTTAGTCTGCAGCTTTTCCCATTCCTTTTCAGCCCTGGACAAGCGTAGAAGCTCATTAGTGTCTAGCTGACAATTAAGCACTTATAATTTAAATGAAGGCTTAAAACTTATCATGACATGCATGGAACTAAATTCTAGTAATTGATGAGAGAGAATGAGTAAAATTGAACCTTTGGGACTCTAGGATATACATAGTGTTTATCACAAACACCGTTGATGTGAGTTTGAAAGATTTTTATAAAAATTTGTGTGATACGAAAAACGAATTAAGTATGTTATATGTATATTACCTGCGAGCCGAGCTACAGAGTTCCATCTTCCTTCACCGTGCAACTTGACATACTCGATTAGTTTTCTATCTTCTTCAGCAGTCCAGGGGCCCTTTCTCCACCCTTCTTCTATGATTCCCCACCCCAATTGTTGTGCCATCACTCCCCACGACATAAAAGCTAGAGAAAGAGAAAAGTTATGTTTATTATACTTGAGTTTGTGCTCTAAATTCTGTGACATAACATGCTAGAGTTTGTTGCATATTTATAAACGTTCTTAGGGCCCCCAGGGGCATAGGTGAGTTGGTAAGTGGCCAGGTGACTAGGGTGGAGACACCTTGACAACGCGGGATCAATTCCGTGTGGCGGCAGTACTCCGCTGAAATATTGCGGGGGCTGTTGCTGGATTTCCACGCCCGTTGGTCCTCTCCCTGGTCGGGCTGCCACTCACGCACATCCCTCGATTTACCTCCCGCCTGGTTAAGGGGCCTCTGGCCAGGTGGGAAAGGGGTTCTCCTTTGGTTAACTCTTTTTATAAACGTTCTTAGGCGATGCTTTCCATTCCATCAGTCAACTAAACGTCATTGTCGAATCAAAGGGTGATCTTAAATATACTATTTTAAATATTTCAAATACAAAAATGACCTCCAACGTTTTAAATGCTATCACTACATGCATTTGATATTTTATTTTGGGATGTACGTGAATAACTCATATTAAGCAACATCATAGTACTCAAAATTTATTCCAAGATTGTATATTTGTAGTAAAGCTGAACGTTCCAAGTGATGTAGTTACGTTAAAGAATAGCCAATATTAGTGATAGAAGGACATTGATTTAAACATGATGTAAATTTTTTATTACAATAAATTTTTAATCGACCATTCAACCAAACTTTTAATGGCACATAATTTACATCAGTTGTTTTAATATTGCCGACTCCGTGTTAATAGCAGTAAAGAACTTAAACTATTACAACCTAATTGCAATATTTTTTTTACGGAACTAAAATGAAGCGAACTATTATACAAATTAAGCTTAATCAAGGGCAAATAAAGAACTAAAAGGGCTGCCATTGCCGTAGGTGACATGTACATATCTGGATCAAATCGTACAAGCACAGTTGTTAATGATAAAAAGTGAACCCAAACGCAAACAAAAGTGTTATGAACAAACGCCACGTATAACCCTAAGACGCATGCATCTAGACACACTAACTCAAACAAAGAAAAAAAGCCTTAAAGCAGTGTCTAGTTTTTCTAATTGAAACAACTTTTGGTGCTTAATTAATTAAGCTTGAAAATCACAACACTACCAATGGATTTTCACCAAGTGTATTATTTTGATTACTTTATAATAAGATTAGTGTATGCTAATCACCATTACATTTTAATTAATTAAGCATATTGGATGCCCTTCCTGGCGTTTAAGCAATAAAATAATATTGGAGAAACCAGGTGGCGTCTGTGATGATTTTTACTTTGGCAACAATATCTAGCACAGGATATATAAAACAGCATGGAACCATATATATATATATGGGTAAAGGAACCAAGATTTGCGTACGCGGTTTACACACTGAGAGATATGAAGAATCAACAAAAAGTAGTCTCGTACATGTCCGTGGATATAGAGTGTAAAGGTAAAATATTATTTTGTAATTTAAAATATTAATATGACACTCATATGATATACGGAGAGCAATATATATAATTAGATATATTAAAACTATGAAGTTTTTATATTTTACTAAATAGTTACTGAAACAATTATATACTGTAGAATTAATAAAACAATAATTGATATATATATAGAAAAGGACTTAATATTAATTAAATTAAAATATTTAAAACAGGAATGAAATTGAATAAATAATGAAAATAAAAAAATGACCTAAAAATGAGCATATTTATTTGATAATAATTATGGAAAACTTGTTATACAGAGTACTACTTGACAGCACCAAATTACAACTTACTTTGTTTTATTATATAGTATAGACATATGTACCACTTGGCAGCACCAAATTACAGCTTATTTTGCTTTGTTATATAGTATAAATATATTATGAATTTGAATAGTAGAAATAATTTTTATACAAAAATAAAAGATAAGAATGTACATATATATATTCTCTTCTGTGGGAACTATAATTTTGATATATATTTTTTTTGTTTTACGAAATTGTAAGATAAGAATGTGAATAGTGAGGCTCACTAGGGTAATAATTATGATATTTTTTGTTTGAAGCCTCGTTGCTTATTCTCTATTTTAACAATTTGCTTAATAAGTAAATTGCAACGTTCAAAACCATTGCAAATGATATTTTTACAACGATTTTCTTTGAAAATTACCGTTAAAAACAATTGTAAATGAATTAATATTTACTATAAATCATTGCAAAACTAAAAATTATGGCTAATATTTAACAAAGAGATATACGCAACATAGATATTATAATGGTTAGATCATATATTGTTGCAACGGTTAAAAATACGTTTCAAAAAAGGTACACAGAGCAACGATTTTTATAAATTTTTAAATTTAGTGTTGCAATAGGATCAAAATGTTATTGTAGCTAATTGGACTTTTCATAAGTGGCATATATCTAATTTTTAAATCTTTTGGGTAAATAATTAACAAAAATATATATTTTAAGAAAAATATCATATAATCCAACAATTTGCAATGTAGACTCTAAAGTATAATATATATATATATATATATATATATATATATATATATATATATCCAACTTTTCGCATAGAACGATCTTTATGCCACCCGCACAGTGTGAATAGAGATTTATATTCTTCATGAAAAAGAAACAAGAATAGAGAAAATGAACAGCTAGCAATTTACGATGTTATTGAGAGGTTTCAAAGGTAGCTAAAAGTAAAATGGTAGTGCCGAGCCAATTATGGTGTCTTTTAACCTCTGGTCTGTTGGCTATAATTTTATCAAACAGCGTACATTGCTTTGGCTCCATGAAACTTCAGCTGCGTGTTATATTTCGTTTTTTGTTTTTATGGTTTAACCCTCAATTCCAACTCAACTCTCAAAAGAAGTAATTTCAACGCATCAAAGTTTGTAATTAAATCATCATAACACTTAAATCATGAACTCATATAATATAGACAAATTTGAGACAAAAAATTTGAACAAAATTTTCTAATAAATTAATACATATTTGAAACAGAAATTTGAGATGGAAAATCTCTGATTTTGAGACATGGGATTTTAGAACGGAAAATTTCCGTTTCAAATCCATTTTGAGATGGAAATTTTTTGTCTTAAATCAAAAATTTTTTTGTAGTGCCTGCAACATTGTACCAGTTAATTTTAAAATAGTATTTTTATTGAGATGAAAATTTATCTTTTTTAATTATTTAGACATTAAATTTATCATTTTCAATAATTTATTTGGTTAGAAGGCTTATATGTAATGTAAGAACTAACGATTAAAAATTGCATATTTTCATATATATGTAATCATTTACTTAATTTTAAAGGGTGCTGCCAAAAAAATCTCACACACATATATATGACGGAAAACGTACCTTAAAAGATATTATTTTAAAGTGAAATAAACACGGTTTTGGACGTATTTGCTGAAGAGGATAAGTACGTATCGTTCTCCAATTTATAACCGAGATGCTCATGAAAATACTTTTTTCAATAGGTTTAAGATGTTAATAAGCAGCAATCCCCGAGATGCACGGATGGAGAATAAGGAATAAAAAGATTATGATGCAATGTTTTTGGCTCATTAATTAATTATGATGTAATGTTATTTGGCTACAAGAGCATGCTCTAAAAGTGGGATTTTAGTGCTTTGAACAGTTGTCAAAAAGTGGTCAGAATTTTTTATGGTTTCATAGTGGCATGGCTCTATGATATTTCATATTTTCTTTTTCTATTTTTTTTGTTTTTTTAAATTCTTCTGTTGTCCTTTCGAAGTAGATAAGGATAAGTATTGAGATGTTGTGTGGGATTGAAATTGATTAATTATTATAATCTCTTTTGTGTTTAGCTTAAGTTGATCAAGGGAATCTTGGGACATGAATGACTAGATTCTAGAAGCTTTTAAGGTTTATTGGAATTGGTTTCTTTAAAAGTGCTTTTTTATAATTTAACAATAAAAATATTTTTAAAAAGTAAAAAATTTTAACTTCTAAAAAAAATTGAATATGAGCTTTTTTTTAATTTTTTATTTTTTTGAGAACTAATTTAAATAATATTGCAAAAGAATTATGATTTTTTTCAAAAGAAATTAGTTTTTCATGCAATCCGTCTCTCTCTCTCTCGCCCCCTGTTTTATATTCTGCTGGTTGTTGGATTTGCAGAATCTTTAGTACAGAGGTGATATATAGAGAATTTGCATTAGCTTGGTGATTACATAGGATTTTTTTTGCCCTTTTTGATCAGTTTTAAAATACTTGAGTATCTGATCTTTATTTGGGTTTGTCTTCCTTTTATTGTACCTTAATCTGATGTAGGAATTATATATATGCACAAGAGGATTACCACTGTGAACAATGATATATGCTATGTCATCCTTCACATCATTCACTAATTATATTTTATGTGCTAAATGTACGATCTTATATTCTTTTTTAAATAAAGGGATCTTATTTATATGTGACAAATACATATATAGGTCACATGAGACCATATTAAATTCTCGTTTAGTTCAAGTTCTGTCTGTAATATAATTTCGATACATGGTTCAAAATTAGTTAAGATAGTGGATGTAAAATAATTTCTTAGATTAAAATTATGAAGGTAATTTAAACTAATGTCTATCGTCAGTGAGGATTGTAGCTTCCACAACTGTTTAAATAGATTTGTGGCAGCCGCAAATTGTGTATTCTATTACATGCAGTCAAGGTTTGCTTTTTAGCCTTATATGTGAATAATTTTAATATTTTTAAATGGGTGATAGCATGTTGAGTTACCATCTTATTTAAAAGTTTAAGTAATTGTCGTGAGTATATTAGTGTATTTATTTTATTATATTAACACATACTATCTTATTATTATTTTTTAAATGAACGTATCTTATTTATATGTCACAAATACATGATACATATAGGTCACATGAGATCATATTAAACTTTCATTGAGTTCAAGTTCTATCTGTAATATATCATCAGCGAGGATTGGAGCTTCCACAATTGTTTAAATAGATTTGTGGCAGCCACAAACTTTGTAATCTTTTATTACTTGGTGATTATCCAAAATGATCATTAGCTAACTCTTTGTATTTTAGACGATGGCCCCCAGAATCTCCATTACTCCATAGCGACTACTTAATTACTCCGAAAGGAGGAAGATTTGGGGCCATGGAAATAGAATAGAAGAGAACTCATATGCCATTCTTATTTCAGGAATGAATATTTCAGATTGCGATAGAATTTTAGATATGGATTTAATTTATGTCATGTGATTCTTTAGTGCTTGATAATGGGCATCCTTTTAATTAGCAACTTCTATTATTTTATATCAATTTCTTATAATGGTTTAAATTAACAATTGCATGCAACTAAAAATATTCTTGCAACTATGATTTGATTCCTTCTGGCCATGAAAATTAATTGGAATAAGTCTAGTGTTTTGCACACAAAGAAAAAGAAAATATTAATTATCTGTGATGTGTGTCATTTGTGCATGTCCGTATCTAGTCTTTTCATGCACATTTAAGGGTGATTAGAGCTTAATTGAAGTGCATTTAGTATAGTGTTTATGCATAACTGTCTATATTTGTACATAATGTTTTTGGATGCATAAATATTACACTAAGTGCTATATTTAATGTTTTTAGGAGAGTTTGGAAGGGATCGAGTGTACAAGAGGGAGAAATGAGCTAAAGGATGAAGACTGGAAGAAAAAGAATAAAGAATAGAGCATTTTGACCTAACCGGTTGACCTAGAAAAACTACTGGTCCGATCAACCGGTTAATACAGAGAACAAGGGATGTCAATTGGTTGAGGCCTCCCAGAGCCGGTCGACCGCCAAGTCCAGAAAGCTACCTTTTCTAGCTGGTCGAGTGCACTGAGGAGCCAATCGACCGGCTAGGTCGACCAGCAGAGCCCAATAACAGCTATAAGAAGCCCTTTTTAGCTCATTTACGGGGGAGGAGTGAATTTTCAAAACCCTAATAAATCCTAAACCTTTCCCATTTCACCAAACACCCAAAACCACTATTTAAACCCCACACCAAGTTAGGATTGAAGCATTTAACAGAGATTTGAAGGGATTGTACGGATTTGGAAGCAAGAATTTAAGGGAGTTCTTCTTGTTGTCTTCTATTTCTTGTAAATATGTTGCTAGATTAGGATAGATTTTTGGATGTTTGTTGTTGTATATTAGACTAGGGTTATAAATAAAGGATTCGTGCACATCTTTGGCTCTTAATACATACTTGTTTACATTGATTAATTGCATGATTCAATGTATCTATGTTTTGGAAATCAAACATGTTTATGTGTTTGCTAAAATGCCTAAGTGAACATGCATGTGTTATTTGTGCGATAAATGCTTATATCTTGCTTCCGTGATGTTGATTGATGGTTCTTTATTCATGTTTATGCCATAGTTGCATTCCTTTAGCTTTAAATCCAGTTAATAGGTGTCCGACTTAGTCTAATCGAACTTAGGCGGCTTAGTTCTTAGCTTTAAATCCAACTAACGAGTTAAACACTAGGTTAAGATTCAAACAACACCACCCGGGACCTAATTAATTAAGCCCTAAAACCCTAAATCGTAAAGACCATATGTCGTGGCTCTAGGAGTCGATGGACTCGCACTGAGGTTTAGTAGATAATAAGGTTAATTAGTAAGACTCAGCAAGAGGACTTAGTTAATTAAGCCTTAATACCCTAGGTCATAAGGACCACGCCGTGGCTTTAGGAGTCCTCATCTAGGGACGGATCTGCACCAAATCCTAGTGGATAATTAGGTTAATTAGCTAAGAACTCTTAAGAGCAATCGAGCCATAGGTAGACCTAATCCGATATTAAAGACAGAGTCTAGTTGCAATGCAATCACCCTAGGTCCCTTTATTCTTTGTTAGGTTTCTTTCCTTAGCTTGGCACCCTTAAATTCCTCCGTAGTTTAGGTTTATTTTTTGTCATTTTGAGCTCCCTTCAATCACCAAATACCAAAAATATATACATTCACGCATGTGACTAGTTTTAGGCACCGAAAACATAAAAGACCAAATTAAGGTAGCCTTCTTGTAGAAACGATACTTACACACACGCACTATACTAGACATAATCCGTACACTTGCGAATGTAAAAATTGATTGTATTTGCGCTTTACTTCCACATACCACTGAGTATACGATCAATCTGCACATGCACAAGGAAAAAGAAAATATTAATTATCTATCTTATTCTTTGGTAATCTTACCATTGTGTCCAAATTTCTGACTAAGGCTATGCTTTATTATTGCTAAACTCAAACTTCAAGGAATTAAGCGAAAAGTTGAAGTTCATAAGTTTAATTATTGAGAAAGTTCGAAAAGATATCTTAAGAGCAATAATATATGTTCTTTCAAGAGTTAGGTAGAGTAACTAAATAATGATTATAAAAATTCCAAATCAATTCAACGCCTCTTAGTAATAAAAATTACTTGGCCCATAACCGATCTAGAGCATGCATAATTAGGGCGTATCGTTGTGCCATGGGGGTTAGAGCCTTAGAGTAAATTGGGTAAGTCTTGATTGAGTCAACGTTACCAATTCAATAATGAGCACAAGGCATTAGAGTTCAAACTGCAGAACGTTGTACCAAATTTGGATAATTAGGTCCGTAAAAATCGAGTAAGATGTTTGAAAAAAACAATCGATATAAACTAATGGACAACAAAAGTTATTTGCACATATCAACCCTTATAAGATAAAACTAACTTGACCGTCAAAATTACACTAGTGTCCAATAAGATATTTGATTACAGTTCCCAACTTAAACAAAACTAGGCATTTCGAGCTAACCTAACCATAGGGTGGTGACATAATGCGGAAACATAATGGTGTAAAGAGCTTGATTCATAATGATCTTATACATTAAATAAAAAGTGTAGTGACTTACTAGAAAGCCTTTTTCATTCCATCTCGCTACAACGTCGGCAATCATCTCAAACTGGACCATGAAGTGTATCATGCTTTCTTTCTTTTTCTTTTTTTGACCCCACGAGTGGCATACCACACGAGTGACAAAAAGCTAAAAGCTACACTTGAAACTCAAGCATGCTTCTCAATGGCTTATTTTGACAAAAATGTCACGAAGAGACATCAGTTAGGTAGAAAATAAAGTTGGACATGAATCACCCATTCCATGAAAATTTCAGGAATAAATGACACATATATGTGGCCTTTTGTTTTTTTCGTTATTTTGATATTTAGAATGAGACATGATAGTCCCTGATCTTTATTCGTCATTAGTTTTCATATATATATATATGTGTATATATATAAAATTCTTTTTAAAAAATCCCTCATTCCATCCCAACTCTTTGTCCCTCACGAGATTCTAACCCAGGTTATCAATTCTGAGGAAAATAGTTTCAGTCACTTAAACTACACTTAATCCTTATCCATAATTAGTTTTCAAATTCAAAAAGGTTCAAAAATAGATGGAGTAATTAAACATGTGTCAAGTGGAAAAGAAAGGTCATGTGTGTGCCGCATGCTAATTCCGCCTATTTTAGATGATTTTGAGTTTGAAGACTATCGACGTTGCAAAAATAAAAGACAAGAGACTGTTATGTTTCATTTTAAAAGATAAGGACCTATATGTTAAAATAGGCAAAAATAAAGAATTGTAAGTGTCATTTACCCTAATTTGATCAGCAAAGAGCATCATAAGATTCTGAGATACAAGCGCCATTTGACTGAGATATTTAAGGTTTCTGGATGTAACAATCAAAACAGGTAAAAAGGAAAAGAAAAAACTAATCATAATAACTTACAAGATGAGAAACACAAACAAATATAGTGATGGAGTAATAATTAGGATGAAAAGTTTAGATTGATACATCTGTCTCAATTAATTTAGCTCCCAAGTCCCAACCAATTGATACGTGGTGTTAGTCAAAGTAAATGTTTTTGGGCTTGACTTTACCTGTCATTCAAGCTTTGTTCAGAGAAAAACAAAAAAAAAAAAAGAAGTTTGGGTACAGCAAAGTGGCCAATGGCGCACAGGTTGAGACCAGCTTATTTGATCTCTCTGATGATCAAGAATCTAAAATTCGCTTTGGCATATCTAATCGCCAGCAATACAAATTAAGATAAACTTAATAAATATCCAATCAGTCTTATTTTTGGAAATTGTTATTGCTGCTGAAGTTACATTTTACTGGAAATGGTAACTCAAGTTGTAGTCTGTGATAATGCAGAAATATTATAATGGAACTGTACATTTTTTATGGAGAAAAGATCATAATTCCACTTAGTGCTGTCAAGCAAATTTATTTATAATATACATTTTTTATGTTGCTAATGTATCATTGATTACCCAAGAAAAATTTACTGCCTGACAAAGACAGAAGGGGAAGAGAAAGAAAAAGGGGGAAAAAGGGAAGAGAAAGAAGGAAAGATGAACTGAATAATAATTGCAATGCCAATATTTACCTTCCCATTTTCTGTGGGAAGAGTGACTTGAATCTCCCGTCACTTTGCAAATTGATCATGAGAACAGAGGTTAATGTTCCACCACTAAGAACAGAGGTTAATGTTCCACCACTAACATGCATAGAAATGCATACAGGTATCAATAACTAAAAAAAGGGTTAAAATGAGAGGATGAAACTGCCTAGGTTCGGATTAATTAAAGACTTAAAAGTATTTGGCTCCAACTCGTGAACTTAGCCAATACAAATTATTGATGAGAGGGTATTGAATGTAATTAGGCTCAAGTTAGTTATAGCACTACAAAGAATTAGGGAATAGGCGGTAGTTTTCTTTTACCATTAGTGGCGGTTTTGAAGTATTGCCTATGAGTAGGCGGTGGCCGGTTAGCGAAAATTGCCAGTTAGTAAAAATTGCCAGTTAGTAAGAACCGCCGTTTAAGATTACAATTGGTAGCAAAATTTTACAAAAAGCGCCACCTATGTCTACCTTAGTGGTGGTTCGGCAGAACCATCGTCCTATATCATTTGCACAAATCATGCATGGCTAGAAGTTCTAACATTTTTCTCTTTTTCGAAATGAATTTTATTTGACTGCAACATTATTCACTTGCAAGCACCCAAAAATTGTGTATCTTCGTTCACACAACCGTGCATGGTGGTTTACTAGAAATTCAACATTTTTCTCGTTTTGAAATGAATTTTAACCCCTTGCTAATTACTATTGAAAACAATTGATTGATGCAAAATGTTTTAATCTTCTCGTGACAATACTAAAAAGGTTCGAGTAACGTAACCAAATATTAGTCTGTTACAGTGGTGAGCCTTGTTAACTAGTTCAAAAAGTATTTTAACTAGCAAGGTCGTGTTCGTAAGATTAAATAACCAAAACTCTTATAAACTATAATAATCAAATTTTAAGCTAAAGATCACATAAATTAAAGAAGGGAAATGCAAAAAGATCATGGAGTAAAGAAGAAATACTTTGTACTTGGGTCGTAATCAAACCCCAAGTTAGGCATCCGCATATGTCATCTCTCTTTTTTGCAACTCATCATGCATTCAAATTTCTAAACACACTGCAAGGAGAAGCAATTAATTAGGATTTGTCATTGTCATTACGATATAGCTGGTTTGGTTTGGTTGTCTCGCACTGCTAATCTATTCCAGTTAATTATTAGTGTCTCCCGTTTATTGACCATATCTCTTGTGTAATATTAAGGTGGCCTTTTTTTTTAATTTTTTTGCTAGTTCTGCTAATCATGCACTTAATATTTGATTAATATATTAAATTTGATTAATATATTAAATCTGATTAATATATTAAATCAAATTGTAAAGTGCTTTCTTTGACTTTGACTCACTGTTACCTTGCTGGTCAAACGAGAAGTTTCCATCATGGTATGGTCAATCAGTCAACTTTGAGAGATTCATCCAAATCTCTCCTTCCCCCAAACAAAAGGGAAGATATATTGAGAAGAGATCACGAACGTAATGATGAAAAAGTTAAAAAAGAAAACGAAAATATCAGCCTCAAGCATCGTTTTGATTTTCATTGATTTTATTTCTTGCAGGCAAAAGTCGATATTTATACAATCATTTTAGGGATGTTTCGCCATTTTTATCTTTCTCAAATAAAATAAGAAAGGCACGGGAACGTATGTGCTTTACTGTATGCCTGCTTAAATGTTGATTGCGACCAAACTTGAATTCCAGTTAGCCTAAAGATTAGATTTGCACTTTGAAAATCCTCCATTATTTGTTCACCCTTGTTCCATTTAGTTGTCTTACAATTTTCGGTCTATTAAATGTGAAGGAAAAGCAACTACATGCATAAATTATTTTTCGATCTATTAAATGTGAAAAAAAAGAAACTACATAAATTATATGGCCAATTTCTCCTAGCAACAAAAAATTAGATAATTTTATTGTTGTAGCTTACACAAACGCACAAACCAACTAGAGGATGACCCGGGTGATGCACGAAATATTATGAATATTTCTATTGTTGATGGTTAACTTTCACTGTCTGCGCAAGGATAATACTAAATGCATGTTGTGAGATACTATTAGACTTTTGTTGACAGGTTTATAATAACTAGAACATTTAAATTAAAAATATGAACATATTTTCTTCTAAACCCCTCACATTTAACCCAACCTGACTCAACCCAACCGAACCCCCTCTCAGTCATGAAATTTAAACTAGGTCATAACTTTTGAGAAAAACTAATTTCAACTACTTGCATTTTATATACGTGTCCCTTCACTATCTTAGTAATAAGACTTGTAAAAATTAAATTTTACAAAGTATATTTATATTTTATATGTACATAAATTGTAAAAGTTAACCATTAGTGATAAATCAAGTCGCAAAAATACTAATTTTTTGTGTGTATCTCGGGTACTATAATTTTTTTATTACCCTCCAAGAAAACAATACTCCATCTCTTTCTATTAATGTAAAAGAATTTTTCTAATCATATTTTTTCTATGTATATGTTTCCTTCCCCTACATTCTTCGATCGACTTCAATTCCATTTTTTTAAGATTATCTAATTTTAAGAAGATATAAAATTTGTGATTATTGCTAAAAACCTCCTAAAATTTAGAAAATATAGTTTAATTTTATCTTTATACAATTGAAATGTTGACTACGAATAATAAATAAAGACGTAAAAATACTATTTTCTCAAGTAGAGACAGTACAGTAGAGGCGTAGTATGATATAAAATACTTTTTATTATATATCATATTCTTTTTACTTAGCTAATAAAGAAGCACTATATAGATTTCCGAATTTTATATGGCATATTGCAGATATTTGAACTATAAATGATTTATTAATTATTACATAACTACGTTCAAAACTCTTATTTACATTTATTAGCTAGAAAATTTTGCCTGTGATTCAAAATTAAATATTAATATTTTAATTTTGTTCATGAATAACTAGAATTATAGATTTGGCAACTCTAATATAAATTTTTATACATTGGATGTAAAATGTAAAATTCTTTACATACATACATACATACATTTCAAATATGTTACATATAGTAATCTAACTCATTCTAAAGCTAGCATTGTCTAATATCTTATCAAATTCTAATGTACTTAGATCTCATATTCATCCTATAGTTCCATTAATTTTATCTTTTTTCTACAATCCCAGTATAAAATTTTATTTTTCAAAACTTGTAAAATTTTAAATTACTGAATATAAATAATTGACTTAATTTCTAGTAGTCATACTTTTTCGTAACACCAAATATTTTTTACGATCAATTATTTTTAAATATGTCGTACTTTCACTCAATATATCTTATTTAATCTTGATGTATTTTTCTTTCGCGTTAGATAATTTTTAAGATCCAATCTTTCCAGGAATCTTTCCCGCGGCCACAAACCTAACGTTGTAGTTCAAGATCAAAGATCCATTAGATTTCTGCGACTTGTAGATCTAACTCTAAACTTACAACAAATAAATCTAACTACAATTGTAAACGATCTTAAATTCCTTTGTAAACGACAAATAAATCTAACTACAATTGCAAACGATATTAAATTTCCCGAGTTGTAAACGATAAATTGGATCTTTCGACTGATTTATAAAATCAACCAATTACAATATAATCGATATTAAATCTCTCGTGTTATAAATGATAAATTGGATCTTTCCACCGATTTGTAGGTTCTAACGGTTGTGAACAGTTAATTTAAAATAAAGGTCAGTCTCACAAAGTAGGTAATACACGAGCAGAAGAAAAATAAAATTTACAACTGAAACCAAGTCCACCAAGACAAAACACGAAGTAGAACCTAGTACACTAAGCATCGAAAAACAAGGACATAAAATCAGACACAATTTATGGCTAGGAATATCTATTACACATTAATGTGTTGGCCCTGATCAGACTCTAGCCCCTGTGACGCCAGCGCCTTTCGGTTCAACCCCAGGTGCACCAGCACCAACACCAACACCATAGTCAGGGTCTCTGTACCCTGGTCCATAGCTGCTGCTAAACATTCCAGCATGAAGCAGCAACACATAAAGCAACTCAGTGAATCCTAACACTATTATAAAACCTTCAAGCACTCTCAGTCTCCACCCTCTCCATCCTCCTATATTGATCTCCTTGCATGCCAACCTGCATATATATATATATATATATATATAATTGCAGAGAACAAATAATTTTTACGGCTTGAAATTGCTAAAAAAAAAAAATTAACCAAATCTAATAGTTAGAAGTACCCGAAGGCCAGCGCGGTTACGGCCCATGCGACGATCGAAGATGATCCGGCTGCAGCTAGACTGTCATTCCTCCATGCCCTCAAGTGATTCCCACCTGCGAATTTCGACACGATGCCTAGAACAGCGGCTAGAATGGCGAATACTAGGAAAAACATGGTTGCTCCATTTCCTCCCATACCTGGAAATTCATGGCACAAAATAAAGTGACTCGTTCGTAATTTAAATAATAGTTTGAGATGGAGTCCAGACCCTTCTCTCTTGAAGATTTCTTGTTTCCCGGATAGTAATTTTAGGCCGCACGTTGTTAAATTCACCCCCATTCATCACACCGAAAGAATTACCCTGACCTAATGCTAAGGGCCTATATATTTGAATTGGCTTTTTTTATAATAAAGAAATGCCTTTCTTTTTTCCCTAAAAAGCACTTTCTTCCAGAGTTTTAGGAGAAAAAAACGCTTGTAAAAAAAAAAGACTAATTCAAACGAACCCTAAATCACCCAGGAGTAATACTCTTGAATTTTCTCTTAAAAAAAATGATGTCCTTGCTTCTTTTCTTTCTCTTAGAGGGTGGTCGACCGTGCTTATTTTGCGTGTTTGTAAACACTTTTAACTATAAAAAATGTTAACGAGAGTTACTTTTTATTTTGAGTGCTTATAAGTACAACCAAACAGACAGTTTGATCGGGGATCCGTCCTCCGTACTACTTGTGGATTGGTCCTCTGTCAAGCCATACGAGTACGACACTCGCATGTATTTATACAAACAATGTATGTACATTTAGGTTTCTACAGAGAGAGAGAGGAGGGGGAGCTTACTAGGATGACCAGTTTGTCCATTGATGAACCTGTTAAGGCACCAGCTCGCAAACCCCAGCACAATTGCATACATTACCAAGTTAAGGAACAGCAATGGAGCTGCAAGGGTTCTTCCCACTGTCCTTGTCATTTTTCTGACCTGATCTCTTTAATTCTTCCCGCTTTTGCAACAAGGGCTAAAAACACACACACACACACACACTCACCAAATACTTGGAAACTTTTTGCTTCTTTGTTGATGCTAAATCTTGATTTTATCTTCTTCACTGCTTCTGGAAATGACAAAATGCAGCGGTGGTAACATTATATGGGAGAGCCAACACAAAACACGTGGCTGCTTCCTAGCTTTCGCTATGTACAGGTGGTCTAACACTTGTCGAGTTCTCTCGTCCAGCTCCAAATGCAGAACCATGCCATGCTGAAAGTTCATATCCACAAGCGATAGTTTAAGTTCAAATTTTTAGAAAGAATCCTAATGCATTAATTGGGTCATCCTTAACATTATTTTGCACCTTTACATAAATAATTTTAATTTTGATATTTTTAAATAAATGGTGAAAAGTTTTAATAGTCACACATTTCGATTGTCTTTACACTATGAAAAGTATTATTGTATTTACTTATTATACTTGACAATAACTGTAACATGCATCTCACATTGGTGTGGTGCCCAAAAATTCGCTTGGGTCTGAGGGTCCATTAAGTTAATTCTAAACGTCAAATTTGGGCCTTGAGGGTAAGCTTACAGCCCACAAATTTCTCATAAAAAGTTCATTCTGCTGGGCTGATAGGCTTAATGCGGACCAGGAAAAAGGCTACATGAGCCGTCTAATCGAGGGCCCAAAACTCTAAACCATGGAGGAGTCCGATTTGCGCTCAACCAGCCATCTTTTGAACTCATGAATGCTCGCAGCTATAAATGGATACTTACGGCTGAAGGGATGGCATCAAACCATAAACAGCAAAACTTCCACCCTCCATTTTGCCGGTAGCTCGCCTTTCCCCGTGGACTCCTGTAGATTCGTACCAACTATCCCTCAAGCTTAATTTCGACTCTCAAACATCTAAAATTGATTTGAATATTGGAGTGTCTTTGGCCGACACCACACTGGTGTCAAGGACTCACCCTTACTTAATTGAGTGTTTGGAAGTCTATGGCCGATACTATACCAGTGTGAAGGACTCACACTTGCTTTTCTTACCTTCTATTTCATAGTTATTGGAACCCCAAAACTCGTGATTGTCTACGATTACTGTTTAATATATGAATTTATTTATAACGTCATAATATTACAGTTCAATATTATAATCGTAACGATACGACTATAATCACAAAACAAAATTATACGAATGATTCATAATTTAAAATTGATTCGTAATTTAAAATGTCGCTTGTAGGTGAAAATTGTTAAGATAAAAACGTTACAGATTGCATGGTTTTAGATGGCGTTGGATCAATCTGAGACTTTTATCATGGTGACATTTGTGCATTTTTTGCGTAAAATTAAATCAATTGAAGGTGTAACAAATAGACAGAGAGCAGTAGATACGTACAAACTTGGGGTTCCTCCAGAGGGCAGCAGATACATACAAACTAGGTTTGGAGCAACCTGGCTATCTTCATCTTAGACTTTCATGTTTGATCACGAATTTGTTTACGTCTGGGATAAGTCCACCTCTTTTGGGTGGAAAGATATTATGCCATGTAATGATTAATAAGTAATTAATAACAGAATATGGTCAAAATAGCTCTAGTGACTCTGACCCAAAAAAAAAAAGAAAGAAAGAAAGAAAGAGAGAAAGAAGAAAACCTCTCGAGTTAAACTGTCTTATCTTGTTGGCAAAAGGAAAAGCATTTCATATCTTTCGCTAGAAAATGTTAGACAATATTCTTTTTCTTTGTTGATAAGGTTATATTCTATCCGACTTAAGTATTTTTTATCAATTAATTCGAAGAATGCGCCGATCAGATAACTGGGCTCGGACTCTAGATTTTTGTTCAATAGAAGACTCCAAATTAGATCGAATTTAAGACTTCCAGGTGCATTGTATCAAGGGCATCTAATCCAGTTAATCCAACAACTCGTAACTGGATATTATAAGAATTCCTAGCCCACTTCAAATTCTTACATGCACGCCCTTTATATAAATATATCGCAACACTTCAGGGCAACTCGATTTTATTTAGCTCATTCAATATACACATTATAAGCCATTCTTACTTTTATCTTGTCTATCGACCTATGTTTTTCCTTTTGGAGATAATCGGACCTACAATTTTTACATTATCTTTTGCCCTTCTACATCAATATTTAAATTCGTGCCCCTATTTGTTTATCTTCGCAGACACAAAAGAAGAAATAAAAGCGAGAGTTAAAAAAAAAAAATCTTTATTGATGATGTTCAAGATTGTACTCCATTATTCTGACCAAAAAAAAAAAAAAAAGACTACTCCATTAATTCATAACGCTAATAGTATCTATATTTAATTTAATTACTTGTCGATTTAAGTGGCTAATGGAAACCCGATGCACGTGAATAGACAACAAATTTGAGCCTATAGCAGCACAAGAGCATTTCAGCCACCATTAACACATTTAATTCATCACAATGGGATCGATATACTCATTCTTTTCTCTATAATAATTTTAAAAGAAAAACGTATTTTTTGAAAAAAAAAGGAAAAAAAATAGAAGAAGAAAACATGTGTACTAAGGTTCTAATATGCAAGTGAAGACTGAAATCAGAGTACATTAATCTCAAAAATCTTACACATACGAAATCATCATTTTCATTGACACATCATATCGTTATAATTGGCGCGTATAACTAACATTTGGTGCACAACTTACCCACTTAAAATTCACCAAATTCGATTTTTGTTTCCATTCTACCATTATCAATCGACGTGCAATATAATTACATCTTAACTCCTTTTTTTTTATCTCATTTCACTATTTCTAATCACACAAACGCTCCCTTTTACCCTTCCTCCTCCTCGTTAATCCTCCTAGCCTTTCTATAACTCCATTATTATTCTTCTTTGTAAACCCCAATTCCGAAGATTCCTACTTCGCTAAATCCCTAATCCCTTAAAGCCCTTCTTTCTTCTTTCTTTTATTTTAAATTTATCCCCAAAAAGGAAACAAATTAGAAAACACAAGTTTACTTGTACCATTTCAAGATCTCAATCTTTGCCATCACCTCATTTCTGGCACCACAACCACATCTACCATATTGATAAATTAAGATCCAATCTTTAAAATCTATTTTTTTTCAATATATCTTTATACCATTTGAATAAAATCCAATCTTTTCTATTCAAATTAACGCGATCTATTAGAGTGAACTAACTTTTAAAAACATAGAAAAAAAATAAAAAATGGTATAGTTGTATAAAAATTTGTATTATACTTGAAATTAAATAAATATTAAATTTAGATAAAACCTAAATTTTTTATGCAAATACAAATCCATGTATAAAATTAGAACACAATAATGATTTTACTATGATAAGCTAACATTTAAAAAATAAAATAAAATAAAAATAGTAGCAATAAAGTCGAACTAAAGAATCCAGTGAACAAATAAAAAGATAAAAATAACAAAATATTATTAAACACAAGGTATTGTTTGGTGAAGTTTGATCTCATGGGAAAAGATGGATAAAAATAAAATTTCATAGAGGACTTTAAAATTTTAGTAAAAACTCACTGGGTAAATGAATTCTCTCATTTATTTATTGCATTAATAATAAATAAATGACATGCGCATTACATGGTACAAACAACACCTTAGTTATATAGTATGTTGACATTGCAGATTTATTGCCTTTATTTTTGTCTAAATTTTGGCTTAAAATGTATAAATATATCTTTTAACCATTAATCCTCCTTTTGATTTTTGGTTAGAAAAATTATTAGAGTGATGTGATCACCAAACATTTATTGTTTCCTTATATCAAATTAGTGTTGCACTAATGTGATGTATGTGCAATTATGTAATATAAAGTTTGGGATATATTTTGATATTGTTAATTGCACAGCAGTAAGATATAAATTATAATATACATGGAATAGAAAATAA
Organism: Cordia subcordata; assembly: GCA_028554755.1. Taxonomy (NCBI): domain Eukaryota; kingdom Viridiplantae; phylum Streptophyta; class Magnoliopsida; order Boraginales; family Cordiaceae; genus Cordia; species Cordia subcordata. Next base: position 5,678,606 of record JAPTOF010000010.1, on the reverse strand, counting down.
ATAATCATAATAACAAATTGCACAAAGTATATATTTATACTCTGCTAGTTAGAATGTAGAGACAATTCTTCAGCCTCTCTTTTTCTCTCTCCTTAGTTTTCCATAGGATTGTTCGCTCTGGGTTGAGAAACTTTTCATTTCTCTCTCTCTTTTTTTTTTTTTTTTTTTTCTTGTTAGTTATCGTGTCTTTCGTTGATGTTTCGGAGTTCCATGGTGTGCGTTAGGGTTGCAGATCTGGTGGTTTTCCCAAATGATGTTGATTTGCGGGTATTAGCCTCTGTGTTGCACTTTTATCTGCAGACCCCATGCATGTGTTGCCAACGTATACCTAAAAACTATTATGCATAAACTAGAAAACTAAATATCATCAAAAACTTATTATAAATTGATATTTGAAAGTTGAATAAATTGATACGTGAAATAAATATTTTGGATATTTCATTTTATTATTTCAAAATTAATTTTAAATTCACTGGCATATAATTGAAAGGTAATGTAAATCGTACTATATAATCATTTTCTATAACCACAAATCAATCCCAGTACATAGGACTAACCAAATATATTACATGATATTAGTGGCTATATAGAGTAATATAAAGATTTGAATAAGAATACGTGATTTAGTTGCTACAACTATGGGTACTAAAGAGACACGCGTGATTTAGTTGCTATAATTAAATCCAAAAAAAAAACACATGATTTAGTTGCCATTAAAATTTAAATCCAAATAAATGTGTGTTGATATAATTATTACAGGATAATAAAAATACACACACTATTAATTAAGAGATGCAATTTGTTAGTTAATATTATGGTTTAGGATCCTCTCATTTCATTAGATCTTTCATACCGATATGAGAAGAAAATCTTAACTATTCAAGTGTGGATGATATTATCTCAACCATTTATAAGATTCAAATTCCAAAAATGGTGGACATTAGGAGAGAGAAAGAATATAAAAAAATATCCTTTTTTAAAATTTGAATTTTATGAATGACTAAGGATCCAAACATGAATGATTAAGATTTTCCTCCTATCAATAAGAAAGTATTTGATATGATAGTTATAGTATATATTCAAAATGGGATTCAGATCCTCTCCTAGTAGATTTGTTTTCAAGTAACTAGAACGTGTATTCTAGTCCATTAGATTTAAATAAAACAGTATTGGCCATCTAATCAAAAATATAATTAATGCATTTTAAAAATATATTCAAAAACTAAGATTAAATAATTTTTAACTTCAAAAAAGCTATTAATTTTTAAAAAATATTTTTTTTAAAATGCATTAATTATATTTTTGATTAGATGGCCAAGGTTGTTTTATTTGAATATAATAGACTAGAATACATTAATTATATTTTTGATTAGATGACCAAGGTTGTTTTATTTGAATATAATAGATAAGAATATACCTCATAGTTACTCAGAGACAATTTTACTAAGAGAGGATTTGAATCCTGTAAAATGACCACAAATTTAATCATAATTAAGGAATGCAGTTAATACTCTAAAATTATGGGATATTCAAAAAGCGAACATATTTTGACAATTAAGCATTGCAAGTAGCAACGGTCAACGGATGTAATTAACTAATTAAATTGCACGCATTTCTAATATGTATCATTATTACAAAAGGAAAAGTTTTCCTAATAGCTAGGTAATGGAGTGTAAATGTGGTAGTGTAATATGCTTAAAGAAAAACGAAGAGAAAGAAAACTGTGCATTTGGCTGTTGTTTTATTATTATAATTATAATAATAATATAGATAATATAGTAAGAGACTATATGAAACAATCAGTTGGAGCAATTCCATACTTACATTTCTATATTTTTTGTTTATTTTACGATTATGTGAAATAATATTTTTTTAATGCGTGTAATATTACATTCGTTAAAACTAATTAAATGACCATATAAATATGAAAATTTACCATTTTCAGTCATTCTCTCATTAAATATAATTCATCTTTTAAAAAAAAGAATAAGTAACAATAATGTGAGGAGGATTGATTAAGAATGGTAACTTTTTATATTCAATGAAAATATTAATCTAATCTTAACAAATGCAATATTGTACTTGTTAGAAAGATTGGTGAAATAATTAATTTGAAAAAAAAAGAAAAGACATTTTTTATGAGCCAAAAGAAAAAGGGGAAAAAAGCGTACTAGGTTTCTAATATGGAAGTGAAGACTAGAATCAAAGTACAATAATAATCTTGCACGGAAAATTTTGCTTAATGGTATTGCTACATTATACTTTTGTTGATCTTTTGACTTTTCTTTTTGCCAAATTTTTACGTTCATATATTTGTAACAACTTGCAATTCAGGTAAAATAGAATTTCTCGACTAAGGATATTTTGGCATGGACTATACAAAATCATCATTTTCATTAACACATCATACCATTATAATAGCCCATGTAACGAATTTAAGGGCATGGTAAATAAAAGTTGGAAGTTTAGAAAACGTGCGCAACTAAGTAAACTCAAAATTACATCAAACCACACATTTTTTTTTGTTTCCATTCCACCATTTCGGTGTGTATTAAAGTTTATATCTGATTATTTTTTTTGATATCGCTTCTACCATTTCTAATTATTTCGAAGCCCCTTTTCAATCCCTTTAGCTTTCCTCTTTCTCTTGATTCCATAACTTCTAATTACTCCTAAGCATCTGTTCAATCCTTTGAGCCTTTTTTCCTTTTTCGATTCCACCATTTCTAGTTACTCCGAAACATCTTTTTGATCCCTTCACCCTTCCTCTTCCTCTTTCCTCCTAGCCTTTCTAGAACTCCATTATCACTTTCTTTATTTAGAAACCCTAACCAAAATTCTACTTTGCTAAATTACTAATCCTTAAAGCCCCTCTTTCTTCTTTCTTTTGTTTAGTCCCAAAAGAAAAAAATTAGATTTAGAAATACAAGTCTAGTTGTACCATTTCAAGATCTCGGCCACAAATCTAAAATGATAAAGACCCCGAAACTCGAACCCTGTGAAGAAACACGTGTTTCCTTTCGCCACGTGTCTGCCACCTGTGACAAAGGCCCCGCCCAAAGAACCCAAGAGAACGACGCCGTATCAGCCCTTCTCAGTTCAGAAGCCATTATTCGCTGCCACGTCACCACCAAGAACAGCGACAACGACTCCGGCGAGTCATCAAGCGTCCTCGTTTCGTCACCCCAACAAAGATGCCACAGCCGCCGCTACGACCGGAGGTCCGGCGAGCTGGTCCGGGTCACGAACATCCGACCGGACGAAGAGAATCATTTCAGGAGCAGAATTAGACAAACCCGGATTACTTACAACGCTCTACGCCTTCTGGTGATCGCCGAGAACCAGAGAAACCGGGAAACGAGGAGGCGGGGCGATCTTAAGGCGGCGTCATTGATGAAGGAGAGTGGTTTATGGCTGAACCGCGATAAACGGATCGTTGGACCGGTCCCTGGCGTGTCCATCGGAGATGTATTCTGTTGGAGAATGGAGATGTGCGTGGTGGGTCTTCATGGTCACCACCAGGCCGGAATTGATTATCTCAGCGCGAGCCAGAGCTCAAATGGCGAGCCAATAGCGACGAGTGTTATCGTTTCGGGTGGTTATGAGGACAACGACGATGGGGGGGAGGTGGTGATTTACACAGGCCAAGGAGGGCAGGATAGGCATGGGAGGCAATGTGGGCATCAGAGATTAGAGGGAGGGAATTTGGCGTTGGAGAGGAGCATGCACCATGAAATCGAGGTAAGGGTAATTCGTGGTCTTAAATATGAAGGTAGTTCAAGTGGTAAAGTTTATGTTTATGATGGTTTGTATAAGATTGTTGATTCTTGGTTTGATGTGGGTAAATCTGGTTTTGGTGTTTACAAGTTCATGCTTGTTAGGATTGAGAATCAACCTGAGATGGGTAGTTTAGTGCTTAAATTCGCGGAGCAGCTTAGGAATAGTGCGTTAAGTGTGAGGCCTAGAGGTTATATTAGTCTTGACATATCGAAGAAGAAAGAGAATGTGCCGGTTTTGTTGTTTAATGATGTGGATGATGAGCGTGATCCGGATTGTTTCGATTACTTGAGGACTTCTGTTTTTCCTCCTTTTGTGTATGGAGGTATGGGGAATGGGGTAGGTTGTGATTGTGTTGGTGGATGTTTTGGTGATTGCTTTTGCGCGATGAGAAATGGAGGTCAGTTCCCATATGACAGTAATGGTATTCTGTTGAGAGGAAAGCCGCTGATCTTTGAGTGTGGACCACATTGTTGTTGTCCCCAGACGTGTCGGAATCGTGTGGCTCAAAAAGGTGTGAGGAACAGGTTCGAAGTGTTTAGGTCGAGAGAGACTAATTGGGGAGTTAGATCGCTGGATTTAATCCAAGCTGGAGCATTCATTTATGAATTTGCAGGAGTTGTTCTCACGCGGGAGCAAGCGCAAATTTTTGCTATGAATGGTGATAATTTGGTATACCCAAGTCGGTTTTCTGATAGATGGGCAGAGTGGGGGAATTTATCACAAATCTTCCCTGGTTATGTGCAGCCATCATATCCCTCTGTTCCTCCGCTGGATTTCGCAATGGATGTGTCAGCAATGAGGAATGTTGCTTGTTACATGAGCCACAGTTCTACTCCAAATGCTTTCGTGCAGCTTGTTCTGTATGACCACTATAATACCTCTTTTCCTCACCTCATGCTCTTTGCTTTGGAAAATATCCCTCCGTTAAGGGAGATTAGCATTGACTATGGAGTGGCAGATGAGTGCTCAGAGAAGCTTGCCATTTGCAATTAGTCAATCCTTGGAGTTCTTGCATTCAAATGTGTTGCTGAGCAGCGTCTTTGGAATGTAATAACCAAGGTAAATTAAATTTTCTTTCTGTTTACTAATTACTAGTTCCTTTTCAATTTTGGATATAATATATCAGTTTTCCTTTCGAATTAGTTGGATAATATGGTTCTTATAGCTGTAGTTTAAGTCTCTTTCATTGTTTCTTTATTTGCAGATGTTGATTCTGTTTTACAGTCTGCTTTCTTTCTAAACTTTATACACTAATCCTACTATTTCCTTAGACAGGAATGGCTTTGTGGGGGCCTGTTCATTTGCTGGCCTATGGTCTTGTTGATGTGTCATTTGTACACACCTGTCAACGCTAAGGTTTCTGGGAACTATAGCGAACAGATAACTTCAGTTCTTTCGTTTACTGATGTTGATGGTGCATGCAATCAATTCAGTTTGTTGTTTCTCTCATGTAAGCCTAACTGATGTAGGTCTACTTTCTAAAATACGGTTGGTGTTGTTGCTCAAATACTCTATTAGACAATGGGGTAAATCTTTAATATCTTTTTAGAATAACATTAAGTTTCATGTTTGGTGACAAAACCATAATGTGAAGATATAAAGGAAGAATATTCTTCTCAAAAGATTACAGAAGAATATCTCTACTATTTTTGTGGTGTCTGTTTCTCTCTTGCATATGGTGTGCTGTAAGAACAATTCTCATCTGATGAAATTGTGGATCTGTAGAAAAATGGAGTTGAACTGTTGTTTAGTCACTTTTTTGCAGCCTAAGCTTATTGTCATTGTTTATCTGTGGCAAGTGGGTAGTTTGGCTCTGTATGTTAGTGGAGCTATAAATTTCTTAAGTCGTACAGGCCATGATTAAGCAGACATAGCTATATCATTTGTTCAAGTTTTATCTTCATCATTATTTCATCTCTTTAAACTATTTCACTTCTTCTTTGTCATGGGTACACTCGCCTATTATCATTTATCACCCCCAAAGATGCATACATGTACATGAAGTCCAGATGTGAACTGTTAAGAAATACACTTGTTGAGCATTGGTACGTCCTGAGTTTGAGGACTATTATATAAGATCATTGGTTACTCTGCTGAATTAAATTTTAGGATGATGAACCCATTTTCACTGTCATTGTATCAGAGCTGGCCTTGATCCAGTTTTCTCCGTTCACATGCAACCCATCGTCATTCAAGCATTGCGTGTTTCTGGCAGTTGGTTTTTGCCACGTAAGTCCTTGTCCACTGCTATTTCAAATTCAAAGCTGCTTCTTCGTTTGCAAGTGCATCTTCAACATATTGTTCTCGCTTGTTTCATACTCAATGGTCGCTAAAGTAATTGAGTCCTTTCTGTGAATCATGAGTGACATAAGAAGAATATAAGAAGATATGATTGCCCCACATAGATCATGAATTCCAAGATCATCATGTGAGCATGATCATGAGTTGCCCACTTCATACCAGTTGTTTTTAGGATATAACTACCCTGGTTAAAAGACTATGTCCGCTTGCAAGAATAGAGAAAAGAAAAGAAAGTAATCCCGCTTGTACGTGAAGGGTGTTTCCATAACAATAGACAGATAAAAGTTTAAGCTTATAGATGAGATTGGAAATTCACAATGATATAGTCACCATCCTCCTTTGGCTTGTTGAAACAATCCAAAAAAAAAAAAAAAAACAAGAAAGAGTAGCTAGTCTGATTCAGATGGATTTGTTGTTTCTTATATTGAGCACCTCTAGTTTCAACCAAATAATTGAAGTTAAATGGTTCAGTTATGTGATTATGGGACTTCATAAAGTACTAGGATCCACTTTAATACTTTCTGTGACTAATGTGAAAAGAGTTTTTGCATCTACACAATATGCTGGTACCTTTATCAGGTAATTTTTTGAATTTACACCAAACAATTCTAGACACGGTGTAGTCCTTGCTTAAGCGTGCACCTCTTTTTTGTCTTGATCAATCACAATAAAGGAGCTGCATTACAGAATAAGCCATGTGTGGAACTGGTAGCCTTGCTGTTAAACTGATCCTTGGCTTTCTCAGGCTTCTCTTGCTGCATCCTCATTCTGATCTGAAGTTCCATAATATAATAGTGTAGTTCAGGCAGCTCTTGGTACTTCTTGGCTGTGAAAGTTTGGTTTCTTAGACGACTGAGGCTTAGGATAATATGAGCTTTTTACTGTCAGGTTGCTGATTGCCATTTCAACAATTGTAGCTTGTATTTTGCTAAATGACTTCTTTAGAAAATTTTACGCTTAAAGTGGTGTAATTCTTACAGTCATAAAATGATTGCTGCTAGTAGTTATGAAAAGTTCATGAAGCCAAGTAATCCGAATAAGAGGTTTTTGTATCCTGGCTCAATGAAATGGTTGCTTAAATGCGTTCCCTTAGTCTTAAAAAATGTATTGCCTAGATAATCATGCCATGGACAGGAAGCATCTTATAACATACATATATTAGCGACTCGCCGACTAAGAATCAGTTCTTCCAGGAGACCTTAGTTCCACATGATCTGTCTGAAAAAAGAGTGGAGGATGATTTCTTAGTTAACTACTAAAACTCAGAGATGCATGATGTTTGAGTTTCAAGAAGGTGCTGATTTGTGCAGTTTTCGTAGGTGACAAGTATTTGACAGCTAGCATTTACAATTAGTTAAAGGTGAAAATTATGAGAATCTGTTGATGCGATGACTGCAAAATTAAAATGGGAAATTTGTTGCCTAAAGCAATAAATTTATCTCTATATATTCTGCTTTTGGTTGCCTAGTGGATTGTGGTGCAGGTGAGGAAGAAGCATCAAACTTTTTAGCTATTAGTAATACTTGGTTCTCTTTTTCAGAGGAAGTCAAGAATTTTAAGCTATTGCTAGCTTTTGTAGAAAGTACAGTTCTTCTCTGACAAAATCTATATAATTATTAGTTTGCCATGGCTGGTATTTTAAGCACACACTTCCTTTCCTCTTTCTTTTTTCTTTTCCTTAACTTATTCATTCCCAATCTCTGACTTCTCAAACCAAACTTTCCTAGAAAGTAGTTTATTCTTCCCATCGGAGACCATGTGATCCTATTCAAACCGATGTCTGATGCTCCTATAGCATGCTTTGAGGGCTGTCATGTTATTAAGATATTCCCTCTCTTATCTATATTTGAAACTGTTAAGAATTTTGACTTTCTGGACGTGAATAATGAAAATGTTCATTACATGTTTTCAATGTAAGAGCTGTTTTGTCGTATAAAGTTTAGGAATAAGAATGAGAGCTTGCTTTAACGTGAAATGGGGGAACCACTCTGTAGCCTTTGGTAGGTGTCATAGCAAAAGCAGTTTGAATTTGATCATTTTATACTCACCAGATATTAGATATATTCTATTGAGAAAGTGTTTTTGGTGTGACTGAATATCTCTGAAGATTAAGGTCACTAAGTGCCTACGGGATGGACAAACAAATGATATTTGATTTGCTATTTCCATTAATTCTGATGGCAAGAGTATACGTTACAAAGGCTTGTATCCTCAGGTGGTCAAGGTTTAGGATTTAGTCAAAGATTCTCTTCCAGTGAAGATTTGGGAGCTAACATATCTCAGGGCTTAAAGATATGAATTTGCCTACGAAAACATGGTCTAAGGTTTCAATCATATTTATGATAAAACTATTAACTCTATGCATTTGCTTATGAACTAAATTTTACCTGTGGTGAAATCCTCAGATGATAGTAGGACAGTCTATTTGCTTCTTGTTGACAATTACGTTATCTGGGTATTTTATTACACTTCTTTTCCATTTCAAAATGAAGTCCGTTGCGGAAATACTTTAGCTTATAATTTCCCAATTTGGGGGCCTTAGACTAAATAATTAAGTGAAAGATTATTGCTTTATAGAAGCAGTCATGACTACTCCTAAGGCAACAATTATATCTTTGGAAATTTTTAATATCACTGATTAATAAGGTGCTTTATATATATCCAAATCGTGAAAGATTACAGCTTGTCACTTCTCAAGTAAAAGGAAAAAGTTTACAGCTTGTCCTCAAAGATCTTGTCTAATTGTAAAATGCTAAGGTTGACTAAGGCAATGAGGTTAAACCAATCAAACTGTGCAAGGCAAATAGAATGAGAGAAAGGCTTCTCCAAAAAAGACCACATCCAATTATATTTGTTGTTTAATTACCCTTAAAACGATGTGGCAATCCAGATTTAACGTCCTTGCGAGTTCCATTTCCATTTAGGCCAAGGATAGCCTTTTCCGTTCCCTACTAGCTTATGAAACCGAGTAATCTTGTCAATGGAGAATTTTACTAGCGGCGCAGGACTGCTCCCTTGATTCTATTTAGTATTCTGCTGCTAACCTCAGGATCAAGGCTGTTCTGGTCGACAGGAAGTAATTGTACTAAGTAATGATGTGGTCTGTTTATTCTGGTTCACCTTCTCTCTTTTGTATTCACAAGCCTTTGCTTTGGCGTGTATGTTTGAATGTGTTGATGTATCAGACTAGGAAATGTATACAGCGTAGTCTGTTGAGTTACACTTGAATGATGGATCCTAATGACGGTTTGTAACTCTTTCAATGCTTGGAAAATAGTTAAATCCTTGAGTCAATCTTGAACTGCATGTTGCATTATTTAGATATTTGAAAATTTTTGTAATACTGCCAAATTTAATGAGTTGTCTGTTATAGGACTTACTAAACTAAAACTCAGGAATTTGGAAGAAACCACCTCTTAATATTTCGCAAGTACTTCCTTTTGTGCAATCACGTCGCTGCTGAGTTGGCTGGTATTCTGCTCCTTTTTCGTATAAGAATTGTTATTTGATTCTCCTACCTTCCAATCATATTTCTTATTGGAATATCCCATTGTTTTCTGATGAGGTCATGCATGATCCTTTTGGTTTTTCTTTTTCACTCTCCTTTCTGGCAATTATTTTTGGGCTGCTATATTCCCTTTGTAGTTGTTCCTTTCGCAACAGTTGTTTTTTTTTTTCCTCTTTCAAAATTAATTTTAATATTTTTGACTCTTTGCAGTTGCTGTTTCCATAAAATCAGGATTTAGCGTACTGGTTTCACATTTTCTTCTTGTGCTAAAGTGGACATGAGTAGGTTGGTTTACCTTACCAGTTCATCAAGCCTGTATCTGTTAATTTTTAACTTATAAATTGCATCTCTAACTTTTTGTTGTTAAACATTACATGTTGTAAGCCAGAGTTACTGCATGATCTTTTCACATTATCTAATTTTCACTCAATTTAATTGTCTTGTGCAGATGAAAATTGGATTGTGTTTGCAATTGTTAACATACTCAGTTTATGATCCTCTGGGAGTCAAAATTTGCAATGGTATAAACTCATACTTGCCTGAATGGTCGAGTACTCACTTGGGATGGGTAAAACTCCGTATTTCAAGTTTTCTAGATCCTGCTATTTGGAGAAGCCTTATTCAATAGGTGCAATTTTAAATCCTAGGTTCATAAATATGTTCTTCTCCTAACCATTGATAGATATAAAATGTTCTCAGGAAGACCTACTGTATGCTTTCTTTCTTTCTTTTTCTTTTTTAAAAAGAAAATGCTACAGTGTTATAATTTGCACTCAGTTTTACTGTCATGTGCTCATGGAAATGGGACATTTTATTTGCAAACAGTTTTGTAACTCAGTTTTCTAAACCACATTGGACTTGAACTTTATATAACAAAGCAGTTGAAGGTTGTGCTGAGTGTGACAGTAAAACTCATGTTGAGTACTTGATCTCAGCTTCAAGGTCTGAAAACCAACTCTTTAGGAGTAAGCGTAAGCCTGTGAACAATTACCTTCCCCAGACCCTAGTTTTTAGTGGAGTATTGTTCATTATGTGTGACCTTTATTTACCAGCAACAGTTTTCCAATTGGGATGTTTCCTATCCTAAGTAATACATAATGCTCATCTGGAGATGCTGTTACCTCCCTTGCTGCTAGAGCTTGTACCTTCATTGTTGTCAGAAGCTTATGGAGACGGTTAAAGTCTTATAAATAAGCAGGTATATTGGATGCTGAATAATTTGACTGATTGAATGCTCAGATATGATATCTTTTGAAGGTTATTTCCAGGGATGGACTCGTTATCCAGGTAGGCTGGAGTACTTTGTACCAATGGTCTAATTAATAGATCTGAGGGTTACAACCTTGTGCATTAGTTATACTCACTTTTAGGACTACCATGTTTGTACAAAGAATAAGTGCCTAAGATATGTACAGGATTTTTTTGTATCTTCATAGTAAATGAAATTCCAGTTTTACTGTTTTGATTTGCTTTTTACAGTAAAAGTTCTGCAAGTCTTTTAATTGGTGAAAGCAGAAGACTTCCAAGTTTCTTCTACTAGTTAGTTTTTGGAATTTTCTTCGTGTAGGATCAAAATTGCCTATTGTTCAGTTCTTCCACAAGCAGAGGGTAATTGCATGATGCTCGATGAAATATAGCAATCTTTCTTATCTATCATGTGAGGAATGGGAAAACACCCTTTTCTGGAAGGATCATTGGCACCCATGGGGTTACCTGGAAGAAAGTTTTAGGAGTGGGACAGTTGCTGGTTCTGGGATTAGAAGTTTCGTGATGGTGGCTGAGGTTTTGGACTTAATTTTGTCAAGAATTCTAGGAATGAGGTTGTCTCACTTAATTTTGTCAAGAATTCTGGGAATGAGGTCATCAATGAGACAATGGGTCAAGCTTCAGGCCTTATTCTTTTGGAGGGTAAAGATGATGAGGCGAGATGGAGTTGTGGTCAGAATGGACATTTCTCATTCAAAGCTACTCGCGAGATCCTGCATGTCAAGCACCCTCAGGTTCAGCAGTTCAAAGTGGGTTGGCCTAAACATCAATGGCCACAGTTGACTGTGCTTTACCGATTGCCAACAAAACTACCAGCTGCTTTCTTTTGGCTACCAAGTGAATTGCTTTCTTTTGGCTACCAAGTGAATTCATTTGTTCTTCGCGCGTCCTTTCTCACCTAGAATATGGTTAACTGGTATTTTGAGACTATTGATACAACAGAACGATTATAGATGGGATACTGTACCACAAAGAATGATTTATATGGCACCAATGGTGAATCTTTCCAGACTTGGGCTTGCTGCACATTCTTCCCGGCTGCCACACAATTGCAGAATTCATCGCAAGGAGATTGGACTGAGGAGCAGATTTTGGAGCTGATCCGCAATACGACAAGGGGGGTGAAACTAGTTCTAGTGGAGTTAATAATACTAACTTGAATAGGTCCATAAGTTTAGCTTAGGATTTTGATGAGTTGGTTCTGTTTTGATCCCTGTATATATATGGCTTTGGCCATTTTCTTTTTTGTACTTACACTTTTGAGCATACAACATGCATACTGTTGCTTGCCTAGTGAAAAGAAATTTGACAACTGTTTATGGGATTTGAAAGGCATTGCATTCTTTTTCACGTGATTCAATCTAAATTTGTCCATCAACAAATTCCACCAGTATTTATTTGTGCAGAAAATATAATATGCTGTCGAACCATACCATGTAAAAAGATTTTTGTACTCCCTAGATTTTATGCAGTGACAGCTGATCATCGCCAGATCTAATTAGAAATGAGTGTATTGCACCATGAGAGGGAGAGCGACCAAGGGCGAATTTGAGAATGTAAACTAAAAATATAAAATTATTTAAAGGCATCTGATTGAGTAAACGGTCAGAGGGGTTAAATTTCTCACGACTTAAAGAGTAGATTTAATTTATCCCTCAGAGCATGGGAGAAGTAGTTGCGACAATGTCATATTGTATAATCTAGAAAAGAAAAAGAAATCAAACAACAAAGATAAGACATTAATATTTGTTGGTGGATTCGAACTCGAGATATGAAAGAAATTGCGACAATGTCATATGTTCATATTACTATTTTGTAATCTGAAACAAAAGAAATCAAATAACAAAGGTAAGATATTGGTTTATTGATAGATTCTAACCCGAGACATAAAAAAGTTGCAACAACAACATATATTATCATCTTTGTAATCTAAAAAAGGGAAATCAAATAACAAAGATAAATCATTAGTTTATTGGCGGATTTGAACCATAGACATGATCATCTTCTCTCCTCAAACTGCAAAACATTAGTTTACTAATGGATTCGGACCCGGGATAGGAGCACTAGCCTCCCCTAAACCGCAAACGCCTCCCAAGTTCACACCACATGCGATCAAGAGCTTTTTGCCTTTGGGAGAGGCAAAAAAGTGCGAGAATCTTGGGATTTTAAGAATACTACAAATGCAAGAAGGGTTATATTCATCGTAACTCTTCAATGTAAAGCAGCAGTCTATGGGATCTCCTGGGGTAGTCAAACAACTGTTAAGAAAGATCTCATCACAGGGATATGGTTCTCCATTGATGACATAAACTTGCTCAAGGACCAATAATGTCACCACTGAAAACAGCAAAAAACAAAGCACACTCTTCACCATCCTTGACGAATGGAGAATATACTCTTGTTGTTAAGAGGAACAATTAAAGAATATTAGAGAAAAGGAAGAAATCTTTTTTTTCCATCGTTTATAAATGCCAAATTAAATACGAGGCTATAAATATGTATAGGTCCCGACTAAGATTTTTAATTAAGTTTCTGATTACACAAATCACAATAAATGACTTATACATGAATCACAAAAGGTTATTAACTACATGGGCTCTTTATAGGAGCATGAATACGCGTGATAATTATAATGTTTGCTATTCATACATAGGAGCATGAAAAAAGTGATCCGTGGAATTGGTTTAATTTAGATGATCTATGATGGCTTATCTAGCATATTATCTGACTTAAGCAGTAGAAAATAACTTTCAATGGGGTAACTAGAGTGGTGGAATATATACTCCATAAATAACAATAAGGAAATAGTTTCTACAATGTCTTTTTGGTTACATGAAGTGAAGGAAAAGACCATCTGGTGAAAAACACAAAAGTCATTTGATAAATACTCATAACTCTAACATAGGGTGTTCAAAAATAATGATTTATTGGTTCCTTCAACCCTTATAGACACTATCATTCTATATGACTTTTGGTAGAAGTTTATATGCATCTACAGTTTATGACCTATTAAAAGTATTCGGCTCTCTGGTAAAATCTTCACGAATAGAAATAACTTAACTAATTATCAATACATTTTATCCCTTCAACATCCACAATATTTCCCGGAATCATTTTCTAATTAGGAAAAGGATTCATGTACTTTTAACATTCTCAAAGAACGGACATTTAGGCTGCGTCTTTTTCTGATTAGAAAAAGGTTCCATGTACTTTTGACATTTCGAAAATTTCGACTTAGGCTGCGTTTAGTTTGGGAAAAAAAAAATTATCTTTATTTTTATTTCCTAAAATAATTTTATTTTCTACTTTCGTAAAATTAAAAAAATATATTTGTTTGAAGGTGAAAATTATTTATTTGTATAGTTTGGACTTTAAATGTATTGTGTCGTTTGTATGTGTAAAAGATTTGGTGTGCATGTATCAAAATTGTGTGTTAAAAAAAAATACTTGATCAAAGTGATCAAGTAGTATGTCTCTCACTTTTAGTGTGACTGGTATTGGGGTCAATTTCGTTAATTACATGTAATTGGCTTTTGACCTCTTTGAAGTAGAAAAAAAAAGAAACTGTTTGGAAAACAATAAAAATAAACTTCTAATGTTTTATATACAAAAAACAATCTTCAATTTTCTAAAAATGGAAAAAAGGATAATCCTACCACATACATTTTCTTTCATAATTTTATTTTCTGTAAACTGGAATTATGAAATAGAGAAACCAAATGAAACCTTAATTCTTTTTAAAATTTTTCCTCAATTAAGATCTCAATTAAAAATTTGACTTAGTTATCTAACCGCGATAAGTAGCAAGAATTTCGCAAAAGTCCCATCTTTTGGAAAAGGACTTCATAAACAATTTCACAAATAGAGTTCCACATGAACTACATCTCCGATCAAAAAGCTATAAAAACACCTACAAGTGAATCTCCATAGTTTTTCTTCATGAGCTAAAACACCTTAACTGATCATAAAGCTTATTCAATTATATTAAGCAATTCAGCCATGGCTGCAAACCATGAGCAAGATGTTCTAGCACGACTAGATGTTGCCAAAACTCAATGGTATCACATGAAAGCAGTAGTGATAGCTCGAATGGGCTTTTTCACAGATGCTTATGATCTCTTCTGCATCTCATTGATCACCAAGCTTCTTGGTCGCATCTACTACCATGTCGACGGCTCAACAAAGCCTGGATCTTTGCCACCGAACGTTGCGGCGGCGGTTAACGGCGTCGCGCTCTGCGGAACGCTAGTCGGGCAGCTCTTTTTCGGCTGGCTCGGAGACAAGATAGGCCGGAAGAGAGTTTATGGCCTTACCCTTTTGCTGATGGTGTTTTGCTCTATTGCTTCTGGCCTCTCCTTTGGAAGCTCGCCTAAAGCTGTCATGGCTACTCTATGCTTTTTCAGGTTTTGGCTTGGGTTTGGCATTGGAGGCGATTATCCCCTTTCTGCAACTATCATGTCGGAGTACGCGAGCAAGAAGACTCGTGGGGCGTTTATCGCGGCGGTTTTCGCTATGCAAGAGTTTGGGATTCTCGCCGGAGGGGTTTTCTCCATGTTGGTCTCGCATATCTTCCGGAAGGCTTATCCCGCGCCAGCTAATTCTATAAGTGCTTCCAGCTCCACTCCACCTGAAGCAGACTATGTCTGGAGAATCATTCTCATGTTCGGAGCGTTACCGGCGGCCTTGACGTACTACTGGGGGATGAAGATGCCGGAAACAGCCCGGTACACCGCCCTGGTCACGAAGAATGCAGAGAAGGCCTGCCAGGACATGTCCAAAGTGTTGAAGGTCGCCATTGAGGCACCAAAAGTGGAGGAAAAAGAGGAGACAAGCAACTCTTTGGGGTTGTTTTCCAGGGAATTTCTGCATCGCCATGGATTGCACTTGTTGGGCACAACTACCACATCACATGGTTCTTTGTTGACATTGCTTATTATAGCCAAAGTCTATTCCAGAAGGAAATCTTCAGTGCAATTGGTTTGCTTCCATCTGCAAAAACCATGAGCGCTCTAGACGAAGTCTTCAAAATTTCCAGGGCACAATTTTTAATCGCATTCTTCGGAACCGTTCCGGGGTATTGGTTCACATGGGGTCTAATCGATCGAATCGGGCGTTTCAAAATCCAAATCCAGGGATTTTTATTCATGACAGTGTTCATGTTCGGACTAGCAATCCCTTACCACTACTGGACTTCACACAAGATTGGGTTCGTGATAATGTATGCATTAACGTTTTTATTTGCAAATTTTGGTCCCAACAGCACGACATTTATCGTCCCTGCGGAGATCTTTCCGGCGCGGTTTCGTTCCACTTGCGACGGAATCTCTGCAGCTACCGGAAAGGCGGGTGCGATAGTCGGGGCGTTCGGGTTTTTATGCGCGTCGCAGAATCAAGACAAGGCAAAGGCTGATCCAGGCTACCCAGCTGGAATTGGGATGAGGAATTCATTGATAGTTCTGGGCGAAATCAACGTACTTGGGTTGTTGTGTACGTTTCTAGTGCCTGAGCCCAAAGGCAAGTCCCTGGAAGAAATTTCCAGGGAGAAGAATCAAGTAGTAGAAAACCAGAAGCCTGGAAATGTAGATATTGTGTAGGTTATCTGTGGATTATATTTCATCTTAGAACTAAAAGTTTTGATTTGTTTTTTTATCTTTTCTTTTCCCTTTTTAATGTACTTTTCATTTTCTCGATCTTTGTTGCTTGGTTTAGTTTTTAGTCAGTTTTTTCTTTTCTTCCCCCCCCCCCCCAAAGGAGGTAGCCTGATATCTATTAAAGATTAATCATAGTTTTTATCATCTTTTAGAATATCTAAAATTAATATGAATATTTCTAGAATAGTAATTTATGATTAAGTCATAATGACTTGCAAGGGAACGTTATTCATTTACACAAGAAAGTTATGTAGTTACATACATTGCTTCTATGTCTAATAAGTGATAATTAATTTGTGCAGATTTTCTTTTCTATACAGTTTGCATTTTTATTAGGGTTTTATTAGCATTCAAACTTACTTTCACCTTATATTGCATAAGATAGTTTTCAACATCATTTTTAGTTTTTATTATTTCTTTGCAGAGAGAGTTTTAAAATTTCAGATTCAAGTAATTTTGTAATTTCGTGTGTTCATATTATGAATTGCTATATCCCGGAAGGTTTATGTGAGAAACTGTTAGTGTTGTAGTAGTGCGCTAAAGTCTTAATGAAATTTAGTCCAACTCAAGCCTCAATCCTAATTTATATTTGATTTTTTTTCTCACTTTCTTTCTTATAAATATATATATATTTTAATTTGTATTCATTTTATTTTGTTTAATTAATTTATATTACTTGCATATTTAAGTGGTTATTCTAATTTTAGTTTAATTCTTTAATATTACTATCTGTTCTATTTTGCACTTAAACTTACACATATAATTTATGGGATTAATCTTTAGATATCTAAAAGTAATTTAGATTAATCTTTTAGAATATCTAAAATTAATAGTTTCTATTATCTTTTAGATATCTTTTATACTATTATCTAGGAACTAATATGAATATTTCTAGAATAATAAGTACTAATTTGACTATCTTTTTAGAACACTGATGACTAGTATGAATATTACAAAATAATGAAGATTAAATTGACTATTTTTGTAAAATGTTATTGATATCTAATTGGAGTGTTATAAAATAGTAAAGACAAATTTAAAACTATGTTATAAAAATGACAACTTGTGGTGACAAATAACCCGCTGCGAAACAAAGCAAATGATTTGGAAATATCAATTCGACCAACCAGAAAAAAGGCAAATACGAACAATTGAACGGAGACATTTAATTAACCTTTTATCTATGCATATATAAGATTTATAAACGTCCATAATTTTTCCACTATTTAAACCTGCAAGAGCATGACGAATATAAAATTTTCTTTTACATTCATGAATCCTTATTATATGCAATGTCGAGTGAAACATCATGTTAGTCATTGCTAAAAGAGAAAAAAATAAAAAAATAAAAAAGGAAGAAAGAAGAAGAAGAAGTGAAATATCATCTCATTAGTCATTGACCCAAAAAACAAGAAGCGTCTCAGCCGAAAACAAAAACCAAATAAATCTTCAACCAAGCCATTTGGCTTATCCTGTTTTATATTCTTGCAAGTATGTAAAAGATAATGTTCCTATATCACTAATCTATCTATACTATGTATAAAATTTATGTATTTTTTGACATTGTAAGAGTACCATGTTAGCACCACTGTGAGAATGTCATGCTAGCGTTTACATGACATGATTATTTTTTGTTTATCATTTTACTTTCTATTATTTCTTATTTGAAAAAAATTCACGTTACTCTCCTATAATACGCAAAAGTATCATGTTACTCTCCTATGTTCCAAAAATTGCAGATCTCCCCCTTATATTTTTTCAGAACATATCACGTTATTTCTCTCCGTCCATTTTTCCAACAAATTTGAGCTACACGCGCTAAAAACGCAACTAGTTTAATATTTTTAATTAATTTACTCTAAATTTGGACAAAAATGTCCTCTATAAAGAAAGTTATCGATCATTTTACCCTTCACCCATTTATCCCTGCTATGCTAAAGCTCTCACCTGTACATCCCACCCTTCACCCATTTACCCTTCACACAATTTTCAGTTTCACTCCCTTCTCTCTTTCTCTATATATATACACAATTATATCTTTGTGTTTTATACTATATATTTAAATATAAATATTTTTGAAAATTAACTTTATTTTTTTTTCCATTTCTTCCTCTCTATGCACAATGGTCCATGGATTGAACAAACAATACATCTCTCTTCAATCTTTCTCTGTACACATTTAGTTACTTTCGCTCTCTAGGGTTTTTCAGTTTTTTTTACTTTTGAAGAATCTTCATCTTCCTTTTTATTTTTGAAGTATATAAATAAAATAATATTAATTAGAGAATCTCTCTTTTTTTTATTTTTTAACTTTATTTTTTCCAAGTAAAAACAATTTTTATAAGTGCGAATTATTTTTCTTTTTGGTTTTTTTTTTTTTTTGCAAGGAATTCTTTACCTGGTGATTGCAATTGCTCGACTCAAGTTTGTATTTTTGCTCCTAGCGCAACAGGGATGGGAAGAGGGGTGATGAAGCTCGTCATTGCAGCAGAGGTGGAGGGTGACGATGCTCATAGTTCTTTGTCACGTAACCGTAGTCACATAACAAACGTGGGTCCCGTTCATATTAGCAGGGTGGTGGGGTTTGGAAATTACGGATTTTAGATTTAGGGAGTTTTAGCATATGAAGTTTGGTTTGTTTTACTTGCTGATAAAAAATTCAATCTTGGAAAATTCATTTGTTAAAAGATTTGCCAATCAAGCAACAGATATGGCCATAAAAATGGCTTGAGCCAGAAGATTGAAGAAAGATTGGATTCACGGTCCACATTTAGAGTTAAAGCTGCTTCTTGAAAACAATTTTCTAGCTCCAGGTATTGGTTAGAAGAAGTGTTTGTTTTGTTGTCTTTTTGCATAGTGCCATTCAAGCTCTTGCGCCTAGAGTTTTGGGTTGGTTTTTGTGTTTTTTCTTCCTCATGTTTGTTGATTTTTGTCTTATTATGTGTATTGTACTATTTTATGAATGAAAGATGATCTTTATGACCATAAAAAAAGAAAAAAATATGTTTGGGTAAAAATTATTACGTTATTCCAGGTGCAATTTTTTCATTTTAAGCTTGTATTTAACGGTGTTAGTGTTTAACAAAAGTAGAAGAGAGCGTGATCAATTTTGGAAAAACACAAAGGGGCGATTTGAAGTTTTTGGAACACGGGGGGTGACAAATACTTTCGCACATTACAGGAAGGTAACGTGAATTTTTCTCTTCTTATTTTTATGAATATACATTATTAACTTTAGTTAAGATATTAAATGGTCAATCAATTAATGTTTAAGATAAAATTCATTTATGAACTTCAATAGGTTTATTCATATCTGTTATGTATGTGTGTGTGTATTATCACTATTAGACATTTAATTTTCAATTAATTAATTCTTAAAATAATTTATTTGTGAGTTTTAAAAGATTAAATATGAATAAATTTAATGTTACTATTAAAAAAATGCTTTTTTGAGTATGATGATAGTGTCTGGCAGTGATTATACGACAATAGTTATTTTATTATTAACTTATACAATAAAATTTTATTTGTTTTATGTTTATTATTTTTATTTTTATGGATATAATTAAATTTAAATTATTCATTTTAATTGATAAATTAAATAATCAATCAATTAATTCTTAAAATATAATTCATTAATGAATTCCAAAAGATTCTCTTATTATCTAACGTGGATGCATATTTTTAGTTTTAATTTAGAAATTTAATTAAAAATTAATTTTTAAAAATAATATTCATTCGTGAATTTCAAAAGGTTCATTTCTTATTCATTATAGATATATATTATTAGCTTTGATTTCAAAATTTAATTACTAATTAATTAATTCTTAAAAGCCTTAAAATATTTTTCAGTTATGAATTTCAAAGATTAAATCTAAAAATATTTAATATTTATTATTTAAATAAAACCCATGTAGAGCATGGAACATTCATGACTAAATTCATCATTTACTATTAAAAATGAATAAACTAGACTTAATTTAACATTTACTATTAAAAAATAAATCTGTGCGAAGTACGAATAAAAGTACATTAGTGCAGTTTAAAGTTTTATGGAATGGTACTCAAAGACACATGCCACATCAGTTTCTATTAAGTTACAAACTCATTTAAAAAAATGTTAAATTGTGTGTATGTGTGTTTTTTTTATTTTTATTTTCAAGTAAAAAATGCATGAGTATAATAAAATAATTATATCATTTGATCTAATTATTGTTATCTTTATTATCATAGTTATTGCTTAGAAAGTTATAAAGGTTTTGTAATCATAGTATCCTTATGATTAAGTCATAATGACTTGCAAGTGGATGTTATGCATTTACATGAGATGTTATGCGATTACATACATTTGCTTCTATTTCTAATAAGTGTTAATCAATTTGTGCAGATTTTCTTTTCTATGTAGTTTGCATTTTTATTGGGATTTTATTAGCATTCAAACTTACTCCCACCTTATATTGCATAAGGTAGTTTTCAGCATCATTTTTAGTTTTTATCTTTCTTTTGTGGAGAGAGTTTTAAATTTTCAGATTCAAGTAATTTTGTAATTTGGTGTGTTCATATTATGAATTGCTATATCCCGGACGGTTTATGTGAGGAACTGTTAGTATCGTAGCAATGCGCTAAAGTTTTAATGAAATTGAGTCCAACTCAAGCCTCAATCCTAATTTATATTTGATTTTTTTTCTCACTTACTTTTTTATAAATATTTTTTTAAGTTGCATTCATTTTATTTTGTTTCTTGCATATTCAATTGGTTATTCTGATTTTAGTTTAATTCTTTAATATTACTACATGTTCTATTTTGCACTCAAGCTTACACATATAACTTTTGGGATTATTTTTTTAATTTTAGTTTATTCGTAATTTTCATGTTATTGACACACAAGTTTTATATACAATAGTTTGTTGTTCTAATTAAAAATAAACAAAACTAAAAAAAATTTTAACTTTTACTATTAAAAATAAATTAATTCGTGCGAAGCATGAGAAGGTGTGTAGGACAATAATTCAGTCAGGTAAAGAAAAGGAAACGACTTCGTTGACCCTCACCATCATTTGTACTCCACGGTCAAGATTTTTTTTATTTTTAAATTTTTTTTTTTGCTTCTTCCCTTTGTCTGAAATTCTTTCTTTGCACTATGGTATTTATTACTATAAATTTTCATTTTTATTTTCTAAACCCTACATAGCATAGATATTTTTATACCTATCATATGGTATTTGGAAGAGTTAAATTCAAATAAGTCCCTAATGTTAACATATTTTTTCATTTTAGTCCCTATTATTGCAAATAATTCATACAAGTCATCAATGTTTACTTATTATAGTCAAATTAGTCCCTACAGTTAGAGTTAAATTCAAATAAGTCCCTAATGTTTACATATTTTTTAATTTTAATCTCTATTGTTTCAAATAATTCATGCAAGTCCCCAATGTTTAATTATTATGGTCAGATTAGTCCTTATAATTAGAATAGACGTTAGTTTTGACGAAAATATCCCAAATGACCTCAAACATAAAAGCAATTGACAATCTTACCCTTTGCGCTATAAAACGAAATCCAATTATCTATTTTTTTAAACAAGAATTCCTAGCTAAAAAGAAAAAAAGTAGTAGGAATTTAACATTTTGGATGATAGTTATTGCATTCTTTGTATATTTGGATTTATTGTGAACTTTTAAAAGACACATTAGATATCTGATTGAAAATTTTTAATTAAAATTAGGAACTTTATTGTCTAAAAATTATTCCATAATGAAATTCACAGTACAAAAGTTCAAGGTATTATAATCAACTAAGAATAAGAAAAAAAAAGAAAATAAAATTAGTTCCAATCTTTTTTATTCATTTTTTCTTAAAACATAGACTAACTTAAATAAATTTGTAAAACAATGAGGACTAGTATGAATTATTTTCAAATAATGGGGACTAATTTGACTAATTTTGTGAAATATTGGGAATAATATAAATTTTTTTAAATAATAAGGACTAATCTGACTATATTTGTAAAATATTAAGGACTAATTTAAATATTTTAAAACAATAAGGACCACTTTAAAAAAAATAAAAAAATAATAGGGATTTATTGTGAAATTTACCCTATTTGGAATACAATTTTTGGAATATAATACAATAAACACTTGGAACCCAATCAATCAATGTTGCCGTATCTTATTCAAATAACTTCCTGCCACCATCTTAAATGTTAGTGATCCACCTCATCCAAAATATCTTTTATATCTTTTCTTTAAATAAGGAAAGGTGAGATTAATGTTATTCTAATATAATCTCACCAAAAATGAGAGGCTCCAAGGCAACCATCTTCATTGGTCTATTCTTGGCAATAAATCTTCTAATTACCAACAGTGTAGCAGCTAGGGAGTTGGCTAAGAAATCCACTCCAATTGAAACCAGTAAGTCTCCACCTGACTTTGAATGTAATTTCTATGGTTTCTCCATGACTAAATATGATACCGGCTTAATTATGAAATAAAATCTTTGTCATATATACGAGAGTTGGTATTTCAGATCTTGAACGGGTGGTGACGCCACAAAGCGGGACGTGCCGGCGATGCTGTCGAGACGTGTACTACAATTGTATTCCGGGATGTTGTAGCAAGTGCTGCCCCTCAGATGATGAGGAGAGATCCACAAGTAGAAAAATCAATGTTGAGACTCATGGCTGAATCGAAGGGCCAATCATGAAGCTGATGATTTGCAAAATGCACTTAAATTACATCTCGTGAACAGTGCTGGTTTTTGCTTCTTTAATTAGTACTACGTCCAATAAAAGCACAATGAGATGTTAGGATAAGTGTTCTTTTGCCGATGTGGCGTGTATGTAATATTGTAAGTTTCAGTGTGATACATGTTGTTTAGTTTTTACTTTTAATTAACAGTTGGTCTATAGAGAAAAAAAATAATGAATTTATTGTACTTATTAAACCGTCTCATACATGAATGATTTATTTAGAATCACACACATATATTTATAATTATATATAACTAGCGTGATGTCCGTGCGATACACGGGAAGTGACATATATGATTGAATATATTAAAACTATAGAGTTTTTTATTCTTATTAAATAGTTACTGAAACAAATATATACTATAGAATTAACAAAACAATAATGATATAGATAAAGAAATGGCATAATATTAATTAAATTAAAATGTTTAATACAAGAATGGAACTAAATAAATGATAGAAAATAAAAATGACCTAAGAATGGGCATATTTAATTAATTGATAAGTAATTATGAAAAGTTTGTCATATAAAGTGCCACTTGATAGTACGGAATTATAACTTATTTTCCTTTATTATATAGTATAGATTACTCATGTCATTCTCATATTCAGTAGAGGAGACAAATGGCCAAGAATGGAACAAAGATTAGGGCCCTAAACCGAGGACAACTTATCAGTTATTTAGGGTCCATTTGGATTGAATTTTTTTAAAAGTATTTTTTTAAACAGCTTTTGGAAAATAACTTTTTTTTAGAAGCTAAAAAATTTGGTTCTAAAAAAGCTATATTTGAATTTTTTTTTCAAAGTTTCATTTTTTTTGGAAGCCAAATCAAATAGTTATTGCAAATTTAATGTAACTTTTTTAGAAAAAAAATATTTTTTCCTAAAAAAAGCCAATCCAAATAGGCCCTTAGAGGGTGTTTAGATTGGCTTATCAAAAAGCTACTTAAAATACTTTTGGCTTTAAGTGACTTTTCTTTATTATCGACTTTAAGTGGTTATGTATTTGAATCAAAGTTATAGTTATAAAAAAAATATTTATGTGTTTAATTAAAGTAGATTGGAAAGTAACTTATATGGTCAAAATAACTATTGATGACACTAAAATAGAATTTAAAGGGTAACTACAAGATAAAAAAGTAAAGATATTTTAGTAATAAAAATAGAAAGGTAAAGATAAGATAGTAAATGATTTGATTAAACTTGTTTTTTTTTTCTTCAAAGTGTTTAAAGTCATAAAAAAACAGAAGCTTGGGGTGGGGAGTTTTTTATTTTCTACTTAAAGTTACTTACAAAAAGCTTTTTTTTTAATTAAACAAACGCTTCCATTAGTTTAAATTAGGCTTTAAGTAAGTTTGACCAAAGAAAAAAGTCAAACCAAACACCCTCTTAGTGTTTTCCTTGGAAAATAATTAAAGAACATATATTTGGGAATGAGCATTGCACGTTGAGCAAATCTGAGCTTTTTCTTTGAGGTTTATGATTATTATTATTATTGTTGACGTTATTGTTGCTATTATTATTGCAGATGATTCTTTCTCTTATATATGAATATCTGTGGGATTAAAAGCAAAAAATGTCTTCTATTTGAATCCCATATATTTTTCTAACAACTGGAAGCATGAGAAGATAAGGGTAGACAATTGAAGCAAAGTCGTATATATATGAAGAACATCTTTTTGACAAAATTACATTTGAGTTGTATTGATTTGAAAGATTTTGGAGCAGCCTAATCAATGGTGCATTTGGTGCTATCTGTCAAGTTTGAAATTTAAGTAGTAATTTTCTTGGATAAACTGAGGTAACTTGCAACTTTATATATATATATATATATATATATATATATGTAGCAATTGTATAATATTTTGAGTAGTAATGGAAGTTTAATTGTTAAAATATATTCTTATTTTGTATAAAAATTTAAATTATAAATTATAAATTTATCATACAAGATCCTAAGTCACTCAATCTTAACATCAACTGATTTTAAAATAAAACCTTAAATTCTTAATAGGTATCACAACTTTGGTGGTTGTTGGTCTAGTCTTATCCAGTCTTGTTCGGCATATATTCATGAACATTATGATCGACCCATTCTCTCTATGGCCTTACTCCAATATTGTTCATTGTGGCTTGTATCTTTTATGGTCGTACAATTCACTATAGTTGCATCTTCAATCTTAATTTAGTACGTAGTCATTAAAAATCACAAACTTTTAGCCATATAAGATTAGAAAGAGATGAGGATATGTTATAATATATTTTTGTCCTAAATTAAAAATCACAAACTTTAAATTTACGAGTATAAGATCTTGAATTACTATTCATACCTTGCCAACCAAGCCAAGAAAAGATTAATAGATATCTTTGTCCAAAAAAAATATTTAAGCAAACATATGAAGTAAAAACTCCACAAGTCGCATATATGACATGTAATATTAGTTGAGATCGAGAAAACACAAAATTACTAGATATATACGAACCAATTCTACGTACGATTTTGTAAACCAACCAAGTCTTCTGGAAATAAACTGACACTTTCAAGAAGTTGACCCATGAGGTACCTTCTTTGAAGTTAAGGTCTTAATTCTTGCCCCCAGGGGCATTGGTGAGTTGGTAAGTGGCCAGGTGATTAGGGTGGAGACACCCTGACAACGCGGGATCGAGTCCGTGTGGCGGCAGTACTCCGCTGAAATATTGCGGGGGCTGTTGCTGGATTTCCACGCCCGTTGGTCCTCTCCCTGGTCGGGCTGCCACTCACGCACATCCCTCGATTTACCTCCCGCCTGGTTAAGGGGCCTCTGGCCAGGTGGGAAAGGGGTTCTCCTTTGGTTAACCCTTTTAGAAGGTCTTAATTCTTTTTCAATTGGACCACCTTCATGACTACTTGGCCAGTTGTCAACAATAGATAATACAAAACATTGACCCATTCCAGTACTAAGTAGTAATAAAAGAATAACTAAAATAATATGGATTAGATATATAGGGAGGGAGGAGAGACTTGGTTTAACCTTTTTTTTTAAATTTTGCTAATTTGGTGTTGTTAATTAATTGTACTTTTATTTTATTTGTTGCGGTTGCAATTAATCTTAATTAATTTATATAAGATACTATATTTGACTTTTATTTTATTGTCTTGATTTAAAATCCTACTCAAAAACTAAATTATTTAAAGTATATAGGCCTTCTAGACTAAAACAATTTTAAAAATCACAATTACATAAATAAGTTCCTGAAGACCAATTACACACTTAATTAATTAATCCCATATTATATCCGCCCTTGAGCCTGCCACTACCTTAAATCTTTCTATAAATAGGGAAAGGGTGAGATTAAAGTTCAAGAAAAAACTAAACTCATCAGGAAATTGAATTAAAATGGGCTCCAACGCAATCATGTTTCTTGGTCTCTCCTTGGCTATATTTCTTCTGATTAATAACGATGTAGCAGCCAGGAATTTGCATCAGACATCCTTCCCTGTTGGAAATAGTAAGTCTTCCCGTATGTAGCTTTGAAATAATTTTTATACATAGTTTGCTCTAGATATTCACGCAACAAAAGATCTCAAAAAACAGAGATCGAATTTTTAGATTAGTATCTTTTTATATTATTAATTGTCTCATTTCGATATGGGAGAGAAATCTTAATCTTAATGCATGTGTATCATTATTTTAACTATTCATAAAATTCAAATTATAAAGACACGGGTGTTAAGATAGAGAAAAATAAAGTTTAAAAATATATCTTTTTTTTGGGATTTGAATTTCATCAATCTAATGGTTGAGATAATATGATATATACATGATTTTTTTTTGTTGGCTACAAGAGAAATCTAATTAGCAGAGCTCGATCACTAATTAACAAATCTTGAAAACATAATACGTCTCTTATACTGTGTACCAGTAGTATTTTTATTGCTTTTGTCACGAACCAATAAACTTAACTCTATGCAATATTGAAGAGGATGTTGAAGGGGAAGCTGCTATACAAGCCAAGCTTCATATTGCAGGAGCTTCTTCTATTGTACGGCTATTCCCAAAGATTGGTGGAAAGTTTCCAAAAACGAAGAGTCCCACACTCCACCCGCCAAAGTATGCGAAGGCCCGAGACACAAAGAGCCCCAAGATCAACCCACATAAATATCGATCCCACTGCTGTGACCACGATTGTACTCGTTGGTGTCTTGGGACAACCAACTTCTGCTGTTTTTCAAATTAAAAACCAATGAAAAAGACTCATGGGCTGAAGGGGTCGGTCAAGCCTGACCATCTGCAAATTGCACTTCCATTTTCATGTCGTTATAATTAATATTTTCCTTGTTTTTGTAGTCCTAAGTGTTCTGTTGATGTATTTTTTTTTTTCAAAGAAGATCAATAAGAGTTCTCCATTTATCTCTATTGATGACTCAAACTTGAGACCTAAAAGTCTTAAGCGAGGAGTTCTTCTACTGAGCTACACCTTCTTGTCTTTGTTGATGTATTTGGTCGCATCACAATATTGTATGTTTTCAGTGTAACTCATGGATGATTGTGTTGTGTAATTTTCTTGCCCTTGTTGATTAGTAATAAAACAAAAAATATTTGTTATGCTTGAAAGTGTAATTATACAAATTTGAAAAATGCATTTGGTACATCTTAAAGTGTAATAAGTTTTGAATTTTATTTGATGCATGCCTACAAGTAGTTGCATTTTTTATCCATGTTGTCATCATATCATATATTTTTTCCCTAAAAAAATTTAATCTATCTCCTATTCATACAAAAAGATACCTTTTTTTTTTACTAAGCAAGTAAGTGAGTAGTCAAAAAAACAACTAGCAATAGTAAATAATATATCATACTTCTATTACATTTCATATCTTACTTGAATTTTTGAATTTTATATGATAGTTTAATGGATTTTTGAATTACAAATAATTTATCAATTATTAGATAATTTTTATTCAAACTCTTCTATTTATTTTTTATATTGAGAAAATATGGACTCTATTCAAAATTAGATATTGATACGTAATTTTTCCTTCATGGGTAACTAGAATAATTAATTTTACATTTCTAATATAAATTGTATATTTATATGGAGATTAAAAATAAACTTATTTTTAAAAATAGAATACATGACTTTCTATATATATTTTTGTAGAACATTTCAAAATATATATTACTAGTGTGACACCTGTGCGATGCATAGAAAACGGCATATGTGATTGAATATATTAAAACTATAGAGTTTTTGTATCTTACTAAATAGTTATTGAAATAATTATATACTATGAAATTAATAAAATAATGATAATATAAAAAGAAAGGGCATAATATTAATTAAATTAAAATGTCTAATATAGGAATGGAACTGAATAAATGATAGAAAACAAAAGATGACCTAAGAATAGGCATATTTAAATGATAAGTAACTATGAAAAGTTTATCATATAGAGCGTCACTTGGCAGTAAAAAATTACAGCGTATTTTGCTTTATTATATAGTATAGATGTTACTTTCAACTATAATCTTTAGAAATAATACACATATTAATGCTATCTCTCTTTTTTGTTTTGTAACCCCTATATAAAGTCATATCCTTCAATACATAATTACTAATAAAAACTAACAAACAATAAAATTTTAAAAGATACATTTGTATTTCATCATCAAGTAAAATACAAAAATTTGTCAAAAATAATAAATAAATACACGAGAACAAGTAGTTGCCCGTCTATCACACGGGATGTACTCGAGTCTAATGTAATACCCTTCCCGAGCATAGATTTCAGAAGCCTGATCACATCATCACGGTCAACATATCAATAGATTTCTCCAGGTTACCTAATTGACACAAGCCCAGGAGAACTATAGACGTGGCATACGCACCTGGAGAGCAAAGCGCACTTTCGAAAACCTTATCGTAGAGAATTAGAGCGTCAGTGATTCTGTCGCTGAGGAGCAAACCCCTAATCAAAAGGGTAAAGGCAATGCTGTTTGGCTTTTCAAATCTCTTTTTCATCTTCACACCAAAAGTAAAGAGCAATAGCAATTCATAGCGATTTTGCATAAGTCATGATCAATGATGAAACAAAAACCCAACATCAGATGAAACATGTATAATATATCCAAAATTACCTTCCTTTGCATAATCAAAAAGCATTTTGTTGACAATTTCGACATCTAGTTTGTTGGTTGCACGTAGCACAATGCATAAGTTGGAGAGATAGAAAGTATACTATCTTCTGTTGTAGCTACTGCTTTGAACACATGCTTAATCAGATTTGTGGTATCTGTTGATTTAAGCATAGCTTTAATGACATAGGGGAAGCAAGGGATAGAGAAGAGAGTGGATATGGCAAAAGCTGTTAGATCCAATGGAAGATGTCAAATTAGTCGTAGCTTATGAAGAAAGATAAGAATAACTATGTCATGTTTCGATAGAAAGAAATAAAAAGGCTCCAAGGGAAGTTATGTTAATGAAGACCACCTTTTTGACAAAATTGCTTTTGAGTTATATTGAATTGAAAGATTTTGAAGTAGCCTACTCAATGATGTATTGGTACAAGCATGATCTGTCAAGTTTAAAATTTAAGTAGTAATTTTCTTGGACAAACTGAGGTAACTTGCACCTTTTTTTCATTTTTCTTTGGTTGTATATATGTAGCAATAAATACTTTGGGTAGTTATATTCATATTTTATATTAAAAATCAAATTATTCATTATAATATTATTATATAAGATTGTAGGTCACTCAATCTTAACATTAATTGATATTCAAATATCCAAGTCTTGTTGGTCATGTATACATGAGCATTATGACCCATTATTTTCTCTGGGGCCTTACTCCTATCTTGTTCACGCTAGCCCGTATCTTTTATGGTCATGCAATTCACTATAGGTTGCATCTTCAATCTCAATTTAATTCTTAGTCATTAAAAACTACAAACTTAACCATATAAGATTAAGAAGAGTTGAGGACATATTAAAATATATTCTTGTCCCATATTAAAAAAAAATTACAAACTCTAAATTTACGAATATAAGATCTTGAGTTACTCTATATTTTTATCATGGCCAACTTAGCCAAGAAAAGAATAATACCTCTCTTGGTCCAAAAAAATTATTTAAGCAAACATATGAAGTAAAAACTCCACAAGCCCCATACATGACATGTAATGTCAGTTAACTTGGAGGAAACACATAACTACTAGATATATATGAGCTAATGACTTATTAATGATAGTCGTTTGGGCTTTTAATTAGTAAGGCATTTTTTTTCCCTAAGAAGTAACAACCTATTTGGCTAAGCTTATTTGGAGTTTATAGATTGTAAATAATAAAAAATATGTGAAAGGTTTTTTTCTTTAAAAATTTATAAATTGCAAAATAAATAGAGACAAACGAGCTCTAAGTCTTATCATTTGACAAGACTTTTGGAGAGACAAACACTAAACATACAACACAGATCAAACCAATTCTACATACGATTTTTTCAACCAAATCTTCTGGAGGTAAAGGACACTTTCAAAAGTTGACCCATGAGGTACCTTCTCTGAGATTAAGGTCTTCTTTTTCAATTCGACCACTTTCTTGACCACTTGGCCTGTTGTCAATAATAGAAAATACAAAACATTAACCGATTCCAGTATTGAGTAGTAATAAACGAATTAATATATATATATATATATATATATATATATATATATATATAGGGAAGTACGAGTAGCAGAGACAAGCAAATCACGAGAAATATTCACAGTCGTGCCCGTTGCCACGCCTGGTCTTGAGTGGGGTTATCCGGAGTATCCTGCATCACAAAACCTGTCCCACAATTGGATGAAATTTATTGCATTCCCCACAATGTCAATACAGCCGGTACCATCGTCCGCAATCGTATCTGCATCAATCCCTAGCAAATCACGAACCGTAATAACCCAATCATCCCTCGAGCGGACAGTAGTATCAAGCACTGGAAAAGGTGTACCAGTCATGGGAAGAGCCCAATAGACAGCCACATCCTACAGGCTGATGGTAGCCTCTGCTATGGGTAAATGAAAGATGTGGGTCTCCAGTTGCCACCTCTCAATGATATAAGTAATCAACCCGCGGTTAAGCTGATGGTGGCGGGATTTATAACATCCATAGAATCTCGTCTCGACCAACTGCTATAGTACAAATGGGTGCTCTAGATCATTAAACAAAGGCCGATTCGACCTATATCATCTAAAGCTACCCAAATGATGTGGATCCTGCAAATATTGGATTCGATGCTCCATATAGTGGCACAACAACGTGGTGTAATACTGGTCTCGGTCGACTATCCATAATGAATCCTAAAATAAAAAATAATAATAACAATTAACTAACTTTACTTTATTCTAAAATTTAAATCTCTAATTTATTAAATAATAATAATGATAACACTAATAATAATAATAATAATAAAATGATAATAATATCAATAATCGTAGTAGTAGTAGTAGTAGTAGCAGTAGTAATAATAATAATAATAATAATAATAATAATAATAATAATAATAATAATAATAATAATAATAATAAACCTAAGCTATAATAAATTACCAACAAAATTAACATTTTTAAATTGCTAATTACAAAATTTCCTACAATTGACTAACTTTACTTTAATCTAAAAAAGTTAATAATAAAATAACAACAACAACAACAACAACAACAACAACAACAACAACAACAACAACAACAATAATAATAATAATAATAATAATAATGTTGAAATTATATAACCTAAGCTATAATTCTAATTTTCTACAATTGACTAACTTTACTTTAATCTAAAAAATTTAAATCTCTAAGTCATTAAATAACTAACTTCTTAAATTATTCATTCGCTAAACTAACAACAATTAAAATACAAATTAACAAATCAACATCATGATTCAAAATTAAATTATATTAAACTACCAAAAAAAAATTACACAAACTAAAAACAAATTATATAACTTAAAACGCTAAATATAATTGCAAAACACAACATAAAATAAATAACTTACAAGATAAAGGCTATGTCCTTTGCAATAAGGCTGAAAATTTAAAACTTTTCTTCAGGGGGTTGGGGGAATTTTTTTGATTGAAATTGGCTGAATAGGGAAAAAATGACCTGGAGGTGAATGTGTTGCCTTTGGGGAACGCGGTCCGTGTGGCGTTTGTTCCCTGTTGACTTCTCCAACGGTTCAGGTGGCTGGGGCACGTTCGAGGCTGGTGGATCATCTCAGCCCTATGTTGAGGAGCCGGATGATGACGAGAAGGATGACGAGGCGACTCAAAGTGAGTCATCGGGGGGGGGGTCATCGAGCAGATATATGGGATCACATGACTACATTAACCATCAGTTGGTGTCCAGTGGCGTTAAGCATCAGGACCAGCCGCCGCACTCCGAGCCACAAGCGACCCAGGCACCCGCCACACAGCAGCA
Organism: Cordia subcordata; assembly: GCA_028554755.1. Taxonomy (NCBI): domain Eukaryota; kingdom Viridiplantae; phylum Streptophyta; class Magnoliopsida; order Boraginales; family Cordiaceae; genus Cordia; species Cordia subcordata. The sequence goes on along the minus strand of JAPTOF010000010.1, from coordinate 5,645,907 downwards.
GGCACATGAGCCGCCGCTCCACCAGACACGTTCATCCCAGAAGCGCAACGCCCCATCCCCTGTTAGACGTCATTTACCTGACCGCACTAATAGGGGGAAGGGCCCTGATCATTACACGCCGGGATGATGTATTCATTTTCGAGTGCTTTTTGTTTCATATGTATTTGTGAGACATTATCTTTTTGTTGATTATTATTTCATTTGTTTTTTTTATTTGTTTTAGCCTTTTTTTTCTTACACATGTCGACGTTGATTAAACATGACCGTATCACAACGCCACAACAAGTTCACTGACAACGTTAATTAACAATAACATCACAAAGTCACAACAAATATACATAAAACGATTGCACAATAGCATTACAATGTCAAAACAAATAGACATAAAATTATCACATATGGAACTTGTGGCAACCGCTAAACATAACGGATTACGCATTTTGGTTGTTGGAGCAAATTGGAGCAGTGTGACCCGGTTGACCACATGCTGTACACCTTCGTCGTCCACGGCGGTCCGAGTGATCCATCTTGTTTGGAATGCGCCGGCCGCCGGCTCGTCCTCTTCTCTACCGAACGCGACTTCGGTTCGAATGCAATGTCCATGCAAGCGTTGGAGGCCAATAAAATTGGTGTCCGAGAGGCTCAAATGTCCGCCAATATGTATCTTTGTACGATTTCACCGTCAGCTGTTGAGGCATCATGTTCTTCGCATTAAACCTCCTAAACCAAGCAATAGTTTGTGCATGCGAGCATGGCAGGTGATATTCAATCCACTTTCCACAAGTACATATACGGTCTTCCCAGTTGACAACTTGGTTTGGCGGATTCACGTTCCATCAAACTGGCAACCGACCCACCTGGTATCTGCCATCTTGTCTAAAACTAAGTACGTGATGGCGATGTGACGAGGTCTTCCACTTCTCAAAGAGTTCCCTCACACTAGGAGGGAGCCGATGGCCTTCACTTTCCAACTCCGTCGCATGGACCAACTGATCATGAAAGTAACCTTTTATCTTCATAAAAGTATTGGTAACAAGGGCCGTGATAGGTAACCCCGTTGCACCAACGAGGACACCGTTGAAGCATTCGACATTATTTGTCATCATCATACCCCATCTGAATCCTCCATCAGTGCTCATGGTACATGCCTCGGCAGGGATATCGGATAGGAACTTGTGTACACGTCTGCCAACATCGTTCTGACTAGGGTCCACATCAAGGATCATGTTCATTGCATGCACATGTTTGCGTGTTTGACATTCTCGGCCAGCTATCCAACACATGTCTTTAATGAATTGATTCCGCCATTTTTTCATCACATTGCTTTTTAGATATCTCAAACAAATGCGATGTTTTATTTCAAGTTGACCGTCACATGTAACCTATTCGATTGCAGATGCAATGCTTGCATGCCTATCTAAATGATACACACTTGGGGCATCTCATTGAAGAAGTTCTTGCGCAACTGGTATAAAAACCACAATCAAGTACGAGTTGTCTCTACTTCTACAACTGCAAATGCTAACAGCAAAACTTGGCAGTTCGCGTTTGTGGCTAATGCAACTAGGAGATGACCCTTGTACTTTCCCCGCAAGTGTGTGCCGTCCAGCGAAACCACAAGCTTACAATGCCTCCACGTTGCGATGCACGGACCGAACGCCCAATAAACCATGTCGAAATTTTTTTTAGCCTCTTTTAAACCTTCGGCGAACCTATATCTCACCACATTACCTGGATTCTTGGCCATCACGGCCCCAAGAAACTATGGTAGCATCTGATACGACGTGTCCCAATTGCCATACATTAGTTCAATTGCTTTGTTCCGGCCGTTCCATGCTTTTTCGTAACTGACATTCGCATTAAGCTTCTCTTTCATGTGAGCTTGGATAAGCCCGACCTCGTAATCAGCCTTCTTAGCTATGCAATGCCTCACCAAGTATCCAACCAATCCTGACGTCAAATTTCTGTGCCCTGACGCAGTTATTTACGCCATACATATATGTCTTGCGTCATACTGCGTAATCTTCCACTGCTTGTGCGTTGCTTTCCTTATGACATATACATACCATGGGCATGCCACACTTCCATTGTGTGCTTCCCTATACCGTACCTTCCACAGGGTCTTACTCGACTTGACAATCATATATTCCTTCTGTATTCTTATCGCATTCTATTGAACAACCCTTATCCCATCCACTTTGGATGGGAACACCATTCCTTCGGCCAGTTCCATCTTCTCCAGGTCCTATATTGGACGTTTGCTGACCTCGTACCTGCTTGTCGTGTAGAATTCAGTCCTAGCAATATAGAACTCCACGGCTTCCTCCTCATCTACCTCCACCTCTGCATCGACTTCTGGTCCTTCTACCTCGTTCTTAATTTGGTAGTTCAAACTTGCTTCTAAAATTGCATCTTCTTCTTGATCGTTCAATTCACCGTCCTCGTTTTCTTCATCTGCCTCCAACAAAACAGTATCTGCTGCGACGTCACATCTCTCCTCCGTGCCATCGCCGTGATGAGAGGGTCCTCCAATTTCAAAAGTAGAATGTGGTTGCAGGGAAATGAAAAAAGTGGCAAACTCCGCCGCTGTTGTTGCAATATTGATATGTTCATCTTCTTCATCTTTGTTTTCTCTCTCTACATTTCTGTTTAGTCATATTTGTGACAATTGGTTCTGATGTGTATGTGTGTATGTATTTAAAGGATTGGTATATATTCAGTAGTTTATTATTATTTGTTCAGTAGACTTTTATTGTTAGCATATTATTGCTTGTTCAGTGTTCTATAAATATTTGTTTAATAGACTATTATTATTTGTTTAGTATTTCATAACTGTTTTTTTTTTTTTGGTAGACAATTATTAGTTATTCAGTATTTTATATCTGTTTATTTAGTGCTCTATAACTATTTGTTCAGTAGTACCCTTTTTATTATTTTTCAGTAGACTATTATTATTTGTTCAGTAGCCTATAACTATTTGTTCAGTATTCTATAACTATTTGTTCTGTAGCCTATTATTATTTGTTCAGTGTTTTATAACTGTTTGTTCAATAGGCAATTATTATTTGTTCAGTAGCAGTTGCATATTATTGTTTGTATAATGTTTTATAAGTGTTTGTTCTATAGGTTATTATTATTTGTTCAATAGCATATTATTCATCAAAATATCTATTTATAATTGAAATTAGTTGAAACCACCAGAGTTGTTTATTCATTATTTACTCTCTGTTTGTTCATAGAAAGCTTCATTAGATTTATATATTTTTGTTTATAACTCACAATTCAAAGTTACAAATGTTTTCTATTTTTTGGACTTTATTGCTTCAAATTTGATATTTTCTATTTCTTTGGACGTTGTTGCTTCAGTCATTTTGATTAAATTGAGCTGCAATTTTGATGTGATGTCTTTGTTAAGTTGTTGAACAAATTGAATTAAAGAATTATATTTTGGATTTTGTGAGATTTAGTTTTTGTCATGAAACAGAGGAGAGAAGAGAAGAATTGTAGCAAAACAAAAAAAAGAAAGAAAAAGCGCATCCGGTAGGTGCACCTTGCAACATACACCTGCTATATACATATATATATACATATATATATATATATATATATATATAAGGAATAAATCAATTAGAAAAGTGTGTGCTCAATTAAAGGGGGAGACTCAGATAGTGCTAATTGGCTTGCAATTTGCGAATAACGACGCCCATATAAGGATGAGGGATTATTCATAGAGGACATAGCATATACAACAAACTCATACACTAAAACCCAACCCTAATCGCAACAGTTATCCCACACTTTAAACAAAGGGGCCTCAATCTTTCCTAAGGAGAAGGTCTAGATCTTAATTGTAAGTTGGACGTCTACCGATGTCTTTTCGCCTAAACTAATTTCACATATTTCTTTATAAATTGATATGAAATATTACAATTAATTACCCTCATAAATGACCAATTAGATACACACATTGGTGGAGGGAAGTATAAGTGAGGGGTGCACAGGCAACCCCTGAATTTTTTTGAGAAAAAATTATTGTTGTTCTATAATTATATTTTATTAATAAAAAATTAATTTATATGAGGTTTATTTTTTCATAATAATTGAGGGTGTGCCCCCTAATGCTGAGGGTGCTTCTCCTCATGATCATGGAAAGTGATAAAAAAAGATATAAATTTATACTTTATTACACAGAAAAAAGTAAGAAAGTAAAAAATAATTAAAAATAAAAAAGATAAGAAAATAGAAACGAGAGAAAATTTTTAAAAACTGGAATAATAAATAATTGTTGGTCTCTTACATAATGAGAGATATATTAAATAAAACTAATCATAAGTTAAATATTAAACAATTTAAAAATATTTAGTCATGTCAAGAATATCTATAAAATGTAGTTTTATACTTTTATTTACAATGACTAAAGTTATTTATTTAGATTTCTTGTATATATTTAGAGATTGTTACTATATTAATTATTATATATTTTGTCTAATTATGTTTTAATCTATATAAAAAATTTGTACATGAATGTGTCTCCACTGTGCTCCGGGTCCTGACCCTACCATTGGATACAGACAATTATAATCACGCAAGGCATTACGCTCACATTTTCTTGCCGATTGAAGAATTCAAAGAATCACGCCTGTTCTGGTTGGCAGGAAAAGAATCTTGAGAAACAACTGGGCAACTTGCATTAGATCAAATTCCAACTAGCATGCATTTAAATCTTTTGTCTTGTGTCTAATTAATTTGCAAGATACAATATAAATAGAATGAAAAGATAATATAATGTTGCAAGTGGTTCCACTTGCGCTCTATTTATTTTCTGCGCTAAAAAAAATCAGGGGCAAATTAAAATATATGTATAATTTATTTATACTAGTTCTTTCACACCTAATGCTTTGCACGGGTATAGATAAGTTTTTTATGTGTTTTTATTTTTTAAATATTTAGAAATTTGATTTTATGTGTATTTTTATTTTTCCTAACTAAATACCATATAAATATAATAGCCTCACATTTAGAAACTAGTCATGATTATAGTCATTTACTTAACTAATACAATAACGAACCTCAATCATTTTATTTAATAATTGCTACAATTAAAAATATTTTATTTACTGAGTTAATAAAATTATAATAGTCATTTTTGTTTAAATATTTAATAGTAGGGACTACTGGATTAAAAAATAGTTGGGAGTGATTTGAATATATATTTTTTGAAACAGGCTAATTTAAAAACTAAAGAGAAAACAATAGGGACTGGTAATGATCATATAGATCTGTTAGTATTGAATAATGTTTAATATAAATATACCCACAAAAGTTTATCAAATGGTGGCATGTATCGCCTAAAACCTCTTAAATTTTGATAAGTTAACTATGTAGAGATTTATTTATTTATTATTTTATCATTTTTTTATAGTCTTATTTGAAATCATTAGTTATATATTTTTGTATTATTTTCTTTTTCACCTTCTCTTTTTTGAATTGTATTGGCTAATTATTTTGTATTTTGCTTTATGATTTTATAGATGCTATAATTTTTTTATTATAATTGAAAATTGAGGATTTTTTACTTTAATTTGTACATTATTATTTGTGAGAATATACAATTTAACTATACAATTCAAATCATATTTTCTCTCAAATTATCTTATGTTGCATCTAAAAAATTCAAAAGCTTGATCGAATCATTAGGATTAGAACATAATATTAAAATCTTTTAAAGTCAATATGGATTTTTAAAAAATTTCTCCTATACTTGAAGGTATTATTTAAAATTAGTAACTATTTATTTTTTTAGTAATTTTTTCTTCTCATTCATTTTATTTATTATTATATTTGCTAAATATTATATAATATTATAAAAAATTTTAATTGTCCTTTAGGACTTATTTAATATTGTTTTGTTCTTTTTTCTTTAATGATTTTTAGTAGAAGTTAATAATTACAACCCTTTATATTTTTCTTTTTTCTCTTTCTCTTAATTAGATTATATAAATAAACTATTTTATTAACTTTAATCTATAATTTAAATGATTTTGTAGTATTTTTTCTTATATTTGAACACAAATGACATTTGCACTTTGCATATTATATTTGCGAGAATATATAATTCAAGTTTTACTCTTTCTTTTTTAAGTTTATGTAGCATTCAAAGAGGTCGTTAAGATTAATTAACGTATAACTTTATAATATATATATGCATCGATATACATATATACATATGTATGTATGTCTGTATATATGTGTATATATGTATATATATATATATATATGTAATTGTTAACTAATGGTGATAGTTTAATACGAAATTTTTAATGTCATCCTATTAATGTTAATTGAAACCCACTAACCCATTTAAAAAGAAAAAAGAGAGAAAAAAAAACTAACATGTCACAATAACAATCACTTAACATGGTAACCAAAGAGCTTACGTGTTATCTTGTGGAATAACTTTATATATTATTATTATGATGATGATGATGATGAAAGAAGCATGTATGTACAAGTGAATGGAAGAGGCCCATATCAGGGCGTATATCACACACCCAGAGAACAGTTGGAAAATTTTCATTTTTAACCTTATTTTTTAAAATGCTTCTAAAATTAATCCAGTTTTTAAAGAATTTACAAAAATAGACCTTTCGAGTTTTTGAAATTCGAATTCGAATTTTGAAAGTTCGATTATATTTTTTTGCTCCTATTCAAAAGAAAAATAAACATTTACGAAATCGAACTTTCAAAGTTCGAAATCTTCAAATTGAACTTTCAAAGTTCGAAGCAGCTAAAATGAGCGAAAATTCAGGGAAAACCAATTTGTCACTTGCTTGCTTTGGGTTTTTTAAGTTCTTGGACAGGTTGAGTTATGACAAAAGTAAGTGTTTTGCTTCTTATCAGAAGCTACCTTTGCTTTTTTATCTTACTTTTCTGTAGAAATAATTCCAAACGTTATGCACACCTTTTTTTTTTTTTTCTTTTGTCTTTCCTTTTTTTTGGCAAATAAATCCATGCATGAATTCAAACAAACACATGGCACACAATGCATGCTGTCTCTGTTCAATATCCATCCCGAACGCTTATTTTGCCTTCAAGCTTTCAAAGTTCGATATCGAGCTTTGGGAGTTCGAAATCGAAGCTGTTAAATATTTTTTTAACGCAAGCAAAAAAAATATAATCTAACTTTTGAAGTTCGGTTTCGAATTTTTGAAGTTCGAATTCAAATTTCGAAAGTTCGAAAAGTCTATTTTTGTAAACTTTTTAAAAATTGGGTTAATTTTGGAAGCATTTTAAAAAATAGGGTTAAAAAAAAATTACCCGAGAACACTGTATCGCAGGAGAATTGTACACCTGTCTCGCGTGTTCTACACACAACCAATTAAAAAAAAAAAAAAAAAAAAGCTACCAACAAATCAGCGTGCATTCACACGCTCACACAGCACTCACACAGTAATTGAAAAGCTTGAAGATGGTGTTAATGGTGGACATTGATCGGAGCAGCAAAACATCATAGGAAAGGTACCATTCAAACAACAATGGTGTAGGGAAGCTTGTCATGTTGACGGCACGACCCAATATTTTAATTCACCTATATTTGACCCAATAATTTTTATCAAGTGGATGGAAGCGTATATGTGCAAGTGAATGGAAGGGGCCCACATCAGGGCCTATATCATACACCTGGAGAATAGTGTACCTCAAGAGAACTATACACTTGTCTCGCGTGTTTTACACACACCTAATAAAAATAAAAAAAAACCAACAACCAACAAATCAGGTTGCACTCACAAACTCACCCAGCGATTGAAAAGCTTGAAGATGGCGTTAATGGTGGACAGTGATCGGGGCAGTGAAACAACACATGGAAGGTACCATTCAAACGACGATGGTTTAAGGAAGCTTGTCATACTGATGGCGTGAGCTCTCACAGTCCGAAGAAGCGCCGGCGTGCTGATGAAGATTGTTGGAGCGAATGTCTTAAGAAGGGAGGTGAATTAAAATATTGGGCAATTTTCACAATTAAAATTTTATCACACAAAGCAAACAAATTCACGTAGCCAAATTATAAACACTTAGCAATCAACAAATAACAAGTAAGCTAAAATAGAGATAGGAAAGAACAGAATAAATGATTTTTAGATAGTTTGGCCTTGCTTAGGACTACTTCAACACCTCCACTATAGATGCTTCTTCAAGACTTGGTGAAGCACAAACCAAGTTATACAAGTCTTTGAAGCCAAATTTCAAAAAACCCAAGAATCCCACTCTTTAGGTTTCTCCACACTCTCACAAGCTCTATAAATGTATCTCTCAAGATTTTTTAGCTTATAGAGTGTGTATACAACAAAAATTGGAAAAATAAATGATTTAGGGTTACAAAGCTTCAATAAGCAAATATAGCAGATGAGGGCTCTTGTATGCTTAACGAATATAACAAGTTGTAGCTCAACAATAATGATTTTTAAGTAATAAAGATAATTGAAAATGGTTGGTGAAGCTTAGAAATTAGCTTTGAATGCTCTTAGTTCATGTCTAAAGATGGGGAAAGAAATGGGGTTTCAAAGAAGTTCTCAAATGGTCATAAACGGTTACAGCATTTAATGACCCGAACTCAGGGCCGGTCAATCGGGAGTGGAACCGACTCTACTTCTTGAGCTTACTAACTATGGTCGGTCGTTGGGTTAGTCGACCAGTCTGGAGTCTGACCTTGGTCAGAAACTAAAATGAAAAAGCTGGGATCAGAGGTGCTGAGTTATTGGCCGGCTTGGGGTCTGACTATGCATAGTAAACTTCATTTTTAGAGCATTTTAAGCACCTTTTGAGTTTCTCTTTGAATCGAAGTTAATAGGACGTCGTAACAGTACCTCAAGAAGATTTGTAAAGCCTTTTTAAAGAGTCTAAAGCTTTTGAAACGAATTAGCAATCAAAATATGCTATAGCCAAGTTTTATAAAAAGCATATGACATAATGTTAAAATGCAATGCAAAGAAGTCATGAATCGTGAGCTTCTAAGGCATTCACAAGAAAGTGCACAAGCCCGTACCCCTTATGTTTATTCGTCTCCTCCTTATGACTTTATATCCTTCTTCTTCAAACTTGAACTCTTCTTATCTTAAATAAGCCAAGTCATTCTTGATGAAATGTTCTTATGCTCTTAATCTCAAATTCAAGACATTCACCCACCTAACATAAAGATATGCTCAATCAAAACTCATGATGCAATTAGCAATTAATTTAATATAATTTGCATCATCAAAACAATATACTGTCAATATTAAGCCAACAAAAATGGTGGGAGGCAGCGAGGTAATGGAGGTGATACTTGGTGTAGCCAAATCCAATGTGTAAGGTGCCATTAGAACCATGATGAGAAGGGGAAGTTGTTGGTGGTGGTGGCACAGCAAGAGCATGCCAGAATAGGCACCAGCAAAGAGAGAAAGGCGGCATGCGAGATTGGGTTGTTTAGTTGGTTTTGTCGATGAACAACTTAAGTCATCTGTACTTCTCCTTTTGTTTCAACGAAATCTCCTTCAGATCCATTAATAAAAAAAAAATGTATATTGTGTTGTTTGACCTAGAAAAAAATATATAGTGTGTTGGTGAACATTTTGATTAAAAGTTTAGAATATAAAGAATTAAAAATGTAAATATGTAATATAAAATATATAAATAATTAAATATTATGGACATGCGATATAAAAATTGTGAATGTGTAAAATAAAAATTGTTAACGTATTTTAAAACATGTGAACATTCTATAATTCTTTTGTCTATTTAGTTTTTGACTTGAATATTTAGTTATTTTCATGAATATAAGCTTGTGGACTATCGATTTTTGTTTTTTGAATATATAATTTAAAAGTTGTGAATATATATTTATTATTTTGTCAAAATTCAGTTTTGAATTTTTGAAATTTTCATAATTTTTCTGTAAACATATAATTTAATATCTATAAATATACAATTATTATTTTCTGAACATTTGAGTTTAAACTACACATTCACATTTTTTTATATTACATGTTCACAATTCTTATTTGTTTACAAATTTCAGATTATACGTTCACAATATTTATATTATATGTTCATAATTTTTTATACGTTTACAATTTTTATACATTCACAATTTTTATACTATAAGTTCATAATTTTTCATTATTAAATATTTTATAAACATATTTGATATTTGTAATTTTAATACTTTATGTTCACAACTTGTGACCGACATGTTCACACCGTTAATCTACATGTTTGCAATTTTAATCAAATGTTTACAATTTTGAGCAAAATATTCACAACCTTTAATGGGAACGTTCATAACTACAAACAACATTTTCACAACCTTTTTTCTTTTTTTATTTTTTACAATTTTTTGTTTAAATCTTCTACAAACATCCAAATATTTCATTCCCCAAATTAAAAAAAAAATGAACTCCTCCAAAAAAAAATTCTTTTTTTTTTTTGTCGAAAGCATTGAAGTTTCGTTCGTAGCCAAAAATAGAGTCATTACATATCAGAACCAACACCTATACTTCGAAAGCTTTGATAACAAAAAGAGGCCAATACAAAGACCCCATTAACCCAACCCCTTACTGCTGGAAAGCAATTAACAATAATTCAAGAATTTGAAGGGCGAGATCAATACCTTCATTATAGAGAATGGAAAGAGAGAAAGAGAGAGATAGGGCCTGTTTGGATTGGTTTTTTTTTAAAAAAAATACTTTTTTTACTGAAAAAAGTTACATTAAATTTGTAATAACTATTTGATTTGGTTTTCAAAAAAGTTGAAACTCTGAAAAAACCTCAAATACAACTTTTTTTAGAAATTAGAATTTTCAGCTTCTCAAAAAAAGTTATTTTTCAAAAACTGTTAAAAAAAAGACTTTTGAAAAAAACCAATCCAAACGAGCCCATAATGTGGAGAGAGGGCATGTGAATAGAAGAGAGATAAGGTTTTCTTTTTTAATATAGGCACATGTCTTTTACGCGTTAAAAGGTGTATAATTCTTTCAGGTATATAGTTCTTAATATGTATGGTATTATTTGTGAGGTCTACATATATAGACGTATGATAGAGTATCCAAAAACCCAAGTCAATATGACGAATCCACTATATACATAGTACAATCATACTCGTTTTACATTGATAAGTACACAACATAAACATTTTGGACACGAACCATATTTGGTCTTATTAAATGGGATATTAATAGCCCGAAAGTTTCAACTATCACTTTGTAACAAATTTTACTACGGGCGTGTATATATTTGATATTTAAGAGATGAAAAGATAATGTAATGTTTTCATAGCCTACTTGCCTTAGTTCTTAGTATAGTTTTATGCTCTTTTACGTTTTCTTCAATCTATATATATATATCATTACAGGCTTAACAATATGATTTAGTCAAATGATCGATCAATATAGATTTTAATTGCAGGGGGATGTTTCAATCACGGGGAACTTTCGCATGAAATTAAGATACATGATATAAAACAAGAAGAAATAACAGCAAGTGGAGTGAGATGCTAAGGGCATTTTTACCCAGTCAAATGATATTAAACTGACAATATATATATATATATATATATATATATGTGTGTGTGTGTGTGTGTGTGTGTGTGTGTAATATCTGACCAATAATCATGAAAATGAGAAAAGCACAAATATAATGCTTTCTTTAAGGCTAAATTTTTTAATAACTACTAAAAGTTTCTCTGCCCTGATGATTGGATAGCACATGAAATAATTTAAAAAAAGAAAGAAAGAGAGCACTTGACATTTTCAGTTATTTATTAATACATATAGCACACAAATTAGTAAAATTTAGTAAAAAAAGATGTCCTTATTTTTTCAATAGAAAGTCTGCATAATCCCCCAAAAATACTCACTTAATTATAAGACCTTAAAGTGCTCTTGTATTAAAAATATTAGGCATTATTAATATGTTTTGCCGAATATATATATATATATATATGTATGTAAATTGTTTTTATATCTTTTTCTTAATTTTAATGACAAGGAAATCCTAGTTGAAAAAGACCGCACATCAACGAATAAGCCCCTAAATATAAAAGCTTGCCTCAATAATGTACTACATGAATGAGGAATATATAGAACCATACCTTCAATGGCTACTAAATACGTTTCTGTTATTTCGTACATCATCTATTTTTTTTTTTTTTCCCATTGACTTGTTAATTCATAGACCAGGTCACCGAAGACCTCTTCTTTTCCTTTTGTCTTTTATTTGTTAAGGAGAGTACGAACTCCAGCCAGCACGCCTATATATATCAGCAACGTCGAGCCGGTGCTTTGCAAGCCGAAATTTACATGTTAATTAGGCCTGTTTAGATTGATTTTTTGCATGAAAAAGATTTTTCTTTTTTTTTTGGTGAGAAAAACACATCCTTTCCGTAACAAATATTTAATTTCACTTTAGAGAAAGTTAAAACTCTTAAAAGGAGTTTAAATTTAACTTTTTTTTAGAAGTCAAAAACTTTATTTTTTTTTAAATTATAGAAAAAAGTACTTCTTAAAAAGCTAACTCAAAGGAGTCCTTATTTGTATCAAATCGTGTGAGATGGAAACGTTAAGAAAGATTGCCGAAGCCCATTACCAAGCAGCCTCTGACGAAGTTCGGGTCCTGGCACACAAGTTCTTCAAGGAACTGGATTTTGATGGGGATGGCAAAATAGACTACAAAGAGTTCCTGCTGTTCTTGCGACAGGAATGACGTTTAACTATGACAAGTCGTTATATGTTCAACGAGCTTGATGCCGACGGAAATGGCACCCTGGACTTCTGGGAGGCGGTGACACTTTACTACATAATCAGAAGTGGAAGGCCATTTTGTGATAATTGCAAAACGTTTGCAGCAAAAGTGTTCTTCACTTGTGTTGCCTGCTATGAAAGCCCTGGGGACACTTTCAATCTGTGTCTTGATTGTTATGGGAGTGGGACATATGATCACCTCCATGATGGTCGCAGCCAATTCTTGGACTGCTGCACCATGGTCTTCAACATGAGAAATTCAGTTATATCAGCAAAATTGGACAACCCGAATCAGGTAATGATCATTGGCAAGTTATTTTCTTGGAACTAATTTGACATTTAGAACATTCTATTTAGGGTAAACGACATTTTACACTTGTGTTTTGCTAAAGGTTTTAAATCTAGTTCATATTTCCCTATATTATAAAAAATTTTGTGGGTTAATACCTTATTTTAGAGGAAGTTTGGCTTTGCTTATTTGGTGCTTATAAGCACCTAAATAGTAAAAAACATGTAAGAAGTGCTTTTTTCTAAATGCTTATAAGCATCCAAAATAAGCAAAGCCAAACACCCTCTTAGTCAATTCAATATATTGAATTCTATCTATTGTCCATCGGTCACTCTCAGAGTCTGTTTGACTTTGGTTTTGCTAAGTTACTTATAAGCAATTAATGCTTATAAGAAAATGGCAAATAAGTGAAAAAGTGGTTGAATAAAATATGCTCACAAACTAGTGACATGTTTACTAAATATGTACTATTATAAGCAGTAGTATTTGTTAAAATGATTAAAAGAACCTTTCATTAATAATGTGACAGTTTTTTTAGGGATGTAAATATCTTTTTATCTGGTCAACTTTCAGTACTTAAAAATAGTTAAAACAAAAGTTAGAGGGTGGTGCTTATTCTTTTGTTTTTATTTTTTTTGCTTTTAAGCCAATTTTACCTATTTATAGGCCCAATTTGTCAAATATGTGTATTTCATTTTTTTTCTTATAAGCAAATTTGGCCAATTTAGAATCACTCCCAAACTTTCTTTTTTCTACTCACAAAATGGCATGTCAATTTCTCTCGATGGTTGCTTGTAACTTTTCTTTGTATCTATGACAACACTAAAACTTCCAAACCAAAGAAATATTAACATATATTCTCAAATAGTTTTTGTGTCATGTATAGGGCATTTGGGTCACCATTTATTTCAACGTTATATCATACGAGTTCTCAAATTAACAATATTTAGCGATCAATTTTAATAAGTTGGGGAAATTATGAATACATTTAGCATTAATAGAAAAATAAAGCAATGGAAAAGCCATATGGCCGTCACCCCCAAATCCTAATTATTTATCTCTTTTCATATGATACGTATATATATATATATATATATATATATATATACACACACACACATTTGGGGCTAGAAAGGTGGTTAAAGATTGAAAGTCTTTTACTTCTTTCTTTCTCTCTTCGGATTTTTTTTTTTTTTTGGTGGTGGGGGAAGGGGGGGGGGTGGGGAGGGGTGTTAAGGTGTGGGAAATTATACCGTGCACCTTAAGTGTTGTGTACCACTAAGCATTGTGTATCTTTGATGAACAAATACTATAAAATTTATGAACAAATAATATAAAAATTATAAATAAATACGTTAATTAAATTGTTCATAACTCTATACAATATTAATATTTTGAATAAAAAATGTAATATTTTGAATAAACAATATTAATATTATGAACAAAGGTGAAAGAGCACGGAAAAGCATGATGGTGAAAAAGAATAGTATAAATCGCGGTTAAGGTGCTAGGATTGGGTTTGGATGGTTGTCATTGGTTGGGTTGGGGGAGGGTTACGTGGCTTGTCCTATTGATTGATTTGTCTATTTATAGTACTTTTTTTGGGGTCAAATAATTATTAGTATTGAAATGAGCATAATATGCACATTGGTAAAATTTGACTAAGGCCTGTTTGGATTGGCTGTTTTTCAGGAAAAAATGCTTTTTTTCTTAGAATAAGTTATATTACTTTTGTAATAACTACTTGATTTGGTTTTCAAAAAAGCTGCAACTCTGAAAAAACTCAAATACAATTTTTTTTAGAAACTAAAATTTTCAGCTTCTAAAAAAAACTGTTTTTTAAAAGTTATTAAAAAAAATAATTTAAAAAAAGTCAATCCAAACAAGCCCTGACACTATAAAATTTGAGGACCTTGTAAGAGGAAAAAAAATAAATGCAAAGACCTGTCTAGTCTAAGACAAAAAATAATAATAATAATAATAATTAAAAAAGAAGAGAAAATCGAAGAACCATTTTCTCATTAAAAATTTCATCTATTTTATGTTTAAAGCTAGTCTAAATTTTCATCCGCCATTTTAATTTTTAACAAGTATTCGTCCTGAGGTTTCTGCTGTTAAATCATTAAAATTTATTTTGTGTTTCCTCATCCAAAAAGAAAAAAGAATGTGCTGTCTGTGTGTATATATATATATCGGTTATTTAAGCAAATTTCCTTTTCCCTCCTCAGCCGAGTGGTCACCAGACGTCAAATACAGGTATAACAAAAGCTCAATCGTTTAGGGCTGAATCAAGTACTACTGGTCACGCTAAAGCTCCACCACAGAGATCTTATTCATCCAATGCAATCGACTCAGCCACCAGAATGGTAAAAGTACTAGATTAAATTCACCACTAAATTTTCTCGAAGTATCTATTCATCACCCAACTTGGTACATATTTGCCTGAATTTTATTGCCTCTGTGTGAGCTTCAGGGCTTAATAGTTAAAATTTTAGACCTATATACTTTGGGGTTGATAGAATTAGTACCTCATCTAAAAGAGGATTCGGTTATATTTATTTATTGTACTTAACACGCCCCTTTACGTATAGACATTTTGGGTATCAAATTTGCTTCTTCCACTGACCTAGTTGTATGGTTGTCCTTACAGAGTAGAATGTCGGCGGCGCTCAAAGCTTTTGAAATAGCCCTCAGCGTCGGCAGCATCAGCACCAGCCTTTGCCAAATCTTGTGAAACACCAAGAGAAGATTGTCATTGATTTGCTCTTAGAATCCCATTATATTCCTATGAAATTGTCGTTAATGTTTTGAATAAATGCACCTTCTTCTTTGTGGTGATTCTAGATAAGAGTGAAGGTTGCCTTTAATTTAGCGTTGTCACAAATAATTCGATTGCTTTTGATTACATTTTTTTACCAGAAATTAAATGTTTTACTTGGTAACTTTGTTAACTATCTAATGGGAGTCAATTTGTCAAAATAGTTTCATATAAATTGAAGTAATAAATATTAAATGTTAAAATGTTTCGCTTTGTATTTTGCCACTTGCATATGCGAAAAGGTTCCGAGATTGAGATTTAGCATATTTAACATTCTTTTAAAAGGTGATATAAATCAATTAAGGCTTAAGGATAATCTTCTGGCAGGAGAATAGTCACTACAGTCTAGATGTGGTTCCTGCAGCTATTGATGTATTTGTACCCTTTATTGCACACCTTAGGTAATTGGGTGGTTTTCCCTTTTTTTTTTTTTTCCCCTCTAAAAACGAAAAAATGTTCTAATTCTATCATCAATGTTCTAAAACCAATTTGAAAGTAAAATTGTTTCTCATTACCTGTAAAAAAGGAAAAAAAAAAAAAGTTGAAGTTGTGTGAGCCCAACAAGTTACAACAAGTTGCTTTCAATCGCAATCTCAATTCCCAAAAGGAAAAGGTCAGGTCGTGTGAGCCCAACAAGTTGCTTTCAATCGTAATCTCAACTCCCACTTCACCCCCAAAAAGAAGGGGGAAAAAGTTATTTCCTACTTCACCCATAAAAAGTGAGGAAAAAATAAAGAAAAGACCCTAAGGCAAGGCAAAAAAAAAAAAAAGGAAAAAGAAAAGTCAATTCCCTCTCTTTGTAATTTTCTAGTTATAGTGACAGTAATACAATATGGTCTTTCAACGCGAGTACAGGTTCATGCATGTCTCCACTTAAGAAAGCAATAGAGAGAGAGAACTAACGAAAATTATTCGTTTTGTTGACATAAACATCTCAGACGCCCAAGTTCTCATGAATAATAAAATTAATTTTTTATTTTTATTCTTTGAATTTTTTTAGTTTTGGTCCTTACGATTTTATTATTTTTATACTTTTTTATTTTAGTATTTGGATTTTGACTTTTGACTTTTGACTTCCACTTCTTTTATTTTTTTATTTGTTTAACTTTTTATTTTTTGAATTTTTTTAATTTAGATTTTTTTTATTTTTTGATTCTTTTATTTTTGTGAATTTTCATTAATTTTAATATTGAACTTTTAGCAAAAATGAAAAAGGCATATATATATATATATACACATACATATATATATATATATATATAGATAGATAGATAGATAGATAGATTTTTGAAGAAATTGTTTCGATAGATTTAAAATTAACAATCAGGATAAATGTTACTTCATAGTTATCAAGAAATAAGGCAACTATTTTTTGGAGGGAGTAAATGTTATAAGTGAATCAACTGTAGCATCCTCGATCATAAACTATCTTGTATCTTAACTACATAAGAAATGTGAACCAAGGGTAGTAGTTTTGTCCATAACGCATATTTGTAGCTTGCATTATGCAATAACATGATAGTAACAAATGCTTTTGTATTGTACTTCATATTTTGTGTCCAAAATGCCCTTTGTGACGGTAAAAGAGATTTAATTGTCTAATATATAATGCAATTATATGTTTTTATCTTTGCAGTGGAGTCTCTGATATGCAATAATAAGGATATTATAGACCTCTGAACTTTTTCTTATTTTTGACACTGCTAAATAAGTACATTTCTTTTTGGACAAATTTACAAATAGTTCTTGTTGTTTATAAAAAGTGTCTTTTTGGTCCCTATTATTTCAAGAATAAAATAAAATAAAACTATCTCTAATAACTTAAGTTTTTTTTTTTTTTTGAGAAAGTGATAAATGTATATAATATTAAAGTGGAATTAGTAAAAATTTTTGGGTTCAAGTCTCATCTTGTTCCCTTAAAAAAATATGTTTAGGTTTAAAACTAAATTTGATTGCAAGTAAGAAGGCATGTTAAAAATAATAAATAAATAAAATAAATTCATGTGTCTAATAATTTAAATTTTCAAAAGAAAATAATAAGTTAATAAATGTTGCAGACTAAATTGGTGGCAAAGATCAACATGCTAAACAAATGTAGCTTAATATATTAAAAGGAATTATTACTGTGAACAAGAATGTGTGAACATATCCAATAGTTTTATTTCAATAAGGAACATGTAATTTAACCATGAATTTTAATATAAATTTAAATTAATTTTTAGATTAGGAAATACCTAAAAGAGATATATACTACTTTTTTAAAACGAAAATAGACAACTCACTTTAGAGAGGGCAAAACTAAATTTATTTTAAAGTAATAAATTTTATAATACATCCGACTCATCATCTACAAAATAGGCTATTGCATATTAGATTTGGATTCAAAGATTGAAATGTTAATTTGTGGTGAGGTTCAGGGACAAAAGAAGATATAGTTAAAAAAGTGTCAAAATAAGATTGGATTGCAAAAAAAGTAGGAATCATTTTTAAATTAATTCTTTATCAAATAAATAACTTGTAATATAAATATAATTGACATACATATAGTATCAGAGATCTTATTAGAGAAATATTAATTGTTCAAAAATATAAAATGATTATTTTTTAGTTTAAAAATAAACAATTTCTCACATAATATAAAATAACTCCTAGAAAAAATTTCTTGGTTTCTTAAACTCTTTTCTTTTTCTTTTTACTTTTGACTTAATTTTATCTAGAACCTCTTCTAAACTTAAGTTAGCTAATGGTCAAACTCACAAAAACCATTCAAGTTTCAAAAAAGATGAGCCAAATAGAGTCTAATAGTATTTATCTAAAATTTTGATTAGTTGATACAACTTAGCTTTTATTAGATTACATTTCAAGATATTTCTTGCAATTTATTTAAAAGCTATGATTACAACTAAAATGTTTGCACAATAACAATGTTACTCATAAAGTACTGTTTTATTATATAAATTTATTAATATTTTATTAAAATAAAATTTAATATACATTGGGCCCGTGCACAAGGTTAACTAGTGTGTTTGTGTATATATACGAACATACACACATATATACACACAAATTTCAATTAATATTATAAAGATATTATAATAGCAATATTATACCCTATGAATTTGATGTAGAAAAGTTTGATAACTAATTTCTTTTTTAAAAAATTTTCAACTTTTTAAAAGAAAAAAGTTTAGATCTAACACGTCTCTGGACTATTTTCCTTTTATATATATAGGTGGGAAGCCATACCTCAAAATCTTCTATATATATACATACATACATATATAGCGTAAGCTGATAAAATAGAAAAAGAAAATTCAATACCGTGGCCTTCGATTCTTCTTAACGAATTTTAAAATATAATATAAGTATTGCTACTAAAAAGACAAAATATATATTGACGAAAAAGTTATTAATTAAATATTATATCACAAACAGATTTTTTTTTTTTTTCACTTCAAGGGAAGTCAAAAGCCAATTACATACAACTAACCGGAATTGATACATAAACCACTTAAAAGATAAGAGACATATCACTTAATCACTAAGTCTTTAGTAATAGATCTTTTCTTGAACTATTTGAATTAAGCTTCTCACTTAGTTAATCACCAAATTTGAGAGTGCAAATAAATTCTACTCTGTCATTTATATTAGTTTATAATTTTTTCACCACTTTTTCCAAGAATTGCAAAACTCTCTTTGAAATGTAATTTTATTATATAAGATAAATATGTTCACAAGTTAAATATCCTTACTTCTCATTAACAACCCCCCCCCCCTCCCCCAAAAAAAAGGTGAAATCGCATGAGCCCAACAAGTTGCTTTCATCGTAATTTCTAATTATAGTGACAGTATGGTCTTTCAATGTGACCGTAGGTTCATGCATGGCTCCACCGTCGACAAACGGGCTTCCAAGGCAAACTGGTCTTGCACGCTAAAAGAGGTTGATCCATCAAATGAAGATTGAAAGAGATGGATTGGATTAATTAAGAAAGTGTTTGACATATTTATTTATGTGTTTCTATAAAAATACTAAAAAAAAAAACTCGTCTTATTAATATTTTAAATAAAATGATTATAAGCACTCAGATAAAGTAAGCCAAACACAAGTTCCCGCCGACCACATGTTGCGTACCATACGCTGGATGAATTAAGAATCACTTTGTAAATGTACTTTATAGTTGCATTGTACTTTTCAAATTGTAGAACACACTCGTTAATTTCTTTGTTATTTTTATTTATTAGCTCTATTAACAAGCTATTGCAAAAATCATTATGTAAGTAAGAAACAAACTGAGAAAACTAATGGGGTTAAGTGAGTTCATTATTTGTAATCGGGGCAGGGATGGCCGCAGCCTATTTAAGTGGGATTAAGAATGACATATTTGATGTTGTCAAAAATCAAACGATTATACAACACTTTTAAAATATAAAATCTCATTTGAGCACAACTATAATGTGCTTACATAACATTTTCTCAGATACGAGACTATGGCGAGTATAATTGTGATATTTGTATTTTGAAAAAATGGTCAAATTTTAATATATGTGAATTATTTTTATATTGACCTTAGTGAAAAACATTTAGCTCCTCTTTGGGGTGGGGTGGGAGGTGATGGGCGTCAAAACCACCAAAAATAAAATTTCAATTCTTACCATGCAAATTGAAATTGAGTACGTGGCAAAAAAAAAAAGGTCGAATTTACGGGGATTGGGGGATTAGAATTCGCTAAATACCCCAAGTAAATTAATCAAATAAGTTACAATAAAAAAGGGGTTTTTAATGCAAAAAAGTGAAATAAGTAAAGTTGTCTAGCACATTGGACCACGCTGCGTGAGCACGTAACTGGGCAGAAAAATAAAAAACGTAAATAAAAATAACAACTAAAACACGCAATCCTAGTTCACGTAAAGCTGGTAAAATAGTAAATCAATGAAAGCTAAATATAATCTAAGGTATAACCACAATTTCGGTCAACAAATCTAATTCTAGATGCAATGATACTTCCACCTATTTTGATAAATCAGTTATAGTTAACAACCTCATCTTTCCTTACAGTGTTGATAACGGTTTAAATCTCCTACAATTTCTCCCCGTTATCGGCTTATCTATTAGACGTTCTAACCCTCAGAGATGCCCGTAGAGTCTATCCAACATCAGCAACAAAATTTAGAAGGACCTGATTCTAAAAGTCGACACTCTCACGGTAATCACTTATTTAGATTTACATAGGAAACTTAGTTACCACTATTCTTACATTAATTAAATTAATCTAATTGGCTACCTATTGTTATGCAATTGAATAACTGCAGACAAAATTAAACAATTATAGAACAATATTAATTCTTAAAATAGTAAATATGCAAATATCAAAATAGCATAAAAGGAATAAAACAATTAGATCTCAGAATTGAAGAACCGAAATCTTGATTAGCCCTTAGCTAGAAAGAAATTTAGAACTCTATCATCATGAAAGTTGCACCTAAGAAGATGAAAATATCTTGCTAGAAAATTATGAAAAAAGTTTTCATCTTTCTATCAACCATATGAAGAAAATATATAAGAGAAATTCCTAACTACAGTCTTTCTCAAATAAAGTAGCGCCTAAGAAGATGAAAATATCTTGCTAGAAAATTATGAAAAAAGTTTTCATCTTTCTATCAACCATATGAAGGAAAATATATGAGAGAAATTTCTAACTATAGTCTTTCTCAAATTAGAAAACTTGTTAAAACTAAGAAAAATAAAAAGGTCAAAATCTTAAATAAAAGTCTTTTAGAATTAATTTCCTTCCTTTTCAAAATGTGGCAAGTCTTCAAAGCAATTCTTTTCCATAATTGCTGTAAAAATGTATCCAGTCTTGGTCAAAGCTTGATCAATCCCGCGTAAAAATTGCATGGTATTTTTTAAGGTGACAGAATCAATTTTATCAACTGCAAACACGTCCAAAAAGCCATTGAATTCATGTATAATGTCCCCAACTTCTTTTTCCAAGCATAAGCATGTAAAAAAGCATAAAAAATACCAATTAAAAAGTATTCAATTCAAGAATTAAGTACAATTAACTATGAATTAAAAGTTTATTTAAGACTTATCAGCTGGAGGGGGGTTCGAATCGGCCGGACTATACATGTCGCTCTCAAGTGAGAAGATTCCATGCATATGATTCCAGAACCACATTTTCAATGAATATTCTGGGAATTAAGCTTAGGCTACGTGAGAAAAATGTCGGTAATTCAATTTATACCTTGGGAAAAAAACAAAAAATCCCAACAACTTGACTTTTTCCACTCCCAGATGATCCCATTTCCATTGTCCACTTACCTTTTTTTTTTTTTTTTCTTTTCTTCTTTTTTTTTTGTCTATTATTATTTTAGCAAAATCCGTTTCCTTCCCCGCTTCCCACCATTCACAACTTTTCTCTAATACTAGTAAATTAATACTGTACAAGGCACAGCTATATTACACAATATTATTGTAATACAAAATTTAATTATCTAATAAATAATTATTAAAAAATTCAATAATTTTGTAAAGTGTCAAATAAGTTATATTTATCCTTACAAATCTCTTTGAAAAAATTAAAACTAAAAAATGTGTTAATTTTGTCTTTTTACTATTTTGACAGATTTAAGATAAGACTGATTGTAAAGTAGAAATTTTTTTTGCAAAATTGGAAGGATTAGGTGAATATGAGGGTGGAAATATCTAAATGTTCTTTTGGATTGTGCTTGAACTAATTGAATTAGAATTTTATATGTAAAATTTATATGGGAATCGGATTAAAAAGTTAATTTTTTTATTTTTATTCTCATAAGTACTTTAATGTTATTTGAGATGATTTTGCAATTATTTAATTTTCTTCCATTTCCATATCTATTTAAATTTAATCTCTATTAGCACAATACGATTTAATGAAAAAACAAAAACACACAAGAAAGAAGATAATGAGAAACTCAAACACCAAATCCCAGGTATTTAAATTATAATCGGGCTTTATATTTTTTGTTACCTATTTGAATAGTTTATTTTTGCTCTTGAAGTTTAAAATTCTAAACCTAAAAATTCATTTAAATCAATTTCTACTATGTGAAAGTCAAAATCTATTTTCAAATTTAGTATAAATTAGCATAATACAATTTAACAAATCTATGTATTTTTTTAATCTAGTCTAAATTAGCATAATATATTTAATAAATAACAATAATCAAAAATCAAAAGTTGAATTTAGAAAGCTTAAAACCCAAATATCTAAAAATACTCGAATTTTATGATTTTAAATGTTTAATTTAATAGTTTTTAAACTCTAAAAATTCAAACATTTGAACTTAAAAATCAAATCAAATTCTCATCTTCAACCCCATCGAATAATTTTTTGGACTTAACATGGAGAAAAATAAAAAATCAAGCGAAAAAGTCTGATTAATAGAGAAATGAAAAAGAGAGTGCACATCATTTTGATTTAGAATAAAGGACAAAAAGATAAAGTATACATAAAATTATCTAATTAAATAGTTTCTTTAATTTTGATAATAAAAATTTTAAAATTTAAACTCAGAAACTCAAACTGATTCTCTACCAGATTTGAACTTTATGACTTTTAATACCCTGTCAATTTTTTTATCACAAAACTCAAAATATTAAAAATCCAAACTAATTTCTTCCCCAAATAAAAATTAAAAGACGTAATTAACAAATAAGCAGGAAAAGAAAAAATATATCATTTTGCTAGAGAAAGAAAAAAGAAAAAAGAAAAAAAAGAGTAAATATAAAATTTTAATTTTGGCATGAGATAAACATAAAATTACAAATATTATATAAATTTTTATTAATAATCATACACTTTTTTAAAATTTATTATTATTACAATATTACCATTCTTGAATACTATTCGTTCGTGAATGAAATCTATAAATAAATAATACTTCAAAAAGTAAGTCCCTTTATATGAGTAGAGGTTCTCTCATTCTCAAAACCCTTACTCTTTTCGGTCTTCACATAACAGCAAAAGAATTTAGCAGCAGGCTACCAGGAACAGGGTGCTTAGCGCTTCCCCTGCCCCCTTCCGCTTTCATTCTTAAAAATGTAAAGTAAACCAAAAATAATTTATATTATATTTTGTTTATATTTTTTCATTACATAATTCTGTACATGTTCTTTTTAATGTTTTTATTGTCTTTTTTTTAGTGAATGAATATTTAATTGAAGGCACTAAGAAAATGGGACAGGAAAGTAAATTTGTCCAAACTAATTGTTATTATGATTTCTATTTGTTTAAATTGTGATAATAATTTTTAGTGCATGTTTTTTCAAATTTAGATGGTATTTTAATATGTAATAAATTTTGAGGAGGAAAAAATGAATTATTTAATAATATACCTTAAAATATTAAACAAATAAAATTTAAGGGCTAAAGTTTTTTTTTAATTAATCATAAATATCTTCGTGCTATTCTTAAGAAAGATGTTTATATATGATATTTTTTTAAAAAATATATGTACACGATTAATTAAACTTATTAGTTCGATTCATATGTCTAATTATTTTAATTAACTAATTTGATATTAAAACTATTTTTACTTTTCAGGCTAAAACATGCATAAATCTAAACAATTTATTCATTTTTACAAAATAGAAAGGAAAAAATGTTGACCCAAATCTCATGAGCAACTTTTTGCATCTGATATTGACACAAATGTGATTTTAGAAGCTTCAACAAAATCTCTTGGGATTGAATATGAAAAAATTGATATTAGCTCTTTAGTTTGTAATCTGGGATTACGTCCTCAAATTGATAAATTTTTATACCATGAAAAAAAGATGGACACAACTTCATTGCTTGAATCGGTAAACTTTTCTTTATATTATTTTTGTTATTTACATTGATTATGTTAAAATTTTTAACATGATAGTCTTTTAATTATATTCTACCCTCCCAAATTCAGATCCTAGTTCTGCCCTTGCCGACCTTAATTAGAAATTACGATGCAAATTGATACTTGGACCACTCGAGACGTCTATTAAAAAAGTATTTCATAATATTGATGCAAATTAAATAATTTATTAAAAACTTCTACTATGCTTTAATAATAAAATATTATTATCTTACACATATATCAAATTATAAAATGAATTAATCATCTTTTTCCCATTTGAAAACTCACCCTTCTTGTTCACGAACAGCTTTCTTCGCCGCTAGCTGCCACCCTCAAAGACTTGACTTCAGTACAAGGACTCTTCTCAACTTGACGAAGCCCAACAATTTGAGTTTTGTCTTTCAGTGTTCTTCTATTTTTTTTTTCCTTTGGGTATCAAGTCTAGAAGACTTTGTCCGTTCCTATGACAAGTTAATTCTTGTTGTCTATTTTTTTTTTTCCTCTTCCATGTATAGCTCCATCACGAAAGTACGTTCGAAGCTGTTTGAATACTCAATATACCTTAACTTGTCTTGGTCAATTATTGAAGTTTCGTTTATATATATACAGAAAAAAAAGTATTTTACCCGTTATGTTTTGTAAAAGTCACATAAAATTAATATTTTTATAATTTCAAAATTTGTTGGTACATTTAAAAAGTATTAGACATTAACCCCTACGACTATAAAATGAGAAGCTGGAATATGCATTGATCTTGAAATCAATTTTGAAATTAGGTGAGATAGTATGCATCAATTTAAAAACTGTAGGAATTATGTTGTAATGCAATAACTGAAACGGCAGGGATATAAATGAGTTTCAAAACTATAAATTATAAGGGATTTTATGCGACATCTACAAAATTCAGGAAGTAAATTTTACTCAATAAAAAAATTACATACTTGACGTCCAGTGTTTAGGATTAAAAAAATGATTTTTTCCCAAGATCTAAAATCATTGATTTTCATATGGTTTTAGAATATAATAAGGGTAAAATGTACATTACTCTTATGTGAATTTTATAATTAGCTGATCACCTTCTTGTGCTTTAACACAACATGTGACATTTGTACAAATTTAGCAAACAGAGAGGAGATAAATAAAATTTATTTTACTCTTTTTCTTTTAGTGTTTTTCGTGTATATATACATCATTCTAATAAATTATTTCCGTTAAAAATGAATATATAAAAATTAGACGATAAAAAAATTAATAATCATGATCATCACTCCTTTCATTTTTGTACTGGGCAAAATGAATCCTTCACCGCTGACCAAGTTGTGTGTCAGGAAAAAAATAAACTCGCCCCCAGGGGCATAGGTGAGTTGGTAAGTGGCCAGGTGATTAGGGTGGAGACACCCTGACAACGCGGGATCGAGTCCGTGTGGCGGCAGTACTCCGCTGAAATATTGCGGGGGCTGTTGCTGGATTTCCACGCCCGTTGGTCCTCTCCCTGGTCAGGCTGCCACTCACGCACATCCCTCGATTTACCTCCCGCCTGGTTAAGGGGCCTCTGGCCAGGTGGGAAAGGGGTTCTCCTTTGGTTAACCCTTTTAAAAAAAAAAAAAAAAAAAAAAAAAAAAAAAATAAACTCTGGTCTCGAGACTTTAAACATGGCTGTCAGTACTGGAGACTTCGGCTCCGGTGTATGCACCATCATGTGAAAACAGATCAACGCCGTCCAATAAACGTGGTTCACGCGTGAAAACAAATAATTCTGTTGTTTTAATTTATGCTCCTTTTTCTTTTTCCTTTTTAAAGAGAATTAATTTTGATTTCCCATTTAATTACTCTCTTATGATAAATCCAGCTTAGAATTGTAACTTCCAAGTGAAGGGTGTTACCCTTGAGTTACGCCCTCTTGTCTTGTTTTCATGTATGCTTAAATAAATGCTCTTGTTCTACCCAATCTTTTCTATGGTTAACTTTCTTATAAAATGTGTTTGAGAATTCAACGATTCTTGATCTTTTTTTCTTTTCTTTCTTTTTTTTCCCCCTACATGAGCAAGTGTTCTATTGTACATGAGCTCATATATATATATCCAACAAATTTGCAAACTTTGTGAATATCAGGTGCCTAACAAAGAATATCACTTTCTAGTTTCCAGGCAAGATAAATTCTGCTCTTGAGAGGGGATGTTTTCAATTTTTTGTTTGTGTCAATTTTAGCCCTAATAACCCAGTTCAATGAGCTCAAAGAGTTTATCCTCTGTTAGCTCAGCTATTTAATGAAGTCGGCTATCCCAAAAATTCTAACCTCACTATACAGTAACACGTTTCGAACAACGACGGGATGGAAAAATAAAAATTTCGAACAAGTTATTGGAGAAGATTAGAAAATTAAGTGACATCAATCACAAGGAAAAAAAAATGTATGACATATACATCAGCATCCAGAAGATTGTAACGTCTCATAACCAAGGATTTCTCTCGCATTCAATATACATGAGTCCAAATTTAGGTTCTTGTCCTGTAAAATTTTGTTCTAAACTTATAATTTTTTTTTATAAACTGATGTTATAAATTTTAAAAAAAAAATTACAAATTTTTATTTTAAACTTACAAATATATTTTATAAACAGGGTGTCAATCTAGATGTATAAGAAAGCAACCCTTCAAGTAAATTTGCAAATTTTGAGGTCCAATTCGTGTGGGCCCGTTGCTATATATTATGCATCTACGGAGTTTCTCAGTATATAGAAATGTACAATATTATATAAAAACAAAAGATCGTATCTAATTGACAGATTGTCTAACTATATTTATTTGGGTGTTTATAAATATTTAAAATTAAAAAAATAACTCTAATAAATTTCTTTTTTTTATAAAAAATGCTTATAATACCCGAAATAAGTGCTATACAATCTCAAAATAGGTGGATAAAAATATTATACAAGAAAGTAAGCAATACAAGATACATTTCAGACAGGTTCATAAATCACAGTACACGTAATGGAAGAGTAATCCGCAAACGACTGAATACACACCATACATTCTGATGACTAATAATTAAAAGGAAAATAAATACACAAACAAACACACACCTTACAAGCATTAGACATGCAACATGTCCTTAACATGGCAATCCTAAATAGCTATGTACTGGCAATCTCTAATGGTCTGCTTGCTCTGAATATTTCAGAAGAAACACTGATCTTGCCATCTCCCAGTGGTGGTAATATTCAGACCAGTTTTCCAGCACCCATTGGAAGTTTCTGAACCTGTCTAGCAGACTCGCTGCTACGACAAGAACAAACAAAACGGACGCCAATTGAAGAGAATGCAAAGTTGCCTGAGACGATATTTCCGGCGATATGGTCAATCCTGAATACATATAGTTTCCAAACATGAACCCCAAAGATATGTACAGCAACGTAATGTAACGGTTCCTGGGAAGCAGCACGACAATCATCCCAAGTGAGGCTGCAAATGCTATTGAGTTGAGAATTATGAACTTGTCGAAATAAGATTGTTGCATTTTCGCCTTTCCAGCATCTTCCTTTGATCCGTACGCAAATTCATGGGTCCTAATGGTGGCTTTAACGGAGCCATTGCTGTAACTTCCGATGAGATGAAAAGGGACATTATCGTCGCCTTCGGAAAGACCACCAGGGGGCTGGAGCAGGGCTTGATAAGTAGCGGTGGCGATTAGGACTGCAACCACTAGCAGTACGTTACGCATGTCGCCCGATAAGCCCTTCTCCAGATAAACATTGAATCCCAAGATTGATTCTAAGATTTTCTTTGGCTCTGAAGTCAAGAAATCTGCCGAGTTGTCAAATGTTTTAAACAACGAGCCATTTGCAGCACGTCCATTAATTAAAACCCCGATGATCCTTTCATTTCTCTGTTCTGTGGCAATATCCAGAGCGGTAAAGCCTTCTAAGTTCTTTTCGTTGATATTGATATTGCCTTTTTGAATTAACAGCTTCAGTATCTGGCCACACAACAACATTATTAATTGTAAACGTACAGATGACTAAATAATAAGGTAAATTATATTACTACTAATCCCCTGTAATAATCTAAAAGTATATGCATCTATGTATTGTACTCCTCCTCTGTGGTACCAAAATAATCTCCCATAATCGATCTTCTTATGATCACTAAAACTAAGCATGTTGTCTCTAATTTAAAAAAAAAATCATCATTTTTAACAGATTGATAGTCGAAGAAATGCATACGTTTTGTGGTCCTCTAAGAATGCACCAAACCCCCTTTAGTACAAAGGTTAATAATTTGTTTGTTTAGTTACCTAAAATAAGAATTAATTAGAAATGCAAATTAAATGATCACAACCCTCTTTTCTACCTATAACATAAAAGATGATAATCAACTTAAAGTGCGATGTAAGAGATATATGTCTTATGAGCTAGCTTGCCTCTGGATGATCGGCGTGCGCTGCGAGGTGCATTGCTGTGTCGCCATCTTCATTTTTCCACTGCAATACCCCCAACTTCTCGGTGCGCTGAAGCCATCCAAGCAGCACTTTAAAAGCTGCAACTCTTCCATGTCTAACAGCAACATGCACAGCAGTCTCTCGCCGGATGGTCAAGTCCTCAACTGATGATGGGCACGCGACGAGAAATTCAGCCGAAAGTTTGAAGTCATCACGTTCGACTACGTAATGCAGAGGTGTGACGCCCTCCCTCCCTTGGACACGAACAAGTTGAGGCTCATATTTCACAAGCCTTTCCGCAGTGTTTGTGTGCCCATTACGCAACGCCAAGTGCAAAGGGCTGAGGCCATGAGGGTTTAGCTTTCGGCCAAATGAAGGCTTTAAGCGGAGGATTTCAAGAGCAAAGTGGGTGCGTCCAACAGAAGCAGCAACATGCATTGGTGTATCGATGAACTCTTTCTCATCGAACCCTTGCAGCAATTTACCATCCTCCTGCAGTAATTCATACAATTTGTCAATGTCTCCTGCTTTTGCAGCCTCCTCCAACCTCTCCATGTATATATTCCACTGATTTGATTACTTATAGGAGGGAGTTGTTAGCTAGTGCTAGAAAAGTTTAAAGCTGAAGACACTCTAGACAAGTCTCTGATTTATAGGAGTCGCTATGGATATTTATTATTGTAAAAGTTTATTCCGTAACTAAATTTTTTTGTGAGTTTAAATTTTTAAATGAGGTGATTGATAATTCAACAATCTATGACATCACTTTCCATATTTCTTCAAAGGAAAAGACCAATTGTTAGAGTTTCTATTGATGATTAATTTTCCGACAAGAAAAAAAAAAAGAGATGATTAATTTCTGCCTAAATCCACAATTCTTATGTGTATAATATAATATAATATATATATATATATATATAATAAAATATAATAGAATTTGGAAATAATGCAAAAGAAATAATCTTTGCCTAATGATCGTTTTTCTTTCTTATTCATTTTTGCTTTTCCTTTGTTAATTGTTTTGTGGAATCAATTTGGAAGAAGTTGTATTCCAACTTTTGAACAATTGTGTGATTATAAGTAATTGTATCACGTAATGACTTCGGATTTTTTTTTCTCCCACCATGTGTGAGTTGCTCTGAAAAAGTTGTTTCTTGAAGAACAAAAAAAAAAAAAAAGAAAGTATTGGATCCTTAAAAATATAATTTTTTCATATATATACATATTCTGTGAACTTGACAGTAAGAATTTCATAATCGTTGCCTCCAATTTCTCGAAATATTGTATGATCGGGTGAAAGAAATGGAACAAAGACTTGACTTAATTTTATTTGTTAAAGGGCAGGTTGGTACTCCTCACTGTCACGAGTCACGACTGCGACATTAACTCCAATAATTGAAAACGACCAAAAAAAAGAAGAAGACCTAGCGGGCGTTATCTTGCAATTCATAGTTGACGATGATTTATTTCTAATTTACTACGATCATTATCATCATCATCATCATTATTATTATATTTCCACAGTGTTTTGGATCTTCTAGAATTATATTAGTTAATGTAAAAAATATAAAAACTAGCAGTACACCTGTATTGGATTGTTTGTTTTGACTTATTTTAACTCTTTTAGATTTTAGTTATAGAGCATGCATTTTTAGCCATAAAGATTATAAAGACATGATTGCACAACAAGATGGAAGATTTTATTCTTGCTAGTACTAGTGCACTATTACCCGTGTTCTGCACGGATTTATTTTTTGATTAAAAATGTTAAATTAAGTTAATTTTATTTACTCTTAATATCATATGAAGAACTTCGTCATAAATATTTTGTGCTCTGTATGGATTTTTAAATAATAAATGTTAAATTTACTCAAGTTTAGTTTTTAAAATTCACAAATAAAAAATACTTTAAGGCTTTTAAGCATTAATCTATTAGTAATTAAATTTCTAAATTAAAACTAAGAATATATATATATATATATATACATATCCATAAATGGTAATAAATAAAACCTTTTAAAATTCACAAATGAATTAATTTTAAGAATTAATTGATTGATTATTTAAATTTTTAATTAAAACTAATAATTTATTACATCCATAAAGATAAAAATAATAACAATAAAATAAATAATAAATAATAATTTATTGTATAAGCTAATAATAAAATGTTCATTGCCATATAAGCGTTGATATAACACTCTTATAATGCTCAAAAAATATTTTTTAATAGTAAACGCTAAATTTACTCAGATTTCATAAATGAATATTATTTCAAGAATAAATTTATTGAAAATTAAATTTGAATGCTAATAATATATATACATAATAGTTAAGAAATACATTTTTAGAATGCATAATTGAATTTTATCTTAAGCATTAATTGATTGATCATTTAGTATTTCAATTAAAGCTAATAATATATATTTATAAAGATAAGAAATAATAGAAAGTAAAATAACAAATAATAAAATAATCTTGCCATATAAGTGTTAACATAACACTCTCACAATACTAAAAAAAGGTTTAACTTATATATATGCATATATATATATATATATGTATATATATAGATACTTATCTTTTAAGTCGAAGAGAGATTTTTTAGATTTATTGATAGTCAATCAATCATTATGAATTTCAAATAATGAAAATATGTCAAGCACAATTTATAATACCTAATATAAAAATATAAATTTCAACATTTTGTGTTTGTTTATGTGATCTATTTGTATTTTGTAATTTTAAAAACTTATAATAAGCTTTCTTGGTATATAATATCTTAGTTTATAGTTTATAATCGCCATTATATCAAATTAACCAATAAAATGGCGAGACTTGACCAAAAAAAAAAAAAAAAGCATAGGCGGAAAAGCAATAGTGCTAGGATTTAGAAATAGTATATATAAGATAAGATATGATATATGTCCAAAAAATTGGCAAAATTTGTGAATATCAAGTGCCTCGCAAAGAATATGACATCTATAGTTTCCACGCAAGATAAATTGTGCTTTCGAGAGGCGATGTTTTCAATTTTTGTTTGTGTCACTTAGGTCAGCATTAAAAGATTAGACTCTATGTTCTGCCTTGTTTTTGTAAATCTTTTTTCGTGCAATAAAATCTTGTGTGGGAGTTCCGTCTCCTTTTTTTGCAAAAAATTTTAAAACTGTTTGCCCTAATTAATACCCAATTCAACGAGCTCCAACTGTTTGCCCTCTGTGTTAGCTTGGTTGTTTAATGAAATCGTCTGTCTCAAAGATCCTGACCTCATTATTATATGTATCTTTTTCATAAATTAGGCATCTATTTATTCACGTTTTCATAGTATAAGCAGCAACAAATACACACACATATATATATATATACATATATATATATATATATGTATAAAAGTAGTTAAAGGGAAAAGAGAAGATATATCAAGCTCACTTTGCCTTCAATGCATATGGGATTGAAACTTTGGCTTGGTTTGAATTGAAATCCAGGAGAGCAAGTTTCAAGCTTCGAGCACAAGTATTCAATTATATTGTCGGATATTCAAACTGCTAAACATTCACACACCTTTAAGTATGTGAAAGAGTACTGCACATTTTTAAGTGTGGAATATGTGAGGTAAAGATGACAACAATGACTTCAAATTTAAACAAAAATAATCAATTTTATTTGTTTGGTGCAAATATAAAAGATAAACTTTATAATACTGTCTTTCATTTTTGACAAATTAGTCCTTATAGTTAATAGTTTTTTGTTACTGTTAGTTCAAATTTTACCTTTTGTTAAAAAGCACGTTAAATTCCACATGTGATAGATGATTTTAGCCTTGGAAAGAAAGAAAATTGGTGTAATTTCCCCTAAATCTTTTATATACACAATATATATCATTACGAGAAATCAAAATAATCAATAATTATGCGATTACTGGTATATGCTAATTGAATATTTCCTTGTACGTACGCCTTCAGCAGGGAGGTCCTATGCCAGGCGCAATGGTTCCTTATTCTCCGTCTCCATCTGGACAGCCTTAGTATTATCTCTCCCATGGGCCTAAAAATCCTCGAAACCACTTACCTGAGAAAGCACAATGGTGAGTTGTAAAACCTGATTATCGAAATTTGGATGTTCAAGGTTAAATTACCTCCCTTAATAATAATTGCATACTTGATCCCTACTCGACTACAACTATTTAACTAGCTTTATTCATTTCAAGTAGTGTTTAGTAAACCTTAATTATAGAGTATGTTTAGCAAAATATTTAATTGTTTATATGATTGATATCTATTTGAGTAGCTCATAGTTTCTATATTTACCTATCAACGGATATCTGTCGAACTAGGTGATTAAATAAATTTTTTTCATAAAACTAGTTATTGGGTTAACTGATAGTATAAAATTATATAAATGGATATAAATATTGCATTATTATTATCATTTTTGTTATGTGATTATTTTAATTATTAGTATTATTTGAAACAAAACGGATTTTCACCCATGTCGCGTAGTTTCTTTTTAGTTATGATATGATGCTTATTACAACTATTATCGTTCTTAGGGTATATATAGCGATTTCCCCATTCTTTTCTATTATATTCTTATATTTTATCATTTTTCTGTATCTTATCTTTATGTTTTACCTTTTTTTTGTCCTATCCTACCCTTAGATTTTCTCCACAAAAAAAAACATTTATCATAATATTAATGAATATCATTTATTAAAAATTAATTCTATTTTGTGATACTAATATATTATCTTTTACAACGCTTTAATAGTAAATTGTTATTATCATAAGTTTATATATTTCATTACAAATATATTATCTTATTTTAATCAAAACAATAATAATTAATAATCATAACACTAAGTTTATTATTAATGCATATATTTAATTTTAAATATATTATCTTGTCTAAATAATTGTAATGATAATTATAGAAAGTTAACCATAATAAGGTGATACTTAAATCCTTTTATGTCATTTTTTGTTGGATATAATTTCTTCAGTCAACTAGTATCTTCTAACAGTAAAATATAACAGTTCTTAATTTTCCAAGAAGCTAATTATGCCGAACAGATCAAATGGATCGTGACTTGCTTTTCTTCCCCTCTCATATCCATTGCATAAATGAAAACTTACTATTTTTTGGTCCAGATCAAATTTCTGTTCTGACTAAAACATCGCAAAATGGAGTTGGATTACATTAGACAAAGGGCGAGCCCATTCCTAAGCATGGGTTCCTTGCTTGGCTTAGCTGCGCGTCATTAATACTGAATATATAGTTGCTAATGCAAAATTATTTTGATAACTTCATGGTTGCCCAATAATATTTAGGATTACTTCTCCTTCCTAGATAATTCTATATGAATACGATGCACTTGTTAAAGATAGTGTTATGATTAAGTTTATTCTTTCATAGTAATGACTTAATTTTGAAATTTTGGTTGAAAATTGGGATAACTAATTCCGAGAGGGGGCTTAAAAATAAAAATAAAGGCAATTCGGCTAAGGTGGATGATGCGTTGAGTTATAGGAAGAACTAGTAATTTCGCAACCCGTGCAAAGTCGACTTTTTTTTTTTCTTTTTTGAATTATATACTTTATATAGTTCTTTATTTATAAATCTTTTTGCTATTTTTTAGGTTTAATTTACCTCTATTTATATTTGGTCAAATCATATAATATGCATATTGAGTGTTGGTTGTCTTTTTTATTAGATATTTGATACTTAAATAATAAAATATCCTGATAACCCTTTATCAATTTTGTAGGTAAGTTTGGCATTTGGTAGTAATATATATTCTTTTATTTTTTTTTTTTGAGAAAGTAGTAATATATATTTGGACTTTTTACTTCTTTATTTTCGTGTATTTTTTGGAGTTTTTTTTATTATTTTACCTATTATTACTAAGTTTATATTATTATTTGTTAAGATCATAATTTATATGTTGATATATTAAGATCTAATGATGTTTCTTTTTCTTCACTTGTAATTTGAAGAACGGTTTATATAAGTTCCATTCCAGGTATGTTCCTTTTCTTTGGTTAAGATAATAGTTTACATGTACTATATATTTATGATCTATTTTACTAAGATATATATGTTATATTAATATTTAATATTGTATCTATAAATCCTTACAACAACAACAATAATATTTTTTTTTTGCTACAGAGAAATTCAATTAGCGGAACCCAACCACCAATTAACAAATCTCAAAGGCATAACGCGTCCTCTATACTGTGTATCAGTGCTATTTTTATTGCTTTTGCCACAAACTAATAAACTTAACTCGACGCAATATTGAAGATGAAGTTGGAGAGGAAGCTGCTACACATGCCAAGCTTCATATTGCAGGAGCTTCTTCTATTGTACGGCTATTCCCAAAGATTGGTGGAAAGCTTCCAAAAACGACGAGTCCCACACTCGACCTGCCAAAGTTTGCAAAGGCCCGAGACACAAAGAGGCCCAACCTCAACCCACCTAAATATCGATCCCATTGCTGTGACCACGATTGTACTCGTCGGTGTCTTGGGACAACCAACTTCTGCTGTTTTTCAAATTAAAAACCAATGAAAAAGACTCATGGGCTCAAGGGGTCAGCCAAGCCTGTCCATCTGCAAATTGCACTTCCATTTTCATGTCGTTATAATTATTATTTTCCTTGTTTTTGTAGTCCTAAGTGTTTTGTTGATGTATTTTTTCTTTTTTTTTTTTTTAAGAAAATTAATAGTAGTTCTCCACCTATCCCTATTGATGACTTGAACTTAAGACCTAAAAGTCCTAACAAAGGAATGCTCCCACTGAACTTCACCTTGTTGTCTATGTTGATGTATTTGGTCATGTCACAATATTGTATGTTTTCAATGTAATTCATGGATGATTGTTTTGCATAATTTTCTTGCCCTGGTTGATTGGTAATAAAACAAAAAATATTTTTTATGCTTGAAAGTGTAATTATACAAATTTAAAAAATGCATTTGCTACATGTCAAAGTGTAATTAGTTTTGAATTTTATTTGATGCATGCATACAATTAGTTGCATATTTATCCATGTTGTCATCATATCATATATTTTTTCCTAAAAAATTTAATCTATCTCCCATTCGTACGAAAAAATACTTTTTTTTTTTTTACTAAGTAAGTGAGTAGTCATTAATATCAACAAAATTTATAAGGATTCCCAAAGGGTAACAAAAAAATCAGGCCAAGACTTCTCTATCCATGCATAAAATAATAATAATAATAATAATAATAATAATAATAATAATAATAATAATACTTCCTAATCAAAATTCATATATAACATCCCCTTCCGTATACTTCTATTAATTTTCTCCAAGATTGTTTCATTTTTCAAAAAATATAAAAAATAATTAGCAAGAGTAAATAATATATCATACTTCTATTACATATCATATCTTACTTAAATTCCTGAATTTTATATGACATTTTAATGAATTTTTGAATTACAAATAATTTATTAATTATTAGATAATTTTTATTCAAACTCCTCTATTCATTTTTTATATTTAGAAAATATCGCCTCCATTCAAAATTAGATATTGATAATTTAATTTTTCCTTCATGAGTAACTAGAATGATTACTTTTTACATTTCTAATATAAATTGTATATTTATATGGAGATTAAAAATAAACTTATTTTTAAAAATAGCATGACTTTCTATATATATTTTTGTAGAATATTTCAAAATATATATTATGTTACTTTTAGGTATAATCTTTAGAAATAATATACATAGATTAATCCTATCTCTCTTTTTTCTTTTGTAACCCCTATATAAAGTTATATCCTTCAATAGATAATTAGTAATAAAAACTAACAAACAATAAAATTTTAAAATATATATTTGTATTTCACCATCAAGTAGAATACAAAAATTTGTCAAAAATAATAAATAAGTACATGAAGAACAAGCATTTGCCCATCTATCACATGGGATATACTCTAGTTTAACTTAATACCCTTTCTGGGCATAGATTTCAAAAGCCTGATCGCATCATCGATGTGACCTTCCCTCCACATTGTGTCCATGACTACAGTGCACGCGTATACATTCAATTCAACCCCATCATTCTCAAAAATGGTCAACATATCAATAGATTTCTCCAGGTTACTTGATTGACGCAATCCTAGAAGAACTATAGACGTGGCAATTAAACGCATTTGGAGGGCAAAGCCCACTCCCGAAAACCTCATCGTAGAGAATCAGAGCATCAGTGGCTCTGTCGCTGAGCAACAAACCCCTAATCAAAAGGGTGAAGGCAATGTTGTTTGGCTTTTTAAATCCCTTTTTCATTTTCATACCAAACATGGAAAGGCCTAAGTCTGGTAAGGCCAAAGAGCAGTAGCAATTCATACCGATTTTACATATGTCATGATCAATGATGAAACAAAAACCCAACATCAGATGAAACATGTACAGTATATCCAAAAATCACCTTCCTTTGCAGAATCTAAAAGCAGTTTGTTGACAATTTCGATATCTAGTTTGTTGGCTGCACGCAGCACCATGCATAAGTTGGAAAGATAGGAAGTATACTCTCTTCTATTGCAGTTGCTTCTTTAAACACATGCTTAATCAGATTTGTGGCAGCTGTTGATTTAAACATAGCCTTAATGACATAGGGGAAGCAAGAAGTAGAGAAGGGAGTGGATATGGCAAAGCTGTTAGATCCAATGGAAGATGTCAAATTAGTCGTAGCTTATGAAGAAAGATAAGAATGACTATATCATATTTGGAGAGAAAGAAACAAAAAGGTTCTAAAGGGAAGTCATATTAATGAAGACCACCTTTTAAACAAAATTGCTTTTGAGTTATATTGAATTGAAAGATTTTGAAGCAGCCTACTCAATGATGCATTGGTACTAGCATTGATCTGTCAAGTTTAAAATTTAAGTAGTAATTTTCTTGGATAAACTGAGGTCACCCAATCTTAACATTAATTGATGTTCAAATAAAACCTATAATTTTTAACAGGTATCACAACTCTGATGGTTATTGGTCCCATCTTATCCAAGTCTTATTCGTCATATATACATGAGCATTATGACCCATTATTCTCTTTGGGGCCTTACTCTGATCTTGTTCGTGGTGGCCCGTATCTTTTATGGTCATATAATTCACTATAGGTTGCATCTTCAATCTCAATTTAATTCTTAGTCATTAAAAACCACAAACTTAACCATATAAGATTAAGAAGAGTTGAGGACATGTTATAATATATTCTTGTCCCATATTAAAAAAAAAAGTACAAACTCTAAATTTACGAATATAAGATCTTGAGTATCTCCACATTCTTATCACAATCAACTTGGCCAAGAAAAGAATAATACATGTCTTTGTCCAAAAAAATTATTTAAGCAAAAATATGAAGTAAAAACTCCACAATCCGCATACATCACATGTAATGTCAGTTAACTTGGAGGAAGCACACAACTATTAGATATATATGAGCTAATGACTTATTAATGATAGTCATTTGGATTTTTAACTAGTGAGGCACTTTTTTCCTTAGAAGTTTCAGCCTATTTGGCTAAGCTTATTTGGAGTTTATAAATTGCAAATAATAAAAAATATGTGAGTTTTTTTTTTTTTTTAAAGAACTTATAAACTGCAAAATAAGTAGAGCCAAATAAGCTGTAAGTCTTGTAAATTGACAAAAGAAGCTCTAAGCTCTAAGCCAAACAAGCTCTAAGTCTTGTCAGACATGCAACACGGATCAAACCAAATCTACATACGATTTTTTCAACCAAGTCTTCTAGAGATAAGGAACACTTACAAAAGTTGACCCATGAGGTACCTTCTCTGAAATTAAGGTCTTCTTTTTCAATTCGACCACTTTCTTGACCACTTGGCCTGTTGTCAATAATAGATAATATAATACAGAACATTGACCGATTCCAGTATTGAGTAGTAATAAAAGAATTAACTAAAACAATATGGATTATTTTATATATATATATATATATATATATATATATAAAGGGAAGTACGAGTAGGGGAGACTTGGTTTAACATTTTGTTATTTTACTAATTTGGTGTTTTTTAATTAATTGTACTTTTATTTTATTTGTTGCGAGTGCAGTTAATAATAATTTATATAAGATACTATATTTGACTTCTATTTAATTGTCTTGATTCGTAAAATCCTACTCAAAAACTAAATTGATTTAAAGTATAGGCCTTCTAGACTAAAACAATTTTAAA
Source organism: Cordia subcordata (assembly GCA_028554755.1). Taxonomy (NCBI): domain Eukaryota; kingdom Viridiplantae; phylum Streptophyta; class Magnoliopsida; order Boraginales; family Cordiaceae; genus Cordia; species Cordia subcordata. Next base: position 5,606,488 of record JAPTOF010000010.1, on the reverse strand, counting down.
AATCACAAATTAAATAAATAAGTTCCTGAAGACTAATTAAGCACTTAACTAATCCCATATTATATCCGCCTTTGTGCCCGCCACTACCTTAAATTTCTCTATAAATAGGCAAAGAGTGAGATTAACGTTCATCAAAAACTAAACTAATCAGGAAATTCAAATGGGCTCCAGGGCAATCATGTTTGTTGGTCTCTTCTTGGCTATATTTCTTCTGATTAATAACGATGTAGCAGCTAGGGAGTTGGCTGAGACATCCTTCCCTGTTGGAAACAGTAAGTGATATATCTTCCCATATAGCTTTAAGATTCAATTTTACTGTTTTCCTATAATTTCTTGATAATTACTATCTATGCTTTTACACAGTCACAGTACGCACTACAGAAAAAAAAAAAAAAAAAAAAAAGAGTTCTGTATACAGATAGAAATTTTCCGCCTCTAATAATAAAAACAACCGGTCTCCAGACTTCATTTTACTATCACTTGATTAGCTATTCAGACATTATTTATTGTATTGTACATTTTGGCGACGAGTTAACTCAATATAATGCAATTTTGAAGATGATGTGGAAGGGGAACCTACCATACATGCCAAGCTTCATTTTGGGTCTGCAATTGGAAAGGTGTTTCGGGGGACGCCAAAGTTTTCGAAGCCTTCACCAGTATATAATAAACCTGGGCTTCCAAAGACGAACCGGAAGCCTCCCAGTATTTTGAAGATATGCTGTGAACACGACGACAACAACAACAAATGTACTTTTCAGTGTATTGGGGCCTTCACCTGCTGCGCAGATCGCACTGAACGAGTGACGAGTCGTTGTCGTTGCAATAACAGCTAGCTGATGGGGCTTGTCAAGAGACTGATCTCTGGGAATTGCACTTCCATTTCATGTCCTCCAATAAAAACACACAATAAGATGTTAGTCAGCTATCATGCTGATATTACATACCCACTATTGGTTTTTTTTTTTTCCTTAATTCCTTTTTTTTTTTTTTAGTCGTAAGTGTTCAGGTGATGTATTTGATCGTGTGATAATGTTGTATGTTTCAGTGTAATTCATGCATGATTATTTTGTTTAATTTTATTGCCCTTGGTGGTTTGGGAAATAAAGCTGCTCGGTATTACAATCTGTACTGCTTTTGATGCGTATTATGAGGAGTGACGGAGATAAAATTTGTATAGATGGTCAACTAATAAAGGATCATCATTTATAAGTTTTTATCAAGGGGAAAAAATTGCTCTTTTTGTTGGAAACAGTAAGTGATATATCTTCCCGTAGCTTTTAAATAATTTTATAGTTTTCATATAATTTCTCGATAATGTATAGTATCATTAATTACTATCACTTCAGATAGTCACACAACAAAAAAAATTCCAAAAACAAATAGAATTTTTTCTTCTCAAAACTTCATTTACAATCACTTGATCAAATGTTCAGCATTGTAGTTAAAAGATAAGCAAAAGAGAAATTAGGGAATAATTCGGGAAAACTGATCTGTTTCTTATCAACAAATTAATTTCAAGCTAATCTGGTTTTATTTAATTTGTAAAATGCGTAAATAAAGAAAGGAAAATTGTCATTTCAGATATGAATTATATATATATGCTTTTGCCACTAACTAATCAACTCTATATGCAATTTTGAAGATGATATTATCGCAGGGGAAGCTGCTATACATGCCAAACTCAACCCACAAAAATTCAAATATCGATATCGTTGCGGTGACCCCGAATGTACTCGTCTGTGTTTTCAGACGTCGACCAACAACGGGATTTTTTTTTCTAAAAAAAAAAAAAACATTATATAAAATTAACCCTGTTTATAAATCGATTTGAAAAATAACCTGTTTTGAATCCAGAAATGCGTGGCACACATTTCGGGATAGCAACCGCGGGCCCCGTTCCCAGAATGCGGCTGCTTCTGGGAACGCGTTCCGAGTTCCATAAATTCGTTGCCCGATCATTTTTTTTCTCATTCTCCCCCAACCCAACTTGCGATTTTCTCTTGTTTTCTCTCAACCCCTCACACTAAATTTTTAGTTTTTCAGCCTTTTAGCGAGGATATTGCCTTGATCTTGTGAGTTATTTTATTTTTATGTTATTTTTTGCCATTGTATTTAACGTTTTAAATTATGAAATATGTTTTTAGATCGTGTAGTTTTTGTTTTGATAATTAAATTTAGTTTGTGTTAATTTGAATTTTAATTATTGTTAGATTTGTAGATTAGAATTTTAGTTTTTTTGTTAATTTATATTTAAATGTTAATTGTTGCTTAAAAATATAGTATGATTATTAGAAATAGAATTAATGTTGTTGTTATTAGTATTATTAGTAATATTATTAGTATGATCATTATTATTAATCTTATTATTACTATATGAATATTATTAGTAATAAATGTTATCATTAAGATTATCATTATTATTTACAATATTATTATTTTTATGACAGCCATGTTATATGTTAGATGTAATTATTAATGTAATTATTACTATTATTGGTATTATTATCATTAATTACCATTGTGATGATGATGACGATGATGGATGATTAATGTAATATGTTAGATATTATTATTAGTAATTTTACTAATACTATTGTTGATATATTTATCCATATATTTATTTTATTATTATGATGATGATGACTATGATGGATGATTAAACATGTTATCTTTGTGTTATTATTATTATTATTATTATTAATACAATCATTGATACTATTATTATTAATAATATTAGTGCTATAATTATTATTATTTGATAAAATTAGAGAGTTAATGTATATAGTGAAGTAGTAATATTTAGTTAATCGTTGTTATTATTTTTTATTTTAGGAGTCATTATAGATGCTCATCCTGCACCAGTAGATGCCACTTTACTATGCCACTATATGGATCACCAGGTCCAGTATTTACAGGATCCGCACCATCTGGGTATGTTTAGGTGCTATAGGTCGGATAGATCGTTGTTTAATGCGCCAGAGCACCAGTTAGTACAGCAACAGTTGGCGGAGACCGGATTCTACGGGTGTTATAAATCCCGATATCATCAGCTTAACCGCGGACTTATTACTGCCATGATAGAGAGGTGGCGGCCGGAGACCCACACGTTTTATTTACCCGTAGGCGAGGCTACCATCACCCTGCAGGATGTGGTCGTGTATTGGGGTCTTCCCGTGATCGGTACTCCTGTCACGGTGATTGATACGGTCCCACGCTCGAGGGAGGACTGGGTTGTCAAGATGCAAGAGTTGATGGGTATCGATGCGGATGCGGTGGCGGACAACGGTACCGGCCGTATCAACATTGTGGGGAACTCGATGAATTTCGTTTAGCTACGGGACAAGTTTGTTATGCAGGGCACTCCGGATGAGCCCATTCAGTATCAGGGGCGGCAGCGAGCACAGCTGTGAATATTTCTCGTCATCTGTTGTCACCTCTTCACTAACACGAGCACGAATGACGATAATTTGGCCTGGTTGTTATTACTAGAAAACTTTGAGCGCATTCGGTAGTACAACTGGGGCGCGACTATACTATTGTATTTGTACTAGCAGCTTGACTACGCCTCCTTCCGCTAGTGTAAGGGTGTATGTGGAGCCGTGACACTAGTCCAGGTATTGGTTTGCCTTATGTAGTAGTTATGTTTATATTCTATGAATGTTAACTTTATTATTACAAGCGTTATTATAACATGACTTTAATGAGCAATACGGATTTTTTTTCTAATCATTTTTGGAGGTTTTAATTGTCATTTTATTACTTTTGCATCTTTAGCAAATGATATATGGTATCTTTTCTTCTTTTTTCTCCACTGGCATCGGTTGGCTGTGGGTTTGCCAAATAGTGGACACTTAATTGTGTGACGCTCGGGACAGATGGATATTTAGGAGATGTATGACGCTATTTTATACATTTTTTTTATATGCAAGTCGTCGATCTTTTCACTAAATCCTTATACAGGCCATGCTTCAACATTGCGAGACAAGTGGACGATCGGAATTGAATTCTAGTTGTGGGGGTATCAGATAAATAATAATAAATTTTTTATATATCACAAAAATACTTGTATTTATTAAAATAATTACAGTAGAGTTAGATATTTTGTAAACTTTTTATAATTGTACTTCATAAACTAACGAGAAAAGGCCACAGGTCTTGCGTGGCTGAGAAAAGGTCACAAAATGGCCAAATACAGTTTTTCAAGTTCCTCAACATTACACATTAATTAACCCCATATTGTATCTGCCCTTAAGCCTGCCACTATTTTAATTCTTTCCATAAATAGGGAAAGAGTGATATTAACGTTCATCACAAAACTAAACTCAGCAAATTAAAACGGGCTCCAAGGAAATCATCTTTGTTGGTCTCTCCTTGGCCATATTTCTTCTAATTAATAACGATATAGCAGCCAGGGAGTTGGCTGAGACGTCTTTCCAAGTTTTATATATATATATATATATATATATATATATATATATATATATATATATATATAAAAATTTTATAGAATTTCTCGATAATATATAACGTTATAAATTACTATCACTTTAGATAATCATCACTACAAAAGAATTTTGGAAACAAAAAGAAATTTTCTGTCTCAAAACTTCATTTACTGTCACTTGATCAAATATTCAACATTTTACTTAAAAGATGAGTGAAAGAGAAAAAAGGGGATAATTCTGGAAAGCCGATATGTTTTCTATCAACAAATTAATTTGAAGCTAATCTGATTTTATTAATTTGTAAAATGAGTTAAAAAAAGAAAGTAAAATTGCCATTTCAGATTTATATATATATCCTTTTGCCACTAACTAATCAACTCTATGTGCAATTTTGAAGATGATGTGCACATGCGATAGTCCGTTTGATTGTTGATGACTTAACAGTGTCACAATTTAAAAGGTACAGGATTTTTGTGTTTGATTTTAAAGATACGAGAGGTAAAAGGCAAAGAGAACAAAATTAATCGACTATATGTCACATATCACTTATTCTTTTTCCTTCTCCTTTATCTTTTATCCTAAATTATTTGAATCCAAACTATCCCTAACACAATTTTAGAACCGTACCCTACTTCCTCTTAATTTCTTATTCTCTTCCGTTCTTATTTAGTTGAATCTCATAATACCCCATATGATATATAAAAGTATCATCATATTCCTTTGGAGAAGCCGATGGGATATTTGGGCAGAATATTCAAGATTTTATATGCTAGTTTTGGGGAAAAAGAGTAATTAGTTCTTGTAGTTATATAATTTGGATTAGAATTCAGCTCTGTAGAAGGGGTTTTCTACAATTATGTAGACAAGAACAGTTGGGCTCCAGTAACCTACAAAACCAGAAAAGCGGGGTAAGCGGCGAAAGATCTTGACACTGGTGTGGTGCTAGCCAAAGATCTTCTGACGCTCAAGTCAGTACTTTCTTTTGTGTTGTTTGAACGGAGATAATTTTTGGACGGAAAAGGATACTTCTACCTTTTTCCTCGATCATGCTTTTATAATCTTCAGATAAAGAGTTCTTCCTTATCTCACTCTCTGCACCGTTATCGACTAATGTGATGATTAACTCTGTTATCGTAAAGATATCACATACCTCTCTTTGTAGGTGTCCTTTGAGCAAGATAAGTTTATCCATGATGTTTATCCTTACCACAATAAGTAACGTCAAGGCTTGAACCATGTCGAGCAATATTAAGGCCTGGGCCTTGACCATGGGTCTTTCCATGCTTGCTTCTAAAGAATAATAGAAACTTCTTAGCCCGAAAGGTTTCCTGGCCCAAATAGGCTCTAACTAATGATTTATTTTAATTTTTAACATTATCCCTCGACTACTTATTTTTTATTTTTAAACTTCAAAAATAATAGCGGAAAAACAACAATTGGATATTTTTTTAATCAACTGAATGATTGAGACTTGAGATATGTAAAGTTAATAAGTTGAAATAAATTATTAATTGAGGAGGACCTTGATCCATGTAATTGGTGCTGAAAAGTTTGTTTTGTCATGAGTCCTTTGTTTTGATCCATATAGTCGGTCGTCAAAAGTGGGCTTGTGTCTAGGGCCCTTTTCTTTGCTAAGAGCGGGGAGAAGTTACTTTATAATTAATTAATTGGTACGGACAAGTTATATCCACGAAGTGTTCCAAGAATTTTTAGAAGTCTCTGGTAAGTCCATTGTTCGACAATTTCGACATGAGGGCAAGAAAATTCAATGATAGAAATGTGAAAGGTATCTTTGGAAATCATTGTCACGCTTTGGAGCTCAAATTTTGCAGGTCCGCAAGCAAAGTTTATGTCATATGTATAATTAATAATTATTTAAACTTTTAAATTAATGGATTGAAAATTTTAGACATCCATTCTTAAATCATTCAAATATTTTTTCACAAATTCACTCACAAGCTAATTGGGAAAAAGACATTTAGGTCTCTTACTTTTAACCATTAAACCAAATAGCTCTTCCATTTTTTTTCCTTTCCGAGGTCCCTCTACTAAGTTAAAGTTCAGAAAAATATCATTTTTGCCCTTAATGAGGCAAATGACATGGTAAATTCTAATTTTTTTATTTTTTATTTTTGCATTATTCATTCACCTTTTGGATTCACAAAAAATTCTAATAATTTTTATTTTTAATTTATTTTTTACATTAAAAATAAATTACATATGTTTCTCATCAACCAAATCAACGAATTATACCAAGTAGGGGCCTAATATAATTTATTAGAACAAACAAGCGAATTATACAAAGAAAGACCTAATATAATTTATTAGAACAAAAGTATGGTACAAGTCATACGAAAGTACACTATGCTAACCATCTACTTTGTCTATTCTAGTAGTTAACGTCTTAACGAAACTCAAAACAATGAGGCTTGGAGTTAGATGACGCTATTTAGTTGCACCATCATCTTCATGGTGAATAATGTAAAGAATAAAATAAAAAATAATAGAATTTTTTGCGCATGCAAGTCGTGAATGCATAATACAAAATAGAAAAAATAAGAAATATTAGAATTTGCCATGTAATTTGCCTCATTAAGGACAAAAACGATATTTCTTTAACTTTAACTAAGTAGAGAGACTTAGGAAGAGGAAAAAAAAAACTGAGGGATCCATTTAATCTAATAGTGAAAAGTAAGGAACTTAGATGTTGTTTGGGCCCATATAAATATGGTCCCTCATCCAACAATCCACATGCCATGGGCTCAAAGAATCAAACACGATAGGCATGGTTAGGAGTCATAAGGAAAGAAATCAATGAACTAATCACATACCAAGCAATTAGGAGTAATGGACCAAAGTAGGCATATTTTAAGGTGCACCTTCAATAAAGTGCACCCTCATTTATGTGGTTCTTCATATATTAAAAAAAAAAAAGAATACAAAGAGTCATGTGCACAGATTCTTTTCTATCTCTATTTTTTTCTCTCTCTACATCTCTGTTCTCTCTATCTTCGTCTCTTCTTTCTCTATGATCTCTTTCTTTATCTCTATTTTCTCTCTTTCTCTACACTATTCTTTCTCTCTTTGTTTATATTCTCTCTCTACAATCTCTTTCTTTATCTCTGTTTTCTCTCTCTCTACATCTCTATTTAGTTATATTTGTGACAATTGGTTCTGATGTGTGTGTGTGTATTTAAAGGATTGGTATATATTCAGTAATTTATTATTGTTTGTTTAGTAGACTATTATTGTTAGCATATTATTGCTTGTTTAGTATTCTATAAATGTTTGTTTAGAACATATTATTGTTTGTTTAGTATTTCATAAATATTTTTTTAGTAGACAATTATTATTTGTTCAGTATTTTATATCTGTTTGTTCAGTAGCCTTTTTATTATTTTTCAGTAGACTATTATTGTTTGTTCAGTAACCTATAACTGTTTGTTCTGTAGTCTATTATTGTTTGTTCAGTATTTTGTAACTATTTATTCAATAGGTAATTATTATTTGTTCAGTAGCAGTATCATATTATTGTTTGTACAGTATTTTGTAAGTGTTTGTTTTATAGGTTATTATTATTTGTTCAGTAGCATATTATTCATCAAAATATCTGTTTGTAATTGAAATTGGTTGAAACTGCTAAAGTTGTTTATTCATTATTTAGTCTCTGTTTGTTCATGGAAAGCTTCATCAGATTCATATATTTTTGTTCATAACTCACAATTCAAAGTTACAGATGTTTTTTGTTTTTTGGATGTTATTACTTCAGATTTGATGTTTTCTATTTCTTTGGACATTGTTACTTCAGTCATTTTGATTAAATTGAGCTGCAATTTTGATGTGATGTCTTTGTTGAGTTGTTGAACAAATTAAATTAAAGAATTGTATTTTCGGTTTTGTGAGATTTAGTTTTTGTCATGAAACAGAGGAGAGAAGAGAAGAATTGTAGCAAAAAAAAAAAAAGAAAGGAAGAAAAAGCTCATTATGTAGTGCGTGATTTTATAGCACCCGCAGGTGCATGGTATAAGATCCCACCAAAGTATGCCAAGTCAACCTTATATATATAAGGAATAAATCAATTAGAAAATTGTGTGCTCAATTAAAGGGAGAGACTGAGATAGTGCTAATTGGCTTGCAATCAGGGAATAAGGACACCTATATAAGGATGAAGGATTATTCATGGAGGACATGACATATACAGCAAACCCATACACTAAAACCCAACCCTAATCGCAACAATTATCCCACTCTTTAAACAAAGTGGTCTCAATCTTTCCTAAGGACAAGGTCTAGATCTTATTTGTAAGTTGGACATCTACCAATGTCTTTTTGCCTAAACTAATTTCACATATTTCTTTGTAAACCCATATGAAATATTACAATTAATTACCCTCATAAATGACCAATCAGATACACACATTGGTGGATGGAAGTATAAGTGAGGGGGTGCGCCCCTGAATTTTTTTGAGAAAAAATTATTGTTGTTCTATAATTATATTTTATTAATAAAAAATTAATTTATATGAGGTTTATTTTTTCATAATAATTGAGGGTGTGCCCCCTAATGATGAGGGTGCTTCTCCTCATGATCATTGAAAGTGATAAAAAAAAGATATAAATTTATAATTTATTGCACAGAAAAAAGTAAGAAAGTAAAAAATAATTAAAAATAAAAAAGATAAGAAAATAGAAACGAGAGAAAATTTTTTAAAAATAGAATAATAAATAATTGTTGGTCTCTTACATAATGAGAGATATATTAAATAAAACTAATCATAAGTTAAATATTAAACAATTTAAAAATATTTAGTCATGTCAAGAATATCTATAAAATGTAGTTTTATACTTTTATTTACAATGACTATAGTTATTTATTTAGATTTCTTGTATATATTTACAGATTGTTACTATATTAATTATTATATATTTTGTCTAATTATGTTTTAATTTATGTAAAAAATTTGTACATGAATGTGTCTCCACTGTGCTCCGGGTCCTGACCCTACCACTGGATACACACAATTATAATCGCGCAAGGCATTACGCTCACATTTTCTTGCCGATTGAAGAATTCAAAGAATCACACCTGTTCTGGTTGGCAGGCAAAGAATCTTGAGAAACAACTGGGCAACTTGCATTAGATCAAATATTCAAATTCCAACTAGCATGCACTTAAATCTTTTGTCTTGTGTCTAATTAAGTTGCAAGATACAATATAAATAGAATGAAAAGATAATATAATGTTGCAAGTGGATCCACTTGCGCTCTATTTATTTTCTGCGCTAAAAAAAAATCAGGGGCAATTAAAATATATGTATAATTTATTTATACTAGTTCTTTCACACCTCATGTTTTGCACGGGTATAGATAGGTTTTTTACATGTTTTTATTTTTTAAATATTAATAAATTTGATTTTATGTGTATTTTTATTTTTCCTAACTAAATATCATATAAATATAATAGCCTCACATTTAGAAACTAGTCATGATTATAGTAAATTTACTTAACTAATACAATAACGAACCTCAATCATTTTATTTAATAATTGCTACAATTAAAAATATTTTATTTACTGAGTAAATAAAATTATAATAGTCATTTTTGTTTAAATATTTAATAGTAGGGACTAATGGATTAAAAAATAATTGGGAGTGATTTTGAATATATATTTTTCGAAACAGGCTAATTTAAAAACTAAAGAGAAAACAATGGGGACTGGTAATGATCATATAGATCTGTTAGTATTGAATAATGTTTAATATAAATATACCCACAAAAGTTTATCAAATGGTGGCATGTATCACCTAAAACCTCTTAAATTTTGATAAGTTAACTATGTAGAGATTTATTTATTTATTATTTATTTATTTTTTTATAGTCTTATTTGAAATCATTAGTTATATATTTTTTGTATTATTTTCTTTTTCACCTTCCCTTTTTTGAATTGTATTGGCTAATTATTTTGTATTTTGCTTTATGATTTTATAGATGCTATAATATTTTTATTATAATTGAAAATTGAGGATTTTTTACTTTAATTTGTACATTATTATTTGTGAGAATATACAATTTAACTATACAATTCAAATCATATTTTCTCTCAAATTATCTTATGTTGCATCTAAATAATTCAAAAGCTTGATCAAATCATTAGGATTAGAACATAATATTAAAATCTTTTAATGTCAATATGGATTTTTAAAAAATTTCTCCTATACTTGAAGGTATTATTTAAAATTAGTAACTATTTATTTTTTTGTATTTTTTCATCTCATTCATTTTATTTATTAATATATTTGCTAAATATTACATAATATTATAAAAAAATTTTAAATGTCCTTTAGGATTTATTTAATAATGTTTTGTTCTTTTTTCTTTAATGATTTTTAGTAGAAGTTAATAATTTCAACCCCTTATAATTTTTTTTCTTTTTTCTCTTTCTCTTAATTAGATTATATAAATAAACTATTTTATTAACTTTAATCTATAATTTAAATGATTTTGTAGTATTTTTTCTTATATTTGAACACAAATGACATTTGCACTTTGCATATTATATTTGCGAGAATATATAATTCAATTGTTACTCTTTCTTTTTTAAGTTTATGTAGCATTCAAAGAGGTCGTTAAGATTAATTAACATATAACTTTATAAAATATATATATATATATATATACACATCGATATACATATATACATATGTACGCATGTTTGCATGTATGTGTATATATGTATATACGTATATAATTGTTAATTAATTTTAATACTAAAATTTTAATGTCATCCTATTAATGTTAATTGAAACCCACTAACCCATTTAAAAAGAAAAAAGAGAAAAAAACTAACATGTCACAATAACAATCACTTAACATGGCAACCATAGAGTTTATGTGTTATCTTGTGGAATAACTTTATATTATTATTATTATTATGATGATGATGATGATGATGATGATGATGATGATGATGATGATGATGATGATGATGATGATGATGATGACGACGACGACGACGACGACGATGAAAGAAGCGTGTATGTACAAGTGAATGGAAGGGGCCCACATTAGGGCCTATATCACACACTTGGAGAATAGTTTTTGACTTGAATATTTAGTTATTTTCATGAATATAAGCTTGTGAACTATCGATTTTTGTTTTTTGAATATATAATTTAAAAGTTGTGAGTATATATTTATTATTTTGTCAAAATTCAATTTTGAATTTGTGAAATTTTCATAATTTTTCTGTAAACATATAATTTAATCTCTATAAATATACAATTATTATTTTCTGGACATTTGAGTTTAAACTACACATTCACATTTTTTATATTACATGTTTACAATTCTTATTTGTATACAAATTTTAGATTATACGTTCACAATCTTTATGTTATATGTTCATAATTTTTTATATGTTTACAATTTTTATACATTCACAATTTTTATACTATATATTCATAATTTTTAATTATTAAATATTTTATATTACATATTTACAATTTTTAATGCTTTATATTTACAACTTGTGACCGACATGTTCACACATATAATCTTCATGTTTGCAATTTTAATCAAATGTTTACAACTTTGAGCAAAATATTCACAACATTGAATGGGAACGTTCATAACTACAAACAATATTTTTTACAACCTTTTTTCTTTTTTTTATTTTTTGTAATTTTTTGTTTAAATCTTCTACAAACATCCAAATATTTCATTCTCCAAATAAAAAAAAATGAACTCCTCGAAAAAAGAAGTCTTCTATTTTTTTTGTCAAAAGCATTGAAGATTCATTCATAGCCAAAAATAGAGCCATTACATATCAGAACCAAACACATGTACATCGAAAGCATTGATAACAAAAAGAGGCCAGTATAAAGACCTTCAGACGCATCCCCATTAACCCAACCCCTTACAGCTGGAAAGCAAATTAACAATAATTCAAGAATTTGAAAGACAAGATCAATACCTTCATTATAGAGAATGGAGAGCGAGAGAGAGAGAGATAATGCGGAGAGAGGGCATGTGAATAGGAGATAAAGTTTTCTTTTTTAATATAGGCACGTGTCTTTTATGCGTTAAAAGTTGTACAATTCTCTTAAAGTATATAATTTTTAGGATATATGGTTTTATTTGTGGGGTCCATATATATAGATCTATGATAGAGTATCCAAAAACCCAAGTCAATATGAGGAGTCTAATATATACACGGTACAATCAGACTCGCTTTACATTGATAAGTACATAACATAAACATTTTGGACACGAACCATATTTGTTCTTATTAAATGGGATATTAATAGCACGAAAGTTTCAACTGTAACTTTGCAACAAATTTTACTACGGGCGTGTATATATTTGATATTTAAGAGATGAAAGATAATGTAATACATGCTTTCATAACCTACTTGCCTTGGTTCTAAGTATAGTTTTATGCTCTTTTACTTTTCTTCAAGATATATATATCTTATTACAGGCTTAACAATCTGATTTAGTCAAATGATCGATCAATATAGATTTTAATTGCAGGAGAATATTTCAATCATGGGGAACTTTCGCATGAAATTAAGATATATGATATAAACAAGAAGAAATAACAGCAAGTGGAGTGACATGCTAAGGGCATTTTTACCCAGTCAAATGATATTAAACTGACTATATATATATATATATATATACATACATACTGTATGTATATATCTGACCAATAATCATGAAAATGATAAAAGCACAAACATAATGCTTTTTTAAGGTTAAATTTGTTAATAACTGCTAAAATTTTCTCTGGCCTGATGATTGGATAGCACATGAAATAATTTTAAAAAAAAAAAAGAAAGAAAGAGAGCACTTGAAATTTTCACTTATTTATTAATATATGTAGCACACAAATTAGTAAAATTTTGGAATTTAGTAAAAAAAGATGTCCTTATTTTTTCAACAAAAAGTCTGCATCGTCCCCCAAAATACTCAATTATAAGACCTTAAAGTGCTCTTGTATTAAAAATATTAGGCATTATTAATATGTTTTGCCCAATATATATATGTATGTATATTGTTTTTATGTCTTTTTCTTAATTTTAATGACAAGAAAAACCTAGTTGAAAGAGACCGCACATCAACTAACAAGCCCCTAAATATAAAAGCTTGCCTCAATAATGTACTACATGAATGAGGAATATATAGAACCATACCTTCAATGGCTACTAAATACGTTTCTGTGTTAGGGTGCAAGAAATTAATACTCTTGACATTAATCAACACAACCTTAAAATGTTTTTCCACTATTATTTCGTACATCATCTATTTTTTTTTTTCCCATTGACTTGTTAATTCATAGACAAGGTCACCGGAGACCTCTTCTTTTCCTTTTGCTTTTATTTGTTTAGGAGAGTATGAACTCCAGCCAGCACGCCTATATATATCAGCAATGTCGAAATTTACATATTAATTAGGTCTGTTTAGATTGATTTTTTGCATGAAAAAAGATTTTTTTTTTGTGAGAAAAACACATCCTTTCCATAACAAATATTTAATTTGACTTTAGAAAAAGTTAAAACTCTTAAAAGGAGTTTAAATTCAACTTTTTTTGAAGTCAAAAGCTTTATTTTTTTAAAATTTGTTAAAATTGATGCTCAATTTTCATATTAATCTTCACCATCAGCTTGCAAGAATTATTGAGATAATTAGTTTGTCAAGTTGATTAAGTAATTGACCAAATTATGTGATAAGGCTTGACCAATCTAGATACTGGCAATTGCTTAGTTGTGCAAGTCTATGGGGTTTAGAATTGGCAGCTTGTAGTAAGCATTTTTCATGAAGTTTCCACCGCCATTAAGGTGACAAGTCCGAGTCATGCTTAACTGACTTTTCACATCTATAAAAGCATCACTTGAATCATTGTAATGATAGCAGCCATCATCTAATAACTGAAAAATCTTAATTCCACATTTTTTTATTTTTAATTATTCTCCAACTATTTTTTAATCAAAATATTTAGTACTATTGTCTTCTCCATACTCCAAAAATTTCTAACTAAATTTTTAGCCTAATAATTTTTCAAATACCAACAAAATTATAGAAAAAAGTACTTACTAAAAGACTAACTCAAAGGAGCCGTTATTTGTATCAAATCGTGTGAGATGGAAACGTTAAGAAAGATTGCCGAAGCCCATTACCAAGCAGCCTCTGACGAAGTTCGGGCTCTGGCACACGAATTCTTCAAGGCACTGGATTTTGATGGGGATGGCAAAATAGACTACAACGAGTTCCTGCTGTTCTTGCGAGAGGAAGGACGTTTAACTATGACAAGTCGTTTTATGTTCGAGGAGCTTGACGCCGACGGAAATGGCACCCTAGACTTCTGGGAGGTGGTGACACTTTACTACATAATCAGAAGTGGGAGGCCATTTTGTGATAATTGCAAAAAGTTTGCAGCGAAAGTGTTCTTCACCTGTGTTGCCTGCTATGAAAGCCCTGGGGACACTTTCAATCTGTGTCTTGATTGTTATGGGAGGGGGAGATATGATCACCTCCATAATGGTCGCAGCCAATTCTTGGACTGCTGCACCATGGTCTTCAACATGAGAAATTCAGTTATATCAGCAAAATTGGACGACCCGAATCAGGTACTGATCATTGGCAAGTTATTTTCTTGGAACTAATTTGACATTTAGAACATTCTATCTACGGTAAAAGACATTTTACACTTGTGTTTTGCTAAAGATTTTAAATCTAGTTCATATTTCCCTATATTAGAAAAAATTTTGTGGGTTTATACCTTATTTTAGAGAGTTACGGCTTCACTTATTTGGTGTTTATAAGCATTTAAATAATAAAAAACACGTGAGAGGGTGTTTTTTTCTAGGTGTTTATAAGCATTCAAAATAAGCAAAGCCAAACACCCTCTTAGTCAATTCAATACATAGAAGTCTATCTGTTGTCCATCTCTTAGGGTGTGTTTGGATTGGAGGGGGAAATTTTAATAAAGGAAAGGATTATAAAGGAAAGGAGAGGAAATGGGCAATTTATGTTTGAATTAGAGTTTTTTTGTAGGGAAAAGAAACATAAATGATTATGAGTATCTTGTGTTTGATTAGGAAGGAAATGGAAGGAAGGAATAAATTTTATATATAAAAGATTAAGAGTACTTCTATTTTACCCCAATTTGGAAGGATTGAAAATAAAGGATTTGAGGGGATTTTGCTTTTCCTTCCAAACCCCCCCCCCTCCCCAATGTCTTCAAAATAAGCGAGGGATGAGATATCAAAATCCCTTCTTTCCTTTTCCTTTCCCCCCATTCCCCTCAATCCAAATAGCCCCTTAGAGTCTGTTTGACTTTGGTTTTGCTAAGTTACTTATAAGCAATTAATGCTTATAAGAAAATGCCAAATAAGTGAAAAAGTATTTAAATAAAATATGCTTACAAACTATTGACATGTTTACCAAATATGTGCTATTATAAGTAGTAGTATTTGTTAAAATGATTTAAAAAAACCTTACATTAATAATGTGGCAGTTTTTTTAGGAATGTAAATGTCCTTTTATTTGATCAACTTTCATTACATAGAAGTAGTTAAAACAAAAGTTAGAGGGTGTTGCTTATTCTTTTGTTTTTATTTTTTTGCTTTTAAGCAAATTTTACCTATTTATAAGCCCAATTTGTCAAACATGTATATTTTATTTTTCTTCTTATAAGCAAATTTGGCCAATTTAGAATCACTCCCGAACTTTCTTTTTTCTACTCACAATAAGGCATGTCAATTTCTTTCCCTGCGGTTGCTTGTAACTTTTCTTTGTATCTATGACAACACTAGAACTTCCAAACCAAAGAAATATTAACATATATTCTCAAATAGTTTTTGTGTCATATATAGGGCATTTGGGTCACCATTTATTTTAACGTTATATCATACGAGTTCTCAAATTAACAATATTTAGGGATCAATTTTAATAAGTTGGGGGAATTATGATTACATTTAGCATTAATAGAAAAATAAAGCAATGGACAAGCCATATGGCCTTCACCCCCAAGTACTAATTATTTATCTCTTTTCATATGATACGTGTCTATATATATATATACACACACACATTTGGGGCTAGAAAGATGGTTAAAGATTGAAAGTCTTTTACTTCTTTTTTCTCTCTCTTCGGATTTTGGGGGGGGGGGGGGTGTTAAGGTGTGAGAAACTATACCATGCACTTTAAGAGTTGTATACTATTAAGTATTGTGCACCTTTGATGAACAAATACTGTTAAATTTATGAATAAATAATATAAAAATTATAAACAAATACGTTAATTAAATTGTTCACAACTCTATATAATATTAATATTGTGAACAAACAGTGTAATATTTTAAACAAATAATATTAATATTGTGAACAAAAATAAAGGAGTACGAAAGAGTATGATGATAAAAGAGAAAGGTATAAATTGCTGTTAAGATGTTGGGATTGGGTTGGGGGAGGGTTACGTGACTTGTCCTATCGATTGATTTGTCTATTTATAGTACTTTTCTTCTAGGTCAAACAATTATTAGTATTGAAACGAGCATAATATGCACATTGGTTAAATTTGACTAACACTGTAAAATTTGAGGACCTTGTAAGAGGAAAAAAAATGCAAAGATCTGTTAATAATAATAATAATAATAAACAAAAAAAAAAAGAAAATCGAAGGACCATATTCTCATTAAAAATTTCATCTATTTTATGTTTAAAGCTACTCTAATTTTCATCCGTCATTTTAATTTTTAACAAGTATTCTTCCTGACGTTTCTGCTGTTAAATCATTAAAATTTATTTTGTGTTTCCTCATCCAAAAAGAAACAAGAATATATATCGGTTATTTAAGCAAATTTCCTTTTCCCTTCTCAGCCGAGTGGTCACCAGAAGTCAAATACAAGTATAGCAAAAGCTCAATCGTTTAGCGCTGAATCAAGTACTACTGGTCACGCTCAAGCTCCACCACCGAGATCTTATTCATCCAATGCAATCGCCCCAGCCACCAGAAAGGTAAGAGTACTATATTAAATTCACCACTAAATTTTCACGAAGTATCTATTCATCACCCAACTTGGTACATATTTGCCTGAATTCTACTGCCTCTGTGTTAGGTTCAGGGCCTAATGGTTAAAATTTTAGACCTATATACTTTGGGGTTGATAGAATTAGTACCTCATCTAAAAGAGGATTCGAGCAGACATTTTGGATATCAAATTTGTTTCTTTCACTGACCTAATTGTATGGTTGTCCTTACAGAGCAGAATATCGGCGGCGCTGAAAGCTTTTGAAATAGCCCTCAGCGTCGGCAGCATCAGCACCAGCCTTTGCCAAATGTTGTGAAACATCAAGAGTATATTGTCATTGATTTGCTCTTAGAATCCCATTATATTCCTATGAAATTGTCGTTAATGTTTTGAATAAATGTACTTCTTCTTTGTGGTGATTCTGGATAAGAGTGAAGGTTGCCTTTAATTTGGCGCTGTCACAAATAATTCGATTGCTTTTGATTACATTTTTTTAACAGAAATTAAATGTTTCACTTGGTAACTTTGTTAACTAGCTAATGGGAATCAATTTGTCAAAATAGTTTCATAAAAATTGAAGTAATAAATATTAAATGTTAAAATGTTTCGCTTTGTATTTTGCCACTTGTACATGCGAAAAGGTTCCGAGATCGATATTTAGCGTATTTAAGGGTACGTTTGGTTTGCCTGTTTTATGTTTTTATTTTCATGGAAAATGAAAATTATAATAGAAAATTTATTTGGTTAACTATTTTTATTTTCATTTTCAGAAAACAGTTTTTTTAAAAAATAAAAAATATCAAAAAAGTGTTTTCTCTAAAAATAAGGTGACAATTTTTTAAATAACTCTAAAAAAATTAGAAAACAAGGTGGCAGTTTTGTAAATAATTCAAAAAATTTAGAAAACAAGGCGACAATCTTGTAAATAACTCTAAAAGATTTAAAAAATAAGGTAGTAGTTTTGTATATATCTTCAAAAAATTTAGAAAATAAGGTGGTAATTTTGTAAATAAACATCAAAAAGCAAAACATTTTTGGTAACCGAACACATTATCTAAATTTAAAAAACCAGAAAATAAAAATTATGCTAGTTTTCTTATTATTCTATTTTCCATAGTTTAGCTCTTTTGTATTACTCGCTTCAAATTATAAGGCTTATAAATAGAATATCCTATTGTATTTGAAAATACATCATGAATTCACAATACAGCCTTTATAAATCTCTCTTTTTCAGAGTCATGTCGTTTTTGTTGATGACGGTTTAAATTGTCTTCAACATACATATATTTTCTATTTATATATTTTCTCTATTCTTTTTTATTTTCTACAGAGGACATAGAATATTTGAAGAACCAAGCATGTTTAAATAAATGGCATTTTTAATTTTCCATTTTGTTTTAATTATTTTTTGTCATGCATTTCATTGGAATATTTTGAACTTAGAAATTGTAATTTGCATTTATTATTATGTAAAGATTAAAAAATAATTTAAGTAGTTAAAACAATTTGTTTAAAGAGTAGAGTGTTCAATTTAAATCTCATGGGATTAGATCGAAGGTGGGACTCTAAAAAATTGCAATTATTGGCCAAGAGACGAAGGCACAGCCACCAAAGCTGGCACGTGATCCACCAGGGAAACAACACAAGAGACAATGAACAACCAATGATTGTACTCGTCTGTGTCTTGCGACCACCAACTTCTGCTATTTTTCAAATTTAAAACCAATGAAAAAGACTCACGAGTGGATTTATTTTATAAATAACACGCTTAAAAAAATTAGTTTCGAAAATAGTCTTATATGAGTAAAGATTTCAAAAATAGTATTTTCGAATATTGAATAAACAAAAAAGGCATTTGAAAACACGAAAATTAGCTTTGACTATTCAATCACCGAAAGCGTAAAAACAAATTTAACTCCCCCTTCTTCTTTCTCACGCGATTTCAAGCTTTTTTTCTCCCCTTGTTTTACCCTACGAAATTTTAGGTTCAAACGCTCAATCTCTTGCAAGATAAGTTTCAAGCCTAGAATTTTGTCTCTTGTTGTAAGTTTTTTCAAATTTTTACCAATTTAAATTATTATTTTTCATGTTTTTTCAAGTTCTTTTCATGTATATGTATGTATAGTTGTATATGTGAATCATGTGTATGTATCCTATTTATGTGTATATACATGCTGTGTATGTATATATATGTTGTGCATGTATATATTATATATAAATGTTGTTATAATTATTGATGTAGTCATGTAGTTTAGTTTTAAATGTTGATATAGTTGTTGATGTTGTAATCATCATGTTGAAATTATTATTATTATTATTATTGTTGTTGTTGTTGTTGTTGTTGTTGTTAGTCTTATTATTATTATTATTGATATTGTTATTATAATTATATTTATTATATCAATTTGTTATTAGTATTATTGTTGTTGTTGTTGTTGTTGTTATTGTTAATAATATTGCTAGTGTTATTATTATGATTATTATCAATATACTTTCTATTAATATATTTATTAATCAATTCATTTATTGTCTGTAAGTTATATTATGGCCCACAGACCAGTACTAGAGGACACCTCCCTTCTTATTCATTATACTCAGCATAGGACTCATTTGATGATGACCACTACATATCTTAAGGTGATTCGAGTACCCAGATGTGGCAAGCACCCTCGTGTTCAGGAGGCATTGGTAACTGCGGGATTTTATGGGTGTTATGCAGCGGGTGGGCAGGAGTTTTATCATCCTATACTGGCTGCCTTAGTTGAGCGATGGAGAGCAGAGACGCATACATTCCACCTCACTTGTGGAGAGACCACCATCACATTGTAGGATGTAGCTGTTTTATGGGGTTTACCTGTACAGGGTGATCCTATGCCGGATATCGGTAAAGCGCAGCGTCCGGTTGACGAGTGGTAGCAGCTATTCCATAATGTATGTGGTGTAGCACTTCCTTAGGAGGCCATTAATGAGAGATCTGGCAAGGTAAACTTGCATGAGTTGAGGAATGTATGCACCTTGACTCGTCTCGAGGAGTACATCCAGGAGCAGGCTTAGCACCGTGCTCGTCTATGGGATATTCTCGTTCCTGAATTGCCATTTGTTCGCCGACACTAGCGGTAACCAGGGAGACATGAACTGGTTGTTTGTGCTGCAGGTCTCGAAAATTTTGTACTCTATCGTCGAACCCAGAAAGAACTTGTAAGTTACGATTGTCCCCGGATTTTTTCTCTTCAAAGCTCTAAAGAACCGTAGAAGGGACTTATAAAAGGTGTGCCAATCGCCACATACAAGTTCGATTGTCTTATTTCGCCCATGCCATGCCTTCTCATAAGATATATCCACCTGAAGTGCTTCCTTAACGTGAGCTCGAACAAAACCTACCTCGCAATCGGGTTTATGTTTTACAAAATATCTTACCATAAATCCAACCAGATCAGCGATAACATTTTTGTCCCCATATCGTCTGTTAGGAGCTAAGCAATTGTGTACCCTGCAGTACTTTGTAATATCGAATTCTCGGTGTGTGGATTTTTTTATGGCATGCAAGTACCATCTACATGGATTATCGTGATTGGTACTCTTGCAAGAAACGATGTACAAGCTCGGTATGGACCAGTTGACCACGTATTCTCGTTGTACACTGACTGCATACATCTGTACGACCCTTTGCACATCTTTTTTGGTAGGAAAAACCAGTCCCAATGCAAGCTCCTTCTTATCCGGGTCCCAAACGGGCTTGGTTGCTGGTACATCCATGCTATCCATGTAGTACTCTTGCGTAGCAGTTTGTAACTCAACATAATCCAACTCCTCGACCATAGGTACTCCACCGCTGCTCGGACCACCCTCTATGTTAGAGTTTGCATATTCATCATCATCGTACCATGCATTTTGTTGGTTCAACTTCACATCCTCGTCCTCTTCTTCCAGCTCGAATTGAAATATATCCATATTCAAGTCGAACATTGCATGCAGGGCTTCGGCATGTGATGTCCCTGTAACATTAAACGTGTCCTGAGGAGACACGTTAAAATTGGAAGACTCCGGCATGGTCGTTGCACCTTCATCTCGGTAACCAGTAAAATTCCTATTTAATAGCCAAAATTGACCATTGAAAACCAGAAATCAGCTAGGTTGACAGGGGAATATATTCTTCAGCAATTTTCGACTGTTGAATAGTTGAAATATATTTTCGACTATTCAAAGGCTGATTTCGGTTATTTAATAACCGAAATATCTACTTGGCCTGTCAGCGTGTAAAAAGCGAGTTTGATGGTAGTTGAATTGCCTATTTTGGCCTTTCAATAACCGAAAGTGCTACTTCTGAAATGGTTTCCAAAACAAGACTATTTTTGTTAGTAATGTTAGAAATGGTGTTATTTATAAAAAATTGTCCTTTGTTAGTAATGTTAGAAATGGTGTTATTTATAAAAAATTGTCCTCATGGGCTCATAGGGTCAGTCAAGCCTGACCATCTGCATATTGGGAATTTTTTTTTACCTTACTTTTGAAAAGTTTTTCAAAAATGGTGAGTTTCCGTTCCTTGCAAATTCCACTTCCATTTTCATGTCGTTGTAATTATTATTTTCCTTGTTTTTGTAGTCCTAAGTGTTCTGCTAATGTATTTTTTTTTTTTAAGAGGATCAATAGTGATTCTCTATTTATCCTTATTGATGACTCGAACTCAAGACCTAAAAGTCCTAAGTGAGGAGTGCTCCCATTGAGCTGCACCTTCTTATCTCTGTTAATGTATTTGGTCGCGTCATAATATTGTATGTTTTTAGTGTAATTCAGGCATGATTGTGTTGTATAATTTACTTGCCCTTGTTGATGGGTAATAAAACAAGAAGTATTTGTTGTGTTTGAAAGCGTAATTATACAAATGTGAAAAATGCATTTGCTACATTTCAAAGTGTAACAAATTTTAAATTTCATTTGATGCATGCCTACGATTGGCAGCATTTTTTTATCCATGTTGTCATCATGTCATATATTTTTTCCCTAAAAAAATTTAATCTATCTCCTATTCATACTAAAAGATACTTTTTTTTTTTGCTTAGCAAGTAAGTGAGTAGTTATTAATATTAATAACACAAGAGCTACATGACATTCTTAGCAAAGCTAGCACATGATCCACCAGAGAGACAACACAAGAGACAAGCTCTAAATGTCCCCTAAAAACTACAAATTGCAATTATTTAGTTCGAGATAGTTTATAAATTCGCCTAGCTGCATCATACAGTCTTCTCTCAAAGTTGGGAGTGAGGGAGATAGTTAACGCAAGAGCTAAATGACTAGTTAACGCAAGGGCTACATGATATTTTTTTTCTTTTATGCCTAATGTAAATTAGTGGTGCGAAATTAGTGACCGCCTATTTAGTATAATATTTTGCAACAAATTATTGTTTTGATCATAGAATTAGTCACAAAAACATACAACTTTTTACCTAAAATAAAACGGTCATTAAAAAATTACATTTCTAGTAGTTACTCTAAAACTCTTTAGTACATTGTTTACGCACCTCGATTCCTTAATTTCTTTAATGGAGTAAACTAAGTGAGCAAAAAGACTTATTACCAAAAAAGAAAAAAAAAGACTCGTTACCCTTAGCGTTTGAAACAATGCATTGCATGTGACAACCTGCAATGCACCATCACTCAACCATGTTTAAAGTGTATTTTTTTTTGGACCCACCATGTCTAAAGTTGGAAATTTTTTATTTTTACCTTTTTTTTAAAAATTTATCGCAAAAATACCCTTGTTTTGAAAAGTGTTTCAAAAATACCCTTTTCGGTAAGTCCCCTACCGCAAACGGTAGGCGACTTACCGTTTGCGAATCCCTAAATTTGAAAATATTTTTAAAAAAAATGGTCACCTACTGTTTCGGTAGGTGACTTACCGAAAATAACCACAAAAAAAATTAAAAAAACAAGTTATTTCATGCAATTATTTGCTTCAATATTTAACCCGAGGTTCTTTGCAAAAGGTGTGTGGGAATCATTATTATCCTTCGGATCAAGATGTGCTGTCATCCTACGAGAATTAAAACTAGAAAAAAGTACCTTTTTGGATGCCAATATGGTCGACATATTCTGACTTGTTAGTAGTTTCATGCGAATGCACAAAGGGGAAAGACCTTTGCTGGTTATTACCTCTATGCTCCTCATGACAGCACATCTTGATCCGAAGGGTAATAATGATTCCCACACACCTTTTGCAAAGAACCTCGGGTCAAATGTTGAAGCAAATAATTGCATGAAATAACTTGTTTTTCTATTTTTTTTGTGGTTATTTTCGGTAAGTCACCTACCAAAACGGTAGGTGACTTATCGTTTTTGTTAATGACACGACGATTTTTTTTAAAAATATTTTCAAATTTAGGGATTCGCAAAAGGGTATTTTTGAAACACTTTTCAAAACAAGGGTATTTTTGTAATAAATTTTTAAAAGGAGGATAAAAATAAAAAATTTCCGTCTAAAGTTTTACTCCCAACAAGTTTAATATGTACAAATTCTTCACACCATTTTGAAGATTGTGACTCCCTAACCAATCTTCACTGATAATGTTTTTAATAATTTTTTAATGTGAAAATGTATAACAATCACAAACTCCTCACGGGTGCTCTGGAATGTGATTGACAAACGACCAAAGATGCTGCACTCGAGTTGATCACCAGTGCAAATGATTAATTAATCAGGTTAAAAAAAAAAAAAAAACCAAGGATCAGCTGACTCAACGATGACTTGACAAGTAACTGATAAAAATATTGCTAATATAAGCCGAAGATGTTTATTTATACCCTAATTTTGCAAATTCCTTTAAAAAATACTTTTATTTTGAATTCATTTTTAAATCTATCCTTTTTGATATTTGAATTACCGAAATGGCAAGTAAGTTATTGTTTTTGAGATTTTTCAAATTTTCATATTTGAATTTTAAATAAATTGTATAATTAATACAAATTTAATAATCAAATTATCGAAACGGTAACTCACCTACCGTTCATGAGGAAGTGGGCAACAATTGAACAAGTTGTTTTTCTAGTGACTCATGAGGCTAACAAATGACAAGTTGTGCGTAGTTTCCTTTTGTTTTCTTATATGCAAATGCAAGTTTTTTGATAATGGAATTGAGTTTTGCTGTCATGAACAGTAAGTGAGTTACAATTTCGGTAATTCACCTACTGTTTCGGTAATTTGATTACCAAATTTGTATTAATTACGCAATTTATTTAAAATTCAAATATAAGAATTTGAAAAATCTCAAAAATAATAACTCACTTACCATTTCGGTAATTCAAATTTTGAAAATGATAGATTTAAAAATGAATTCAAACCAAGAGTATTTTTTTAAGGAGCTTTTGAAATTAGGCTATAAATTAAAAAAATCCGATATAAGCCTAAAAAAAAAGCTCTTTGCCTAAACGGTAAAGGACCTGTTTGGATTAGCTTTTTTCTAAGAAAAATATATTTTTTTGAAAAAGTTATATTAAATTTGTAATAACTTTTTGATTGGACTTAAAAAAAAAGTCAAATTCTGAAAAAAAAAATTCAAATATAATTTTTTTAGAAATCTGAAATTTTAACTTCAAAAAAAATTAATTTTTAAAAGTTATTAAAAAAATGTACTTAAAAAAAGTTAATTCAAACTAACCCAAAAAAATTTGCACAGATGCTTAGGTCGGCTGCCGCCACTGGCGACGCTGACTTCGACCTTGCTTTCCACGTGATTCTATCAACGTCAATGATAATTATATTAATGAAATGTTTGTCTTTGCTGCTACTAGAGAGTGGAGAACATGGGGCCAATGAAGGGCCATCGTAAAGACCTTTGCCCGAAGTTGCGTAAGGAGGGAGGAAAAGACGTTAACAAAGAAGGGCTCCTGAGGGGAGACGAACACCAGAGGCAAAGGTGTCATCGTACCTCTTTATGCGTAAGGAGGGAGAAAAAGACGTTAACAAAGAAGGGCTCCCGAGGGGAGACGAACACCAGAGGCAAGGGAGTCATCGTGCCTCTCTCTATATATAAATTAAATTTAAATAAACACAAAAAAGGTATAACATTAATACTCATCTATTTATCAAGTTATCATAAATTTTATCTTTAATATTATTATATTATTATAAAGTTATATATTATAATATTTAATTACATTTATACACTTCTTAACTTCATTATTGTAATAGAGTTATAAGATATTTAATTATATTTATACACTACCTATATATTTCTTTTTAATGAGCTTAAAGTTATAAAGTTAAAAAAAATTCATTAATTTAATTAATTTATGCATCATATTTTAATTAAAAAAATAAGAATAAAAATAAAAATAAGAATAAAAAGTACTAGAATTAATTTTTATAAATATTTAGAAATAAAAAAATACATGAAAACCTAAAAATAATAAAAAAATCACATCTATAAATATTTAAAAAAACTAAAAACACACAAAACTTAAATAAGCTCGTACAAAGTAGGGGGTACGAAAGCACCAGTATAGCTCAAAATTGAAATCTTAATGAAGATATTGAAGAGTGGATGGTGGTGTCAAAAAAGGCCCTAAACGTGATAATTGTTCGTGAAAAAATATAAAATAAAAATAGTATGTGTATTAAAAAATAATAGAAGCGACTACCAAAATTAGCTTTAAAAATGAGAAACACTCATAAAAGGCCTACTTATAGGGCTTATAACTTATTGACCAAGACTATAAAACTAGACTATTAAGTTTACTCATATACTAAGGAAACAAAATTATAAAGGAAGCAAACACGGTAAATAAATAACTTGATTATTGCCTAATCTGGATCTAGAATATAAGGAATTATATAAAAAACCAAATATTATTCAACATTGTTAATAAAATAAATAAATACACCAGTATTCTTTTTATAAACTTAAACTTTTTAAATAAGGTGGTAACTTTATTCATGGTATCAGAGTCTATACTCACCACAACCCATTTAAAAATATTAAGATTGTTTACATGTAAACTTCGAAGCAAATAATCCTACATGTAACGGCGTGTTAATACAATGAATAAATACACAAATATCCTCTTTACAAATTTAAACTTTTAGGTAAGGTACTAAATCTATCAATAACAACCTATCATGTGATTTTACTATGTTTAAGATTTCCATTCTATACTGGGCATATGTTGTAAAATTTGAAGTCTTAAAATAGGCTTGGGAGAATATTAGATTACTAATGATTAGGAGTAACATGGATGCAAATTATACCATAATTCCTCATAAGGTGTTCCTTCATTGAGTATCATGATTTCTCGTGTATCAAAAAAAAAAAAAGAAAAAGAAAAAGAAGCATATAGCTCAACAAAACATGCGCTTCTCTCTGCTAGCACAATAAATAAATAAATAAACCAATATCCTTTTTACAAGTTTAAGCTTTTAGATGAAGTGATAACTCCAATATAATATTAGAGCATGGAAACTAAACGGCATAGATTCGATTCTTACTATTACCCATTTAAAAATATTAAATTGTCCATGTGTAAGGTCTAAACAAATTACGCTGCATGTGAGGGGCGTGCTAATACAATAAATAAATAAAATAATATCCTCTCTACAAGCTTAACCTTTTAGATAAGGTGATAATTTTAATACTTTCTCTTTCCTCTCATTTCTCTCTCTTGATCTTCTCTCTCCTCACTCTCTCCCCCTTATCTTTGTTTCATTGGTGACACCATCGATCATCTCATGTAGATAAAGACTACCATAAAATTCACTTTTTTTTGCTGATCGTAATGATGTGCATCATGTCCAAAAAAATCTCCCAGGTGTCGATCCACTATTAAAGCCCATAAAATCTCCTAGGTGCTGATGCACCAGTAAAACCCATCGTCTCCTAGGTGCATTAGTTTACGTGTGAAAATGATGTAAATTACTCCTATTAATTACGAAGTAAACACCGGGGAATGGAAAAATAAAATGTCGAACAAGTGATTGGAGAAGATTAAAAAATTATGTGACATTAGACGGGTGACAACTATAATGTGCTTAAATAACATTTTTTAAAATACGAGACTATGTCAAGTATAATTATGATATTTATATTCTGAAAAAGATTTGAGTTTTAATATATATAAATTGCTTTTATATTGATCTTAGATGAAAACCTTTTAGCTCCTCTTGGGATGCGATGGCGTGGGGAGGGGGGATGTTTCAATAATCTTCCGGACAATATATGTGGCTCTCAGGTGAGAAGATTTCACGCATGTGACTTAAGAATCTCTTTTTTAATTGACTTTTTAGTTCTAGGAATCAAGTTTATGCCACATGCCAAAAATGTAAGACAACTACTTCTGTTCTCCACTTACTTCTTTTTCTTTTCTTCTTTTTTTTTGGTCTATTATTTTAGCAAAACCCATTTCCCTTCCCAATTCCCACCATTCAAAACACTTTTTTTTTTTTTTTTGTCGCGAGGAAAGTGAGTTTTTGTATTTCAATTTGAAAAAACATGTACAATTAAAACAAAAAAATGGGGCTGTCTATACAAAAAAACATGTACAATTAAAACAAAAAATTGGGGCTATCTATACAAAAATATTTTTAAGTTCCCATATACATAATTTTTTGCTTTTACAAAAGAAGTAGGGAAATTACTTCCCAAAGAGCATCTAAGTCTAACACCATTATAAATTGCAGCAAATATATGTTCTTCACTCTTTGCTCCATTGCTGAAAATTCTATTGTTCCTTTCGATTCAAATGTGATATATTACAACTCCAAGAAAAAGCTTAAGGATGGTTGCTTTGAGATTCTTACTAAGAGCTAATGGGGTGATGAAATCAATAATATCATCCCAATTGATTACCTTGTCTTTAACAAGTGTAAGAGCAAGGCCACTTCTCCAAATTCTTCTCGTAAAATAGCATTCAAAGAAAAGACGATTTCGCATTTCACATTCGAGATTACAAAAAATGCAAGTTGGATTAATCTCCATTCCCCATGAGAGAATTCTGAACTTTGTGCTCAAACGATCATGAAAAGAAAGCCAACAAACTAATACATGACTAGGAGAATACCCCTTAAACTAAACGAGATTGTGCCATTTTACTTTTTCCCCTTTCTTTTGAAAAAATTCCTAGGTATGCTTGAAAGTATTCCTCACGGTCATGGCTGAGTGTAATGCTTGGAAGGAGAATACGCATCAAGTGAAAAGGCCAAATCCAATTTCCATTTCCTTTGCAAAGAAACTGGGTTACGGAAAGTGTTGCTTCATTTATTAACTAGAGTACCATTTGAGTGCCAAGAATCGAGCCAAAAGTGAGTCTATTTGCAATCACCCAAAGAGTGTTTAATATGCTCTCGAGCAATCTCACCGCAATTGATGAGTATTTTGGTGATCCAGCTAGAGTCATTTGAGGGGGAAAGAGTCCAAATATATTTAGATTTGATGTAGTTCTCATGTACCCATTTCCTCCAAAGTGAATCCCTAGAGGCATACATCCACCAAAAAATCTTTAGGAGAAAGAAGGAATTTATTTCATCTAGCTTCCGAATACCCAAACCGCCTTCATAATACGGAAGTGAGATGTCACTCCAGGCAATTTTGGCTCCTATATCCCTCCATTAAAAAAAGCCTTGAACTTTGATTCAATGGAAGTAAAAACCCCTTTTGGAATGATCATAGTACTAGCCCAAAAAGAGAAAATTTGTATAAGTGTGTACTTAATGAGCAACAACCTTCCAGCATAAGAGAGCCAATTTGAAGACCAACCACTAAGCTTATTTGAAATTTTGTCCAAGAGTGGTACACAATCTGATTTTCTTAACTTTCTTGATATGAGTGGAAGACCCAAAGAGGTTGTGGTGTTCTTTGGGAGGGTGTGAGAACTTCTGCTTTCAACCTTGTTTTCAAAATTAACATTAGCTTCATGTGGAACTATAATTTTCTTTTGTTTTCTCTCAATCGTCATCCATCTATTATGGTAACCTGGTTTTTGGCTTTGGTTTTGGGGCATTTGTACAAAAATATTTGGGTTGCTGTGACAAAGGTTGAGGTTGGGGCCTTGGCTTCGATTTTAATGGGCAATTTCTCTCAACATGTCCCACCATTTTGCATTCAGTGCACTTTGAAGGTCTCCATGCATATTCAACATCAGCTTTGGCTCTTAACCCATCTCTTAGTTTTGGTAAATTGCATCCAGAAGGTTTTCCTCCAAGTTAATATTTGGGTTGCTGTGACAAAGGTTGAGGTTGGGGCCTTGGCTTCGATTTTAATGGGCAATTTCTCTCAACATGTCCCACCATTTTGCATTTAGTGCACTTTGAAGGTCTCCATGCATATTCAACATCAGCTTTGGCTCTTAACCCATCTCTTAGTTTTGGTAAATTGCATCCAGAAGGTTCTCCTCCAAGTTAACTTCAATGCATATCCTAGCAAATTCAAGATTTCTTCTAGATTCGGTGACAGCATCCATTTGCATAGGTTTTCCAATGAAAGAAACAACATTTCCAATGATCAAAGACTCATGGGAACATTCCATAATTTCATCCAAATAGGAACCTTGTTGTATGACAAGTTCATATATTCAAGATTTGGCTTCAATTTTCAGAGAAGCAAAGGCCTATTGTTAACATGCCAAAGTTGTTGTAGGATTTTTTAACAAAACTCTTCTTTCTCAAACTTAAACACATTTAGACCTTTGCCTTTACAGTGTACGTCCACCTTTCTATATTTCAACCATGTTTCTAAGCATATAAATGGAGGGGGGTGCCACTAAATTGGCCAACCAAGCAATGCGTCCAAAGATTATCCCCATCATCATATAAATCCTCTGGGCGATTAACAACCTCTCTAACGTCCTCAAACTTTATTTCATGTTCTTCCTCAAATTATAAACTAGTCTCAACAAATTCCGCAAAGTCACCACCCTAATCCGGAAAAGGAGAATTAAGAACAGGCACATACCTTAGTGGTTTCTTCCAAGCATTGGCTGTTTGTTCCCATTTCTTTCATTCCTTTCATCCATCGTCTCATTTGTGTCAATTTCATTAGCTTGCTAATTGTGTTATACTAGAGACTCATCTTTTCTTCGCCAATCACCTCATTTTCTTGGTGCAAATTGCCTTGTTCATGAATAGCTGCCGGGGGGGGGGGGGGGAGAACTAGTTTTAGCTTCCAAACAATTTGTTTGGGTCTGATTTGGCTCTTTGGATGACGTGGCATGTTGAACTGAAAAGGTGCCCAGGTCATAAGACATGTGGGGCATACATTGAGTAGTCTGATTTGTCTCAGTTTGGGTAGGGACGAGTGGAGGGAAGAGCTCCACGTTGGCATCAGATTTTAAATTCAAAATGAGTGGCCCTTGTGCAAGCTTTGACCCAAGAGTGTGAGTTGTGCTGAATTGTTACTGCAACGTTCAAGAAAAGGACTACCATTGTCCGGCCCTGAGCTTTTTTCCGAGTGATTTTGCTTGTGACTAGCGGGTAAACCAACTTGTACTTCTTCTCTTTCGCACATGGCTGAGCCTTCATGGAAGCTGTGGGAAGCTCTTTCAGTTGATTTTTTGTTCGCTTTAGAGCTATTTGGACAAGCAAGACTTGCATTTCTTGAAAGTGAAACAAAAAGCTTTGTGTGATATCCATTTCAGCCCACTTTTTGTCTGAGAGAGGTTCAGCCTACTTGCTTTGAGGAGACAAAGATCTAGCCTTTCTACTTAAACTTTTGACAAGTACCGCCTTTGCCTTATTTTGTTCATCAGGAAAATCTTCGTATGTAGTTCCATGTTCCAAAGCATCATACACTTTTTTTAACTCTTTGCCAGAGGTTGATGAAGCATCTTCTTTCTCAAGAGGGGAGAGAGAAGAGGCCATATCAACCTCATCCATATTACCAAAAGAAGACATAGCAAAAGATGAAACTTCCTTAGCATGTTTCTTAGCTGAAATCCTTGCACTTTGGTGAGAAGGGGAAGATGACTTTTTCTTCTTTGCCATGAAAGAAATGCTGGAGCTTTTGACTGATCCTATCTTCCTAATGTTAGTGCATTTTTTTTTCAAATTTAGATGGTATTTTAATATGTGATAAATGTTGAGGAGGAAAAAATGAATTATTTAATATTACACCTTAAAATGTTAAATAAATAAAATTTATGAGCTAAAGTGTATTTCACTCATCCATGTTGTGATGCTTAGAAGGTATATTTCACTCTACAATATCAAACAACACATGCAATATAATAATCTCATGAAACTCAACATTTTTGGTGTTTAAAAAATTTTTCCACCCACATCTTTTTTAATTTGTTCACTGTCCAGGTGCTGATCATAGAGTAAGGGACAGGTGAAAGGGAAAAGAAACAAGGAAACGTGGAGATATTTCCCTGAATTTCATCATTTATCCATTGGTTAAGCAGCCAACGAGTTTCTGTTTGAAGATACAATATTTTGTCCTGTGGCTTGGATACATGGCCAGAGGAAGTGGAGACAGCAGTAATGGATGGCGTTTAGCTCGTGCAAACTTCTTTGGTGAACGTGCCCGAAAAAGAAGGAATAGGTGCTCACAACCACCGCCTGATAGAGTTACAATTGATATTCCTCAAGATTTCAAATGCTTCTCAGCTGATGGTGCATCAAGGCTTGCCAAGCTTGGTAAGGAGAAAAGCCTGAATGAACTTGAACAACTTGGAGGGATCGAAGGTATAGCGTCTTCCCTGAAAACTGATCTCAGCAATGGACTCACAGGTGATGCACAAGATGTTTCATGTCGCAAGGAAACTTTTGGAAGTAACACATATGATAAACCAGCCGTTAGAAGCTTCTTCTACTTTGCATGGGATGCTTGTAAAGATCTCTCAATTATCATTCTTCTTGTATGTGCTGTAGTCACTATTGTAGTTGGCGCCATCTGGCAAGGTGTTGGAGAAGGGAATTGGTTAAGCGATGGTGTGAGTTTATTTATAGCTGTATTTGTTTCTGTATGTGTTAAAGCTACGAGTAATTATTGGCAAAATAGACAAATAAAAAAGCTTTCCAAGGTCAGCAACAGCATACAAGTGAATGTTATTCGGGACAGGGTGCAGCAAAAGATATCGATATTTGAAATTGTTGTTGGGGATGTTGTTTGCTTGAGAACTGGTGATCAGGTACCTGCTGATGGATTATGCCTTGAAGGATGTTCGTTAAAAGTGGATGAATCAGTCCTAACTAGCAATAGTGAGCTTGTTGAACTTCATCACAACCAAAATCCTTTCCTGATTTCTGGAACCAAGGTGGTTGACGGATGTGCAAAAATGCTTGTCACTTCGGTTGGAAAGAGGACGTCTTGGGGGGAGATGATGAGCATGATTAATCGCGATTCAAGTGAGGAAACACCTCTCCGAGCTAAGCTGGAGAAGCTTGCTTCATCAATTGCTACGATTGGTTTCTTAGTTACCTGCGCAGTTTTTGTAGTATTGCTGGTACAGTATTTTTCAGGGAAGATGAAAGATGAAAATGGAGAAAGAGCATTCAATGCCGGCAAGACGAAGGCCAGTGCTGCGGTCTTGGCTGTGGTTGGAATTATTGCTAATGCAGTTGCCATTGCAGATGTTGCAATTCCAGAAAACCTTTCTCTGGCTAACAAGCTGACTCTTGCATATTCATTGAAGAGAATGATGAAAAATAAAGCATCTATTAGAAATAAATCAGCATTTGAGACCATGGGATTCACCACCACCGTATGTGTAGACAAAACAGGCACTCTCACGTTAAATCAAATGGAGGTAACTGAAATTCGGATCGGCCAGGAGCCCATGGAATTAGGAAAAGTTCACACTTCAGTTGCAGGCAATGTTCGTGAACTGCTCTCCCAAGGGCTTGGCCTTAACACCACATGCAGCTTTATCAAGCTCTCCAGCAATCCTACTGAGAAAAAAACAGGACCTAAAGTTCTTGAATTACTCTATCAGAGGCTTGGCCTTAACTTCACACGCAATGTTGATAAGTCAACAGATTCAAGACTCAAACTTGAGCTCTCTGGCAGTCCCACTGGGAAAGCGATTCTTCAATGGGCTGTGCGGGAATTGCAAATGGATATGGATATAGTTGAACAAAATTGCAGAATTCTATGTAGGGAGCCATTCAATTCAGAGAAAAAGAGGAGGGGTGTTTCCATGAAGAAAATTGTGGACAACACGATTCATGCCCATTGGAAAGGGGCTCCCGAAGTGATTTTGGCAATGTGCTCGCACTATTATGATCGAGATGGAAATATCATAGATCTTGACAATCATGAGAGGAATATATTCATTCAGATAATCCAGGGTATGGCAGATAGAGGCCTGCGATGCATTGCATTTGCACATAAGCGACTGGAGATAGAGAGTGATCAAGTTCCAGACAAATGCTTGACCCTTCTGGGGCTAGTGGGCTTAAAGGATCCATATCGACGTGGTGTCAATAAAGCTATAAAAGAATGCCAAGATGCTGGTGTAAACATCATAATGATCACTGGGGACAATGTTTTTACAGCGAAGGCAATTGCAAAAGAATGTGGAATACTTCATAATGATCAGGAAGGAGATGGAGGAGTAGTCTTAGAAAGTGAACAATTTCGTGACTTCACAGAAACCGAACAACAGAGCAAAGTTGACAAAATACGTGTCATGGCAAGATCATCTCCATCCGACAAGCTTCTGTTGGTGCAATGTTTGAAAAAGAAAGGGCACGTTGTTGCAATGATTGGTGATGGCATGAATGATGCACTAGCACTAAGAGAAGCTAATGTAGGAATTTCTATGGGAATCCAATGCAGTGAGATGGCCAAAATGAGTTCAGATATTGTCATCTCACATGACGATTTTGCTTCTGTTGCCATCGTTCTGGAATGGGGAAGATGCGTGTATACGAACGTTCAGAAGTTCATTCAATTTCAGCTTGCTGTGTTTTTGTCATCTCTTGTAGTCAATTTGGTAGCAGTCATTTCAGTTGGTGAGGCACCATTTTCAACTGTTCAGCTGTTGTGGGTAGGCATCATTACAGAAAGGTTAGGACCCTTGGCTCTTGCCAGCGAGAAGCCGACCAAGGAACTGATGAAGAAGCCACCTGTTCGTCGAACTGAGCCACTCATCACCAATTATATGTGGAGGAATCTACTTGCTCAAGCCATATACCAGATTATTGTTATCTTGACCTTACAATTCAAAGGTGATGAATTAATTCGTCTGGCCTTTCAAACCGAAGGTGATGACGAATTAGTTCTTTTATCAGTACAATATACTATAATGTTCAACACATTTGTCTTTCTCCAGGTGTTCAATGAAATCAATGCACGGACGCTGGAGAAAAAGAATGTCTTATGGAGAATCCAAAGGAACAACAGATTTCTGATAATAATTGCAGTCACCGTTATTCTTCAAGTGGTGATGGTGGAAGTGGAACTTCTGAATCGGTTTGCCTATACTGAGAAGTTGAATTTTAAGGAATGGGGTGCATGCATCGGATTTGCAGCTCTGTCTAGTCTAGTTGGCTGGCTTGTCAAGTTGATACCTGTTCCGAAGAACCCTATATCTGATTATTTTACATGGTTTCCAGGTTTGCCTTCTCTTCACAACAATCCAATATCTCGTTCTCTTGCATGGATTTGGGAGATGGGAAAGAATTGTATTTCAATCCCTCTAGCACCTTAGTTTGATACAAGTGTTAGTAATTATCAACTGTTTAAATTAATCATTCGTGTGTGTAATAATATCTTGCAAAGATAGGCAAATAAGTTTCTTGGCTAACTCGATCTACTTGTTTGCCTTTTAGTTTGTGGAATGTTTATTTATTTATTTTTCTCTGTCCTGAATATTCTATATACTCCATTTAGGCTGATTTTTAACTTTCACCCCCATTTGACTTTGTTCTCTTGTTTGTTCGATGTGAAAGATGAAAACTGAAGTCGAATCAATTTGAAAGAAGTAGTACTCCAACTTTTGAACAATTATGTGAACAATTGTGTAGTTATGATTAATTGTATCATGGAATGACTTCGGATTTGTTTTCCACCAAAAGTGAGTTGCTCTGGAAAAATTGCTTCTTAAACAATAAAAAGTAAAAATTCATATAAATATTGGATTCTTATTAAAAAAAAATGATTTCTTCAAGAATAACTTCTTTTTTTTTTAATTCTACGAACCATATGTAAGAATATCAAATTTGTTAATTTTACTTTGTCAAAAATCTTGTATGATAAATCGGGTGAACCAAATGTCCCCTGTTCTTAATATATTAATGGTGAGAGATTGTTAGACGTTAATAGTCTCTTTCTACTAAGATAAACAAAGACTTTGGACCTAATTTTATTTATTAGAGTGCAGGTATCCCGCTGTCAGGATCACGACATTAAGCTCCAATAATTATAAACAAAAAATTAGAAAAGAATACCAAGAAATCAACTTGCATTCTTAATTCGACAGAAAGACAAAGCTCCTATTACCTTGTAATTCATAGTTGAATATTAGGATTTATTTTAAACAACTAAAGAGAAAAAAGTAGCAAATTTATAAAACAGAACTGATAAGCCAATACTATATTGCATCTTGTATATATGGTTGGTGAGGTGTGTCCAGCCTTTGATATATAACCAGTACGATGTGCGAGACATCTACAACTGCCCATTTTTATTTTATTAAAAATTTTAAAGTTGAGGTCCTTATTAATTCCATATTTTACAAAATTAAAAAAACTACTCTTTTTCTTTAATTTTTTTTTAAATTCCAATTTATATTCATAGTAGATATCTCGAGACCCGTGGTTCGCACGGATCAATATTTGAATTTTATTTCTTAATTTGAGAAAAGAACATTTTCTCAAAATGCTCCACAAATATCAATCTTATAATTTTGTTTCTTATTTTGAGAGAAGAGCATAATTCTCAAAAATTCAAAAATATTTGATCATGTAACGAAATTTGAAGTAGTTTAAATAGAAAAATTTTACAATATTTACAACAAGTGTCTCCAACTTCAAATTTTCTAAGACGCTCTCTTGAATAGTTTTTGCATAATCTCAAATATTTTGTCCAAATAAATTCTAATATTCTCAATATCTGAACTCTCTCTACTATATGAAAATACAAATGTTAATTATACAAAAGTATATGTTCTAACTAACTATATGCTTCTTGATGTATTATATACCTTGCTAAAAACCACTATATATAGGTAATAGAAGATATCAAACCTTTAATATTACATTCATGATTGAATTTCAAGAGTTTAAAATCTCAAAATAATAAGCCAATATTATAGAAAAATTTCAAAGGTCTAATAATCCTTGGAATTCATATCTAAGTTAATAAGGAGTCCGAAGGTCTCAAAATAATAATGAGAAAATATTTAATTTCTCATTCATTTTCAACATATATAATATTATAGATTATATATTCTATAAATAATAGATTTAGGACTTCCTTTGATATAATTTTGGGTGTAATAAATAGTCATGTGTAATTAGTTGACCCACTATCTAAACTATATATATAATAAGGTCTTGCAAAATTAAAATAATTAGATTTCCAAAGTGCATGGATCTATTAAAACTTTTTGTTTGTATTATACCTTTCTATAAAAATTCTTTAAATTTGATATGATGTATGAATTATTTTTCTTATGATGATTTGAGAATCTTCAGATATTTTATTTAATAAATATTTAAAATTAAAGAAGATACAGAAGATAATTGTGCTACATTATTTAAGTAACATATTATTAAAAATTTAACAATAGAAATTAAATTGAACATTTTTTAAAATAATTGAAATTGATTTAGATATTTTGAAACAATGACAATTAATTTGGGAAAAAAGAAAGCAGAAAATAGTGGAACTTGTAGCAATTTTTTTTTAATTTTTTGTATTAAGTGGTAATTATTTCATAAATAAATTAACAAAAATGAATCCTAAAAACATGACATGTGGCACCGCTTAAAACATTAATGTGATAAGCCTATGCCATTAAAAAATATGAGATATAACTTTATAACTATTATTATATATAGATATAGACATTATATAGATTTTTTTTTTGTTCTCTTTCTTTTTGTTTGACTATATTAATCAACTATTTTATCATGTTTAATATGTAACTTAAATGATGTAATAATTTTTTTTGAAAAAAATTGAATATTGATGACTTTGGAATTTTGCAAATTACTTGCAAGAGTGCATATATAGATATAGATATTATATAGATTTCTTCTTCTTCTTTTTTTTTTTTGTTTGTTCTCTTTCTTTTTATTTAATTATATTAATCAACTATTTTATCATGTTTAATATGTAACCTAAATGATGTAATAGTCTCTTTTAAAAAAAATGGAATATTGATGGCAATTGTATTTTGCAAATCACACTTGCAAGAGTACTCTCTTTGTGAGCTTATGTGGTACTTTAATAAGAGTTTATGTGGCATCTAAAGAAGATCATATATGGCATCCAAATAGAAACTTATGTATAGGAGGGGCTCATGTGGCATTCAAAGTCGCTTAACTTTACTTGATGTATAACTTTATATAGATAGTATAAATAGATATAAATGTATTTATAATAATCTAAAACCCATACAAAATCGAATGATTAAAAAAAAAAGATATTTTTCATTATTGCTTGGCTTATATGTCATCCCCTACTTGGATTCAATTCTTTATATAATATTTCAACTATTATATCATCTTTAATATAAAATTTAAATGACATAATAATCTTTTTTTATATTTAAATATTGATAACAATTACAAGAGTACTCTCTCTTTTATAAATTTATGTGGTATTTAAAGTGGAGCTTATGTGGCATTAAAAAAAAAGCTTATGTGGCATTTAAAGAGGAGTTTATGTGGCATTCAAAGAGCTCTTAAGTTATCTTGAGTATAACTTTATATATATATTATAGATTAGAGATTATAGATTATAGATAGACTACTCCATAACTATACTGTAATTGCAATTTGTTAGAAGCTTTCAATTACGTGTGACTGAAAATTACGTGATATCCTGCATAACGTAAGCATCCAGAAGCTTACAGCATCATCATATACATATACAAGTCATTCATTGAGTTCTAACATAATCACAACATTGCAATCATGCAAAAGTTTAGAAGTCGAAATTAATTTTATTTGAGGCATTTTTAAAGGAATGTTTAGCGTTAAAGCCAAGTAAAAGAAAAGGAAATACATCAATATTTCTAAATTAAGTTCACAGCTTTAATATTGTGAATTTCTTGTTACAAGATGGACGAATAATCCCCTTTTTTCTCCCTCCTGAAAACTACCCTTACTCTTCTCAAAACATTACTCTCAAACACGTGAAAGATCAAAACACTCTCAAACACGTGAAAGATCAAAACTTTAAAATAACAGTGTAAATGTAAGAAAGATCTAAACTTGTAAATATATATGAGTGTAAACTTGAAAAAAATAACTAAATAAAGATTTTTTATTAAAAAAATAACAATTCAGTTATTAACCAAATTCTTAGAGAAACAACTTAAACTAATTTTTTTATTTTTGATAACTGAAACCAAACTGAATATAAAAGTAGCCGAACCGCAATACAAGAAATTTGTATTTTTGGTTCGGTTATTTGATTTTGTCCAAATAATGCTCACTCCTAGGTCTCTAATATGATATCATTATTTAAGATAACTAATAAACTAAATCAATTAATATTAGGAGGAGCTAGTTATCCACAACCTTATAATATCATAAAGTTTATAATTTTTTAATCCAAGAGAAATTGAATATTCTAACATTTCAATGTATATTTAAGTTCTTATTTTATACTATACTCGTTCAGAATAATAGTACTTGTTGAGTCTGAATGTCTTTCTCTACGATGATAATAAACAAAGACTTCGATTTTAATTTTATTTATTACAAGGCCCATATCTCTCAAAATCCAGACTAAGACATTTAACCTTTATTATTTAAGCAAGGAAGAGAATACAAGTTCAAATCATGGGAAGCGCATTTATTAGAAGGCCTTTTTCTTCAGTGCTTCTACTTGGTTAGCCACTTAGCCTCTAAAATTCAACGTGTTCGAGAATACTCTAACTCAAAGCAAAGCATAAAAAAGAAAAGAAAAAAAAGGACCAAGATACCAACTCGCGACCTTAAAAAAAAGAAAGACAGAGCTGGCATTATCTTGCAATTCATAGTTGACTATAATAAATTTTTAAACAACTAAGGAAAAAAAAAGCTATAAATTATGCAAAACTCATTAGCCAATTTATTCACACTAAATTATGCCTATACTAATTGCAATTTCTTTGACTTATTCAGCATGATGTTATTGTTGCCATTGATAATTGCCATCTTAACATCAGTTGGGAAAAAGAAAAAAAAAATGCACTTCCCAACTATATTTTGTGAAAGTAGCATAGAGTTCCTTATAGTTTCAAAAACTTGTTGATATAGGTTTCAACACATTTGGCTCACATTTGCTCTGGTCGTCAGTTTTTTCATTAGAATCAACAAAGAGCGTACAAACACAACTAGAACGTATTTTGGCTTATTAATTATAACAAAAATCTCAAGTAAATTAATACAAATTCCTTCTCTAATTTTAAAATGGTACAAATTTCTACTCTAATTTTACTCGTTTAATTTGTCAATTAATCTGTGAAATTGAGGGGTGATTGTTATAGCTTATTTCTCTACTGCGATTAATTAAAAAACTTACTTATCGTGCAAAAAAAAAACACACACACACACACACAATGGCCAGCATCCCCTCTATAAATAATATGTTGGTTCTTCCCCTCTTGACAGGCTGAAACATACACAACCAAATTCCAAGAGAGATCGAAAGAGAGAGAGATGGAAGGGTTTCGGAGCGCAGTCGAAGCTCACCTCAAACAAATAAGCTCACCTCTTAGCATTCAAGAAGCAGCAAATAAGTTCTTTCGTTCACTGGACACAAACAAAGATGGCAAGATAGAGTACGATGAGTGCATGAAAATTCATGGTCGAAGAAGCTGGCTGGGAACCCAACCTCTGCAGCTCCGTCTTCTTCGACCTCGACCAGGACAAAAATCATACCCTAGACTTCGAGGAGGTAATGGCACTTTACTATGTAACTAAACGTGATGGCCTGTTTTGTGATGCTTGTGAAAAGTTTATCCCAGGAACATATTTTACTTGTGTTACTTGCTTCCAAGGATCCGGGGATTCTTATGATTTGCGCCCGAATTGTTATCGTGGTCGAAAATGGGAACACCATGATCACCCTAATGGCGCCCGGTTCTTGGACAACTACACCATGCTACGCGTGATCAAAAGATCAAATATGGCTAACCAGCAGGATGGTCAGGTAAATTTCTCTGCATACAATTCATCTTTACTCATCATTGGGTCAATTATATTGCTTTCATAAAATGTTTTTGGATAAATCAACGACTTGTTGGTTGACGTTATCAACCTCAGCCCATAGAAGAGAATAAAAATTTAACTCTTAGGAAGTACACTTATTGGGAGGGCTAATTTTTCTCTTCACCGTTCCCTATGTGCTCAAGTCTAGTGTAGTTTTACATTAGCTCGAAACAAAAAATATATATTAATTTTGGATAAAGTACGTCTTAAAGAAAATACAAGCATTCTGCAATTCTCAAGTAAAGGGAAAAAAAGGCTTCATGTTGTAAGGGGGTTTACTTACAATCAAATGGATGGATTTTGACTGGGCTTCGGGCAACTTGCAAGACTAGATAAACAAGGTAAGCGGCAAAAAATTTTAACACTGGTGTGGTACCGGCCAAAGATCCTCCGACGCTCAAGTCAGTGTCGGCTAAAAAAAAGAAGAAAACAATTTGGAATTAGGCTAGTTGAGGACATACTCTAGTATGAGAAAGAGGATGTTTCTTGTGTATTGGTTTTTGCTTGCTCATCCTGCTTTGAAGTCCCCTTTATAACCTGGGTGCGAAGGGGTTCTTGTCTTCCAACTCAACTTTACCTGTGACACGACTATCCTTACCAAAAAATGCTGATCAAATGTTAAACTTTACCGTCTTTGAGTTTATCCTTCTTAAAATTGCCTTGGTGAGGGTGGACTTTGATTTTGGGCTTTCACCGAGAAAGGGCCTTTTCAGCTAGTCCATTAACAAATAAGCTGGGCCTCTGTTCGAACTAATTTCGTCCATAACACATGTAACATGCATGATAAGTTACTACAATATCTAAAATTTAAATTTATAAAGAGAAATTTGTCTAATTTATTTATTGTTTTAACAAGTGACCTAAGTTTATACAGAGGAGTTTGTGTAACCACAAATACGGGAAAAAATGATGGAAATGATTTGTGTAAGCACAACTATGAAAGTTGCCTTTCATGTCGTGAAAACAATTGGTCGTAAATTAAGGGAGTAAGAACAAATCTATACTATATTATATAGAAGAACTCATTTCAATATAATACTGATAAGTATTGTACAAATACAATGATAAGTGTCGCATAAATATAACCTTTTGTTATGTACTCCTATTTTCAAGTCTCAATCTACGGTTATTCAAGTATCGAAACTCCAATTGCACATCATCTAACCGTCAAGATTTATATTCAAATTTATTCAAAATTACCTTATTTAGTAATATTTATATTAATTTACTAATCTATTTTAATATTTACATATTACAACCAAAAATCATGACATGCAATCTGAATTGATTGTATATCTATGGTAGCTCACTAATTTAGTTCATATCAAATATTGACCTATTTTAATTGATTTCTTTTACTATTAAAAAAAATTAGTGTTATATATGGTAAAATACAATTGATTATAATGTTTAATAATATAAAATATTTTTTTTAAAAAAAATAATTATATATTTCGCAACTCGTGCATGACACGGGTGTTAAACTAGTTTATAAATATAGATAAACTATAAAGTTACGTATGCCCGAGGTTAATTCATGGGTCCGTAGCAGATCTCCATGATTGATTGCTCTCATAGAGATCTATTTGTGGTAAAAATGTAAAAGAAAAGGAAAAACACTTTTGCCGCGCCAGATAAGATAAAATCATGACCCAAGTTGCCTCATGCATGTAATAACGTATGACTTTATCAAATAATATTTTTACTTTCTTATTTTTTTTCTGACTAAGCAAGCAAGCAATGTATTTATTCCAAAAATTGTGTTCGACAAAATAATTACAAGTCCGTAATTCAAGTAATATTGCCTAGTTGTTTATGAAAATTGATGAGTTTTCATATTGAATACTAATTAATGGCTTGCACATCTTCAGCCAATTCCTCCAGATCCTCGACCTCCAAATCGATCAAGCTCTAGTTCTGGAGGCGCTCTGGTGAGTCCTAAGACTTAGTTAATGCACCAAATACATGATGATGACCAATTTGTGAGGTTTTCCAAAAATTCTTCCACTTATTCTCAATTAGAGTGGATTAGTCGATTAATATTGGAGTTAACACCCCATCTAAAAACTGAAATTTATATAGAGAATATTGGTAAATTTGTTTATTGTATTAATAAGTCTCCTCATGTGATGTGTAATTAGTGTAGAAGCTTGAATCTATTTCATCTAAAATTAAAGAGTCGATAAAGCCTCCACTTATTTTTTCATTTCATTTACATAAAAACAAAGCTAAAAGTGCAGGATGTTATTAGAGTGTACTTGTCAAGAATAGTCGTTTTATAATTGAAGTGAATTTTACATGCTTTTTTTATTTTTAGGTAAAATGTATTTTATCCCTTGTGTTGTTCTAAAATTTGCTGCTATTTCCTATGTTTTGAAAACCCAATTTTTGGATAATTGTGTAATATTTTTTAAAGTGTAAAGATGTTAACAACATTTTTTTATATTAGATGAGGTATTGGCAAATTTTCACACCACATGTGCATGGTTATATACAACGATCACAAATTTGATTGTTGTGCGGGAAAAATAAATTCTGGTCTGGATACTTTGGACATGGCTGTCAGTATCGGAGAATTCGCCTCCAGTTTATGCACCATCATGTGAAAGCATCAACGCCGCTTAATTAATGTGGTTCATGCGTGAAAGCAATATAATTCTGTGTTGTTTTAATTTACGCTTTTTTTTTCTTTTAAAGAGAATTAATTGTGATTTCTCATTTACTCTGCCATAATAAATTAAACTCGAAACTCGTAACTTTATAAGTGAAGGGTGTGGTTGAGTTACACCCTCTTATCTTTTTTTAATGTATGCTTGAATAAATGGTCTTTTGCATTTGAGTGTGGTTTGTTGTCATATGAATTACCAGTACTCTTTCTTCTTGTTGTACCCAATCTTTTCTATGGTTATTTTTTTTTTTAATAAAACTAGTTGTGAAGGGCCGTGCAAGGCACAACCATTGCCCAATAGTGTTATTATAGAAAATTTATATAGATTATAATTCGATGATTAAAATTTATGTGTAATGAAAATGCAAATGAAAAATAATCATACATCATAATTTGCATAATTATAAATATCTCCATGTAGTACATCTTTTACATCTTCTTTGGGGGCATCAATTTGCAAGAACATCTCACTCTCCCACTTTCTTTGATTGATCAGAAGAACTCTCAAATCAACTCGACTACATCATCACAAAAATTATTGAGAACACATACACATCACTAAGCCAACTACACTCTCGCAAATTGAATATAGATAAGCAATTCTATCAGATTGACATTCATATATTCAAATTTAAATTGCTTGAATTGAATGTGCTAATATACTGTATTGCCTTTGGCTGACAATTCATTTTTTAATTTTTGTTCTTACGTCTTGCTTTACAGCCATCTAGTTTGGTTAAGGAGGCCTTCGTAATGTCAATAAGCTTAAAAAACACCACTTCATCCTAAAGGCTTATCAGCATTTCTTTTTTCTTCTTGATTTCTTCTAAAACTCATAAGGAATTTGTTGGGAAAAAACATATAAACACGAAGAATACGAGAAGAAATCGGACACAGAAGAATTACGTGGTTCAGCCTTAAAACCTACATCCACGGGCAGTAGAGAACAAATTTTTATTGATCTCGAATACTACAAGGCTTATTCTGGTTTCTCTCACACCACACCCCCCATGGGGTGTGGCCCAAAGGCACCTAATACAATGTCCTAGCCTCTATTTATAGTACACAAGTATCCTAATCAGTTTTCTACAAGGATAAGAAAATAATATACTACTAGAAAAAGGGAACAGTATACTACAAGGAAAATGACACATATTAATTATGTATTGTTGTGGTAGAAGCAAACAAGGTAAATGCTAACAAGAAAATTTGCTATTCTTGTTGCCAAAGAATTCGGGCCACATTCAACAAATCTTCACCTTGGCACGTATTCGCTCCAATCAACACACCATCATTCCTACTGCCAACTGCCCCTAAGGCTCAATGCTCCACATTGCAAATAGCAACCATGTCCAAGCAATGCTTGAACTTGCTGACTGGAACCACCTTAGTCATCATATCTGCTGGATTCTTAGAGGTAAATATCTTCTGCACCTATATGATTCCTTGTGATACAACATCTCTGATAAAGTGATATCTGATATCAATGT
Source organism: Cordia subcordata (assembly GCA_028554755.1). Lineage (NCBI taxonomy): Eukaryota > Viridiplantae > Streptophyta > Magnoliopsida > Boraginales > Cordiaceae > Cordia > Cordia subcordata. The sequence goes on along the minus strand of JAPTOF010000010.1, from coordinate 5,561,492 downwards.
GTTTAGTCCTCTCATGATACATCTGATTCTTCGTCAGATGGATTGCACATTGGCTATCACAAAAGATTGTATTTGTATCTTGCTGCAGTCCAAGATCACGAACCTGGCCTTGTAACCATAGCTTCTGCGATTGCCATGTACTCCGCCTTAATAGTTAACAATGCCACAGTAGACTGTAATGTCACTTTCCAACTGATAGCACATCCAGAGAGAGTAAACACGTAACTCGTTAGAGATCTTCTTTTATCAATGTCACCCGCAAAGTCTGAATCACAATAACCCTCCAACCTCGCCCAATCTCCAGCCATCTTGCTAAATAGCAAACTTGCATTCGCAGTGCCGCGCAAATATCTCATTATCCATTTCACCACTTCCCAGTATGCTTTCCCAGGTGATGCCATATACCTGCTCACAACACTAACTGGATGTGAAATGTTAGAACGAGTGCACACCATAGCATACATCAAGCTACCAATAGCACTCAAGTATGAAACATGAGATATATGCTCCACCTCCTCCTCAGTTTTAGGTGACAAATCTGCAGACAACTTGAAATGAGCAGCAAGTGGCACACTCACAGACTTTGCTTTAAGCATCCCGAAACGCTCCAGCACCTTTTCAATATAACTCTGCTGAGACAAGAATAGCTTCCCAACGTTTCTATCTCTGTGAATCTCCATGCCAAGAATCTTCTTCGCTGCTCCAAGATTCTTTATCTCAAACTCATCACCCAACTGCCTTTTTAATTCGTCGATGGCAGACATGCTTCTAGCAGCAATAAGCATATTATCGACATACAACAACAAGTACACAAACGAACCATCTAGAAGCTTCTTGAAATATACACAGCTGTCATAAGCACTCCTTGTGTATCCAGCGCTGACCATGAATGTGTCGAATCTCTTGTACCATTGCCGAGGCGACTGCTTCAACCTATACAAGGACTTTTTCAGTTTGCAAACATAGTTCTTCTTACCATAAACTATATACCCCTCCGGTTGACTCATGTAAATTTGCTCTTCAAGATCAGTGTGCAAAAACACCGTTTTCACATTTAGCTGCTCAAGCTCTAAGTCATGAAGAGCAACCAAGGCAAGTAAAACCTTGATTGAACTATGCTTCACAACCGGAGAGAACACTTCGTTGAAGTCAACACCCTCTCTTTGTGTATAGCCTTTTGCCATCAACCGTGCCTTGTATTTTATTTTTTATTTTATTTTTTTAATTTTAATTTTTAATATTTAATATTTTATTTTAAAATTTTTATTTTAATTTTAAAATTTTTAATTTTCTTTATTTTTAAATTTAAAATTTAAATTTTTAAATTTTTATTTTTAATTATTTTCTAACTGATAAGATATAAGTACCCTAAACCCAACTTATTTTTTATAACTACAAATAAGACATCTTATGAAAAGTATCTTATAACAAGCTGATAACAAACAATCTTTTTTACATAAGTTGTCAAATAAGATAAGTGTCTTATAATAAGCTTCAAACAAACACAGCATTAGTCTCTTACATTTGCACGAACGACCCGTCTTTGTTCTTTGGCTCATTTAAGCACCTATTTCTGACGCTTCTTGGTTCTTGGTTTCGGATCACATGTGGACATATGTGCAGTGTGAGAACTGGACCAAAAACCCAATTCTAATACCATGTGAAAGAATCTTGAAGTTTTCTAATATGAGAAAAATAAATGTTCCAAAAATAATTTATTGATCATCAGATAAAGTACTTTTTAAATTTTAGATTTAAGTCAAGTATATTACAAACGACCCTATAGTCATAGTAAGGTTGTTGAAGTCGCACACATTGCATAGTCAAGCTTTTAAAATGACTAATTACTCCTACCTAATAAGGATGAAAAAAGAGGTCGGAAAAACTTCGGATAACTAATTGAAGAAGACTTGGAAATTACATATGTGAATCCTCCAAGAGGGGAAAAAAAATATGTGCGACACGTATAGCATGTCGTAAGCATCCATAAAGTCCCAGCGTCATATATGTCCATACGAGCAATTAACAACAATTAGTTTAACAGGTCTGACACTGTTAATAACATGCGTTTCCATTAATGAATTATCATTCAAGCATATGTAATTTCTCTAATATTGTCTTCAATAAGTGGTTGAAACAGAATGGAAGATTCTTCAAAAAGATGAGATTCCATATTGAAGCTCAACTTGTAATTCATAAAAAATCAATTTGCAAATTAGTTAGCTTCCCGAGCCCCAATAAGTGTGAGTCAAAGTAAACCCCGATCGCTCATGAGGTTTCACATATTTCTCGGTTTCTGTGTGAAAATAGGAAGTAAACGCTACGGAATGGAAAAATAAAGACATCGAACAAGTGATTGGAGAAGATTAGAAAATTAAGTGACATCTATCAGGGGACGTGAAAAAAAAAAAAAAGAAAAGAAGTGTGACATATACAGCATGTCGTAAGCATCCAGAAGATCAACGTGTTAATACAATAAATAAATAAACTAATGTTTTTTCTACAAGATTAGAAAATTGCGTGACATCCATCAAGGGACGTGAAAAAAGAAAAAAAATAATAAGAAAAGAAGTGTGACATATACAGCATGTCATAAGCATCCAGAAGATCAACGTCATCGCCATTCAAGTAATTTGCAAATTTTCTCAGTCCAATTTGACTAAACTCCCAATATAATGTAGTTGACTAAACTCAGCAATTGATGCTGCTTTAATATATTGCATGTTGTGGATGATTGATGCGAATTTGTGTACGTCAACGTTAAGAAAAATTTGACCAAAAAAAAAAGATATTAAGAAAAATTAGTTTACCTTATGCTATGATGCTGCGTTTGGCTATTCTTTATACATACATCGATCCTTACAAAGTTGTAATTTGTAATTATTTAATCATTCCAGTTTGTTTATACATGTGCTTACTACGCATAGCAAATAGGAATATTGGCAAAGTAAATGCAGAGAGAGAATTGACTTCTCGAGAATTTGTTGGAATCACATTAATAGGCGGGTTCACACCAGGACATTCATAATACAGAAAGAAATCCAAACCTTGAACTGGAAAAAGGTGATAACAACCCAAGAAAAATTACATAAATCAAAATTTTTAGGATCATATATATAGTATTTAAGTTTCCAGGCATTAAATTCTTCTTGACGAGTACTTGCAACTAGAATATTCCAAAAGCTTATTATTGAGTTATCATCTCATCTAAAAATTTGTAAAAAAAATATTTAATTAATTATTTATTACACTTAACATACCCCGTACATACAAGCGTGTTTGTTTCAACACCAATTCCTTGGTTGGTACACATTCATACTTCGTGCAAGACATTGACTTGCATCCTTAAATGTTGAAAAGAAAGACCGAGGCATTATTAACAACAACTAGTGCAAGGGAAGTTCTTTTATTCATTTGGACTAGCATTAGTCTATAAAAAAGAATTTATAGGTTTAAAATAAAAATTTGTAGATTTAGAATAAAAATTTGTAAGACTTTTTAGAAAAATTTGTAATATCAGTCCATAAAAAAAATTTTGCAGGTATAAAACAAAAATCCATCAGTCCATAAAAAATTTTGTAAGTCTAAAAGAAATATAAAAGGCCCTACAAATTTTTATTATAGTCTTACAAATTTTTGTTCTAGACTTACAAATTTTTTTTTCCCAATTGATATCAGTTTGGACTGATGGAAGAGAAATCTATAGTGCAATGATATCATGTGCTTCGCAAATTTTCTTCATTTTTTTATATTAAACATTGAATGCAGTGTAAGTTTTTTTTTTCTAATTTCACAAATAAATAAGTTTTTTTTATAATTTCACAAATAAACCTTTTTAATGATTAAATAATTGACAATTAATGACTAGTTTGGTATTATTATTGTAATTTGCTATTGTCTTTTGAGAAGTAGTGGACCCAATTTTGAAGTTAAAAATTCGTTCAACTGTTTGGTGAAAAAATGAAAATTATCTTTTTACAAAAAATATAATTTTAATATATTCAGTAAAAATTATTATTTAAATTTATTTATTTTTATATTTTATTTTTTAATTTCTAACTTTTTTATTTAAATATTTTCATACTTTTGATTCTTTAAAATTTTTAATTATTATCTTTTTAATTTTTTTATTTTGCATTTTCATTTCCTTATTTTTAAAATTTTTATATTTTCTAATTTTCAATTTCCAAATTCTTAGTTTTTAGTTTACTAATTTTTAATTTTACTTTTAATTTTTATATTTTATTTAATATATAAAGACTACTATGCAAGTATTAATTTATTAGAATGCCTTAAAAGATGAAGAAATTTAATATATGTCTTGTAAGCACTGATGTGAGACCTTGAATGAATTATAAAAAGAAGTGATGATGTAATACTCTAGAATTACAAGAAAAAGAAGTTTAAACTATATAATAGATTAGTTTAACATGTCTGACACTATTAATGTTCGTTTCCATTAATAAATTATCATTTTAGGATATATAATCCCTCTAATATAGTCTTCCTATTAGAGTATTGTTCTTCACATATAGAAAAATAATAAAAACTAAAATTACCTTATAAAGGGCCTAAATCACTATTCATATTGACTAAGTGACTTTAGGATGGAACCCCAGGATTACTTATATGTTATTAGAGTCCAAGTTATGGATCAGTTATATTTGTCCACTCTAATTTGTACGTGAAAGGGAGTGTTAGACTATTATTCTTCCCATATAGAAAGTTCATATAGAAAGTTCATAAAATTCAAATATTATTCATCCCACATAGAAAGAAGTTCATATAAAAAGTTCATAAAATTCAAGACCACTTAATAAGATATTATTCCTCCCACATAGAAAGAAGTTCATATAGAAAGTTCATAAAATTCAAGATCACTTAATAAAATAAGTTTATAAAATTCAAGACTACTTAATAAGATTTTACACTATTCTACCTAGCACCAATATAAAAAGGTATACTTCTCTGTTTATGTGAAAATGATATAAATTATTCCCATTAATTTAGGAAGTAAACGAAGGCATGGAAAATAAAATTAATGTCGAACAAGTGATTGGAGAAGATTAGAAAATAGCACCAATATAAAAAAAGTGATACTTGATATAAATTACTCAATTAATTTAGGAAGTAAACGAAGGCATGAAAAAATAGAATTAATGTCGAACAAGTGACTGGAGTAGATTAGAAATTATGTGACATTGGTCAGGTGACGAGAAGAAGAAAAAGGAAGTGTGACATACAACATGTCGTAAGCATCAGAAGATTAACCATTCAAGTAATCCGTAATTCTTTTAGTCCAATTTGTTTATACTTCAACTTGCACTATAATGTAGTTGGCTAATTGCATTATTGGTAAAGTAGATTGAGAGAGAGAATTGGCTAATCAAGAATAATCCATTTGAGTCAGATTAATAGGGGAGTTCATATGGGGGCTTTCTTTAATAAAGAAAGAGCCCAACCCCTTAACGGAAGAAAGGCGATGATGACCCAAGATAAATCATATAAATTAAATTAGAATTTCTAGGATCATGTTTTAATTAGTTGGTGAAGATATCATGTTTGAATTTGGAATAGATGTTTTCTAATTGCCAGTATTTCATGTAATTCGGTGTTATTAGGCTTAAAGAGAAAGAAGGAAGCAAAAGAATTAATTCGGGACGCTTTTGGATGAAAAATAAGCTACTTTTGGAGCCTGTTACTTTGCATGTGAAGGCGTGTTAATATAATAAATAAATAAACTGCTATCCTCTCTGCAAGATTAAAATTTTAGATGGAATAGTAACTCTGCCAATAACCTTTTACCTATCATGTGATTTTACTTTGTTTAAGGTTTCCATTTTATACTTAGCATAGGTTATCAAATTTGAACTTCTAAAATAGGCACGAGAGAAAATGAAATTACTAATAATTAGGAATAACATGGATGATGAACAACTTCAAATATACGATGTACAAACCATTAATTGCATATTTAGGAATTATGTCGAAGCACGCTGATTCATGTTTTAATGTGTAGTTTATAGCCTTGGTGAAATTCAAGATGGTTAATCATGTTTACTTATGATTCTTCGATTTTTGTACTTTAATTAGTTGTGAAGAAATCATGTTTGACGACTTTTTTTTTTTTTTTAAAAGTCTGCGCAGAATATATTACCTGGAAAAAGGGAAAACTAATTAGCCAGTGGCTTGGTTTAAAATAAAAGGCACTTATCTTATTTCAAATTTATATGTAAAAGTAGTATTTATTACAAACTTATTAAAATTTCTTTGAATAATTTTTTTTTCTATTTTTAGTTATAAAAATAAAGGTTTTTTAATTTGTGGTTGTGAAAAATAAGATAGATTTTGGCTACTTCTATCTTATTTGGAGAAGAGGGGAATTAATTAATTTTTTAACGACATTTGCTTTTCTTTTATACCTAATCGTAAATTTGTCTTATTAAATTAGAAACTTATTTGTTATTAGATAAGGCACTTTCATATTTCAAATTTAAGTTTAATACAAACAAACAAACATATAGTAAGGTTGTTGAAGTCGCGTTGAATAGTCAAACTTTTAGAATGACTAGTTACTCCTACTAATAAGGGTAAAAAGGAGGTGAGAAAACTAAATTTTTAATAACTATATACATAATATATATATATATATATATATAATTTTAGGATCATTTATATAGCAAATAAGTTTCTAGGCATTAGTTTTTTTCCTGATGAGTACTTGCAAGCAGAATATTCCAAAGGCTTATGTAATGGTCTTGAAATTTTTATTTTTTTCGTGTTGATAATAATTTATCTATGTAGAATTTGCTTGGCCTATCTTTTAGAAATTTAAAAGCAATTTTTGTGAGCTCAAAAATTAAAATAAATTTGTTTGTCTCATTTTTAAAAATTTTTTTCATAAAAGCTTAAGCTAAAAAAAGGTGACAAATCAAAAGCTCCAAATTGGAGCTTTTTAAAAAAACTTGGAGCCTTTTAAAAGAGGTTTCTAGATTAACTCTAATAACCTCCCTATTTTTTCTTTATATTTAGCAAGTCAAATTCATTCTCTCTGTATTTAGGGACTTCTCATATCAGTTTTACTCTAACAACCTCCCTATTGTTTCTTTACATTTAGCAAGTCAAATTCATTCTCTCTTTATTTAGGGACTCCTTATATCAATTTTACTCTAACAACCTCCCTATTTTTCTTTTTTCAGGGCTTCCTATCTTAGTTTACTTCAATAGCCTTCCTACTTTTTCATTTTTTATCTATAATTTCATTTTTACTATTTTCTTATTTGTCTTTAACATGTATAGTCCTATTATAATTTTTATAAAAAATTATTGAAAATAATATTAGAAAATTAATTATTAAAATACATATTCAATTTTTTATAATTATTTTTAATTTATTTTGTTCCGATCAATCTTTTTGTTGTCAAATTGGTTACTTTCTTTCTTATTTATTTTTAATACATATTATATTATTATGATTCTTATTAAAAATCTTCAATTTAATATAAAAAATATAATTATTAATGTTGATTGTACGAAAAATGAAATTTGGGGACGCTAACTTGCTTAACAAATTTGGCAAGGCAAAAAGTTGATATAGGAGGCACCATAAAAAGTTGATAAAGAAGGTCATATGTAAACAAATATTACTGGCTCCGAACCTGAGCCATGATACCATCAGAAGAATCTTAAGGTTCCAACCTAAAATAAATTAATGCTAAGTAAAGTAGCTCAAAATTTGATCGAATGGTCTTAAATTTTATAAAGTTTCTATGTGAAACCCATAAAACCCTAAGGCCCTGTTTGGATTGGCCTTTTTTTTCTAGGAAAAAAATACTTTTTTTTTCTCTAAAAAAGTTACATTAAATTTGCAATAACTATTTGATTTGGCATATAAAAAAGTTGAAATTCTGAAAAAAACTCAAATATAACTTTTTTTAAAAACTAGAATTTTCAATTTCTAAAAAAAAATTATTCTTCAAAAGTTGATAGAAAAAGTACTTTTAAAAAAGTGAATCCAAACAGGCCCTAACACTTAAGCCAAACAGAAGGTAAGTCATTATAATGTTCCTAATTATTATGGTTTGCTGTGTCATCATACAAGTAAATAAAAGTATTTATAAATCCAACACGGTAGGTAAGACTTCTTTTGCAAGCTCCTCCTATAAATTACACGTTGAATCACTCTTTTGCAAGCTGCATCACACACACAGACAGTTTTGCTTTTCTATCAAAGTAGAGAGAGGAAAACACAGATCTAGTGAGAGATAATGGAAGAGCTACATGACATTGCTAGAGCACACCACCGTGGTGGTCCTAGAGAAATCAAAGAAGCGGCGGAAGAGTTCTTCGATGCACTGGACACCAACGGAGACGAAGAGGTGGACTACGACGAGTTCATGACTTTCATGGTGGAAGGCGGCGGCTACCCGGAGGAACTCTGCGACTCTCTCTTCGACGTCTTAGACGGTGAAGAGAACGGTGCCCTCAGGTTCAGGGAAGTCAGAACACTATACTACGCGATTAAAAGCGGGAGGCCATTTTGCGATTCATGTGATCAGTTCATACCAGGGGCATTTTTCACCTGCGTCACATGCTTCCAAAGGCGTGGAGACACTTACGATCTCTGCCATGCTTGTTATCGGGATGGCCAATGGGATCACGATCACAGAGATGGAGTCAGATTCTTGGACAACTACTCCATGCTTCAAGTGGCCAGAGATTTGATGATATCAACAAAACAGGCCTACAAGAATTATCAGGTAATTAATAACTTACCAATCTACTACAAGCAATAACCCCCTCTAAGATTCGTACTTCTGCACCCTGTCGGAGTCAATATACTTTTCCGATTCCTTTCTCCGTCCATTGTTTTTGTCACTTGTAAATTAATCCCTCTACTTAATAGTTTTTTGTCATTGTTAGTTCAAATTCTACCTTTTGTTAAACAATATGGGAAGTTTCAGGTGAGATAAACGATTTTAGCCTTGGAAAAAAAGAAAATTGGCGTAATTTACCCTAAATCTGTTCTATACACAATATATATCACTACAAGAAATCAAATTAATCAATAATTATGCGATCACTGGTATATGCTAATTGAGTATTATTTCTTGTACGTGCGCCTTCAGCAGGGAGGTCCTATGCCAGGCGCAATGGTTCCTTATTCTCCGTCTCCTTCGTCTGGACAGCCTTATTATTATATCTCCCATGGGCCTAAAAATCCTCGAAATTCCTCAAGACACCCTTCTTCATCGAAACCACTTATCCGAGAAAGCACAATGGTGAGTTGTAAAACCTGATTTATGTTTTACCATTTTTTATCTTATCTTTATGTTTTACCATTTTATTTTTTTTGATAAAATAAAATTGCAGGAATGTCGCCCCCTTTCTTTAAAAAAAAATCATTTTATTATTGAACCTCAAATTATAAAAGGGAAAGTAAAATGATAGATATTTTGAGCATGAAAGAAATGGCTAAAATACAGTGTTAAATTGTAAGAATAAAACATTAATAAAGAGAGGGTTCTAATTTCAAGTTCTGTGTCCAAACTTTACAGAAGAAAATGAAATCCGCACTCGGTGCTTTGGACACGGCGGTCAGCGTCGCAAATATTGGCACCGCTCTATGCACCATCATGTGAAGCATCAACGCAATTTAGTTAGTTTATGCTTGAATAAATGATCTATATATCATGCGTGTTGTGCAATATAATTGTGTTTCATGCTTGAAATAACTGTATCCTCTTATATTTTTTAGTTTATGCTTGAATTAGTTAATGCTCTATTTTGGGTACGGTGTTGTATCTTGACATTTGAGTTATAAAGATTGTGTCTTGTTATTTTAATTTTAACCAGTATTTTCCTCATGGTTTTGATGATTAAATGTGAATAAAATCCAATGATCCTCTCTCATTATATGTTTAACAGAGGTCTTCAAATTGAAGGACTTATTAAAATACATTTTATTATCGTATACTTAGCCAAAACAGATTAACTATACGAGAAAAAAAGATTATTCTTCCAAAGAAAAATATGAAAAGGACAAAAAAGAAAGTCTTTTTTTTTTTTTAAAAAAAAAGTTGTTCTTAAAACACATTTCCGAAATGCATCTTTTGTTTTTTTATTTCTGAAAATAATGATGACTCCAACATATAGGTGCTGATGGATGATATAAAGTTGTAAGCTGCTAGCTAATAATTAAAGATGCTTGCTTTCGCTCATATGGAAAAAAATATATATATATATTTAAAGCAATAGACTCGTAAATATAAAGTCTTTCATTTGTTTTTAAGAAATACCAAAATGAGAAAACCCTTTGTCACTGAACGACTTTAAGTTTGAAGAAGTGTGATGTTTTCATTAGTTTATGTTAACTCAATGCTTGGGAATTATTTTTTTAACTTTCTGTTCGCATTAGAAATGTCCAAAAGTTAGATAGTGCGAACATGTACTATGAGACTTTTTACACCCTGCGGGTTTCGGCAATGAAGGACCAGCGGCGGTTCAATAAGTTTGAAGGCCTAATGCGAATATTTAATATGAGACTTTCTATAAATTTTACTTAAAAAAAATTTCAAGCTTTTTGAGATACAAAGTTACTAATTAGATTCTTATAATCGATTTCTTCTAACATTTCTTTCTCATTGACATTATGGTCAATTTGTTTAATCTTTTTTGAGACATTGTTATTCTTACATATGATTTTATTAATTTTGGATTTGATAAACTTCATTCTACTAGAGCAACAATTACTGAAATTGTCAACATTATTTAGTAATACATGCATTTGAAAAAGAATCATTACAATTTTTTTAGAACTTTTAATTCTACAAATAAATCTAAACCATCAATATAAAGCTAATTAATGATAAGGTTGTTCTCGACTAAATAAAGGAGAGAATGAAATTTATTAAGTATTGCGGGACCTTTTCCTTTATGATTATAAACACTTTTTATAATTATATAAACTACAATAATAATAATATTTTAAAATGTGAGGCCTAAAACTTTTGGGGCCTAAAACATTGGTTTTACTTGTTTTATCCTCGAGTCACCCTTGTGACAGGCAATGGATTTTTTGGAAGAAATCATTACAAAATTTATGCTAGAAAAGAGGGAAATCAATTAAAACATGGAGAGACACAAAGCTGGTTAGGGACCTTTTTGATTTTCAACAAAATCGAAAATGCCTAATGCCTAATAGTACTTCATGACGTATGGTTCATAGTGTCATGTCCCTGAACCTATCCACATTATCACAAATTTCAAGATCAAGTGGTGCAAGACTCATTTACCCAGTAACTGGCTCTAAATATTTTTCTGTCACACTGTCGAGTCTAACTCAATTGTTTAGTAACTAGTTCTGAATACCATTTGGTCACATTTCCAATCTAGTTTGCGAGCAACGCTAGTATTGTAGGCATGACAACTGCTTGGGCCCTCAAATCTACTGGCTCGAAATGGTGAATCTAAGTAGGAAGTTATTAGTTATATCCACAACTACTAATGTCATTACAGGTTTAAACATTTTGGACTAATTAATTAGGTTCAATGTGGTAGCAGGCCAGTAGTTGGGCTTGGTTTATTACAGTTAATATTAGAGCCAAGTTCTAGTAGATCTATTTGTTGGGGTTCGGGACTATGATTTGTTCTATTTGACGAGCATGTCACGTGTTTAAAGGAAAGAATTTGTAAAGTCTTCCAACAGTGGTTCTTTGTGATATTTGTGTGTATGTATAATGGTTTGTTGGGCACAACTATCATCACTGGTTTAATTAATTTAGGCTAGTTAATTAGGACCAATGTGATAGCATTCCAGTAATTGGGCCTAAATCATTACAAAAACATGTTACATGGTCTAGATAATAATGTTATTTTCGGGAAAGCCATTAGGAAATATCTCTGCAAAAATATAAAAAGAGAACATCATGTCCTTGTCATGGCCCTGATTTTAAAAACCACAACTAGTAAAGCTGGAAACTTTTTTATCAGCAAAGTTGCCAAGTAAAGCAATAAACAAGTCAAGGATGACTTCCACTGTACGTATAAAATATTTTTATAGCTATAAATATTACCTTAACCTCATTAAAGTGATAGAGCATAGCATAGAGAGACAAAGGTCGTCGCATAAATTCTTTTTTGTATACTTGTTCATCATTCATCTATATTAGATTTTGCATTCGTCCTTTTTTTTCCCTATTATTTAATTTTCACTATAACACCTCTGCTTTCTGGTAAACATTTTGGTTGCTAGACCAAACCGAAATTTACTTCAAATTTTCATGTGAACTTTGTTATGTATTTGGTCAATGTGACATGGGTCGAAAAAAGTTAGTCCTACATTTCCGGGAAACAACGAAAGAGCAGAAAGAGTGAAATTTCAAAGTCAAACAAGTCAATGATGACTCCAGCGTATAGATGCTGATGGATGACATAAAGTTGTAAGCTGCTAACTAATAATTGAAGATGCTTGCTTTCGATCATATGGGAAAAGGGAAAAAAAAATTTAAAGCAATAGACTCGTAAATATAAAGTCTTTCATTTGTTTTTAAAAAATACCAAAATAAGGAAACCCTTTGGCACTAAACAACTTTAATTTTGTGAGAGTGTGATGTTAACTCAATGCTTGGGAATTATTTTTTTAACTTTCTGTTCGCATTAGAAATGTCTGAAATTTAGATAGTGTGTTTCGAGTTAGCAATGGTTATAACTGGGGCATAATTATTAGCCAAGTTGCCAAATTATTTAAGGATATTTGGGAAATGGAATAATTTAAATTAAAGGAATATGCCTGTCAATGATGAGTTAGCAGCCATCACCCTGTGTTTTTACGCTTTTTCACACACAACTAACGCTCAATGAGGCAACCCTTTTTCACACATGATTCTTATTAATACAATCATGAATTTTTATTCTATATATTATTTATTGTTATTACTATTATCATGTAGAAGAATGCAATCCCAATACTTGTGCCATTTTCCACAGCCTATGGTGATCATGATTTATTGAAATGCAGGCATGAATACGTTTTATGGAAATCCAATTATTAAGTCATTCTTTAATATATATTCCTAGCCCAAGTTCTCAAGTGAGTCTTCATTTAATTTATCTTCCTTTAAAGCAACAATGATTAATTTTACTTGACCCCATGTATCTATGACCATATTGTTCGAGACAAAGGTGGTATTTTGAATGTCATCTCTTTTTAGCTGGTGGACAAAAGGCATAATGATTTGAACATTGTTTCTCACTTTCTCATTTAATGTAAAATATGAATTACTATTTTTTGTCAATTCCTCGATGTTGAATTCCATATGAATACTATAAGTAATATACAAATAATTTAAAGAGAATGCATAGTTCATCCTTATCTTCATGAAGGGTTCAGGCTTGTATATCTTACTGTTTACAATTTCTTTTTTTTTTTAAAAAAAAAAGTTTATGGTCATTATAAAGCAATGATCTTCTAAAAACAAAATATGAATGAATTGCCAACAATGATAGGATTTTAGACACTGTGTTTAAAAATTAACTAAACTTACGCAAATAGATAGAATTAGCTAGATAAATAAATTCATCTCCAATTGGAGGATTTTAAAATTATAATAATTATATTGTGCATGCAATGTTTTCTTTTTGATAAATATTTTGAGCTGATATTCTGTTTTGTTCTTGCTAGGAACTTCCTGTGAAAAAATATTATCTTATTGTCACAAATATGACAGTCGTCACGGTTGTGGCCCCAATAACTGTTAGATATTTTTTTGCTCTTAAACACTTAATTCTCAACAGTTGAAAAGAAATCTGAATAATGGTTTTGTCTTCATATGTTAGCTGGAATCATGAGACTTATATCATTTAATTTTCAGCAGATAGTGCATCTATCAGCAATCGATAGAAAAGGAAAAGCATTTTGTAGAAAATTGAACACTGAAGTGAAATGTCTTTCTTTCGTATGATGTGTATACCATGCCACAAGGATTTGTCAAACTAATTTTTTTGAATGATTGAAACATGCATGGTGATATATATCTAAATAATCGTCACAAACTGAGTGATCATTTCATTTAAAAATTTAAATTTGTGAAGACAAATGTGTTTTACTTATTTATTATCTTCATATCTACTCTCATGTGTAAGCAGAACTTATTTTTGAACCTTACTCGTGAAAAGTTTTAATATACTTTAAATAAATCAAGACTTGAACACAACACCTTTTTTCTTTTTTTGCTTGGTGACTTCTCTCAAGATTTTATTGAAATGAGTAAAAAATACAAGAGGAGGGGACGTTGAGAGCCTTTACTTCCTTTCTACCAACTCAAATGAAATGATTAATGAAACTAACCACATATAGGGAATCAAAAAAAGAAACAAAAGAGATGCACAATAATGAAACTGAGAATCACTAAGTAATACTTAGGCTCTGTTTGTTTGCAGGAAAATAACTTGCTAGGAATAAAATATTTTCCCAAAAAAATATTTTTTAGAAAAACAAAAGATGTTTGGTGTTTGGTTGTCATATTGAAAATATTTTCAGGTGTTTGTTGTGACACTTTGAAAATGTTTTATGATGTTTGGTGATTATCATAATGAAAAATATTGTTCAACTGGAAATTTTTATTAACAAATAAATTTTATTATTTCATAATAAAATAAATAATTATAAAGAAAATCTTAAGGAGAAGAAAAAGTGGCAAGCAAGCAAATAAGAGAAACAGCTTTTCTTCTCATGGAAAATGTTTTCCCTTCCCTTTGCTATGGAACACATTTTCCTCAAAATATCCTTAGCCACCATTGTTGCGTGCCAAACATCCAAAAGTAGGGAAAACATTTTCCTGTAGAACATTGTCCAGCAAACAAACAGAGCTTTATGCTTAGTTTGTTTGCTGGAAAATAACTTGCTAGGGAAAAATGTTTTTCAGAGAAAATGTTTTCCTGAAAAACAAATATTTTGTGGTGTTTAGTTATTAAATAGCAAAATATTTTCTAGTGTTTCGTACTAACATTTGGAAAAGAGAAAGTTTTATAAATAAAATGTATTTTGTACTTAAAAATATATTATTTAAATAAAAATAAAATATAAATATTAAAAATAATAAACAAATAAATTAGAATTAATAAATTAATAAATGAAAATTAAAAATGCATTATTTAGAGTAAAATATAAAATATAAAATATAAAAATTAAAATTAATAAATTAATAAAAATTAGATTTAAAATAGAGAAATTAAAAATATAAAATAAAATATGAAATTAGTAATTAGAATTAAATAAAATAAAAATAAAAAATTAACAAGTTTGAATTAATAAATTAATAAAAATTGAAAAATTAAACTAAAAATATATTATTTAAACAAAAATGAAATATAAAATTGAAATTAATAAATTAACAAATTAATTTTCTAATTTTAAATTTTTTATTTTTAAATTCTCATACTTTTAATTTTAAATCTTTTAATCTTTTTAGTTTTTAATTTTTAATTTTTTTAATTTTATAATTTTAAATTTTATAATTTTTATTTTTAAATATTTTAATTTTAAATTTTTATAATTTTAATTTTTTTTCAATTTTTTTTCTATTTTTAAATTTTTTAGTTGTTAACTTTTAAATTTTTTATTTTTTTACTTTTATTTTTTAATTTTTAATTTTTAGGGTGTCAGGGTGGGGGTGGGGTTGGGAGTAAGGTGAGTTGTGGGAGTGGACTAGGAGAGGAAGTTACTATTCAGAAAACGTTTTCTTCTCTTTAATTAGCGGAAAACATTTTCCTCCACTTTGAACTAGAGTTTTTTTTTTTTACCAAAAAATGTTTTCCTATTGACTTATTTTTCTGTATTACCAAACAGAGCCTTAGTGACAAATACAAAATATAGTCTAGAAAGCAGTAAATAAAATAATATTTACTACTCTTATATTCCAAGGAAAACATAAAATTTGAGATCAGACGGGCAAAGTTTGTAATCCCCTTGAGTCTCTTGACGGCTTTGACTAAAGAGTATATTTTAAGCTCTTGTTTAGCTGCTCCAACGTTAGCCTAAGATTTGCAGTTTGATGCCTTCCCCAGATGTGACTGAGCTTTCAACCAAACAATTTCAATAGCTATTTTACCTTAACAATTAAATGGCACATGCTCTAAGGTCTAGATTTGTTCCAAGTGAAAATAAGCACCACTTCATATGCATCCATCTCCAACCAAATTTGCTTGATCACTTTGTCTCTACAAAGTTTCGATCGCCTGTGAAGAGTATTGAGTTCAGCTAGAATAACTGAGTCAGCATTCAAATTTTCATGAAAGTTCAAGATCAAATAAATATACACATCAATATCCTCTTTATAAGTGTAAATTTTTGGATGAGGTGTTATTCCAAAATCACTACTTGATGATAGTTTCACTCCTTAAATTTATTTTTGTTAAAAGGTATAGCTACGATTCACAAAACGTGAATTTATCTTGAATGATAGTTTCGTTCTTAAATTTATTTTTGTTAAAAGATATATGCATGATTCTTAAAACGTGTATTTATGTAGCAGATGAGGAAAGTGGAGCTAATTTGTTTTGTCTTTACATTTTCTCTTTAGTCAAACTCCAATCCCTTCCAAAGAATAGTCCATCTCTACATCAATCGACCATCCAACCACATCAAAATTTTCTGTCACCCACTATACGTAAAATTTCTATCTGTAGTGATAGGGGTACTCCAGTTTGACTCACTCTTTTCGGGTTAGGATATCATCCGACCCGAAGAGTACCAATTAGGGTCTAGTTTCAAAATCTCGTCCCGTACGACTCCAGTTGGATCTTTCCAGGGTCAAGCTCGAGAATTTTAGGTCAATGTCCCGTTTCAGAGGTGAAGGTGTGCTATAAATACTCGACCATTCACAAGTAAAGGTACGCACTTCATAAGCATTAAGCAAACTGCAAGCATCTTTGGTTCGAGTTCTTCGAGTCGACACCAAGATGACATACCCGATATCCCTGATCAGTTGGTTCGGTTAGTTTCGACCGTTTTGCAGGTGACACGTAAGCATTCTTTTATCTTCCTATTGCTTCCCCATTCCGGCACTTTCGACCATATATTTCTTATATAGACCGGTCATTCAAGTTACATCACCACCATAACGTCACTAGGTACATCACTTTCTCAATATGTCCTTATCATGTGGACTGAATTTTCATTAAATTATGTTTGTCCAAAGTCTAAAAGTTTTTAAACGGACAAAAAGGGTAAGAAATCTCCAGGCATGCATCATTATGTTAAGTCTCCGATCTTATCTTCAGTGGGAAAAAATGAAAGAAAAAATCTTCTCCGGTCTTATCTTTTTTTTTTTTTTTTGTTAAACCCACATCCACATGAAATTAAATTCTGGATCTAATGTCTGAGAAAAATTGTCTCAACCACTTAAATTATTCCTTCTCCAATTTTACTTAAAAGGATACAGAAATCTTTCTTATGATGAATCTCAAGTATGAAATAGTATTTTAATTAAAAGTTGAAGTGCAAAGAGAAAACTTGTCCTTAGTAGGGAGCAGCTTTTCACTTGGTGGAAAATTTTTTAATTAGTAGGTAGACTGAATTTTTCATTAAATTATGGACGTTCAAAGTCTAAGAAATTCTTATTTATCCGGTATTTAAAAGAATGTGGGTGTCTTTGTGGCAAAAGATCTTAATATCATAAACATAAAATGCGAAGGATATAGCTAATTTAGCAGACTTAAACAAATAATTATCTAGGCGATAAACGGTAATATATTATAAACGTAAAGTGCATTAAAAATACTAAAGCAAATTCAAGAAACCCATTTAATTTACACACAAAACTATATTGCACCCGGTTCTTCTGTTCTCATTGATTAGCAATTCAAAATTTAAATCTTGACATTGGAATTGATTCCACCACCTTTTCATTGTCCCTTTAAACAATTTCAATGACTAATTAAGAATGTCTTTCATCTTACAAAAACTAATTAAAAATCTTAGTGTGTGTATATATATATATATATATATATATATATATAGCTACTAAACTTAGACAATTAAATATGCCATTTAACTTTCTTTTTGTATATTTATATATGCTGAATATCGTTGAATGACATCTTGAGAAATCTTTATTTATTTGGCGACCCATTTTTTTTTTCCTTTTAAATTTCTGTCAGCACGTTTGGCTTTTTCTAGTAGTAAGAAATTTTACATGATAGAGCATGCTTCGATAAGGGCATCTGCTACCTTACTCACGCCACTCACACCATGCTCTGCAAGATTACCAAGACCGAGACCGCGCTTTGCAACACCAACACCAGCGCTTCCAATACCGCCGGCAGCATCGTCAAGACCAGCACCAGCAGCGCTTACACTGCCACTGTCTGCAGAATCAGGATCAGCTGAAGTCCTGAGGATCTTAGGAACAAACCTTTTCAACACATCACGTTTACGCCCTGTGGACGGTGCTGTTGCAGTATCCTAATAGCACGATTGACGCATCAATCTTGAGAATGTATCATAACTTGTTACATCGGGGAACTGATGAAATCTGATGCATGCATGACGCATAGCATGGGTTTCTAGCTAATTATATAAATTAAATGAATTCTATGCATATATATTTTATATTATTCTTCGAAGACACATAGAGTTCTTTCAATGCTTTTAATAAGGATACATGATTTAAATTTGAAGCATAACAAGTATTAGAATGCATGGTCAAACTTAACGAAGATGCACACATATTCAAACACTAATCATAACTTGTGCATACCCCGACAGCATTTCTTATATCAGAATATATATATGAATAGAAAGCAATTAAAACAAACAAATTTTGGAGTGGAGTAGGCTAAGAGAAAATTTTCAATTCATTCAACATATTTTAGGCAATTGAAAAATAAATTGAGCAGGTCACCTTAAGGTTGGTTGCTCCTTCTTCTTCAGCCCTCAGATTTCTGTAAAGATGAAGCAAATGGTGGTTATCATACAGGGCCTTACCATGCTCGTGATCATCAGACTTACCATTTCGGTAACAATCGACGCAAACATCGTAAGTTTCGCCATCTGATTTCATATGACATTCAAGGCAGGAAAAATACACACCAGCTAACAAATAAGCACAGCAAACACTGCAAAACACAGCTGGTGTGTGCTTCGTGACATAGTAAAACGCGACGGCTTCATTGAAGTCCAGGCTTTTATCGCGATTCGTGTCGAATTTGCCAAACAAATTTGCTAGTACTTTCTCTTCGGGTTCTTTCAATCCTAGTTGCTTGAGTGCATCTATGAACTCGTTTTGGGTTATCTTACCATTCTTATCCTTGTCTATTGAGTCAAAAAACTGCTTTGCAATTTGCTTTGTATTAGAATCTGCTTTTTCATAGCATGCAATTGCAACTTTTTTCATCTCTTCCATCTCTCTCTCTCTCTCTCTCGTTCTCTTCTCTCACTCTCACAAGCAGTTTTTGCATACAGCGTCTACTAGTTAGGTGAATTTATAGACTTGGGACTGGGGTTGGGGCCTCTTTAACGGTTGAAGATAAAGATGAGTTGATATTGCTATTATGGTATGGCTCAGTTGGTTAATCTGGGTAAGTTTTTTGTTACATCTAACACTAGAAAAAATTAAGTTAGTAGTTATACATATTTTAGCTCCAATTATATTTAAAAGTGTAACAAAAGTGATTATTGCGCTTGGTACAAACGTAAAAGTTCTCAATGTAACTATAAATTGATAATACATTAGAAACGTTGCTAATGTTTGTTATGTGCGGAAGTATAGCTAGTTTAGGAGTGCATTGAGTGTATTTCAAATTTTATTGCACTATGAGATAAAACAAATGCATTTTTTAAATTTATATTAGTTACACTCTCAAATATAATAAAATTTTTGCTATCTTAAAAAATAAATAAATATAAAAAATTCAATATTATTATTACAGTTGAAAATATAACAAATATTTTGTAGCATTTAAGATCATAGTTAAAATAAAAGTTGTCATTTATTCTTCCAAGTTTACGCCAAGTGTAACTAAAAATAGGTAGCTATTTCTCTAAAATCTTGTACTTAGGTTCAAGTTTACTCTTAGTAAAGGTTTCGTCCTTGATTCACCTGGTGGTCTCATTTATAAATCACCTTCTATCTATGTACAGTATCAGCTACAAAAAAGTTTTGAACTGAAATAGAAATTTTTCATCTCAAAAACTCTCGTCTCAAATTTTGATACGGAAAATTCCGTCTCTAATTGAGACAAAAAAATTTCGTCTCAAATATGTATTAGCTTTTTAGACAATTATATCCAAATTTTCTGTCTCAAATCCGTCTCAATTTGAGATGAAAAATATAAATATCCTTCTCAAATTTTTCGTCTCAAATCCACCAATTTCTAGCCATGTTCAACAAGAGTGTTTTAAATAGTGTTTAATATTTTGATTAAGTCAAAACACTACTGTTGCCAATTTTTGTTATTCGGTAAAATAGTATTTTAAATAGTGTTTGTACTAAAAATATAGTATGAATTAGTGTTTTTAAAGCTTTAATATTATTAACGTCTCATAATAGGATTTGGTGTCTCAACCTTTTTTGGCAATCCTCCCCTTACTTCAATAATTTTTTTGGCAATTTTTCCATCCATCCAATTTCTCTCTACATATTTACATTTTCTTTCACAAATATGTATCCAAAATAACAAAAAAAATTAATTTTAATTTCTATCGACATCAAAATATACTAAAAACACATGCAAGTTTTATTCATCCATTTATTATTTTCCTTTGACAAAAATAAATTTTCAATTGTTGAAAGGATATTTTTTAATAAAAAATTATAAATACTAATAAAAACAAGTTTACCAAAAATTAATTTTTATCCTGCTTTAGTAATAAAACATTATTATAAAAAATATATTTAATTATAAAATAAAGTATAATAACAATTATAGTTATTATAACAATAATAATGCGATATTAATATTTTTCTATATTATTTTACATTTATCTGTTAATCCAATAGCTAATTTTGTTGAATACATTTTGTTTAATCAGTTACCAAACAACTATCAGCTTCTTAATCAGCTATCAAGTATTCTAATAACTAATTTTGTCAAATAGGCCCTATATACTAAAACAACAACCAAAGGCACCACATGACTACAATTCTTCCTTCCAAAAATTAGATGCGCTAAATTTTGCCGTGTGGCATTATTTCTATATCTCTTTGCTTTTGCTTGTCACATATATATCATGCAATATACACCAAAACCTAAATAACACCCTTTTTATGCCTTTTCATATATTTTATGCCTATAAACATGATTAATATTAAAAAAATTTATAAAAGATTAAATTTTAAAAATATATTTATATTTTATCTTCACATAAACTTCAAATCTATATATAAATTCCTTTTTTTTTATCTTCTAATCCCTCATCTCATAATTCTATCAGCCTTTTTTTTTTTCCAAATATGAGATAGTCTCTGATAAATATATCATTCATTATATTATTTTTTAATTTACTTTCTTAATTTAAATAATTTATTCAATTGTTATATATTTTTATAAAAAATTATTAGTATTTAAAATTATCAACAATTAAATTTTATATAATATATTTATGTTTTATCTTATTATAGATGGTAAAAATATAATTAACTGTCAACAATAAATAAAAATATTAAAAATACTCATTTTTCTTGTACATTGAACAGAATTTACTCTAATATTTTTGATAAAGGCATTATTTTCTTACTGCACATAATCATAAATCACGTTTCTTTTTGTCTTGACTATGCCAGCGACTATGGGTCTCAAAATTATTGAATTACCACCGCATCTAAAATCTAAAGCTTATAGAAAGGATATTAGTTTATTAATTTATTATATTATTGTATTAACACGCCCTTCACGTGTAAGTTGAGTTTTTTTTAGGCTTGCACATGGATAGTTTTAAATTGATTTAAACAAGTGGCGATAAGTTTTGAAATGAAACTATTTCCTTTTTAGGCTCTGATGATATCATATTGAGTTATCATCCCATCTAAAAACTCAAGCTTATAAAAATGATATTGATTTATTAATTTATTGTATTAATAATAATCATGAATTTTTATTTTTTATTTTTTTGTTTTTATGCGTTTCAGAATCATGAATTTTTATTCTGTATATTATTTATTGTTATTAATATTATCATGTAGAAGATTGCAACACCAAATACTTGTGCCATTTTCCACAGCCTAGAGTGATCATGATTTATTGAAATGCAGGCATGATTTCGTGTCAAGGAAGTCCAATTATTAAGTCATTCTTTAATATATATATATATATATATATATATATATATATTCCTATTCCTAGTCCAAGTTCCCACGCGAGGCTTTATTTAATTTATCTTCCTTCAAAGCAATGATTAATGTTACTTGACCCCACATGCTCATGATCATATTGTTCGAGATACACGTGATATTTGAATGGCATCTCTTTTTAGCTGGTGGACAAAAGGCATGACGATTTGAACATTGTTTCCCACTTTCTCATTTAATATAAAATATGAATTACTATTTTTTGTTAATTCCTTGATGTTGAATTCCATATGAATACTATAAGTAATATACAAATAATTTAAAGAAAATGCATAGTTCATCATTATCTTCATGAAGGATTCAGACTCAAATATCTCTCTGTTTACAATTTCCCTTTTTTTTTAGAAAAAAAAGTTTATGGTCAACTTTTTGATATAGTCTCATGATTCCAGCTCACAAAATGAAGACAAAACCAATATTCAGATTTCTTTTCAACTTTTTGAGAATGAAGTTGTTAAGAGCTACAAAAATATCTAACAATTATTGGGGCCACAGCCATGACGATTGCCATATTTGCGGCAATAAGATAATATTTTGCCTAAGTTTAGTTAATTTTTAAACACAGTGTCTAAAATCCTATAATTGTAAATAATTCATTCATATTTTGTTTTCAAAAAATCATTATTTTATAATGACCATAAACATTTTTCTAAAAAAAAAAAGAAATTGTAAACGGTGAGATATTCAAGTCTGAACCCTTCATGAAGATAATGATGAACTATGCATTTTCTTTAAATTATTTGTATATTACTTATAGTATTCATATGGAATTCAACATCAAGGAATTGACAAAAAATAGTAATTCATATTTTATATTAAATGAGAACAATGGGGAAATCGTAAAACAATGATCTTTGGTTCGAGTTCTTGGAGTCGACACATGACGATATACCGGATATCCCTGATCAGTTGATTGGGTTAGTTTTGATCGTTGCGGCGGTGACACGTTGGTATTCTTTTATCTTCCTATTGCTTCCTCATTCCCGTACTTTCGACCACATATTTCTCATATAGACAGGTCATTCAAGTTACATCACCACCATAACGTCACTAGGTACATCACTTGCTCACTATGTGCTTTCCATGTGGACTGAATTTTCATTAACTATGTCCGTCCAAAGTCTAAAAGTTTCTAAACGGACAAAAAGGTTAAAAAATTCTCCAGGCATGCATCATTATGTAAAGTCTCCGAGCTCATCTTGTACATGGATGGTGTTTGGCTTTGCTCATAAGCTAGCCGTCAAGAATGAAAGTTCCATATTTAGCAAATTTGTTTATAAGTACTTTAAAGTTACTTATAAGTAGGCAAAAAGTAAGCAAGTCTGGAGCAGCTTATTTTTTTGTGCTTATAAGTTAAGTAGTCAACTCTCTTAAAAAGAAATATTTGTCCTTACAAACAAGAAAAACATTACAATAATACCCTGCATTTAATTAATGACATATCTTTTTTAATCATTTTAATTACTATTATTACTTATAAATACTTATTTATCAAACATGTCAGCAACTTATAAGGACATATTATCCAAGTACATCTCTGCTTATTTATCACTAACTTAAAAGTAATTTTTTATTTACAAACAGTACTTGCTTATAAGCACTTAAAAATAAGCAAAGCCAAACGGGATCGTAGTACGGAGCAGCTTTGCACTTGGTGGAAAATTTTTGAATTAGTAGTTAGACTGAATTCTTCATTAAATTATGGACGTTCAAAATCTAAGAAATTCTTTTAACTATTTCCGGTTATATTTAAAGGGATGTGGGTGTCTTTGTGGCAGAAGATCTTAATATCATAAACATAAAATGCGAAGGATATAACTAATTTAGCAGAGTTAAGCAAACAATTATCTAGGCGATAAACAGTAATATATCATAAACATAAAATGCATTAAAAATACTAAAGAAAATTCAAGAAACCCATTTAATTTACACACAAAACGATATTACATCCAGTTCTTCTGTTCTAATTGATCAGCCATTCAAAATCTAAATCTTGACATTTGAATTGATTCCACCACTTTTTCATTATCCCTTTAAAGAAATTTCAGTGACTAATTAAAAATGTCTTTCATCCTACAAAAACTAATTAAAAATATTAATATATATCTACTAAACTTAGCCAATTAAATATGCCATTTAGATTTCTTTTTGTATATTTATATATCTTGAATATCGTTGAATGATATGTTGTGGGCAATGAAATCTCAGGAGGTAATTCAACTTGACAGCCAGTAATTCTAGTCACTTGCAGGATATGATCACAAAAAGTGATTAAAAGAACCAGCAGAATAGGCTTAATTGATAGTACAAACTTAATTTGTTAAAGATTGAATATGAAATAAAAGATTTATTAACATATCATCTTTAGATTCAGGAGGAAAAGTATAATAAAAGAAAGAATAAGATGGAATCATAAAGGAAAGTAAGGAATGGGACTAATTCTTCAATCCTTTCCAATATGTTCCCTTCAATCCAAATAGAGTGTAAAGTATACTCCACCAGATAAAGATCGCCCTGTGAATAAATTGTTTGCATAGAATTGGAACAGATGTAAGATGTATAGAGATGCAATCTATTGTAAACATTGTTTGCGTTAGATAATTTCGTCCACGTCATATCACAATCTCACAAGCCCTCTAGTCGTGCGATACTAGCTGTGAAAATGTATACTTTGTAGTTTGGCACCTCGTAGGATTTTCAAAATATAGCACATAATCTCCTACATTAGCGGTTCACGTCTAACTATTGTTCACGTCTAACTATTGTGCATTGTACATGCTTTTTTCACATCTATAGGTGTTAATGTTTTTAATGTGTTAAGTTTTTTAACAAGAATATCTTTAGTTACCATTCATGTTAGTTAAAAAAAGTTAGAAGTTTCAATACTTTAGCTAACAACATTAATATAATAATCAAAAAGGGGGGCGATTGTGCCCCTTCGGGAATAGTACGGCCAAAATGTAGTAAGTATCTAAAATGCTACGGATAATTAGCCAATTAAACTATCATAGGAAGTAATGTATCATCTTTTAAAATATATAGGGGTAATGTGATATATATAAGTTTCAAAATACATGTACAATAATTAGCTAATTAGACAAAATACAGAAGATAATGCATGTTATACCCTTTTAAAGATTCAAGCCCCCAGTCCTCGTATGTTTAATTAAATACATTTGGAGTATAAAAAGTCCAGTAAATAGATAGATGACGGGAACAAGAAATGGTAACTATTGACTTCACTTAAGGTTGAATATGAAATAAATAAGTCATTAAAGTGTAGTCTACAGGTTAAAGATTGGACTGTGAAAAAAGTTTTTTTCAGGACAAAGATTGGACTGTGAATAAAGTTTTTTTCTTTTTTTGGAAGTGAAAGGGAGGCAACACTACTCTAAAAAATTTCATTAATTACAAAACCCTCTAAGAAAATCGAGATAGATGCAATCTATAGACCCTTTATGATTTACAAACCTTGCTGCGAAAACGTCTTATACTTTTATCGTTAATGTTTATTAAGAAACTAATGATTATACAAGGTGTTCTACGCAATTATTCATCTAAGCATTTTCTATCAAATTAACTCAAAAATTAAAAAATATATATATTATTAAGAGTCTTCACATCCAAATGTCGCTTTGTATGATATAAACCAAATAATGAATGTTTTAGCAACTACAAACAAATTGGAATATTACATCAAAAGAAGCACACATATATTAATTAAGAAGCTTGGGTAGATCCATAAGTGTTTGGAAGGTGGTCTTCTTCCAGCTGACAATTTTGAGAGACTACATGATAGAACATGCAGTAGCCAAGTCAATCACAGTACTTGCAACGTCAAGAAAATTCAAACCATGATCTGCAGCATCAGCAAGAGTTGAACCATGATTTCCAACGTCGGCGCCGGCGGCAATCGCTTCTTCTTGAACATCTTGATTAGTCCTAGCCCACTTAAGCCTCAAGTAATTATAAATCTATGCCTAAGAAGATCTCGAGAATGAGAGTGTCATGCGACTAAAAACTAGATCAATCCCTCAAGGCCAGGAAGGATCCAAACCAAAATATCTATAGAAAAACCTCTAAAAATTAAAATCTACAACAACTAAACTCTAAACAAATCAACAAATCCAAATAATTTCACATAATAAAACAACGAAATGCAAAGTCGTCATAACTAATCATAAGCCTAATTAGCCAATAGAAACACTTGTCATCACTAGGTGAAAGAACCCATATCGAATTAAGGTTATTGTATGAGATGTTCGCATAGGATAAGGCAAAGAAGGAATAAAACTGCAAACCAGAATAGAATGCTCTTATATTATTAGTCCTCTTATATTGATACTGGAAGAGAAATCTTAACCATTCGTATGTAAATTATATCATCTCAGTATAAGCGAACTAATGATAAAAAAGGATCATAATCCCTACAAACCATAGACTTGTTTTCGTTTTTATGGAAATCTTATTACAAAACCTTAAAAAAATTTAGCTTAATGGGAAAGCAAACATTTAACATATTGAAGCAAGCACACACAATGTTGCCTACACTATTACTAGCTAGTACACACAATATGAAGCTTGGGGTCTTCATATATATATATATATATGTGTGTGTGTGTGTGTGTGTGTGTGTATTTTGCAAGGGATCTTCAAATTAAATCTCCAAATGTAGCTTTCCACAGCTAGCATTAAGGCGAAATACTAATGTTTTAGCAAGCATATATGTGAAGCTTGGATTACATCAGAAGAAGCAAACATATAATAAGTTGAGTGACTACATGATAGAGCACCACTTTGCCAAGTCCACCACATTACTCGCAACGTGAGCGAACTTGAAAACCTGCTCTGCAACATTAGCAATATTGGAGACTTGTCGTGCAGCATCATCAAGACTCGAAGAACCATCCTGATCTGCAGCATCAACAAGCCTCGAAACATCGTCTATCAAAGTCGCAGACCATAGACTTTTTTTTTTTTTCTCCCTATTTTTGGGTCAAAGAGGACTTTATTTCTAAGATGAAGCAACTTTGGGGCTTGAAGCACAACTATTATGTTTATTCTGTTTGAGTTTGTTTGGATTGATTTTCATTTGAAAGTCACTTTAAAATTTTTTAAATACATGTGTTTTTTTAAGAAGTTCAACTTATTATTATTATTATTATTATTATTATTATTATTATTTTTGAAGTAGTTGAATTTGAATTTTGTTTTCAAAAGAAAATGCTTTTTTTTTTTTATAAATGGCAAATCTAAACGGGTCTTATATTAGTAACTGGTAGGCTGACCCGACCTGGTAACCTATGAATTTTAAGTAGTTTATTGCTCAGTAAAGAATGTAATTAGTTGTGAAAAACTTCCCCCTAACTGGTTGATTTTCTACTTGTTTGTTTGTTTAAATATATATATATATATATACTTTCAAACAGTAAAGGTACAGACCTAAAATTTCCGTGTTACATCCTTCCTCCCTTAACAAAAATTTTGTCCTTGAGGTCACAAGTAAAAACTCCAAATATCATTGTAAAAATCCAAGCACACGTACACAATAAAAAAACTTCATTACCTTGCCCACTTGAGCCTCAAGCAAGCATAAACTTATTACTTTCCAATATTACCTCCTAATATATGCCAAAGAAAATCTCGAGTGACTAAAAATTAGATCAATCCCACAATGCCAGTAAGGATTATCTTAACCTTAATAACTATAGAAAAACCTCTATAAAAGCTATAACAACTAAACTCTAAACAAACAAATCCAAAAGATTTCATATAACAAATAACCAAATGCCAAGCAAAACTAATCACAAGCCTAATTAGCCAATATAAACAGTTGTCATTAGGTGACAGAACGCATATCGGACTAATTGGGATTATTGTATGGAGGTTCAAAAGATAAGGCAAAGAAGGAATTAATGGAACTCCATGCAGACCATAAACTTTTTTTTTTTTCTGTTTGTTGGAAAAATGTAGGGACGAAAGATATATTTGTAATATCTTTCATTCATTAATAATTAAATATAGTACAATATATGAGTCAATTGTTAGAACACCATCTCTCCAACATTAATTTGGCGTCATAGTTTTATGTGTGATAACTCCTGACCCTCTTTGAGTAGATGGTGTGGAGCTTGTGGGCTCCTTGTTATGGAGCTTGTGTTTGACTCTATGGAGCTTATAATGCTTTGAAGCTCAAGATACAAATGAACACAAGTTACATATTTATAGAGTCCTTGGTCGGTTGAGCAACATGCAGCCAAGCAATCTAGATAAATCATCTATGCCGGTGGAGTTTGCTTAGCTTTTGCCAATGTTGACTAACCATGAACATATGAGATTTCTCTAGAGCTCTCTAGTATAGCGGTGGAATTGTTTAACAAGATTCAATGCTTTCTTATCTTGCTTTGGCCACTGTGATGAAAATCGTGGATGCAACAATTTGAGCATCAATATTCAACACTATTTATGGAAATCTTATTACAAAACCTTAAAAAAGAAATTAAATTGAGCTTCATACATATATATAGAATACAGGAAAGCAAAATTTAACATATTTTAGCAAGCTAAGCACATACAATACTAGATAGCTAGCACACACAATACGAAGCTTGGGTAGATTAATAACACCCAAGTATTTGTAGGGTGGCCTAGTTTAATTCATCCATCAAATGATCCTGAGATCGAGATCAACTACATGATAGAGCATGCATCGGCTATGGCGTCTGCTGCATGACTAACCCCATTTGCGCCACGCTCTGCGAGAGTACTCAGACCGCGCTTTGCACCCCCCACACCGGCTCTTCCGATACCGCCGGCATCTACAAGACCAGTAGTAGACCCTGCAGCGGCGCTCCCGGTGCCAGTGGCAGTCCCATTGTTTGCAGAGTTATCAGGATCAGCTGAAACCCTAAACATTTTAGGAACAAGCCTTGCCAATCCACGTTTACCCTTGGACGATGCTCTTGCGATATTCTAAGAGGCACGATGAGGATTAATTAAGCATATATTATTCCCAAAAATATATATGAATAGAGGATCTAAACAAACTTAGAGTGGAGTAGATAAGTTTAAACTTGGATCGTATTTATTTATTATCCTCATTTATGTCAAACTTGTAAAACGAAGTCTATCGTGTTTATTTAGAGTAAATGACTTATTTGGTTCCTTATACATATTTGATCCTTTTGATAATTAAATTATTTATCTTTAAAACACGACAATTTAGCCTTTCATTTCTGCAACTAGTGACGCGGTTAGTAATGAGCTCAAAAAATACCAGAAGAAAAACATTTAATTTTCAACCCTTTGTCCTTACAATTTCTTAGGCTATGAGTCCCTTATCTTTGTAAGTTGTGACGTTGTTAATCATTTATTTTTACAATTTGTGACACTATTGGTCCTAATTTTATAATTTTTTTGAAGTTTTTTTAAACTCAATACTAACAGTGTGACAAATTACAAAAATAAAAGATTAAATTGTCTTGTTTTATAAATAAGGGACTTTATCGTTAAAAAGAGAGTCGAAGAGACCAAATAAAGCATTTATGTACTTATTATCCTAATTAACAAGAAGTCTTACCGCAAGCTGGGCTGTTTCCTCATCCACATGAACTACATCCCTCAGTTTTACCTCAATGTTGGTTGCTTCTTCCGCATGATCAGCGGTCAATTTTCTGTAAAGTTGGAGCAAATGATGATTATCATACAGGGTCTTATGCATGTGATCATCAGACTTACCATTTCGGTAACAATCGACGCAAACATCATAAGTTTTGCCGTCTGTTTTCATATGGCAATCAAGGCAGGAAAAATATACACCAGACAACAAAGCACAACAAGAACAGCAAAACCCTGCAGGTGTGTGCTTGGTGACATAGTAAAACGCGACAGCTTCATTAAAATCCAGGTGTTTATAAATGTGTTGTTTATGTTTAAAGTCTATTGTTACATGGAATCTAATCCTTGTTTCTGATTTTTACCTTCTACGAATCATATCTTTTTTTTCACAAATGTATATATATAATGGACAAAAAACACATATATTATCTTTTATAATATATAGATATTAAAAGAAGTCGAGAAGTTTGTTCCTTTATTCTTTAAGAAATGTAGTCTATTTCTTGTCCTCTTGTGGTCTTGTTGACTTGTTTCTTAAGTCACCTTGCTTAATCAAATTGAATCAAAATTCATTAGTGTGCTCTTTTCTTATGGGTGGCTCCGAACAAAGCACGAGTTTATCATAGATACAAGCAACTTAATTTAATATTGTTTGCTTTTGTTATGCTTTTTCCAACAACCAACGAAATGTCCCCCATATTAGTGTAAAATAAGACTCCTCAAAGACTGTCTAGGGTTATGCATGTCTATTGTATATACTAAAGATAATTCAATTGGTGTGCTTTTAAATGTGTTGAACTTTATAGGAATGAAAGAAATTCAAATCTCCTGAAGCTGACTATTCTCTCTGAGCCAGAATAGTTTTTCTTTTCCACACAACCCTAGGCGCCGCCCTAAGGGGCCACTGGGACCATGTTTTTCTGATCTGCATTTTTGGCCATTGTTTTAGCCACCTTGTTAACTAATAACTATCGAGTGATCAATTGAGAATTTTCTTTCATGACGGGAGATCCTCGATGACGCTGGAACGGTAATAAAGCTGACTTCGTGAGCAAGAACAGAACTAGAGATGGGGAACACAGAGACGGCAAACGTTTGCTATTTGTATCCAATTTCTCGAACAAATTTGCCAGTTGTTTTTCTTCGGATTCGTCGAAACCTAGTTGCTTCAGTGCCTCCAAGAACTCATCTTGTGTTATTTTACCATTCCCCGTCTTTGTCTAACGAATTGAAAAACTCTTTTGCAATTTGCTGCGTATTTGCATCTGCTTTTTCGTAGCAAGCAATTGCAGCTTTTTTCATCCCTTCCATCTGTCTCTCCTTTTTTTTTTTTTTTTGAAACTCTCAAAAGAAGTTTTGTGCTTATCCATGGTGTCTACTTGGATGAATTTATAAAGACTAAAGTCCTAGTTGTTGTTCAATATAGAATTAAGAAATGTGAGTCATTTTTAATTTTGTAATAAATTAATAGCCTGTTTGAAATAGTCTTATTTGAAATTTGAAATCTAATAAGTAACTTATCTGATAAGTGTCTTATAAGAAATAAGTATCTGATATAATAAGATTATTTGGTTTGTTAGTTGAAATACTGTTATAAGTTACTTTGATAATAATGTTATCAATTTTGACTCATGGTATTTTAATTTTATAATTAAATAATAAATTATAAAATATAAATATTAATTAAATTTTATTTTTGTCTTAAAAATTTTAAATTTTTGAAATTTTAATTTTTAATATTTAATTTTTAACATTTTATTTTTATTCTATTTATTTTTTTAGTTTTTAAAAATTTTATTTTAATTTTTAGTTTTTATATTTTAATTTTTTATATTTTTAAAATTTTATTTTTAATTATTTTTTATTTGATAAAATATAAGTACTCTAAACTCAACTTATTTTTTATAACTACGAATAAGATATCTTATAAAAAGTATCTTATAAGTGTCTTATAATAAGTTGATAACAACTAATCTTTTTCACATAAGTTGATAAATAAGATAAATGTCTTATAATAAGCTCCAAACAAACATAGCATAAATCAAGTCCAAAGTCATCGTTTAATATATGTTAGAGCAATAATGATTAATGTTACTCGATCCTATGATGATTGAAATATTTGGGCTGCGCTTATGTGCTTAATGGCTCAATGGAGATATATTTATGATTGTTTTAGATAAGCATGTGATATTGTAAATGTAGTCAACTCTTTTGGTGGTTGAAAAGGCCCGTTCACATCTAGTACAAAATATAAATTACTACTTCTGTCAATTTCTTGATGTTGAAATCCTATGATGAAGAAATAATTTATAAATTATATCTTATGATGAAAAGAACAATGATATGTCCTTTCGCAAAATTATAAAGAAGATACATAAGGCCATAAAAAGATACTGATTTTCAAAAATGAAATATGAACAAATTTACCTATCATTGTTAGATTATTTTAGACACCGTGGTACGAGAATTAGGTGGAATACATCATCATGATTATGTTACAGCAACGTCGTCACACATATTTATTTATCTTCATACAGTGGACAGCAAACACCGAACATGCAACGTAGAAGCAAGCACACAGACAAGGTTGGGGCAGTCTATAGTAGTACAAATCCTACAAATTATCTTGAGAAATCTTTATTTGGCGACCCATTTTTTTTCCTTTCAAATTTCTGTCGCACGTTTAGCTTTTTCTAGTAGTACGGGATTTTACATGATAGAGCAAGCATCCGTAAGGGTCTCTGCAAGATTACCAAGGCCAAGACCGAGACCGCGCTTTGCAGCACCAACCCCAGCGCTTCCAAGACCGCCGGCAGCATCGTCAAGACCAGCACCAGCAACGCTTACAGTGCCACTGCCAGCGCCATTGTCTGCAGAATCAGGATCAGCTGAAGTCCTAAGGATCTTAGGAACAAGCCTTGCCAACACATAACGTTTACGCCCGGTGGACGGTGCTGTTGCAGTATCCTAAAAGCACGATTGACACATCAATCTTGAGAATGTATCATAACTTGGTACATCGGGAACTGATAAAATCTGATGCGTGCATGATGCATAGCATGGGTTTCTAGCTAAATTAAATGAATTCTATGCATATATATTGTATATTATTCTTCGAAGACAAATAGAGCTCTTTCAATGCTTCCAATAAAGATACATGATTTAAAATTGAAGTATAACAAGCATTAGAATGCATAGTCAAACTTAACGAAGATGCACACATATTCAAACACTAATCATAATTTGTGCATAACTCGACAACATTTCTTATATCAGAATATATATGAATAGAAAGCAATTAAAACAAACAAATTTTAGAGTGGAGTAGCCTAAGAGAAAATTTTCAAATCATTCAACATATTTTAGGCAATTGAAAAATAAATTGAGCAGGTCACCTTAAGGTTGGTTGCTCCTTCTTCTTCAGCTCTCAGATTTCTGTAAAGTTGAAGCAAATGGTGGTTATCGTACAGGGCCTTAGTATGCTCGTGATCATCAGACTTACCATTTCGGTAACAATCGACGCAAACGTCGTAAGTTTTGCCATCTGATTTCATATGACATTCAAGGCAGGAAAAATACACACCAGCTAACAAATAAGCACAGCAAGCACTGCAAAACACAGCTGGTGTGTGCTTCGTGACATAGTAAAACGCGACGGCTTCATTGAAGTCCAAGCGTTTATCGCGATTCGTGTCGTCGAATTTGTCAAAAAAATTTGCTAGTTCTTTCTCTTCGGATTCTTTCAATTCTAGTTGCTTGAGTGCATCTATGAACTCGTTTTGGGTTATCTTACCATTCCCATCCTTGTCTATTGAGTCAAAAAACTGCTTTGCAATTTGCTTTGTATTAGAATCTGCTTTTTCGTAGCAAGCAATTGCAACTTTTTTCATCTCTTCCATCTCTCTCTCTCGTTCTCTTCTCTCACTCTAAGAAGTAGTTTTTGCATATTGACCGTGTCTGCTACTTAGGTGAATTTATAAACTAGGGACTGGGGTTGGGGCCCCTTTAACAGTTGAAGATAAAGATGAGTTGATATTGCTCTTATGGTATGGCTTAGTTGGTTAATGTTGGGTAAGTTTTTTGTTACATCTAACACTAGAAAAAATCAAGTTAGTACTTATACATATTCTAGTTCCAATTATATTTAAAAGTGTAATAACATTGACTATTGCACTTGGTATAAATGTAAGGTTCTCAATGTAATTAAAAATTGATGATACATTAGAGACATTGTTAATGTTTTTTATATGTGAAAGTATAGCTAGTTTAGGAGTGCAATGAGTGTATTTCAAATTTTATTATACCATGAGATATAACAAATGCATTTTTCAAATTTAATTAGTTGTACTCTCAAATGTAATAATTTTTTTACTATCTTAAAAAAAATTAAATATAAAAAATACAATATCATTATTGAGGTTGAAAATATAACAAATATTTTGTAGAATATTTGTCTAAAATCTTGTAGTTAGGTTCAAGTTTACTCTTAGTAAAGGTTTCATCCTTGATTCACTTGGTGGTCACATTTATAAATCCCCTTGTATCTATGTCCACTATCCCTCCAAAAAATTTTTGAATTTTTGAATTTGAGATAGAAATTTTTCGTCTCAATAACTCTCATCTCAAATTTTGAGATAGAAAATTTCATCTCTAATTGAAATGAAAAATTTTTCGTCTCAAATACGTATTAACTTATTAGAAAATTATATCCAAATTTTTTGTCTCAAATCTGTCTCAGTTTGAGATGAAAAATATAAATATCTATCTCAAATTTTCTATCTCAAATCCACCAATTTCTAGCCATGTTCAACAAGAGTGTTTTAAATAGTGTTTAGTATTTTAACTAAATCAAAATGCTACTTTCTCCAATTTTTGTTATTCGATAAAATAGTATTTTAAATAATGTTTGTACTAAAAATATAGTTTGAAGTAGTGTTTCTGAAACTTTAATATTATTAATGTCTATTCTAATTTAGTGTCTCAACTTTTTTGGCAATCCTACCCTTACTTCAATAATTCTTTTAGCAATTTTACCATCCATCCAATTTCTCTCTGTATTTTTACATTTTCTTTCACAAATATGTATCCAAAATAACACAAAAATCAATTTTAATTTCTATCTACATCAAAATATATAAAAAAAACATTCTAAGTTCTATTCGTCCTTTTATTATTTTCCTTTGACAAATATAAATTTTCAATTGTTGAGAGGATATTTTTTAATAAAAAATTATAATACCAATATAAAAACTAATTTATCAAAAAATAATTTTTATTCTGCTTTAGTCATAAACTATTATTATAAAAAATGTATATTTAATTATACAATAAAATATCTTATTTCAATATTAGTAATAACAATTATAGTTATTATGATAATAATAATGTGATATCAATGTCTTTCTACGTTATTTTACATTTATCTATTAATTCAACAACTAATTTTATTGAATACATTTTGTTTAATCAGCTAACTAAACAACTATCAACTCGTTAATCAGCTATCAAGTATGCTAACAACTAATTTTGTTGAACAGGCTCTATATACTAAAACAACAACCAAAGGCACCACATGACTACAATGCTTCCTTCAAAAAATTAGATGCGCTAAATTTTGCCATGTGGCATTATTTCTGTATCACTTTGCTTTTGCTTGTCACATGTATATCATGCAATATACACAAAAACCTAAAAAACACCCTTTTTATGCCTTTTCATGTATTTTATTCATATAAATATGATTAATGTTAAAAACTTTATAAAAGATTAAATTTACAAAATATATTTATATTTTATCTTCACATAAACTTCAAATCTATATATATATTCCTTTTTTTTAATCTTCTAATCCCTCATCTCATAGTTCTATTAGCCTTTTTTTTTTCTAAATATGAGGTAAAATCTGATAAATATATCATTCATCTTTTATTATTTTCTTTTTTTGCATTATATTATTTTTTAATTTACTTTCTTAATTTAAATAATTTATTCAATTGTTATATATTTTTATAAGAAACTATTAGTATTTAAAACTTATCAATAATTAAATTTTATGGAATATATTTATGCTTTATCTTATTATAAACGGTAAAAATATAATTAACTGTCAACAATAAATAAAAATATTAAAAATACTCATTTTTCTTGTACATTGAACGGAATTTACTCTAATATTTTTGATAAAGGCTCTACATGATATTATTTTCTTACTACACATAATCATAAATCACTTTTCATTTTGTCTTGATTATGCCAGTGACAATGGGTCTCAAAATTATTGAATGACCACCTCACTTAAAAATTTAAACTTATAAAAAGAATATTAGTTTATTAATTTATTGTATTATTGTATTAACACGCCCGTCATGTGCAAGCGGAGTTTGTTTTTGAGGCTTACTTAGACAGGTGGCGATTAGTTTTAAACTGAAACCATTTGGTTTTTAAATTCCGATATCATATTCAATTACCATCTCACTTAAAAGCTCAAGTTTGTAGAAAGGATATTAATTTACTGATTTATTGTATTAATAAGAATCATAAATTTTCTATTATTTTTTTGCTTTTATGTGTTTCAGAATCATGAATTTTTATTCTATATATTATTTATTGTTATTACTATTATCATGAAGAAGATTGCAACCCCAAAGACTTGTGCCATTTTCCACAGCATATAGTGATCATGATTTATTAAAATGCAGGCATGAATTCCTGTTAAGGAAGTCCAATTATTAAGTCATTCTTTAATATATATTCCTAGTCCAAGTTCCCATGAGAGTCTTTATTTAATTTATCTTCCTTTAAAGCAACAATGATTAATGTTACTTGACCCCATATACTTATGATCATATTGTTCGAGACAGACGTGATATTTTCAATGGCATCTCCTTTTAGCTGGTGGACAAAAGGCATAACGATTTGAACATTGTTTCCCACTTTCTCATTTAATATAAAATATGAATTACTATTTTTTGTCAATTCCTTGATGTTGAATTCCACATGAATATTATAAGTAATATACAAATAATTTAAAGAAAATGTGTAGTTCATCATTATCTTCGTGAAGGATTCAGGCTTGAATATCTCACCGTTTACAATTTCCTTTTTTTTTTAGAAAAAAGTTATGGTCGTTATAAAACAATGATCTTCTAAAAACAAAATATGAATGAATTATTTACGATTATAGGATTTTAGACACTGTATTTAAAAATTAACTAAACTTACGCAAATAGATAGAATTGGCTAGATAAGTAAATTCATCTTCAATTGTAGGATTTTAAAATTATAATAATTATATTGTGCATGCAATGTTTTCTTTTTGATAAATATTTTGAGCTAATCTTCTGTTTTGTTCTTGCTAGGAACTTTCTATGAGAAAAAAACAAAAAAGTTGTCAATTAAGACCAATTGGTTTCACTCTTTTAAGTGAATGATATATTATCTTATTGTCACAAATATGGCAGTCGTCATGGCTGTGGGCCCAGTAGTTAGATATTTTTGTAGCTCTTAACAACTTAATTCTCGATAAGTTGAAAAGAAATCTGAATAATGGTTTTGTCTTCATTGTGTCAGCAGGAATCATGAGACTTTTATCATTTAATTTTCACCGGATAGTGCATCTGTCAGCAATCGATGGAAAGGGAAAAGCATTTTCTAGATAATTGAACACTGAAGTGAAATGTCTTTCTTTCTTATGATGTGTATACCATGCCACAAGGATTTGTCAAACTAATTTTTTCTAAAAGGGTTAACCAAAGGAGAACCTCTTTCTCACCTAGCCAGAGGCCCCTTAATCAGGCAGGAGGTAAATCGAGGGATGTGCGTGAGTGGCAGCCCAACCAGGGAGAGGACCAACGGGCGTGGAAATCCAGCAACAGCCCCCGCAATATTTCAGCGGAGTACTGCCGCCACACGGACTCGATCCCGCGTTGTCAGGGTGTCTCCACCCTAGTCACCTGGCCACTTACCAACTCACCTATGCCCCTGGGGGCATCAAACTAATTTTTTGAATTATTGAAACATGCATGGTGATATATATCTAAATAATCTCCATAGATTGAGTGATTATTTTATTTAAAAATTTAAATTTGTGAAGACAAATTTATTTTATTTAGCTTATTTATTATCTTTATATCCCGTCTCACGTATAAGTAGGATTTATTTTTTTAACCTTACTCATGAAACGTTTTAATATAATTTAAAAAGATTAAGACTTGAATGCAAGACCTTTTTTCTTTTTTCACTTGGTGACTTCTCTCAAGATTTTATTGAAATGAGCAAAATATAAAAGAGGAGGGAGGTTGGGAGCCTTTACTTCCTTTCTACCAACTAAGATGAAATGATTGACAAAACTGACCACATATAGGGAGGGAAAAAAGAAAACAAAAGAGATGCACAATGTAATGAAACTGAGAATCACAAAGTACTACTTAGGCTTTGTTTGTTTGTAGGAAAATAACTTGTTGGAAAAATATTTTTCTAAAAAATTATTTTTTTTTTGAAAAACAGAAGATGTGTTTGGTGTTTGGTTATCATATTAAAAAATATTTTCAGGTGTTTGTTGTGACACTTTGCAAATGTTTTCTAACGTTTGGTGATTATCACAATGAAAAATATTGTTCAATTGCAAATTTTTATTAACAAATAAATTTTATTATTTCATAATAAATTAAATAATTATAAAGAAAATTCTAAAGAGAAGAAAAATTGGTGAACAAGCAAAAAAGAGAAAGTTTTATAATTAAAATAAGAGAAACAGCTTTTCTTCTCATGGAAATGTTTTCCCTTCCCTTTGCTATGGAAAACATTTTTCTCAAAATATGCCTAGACACTATTGTTGCGTGCCAAACATCCAAAAGCAAGGAAACCATTTTCCTGCAGAACATTTTTCAACAAACAAACAGAGCTTTATTCTCAGTTTGTTCGCAAGAAAATAACTTGCTAGGGGAAAATATATTTTAGGGAAAATGTTTCCTGGAAAATATAATATTTTCTGGTGTTTGGTTATCAAACAGGAAAATATTTTTTTGGTGTATGGTAGTCCCACTTGGAAAAGAGAAAGTTTTATAATTAAAATATATTTTGTACTTAAAAATATATTATTTAAATTAAAAATAAATATAAATATTAAAAATAATAAATTAATAAATTAAAACTAACAAATTAATAAAAATTAAGGAATTAAAATTAAAAATACATTATTTAAAGTAAAAATGAAATATAAAAATTAAAATTAATAAATTAATAAAAATTAGAATTAAAATAGAGAAATTAAAATATAAAATAAAATATAAAAAAATTAGAATTAAGAAAAATAAACAAATAAAAAATTAATAAATTAATAAAAATTGAAAAATTAAACTAAAAATATATTATAGACAATGATAAAATATACACTTGAAATTAATAAATTAATTTTTTGAATTTTAATTTATAATTTCTATTTTTACTTTTTAAATTCTTATATTTTTATTTTTAATATTTAAATTTTTTAATTTTTAATTTTGATTTTTAATTTTTTAATTTTTTATTTCTATAATTTTATAATTTCAAAATTTTAAATATTTTAATTTTAAATTTTACAATTTTAAAATTTTAACAATTTTTATTTTTTATTTTTTATTTTTATTAAAATTTTTGTTTTCTATTTTTAATTTTTAATTTTTAAATTTAAAAATTGTAAAATGATGTACACGATACCCTGACCAGTTGATTCGGTTAGTTTTGATCGTTTTGCAGGTGACACGTAGGTCTTTTTATCTTCCGATTGCTTCCCCATTCCGGTTCTTTCGACCATATGTTTCTTATATAGACAGGTCATTCAAGTTACATCACCACGGTAACGTCACTAGGTACATCACTTGCTCAATATGTCCTTATCATGTGGGCTGAATTTTCATTAAATTATGTTCGTCCAAAGTCTAAAAGTTTTTAAACGGACAAAAAGTGTGAGAAATATCCAGGGATGCATCATTGTGTTAAGTCTCCGATCTTATCTTTGGTGGGAAAAAAATAAAAGAAAAAGTCGAAATTGTTTCAAAACAATTTCTTCGGTTTTATGTTTTTTTCTTTTGGTTAAACCCCCAATCTCGATGACATTAAAATCAAGACTTCTATATTAAAAAAATAGTCTCAACCACTTGAACTATCTCTTCTCCAATTTTACTTAAAAGGATACAGGAATCTTCTTGATGATAGATTTCAAGTATGATATACTATTTTAATTAAAAGTTGAAGTGCAAAAAGAGAAAACTTGTCCTTAGAGGGTGTTTGGCTTTGCTCATAAGCTGGTTTGATCAGTTCATAAGCCAAAAATAAAAGTTATATCTTTGGCTAATTTTCTTATAAGCAATTTAAGGTTGCTTATAAGTAGGCAAAAATTAAGCAAATTTGGAGCAATTTATTTATTTTTTGTGCTTATAAATATGGTGGTCAACCCTCTTAAAAAGACATATTTGTCCTTACCAATGATAAGTATATTACAATAATATCCTTACACTTAATTAATGACATGTCTTTTTTAATTATTTTAACTACTATTGATATTTATAAGCATTTATTTACTAAATATGCTAGCAACTTATAAGTACATATTATCCAAATATATCCATATTTATTTATCACTAGTTTAAAAATAACTTCTTACTTATAAGCAGGACCTGTTTATAAACACTTAAAAATAAGCAAAGCAAAACGGGCTCTTAGAAGGGAGCAGCTTTTCTCTTGGTGGAAGATTTTTAATTAGTAGGTAGACTGAATTTTCCATTAAATTGTGGACGTTCAAAGTCTACGAAATTCTTTTAACTATTTATCCGGTTATATTTAAAAGGATGTGGGTGTCTTTGTGGCAAAAGATCTTAATATCATAAACATAAAATGCGAAGGATATAACTAACTTAGCAGAGTTAAACAAACAATTATCTAGGCGATAAACAGTAGCATATCATAAACATAAAATGCATTAAAAATACTAAAGCAAATTCAAGAAACCCATTTAATTTACACATAAAATTATATTACACCCAGTTCTTTGGGTCTCATTGATTAGCAATTCAAAATCTAAATCTTGCATTTGAATTGATTCCACGACCTTTTCATTGTCCCTTTAAAGAATTCTCAATGACTAATTAAAAATGTCTTTCATCCTACAAAAATTAATTACAAATATTAATATATATCTACTAAACTTAGACAATTAAATATGCCATTTAGCTTTCTTTTTGTATATTTATGTATGTTGAATATCGTTGAATGATATCTTGTGGGCAATGGAATCTCAACAGGTAATTCAACTTGACAGGCATTAACTCTAGTCACTTGTAGGATATGATCACAAAAAGTGAATAAAAGAACCAGCAGAATAGGCTTACTTGATAGTGCAAACTTAATTTGCTAAAGATTGAATATGAAATAAAAGATTTATTAACATACCATCTTTAGATTCAGGAGGAAAAGTATAATAAAAGAAAGAAAAGATGGAATCATAAAGGAAAGTAAGGAATGGGACTAATTCTTCAATCCTTTTCAATATGTTCCCTTCAATCCAAATAGAGTGTAAAGTATACTCCACCAAATAAAGATCACCCTGTGAATAGATTATTTGCATAGAATTGGAGCAGATGTATGATGTATAGAGATGCAATCTATTGTAAACATTGTTTGCATTAGACAATTTCGTCGACGTCATATCACAATCACACAAGCCCTCTAGTCGTGCGATACTAGCTGTGAAAATGTATACCTGGTAGTTTGTCACCTCGTAGAATTTTTAAAATGTAGCACATAATCTCCTACATTAGTGCTTCACGTCCAACTATTATGTACTTGTACATGCTTTTTTCACATCTATAGGTGTTAATGTTTGTAATGTGTTAAATTTTTTAACAAAAGTATCTTTAGTTACCATTCATGTTCGTTAAAAAAAGTTAGAAGTTTCAATAATTTAGCTAACAACATTAATATAATAATAAAAAAAGGGGCGATTGTGCCACTTCGGGAAAAGTATGGGCAAAATGTAGTAAGTATCTAAAATGCTAAGGGTAATTAGCCAATTAAACTATCATAGGAAGTAATGTATCGTCTTTTAAAATATATAGGGGTAACGTGATATATATATATATATATATATATATAAGTTTCAAAATACATGTGAAATAATCAGCTAACTAGACAAAATATAGAAGATAATGCATGTTTATACCCTTTTAAAGATTCAAGCCCCCAATCCTTGTATGTTTAATTAAATACGTTTGGAGTATAAAAAGTCCACTAAATAGACAGATGATAGGAACAAGAAATGGTAACTATTGACTTCACTTAAGCTTGAATATGAAATAAAAAAAGTCATTAAAGTGTAGTCTACAGGATAAAGAATGGACTGTGAATAAATTTTTTTCAGAATAAAAATTGGACTGTGAATAAAGGGTTTTCTTTTTCTGGAAGTGAAGGGAGGCAATACTACTCTCAAAAATTTCATTAATTACGAAACCCTCCAAGAAGATCGAGATAGATGCAATCTATAGACCTTTTATGATTTACAAACCTTGTTGTGAAACGCCATATACTTTTATCGGTAATATTTATTAAGGAACTAATGATTATACAAGGTGTTCTAGGCAATTATTCATCTAGGCATTTTCTATCAAAATAACTCAAAAATTCAAAATAAATATATATGTGTATTATTAAGAGTCTTCAAATCCAAATGTAGCTTTGTATGATATAAAGCAAATAGCGAATGTTTTAACAACTAAAAACAAATTGGAATATTACATCAAAAGAAGCACACATATATTAATCAAGAAGCTTGGGTAGATCCATAAGTGTTTGGAAGGAGGTTTTCTTCCAGCTGATAATTTTGAGAGACTACATGATAGAGCATGCTGTAGCCAAGTCAATCACAGTACTTGCAACGTCAAGAGCATCAGCAAGAGTTGAACCATGCTCCGCAACATCAGAGCTAGCATTTCCAACGTCGGCGCCGGCGGCAATCGCTTCTTCTTGAACATCTTGATTAGTCCTAGCAGCTATTTCAGCTGAACGAGCAACACCTTCAACTGTCCTTGTTACTCTCAGAGCCTTCTCTAGTTGATGCTGACCATCAGTTCATGATTGGAAAACAACATATTAATTTCCCTATATACATGCATGCTCAAAGAAAGATATAAAGAGGGGGTAAAGTAGCACACTACCTTTTCATGTTGTTTAATTAACTGATTATATCCATACTTTATAAAAGATGCTATATAGTTCCCTATCTTATGTGTGCATTAATTATATTCCACCTTTTTTATATATATTTATGGATATTAAAACTTATAATTGTAATACATTTTTTACAAAAATATCACTGTAAGTTGTTCAATTAAGTTTGGCTTTTTAATACTTGACCTAACCGCGCTAAAATAATAATACAAATTAAAAGAATGCTTGTGTGTCAGCTTTTGAAAAACACAAGCGAGTGTGGTGTTATGTTTTGAAATACAAAACAATAATCAGATAATTAAAAAAAACTATAAACATTAACATGCATTTTACCCAACTTAGAGAATAGGATACCATTCACGAACTCACAGTTTTTTTTGCAGCTTTCGGATCATTCATCACCCGCTTTTTGTAAACAACTTTTCTGTAACGTTGTAGCAAATAATTGTTATCATAGAAGGAGGACTTATGGATGTGATAGTCAGACTTCCCTTTGCGGTGGCAATCAATGCAAACACCATACGTGTTGCCGTCTTTCTCATGACATACATACCACCCAATTCAACCGAGCAACCAGTGCAAAAGAGCTCGGTTTTTTGCATAATATTGTAATTTTGCAGAAGACTTGCAGTGTCAACGATTCCAGTGCTGCCACCACTCTGTCAAGGCTAAAATTAGTTACTGATTACGCTTCCAGTAGTATGGACTAATATCAGTCCGGATATCACCATTAATTTTTAACCATTGATTTTGCAATTATTAATATTGCTTGATCAGAGATCAAGGGCTCCCATCCATTTGGACTGACATCAGTACAACAGACGGAAGGGCAACCGGTTAGTTAAATTCCGGAGATATCTCTCCCCGTCTATAGACAGAAGCATATCTGAGAATAAATTCATCAAAATTACCTCTCCATTTGCCGGCAGATGCGGCACCAGCTCTCTGTAAATCTGAAGCAAATGAGTGTTCTTATACAGAGATTTGTGAATGTGATCATCGGGCCTGTCTTTGCAGCGACAGTCAATGCAAAGATGATATGATTTTCCATCTTTCACGTGACACTCGAGGCAGGAAAAATACATTCCAGTCAATAGAACGGAGCAGCCACTGCCGAACAGCGCCTGCTTGTGCTGCACGAGATGGTAAAAAGCAAGAGCTTCATACAAGTCGAGGTAATGTGCTTCCTGGATTTATGACATTTTATTAATGTTTAAACTTTAGAATCGTTTTGAACATTCAATACCGAATACCTTGCGACTTTTTCGTACGTAGTCGTCCGTAGACAGAGTTTATCGCGGTTTAGGCAAGTGGTTGCTTGGATTCTTTTTTTTTTTTAAAGGGGTTTCTCTGTTATACCTTTTTTTTTTTTTAAATGCTTTTCTCATAAGTTAAAATTTTTGGTTTTTACAAAAAGTCAAAATTGAGGTTTTCTTTTTTTTTTTTTTTTTTTTTGGGAGGCATAGTTTTAGCTTTTCTCTTATTCAATCCAAAAATACTTATCTCAAATATATGTAGTTTTTAGGAGAAA
This sequence comes from Cordia subcordata, assembly GCA_028554755.1. Lineage (NCBI taxonomy): Eukaryota > Viridiplantae > Streptophyta > Magnoliopsida > Boraginales > Cordiaceae > Cordia > Cordia subcordata. The sequence goes on along the minus strand of JAPTOF010000010.1, from coordinate 5,516,798 downwards.
AAGTACCTTTTCATTAAAAAACCTATCTAAACAAGCCCAAGATTTCTTGTCCAAGCTCTTATTGATGGTTTGTTTAGAATAAAAAACTAAACTTAAATAGCATTCTGGGTGATAAATGTTTGATAAAGAATAATCATATTGTATAATAAGACTAATTATTTTGTGGGTATATACATTACTCTCACATGAAAAAAATAATAAAATTTAGACCATCTTATAAGGTCCTAAGACACTATTCATATTAACCAATTAGTTTTTATGATAGAATTTCAATGATTCTTCATATATTTAATAAGGGTATAATGAAAAGAAAATTTTATTAATTTTATTTTAATTTATAGCAATAAAGTATAAGTACCAGAAATCGACTTCATTTCTTATAAGTAAAAATAAGAAAACTTATTGAAAGATGCTTCTATAAGTTCATAACTAATAGTATCTTTGACATAGAATCACAAATATATATATATATATATATATGAAAATAAATGCATTATAAATAATAATTTTATCTAAAAAGTTTAAGCTATTTAAATAGGTCTATACCTGTTATATTCAACCCATTCCCTCACACATTATTTGGAATAATGATTGCATATGAGTATATTATTTTAGATGAGACGAGAGAGTTAAAACTCATAACTACTTTGATTATTTGAACTCTATTACTCCATTAAATAACCGTATCATAGATGACTGAAATATCCATTTTGTTGTTGTTTTTGGGAGTCAGAAGATCATTAATGGTTTATAGTCCGTTTGGATGCTACATTGCAATTACTTTACTAGGGTAGTAATTACACTATTTAATAGTTACACAATAATTTAAATTACAAAATGTTTTTGCTTACCACAATATAATTACACATTAATTTCATATGTCATATTTGGTTATACAGATGCTAATTAGATAGTTAAATAATTTATAAAAAAATAAATATAAATTTTTAAAATCATAATACTATAAATATTTTTAAATGTTATTTTCTAAAGATATTTAAAATAAAAATATTATTTACCAAAAATATAATTATATTTAATTGTAATTATTAATTATCTATTGAAATTTATAAAATCAAATAAATTTATAATTTTTAAAAACAGCAATTTATATTTTTTTGTTCTTTTATATTCTATATTTATATATTATTTATTTATTTTTATTTAGATTATCTATTTATATCTGCTATTATTTATATTTATTTTATAGTGAAGCATACCAAATGTAAAAAATATTAAAAGAGTACAAGTGTTGTCAGAGAGTAATTACATAATGTAATTACACCAATTCACACCTTTTTCATGAGAATTGAGTAGTGTAATTTAGTAAGTCCAATTACATCTAGTTCACCTCCAGCCAAGTAATTGTTTTGTGAACAAACAAGCTTAACTGTGTAATTATTTCCAATTACACTCAGATCCAATTATAAGATTGATCTTCAAATGCATCCTTAATGAAAATGAAGAGTCCCAGATCATTCCCTAATTTATTTTCTTTTAAGGCAACAATAATCAATTTGACAATTCACATATACTTGATGAATTTAGGGATGGTAATGGTAGTTTATCCTACCTCACTCTACTGTGAAAATTTTTCTAATTTAATGGTAAAAATTTCTTAAATGACTTTGAAGACCAAAATTCAAATATCGATGGCAATTGTTTGTTATGTTTTTGTGTTATCAGTTATTTACGTGGTACCATTTTAAAGGATAAAACTTTTAATGAGATTATCGCATTGTCTTGTTTTATTCACCTCAGTGCTCCATAGGGGTGAGGCAGGATTTTCTTAACCTGATAAAGGTAGGGATAGTATTAGAAGTTTGCTCAATACTAGGTATAATATACTTACAAGGAACAACTTGATCGGAAGAAGTAACTACTTGCAATTTAGTAGAGAAGTATCTATATCACTAGTCTTATGGTCTAGTAGTGTGCTACTTACATTCTGCGCGAGTGATTTCAAAAAGAAATCTCATTATATACATTATTTAGCTATAAAAGCTTCCCTTGAATTAAAAGAAAAAAAGTTATCCATGTTATGGTTGGCTAAAAACTTGATTGTCATATCTTTAAGTAGTGTATGAAAATATATAATCTTAATTAGATCATGAACAAAAATTTTTTCGATTTGTTAGAGCTCAAGTTGCCGTATATATGTTGAATAATCAAGCAGCCTAGCTCAAACGAAGTAAACTCTCTGATGGTGGGAGAGATCAAGAAATTGCCCAGCAACTCGTACGGTGACGCAATGTTCCAGAACCATAAGAGGGTCTTCCAAACGACATCATTCTATTGGATCTATTTTAGGTTTACTTAAAAATTTACTAATTTCTAGTGTTTGAAAATTATGACTCGGACAATTATCTAATACGTGCCAATGACACTGGAGAAAAGAGAAAATGTGCATTTGAAATCCAGTTAGTGGATTAAGAACTATATCAAATTTCATATAAAATTATTGAACAAGTATTGAAAGCATATCAAAATATTTGTACCGTATCATCCTAAAAATTGGGACGGGATGGAATAAAAATTCTTTTCATGGTGCAGCCCTGGTTTTAAGATATTTTCTAATCTTTGAAATTTTAGTACGATTGTGAAGATATTCAAATTTTTTCTAATTTTACACCAAGTTTCTGGCAAAAATTAATATGGATATTAAATAGAAATTAGTCTTTTGAGTAAATGTAGAAACACAGTTGAAAACAATTTTGTTGTGCGTACAGCTTGGGTTTTTGGTAGGACACAGTAAATATTAACTCTTGTATAAGTTGTATATAATACGCGTTTTTCCATCCAGAAATGCTACCAGCGGGAGGCGGAACAGATAGAAATTAAAACAATTGAAAAATGAAAGACAGAATTGATATGTTTATTCTGTACTACTTTTTGTTTGAGCTTGTTTGAATTGACTTTCTTTCAGAAGCGGCTTTTATAATCTTCAAAAAAGAAAAAATATTTTTCTAAGAAATTGTAATTTCTGATCTTTTTGAAATAGTTGAATTTGAAATTTTCTTAGAGTTTAAATCTTTTATGAAAGTCAAGTTAAATACTTATTACGAAAAGCATGTGTTTTTTTCCCCCAGAAAGAAAATATTTTTTTCATTGTAAATGACAAATCTGGACAGGCCCTATATTGGTAATTGTTACGCTGACCCGACCTAACTTATTTTATGTGGGTAATGAGAAGTTACGGGAAGCTTTTTTTTTTTTTTTAATCGCCAAGTGAAGCTTTCATTTCAACAGAAAAACATAATTACATCAAGAGCAAGAAATGCCCCATACTGTACACAAAAAAGTATTTTCAAGAGAATGTTTGTATCTACTAATCCACAAAATCTGCTGTCTAGTATCCACATAAATTTTCTCAAATATTTGCTCCTCAGTTGCTGGTTGAGAATTGTGAGCTCGAGCGTTTCTTTCCTTCCAAACATGGTACACCGAGGTTGTGAAAAGCACCTTAAGGATGTCTGCCTTCAGTGTTCTATCCTTGCCCAGCACACAGCCTTGGTTAATCAGCACACAGACTGAACCGTGCACTTTCATAATATCAAATTTGATACAACAACGAGCGCTCACATGTTTTCTATTATAGTTCCTGACAATTTCCTGAGCCACAAGAACATTGTCCAAAATTCTCCTTCCAGGTACAAAGGCAGATTAATTTTTTGAAACAATTGGATCCAATGTGTCCTTCAATTTGTTAGCAGTAATTTTTTACATACATTTATAGGGAACGTTACAGCAAGTGATGGGTCTAAAGTCCTTAACGTTTGTTGGATCTTGTGACTTTAGGAATCAACGCTAACGTGGTGGGATTAAGCCCCTTAAGCATTTTGCCAGAATTAAAGGTTGACTTTATAGCTTCACAAATATCTCTGCCAATAATGTTCCAAGCTTCCCTGAGGAATTTTGACTTGTAACCATCCGGCCCAGGTGATTTATCCGGATTAATCGAGCAAAGGGCATCTTTAATCTCCTGATCAGTGATGTTCGCAGTAAGTCCTTCAGCTTTCTCCTGATCCAAAGTTTTCCCCAGAATATTGGAGATATCAGAGATGCTAACTTACTTCCACCCCAATCCGATTGCTGCCCAACAACTCCCTGTAGTAGGCTTACAATGTGCTTGTTAACCTCATCAGTAAATTTCGTAAAATTACCGTCGTCTTTCTGAAGAGAATTGATAGAATTCCTGGCTTTTCGGGCGTTAGTGGCGGAGCCAAGACCAGAATTCAGCAGGTGCACGTTTATATATATATATATATGTAATTTTTAATATAAATTAAAAATTAAATATAAAATATCTAATATTTAATACAATAATGACATTTTAATATACATAAAAAAATAAAAATAAATATCTATTATTATTGCAAATAGAACTATATTTTATAATTGTCCTAACTTGATTGCATATTTTGAAAATGATGAATATTTAACTAAAAAACATTTCTTAATATAATTGACCAAGTAGTCATTTTTCTTTATTTTTCCTTTCTTTATCGTTTCTATGTAATTTTTTTTTTTTTTTACTTATTTGCTTTTTTCAGTCAAAATTTAGTTTTTTGGAGTAAAAATAAAATAAAAGCGTTGATACTACCTTTATCACAATCATGAGGGGTGCACTTTTATTATAAGGGTATGCACCTCATGTTAATTAATGTCTCGCAATAAAAAAAAATTAACAAAACAAAAGTAATGGTAACATTTTTTAAGCAAAAAGTCAGGGGGTGCCGTGGAGCATATGTAGCTCTGCCTTTGCCGGGCGTTAATGGCCCTGTGAAAAAATGCTGTGTTCGTATCTCCTTCTGTCAACCAAATCATTCTGGACTTCTGTCTGAGGATAGATTCTGTCTTGAACGCCTCTTCTAACTCAATTCTGACAGATTTCTCCTGTTCAACCAGCAAATCATTTTGGCAATTGTCCCTCTTGTTACTTTGAGCCTCATCCAGCTTTTCTCTCAGGATTTCAACTTTTTTATCCATGGATTTGAAGTGCTCTTTGTCCAGTCTCCGAAAACTCTCCTTGAGCCCTTTGAATTTTTGAGCAACTCTGCACATCGGTACCCCTCTCAATCGGCTTATTTTACTTTCTGATTAGTTTTTACAAGATTGATGATAGGAAAACATTTTACACTTACTCGAGCACGTATTCTTACCACGCTTTACTTTTGTGTAAAAGAAACAGTGAAATGAGGAAATTTAAGTTGTGAGCATATATATTTATCTAATCCTCGAAGTCACGAGTTAAAACTCCAAATATCATTTGTAAAAGGCCAAGCACACCTACACCGTAAAAACTTCATTACCTAGCCCACTTAAGCCTCGAGAATTATAAATCGATGCCTGAGAAAATCTCAAGAATGAGAGTGTCATGCGACTAAAAATTAGATTAATCCCTCAAGGCCAGTAAGGATCTAAACCAAAATAACTATAGAAAAACCTCTATGAATTAAAATTTACAACAACTAAACTCTAAACAACTCAACAAATCCAAATAATTTCACATAATAAAATGGCGAAATGCAAAGTTGTCATAACTAATCATAAGCCTAATTGGCCAATAGAAACACTTGTCATCACTAGGTGAAAGAACCCATATCGAATTAAGGTTATTGTATGCGATGTTCGCATAGGATAAGGCAAAGAAGGAATAAAACTGCAAACCAAATTGGAATACTCTTGTATTATTAGTCCTCTTATATTGATATTGGAAGAGAAATTTTAACCATTCATATGTAGATTATATCATCTCAGTATAAGAGGACTAATAATAGACGAGAATCATAATCCCTACAAAACATAGGCTTTTTTTCCTTTCTATGGAAATCTTATTACAAAAACTTTAAAAAGTTTAGCTTAATGGGAAAGCAAACATTTAACATATTGTAGCAAGCACACACAAAGTTGCCTACGCTATTACTAGCTAGTACACACAATATGAAGCTTGGGGTCTTCATATATATATATATATATATATATATATATATATATTTTGCAAGGGATCTTCAAATTAAATCTCCAAATGTAGCTTTCCATAGCAAGCATTAAGGCGAATACTAATGTTTTAGCAAGCATATATGTGAAGCTTGGATTACATCAGAAGAAGCAAACATATAATAAGTTGAGTGACTACATGATAGAGTATCAATTTGCCAAGTCCAATACATTACTCGCAAAGTGAGCGAACTTGGAAACCTGCTCTGCGACATTTGCAATATTGGAGACTTGCTGTGCAGCATTATCAAGATTCGAAGAACCATCCTGATCTGCTGCATCAGCAAGCCTCGAAACATCGTCTGTCACCGTTGCAGATCATAGAATTTTTTTTCCTATTTGTGGGTCAAAGAGGACTTTATTTTTAAGATGAAGCAACTTTGGGGGCTTGAAACACAACTATTATGTTTATTTCGTTCTCCTTTTTGTTTGAGTTTGTTTGGATTAATTTTCTTTTGAAAGTAACTTTAAAATTGTTTAAATGCATGTGTTTTTTTAAGAAGTTCAACTTATTTATTTATTTATTTATTTTTGAAGTAGTTGAATTTGAATTTTGTTTTCAAAAGAAAGTGCCTTCTTTTCTTATAAATGGCATCTGAAGGGGTCTTATATTAGTAACTGGTAGGCTGACCCGACCTGGTAACCTATTAATTTTAAGTAGTTTATTGCTCAGTAAAGAATGTAATTAGTTGTGAAAAACTTCCCACTAACTGGTTGATTTTCTACTTGTTTGATTGTTTAAAAAAAAAAAAAATACTTTCAAACAGTAAAGGTACAGACCTAAAATTTCCGTGTTACATCCTTCCTCCCTTAACAAAAATTTTGTCCTTGAGGTCACAAGTAAAAACTCCAAATATCATTGTAAAAATCCAAGCACACGTACACAATAAAAAAACTTCATTACCTAGCCCACTTGAGCCTCAAGCAAGCATAAACTTATTACTTTCCAATATTATCTCCTAATATATGCCAAAGAAAATCTCGAGTGACTAAAAATTAGATCAATCCCACAATGCCAGTGAGGATTATCTTAACCTTAATAACTATAGAAAAACCTCTATAAAAGCTATAACAACTAAACTCTAAACAAACAAATCCAAAAGATTTCATATAACAAATAACCAAATGCCAAGCAAAACTAATCACAAGCCTAATTAGCCAATATAAACAGTTGTCATTAGGTGACAGAACCCATATCGGACTAATTGGGATTATTGTATGGAGGTTCAAAAGATAAGGCAAAGAAGGAATTAATGGAACTCCATGCAGACCATAAACTTTTTTTTTTTTTTGTTTGTTGGAAAAATGTAGGGACGAAAGATATATTTGTAATATCTTTCATTCATTAATAATTAAATATAGTACAATATATGAGTCAATTGTTAGAACACCATCTCTCCAACATTAATTTGGCGTCATAGTTTTATGTGTGATAACTCATGACCCTCTTTGAGTAGATGGTGTGAAGCTTGTGGGCTCCTTGTTATGGAGCTTGTGTTTGACTCTATGGAGCTTCTAATGCTTTGAAGCTCAAGATACAAATGAACACAAGTTACATATTTATAGAGTCCTTGGTCGGTTGAGCAACCTGCAGCCAAGCAATCTAGATAAATCATCTATGCCGGTGGAGTTTGCTTAGCTTTTGCCAATGTTGACTAATCATGAACATATGAGATTTCTCTAGAGCTCTCTAGTATGGCGGTGGAATTGTTTAACAAGATTCAATGCTTTCTTAGCTTGCTTTAGCCATTGTGATGAAAATTGTGGATGCAACAATTTGAGCATCAATTTTCAACACTATTTATGGAAATCTTATTACAAAACCTTAAAAAAGAAATTAAATTGAGCTTCATACATATATATAGAGTACAGGAAAGCAAAATTTAACATATTTTAGCAAGCTAAGCACATACAAGGTTGGGTACATCAATACTAGATAGCTAGTACACACAATATGAAGCTTGGGTAGGTTAATAACACACAAGTATTTGGAGGGTGGCCTAATTTAATTCATCCATCAAATGACCTTGAGATTGAGATCAACTACATGATAGAGCATGCATCGGCTATGGCGTCTGCTGCATGACTAACCCCATTTGCGCCACGCTCTGCGAGAGTACTCAGACCGCGCTTTGCGCCCCCCACACCGGCTCTTCCGATACCGCCGGCATCTACAAGACCAGTAGTGGACCCTGCAACGGCGTTCCCGGTGCCAGTGGCAGTTCCCTTGTCTGCAGAGTTATCAGGATCAGCTGAAACCCTAAACATTTTAGGAACAAGCTTTGCCAATCCACGTTTACCCTTGGACGATGCTCTTGCGATATTCTAAGAGGCACGATGAGGATCAATTAAGCATATATTATTTCCAAAAATATATATGAATAGAGGATCTAAACAAACTTAGAGTGGAATGGATAAGTTCAAACTAGGATCGCATTTATTTATCATCCTCATCTATGTTAAACTTGTAAAACGAAGTCTATCGTGTTTATTTAGGGTAAATGATTTATTTGGTTCCTTATCTATATTTGATCCTTTTGATAATTAAATCCTTTATTTTTAAAGCGCGATAATTTAGTATTTCATTTCTGCAACTAGTGACGTGGTTAGTACTAAGTTCAAAAAATGCCAGGAGAACAACATTTAATTTTCAGCCCTTTATCCTTGTAATTTATAACGCTATGAGTCCCTTATCTTTGCAAGTTGTAATGCTATTAGTCATCTACCTTTACAATTTGTGACGCTATTGGTCCTATTATTATAATTTTATTGAAGTTTTTTAAACTCAATATTAACAATGGCACAAATTGCAAAAATAAAAAATTAAATTGTCGCGTTTTATAAATAAGGGACTTTATGTTAAAAAGAGAGTCTAAGAGACCAAATAAATCATTTACATACTTATTATCCTAATTAACAAGTAGTCTTACCGCAAGCTGGGCTGTTTCCTCATCCACATGGACCACATCCCTCAGTTTTACTTCAATGTTGGTTGCTTCTTCCTCATGATCAGCCCTCAATTTTCTGTAAAGTTGGAGCAAATGATGATTATCATACAGGGTCTTATGCATGTGATCATCAGACTTACCATTTCGGTAACAATCGACGCAAACATCATAAGTTTTGCCATCTGTTTTCATATGGCAATCAAGGCAGGAAAAATATACACCAGACAACAAAGCACAACAAGAACAGCAAAACACTGCAGGTGTGTGCTTGGTGACATAGTAAAACGCGACAGCTTCATTAAAATCCAGGTGTTTATCACGATTTGTATCCAATTTCTCGAACAAATTTGCCAGTTGTTTTTCTTCGGATTCGTAGAAACCTAGTTGCTTCAGTGCCTCCAAGAACTCATCTTGTGTTATTTTACCATTCCCGTCTTTGTCTAACGAATTGAAAAACTCTTTTACAATTTGCTGCGTATTTGCATCTGCTTTTTTGTAGCAAGCAATTGCAGCTTTTTTCATCTCTTCCATCTGTCTCTCCTTTTTTTTTTGAAACTCTCAAAAGAAGTTTTGTGCTTATCCATGGTGTCTACTTGGATGAATTTATAAAGACTATAGTCCTAGTTATTGTTCAATATAGAATTAAGAAATGTGAGTCATTTTTAATTTTATAATAAATTAAATCAAGTCCAAAGTCATTGTTTAATATATGTTAGAGCAATAATGATTAATGTTACTCGATCCTATGATGATTAAAATATTTGGGCTGCGCTTATGTGCTTAATGGCCCAATGGAGATATATTTATGATTGTTTTAGATAAGCATGTGATATTGTAAATGTAGTCAACTCTTTTGGTGGTTGAAAAGGCCCGTTCACACCTAGTACAAAATATAAATTACTACTTCTGTCAATTTCTTGATGTTGAAATTATAATGAAGAAATAATTTATAAAAAAATTATATCTTATGATGAAAAGAACAATGATATGTCCTTTCGCAAAATTATAAAGAAGATACATAAGGCCACAAAAAGATAATGATTTTCAAAACGAAATATGAACAAAGTTACCTATCATTGTAAGATTATTTTAGACCCTGTGGTTCGAGAATTATCTAAATTTCATAATTCATATAATAGAAAACATACATAACATCCACTATATCTCACGAGTTCACATACAAATCATTAATTATGACCAATGAGCTCAGAGTCATTGCTTAAGTGAATGACGAATTATTCTATTGGCACCAACGTGGCTGCTATAAATTTATTGATATTATGGTAGTTTTAAACGACTTAACTTTGAAAAGGTAATTCGGAGAAACATGGAAATGGAAAGGAGTTGAAAAGAAATCCTCAATGGTGAAGACATATGTGAAAGGAAATAGTAGTTAAGCACAAGTGCTTCATACTACTGTCTAAGCTTTTGTCTTGATGCTTACAGCTTGGAAATGTTTCCTCCAATCATGAAGCTCCTATCATTTTCAGAAGATACCTGCCAAAATTAATGCAGTTAAAAAACTGGCGCAAATTACTGACAATATACTAAAGCTATCAAGGACTTTGGATCCTTTATTCCTCTCTAAGTCATTAATGTCACCAAGTAATTAAAAGGTGAAATCCTATTTATCCATTATCAGTTATCACATCGAATGACTGATATTGAGAGAAAAATAAATTAAAGATAATTAAAAGGACTAAAAAGAGGAAGGGAAAGTAGAGGGAAATAAAATTAAAATTTGAAATACATGATTGAGATATAATCGTTTATCATATAAATTAAGAAAATTTTGCCAACAAGTTGTTTGTTGATATGGTAATGTCGTCATTTTCATAAAAAGGAGAACATAAATTTGAAAGTGTACTTGTAGTGTGAGCTTTTCCTTCACCATTTTCACTCCGATAAATATTAGTCTCAAGTTCAATATGATTTAATTATTAGAGATACCCTAACTCAAAACAAAAATGTAAAATTAACAAAATTTCACCTTATATATAGTTATGACTCATAGACCATAGCCACATGGTGTCAGTATAAAAAAAAGTAGGTAATAGATGATAGTTTTACCACTACCAGTATGGGCGTTGACTTTTTTAAAACTCCAACTGTATATTACTCTAGAAAAGAAATCATACCATGTTTCATCCAGGGTTTGAACCTTCTCTATTTTAATTATCTATAACCATACAATCTACCCATTAAGCTAAGAATACATTTGTTATTATTATTTTGCATAAAAATATATCTATGTATTACTTAAACCTTTGCCTATATCGTAGAACCGCCACCTATTCCTCGTTATTTGATAGTGAAACCGCCGGCTATTCTTGCTTTTTATTGTAGTCTTCAATATTATGAGGTGAATGAATAAAATTTTGCCTACTAATCACACAAAAACACCAATTACTAGGACAGCATCCCGATCACAAATTAGCTCATGTTGCGTAGCTCATATCTCTAGTCATATAAAAATTTACATATTCTTCTGAAAATTAATCAAATGTACAAGTAGGGGTTAATGAAGGATGTATTATAAATGCATGGCCTGTGAATGTTAAAGGAAAATCCTTCCGGAAAAGATTGAAGAAATTGATATATTATATATACTTCCTTTTAATCTCTTCTAAAATGTTTAAACAACAAAACAAACTTGAGGAGACGGTTCTCGAAAGCATCAGAAATATGATTAGAGGCAATCACCGCTTTGTGAAATAAAAGAAAAAAGATAATAGCAATATGTCTAACCAAAAACTAGGGATCAATAAGCTGACGAAGAAGCTAGGTAAGATTTTCAATTTTATATATATATATATATATATATATATATATATATATATGGTTTCAAATCCAACTTAACAACAATTGCATGAATTATCATATGATTAGTGTGATAATCACAACCCATTAGAACAATGACACGTGGTGGATGGGTCATGTCCCCTGGCCTTCCTACTTTTACCAAGCTATAAGGTTTTAATGTTATCTCTTTTGTTTTGGCTCTAGTCTTTAATTAGTTCGTTTTATTTGTCCTTTTAGGGCTAGCTTTTCGGTTTTCATTTCGTATTTGAGCTTTCAAACTTTTGTACAATTTTCATTTATGAAGATATTTTGATTGACTTAGCAAAAGACGACATGTAGTGAGATCGTAACAGTAGTACTCCACGCCGTGTTCAAGGTAACACCACATGGCAAAGGAAGTGAACTTGCCTAGTCCAAGTTTAAGCCTTAAGGATCCATAAGACACTTAAAAGCTGAAGCCCTACAGCTATCATCATAGAAATATCAAAACTGGGGCATTGCGATATCCTAAGAGCACGATAAGGGAAAGCATATATTAATTTCAGACTTCGTTTAATTGCCCAAATTATAGTTTTATTTTATCAATCCATGCTTTTCGCTCTATTTGACCTAACTATAAGATTTCAGTTATTGAGTTATAAAATTTTTAGCAATAGAGTTTTGGTTAAATTATTGTCAATAAAAATCATTGCCTAGTATTCTACGAGTTGAGTTTTTTGTATTTTGAGGGTAATATTGAAATTTTAAAATTATAAAGCAGTATTTTTTATAATTTTTAACGTAATATAAAAATAGCTTCTCAAAACTTTTTTCTTTTAAAACTACAATTTGAAACTTCTGATTTTTTAACTTGTATGTAATATAATAATATTTTTAAAAATGAGCTAAATAAGTTAGCCTCAATTTTTAAACTCATATAAGATTCTTTTAGATATCTAAAAACTAGGCTAAACACTCTTTATGTGCTTGCTAGATAGTAAATTGAGTGAATTACCTGTGGACATAAATTTTCAAACGGATAGCATTATTTAGAGGTTTCTTTATTTTTCATCTATTGTCGTCAAAAGTTCTTTTACATATCTCTACTTTCTCGGTAAAAAGAAGCATGTAAGGCTAGTCAAATGCTAACTATGCTGAGAGAATGAATTTCCGGATCCTTTCTACTTTAAGAAAAGTTGGCTTCGTTGGACAATAATTTTTTAACTATAGTTTAATCATTTTAATCGACTGAAAACACGCACATATGAAGAGTTTGTTTGGTCCAATTTTTGAAAACTCAAAATTGCTCTAGGTGAATCTAAAACGTAAACCTAATTTGTTTGGCCTATTTTTTAAAAAAAGTTTTACATAAAAGCTGAAGTTAAAAAAGCTGAAATTAAAAACCAAGAAGCTCCAAATTGGAGCTTTTAAAAAAAGGCTTAAAAAGTTGTTTTATGTCATGTCAAAAAAAAAATTTTAATTTTTTTCTCAAAAACACTATTAGATATTTTTGAAAGTCCAATATTAATCTCAAAACAACTGAAAGTTCAGTTCCTAAAATACAGGCCAAACAATCAACTATTTTTTTCAACATTACTTTTACCTACTACTAAAAGCTCTACTACTTAACAACTGAAATCTCACAATTAGATCAAATAAAGCCATAGTCTGAGTATTTTATATTAGTATTTAATATTTCAACAAACGTTATTTTTATTTATATTATAAACATTAAACAAATGTTATCTTTATCTACATTATAAAATTAAATATTAATAATTTATTCTCGTAATTAACATTCTACTTTTTTTTCTTTTTCTTGAATTCTACCGCAGGTCTACCCTAACTCCCATACATCCCGGTCAGCGGGCCGTATATTATTGTGCTTTTCCTCTGTCCAACTACCACGTTTTACTTGTACAAATAACTTCTAGCTTTTCCATATGAACGTCGGCATTTTTCTTTTTTTATGTGAAGGGAAACCTAAGCCATACAAAACTCCTAATCTTTTCGTATGAATCAATGCTGGCATGTAACACATACTTTCATATTTGAAGAGAAGCATGAGGGTGGGGTACTCTCACTTGAAAGGGACAAGTCTCAAATTTAAATCGTTATAGGGGTAAATGGGAATCATTATTCATCTTCTTTTAAAAAAAAATGAGGGTGGGGGCAGTTGACATTCCAACCCCATTAGAATGTAGGGTAAAATTTTATAACAAAAGAATATTAATGTTGATATAGGCGGCGGTTTTCCAACCAATAAGATATAGACGGTGTTTTCTTGGACAATAGCCAAAAACACCCTATTATTGTTATACGGCTTTATAGCCTATAGTTTTATAATTATAGCTGGCGGTTACAAAAAACTGTTGCCAATGCATATGTGGTGGTTCAAGAACCACCGCCTATACCTTGTATGTTTTGTAGGTTTTGTAGTGCTACTAGAAAAATACACACTAGGTAAAAAAGCGCTAGGGGTGTTCATTGGGAATTCCCCGTCCCAATGAACAAAAAAAATTTTTCCTTGAAATAATTTTTGGAGAAGGGACTTTGTTTCGTTCCCCACGCTAATTCACCTATGGGGATCGCATTTTGGAGAAATGGGGAATGGGGAAAAAGTTCTGGGGATTGGAGAATCCCCAAATTTTTTTTTTAAAAAAGTTTAAAACTAATGCTACTACTAACATAAGTTTCAACTATCAGCTAATTCTACATTACATAGAAAGTACTAACATGCTCCGCTAAACAGATAAAAATCATCATTATTTATCAACAAAATAATTCTAAATCTATATTTGAAAGTATAAATAAAAATATATAACATAATTCAAACTCGAAAACATAATATGATATATATAACCAATGAATCATAACTCATAAGTCCAAAATATAAACAAAAACAACAATTCAACAATACATTCATGTCTCATAATCATTCAATTATAATCTAAAAATCCAAAGCACAAATAAAAAACACAACCCAACAAATATTATATATATATAAGAGTTAAAAAAATTCGGGTTCCCCAACCCGTTTTCCCGAAATTTTTGCCCATCCCTAATATTTTTCCCAATTCTCCGATTCACTCAAAATAATTTTTCCATACCAACTTTTTCGCGCGAGTTGGAGATCGAATTTTCCCAATAAATGTACAGCCCTACAAAGCACAGCGGCTGTGTGATGACACAGTAAAAAGTGCCTTGCCCTTTGCTGTATATTAGCATCTGCTCTTTCCTGGGAAGCAATGGCGGCTTTATTTCTTCATCTCTTCCATCTCTGCTCTCTTGCTCTCTTTCTCTTTTTTCGCATATAATTATTGTTAAGTAAAATAAATAAATATTATCAAACTCTATTTTAGTAAAGTTATATAAAGCCATAAATTGAAGTGACTCGGCTATTTTTTACTTGACATGCGTGAATTACAGTTTCCGTTCAGTTTCTAAGATTTTGTCTTAATTCAATTACGCTATATATGATCTAGAGTAATACTAAAAGGTTACAATATTATTAGAGAGTTGAAATATACACCTCCACTTTCGTCCGATTAATTTAATTTTATACCTCTCGTCAATGAATATTCTCTTTATGTTGATCAGCCTATTTAAATCTGCCCGTTAAGAAACTGTTGCTTCGAGTCTAGATCCTAATCTCATAGTAACTAATCAATTCTAAAGTTGATGCCATATGGCACATAAGCTGCAAAGAAAGCATACTTACGGCAAATCCATATGTGTAATATTGAATATGACGTAGAAATGCACATAACTAAGCCGTGACCTTTCATCACACATACTTATCTATAATATGCGTATATTATATTTATAAATATGTAGTGAAAAATTACTAATTTCGATCCATTTACATATGATAAGTACACGTTGTCTTGTGAAAATTAATACTTTTAAGAGTTTGGATTTATGGAGCTAAGTGGGTAAAGGTAATTGAGAAATGAAGATAAAGAAAAAGAACAAAAGTGTAATAATTGGAAAAAATCAATCTATTAGTGTTAACGTAGTTGGAGATATTTGGGTGAAAAATAGAGCTCGTGAAAGAGCTAGAAATAGTAACATAACCTCATGCAGAGAACTGGCATTTGCCCTTTCCTTTAACAATTGACGACGAGACATATAACCGTGTATGAAGAAGATATTTTTTACCCCAATCTGGTTCGGCAAATCTCCAAAATTTTAATGACCAAACTTTTGGGTTTTCAAAAAAATCTTACAACTACATTTATAAAAAGATAAAAATTAAAAAAAATCTACGTCTTGTATCGTCTCAAATTTTTTGGACGGTTCAATATGGATATTCAAGTCTTACATTGAAGTTTCTAAAACTTCTGAGTTGCATAAATAATTTCCCCATGTCGTCAATATGTGTGTGTGATCGTTTGATAACTAACCAAATCACTTTGTGTTTTAAGATGGCAAGTAAGTCGGGCCCACACAGGCCAGGCCGGGCTTAGCTCGCCAGTGGGTTGGCCTACTTGTTGTAATAGCAAATCGGTCCTAAGGTTATCCTATATAAAATTCCAGCCTGTGGGCTCATCCCAACCCAACATATCACGATCGTCGCCTCTGTGAGGGTCAGACTAGCAGGCAGGCTTGGGGACCAGCCATTGCTAGCCCATGTAGGCCTACACGAGCTGGCCTGCTTGGCCCATCTGAGTATTAAATGTTTTTTTTTCTCCTTCTTTTTCTTATTTAAGTGTTTTTTTTTTTTTTTTGCGACATCATTTTTCTTATGTGTTAACCCTCCTTTCTGAAGAGAAAACTTTGGCAGTTTCCCACCTTTATAAATAACTAACCTCTTCATTTTTCATGTAAGTTTTTCCAATGAATAAATTGTCAAAATTGCTTTTGCTTTTCTACCTTATTTATTTTCAGTTTCTATCTTTCTCTCTTCTTTTGTTTTAAATTAAGAAAAATCCTTGGGCCATGGTACCCAGTGTTGCCCAACTCACATATATGAGAGCTGGGTTGACGGGCTGGCTCAGGCTGGGCCCGTTTATTGCTGTGCTGGGCCTAGCCTAATCAATCAATGAATAGCCCAAAATGTTTTGTTAACCGGGCGGGCCCAGCCCATCCAATACCACTTCCCATCTAGATTTCTGTTTGGCAAGAGAGTTTTCCTGTATAAAATTTAAATGACCTCAATTACAAAGTTGATTCACACACACTATTGTGCAAGAAATGCCTTACGAATGAAAAATGTGTTGCAAAAGTGCGAAATATACTGATAATGTTTTGTCTCCAGAACAAATTTCTGTTCTGGCTAAAACATCGCAAAATGGAGTTGGATACTGAATATATAGTTGCTTATTATGCAAAATTATTTTGATAACTTCGTGGTTGCCCAATAATAATATTTAGGATTATTTCTCCTCCCTAGATAAATCTATGTGAATACGATGCACTTGTTGAAGATAGTGTTATGATTAAATTTATTCTTTCATAGTAATGAATTAATTTTTACAATTTTGGTTGGAAATTTGGTTAACTGATTCCGAGAGGGGGCTTAAAAATAAAAATAGCGGCAATTAGGTGGATGATGCGTAGAGCTATAGGAAGAATACAACTTAAGATATTGTTTTATGGGTATTGAAATATCACATTAGAATTTCATGTAGTACAGAGAATTTCAAATATTCTTGATAAAAGTGTTTTCTTTTTCTTTTTTTTTTTGTGAAATTTAATCTTTGGAAAAGAGCTGATATTAATCTTTTTAAACGTTTCAGGTTTTTTTGAAAACAAATTTAGATGTTTAATGCAAAAAGAAATTACTCCTTAATAAAAAGAAGTGCTTTGTATAAAAAAAAAAAAAAACCAATCCGAATAGATTCTAAGTTACTCAACCGGTTTTCTAAAATGGATTATGGGTTAAAATCTATTTCTTATTCTAGGGGAGTATCGAGTCATTTTTTCATTGAATGTAAAATGTTTAAGACTAATATCCAAAAACATTACTTGAATTATTTTGTCTAACATATAGAAAATAATATGTAGTCAAAGTCTTATCGTGCACTTATGTGGTAAATTAATTTGGAATTGGTTTATACGATATATAGCAATTTTTTTTATTCAAACCGTGCATTGATTGATTGTATACATGACATCTGTAAGTTTGATTAGGAAATATTTTTATATGAATAATAGAGGCGTAAAATTTTCTTGGAGGAAACGCAAAACGTGCATTGATTGATTGTACACAGCAGGATAATATGTGGCATAAAGTATTTCCTTAATATAATTATTTTGGAAAAATGTATACAAAAGGAATTGTTTCACAGAACTCAAAACAATTCCTTAATAATTTCCTTAATAAATTTATTCATAATTGAAGTCCATAAAAGAAAAAAAAAAGAAGTTATAAATACCATCGCATTAGTGACATGGATCTCCTCTAGCAGCCAAAAACCCTACTAGCAAAATACACCTTAATCATTCCATAGCTTTCCAAATAACAATGGCGGCATCATCATTTTAAAGAATTTTTAGTCTTTAAAGGACTTTGAACTATGTGCTGACTGCAATCGACTCCGTAATTCTTTTTCAAACAAATTTGCTAACTCTTTTTCTTCGGGTTCTTTGAAGTCTAGTTGCTTGAGTGCCTCTATGGACTAGTTTTGTGTTATGTTACCATTCCCATCCTTGCCTATTGAGTCAAGAAACTCCTTTGCGATTTGCTGTGTTTTAGCATCTGCTTATTATTGTTTTATTTTTTAGCAAGCAATTGCAACTTTTTTCATCTCTTCCATCTCCCTCTCTCTCTGTGTCTCGTTCTGTTATCTCACTCTCAAAAGCAATTTGTGCATATTGATCGTGTCTACTTATTAGGTGAATTTGTACTGCAAGAATTGGGGTTGGGGCCTCTTTAACAGTTGGAAGATAAAGACGATGAGTAAGATATGTGCACTTACCCTTACTCCATAACTGTTAATAAAACTCATTTCTCCCTATCGATTTCTACACTACCATCACTACCCCGCTCTTACGGGGTACTGTTTAACAAAGTCAATGACATTAAATTATTTTCCGAAAAATTCTGGAGCCCTTTCCTTGATCAAAGACTGGCCTTAGCTTATCCAAATGGGAACTTTATCACATTTTAAGTTGATGAATCTTAGGTTGGACCTCCTATATTTTTAGAAGAAGTGGCCAAGGATGGGCATGCCACAATTGCTCAAGGGCTTTTGACAACACTCTTCATTCTCAAACTTTAAGATTAACAATCCTGGCCTTTGGATTTGATTTCAATTTTACTAAATTGCTTCCAAGCAAAGTCTATCACGTTCCTAATGAGGAAGAAAAGGGAAAAAACTCCTGAAAATTGACCCACAAAGCAACGCTTCTAATATCTATCTCCTTTATCATAGAAGTCGTCCTCAACATCCCTTTTACCATCCATATAAAAAAACCTTATGCTTCTCAAGTTGTTTTTTCATTAACGCAATGCTCAGTAAAAGTAATACCCCAATTAAGAGTGAGAATATTAAAATCTAGAACATATCTTGGCCCACGAGGCCTTCTCCAAGCATGAGGCCTTTTATCTTGCTGTTTGAAAAAAAAAAAACTATTTCTTGAGAAACCTAGTAGCAAAATACCTACTAATCGATCCATATCTTCCCAAATAACAATGGCGGCATCACAACGACGTCGACGACCCAATAGTATTCCTGAAGATATTGTGCGTGCCATACTTCCGAAGATTACCAGCAAAAACAATCTTTCGCTTCAAGTGCGTGTGCAAGTTATGGCATTCAGTAATATCCGATCCCAACTTTAAGCTCGCGACACAAAATCGAAACGAGCAATAGCAATTTCAGACACTACCTATCACTCAATAACCGGTGAGCTCTCCGTTGAAAAGCTTTGTCTAAATCCAACTACATACTATCACACCGTAAACGGGCAAAATTCTGGGCGCCCAAAATTTCAATAATTTTCATCGCATACGGGGTTCACGCAACGGTTTGGTGCTTATCAGTCTGGAACATATTTTCTTGTGGAATCCATAGACAAGATGTTGTAGGGAAGTGCTTGAATTACGAGAACTGGGCCTTCCTGAGAATATTGTTGTGGCTTCTGGATTATGTTATGGCTCGTCCATGGATGATTACAAAGCAATAGTTTTAATTAACAGCATTCAGAAGTTTATTAGTCTTGCTTCCCTAAAAGCCAAAAAAATGGAGATACTTCGAAACCCCTTATGGATGCCTTTGCAGGATTTGGCTGACGAAAACATTGGAACCGAATTATGAGGGGGGGATTATGAAGAGGTATGGTGTAAAGGAGTCCTGGACTCGCATGTTTGTGTTGATGAATGTTGAGTTTCCGTTTTGTCTCCAATCTGAGAATCGGTACAGTGTAAGACAGATATCCTAATGAGCAGTTATTTGATTTCATAATTTGGTATCATTAACGTACTGTGATATATATATCCAGAAATTGTGATAAGAGTTGAAGGCCATTTATATATATGTAAAAGTGTAATACATCATCGTGATTATGTTACAGCAACGTCGTCACACATATTTATTTATCTTCATACAGTAGACAGCAAACACCGAACATGCAACGTAGAAGCAAGCACACAGACAAGGTTGGGGCAGTCTATAGTAGTAGAAATCCTACAAATTATCTTGCGAAATCTTTATTTGGCGACCCATTTTTTTTCCTTTTAAATTTCCGTCGCACGTTTAGCTTTTTCTAGTAGTACGGGATTTTACATGATAGAGCAAGCATCCGTAAGGGTCTCTGCAAGATTACCAAGGCCAAGACCGAGACCGCGCTTTGCAGCACCAACCCCAGCGCTTCCAAGACCGCCGGCAGCATCGTCAAGACCAGCACCAGCAACGCTTACAGTGCCACTGCCGGCGCCATTGTCTGCAGAATCAGGATCAGCTGAAGTCCTAAGGATCTTAGGAACAAGCCTTGCCAACACATAACGTTTACGCCCGGTGGACGGTGCTGTTGCAGTATCCTAAAAGCACGATTGACACATCAATCTTGAGAATGTATCATAACTTGGTACATCGGGAACTGATGAAATCTGATGCGTGCATGATGCATAGCATGGGTTTCTAGCTAAATTAAATGAATTCTATGCATATATATTGTATATTATTCTTCGAAGACAAATAGAGCTCTTTTAATGCTTCCAATAAAGATACATGATTTAAAATTGAAGTATAACAAGCATTAGAATGCATGGTCAAACTTAACGAAGATGCACACGAATTCAAACACTAATGTTGGGTGAGTTTTTTGTTACATCTAACACTAGAAAAAATCAAGTTAGTAGTTATACATATTCTAGTTCCAATTATATTTAAAAGTGTAATAAAATTGACTATTGCACTTGGTATAAATGTAAGGTTCTCAATGTAATTAAAAATTGATGATACATTAGAGATGTTGTTAATGTTTGTTATATGTGAAAGTATAGCTAGTTTAGGAGTGCAATGAGTGTATTTCAAATTTTATTATACCATGAGATATAACAAATGTATTTTTTAAATTTATATTAGTTATACTCTCAAATGTAATAAATTTTTTACTATTTTAAAAAAAATTAAATATAAAAAATACAATATCATTATTGAGGTTGAAAATATAACAAATATTTTGTAGAATATTTGTCTAAAATCTTGTAGTTAGGTTCAAGTTTACTCTTAGTAAATGTTTCGTCCTTGATTCACCTGGTGGACACATTTATAAATCACCTTTATCTATATACACTGTCCACTCCAAAAAATTTTTGAATTTTTTAATTTGAGACAGAAATTTTTCGTCTCAAAAACTCTCGTCTCAAATTTTGAGATAGAAAATTTCATCTCTAATTGAAATGAAAAAATTTTCATCTCAAATACGTATTAACAATTTTCTATCTCAAATCCACCAATTTCTAGCCATGTTCAACAAGAGTGTTTTAAATAGTGTTTAGTATTTTAACTAAATCAAAATACTACTTTCTCCAATTTTTGTTATTCGATAAAATAGTATTTTAAATAGTGTTTGTACTAAAAATACAGTTTGAAGTAGTGTTTCTGAAACTTTAATATTATTAATGTCTATTCTAATTTAGTGTCTCAACTTTTTTGGCAATCCTACCCTTACTTCAATAATTCTTTTAGCAATTTTACCATCCATCCAATTTCTCTCTGCATTTTCACATTTTTTTTCACAAATATGTATCCAAAATAACACAAAAATCAATTTTAATTTCTATCTACATCAAAATATACAAAAAAAATTCAAGTTTTATTCGTCCTTTTATTATTTTCCTTTGACAAATATAAATTTTCAATTGTTGAGAGGATATTTTTTAATAAAAAATTATAATACTAATATAAAAACTAATTTATCAAAAAATAATTTTATTTCTGCTTTAGTCATAAAATATTATTATAAAAAATTTATATTTAATTATACAATAAAATATCTTATTTCAATATTAGTAATAACAATTATAGTTATTATGATAATAATAATAATGTGATATCAATGTCTTTCTACGTTATTTTACATTTATCTGTTAATTCAACAACCAATTTTATCGAATATATTTTGTTTAATCAGCTAACCAAACAACTATCAACTTGTTAATCAGCTATCAAGTATGCTAACAACTAATTTTGTTGAATAGGCCCTATATACTAAAACAACAACCAAAGGCACCACATGACTACAATGCTTCCTTCCAAAAATTAGATGCGAATTTTGCCATGTGGCATTATTTCTGTATCGCTTTGCTTTTGCTTGTCACATGTATATCATGCAATATACACAAAAGCCTAAATAACACCCTTTTTATGCCTTTTCATGTATTTTATTCATATAAATATGATTAATGTTAAAAACTTTATAAAAGATTAAATTTACAAAATATATTTATATTTTATCTTCACATAAACTTCAAATCTATATAGATATTCCTTTTTTTCTAATCCCTCATCTCATAATTCTATTAGCCTTTTTTTTTTTTCTAAATATGAGGTAAACTCTGATAAATATATCATTCATCTTTTATTATTTTCTTTTTGCACATTATATTATTTTTTAATTTACTTTCTTAATTTAAATAATTTATTCAATTGTTATATATTTTTATAAGAAACTATTAGTATTTAAAACTTATCAATAATTAAATTTTATGGAATATATTTATGCTTTATTTTATTATAAACGGTAAAAATATAATTAACTGTCAACAATAAATAAAAATATTAAAAATACTCCTTTTTCTTGTACAGTGAACGGAATTTACTCTAATATTTTTGATAAAGGCTCTACATGATATTATTTTCTTACTGCACATAATCATAAATCACTTTTCATTTTGTCTTGATTATGCCAGTGACTATGGGTCTCAAAATTATTGAATGACCACCTCACTTAAAAATTTAAACTTGTAAAAAGAATATTAGTTTATTAATTTATTGTATTATTGTATTAACACGCTCACGTGCAAGCAGACTTTGTTTTTGAGGCTTACTCGTGGATAGTCTTTTATTGATTTAGACAAGTGGCGATAAGTTTTAAACTGAAACCATTTGGTTTTTAAATTCTGATATCATATTCAGTTACCATCTCATTTAAAAGTTCAAGCTTGTAGAAAGGATATAAGTTTACTAATTTATTGTATTAATAAGAATCACAAATTTTCTATTATTTTTTTGCTTTTATGTGTTTCAGAATCATGAATTTTTATTCTATATATTATTTATTGTTATTACTATTATCATGAAGAAGATTGCAACCAAATACTTGTGCCATTTTTGTATGGCAGTCGTCATGGCTGTGGCCCCAGTAGTTGGATATTTTTGTAGCTCTTAACAACTTAATTCTCAAAAAGTTGAAAAGAAATCTGAATAATGGTTTTGTCTTCATTGTGTCAGCAGGAATCACGAGACTTTTATCATTTAATTTTCACCGGATAGTGCATCTGTCAGCAATCGATGGAAAGGGAAAAGCATTTTCTAGATAATTGAACACTGAAGTGAAATGTCTTTCTTTCTTATGATGTGTATACCATGCCACAAGGATTTGTCAAACTATTTTTTGAATTATTGAAACATGCATGGTGATATATATCTAAATAATCTCCATAGATTGAGTGATCACTTCATTTAAAAATTTAAATTTGTGAAGACAAATTTATTTTATTTAGCTTATTTATTATCTTTATATCCCGTCTCACGTTAAGTAGGATTTATTTTTTAACCTTACTCATGAAACGTTTTAATATAATTTAAAAAGATTAAGACTTGAATGCAAGACCTTTTTTCTTTTTTCGCTTGGTGACTTCTCTCAAAATTTTATTGAAATGAGCAAAAGATAAAAGAGGAGGGAGGTTGAGAGCCTTTAATTCCTTTCTACCAACTAAGATGAAATGATTAACAAAACTGACCACATATAGGGAGGGAAAAAAGAAAACAAAAGAGATGCACAATGTAATGAAACTGAAAATCACAAAGTACTACTTAGGCTTTGTTTGTTTGTAGGAAAATAACTTGTTGGAAAAATATTTTTCTAAAAAATTATTTTTTTTGAAAAACAGAAGATGTGTTTGGTGTTTGGTTATCATATTAAAAAATATTTTCAGGTGTTTGTTGTGACACTTTGCAAATGTTTTCTAACGTCTGGTGATTATCACAATGAAAAATATTGTTCAATTGCAAATTTTTATTAACAAATAAATTTTATTATTTCATAATAAAATAAATAATTATAAAGAAAATTCTAACGAGAAGAAAAATTGATGAACAAGCAAAAAATAGAAAGTTTTATAATTAAAATAAGAGAAACAGCTTTTCTTCTCATGGAAAATGTTTTCCCTTCCCTTTGCTATGGAAAACGTTTTTCTCAAAATATGCCTAGCCACTATTGTTGCTTGCCAAACATCCAAAAGCAAGGAAACCATTTTCCTGCAGAACATTTTCCAACAAACAAACAGAGCTTTATTCTCAGTTTGTTCGCAAGAAAATAACTTGCTAGGGGAAAATATATTTTAGGGAAAATGTTTTCCTGGAAAATATAATATTTTCTGGTGTTTGGTTATCAAACAGAAAAATATTTTTTTGGTGCATGGTAGTCCCACTTGGAAAAGAGAAAGTTTAATAATTAAAATATATTTTTGTACTTAAAAATATATTATTTAAATTAAAAATAAATATAAATATTAAAAATAATAAATTAAAACTAACAAATTAATAAAAATTAATGAATTAAAATTAAAAATACATTATTTAAAGTAAAAATGAAATATAAAAATTAAAATTAATAAATTAATAAAAAATTAGAATTAAAATAGAGAAATTAAAATATAAAATAAAATATAAAAAATTACAATTAAGCAAAATAAACAAATAAAAAATTAATAAATTAATAAAAATTGAAAAATTAAAATAAAAATATATTATAGACAATGATAAAATATACAATTGAAATTAATAAATTAATTTTTTGAATTTTAATTTATAATTTCTATTTTTTCTTTTTAAATCCGCATATTTTTAATTTTTAATATTTAAAATTTTTTATTTTTAGTTTTTATTTTTAATTTTTAATTTCTTATTTCTATAATTTTATAATTTTATAATTTCAATTTTTTAAATATTTTAATTTTAAATTTTACAAATTTTAAATTTTAAAACTTTTAATTTTTTATTAAAATTTTTGTTTTCTATTTTTAATTTTGAATTTTTAAATTTAAAAATTGTAAAATGATATACACGATATCCTGATCATTTGATTCGGTTAGTTTTTACTGTTTTGCAGGTGACACGTAGGTCATTTTATCTTCCTATTGCTTCCCCATTCTGGTTCTTTCGACCATATATTTCTTACTAGTTTAACACCCGTGCCATTGCAATCAATTATATTTTACCATATATAGCACTAATTTTTTTTATAGTAAAAGAAATCAATTAAAATAGGTCAAGATTTGATAGGAACTAAATTAGTGAGTTACCATAGATATAAACAATCAATTCAGATTGCATGTTATGATTTTCTGTTGTAATATGTAAATATTAAAATCAATTAGTAAATCAATATAAATCTCACTAAATAAGGTAATTTTGAATAAATTTGAATATAAATCTTGACGGTTGGATAAAGTGCAATTGGAGTTTCGATACTTGAATAGCGTAGATTGAGATTTGAAAATATGAGTATATAACAGAATGTTATATTTGTGCGACACTTGTCATTATACTTGTGTAACACTTGTCAGTATTATATTGAATTAGGTTCTTCTATATAATATAGTATATATAAAATTAATTAGTAAATCAATATAAATCTCACTAAACAAGGCAATTTTGAATAAATTTGAATATAAATCTTAACGGTTGGATGAGGTGCAATTAGAGTTTCTCTACTTGAATAGCGTAGATTAAGATTTGAAAATATGAGTATACAATAGAGGGTTATATTTGTACGACACTTGTCATTATACTTGTGTAACACTTGTCAGTATTATGTTGAATTAAGTTCTTCTATATAATATAGTATAGATATAGATAGGTCATTCAAGTTACATCACCACGGTAACGTCACTAGGTACATCACTTGCTCAATATGTCCTTATCATGTGGGGTGAATTTTCATTACATTATGTTCGACCAAAGTCTAAAAGTTTTTAAACGGACAAAAAGGGTAAGAAGTATCCAGGGATGCATCATTATGTTAAGTCTCCGATCTTATCTTTGCTGGGAAAAAAATAAAAGAAAAAGTCGAAATTGTTTCAAAACAATTTCTTCGGTTTTACATTTTTTTCTTTTGGTTAAACGCCCAATCTCGATGACATTAAAATCAAGACTTCTGTCTTAGAGAAATAGTCTCAACCACTTAAATTATCTCTTCTCCAATTTTATTTAAAAGGATGTAGGAATCTTCTAGATGATAGATTTCAAGTATGACATACTATTTTAATTAAAAGTTGAAGTGCAAAGAGAAAACTTGTCCTTAGAGGGTGTTTGGCTTTGCTCATAAGCTGGTTTGATCACTTCATAAGCCAAAAATAAAAGTTATATGTTTGGCTAATTTGCTTATAAGCAATTTAAGGTTGCTTATAAGTAGGCAAAAATTAAGCAAATTTGGAGCAATTTATTTATTTTTTTGTGCTTATAAATATGGTGGTCAACCCTCTTAAAAGGACATATTTGTCCTTACAAATGATAAGTATATTACAATAATATCCCTACACTTAATTAATGACTTGTCTTTTTTAATTATTTTAACTACTATTGATATTTATAAGCATTTATTTACTAAATATGCTAGCAACTTATAAGTACATATTATCCAAATATATCCATATTTATTTATCACTAGTTTAAAAATAACTTTTTACTTATAAGCAGTACCTGTTTATAAACACTTAAAAATAAGCAAAGCAAAACGGGCTCTTAGAAGGGAGCAGCTTTTCTCTTGGTGGAAGATTTTTTAATTAGTAGGTAGACTGAATTTTCCATTAAATTGTGGACGTTCAAAGTCTACGAAATTCTTTTAACTATTTATCCGGTTATATTTAAAAGGATGTGGGTGTCTTTGTGGCAAAAGATCTTAATATCATAAACATAAAATGCGAAGGATATAACTAACTTAGCAGAGTTAAACAAACAATTATCTAGGCGATAAACAGTAGCATATCATAAACATAAAATGCATTAAAAATACTAAAGCAAATTCAAGAAACCCATTTAATTTACACATAAAATTATATTACACCCAGTTCTTTGGGTCTCATTGATTAGCAATTCAAAATCTAAATCTTGCATTTGAATTGATTCCACGACCTTTTCATTGTCCCTTTAAAGAATTCTCAATGACTAATTAAAAATGTCTTTCATCCTACAAAAATTAATTACAAATATTAATATATATCTACTAAACTTAGACAATTAAATATGCCATTTAGCTTTCTTTTTGTATATTTATGTATGTTGAATATCGTTGAATGATATCTTGTGGGCAATGGAATCTCAACAGGTAATTCAACTTGACAGGCATTAACTCTAGTCACTTGTAGGATATGATCACAAAAAGTGAATAAAAGAACCAGCAGAATAGGCTTACTTGATAGTGCAAACTTAATTTGCTAAAGATTGAATATGAAATAAAAGATTTATTAACATACCATCTTTAGATTCAGGAGGAAAAGTATAATAAAAGAAAGAAAAAGATGGAATCATAAAGGAAAGTAAGGAATGGGACTAATTCTTCAATCCTTTTCAATATGTTCCCTTCAATCCAAATAGAGTGTAAAGTATACTCCACCAAATAAAGATCACCCTGTGAATAGATTATTTGCATAGAATTGGAGCAGATGTATGATGTATAGAGATGCAATCTATTGTAAACATTGTTTGCATTAGACAATTTCGTCGACGTCATATCACAATCACACAAGCCCTCTAGTCGTATGCGATACTAGCTGTGAAAATGTATACCTGGTAGTTTGTCACCTCGTAGAATTTTTAAAATGTAGCACATAATCTCCTACATTAGTGCTTCACGTCCAACTATTATGTACTTGTACATGCTTTTTTCACATCTATAGGTGTTAATGTTTGTAATGTGTTAAATTTTTTAACAAAAGTATCTTTAGTTACCATTCATGTTCGTTAAAAAAAGTTAGAAGTTTCAATAATTTAGCTAACAACATTAATATAATAATAAAAAAAGGGGCAATTGTGCCACTTCGGGAAAAGTATGGGCAAAATGTAGTAAGTATCTAAAATGCTAAGGGTAATTAGCCAATTAAACTATCATAGGAAGTAATGTATCGTCTTTTAAAATATATAGGGGTAACGTGATATATATATATATATATATATATATATATAAGTTTCAAAATACATGTGAAATAATCAGCTAACTAGACAAAATATAGAAGATAATGCATGTTTATACCCTTTTAAAGATTCAAGCCCCCAATCCTTGTATGTTTAATTAAATACGTTTGGAGTATAAAAAGTCCACTAAATAGACAGATGATAGGAACAAGAAATGGTAACTATTGACTTCACTTAAGCTTGAATATGAAATAAAAAAAGTCATTAAAGTGTAGTCTACAGGATAAAGAATGGACTGTGAATAAATTTTTTTCAGAATAAAAATTGGACTGTGAATAAAGGGTTTTCTTTTTCTGGAAGTGAAGGGGAGGCAATACTACTCTCAAAAATTTCATTAATTACGAAACCCTCCAAGAAGATCGAGATAGATGCAATCTATAGACCTTTTATGATTTACAAACCTTGTTGTGAAACGCCATATACTTTTATCGGTAATATTTATTAAGGAACTAATGATTATACAAGGTGTTCTAGGCAATTATTCATCTAGGCATTTTCTATCAAAATAACTCAAAATTCAAAATAAATATATATGTGTATTATTAAGAGTCTTCAAATCCAAATGTAGCTTTGTATGATATAAAGCAAATAGCGAATGTTTTAACAACTAAAAACAAATTGGAATATTACATCAAAAGAAGCACACATATATTAATCAAGAAGCTTGGGTAGATCCATAAGTGTTTGGAAGGAGGTTTTCTTCCAGCTGATAATTTTGAGAGACTACATGATAGAGCATGCTGTAGCCAAGTCAATCACAGTACTTGCAACGTCAAGAGCATCAGCAAGAGTTGAACCATGCTCCGCAACATCAGAGCTAGCATTTCCAACGTCGGCGCCGGCGGCAATCGCTTCTTCTTGAACATCTTGATTAGTCCTAGCAGCTATTTCAGCTGAACGAGCAACACCTTCAACTGTCCTTGTTACTCTCAGAGCCTTCTCTAGTTGATGCTGACCATCAGTTCATGATTGGAAAACAACATATTAATTTCCCTATATACATGCATGCTCAAAGAAAGATATAAAGAGGGGGTAAAGTAGCACACTACCTTTTCATGTTGTTTAATTAACTGATTATATCCATACTTTATAAAAGATGCTATATAGTTCCCTATCTTATGTGTGCATTAATTATATTCCACCTTTTTTATATATATTTATGGATATTAAAACTTATAATTGTAATACATTTTTTACAAAAATATCACTGTAAGTTGTTCAATTAAGTTTGGCTTTTTAATACTTGACCTAACCGCGCTAAAATAATAATACAAATTAAAAGAATGCTTGTGTGTCAGCTTTTGAAAAACACAAGCGAGTGTGGTGTTATGTTTTGAAATACAAAACAATAATCAGATAATTAAAAAAAACTATAAACATTAACATGCATTTTACCCAACTTAGAGAATAGGATACCATTCACGAACTCACAGTTTTTTTTGCAGCTTTCGGATCATTCATCACCCGCTTTTTGTAAACAACTTTTCTGTAACGTTGTAGCAAATAATTGTTATCATAGAAGGAGGACTTATGGATGTGATAGTCAGACTTCCCTTTGCGGTGGCAATCAATGCAAACACCATACGTGTTGCCGTCTTTCTCATGACATACATACCACCCAATTCAACCGAGCAACCAGTGCAAAAGAGCTCGGTTTTTTGCATAATATTGTAATTTTGCAGAAGACTTGCAGTGTCAACGATTCCAGTGCTGCCACCACTCTGTCAAGGCTAAAATTAGTTACTGATTACGCTTCCAGTAGTATGGACTAATATCAGTCCGGATATCACCATTAATTTTTAACCATTGATTTTGCAATTATTAATATTGCTTGATCAGAGATCAAGGGCTCCCATCCATTTGGACTGACATCAGTACAACAGACGGAAGGGCAACCGGTTAGTTAAATTCCGGAGATATCTCTCCCCGTCTATAGACAGAAGCATATCTGAGAATAAATTCATCAAAATTACCTCTCCATTTGCCGGCAGATGCGGCACCAGCTCTCTGTAAATCTGAAGCAAATGAGTGTTCTTATACAGAGATTTGTGAATGTGATCATCGGGCCTGTCTTTGCAGCGACAGTCAATGCAAAGATGATATGATTTTCCATCTTTCACGTGACACTCGAGGCAGGAAAAATACATTCCAGTCAATAGAACGGAGCAGCCACTGCCGAACAGCGCCTGCTTGTGCTGCACGAGATGGTAAAAAGCAAGAGCTTCATACAAGTCGAGGTGCCTGTCAAAATTAGAGTCCAGTTTCTCAAACAGATCAGCTAATTCATTCTGCTCGCCTTGTTCGTAACCCAGGCGCTTGAGTGCCTCCATGAACTTCCCATTCCCATCCGCATCTATTTGACTGAAAAACTGCTTTGCTAACTCCTGTTCATGTTCTTGTGCTCTTTCGTAATAAGCAACTGCGGCTTTTCTCACGTCTTCCATTTTTCTCTCCCTCGATGTCTTCTTTATCTCAATATGTGTCAATATGTGCACTTATTGAAGAATTCTGCTGAAATTTAGTTAGTATTCCATCATTTTAAAGAATTTTGTCTTTAAAGGGCTTTGAACTATGTGCTGATTACAATAGACTCCGTAATTCTTTTTCAAACAAATTTGCTAACGCTTTTTCTTCGGGTTCTTCGAAGTCTAGTTGCATGGGTGCCTCTATGAACTAGTTTTGTGTTGTTTTACCATTCCCATCCTTGTCTATTGAGCCAAAAAACTCCTCTGCGATTTGCTGTGTTTTAGCATCTGCTTTTTTTTTTAGCAAGCAATTGCAACTTTTTTCATCTCTTCCATCTCTCTCTCTCTCGTTCTGTTATCTCACTCTCAAAAGCAGTTTGTGCATATTGATCGTGTCTACTAATTAGGTGAATTTGTCGAGACCAAGGATTGGGGTTGGGGCCTCTTTAACAATTGGAAGATAAAGATGAGTAAGATATGTGCGCTTACCATTACTCCATACCTATTAATAAAACTCATTTCCCCTTATAAATTTCAACACTATCATCACCACCCCACTCCTATAGGGTACTGTTTAACAAGGTCAATGACATTAAATTATTTTCCAAAAAATTCCTGAGCCCTCTCCTTGATCAAAGACGAGGGGAAACATCCCTTAGCTTATCCAAATGGGAACTTTGTCACATTTAAAGTTGATGAATTGTAGGTTGGGCCTCCTATTTTTTAGAAGAAGTGGCCAACGATGGGCATGCCACTATTGCTCAAGGGATTTTTGACAACACTCTTCATTCTCAAACTTTAAGATAAACAATCCTGGCCTTTGGTTTTGATTTCAATTTTACTAAATTGCTTCCAAGCAAAGTCTATCACGTTCCTAATGAGGAAGATAGGAGAAAGAACTCCTAAAAATTGACCTACAAAGCAACGCTTCTAGTATCTATCTCCTTTATCATAGAGGTCATCCTCAACATTCCTTTTACCATCCATATTAAAAAGCCTTATGCTTCTCAAATTGGTTTCTCAGTAACGCAATGCTCAGTAAAAGTAGTACCCCAATTAAGAGTGACAATATTAAAATTGAGAACATATCTTGGCATAAGAGGCCTTCTCCAGGCATTAGGTCATTTATCATGCTGTTGGAAAAAGCTATTTCTTGAGAAACCTAGTAGGAAATACCTCCTAATCGATCCATATTTTCCCAAATAACAGCGGCGGCAGCACAACGACGGCGACGACCCAACAGTATTCCTGAGAATACCGTGCGCGCGATACTCCCAAGATTACCAGTAAAAGCAATCTTTCGCTTCAAGTGCGTACGCAAGTTATGGCATTCAGTCATATCCGATCCCAACTTTAAGCTCACGACACAAAATGGAAACGAGCAATAGCAATTTCAGACAGTACCTATCACTCAATAACCGATGAGCTCTTCGTTGAAAAGCTTTGTCCAAATCCAACTACATACTATCACACCATAAACGAGCATAATTCTGGGCGCCCAATATTTCAGTAATTTTCATCGCATACTGGGTTCACGCAACGGTTTGGTGCTTATCAGCCTGGAACGTATTTTCTTGTGGAATCCATCGACAAGATGTTGTGGGGAAGTGCTTGAATTACGAGAACAGGGCCTTCCTGAGATTATTGTTGTGGCTTCTGGATTATGTTATGACTCGTCTATGTATGATTACAAAGCAATAGTTTTAATTAACAGCATTCAGAAGTTTATTAGTCTTGCTTCCCTAAAAGCCAAAAAAGTGGAGATACTTCGAAACCCCTTATGGATGCCTTTGCATGATTTGGCTGACGAAAACATTGGAATCGAATTATGAGGTGTGGATTATGAAGAGGTACGGTGTAAAGGAGTCCTGGACTCGCACGTTTGTGTTAATGAATGTTGAGTTTCCGTTTTCGGGGCCGCTGTTTTTCGCGAAAGGTGGTGAAGCTTTGCTCTTCCAGACATTGAGAGGAATCATCATCTACAATGCTAAAGAACACAGATGGAGGAAGCTTTATGAGGGAAACAATCGGTTTGATCTTTTAATTGCACATGCATTTGTGGAGAGCCTTACTTCCCCAGTTGGATACGAATACGACTGGAATGAGGAGGAGTTGGCGACCAAACAGAAGAGGAAAAAGACAACGCCAAGGGAGCATCACAGACGGCCTACACGGCTACCAGAGACGTCTGGAGAACTTCTCCTCGATTAGTTATTGAAAGAGCTAAAAAGTCATTTCCTTTTATTCAGTCTGAGGTATAGTGTAAGACAGGTATCTTAATGAGCGGTTATTTGATTTCATAATTTTGTATCATTAAAGTACTGTTATATATATACACCTAGAAATTGTGATAGAGTTGAAGGCCATTTATATATATGTAAAAGTGTAATATATCATCATGATTATATTACAGAAACGTCGTCATACATATTTATTTATCTTCGTACAGTAGACAGCAAACATTGAACATAGAACGTAGAAGAAGCACACAAACAAGGTTGGGCCAGTCTATAGTAGTACAATCCACACTAGTCATCTTTTCGGCTGAAGGTTTTTGTTTCATCCTACAAATGATCTAGAGGCGACCCATTTTTTTTCCTTCTTTAATTCCTGTCGCGCGTTTAGCTTTTTCTAGTAGTAAGAGATTTTACATGATAGAGCATGCTTCGGTAAGGGCATCTGCTACATTACTCATGCCACTCGCACCATGCTCTGCAAGATTACCAAGACCAAGACTGAGACCGCGCTTTGCAAGACCAAACCCAGCGCTTCCAATGCCGCCGGAAGCATCGTCAAGACCAGCACCAGCACTGCCGGTGCCATTGTCTGCAGAATCAGGATCAGCTGAAGTGCTAAGAATTTTAGGAACAAGCCTTGCGAACACGTAACTTTTACGCCCTATGGACGGTGCTGTTGCAGTATCCTAAAAGCACGATTGACACATCAATCTTGAGAATGTATCATAACTTGGTACATCGGAAACTGATAAAATCTGATGCATGGATGATGCATAGCATGGGTTTCTAGCTAATTATATAAATTAAATGAATTCTATGCATATATATTGTATATTATTCTTTCAATGCTTTTAATAAGGATACATGATTTAAAATTGAAGTATAACAAGCATTAGAATGCATGGTCAAACTTAACGAAGACGCACACGTATTCAAGCACTAATCATAACTTGTGCACAGCCCGACAACATTTCTTATATCAGAATACATATGAATAGAAAGCAATTAAAACAAACAAATTTTAGAGTGGAGTAGGCTAAGAGAAAATTTTCAAATCATTCAACATATTTTAACCGATTATAAAATAAATTGACCATGTTACCTTAAGGTTGGTTGCTCCTTCTCCTTCAGCCCTCAGATTTCTGTAAAGTTGAAGCAAATGGTGGTTATCATACAGGGCCTTACTATGCTCGTGATCATCAGACTTACCATTTCGGTAACAATCGACGCAAACATCGTAAGTTGCGCCATCTGATTTCATATGACATTCAAGGCAGGAAAAGTACACACCAGCTAGCAAAACACAGCCGGTGTGTGCTTCGTGACAAATTTGCTAGTTCTTTCTCTTCGGATTCTTTCAATTCTAGTTGCTTGAGTGCATCTATGAACTCGTTTTGGGTTATCTTACCATTCTCATCCTTGTCTATTGAGTCAAAAAACTGCTTTGCAATTTGCTTTGTATTAGAATCTGCTTTTTCATAGCAAGCAATTGCAACTTTTTTCGTCTCTTACATCTCTCTCTCTCTCGTTCTCTTCTCTCACTCTCACGAGCAGTTTTTGCATATTGAACGTGTCTACTAGTTCGGTGAATTTATAGACTAGGGACGGGGGTGGGGGCCTCTTTAACAGTAGAAGATAAAGATGAGTTGATATTGCTCTTATGGTATGGCTCAATTAGTTAATGTTGAGTACATTTTTTGTTTAACATTAGAAAAAATTAAGTTAGTATTTATACATATTTTAGTTTCAATTATATATAAAAGTGTAACAAAATTGACTATTGCACTTGATACAAACATAAGGTTTTTAATGTAACTAAAAATTGATGATATATTAGAAGTATTGCTAATATTTGTTATGCATAGAAGTGTGGCTAGTTTAGGAGTGCATTGAGTGATATTTAAATTTTATTACACTATGAGATATAACAAATACATTTTTTAAATTTGCATTAGTTACACTCTCAAATGTAATAAATTTTTTGTTATTTTAAAAAATTAAATATAAAAAATCCAATGTCATTATTGTGGTGGAAAATATAACAAATATTTTGCAGCATTCAAGATCGTAATTAAAATAAATGTTATCATTTACTCTTCTAAATTTACTCCAAGTGGAACTAAAAATAGGTAGCTTTTTGTCTAAAATCTTATACTCAGGTTCAAGATTACTCTCAGAAACTCCTTAATTCACCTAGTGGTCTTGTTCTTGAATCACCTTGCACCTATGTACGCTATCCACGACCAAAAAATAAAAATAAAAAAAAATCAAAATTTGAATTTCAGAGAGAAAATTTTCATCTCAAAAATTGTTGTATGAAATTTTGAGATGAAAATTTCCATCTCTAATCGAGATAAAAAAATTTTCGTCTCAAATACGAATTAATTTATTAGAAAATTATATCCAAAATTTTCGCCTCAAATCCACTAGTTTCTGTCCATGTTTGACTACAGTGTTTTAAATAGTATTTAGTGTTTTGACTAAGTTGAAATTAGTCAAAACACTCCTTTCTCCAATTTTTGTTGTTCAATAAAATAGTAGTTTAACGAGTGTTTGTACTAGAAATACAGTTTGAAATAGTGATTCTAAAACTTTAATGTTATTAATGTCTCATAATAAGATTTAGTATTTCAACCTTTTTGGCAATCATACCTTACTTTAATAATTTTTTGGGCAATTTTACCATCATCCAATTTCTCTATACATTTTGCATTTTCTTTCATGTATCCAAAAAAAATCAATTTTAATTTCTATCTACATCAAAATATACCAAAAAATATACAACTTTTATTCGTCCATTTATGATTTTTCTTTGACAAAAATAAATTTTCAATTGTTGAAAGAATATTTTTATAATAAAAAATTATAATATTAATAAAAGCTAATTTATCAAAAAATAATTTTTATTCTGCTTTAGTAATAAAATATTATTATAAAAATATATATTTAATTATAAAATAAAATATCTTATTTCAATATTTATAATAACAATTATAGTTATTTCTACATTATTTTATATTTATCTATTAATCCAATAGCTAATTTTATCAAACACATTTTGTTTAATTAGCTAACACCAAATTATCAGCTCCTTACTTAGCTATCAGGTATTCTAACAATTAATTTTGTCGTATAGGCCCTATATAAAACAACAAGCAAAAGCACCAAATGACCACAACGCTTACTTCCAAAATTTAAATGTGCTAAATTTTGCCATGTGGCATTATTTCTGCATCTTTTTGCTTTTGCTTGTCACATGTACGTCATGCAATATACACAAAACTTAAATAATACCCTTTTTAGGCCTTTTCATATATT
Source organism: Cordia subcordata (assembly GCA_028554755.1). Classification (NCBI taxonomy): domain Eukaryota; kingdom Viridiplantae; phylum Streptophyta; class Magnoliopsida; order Boraginales; family Cordiaceae; genus Cordia; species Cordia subcordata. The sequence continues at coordinate 5,480,181 of JAPTOF010000010.1, read as the reverse complement.
TTATGCATATAAATATGATTAATATTAACAAATTTATAAAAGATTAAATTTATAAAATATATTTATATTTTATATTTTATCTTCACATAAACTTCAAATCTATATATCAATTCCTTTTCTCAATCTTCTAATACCTCATCTCATAATTTTATTAGCCTTTTTTCCAAATATGAGGTAAACTCCGATAAATATATCATTCATCTTTTATTGTTTTCTTTTCACGCATTATATTATTTTCTAATTTCCTTTCATAATTTAAATAATTTATTCAATTGGTATATATTCTTATAAAAAAATATTAGTACTTAAAACTTACCAATAATTAAATTTTATAGAATATATTTATGTTTATCTTATTATAGATGATAAAAATATAATTAACTATCAATAATAAATAAAAATATTAAAAATACTCATTTTTCTTGTACATTGAACGGAATTTACTCTAATATTTTTTATAAAGGCTCTACATGATATTATTTTCGTACTGCACACATAATCATAAATCATGTTTCATTTTGTCTTGATTATGCCAGCGACTATAGGTCTTAGAATTATTCACTCACCACCTCTTCTAAAAGTTTAACGTATACGAAGATGTTGGTTTATTAATTTATGTATTGTTGGATTATTGTATTAATACGCCCCCTCACATGTAGGCGAGGTTTGTTTTTAAGGCTTACACGTGGATAGTTTTTAATTGATTTAAACACATGGCAATGAGTTTTAAACTAAGACCATTTGGTTTTTAAACTCTGATGCTGCGATATCCCACATCGGTTTGTGGTTTGATTTGTGACTTGTTTATAAGGTGGGTGGAGCGAGTATAACTAAAAACTTAGGTTAACCATTTTAGATTAATTGATTAGAGACCTAAGTAGTTATTGGTTATACTCACTACAACAATTTTGCTCACGGGCCTAGACTTGGGGGCATGACAATGTTGCTATCAAAGACAGTTATCAGTCGGTTGTGGGAGCTAAGTGTTATATGAGACAAAGTGCTACACCAAATGTGTAGTGAGAGCCACCTCTAGATTTGTGCACCACCTAGTCTTGTATGTGATTGTGTGCCCCTTCTAAAGTCCTGCACTGCCCGGCCTTTTATGTGATTCTGTGTTGTTGACGAGGACATCAGGTCCTTTTATGTGATTATGCGTCACCTCTAGAGGCATGCACCACCTAGTCTTGTTTATAAGGTTGATAGAGCAGATATAATTAATAATTTGGATTAACCATTTTGGGTTAGTTGATTAGAAGCCCAAGCAATTATGGTTTTGCTTACTATACCAGTCTTGCTCACGAGCTTGGGCTTGGGAGTGTGACATGTACCATATTGAGTTACCACGTCATCTAAAAACTTAAGCTTATAGAGAAGATATTGATTTATTAGTTTATTGTATTGATAAAAATCATGATTTTTTTTATGTGTTTCAGAATCATGAATTTTTATTATATATATTATTTATTGTTATTACTATTATCATTTAGAAGATTGCAGCCCCAAAGCCCCAAATACTTTGTGCCATTTTCCACGGCCTATGGTGGTCATGATTTGCCGAATGCAGGCATGAATACGTGTCAAGGAAGTCCAATTATTAAGTCATTCTTTAATATATATTCCAAGTCCAAGTTCCCATGTGAGTCTTTATTTAATTTATCTTCCTTTAAAACAACAATGATTAATGTTACTTGACCCCGTGTATTTATGATCATATTGTTCCAGACAAAACGTTACATTTTGAATGTCATCTCTTTTTAGCTGGTGGACAAAAGGCATAACGATTTGAACATTGTTTTCCACTTTCTCATATAATATAAAATATGAATTTCTATTTTTGTCAATTCCTTAGCTTGATGTTGAATTCCATATGCATACTATATGTAATAAACAAATAATTTAAAGAAAATGCATAGTAAATCATTATCTTCATGAAGGCTTGAATATCTTACCGTTTTTCGGGCTTGAATATCTTACTGTTTACAATTTCTTTTTTTCTTTTTTTAAGAAAAAAGTATAAGGTCATTATAAAACAATGATCTTCTGAAAACAAAATATGAATGAATTACTTATGATTATAAGATTTTAGACATTGTGTTTAAAAATTAACTAAACTTAGGCAAATAGATAGGATTAGCTAGATAAGTAAATTCATCTTCAATTGCAGGATTTTAAAATTATAATAATTATATTGTGCATGAAATGTTTTCTTTTTGATAAATATTTTGAGCTGATATTCTGTTTTGTTCTTGTTAGGAATTTTCTGTGAAAAAAAAAGGTTGTCAATTAAAACCAACTGGTTTCACACTCCTTTTAAGTGAATGATATATTTTTTTATTGTCACAAATATGGCAGCCGTCATGATTGCGGCCCAACAACTGTTAGATATTTTTGTAGCTCTTCACAACTTAATTCACAAAAGTTGAAAGGAAATCTGAATAATGGTTTTGTCTTCATTCTGTTAACCGGAATCATGAGACTTATATCATTTAATTTTCAGCGGACAGAAATATCTTTAGTTACCATTCATGTTAGTTAACATAAGTTAGAATTTTCAATACTTTAGCTAACAACATTAATATAATAATAAAAAAGGGGCGATTGTGCCACTTCGGGAAAAGTATGGGCAAAATGTAGTAAGTATTTAAAATGCTAAGGGTGATTAGCCAATTAAACTATCATAGGAAGTAATGTATCGTCTTTTAAAATATATAGGGGTAATGTAATATATATAAGTTTCAAAATACATGTGAAATAATTAGCTAATTAGACAAAATACAAAAGATAATGCATGTTATACCCTTTTAAAAATTCGAGCCCCCAGTCCCTGTATGTTTAATTAAATACATTTGGAGTATAAAAAGTCCAGCAAATAGGTAGATGATAGGAACAAGAAACGGTAACTATTGACTTCACTTAAGGTTGAATATGAAATAAATAAGCCATTAAAGTGTAGTCTACAGGATAAAGATTGGACTGTGAATAAAGTTTTTTTTCTGGATAAAATTTGGACAGTGAATAAAGTTTTTTCTTTTTTTTGGAAGTGAAAGGGAGGCAACACTACTCTCAAAAATTTTATTAATTACAAAACCCTCAAAGAAGATCTAGATAGATGCAATCTATAGACTTTTTATGATTTGCAAATCTTGTTGTGAAACGTCATATACTTTTATCGGTAATGTTTATTAAGAAACTAATGATTATACAAGGTGTTCTAGGCAATTATTCATCTAGGTATTCTCTATCAAATTATCTGACAATATATATATATATATATATATATATATATGCATTATTAAGAGTCTTCAAATCCACATGTAGCTTTGAAATATGATATAAACCAAATAGTGAATGTTTTAGCAACTACAAACATATTGGAATATGACATCAAAAAGAAGCACACTATATTAATTAAGAAGCTTGGGTAGATCCATAAGTGTTTGGAAGGAGGTCTTCTTCCAGCTGACAATTTTGAGAGACTACATGATAGAACATGCAGTAGCCAAGTCAATCACAGTACTTGCAACGTCAAGAAAATTCAAACCATGATCTGCAGCATCAGCAAGAGTTGAACCATGATTTCCAACGTCGGCGCCGGCGGCAATCGCTTCTTCTTGAACATCTTGATTAGTCCTAGCAGCCATTTCAGCTGAACGAGCAACACCTTCAACTGTCCTTGTTACTCTCAGAGCCGTCTCTAGATGCTGACCATCAGTTCATGATTGGAAAGAACATATTAATTTCCATATATACATGCATGCTCAAAGAAAGATACAAAGAGGGGTAAAGTAGCACGTTGCCTTTTCATGTTGTTTAATTAGCTGATTATATCCGTACTTGATAAAAAGGTGCTATATAATTCCCTATCTTATGTGTGCATTAATTATATCTCACCTTTTTACATATGTTTATGGGTATTAAAACTTATAATTGTAATACATTTTTTACAAGAATATCATTGTAAGTTGTTTAATTAAGCTTGGCTTTTTAATACTTGACCTAACCGCGCTAAGATAATAATACAAATTAAAAGAATGATTGTGTGTCAGCTTTTGAAAAACACAAGCTAGTGTTGTGGTATGTTTTGAAATACAAAACAATAATCAGATAATTAAACAAACTATAAACGTTAACATGCATTTTACCCAACTTAGAGAATAGGATACCATTCATGAACTCATTTTTTTTTTTGCAGCTTTCGGATCATTCATCAACCGCTTTTTGTAAACAGCATTTCTGTAACGTTGTAGCAAATAATTGTTATCATAGAAGTTGGACTTATGGATGTGATAGTCAGACTTCCCTTTACGGTGGCAATCAATGCAAACATCATACGTGTTGCCGTCTTTCTCATGACATACATAACAGGAAAAATATGTACCATCCAATTCAACCGAGCAACCAGTGCAAAAGAGCTCGGACAAATTATTTTGTGGGTATATACATTACTCTCACATGAAAAAATAATAAAATTTAGACCATCTTATAAAGTCCTAGGACACTATTTATATTAACTAATTAATTTTTATGATAGAATTTTAATAATTTTTCATATATTTAATAAGGGTATAATGAAAAGAAAATTTTATTAATTTTCTTTTAATTTATGGCAATAAGGTATAAGTACCAGAAATCCACTTCATTTCTTATAAGTAAAAATAAGAAAACTTATTGAAAGATACTTCTATAAGTTCATAACTAATAGTATAATCACAAATATATATATATATATATACATGAAAATAAATGCATCATAAATAATAATTTTATCTAAAAAATTTAAGCTATTTAAATAGGTCTATACCTATTATATTCAACCCATTCCCTCACACATTATTTGGAATAAATATTGCATATGAGTATATTATTTTAGATGAGACTAGAGAGTTAAAGGCTTTCTGTGAGATTTGCCCATCATACAGGACGCATGGATCTGTTTATTTTGACTAAGTTGAGAAACATACATATTTAAACTAGGTGCAAGTAAAGATAGTATGGCTGATGAGGGATGGCCTAGACGTTCATGCCACACAGCAGCAGAAGTCTTGGAAGCATGTAGACCATAATGGGAGGATGCTGGAACGAGTGAGGGCAGAGAAAGCACATAAAGATTAGACTTAGTGCGACCCGTAAGGAGAGGTTTCCCCGTGTGTAAATCTTTGACAACACAATGAGTAGGTGTAAATTCCATAGAAACAAGGTTATCGCTAGTAAATTGAGATACAGATTGTAAGTTTTTGCAAATATGAGGCACATGAAGGACATTATTTGACGAGAATGAACGAGAGTTTTGGGAAAAAAGACAAGAACCTGTATTGGCAATGGGAAGCTCTTTTCCATCGCCTACCATAACCTTGTATGTACCATCATATAGAGTAGAGGTTTGAAGTATAGCAGCATCAGGGGTCATGTGAGAGGAGGAACCCGAGTCTGGAATCCATTGATCAAGAGCAGCGACAGGAGGAGAGAATGTTTGTTGAGCATGATAAGCAGCAATTTGGAATTGAGATAATGGTTGTGTGCCATTGTTTCGAGAGGTATGATATCGATAACGAGCAGCACTATGCTCAAATTTTGAGCATATTTGACATTTGATTTTTGTGGAGCAGTATTAGAACTAGGTCCACGAGTATTGCTCGAGGGATGAGACAGTTGGGCATTGCTTTTGGAGTTGGCAAGAAGTGCTGTGGATGAGAGAGAAGTATTAGACATTTGGGCAGTGAGAGAGAAAATGGGATGAGAGTCTGCATTGTTGGGACCACCATGGATGGACGGGCGCTGCTCATATGTAAAGAGCTTGGCACAAAGCTGAGAAAAAGATGGCATGGGGGTGATGTTTCCAATAGCTGTAATAAAGGGGTGATACTTCATCGAAAGCCTATCAAGCGTAGTAAGCACTAAGTCCAGACCACTTAAATTATCACCCATAGGAGAGAGTGAAGAGGACAATGTAACAATCTGCTGAAGGTAGTTTGAGATTGAAAGATCACCTTTTTTGAGATTTCGAAGTTGAGCACAGAGTAAAGATTTTCTTGCAAGGGATTGTTGCATGAAGAGTTCCTCCAAGAATTGCCATAAATCTTGAGCAGTAGGAAAGCCAATGGCTTGATAGACCAAGCTTTCAAATAGCGTAGCAGTAGTGCATGACATAACAAATCGATCACGCTGCTACCAAGTCGCAATTTGTCCGACAATATCAGTGTTCGATGGGGATGGGATTGTACCATCCAAGTAACCAGTAAAGTTGTTAAACTCAAAAAAGGTGGTAATATGAGATCGCCAAGTGAGAAAGTTGGTGTTATCAAGCGTAACAGTGACAAAAACTTTGATATTATATGAGGGCAGTGTAAGAGGAGGAGATGGCGTGGGCGTTTGGACAATGTTTGTACTTGCAGGAGGTAGTGGTGATGAAGGGGTGTTGGAGGCTGATGTGCTGGTAGTAGCAAAGGTACGAGAGGTGCTTAAAGTGGCCATGGACGAAGGTGTTGTCAGAAGATAAAAGTATTGGCGAAGGTTGTAGTAGGCCGATGACTAGATGTTAGTTGTAGATCGGTGATACCATGACATGAAAAGTTTTGTATTACTTGTGTATATGTTTTGTACAAGAGTTGCTCTTTAAATAGGAGTATAAAGATTAATACTTGATCTCTAATGATGTTTATAATTTGTGATTGATTGATTTTATCAATCAAATATATTTTATACAAGAAAGGCAATATTCACAAAATAATCAAAATTGTATAAATCAAATCAATATCTTCTATCACTCTTTTTTTAATTTTAATAACAAGAAAAACTCAGTTGAAAGAGACTGCCCATCAACTAATAAGCCCCTAAATATAAAAGCTTGCCTCAATAATGTACTACATGAATGAGGAATATATAGAACCATACCTTCAATGGCTACTTAATACGTTTTTGTGTTACGGTGCAAGAAATTAATACTCTTGACACTAATCAACACAACCTTAAAATGTTTTTTCCACTATTATTTCGTACATCACCTATTTTTTTTTCCCATTGACTTGTTAGGAGACCTCTTCTTTACCTTTTGTCTTTTATTTCTTTGAGAGAGTACGAACTCCAGCCAGCACGCCAATGTATATCAGCAATGTCGAGCCAGTGCTTTGCAAGCTCAAACTTTACATATTAATTAGGTCTGTTTAGATTGATTTTTTGCATAAAAAAGATTCTTTTTTTTTGTGAGAAAAACACATCTTTTCCATAACAAATATTTAATTTGACTTAAAAAAAAGTTAAAATTCTTAAAAGGAATTTGAATTCAACTTTTTAAAAGTCAAAAACTTTTTTTTTTTTGTTTAAGTTATAGAAAAAAGTACTTTCCAAAAAGCTAACTCAAAGGAGCCCTTATTTGTATCAAATCGTGTGAGATGGAAACGTTAAGAAAGATTGCCGAAGCCCATTACCAAGCAGCCTCTGACGAACTTCAGGCCCTGGCACACGAGTTCTTCAAGGCACTGGATTTCGATGGGGATGGCAAAATAGACTACAAAGAGTTCCTGCTGTTCTTGCGACGGGAAGGACGTTTAACTATGACAAGTCGTTATATGTTCGACGAGCTTGATGCCGACGGAAATGGCACCCTGGACTTCTGGGAGGTGGTGACACTTTACTACATGATCAGAAGTGGAAGGCCATTTTGTGATAATTGCAAAAAGTTCGGAGCAAAAGTGTTCTTCACTTGTGTTGCCTGCTATGAAAGCCCTGGTGACACTTTCAATCTGTGTCTTGATTGTTATGGGATTGGGAGATATGGTCACCTCCATAATGGTCGCAGCCAATTCTTGGACTGCTGCACCATGGTCTTCAACATGAGAAATTCAGTTATATGAGCAAAATTGGACAACCCGAATCAGGTAATGATCATTGCCAAGTTATTTTCTTCAAGTTATTTTCTTGGAACTAATTTGACACTGAGAACATTCTATCTAGGGTAAAAGACATTTTACACTTGTGTTTTACTAAGGTTTTAAATCTAGTTCATATTTCCCTATATTATAAAGAATTTTGTGGGTTAATACCTTATTTTAGTCAATTCAATACATTGAATTCTATCTATTGTCCATCGGTCACTCTTAGAGTCCGTTTGACTTTGCTTTTGCTACATTACTTATAGGCAATTAATGCTTATAAGGAAATGCCAAATAAGTAAAAAAGTATTTGAATAAAATATGCTCACAAATTATTGATATGTTTACCAAATATGTGCTATTATAAGTAGTAGTATTTGTTAGAATGACTAAAAAAGACCTTTCATTGATAATGTTGCAGTCTTTTTAGGAATATAAATTTTTTTTTATTTGGTCAACTTTCATTAGTTATAAATAGTTAAAACAAAAGTTAGGGGGTGGTGCTTATTCTTAAAGTTAGGGGGTGCTGCTTATTCTTTTGTTTTTATTTTTTTGCTTTTGAGTCAATTTTACCTATTTATAAACACAAGTTGTCAAACATGTATATTTTATTTTTTTCTTATAAGGAAATTTGGCTAATTTAGATCACTCCCTAACTTTCTTTTTTCTACTCCCAATAAGGCATGCCAATTTCTTTCTCTGCGGTTGCTTGTAACTTTACTTTGTATCTATGACAACACTAGAACTTCCAAATCAAAGAAATATTAACATATATTCTCAAATAGTTTTTGTGTCATATATAGGGCATTTGGATCACCATTTTTTTTAACGTTATATCCTACGAGTTCTCAAATTAACAATATTTAGCGATCAATTTTAATAAGTTGGGGGAATTATGATTACATTTAGCATTAATAGGAAAATAAAGCAATGGACAAGCCATATGGCCTTACCCCCAAATCCCAATTATTTATCTCTTTTCATATGATACGTGTATGCGTGTTTATATATATACTAATCAATCATCCGTGCGATGCACGGGGAAGTAAAATGTTATTTTACATGCATAACATTTTTTCAAAAAATTAAGATAAGTGGCATTATGTTGAAATAAGTATCATTATTATTTCTAAATAATTACAAAAAGATATATTCAAATAATTAAATTATGTGTATTTGAGTTAAATTACAAAACAAAATAAGAATAATTAAAGCATTTGGTAAAATGATTTATATTAAAATTACGAAGAGAAAGCAGTATAGAAATATGAGAAGAAGATTAAAATAAGATAAAATATATCAATTAAAATAGGTCATGATTTGATAATAACCAAATTGGAGAATTACCATAGATATATGCAACCAACCAGATTGCATGTCATAATTTTGGAATATAATATGTAAATATTAAAATAAATTAGAAAATTAATATAAATCTCATTAAAATAAAACACGATTTTTACAATTAAACGTAATATAAGAGTGGCACGTAACAAAAAGATGCTAAGAATGCTATTTATGTGATAATTGTCATTGCTATATTGCAAAGGGTTCTTCTATATAATATAGTATAGATATACACACATACATTTAGGGCTAGGACAATGGTTAAAGATTGAAAGTCTTCTACTTCTTTCTCTCTCTTAGGTTTTTTTTTTTTTTTGGGGGGGGAGGGGGAGGTGTTAAGATGCGAGAAATTATACCATATACCTTAAGTATTGTGTACCTTTAATGAACAAACACTATAAAATTTATGATCAAATAGTATAAAATTATGAACAAACACATCACTTAAATTGTTCACAACTCTATACAATATTAATATTGTGAACAAATAGTATTAATATTGTGAACAAAAGTAAAAGAACACGGAAGAGTATGATGGTGAAGGAGTATTATAAGATATAGGTTTTAGAGATATAGTACATTAACAAATGAGAAAATTATGTTATAAGTGCTAGTTTTTTTCCTTAAGTTAGTTCCTATTATTTTTAAATATTCAAATAAGAATAATGGTACAAAAATTACTATAAAAATGAAATGATATTTAGTAATTCTTCTATATATTTAGTAGTAGCAATAAAATTATATTTCATCAAAATTTAAGAGGCTTTAGAAAATGCCATATAATCTTTCAATTAATTTTTTTGATTTATTTCTATTAAATAGTCTTTAATATTAATAAATTTATATAATCACTACAAATCAAAATGGTTGAGGCATGTCATTGAATTATTCAAGTGAATATTAATCGTTATAACTAATTTTTGAATGTAATGGTATCATATTCTTGGGATATTTCAAAAAAAAAACTAAAAAAGCGCAAGAATTAATTTTTATAGATATTTAGAAATAATAAAAACCACATAAAAGACCTAAAAACACCCGAAAAATCACATCTATAAATATTTAAAAAACTAAAAAACATACAAAAAACTTAAATAAACCCGTACAAAGCACGAGATATGAAATGACTAATTTTATGTTTAAAACTAGTCTAAATTTTCATCCATCATTTTAATTTTTAACAAGTATCCATCCTAAGGTTTCTGCTGTTAAATCATTAAAATTTATTTTGTGTTTCCTCTTTGAAAAAGAAAAAACAATAAATATATATATGTATATGTATATATATATATATACACACACACATATATATCTGTTATTTAGGCAAATTTCCTTTTCCCTCCTTAGCTGAGTGATCACCAGATGTCAAACACAAGTATAGCAAAATGTCACGCCCTGCCGATGGAGACACCATAGGGGCAGCAAGATGGCAAGACCGAGGCTTGCACAGAGGCATACGGGGCACTTTCCCGTGCTAGCGCAACCCCGATGATGCAGGCGCCATGCGAGCAACCATGTGGCAAGGATGATAAGGCTTGTTTGGATGCACGCATGGCACTTCTCTCCAAGAAGGATCTAGAAGATAAACTAGATAGGGATAACATCAATCCCCTTTGATTAAGGAATTATTATTTGTGATTGATTGTAAATATCCATGATTAGGATAGAATAATCTAAAATCTCATAGTAGTCATTAGATTGAAATCATCTTAGTCATTCATTAGATGGGAAGCATGTATAAATAGCCTAGCATTTTCATTCGTAAGACACAGAGAAAAGCTTGAGAGTAATACAAAAGTCTTATTCTCTCAACTCTTTACTTCCGCTGCTTTATTATTTTCTTTGCTAAGCCTTTTGTTCGTGATTTTCAGGCTGACTTAGCCACTTTTGCTGTAGAAAAGTGTCTAAGTGCCGCACGCAGCGCTTAGGTTAGGCTAAGGGAGTGACAAGTGGTTACCAGAGCCAAGGTTACACGCAAGGTGTTTGTAATTTTGCTCCTTTGAAGGATGTCTTCTTCAGGTATTGAGAAGAGCGTTGATGTTGGTAATGATGAGAGGGGAAGAGAAGTCCTACCTCCTCCTGCAGTAGCCAAAGGCAATAAGAGGGGAACGTCTCGTGATGTGCAAACTGCTTTCGAGGTACGTTAGACAAAGGCAGAAGATGTTGTTGCTGATTTCATGCAGAAACTTCAATAGCTTGGGTTCGACGATGAGGAGGCGCCAAGTTTGGGGGACCTCTGTCAGGAACTCAAAAACCTTCAAGCTCGAGTATAAACGGCAGAAGAGGCGGCTAAGAATGCACTAATTGATAAAGAAACCATTGCTGATTGGTTACAGTTTAAGATTACCGAGCAAGATCGCAGGATGGCTGAACAAGACAAGATTTTTTAGGAGATGAAGAAAGATTAGGCTATGTGTAGAGAGGCAATAGCCCGCGGCGCGTCAACCTACCATGTAGCACCAAAGGTGGACGTGCCAAGGCCTAGTCCCTACAACGGGAAGCGCGAGGCCAAGGAAGTGGAAAACTTCTTTTGGCAGATTGAACAATACTTTGATGCGGTTGGGCTCGAGGAGGATGCTAGCCGTGTGAAAACAGCAACACTCTACTTCTCAGAAGATGCAGCTCTATGGTGGCGTATGAAGCATCAAGAGTTCCAAGAGGCCAAGAGGGGGCTTCCAACTTGGACTGCTTTCAAGGAAGATGTTTATGCCCAATTCTATCCGGAAGAGGCCGAATGGGAAACTCGTGACAAGCTTAGAGTCCTGAAGCATATAGGGACCATACATCAATATGTTCAAGAATACATCTCCCTTAAACTTCAGGTACGTAATAAGCCCGATTATGATCATATGTATGACTTTATCAAGGGTTTACAGCCATGGGCACAACAAGAAGTACGAATGAGAAAGCCCAAAACCTTCGCTCAAGTAGTTGCCATGGCCGAGTCCTTGATAGAGGTAAAGGAAAAGAACAACCCCGCTGAACCCCCGGGAGATTTGATGGAAAATGGTGGGGAGGACGAGAGTCCCGAAGGGCAAGACAAGGATAGACATGGGAGACAACCTTTCAATAAGGACGAGAAGAGAGATAAGAGATCCATCAAGTGCTACTTTTGTCTCGGTTCCCATCCATGGAGAGAGTGTCCAAGAAGACAAACACTCAACATGTTGATTGAGGAACGTGAGAAGATCGGCGAAGCACAAATGGGTTTTCTTCAGTTGCTAAATGCTTTGAATGCCAAGATAACACCAAGGGCTACACCAAGGGGTGGCTTGATGTATGTGGAGGCATTGATTCAAGGGAAGCTCTCTAGGGCCATGTTGGACACTGGAGCTTCTCATAATTTCATGGCAGAAGACGAAGCCAAGAGATTGGGACTTACTTTTAACAAGTCTCAAGGGTCCCTCAAGACTGTCAATTCCGCCCCACGACCATTGACAAGGGCGGTGAAAGATGTTTCTCTAACCATTGGTACTTGGCAAGGGAAATTAAATTTTACGGTGGTACCCATGGATGACTTTGAGCTTGTCCTTGGTATGGAGTTCTTTAGACAAGCAAAGGCCATCCCTACACCCCACCTTGAACATATAATGATCATGGAAGAGAACACCCCTTGCATGATCCCGGCGAAGATCCAAGCGAGACTTGAAAAGAGACAACTTTCGACCCTCCAGGTGGACAAGGGAGTTCGACAAAATGAGGGGGTTTACTCAAGAGCCATGAAAAGAGTGGATAAGGGTGAACAGGTGGTAGATAAGACACCAAAGGAGGTCGCCAAAGGCCGTGGGAAGGTGGAAGAGCCCACATCACCCTTGTTACAAAGGAAGGCACTACCTATGGAAAAGGTGGACCCTTCATATGATGCAACCCATGGTGGCAAACCAAAGAGGGGGGCAACCATACCTGATGAGACCCAACTCTCCCTCAATCTCCACGGGAGCCGAGCAATGGACAAGAAGCCGATTGAAGTAGCAACAAGTCAACGGATCCTTGCTGCTCGCACCAGGGAGTCAAAGACCAAGTGTAAAGCTAGTTACCCTCAGACGGAGCAACGCAGTTCATCAAGGATCTTCCTTGATGAATCAGCTAGCAAAATGACCAGCAGAGTAAAAGGAAAGAAAGACACAACCACAAAGAGGCTAGCAACTAAAATGTTAGACCCTCGTGATAAGGAAGTCAATTTCATCGAAGCCGATTGCATAAGGGGACTTCCACCGCGGCATGAATACTTGGTGCATTGGAAGGGCTTGCTAGCAAGTGAGGCAAGTTGGGAACCAACAGACTCCCTTGGAAACTTTATGAAGGAGATTGTGAAGTATCATGAGGAGATCGCAACGCGGACGTTCGCGAAATTAGGTGAGGGAGTATGTCACGCCCTACCGATGGAGACGCCACAGGGGCAGTAAGATGGCAAGACCGAGGCTTGCACGGAGGCATACGGGGCACTTTCCCGTACTAGCGCAACCCCGATGATGCAGGCGCCATGCGAGCAACCATGTGGCAAGGATGACAAGGCTTGTTTGGATGCACGCATGGCACTTCTCCCCAGGAAGGATCTAGAAGATAAACTAGATAGGGATTACATCAATCCCCTTTGATTAAGGGATTATTATTTGTGATTGATTGTAAATATCCATGATTAGGGTAGAATAATCTAGAATTTCATAGTAGCCATTAGATTGAAATCATCTTAGCCATTCATTAGATGGGAAGCATGTATAAATAGCCTAGCATTTTCATTTGTAAGACACAGAGAAAAGCTTGAGAGTAATACAAAAGTCTTATTCTCTCAACTCTTTACTTCCGCTGCTTTATTATTTGCTTTGCTAAGCCTTTTGTTCGTAGTTTTCAGGCTGACTTAGCCACTTTTATTGTAGAAAAGTGTCTAAGTGTCGCACACAGCGCTTAGGTTAAACTAAGGGCGTGACAAAAAGTTCAACCGTTTAGCGCTGAATCAAGTACTACTGGTCACGCTCAAGCTCCACCACCGAGATCTTATTCATCCAATGCAATTGACCCAGCCACCAGAAGGGCAAGAGTACTAGATTAAATTCACCACTAAATTTTCACGAAGTATCTATTCATCACCCAGCCTGGTACATATTTGCCTGAATTCTATTGCCTCTGTGTGAGGTTCAGGGCCTAATAGTTAAACCTTTAGACCTATACACTTTGGGGTTCATTTGCTTTTTGGGATCTTTTTTAGCGAGAGCATTCACCAGAACTTGAATAACCTTGGAAATTGACGACAGAATATCCAATTCTGCTGGGTTAGCTGCTCTGAACAGAGGTCTATGGACTAAGGGTCCGTTTGAATTGACTTTTTTCAAAAGTGTTTTTTTTAGCAGCTTTTGAAAAATAGTTTTTTTTTATAAGCTAAAAATTTTGATTTCTAAAAAAAGCTGTATTTGAGTTTATTTCAGAGTTTCAACTTTTTTGGAAACCAAATTAAATAGTTATTACAAATCTAATGTAATTTTTTCAGAAAAAAAAATATTTTTTTCTGAAAAGATGCCAATCCAAACAGACCCTAAGTTATTGAAGAAAATCATGTCTAGGACTGATGGATGGCTATTCGCTAGCTTTGTTTTGATGGGAGATGTCAACTTATCAACTCTTAGTAAATATTTATGTTTATTGGGCACGCATGTTTGTCCTCCCAGAGGGTATTAACAAATCTGTTAAAAAGCTCCCTGCAAACTTCCTTTGGCATGGGAACAACTCAACTGGTCGAGGCACTCGAGTCTCTTGGAATGATGTGTGCCGAAAAAAATATGACGGAACTGGTATTAAGAACTAGTGGAAAGCAAATTATGTAAGCAATCTTCCCCATCTCTGGAACATCCTTACAGTCCAAAATTATATTTGGGTTCGTTGGATTAGAGAATACCGATTAAGGCAGTCTAATATTTGGAGCATCAAAATCCAAACGAATTCTCCTTGGTACTGGAACTGACTTGCTAAACTCAGCGATATAATGAAAGATTTTGTTTTTCACCTTTTGGTGCTGGGCGAAACACACTTTTTGGATTGATTTCTGGCATCCTTTGGGTATTTTAAAGGATGTGTTTGGTGAAGAGGCTATCATTGACTCTGGGGGTTTTTTGGCAGAGAAGGTTTCTGATTATACCATTCATGGTGAGTGGAATTGGCCCCAAAATGATATCTTTATTCATATCTCTGCTCTCTTGGGTAACACTACTCCTATTATGCGTATAGAAGACTCAATTGTCTGGCTTCCTAATCCAGGTGGTTCCTTCACCATCAACTTTGCTTTGGAAAATTATAGAGCTCGTTACGAGAGAGTCGATTGGTACAACCTTATTTGGTTCAAAGGTGATAATCCTCGTCATACCTTTCGCACTTGATTGACAATGCTTAATACAAATCCCGCCAAACTACTGCGATTGTGGTATGGTTCGTTGAATTTGGAGGAGAGAAATGAAAATGGTGGAGGGTCCTTTTTGGTTAAACTCCTGGGATGATGTTTGCACTTAGATGAACTGTAAATTGAATGTTATTTCTCTTCAAGCTCATATTACCAAAATTTTTTTGAAGCTATTGTATATCACATATAGAGGGAAAGAAATCACAGATTGATGGGTACAGATACCATATACGAGGAGCAATTATTTGTGAATATTTCTTTTAATGTTAAATACTTGATTACCTCACGTAGGAAATACCCTAACACTAGGTTGAATAGGCTCATCTATAAATCATGGGACATCAATGCTGAATCCCTGTTTTAATCTTTGTTTTTGGTTGTAAATTTCTTTCGTTAATAGAAGTCACTTGTTTATTTAGCCCAAAAGAACTGTGTAATTATAATTAATTATATATATCATGTAATGACTTCGGATTTGTTTTCCACCATAAGTGAGTTGCTCTGAAAAAATTGCTTCTTAAACAATAAAAGATAAAAAATTCATACAAGTATTGAATTTGTTCAAGAATATATTTTTTTTCATTCTACAAATCAAATGTAAAAATATTATAATTGTCGATCTTATTTGCTCAAAAATTTTGTATGGTCGGCTGAACCAAATGTCCCCCGTTCTTGTTATGTTAACGGTGGGACTGCTAGACGATGATAATCTCGTTCTACTATGATAAACAAATGACTTTGGGCTTAGTTTTATTTATTAGAGGGCAGCTATCCCTCAATGTCAGGACCACGACATTAAGCTCCAACAATTGAAAACAAGAAATTGAAAAAAAGAAAAGACCAAGAAATCAACTTGCGCCCTTAATTTAAAAGCAGGACAAAGCTCCCATTATCTTGGAAATTCATAGTTAACTAGGATTAGTACAATGAGATACTTCCTGCCTGCCGGCCTTATTCTATACCCTAGTTTAATACCTGGATGCTACATTAAGGTATCGCACGTTGTATAAGATTGGTGGGGTTTGTGTAGCCTTGATATCTAAGACAAATAATTAGAGTATAATTAGTATGATGCACGAGACATCTAAAATTACCCCTTTTTTTCATTCTATTAAAGATTTGAAGTTGAGATTTTCAATTGTATATTTGATAAAACTCAAGTTCTAAAATTATATTTTTTAAAAAAATTTTTAGAGTCCAATTTATATCCATACTACTCTATGCCTATACTTTAAGTTTTTAGAGTATGACTAATATGATGCACGAGACATCTAAAATTACCTTTTTCTTTTAATGTGTGACTGAAAGTTAGGTGGCATCCAGCATGTCGTAAGCATCCAGAAGCTTACAGCGTCATCATATACGTACACAATTAGCGTTTTCGTTTATTACTTCCAATTAGTTTATACATATCCATAACTAATTATTGCCATTTTTTTTATTCACCTACGTCAATGCCGATAATAATTGCAATTTGTTTTAGAAGTCAATTATTTCAACTGATGTTACATCACGTTGGTTCCGGAAGAGAACTCTTATGGTTAATTTATAAACGCAAAAAAAAGTTTCTTATATAACTCATGATAAAGTGAGAAAAATAATCTTAACTCATGAGTTAGCTTTTAAAGTTAAGAAGACCAGAAAAATGGAGTTCTAAAGTCATTCATTGAGTTTTAACACATAATTACAACATGGAGATCAAGTAAAAATTTAGAAGTTGAAGCTAATTTATTTGAAGCATTTTAAAAAGAATTTTTAGCATTAAAGCCAAGTAAAAAGAAAAGGAAATAAATCAAAAACTCTAAATTTGAGTTTTTAGAGAACGCATTAATATTGTGAATCTGTTATTACATGAAGGAGTCCCTTTTCTCTTTTTCTTCTTCCCTAAAAACTACCCCTTCATATTGTCAAAACGTTATAACTCACAAACAAGTAAAAGCTCAAAATTTAAAAACTAAAGCCAAATGGTCACAATTAAAAACTAACAAGTTAGTCTTAAAGTTTATGATTTTTCAATATGAGAAAATTTGAATATTTTAGTCTCTCTTATGTGATTTAAACCGAAGGAAGATGGGTTATGCATACAGGTGTGGTTTTTTGCCATACAAATCACCAATTTTCTTTCTTCTTGTTGTACCAAATCTTTTCTATGGTTAATTTTTTTATGAAATGTACTTGAGAATTCAAAGATTCCTAATCTTTTTTTCTTTTCTTTCTTTTTGACATTTCTACTTAAGCAAGTATTCTATTATATGACAATAATAATAGAATGGCGAAGTGACGAAGTCTTTCGAAGAAACAAGGGATCTTATTGTTAATTTTTACAAAAATTACTTGGGGAGAATCTGATTTCAAGGGGGGAGGTTAACGAGAAGCATGCTTGTTGACGAAATTCCCAAGAGCGAGATTAAAAATGCTCTATTTTCCATAAGCAATGATAAAAGCCTGGTCTTGATGGGTTCTCCTTTAATGGTTCATTATGTATGATGAAATGATTTAGAAAAAAATGGTTATTAAAGATTGAATGCTCATAAAATAGTTATTTTTTCTCATATTTTGTTGAAAATATATAAAGATTGGAATGGAATGCTTATTGTATTTTATATGTTTGGTAAAATTATTTTAACAAGTAAGAATGGAATGAAAATCAATTCAATTAGTCAAAAAACTCTTATTCTTGATTTGACATAAAGTTAAACTTATGCATGACAATTAATTTTATACTATACTAACATAAACAAAAATACTCTTGCTAGCTTTTTTCTTGCAATGAAATAGTATTAATTATTTTTATTAATTTTATTTTAACACTATATTTCAATTTATTTACTTTTTTTCCAATATAATTGAAAGTGAAAAGTTTACCATCCTATACAAATACACATATTTTCAAAAAAAAAAAAATTGTCAAAAATGAAAGTGACGCCTGTATTTTTAGGTTTCAATTTTTTTTTTACTTTTTAGATTTTTAAAATTCAAATTTTTAGATTTTTTTATGTTTTAATTACTTTTTTAAAATAATGATTGAGAATTTTTGAGATGATAGATGGGAAATAAATTTCTTTTGTGATTTTACTTCATTTTTGATGGATTCCTACTCAAGTTAAAATATATATTCCTTGGGCTTGGCTAAAAAATGAGTTTTCTTACTTTTTACTGAAAAGGCCATTCAATGAGAATGAATTTTCCGACTTCAATGAACTTTACTAAATAAAAGAGAGGGAATCAAAAATTAGAATAACTATTATATTCCAGGTCATTCTTGCATATTAAATGTAACCTAAACTCTTTAAAATAGCATGAAAACTTATTGGAAAAGACATTTGTACGGTTGTGAAATTGACTTTTGGGACAGGAACGTTACTTAGAGATTAGTGAATTACCACATTTGAGAGTACAAATAAATTCCACTCTCTCATATTACTTTATAATTTTTTCGCAACCTCTCCAAAGACTTGAAAAACTATCTTTAAAATATAATTTTATAATATTAGGTAAATATGTTCACAAGTTAAAACCAATTTGAAAATAAAATTACTTCTCATTACCCGTCAAAAAAAGAAAAAAAAAAAGGTCCAGTCATGTGAGCCCAACAAGTTACTTTCAATCGTAATCTCAATTCTCAAAAAAAAAAAAAGGTCAGCTTGTGTGACGCCAACAAGTTGCTTTCAATCGCAATCGCAGTTCCCCAAGCTGCTTTCAATCGTCATCTCAATTCCCCAAAAAAGAGGTCAGGTCGTGTGAGCCCAACAAGTTGCTATCGGAATCTCAATTCCCATTTCACCCGCAAAAAGTGAGGAAAAAATAAAGAAAAAACCCCAAGGCAAGGCTAAAAAAGAAAAAAGAAAAGTCAATTCCCCCTTTTTGTAATTTTCTAATTATAGTGACGGTAATACAATATGGTCTTTCAACGCGAGTGCTTGTCTCCACTTCAGAAAGCAATAGAGAGAGAGAGAACTAACGAAAATTATTCGTTTGTTGACGTAAACATCTCCAGACTCCCAAGTTCTCATGAATAATAAAATTAATTTTTTATTTTTATTCTTTGAATTTTTTTAGTTTTGGTCCTTATGATTTTATTATTTTTATGCTTTTTTTATTTTAGTTTTTGGATTTTGACTTTTGACTTCTTATTTTTTTATTTGTTTAACTTTTTATTTTTTTGAATTTTTTGAATTTATATTTTTTATTTTTTGATTCTTTTATTCTTTGATTTTTGTGATTTTTCATTTATTTTTAATATTAAACTTTTAGCAAAAATTGGAAAAGGCATATATATATGTATATATATATATATATATATATATAGATTTTTGAAGAAATTGTTTCGAGAGATTTAAAATTAACAATCAGGATAAATGTTACTTCATAGTTATCAAGAAATAATGCAACTATATTTTGGAGGGAGTTAATGTTACAAGTGAATCAACTGTAGCATCCTCTATTATAAACTATGTTGTATCTTAACTACATAAGAAATGTGAATCCAAGGGTAGCAGTTTTGTCTATAACGCATATTCGTAGCTTGCATTATGCAATAACATGATCATAACAAATGCTTTTGTTTTATACTTTATATTTTATGTCCAAAATGCCCTTTGTGACGGTAAAAGAGATTTAATTGTTTAATATATAATGCAATTGTGTTTTTATCCCTGCAATGGAGTCTCTAGTATGCAATAATAAGGATATTATAGTCCTCTGAACTTTTTCTTATTTCTGACACTGCTAAATAAGTACATTTCTTTTTTGACAAATTTTACAAATAGTTCTTGTTGTTTACAAAAAGTGTCTTTTTGATCCCTATTATTTCAATAATAAAATAAAATAAAACTATCTCTAATAACTTTTTTTTTTTTGACAAAGTGATAAATGTATATAATATTAAAGTAGAATTAGTAAAAATTTTTGGGTTCAAGTCTCATCTTGTTCCCTTAAAAAAATATGTTTAGGTTTAAAACTAAATTTGATTGCAAGTAAGAAGGCGTGTTAAAAATAATAAATAAATAAAATAAATTCATGTCTAATAATTTAAATTTTCAAAAGAAAATAGTAAATTAATAAATGTTACAGACTAAATTGGTGGCAAAGATCAACATGCTAAACAAATGTAACTTAATATATTAAAAGGAATTATTACTGTGAGCAAGAATATGTGAACATATCCAATAGTTTTATTTCAATGAGGAACATGTAATTTAACCATGACTTTTAATATAAATTAAAATTAATTTTTAGATTAGGAAATACCTAAAAGAGATATATACTACTTTTTTAAAACGAAATAGACAACTCACTTTAGAGAGGGCCAAACTAAATTTATTTTAAAGTAATAAATTTTATAACACACCCGACAGATCATCTACAAAATAGGCTATTGCAAATTAGATTTGGATTCAAAGAGTGAAATGTTAATTTGCGGTGAGGTTCACGGATAAAAGAAGATATAGTTAAAAAAATGTCAAAATAAGATTGGATTGCGAAAAAAGTAGGAATCATTTTTAAATTAATTGTTTATCAAATAAATAACTTGTAATATAAATATAATTGACACATATATATATATATATATATAGTATCAGAGATCTTATTAGAGAAATATTAATTGTTCAAAAATATAAAATGATTATTTTTTAGTTTAAAAATAAACAATTTCTCACATAATATAAAATAACTCCTAGAAAAACTCTCTTGGTTTCTTAAGCTCTTTTTTTTTTCTTTTTCTTTTTACTTTTGACTTAATTTTATCTAGAACCTCTTCTAAACTTAAGTTAGCTAATGGTCAAACTCACAAAAACCATTCAAGTTTCCAAAAAGATGAGCCAAACAGAGTCTAATAGTATTTATCTAAAATTATGATTGGTTGATACAACTTAGCTTTTGTTAGATTACATTTCAAGAAATTTCTTGCAATTTATTTAAAAGCCACGATTACAACGAAAATGTTTGTACAATAAAAAAGTTACTCATAAAGTACTGTTTTTATTATATAAATTTATTAATATATTATTAAAATAAAATTTAATATACATTGGGCCCGTGCATAAAGTTAACTAGTGTGTTGTGTATATATACGCACATACATACATATATATATATACACACACAAATTTCAATTAATATTATAAAGATATTATAATAGCAATATTATACCCTCTGAATTTGATGTAGAAAAGTTTGATAACCAATTTCTTTTTTTTTAATTTTTAAACTTTTTAAAAGAAAAATGTCTAGATCTAACACGAATCTAGACTATTTTACTTTTATATATATAGGTGGGAAGCCATAGCTCAAAATCTTATATATATATATATATATATATATATATATATATATATATATATAGCGTAAGCTGATCCAATAGAGAAAGAAAATTACTTCTCATTACCCCCCCCCCCCTGGGGCGGGTGGGAAAAAAAACAACAAAGGTGAAATCACGTGAGCCCAACAAGTTACTTTCATTGTAATTTTTAATTATAGTGACAGTATGGTCTTTCAATGTAACCGTAGGTTCACGCATGGCTCCACCGTCGACAAACGGGCTTCCAAGACAAACTGGTCTTGCACGCTAAAAGAGGTTGATCCATCAAATGAAGATTGAAAGAGATGGATTGGATTAATTAAGAAAGTGTTTGACATATTTATTTAAGTGTTTCTATAAAAATAAAAAAACAAAAAAACTCGTCTTATTAATATTTTACTTTAAATGATTATAAGCACTCAGATAAAGTAAGCCAAACACAAGTTCCCGCCGACCACATGTTGCGTACCATACGCTGGATGAATTAAGAATCACTTTGTAAATGTACTTTATAGTTGCATTGTACTTTTCAAATTGTAGAACACACTCGTTAATTTCTTTGTTATTTTTATTTATTAGCTCTATTAACAAGCTATTGCAAAAATCATTATGTAAGCAAGAAACAAACTGAAAAAACTAATGGGGTTAAGTGAGTTCATTATTTGTAATCGGGACAGGGATGGCCGCAGCCTATTTAAGTGGGATTAAGAATGACATATTTGATGTTGTTAAAATTCAAATGATTATACAACACTTTTAAAATATGAAATCTTGTTTGAGCACAACTGTAATGTGCTTACATAACATTTTTTCAAATACGAGTCCATGTCGAGTATAATTGTGATATTTGTATTATGAAAAAATTTTCGAATTTTAATATATGTGAATTACTTTTATATTGACCATAGTGAAAAACATTTTACCTCCTCTTTGGGTTGGGTTGGGGTGGGGTGGGGTGGGGTGGGGGAGGGGCGGGGTGCAGTGGTGATGGGCATCAAAACCACCAAAAATAAAATTTTAATTCTTATATTGCAAATTTAAATTGAGTACGTGGCAAAAAAAAGAGTCGAATCCATAGAGATTGGGAGATTAGGATTTGTCAAATATGCCAAGTAAATTAATCAAATAAGTTTTAATAAAAAGGGCTTTTTTAATATGAAAAAGCGAAATAAATAAAGCTGTCTAGCACACTAGACCACGCTGCGTGAACACGTAACTGGGCAGAAAAATAAAAAACGTAAATAAAAATAAAAACGACTAAAACATGCAATCCTAAGTTCATTTAAAGCTGGTAAAATAGGAAATCAATGAGAACTAAATCTAACCTAAGGTATACTCACAATTTTGGTCAACAAATCAGATCCTAGATGCAAAGATACTTCCAACTATGTTGATAAATCAGTTATGGTTATTGGCTCGGCCTAACAACCTCATCTTTCCTTACAGTGCTAATAACGATTTAAATTTCCTATGATTTTTTCCTGCTATCGCCTTATCTATTATACGTTCTAACCCTCAAAAATACCCACAGAGTCTATCTAACAACAACAATAAAATTTAGAAGGATCTAATTCTAAAAGTCAACACTCTCGCGGTAATCACTTATTTAGATTGCGTAATTACACAAGAAACCTAGTTACCACTATTCTTAGATTAATTAAATTAATCTAATTGGCTACCTATTGTCATGCAATTGAATAATTACGCACAAAATTAAATAATCGCAGAACAATATTAATTCTTAAAATAGTAAATACGCAAATATCAAAATAGCATAAAAGGAATAAAACAATTAGATCTCACGGAATTGAAGAACTAAAATCTTGATTAACCTTTGGCTAGAAAGAAATTTAGAACTCCATCATCATAAAAGTGGTGCCTGAGAAGATGAAAATATTTTGCTAGAAAATTATGAATAAAGTCTTTATCTCTTTATTAACCATATGTAAGAAAATATATAAGAGAAATTCCTAACTGAAGTTCTTCTCAAATAAGGAAACTCTTTAAAGTTAAGGAAAATAAAAATGTCAAAATCCTTAATAAAAGTCTTTTAGAATTAATCTCCTTCTTTTTCAAAATGTGGAAAGTCTTCCATGCAATTCCTTTCATAAGTGCTATAAAAATATCTTCAGTCTTGGTCAAAGTTTGGTCAATCTCGCGTATAAATTGCATGATATTTTTTAAGATAGCAGAATCAATTTTATCAGCTGTAAACACATCCAAAAAGCCATTGAATTCATGTATAATGTATTCAACTTCTTTTTCCAAGCATAAATATGTAAAAAAGCATAAAAAAACCAATTAAAGAGCATTCAATACGAGAATTAAGTACAATTAATTATGAATTAAAAGCTTATTTAAGACTTATCAAGTGGAGTAGGGAGAGGTTCGAATCTTCCGGACTATACATGTCGCTCTCAAGTGAGAAGATTCCATGCATATGATTCAAGAACCACATTTTCAATGAATGTTCTGGGAATTAAGCTTAGGCTACGTGAGAAAAATGTCATTAATTCAATTTATACCGTGGGAAAAAAAACAAGAAGTCACAACAACTTGACTTTTTCCACTCCCACATGATCCCATTTCCGTTGTCCACTTACTTCTTTTTCTTTTCTTCTTTTTTTTTTTGTCTATTATTATTTTAGCAAACCCCCCTTCCCTCCCCACTCCCACCATTCACAACTTTTCTCCAGTGTTCTTTTGTACTCAAAACCCTTGGAGTTCATTTAGTACGATGGAATGATTTGGGAAGAAATGACTATTCAAGATAGAATGGAATCCAAGACAAAATACTCACGGAATACTTATTTATTTTATTTTTTTCTTATATTTGGTTAAAATTATAAAAAACTATAACGGAATGCTTATTTTATTTCATATGTATGGAAAAATTATTTTAACAAGTTAGAAAGGAATGAAAATCAATTCTATTAACAAAAATACATTTATTTTTTTATATGACATAAATTTGAGTTTATGCGTAACAACTAATTTTATACAATATCAATATAAAATAAAATACTTTTGCCAGTCTTTTGATCAACAATAAAATATAACATTGCTTATTCTATCATTTTTATTTTAACATGATATTTCAATTTATTTACTTTTTTTAACATAATTAAAAGAGAAAAGTTAACCATCTAATAAAAATACATGCGTTTTCCAACTATATTAGATTGAAAAATAAAATAGACATTTATTTTTTATTTTTAAAATTTAAAATTTTTAACTTTTTATTTTTTCTTACTTTTCAAATTTTTAGAATTTTTTATTTTTAAATAACAGTTGAGAACTTGATCAATAATAGATGAGAAATGGATTTTTTTTAGATTTGATTGTGTAAACTACTGATTCCCATTTAAGTGGAAATACTCATTCCTTAGGTTTGACCAAGGAATAAATTTTTTTATTTTTTTCCTGGAAAGGCTATTCCATAAAAATAAGTTTTTCAACTTCAATTAATTCTACCAAACATAGAAAAAGAAATCAAAAGCTGAAATAACAATTCCTTTCCAAATCATTCTAGCATACTAAACGTAACCTTACTCTCTTTAGTCTTCACATAACACCAAAAGAATTTAGCAGCAGGCTAGCAGGAACAGGGTGCTTAGCGTTTTCCCCGCCCCCTTCCCCTTTCATTCTTAAAAATGTAAAGTTAATGAAAAAAATTTATATTATATTTTGTTTATATTTTTTCGTTAAATAATTCTGTACATGTTCTTTTTAATGTTTTTTTGTCTTTTTTTTTTTAGTGAATGAATATTTAGGCCTCGTTTAGATTGGCTTTTTCAAAAGCGTTTTTTTAAACAGCTTTTGAAAAATAGTTTTTTTTAGAAGCTGAAAATTCTGACTTCTAAAAAAAGCTGTATTTAAGTTTTTTTTCAGAGTTTTAGCTTTTTTAGAACTCAGATGAAATAGTTATTACAAATTTAATATAACTTTTTCAGAAAAAAAAGTACTTTTTCTTTAAAAAAAAAAGCCAATTCAAACAGACCCTTAATATAAGGCACTAAGAAAATGGGACAGCTAAGTAAATTTGTCCAAACTATTTGTTATTATGATTTCTATTTGTTTAGATTTTGAAAGTAATTTTTAGTGCATGTTTTTTTCAAATTTAGATGGTATTTTAATATGTAATAAATTTTGAGGAGGAAAAAATGAATTATTTAATAATCTACCTTAAAATCTTAAACAAATAAAATTTAAGGGAATTTTTTTTTAATTAGTCATAAATATCTTCGTGCTATTCTTAAGAAGATTTTTATATATGATAATTTTTTTAAAAATATATGTACAAGATTAATTAAACTTATTAGTTCGATTAATATGTCTAATTATTTTAATTAACTAATTTGATATTAAAATTATTTTTATTTTTCAGGCTAAATTGTGCGTAAATCTAAACAATTTATTCCTTTTCCAACATAGAAAGGAAAAAATGTTGACCCAAGTCTCGTGAACAACCTTTTGTATCCACTGTTGACACAAATACGATTTTAGAAGCTTCAACAAAATCTCCTGAGATTGAATGTGAAAACATTGATATTGGCTCTTTAGTTTGTAATCCGGGATTACGTCCTCAAATTGATGAATTTTTATACCATGAAAAAAAGATGGACACAACTTCTGCTTGAATCGATAAACTTTTCTTTATATTATTTTTATTATTTACATTGATTATGTTAAAATTTTTAATATGATAGTCTTTTAATTATATTCGACCCTCCCAAATTCAGATCGTAGTTCCGCCCTTGCCGACCTTAGTTAGACATTACGATGCAAATTGATTCGTGGACCACTCGAGACGTCTGTTAAAAGAGTATTTCATAGTATTGATGCAAATTAAATAATTTATTAAGAACTTCTACTATGATTTAATAACAAAAATATCATTATCTCAAACATATGTCAAATTATAAAATGAATTAATTATCTTTTTCCCTTTTGAAAACTCACCCTTCTTGTTCACGAACAGCTTTCTTCGCCGCTAGCTGCCACCTTCAAAGACTCGACTTCAGTACAAGGACGCTTCTCAACTTGACGAAGCCCAGCAATTTGAGTTTTGTCTTTCAGTGTTTTTTTTTTTTTTTTTTAAATTCTTTGGGTATCAAGTCTAGAAGACTTTGTCCGTTATTCCTATGACCAGTTAATTCTTGTTTTCTATTTTTTTTTCTCTCTTCCATGTATAGCTTCATCACGAAAGTACATTTGAGGCTGCTTGATTATTCAATATACCTCAACTTGTCTTGGCCAATTATTGAAGTTTCGTTTATATATATATATATATATATATATATATATTAAAAAAAAGTATTTTACCTCCTATGTTTTGTAAAAGTCGCATCAAATTAATGTTTTTATAATTTCAAAATTTGTTGGTATGTTTAGAAAATATATAGTACACTTTAACCCCTACGAATATAAAATGAGAGGGTGGAATATGCATTGATCTTGAAATCAATTTTGAAATTAGGTGAGATAGTATGCATCAATTTCAAAACTGTAGGAATTATGTTGCGATATAATAACTGAAACCGCAGGGATATAAATGAGTTTCAAAACTATAAACTATAAGTGATTTTATGCGACATTTGCAAAATGCAGGAAGTAAATTTTACTCAATAAAAAAATTACATACTTGAAATCCAGTGTTTAGGATTAAAAAAATGAATTTCCAAGATCTAAAATCATTGATTTTCATATAGTTTTAGGATATAATAAGGGTAAAATGTATGTTATCCTTACGTGGTTTTTGTAATTAGCTGATCACCCTCTTGTGCTTTGGTTTGTACAAATTTAGCAAATAGAGAGGGGATAAATAACATGCATTTTACTCTTTTTCTTTTAGTGTTTTTTGTATATATATACGTCATTCTAATAAATTATTTCCGTTAAAAATGAATATATAGAAATTAGACAAAAAAAAATTAATAATCATGATCGTCACTCCTTTGATTTTTGTACTGTGCAAAATGAATCCTTCACCGCTGACCAAGTTGTGTGGGGGGAAAAAATAAATTCTGGTCTCGAGACTTTAAACTAATACTCCTACCTATTCGTCGTCTTCTCTTTTCTTTATTTTTTTCCTAGGGAAAATAATATTAAGTTGTAGAATGATCCAGAGTGAAAAGTGACGATTTCATTTATGTTAAAAAGAACAAAATTGGAAAAAAATAAATAAACAAAAGTTGCATTAACAAACTAATTATCTCTACTAATTATTGCCACGAAAAATAAACACTTGGGAGCAAGAAATGGTAAATATTGGCTTCACCAAGTTCGAAAAATAAATTAATGAGTCATTTAAGTATGTCCTAGACGACAAAGAGTAGACTTTGAATAGAGTGTTCGCATACAGAATAAGACAAATAAAGACGGAGACACAATCTATAGATTTTTTAGAATTTAATTACAAAACTTTGTTGTGAAACGTCATATATTTTTATTGGTAAATTTAGTTAAAATAGTGCTCATTCAAGATGTTCCAGCTAGCTGGGGAATTATTCGGGTAGATATATATTTTTTTATCGAATTAATTACATTATTAATCATAAATCAAAAATTAATATACAAGATTCTTCAAATCCAAATGTAGCTTTCTACAGCACTAAGGTAATAGCTTTTAGATAGTACAAACAAGCTTTTACATTACATCAAAAGAATAAACAAACATATAATAAGAAGCTTGGATAGATTTCTGAGTTTTTTGAGGAAGGTTTTTCATCCACGGGATGATTTTGAGAGAGAGAGCATATATTTGCCAAGTCAATCACCCCACTTGCAAAGTGAGCAACATTCGAAGCATGCTCTCCAATTCGGTTTAATTTGCCAGCGATTTGGTCGTTTTGAAGCATTTGCCCGAGAAGAAAAAGACTTACAGCGACGTCGATCGTCGTCCTATAAGTCATGATGCTGCTAAACTTTGGTCTTGAATTCTGAGAAACTTTGGGGAATAAGAAGCTCCAGATTGAAGTTTCTCAAAGAAAGATTTTGGTGAATCTATTTTAGGTTTACTTAAAAATTATTAATTTCTAGTGCTTGAAAATTGTGAGTCGGACAATCATCTAATACGTGCTAATGACAATGGAGAAAAGAGAGAATGTGCACTTGAAATCCAGTTAGTGGAAGAAGAACTATAGCAAATTTCATGTAAAATTATTGAACAAATGTTGAAATTTGATCAAAAATAAATATTTGTATTGGATCATCCTAATAATATGGGATGGCATGGAATAGATATTCTTTTTATTATGCAGCTCTAGTTTTAAGATTTTTCCTAGTCTTTGAAAGTTTAGTATGATTGTGAAGATATTCAAAATTTTGAATTGAACAGAACCACCTTTCAACCCTTGTTTCACCACGATGATTGTTTCAATTTGTAAAACCAAGATATGATCCAATTGTATTCAAACTATTCATAAAGCCAAAAGTACCGGATGCTACTTGAAAGCACAAACGCCAAATACAAACCCTTCTCACTGCCAATATATTTTTCATGCCACAACAAAAGTAATGGTTACAGAGATTAGGCATCGAATCTTGTATCTTCTTAGATATATTATTTGAACAACCAGGTGATCACTGTTCATCTAGGCACTTTCCTTGCATTTCATTTGGTCACGTCGCCTTTATGTGACATTTGCAAAATGAAGGAAGTAAACTTTACTCAATCGAAAAATTACATACTTGAAATCCAGTGTTTAGGATTAAAAAAGTGATCCTTTTGAAGATCTAAAATCAGTGACTTTCATCTAGTACTTAAGATATAATAAGGGTAAAATGCACGTTATTCTTATATGGTTTTTGTAATTAGTTGATCACTTTTTTGTGCTTTAAAACGTTTCACATTACTCTCCCATGCTTTCTAAAAGGTGGCACGTTACTTTCTTGTGGTTTATCTAATTAGCTTATTACCCCCATGCGATTTGTTTAATTAGCTGATTATTCTCTTATGTTTTCAAACTTACCACATTACTCTCATGTACTTTTTAAAAGGTCGCACATCACATCTTTTTTTTAATTATTATTATTTAGTCATCGTTAGCTAAAAATTTATACATACACATTATAAGTTTTGATGCCCATAGATGCAAAAGAAACGCTTATAGTGCACAATAAATTAATTTAAACGAAAAACATAAAGGTAAGATATTATGAGCCACTTTTTAAAAAGCATAGAGAAGTAATATAATAAGTTTTAAAGCACAAAGAGATAATCAGCTAATTATAAAACCACAAGAAGTAACTTGTGTTTTACCTGATATAATAATGATCAATTTGTATGTATCATAAGACTAGTGATATGGTCTTAATTAAAGACAGAATATCAACTGAACCATACTCAGAGACAAACAACATTTAGAAACCGATTTCCGCTCTCTTTAAATTGCGGACAGGATACCCCTGCTTTGGTTGTGAATGTGAGAGAGATAAAGAGAGAGAGAGAGAGAATGGAGGAGATGAGAAAAGCTGCCATTGCTCACTATAATAAAGCAGATAAAGTCCCCCAGGGGCATAGGTGAGTTGGTAAGTGGCTAGGTGATTGGGATGGAAACACTCCGACAACGCGACTTCGAATCCGTGTGGTAGCAGTTCCCTGCTGAAATATTGTGAGGGCTGCTACTGGGTTCGTGACCCGTTGGTCCTCTCCCTGATAAGGCTGCCACTCAT
Source organism: Cordia subcordata (assembly GCA_028554755.1). NCBI lineage: Eukaryota > Viridiplantae > Streptophyta > Magnoliopsida > Boraginales > Cordiaceae > Cordia > Cordia subcordata. The sequence continues at coordinate 5,449,598 of JAPTOF010000010.1, read as the reverse complement.
GCACATCCCTGATTTACATCTCACCTGGTCATGGGGTCTCTGACACAGATAAAAAAAAAGATTCGTCAACTTTTTTTATAAAAAAAAGCAGATAAAAATGGAAAGCAAAAGGCAGTGGATGTTGGCCGCCACATACTTCTCCTGCCTCCACTGCCATCTGAAAGGCGGCGACACGTATCACAACCATAACTCATTTGTTAGCACTATTCTATTTGTCCAGATATGTGAGTTCTATTCCTCTTGTTAGCACTACTCTATTTGTCGGTGAACACACTAAATTGATCTAAATTACCTTTTCTTTTTCAAAGTGGATCATTTTACCACTTTAAGTATATCCATTTATTATGGAGACTCACGAAATGAAAACTTTAAAGTGTAAAAGGAGTTCGTGACTATAGATTAGCATGATTAATTCGTTGCTAGATACTATTCCAGTTATATCACTCGCTTATTATCTTATATACATAAACTAGCATAACAAAATAAGAGAGAGAAACAGAAAGAAATTGTTAATTTTTGACATGCGAACTAGGGATACATATAAATTGCGAAAAATGAAGGACAACATATGCTAGGACTAATTTAATTTTAAGATATATAGAGGTCACTCACAACAAATCGGTGATCAACATTAGCCTAATTGTATGATTTGGGACATGAAGAAATTAAACAAATTAATTTGATCTTTCGCCAAATATTGCATACATGTTTGTGATCATTCAACCAAAGATTATAAAATGCAAATGAGAGGTTCAATTAACATTAATGTCTTAGCCTATTTGTGATCTTAATAGGAGAGAGCAATGGAGATAATTTCAAGTTTCAGTACTGGTTTTAGTATTGGACAGAATGCGGTTGCAATTGGAAGTGCAGCAGCCTCAGCTTGCTCCATCATGTAGTCGATCTTTAAAACTGTGCTTGGGATTGGATTTGTGTTTTATATTATAATTTCCTGCGATTGTTTCTGTACTTCTTCTTTTCTGGGTCGAATTGTACTTATTTTAAACGTGCAGTCTTATAATTTGTGTCTTATTTTAAACATGCAATCTTATAATTTCTGTTGACGCACTTCCATAGTACCGCATTTTTCTTTTAATTGTTGCAACCCTTAAAATTATTACAAATAGGCTAAAATTTATTGCAATTAACCTTGGGGATTGCTAACTAATAAGTGATTAAATTTGAAGGATGGAATTTTTGTTAAAGGAGGAAGGATATAACACCCCAGCAGTTTTAGGTCCATACTATTTGAAAGAATTAATTTCATTGTCTATTAGTCATAGTGAACTGCAATTAAATTGAACTAGATTAAAGCTGAATAGAAAGTAAAACTTTAAAAAAAAAAAGAAAAGAAAATTAGAGCTAAAACTAGACGAACTAAAATGCAATCCAGATATTGAAACTGATGAACTAAACTAAAGATGCGTCATGAACAAAATTGACTGTGAGCCTGTTTATGATACCATGTAAAACAAGACAGAAAACAAGAAGAGAAAAATGGAGAGAAAATAAATGTATATTGTGTTTTGTTGATAGACAATTTTTGTTACCTGAATGCAATAGAGATATAGGAGAAAAAAAATTCAAGAAAAATAATGATGTAAGAACACAAGAAGTTTACATAGTTCAGGAATACTTACGGAACAACAAAATATATTCACTAATGCAAAAGAGAGAGTTACAAAGTTTTTGCAAAAGATGCAAAAGAGAGAGTTACAAAGTTTTTGCAAAAAAAAAATACTTTCAAAACCTATGGTAACTCTCTCCTAGACTAATGTATCCATTGCTTCCCCATGGGGTATCATGCTTATAGCGTGACACAACTAATTACAAGGCGGAAGATTTGATTTATAGCAAATTAATGCTAATCCTACCTAATTTAGAATTCCTTTTTGCAGCTAACTAGGACTAATGCTAATCCCACAAGTTTAGGATCCTATCTACAATAGATAGGACAAATACAAATCCTATCACGTTTAGGACTTCAACTCTTATAAGAGTTCTACTTGTAAATCCAAATTAGCCTGCAAAATTTGAGTCAATTTCCAACAAACTCCACAATTTTGCGAATAGCATGGTCCTCTACCTCAATACAAACTTTGATTGCACAATCATCCAAACAGTCAATGCAAATTGAACTATATTGCTAACTCCGCGACATGAATATATTGTTGTTGCTCATCTGAATGTGTCTTCAAACAACTGCATACGAAGTTGTAATGTCACACGCCCAAATTGTTGTTATCGTTGAATGTCTCAATTCCAAATTCTGCACTAGAGATTGCCATCTTTGGTGCTTGTGCATTGGATCCTAATGGAGCACATTTGATAGTTGTCTCTCTTAATTTCGAACTTGAACTTTTGTTCACATATTTTTTTAGATGTGATAACCGTGGCTCTAGATACCACTTGTTATACTGATGGACAATTTTTTAGTTACCTAAATTTGATAGAAATATAGGAGAAAAAATTCAAAAAAAAAAAATGATGTAAGAATACACGAAGTTTATGTGGTTCGACTATGCCTACATCCACAAAGCAACAAAATATATATTCATTAATGCAAAAAAAAAAGGAAAAAAGGGGTTACAAATTTTTGCAAAAGAGAAGAAAATCTCTCAACACCTATACTAACTCTCTCTTAAACTAATGCAAAGAGGTTATAAATTTTTTGCACAAGAGAAAAAAAATCTCTCAATACCTATACTAATTCTCTCAATACCTATGCTAGTATTTCATAGTTTTGATGCAAACTAAATAATTTATTAAAAACTTCTACTATGCTTTAATAATAAAATATCATTATCTTACACAAATGTCAAATTATAAAATGAATTAATTGTCTTTTTCCCTTTTGAAAACTCACCCTTCCTGTTCACGGACAGCTTTCTTCGCCGCTAGCTTCCACCTTCGGCGACTTGACTTCAGTACAAGACGCTTCTCAACTTGAGGAAGCCAAGCAATTTGAGTTCTGTCTTTCAGTGTTTTTCAATTTTTTTTTCCTTTGGGTATCAAGTCTAGAAGACTTTGTCCGTTCCTATGACAAGTTAATTCTTGTTTTCTATTCTTTTTTTCTTTTGTCCCTGTATAGCTCCATCACGAACGTACATTTGAGACTGTTTGATTACTCAATATACCTCAACTTGTCGTGGCCAATTATTGAAGTTTCGTTCATATATATGGATAGAAAAAGAAAAAGAAAATGTATTTTACCTCTATGTCTTGCAAAAGTCACATAAAATTAATATTTTTGTAATTTTAAAATTCGTTGATATTTCTATGATTTAAAAAATATTACACATGAATCTCTGCGAGTATAAAATAAGAGGGTGAAATATGAATTGACCTTGAAATCAAATTTGAAATTAGATGGAATAGTATGTATCAATTTCAAAAATGTCGGAATTAATTTGCAATGTAATAATTGAAAATATAGCGATATAAATGAGTTTCAAAACTATAAACTATAAAGGATTTTATGCGACATTTACAAAATGCACGAAGTAAACTTTACTCAGTAGAAAAATTAAATACTTGAAATCCAGTGTTTAGGATTAAGAAAATGATTTTTCCGAAGATCTAAAATCATTGATTTTCATATAGTACTTAAGATATAATAAGGATAAAATGCACGTTACTACTTTATTATTTGTGTAATTAGCTAATCATCCTCTTGTGCTTTAACACAACATGTGGTTTTGTACAAATTCAGCAAACAAAGAGGGGATAAATAAAATGTATTTTACTCTTTTTCTTTTTGTGTTTTTCGTACGTATATGTCATTCTAATAAATTATATCCGTAAAAAATGAATATATAGAAATTAGACGATAAAAAAACTAATAATCATGATCATCATGTGAAAACACGTCAACGCTGACCAAGTTTTGTGGCAGGAAAAATAAATTCTGGCCTCGAGACTTTAAACATTGCTGTCAGTATTAAAGACTTCGCCTCCGGTGTATGCACCAATCATGTGAAAACACATCAACGCAGTCTAACAATGTGGTTCGCGCGTGAAAACACATAATTCTGCTGTTTTAATTTATGCTTTTTTTTCCTTTTTTTTTTAAAGAGAATTAATTATGGTTTCCCATTTAATTACTCTCCTATAATAAATCAAACTTAAAATTTTAACTTGCAAATGAAGGGTATTGCCGTTGAACTACACCCTTTTGTCTTGTTTTCATGTATGCCTAAATAAATGCTCTTGTTCTACCCAATTTTTTCTATGGTTAATTTTCTTATGAAATGTGTTTGAGAATTCAACGATTCCTGATCTTTTTTTCTTTTCTTTCTTCTTCCTTTTCCCTATATGAGCAAGTCTTCTATTATATATATATATATATATATATATATATATATATATATATCCAACAAATTTGCAAAATTTGTGAATATCAGGTGCCTAACAAAGAATACCACTTTCTAGTTTCCGGGCAAGATAAATTCTGCTCTTAAGAGGGAATGTTTTCAAATTTTTTTTTTGGGTGTCAATTTTAGCCCTAATAACCCAGTTCAATGAGCTCGAACAATTTATCCTCTGTTGGCTTAGCTGTTTACTGAAGTCGTCTATCCCAAAAATCCTGACCTCATTATACAGTGACACGTTTCGAACAATGACGGGATGGAAAAATAGAAATGTCGAACAAGTTATTGGAGAAGATTTGGAAAAAAATGTATATACAACAGCATCCAGAAGATTGTAACATCTCATAACCAAGGATTTCTCTCGCACTCAATAGACATCAGTCCAAATTTTGCTTCTAGTCTTACAAAATTTTGTTCTAGACTAATAAATTTTTTTTCTATGAACAGATATTACAAATTCTTCTAAAAAATCTGACAAATTTTTATTCTAAATCTATAAATATTTTTATAGACTGGTGTCAATCTAGATGGATGGGAAAGCAACCCTTCAACTAAATTTGCAAATTTTTAGGTCCAATTTGTGTGGGCCGGTTGCTATATATTATGCATCTATAGAGTTTCTCAGCATATAGAAATGTATAATGCTATATAAAAACAAAGATCAAATCTGATCAACAGATAATTGTAATAACTTGGGTGTTTATAAACATTTAAAATAAAAAAAAAACTCTAATAAACTTTTTATGAAAAATACTTATAAATACCCAAAATAAGTGCTACAATATACAATCTCAAAATAGGTGGATCATAGATGAAAATATTATACAAGAAATTAAAGCAATACAAGAAAGATTTGCCAACCTCATCCCTAAAAGAAGAGAGGTTCATAAATCATAGTACAAGTAATGGGAGAGTAATCCACAAATGACTGAATACACACCATACATTCTGATTACTGAAAATTAAAAGGAAAATACACACACAAACACACACACACACCTTACAAGCATTAGACATGCAACATGTCCTTAACATGGCGATACTAAATAGCTACTAGCATCTCTAACGGTCTGCTTCTTCTGAAAATTTGAGAAGAAACACTGATCTTGCCATCTGTCCGTGGTGGTAAGCTTGAGACCACTTTCCTAGCACCCATGGGAAGTTCCTGGACCTGTCTGGCAGCCTCGCTGCTACGATAAGAAAATACAACGTGTACGCAACTTGAAGAGAATATAAAGTTACGTCAGACGATGTTTCTGGAGATATAACCATTCCTGAACACATATAGCTTGCAAACATGAACCACAAAGATATGTACAGCAACACATTGTTACCGTTCCTGGGAAGCAGCGCAAAAAATCATCCCCAGTGAGGCCGCAAATGCTATTGAGTTGGGAATTATGAAAGCGTAGAAATAAGATTCTCGCATTATCGCCTTTACAGCATCTTCCTTTAATCCGTACTCAGCTTCATAGGTCGTAATGATGGCATTAACGGAGCCATTGCTGTAACTTCCGAGTAGATCAAAAGGAAGATTGTCGTCGCCCTGGGAAAGACTACCAGGGGGTTGGAGCAGGGCTTGATAAGTAGCGGTGGCGATTAGAACTGCAACCACTAGCAGTGCGTTTCGCATGTCGCCCGACGAGCCCTTCTCCAGATAAACATCGAGTCCCACGATTGATTCATAGACTTTCTTTGGTTCTGAAGTCAAGAAATCTGCCCAGGTTTCATACGTTTTAAGCGACGAGCCATTTGCAGCTCCTTTACGTTTTAAAGCCTTGCTGATCTTTTCATTGTTCTGTTCTGTGGCAATATCCAGTGCAGTAAAGCCTTTCGAGTTCTTTTCGTTGATATTGATATTGCCTTTTCGAATTAACAGCTCCAATATCTGGCCACACAACAACACTATTAACTATAAACGTACAGCTAAATAAATAATAGGGTAAATTATATTACTACTAATCCCCTATAATAATCTAAAAGTATATGCATATATGTATTATACTCCTCTGTGGTACCAAAATAATCTCCTGTAATTGATCTTCTTGTGATCACTAAAAATAAGTATACGCTATCTCTACATTAAAAAATTCGTCATTTTTAACAGATTGATAATCGAAGATACGCGAACCTTTTGTGGTTCCCTAAGAATGTACCAAACCCCCTTTAGTACAAAGGTTAATAATTTGTTTGTTTAGTTACCAAAAATAATAATTAATTAGAAATGCAAATTAAATGATCACAACCCTCTTTTCTAGCTAGAAAAGTTAATACTTGTGCTTTCTTTAGAGTTTTTGCTTTTTAGACAATCAAGCCAAAATAATTATTGCAAAAAAATAAACTTTTTTCAGGAAAAAATAGTTAATCCAAACAGGCCCTAAGACTACTCTTTAATCTGACACTGCTGGGATACATAATAATAGTAATAATAATAATAATCTACTTATATAAAAAGATTCACTTTTTGGAGTACTATTCATTCATGGATTTCCTCCATGAATGAATACTACCCAAGAATGGCAATATTGTAATAATAACAAATTCTAAAAAAGTGTACGATTATAAATAAAAATTTATATAATATTTTTAATTTTATGTTTATCTAATGGCAAAATATAAATTTTATATTTACTCTTTTTTCCCTTTTCTATCAAAATAATATGCTCGTTCTTTTTCTATTTCTTTGTTAATCACGTCTTTCAACTTTTTATCTGGGGTAGAAATTAGTTTGAATTTTAAATATTTTAGTTTTGCGATAAAAAATTGACAGGGTATTAAAAGTCATAAAGTTCAAATCTAATAGAGAACCAGTTTGAGTTTTTGAGTTTAAATCTTTAAATTTTTATTATTAAAATAAAAAACTATTTAATTAGATAATTTTATGTATACTCAATCATTTTCGCCCTTCATTCTCAATCAAAATGATATGCACTCTTTTTTTCATTTATTTACTAATCATACTTTTTCGCTTGATTTTTTATTTCTTTTCCATGTTAAGTCCAAAAAACTATTCGATAAGGTTAAAGATGAATCTGGTTGGATTTTTAAGTTCAAATATTTTAATTTTTAGAGTTAAAAAACTATTAAATTAAACATTTAAAATTATAAAACTTAACTATTTTTAGATATTTGGGTTTTAAGTTTTCTAAATTCAAGTTTAATTTATTATTATTATTATTTATTAAATATATTATGCTAATTTAGACTAGATTAAAAAAATACATAGATTTGTTAAATTGTATTATGTTAATTTATATTAAATCTAAAAATAGATTTTGACTTTTACAGAGTGGAAATTGGTTCGATTGAATTATTAAGTTTAGAATTTTAGACTTTACGAGAAAAAATAAACTATTCAAAAACAAAAATAGAAAACTCACTTTAGAGAGGGCCAAACTAAATTTATTTTAAAGTAATAAATTTTATAAAACACCAGACACATCATCTACAAAATAGTCTATTGCATATTAGATTTGGATTCAAAGAGTGAAATGTTAATTTGTGGTGAGGTTTGCGGATAAAAGAAGATATAGCTAGAAAAATGTCAAAATAAGATTGGATTGCGAAAAAAGTAGGAATCATTTTTAAATTAATTCTTTATCAAATAAATAACTTGTAATATAAATATAATTGATATACATATAGTATCAGAGGTCTTATTAGAGAAATATTAATCGTTCAAAAATATAAAATGATTATTTTTTAGTTTAAAAATAAACAATTTCCCACATAATATAAAATAACTCCTAAAAAAAATTTCTTGGTTTCTCAAGCTCTTTTCTTTTTCCTTTTACTTTTGACTTAACTAATGGGGTTAAGTGAGCTCATTATTTGTAATCGGGCGCGGGGGCGGGGAGGCGGGGCAGCGATGGCCGCAGCTTATTTGAGTGGGATTAAGAATGACATAGTTGATGTTGTTAAAAATTAAATGATTATACAACACTTTTAAAATATAAAATTTCATTTGAGTACAACTATAATGTGCTTATATAACATTTTTTAAAATACGAGACTATGTCGAGTATAATTATGATATTTGTATTTTGAAAAAATATTCGAATTTTAATATATGTAAATTACTTTTATATTACCCTTAGTGAAAAACATTTTAGCTCCTCTTCGGGGCGGGGCGGGGTTTGGTGGGGGGAGGTTCGAATCTTCCGGACTATACATGTCGCTCTCAAGTGAGAAGATTCTATGCATATGAATCAAGAACCACATTTTCATTGAATGTTCTGGGAATTAAGCTTAGGCTACGTGAGAAAAATGTCATTAATTCAATTTATACCTTGGGAAGAAAACAAAACATCCCAACAACTTGACTTTTTCCACTCTCGCATGATCCCAATTCCGTTGACCACTTACTTCTTCTTCTTCTTTTTTTTTTTTGGTCTATTATTATTTTAGCAAAACCCATTTTCCTTCCCACTTCCCACCAGTCACAACTTTTCTCCAATATTCTCTCGTGCGCAGAAGAATTTAGCAGCAGGCTAGCAGGAACAGAATGCTTAGCGTTAGGGGTGTACAAAAAGTCAGAAAACCGCAAAAACAGATTCTGCAGAATCGAATCGATCGTAAACCATCAGTTTTTAACGTTATTCAATCAGTTGCAGTTTTAATTTTTAAAAACCGCTTTGGGCGGTTCTGTTAACGGTTTTGAGGGATTAAAATCGCTGTTAAACCGAACCGCCCGTATATTGCTATTATTATCATTCTAGCATATGTAATCCTTCTAACATCGTCTTTCAATATTGTCGGAAGGAAAAATTCTTTAAAGAGATGAGATTCAATATTCAAGCTCAACTCATTATTTTTAACAATCCAATCTTCACACTAATTAGCCACCTGATAAGTGCGTGTCAAAGTGAACCTAAGATGCCCGTGAAGTATCTTCTCCCATTCCTCAATATATACAAGGTGATGCTCATCTGTTTATGTGAAAATAATATAAATTACGACATGGAAAAATAAAAATGTCGAACAAGTGATTGGACAACACTTGAAAATTATGTGACATCAGTCAGCTGACAAGAAAAATAAGGACCAAAAAAAAGTGTCACATACAGACAGGAAATAAAGCTAGAGGAAAATATGTGGAGGAGTCAGAGAGTAAAATGCTCTAATTCTATCATCAATCTTCTAAAAACCAATTTGAATGTAAAATTACTTCTCGGTATCCCACCTGTCCCCCCCCCCCCCCCCCCCCCCCCCCTAAAAAAAAAAAAAAAAAAAGAAGAGGTGAAATCGCATGAGCCCACCAAGTTACTTTCATCGTAATTTCTAATTATAGTGACAGTATGGTCCTTCAATGTGACTGTAGGTTCATGCATGGCTCCACCGTCAACAAACGGGCTTCCAAGGCAAACTATTCTTGCACGCCAAAAGTGGTTGATCCATCATATGAAGATTGAAAGAGATGGAGTGGATTAATTAAGAAAGTGTTTGACGATATTTATTTAAGTGTTTCTATCTAAATACTAAAAATAAAAGAAATTAAAAACTCGTCTTATTAATATTTTACTTTAAATGATTATAAGCGCTCGGATAAAGTAAGCCAAACACAAGTTCCCGCCGACCACATGTTGCGTACCGTACGCTGGATGAATTAAGAATCATTTTGTAAATGTACTTTATAGTTGCATTGTACTTTTCAAATTGTAGAACACACTCGTTAATTTCTTTGTTATTTTAATTTATTAGCTCTTTTAACAAACTATTACAAAAATCATTATGTAAGCAAGAAACAAACTGAAAAAACTAATGGGGTTAAGTGAGCTCATTATTTGTAATCGGGTGGGGCTGCGGGGAGGCGGGGCAGCGATGGCCGCAGCTTATTTGAGTGGGATTAAGAATGACATAGTTGATGTTGTTAAAAATTAAATGATTATACAACACTTTTAAAATATAAAATTTCATTTGAGCACTACTATAATGTGCTTGTATAACATTTTTTAAAATACGAGACTATGTCAAGTATAATTATAATATTTGTATTCTGGAAAAATATTCAAATTTTAATAAATGTGAATTACTTTTATATTGACCTTAGTGCAAAACATTTTAGCTCCTCTTTGGGGGGAGGTGGGGTGGCTCGAATCTTCCAGACTATACATGTCGCTTTCAAGTGAGAAGATTCCATGCATATGATTCAAGAACCACGTTTTCATTGAATGTTCTGGGAATTAAGCTTAGGCTATGTGAGAAAAATGTCATTAATTCAATTTACACCTTGGGAAAAACGACAAAAAAATCCCAACAACTTGACTTTTTCCACTCTCATATGATCCCATTTCCGTTGTCCACTTCATTTTTTTTTTGTCTATTATTATTTTAGCAAAAGTATTGTCAAAAATATTATTTCATATTTTTTAAAAATCCAATATATTGTTCTCAAAATAAATAAAGTTGAAAATATAAGGCCAAACAATTTATGACTTTTATTTAATCACACTTTTTTACAAAAGGTTTTACAATTCAATAACTGAAATTTTACAATTAGGCCAAACACAATTGAATAATTCCACATGATTTTTTTTTTTTTTTATAATGAGGGAGCCCAACTAGTAGAACCCGACCACCGACTACCTGGTGGGGCCAGACCATTGGTGGAGTCCGACCATTGATTGGTAAAGTTGGGTACAATAACCAACCTTATTATTATTGCACCAGGTCGGACATTCAACCCAGAGTTTGAACCCGAGTCATGAACCGTATCCGTTTCTTGTTTTTACCACTGGGGTGGTTCCCTGTTCTTACCACTGAGCCGGCCTCGGGGGGCCATGCGACTTGCCTATAAATATAAGCTCTCTTTAACCTGTGCTTTGCAAGCTGAAGCGTATGTTTTCGTCCCGTCAAAGCTGAACCGAAGAGGGTGTGATGGAAGAATTACAAGCAATTGCTGCAGCACATTATCTCGCTGGATCTCAAAGAGTTCAGGCCCTGGCACGCGAGTTCTTCGATTCATTAGACGCCGATGGAGATGGGGAGGTTGACTACAATGAGTTCTTGGCGTTCATGAGGCGAGAAGGATATTTAGGCACTGTGACCAGTCGCTATATGTTCCGGGAGCTGGACACCGATGGAAATGGCACCTTGGACTTCTCTGAGGTGATGACACTTTATTATATAATCAAAAGTGGGAGGCCATTTTGTGATGTTTGTGGAGAGTTTATAGCAGGAGTGTTTTTCACTTGTGTTGCCTGCTACGAGGGCCCTCGAGACACCTTTGATCTTTGTTTTGAATGTTATCGGAGTGGAACGTGTGATCACAATCACAACGGTCGCAGCCAATTCCTGGACAGCTATACCATGCTTTTCAACTATTGCTTGTCTGCAAGATCGGGGAACCAGAATGAGGTAATATTGCTCGTGTCATCTAAGGGCTCTTTTGAATTGATTTTCAAGTGACGTGTCTTTTTGTATAATTATTTAAAAAAGAAAAAAAAGATCATTCAAACGAGCCCCGAGTCTTGGACTGTTTACCTTTAATTGTGCAGACGTGTTAAACAACCAATTGTTTTAATTTCTTTCCGCCCCCAGCCGAAACCCCAGATGTCAAATGCCAATGTTGCAGCACAGGCTCCATTACCAGGATCTTCTTCCTCCAATGCAATTGTCCCAGCAGGCAGAATGGTTAGTTTTGAGATTAGAGCACTATATTTATGATCGATTTCTAACGTTAAATTTATGCCCAGAATTTTCAATCACCTATACTATTGGCATCATAAGTGAAAAATAAAATGTATCGTCTGAGTATACATATATACATACATATACATATACATATATATATATGTATATGTATGATCGGGTAAAAGCCAAATTGCTCCACGAGTTTATTGATAAATTCCAAACGCCTTAATTCCAGCTACTTTTAAGATTACTCAAATTCCCTATGTCGATTGATTCCTAGCATTCTTGTATATAATGATAATTATAAAGTATAGTTTGTTGTTAATGAAATTCAAGCATCTTGATGTCTATTTTTTAGGTTATTATTTAGGGAGTCTCGTGTAGTTTTTATCTAAAATCATGTACATGTATCTTTGTGATGATGATTATATTGCTTCGTAACAATTAAATAAGAATGGTTACAGGTATTTGTATATTATACTTCTTCATTTTTAGAATTTGGAATTAACGGTAACTATCTCTAGAATTATGTAAAATAATTATAATTACCTCTGATATATTTTATGTTATGCAAGTAAAGTGATTTATCATGTTCCTCTAATACTTAAATATATGAAGAGTTAAAATATTAATAGATACTTGTTTGGGTCATCGCTATAACGATCATTTCCGATGGAAGTACAGGTACTTGACACGGTGGCGTCTAGTAATCTCAAAAGTTGACGAGGGCATTTGGAATTTATTCATGAAGTTATGGGTTATTTTGGCTTTACCCTTACTATGTCTAAATTCTTGTCCCTCATCATCTATACATTGGTATTGTTGATAGTCCACGTTCCAAAAATATATATTGCCAACTCATGATGAAAAGAGAATAAGTTCCAAAAATTTTAAAATGATTAATGAGCCACATCTTTGAAAGGCAAATCCAAAATGTTGTTTTCCTTGGGGTAAAACACTAATATTTTCTTAGTAGGGACTAGTTTAATATTTTTATTAGAAATACACATTTCTTTTTAAAAAAAAAGGTAAATACACTGCTTTCTTTTATGTCATAGCTAGGAGTCAACGTTTTGATTGTTATCCAAGTTAGTGAATCTATTTTAACTCACCGAATTTCGAAGAAAGAAAAATAAAACACGCTTACCAATAAAACAGTTCTCAAGGAATTATCATATTTTTAGGAGTTCTAATAATAAATTCATTATTAGAAAATTGACTTTTAACGACCGATTTTGACAGTCACTAATGCCTTGTTTTCTAGTAGTGGTATAAGAAAGAGAATTTATCCTATATTAAAAGATAAGAAAAAGAATGAGTACTCTAAAATATAAGTATAGATTTAAGACTCAATAGGTTAAATTTTTAGGTCAAAATAGAATTGTACATATCTATTTTTAGTGTCCATTTGATTACTCCTTGAACTTGCCATATCACAAGATGTTTTCACTTTATGTCTTTCCATTTTATGTTAACTATGTTATGCACTGAAATTAAGTCAAACTTTAAATTTGATGTTCCAAACAATTTGCTTCCTCAACTGACCTAGTAGTTGTATGGTCATGTCTGCGGAGTGGAATGTCCGCGGCGTTCAGAGCTTTTGAGATAGCACTCAGCATTGGCAGCGTTAGCACTAGCCTTTGCAGCATCTTGTGAAACCCCAAGCGCAGATTGTTGTTAATGTTTCGCTCTTAGAAATCTTTATTGTGATTTTGAACTTGTTATAATTTGTGTAAAATGTGTTGGACTCCTACGTTATCGAAATTCCTTCAAAACTCCCTTTTAGTTTCTAAAACATAACAATGACACCCCTTGTCATTGTTTAAGAAGGTAGAAGAGTTTTTTTTTTGGATGGGAGGGGGGGGGGGTAATTATATTTTTAAAGACCGAAAATTTGATATCCTTTGCGGATTGTCAATGTTTGATCATTCCTGAAAATCCATATTACTTAATACTTTACTTTGGTTTATATTTGATTAAATGGTCCTTTCTCTCGTGTTTCAACATTACAACACGCATAGATTTCTCTTTTATAATGTGTCCCAAAAGGAGATAGATCGTATCCCATCCGGTTTGACTCGTCTTGGTCAAACCGTATTTTTCAGCATAACTTTTTGCATTAATTTTTTTACTTTTTTTAAAACCAGAACATAGTATATTCACTGAAAATTCAATTCCCCTAATAATTTCTTCGAAATATAGAATCACAAATATATAACACTTCCTTGAAATATCCGCATTTTGACCAAAAAAGAAAAAATGAATATTTGTTTGAAACTGAAACTGTGTAATTAAATTCTCAATCTCAAAATGCAATATTCAGATTATATTCCATATATCCCACCGAGAATGAATCTAATCCGGTATTTATTCTACTTAGCTCAAAGTAACAAACCATAAGAGGATAATTGTATTCAGTTAATCTTAGTTATTTTATGTTCAGTTCATATAAATTTCGTTAGAAACACTTGCTCATTCGAAATGAGGTTAAAATAACGATCATGCTAATAAGAGTTTAAAAGAAATAAGAATTTTTTTTTTTCTCATTTATGAAATAAGGAATAAATAAATAGTACGCGTGAATTCACGACCACATATGTATAGAAAACACAGGCACTTTGACATTAAATTAGATGAAAGTAACTGAACTTTGGTTAGGCCATAAATTTTAAAGTTTTATAATTATGGTTTATATAATTACTATATAAAAAGATTATTGTTTACTTTTATTTTTAACAGAAAAATCATAAAAAGGTGCCTCCACAATCCTTAATAAATTTCATTCCTTTCTAATAGGTTGACAATAACTCTATGGTTAGTTATTCACAATCCCTATTTTTTCTCTCTAATTTTCTCTCCATTAAAATTGGCATTAATGGTTGCTTCTATCAAATTTTAATCTTTTTTTCTCTAATTCTCTCTCATCAAAATTGTCATTAACGTTATTTCTATCAATTAAAAGAAGTGTTTTAAGTTGCCAAAATTATGTTTTCCTACAACCTCTATTTTTATTCTATCTCTATCAAATTTTTTTTCCTACTGAGCACTATCATTTCATTAAAAGACTCTCGAGAAATGATTCATTTTTACTATCAAACTTTCAAAATGGATTCTTTTAATTCAACCTTTAAATATTTTTATTTTTACTAGTTTTTCAATTTATATTGTCATAGGTGTATTCTTTTTTGGTAAATATATTCTTTTTTTTTTGTAATTTATAAGATCTTAAATATGTCAAGTAGAAAGTATGAATATAGTTACTCGAGATTTATTAAAAATTTTAAATAAAATTTATAATTTGCCTAAAAATGAGCTCATGATAAATGGATTTACTACCATGTCAACTGAGAAACAAAGGTTAGAAGAGATTGAGTATAAGAACCTATATCTATATCTATATATTAAATAAAATAAGGTATATATCATATTTAAAAATGCCATATGTCCTCTTCTCGTGTATTCTTTTTTTCTTCAAAATTTATTTCCATTAATTCAAGTCATATCTTAATTGAGCAACATCTTTAAAGTCAAGTAATTTATATTAATTAAGTCATATCCATATAATGATTCTATCTCTTAATCTAAAATAGTCATTATCTTTTCAATTATAAATTATTTCATGTTGAATTATTTTTACATAGTTCAATATTATAATTTTGGTTAATTAAATTAGTACCTATATATATTATGAAACAATGTTTCTGCATTCTTTATCCACGTTGTCATCATCTCATATATTTTTTCCTTAAAAATTTTAATCTATCTCATATTCATGTAAAAGGATATATATATATATATATATATATATATATGTATATCATTCCCTTTCGTATACTTCTATTCATTTTTTTCAAGATTATTTCATTTTACAAAAAATGAGATACTTCCGGCCTGCCGGCCTTATTCTATACCTGGATGCTACATTAAGGTATTGCATCTTGTATAAGATTGGTGGGGTTTGTGTAGCCTTGATATCTAAGACAAATAATTAGAAAATAATCAGTATGATGCACGAGACATCTAAAATTACCCCTTTTTATTCTATTAAAGATTTGAAGTTGAGATTTTCAATTGTATGTTTTATAAAATTCAAGTTCTAAAATTATATTTTTCTTTTAAATTTTTTAGAGTCCAATTTATATCCATACTACTCTATGCCTACACTGTAAGTTTTTTAGAGTATGACTAATATGTTGCACGAGACATCTAAAATTACCGTTTTCTTTAATAATAATAGCTCAAACAGGTACGTGCTTCCGCTATTAATTATGTCTTTGAATTTTGTATTGTAAATTCATGTATACGATCCTATATTGCACTTACAGGTGGTATCAGGGCCATTTATACATAGATTTACATGTTCTTATTTAAGAAAAAAAAATCAAAATACTTGTTTGAGCATAAAAATTACGAGAGTTCTTGATTTATTTTGTGATTACTAAATTATTGTTTCAATAAAATTGATTTAGGGCTTTTATAAAACTCTCTTTGCTCGTTCTATATATATATATGATATTTTGTGATATATGTCCTAAATCTTGTTCTTCTCATGCCTCATTTAAATCAAGCAATTTAAATGCTATATTTATTGCCATCAATTTGTGGACATCAATTTTTTAAACTACTGAATTGATCTGAAACTAGAAATTTTTTTTTTCAAGGACTTCATGATTTTGTGATCTCCAATATTATTTTGCAAAAAGGATAGCCACGTTCATCTTATCTTTGTCGTTTCATCTTGCATTGGTAATCTGGTGTCATGCAATATGAAAAGTTTTTTTTTAATTTTTTTTCCCTTTTGCTATATATTTTTCATGTAATAAAAAAATATATATATGTAGTAGATCTAGAGGGTTCGGTTAGCGAAACTTTAATCCTAGATATGGATTTTGTTGAGCATTAATGATTATTAACAAAAAATAAGAGATAAAAGGCATGAGGCAAAATAGGTTTGAACTTTAAAGTTGTAAGGACTTTAATATCAAGTCCTTTACCACCAATTCCAATGGAAGTTCTATTTGCTTTTGGTTTGCCATATAGTTAGACAAAATCATGATAACATATTTAAATAAAATATATAAAAAAATTCTTTTCGAAAAGATGTAATAAGAATAATTATTATGTTGATATTTGGTTTGTTGGTTTTTTAATGACTAAATATGCGGTAACTGTAAAGGTCATATAGTCATGTACTCATCTAGTAACCCTTAATGGGTTATTAATTTTTGGAGATAGATTTGGTGGCCACATCTTAATTAGGCAATGAATTAATTTTTAAACGAAGTTACACTATTTTATTTGTGGTCATGGAGTTTTTCTTTTCTCTTTAATGATTACGATATTGACTTACTATTTAATAATTATGGTCTCAAATTGTTGTCATGGAATTAAATTAATTTTTTTATATTTCTTTCCATGGCAATTTCTATTTATAATTTATAAATTTAGATTTGATCTTAAATTTTTATTTTATTGGTCCTCTAAGTTTAACAAAACTATTTATTTTCTTTATTCAATTTGAAATTTTATGTATCTCCTATTGCTAGATTATTTATATGTGCTCGTAAAATTTGTTAAAGAATGCAATTTTAAATTGATCACTGAGACATGTCATATTGAATTGTTTCATATTGTATGGTCAATCGCATACATAGTATTTTGTGGCTAAAGTTAAGCATTAATTTTTCCCAATGAGTTGACAGCATAGATTTAAGTAGGCAAATTCACCAAAGTGATTTGCTCAATTAAATCTATGGCTTTTCTCGTTTTGTTTGAGAAACTGCCATGGTAAAGTGCGCAATGTTCTCCCAAAGGAGATCATTATATGGTTTTAGTTAGGTAGCATAAATATAAAGTATGGACCAAGATTACAATACTGTTAGGGAATTCAATTGCCCAAAGGTGGTTGACTTTTCTTTCAGTGGGGTCATCTTATATATATTACTTTATGTTAAAAGAGCGCCTATTTACATGTTGAATTATTTGCCCAAAGGCAGATATGACAACGATGTGCTTGGACTCTTTTGTTTATAATGCTTACTTTTGTAATATATCATGTATGCATAATGTTTATTGATTTGCATTCTTTTCTTGGATTGTTTCCTTGGCTTTGAACAATCATTACTTAGATGTTTTGAATTGATAAAACCATTATGAAGTAAAAGCGGATATTGGGTTTTATCTGAGTATAGTCGATACTAACTTGACATTACATTTGATGCATATGCTGTTTTGGTCGATAAAAATGGTAATAAAGAAAAGGGAATATAATCGGCAATAGGAGAGGTCTAACTGTTTTGCTTAATGACTATGAAGAGACCATAACTGAGCATTTAGTGAATTGCTTGTCTTGAATTAAGAATGTAAATGAACTCTTAATAGCTATAGGGGAGAAATACCAAGGAATCTTGGAATATCGATGACAAAAAATTATCCATTATGTTACTGAGGAAAACAAAATTAAGGGTAAAACCCAAACGTTGTATAGTTTGTTTCCAATCTTAAGCCTTATTCTTATAAAGTATCTCGAATTCTAAGGGTCATGTTCCTAAGAGATATCATAGTTTTAAAAGGGGTGGTAAAGGTCAGATCTAGATCATAGATTAAAATCATAATGTAAGATGTTTCAAATCTGCTATTACTAAGTTTGATAAGAACTCTTACTTTTGTACAAAAATATTATAAAAGAGCTCATTACACAAGGGTTAAAGAAAGAGAAAATAGATGAGGGGTAAGTTGATTAGAGTCTTATATTGGGACTATTAGTCTGTATTTAAAAATTAGCTTTGAACTTATTTTAGAAAATGTTTTCTAGATGTCATGTTTTAGATGGAACTTGATTTTTATTTTTTTTTAAGACAAGATTGGTTATGATTTTCACTTTAGAAATGACTAAGTACAATTGTTTTTCAATTCCAGAATTGTTTGTGAATGCGTTTTATCAAATGGTTTATATCAATTGTGTTTATTCTCAGGAAGTTCTCGTGAATCTTTTCATACAAAAAAATTTGTTTCTAAAAGGAGTTTAAGTAAAGAAATTTTTTCTTTGTTATGACATAAAAGGTTAGGTCATATTTCTAGGGAAAGAGTTGAAAGACTCATTAACAATGAGATTTTACCTTCTCTGAATTTTTTATGATCTTGAAACTTATTTTGGGTGCATAAGGGGTTAGCGCACTAAAGTTAAAAGAAATATGCTACCCGCAGTTTTGCCTTTTAAAAGTGATAAACATAGATACTACTGAACCTTATTCTGTTATATTGTGTGGTAACAAATATTTTGTTGCATTCATTGATGATTTTTCTCGTTATAGATACCTCTATCTAATTAAAGAGAAATCAAATGCTATTGAGAAATTTAAAATTCTTAAGACAAAGGTAGAAAAACAACTTGGGAAGATTATCAAAATTGTTAGATCTGACGGAAGAGGTGCCTACTATGGTAGGTTTGAATCTTCAGACAACATATAGGGTCGTTCACCAAGTACTTATAAAATTATGGGATTATTGACCAATATACTATGTCTAGTATCCCTGAGTAAAATGGTGTGATCGAAAGGTGAAAATGCACCTTTACAGATATGATAAGAAGTATAATGAGTGATACTGACCTACTAGAATATCTTTGCAATGAAGCCATTAAAATGACTTGTTAAATACTTAACCATGTTCCCAACAAGTTTGTCACTAAGGCTCATTTTTTTAATTTTGGTTAGGGAGAAAACCCAGTTTCACCGATTTTTGAGTTAGGGTAGTCTTGCTTAGGTAAGGATTTTCAAATAATAAAACCACTAACCCTAAGACTATTCATTGTTTCATTATGTGTTTGGCTCATTTTAAATGATATAGGTTCTACTCTCCTACATGTGTTTCTAAGATTGTCAAATTTTAAATGTCCAAATTCTTAGAATTGGAGGTAATGTTGTATGTCCTTAACTTGCAACTGAGGATAATGATAGAGAAATTGTCTCATTTCACTACTAATAAGTAGTCAAGCTGGTACTCTACTCACATTGAGAGACAAGATATTAGTGGGTACCATATAATAGATGATCATGTTATAGCTAATGACAATCTACATGCTGAGAGCTCACAATCTCATGAGACTAAGGATGAATAATATTTCAAAAGGTCCATTAGAAAAAGAGACCTTCCATCTATAATGATTATTTCATTTACTTGAATGTTATAAGAGATGAGATGCAACCTATGATGAAAATAAATTTGGGAACTTGTTGATCTTCTTAAAGGAGATAATTGTATTGGTTGCAAATGGGTCTTCAAGACCAAGAGAGATCTCTTATAGAAGATTGAGAAGCCAAAGGTGAGATTAGTTACAAAAGACTTTACCCAAAGAAAATGTATAGATTATAATGAAATCTTTTTCACATGTTTCTATGAAATATTCTTTGAGCTATTAATGGCTCATATGGATGTGAAAATACTTTTCCTCAATAGTGATATATATCTATAAGTTTACATGAAATAGCCCGAGGGTTTACTATTACTGGTAAGGATAATATGGCTTGTAGACTTAGAAAATCTATTTATGGTTTTGAATCAGGCCTCAAGGTAATGGATATTTGAAGTTTGATGAAATAGTAACTTCTTATTATTTTGAGGAAAATAGAGTTGATCCATGTATATACTTCAAGATCAGTAGGAATAAATTTATCTTCCTAATATTGCATGTTGATGATATTTTGCTAGTTATTTATGACTTGGGTATGCTCCATAAGACTAAACAATATTTTACTTAAGACTTTCGATATGAAAGATCTTGAGGATTTTTTTTTTGTTCTTGGTTCTAAGTTTTGTTGAAATAGGTCTCTTGGAATTTTTGAATATTTTACGAAATCTTACATTGATTAAGTTTTCAGAACTATTTTGATGTAAAGGATTGTAAGTCTTGTGTGCATTTATTGTAAAAGGTGATCAACTCAAATTGAAGTAATATCCTCAAAATGATATAGAGAGGAATTCATGAAAGATATACCTTGTGCTAATGCTGTTGAGAGCCTGTTGTATGATCTAGTATGCACTACACTTGATATCGCTTTTGCGGTAAAAGTTTTGGTTGATAATAAATCCTGGAATGGATTATTGGGCTGTTGTTAATTAGGTAATAAAATACCTACAAAAGACTAAAAATTATATGCTTGTTTGCTATAAAATAGATTATCTAAAATTAGTTGAATATTCTACTCTTGACTATGTTGGATGCTCAGATGATTGAAAATTTACTTTTGGGTATATCTTTGTGTTAGCTAGAGGGGCCATGTCTTGGAAGAGTGCAAAATAATAGTTTAATGCCTCTTCAACTATGCAAATTTGTGGCTTGTTATAATGCCTCATCTCCTGTTATATGTTTTAAGAACATGATATCTAGTTTTGAGCATTATAAATTCTGTTACTAGATATATTAAGATCTATTGTGATAATAGAATTGTTGTTCTATTCTCAAAGAATAATAAGAAAATTGAAGCTTGCAAGCATATAAATATCAAGTTCTTGGTAGTCAGAGACTTTGTAAAAAATGATGGCATTCATATAGAACGAATTGCTAGTGATGACGTATTAATTGACTCCTTGTCCAAGGGTCTTTGACTTATGATTTTTGTGAAACATGTTATGAATATGAGTATTTTATAATCTTTTGATGCTATAGTCTAGTGGGAGCTTTATATCATCATGTACTGTTAGATGTTCCCATTTTTTTTTATGTTTTGCTTTGCACATTTGTGCATTTGTATAATAGCATGTTGTTTTATTGTTTATAATATAATTGTATATTATAATTACTCAGATTCATGTTTTGTTGAGGATCTTATGTTTGGTGTCCATTGCGATAAGATCCCCTATTGAGTTTAATATCTCCATAATGACACATTTTGGTTGGAGATATGTATTCTTACCTTTGGTATATTGATCGCCGTTTTGTGAGGTTAAGAATAATCTATCCTCTGGCCTATTGAATGCCGTTTTGTGAGGATGTGTGTTTTTTCCTCTAGCATATTGAATGTTATTTTGTGAGGATAAGAACAATAGATTTCTTTTGCTTTAAATGCTGATATTGGAGAAATCATATGGAGGACTGACAAAGAAATAGCACATTTTGATCATATACTGGTGCTAGTTTCTTGCTACGCTGCTGTACGTTTGGTCCATGACAATAAGGTTGGATGACATTTGTGATCATGGAAAGTCTTGTGTCAATATGGAACACTATGACTGTCATGATTTGATGTTTGACAATCTGATTGGTCCAGATATGCGTTTGAGATGTAATCTTGTAAATCAAAATATTTTAAAATTGTGGCCACATTCTGTTTCCTATTCAGTCTAATAAATATTTTTTTAAAAAAATTTTGAAAAATAAATAAAACAATTAACGTTGCCCAAGTAGGAGACTGTTGGAAAATTTTTCTTTAAAGTTGGCTACTGTTAATTATTTTTTGTTTTATAAAATAGACTGAATATTTGGTTCACAAGTTGGGTTTTATGATCATATTGGTTTTAACCCATCTCATAAATCCATACGATTTTTTTGTGTGTAGGCCCATATATTCTGATAAATCTTTTTATGGGTAAGACTGTCAGAATTTATTATAAATAGGGCTAGGTCCCCTCTCCTACTATTAACCTAACAGTTGTTCCGGTAAGTATCTGTTAATATTGAGTGGAGCAGAGAGAAGAAGATCTAAGCCTAGATTGGGTGACAGTTGTTTCTTCAACAATAATGACTCAAACAGGTACGTGCTTCCACTATTAATTATATCTTTGAATTTTATATTGTAAATTCATGTATACGATCCTATATTGCGCTTACAATTACATCACATTGGTTCCGAAAGAGAATTCTGATCGTTAATTTATAAACGTGAAATCATGATTAAGTGAGAAAAATAATCTCAACTCATGAGTTAGCTTTTAAAGTTAAGAAGACCAGAAAAATGGAGTTCTAAAGTCATTCATTGAGTTCTAACACTTAATTACAACATGGCAATCAAGTAATAATTTAGAAGTTGAAACTAATTTATTTGAAGCATTTTAAAAAGAATTTTTAGCATTAAGCCAAGTAAAAAGAAAAGGTAATAAATCAAAAACTCTAAATTTGAGTGTTCGGAGAACGCATTAATATTGTGAATCTGTTGTTACATGAAGGAGTCCCGTTTCTCTTTTTCTTGTTTCCTAAAAACTACCCCTTCATATTGTCAAAACATTATAACTCACAAACAAGTAAAAGCTCAAAATTTAAAAAGTAAAGCCAAATCGTCACAATTAAAAACTAACAAGTTAGTCTTAATGTTTATGATTTTTCAATATGAGAAAATTTGAATATTTTAACACTCTCCCTTATGTGTGATTTAAACTGAAGGAAGATGGGTCATACACGCAAGTGTGGTTTTTTTGCTATACAAATTGCCAATTTTCTTTCTTCTTGTTGTACCAAATCTTTTCCATGGTTAATTTTTAATGAAATGTGTTTGAGAATTCAAAGATTCCTAATCTTTTTTTCTTTTCTTTGTCTTTTATTTTTCTGCATTAGCAAGTATTATATTATATGGCAATAAATAATAGAATGGTAAAGTGACGAAGTCTTTCGAAGAAACAAGGGATCTTATTGTTAATTTTTACAAAAAATTACTTGGGGAAGAATCTGATTTCAAGGAGGTAGGTTAACGTGGAGCATGCTTGTTGAGGAAATTTCCAAGAGCGAGATTAAAAATGTTCTATTTATCATAAGCAATGAAAAAAGCCTAGTCTTGATGGGTTCTCCTTTAATGGCTCGTTCTGTATGAATGATTTAGAAATTTCCAAGAGCGAGATTAAAAATGTTCTCATATTTTGTTAAAAATATATAAAGATTGGAACGGAATGCTTATTTTATTTTATATGTTCGGTGAAATTATTTTAACAAGTAATAATGGAATGTAAATCAATTCAATTAGACAAAAACCTCTTGTTATTTGATTTGACATAAAGTTAAACTTATGCATGATAATTAATTTTACACAATACTAACATAAACAAAAATACTCTTGCTAGCTTTTTGCTCGCAATAAAATAGTATTACTTATTTTTATTATTTTTATTTTAAAACTATATTTCAATTTGTTTACTTTTTTTCAATGTAATTGAAAGAGAAAAGTTAACCATCCTATACAAATATACATATTTTCCAACTAGAAAAATCTTCAAAAATGAAAGTGACGTCTATATTTTTATATTTCAATTTTTTTTTATTTTTAGATTTTTAAAATTCAAAATTTTAGATTTTTTATTTTTTAATTTATTTTTTTAATAATGATTGAGAATTTTTGAGATAATAGATGGGAAATTATTATTATTTTTTTGTGATTTTACGTTGAGATGATAGATAGGAAATATATATATATATATATATTTGTGATTTTACTTTGAGATGATAGATGGGAAATAAATTTTTTTGTGATAATTTATTTTTATTGGATTCCTACTTAAGTTAAAATATATATTCCTTGGGTTTGGCTAAAAAATGAGTTTTTCTTACTTTTTATTGAAAATGCCATTCAGTGGGAATATTTTTGCCAACTTCAATTAATTTTACTAAACAAGAGAAAGGCAATAAAAAATTAGAATAACCATTTTATTCCAGGTCATTCTCGCATATTAAATGTAACCTACGCTATTCAAGGTAGTATGAAAAATTATTGGAAAAAACATTTGTACGGCTGTGAAATCGGCTTTTGGGGTGGGAGGGTTACTTAGAGATTAGTGAATCACCACATTTGAGAGTACAAATAAATTCTACTCTCATATTACTTTATAATTTTTTCACAAGCTCTCCAGAGAATTGAAAAACTCTCTTTGAAATATAATTTTATTATATTAGGTAAATATGTTTGTAAGTTAAATATCCTTACTTCCATGTTTCCTTTTTCACACACAGAGGAAGCAAAGAGCAAGAGAAAATTATGTAGAGGAGTAAGACAGTAAAATGTTCTAATTCTATCATCAATGTTCTAAAAACCAATTTGAAAGTAAAATTACTTCTCATTACCCGTAAAAAAGGGGGAAAAAAAAGGTCAGTTCATGCGAGCCCTACAAGTTGCTTTCAATCGTAATCTCAATTCCCAAAAAAAAAACAAAGTCAGGTTGTGTGTGCCCAACAAGTTGCTTTCAATCATAATCTCAACTCCCACTTCACCTTCCAGAAGAAGGGGGAAAAAGTTATTTCCACCTTCCCCCACAAAAAGTGAGGAAAAGATAAAGAAAAAATCCTAAGGCAAAACAAAAAAAGAAAAAGGAAAATTCAATTCCCCCTCTTTGTAATTTTCTAATTATAGTGACAGTATGGTCTTTTAACGTGAGTACAGGTCCATGCATGTCTCCACTTAAGAAAGCAATAGAGAGAGAAAACTAACGAAAATTATTCGTTTGTTAACATAAACATCTCCAGACTCCCAAGTTCTCATGAATAATAAATTAATTTTTTATTTTTATTCTTTGAATTTTTTTAGTTTTGGTCCTTATGATTTTATTATTTTTATACTTTTTTATTTTAGTTTTTGGATTTTGACTTTTGACTTCTTATTTTTTTATTTGTTTAACTTTTTATTTTTTTGAATTTTTTGAATTTATATTTTTTATTTTTTGATTCTTTTATTCTTTGATTTTTGTGATTTTTCATTTATTTTTAATATTGAACTTTTAGAATAAATGGAAAAGGCATATATATATATATATATATATATTATACATATAAATATGATTAATATTAAAAATTTGATAAAATATTAAATTTACAAAACATATTTACATTTTATCTTCACATAAACTTCAATTCTTTATATAAATTCCTTTTTTTTTAGTCTTCTAATCCCTCATCTCATAATTCTATTAGCCTTTTTTTTTTTTTTTTCCAAATATGAGATAAACTTTGATAAATATATCATTCCTCCTTTATTATTTTCTTTTCGCGCATCATATTATTTTTTAATTTACTTTCCTAATTTAAATAATTTATTCAATTGTTATATATTTTTATAAAAAGTTATTAATATTTTAAAATTATCATTAATTAAATTTTATGCAATATATTTATATTTTATCTTATTATAGATGGTAAAACTATAATTAATTATCAACAATAAATAAAAATATTAAAAATACACATTCTTCTTATACATTGAACAAAATTTACTCTAATATTTTTGATGAAGGCTCTGCATGATATTATTTTCTTACTGCACATTATCATAAATCACGTTTCATTTTGTCTTGATTATGCCAGCAATTATGGATCTCAAAATTATTGAGTTACCACCTCATCTAAAAGTTTAAACTTGTAGAAAGGATATTGATTTATTATTTTATTATATTAACACGTCCCCTATTGCAAGTGGAGTTTGTTTTTGAAGTTTGTACGTAGACAGTTTTTAATTTTAAATGGGTGGTGATGAGTTTTAAACTGAAACCATTTGGTTTTTAAATTCTGATATCATATTCAGTTACCATCTCACTTAAAAGCTCACGCTTGTAGAAAGGATATTAGTTTACTAATTTATTGTATTAATAAGAATCATAACTTTTCTATTATTTTTTTGCTTTATGTGTTTCAGAATCATGAATTTTTATTCTATATATTATTTATTGTTATTACTATTATCACGAAGAAGATTGCAACCAAATACTTGTGCCATTTTCCACAGCATATAGTGATCATGATTTATTAAAATGCAGGCATGAATTCCTGTTAAGGAAGTCCAATTATTGAGTCATTCTTTAATATATATTCCTAGTCCAAGTTCCCATGTCAATCTTTATTTAATTTATCTTCCTTTAAAGCAACAATGATTAATGTTCCTTGACCCCATATATTTATGATCATATTGCTCGAGACACGTAATATTTTGAATGGCATCTCTTTTTAGCCGGTGGATTTGAACATTGTTTCCCACTTTCTCATTTAATATAAAATATGAATTACTATTTTTTGTCAATTCCTTTATGCTGAATTCCATATGAATACTATAAGCAATATACAAATAATTTAAAGAAAATGCATAGTTCATCATTACCTTCATGAAGGGTTCAGGCTTGAATATCTTATCGTTTACAATTTCTTTTTTTTTTTTAGGAAAAAAGTTTATGGTCATTATAAAACAATGATCTTCTGAAAACAAAATATGAATGAATTACCTAAGATTATAGGATTTTAGACACTGTGCATAAAAACTAATTAAACTTACGCAAATAGATAGAATTAGCCAGATAAGTAAATTCATCTTCAATTGTAGGATTTTAAAAATATAATAATTATATTGTGCATGAAATGTTTTGTTTTTGATAAATATTTTGAGCTGATATTCTATTTTGTTCTTGGTAGGAACTTTCTATTAGAAAATAATGCACCAAATGCAATGAACTTGTGCAATAAACCAGTGACTACAAAACTTTTAAGGAAACTGGAAAAATGTGAATAGGATAACAAGGTACTTACAAACTTTTAAGACACAAGCAAATAATTGTAAAAGAAATGCCGAGGCCTGAATTTCTCCAGTTTCTTTAAAACCTTATCACCCCACTACGGTACTTACGAATAATGGTGACTGTCTCCCAGGATTCAACGGCAGTATTTTTGCTATAGTAGTACTCCAAACTATAGAAAAAGTGAACCAAAATAATGCTAACTCTCTCTTTTAAATTCTAAAGCTCTAATTTTAGTATGGAAATATGAATGCAAAGAAAAGATAATTTTGCAAAATGACTTGCACACTATTTATAGACAGCAAGATGCCTGTTCGAAAAAGCTATGCCAACTCTTCATACCAAGGGGTGTGTTCTTTATCCCAGAAAAGTTATAACTTTTAATTTGTAAGGTTATAACTCTTAGTTTGGAAAGGTTGCACCCGTAAAATTTAATTTTAAAAATTAAATTAAATTCTATTATAATTTAATTTCTGAAATATAATACATCTTTCCAAACATTATCTCAATTTCTCATTCACTATTTATTAGAGTCAAATATAGAATTAGACTCAATTTACTAACAATCCCTCACATGAATAAGAATTGACATATCAAAATGCAGATGAAATGCTGACACCTAGAGAGAGTTCAATTAGAAAGATATTGCATCAAGATAGGTAGCTTTTGGCCTTAAACCTTCCTTAGTGATGAACTATCGGATTTACTCGCTAAACAGTGAACGTGATATCTTGAACTGTTTAGCTTTTGTGTAAACCAAGACAATAGAACTCACAAAGTATCAATCTAGACATTATCTGGTTCTTGGTTGTGTTCATATAGCCTTGAACAACTCCTAGTTTTTCATGAGTACTCTAGAGAATTCAGCCTTAGAAATTCTCATAGGAGCAGCCCTGCTCCCTACTCACATAGATGACTTCTTATTAAGAGGCTCCTATTGCACCTCCACTTAGCTTTCCAAGATATAAGAGTCATTAAAAGCTTTATTGAACCTAAACTTTTACAGGTAACATTGTCTGCTTGTCATAGGAATAGGTAAAGGACTAAACCACCACAATGCTTTGGAGTGAGTTGCAGTCACATAATTCGGTTTTCCCTTTGAACCTAGATCTTTGGATCTCCAGTCAACTAGGTAGGGTTCCCATTATGACAACTCATTAGATGTAGGCTTTCAAACCCATTCCCCTCGACGATTTATCAACTTGCTCTCTAATTATACCTTTTGTAAGCGGATCTGCAATGTTATCTTGTGACTTCATATAGTCAATAGAGATAACTCCATTAGACAGCAGTTGTCTGACGGTATTGTGTCTACGACGTATATGTCTAGACTTACCATTTTACATACTAATTTGTGCTCTTCCAATTGCAGATTGACTATCAGAATGTATGCATATTGTTAGCACAGGTTTTGGCCAATTTGGAATATCCTCTAGAAAATGACAAAGCCACTCAGCTTCCTTTCCAACTTTATCTAAAGCTATGAATTCAGATTCCATTGTGGATCATGCTATACATGTCTGTGTTAGAGGATTTCCATGATATAGCTACTCTTCCCAAAATAAAGAGATATCCACTTGTGGATTTCGAATCTTTAATATCAGAAATCCAATTTACATCACTATACGCTTCTAGTACAGTAGGATATCCAGTGTAGTGTAGCCCGTAGTTCTTTGTATATTTTAAAAACCTTAGAACTCTCGCTAAAGCTTTCCAGTGGTTATGTCCTAGATTGTTAATATATCTACTTAGTTTGTTAATCGCATATGCGATATTCGGTCTTGTACAATTCATAATGTACATCAACCTCCTGATGATGCACAAGTACTCTAATTGAGATACTTCTTAGCCAGTATTTTTAGATAATGTAAGACTTACATCAAAAGGTGTCTTCGCTACACCATTGTCATTGGCTACGAATGTGTCAAGTATTTTTTCAATATAATGAGATTGAGATAATACCAGTCCTTCAGATGTTCTGGAGATTTTAATTCCTAAGATAACATCTGTTGTACCTAAATCTTTCATATCAAATTTACTAGTTAATATCTTTTTGGTTGCCTTAACGACATCAATATTGCTCCCAATGATAAGCATATCGTCGACATAAAGACAAACAATGACATATCCTTTTTCATCACTCTTTGTGTTAGCTAAATATTCATTAATGGTTCTGATGATGAAAAAAAAACATTATCTTACTAAATAGCTTCTTGTAAAAATGAGATTATATCTAGTTGAAGCATTGAAAAATTGAAGAAAATGTGCAAAGAGCATTACTTGAAGAAAGAGAAGGAGAGAAGGCATAAGGAGGAGAAGAGAAGTCATAAGGGGTATCGGACATTAGTTTACTTCTTGCTCTTTTTGTAAAATGCCTATATATTGTGTGAACTTAGCTCAAACCTTCTTTTTCTTATTCATAGCAAAATTTTCAAGTCTTGCACATTTGATATAACATATGCAAAAATGTATTTGAATGCACACATAGAGATAAAATGAGTTTTTGGGGTGTTTCAATTCACAACATGTGCTTACAAATTTATTCAAAATGATTTGAAGTTGTGAAAAAGCACTTAAAATGTTTTCCTGCAAAACTTTGGCTTTACTTTACATTCTGGAGTGGCCGGACCCCTCAGCCAGTAGACCGGCTGACTTGGAAGGGTCGCCCGGCCAAAACAGAAAGTTGAAGGAAAAGCCGGACCCCCTAGCCGGTCGACCGGCTAAGGCGTCCGGCCTAGTCAGAGAAGAAAAGGGGATAGCCGGATGACCTAGCTGGTTGACCGGCTAAACGGGAGCTGTAATAAATGTACTAGCCGTTTGTTACCGTTCTGGCCGAAAATCCCTAATTTTCTTCACCTACAAAATCCCTAACCCCCAAATCTCTTTAAATACTCATTTAATACACTTTCTAAACATCAATTGAAGTGTGCTAAAGTGTTTATCATCATTCAATCCATCTTTGAGCCATTCTTGCAATATATTTGAGCTTTCAAGAGCTTATTCATATTCTTCTTGAAGAAAATCTCAGATTCAATCTTTTCTTATTCTTGAGTACATACACACTTTGAGAGCTATAATCTTTGTAAGATTTATTTATTAAAGTTTGTAAAGTGTGGGGAAATCTTATAGACTATATCTCTTGGGTTCTTTGAAGTTAGGCTTCAAGGAGGTTGTAAGAATTTGGTTTGTGCTTCATCAAGTTTTGAAGAAGCATCTTAGTGGAGATCTTTGAAGTCCTAAGGGAAGTTTCCTTGGGCGGTGGATGTAGGCTTGACCGAACCACCTTAAAATCGTTTGTTTCTTTTCTCCTTACACTTCTATTTTTATACTTACTTACCTTGCTTATCTTGTGTTTGATATATTGATTGTTAGAAATTGTAAATTTTCTGTAAATTTTTAATAACGAAAATTAATATTAATATCTTAATTCACCCCCCTCTCTTAAGATATTTGCACCCACAATTGGTATCAGAGCTAGGGTTTTACATATAGTTTAACAACTAGTAGAATTTCTAGCAAATATGGAGGGAATTTCTATTAAACAAGCACCCTCTTTTGATGGAACAAATTATGCATTTTGGAAAATGAGAATGAAAGTGTCTATATAATCACATGACTATAATGCCTGGAAAATCATAGAAAATGGACCTACCTTACGTAAAAAATTAGAGGGTGATAGGAGAATACCCAAACTGGAAAATGAATGGAATGATGAAGATATTAAATTATTTGAGTTAAATCAAAAAGCATTACATTATTTATTTAATGCTATGAATGCCACCGAATTTGCTAGAATAATGGGTTGCACTTCGGCTAAAGAACTTTGGGATCAATTAGAAGTAACTTATGAAGGAACTAGCCAAGTGAAAGAATCTAGGATTGCTATGCTTGTACATAGATATGAATTATTCAAGATGCTTCCAAATGAAAATGTTGAACAAATGTTTTCTAGATTTCTTGAAATCACTAATGGTTTGAAAGCTCTTGGTAAAGATTATTACAATATAGAGAAGGTAAGGAAAGTGCTAAGGAGCTTGCCATCATCATGGCAACCTAAAGTCACGGCAATAAAGGAAGCGAAGGACTTGAATACATTGGAGCTCAATGGGCTCATTAGGTCACTTATAACTCATGAGCTTGAGATAAAAGATCATGAAAAAGAAGAAAGGAAAGCAAAGAAGTCCATTGCTCTCATTGCATCAAAATATCCATCAAGTGACGATGAAGAAGATGATGAGGACCCAGAAGATGAAGAAATTGCACTTCTAGCCCGAAATTTCAAAAGGTTTATGAAATATAGAAAGATGAGAAAAGGGGCTTCTTCAAGCAACACAAATTGGAAGAAGAAAGGAAACGAAGGCAAGGAGTTCAAAAAGATAAAAGATGCAAAAGATGAGTTAAAGTGCTTCAATTGCAACAAGCCGGGACATACAAAAGCAAATTGTCCTAAGCTTTCAAAGAAGAAGGAAGGAAAGGCGCTCAAGGCCACGTGTGACTTCTTTGAAACCGAAGAAGATGAGGAAGAGCATCATGAAGTAGCCAACTTTTGCCTCATGGCCAATGAGGAAGAGGTACCATCTTCACCTTCACCATCTATTCATTATTCATC
Source organism: Cordia subcordata (assembly GCA_028554755.1). NCBI lineage: Eukaryota > Viridiplantae > Streptophyta > Magnoliopsida > Boraginales > Cordiaceae > Cordia > Cordia subcordata. The sequence continues at coordinate 5,417,516 of JAPTOF010000010.1, read as the reverse complement.
TAGTGAAGAAGAGGAAGAAGAATGTAGTTTTGATGAACTAAAAGATGCATTTGCTAAATTACATGATGATTTATCCTTAGCTTTGGCAAAAAACAAGCAAATACATAAAAGTTTAAAACTTGTTCTTAATGAAAAGGAAATCTTGGAAAAGAAAAATGCCTCTCTTATTGAAAAAGTAGATATCTTATAAAAAGAAAATGATTCTTATACCGAGGATTTTATAAAAATTGAAAAAGAGGTTAAAGATTTGAAAAAGAAAGATATGGATTTGAATGGAATTATTCAAAAATTTACTAATGGCAAAGAAAATTTTGAAAAACTTCTTGCAGGTCAAAAAATGTCTTTTGATAAGAGTGGTATAGGATACAAACCCAGTATTAATCAAAAATATTTCAAAACCTATTTTGTCAAGGCTTCTACCTCTAAATCCTCCTCTTCACCAAAATCAAATGTTGTTTGTACCTATTGTAAAAAGAAAGGACATGTATCTACATATTGTTATTACAAGAAATGGCAAGGACTATGCTAAAAGAACATAACTTGCCAACATATTTTTGGAGTGAAGCCATAAATACTGCATGCTATGTGCAAAATAGAGTATTGATTAAACCTATTTTAAACAAAACTCCATATGAACTATGGCATGGCAAAACACCTAAAATATCATACTTCAAGGTATTTGATTGTAAATGTTTTATTCTAAACACTAAGGACCACTTAAGAAAATTTGATGTTAAATCCGATGAAGGAATATTCTTAGGTTATTCCACAAAGAGCAAAGCATATAGGGTATATAATAAGAGAACTCTTGTTGTAGAAGAATCAATACATGTTACATTTGATGAGACTAATCCATTTGAGCCGAGAAAGGAAATCGATGATGTAGGTTATCTTTTGGAAAAGACAACGTTTAAAGATCCAACTCCAAAAGACAAAGAAAAACCAACGAAGCAAGAAGAAGAACTTCAAGAAAGGAGGTCTCAAGCAAATGAGGAAATCAAACATTGCTCAAACAAAGATGATGAAACAAAAGAACCTCATGAAGATCTACCAAAGAGTTGGAAGTTCGTGAGAAATTATCCTCAAGATCTTATTCTCGGTGATCCAAATGAAGGTATAAGAACTAGGCGTAATATTAGTATTTTTTGTGAGCATTATACATTTATTTCTCAAATTGAACCCAAAAATGTAAAAGAAGCTTTACTAGATGAAAATTGGATAATGGCCATGCAAGAAGAACTCAATCAATTTGAGAGAAATAAAGTTTGGAAGCTAGTTGAAAGACCTAAAGATAGACCGGTAATAGGAACCAAATGGGTATTCAGAAACAAACTAGATGAAGCCGGAATAGTGACTAGGAATAAGGCTAGACTAGTTGCACAAGGATATAATCAAGAAGAAGGAATTGATTATGATGAAACTTATGCTCCTGTAGCTAGACTTGAATCCATTCGTATGTTACTTGCATTTGCATGTCACATGGACTTTAAGCTTTATCAAATGGATGTGAAAAGTGTATTTTTAAATGGATTCATTGAAGAAGAAATTTATGTTGAACAACCCCCCGATTTTGAAGATTTATGCTTTCCTAATCATGTTTTTAAACTAGAAAAGGCTTTATATGGCTTAAAGCAAGCTCCTAGAGCTTGGTATGAAAGACTTAGTGGATTTTTGGTTGAAAACAATTTTGAAAGAGGAAAACTTGATTCAACCCTATTTATCAAAAGAAAAGACAATGACATTCTACTTGTCTAAATCTATGTAGATGATAATTTTTGGTGTTACTAATGTTTGCTTGTGTGAGAATTTTTCAAAGTGCATGCACAGGGAGTTCGAGATGAGCATGATGGGAGAATTAACTTTCTTCCTCAGACTCCAAATCAAACAAGCAAAAAAAGGGATCTTCATAAATCAAGCCAAATACACCAAGGAAATCATCAAGAAATTTGGACTTGAAGATGCAAAAAAGATTGGAACTCCCATGAGGCCCTCAACAAAGCTAGATAAAAATGAGAAAGGTAAATCAGTAAACGAGAAGAAATATAGAGGTATGATCGGTAGCCTATTATATTTAACTGCCTCTAGACCTGATATCATGTTCTCAGTGTGCTTATGTGCTAGATTTCAATCCAATCCTAAGGAAATTCACTTAACAGCTGTAAAAAGAATAATTAGATATCTTAAGGGAATAATTAATTTAGGGCTTTGGTATGTTAAAGGAACGTCATTTGATTTATGTGGTTTCTCTGATGCTGACTATGCTGGTTGCAAAGTAGATCGTAAGAGCACTAGTGGAACATGCCAATTCCTAGGACAATCCTTAATATCTTGGTCTTGTAGGAAACAAAATAGCATTGCTATTTCTACCACCGAAGCTGAATATATTGCAGCTGGTAGTTGTGTGGCTCAAATTTTGTAGATTAAACAAAATTTACTTGATTATGGATTGAAGTATGATCATATTCCTATATATTGTAATAATACTAGTGCAATTAATCTTACCAAGAACCCAATTCAACACTCAAGAACTAAGCATATTGAGATTAGACAGCATTTCATTAGAGATCATGTACAAAAAGGTGATATAATTCTTGAATTTGTTGATACTTTACATCAAGTTGCTGATATTTTTACTAAACCTTTGAATGAAGATCAATTTTGCAAGATTAGGAGAGAGATTGGAATGATAAAATGTGGTTAAATTGCATATATATGTTTATGTGGCTTAAGTATAGAAAATAAGCAATTTATGCACTTTCTGACCAAGCCGGTCGACCGACTGATGCATTAGGCGTCCGGCTGAAAAGAATTTTTTAATAAGCTCTCTGATCCGGCCGGTCGACCCCCCGCGACCAGCCGGTCGACCGGCTGAACGCGGACAGGGTTAAAAATTGGGTTTTTTTCACCCCAAATTCACTACATTCTATCAATTTTTTTTAAAACCCTAGCCAAAACTCTCCAAAACCCATCTCAAAATATTCAATTTTCAGCCGTTTTCTTCCAAATTTCTTCCTAACATTTGCTTGCCTACTTCAAAAAACAAAGTTTTCACCGATTATTCTTGCAAAAACAACGTGAAGTCATGGTGAATCCAAGGGGAAGAGGTCAATCACGTGGGAGAAAAGGAAAGCGACCAAGAACACGATCTCCACCACCACCGCCACCGCGTCCCGTGTCAAAAATCCAAGGAAAGCAATCCATTATGTACGGTAAATATCTTGTTGATATAGATTTTGCGGGTACAGATGTTTTATCATTATTTAAGGATTGGGATTATTTTATGCATCTATATTGTGATGTCCAAGACAACTTGATTATAGAATTTTATGAAAATCTTGAGGTACAAAGTTTGAGCCCAAATTTGGTGTTAAGTTCGACTGTATGTGGAGAAAACTTTGTTCTTAACGAAAAAGTTTTGGGAGAAATTTTCAAAATATCTGTAGATGGTGAGGGACATTACAATAGTCAAGGGTGGCCAGAAGGAATTAAGAAAGCTGGTATCCCAGGTCAAGTTATAAAATATATGTGGAAGAAAGTAGGGCCTAGGAATCCAGATTTGATTCTTCCATTGTTGAGAGATGTTGATGTTAATACAAGAATTGCTCTCAAAGTCATTAGTGAAGTACTTCTTCCTAGAAATATCAATGATGGAAAGATTTCAGCTATGGATGCCTACATATATTATAGCCTTAGGAAGAACAAAAAGATAGCCTTACCTTTCCTTATTCTTCATCATATGCTATATATTAGTGGAAAGGGTGGCGGAAAAACGACCACTCCTGGGTATGGTATGGCGTTAATATATATCTTCTCCCACTTCAACATAACTTCAAATGCCCCATATAGAGAATTTGCTTGGAACTTTGACATGTTATATATAAATTTTATGGGGATTTACTGGTATAACGGGGAGCCTATAAATAAAGAGACATTCAAAAGCTTACCCCAAACCACTCAAGCTGCAATTAAGGAAAGAACTAAGAAGGGCACTACTTTTACCAACCCGATTTTTGGTCCTGAAGCACAAAAAGCTTGATGACACGCTTGGTGGGATAGATATCATATTGGAAGAAGATGTTGGGCCAGAAATTGAGGGAGAACCCGATATAGGCATACCAGGAACGACACCCATGGTTGTAAGTACCTCTGAGGAAGAAGAGGCTAATCCTGAGAAGATTACTCTTAGGCAAGTAATAAGAGAGTCCAAGGAGCAAGCACATATTGATGAGCAACAACGACAAGAGGTTCGTCACGGTGCAGGTTCCAACTCAATGGGTGGTACTGTTTTTAGCTCGATAGGTCAACAGGAAGACCCTTCTTTGATGGCTCAGATTTTGTCTCAGTTGCAAGCGTTGAACACTGGTATGGGCGAAATGAGGGCAACTATGACAAGCCAATGGGACGAGCTCACTGTTTGGAGGCAACATATTGATTCAGAAGTGGCTGCTATGAAATCAGAGATGAGAGAATACTTCAAAGATCACCATGATCGCACACCTTGATTTTCTTCTTTTTGAAAAACATTTTTTATTCCACTTAAAAATAATTTTTAGCTTTAGTTGACTTTTACATTCTTGACTTTAGTTAACAAATTATTTCTTTACTACACTCTTAACCTTTGTTTCTTTTCCTGCCTTTATATTGATTTTGATGATGCCAAAAGGGGAGAAGTTTGGTGAATGATATTTACACTTTGGTGAATGGTATTTCTTTGGTGCATGATATATGGTGAACGGTATTTTTTGGTGCATGATATATGTTGAATGGTGTATGCTTTGTTTGGAAAAGTAAATGGTAAATGGTATGCTTTGTTGATATGTTTTACTTGTTTGAATATTGCTATTTGCATGTCTTTGCAAATGAGTTTAAATTTGATAGTTAAAGCATTTTCCCAAAAATTCATTTTTTAAAAGAATGCATATATTAAGGGGGAGTACTTTTGTCTCATATCTTAAAATTTTGTCATCATCAAAAAAAGGGAGATTGTTAGCTAAATATTCATTAATGGTTTTGATGATGAAAATATATGCATTATCTTACTAAATAGCTTCTTGTGAAAATGAGATTATATCTAGTTGAAGCTTTGAAAGATTGAAGAAAATGTGCAAAGAGCATTACTTGAAGAAAGAGAAGAAGAGAAGGCATAAGAAGGAGAAGAGAAGTCATAAGGGGTACCAGACATTAGTTTAGTTCTTGCTCTTTTTGTGAAATGCTTATATATTATGTGAACTTGGCTCAAACCTTCTTTTTTTTATTCATAGTAAAATTTTCAAGTCTTGCACATTTGATATAACATATGCAAAAATGTATTTGAATGTACACATAGAGATAAAATGAGTTTTTGAGGTGTTTCAATTCACAACATGTGTTTACAAATTTATTCAAAATGATTTGGAGTTGTGAAAATGCACTTAAAATGTTTTTCTGCAAAACTCTGGCTTTACTTCACATTCTGGAGTGGCCGAACCCCTCAGCCGGTTGACCGGCTAACTTAGGAGGGTCCCCCGGCCAAAACAGAAAGTTGAAGAAAAAGCCGAACCCCTTAGCCGGTCAATCGGCTAAGGCGTTCGACCTAGTCAGAGAAGAAAAAGGGATAGCCGGACGACCCAGCCGGTCGACCGGCTGAACGGGAGCTGTAATAAATGCACTAGCCGTTTATTACCATTTTGGTCGAAAATTCCAAATTTTCTTCACCTACAAAATTCTTAACCCCCAAATCTCTTTAAATACTCATTTAATACACTTTCTAAACATCAATTGAAGTGTGCTAAAGTGTTTATCATCGTTCAATCCATCTTTAAGCCATTCTTGCAATATATTTGAGCTTACAAGAGCTTATTCATCTTCTTCTTGAAGAAAATCTCAGATTCAATCTTTTCTTATTCTTGAGTACATACACACTTTGAGAGCTATAATCTTTGTAAGATTTATTCATTAAAGCTTGTAAAGTGTGGGAAAATCCTATAGAGTATATCTCTTGGGTTCTTTGAAGTCAGGCTTCAAAGAGGTTGTAAGAATTTGGTTTGTGCTTCACCAAGTTTTGAAGAAGCATCTTAGTGGAGATCTTTGAAGTCCTAAGGGGAGCTTCCTTGGGCGGTGGACGTAGGCTTGGCCGAACCACCTTAAAATCATTTGTTTCTCTTCTCTTTACACTTCTATTTTTATACTTACTTACCTTGCTTATCTTGTGTTTGATATATTGATTGTTAGAAGTTGCAAATTTTCTGTAAATTTTTAATAACGAAAATTAATATTAATATCTTAATTCACCCCCCCTCTTAAGATATTTGCACCCACACTTTGTGTATACACATTTGTCACATTCATTAATTCTAAAACCATTTGAAATCATGGCTTTATCAAATTTCTCATGCCATTGTTTCGTAGCTTGTTTTAATCCATATAACAATCTTACAAGCTTACACATCGTCTTTTCTTGTCCTGGAACCACAAACCCTTCAGGTTGTTCAATATAGATTTCTCCATCTAAGTCACCATTTAAGAAGGCTTTCTTCACATCCATTTGATGCACCTCCAGGTTGTATATAGCGGCAATGGCTATTAGCATTCGAATAGATGTTATTCTAATTATTAGTGAATGGGTGTCAAACTAATCAAGGCCTTACTTTTGCTTGTACCCTTTAACTACAAGTCTAGCCTTGTATTTTTCAATCGATCCATCGGCTTTCACCTTCCTCTTAAAAATTCATTTGCATCCTAGAGGTTTATTTCCAAGAGAAAGATCTACCAGTTTCCAAGTATGATTGTGCATGATGGATTCGATTTCGCTGTTAACTGCCTCTCTCCGATATGGAGATTCAGGGGTAGACATTGCTTCACTAAATGTACAAGGCTCATTTTTCGACAAATATTTTAGAAAATCTAGACCAAAAGATTTAGACGTTTTGGCTCTTTTACTACGGGTTGGTTCATTTCCATTATCTACAGATCCTTGATCTTTTCCATCTTTATGATTACTAATGGCATCATGAGATTTTTTCAAAGTAATTTGTTCTTCTGCCTTCTTAAAGGGAAATATTTCTTCAAAGAAATATGCATTCCTTGACTCTATAATAGTATTGGCATGAATGTCAGGAATATCAAATTTATGCACAAGAAACCGATATGCAGAACTATTGTTTGCATATCCAATGAAAATACCATCAATAATCTTTGGTCCAATCTTGACCATTTTAAGGAACAGAACCCCTACTTTTGCAAGACACCCCCATACTTTTAAGTGATGGAAAGAATAGGGTCGGTTCTTCCATAATTCATATGGAGTCTTACTCAATCTTTTGTGAGGTAGTCTATTAAGAATGTAATTCGCAGTTAGAATAGCTTCCCCCCACATGTTCTGAGATAACCCTGAATTAATCAATAAAGCATTCATCATCTCCTTCAAAGTGCGATTTTTGCGTGCAGCAACACCATTTTGTTCAGGTGAATAAGGAGCTGTAGTTTGATAAACAATTCCATGTTCTGCACAATACTCCTGGAAAGGAAAAGAAATACATATTCTCCTTCTCTATCACTTCTTAACAATTTGATTTTTCTGCTTAGTTGATTTTCGACCTTATTCTTATATTGTTTAAATACTTCCAAAGCCTCATCTTTACTTTTGAGTAAGTAAACATAACAATATCGTGTGCAATCATCGATAAAAGTTATGAAATACTTTTTTGCACCTCTAGTTTGCACAAATTTCAAATCACAGATATCACTGTGAATTAATTCTCAAGGTTCAGTACTTCTTCCCACAAATTTAAAAAAGGTTCTCGTCAATTTTGACTTTACACACACTTCACATTTGCTATGTGAGTTAAAATCAAGATTTGGTAACAAACCTAATGTCACAAGCTTATGCACTGAGTTAAAATTAACTTGTCCTAATCTATCATGCCATAAATTAGGAGCTTCCAACACATAAGCAGAAGAAACATTATTATTAATAGTGTTAACAGTTGATACATATTTGGGTACAATAGTCATTACATTAAGTTTAAACAGACCATCACACAGGTAACCTTTCCCGACATAAACATTACTCTTAGTAAGAACAAATTTATCAGACTCAAAGACAAGTTTAAAACCATGCCTACTCAACAATGACCCAAATACTAAGTTTTTTCTGATATCTGGCATATGCAGCACATTATTCAGAGTCAGCTCTTTCCTGGATGTCATCTTTAGGACAACTTTACTCGTTCCTTGCACCTTACATGTGGACAAGTTTCTCATGTATATTGTCTCTTCAGCAGTTGTGGGATGATATATGGTAAACATATTCTTGTCTGAACAAACATGCTGAGTGGCCCCAGTGTCCACCCACTATTGCTTAGAGTTAACAACCAAGTTTACTTCTGACACTACTGCTGCTAGGTTCAGATCAGAGACGTTATCGGTAAGACAATCAACCTCTGTTATGTTGGCTTGGGCATGCCTTCCTTTATTGGAGTTGTCTTGACCCTTGCGTTTGCGACAATCTTTAGCACGGTGCCCAGGCTTGACATATAACATTTCCCGACTAACTTCTTCTTTTTGTTCCTACCATTGTGATTATGATCAGAATGCTTTCTCTTCTTACTGTTAGGAGCATGCTCTACCATGTTTGCCTTTGATTCCATGTAATATTTACCAGCCTTCATTTTAGACATCCGATTGTCTTCTTTGATCCTTAATCGCACTATCAAGTCTTTTAACGTCATCTCTTTGCACTTATGCTTCAAGTAGTTTCTGAAATCTTTCCATGCTGGAGGCAACTTTTCAATCAGAGCAGCCACTTGGAAAGATTCTCCTAGTTTCATTCCTTCAACTTGAATCTTATGAAGGATTAGTTGAAAATATTGAACTTGACTTGTGATGGTCTTGGAATCAATTATTTTGAAGTCAAGGAATTTGCCCACAACAAATTTCTTTGTGCTGGCATCTTCAATCTTGTACTTCTTCTCTAAAGATTCCCACAGCTCCTTGGTTGTTTTCATTGGACTATACATGTTGTAAAGTGTATTATGTAGTCCATTGAGGATGTAGTTTTTACATAAGAAATCTGCATGCTTCCATGCATCTACTGCAGCAAATGTCTCTTTGGTTGGACTCTCCCCCAATTTTGGTAGATCTTCTTTCAAAAACTTTGCCAAACTCAAAGTGGTTAAATAGAAAAGTATTTTTTGTTGCCACTTTTTAAAATCATTTCCATTGAATTTTTCTGGTTTTTCACTAGGTCCAATAGGGCCAGGGGTTTGTCCAATTAAGGGCATCGCCATCAAAGGCCTATTGGCATTGCTCGGGGGTGCGTTTGCATTATTTTTGGACACATCTTGTCTAGCCATAGGAATACTTATTCCTTCGGTTGACATTTTCTAACACAATAATTTTAAAGAAACATTATTACTATATTTGTAAAATATGCACAAATGCAATTATTATTGTTATTATTTTTAACTTCCAAAAACCAGAACGTGTTAATACCCGAAATCAAATAAGATGATATTCAAAGACGAGATGGAAAGAAAATGACCGTTCTCACTTTTGAAGTGAAACGACACATGCATCCAATTGATGACAATGTAACTTTTGCAATGTAACTTATAGTACTTGATGTTTCCAATTAAAATATTATATTAAACATGCCATCATCAACTTTCTTAGACACGGTTGAATGAATTTTTAGTATTTTCGAGTGAAATGAAAAGAAACAAAATTGCAAGTTAATTAAAAAATATTTATATAATAGGTTCGAATTTAAAAGGAAATCAAAACTTGTAACTCCGAAACGACTCTTACAAATTTTGACTTGACGGCAGAATTTAACAAAGCTAATATAATGTAATCATATCATTATCAACTTCAGAACAAGAAGCCAATCATTGCATGCAACAAAAATTGTAATTTATGCAACACTCATATTATTTTATTAACTAAACTGTATTCTACCAATTCTAACACGTAGATGCTGAAAGACATTGTAAAATTCAAGATAGAAAAAGTCTTTAAGACTAAATTATCAAACCAATATAAAACGAAGGATAAGACTCCGTAGATTTATAAACATGCACAAGTTTAATTATAAACACAGGTTAAGGCCTTACGACTATTAGAAAATAATGCACCAAATGCAATGAACTTGTGCAATAAACCAATGACGACAAAATTTTTAAGAAAACTGGAAAAATGTGAATAGGATAACAAGGTATTCACAAACTTTTAAGACACAAGCAAAAAATTGTAAAAGAAATGCCAAAGGCTGAATTTTTTCAGTTTCCTTAAGACCTTATTGCCCTGCTATGGTACTTACGGATAATGGTGACTATCTCTCAGGATTCAACGTCAGTATTTCTACAGTAGTAGCATTTCAAACTGTAGAAAAGACAATCCCAAATAATGCTAACTCTCTCTTTTAAGAAAACTCTAAAGCTCTAATTTTAGTATGGAAATATGAATGCAGAGAAAAGATAATTTTGCAAAATGACTTGCGTGCTATTTATAGATAGCAAGATACCTGTTCGGAAAAGCTATGCCGACGCTTCATGCCAAGGGGTGTGTCCTTTAGCCAGAAAAGGTCTAACTCTTGATTTGTAAGGTTATAACTCTTAGTTTGAAAAGGTTGCACCCTTAGAATTTAATTTAAAAAATTAAATTAAATTCTATTATAATTTAATTTCTGAAATATAATACATCTTTCCAAACATTATCTCAATTTCTCATTCACTATTTATTAAAGTCAAATATAGAATTAGACTCAATTTACTAACACTTTCTGTGAAAAAAAAAAGTTGTCAATTAAGACCAACTGGTTTCACTACTTTAAGTGAATGGTATATCATCTTATTGTCACAAATATGGCAGTCGTCAAGGTTGTGGCCCCAATAACTGTTAGATATTTGTAGCTCTTAACAACTTAATTCTCAAAAGTTGAAAAGAAATCTGAAAAATGGTTTTGTCTTCATTCTGTTAGCTGGAATCATGAGACTTATATCATTTAATTTTCAGCAGATAGTGCATCTATCAGCAATCGATTGAAAGAGAAAAGCATTTTCAGAAAATTGAACACTGAAGTGAAACGTCTTTCTGTCGTATGATGTGTATACTATGCCACAAGGATTTGTCAAACTACTTTTTTGAATTATTGAAACATGCATGGTAATATATATCTAAATAATCTCCATAGATTGAGTGATCATTTCATTTAAAATTTTAAATTTGTGAAGACAAATTTATTTTACTTAGCTGATTTATTATCTTTATATCCCCTCTTACATGTAAGCAGGACTTATTTTTTAACCTTACTTATGGAAAGTTTTAATATACTTTAAATAGATCAAGACTTGAAAGCAAGACCTTTTTTCTTTTTTCGCTTGGCGACTTCTCTCAAGATTTTATTGAAATGAGCAAAATATGCAAGAGGAGGAAGGTTGAGAGCCTTTACTTCCTTCTACCAACAAAGATGAAATGATTAATAAAACTAACCACATATAGGGAGGGAAAAAAGAAAACAAAAGAGATGCACAATGTAATGAATCTGAGAATCACTAATTACTACTTAGACTCTATTTGTTTATAGGAAAATAACTTGTTGGCAAAATGTTTTCCTACAAATTTTTTTTTTTTTTGAAAAACAGAAGATGTGTTTGGTGTTTCGTTATCATATTAAAAAATAATTTTAGGTGTTTGTTTTGACACTTTACAAATGTTTTCTGATGTTTGGTGATTATCACAATGAAAGTTATTGTTGAATTGGAAATTTTTATTAACAAATAAATAATTATAAAGAAAATTTTAAAGAAAAGAAAAATTGGTGAACAAGCAAATAAGAGAAACAGCTTTTCTTCTCATGGAAAATGTTTTCCCTTCCCTTTGCTATGGAAAACATTTTCCTCAAAATATGCCTAGCCACTGTTGTTGCGCACCAAACATCCAAAAGCAAGGAAAACATTTTCCTGCAGAACATTTTCCAACAAACAAATAGAGCTTTATGCTCAGTTTGTTTGCAGGAAAATAACTTACTAGGAGAAAATATTTTCTAGGGAAAATGTTTTTTTGGAAAATAGATTATTTTCTAATGTTTGGTTATCAAATAGGAAAATATATTTTGGTGTTTGGTTGTCACACTTGGAAAAGAGAAAGTTCTACAAGTAAAATGTATTTTGTCTTTAAAAATATATTATTTAAATTAAAAATTAAAAATAATAAATTATTAAATTTGAACTAATAAATTAATAAAAATTAAAAATACATTATTTAAAGTAAAAATAAAAAATAAAAATAAAAACAATAAATTAATCAAAATTAGAATTAAAATAGAGAAATTAATATGTAAAATAAGATATAAAATTAAAATTAGAATCAAGTAAAATAAACAAATAAAAAATTAATAATTTTGAATTAATAAATTAATAAAAATTGAAAATTTAAACTAAAAACATATTATTTAAACAATGATAAAATATACAATTGAAATTAATAAATTATTTTTAAATTTTTTATTTTTTATTTTTTATTTTTAAATTCTCATATTTTTAAATTTTAATATTTTTTAATTTCTTAATTTTATAATTTTAATTTTATAAATATTTTAATTTTAAATTTTTCAATTTTTTTCTATTTTTAATTGTTAATTTTAAAATTTTAATTTCTTATTATTCTATTTTTATTTTTATTTTTTTTAATTTTAATTCTTTGTTTGCAATTCATAAGCATTAAGCAAACTGCAAGCATCTTTGGTTCGAGTTCATCGAGTCGACACTAGGGGTGGGAATATCCGTTCCGTATCCGAATCTGAATCCAAACCCAAACCTGATTGGATAGAAAAATTATGAAAACTTCTGATACAGAAATATTTGAATTCGATATCTGATAAAAATGCCGAATATCGGATAGGAATTTGGATAATTTTTTACTATATGAATCTGATCCGAAATATTTGAAAAATAAAACATATATAAAAAGTATATTAATTTTATGTTAAGGGCATCATTGTCTAAAGATGGTTCAACATTTTATTATTTTATGACTTTTAACTTTATTTTAAATATTTTAGTTTTATGCCCTGCATTTGGGATATTTTATTTGTTTAGCTTTTGGTACAACAAAAATATTTGATGACTTGTTATGAAATATAGATTGTGATAGATTTTGTATTTAGTATTGGCTGTGGTATGTGTGACATATTTATGTGGATTATGATTTGTTCTAAGCTTATATATATTGGTGGTAAACTTATATATATTAGTTATTATCTACTATTATTTTGTATGGTATATTAGTATAAATTATAGTTTCTATTAAACTTTATATTTAGTGAAATGTGTTAATTTTTCTTTTCAATACAATTTAATATTGTTATAGTTCGAGTGGCACTAAATTTATATGGTTATAATGTTGTTTAGTAGTAAAATATTAAATGAGAAATTAAATATGTTTTGATTAATTCAAAAATCCGACTATTCGAATCCAAAAATATCCGTTATCCGAACATCCGATATCCGGGCGGATAAGTACTTTTAACTATCCGATCAGATAGTTGATTTTCTAATCCGATATCCGACTATTCGATATCCGATTATCCGATTATTCGATTATCCGTTCCGATTCTTACCCCTAGTCGACACCACAATGATATACCCGAATCAGTTGATTCGGTTAGTTTTGACTATTATGCAGGTGACACGTAGGTATTTTTTTATCTCCCTATTGCTTCCCCATTCCGCTACTGTCGACCATATATTTCTTTTATGGGTGAATTACTCAACTTCCTCCTGTGGTTTTACAAATGTGCACAATAATACATTGTGATTACGAAATTAGTTAGGTCACCCCTTGTAGTTTTAACGAGGGTACACATACACCCCTTCCGTTAATTTTTCCGTCCAAAATAACGTGTTTTGACATGTACGCGCAGCTTGTGCAATTTTGCTTTATTTTTTCATAATAAATGCATTAAATAAACTTTTCTATCTTTAATTTGTTTAAAAAATAGAAAAAAGCAATTAAATAAAAAAAAAGACACCACCCCTGCCACCTCACCCCAGCCTCAGCCACGCCCCAGCCCACCAGCCTTGCCACCCCACACCTAGCCGCAGCCAGCCCTCAACCCCGTCACCCCCAACCCCGACCACGCTTTTCACTTGGTGGAAAAATTTTTAATTAGTAGGTAGACTGAATTTTTCATTAAATTATGGGCGTTCAAAGTCTAAGAAATTCTTTTAACTATTTATCCGGTTATATTTAAAAGGATGTGGGTGTTCTTTGTGGCAAAAGATCTTAATATCATAAACATAAAATGTGAAGGATATAACTAATTTAGCAGACTTAAACAAACAATTATCTAGGCGACAAACAGAAATATATCATAAACATAAAATGCATTAAAAATACTATAGCAAATTCAAGAAACCCATTTAATTTACACACAAAACTACATTACACCCAGTTCTTCTGTTGTCATTGATTAGCAATTCAAAATCTAAATCTGGACATTTGAATTGATTCCACCACCTTTTCATTGTCCCTTTAAAGAATTCTCAGTGACTAATTAAAAATATCTTTCATCTTACAAAAACTAATTAAAAATATTAATGTATATATAGGGGTGTTCATTAGAGATTATCTAGTCCAAAATAGAGTATTATTGTTTCCCCAAAATAATTTTGGAGAAAAAAAATTTCACCAATTTTTGAACAATTCCCCAACGGGGAATACAATTTGGATAATGGGGAAATTGGACAAAACTCCTAGGGAAGTGGAGATCTCTAATTTAAGAAAATACATTAAAGGTAAACACACACTAAAAATACACACACTAGCAAAAAATAATTTTTTTATATTTTCTCTGGAAAAAATTTTTCGTAGTTCAGTTGTCACACCAAAAATCTGAGCTCCGGTGCCCCGGGACTCGGCCCAAACCGCCGGGTCCCAGACTTGGATCCCCGGGACCTTGCTCCTGGCCCTTAGCGCCCCGCCTTGTGCACAAGCCTCCATCGCCCCAAGATACTGAGGGCGGTGCACAGGCCCTCGGGACCAAGGACACAACTTGGGCCCTCCGGTCCCGGCCCCCGGTGCATGGGACCCTACTCTTGGCCCCCGGCACCAGACACCCTGCACCCCAAGACCTGGCTCTGGACTAAAGACTTGGCCGGAGCCCAGTGCGGGCCCCAAGGACCCTGGCCCCGGACCCGGGCGTAGGGGCTGGGAGCGCAGTGTGTGTAGCTTGTTAAATGTATGTAGTGCGTGAAATGTGTGTAATGCGTGTAGCATTTGTAATGGGTGAAGTGTGTATTGTGTGTATATTTAGCCTTTTAAAAAATTTATCTACTGAATTTTGGATAAATTGGATAATCTTCAAAT
The DNA here is from genome assembly GCA_028554755.1 of Cordia subcordata. Taxonomy (NCBI): domain Eukaryota; kingdom Viridiplantae; phylum Streptophyta; class Magnoliopsida; order Boraginales; family Cordiaceae; genus Cordia; species Cordia subcordata. The sequence continues at coordinate 5,402,171 of JAPTOF010000010.1, read as the reverse complement.
TTTAGAATTTTATCCAATCTCCAACTTTTTTCTCAAGAAATTCCCTATATCGATATTTTTTCTCCAATTGACCATTCTCCATATCTAATTTCCCCAAACTCCAAAAGTTTGGAGAAAATATTGGGGATCTCCAATGAGTGAATACCACTATGTATATATACTAAACCTAGACAATGAAATATGCCATTTAGCTTTCTTTTCGTATATTTATAAACTAGTGTGACACTCGTGCAATGCACAGAGAGCGACATATGTGATTGGATATATTAAAATTATACGAAACCCATTTAATTTACGCACAAAACTACATTACACCCAATTCTTCTGTTGTCATTGATTAGCAATTCAAAATCTAAATCTGGACATTTGAATTGATTCCACCACCTTTTCATTGTCCCTTTAAAGAATTCTCAGTGACTAATTAAAAATGTCTTTCATCTTACAAAAACTAATTAAAAATATTAATGTATATATAGGGGTGTTCATTAGAGATTATCCAGTCCAAAATAGAGTATTATTGTTTTCCAAAAATAATTTTGCAGAAAAAAAATTTCACCATTTTTTGAGCAATTCCCCAATGGGGAATACAATTTGGATAATGGGGAAATTGGACAAAACTCCTTGGGGAATGGAGATCTTTAATTTAAGAAAATACATTAAAGGTAAACACACACTAAAAATACACACACTAGCAAAAAATAAATTGTTTATACTTTTTCTGGAAAAAATTTTTCGTAGTTCGGTTGTCACACCAAAAATCTAAGCTCCGGTGCCCCGGGACTCGGCCCAGACCGCCAGGTCCCGAACTTGGCTCCCCGGGACCCTGCTCCTGGCCCTTAGCGCCCCGCCTCGTGCATAAGCCTCTATCGCCCTGGGATACTGAGGGCGGTGCGCAGGCCCTCGGGACCAAGGACGCAACCTGGGCCCTCCAGTCCCAGCCCTAGCGCCTGGGACCCTGCTCTTGGCCCCCGACACCCTACACTCCAAGACCTGGCTCTGGACTAGAGACTTGGCCGCAGCCCAGTGCGGGCCCCAGGGACCCTGGCCCCGGACCCGGGGGCAGGGGCTGGGGCACAGTGTGTGTAGCGTATTAAATGTGTGTAGTGCGTGAAATGTGTGTAATGCGTGTAGCATTTATAATGGGTGAAGTATGTGTTGTGTGTATATTTGGCCTTTTAAAAAATTGATCTACTAAATTTTGGATAAATTGGATAATCTTCAAATTTTAGAATTTTATCCAATCTCCAACTTTTTTCTCAAGAAATTCCCCATGTCGATATTTTTTCTCCAATTGACCATTCTCCATATCCAATTTCTCCAAACTCCAAAAGTTTGGAGAAAATATTGGGGATCTCCAATGAGTGAATACCCCTATGTATATATACTAAACCTAGACAATTAAATATGCCATTTAGCTTTCTTTTCGTATATTTATAAACTAGTGTGATACTCGTGCAATGCACAGAGAGCGACATATGTGATGGAATTCGTCTAGAGCCTACTCTGATACCACCTGTAATGACCCAGGCCCAACTACTGACTTGCCACAACACTTGAGCCTCGTCAACTGGCCCAAAATGTTTAAACGGGTGTAACAGTAGTAGTGAACCCAGTTATTTTAAAGTGCACACAAGTCTAACAAAGAACCGACGTAAGGTAGAGCATTAAAAGTATAAAGTGTGTTTGTGCGCGGATGTGCTGATGATCGTTAGTTATTTTCATGAATTAAGAATGACATATTTGATATTGTTAAAATTGAAATGATTATACAACACTTTTAAAATATGAAATCTCATTTGACCACAACTATTATTTGCTTATATAACATTTTTAAAATATGAGACCATGTCATGTATAATTATAATGTTTGTATTTCGAAAATATATTCAAGTTTTAATATATGTGAATTGCTTTTATATTGACCCTAGTGAAAAACTTTGACTAATGTTTGACGTCGCCCTATTTTTATCAATTAAATATCACTTCCTATGTCTATGCTTAGTTAGCATGATAAAAGAAGAGAGAGAAATTAATTAAAGAGATTCGTAAGTTATCAAGCCAATTAAGCATACACGTCGCACGTCATATTTAGCTGAACAAAATAGAATGGTATCTACCATTACTCAAAAATTTTTTAGCTCCTCTTTGGGGTGGGGTGGGGGAAGGTTTGAATCTTCCGGACTCTATATATATGTCGCTTTCAAGTGAGAACAATCCATGTATGATTCCAAAACCACATCTTCGTGGAAATGTTCATTTTTTGCGATATTTTATTAACTCTATTAACAAAACTACTGCGAAAACCATTCTATACATAAGCAAGTAGCTAACTGAAAAAGCTAGACGGGGTTAAGTGGCTAATTATTTATAACAACGCGAGAGGTAGGGTTGGCTGCAACTTATTTCAGTGTGTTGACTTGAGTGCATTCATTTTCTTCCCCAAAAAGAGAGAGAGAGAGAGAGAGAGAGTGCGTGCGTGTGTATGCTAATGATAGTTTGTTACTTTCTTTAAGAATGATATATTTGATAATGTTAAAAACTAAATAATTATACAAAACTTTTAAAATATGATATCACATATAATATTTACTCTATTAATTAGTTTGACGAAAATTGAGATTTGAAAGGGGGTTATCTACCATTTTCTGAAACATTATTGGTCACTCTTAAAATAAGTAAAAGAAAGGACAACCAATAAGCTAGGGAAGCATCCATACAGGTACATGCATTTGAATTAATCTTCCAAACTATATATGTCGCTCTCAAGTGGGGAGAATCCATGCATGATTCCAGAACCACATTTTCATTGAATGTTCTGGGAATTTAGCTTTGGCTACGTGAGCAAAATTTCATTAATTCAATTTATAACGTGGGGAAAAACCACAATATTCCCATCAACTTAAACAAGTCTACCTTCAAGTCTTTTCCTTTACGGACAATTCCAAAGTGCATCCAAAAAATCCAAGTCCAAGTTCTAGAGACAGGCATGTTATGGAGAAGATTAGATTAAGTCAAATAGAGGTCAACTACAGTTTAGCTATGCGGTTGAGTTAGCTTAACTAGTTAGTTAGGAGTGGTGGTTAGTGTCTGATAACTAACTTGAAATGACTGCAGTTATCCACTAATCACAATATAACTGCTTTGGGAAAAATATGCAAACACGAAAAATATGAAAAAAAGGACACAAGAGAATTACATAAACAAAACCACCCGTAACCCAGGCGGCATGGAATTCGTATAGCCTACTCTGATACCACCTGTAATGACCCAGGCCCAACTACTGACTTGCCACAACACTTGAGCCTCGTCAACTGGCCCAAAATGTTTAAACGGGTGTAACAGTAGTAGTGAACCCAGTTATTATAAAGTGCACACAAGTCTAACAAAGAACCGACGTAAGGTAGAGCATTAAAAGTATAAAGTGTGTTTGTGCGCGGATGTGCTGATGATCGTTAGTTATTTTCATGAATTAAGAATGACATATTTGATATTGTTAAAATTGAAATGATTATACAACACTTTTAAAATATGAAATCTCATTTGACCACAACTATTATTTGCTTATATAACATTTTTAAAATATGAGACCATGTCATGTATAATTATAATGTTTGTATTTCGAAAATATATTCAAGTTTTAATATATGTGAATTGCTTTTATATTGACCCTAGTGAAAAACTTTGACTAATGTTTGACGTCGCCCTATTTTTATCAATTAAATATCACTTCCTATGTCTATGCTTAGTTAGCATGATAAAAGAAGAGAGAGAAATTAATTAAAGAGATTCGTAAGTTATCAAGCCAATTAAGCATACACGTCGCACGTCATATTTAGCTGAACAAAATAGAATGGTATCTACCATTACTCAAAAATTTTTTAGCTCCTCTTTGGGGTGGGGTGGGGGAAGGTTTGAATCTTCCGGACTCTATATATATGTCGCTTTCAAGTGAGAACAATCCATGTATGATTCCAAAACCACATCTTCGTGGAAATGTTCATTTTTTGCGATATTTTATTAACTCTATTAACAAAACTACTGCGAAAACCATTCTATACATAAGCAAGTAGCTAACTGAAAAAGCTAGACGGGGTTAAGTGGCTAATTATTTATAACAACGCGGAGAGGTAGGGTTGGCTGCAACTTATTTCAGTGTGTTGACTTGAGTGCATTCATTTTCTTCCCCAAAAAGAGAGAGAGAGAGAGAGAGAGAGAGAGAGAGAGTGAGTGCGTGTGTATGCTAATGATAGTTTGTTACTTTCTTTAAGAATGATATATTTGATAATGTTAAAAAATAAATAATTATACAAAACTTTTAAAATATGATATCACATATAATATTTACTCTATTAATTAGTTTGTGAAAATTGAGATTTGAAAGGGGTTATCTACCATTTTCTGAAACATTATTGGTCACTCTTAAAATAAGTAAAAGAAAGGACAACCAATAAGCTAGGAAACATCCATACAGTACATGCATTTGAATTAATCTTCCAAACTATATATGTCGCTCTCAAGTGGGGAGAATCCATGCATGATTCCAGAACCACATTTTCATTGAATGTTCTGGGAATTTAGCTTTGGCTACGTGAGCAAAATTTCATTAATTCAATTTATAACGTGGGGAAAAAAAACCACAATATTCCCATCAACTTAAACAAGTCTACCTTCAAGTCTTTTCCTTTACGGACAATTCCAAAGTGCATCCAAAAAATCCAAGTCCAAGTTCTAGAGACAGGCATGTTATGGAGAAGATTAGATTAAGTCAAATAGAGGTCAACTACGGTTTAGCTATGCGGTTGAGTTAGCTTAACTAGTTAGTTAGGAGTGGTGGTTAGTGTCGATAACTAACTTGAAATGACTGAAGTTATCCACTAATCACAATATAACTGCTTTGGGAAAAATATGCAAACACGAAAAATATGAAAAAAAAAAGGACACAAGAGAATTACATAAACAAAACCACAGCCCGTAACCCAAAGTGCATGGAATTCGTCTATAGCCTACTCGATACCACTGAATGACCTGTGCCCAACTATTGAATTGCCACAACACTTGAGCCTCGTCAACTGGCCCAAAATGTTTAAACGGGTGTAACAGTAGTAGTGAACCCAGTTATTATAAAGTGCACACAAGTCTAACAAAGAACCGACGTAAGGTAGAGCATTAAAAGTATAAAGTGTGTTTGTGCGCGGATGTGCTGATGATCGTTAGTTATTTTCATGAATTAAGAATGACATATTTGATATTGTTAAAATTGAAATGATTATACAACACTTTTAAAATATGAAATCTCATTTGACCACAACTATTATTTGCTTATATAACATTTTTAAAATATGAGACCATGTCATGTATAATTATAATGTTTGTATTTCGAAAATATATTCAAGTTTTAATATATGTGAATTGCTTTTATATTGACCCTAGTGAAAAACTTTGACTAATGTTTGACGTCGCCCTATTTTTATCAATTAAATATCACTTCCTATGTCTATGCTTAGTTAGCATGATAAAAGAAGAGAGAGAAATTAATTAAAGAGATTCGTAAGTTATCAAGCCAATTAAGCATACACGTCGCACGTCATATTTAGCTGAACAAAATAGAATGGTATCTACCATTACTCAAAAATTTTTTAGCTCCTCTTTGGGGTGGGGTGGGGGAAGGTTTGAATCTTCCGGACTCTATATATATGTCGCTTTCAAGTGAGAACAATCCATGTATGATTCCAAAACCACATCTTCGTGGAAATGTTCATTTTGCGATATTTTATTAACTCTATTAACAAAACTACTGCGAAAACCATTCTATACATAAGCAAGTAGCTAACTGAAAAAGCTAGACGGGGTTAAGTGGCTAATTATTTATAACAACGCGGAGAGGTAGGGTTGGCTGCAACTTATTTCAGTGTGTTGACTTGAGTGCATTCATTTTCTTCCCCAAAAAGAGAGAGAGAGAGAGAGAGAGAGAGAGAGAGAGAGTGCGTGCGTGTGTATGCTAATGATAGTTTGTTACTTTCTTTAAGAATGATATATTTGATAATGTTAAAAACTAAATAATTATACAAAACTTTTAAAATATGATATCACATATAATATTTACTCTATTAATTAGTTTGTGAAAATTGAGATTTGAAAGGGGTTATCTACCATTTTCAAACATTATTGGTCACTCTTAAAATAAGTAAAAGAAAGGACAACCAATAAGCTAGGAAACATCCATACAGGTACATGCATTTGAATTAATCTTCCAAACTATATATGTCGCTCTCAAGTGGGGAGAATCCATGCATGATTCCAGAACCACATTTTCATTGAATGTTCTGGGAATTTAGCTTTGGCTACGTGAGCAAAATTTCATTAATTCAATTTATAACGTGGGGAAAAACCACAATATTCCCATCAACTTAAACAAGTCTACCTTCAAGTCTTTTCCTTTACGGACAATTCCAAAGTGCATCCAAAAATCCAAGTCCAAGTTCTAGAGACAGCATGTTATGGAGAAGATTAGATTAAGTCAAATAGAGGTCAACTACGGTTTAGCTATGCGGTTGAGTTAGCTTAACTAGTTAGTTAGGAGTGGTGGTTAGTGTCGATAACTAACTTGAAATGACTGCATTATCCACTAATCACAATATAAGCGCTTTGGGAAAAATATGCAAACACGAAAAATATGAAAAAAAGGACACAAGAGAATTACATAAACAAAACCACAGCCAACCCCAAAGTGCATGGAATTCGTCTATAGCCTACTCTGATACCACCTGTAAAGACCCAGGCCCAACTACTGACTTGCCACAACACTTGAGCCTCGTCAACTGGCCCAAAATGTTTAAACGGGTGTAACAGTAGTGAACCCAGTTATTATAAAGTGCACACAAGTCTAACAAAGAACCGACGTAAGGTAGAGCATTAAAAGTATAAAGTGTGTTTGTGCGCGGATGTGCTGATGATCGTTAGTTATTTTCATGAATTAAGAATGACATATTTGATATTGTTAAAATTGAAATGATTATACAACACTTTTAAAATATGAAATCTCATTTGACCACAACTATTATTTGCTTATATAACATTTTTAAAATATGAGACCATGTCATGTATAATTATAATGTTTGTATTTCGAAAATATATTCAAGTTTTAATATATGTGAATTGCTTTTATATTGACCCTAGTGAAAAACTTTGACTAATGTTTGACGTCGCCCTATTTTTATCAATTAAATATCACTTCCTATGTCTATGCTTAGTTAGCATGATAAAAGAAGAGAGAGAAATTAATTAAAGAGATTCGTAAGTTATCAAGCCAATTAAGCATACACGTCGCACGTCATATTTAGCTGAACAAAATAGAATGGTATCTACCATTACTCAAAAATTTTTTAGCTCCTCTTTGGGGTGGGGTGGGGGAAGGTTTGAATCTTCCGGACTCTATATATATGTCGCTTTCAAGTGAGAACAATCCATGTATGATTCCAAAACCACATCTTCGTGGAAATGTTCATTTTTTGCGATATTTTATTAACTCTATTAACAAAACTACTGCGAAAACCATTCTATACATAAGCAAGTAGCTAACTGAAAAAGCTAGACGGGGTTAAGTGGCTAATTATTTATAACAACGCGGAGAGGTAGGGTTGGCTGCAACTTATTTCAGTGTGTTGACTTGAGTGCATTCATTTTCTTCCCCAAAAAGAGAGAGAGAGAGAGAGAGAGAGAGAGTGCGTGCGTGTGTATGCTAATGATAGTTTGTTACTTTCTTTAAGAATGATATATTTGATAATGTTAAAAACTAAATAATTATACAAAACTTTTAAAATATGATATCACATATAATATTTACTCTATTAATTAGTTTGACGAAAATTGAGATTTGAAAGGGGGTTATCTACCATTTTCTGAAACATTATTGGTCACTCTTAAAATAAGTAAAAGAAAGGACAACCAATAAGCTAGGGAAGCATCCATACAGGTACATGCATTTGAATTAATCTTCCAAACTATATATGTCGCTCTCAAGTGGGGAGAATCCATGCATGATTCCAGAACCACATTTTCATTGAATGTTCTGGGAATTTAGCTTTGGCTACGTGAGCAAAATTTCATTAATTCAATTTATAACGTGGGGAAAAACCACAATATTCCCATCAACTTAAACAAGTCTACCTTCAAGTCTTTTCCTTTACGGACAATTCCAAAGTGCATCCAAAAAATCCAAGTCCAAGTTCTAGAGACAGGCATGTTATGGAGAAGATTAGATTAAGTCAAATAGAGGTCAACTACCGTTTAGCTATGCGGTTGAGTTAGCTTAACTAGTTAGTTAGGAGTGGTGGTTAGTGTCGATAACTAACTTGAAATGACTGCAGTTATCCACTAATCACAATATAACTGCTTTGGGAAAAATATGCAAACACGAAAAATATGAAAAAAAAAAGGACACAAGAGAATTACATAAACAAAACCACAGCCCAGAACCCCAGGCGGCATGGAATTCGTCTATAGCCTACTCTGATACCACCTGTAATGACCCAGGCCCAACTACTGACTTGCCACAACACTTGAGCCTCGTCAACTGGCCCAAAATGTTTAAACGGGTGTAACAGTAGTGAACCAGTTATTATAAAGTGCACACAAGTCTAACAAAGAACCGACGTAAGGTAGAGCATTAAAAGTATAAAGTGTGTTTGTGCGCGGATGTCTGATGATCGTTAGTTATTTTCATGAATTAAGAATGACATATTTGATATTGTTAAAATTGAAATGATTATACAACACTTTTAAAATATGAAATCTCATTTGACCACAACTATTATTTGCTTATATAACATTTTTAAAATATGAGACCATGTCATGTATAATTATAATGTTTGTATTTCGAAAATATATTCAAGTTTTAATATATGTGAATTGCTTTTATATTGACCCTAGTGAAAAACTTTGACTAATGTTTGACGTCGCCCTATTTTTATCAATTAAATATCACTTCCTATGTCTATGCTTAGTTAGCATGATAAAAGAAGAGAGAGAAATTAATTAAAGAGATTCGTAAGTTATCAAGCCAATTAAGCATACACGTCGCACGTCATATTTAGCTGAACAAAATAGAATGGTATCTACCATTACTCAAAAATTTTTTAGCTCCTCTTTGGGGTGGGGTGGGGGAAGGTTTGAATCTTCCGGACTCTATATATATGTCGCTTTCAAGTGAGAACAATCCATGTATGATTCCAAAACCACATCTTCGTGGAAATGTTCATTTTTTGCGATATTTTATTAACTCTATTAACAAAACTACTGCGAAAACCATTCTATACATAAGCAAGTAGCTAACTGAAAAAGCTAGACGGGGTTAAGTGGCTAATTATTTATAACAACGCGGAGAGGTAGGGTTGGCTGCAACTTATTTCAGTGTGTTGACTTGAGTGCATTCATTTTCTTCCCCAAAAAGAGAGAGAGAGAGAGAGAGAGAGAGAGAGAGTGCGTGCGTGTGTATGCTAATGATAGTTTGTTACTTTCTTTAAGAATGATATATTTGATAATGTTAAAAACTAAATAATTATACAAAACTTTTAAAATATGATATCACATATAATATTTACTCTATTAATTAGTTTGTGAAAATTGAGATTTGAAAGGGGGTTATCTACCATTTTCTGAAACATTATTGGTCACTCTTAAAATAAGTAAAAGAAAGGACAACCAATAAGCTAGGAAACATCCATACAGGTACATGCATTTGAATTAATCTTCCAAACTATATATGTCGCTCTCAAGTGGGGAGAATCCATGCATGATTCCAGAACCACATTTTCATTGAATGTTCTGGGAATTTATCTTTAGCTACATGAGCAAAATTTCATTAATTCAATTTATAACGTGGGAAAAAACCACAATATTCCCATCAACTTAAACAAGTCTACCTTCAAGTCTTTTCCTTTACGGACAATTCCAAAGTGCATCCAAAAATCCAAGTCCAAGTTCTAGAGACAGCATGTTATGGAGAAGATTAGATTAAGTCAAATAGAGGTCAACTACGGTTTAGCTATGCGGTTGAGTTAGCTTAACTAGTTAGTTAGGAGTGGTGGTTAGTGTCGATAACTAACTTGAAATGACTGCAGTTATCCACTAATCACAATATAACTGCTTTGGGAAAAATATGCAAACACGAAAAATATGAAAAAAAAAAGGACACAAGAGAATTACATAAACAAAACCACAGCCCAGAACCCCAGGCGGCATGGAATTCGTCTATAGCCTACTCTGATACCACTGTAATGACCTGTGCCCAACTCGACTTGCCACAACACTTGAGCCTCGTCAATCGCCCAAAATGTTTAAACGGGTGTAACAAAGAGTAGTGAACCCGATTATTATAAAGTGCACACAAGTCTAACAAAGAACCGACGTAAGGTAGAGCATTAAAAGTATAAAGTGTGTTTGTGCGCGGATGTGCTGATGATCGTTAGTTATTTTCATGAATTAAGAATGACATATTTGATATTGTTAAAATTGAAATGATTATACAACACTTTTAAAATATGAAATCTCATTTGACCACAACTATTATTTGCTTATATAACATTTTTAAAATATGAGACCATGTCATGTATAATTATAATGTTTGTATTTCGAAATATATTCAAGTTTTAATATATGTGAATTGCTTTTATATTGACCCTAGTGAAAAACTTTGACTAATGTTTGACGTCGCCCTATTTTTATCAATTAAATATCACTTCCTATGTCTATGCTTAGTTAGCATGATAAAAGAAGAGAGAGAAATTAATTAAAGAGATTCGTAAGTTATCAAGCCAATTAAGCATACACGTCGCACGTCATATTTAGCTGAACAAAATAGAATGGTATCTACCATTACTCAAAAATTTTTTAGCTCCTCTTTGGGGTGGGGTGGGGGAAGGTTTGAATCTTCCGACTCTATATATATGTCGCTTTCAAGTGAGAACAATCCATGTATGATTCCAAAACCACATCTTCGTGGAAATGTTCATTTTTTGCGATATTTTATTAACTCTATTAACAAAACTACTGCGAAAACCATTCTATACATAAGCAAGTAGCTAACTGAAAAAGCTAGACGGGGTTAAGTGGCTAATTATTTATAACAACGCGAGAGGTAGGGTTGGCTGCAACTTATTTCAGTGTGTTGACTTGAGTGCATTCATTTTCTTCCCCAAAAAGAGAGAGAGAGAGAGAGAGAGAGAGAGTGCGTGCGTGTGTATGCTAATGATAGTTTGTTACTTTCTTTAAGAATGATATATTTGATAATGTTAAAAACTAAATAATTATACAAAACTTTTAAAATATGATATCACATATAATATTTACTCTATTAATTAGTTTGTGAAAATTGAGATTTGAAAGGGGTTATCTACCATTTTCAAACATTATTGGTCACTCTTAAAATAAGTAAAAGAAAGGACAACCAATAAGCTAGGAAACATCCATACAGGTACATGCATTTGAATTAATCTTCCAAACTATATATGTCGCTCTCAAGTGGGGAGAATCCATGCATGATTCCAGAACCACATTTTCATTGAATGTTCTGGGAATTTAGCTTTGGCTACGTGAGCAAAATTTCATTAATTCAATTTATAACGTGGGGAAAAACCACAATATTCCCATCAACTTAAACAAGTCTACCTTCAAGTCTTTTCCTTTACGGACAATTCCAAAGTGCATCCAAAAAATCCAAGTCCAAGTTCTAGAGACAGGCATGTTATGGAGAAGATTAGATTAAGTCAAATAGAGGTCAACTACAGTTTAGCTATGCGGTTGAGTTAGCTTAACTAGTTAGTTAGGAGTGGTGGTTAGTGTCTGATAACTAACTTGAAATGACTGCAGTTATCCACTAATCACAATATAACTGCTTTGGGAAAAATATGCAAACACGAAAAATATGAAAAAAAAAAGGACACAAGAGAATTACATAAACAAAACCACAGCCCAGAACCCCAGGCGGCATGGAATTCGTCTATAGCCTACTCGATACCACTGTAATGACCTGTGCCCAACTCATCGACTTGCTACAACACTTGAGCCTCGTCAACTGGCCCAAAATGTTTAAACGGGTGTAACAGTAGTAGTGAACCCAGTTATTATAAAGTGCACACAAGTCTAACAAAGAACCGACGTAAGGTAGAGCATTAAAAGTATAAAGTGTGTTTGTGCGCGGATGTGCTGATGATCGTTAGTTATTTTCATGAATTAAGAATGACATATTTGATATTGTTAAAATTGAAATGATTATACAACACTTTTAAAATATGAAATCTCATTTGACCACAACTATTATTTGCTTATATAACATTTTTAAAATATGAGACCATGTCATGTATAATTATAATGTTTGTATTTCGAAAATATATTCAAGTTTTAATATATGTGAATTGCTTTTATATTGACCCTAGTGAAAAACTTTGACTAATGTTTGACGTCGCCCTATTTTTATCAATTAAATATCACTTCCTATGTCTATGCTTAGTTAGCATGATAAAAGAAGAGAGAGAAATTAATTAAAGAGATTCGTAAGTTATCAAGCCAATTAAGCATACACGTCGCACGTCATATTTAGCTGAACAAAATAGAATGGTATCTACCATTACTCAAAAATTTTTTAGCTCCTCTTTGGGGTGGGGTGGGGGAAGGTTTGAATCTTCCGGACTCTATATATATGTCGCTTTCAAGTGAGAACAATCCATGTATGATTCCAAAACCACATCTTCGTGGAAATGTTCATTTTTTGCGATATTTTATTAACTCTATTAACAAAACTACTGCGAAAACCATTCTATACATAAGCAAGTAGCTAACTGAAAAAGCTAGACGGGGTTAAGTGGCTAATTATTTATAACAACGCGGAGAGGTAGGGTTGGCTGCAACTTATTTCAGTGTGTTGACTTGAGTGCATTCATTTTCTTCCCAAAAAAGAGAGAGAGAGAGAGAGAGAGAGAGAGTGCGTGCGTGTGTATGCTAATGATAGTTTGTTACTTTCTTTAAGAATGATATATTTGATAATGTTAAAAACTAAATAATTATACAAAACTTTTAAAATATGATATCACATATAATATTTACTCTATTAATTAGTTTGACGAAAATTGAGATTTGAAAGGGGGTTATCTACCATTTTCTGAAACATTATTGGTCACTCTTAAAATAAGTAAAAGAAAGGACAACCAATAAGCTAGGAAACATCCATACAGGTACATGCATTTGAATTAATCTTCCAAACTATATATGTCGCTCTCAAGTGGGGAGAATCCATGCATGATTCCAGAACCACATTTTCATTGAATGTTCTGGGAATTTAGCTTTGGCTACGTGAGCAAAATTTCATTAATTCAATTTATAACGTGGGGAAAAACCACAATATTCCCATCAACTTAAACAAGTCTACCTTCAAGTCTTTTCCTTTACGGACAATTCCAAAGTGCATCCAAAAAATCCAAGTCCAAGTTCTAGAGACAGGCATGTTATGGAGAAGATTAGATTAAGTCAAATAGAGGTCAACTTCTTTTTAGCTATGCGGTTGAGTTAGCTTAACTAGTTAGTTAGGAGTGGTGGTTAGTGTCTGATAACTAACTTGAAATGACTGCAGTTATCCACTAATCACAATATAACTGCTTTGGGAAAAATATGCAAACACGAAAAATATGAAAAAAAGGACACAAGAGAATTACATAAACAAAACCACAGCCCAGAACCCCAGGCGGCATGGAATTCGTCTATAGCCTACTCTGATACCACCTGTAATGACCCAGGCCCAACTACTGACTTGCCACAACACTTGAGCCTCGTCAACTGGCCCAAAATGTTTAAACGGGTGTAACAGTAGTAGTGAACCCAGTTATTATAAAGTGCACACAAGTCTAACAAAGAACCGACGGAAGGTAGAGCCTTAGAGGTATCAAGTGTGTTGGTGTGCGGATGTTCTGATGATCGTTAGTTATTTTCATGAATTAAGAATGACATATTTGATATTGTTAAAATTGAAATGATTATACAACACTTTTAAAATATGAAATCTCATTTGACCACAACTATTATTTGCTTATATAACATTTTTAAAATATGAGACCATGTCATGTATAATTATAATGTTTGTATTTCGAAAATATATTCAAGTTTTAATATATGTGAATTGCTTTTATATTGACCCTAGTGAAAAACTTTGACTAATGTTTGACGTCGCCCTATTTTTATCAATTAAATATCACTTCCTATGTCTATGCTTAGTTAGCATGATAAAAGAAGAGAGAGAAATTAATTAAAGAGATTCGTAAGTTATCAAGCCAATTAAGCATACACGTCGCACGTCATATTTAGCTGAACAAAATAGAATGGTATCTACCATTACTCAAAAATTTTTTAGCTCCTCTTTGGGGTGGGGGAAGGTTTGAATCTTCCGGACTCTATATATATGTCGCTTTCAAGTGAGAACAATCCATGTATGATTCCAAAACCACATCTTCGTGGAAATGTTCATTTTTTGCGATATTTTATTAACTCTATTAACAAAACTACTGCGAAAACCATTCTATACATAAGCAAGTAGCTAACTGAAAAAGCTAGACGGGGTTAAGTGGCTAATTATTTATAACAACGCGGAGAGGTAGGGTTGGCTGCAACTTATTTCAGTGTGTTGACTTGAGTGCATTCATTTTCTTCCCCAAAAAGAGAGAGAGAGAGAGAGAGAGAGAGTGCGTGCGTGTGTATGCTAATGATAGTTTGTTACTTTCTTTAAGAATGATATATTTGATAATGTTAAAAACTAAATAATTATACAAAACTTTTAAAATATGATATCACATATAATATTTACTCTATTAATTAGTTTGATGAAAATTGAGATTTGAAAGGGGGTTATCTACCATTTTCTGAAACATTATTGGTCACTCTTAAAATAAGTAAAAGAAAGGACAACCAATAAGCTAGGAAACATCCATACAGGTACATGCATTTGAATTAATCTTCCAAACTATATATGTCGCTCTCAAGTGGGGAGAATCCATGCATGATTCCAGAACCACATTTTCATTGAATGTTCTGGGAATTTAGCTTTACTACGTGAGCAAAATTTCATTAATTCAATTTATAACGTGGGAAAAAACCACAATATTCCCATCAACTTAAACAAGTCTACCTTCAAGTCTTTTCCTTTACGGACAATTCCAAAGTGCATCCAAAAATCCAAGTCCAAGTTCTAGAGACAGCATGTTATGGAGAAGATTAGATTAAGTCAAATAGAGGTCAACTACGGTTTAGCTATGCGGTTGAGTTAGCTTAACTAGTTAGTTAGGAGTGGTGGTTAGTGTCGATAACTAACTTGAAATGACTGATTATCCACTAATCACAATATAACTGCTTTGGGAAAAATATGCAAACACGAAAAAAATGAAAAAAAAAAGGACAAAAGAGACTTACATAAACAAAACCACAGCACATACCCCCAGGCGGCATGGAATTCGTCTATAGCCTACTCTGATACCACCTGTAATGACCCAGGCCCAACTACTGACTTGCCACAACACTTGAGCCTCGTCAACTGGCCCAAAATGTTTAAACGGGTGTAACAGTAGTAGTGAACCCAGTTATTATAAAGTGCACACAAGTCTAACAAAGAACCGACGTAAGGTAGAGCATTAAAAGTATAAAGTGTGTTTGTGTGCGGATGTGCTGATGATCGTTAGTTATTTTCATGAATTAAGAATGACATATTTGATATTGTTAAAATTGAAATGATTATACAACACTTTTAAAATATGAAATCTCATTTGACCACAACTATTATTTGCTTATATAACATTTTTAAAATATGAGACCATGTCATGTATAATTATAATGTTTGTATTTCGAAAATATATTCAAGTTTTAATATATGTGAATTGCTTTTATATTGACCCTAGTGAAAAACTTTGACTAATGTTTGACGTCGCCCTATTTTTATCAATTAAATATCACTTCCTATGTCTATGCTTAGTTAGCATGATAAAAGAAGAGAGAGAAATTAATTAAAGAGATTCGTAAGTTATCAAGCCAATTAAGCATACACGTCGCACGTCATATTTAGCTGAACAAAATAGAATGGTATCTACCATTACTCAAAAATTTTTTAGCTCCTCTTTGGGGTGGGGTGGGGGAAGGTTTGAATCTTCCGGACTCTATATATATGTCGCTTTCAAGTGAGAACAATCCATGTATGATTCCAAAACCACATCTTCGTGGAAATGTTCATTTTTTGCGATATTTTATTAACTCTATTAACAAAACTACTACGAAAACCATTCTATACATAAGCAAGTAGCTAACTGAAAAAGCTAGACGGGGTTAAGTGGCTAATTATTTATAACAACGCGGAGAGGTAGGGTTGGCTGCAACTTATTTCAGTGTGTTGACTTGAGTGCATTCATTTTCTTCCAAAAACAGAGAGAGAGAGAGAGAGAGAGAGAGTGCGTGCGTGTGTATGCTAATGATAGTTTGTTACTTTCTTTAAGAATGATATATTTGATAATGTTAAAAACTAAATAATTATACAAAACTTTTAAAATATGATATCACATATAATATTTACTCTATTAATTAGTTTGTGAAAATTGAGATTTGAAAGGGGTTATCTACCATTTTCTGAAACATTATTGGTCACTCTTAAAATAAGTAAAAGAAAGGACAACCAATAAGCTAGAAACATCCATACAGTACATGCATTTGAATTAATCTTCCAAACTATATATGTCGCTCTCAAGTGGGGAGAATCCATGCATGATTCCAGAACCACATTTTCATTGAATGTTCGGGAATTTAGCTTTGGCTACGTGAGCAAAATTTCATTAATTCAATTTATAACGTGGGGAAAAAAAACCACAATATTCCCATCAACTTAAACAAGTCTACCTTCAAGTCTTTTCCTTTACGGACAATTCCAAAGTGCATCCAAAAAATCCAAGTCCAAGTTCTAGAGACAGGCATGTTATGGAGAAGATTAGATTAAGTCAAATAGAGGTCAACTACGGTTTAGCTATGCGGTTGAGTTAGCTTAACTAGTTAGTTAGGAGTGGTGGTTAGTGTCGATAACTAACTTGAAATGACTGCATTATCCACTAATCACAATATAACGCTTTGGGAAAAATATGCAAACACGAAAAATATGAAAAAAAAAAAGGACACAAGAGAATTACATAAACAAAACAACAGCCTGTAACCCAGCGGCATGGAATTCGTCTATAGCCTACTCTGATACCACCTGTAATGACCCAGGCCCAACTACTGACTTGCCACAACACTTGAGCCTCGTCAACTGGCCCAAAATGTTTAAACGGGTGTAACAGTAGTAGTGAACCCAGTTATTATAAAGTGCACACAAGTCTAACAAAGAACCGACGTAAGGTAGAGCATTAAAAGTATAAAGTGTGTTTGTGCGCGGATGTCTGATGATCGTTAGTTATTTTCATGAATTAAGAATGACATATTTGATATTGTTAAAATTGAAATGATTATACAACACTTTTAAAATATGAAATCTCATTTGACCACAACTATTATTTGCTTATATAACATTTTTAAAATATGAGACCATGTCATGTATAATTATAATGTTTGTATTTCGAAAATATATTCAAGTTTTAATATATGTGAATTGCTTTTATATTGACCCTAGTGAAAAACTTTGACTAATGTTTGACGTCGCCCTATTTTTATCAATTAAATATCACTTCCTATGTCTATGCTTAGTTAGCATGATAAAAGAAGAGAGAGAAATTAATTAAAGAGATTCGTAAGTTATCAAGCCAATTAAGCATACACGTCGCACGTCATATTTAGCTGAACAAAATAGAATGGTATCTACCATTACTCAAAAATTTTTTAGCTCCTCTTTGGGGTGGGGTGGGGTGGGGGAAGGTTTGAATCTTCTGGACTCTATATATATGTCGCTTTCAAGTGAGACCAATCCATGTATGATTCCAAAACTACATCTTCGTTGAAATGCTCATTTTTTGCGTTATTTTATTAACTCTATTGACAAAACTGCTGCAAAAACCATTGCATACATAAGCAAGTAGCCAACTGGAAAGGCTAGACGGGGTTAAGTGGCCAATTATTTATAACAACGCGGAGACGTAGGGTTGGCTGCAACTTATTTCAGTGTGTTGACTTCAGGGCACTCATTTTTTTCCCCAAAAAAGAGAGAAAGTGTGTGTGTATGTGTATGCTAATGATAGTTTGTTATTTTCTTTAAGAATGATATATTTGATAATGTTAAAAAATAAATAATTATACAAAACTTTTAAAATATGATATCACATATAATATTTACTCTATTAATTAGTTTGACGAAAATTGAGATTTGAAAGGGGGTTATCTACCATTTTCTGAAACATTATTGGTCACTCTTAAAATGAGTAAAAGAAAGGACAACCAATAAGCTAGGAAGCATCTACACAGGTACATGCATTTGAATTAATCTTCCAAACTATATATGTCGCTCTCAAGTGTGAAGAATCCATGCATAATTCCAGAACCACATTTTCATTGAATGTTCTAGGAATTAAGCTTTGGCTACGTGAAGAAAATGTCATTAATTCATTTTATACCATGTGGAAAAAAACAAAAAATTCCCATCAACTTAAAACGGTCTACCTTCAAGTCTTTTCCTTTACGGATAATTCCAAAATGCATCCAAAAAATCCAAGTCCAAGTTCTAGAGACAGGCATGTTATGGAGAAGATTAGATTAAGTCAAGTAAAAGTCAACTACAGTTTAGCTATGCGGTTGAGTTAGCTTAACCAGTTAGTTAGGAGTGGCAGTTAGTGTCTGATAACTAACCTGAAATGACAGCGGTAATCGACTAATCACAATATAACTGTGTTGGGAAAAACATGCAAACACGAAAAATATAATAAGAAAAGGACATAAGAGAATTACGTAATTCGGCCCTAAAGCTCACATTCACGGGCAACAGAGAACAATTCCATTATTAATCAGTGAGTGTTACAAGGCTCAGACTCTGGTTTTTCTACCACACATAATACAATGAGTTTTGCTACATATTTATAGTGCTTAGGTTTTTTGAAACCTATTAATTATGTGCTATTATGGTAACAAGCTAAAAAGATAACTTGCTAATAAAGCAATTTGCTATTCTTGTTGCCCAAAAATACGGGCCACAATTAATAAATCTCCACCTTGCACGTATCCGCTCCAATCAACACACTGATCATCCCTGCTGCCAAATGCCCTTAAGGGCTCAATACTCCGTACCGCAAATAGCAACCAAGTCTAAGCAACGCTTGAAGTTACTAACTGGAACCACCTTAGTCATCATATCTAATGGATTCTCATGTTTAGAAACCTTCTGCGCTGATATGATCTCTTGTGATACAACATCTCTAATAACGCAATATCTGATATCAATGTGTTTAGTCCTCTCATGATACATCTGATTCTTTGTCAAATAAATTGCACTATGGCTATCACAAAAGATTGTATTCCTATCTTATTGTAGTTTAAGATCACAAACCAAGCCTTGTAGCCACATTGCCTCTTTCGCAGTTTCTGTAATCGCCATATACTCCGCCTCAATAGTTGACAATGCCACAGTAAATTGTAATATCGCTTTCTAACTGATAGCACACCAAATGAGAGTAAACACATAACCCGTCAGAGATCTCCTCTTATCAAGATCACCTGCAAAGTCTGAGTCACAATAACCAGCCAAATTCTTGCAATCTCCAGTCATCTTGCTAAATAGCAAACTTACATTCGCAGTGCCCCACAAATATCTCATTATCCATTTCACCGCTTCCCAGGTAACACCATATACCTGCTCACAACACTAACTGTATGTGAAATGTCTGGACGAGTGCACATCATAGCATATATCAAGCTACCAACAACATTTGAGTATGGAACACAAGACATATGCTTAACCTCCTTCTCGATTTTAGGTGATAAATTTGTAGGCAACTTGAAATTAGCAACAAACGGTATACTCATAGGCTTTGCTTTGCATCTTGAAACACTCCAGCACCTTCTCAATATAACTCTACTGAGACAGGAATAGCTCCCCAGTGTTTCTATCCCTATGAATCTCCATGCCAAGAATCTTCTTTGCTGCTCCAAGATCCTTCATCTCAAACTCATCACTTAGCTACTTCTTTAATTCATCGACGGCAGACATGCTTTTAGCAGCAATAAGAATATCATTAACATACAACAACAACTAGACAAACGAACCATCTGGAAGCTTCTTGAGACACACACAACTGTCATAAACACTTCTTGTGTATCCAGCGCCTATCATGAATGTGTTAAATCTTTTGTAATATTGCCAAGGTGACTGCTTCAACCCATATAAGGAAATCTTCAATTTGCAAACATAGTTCTCCTTACCAGGAACAATATACCCCTCTGGTTGACTCATGTAAATCTGCTTCTCAAGATTACTTTGCAAAAATGTTGTTTTCACATATAACTGCTCAAGCTCTAAGTCATGAAAAGCAACCAAGGCAAGTAAAACCCTTATGGAACTATGCTTCACAACCAGAGAGAACACTTCGTTAAAGTCAACACCCTCCCTTTGTGTATAGCCTTTCGCCACCAACCGCACCTTGTATCGAGAACCTTCAACCCCTCAAGTACCTTCTTTTTTCTTGTAAATCCATTTGCAACTGACAACTCGCTGCCCCTCAAGCAATTCAACAAACTCCTATGTCTGATTCTTCTAAATGGACTCAATCTCTTCACTCATGGCACCTACCCACTAAGCAGAATCATTCCCAGATATAATCTCTTTGTACGAATTTGGCTCATGTCCTTCAATTGTTTCAGCAACAATCAAAGAATAAGCAATAATATCAGCGTATCTATACCTTTGAGGCTCTCTAATCTATTTCCTTTCCCGCCCAGTAACAATGTTATTGGTGTTCAGGCAAATTTTGTTTACGCACCTCAGTCGGTTGAGTCGGCTGAATCGAACTGTACTACTGCTATATGGAATATTTGAAACATCAGCAAATATCTCCACCTACTCTTTGACATCGTGGTCTAAACCAGCTACTGCTTTCTCCTTTTCTTGGTTTAATGAAGTAGACTCATTGAACTTGACATCCCTGTTGGCGAGGAAACTTAGAGACTTTGGATCTATGCACCACAACATGTAACCTTTGCTTTCGAATGCATAACCTAGGAATATGTATTTCTTTGCCCTCAACTCCAACTTGCCATTCTTCACGTGAACGTATGTAGGGCAACCGAACATCCTCAAATGAGAGTAGTCAGCAGGCTTACCAAATCATAACTTAAAAGGAGTTTTCAATCTAATAGCTTTGGATAGAGACTTATTCACCGAATAGCACGCCGTATTAATGGCTTCAGCCTAAAAGTCTTGACTCAAGCCACAATGGGAGAGCATACAACGAGCTCTCTCTACCAAAGTTTTATTCATGCATTCTGCATCTCCATTCTATTGTGGTGTCTTTACACATGTGCGATGTCTCATAATGCCACGTTTCCTGCAGAACTCATCAAACTCTTTATTGCAGTATTCCAACCCATTATTAGTCCTAAGATGTTTGATCTGTTTACCAGTATGCTTCTCAGTCAACGTCTTCCACTCGACAAATGTTGGAAATGCCTCATCTTTAGTTTTCAAAAAAAATACCCATGCCATCGGAGAGTATGCGTCAATGAAAGTGATGCAATACTAGGTATCTTTCTTGGACGAAAATCTATTAAGACCCCAAAGATCAGAATGAATATAATTATGTGTACCTTTGATATTCTCCTGCCCTTGTTGAACTTCACTTTGGTTTGCGTTCCAAAGACACAATGCTTGCAAAATTCAAGCTTTCCCGTTCTTTGTCCATAAAGCAAATCCCTCTTGCTCAGGTGGGTCATTCCCCTCTAGCTCATATGGCCCAACCTCTTGTGCCATAACTGCATGATGTTTTTATCACTTTTCTCGAATACAATAGGTGCAACACATGTAACCGTACTACCTTGAATAACATATAGGTCGCCAGTCAAGTTCCCTTTCAAGAGCACAATAGCACATTTGGTCATCTTTAAGACACCATTCTCACTTCGGAATTTATACCCATGAGAATCCAAATGCCTAGGAGAAATCAAGTTTTTCTTCAGCTCTGATGCATGTCAACACTCGAGAGATCTTGTAATACCATCAAACATCTTGATATTTACGATGTCTATTCCCTTCACCTTCAACGAAAGGTCATTGCCTAGAAAGTCTTTCCCTTCCTTTTTGGAATAAGAAGAGAACCAATCACGCCTAGGACATATATGGAACGTTAAACCTGTATCAAAAATCCATTGATTATGCCACTGTGACGCACTCACAGACAAAACATCCCCAGTACTATTCGAGTTCTCTCTATCACTTTCAGTACTTTCAACCACATTCCCTGAATTCTCCACCTTTTTTTTCTGTTTTTTAGCTTTGGACCTTCTTTCTTAATATGACCTTTCTCACCACACTCAAAATAGCAAAGCTTTCTTGCTCTTGATTTTAACCTCGACTTGCTTTTCTTTCTACCCGAAGATCCCTCCATTCTCCGATCTCCCTCTACTTACTAAACCCTTCCCATGAACTTCCTCCCGATGTCCCGAGATATGTGTTTGAAGATCCTTTGATTTCAAAGAAGTAATCACATCCTTAAAGCTAATTTTGTCCCTTCCATACAACATAATGTGCACAAAGTTCATATACAAAGCCAGGAAGGAGCATAACAAGATAATAGCTTGGTCTTTTTCATCAATTTTAACACCCATGCCTTTCAAAGCAATAACACAAGTGGTAAACTCATCAAGGTGTTGTTTCAGTGACGTATCTTTTTTCATTCCAAGATGATACAATTGCTTATTTAAGTTGAAGCGATTCATGAAAGATTTTGATGCATACAATTCTACCAAAGTATTCCAAGCCTCAACTGCTGTTGTCTTCTCAACAATCTCTAGCAACACTTCATTCATCACAGACAAGTGTATTGCACTCAAGGCTTTCATTTTAAGTTCTTGTTTCGCTGTAGGTTTCGTTGCAGGTTTTGTCTCCTCCGGGATCACTTCTTCAATGACTTGCCAAGGTCCTTGCATTGTCATAAATGCCTTGAATATGATCCTCCATAGACTGAAACTCACTCTCTCATCAAACTTCTCGATTTCAAACTTTTCACCTATGGAAGATATTTTCATTTGCTCAAAACTCACACTTCAGGAAACAATTTGGCTCAACAGACCGCAAAAATGGACTCAGTCCGTCAAAAAAACCTTAGGAACATCCCTAGTCAACGTTGCTCAACACCAGTCAGAGTCAAACCTATTGGTCAAAGTCAACACCATACCTAAACACGCACTTCGGAGTGAAATCTAGAAAAATAGAGCCAAAAAAGGGGCTCAGCACGTCGAAAAATGTGGGATAAGGCTTTGGTCAAACTTGGTCAACCTACAGTCAAAGTCAAACCCCAGTCAACCCCTTGTCAACTGGTCGAGGCCTAGTCAGTTGGTCAAATCAGTTTTTCTTTTTTTTTTTTCCCCTTGGACTAGGCCTAATCCAAAAATAAAAAAACTCTTTTTCTTTTTTCTCTTAGGCTAAACCCAAAGATTTTTTTTTATTTGAAAACCCCACAAACCCAACAAAAAATTATTCCAAAACCTAAAGACCCAAACCCAGCCAACTGCCCAGAACCCAAGGCCTAACCAATTCAAACAAGGCCATTACCCTTAGCCTGATTCGAATACCTAAACCCAAAACCTAACCAAATTTAAACCTAGTCCAATTGAAAAACCTAATAACCCGAACTAACTCACAAAAAAACCCGACCCCCAAAGAAAGATTGTCTTATTCACCCATCTTCTCAGCCCCAAGAACCTAACAAAACCTATGACCCGACCAGGATTTTTCTCCTAATCCAAGTCACTAAACTCAACGCTGCTTACGCCAAAATGATCCTTGTTCAATGTAGACCTCGCTAGCAGCAAAAACTCTCCGATCTAATGGTAGAAACTTTAGCAACTATCAGCTCCAATGTTGGCAACTATTAGCTCTTCTTCAATGGCATTCTGGTCACCTTTCTCGGCAAGGCTACCACCAAAATGCATATTGCGACGTTGATGCTGCCTCCAACACGCCGGTCAAACCCCAGCAAAGCCCTAACCACCAAGGCAAACCCACGACTAATTTTCTCCTCTCCAGCAACGTTCTTGACGTCGACACCCAACGTGAATACTATCACAGTGTTCCTTGCCTCTTCGTGAGTAAGCTGGTACCTTCTTCTTCTGGCAAAATCTCCTCAGGCAAAATTAGCATGGCTTGCTTGAAGTTTCTTTGGTTCTGAATAAGGCTCTGCTTGGTGAATTTTGGTTTTGCGTATATGAAATTCTATTTTGAGTTTTGATTTTTTTCTTTCTTTCTCTCGAAGTGAATTAGTACCTAAGCTCTATATACTAATTTGTTGAGGAAAAACATGCAAACATGAAAAACACAAGAAGAAAAGGGCACAACATAATTACATGATTCAGCCTTAAAGCCTATGTCTACAAGCAGCAAAGAACAATTCCATTATTGATCAGTGAATATTATAAGGCTCATATCCTGGTTTCTCTCCCACACATAATACAATAAGTATTGCCACATATTTATATAGTGCACAGGTTTCTAAAAATCTATTAAGCAAAAAAAGCAACCCATTAATTATGTGTTATTATGGTAACAAGCTAAAAAGGTAACTTACTAATAAAGCAATTTGCTATTCTTGTTGCCCAAGAATATGGGCCACAATCAACAAATTGCATACCTCAGCTTAGTATATATATCTGAGCAATCTCTGTACAAATGATTAAGCAATAATAGAAAATATCATCTTCTTCATGATTCTCTATGTTCTCTCTCTTTCTCAAACATGGTATCAAAGCCATTTCTTGGGCATTTTTTTGGGACATCTTTATGGAGCTTCGATGTAGTCTTGCTGACCTCTCCATCACTCTCTGAGCTGCAATATCATTCTTCATCAACAATTCTTCAAGCTTGACGTTAAGGTTTCCGCCATTAACGAAGATCCAAAACTTTCTCTTCAAGTCTTCTTTTTCTCTTTTACTTTGCAAACCTCATCTGCATCACTGTTAAGTTTCTTCGATTGCTTTACTCTGCTATGATTAAGGATTCCGACATTGAAGTTCCATTACCTTCAACGTTCAAACTATTTCTTCAAAATTATAATGCGATGCTTCACATTAAGCTTGACAATACAAACTTCCTCATGTAGAAAACACAAATGGAAGGATTGTTCAAGGTCTATCATATGTTGAAGCATGCCAATGGTGAAACACGTTGTCCTCCACCAACTATTCCAACTAATTAAGGAACTGACGAAGTTAATCCAGCCTTTAATCTCTGGCAAATAATTGATGATCGTCTGCGCAATTGCTTGTTTGCATCTCTACATCCTACTGTGTTCACGCAAGTGGTAAGACTTTAGACTACTCCTGCTATTTGAGAGGCCTTACACAAGCACTATCACTCAATCAATAGATCTCATCTTTATCAACTTCGTCACCAAATCTCAGTGATCAATAAAGGAACCTTAATAATGCATCAATATCTGGACAAAGTTAAAATCACAACTGACACTATTACTGCCATTGATGAACCTCTGCATGATAAAGATATAGCCTGGTATATACTGAGAGGATTACTTGAGCAGCATGCCTCCATCAAGAGCTCACTTAGAGTTAAACGTGAGCCTATTACAGTTGCTGAGTTGTGTGGCATTCTCATTATTGAGAAGTTGAATCTTAATTTCTCTCAATCTCGTAAGCTCATTGATCAATCCTTAATAAATCCTCAAACTGTCCTATATACAACAACTGGCAGAGGCAATTCTAACATAGGTAGAGGTCGAAATCAAGGCCAAAGAGGAAGAGACAGGTTTGTTCTATAAGGAAGAGGTTACACCAGTAACACTACAACTCCTAATAACTACTCTGCTCCTATCTCACAAACTCATCAAGCTTCATAATAGCCTAGACTCCAATACCAAATATATGGCAAATACAATCACTCTGCCATTGAGTGTTGGCATAGACTTGACACTACAAACTATGCCAATCCTAAGACAAAGACACAAGCTTACACTGCTCAAGTCCCACCCTCTGCACCTTCGGTTCCTTTAACACAGTGGTACTTGGATTCAGGAGCAGCAGGCCATGTCACAAATGACAAATCTGAGCTGCAGCAATGTCATCCATACACAGGCCAGGATTTAGTTGCTATTAGAAATGGCATTACACTTCATATCTCTAACTTTGGAAAGGGTAATCTCTCCCTTCCTAGCTCTTTTTTATACCTATCCAATATTCTCTATGTGCCTAGCATATGCTCTAATCTTATATTTATGTACCAGTTAGCTAAGGATAATAACTGTACTCTTCTATTTGATTCTAAGCGGATGCAAATCCTGGACAATCACACTCATATGGTGAAGTTCCAGGGCCTTTGGAAGAATGGCTTGTATCTAGTGCCACAAGCTTTGCCCTCTTCTTCTGCATACTTCAGTCATCTTTTTCCCAAAGTCTATCATTGCCTCAACCTCCATGAAACTCAGTCTCCTTCAAGATTATGGCATCTCAGACTAGGGCATCCATTCAATACTGCAAAAAGTGTTATCTTTACAGTGTTGTCTGTTCATTTGAACTTTTCCTATAATTAGTGTTTTGATTGTGCTGCAACAAAATCCTATCAATTCCCATTCCTTAACTGTGTAAATAACACAACTGTAGATTTTCAACTTGTTCATTCTAATTTGTGGGGATCATCTCTTATTGTTTCATGTATGGGATTTCAATACTATATCATTTTCTTAGATGATTTTACCAAATTTTCATGGATATTTCCTTTAAAAACTAAAGTTGATGCTCTTTCTGCATTTATATCTTTCAATGCTATGGTCCAAACACAATTTCACACTATAATTCAAATCCTAAGAACTGACAATGGTAGAGAATTCATAAGTAATTAGTTCAAAACCCTTCTCCAGAGTCAAGGCACTATCCACCATACAACGTGTCTACACACACCTCAACAAAATGGAAGAGTTGAGAAAAAGCATGCTTATCTCATAGAAACTTTTCTTGCTCTACTTGACCAATGCCAATTACTGAAACAATTCTAGTTGGAAGTATTGTCTACTTCTAATTATTTGATTAATAGGATTCTTACACTAGTTTTGAACAATAAGTCATCTTATTAGTGTCTCTATGAAAAAATACAAGATTATAACTTGCTTAGAGTATTTGACAGTATTTGTTTTCCCTAGATAAAACCATATAACCGGCATAAATTGCAAAATAGAGCCACTACTTGTGTCTTTCTAGGCTACTATGATACTACTAAAGGCTACAGTTGTATGGACATCATAGCTAAGAGGGTCTATCTTTCTAGAAATGTCAAATTCTTTGAGCCAGTGTTTCTTTTTGCGAATCTATCCTATCAAACACTCACATCTAATCTATTTCCACCTGAGTTTCATCTTAATCTCCCTGACTCCTCACCTCCAGCCTTATTGCATTCTACATCTATTATTCCTCAATTCTCACCACCAACATCACTAACTCCCATTTCTCTACATCATTCAACAAAATCACAAGACTCTTTATCCTCAATGCCTGTACCATCTATACCTAAAGCACCACATAGTCCTACTACTAATACTTTGTCATCATCACAGGACTCTTCTTCACATACTTCAACATTCAGTCAACTAGTCCATTATCCTATGATTACTAGGTCCAAGACTAAGACATTACTACCTTTTCCTATAAGATATATCTACAATACTATTCAAACTCATCCTCCTTAAACTGAACCATCATCATTTGAAGAAGTTTCTTATAATTCATACTCGCTTCAAGCTATGAGAGAGGAATTTAATGCATTACAACAACAACACACTTGGATTTTGGTTCCATCTCCTCTGGATAGGCAGCCAATAGGCTACAAATGGGTGTTCAAGATTAGAAGGCACTCTGATGGCTCCATTTCAAGATATAAGGCCAAATTGGTTGCTAAAAAGCTTCCATCAAGAATATGGCCTGGACTATAATGAGACTTTTAGTCTTGTGATTAAGTAGCAAACAATCAGATTGGTCCTTGCTTTAGCACTGCACTTTAGCTAGTCTTTACGACAATTAGATGTTAGCAATGCCTTTCTACATGGAGTATTGAGAAACTGTTTATATGACACAGCCTCAGGACTTTAAGGATCCTGATCATCCTCACTTTGTATGCAAACTACAAAAGTCCCTTTATGGCGTAAAACAAGCTCCAAAGGCCTAGTATCATCTGCTTTCATCTTTTCTCATTTAATAGGGCTTTCACTGTAGTAATGTAGATACTTCTTTTTTTGTCTTGGCAACCAACACTCATATCATCATTGTTTTGGTCTATGTGGATGATTTGATTATTATTGGAACCTCCCCTAAGGTGATTTCAGAACTCATTGTAACTATGGCCTTTAACTTTGCAATAAAAGATTTAGGACCCTTATCTTATTTTCTGGGGATAGAAGTCACCTTCACATCTATCAAAGTAAATATGCCAAGGAACTTTTGCAAATAAACTTAAGGATACACGAAATTTTTCTGTGTCTTAACTAATTTCTCAACAAGATCACTAATCCCCTTTGATTACTGAATTCACAACTTGAACGCATATCATTTAATGGGGTCATAGGTTTTTTAGTGGGTCCAAGTTAATTTTTTAAACAAAATATGCATATAATTTTTTTTTCCAAAAAAGGTTGATTGGTGTCATAGGACTTGAGATTACGATCAATGAAGCAACTTAAGCTCTCCCGACCTGACCTTCTCTTTTTTTGGTTTTTGGTGGGTAATGAGAAGTAATTAATTTTACTTTCTAATTAGTTTTTAGAAGATTGATGATAGAATTAGAAGATCTTACTCTTACTCTTGCACATATTTTTCTCTCGTTCTTTACTTCCTCTGTGTAAAAATAAATAAATATTAAAGTAAGGATATTTAACTTGTGAATATATTTATCTAATATAATAAAATTATATTTTGAAAAGAGCTTTGCAGTTCTTTGGAGAGGTTATGGAAAAATTATGTAACAATATGAGAGAGTAGAATTTAAGTGCACTCTCAAACGTGGTGGTTGACAAAGTGAGAAGCTTAACTCAAGCAGTTCAAAAAAAAATCTATTCAAGATGTAATATTAAATTATTTTCTTGTTTCTATATATGTATATTATATATTAATAGCAACTTATATTATATTTAATTTTTTTTAAAAAAAAAAATCCTGGGGCCAGCATATTGAATTTTCTTTTTCTATGCATCAACCTATGCTATATATTAAAAAAGAATATAGAAGATTTTGAGGGATGGCTTTCCATTGTCTTCTAAAAGCTCTACTCAAATGAGTCGTGCAGGTGGCATCTTGGTTTTGGGCACTTGAATTTTAATGGTCTCAAGCTTTTGTTCAAGGCAAATGTGGTTCATGGATTGCCATCTATCGAGAAGTCAAAATATGTATGTGAGGCATGATCCTTGGCAAGTAACAAAGAAATAGTTTTCAAAGTGAAAATTTTGGGAGGGCTCATACATCATTATATTTGATAAAATGCACCAAATTTTTTTGTTGTTTATCATAAATATACAACAAGTCCTAGGGTGTCAAAAGTCCCGCAATATATCTCTATCATACATCATTATGTCTATTATAATGGCTAAGATTTTGCTGCACATGTGCAAACTGAATGGCGTCTCCCTCAAGAAGACTAAGCTTAATTCCCAGAACATTCAATGAAAATGAAGTTTTGGAATCATGCATGGATTTTTCTCTCTTGGGGCGACATATATAGTCCACAAGATTCAAATGCATGTACCTGTATGGATGTTTCCTTATTGGTTGTCCTTTCTTTTACAGACTTTTGATTTAATAGTGACCAATAAGTTTCAAAAATGGCACATTACTCCGTTCAAATCACATTTTTTGCCTCATTTAATAGAGTTAGGAGTGGGATCTTATATCATGGTCTTGCATCACCATGCTCCTGCAGAGCAACATGCACTTACTTTGGTGAACAATGCATTACTGTTTACATACAGGTTAATTAAAAATATATATATTTCTATTATGTTCACCTTACATATATTTGTTCACCACCTCACATTTATTTGTTCACTAACTTTCATATACCAAATATTTATTTACCACTACACATATATTTGTTCACCACTCATACACATACGTTTATTTGTTCAGCACTCTACATATATTTGTTCACTACTCTCAAGCACATACAAACACAAATAAATACAAATACAAATGATGACATATACATACACACAATCACATACACACACAACAAAGCCATTTCAAATTCCAAAACTAGAAAACAAAATTTCATTTAATTAAAAAAATAGTAAAGAGCTGAATCAACTCATTTCTGTGAATGAGAGCTTCAATCTCCCTTTAACGACACCGTTTCAAATGCAAAAACAAAAAACAAAAACAAAAATATTTAAAAGCAAAAAATTGAACTCATCATAGTGAATAAGAGCTATGATCTCCGACGAACGATGACATATTAGTCTGAGAAATGCCTAGAATCTCTAAAACTCATTGCGAAGAGCAGAAAAGGCAGCCGATTGGAGATTGATAGGGCAAGATCCACTCTCTGGCTACCAAATCAGACGCAGACGGTGCCAAATCGCAAGATCCCCTATCCAACCGATGGATCTGTGTGTCTGTGTGTATGTGTGCATGGAGTGTGTGTGTGTGCATGTATTTATTTAAAAAATAGGATGAAGGAGCGACGTGCTTGAGGGAGCATGGTGTTAAAGGAGCACGATATAATTTGTGGTCAAGACTGACCCAAGAATAAAGCAATTAAAGCCATCATTTTAAACCCTCAAAGTTTTTAGGCCTCAAAATTTTAGAACAAAAATATTAAGTTATCATAAAAAGTTTAATTGAATTTCTTTTTTATAATTACCCAAGGCCTTACTAATGTCAAAAAAATCTCAAATTTTCTCTTGTTCATATTAATTAGTGTATTGCCATTACATTATCATATTTTTTTACAAAACCTATGTATTTTTTTCTCTCCAATTCTCTCCAAATAAAAATTTTTATTTCTTCTAAATCATCAACTATTTTATTTTATTAGTTAAAACAAATGTTTTATTTTTTTCACTTTCAAAATTCCCACAATAATTATTTCTTTCAATGCGATTTATCTCTATCGAAATCTCTTTCTTCGCTACCATTGTTTATCTCCATAAAACTCTATTTGTGTTTTGATTTTGAATATTCTTGACTATATTACAATCATTTGCAATCTTACAAAGAAATTATTTTTTCTTCTTAAGAATACTATCATTCCATTGGATGACTCTAAAAGAGGCAATCTCCTTTGTAATCAAACTTTCAATACTAGTTCTATTGTTTTAACCCTTAGATACTTTTATGTTAGTTTTTAATTTATATTCTTGTAGACATATCATTGTTGTTGTAATTCTTAATAATTTAAATACGACAACTGAAAACTATAAAAGGAATCATATTATATTTTGACTATGGGCCTCTTTATCTCTTCAGCCACCCTTGAATAGTTTAAATACTATATGTGCTTTTTATGCAAATATAAGTGCAAAGTCAAACGAAATGGTTATAAATTTGGATGAAAATGTGCGCTTCCCCTCCCACCCCCGGCCCCTCAAAAAGGGGAAAAAAAAAAGTTTCACTAGGGTCAATATAAAAAAAAGAAAATTCACATATATAAAAACTTGAATATTTTCATAACACAAATATTATAAATATACTCAACAAAGGTTCATATTTTGAAAATGTTACATAAGCATATTAATTACTATTGTACTCAATGTGATCTCAAATTTTAAAAATTTTGCATAATTATTTCATTTTTAACGTTATCAAGTATATGAAAACAATCAATGATTACTGGCATGTATATATATATATATATATATATATATATATATACACACACACACGCTTCTTTTTGAAAAAACAAAAGAAATGAAATTTTTTTTAGGGCGTTCAAGTGATCCTGCTGAAATAATTTGCAGCAATCCTACGTTCCCTCCTGGTTGAAAATAATTAGTCACTTAATCAACCCCGTGTCCCCGTCTAATGCGTTAGTTAGCTACTTGCTTATATCGCTACTTGAAAATTGCCTTTTAGCGACCGACAAAATCATTCGCTAAATTGTAAAATCAATCGCTAAACCACATTAGTGATTGATTTAGCAACCGCATAGAGTGGTCGCTAAATTAAAATTAGCAACCGATTTGAAATCGGTAGCTAATTCCTTTTAGCGACCGACAAAATCGTTCGCTAAATTGCGAAATCGATCACTAAACCGCATTAGCAACCAATTTAGCAACCACATAGAGTGGTCCCTAAATTAAAATTAGCGACCAATTTATTAGCAACCGATATATCGGTGGCTAATCATATTTTCTTGATTGCTAAATACCATGTGCTTCCTAAGATAGAATCGGTTGCTAATTTATGTAAATTAACAACCGAATTAGTGACCAAAGTTGTCATTGCTAATTTTAGCAATCGACAAAAATCAGTCGCTAATTTTAGCCGCGGATATTGTAGTCGTTAATTTTAGCGACTCACCTAAATCGTAGCGACCATGCTAATTCTCGATCACTGATTTTGGCAACTGCTTTAACTCAATCACTATTTTAAAAATAAACCACCTGTCAATTTCATATCGATTTCATATATACCACTACAAATCTGTACATATATAACCAGAATACATTTTTTAAGGTGAAAGAGGAGGGATAATTTCCCAAAAATTTTATTGCTCATCACCAAAAATTATATATTTACAATGTACATAAGCAAAGGCAGTGCAGAGGAACCTACAACAAGAAGCCTAAACCTGACTCTAACCAAGAAAAAAGATAAGCCAGGCCTAAACTATATACACTCAAAAATTTCTAAGATAAGCAAGGCCTATACTAAGGGCTTGTTTGGATTGACTTTTTTTAAAAGTATTTGTTTTAACAACTTTTGAAAAACAGTTTTTTTTTTTTTAAGCTGAAAATTCCAGCTTTTAAAAAAAGCTATATTTGAGTTTTTTTCAGAGTTTCAACTTTTTTAGAAGCCAAATCAAATAGTTATTGCAAATTTAATATAACTTTTTTAAGAAAAAAAGTATTTTTTCCTGGAAAAAAGCCAATCCAAACAGGCCCTAAGGTCCTTTCCACGTGACTCTTTAGACTTTAAAGGATTTATACCAAACTCTGGTGTAGTGACATTCCTCTTTGTCCTCTCTCATCTTCAAGCTTCTCTACAAGGACAATTCCCATAACAGCTTCAAGCATTGGAATAACATCACCTGGTACAATTGAAAGAAGGAAAAAAAAAAAAAAAGCAACACGAATTTAAGTAAAAGAAGAAGAATCCATGTGAATTGAAAAGCTATGTTAATTTTTAGTACAACACGGATAGGAATATCCTAGCTTAAACTAGTGTTTTCTTCAATAATAATAGCTCAAATAAGTGCTTCCACTTTCAATTACGTCTTTTAATTTTATACTGTAAATAAATGAAATAGCTAGGTCTCCTCAATTTTGAAAGATTTTGCCACATATCGTTGTTTCATTATCACTGTTCTTGCTAAATTAAATTTATGTCTATTCTTTTTTCAACTGCAATTTCTTCAGAAGAAACCATTTCGGTTATAAAATTCATCTTCTCTATGTTTTTCAAAAAAAAAAAAAAAAGAATACCTTTTAGTTATTCTATAGCTAGATTGATTTATATAATTGTTTGATATGAATTAAAGTTACTCTCAAAACTTTAAAATTTTCAGGGATTCTCCAATCCCCTTTGATTTTTCCAATGGTAAATTGAGGCGACCAAAAATAAAAATCTCATCCAAAATTATTATGAGAAAAAATTGTAGATCGTGATGGGAAATTCCCAACTGAAATGCTAATTTCTAGATAGTAAAAGTTCTAAATTCAACTCATGAAGCATAAATTCACAGGAAAAAGAAAGAAAAATCGCCGCCCACTGTCCCTCGGTTTTCAAAAGAATGGAAAGTCCTTGTTAAAAATGCGAATTCAAATATGGATTTGCTTGTCGAATGCTTAAAGATGACAAACCAGTATCGTTCAACAAGGAGATAGGGGCAACATACCCTTTCTTGTACCATTCACAAACTTAATCAGTTTCATAATTGTAATTTCTGTGCATAAAACCATGTGAATGATGATGTTTTAATAATTTTTCTGCATATAGTGTCAAGCTTTAAAACCATAGACCTCCGTTGTGCATGTGTTACACATGCTGGATCTTAAAAACAAAAAAAACAAAAAAACTATTGTTTAAAATATATATATATATAATTAATTTTCTTTTATGTTTAATTTTACTTTCTTTTATGTTTTCTCTTATATTTCAAAAAATTAAAAAAATAGTTTTTTAAATATATATATATATATATTTAATATATTTACAATTTGTATATTATATGTTCATAATTTTTGTATTACATATTCGCAATTTTTATACATTCACAATTTTAATACTTCACATTCAAAACTTTTAATTGTTCATAATTTTTATGTGATATATTCATAAATTTAATTTTTACCACTTTCACATTTTATGTAAATAAATTTTATATTATAGGTTCATAATTGATAAACGACATGTTCACAATCTTTTTTTTTTTTTTTTTTTTGGGTCAAGAAAGAAAGTTGACATTATCATAACAAATAACATACAAAGTAGTAAAGTTTAAAGAGTCATTACATCAAACGCAAAGAAGGCACAGAGTGGCCTCCTGGTATCAAACATAAGGTAGGCACAGCATTCACCCTAGTAAAAAGCAATCAGCCAAGCAAGTTAGCAAAAAGCAATCAGCCAAGCAAGTAGCAACCTCCCTCAAACTGAATCCGAAAACTAATCACACCAATCTTTTATCCAATCCTGGCATCAAAATAATCTTTAACAAGAACATTCACAAGGTACAAAAAGTAAAGCAAATTGATGGAAGAATAACATTGATTCTCTAAGAAAATCTTTCATAACCATTGTTTATACCAAGGCTTCATCAAATCAAATCACTCCAACCAAGATGCAAGCAATGGAGAAGCAACCGGCCTAACAAGATTAAAAGAATTATCCAATTAAAACCTGCAACTACCACCAAATGTATTATTAACACTTAAGAAATATATCACAAAAATTGCATTTTCACCACTTAATCTACGACAAAACCACCACTACATATATTTGTTCACCACCTCACATTTATTTGTTCACTAACTTTCATACACCAAATATTTATTTACCACTCCACATATATTTGTTCACCACTCGTACACACACATTTTTTTGTTCAACACTCTGCATATATTTGGTCACCACTCTCAAGCACATATAGACACACATAAATACAAACAGGTTTATTTGTTTACTACTCCCCATGTACTTGTTCACCACTCTACCTATATTTGTTCACCACTCTCACACACAACAAATAAACACAAATACAAACATATATTTTTATTCACAACTTTATATTTATTTGTTCACCACTCTATATATAGTTATTCACTACTCACATACAAAAACACAAACACATATATTTGTTCATAACTTTACATTTATTTGTTCGAGATTCTATATATATTGTTTACCACTCTCACACACATAAACACAAACACATATATTTGTCCACAATTTTACATTTATTTGTTCACCATTCTATATATAGTTGTTCACCACTATCACACACACAAATACAAACACATATATTTGTTCACTATCTACTCTATTTGTTCACAACTCCATATCTATTCCTTCGTGCAAACTTATACATATACTAATATACATACACACACACAACAAAGCCATTTCAAATTCCAAAACTAGAAAAGAAAATTTCATTTAATTAAAAAAATAGTAACGAGCTGAATCAACTCTTTTCTGTGAATGAGAGCTTCGATCTCTCTTTAACGACACCGTTTCAAATGCAAAAAAAAAAAATGAGAAACAAAAATATTTAAAAGCAAAAAATTGAACTTATCATAGTGAATAAAAGTAATGACCTCATAGCGAAGAGTAGAAAAGGCAGCCAATTGGAGATTGATAGGGCAAGATCCCCTCTCTGGCCACCAAATCAGATGCAGATGGTGCCAAATCGCAAGATCCCCTATCCAGCCGATGGATCTGTGTGTCTGTGTGTATGTGCGGGTGTTTGTGAGTGTGTATGCGTGAATGTGTGTGTGTGCATGTATTTATTTAAAAAATAGGATGAAGGAGTGCTGTGCTTGAGGGAGCATGGCGTTGAAGGAGCATGTTATAATTTGTGGTCAATATTGACCCAAGGATAAAGCATTTTTAGACCTCAAAATTTTAGAACAAAAATATTAAGTTATCATAAAAAATTTAATTGAATTTCTTTTTTATAATTACCCAAGGCCTTACTATTATCAAATAAATCTCAAATTTTCTCTTGTTCATATTAATTAGTATATTACCATTACATTATCATATCTTTTACAAAACCTATGTATTTTTTTCTATCCAATTCTCTCCAAATTAAAATTGTTATTTCTTCTAAATCATCAACTATTTTATTTTTATTAGTTAAAACAAGTGTTTTCATTTTTTTCACTTCAAAAATTCACACAATATTTCTTTCTTTCACTGCGAATTATCTCTATCAAAATCTCCTTCTTCGCCACCACTGTTTATCTCAATGAGTAAAACACTAAAAACTAATTTGAATAAGTTTGTGTAACATTAAAAACTAATATGAATTTTTTAAAACAATAAGAACTAATTTGTTATTTGATTTATTTTTTATTTTCAACATAGTCTCATATTTTTTAAAACGTTATATAAGCATACTGCAATTGTACTCAAATGAAATCTCTTATTTTAAAAGTATTGTATAATAATATGATTTTTAAGGTTAATAAATATATCATTCTTAATAACTAACGATCACTAGCATATATAAGCACACATACACTTCTTTTTGAAAAATAATAAGTGGATTCACTTGAACCCACTCAAATGTAGGTCCTTGTCCTGCCTCCCCACACGATTACAAATAAGCCGCTTAGCATGGTCTAGTCTTTTCCACTTAGCATGGTCTAGTTTTTTCAGTTTGTTTCTTGCTTACATATTGATTTTTGTAATAGTTTGTTGTAGTTTGTTATATTGCTGATTTGCTTCTAATTAAGTGGAGCCATGCGTGAACCTGCACTCGCGTAGAAAGACTTGAAGTTAGAAAATTATAGAGGGGGACTCCACTTCACTCTTTACATATATAATTGCCGGATTAGACTTGATTTAACAAACTGTTTGAAATAAATAAATTTCACAAAATTTTATAGAATTCATTTGTAAATTCAATTTTTTTTTGTTTAGTAACACTTTATTAAAATATAGAATTTATTTAGAATTTCAAGATTTGCAAATTCTATTTTTACTCTAGTTATACTTAAATCCTAGTCTAAGAGGTGGAATTTGCAGTTTCATGAAAAGCAAATCCACAGAAAATCTTATGAAGACAAAATAATTATTAATATAATGTAATACTATCATTTTATATACAATCCTATTTAAGTAAAATGTACATATTAATTTTAAGTTTAACTGTGT
The DNA here is from genome assembly GCA_028554755.1 of Cordia subcordata. Taxonomy (NCBI): domain Eukaryota; kingdom Viridiplantae; phylum Streptophyta; class Magnoliopsida; order Boraginales; family Cordiaceae; genus Cordia; species Cordia subcordata. The sequence goes on along the minus strand of JAPTOF010000010.1, from coordinate 5,364,449 downwards.
TTCAAACACAATTCGGATTTATGAATGATAGAATTGATTTGAAATTTTTTTATGTATCTAAACAATAGAATTCATTTACAAATATAATTCCTCATGGAATTCATTTGCAAATGAATTCCATATTACAAGAGCTTTTAAACACTATGTAGCTTGTGTTTGGATTTTTCTTTCTTTTATTTTTTTCCCGCTCTTTTTGTGGGTCAAGTAATTAATTTTTGGTTTTTTTTTTGGGTAATGAGAAGTAATTAATTTTACTTTCAAATCACTTTTTAGAAGATTGATGATAGAATTAGAACATCTTACTCTCACTCCACATATTCTTCTCTCGCTCTTTACTTCCTCTTTGTATATTTAAAAAAAAAATTGAAGCAAAGATATATAACTTTTGAACATATTTGTCTAATATAATAAAATTATATATCAAAAGAGCTTTGTAATTCTTAACTTTTTGCCAGACAATGCATTATGTTTAATAACATTTTCCATTTTTATCTTTTTATATGTTTATTGGACTATTTAATTTTATTTTATTACTATTTTTTTATTTTTTAATGTCAACTTGTTGTAGTAAAATTATTATTCTATTTCAATTTTATATATGTATCTACTTTTGTATTTAAAAAAATAAATTTCAATCTAAATTTAATATTTATTTAATTTTATGCATAACACAAATAATTCACAACATAACAAATAAGAACTCAAATAAATAAGTGTATTGTCCCAAATCTATAAGAGGGCCAGTAACAAACGTTTTGGGCCCAGAGCCCATCCCAATGGAAAATGCCCCAGACTAGCAAAAAGCCCAGGGACGAACCCCTTAGGCCATAGGCAAACCCGGGGAGTTGACCTCCACAAATATTGGACATTGAATAATTATAGTAAGATAATCGTTACGCCTGAATAATTAGAGTGAGATTCTAGACGTGAATTAATGTGTCTAAATACTTATAATTTAGGGATCTAGCCATCTTATCTTAGGGGCCATGCCCGCGCGACTATTCATCTCATTTTAAACTAACTTGCAAAATCACTCTTGTATCTATCACCACCCCATCTCTAACAAAAGGGGATTATGGATCAAATGTAAGGAAAGTCAAAGTCTTAATTGTAGATCTTGAAGTCTACAATAATTACAAATTGCATTAGACATTTTCTTTGACTTGAATTACAATCATTCGAGCAGCCTAGCTAGTAGTATGATGCACCTCCCGGATTAAAGGAATAAGAATAAAACTTGGAACTTAGGAGATCGATCAACAAGAATGTGTTTTCCCGAATAGAAGATTCAAGTCTCCAGTACTTGTATGTTTAAGTATATTTTGAATTTTTGGATTTTGGAATAATACTCCTCCCTATTAGTAATTCGACATATTAGGTTTTACATTAATACTCCTACCAATTCGTCATCTTCTCTTTTCTTTCTTTTTTTCCTAGGGAAAATAATATTAAGTTTGTAGAATGATCCAGAGTGAAAAGTGACGATTTCATTTATGTTAAAAAGAACAAAATTGGAAAAAATAAAAAATAAATAAAAGTTACATTAACAAACCAAATGTACTAAATTATCTCTACTAATTATTGCTACAAAAAACACACACTTGGGAGCAAGAAATGGTAAATATTGACTTCACTAAGTTCGAAAAAGAAATGAATGAGTCATTTATAAGTATGTCCTAGACGACAAAGATTAGACTTTGAATAGAGTGTTTGCATACAGAATAAGGCAAAGATGGAGACACAATCTATAGATCTTTTATAATTTAATTACAAAACTTTGTTGTGAAACGTCATATATTTTTATTGGTAATTTTAGTTAAAAATAGTGATTATTCAAGGTGTTCTAGCCAGCTTGGGAATTATTCATGTAGATATATTTTTCTATTGAATAAGTACATTATTAATCATAAATCAAAAATTAATATACAAGAGTCTTCAAATCCAAATGTAGCTTTCTACAGCACTAAGGTAATAGTGAGTGCTTTAGATAGTACAAACAAGCTTTTACATTACATCAAAAGGATAAGCAAACATATAATAAGAAGCTTGGATAGATTTCTAAGTTTTTTGAGGAAGGTTTTTCATCCATGGGATGATTTTGAAAGCGAGTACTACATGGTGCAGCATATATTTGCCAAGTCAATCAACCCACTCGCAAAGTGAGCAACATTCGATGCATACTCTCCAGCACGTTCATCTTCTATAGTAGTACCTCTTGTTCTTGTTGTTTTCGGAACCGTCTCTAACAAGCTACCCTAAATGCATGAATTGGAATTAAAGAATATATCAAATTAAAATATGTTACAAAAAGATTAATTAGAATAGGGTAAATACATATTAATCAATAATAAATAACTAAATTATATAGTTTTCTTAAATATATATATATATATATATATATATAAACGGATCTTATTCTTATAACTCACATATCGCCATCAAGAAAGTTACTGGTGGTGTTGAAGATCGTTGAGTAATTAGAAAAGCACTGACTTATTGACATAGACAAGGTTTTAATACACGGCTAAGCATTTTAAGGATAGCTAGCCTTGCAATGCGAAAATTTGAATAAATTCTAAACTTCATGGGGGAATTTTAAATTTAGTCTTAGTCTTGAGAGAAAATGACGTTCTCTTGTCAAAAATATTTAAATTGGATTGGCTTACATCAATATTTGATTGTTCGGTTTTTGTTTATTTTTTAACCAATTGGACTTGAAATAAATCAATAAATTCAATTAACTTACTGTAGCATTTCCATTCTGACCATTCGCCACCAGCATTTCGTAAACTTTCCTGTAACCTTGAAGCAAGACATAATTATCGTACAGGGAGTAATGGAGGTGATCATCGGAGTTGCCTTTCCGGTAGCAATCAATGCAGAGATCATAAGTGCTGCTGTCGTGGATATCACGACATTCAAAACAGGAAAAATATATACCGGCCAATTGAACCGAGCAACCACTGCAAAATAGGTCGGTTTTCTCTTTGTCAATGTCATCCGGCAGAGGGCGAAGGCCGCCAGAGCTTCCAGGGCTACCACCATCCTGGGCAGACTAGAATTAGTAATCGATTACATCACTGACAATCGAGGAAATTTCTCACCCCGTATCTATCTTTCTCCAACAAAAAGAGAGATTAGGGTAACGATAATTTTACCAAAACGGACTTGAAAGTAAATTGTTAAGAGTTAATGATCCATTTAGTCCTTTATTTGATCTTCTCAGCAATTACTTCCCTTGTCTTTGAAAGAACCACAAAACAGTCTCTCATCTTCATATTTGCTGGACGTGGGGTTGTTAGTTCTCAAGTTAAAAATGAAAGGGTGAAAACCAACATGTGGATTAATGAGTTGGGAGTCATAGGTTGGGACAGATAGGTTTAAAATGAAAAGAATTATATCTATTGACTCTTTACGTATCGAAATGTTAATTTTTTGACAATTTTTATCTAACGACTAACAACACGATGAATTGCAACAATAAGGATGGAATATTCATGTACTAAAGATAAAGAATTTAATTGTTAAAACAATCACTAAACAAGACATTACCACTCCATCAAATTACCTTTTTGTTTGCTTCCTTCAGATTGGCCACCAGCTTTCTGTAAATCTGAATCAAATGATTGTTATCATACACGGATAACTTATGCATGTGCTGATCAAACTTGCATTTTTGGTGACAATTAACGCAAAGATCATACGATGATCCAGCATTGAGATGACATTCGAGGCATGAAAAATAGACACCACCAGTTATCAGAACGGAGCAGCCATCGCACAGGGAAAGGGTTCTGTGCTGCCGGACGAGGTGGTAAAAAGCAAGAGCTTCGTAGAAGTCGAGTTCTCTATCAAAATTTGTGTCAAGTTTCTCAAACAGGTTTGATAATTCATTCTTTGTTCGCTCGCCGTAGCCGAGGTGTTTGATTGCTTCCATGAACTCCTTTTGGCTTATTTTCCCATTCCTATTTCTATCTATTTGACTGAAAAAGTGCTTTGCTAATTCTTGCTGATTTGCAGGTGCCCTTTCGTAATAAGCAACTGCAGCTTTTCTCATGTCTTCCATTTTCTGACACTCGATCTCAACGCGCTTTGTATGCTTTGTCTTGTCTGCTTATAAGTTGAATTTATAGACTAGAAAATGGGGCTTCTTCAAGCTTGACTGCTTGAATGACTTGGTCTTGATTCCAAGAAACTTCAGTGCCGGCTTCGCATGCAACACCACGCACAGGATTTCGAGGGCATGTTTGGTCAAATCTATTTATAACCATATTTTACCTCCTTAGAAGCACTTCATTTTGTACCCATTCATAAGTAAAATAATTTGACCAAATAAAAAGACAGCTCTATCCTTTTAAAAAAAAAAAAACACTTTCCTACTTTAATGAAAGTTTTTTTTTTTTTTTGTAATCATTTTAACAGATGTTACTACTGATAAAGTCATATTTGCAGAATATGTTAATAGTTTATCAGTATATTGTATATAAATACTTATCTACTTATTTATTATTTGCTTGCAAAAATAAAAAAATTACTTTTAAGCACTTTAAGAAAAGCAAAGCCAAATACCCTCTTTGTCTGGCTCATATTTACAAAGAAGTTAACAAGTGCATTGATTAACTTACTAAGGTGTCAAGTTGACCCTTCTGTTGGGAATACATTTTTCGAAAGACCCAAATTTAGTTAGGAATCCACTGAGAGACAATGCAAGAAAAATTATCTCGATTCCGACAAAAAAAAAAAAAGAAAAATTATCTCGTTCCGGAATATTATCACTAGCTAATCCGGCATAGCCGTCCTTTCCCAAAAACAAAAAGAAAAAATAACTCATGAAGACTTAATTACGTGGTCAATGAAAGCTATGAAATAAATATTATAATGAAGCCCACAAGAATCTTTGCCTTAATTGTAGGCTCTTAGGAAATAACCATTTTGTATGCGTCCTATGAAAATCATACAAATTAAGTTTAATCATGACAAAAGGTTAAACATATATAATTGATCAAAGAAATCTGCGGATAAGCATCAAGAAATTTCGCAAGTTATTTTACTTGCGTAACTAGTAAAGTACAAAGAGAGGCCTTGACTCTGTAAGCGGAGATTTTCTGGGACTTTGTCATTTCATTTCGTGATCATCGTTTATCTTGTATAAACACCCATGGTGATGCTAACAGATTATTTTTTTTTTCGTAAATAGTATTAAATAACTATTTAAAATTAAATAACTATTTAAAGAAGAAAAAAAAAAAGCAATGAGATTTGTTCAAAAAATTCACTTATATGGCTAAGTCACATGTAAGACAAGGGGCCAATCCCTCTTAATTTTTTTTTCTCTAAACAGTGATAAATAACTATTTAAAAACTTTTTAAAAAGTCAGATTTTTTTTACCTTGTTATAATTTAATTGTCTCCCCTTTGTTTTACTTTTTAGGAATAATAAATTGAAACAAGTTAAAAACTCATACTTGCCCTTCATAATTAAAATTTAATTGCTTCCATCTTCTAAGGTAGTAAGGTATACGGAAAGTAAAAGGAAGACAACCAATTGCAGGCATATATCATTGATATAAATTTTAATTACGAGTTCTCAAATGCGATATATAGCAATTTGCGATCTTGCTAAAAGAAATTAAATCTCTGACCAAAAAAAAAAAGGAAATTAAATGGTGAAAAGAAAGAATGACATTTTACATTCATGGGTTTACAAGCATATATGTTTTGTTATTTTAAGCGTTGTCACGTTGTGTTAAGAGGGTATTTTATACTACAAAATTTATAAAGAATTGATTATTCAACGAAATGGTTGATCACTGAGTGGCTGGTTATTTGATGACATACATTGGGAAAGATATTTTTAACATTATTAATAATGAAATTATCACGCATCACCATTAAAGTATGCAGGCTTGAAAATAGTAATTATAATTTTATTTTTTCAGTTTTTCACCTTATATTACACGCTCCATCCCGGCTGACTTCCTGTCAAATTTGATCGTTGGAAGACTTATTTTTTAGGCTTATAAATATACTCTTCTCCTCCCAACTTAAAAATAATTTGATCAAAATATATCCACAAGCTTTATAAGCATTCAATACACTCTCTTTTCTGTATCTTGCTTCATTTATTACTATTTTTATGGCATTCATTGATCAAGTTCTTCAGCTCATAAATTACGTATCTACTTAGAGCAACACAAGAAGGTTGTACACTTGCTCACAAAAAGTTCTTGCATTCCAAAATCTCTATTACTACATTGGGTGTGTTTTTTTACTCTTGGGTAGCATCGTTATAAGGAACTTCCCTCAAGAGTGAAGGGTTGAAATCCTCAAGTATTGGGATAATACTTGTGGTTCTTGTGGTGAAGCAAGAGTTGTGATCGTGGTTCTATGCTTTTACAACGTACTCAACAAGAAACCGTTTCACTAGTTAAGTTTCCGAAACCCTAAGGGAAGACCTTAAGTAGTAGATTAGACTCTTGGAAGTTTGAACCACTCTAAATCGCTGTGTTTGATCTTTTTAACCCTATACTCTTTATATTTCAAGTACTTACTTTAATTTTATATGTATTTTTGCTTGAAATACTTATTAAGAGTTTTAGGTGCTAATTTGTACTAATAATCCAATTCACACCCCTTTTAGATTCATTCTCTGGGCAACAGAAAGATACCTAGAGAGGTGGTAGAGAAGGCACGGTGGTGGAAAGGTGGTGGAGAAGGTGTAAAGGTGAAGAGGTAAAGGGGATGCAATAGTGGATCTAAGGATTTTGAGGGCAGTTGACGGGATCGATGATGGAGGTGAGAGATTTCTAAGGATTTTGGGTATATGATATATATAGTTAAGTTTTTTTTTAAATTATAAAATTAACCCAATAGTTCTATTAATTACAATTTTGGAAAATTATAAATATTTTATATTTAAATGATTTATTTATTACATTTAAATAATTTACTTATTATTAATATTATCCTAATAGATATTTCTAAGGTTAGATATATAGTTTGGAACTATGAAGTTAAAGTTTAAGAAACTAAATTAACAAAATATATTGAATTAGAATTGTAGAATAATTCTAATTAAAATAGTAAAAATTAAATTAGAATAGTTTGTAAATTAATTAATATTTGTTATTATAATTTTAATTAATTAATACTAACAATAAAAATACAAAAATAATAATATTATAATAATGTCGCTAAAATAATATGATACTATATGCTACCATGATAGTATATACAATATATAATATACAAGCATATTGTTGTTAATATACTAATACACAAATACTATATTTGAAATCAGTAACTAAATTAGCGATTGACTCAAAAGTCGGTAGCTAAATTTTGCAACTGAGTTTACATCAATCTCTAAATTTTGTGACAAACCTCAAAATTGGTGGCTAAATTAGCAATTGAGCCGATAGGGTTGCAAAAAATTAGTGACAGAAAGTGAATTTGGTAGCTAATTTTGCGACCGATGTAAAGGTCAATCGCTAAATCCTATCTCAATTTACAATTTGCAATCCATTTCCCATTGGTTGCAAAATTTCCAATTTAGTTTGATATTTAGCGATCGATTTATTTTGTTTTCGGTGGCTAATTTTCTAGATACATATTTAGAGATTGACGCCTTTGGTAGCTAAATGTTGGCCTAAACCTTAAATTTTGCAACCGATTTCTATAGGTAGCTAATTTTCGGTCGCTATAAACCTATTTTCAAGTAGTAAAATAAGGTAAAGATGGAGACACAATCTATAGATCTTTTAGAATTTAATTACAAAACTTTGTTGTGAAACGTCATATATTTTTATTGGTGATTTTAGTTAAAAATAGTGCTTATTCAAGGTGTTCTAGCTAGCTAGGGAATTATCCTTGTGGATATACATATATATATATATATATTTTTCTATCGAATTAAGTACGTTATTAATCATAAATAAAAAACTAATGTACAGGAGTCTTCAGATCCAAATGTAGCTTTCTACAGCACTAAGGTAATAGTGAGTGTTTTAGATAGTACAAACAAGCTTTTACATTACATCAAAAGAATAAGCAAACATAATAAGAAGCTTGGATAGATATCTAAGGTTTTTAAGGATGGTTTTTCATCCATCGGATGATTTTGGGAGAGACTACAACACGGTGCAGCATATACTTGCCAAGTTAATCGCCCCACTTGCAAAGTGAACAACATTCGAAGCATACCGTCCAGCACGTTCATCTTCTATAGTAGTACTTCTTGTTCTTGTTGTTTTCGGAACCGTCTCTAGTAAGCAACCCTAAATACATGAACTAGAATTAAAGAATAAATCAAATTAAAATAAGTTACAAAAAATTAATTAGAATAGGGTAAATACACATTAATTGATAATAAATAACTAAATTATATAGTTTTTTTTTAAAATATAAATGGATCTTATTCTTATAACTCACAAATTGCCATCAAGAAAGTTACTGGCGCTGTTGAAGATCGTTAAGTAATTCGAAAAGCACTGACTTATGGAATGAGTGACAGACAAAATTTTAATACATAGCTAAGCATTTTAAGGATAGCCTTGCAATGCGAAAATTTGAATAAATTCTAAACTTCATAGGGGAATTTTAAATTTAGTCTTAGTCTTGCGAGAAAATGACATTCTCTCGTCAAAAATATTTAATTGGATTGGCTTACATCAATATTTGATTACCCGGTTTTTGTTTATTTTTAACCAATGGGACTTGAAATAAATCAATAAATTATTCAAGAGCAATTGCATACTACCTCCTTCTACTCTGACCTATTTACATCATACCTCATGAAATATCAAAACTAGCTAATTACCGTATGTACTTTAACTTATGTGCACCATACCCCCTATACTATCAAAATTAGTTAATTAACCCCTTGATGTTTTTTAAAATGTGCCAAAAACTCCCCTACCGTCAAAAACTCCTCTACCGTCATATATTTCAGGGGTTTTTTACACGTTTTTAGAAACTTTAAAGGTATTTTGCACATTTTTAAAAAGTTCAGAGAGTAATTAGCTAGTTTTGATACTATAAGGGATATGGTACACATAGGTCAGAGTACAGGAGATAATTAACTAGTTTTGATACTATAGGGGTATGGTGCATATAGGTTGGAGTAGAGGGAAGTAACGTGCAATTTACTCTAAAATTCAATGAACTTACTGTAGCATTTCCATTCTGACCGTTCGCCACTAGCATTTCGTAAACTTTCCTGAAACTTTGAAGCAAGATATAATTATCGTACAGGGAGTAATGGAGGTGATCATCGGAGTAGCCTTTCCGGTAGCAATCAATGCAGAGATCATATGTGTTGCCGTCGTGGATATCATGACATTCAAAACAGGAAAAATATATACCGGCCAATTGAACCGAGCAACCACTGCAAAATAGGTCGGTTTTCTCTTTGTCAATGTCATCCGGCAGAGGGCGAAGACCGCCAGAGCTTCCAGGGCTACCACCATCCTGGGCAGACTAGAATTAGTAATCGATTACATCACTGACAATCGAGGAAATTTCTCACCCCGTATCTATCTTTCTCCAACAAAAAGAGAGATTAGGGTAATGATAATTTTACCAAAACGGACTTGAAAGTAAATTGTTAAGGGTTAATGATCCATTAGTCCCTTATTTGATCTTTTCGACAATGTCCCTTGCCTTTCAAAGAAACACAAAACAGTATCTAATCTTCATATTTGCTGGACAGGGTGGTTAGTTCTCAAGCTAAAAAAAGGGTAAAAACCAACATGTGGATTAATGACTTGGAGTCATAGGTTGGAACAGATAGGTTTAAAATGAAAAGAATTATATCTCTGGACTCTTTTTACGTATTGAAATGTTAAATTTTTGACCATTTTTTATCTAACGACTAACAGCAGCATGATGAATTGCAACGATAAAGACTGACTATTCATATACTAAAGAAAAGGAATTTAATTGTTAAAATGATGAAAGACAAAAGACTAGACGAGACATTACCACTCCATCAAATTACCTTTCCGTTTTCTTCCTTCAGATTGGCCACCAACTTTCTGTAAATCTGAATCAAATGATTGTTATCATACACGGATAACTTATGCATGTGCTGGTCGAACTTGCCTTTTTGGTGACAATTAACGCAAAGATCATACGATGATCCATCATTGAGATGACATTCGAGGCATGAAAAATAGACACCACCAGTTATCAGAACGGAGCAGTCATCGCACAGGGAAAGGGTTCTGTGCTGCCGGACGAGGTGGTAAAATGCAAGAGCTTCGTAGAAGTCGAGTTCTCTGTCAAAATTTGTGTCAAGTTTCTCAAACAGATTTGATAATTCATTCTTTGTTCGCTCGCCGTAGCCGAGGTGTTTGATTGCTTCCATGAACTCCTTTTGGCTTATTTTCCCATTCCTATTTCTATCTATTTGACTGAAAAAGTGCTTTGCTAATTCTTGCTGATTTGCAGGTGCCCTTTCGTAATAAGCAACTGCAGCTTTTCTCATGTCTTCCATTTTCTGACGCTCGATCTCAACGCGCTTTGTATGGTTTATCTTCTCTGCTTATAAGTTGAATTTATAGACTAGAAAATATGGCTTCTTCAAGCTTGAATGACTTGGTCTTGATTCCAAGAAACTTCAGTGCCGGCTTCGCATGCAACACCACGCACAGGATTTCGAGGGCATGTTTGGTCAAATCTATTTATAAGCATATTTTTCCTCCTTATAAGCGCTACTTTTTTTATCTCTTCATAAGTAAGATAATTTGACCAAAAAAAGACAGCTCTATCCTTTTTAAAAAGAAAAAAAAAAACACTTCCTTACTCGAATAGAAGTTTTTTAACAAATGTTACTACTCATAAACACATATTTGCATAATATTTCAATAGTTTATAAATACATTGTATGTAAACACTTATCTGTTTATTTATTATTTACTTATAAAAATCAAAAAATGCTTATAAGCAGCTTAAGAAAAGCAAAGCCAAATACCCTGACTATCAAGCTTATATTTACAAAGTGCGTTAATTAACTTACTAAGGTGTCATGTTGACCCTTCCGTTGGGAATACATTTTTTAAAAAAGACCCAAATTTAATTAGGAATCCACCGAGAGAGGATGCAAGAAAAATTATCTCGTTCCCGAATATTATCACTAGCTAATCCGGCATAGCTTTCCTTACCCAAAAAAAAAACAAAAAAGGAAAACAACTGATGAAGACTTAATTAAGTGGTCACTGAAAGCTATGAAATAAATATTATAATGATGCCCACAAGAACCTTTGCCTTAGTTGTAGGCTCTTAGGACATAACCATTTTGTATGTGTCCTATGAAAATCATACAAATTAAGTTTAATCATGACAAAAGGTTAAACATATATAATTGATCAAAGAAATCCACGGGTAAGCATCGAGAAATTACGCAAGTCATTTTACTTGGGTAACTAGTAAACTACAAAGAGGAGGACTTGACTCTGTAAGCGGAGATTTTCGTGGACTTGGTCATTTCATTTCGCGATCATCGTTTATCTTGTATAAACACCCATGGTGATGCTAACAGATTAATTTTTTTTCCTAAACAGTATTAAATAATTATTTAAAAATAAATATTTTTTAAAAGAAAGAAAAAATAAATTTTCTGTCTCTTTCATTGGCCAAAGGAATGAGATCTTTTCAAAAAATTCACTTACATGACGAAGTCACATGTAAGACAAGGGGCCAACCCCTCTTCATTTTTTTTCCCTCTAAATAGTGATGAATAACTATTTAAAAAATTTTAAAAAATCAGATTTTTTTACTTTTTAGGAATAATAAATTGAAACAAGTTAAACTCATACTTGCCCTTTATAATTAAAGTTCAATTGCGTCCTTCTTCTAAAAGGGAAAAGTAAAAGGAAGACAACCAATTGCAGGCATAAATCATTGATATAAATTTTAATAACGAGTTCTCAAATGCGATATATAGCAATTTGCGATCTTGCTGAAAGAATTAAATGTCTGACCAAAAAAAATAAGAAATTAAATGGTGAAAAGAAAGAAGGATACTTTTCATTCATCGGTTTATAAGCTTATAAGTTGTGTTATTTTAAGCAATGTTACTAGAAAACTGGTCTATAGCGACCGCAAATTATCTACCGACGAAAGTCGGTCGCTAAATTTAACTTTTGCGATCATTTTTGCGACCGACTATGTAATCGATCTCTAAATATGTCGGCAACAAATTAGCGACCGAAAATTGGTCGCTAAACTAAAAAATCGGTCGCTAAATATCTAACTATATTATCAAATTTGCAACCGATAGAAAATCGGTCGCAAAATTATAGTTTAAGACCGGATTTAGCGACCGACTTGAAATCGGTCGCTAATTTTGCGACTGACTTGAAATCGGTCTCTAAATTTAGCGACCGATTTTAAATTTGTCTCTAAATCTAAAATTAAAAAAAATAAATAAATATTTGAAGGAATTGTAGTTTAAAAATAAAAATATTTTACATCCTATTGTTTAGCCTATATATAATGCACACTTGCTTTGTATATATACATAAATTCATATATATACATATATATATACACACAAGATGATGTATTATACATACTACATACTACAAATCTAACTATATTATATTAATGGATATGTATAGTTAAATCACTGCAATTGACTTATTTGATATTACTTGTACTGCTAATTATACTGATAAATTTTATTTATATTACAAACTTTTTTATTTTTAATTGTTTTAACAATCTTAGTAAGTAAATTAACTTTTCAATGTCTAACTTAACCGTGATTAGTTGATTTAACTTTAATTATGACATTTTAATGTAACATAATCACATTAAATATAATATTTGTGTATTAGTATATTAACACAAATATATTTGTATATTAATATATATATATATATATATATATATATATATATATACTATCATGGTAGTATATTGTTTCATATTATTTTAGCTACATTATTATAATATTATTATTATTTGTATTTTTTATTATTAGAACAAATTAATTAAAAATATAATAACAAATATTAATTATTTTACAAACTATTCTAATTCAATTTTTTGCTATTTAATTAGAACTATACTATAATTATAATTAAGTATATTTTGTTAAATTAGTTTCGTAAACTTTAACTTGGTAATTTCAAACTATATATCTTACTTAATAATATTAATAATAATATTAATAATAATATTTAGGATAAGTAATTCAATGAAATATAAAATATTTATAATTTACCAAAATTATAATTAATAAAACTATTGGGTTAATATTATAATTTTTAAAAAAACTTCACTATATATAACATATACCCAAAATCCCAAAACTCACCAGCTCCATCATCGTCAAATTTAAAGCGCTAGATCTACCTCTTGACCACCACCACTATCTCTCCACCTCTCCACAACCACTATCTATCTGGTCTAAAATTCACTATAGTAGCTTCAACAGCTGCCTTGGTGCTTTGTCTTCTGGAGGAAGTAGATTTGTAGAGTTTTTCGCATCATCAGGAGCACACATCTCGCGCTTGCTAGCATTGAGGTATCGTAAATTAGTTATTCATTGTCTCTAGAATTGCTTGCTTTCTTGTGTTAAGAAAATATCCATTTTTCCATCATGCCCTCTCGAATATTGGAAATTTCCCGTTTCAATTTTTTTAGAAAAAGACTGAATTTTCCAATTTTAACTAGGATTATTTTTTTTGAAGAGATTGAACCAATGATGATTTGGTCCTTTAGAATTCGAAGAAAATGGTGAAATCTACAAAGTTTCATCTAAATTCTTACCATACAAATTAAAGACTAATATTTTATTAGTATTTTTGGTTTTGTTAAGTTCTTGGTTCTCTTCTTCTCATACAAATATTCTTCCATGGAAATCCAATTGGAAAGCTTTTGTCACGCTTGTCAAAAGTTAAGTTGCTGCTTCTGCTGCCAATTTTTTATTTTCCTTTCCTTGTTTCTCACAGCTTTCTTTGATTTTTCTAATTAATTTTCCGGCTTTTGGACCCCTTCTATCCACTCCATATATATACCAAACTTTAGGAATCTAGAGACAGAAAGAAATAAAGGGTGAAACAATTTCAGATAAACTTTAAAGATGAATTTCTATCCTAGACATGTTCTTTTATTCTTAATTTTTTTAATTTATCGATTATATATATGCTGAAATGGTCCAGTCTTAAACTCTAAAGCATTTCTTTTCCTTTTCCAGTTTTCCATTATGATGTCTTTTTTTCCCCTTCCTAAGGAACAAACAATTGGAGGGCCCCTTGAGTTGAAAATTTAGACTTTTGGATGTGCTTTTTTATATGCGAGGACTAGCCATAGCGCATGGGTCAGCAAACAAAACATAAGTTGCCAAATTATGTACTGTACCCTGAAATGAAACATTTGAGATCTTTTCAGCATCACAAAATCATTTTTGCAAAAATCTAAATCCTAGCTTATTGTAAGTTCCTTTTGTAGCTTATTGTAAGTTCCTTTTGTTCTTTGAATCCTTGCTCCATTACAGCTTCATCGCACATAACTTTTCAAGCTACCCAATTTAAACATGAACATGATAGTGGAAAAGTGAATATTTCAGCAAATTTTAAGTCTATTTGTTAATGATTGATATATGCACATCAAGAATACTATGCAACTATCTGTAAAATGAAAAAGAAGCAATCTTGATAAAGATTTTTAAAAGTTCAGCTGAAAGCTAATTTTGATCTCATTATTCATATCAAAATTCACAAAAATCTTGATCAACTTATTTTCTACAAACAAGAAATAGTGAGTTTTTTTTAAATTTTGTAATTTATGAGGCCATTAGTCATCAAGTTAGAAATGGCAAAAAAGAATTAATAATTTAGACATGTGACACACGTAGATTAATGATTTGGAGAGGTATGGTTGGGTCAGCTAAGATTAAAATGAAAGAATTGTATGCTAATTTTTTTGACAAATCCAATTTGTTAAATTTTTTGAGGATTTTTTACTTGAGAGCTAATGAAGTCAAAATTGTAAAAGTAAGAAAGTGATTTATAGTGTTTTAAAGATAATGGACTTAATTGTCAATAAGATATTAAAAAAAAAAGGAAAAGACTAATGGAACATTTACCGAAAAAAGGGAAAAAAGGACTTGTTTCATTTTTTTAGACATATACTTGATACATTTTCAAATACCGAAAAAGAATTTTTTGAGTAATGTGTTAGAATAAACAATTTCTTATGTCTTTAGTTGCTTGTGAGTTTTTTTACTTGAGAGCTATTGAAGTCACTTGATACATTTTCAAATTCGAATCTTATCATCGTGTAAGTTCCCTTTGTTCTCTGAATCCTGATTCCTTTCTTTATGTTTGCCTATTTTAATATGTTTGTCTTTTGAGTTCAAATGTAGCTTTTAACTTCTTATCGCTCGTGTGTATACCTCTTGGGGTCAAAAAAAGAAAAAAGAAAGAAAGCATGACACGCTTTATGGTCTAGTATGAGATGGTTGCCGACGTTGTTGCAAGATAGAATGACAAAGGCTTTCTAGTAAGTCACTAAACTTTTTATATAATGTATGATACCATGGTTAATCAAGCTCTTTACACCATTATGTTTTCGGATTTTGTTACCACCCTGTGGTTTGGTTAGCTCAAAATGCCTGGTTTTGTTTTAAGAAAGAGAAAGTAATATATGTAGGCCTTGGTAACTTAGTACTAATGATGTGTTTCATAATAGAATGATATATTAACTTGGGATTCTCTGATCGTCTAATTTCTTTCTTTCTTGTTAATGTGTAGGAGTTATACGTAATAAAAGTTTGAACTTGGGATTGAAATTTCACATCTGGGGGTTTAATTTGCAAACTAGTAAGGTTTGAGCTTGGGTTTAAAGGTAAGTTATTCAATAAATTTAGAAGCAATCAATTTGATGTAAATGATTGTAAAATAATTTTTTACTATGAAGCTATATTTGTGATTTGTAATCTAAAATTCCTTTCATGATTTTCATTAATTTGTTAATTGTGCATTCTTTTTTATTTAATGTCAAAAATCTCATAGTATATCAACATAACGTCAAAAAAGAGTCTCGGTAATGTATCTAGTTTCTTGCTACATTAGGCTTACATTTTATTAATTTATTATTTTGGTTAGTTTTTTTGAACTAAATTATGTTTGGGGACTCAATTTTTGCAGGAGCGTTATGACGAGCTTTATAGTCAGAAAAGACAACAATGTGATAAGGGCGAAGAAAGTAGCATCAATCAGTTTGATAATCAATTTGACCCTGAGATCTTTTATGAAACAATTGGGGGTGTGAAGAAGGGCACAACATTTGGTCTACCCATCAGCAACTTTGAAGGGATAATTCCTCCTCCTAAACGACATGGGTCAGCATCTTCTTCCGTAGGCTACAATTTGCTATCCCAATCAGAATTGAATGCTCGTCTTTCTGAACAAGAAGAGAAGTATGAAACACAAATACAGCAAATGCGAGAAGAAGTGGCGCAACAAGTGCAGGAAGAAGTTCAACAACAAATACAACGCAAGGAGTTGGAGTTAGAGCAAAAACTCCAACGTGAACGAGCTGCAATGATAGAGCAAATGAGATTGATGTTGGAGTCAGTAGGATTGACCGCTCAGTTACCACCTTCAAATCCATCCCCTCCTAATACATGATTGTGTTTATCGTGGTAAAAAGACTACTTTATTATGTGTTGATGAATTTTATATAATTTTTGTAGTATATTTGGTTAAATGCCTTTAAGGTTTAATTTGGTAGACTATTGACATGTGAAGGTTTTATGACACATTATTTATGTTTATGTGAAAAAGATATGGATTGATGCAGATTTTTGTGTTTAAATGTATTTTGTTGGTTGATTATGTTACCAATTTGTAGTGATAAGTATGTAAGTTGATTGCGCTGCAAATTTGTAGTGATAAGTATGTAAGTTCGACATAAAATTGTTAGCAGGTTTATGTAGTTGTGTGTCACCAATTTGTGGTGATAAGTATGTAAGTTAGACATAAAATTGTTAGTAGGTTTATATAGTTGTATATTACAAATTTGTGGTGATAAGTATGTAAGTTAGACATAAAATTGTTAGTAGGTTTATATAGTTGTATATTACAAATTTGTGGTGATAAGTATGTAAGTTAGACATAAAATTGTTAACAGGTTTATATAGTTTTTGATCGACCAGCTTATGATAGGCTGTACGATCATTAAATTAGCAACCAACGTCATATTGGTCGCTAAAATTGGAAAGCGCTAAATGTCAGCAACTACAATGTCAGTTGCTAAATTAGCTACCGCTGAATCGATCGCTAAATGGCAGCTATGCATATCACTAGAAATTAGCGACCGACACCGCAATCGCTAAAATTTTGCTACCGAAACTGCGGTCGCTAACATTTAGATACTGACTAATCGGTCGCTAAAAATAGGTCACTAAATTTTAGCGACCGACTAGTCGGTAGCTAAATTGGTCACAAAAAGTTTAGCGACTGATCTAGGAGTTGCGCATACTTAACGACCGATATTTTAGCGACCAACTTATCGGTCTCTAATTAGCAACCAATTAGTAAATTGGTCGCTAATTTCAGTTTAGCGACCAATCATTTAGCGACCATCTACATCAGTCGCAAAATCGATTGTTTCCGCAATTTAGCGACCGATTTAGAGCTAAAGGCTTATTTTCTTGTATACGGTTGTGTTGAGAGATTATTTTATACTACAAAATTTATAAAGAATTGATTATTCAACGAAATGGTTGATCATTGAATGACTGGTTATTCGATGACTAGTTAATATTATTAATAATGAAATTATTGTGCATCACCATTAAAGTATGTAGGCTCGAAAATAGTAATTATAGTTTTTTTTTTCTTTAGTTTTTCACCTTATATATGTATAGTTTTGACTTTTTTTTCTCCTTCAACCCTCCATTATCTCCATCAATTCACCCCACACCACCACCAAACAATTACATGCCCCATCACGGCCCACTTCCTATCGCATTTTGACACATCACTTGCTTTTCCTCAGCAGTTGCTCTTTCATTAATTACTAAGCTTGCACATCGGACATTCTAATCTAAAAACAATGTAATATAAAGCTTTACTAAATTTATTTTTTTAATTTTTTGAGACACAAGTCTCTAGTTAAATTCTCTTGGTAACATTATAATGTTATGAACAAAATCCACCAAGTGTGAATTGTACACTTCATTCATCAACCTATATTAATAATTCTTAAAACATCTAATCTCGCTTATAACATTATGACTTTTTGACATGTTGAAGTGAAAATTTTCCAAGGCAAAGCAACTAGCCAGTCCAGTGCATTTTCACCAATACATGTTTGATTGGTGGATAACACCATAAATTTTAATCACTACAAATACCATAATACAAGCCTTCATTCATGTGATGAAAGCAAATAAAAGAACAAACAAATAATTGAACTATTCAACTTGATCAGCACACTGGAAATAAGCATTCCCATATTTACATTATGAGAAAGTTGATTCAACAAAAGTATGTGTGTGAACTGTGTGAAGGAGTTCAAAACACTAAGTTGGATATTGCCGAATTACAAAAACTGCAACTATGAGAAGGGGAAAAAAAAAAAAAAAAGAGAGAAAGGAGAATCCAATCTTCAGGAGAAAAACTTTCTGATTCTTGAACCTCTCGGTTTTGATTTTCCTCATCAACCTGTGAGTTTTTAGTCCCGTCAATAACAGCAGATAGGAGCATGTTTATTCTATATCGGCTTCGCTTTCTGTCTATCATTCGCTTCTTGGAAGTTTGGAGCTGTAAATCAGGAGATTTAACTGGTGTTAGAAGGGAAAGCAGAAGATACCAGAGGCTACAAACAAATTCGGAAGAAATGGAGATACACACCGAGTCCATTAGCCTCAGAGGTCTTCATGATTCTAAGCCTTTTCACAGTGTCGAGAAACATCCTGAGCACAAGAAGGAAATAGATAAGTCTTGTCAGTGTTAGATAACGAATGTCATACATCTTTAGAAGATTTCATGGTAAATCTTTCATGCAAATGTCCTCTGTTTAGGCATAGAACAGTTAATGTGAACTTTCTAGGTCCGCCACCAAATTATCATGATTGATCATGCCCAATCCTGACAAATTCAAGGAGCGAATCTGTAGGAGGAAGGACTTATGTGATTTGGGAATAGATCTACAACTCTTTCTACCCTGCAATGAGCACATAGATACAGGCTAAATTACATACCCCCATGGAACATCTCCAACAAGCATCCAATCGCCTTCTTTGTCCTCATAAGTGAGTGCATAGTCTGATGATCCATCCAAAAGCTTTGATGGTTGTTTCGCCAGATCCTTTTCACCAGCTGAACAAATCACACAAACCACAATTTGATTGATCTTCTATATAATCAAGCAATGAAAATTATGATCAACAACATTCGTTTAACCAGAGAGCACATGTCAAGCATTTAAATTAGACAGCATATGAATCAAGAAACTGTAAGAACAAGACATACAACTGAAGTAATACCTGTGGCTGAGTTGAAGAACATGTCCTCCAGTGTCTTGGCTAAAGACTTATAGCAAGAATGAGCATTCAGATCCACCTTTCTTCCGATTCTCAAACCATCCATATTTACCTTAACGAATCCAAGATGCACTTTTTCGTTCACAACATCATCATCCTTGTTGCCATGATTGAGGATTTTCATTGAACTTTCCTCTTTTTCAATCCTGTAGACTCCCTTGCCATCTTCAGTAGTTGCAATTTTCGCTTGATTCACCAAGCTCTGCATTCTATAAGCACCTATGGGCGGCCATCCAACGACCTGACTACTTCCAGAAAGCAAAAGTTTTCCCAACAATTAGACATCAGAAATGCCATATAAACTTTGTGATACAAGAGCAAATTCACTCATACAACATTAAGCAAAGAATATCGATTGCAAAATCAACAAAAGAACACCTTAACACAATTCTTCTCCAATAAAAGTAAAGATGTAAGGAACAACATCTAAGACAACGAAAACCAAAATCCTTTTCCAGACTATACCAAGTTATAATCACTCATAATGAGAGTAGGCAGCAATAAATAATTGCATTTTCAAGGTATATTTAATATGAAATAATTCCACCAAATAGTGTGATTGTTATCATTGTGCCAAGACCAATATGAGTATATGACTAATCAAAAGTAAACCACCAACAAGAAAAAGAGAAAAAGAACACACAAACACGCACACCCCAACAAAAAGCAAAGATTTAGAGAAATATCGAAATATGCGTCAAATTGACCTAGTAAATTAAAGAACTATATGCATGATTTTGTGAAGGTCATCAAAACTGATCATAGATACAGAGAAATACCAAGACGATGACTCTGACAAAAATCATGCCTTTAAATAAATGGGAAACAAAAATAAGCGTGACAACTCGGTTTCAATCGTTGGCTACTGGTTAATTAATCTAAAATGCTTAAATTCAAATTACAACACTAAAAAGATATAAGGTAAATTTCATCGAACCCCTTTATTGAATTATCATCATATTACCCAGTAGTTTCAAAATAGACGCATGACCCCTCCATACACTATACATGTCTCGAAAAATAAAAACGACTCCTCCTATAAGCCTCAAATATGTAGCACATATTATAAACCGAATGCAAATTACTAATGTGGAAAAAACCTTACCTGGTACCATGATTCGGAGGAGATCCAACATGAGCAGGACCACCAACAGAATCAGCAGCAGCCCTTTTTGTGCCTGCAGAAACAGCAGCAGCAGCATGGACTACTCGAATTGGAAACCCATCAGGAAAATCTTTAGCAGTCAAAATTCTTGCACGCTTACCACCACCACCAAGGCTCAGCCCCAAGCCAAGCTCAAGCTCAGCTTCATTTGCATAACATGAAGCTTCTGCACACATAACCATTTGATCTTTTTCCTTTTTTTTTTTTTTACACTACAAGTCGAGAAAAGAAGAGAAACAAAAGGGTGTTTAGTAGAGGTGAAGAAAATGGTGATAGCGATGTGGAGAGAAATGTGGGATGGTTTTTAGCGAGGGAACAAAGTGTTGAGATTTTGGTGGAGAGATGGTGACGGTGATGGTGATGGTGATGGAGATAGTGATGATTACGAGACCCCATATGCGTTTTTGTAAGCTAAGCGCGCCTGACCACTGACACACTTTCTTGTCAACTTTTTTCTCCAAAAGGTTAACCAAAGGAGAACCCTTTTTCATCTGGCCAGAGGCCCCTTAACTAGGCGGGAGGTAAATCAAGGGATGTGCGTGAGTGGCAGCCCGACCAGGGAGAGGACCAACGGGCGTGGAAATCCAGCAACAGCCCCGCAATATTTCAGCGGAGTACTGTCGCCACACGGACTCGATCCCGTGTTGTCAGAGTATCTCTACCCTAATCACCTGGCCACTTACCAACTCACCTATGCCTCTGGGAGCTTGTCAACTTTTTTCTCAATTCTACAAATTTTAGACCAAAGAGGGAAAAAGAAAAAAGGAAACATTTGATAGTACGTGAGTGCAATTTCTCGAGTCATTTTCAACATATCGTCGTGCCTCGGCAAGGAGTGCTTTTGTGTACTAAAAGTTCAATTGTTGAATAGTAGAGTGTTTTATAATAAAGTTTTGAATAAATTTATTATTGAATAAATTTTTTATCATTTAATATTATATTGTAAGTGTTGAGAATTTAATTGTTTTGAAATTAATATTAAATCTTTTAAAAAATAGAATGATGTTTAATGAAAACTTTTTTGCTGTAATATAAATTAAAATGACTTTTCACTTTTTTCAAGAGTTTCAATTTAGAGTTTACAGCTTAACTCTTAACTATTTTTAGAGCTCCAATAAATTAACCATGTTAATTTTAACTTTTAAATTTATAGAAAATATTTTTAAGTGTCTAAAAATTAGGTCAAATAAAGCCTTAGTTTTCTTTTAAATCATAGAAAAAAGAATACTAAATGAAAATTTAAATAAGGAAGAAAAGAATCTCATAATAGATGAAGAAAAATTCTCTCATGTCGTAAAAAGAAATCAATATAGAGAATTATGTGTTTCTTTTTATTTGAATTGGAAAAAAAATGTAAAGAATGGATAACTTTAATACACGAAATATATGCATATTTACTTTTTTGGTATTATATACTCAGAGTTTTTTACAACTACAGAATTATATAAAAGAAAATCTCAAAGTACAAAGTCTATATCACATCATATGTGAAATTAAATATTCGTTCCCCCATTTTGCCCCAAGGGTGTGCGTTTGGAGCATCCCTTCATATTATTTTCCTTTGTGAAGGGTTGAAACCAGAGACAATAACTTTAAGATTGACATTAATTTGTTTTATATTTTCGTCTACAAAACTAGTCAAACTTTGGGCTTAAGGCGCTCTTCGGTAATAGTATTTCAACTAGTGTTTAGTATTTGATTTGGTTAAAACACTATCTTTTCCAATTTTTGTTGTTCGATAAAGCAATGTTCTAGGTAGTGTTTTTAGTTGAAATAGTGATTGAATAGTGTTTCTGAAAAGTTAATATTTTTAACGTTTCAGGTAGTAGTTAGTGTTTCATTTTTCATTTTTGCAATCTTACGCTCTCTTCAATATTTTTTGGCAGTTCCACCTATTTCACAAGTATAAATCTAAAATAATATAAAAAGTAATTTTAAATCCTATCTATATCAAAATATACTAAAAAAGTGTAAGTCTTATTGGTCTATTTATTAGTATTTGTTATTTTTCTTGACAAAATAAATTTTTGATCAATTAAAAAAAATCTACAATAATAACATTTTTTGTAATATTAATAAAATTAATTTATCAAAAGTAATTTTATTATACTTTAATAATCAAATGTTATTAAAAGAAACATATATCTAATTATGAAATAAATTATCTCACTTCAATAATAGTAATAATAATTATATTTATCATAAGATAATAACATAATACCTATGTCTTTTTATGTCATTTTACACTCATAAGCTACTCAAACAGCTAATTTTATTTTACACATATTACTCAATCAGCTAACCAAATAATTATCCGCTAACAGCCAAAATACAACAACTATCAGCTACTCAAACAGCTATCAGCTAATTTTGTCGAATAGGGTCTAAGTCAAGAAGGTTATAACCTATGACTTCTGAAAATAAAGGAAAAAAGGAAAAGAAAAGTGCGGAAGAAAAAGATATATGCATATATATATATATATGGAGACCCTAATTAAAATCGACTATCTTTGAGTAGTAATGAGTAGCAATCCTTGCATACTTCTGATGGTGCACAAAAAGAGAATTCCATTCTTGTTTTGTAATTAACTAAGTTCCTTTTGTCTGCCTTTTGCTCTCACAAGGAGTGCTGGCCTATATAATTTTGGCGAATTTGTGCCCGTCTGGATTAGTTTATCTGATATCTGTATATATATTTGAAAAAGGAAAATTATTCTTTTTTATGATTCACATGTGTTTAGGTTGCTTTTTTAAGAAAAATCACAAGTAGAAAAAAAAAAAGTCAGAAAAGTGTTTTTTTGAAGTCTCAAATTTTTTTAGCTTATAAATATTCTTCTGTTAAGAAGTATATGTTTACTTGCTTTGCATCTTTAGTCACTGGATAAATATTCAAGATGTGTAAATGTATTTCCCCTGGTAATCTAATATGAGAAGAAAAGTAAACAAATTTTCTCACATTATGGATTTGCTGATTTTGTCACACTTATGATAGAAGACAATACAAAAAACAAATTATACTTTGAGAATGATAAAATTAAGAGTGGTGCTTTTTATCATTCCCTCATCGATTTAATTTATCCCTTCTTTGTGTGGTAAGAATTCGTAAGTTGAATGCATCTCATCTATAGTAACAAGCAAACGAATGATGATAATACTCTAAAATCAATTGAACCCAGCACAAAAGTACATCACCATGGTCAAGACTAACTAAATGGCAGACTTTGTCTAAACATCTTTGATTAAATACTGCCATTACTGATACCAAAAGATTGTCAAGATCTTAATCATGTTTAGATGTCTCAGCTTTGGCATTAAGTAGTGGTACTTAAAGCCAAATCTAAAAAGTTTTTTAGTCTTTTTACAAGCAAAAGCATATAGTAATTTTGCTTCTCCAAGCTCTTATTTCTTTTGATGTGTTGTCTACTATTCACAAGACAATAAGCATAAAACATTGTTGAAAAGTACCATTGCTAGTGCTTGGTCGTCCTGCAAAAAAGTCGAAAAAAACTATCAATGAATAAACAAAACAATGAGATACAATTAGTTTAGCTCCCCACGAGTTTGCTTCCCAGGCATCAAATTCGAGGGCCACATTGTGCTTTTTATTTTTTTGGGTGGCCGAAAGGCAATCTCAACAGACAACAATGCTTCATTAATAAAAGAAAGGAACGATAAAGCTTAGACTTATCTGCTAATCGTAGCTCAAATTAATGAAAAAGTGGAACAGTTTTATTTTTTATGTTCTTTGTAATAGATGAGCTATTTAAAGGAAACTTGCACGCAGGAGTCAAAGATGGCATAGCAACCATTTTTTTTTTTTTCCCCTTACGAGTGCTCCAACAATAAAAGTTAAACGCAAACACAACTCATAACCCAAGTTCGAATCTAATTTACTACCTTGAGTTGAGTGTCACAGACTTAACTGGTGCACAATATAGGAAACTTACTATGTACCCGAGATTTGCTAGTTATACTGATGGTCGGATTTTGCCAACTAAATTTCTGTTATCACAAACATTTATATATATATATATATATATATATATATATTATTTTGTTCTTTCACAATATTTTAATTTTATTATTAAAAATTTAACAGCGGTGATTTAATAATATAATTAGAATAAAATAATTTAAATAATTAAATACAGTTAAATTTTTCTCAATGTTATATCGTGTCTCCGCCATTATAGATATGTATAAGATAAGTGCTAGCTAATTAGCTTTGGATGCCGTTTTATTTAATTTTTCAACTTTCCAGAATATCTCTAGAGGATAGTATGAAATTCGGTTTGCTTTCTGGGGAGGGTGTGATCCTTAACTTTGTGTAAAAAGGAATGCTTTCTTGGATTTATCTTATAATTTAATTGTCCATAAAGTACTTTTAGCCACCAGAAAGAACAATTTAACTTTGAGTACAAGTTTGTTTAACTTTTTCCTCTTTTTTTTTCAACTAAATACAGGTTTGTTTAACTTATTTCCAGAACTAGATGCTTTTTGTCCTCTCTCCCTCTCCCTCTCTCACACACACGTATATAATAAATACATCGTGTGTCACTACCATCCAGATACAGAGTCAGAAAATTTTTGTTGGTGTTACTATAGAAATAATTTATATATTAATAAGCTTGAATATTTTTCAAGATATGAATATTACAAGTGACCTCAAGTGTCTTATATTTTGGGAGTGTTTAATTATTTCTTATCTTTTAATATTGTGAAATACATGGTTTTTATGAAAAAGATGGAAGGTAAATCATATGGTCATAGGATAATTTAGTGGTCGAATTAATTTTTTCAACATAATATGTATATTTTTTTTTTAAAATAAAAAAATGAGTGGTGTCAAATAATACCACTACAAATAATGTGCAGCCGTCCCTGTTTGTGGGTTTGTGTGTATATATATATGTGAACATGAACACCTTTTAAGTATAAACCGTAAATAAGTAACAACTAATTAATTGTTTAGATATCAAACTATAAATGTCTTCCTTAAGTTCATTTAATATATAATGTTGTTATATATTGACCAATCAATTCCTATACTCATTCTTGTGAGGCGTGCATGAGGCGTTATTAACTAATTTGTACAAACACTCCTTTTGCAAAGTAGGACATATTACTATCTTGAATTAACCTTAAGATAATTTACCACACCCTCCCACGCACTCCCCCCCCCCGGGGCCCACCACACACACCCAAAGAGAGAAAAGTAAAAGATAAAAAAACTTAGAAGTGCGCAAATGTAGATGACCATTTTACTATATGATTGTTTAATGGAAAGATTCATCTCTTTATGCCTCTTTAGAACTAATTAACATCGTCTAGTGGTGATCTAATGTCTTATATTGGAGAAAATTTAAAGATAAAAAGCAAGAGAATTATCTACTTTTAAAAAAGCAATTTTCTTTTCTTCCTTTGATGTATAAAACGTATAAAGCAAGGAAAAAAATGCATCAAAACCCAAGCCCATCTTTTTACAATTTCTTTTTATTAATTTTTATACAGGGGAAATCACACGCATAGTCTCCAAAGTTGACACGATTTTTCAAGTTAGTCCTACTTGTTTAAATTGATGCAAATTAGTCCCCAATATTTTCAAAAACCAATCAAATTAGTCCCTAAGCTCACGTTGTCATTCTTTTTTCTTTTCTTTTTTTATTATTAGTTGATTATAATACCTTGAACTTTTATATTATGAATTTCATTGTGGAATAATTTTTAGACAATAAAAGTTTCTAATTTTCATTAAAAAATTTCAATTAGATGTCTAATGTGTCTTATAAAAGTTCACAATAAATCCAAATATGCAAAAAATGTAATAACTATCATTTAAAATGTTAAATTCCTACTGCATTTTTTCTTTTTGGCTAAGAATTTTTATTTAAAAAAATAGATAATCGGATTTTGTTTTCTAGTGCAAAGGGTAAGATTGTCAATTGCTTTTATATTTGAGGTCATTTGGGATATTTTCGTTCAAAACTAACATCCGTTCTAATTGTAGGGACTAATCTGACTATAATAATTAAACACTGGGAACTTAGATGAATTATTTGAAATAATAGGAATTAAAATTAAAAAATATGTAAATATTAGGGACTTATTTAAATTCAACTTTTATATATATATATATATATATATATATATATGTTAATGGTGATATATTCTCATAATATCGTGTGAGAAAGAAAGATGAGATATTGGTCACTGGATGGATTCGGTCTGTTCGTGTGGGATCCAAAGAGGCAAAAAAGTTGTATCACCAGGAGACAAGCCGACAATGTGGGGCACAAGTCACGTGACCATACGTGCTGGAATTGCCACGTCATCCGACAGCGTAAGCAGCTGACCTTTGTCCTGACTTCAAGTTTGTTTTAAGTTCGAGACAGCTTGGCAGTTTTGAGGAATTTCTTCTCTTTTCTTTAATTCTTTTCTGTTTTTTTTTTCCTTAAACAGGTACCATCACATAATTAATATCGATGACATTTTGATCGTAGTTTTCGTCTTTTAAGGTGTCCAAATGTTTCTGATAGGTTTGACCAAAAAAGTCCTGCCAAGGCCAACGTCGATTAGTGAGTGATGTGGGGTCATTGGGCTCATTCGGACCCATATATGTATTTTGGATCTTTAGATTATATTCAATTTGAATATGTCACTAGTTTAATTAAATTTTGAAATTTTTCCTTATATGGCTCTACTTTATCAAGATTGGATCCAAAAACTTTGAGATAGGAAAGAAGGTTTACCCCCATTATAAGGCGGAACAAAGTTTTGAATCTTCACTGACAATTTTGAGGGCTTGATCGGGGTAAAAAAAATAAAAATAGGAAAGAAGGAAGAGAAAAAAATGAAAAATTTTTCATTATTTATTTAAGAAAATTTCGAAGTAAGACTGATTCTTTAAGAGCCTATTTGGCTAAGCTTAATTGGGACTTATAAACTACAAATAGTAAAAAGTATGTGACATGAGACTTTTTTTTAAGTGCTTATAAGTAACAAAATAAGCAAAGCCAAATAGTCTCTAAATTAAATTGAGGAAAAATAAGTAAAAGCCTCGATTCCTCAATTTCTTCGGATCCGTATTCTTGTCTTAGTAGTGTATGGCAAACGTTAATTTATGGAATACCAAATACAAAACCTAGAACTTCTTGGAGGCAAAATAGATATGTAGTAATTCATTATTTAATTCATCAAAAAATATCTAATGTTGACTAAAATATATGCCTTCATCAAAGATTTAGTAGCCAAATAGTATATCTTTCATCTTTAATGTGAATGGTCTAGGAATTAATTTATGCAAGTTACGTGTAATTGGTCTTTAACCTCCCTTAAAGTTATATATATATATATATATATATATATATATATATATGCCGTTGCCCCTCAATAGTTCTGATTTCTTAATGTGCAACAGATTACGCTATTTAATTTTTCCCATATTAACATTTTTCAGATGAATTAAAAAATGGAACAATATATTTTCTTTTCTCGTTAAAGATCTTTTTCGTTAACGAACTATCTTTAAAGATGGATAATGCAAAAGTAACAGCATATATCGTTAACTCAAGTTTATAAACTTTAATTAATAAAATAAAATTTAATTTGATTTAATTCAATTTATGAAAAACGTATGAGTGGGAAAACATCCATCAATGCAACAGAAGCCCCCACTATAGTGGACAGCTTTTCTTTAGTTTTTGTCTTTTTTTGGTCCGAATAATTGTCAGCAGAATGTATAAATAGATACGGGCTATCATGATGTCTGCTTTGCTGCTCATCTCTCCATCTCCATGCTTCTTCTTTTTTTCTTTTTTTTTTGCCTTTTTTTTTCTGTCAAATTAAAACATACACGAGAAAAATATTTTTTCTGAAAAATTACATTAAATTTACAATATTTATTTGATTTAACTTTTAAAAAGCTTAAAACTTAAAAAAAATAAAAAAATTTAAATACATCTTTTTTTTAGAAGTTAAAATTTTTAACTTCTAGACAAAACTATTTTTTAAAAACTATTAAAAAAACACTTTTGAAGAATGCTAATCCAAATGGGCCCTTACTAGACAAGCACATTGCAATGCCAATTTACGAGTAGTCTATTTCAACATCAAATTTACTTTTTCTTTTTTCAATAAAAAATGTAAAATAGTTAAATTTAACTAAAAATTTACCAAGCAAGATTACAATGCTAGATATACAGCCATTCGCAGTATAAATGTAGCAGATTTCCATGTTTAAATTATCTCGACTGTTGACAAACTTTCAAGTGAAGATCATTTAGGCATTTCTTATAGCCATTGCGACATGCATAATTAATATATCAAAGCAAGATATTGAGTTGAAGGATGAATTATTTGTTTTGGTGAATGGACAACTAAGAAGGCACCATAATCACAGAGATCAATAATTCAATATCCAGCAAAATATCCTAAATCATATTCATGAAATATCAGAAATTGTAGCTATAAATGAATCATAGTATCTAGGGACATCATGAAATAATTGACGTCTAATTGTTAGTGACATTTTCTTTACCAACTTAAACACAATCATGAAATATATCGAATACGTCTAATTATTTAGTAACATCCTTTATTATTTCAAACAAAATATGATAATAATTAATAATGGTAGAACTCTACAATAAGGAAATTAAGAGATCTTTCTCCGCTGGAGGAGATCACTTTCAAATATCAAATCAAGCCGGAGAATTTTCACCCGAAAATTACAAATCCATAGATATTAATAAACATAATCCTTAATTACAATAATTTGGTTCCAAAAAAAATTAAAAGAGTCATGGAATTTAATTAAGAGTCATTTGACAACAAAAAGGAAAAAGAAAAAGAAAAGAAAAACATGCCCTAATATTCAACAATTTTCCTGCATGTAATCCTTCCATGTTCCAAACTTGACATAATTCAAGTAATAATCATCAAAGATAAAAATATATTCCTCATTCCTCGAACAACATTTTTAGCATCATTGTTGCTAGAAAGTTTACACAATTCTCTCCTGACCTCATATAGGTCGATTTGAACAGAGTAATGCTTTATGTCATCCTTTCCGATATGCACGGGGTGAAATGTAGCAACGGTGTCAAAAGAACGACTGGCTGCCAACTGATGATGGACTGGGCTGAAACTTACCAGGATTCTTCCTAGGCTTCCCACAAATGCATTGGCATTCATACCCACAGATATTACCAAAGCATGAAAACAAACCACTTCCACCATCAGAATTCCTTCTCACTTGCCGGCCAGTTGATCGATAATTACCCGATGAAAACCCTCCCCGGTGATCGTATATCGGTGGCATCTCCGTCCGCCACCGCTCCAGCTTCGACCGGAGCCCTTCCACGCTGTCATCGTCCAAGCTCCATCCACCACCCGACACCATGCTGCTCCCTTTTCCTTCCAGTGGATATTTCCTCTCCGCCATCAACGCCGCCGCCACCTCCGACGGAGAAGGACCCACTTCGGAATCCGTCCAGATAATGGAATTCGCCTTTCCTGCCGGTGGCCCACCGAACACAAACTTCCCGTTTCCGATCGTCTTCCCAGCTCCAACCCTATTAGGTTTTGCCGCAGATTTTTCATCAACCACCTTATTTAATGGAAATTCCGGCCTTACTACTCCATTTTTCTCTTTGTCCTTCGGCTTCTGATTGATCTTGAAATTAAATATCGCGGTTGAATCTTTGCTTATAATCGAATCACTCACTACTGAACTTGCCTTACCCTTTATAAGTCCTTTTTGCTTTGGCTTTTCTCTAAGCTCAGCACCACTTATCACAGAGCTTGCCTTGCTTTTCTTGTTCATATATGGAAACCCAACTTCTGAAATACTCAGGATTGAACTTTCCTCCGGTAGATTACGATTATCACCCTTCTTCTTGACGGCGACTCCGATTAGTGAACCATTTGTTGATCCAGCAACTTTATTAAATGTAATACTGCGTTCACTTTTAGACCTCAGCAATATAGGCTTTGTAATAGGAGGATTGTTATTTTTATTGTTGTTGTTATCGTTATTGTTATTATCGTTTTGATTATTTTGGTGCTGATGTGGATCTTCCTCGCCCATCAGATCGCGATATCCAACGGCTGATTTGCTGAGCTGTCTGTACAATGGCATGCTTCGCATTGAGCTATCGAGTAATGTCAGCCCCATGTTTAGTATCCCCTGGGGACGCCCTGATGGACGACGTACCTGATGCACGCATGCACTACTCTATTAGCTAATTACATGCAATATTAAAATTTTCTTTTTCTAGTTTTTCTTTTTTTTCTTTTTAACATGCAACATTTAATGTCATACGAAAATGAAAGCTAAAAGTTTTGTGATTCAGAAAGAATTCATTGCTAAGAAAAAGGGAAATTGAAAGGTGGATTACAAAGAGAGAACAAGAATTTCAAATCATAGACAATTGAAATGTAGGTCGGAGATTAATGATTGATGGTTAGACAAAAGGACGTAATTCAATGATAGTACCTGTCATTTAAAAATTTATAAGTCTCAAGTTTGAGTCACTTTTTTTGTCAGAGATAGAATTAAAAAAAGTTGGAAACGTGATTATGTACCCATGCATGAAAATGTTCTAATCAATCGAGAGATGATGAAGAAAATTAGATCGAACGATGGCATGAAAGTTATAACATATCTTGCATGTTCAAACATGATCATCTCTATGCACTTATGAAAATTGGCTAATTAATCGAGAAATAGTAAAAGAAGATGGAAAAGATCTTTAAAAAAAATAATGATCATAAAAAAAATGCTTAAAACTAATGCCACATTGCGATAATCGCATTTTAATTTAAACAAAATAAGAACAAAGGGACGCACCTGAAGCGCAACAAAGCGCATCCCCATGTGGTGGTGGTGGTGCGGCCGAGGTGGCGGCTGAATGAGGTTTCCGACGAGGATGCGGACGGTGCCGATAAGCGTGTCACGGAACCAATGAACGCTGTAAATCTCAATCATGACAGCAGATGTATCACGGCGAAGAAATTCTTCATCAACCCTAAACACAAATTTATCATTCCACGTTGGACTGTTGTGGCCTTCATTGTCTACCCGGGTGGTAAGCTTCCGGTTCGGGTTAACCCACGCCGTAGCGTACGTCTTCATTTTCCGAGACACCACCTCCAAATCTTGGGCAGAGATGATGTTGATTTCCAAAAGTTGGAAAGATTTCAAGGTTGCCATCTCGAGAGATACTCAATTTGATCTCAATCTCAAAGGGAAATTGTAATTTTTTTTTTCTAATCTAATTGGTGATTGCAAGAATAATGCTAAACGATTTCTAGAATGGTGATTGATCGTAAGAGGTGAAGAGAAAGACGATCCGCTCGCCGTCCGGGGCTAGGACGACGAGGGAGAGGCTAGCATCAAAAACTAGACAGATATAATATGAGAATTTTATAATTAATTAGCTGTTAATTTCTAAAAGAATTCGGGGTTGTTATGCTTCAATGTATGACTAAATTTAGATATTTAGCGTCAAAGTGTAAGGTTGTCAATATCTTACTGTTTGTTACACAAATTGACAGAAGCTGTGTCTAGCTAAGCTTCAAAATATTAATCCATGCACTTGATTGAATGGTTAGAATTGTAAAAGCCAAAATGTCCTGTAAATCACTAGGTAAAATTCCATCAACTTCTAATATTATATTACTTAAAAATATTATGCTAAAAAATAACTCTTAGTATAATCATATAAATCCCTTCAGAGAGTATATATATTAAAAATTAAAGATAGTGTGAGAATTTTAAAGTTGTTTCAATATATATATATACATATAATCATATAAATATAGATATATGGGATGTTTGTGCGGGGACAATTAAATCAGAATTTTTGCAGCTATTTGTAGCATTATGCTTTATTATTTTTGAATTCTGAAACAAATGTACCGTCTCACTCTCATCTCTAATTTTACAAATAAAACAAAACACAATATATCAAAAGTTTAAGGTCTTTGACTTTGAAAACGCTATCTTCGTCAATAAAAAATTAATAATTAGTTTATTATTAATATATCAACCAAGCATTGGAGCTCTTTTTATAGGCGGTAAAGATTATTCTTTTTAAGTATATAAAGTAACTTCATGTTAAATATCTGTAGGATCTAGATATTTGCTTTATAAAATTCAATTTTTACAAAATAACACAAAAAGTCTTAATATTATATTTTAATACCAATGCAAATTTTAAAATATTATATTCTTTCCACTTAACGAAAGACACTTAACTGTTTAAAGTACGGACTCCAAAAGTACTTGTAAAATATACTTTAGTTCCGCTCAATGCATTGAATGCCAATATCATCTCTATGAACCTGCAACTATATAGATAATACTTATAAAACTCTGCTTTATTTATCATTTACTCCAAGACTACATGTGATAATTCTAGATATTTTAGATATAAACTAGCATATTTAGCAAAAAATATAAGATTACGTAGAGAAAAGTTTATTGAAGCTAATTGATGAAATCTTAAACATAAACAAGTGTAAAAATTACTTTTTAGCATAATAGTATAAGATTATGCAGAGGAAAGTTTGCCAATTCAGTTGATAAAATTAGATTCCTCTCTACTTTTAAAGTTATCGAGCCAAAAAAATAAAATTATTACCTATAAAAAATTTCCTATATAAATAAATTTTCTATGAAGAAACACCTTAATATTTATGAATTTCTTAAATATATCTTGTATGCAAAAAATCTTGTTTTAGCAAAATAAATAAATTAAGCATTATTGAAATTTATCCACTAAGTTTGCCTAGCTATTTATTACAAAGATTTAATAACTAAAATATAATCTACATAGAAAATTGTGTAAAACTTTAAGAAATTTTAGATGAACTCATATAATATTTTTTAAACTTGGGGAGCGGGGTCCAACCGGTCCCTCAGCTTCAAACCCAAGTGGAGAGAGAGGGGGAGAGAGAAATGTCAAAAGTTTCTTGTGACCTTGATCTCTGTTAAAATTGTCATTTTAACTAAAAGATTAAGTTTGTAAAAAAAAATATTAGTATATTATTTATGATATGAATACACCTCTTATATGGAGGCATGATTTGTTTCGAAATTTATACATGAATAATTTTAAAATTTTTTGAATGGATAATAGTGAGAATTGAACATATAATTTAAACTTTGATACTATGAATAATATTAGAAAAGTAGTTAAAAAATTATTATATATTAAAATTTAAATTTATAAAAAAATATTAATATATTTATTTATTATATTACCAATTCGAAATCATTACTTCTACTTTGTTTGGTCAACTTCTTGAAGGAATTCACGTGCATCTCGCAATATACAGTTTGTTTTTCTTTCGTGCAACCAAGGATTTTTTCTTTTTCTTACCCCACCAACATTTCCTCTTATGTCAATTGCCAAGCACTTCTATAACCATTTGTTTTTTCCTCTTTGGTCAAAAGTTTCACAAGCAAGAACTTCTATATGAGGTTTTGTCAATAATGGTAAGCCTTATTAACAAGTACATAAAAGAAATAATAACAAAGCAACCTCCAAAGAACCTTAATTAAACAGAAATGGTTTGCTGCCTTGCAAGATAATGGGTAAAATTATGATTTAATATTATGGAGATCATTAGTTAGCTTTGAGGAGAAATTATGAATTCTATTATTATTTTTTATTTGGTCATAAAACTTCAATTTTCATTAGAAAAAGTCAACAGATTACAAAGAGAAAACCTAGGGCAATACCGATGTTAGAAAAGTCCCTGGCAAGTAAATTCTGCAGGCATTTATTCGGAATGTTGATTAGCTAGTCCCTAAGCAAGCTATTAAGTCTCGAGAAATTCTTTCATCTATCTGAACTAACATCAGTCCACAAAAGATTTGTAGATTTAAAATAAAAATTTATAAATCTAAAGTAAAACTATCTAATATTATCATTTGTAGTCTTGGCAATCTATAGTAAGCGTCTCGTAAAATAATATTGATTCTCTAGTCAATTGATTGTGGTTGAGTTAAAATTTGATTGTATTATCTGCCTTGATGACTTCAATAGCAAGAATGATGGTAGATGTGCACCATATCCAATATGATTTATTGAATTTTTAGAAAATCAATACCAGTGTGACAGCTGCAGTTGAGGGCTCTACCTTTTACCAATCCACAGGTGACAACTTTAATTACAATCTCAACCAAGC
This sequence comes from Cordia subcordata, assembly GCA_028554755.1. Taxonomy (NCBI): domain Eukaryota; kingdom Viridiplantae; phylum Streptophyta; class Magnoliopsida; order Boraginales; family Cordiaceae; genus Cordia; species Cordia subcordata. The sequence goes on along the minus strand of JAPTOF010000010.1, from coordinate 5,329,527 downwards.
AACAGATTATTGATCACAGTTCACAAATGCCTACTAAGAAGTTCATTGAGTGTTGAGAAATTCAAAATTCTGGTTTTTTTTTTTTTTTTAAGAAATTATCCAAATACTTATTACACAAAATATGTAACTATTTATAAGAAAAAATATTTTTTTAATGAAAAAAAAAGCCAATTCTTATGGGCCTCAATTTATTTTTCACTTGAGTATATTACATTATCGTCTTCATTGGAAAGTCACAAGTAAGATAGCAACTTGATAGGACTAGTACTGTCAACTTGGTTTTTTTCTTGAAGAAATTTTATAGTTTTGAGGCAGAGGGCTAGTTTTTTCACACAAGAAGAATAATCCAAATGCTGCATTCTGAACCATCTTTTTCAATATATAATAATAATAATGCAAATAAGGGGTTGGAAGAAGAGATTAATGAAGAGAAAAGTGATGGACAGTTGGTAAGGTCTGTTACAATAGGAGATAAGATAGAAGCTTTAGGCAGTGATGAATTCAGTTTCTCCAAAAAGACTATGGGATTGATTCAAGAAGATGATGATGAAGAAGATGAAAATGGCAACAAGAAGGAAGAAGAGTTGAGTGGATTAGTAGAAGATTTGGGAATCAAAGAAGAGTTGAATCTTGCCGCAGGGCTTGGAGTAGATGGTAATGGATATGGTTTTTCTTTTTCCTTTTTTTATTTTGCTTTTTTTTTCCTAACCCACACCCAAAGAAATTTGAACCTAGATAATCCGTTCTGCGAGTAGTTTCAATCACTTGAACTACCTCTAGTGGGAGTAACGGATATGGTGGTGGTTATGCAGATTTAGCGCGAAAAGATTTTGATGTCAGTGGAGATATTGGAGAGTATCACAAGAGGATGCTCAGAGGAGAACCTTCAAGCCCCTTGTTGTTGAGAGGTTATGCTGAGTTTTTGCAGGTAAAATTGCACCGTACCTCCTTTGTTTTAAGAAAGTTGCATCATTAACGTTAAAGTTTAATGATGACTGTGAATCTTGTGAATATGGTGGAATTTGTCTCTGTATTGTGCACTAAAACTCCTTTGGAAAGATAAATTTACCCCGCTGTTACATGACTTAAAATATAAATTTTCACCAAATTGATTTTCATCTTTTTTCAAACTCAAATGGATGGATGTTAACAAACTTTACAACTAAGGTGATTGTGCAATATTCTACAAAACAAGGGGACTTTAAGCGACTTTTCAAGATTCAAGTTTCATGATACAACATTTAAGTTCTATCAATAGCCTCTGTTGCCAGGTTTAGTTTTTCCTTTTGAAGACTAATACCAAGTAGGAAACATTTGTGTGTCAATCATCATGGAAAGTGGAAAAGGTTATAGCAGTTCCCTTGGCTTAACAGAAAGACACTGATGACTGGGATCCGTTAAAATCCAAAGAACTGCTTTGAGTTGTCTCCTCAGACAACAAAGCATTCGGGGAGGAGGGCGCGATTATGATAAGTTCTCTTCCTTAGATTGTTAGATATAACTTTCTTATTTTGTAAGATCAAGCAATCAAATACTTATGCGCTGAGAAAAGTTGAAGCCTCCAGAAAATATCTCCACATTGTTTCTGTAGTTCTTGTTGTACATGTAAATTGACTCAGAGGTTACAGGCTGATGAAGCAAAATTAGATGCAGTTTTGATGCAGATGTCCTCATGCTTACCAATATGTGCAGACCCATCTGGCAATAAGTATTTAGCTAGGATTCATTGCCATTTAGAGAGAGTACAGAGAACAATGAAGATTAACGTTTAGGTACACATGACTTTTAATTCCAAGAGTCTATACTCCATACTGTGGTGATAGGAAATCTTTCATGTCTGTAATTTTTATAAGGATTTTTCAAGGAAGAGCATTAAGTTGTTTGCTTCAAGTAGATTCTAAAGACTGAAAGTCCAACAGTATTCTGATCATAATCATAATCGCCCTGAAGGAATTTCAAAATATGGCAACTTTTGACTTAATATATGAGGATCTTTAAGGTGGACAAACCAGCTTTTGAGCACTAGTGTTAAGTCAACTTATATCTATTTGATCAACCCAGAAGGGGTGCATATCTGTAGAGATACTTAGCTTCTGGTTTGTGCTGAGTGTGGCTTAATTCAATTAATGGCTTGTTTTGTTCTATCAAATGATCTGCTGGAATATTCACCAACAGTCCCAAGGAGATCTTTCTGGAGCTGAGGAGTACTTCTTCGGTGCTACTCTGGCGGATTCTGAAGACGGGGAGATCCCGATGCAGTATGCTAAACTGGTGTGGGAGCTCCACCATGATCGAGATAAAGCTTTGAGTTACTTTGAGAGAGCAGCTTCTGCCTCTTCTGAAGATAGGTAAATGCATCTTCTGTCAAGCTCACTTTCTCCTATGAGGATTAGGCCTGATTGAGCAATAATGGGAAGTGCATCTATCTTTTCATACTCCCATAGTTTATTGTGTACATATATGCTTTACCTTCATCTTGATGGAGTAAATACTCAATTCAGTTCAGAAAGTCGAAACATTTCCAAATTCAATAGCTAACACCTAGTTTCTTATTTTTCAGTCATGTTCTCGCAGCATATGCTAGTTTCCTCTGGGAGATAGGGGAAAGTGAGGAGGAAGATGGCTCACTCAAAACTAAAACCCGGGTATTTATTGTGCAGTTTCTTCTTTTCCTGCAAATGATAGTTAAAAATCATGTCCTATGTGGGGAAACTAATGTTCTTGGACACAGATTGGGGAAAGTGGCACTGAAGCTGATCTTCAGAACACATCTGTTGAGGAACTAGAGAGACCTGTTAGCCCACGCCTACACCTTGCAGCAGGTCTCGGAATTGATGCAGCTGGTTTTGGCGTTGGCATATTGGCTGATGGTGGCAATGTTGAGGAGTACTATAAGAGGATGGTCGAGGAAAATCCTTGCAACCCTGTATTTCTGCGGAATTATGCAGAATATCTTTGTAAGGTAAGTACACGTTCAATATGACATTCATAAGGGATCACATATTCATATATGATCAGAGTGGTCTTTGCCAGTGTATTCTAAAGTAATAAGATCAATACTATTTGGTTGGCAAACAGTCCAAGGGAGACATGAAAGGAGCGGAAGAATACTATTCTCTTGCGATCCTAGCGGATCCCAGTGATGGAGAAACCATTTCACAGTATGCTACACTGGTATGGGAACTCCATCATGACAAAGACAAAGCATCATCTTACTTTAAGAGAGCAGTTCAAGCCTCTCCAGAAAGCAGGTACTATGTGCCCATCAGATGAAACTTCGTTCACCGAGCAGCCGGATGGCCTGCGCGTGTCACATAGAACAGTCTTTTTGATAGACTCTTTCTGCCTGATCTTCCTGGTCGACACGCTTACTCTTTCTTTTGTGTCTCTTTTGCTTTCAGCAATGTGCTAGCAGCGTATGCTAGATTTCTCTGGGAAGCAGAGGAAGATGAAGGAGATGACATTATTCTGCAAGAGTCTGATGGGATGTCAAGTTTAGGAGCAATGACTACTACAAGTGCTTAAATCTCAAGGAAAATTCTAGCAAATGGGCGGCCTTTCGTTTATATTGCTCTTCACAAGTGCCACTATCATTGTATGTGATGGTAATGTGTATTACTTTAGAACCCCGCATGATCATTTCCGCAATTTTTCAACCTTTACCGAATCTGAGATAATGGATTTATCAACTATCAGATAACTAGTCTTTACAAAATTTCATTATGACCAGTATCTAGGCTATTTGAGTCTCCGATTTTGTTGGAAAAAACAAAACTATTCGAATGCTACCAGGATTTGTAAAACTCAAAGTATAGTTGTCTGCGTCAAGGCTTATGATCCGTTTATAGTATTATTAATTTATAAGCGAGATCAAGATGTTTGCTAACTCTTCAAATCATTTAATCACAACGACATCATCAGCTACCCCTATTATTAAATTTTGGTCAAGCGGAATCACAAATGAGTAGTCAATTCATGCTCTTGTGCCCTCTAATATTAATTTGTTGGGTAACTGATATCTATATACCATTGTGTTAAACACTTCTTTTTTTTGTTATACAAGAGAAACCCAATTTGCAAAATCCGACTACCGAACAACCAATGGAACCCAACCATTTTGTTTGTGTGTGCTGTGTGTAAAGTTTACTAGAATGTGATCAGGACTCCTCTCAATGGAAAACGAACCCCAGCATATAATAGCGAATAATCAACATTTGCCCAACACCTCATAAAATCATATGTATTAATAAATTTCACTGATTGATTAGGCACAAAAAATACTGTAGTGATGCTTTTGCATATCTAATGCTTTGATCTCTTTCATATTTCAGAAATCTATCATGATGAAAATGTTCTATTTTAAAATGCCTTGCTGTAAAACTAACTTTCTATGCTCTGAAAACTACGATATTCACTCTGATGCATTCTGCTGCCCATTTCTTGATCCTTGTTGATTGGCAGAATATGGCCTTTCTTGGCGAGGAGCCTGCCTATAGAAACCATTTCCTCTCGGTCTGTTGTAATCGCGAGCATCTCCATCCAGACCGCTGCCCCTACCATAACTTCGACCACCAAATCGTCCCCTTGTACCTTCCATTTGATAGCTAACCCTGCCTCTACCCCTACCTCCTGTTCAAAACAATTAAACCACAATAAAATGTTAACGAGGTGTCTATCGATACCTATGGCATGCAAGATTTAGCAACGTGTTCTGCAATGCCAAAATTACATTGAAGAAGTTTCTGCAGGGTGTTGAATAGAAAGAACACAAACTGCATATAAAACCCAGGTCCTACTGGATAAAATAAAGCAAAACAACCATTCTTGTAAATATTGGTATTTTGCGGTAGAAAAGAAAATGTAAAATGTTCGAGAAAGGAAAAATACTAAAAATGAAACAGAAGAAAGGAGAAAAGGAAGCACCATAAAGACTGAACCAATAATTTTGCAGTAGCACGAATATATGATGTTGGAATTGCGCAACCTAATTCGGTGCTAGCATCCAATAAGTTAGTACCAAAGAACAAAGAAAGTAGGGCAGATGATCATGTCCCACCAAGCAAGATGCTTAACATAAATAATGGAAAGATAAGAGAGTGAAATAGGACTACTTGCCAAAGGCTAGGTAAGAATAACAAAATATGAATGTATTACAAGTGACATGATCATTTACTAGTTAACAAGCATCGGAATGCAAGGTTGTCCATGCATTTGTAAACAATAAGAGCAAATATTAAACACGTACTTCCTCGATATGAGTTGTTTCTGTTTGGTCTCCGCCCTTCGATGTACAATTGGTGTCCAGCAATCTCAACAGTAGATGCCTATAAGAAAGCAATAGAATTCAACAACTTACTGAACACAAGCCAAGACAGAAATAATACTTGCTAACATCGCCTACATAGTCCCAGATGTTTATGTTCTGATCAGCTAGCATGCATTAGAGCCTCAAATGCAGTGGCAGAAATTTGAATCCAACCCAATTTTTAGCCATGGCATTAGCTTATAACTTAAGAATCTCACCTTTTTTTTTAGTAAAAACCAATTCATATTTGTTAGTCTACCAGGGTGAAGGCGAAGCTAAGTCCTTTTCATTTGTGAAACTGAAAGGTGAAGTTTGCTGGCCAAAAGGGACAAGCCACCTAGCCTACATCCAGAGGAAGCTTATGGACAGAACACCAAAGCACAGAGCTACACGCACCACTAGAAGATAACTGTAGAGGCTGACGTAATGATCGAAGAAAGAAAATTAAATAGACTTAAAAGCTAGAATCTTGCAATTATCAAGCGGAATAGAAGCCTTGCTTATTATTAGACTTTATCTAAATGAATTTTTCTGACAGAAGATTTTCAATCGTTGGAATAATAAGCTAATACCTTAATTGCATTCTGCACACCAGTAATCTCTTCAAATTCAACAAAGGCATAGCATACATCAATGTCCTGCATGAGGGTTGAGGACAAGTTAACATCCCTCAAAGCTTCATTTGGGACAAGAATATAAAATCTAGTTACAGACCTTTCGGGTTCTAATGGCAACACCATCCGGCCTGAGTTTGCCAAATTTCTTGAATTCCTCCTCTATCTCAGAAGCAGCCATTGTAGTCGGCACATTTCTCACATACACAGACTTCACTTCAACTACATATGATACAACACCAAATTTTAAAAGGAAGACAAAGTTAGTACTTCTAGACTTTGTCAAGAAACAATTATTTTAGGAGGATTTCTTTGAAAGAGACACATCCAAGAAAAAGGAACGAGAAAAAAGTACTAGAAAATGAAGTACCATCATCTTCCATAGCTGAAGGTTCTTCAGCAGCTTCCATTTCAGACCTTTCAGCATTGCTTGATGATACAAAAGATGGTTGACTCGGGGGCTCAGGTATATGTTGCCACTCTGAAGGAGAAGCGACTCCCACGTTGGAAGGGGGTGGAACCGCTGGTGCAGAGTATCCCTTAGCAACCTGCAATCCAAACAAGTTCATGGTTACGAGAACCATCAATAGCAATGACAGAAACATCAATGGTAGAACCGAAAGATGCAGAAGTAATTGCATACAATTGAAGCGTATGTGTGTTTCTGGGGCTCCCCAACAGGTTCCTCAACAGTAGCAGACAACTGGTCTTGTACAGCATTCACTGCCTTCTTTAGCAGTCCGTTTGACTGGACTCCAAAATCATTGTCAAGGATGCTTTCAGGTTCAGGGACTTTCTGCAGCCGCTCCTCAGGGACCTCAGTGAAACCATAGTTGTCAACTGGACCATTTTCTTCAATCTTTGCAGTAGCGACGTATTCTCTTGCCTGGATATCTCCATCCAGCATGTAGTTGGATACTAATAACAATAATGAAATGGGTTTTAGATTAATTCCATGTAAAAGAATATAGCTAACTACCACACAATGTTTCTAACACTGATATGAAGGAGTAAATTAAATCTAGATGTTTCTTGGAAATAGTCCCAAAAACCTCACACTTATACATGCACGTTCTGATGCCAAATAACTGCCATATAGGCTATTTGTCAATCATTATCATTTTAGCAAAGAAATCATTATAACATTGTATATAGTAGCACTCTCACCCTTCCTCATGTCAGAGCCGTGTAAGATTATTATTAGGCTTGCCATTCTATTTTGTTCAGAATAAAAAATTTTATCTAATGTTCGGAAATATAAATTCTTTTTCAGATTCCATAAACACTAACATTTTGACAAGGGTGAGGGAAAGAATTATACCTTGATCTCGAATAACATTTGGAACATTCAGCTTGGGATTGAGATTACTCTGAGCTAAATAGGACATTGGGTGGTGGTGCATCTGTTCCTCCTCAACAAAGTGAAAGATGTCATTCAAAACAAAGAATCCTTTCTCCTGAGGTGCAAGGAAAAAAGTTTGCACAAACTTCCTCGTCCAATTGAAATCCTTTAGATGCACAGAACCGGAGACCATCACTAGAACACCTCCATTCCAAGATTCTAAGGAATGTGCTGTCTTGATTTCAATGCCAGAGTAGTTCAGTGACATGATAAGTGAGTGGATTTGCTGCAAAAAGACAGACATGTTGAAACTTAAAACATGCCTCAGATTAGAGTGCATACACCCACACAGGTAGAGGTGGAGATTCGCCAAATAAATTAAATTTGTTTTCCATCAGAAACAATAAGATTTAGCTAACTGCTGGAATCAACACTTGTTAGATTGTGAGAAAACTGTTTGAATACATGCCTTAAAGAAACACTAAATCTAATAGTTAAAAATCCATTAATCTATTTGCTAACTCCTCTCCTGCATCCTGTACAGGTATAAACTTGATATTATTGAACTACTGGCTAAAAACATATTCAATGGAAATTTGGAATATCAAAATGAAATCACAGGAAACTAAAGAACATACTGTCTTTCCACCCCCTCCAAAAAAGTGAAAAAAAAGATAAAAAAATGAAACAAACACAAGAGAGAGACACATTTCACATGAACAAAAGCATTCAAAGCCTCAAACATGTAGCTGAGTTCAACAACCAAAATTTAGTGGAGTAGCAGAGATGGTACACATAAGGCATTCCACTTTTTTATCTTAGTTAAAAGTTGAAGTTTGTCTGATTCTTATAATGGCTTTGATCTGTATCCTATTTTACATCCAGGGATCTTAGTTATATATTGATGTTTGAGGATCCATCTTAGGGCTTCTATCTATGGACCACCGTCTTTTGTCTGAAGAATCTTACTTTGCAGATCATTCATTGTGGTCTCCTTTTTGCTTAATCAGCAACAGCATTGCATTATAACACTAAAAAGTGCATAAAGTGATATAACATGGCATTTATCATCATATTTAAGTTTTTGCAGCATTGAATGAACATGCTTGAAGCTTCTCCCATTGCCTGTCCTCATTTAACTTTCCATGGACAATTAGAAAAATTACAAGAAAAAAGGCTAAAGCTAGACATAAACTTCAAAAACCATACCAGCATCGTGGTGGCAGTCTCTCTAGTGTTACCATCAACATGAAGCATGGTGCTTGTATCACTATAGAACTGGTGAACAAAATCTGGCTGGTTTTGCAGTACCTGATAGTACTGCCCTACAAAATATGTGCCTACCTGTATGAATTCAGCCAGAAACAAATTAATAGAAAGCATATGTCACACAAGCAATATCAATTTGTCTTATGCCACACATGAATGTATAACTGTAATATGTTAAACATATCTACAACTAAACTTCTACACATAAGAATCTATTCAGTCTATGTTTGCATAGAACAGAGCTATAGACGTATAATATACTACCAGATATATGCATCTATAGGTGCAAGCACACACATCCAGAGAAACATTTATAAATACTCACACTCAAGCAACAAGCTTTTAGTGTTTTATGCCAATAAAGGGGAATTATTAACTAAGTGGTGCTGTAAATAAGTAAATTCATGCCCAGCCCAACAATAGGTCACCCAAGTTTGGTTTGATTGGTTACAACCTTCAACATACCAAACAAACCAACAAAACAAGCTCTAATTGAGTCGATGACAAGGAAGCTTGCATAAGCTAGTTATCCTCAGCTACATCATGGATTAATAAATTATCCAACTAGACTAATTGACAAGCTCTAAATCATGCTGGTGCACTATTTATTATCTTTTAAACCAATCCCAAATGAATTTTAACAACTCAGTCCTGTATTTGAGCTTTGAGCGTAACTAGTTTGGTACACTTCTCAGTCTAAAAGTAAGATGTACTCATTTATGCGTTCAATGGTTATTATTTAAAGCCAAAGAGGTGCTAAGACCAGAGAATCTAGAACAAATAGATCACACAAGATCAAATTTTGGTACTTCACCTACATACACATCTCCAAATACATGATAAATATAAACACACATCCATGCATACCCACATTACAAACATATAAATACAAATACAAATGCCAATACGGACGACTAGTTGGTGTATGTATAATCCCAAAATTTTATGGAGAAACTAAAGCATAAAATGGATGCACATGTACATCAATAAACCTTGTACAGATATAACACCACGAGTGGCTGTATCGTACCATTCAATTCAATTTATCAGCTCTAATCTAATACAATTCGTTTTTTGTGTTTCTATGTGCGTATTTAACTGCACATCATCACTAATACAACCAAAAAAAAAAAAAAAAAAGATTGCACACATGCACCTGCATCTCTTTTGTCTAAAATACAGTAAAACTGCCCAAAAAATTACACAAACACACACTTCTGGAATCATACAATTTTAACTCTTAGGTATAATTGCTACACAAATACACAAAGCTGTATATATATGGCCACCTATCTTACATATATCTACGTATATGTATACAGATGAACATGCAAACACACATCCATGTATATATACAGAGTGACACGCCAACATGGAGAAATAGGCAATCGCGGAAAACTACTAAAAAAAAGTAAAGCATGAATGCACATAGCTCCACATTTACGTAACTGTTTAGACCTATTCACAATCACATGAATATTATTCATATACAGCCTAATTGTGCACAATTTCAAAGTATGCATATCGTCGTGTAACCTGACCTTCACCGGTTCAGGCCATAAAATAAAAGTACAAGATAAGACTGTAGACCGCAATCGCTCAACTCTCCAACTGTCCACCCAAACACGTGCATACATATACATATACCTATATATATAACAGATATATATATATATATGTAACGCCATAATTATATACTCTAGCTAAACATAAATAAGTTACAGAAAAATTGCTGTAAACATAGCTAAACATCTCGTGCATATATATGTGTGGCACACGCACACATATATGTATGTGTGTGTGTGTGTATACAAAAGGTTTAGAGCTAGAGAGAGTGATAAAATGACCTGGGCAGCAGTAACGGGGAAATGAAACGGCGTCGTCATCTGATAGAGAGACCAAAACCAAGACAAAGAATCCCTAGATCTGCAAATGCCACTCGCAGAATCTCAAGTAGAAAATCCCCAATATTTACCAAGAAAATAAAAGAAAAAAGAGGAAAAAAACCCTAGATTCTACATAAGCTCAAGTCTTCATGCTGCCACATTTCATGCCTCTTTCTTAACAACCAAAATTGCACAGCTTAAAATTGAGATTCCATGGAGACAGAAAGAGAGTGAGGCGTTATTCAATGTGTGTACTGTGTGAGATTCAGGCATCCCATTAGCGATGTGGTATATATACATGTAATTCTCACTCTTTTAGTATAGAGACCACTGGTTTTGAGCTGCCTTTTTGGCTTTTTTTTCTTTTTCTTTTTTTTTTTTGCTTTTCTTTTTTTATCGGCTTTTATTTTATTTCTCTTTACTAAACAATAGAATGCGGAAAAGTACGAATTTGATGACGTCAAACCAATAAGAGGATAATACAAGTTCGAATGCTAGAAAGTATGGCTATTTAAAAAGCTTTTTTCTTATCGCTCTCAGCTCGATAGAGATTAATCTCAAATTCAATGTGGTTTGGGAATGGGAACTTATATCATGTACCGGCATATATACAGTGTAAGGTATATCGTTGAATAACAGTTGTGGGGTATTGGACAAACAGTTACTAAACAAATAATTGTAGAATACTGGACAAACAGTCACTCAACAAACATTTGTGAGATACTTACAAACAGGCAAAGTGTACCTACAGATGCAAGATATAATTTGCCCTTAGGGATACCTTAGTCCTTAGCTCAAAGCAAAAAGTATAGATTTAATGATTATAAATTATTTATATTTATTAATCACAATTATATTAATAATTTAAAATTACACAACATTATCCATGATATTATGAGTATATTTATTTTCTCTAATAATATGATTGATTATAAGTTATTTGACTAGTTGAAATATTTATTGTGGTTTAGTTAAATGTAGACCAAAAAAATGATTGTAAGTAAGAGGATTTTTGGGTCATTGAATCTAGTGTGATTGAGGAAACAAAGATGTTTCCCTCTAATGTATATCGAAAAATATAATTAAGAGAGGGCGATTGCCATATATGTGAAATTCACTTTATACCAAGAATTGAATAGTTCACTTTGAGTCTAATCCCTTTGAGGATTATTCTTTTATTCCTTTTTGTTTAAGGTTTCGAATCTTTTATCCCCTCTATGTGATTGGATTCTAGTGGTGGTGTGATTTTGCTGAGCCCTGGGATGGGAGACATTGGGTGTAATTTTGATGGATTTGATTATTTGGCTTAGATAAAGAAAAGAGCTTATTAGCCATTTAGCGTTTGTTGGCTAGTGTAAAGGCTTAAAGCTCAAAAAAGTTCTTCGAGAAATTTTGCAAGTGTAGTTACATGAGTGCGTGGGACAAAGTAGTTTAATTTTAAGAACTTATAAGTCCTAAGAAAAGAAAAAATAATATATGAAATTATGTACTTTTAAGATAAGATCTTTCACGTGTGTGTATATATGTTCTAATTTATAAGTCGTCATTTAAATTAACACCCTAATAAACATATAAAAACTAAAAGTACCTTGTTTATATTCTTTAACAGTGTTAGTGTATACGGAAAATTCTCGATAAAAATTAAACTTCACGAAAGAGTTTGGAAAAAAATATTTTTTTCCCAAGAGAAATATTTATAGTTGGTTGTATTTTATAGTATCCATGGTTGCATATGTCTATCTAATCTACTTTTTTGGTTCATTTAACATACTGATCCGATTCATGTGCAGATTCAAAACGATCACTAAGAAAAACTATTATACTCTTAGTTCTCAAGTTAGGCATATAAAATTTCAATTTCAATTTCAATAATATTTAATTAATTGAAGCATCATTCAATAAGTAATGTACTATAGGTTGGACCAAGATACAAACACAACGAGCCTCCATTTTTTAAGATTTTTCTCGTCATTGATAGTCAAAGATCTAGTACAAAGTTCATATTCATTGAATACTTGAATCCAAAAAATATTGACTATAAACAATACCATATTGAAATATATTTAGATCTTCAGCATAGTTTCATATGTTGTGGCATTAGTTTAGCCTTCAATTAAGGAAATTCTAGATCTCGTTATTTAAATAAGTTTCTTTTCTCAATCACCAAGTTTGGAGACCTGTAACTATATTTCACATAACAAAGAATTCAAGATGTGGTCATTAGTGTCTCTTCCTCTTGTTTAAAGCCATTCCTCGTAGTGACTCTAAGGTAAGCTCCGGTTATCAAGTTTCTAATCTTATCTGCAAGAATTATTATGGAGTACCATTTAAGCAGTGTCTTGTATCTTATGCCATCGTCAGGAAATTATGTTCTGACCCAAAAGAAAGTACCAGATGATATGTTGATAGATGTGTCAAATGATATGTGAACTCAACAATTAATCCAAGTCGAGAACAGCCTACTTCAACTATCATAACTGAAGATAATCTGCACGGGATCAGGAAATAGTTTTAAATGGTTGAAACTACTCTTTGGAAGTGAGGATCTAGATTTAAATCCCATTTCGTGTCAGGTTAGCAGAGAAAAAAAAAAGCAAAAAAGGAAAATGAAAAACTGAAGATAATCTGCGTATGATTGGAAGTATGTTTGCTGCTGAAGTGCATGGTTTTCCAATCTATTGTCATCAACTGGTGAAGTAAATGCCTCCACCATTACCATCTATAAGAACTGTTACAAATGAAGGCTGTGGCTGTGGAATCAGTTCTAGATAAACAAGACTAGATAAGAAACTTCCCTAATGTACATCCATTAGAAAGCTGCAAGAGATCCATGGCTTTCCAATTCTCCAGATTGGCTCAGTTTCCACGTCCCACACATTCGCAAGTTCTTATCAGTGTCATTGTTTCTTACCCTGTGCCAAACTAATGCGCATCGCCCGGCCTTCTAGTTCCTGAATATCAAGAAGTGTCAATGAAGATGAATCATCAATTTGATAATCGGACGTAACTTCCAGATGAAAATTCCAAAATTTTGCTTACCACTCCATTAAGAGCTTTCAAGGCAGTTTCCATCTCAGCTTTTGTCTCATAGCTGACAAAACCGTAGCCACGGGACCTTCCTGTTTCCCCATCATATAGTACTCTTGCTCCAACCACATTGCCATATTCTTGAAATGCTTGTATCAGACTATCAGAAGTGACTGACCAAGCCAAGTTCCCTACAAATAGTTTGTATTCTGTTTCCGGATACAAAGGACCCTTTGGTCTAGGCTTGTCTGAGTAGTTAACTCTCAAGATTCGGCCACCATATTCCTGAAATCAGAGAGCAGATTCACTACATAATCCGAATCAAGAGAATGCATATTGCTACCCCATAAAAAAGAACACTAAGGATAGACACAGAGAAGATCCTTACACTTCCGTCCAGATTTTGAATGACTGCGTTGCAATCTTCAACTGTACTCATTGTCACAAATGCAAATCCTCTGCTTTTTCCTGTTTCCCGGTCATGAAGCACCTAAATCACATGAATTGATCAGTAAGACATGGAGACAACAGTGCAGCCAAGAAGGCGAAAAGATCATGTATGCAGGTCAAGGCTTTGTCACAATGAAATGAAGTGGTTTCGTTGAGAACACTGAAGTAATGTTCACTCATTTACTTTCAGTGACAAGAAAGTGCTGAAGAATCTGCATCATGAGATCATGAAAAAATGGAAATATTTATATGAGAAATACCATAGGAAGCAAACAATCAAATTGGCTAGTAATTAGATATGTGAAAAGGACTTACAAGGTCAGATTGGCTAGTAACTGGATATGTGAAAGAACTGCTTTTTGAAATTTTGAGAAGAAAAGCACTTCCCTAATATTTCAAATGATCTCCTGGTGTTATTAGGTTCGATATGCCAAGCACACGCACACACAAACAGAAAGAAAAAAATGTAAGATGCAGAAGTGCAACAATGTAGTGTTTTTGACAAGCTTGAAATTGTTATTTTTCGTCTTCTAGCTCCCGCACAAAGCAAATTTGAGTAATGTTCTCATAAATGCTTACTAAGAATCCGTGAATTTGAAGGTCTTTTTATGATCATAATACAATGAGAAATGAGGCAGAAAATTGATCAGCATTGCTTCTCTTAACCTGACTTTCATGGTCAGAATTAATTTCCTAGATATAAAAGGTGACATGCACTATTAACTGCTCCCACCAATTCTAGACTTCCACAATCATTTACTTAACATACAATCCTTTTTAGGTGATTTATGGACGTAGCATCCTATTTGCTAGAACGAGTTGAAGGCATAGGAAGACTTCTATTTATAGACAATATCCTCCAGTAAATTTTTCTACAAGAAGGCAGAATAAAATATCTTGTTCCATGTTGCATCAAAGTCAAGTTTGCAAGCACTAACTCAAAATTGGAAGTAGAAATCTGGTTCCTCCTTTGTTAATTGACATCAGGATCCCTTGCTCCCATGAATTTAACAATTTTCGTTTTCCATTAATATTCATCAAAAAAAGAAAAAGTCACTATGAAAGCTGCAAGAAGGGTCAGAAAACAAAATTATCAAAATAGGAAAAAATGCACATAATTGACATATAAAATCATCAATCATGGCATAAAATTGAGCTGAAAACATGCCTTCGGCTTAGCTTGTTCAGGTCAGCAAATAAAATTTTCGACTTGACAGGAGCCGATCACTGGATACAAGCCTCTCAATCCAGGATATTTAAAGGGGTGGCTTTAACAATAAAGCAAGCAAGGTGGATTATCTAACAGTCATCAAAAGTTAAAACTGAGAAAAAATACTGTGGGGAGGATACTAAACCTCCACCCTTCTCAATTTATCAGAAATTTCATATGATTGAATATTTGTAGAGCAAGACAATCAAAACTTTGAGCAGTCTGCAACTCTTGCAACAGAGCAAAGGATCAGATTCTCACATCACATACCATTAATCATTTAATCGAATATCATTACCCAATCAATCCACAGGATGCAAAATGAGGAGGACCAATTGAAAAGTACCAGTGAATATTACTATTTCAGTTACCATAACACAATTTAACAAATCATATTGCAATTCTACATAAATCTAAGAATACCACATATTGTTCTATAAGGAAAAAAAAAACATAATAATTTCACCAATGGATCATTCAAACACTTGCCAATTGATAGCTGAATTGAATCTGAAATTAAACCAGTGAACTATATACCTCAATCAGCTCAGGACTACCATATTCTTGAATGATTCCAGCAAGCTGTGCACTGTCACAATGGTATGGCAAATTCCCAAAATACAGCTTTGTGTTTACTGAACTACCCTCCAACGCCTCTCCTTCGCCTGACACCTCCCCACCTTCTTCCACCTCCTCCACCACCTCTTGCTCTTCTGCAACAGCTTCTTCATCATCAGCAGCAGCAGACACCACTGCAGTTGCCTCCTCCTGCGCCACCGCGGCCACGATCCTCGGGGCCCTCCATTTATTAAAACCACCAGTCATGATCAAGCTGGATTCAACACCAAAAGAGTGTGGCATGCATGCAAGCTGAGGCATTATTGTTGAAGAAAGTTTAAGCATGGTTTCATTAGGGAAAGTCTTGGCACGTATGCAGTTGAGGCTCTGCATGGAGGTTGAGAAAGAAGAAGCTACAGCTGCAGCAGCTGTGGCAGCCATGGTTGTTGCTTGAGCTTTTTAATCACTTCAATGGTGGTGCTGTAATGGTTACGGTAATGGGGTTGTGGTTTTTCTCTTTTTAGGTGGAAGATGAAACAAAAAGTGGCAAATGAGGTATGGCGGGCTGCTAAATTCTTTGTGCTGATCTGGGAAGTTTGCAACCAATGAGGTTGTCTGTGGGATAAGGTTTGTGTTCTTTGTGATACATGTGGCATAATGCTACACTTTAGGCAATTTTTTGGTTTTTTTTTTCCATTTTTGGACTAAGGGCGGTTTAGATTAGTTTTTTTTTTAAGTATTTTTTTAATAATTTTTTAAAAATAATTTTTTTGAAAAGGTAAAATTTTTAATTTTTAAAAAAAGTTGTATTTAAATTTTTTTTAGAATTTTAATTTTTTTAAAATTAAATTAAATAATTATTTTAAATTTAATGTCACTTTTTTTTAATATATATATATATATATATTAAAAAAAAAAGTTAATCCAAATAAACCTTAAATTAAGAGTTTGCATTCGTGGTGTATTCTCAGCCTCCCGTTTTGTTGTTTTTTTTTTTACTGTTTTTACTGTGATTGAATGTGTGGTTAGGAATGGGGAAGGGAAATTAACAGTTTTTTTTCTTTTTTTGGTCGTTCCTTGAGGTCATAAATTTTTTTTGCAGATATAGAACTCAAGGTTTCCAACAATAAGCACGAATTCGGGGTTAGAGAATGTTTTAGTGGTTTAAATTATTTTTCTCGGGTTTGAAGTTTTGGATTCAAACTCATAAAAGTGGAGGTTTAAATAAAAATAAAATAAAGAAGTGCAGGAATTCTGAAGGAAGTGGAATGTGTATTTTGATATTAGGGCATCTACACATGTAGGGACATTTTTGGGATAATGCCCAGGCCATGTCTTCCAATTTTTGGGATAATGCCCAGGCCATGTCTTACAATTTTTTTAACCCTTAATATGATAATTATAAAAATAAAATATTATTATGAACAAAGAATTTGTATAAATAATACATAAGGTTATTAGAAAATTGTTAGTTTATAGAAATAAGATAAACATTATATTAAGATGATAATATGTTCATAATTGGATAAATATAAATAAAAAACTTAAAGTTATTGTAAAATTTTAAAATAAAAAAATTTAAATATATGTTAGTGATCTACAGTAGAATGTCATCTTAAAGATGATCAGATATAAATAAAAAATAAATGTAATACATTTAATTAAAATTAAGAAGAGATATTAGAATAAAACAAATTTTAAAATTTCTTGAAATAGATAAGCTGTTGGAGTAAAACTGAAATAAGAATTTTTAAAATTAAATATAAAAAATCTATTAGAATGAAACTGAAATAGGGAATCCCGATATAAAAGAAATATTAAAAATTCTCTAGATGTAGGGGGAAAATAGGGAAAGTTGGAGCTAGCCTTGTGAACTAATTGTAACTCACTTTGTAATTGAACATATTTTTGGATTAATGATATTTACTTATAGTAAAAAAAAAAGAATTCGAATTTTGAAGTCCACTAGATATGACTTGTTTATAATTTAGAAAGTACAATTATCTAACAATTGAGTTCAATTGTTAGATAAATTTAACTATTGCAATTATCAGCAAGCCGTCAAATAAGTGTGAAATTGTAGTTTTTACTTAGTAATAAGACATGTAAATTTTTTTTTTCATTTTCGCAATGCTTATAAATAGCTCATGATCAACTCAAGTTCTATACAACAAAAATAGTTCTAGAGAATCAAATTAAGATGGCCAAGACAACCTTGTCAATTTTTGTCTTCTTGTGCTCTCTTCCATGTCTGTCCATCCCGAGGTGTAGCATCCTCGCCCAGAACAAACCTTGTATGTTTTTGGGAACTCGTTGGTTGATGTTGGAAATAATATTTTCCTTCATTGTGCAACACTAATAGCCTGTTTGGCTCTGCTTATTTCACTAATTATAAGCACCTAGAAAAAGGTATTTTCTTTCGTACTTTTTACTATTTACTGCTTATAAGCCCCAAATAAGCTTAGCCAAACAAGCTTTAAAACAAATCTACAGACCATAGAGGATGACTTTCCAAATGGTGCCTTTGGAACGTTCAGCTTCACCATGGCTGATTATTTAAGTAGGCTATATTTTGTAGAATGTTTTCGAAGCGATGAAGCCTTTCTCACATCATAAGTCCAAACCGACGAATAAATTATTTTTTTTGGGACTAATGCCAATAGTCTCTAACTAATTAAAATCATACCTCTTTCGAACAGAATCATGTATCTTAAAATTTGACATTTTTATTATTAGACAAGAGAAAAAGTTCTTCCAAATACTACTTGAAGATTATCCCTATTGCATTTTCGTTTTAATTTGACTATATTGGTATTACAAACCATATATGGGACAGATTTCCAAATGGTGCCTTTGGAATTAAACTTTGAAAGAATTAATTCCCTAAAAAAAGGGGCAATATAGTAATAACTTGAACCATATAAGCTTTTCCAAGTGAAAACTAATTGATCAATTAGAACAAAAAATTTCAATATTCGGACCAAGCACAGAAGGAAACAAATAAATCCTAATCTATTATTTATTTTAAATTTAGAACATCAATTAAATATTCAAAATTATTTTCCTTTTAAAAAATCCAAATGGTTACAGACTGAAGGACCTGTTCGGATTATTCTTTTATACAAAACAATACTTCATAAAAAAAAATATATAATTTCTTTTTTTCAATAAACGCTGAATTATCTTTCAAAAATAAAATTTATTTTTAAAAAAATTATAAGAATATATATATTTCTATAAATCAATTCAAACCGAACCCTATTAATCCAAACTCCGAGAACCCATCACGCCTGATCATTAAATCATTCTTTGAGACCAGACGCTGATGACAATATAAATTAATCAGGAATTGATCCCTGACCACATACTATTAAAGGTGATAGACCTGGTCATTGTTATTAGGCCATTCTTAAAAGGGTTAACCAAAGGAGAACCCCTTTCCCACCTGGCCAGAGGCCCCTTAACCAGGCGGGAGGTAAATCGAGGGATGTGCGTGAGTGGCGGGACTGCGAGAGACCAACGGGCGTGGAAATCCAAAGAATACGCAATATTTCTGAGATCGCGCCACACGACTCGATCGCGTTGTCGAGTGTCTCCACTGTAATCACAGGCCATTCTTTAACCACCTTCTTAACGGTCAACATATATTTTGTTACTTACTATTCCTAGCTTCAAAAGAGCAGTAATGGAGAATGTTGTTCAACTTTGGCCCCATTCAAGCCCTAAAACTCACCAAAGCTCCCTTCGCAAAGCTCCACTCAAAACCAACAACACCCAACTTGAAACCTCTGAACTCAAAGCTGTCAAGCTACTTGAAAAATGGCCTAATCCAGCAAGCACAGACACTGTTCGATGAAATGCCACAAAGAAATACAGTCACGTGGAACACAATGATCAGAGGCTACTTTCAAAATGGGTATTCCGAAAAAGCTATGTACATGTATAATCATATGCCTTTTCGTGATACCTTTTCGTACAATACCGTGATCTCTGGTTTGATGCAGTGTGGAAATGTTAAAGGTGCTGAGGAGGTTTTTGAGGGGATGGGCTGTAAGGATGTTGTCAGTTGGAATACGATGATTTCTGGATATGTTCGAAATAGGATGGTCGAGAATGCAGCTTGTGTTTTTAATGAAATGCCGGTTAATGATGTGGTTTCATGTAACTTGGTGCTTGCTGGTTTGTTGAAGGTTGAGGAATTGGGAAGGGCTGAGGAGCTGTTTAGGGGGATGGTTGAAAGGGATGTGGTGTCATGGACGATAATGATGAAGGGTTATTTGGGTGCAGGGCGGATTGCAGAAGTGAGGGCGTGTTTTGATGATATGATAATGAGGGATATTCAAGTTTGGAATATGATGATAATTGGTTATATTGAAAATAAATGTGTTGAAATAGCAGAAAGTTTGTTTCATAAGATGCCAGAAAGGGATTTGATCTCATGGAGTGGAATGGTGAATGCATTGGTGAGTGTTGGACGGGTAGCTGATGCTATGAAGCTTTTCAATGAGATGGATGAGAAATGTGGAAGATTGTGGAATTCAATATTGCTGGGTTTTATAAGGCATGAATTGGTGAAAGAGGCACATGGTTTCCTAGTCAAAAGTCCACTTAGTAATGTTGTAACCTGGACAAATGTACTTATAGGTTATTTTGAGGGAGGTGACGTAGAGAATGCCATTAAGCTTTTCAAATTGATGCCTGATCACGATACAACTGCATGGAATGCTGCAATTTTCGGGCTAGGTGAAAATGATTGTAGTGAGGATGGTGTGAAATTGTTTATGAGAATGAAAGAAGAAGGTCCATCCCTAGATGAGGCTACATTCACTAGTTTTCTCACACTCTGTTCAAATTTTCCATCCTTAAATCTTGGAAAACAAGCACATGCAGAACTTATTAAAGCAGGAATGGATGGTTTTACCCCCGTTGGTAATGCATTGGTTACTATGTATTGTAGGTGTGGGAACATGGAGTCTGCATTATTGTTTTTCTCGTCAATGTCTGTCCATGATATCGTTACTTGGAATTCTATAATCTGTGGATTAGCTTTCCACGGACATGGTCTCAAAGCTTTGGGGATGTTTCAGAAAATGACATTAACAGACATAAAGCCCAATGAGATAACTTTTGTGGGTGTTTTATCTGCTTGTAGCCACGCAGGACTTGTAAAGCAAGGCAAATATTACTTCGGAGTCATGAAAAATGAATATTTGCTGCAGCCAACAAGTGTGCATTATACTTGTATTGTCGATTTACTGGGAAGATCTGGACATATATACGAGGCAATTAGCATATTGGGGCAAATGAGAGTAGATGGTCTTGAAGTTCCTGCAAGTGTTTGGGGAGCCTTGCTCGGAGCTTGTAGAACACACAAGAACTTCAAACTGGCTGAGATTGCTGGGGAGAGGATTCTGGAATTAGAACCTTCTAACTCTGGTGTATATATGATTTTGGCTGAGACATATCTGTCTAGTGAGAGAACAGAAGAGGCTGAAAAGATGTTGCTCAGAATGAAAGAGAAGGGAGTGAAAAAGCAACCTGGATGCAGTTGGATAGAGTCAAACCACGAAGGGCAAGTATTTCTTGCAGGAGATACAACACACCCTGAGTTTCCCGCTATATACCATGTCTTAGAGTTGATGTACACTGAGATGGGAATTGAAACTTATAAACCCGATGAGACTTCATTTGAAGAGATAGAAGTACCATGTAGCTGACATCATGGTCGCTCGAGTAATTAGAAATTTCGTCTCAGTTCTCTATTGTAGTCCATTTTGCCGGGGGAGTAGGCAAGGAAAGACACTGTTCAGTACTAAAATTTGTTAAAAGGGAGCAGACACGGACTGTGATGGCTCCGTATGACTTGCTCAAATGGCAGAGTCTGGAGGAAGTACAGGTATGCCTCAACCCTACTGGTAAAGATGCTGCTCTTCAGACATGAAACCGGTAACAGTGTTCAACAAGTGATTACTTGAACACCGCATCAAGCATGATGAAGTGTGACCTATCAAAATTCTATCGAGGCTGAGTGAGCAACACCTCAACAATTGGCTATTGGACCACATACATTCCCTTCAATGAAATGATGAGATCATCCTTTTTCTTCTTCCTGTGAAGGGTTAATCTTTAAAACTATAGCCATTAGCCATTTAAACAACTACCATATTCATCCTTTCAGGTAAATTCCTTTCAGGTTACTTTGTTGAAAATGTTCTTTGTTACTTTTTGTGTTCCACATTTCAAAGGAGAGGATTATAGGAATCCACAGTCAAGGGGCATTATCCGTAGACCAAGTTTTCAGAATATTGTTTTTAATGTAAATACAAAGTCTTACATGATTAGGAAGGATAGTCTCTTTTCAACAGAACAATCTACTTTGATTGGAAAATAGATGACCAACATGCTGTAGCACCTTATTCTGCTACTGTTGTATTATCTTCGAGGAACTTCTATCAATGAAATCTTTACTCATTTAGCCAGAAAAGAAAAAGTATTTAATCAAATTTCGGAACTAAATACAGGATTGGTGACAAGCAACTAAATGGAGCTCTCCACCAACAGCACAAACTGACTGTTGAAGCCCTCCGTTGAAATCCTATAATCCTATAAGTAAGCTTCAGTCTTGTGCTTCTTATTATTAAAGCCAATGCTTTCATGTAATTATTGAAGCCAATGCTTTCATGTACAAGATTTCCGAAAGTCAGCTATTATTGATGCTTCAACATAATCTACACTCACTATGTGCACAAGGTCAAGAATTAACAACTCAACAAAAATTTCGAATAACCAGCCTGATGAAAGGACTCCTCCTATGTGAGACACGAGAGAAGTGTTGTCCAGTTAGCTGGATGGAAGAGATCGCCTCAACTCAATCTAGTCTTTATGCCTCTTATCTTTACTCTGTCCTGATTTAAAGGGTTTCAGCTTCTAACTAGCCTTAATATCCACCAGAATAAATAGTATTGTCCTATAAAAGATAATAAATACAACCAAGAAGCTTATAAGTGATTGCAAAAGTCATTGAACATTTTGGATCTTGCAAAATTTACCACTGATCACCACAGCTACAGCTACCATTCAAAAATCTATGGTATCTGTTAACATCTCTCAATATTATCTCCCTTGCAATCACCCTGCTAAAATATTTGAAAGCCTCGTGACAGTCCTTACAAGTCCTCACATTCTTCACAATCCGCATAGCCTTCCCTGGTGGTGCTGTTCCAGTCAACAACCCAAAGGCAAATGCCAGCTTCTCACTATGATATCGAAGTGATTCTCTCTTATCCCTTTCATCTAGTTCATGTAACACCTCATCATATACCGGATTATATCCTAATTTCTCAATCTTGTCCATCAACTCCCCCAACATTGCATAAATTTCATCCTTCCTATCATGTCTTCTATCGCCTGCTAAAAAGTCATGAACCTCTCCTTGCACTTCAATCCAACTCCTTCCACCTTCTTTTCTCACTCTCCCATCTTTCATCCTCTTCCATACCTGTTTAACCTCATCCCATCTTCCTGCACTCGCAAGCACATTCGCCAAAATTACATAAGCCGAATCATCATTTGGATCTATCTCCAATAATCTCTCACTCATCTTCCATGCCATATCAGTGTCCCCATTATATGCGCAAGTTGACAATAATGCTCGCCAAACAACTGAATCCGGCTTCAACGGCATTGTCAAAGCAATCTTCTCCGCCTCCACTAGCCTCCCCACCTTCCCCATTGCCCCAACTAAACACGTGTAATGCTCAATCCATGGCTTCAGACCGTACTGCTCCAACATCCTCCGAAACCATCTTTCAGTCTGCTCAGCCAACCCGGCATTACAAAGCGCTGTCAAGACTGCCAAAAAACTATACTCATCTGGATTTAGCCCTCGCTTCTCCATCAATCTGAATAGCTCAACGACTCTATCCCTCTCACCTTGTTGTGCATACCCTGCCATCATCGCATTCCACCCTATCAAATTCAACCGCATTTCCAACTCATCAAACACCCGTCTAGCTTCCTTCACAGTCCCGCACCTCCCATACGCATCAATCAATGCTGTCCCCACTATGACATTCAAATCCAACCCACTCACCACCGCAGTCCCGTGGATGATCCTACACTGCTCTAACATAGCCATCTCAGAAACCGCCCTCAACGCGCCCGACACACCATGCACAGTAGAACCAAACCCACCTCTCCTCATCTCAACAAAGCAAGACAACGCCTCCACGGGCCTCCCACTTCGCGCCAATCCCACGATCATGGACGAAAAACAAACCCCATCTCTGTGAGGCATTTCATCAAACACCTTCTGCGCATCATGGACAAACTGAGCTTTCCAATACACAGCTACGAGAGCAGACCCAGTAAAGGGCTCAGAGGCAAGACCAAGCTTGTGAGCAAGACTATGAAGCTGCTGGGCAAAAGGGTAAGCCGAAAGCGACGCGCAGGTCTTGAGCAAGGACGCGAAAGCGCGCGTGTTGGGAGGGTGATTGCAAAACCCCAACATGGCGATGAAATGGTGAAAGGCTTGTGGGGAGCTGGAGAATGCGGAGATGAGGGAGGTCCATGAGGCAAGGTTTGGTGATGGGATGGCGAGGAATACTTTGAGGGCTTCGGCTTGGAGGTTGGATTTCGAGTAGCGAGTGATGAGGTTGTTTAGCACTGCTGGGTTGCTTCTTGTTGCACCCGTCTTGATGGTATGTGCGTGTATGGTGCGTGGGTCTTCCAATGTTGTTTGTTTGGTCATGTTCTATGTTACTATTTGCAACACCTGCATTTTGCTGAAAGTTAGATAAGGTACATATTATGTTCGTGTAGGCTCACTGTTGAAGGATTAAGCGTAATTGTTGTGCAGATTGATTGACCTACCATAGTCAAGCATCTTTCGTTAAACATTAGTTAAGGGACAGGTTGCGTCACATATTATGTTCGTTTAGGCCCATATTAAAGGATTGTAAAGTATACTTTTAATCTTAGAAGGAACTTTTTGCTCCGTTATATTTATAAAGGGACTAAATGTTGTACAGATTAGTTGGCTAATCATTGTTTTTGTCAATTTCTTGGCTTCTGTATTCTCTCGGAGATTTCGGAACAGCTTCGTGTGAACTTCTTGTGAGCAAGGATATGAGGGGTGAGACAATTTATTATAGGATCACAGTTCAACTGGCTTAAGCCTCCCCCACAAATCAGAAAAATATTATCCCACAAATCAGAAAAATATTATGTCTCTATTCTATAGAGATTGTTCTCATGCCCCAACCACATCTAACAAGCATATAGGCATTAACAAAAACTTGTATTTCTAATCATTTTATAACCAGATAGAAACTTTTCTTCAGATCAATATCACTATTATTGCTATTGTGGGAGTAACTGGGGAAAATGAACAACATATTTGTGTCACGGTAATAATATCAATCTAATCCCGACCCAAAAAAAAAAGAAAAGAAAAGAAAACTACCAAATTGATTTCATTAGGAATTTGACTAGATGTAATTAGTCTGATCTTAAACTCAGGATAGGTCAGACTAACAAGTTTAATATTTCTTCTGTTCATGCGCATGCAGTCAAAGATAGTTTTTTTATCATTGTATGCTTGCACACCTCTGTCAAGAATCTAAAATGTGCTAAAATTAAATAATTATCTGGTATCTTAATTCATTAGCATGGCTAAAACTCTAAATGATAGTTAAAGGTAATATTTTAATTTTGACTTATCCTGAATTCTAACTACTTTTTTTTTTTTCGATTCAAAAAAGGCCAAAGACCAATTACGTATAACTAGAAAGAATTAATCTCAAGACTACTCAAATTAAATGTGAGAGACGTACTACTTGACCACTGAATTTTTGATAACTCTAACTAATTTTTTTACTTAATAAGTGATGCACTTTTCGTATATCTTTCAGGTCCCTATCGGGTTTAGATCGTCTTTTATTTTTTATTTTTTTTTAAGGATGATATCAATTATAAGTTTATCAATCTAAAAGCTTGAAATGAACAGTGGGCTACTAAACTTTTTGCATGAGTTGGGGCCATCCTCAGGTGGGCACTGTGTCAGGGACCACACATGCATAACAAGAAAGTAGAAGAAAAGAAAATTCATGAAATCATTGAAGAAAATGTTACTAAGTTTGTAACTTTATAGTTACGTCAGATGTGTCAAAGAGAAGCCTGTCTGCAGATGATTTGCAGAAGGAAAACTTTTGAACGACCAATCTTTTGAAGATTGGTTTTCAATAAGCGAGGGGATTGTGATTTCCGCAGCGTGTGGCGCCTACACACTCGATCATTTGAAAACCTAATCCTTTATGACGTAATAATTGATGCTCAGCACTTCACACATTTACTTGTAAATCAGTAAAATGGGCTAAGTATAATTTGAGTAGACTATTTTATGTCAAGAATTTGACAAATAAATTTTATTTTTAAACTTATGACACTAGTATAGTGTACAAGCACACGGAAGTGCAACAAAGTCAGGATAATTTTTATTTTTAACTTTATTTTTTTAAATACTTTCAAAATTAACCCAATTTTTAAAGAGTTTGCAAAAATAGACGTTTCGAACTCCAAAAATTTGAATTCGAACTTCAAAAGCTTGATTATGTTTTTGTCCCTGTTAAAAAAAACAATTTTAAACAAAAAATAGATTTCGAAGTTCGAAATTGGTATGCATAATTCAGTTCAACAAAAGTTGACTTACATGTAATAATATCTAATTTTTTTCGTTAGTTATTTTAGAAACCATGTTTAGAAAGATCTATTTGTATATTATTATAAATGAGAGTTCATGCCAAATTGATCAATGCAACTTATAATTATGTCATGTAACTTTTTTTTTCTGCACAGGAGATTTGCCTCATTAAATAATTTGTTAATATAATAATTTTATTCCCTATTTATATATATTACATAAAGTATATTACAAACACTTCTCCCGTCAATGCCACGCGTACATGCCTTTTTATTAATGTCCGTACATTTTTTAATTTTAATTTTTTAATTAAAATATTATAATGAATTATTACAGATCGCATATTAAAAAATATAATCAATTATGCAAACCAAGTATTAACAATAAACAAAAAATATAAAAAGAATCCTCATCTATTGAAGTTTGGCATAATTTGTTGAACTGAATTATGCATGCCAATGTTCGAACTTTTGAAGTTTCGAAATCTATTTTTGTTCAAATTTTTTTTTTGAATAGGGACAAAAAACATAATCGAGCTTTTGAAGTTCGAATTCAAATTTTTGCAGTTTGAATTCGAACTTCGAAAGTTCAAAAAGTTTATTTTTGTAAATTTTTTAAAAATTAGGTTAATTTTGAAAGTATTTAAAAAAATAAGATTAAAAATAAAAATTAAAGTCCTGATCCAAGTTGGTACTTTTGGCTCACACAAGATGTAAGCATAGGACCCGTATCTTAGCTGTCAAGCCTTAACATACTGTTAGAACTGGGACACTCAAATTTTAGAATCTTTACTGACAATAAATCCAGCGTTATAAACGCACTTGAAGCTTGCAACGTATGTATCGAGATGATCACAAGATCCATAAAATGTCCTCAGTTTGAATAAAAAGTGGAAGTAACAAAAGTACAAATATTCTTCCTTTATCATGTGCGTTTGTTCGTACTTATTTTGAGTGTTTATAAGTATTTTTTATTTTAAAAAAAAGAAATATAGGGATAGTTCTATTTCTATTTTTGTTTGAAAAAAGTGATTAATCAAAACAAAAGCATAATTTTACCAATATCAGTATTAGATCACAGTAAGCATTTAATAATGTAGAGTCTACAACAGTCTGTCTTACATGCTTACTACAAGGGGAGACTTTCTTTCGTCGTACTCGTTTCTCACAATACGTGTAGAGCTCACACGGGAACACTATTATCTAATTAGTCTTGGAAGTCCCCGCAAAGTGTAAGAAACAAATGATAGTCAAGGCCATTAGAAGCTTTTTCACTCATTATATATACGTACCAGCATCCACATCCGTGCTATGAATAAGTATTGGAAAATTAGGACGCATAACACACACTCACATAATGGAATTAAAGCACGAGTAACGAGAAAAAAATACGCGCTATTAAACGTGGTTCGGCCCTCTGCTTACGTCCACGATCCCCTCTGGGATAAATTTCACTATTCAACAATAATGAGATTACAACTCAGGTGATGACTTTTTGTACGGACAGAAAAGTCTAAATCCTCTCTCACAGAGTTCTTATAATGGTTCTATCTTCAACAGGACTAGAACGAATATAAGACACTCTCGATGCTCTCAGGCTCTTTCTCACCCCCACACCCCATGGGGTGTGACCCTAATGCACACCTTATACAACTAATGCAATAGTCCTATTTATAAAGGAGATTTCCTTATCCTCCAAGGCAAAGGATTTCCTTTTCTATCAATCCTACCATAATTAAGACTCTTACCATAACTAGAATTTTAATTCTCATTAAAACTCTTTCCTAATTTGTATAGGCTTGGACTTTGAGCCATAACCTAACAAATTTCTCCTTTGGCGAAAAGTCTGAAGCTTCTTTGCTGCAACTGGAACCTCTTCACAGTCTTCATGCTGGAGCCCTCGCTCGACAATACTCTTCACGGCAACAATTGCCAACACATCCTAGCAGGTTTTCGGAGTCATCCCCAACATCCCTCTTCGTGCCTTCTAACCTCAACCTCTTGAGGTTGTTTGCGTCCTCCCTCGACACAAGGCATCTCGGACGTGGTCTTCTCTTCCAGCAGTAGCATTCCTTATTAGTCGTCTGGCCAGGACTCTGATTGTTCAGTTACGTAGACTCTCTTCACGTGACTCCTCCCTCGAATTGAACCTTCTTCAACTAGTCTACTCATCCAAACTTCTCTTTTATAGAAGTTTGTCACTAGTCGGCTAAATGTGTTTGCTCGCACAATGCTTCAAAGACTTTCGCAGAATTTCATCACCACTTCATTGTTTTACCTAATTTCAAGGATCACCCACGATACATCAAAAAATTTAGCAAAACGGACCTAAAAACGATAGGGAGACCCTCAGTCAACGCGGTCAAACCCCTGCAGCCCGCTGGTCAAACCTTCTGTTTGACTGTTTGATCACAAACTCATAAAACTTGACCTACTTGTATCTCACAATCCGACTGTTGGATTATCACAAAATTTTAGCA
This sequence comes from Cordia subcordata, assembly GCA_028554755.1. Classification (NCBI taxonomy): domain Eukaryota; kingdom Viridiplantae; phylum Streptophyta; class Magnoliopsida; order Boraginales; family Cordiaceae; genus Cordia; species Cordia subcordata. Next base: position 5,300,688 of record JAPTOF010000010.1, on the reverse strand, counting down.
GCTTACTCTCCTCGCCGAGACAAAAACACAGCAACAAACGGATCGTCGATCGGACTCCGGGAAGGCTGCCAAACGTGACCAGCAGATCAGCGAATTTTTTTTACTCCCCTTCGGCGTTTCTTTTTTTCGTTTTTCGTGCAAACCAGCGTCATCTTTCCAACCAGGCTCTGATACCAAATTAGGACGCATAACACACACTCATGCAGTGGAATTAAAACACGAATAACGAGAAAAGAATACGCGCTATTAAATGTGGTTCGGCCCTCTGCCTATGTCCACGATCCCCTCTGGGATAAATTCCACTATTCAACAATAACGAGATTACAACTCAGGTGATGACTTTTTGCACGGATTGAAAAGTCTAAACCCTCCCCCACATAATTCTTATAATGGTTCTATCTTCAACAGGACTAGAACGAATATAAAACACTCTCAATGCTCTCAGGTTCTCTATCACCCCCACACCCCATGGGGTGTGACCCTAAGACACACCTTATACAACTAATGCAAGAGTCCTATTTATAGAAGAGATTTCCTTGCCCTCTAAGACAAAGGATTTCCTCATTTATCAATCCTACCATAATTAAGACTCTTACCATAACTAGAATTTTAATTCTCATTAAAACTCTTTCCTAATTTGTATGGGCTTGGACTTTGAGTCATAACCCAACAATAAGTTTTAACCTATTTTTTATTATTGATTCCAAATCATGTTATACTTTATTTGAAGGTAATATTAAAAGGTTAAGCGATAAAATTATTTTGAGAAATTAACAGTGCAATGAGGAATAATTGACAATATTTATCAAGTAAATTTTATTAATAAACCATAAATGGAAAAAAAGAAGAAGAAGACAATTTGCTTTAAAATTTGAAAATTGAATCTTGAAACCAATAAATCATCCTCACTTTAACTTGAATTTGGTAATATCTTATACTCTTTTTCCCATTTTTTAACATGTGTATAGAAATAAGAATCTATTACAGCTATATAATGTCAATAACATATTATAATTCTCATATAGTTTTAATCACTATCATGGTCATATTTATGAATGATACTATTATATATGTAATATCTGCCTTTGAATTAAAGTTTGTATTTGATATCCATTCATGTGACTAAATGTATTCTACCTTTCATTTAAAGTCATATAATATACATTATAACTATATCAATCTAATACATTCTGCGGCATCAAAATCATCTTATTTCAATCCGGAATTGCATCAAAAGCATTAGTAATTAATATTTACCAAAATTAATAGATTTTAAAGATAGCACGTTAAGCTCTCCTCCATTCGGAGAGCTCTTGTCCAAGTTGTAGTGCCATTTCTATGTCCGTCAAAAACAAATAATAATATTTAGCAAAAATAATAATTTTCAAACTAATGTATCAAGCTCTCCTCTATATCGGCATGCCATGCTGTGGTGTCTTTTTTATGGCTTTAGTGTGTGTATGTGTATATATATATATATATATATATATATATATATATATATATATATATAGAATATGGACATTACCTCAATAAAAGATTGGATCTATAATTGACTACATATATTTTTATTGCAGAAGGGAACAATGATGATAATGACAAAGGTCCATTAAGGTATGTGACCAACATTCCAAAGTCATTTTCTGAATAGAAGCCACAACTTTCTTAACAATTGTAATCAATAGACAGCTATCTATTTGGATTTTTGTGTACTGTTCATGTCTCAAGATTACATTTCTTCTTCTAAAACTAACGATTTCATTCAGACAAGATCAAATAAAGTGACATTATAAATAGAGGAGCTCGCGAACCTAAACTATAGCTGCGGCCAGAAATTGACCAGATTGAAAGAATCTGAGGAATACTAACAGCTAGAACCTTTCGATATAATTCTGTTGGAAATAAACATAGTCTAAGGGGAGAGCAGTGCCCTAGAGATGCTCCATCGATAAGAGCCAGAACGGACATGGTTCATGATTTGCGTTCGAATCAAGCCCCTAACTTGGGTAAGTATCCTTGTCTTAACTGGTGTTCAGTATATGAAACGTGCTACACATCCAAGGTTTGCTAGTTGGTTGTCAGTTGCATAGTTGTTTCGGTGGTCGGGCTCTATCAGTTAAATTTTTCTTATCGGAGGAAAAAGGGCAAGCATTATTTGTACATAATTGGGTGATCAAACTGAAATGCAAAATTTGGTTTAGTTATTTTAATATTCGATTTGGTTTTGGTTAAATCAAATCAAATCAAATCAATTTTTAGTTCAGTTTCAGATTTTTTTTTCAAAATTCGGTTAATAACCGAATAGCTAATTTTTTTAAAAAAAATATTTAGTCATTATTTTTCACCTTTACATATATATATATATGTATATATATACAAGTTTGTGTTGTTCTCATGTACATAACATGAATTGTGATGACGAGATATTGAAATTCAGTTATTATAATTACAAATGAATTTGGTTATTTTGGTTAGTTTTGAATAATATATGGTTTTTTTAAATTTGGTAATTTGGGTTAATAACCAAAATTGAATCGAAAAAAATTTTAGTTAAATAATCTCAGTATTAATACTGTTCGGTTCAATTTTAATTATTAATTTTTAAAAATTTCAAAATTTGGTTTCAGTTTCAATTCAATTAAACCATATGCTCTCGCTGACGTAGCCTGTTAGATTTTTAGGCAAATTGCAAATTCCTCTTTGTAAGGCTCACACACCAATGAAGGTGCACCTCGGAAAAAGTTTTTCGTGCTTTTGTTAGAATAGACAGCTAATTACTCAAGTGTCCACTATTATTAGAACTACTACAAACTGGAATTGTTTAACATTACTACGAAAGTTTACAGAAAGTAAATCAAGCAAGAAATAACGAGTTTGGTATTCAATTGAAAATTTAATTTTGTGAAAAAGTCTTTTCAAAATAAACTTTTAGTCAAATGAATTTTTGATAAAAACAAAAATATTTTTGGTTATTTGTATATGAAATAAATTTTTATCAGATGAGATAGTGTTTGGTTTTACATTTGAAAGTAATTGTTGGTTGCATAAATTACTGAAATTTTAATCTAATATTGTTTATTTTTTGTAACATACTATTTTTTTTGTATTTCTAGTTGTTTGAAAAAACTCTTTAAAAAATAATAGTTATAATTCAAAATATTAAAATAAAAATAAAATATATTAGCAAAAATAAAACCATAGATCATTGCAATCTGATAAAAATCTAAGAACGCCAAATAAAATAAAATAGGAATAGGAAAAAGTGGAACAACTATTGGCAAAATAAAAAATTAAATAGGATACTTTTGTCCAAAAAATATATTAAAATACCATTGGCAAGAAAGTTAACTTCGCTGTTTAGTTTCAAAACTCAATTGACTTTTAATCAAAACTAACTTTAGAATATAAAACCAAACACCTTTGTTTTTTTTAAATGAACTTTTAAATTTTAAAAGTTAGTTTAACTCTTTAAAACGAAAAACCAAATTGATTCTAAATACATTCACCACCAAAGGCAAAAGAATTTCTTGCCCTGATTTGGTAGGAAACACATGAACAACCAAAGGTGGACTCTTCGTCACCCATCACGCACACAAACACACGCACATACAACCAAAGTGCAAGCTGCACAAAGATATAGTTGTCATTGGTATGGCGACCTGCACTTTCATTCCCTTTCTTCTTCCCGAACCCGGGTGATCGTAGGCATAAGAGAAGTAACCTCAATCAATTGATGTACACAACATATAGCTAGCTTGACAAAACCCCATTAGATGTTGTATAATGGGTTGTATTCATGCTTGTTCAGAATACGAATCCAATCCAATCACGATCTTAGAATAAGAACAACAGATCTTTCTCAATCAATCGCTTTGCTCCTCATTCTTCAAGAATCAAAAAGATTCTTTTCAAGTTTGAATTTGTTAATTTGAAAACTGGGCTTGTCTACTTCATTTTTATTTAACTCCCGCATTTTTATTGCTTACCAGCAAGACATATGCTAAACTAGTAAGTACAAACAAAGTGCAAGTTGCAACACAGCTATTGCTATTATTGGTATAGCAACCAGCATTGTAATGACTTAATAATATGTATGTTAAACTAGAATGACTAATATAAAATTCAAGTGTAGAGAACATGTAATCTGCATAATACACATAATATGCAGGCACTTAAAGAAAGCTAACATGGCGTGCTTACTGCATAAAGTTAAAAGAATAAAAAGGTTTCAAGCAATTCTTTACGCATGTTAGTAAAGTGTAATTCAAGCATTCTTTTAACCAAGTGGCCTTTTTAACTGCAAGAAGCTAGATTCTTCTTGTAGCTTATACAAGGGGATGGACGTTTTCATAACGTCATGATATTATAAGCAAAATCTAACATCGACAAATATTTATATAGCTACTATAAAAACATATGGACAAAAAGCAACTTAACAGGCATGATCTTTCATCTTTATGAGAACCAAATCACCGACCACAATCTTTACAATTCGCAACAATTACATTTTGCTCATAACATTAATATTGTACGACTCTTTGGCACCAACACACCCACCCACAACGAGAGAGAGAGAGAGAGAGAGAGAGAGAGAACTTTGTGAGAAGTATAAACATTTGAAAAAAAATAAAGGAACATTATTCGAGAGAAGAAGGAAAAGAGACAAACAAGCACATGGCAATGAGAGAAAAAGGCCAAAACTCATTAGTACTCACTTGCCATCTTTCTTCACAATTGACTAACATACATTCTTACATTTTCCACCCCCCTTTCAAATTTTCTGAACATTCAGCCATCAGTTTCCACACCCTCCAAAAGTTTTTCCCACCAATCATATTCTTCACTACAGCATCATCAACAACAACAATTCCATATCTAATTTCCCTCTCAAAATCTCTTATCATCTATGAAGATAAATCATCTAAGGTAAAAAAAGAAATATTCAACTCAAAAAAACAACTTTGGTTTACAAAATCCATTTGCTAGCCACCCTTAAAAATCTGCACAAAAGAAATAGCACAAATCTCAACCACAGTAGAATCACGAGGAATAGAAAAAAAAACCAAAGCATACAAAAAAAAGACTCCACCAAACTTTTGAGTCTGATTGGATTGACTTTTTCTGATAGAAAATTACTTTTTTTGATAGAAAAATACTTTTTTCTAAAAAAATTACATCTTTTTATAATAAGTCTTCGAATTAAATTTCAAAAAAAAGCTAATTTTTTTTTTAAAAAATCTCAATTTCACCTTTTTCTAAAAGTTAGAATTTGCAACTTTTCAAAAAAAAAAAAAAGCTTTTTTAAAAAAATACTTTTGAAAAAGCAAAAAACCAATCCATACAAGTGCTTGTTCATCTAGAACTTACCATCACGTTTCTTCACCAGGCTTCTAACAAATAGCAAACAAATGACTAGAAAGCCCACTCCTGCTGCCCCTCCTAATATTATAGCCACTGTCTTGCCAGTGTTTTGCCCTGATGACCCTACAATATTAGTTAAAAACACAAGTTACATTATTATAATCTTATACCCTGCGGACTATTAATCGATCAAATCTTTAGAGAGCACACAAATCTAAGCTAGACAAACATTTCTTAAAACTGGTAAAAAAAAAAGTCATTATCTTAGCACATTGCCCATCCCTTATTGACTATAGTACTATAGTATACCCCACATCATTACGATTTACAAAGATGGAGACAGCTCACGAACTTGGGCTAGCAAAAAGTAAACAAATAAGTAAATCTTGTTTAGGACGATAAGAATATATTATTCCCAAAATCATACAACTTTTCTAAATCTAAAGAACTACAATAATTCTCATTTGTTATGTCTCCTAAACAAGACTTAATATTATAAACGAGACTAGTGTTATAGACATTTGTAACAGTATCAAACAAATTCCCTCCCCCAAATCTCCGGACAATACTTGTTACATCTCATTCTAAATTGTAATCGAGACCAGCGTTACACACATTAGCGGTATCTAACAGATCCCTTCAAATCTGCCAGACCAATAATGGTACTTACAGTCCAATATTGTGTAATATTCCCTACCAAGAAAACCACAATAACATTCAAACCATAAAATGAAACTAATGGAAGGTCTTATAATACATAAAAAAGTTGACAAAAATCATACCTGATGAAGAATCAGGAGCAGAGTATGAAGAAGACGATGGTCTTTTCGGGGGACCATGAGGGTAATAGCTATAACTAATAAAGCACTTATGAAGATATATTTGGCCTCCATTGGAGCTTCCACACTCAACTTGAGCTCTCTGAACAGCACTTTTCACACACTCACCACAATCAGAAGCACCAACATCACCTTCGCACTGCCCCAACACATAAACAGACTGATAGCTAGTGGTGTAAAAGCCACCACTTGCACCAACCATGCCATTCTCCAATGCGTTGAATGCAGTGTCTCTTGCCTCCTCATAACCACTGCCTCCACCATTTTTCCCACTACAAGACTTGTACAACATCTCCATCCCAGAGATTTGTGGGAACCCACTGACCTCATACAACATGTAGCACCCAAAAAGTTGGAGTCTTGCAGCCACAGGCTTGCCACAAAGCTTGTTTATAAGTATAGGCAGACCACTTATGCAATTGTAGCAGTCTACATTAGAGAGGTCACCTCTGCATTGGAATAGGCCAGTGATAGTGTTCTGGCCACTGCCTGTGCTAGTCTTGTAAAACTTTGCCTTTGAGGACTGTGCAATGAGTGTGCCAAAAAGAGATGAGAGTGCTTGTGAATACACACCTGTTGGATCTGATAAAGACTGCTTTGCACACCCCTTGTACACTAAGGTTCTGTAGTCCGATGCAGATTTAGCTGGTGGAAACACCTCAAGAATGGCGAGAATCAGCACCAAAACACTCAGAAACCAAAAGGGTCTCCTGGATAATCCCATTCTTGGATTCTTTTTTTTTTTGTGTGCGCTAAATCATTTTGAAGAAGGGTTGCTATGTGTTAAATGTGTTATGTTCAAAATTATACCTTGGTTTTTGCTCAAGAAAAGTGCTTTGGTTTTTGATTTGTGGTGTTCTGGGATTGTACCTTTTTTTTCCCTTCTTGGGTAGCTTATCTTTGGTTGTGCAGAGATGGAAAAGTGGTATCTTTTACTGTACACACAGAGCTAGATGTACCATTTGGTATTTGGCAACAATGCTCCCACAAAATACTATCTTTTTTTTTATATATATAGATATATTGAACTGCTAAATATTGTTTAAAAAATGTGAATATTTTAGTATTTTTTTTAAGAGAATGAGACCAAAATGGTACAAATAAAATATTGTCATAAAGTGCAGCATTAAAAAGAATAATATTCTCTAGGTTGGAGAGGAGTGAAGAGGAGAAAGGAATCTGATTTTTGTAAGTTTGACCAAAGTACATTAACTTTTACATTAGCCATTTCTGTATGTATGTATGTATGTGTCTATTTGTTTGTTTTGTTCCTTTAAACAGTACAATAAATATTATTTTATTTCTATAATTTAAATATCATTTTTTACATATACATTTAGTTAACATATTAAAAGAAAAGAAAAATGAAAAAAACTTCCAAATTGATATACCATTTAAACATACACGTCTATAAAATATATAATGATGTCTAAAATTAGTCTTTTCAGAATGTTGAGAATCAAATCATCCATTAAAGGGAGTGAATGGAGATCTTGTGATGGCCAACAAACATGCAAGTGACAGGTAATATTTAAGATGATATTGAAAGTTTAACACATACTGGTGGAGAGCTCACGACAGGATTGTGTTTGATTTTAATTATTGCACGAAGGTATTAACTATTAGTATTTATTTTGTTTGGTGTGCTAAGCTCTTATAGATTTGATCCTAGATGGCTTTTGCTATAAAAATTTATTAATCACTTTCAACACTATTTTTTCTTTTGTCAAACAAAAAATTTCATTAAACACCAAACACAAAATTATAATGAACAATAGAAAGAAACGGCCAAAACCACAAAGAACACCTTCTTCAAGGTATATAGGCAATTCTGACAAACAAGTACACTTGAAAATCCGATTCAAAAGCCGTAATTATGGCAAACAAAAAGAAGCCAAAATGATGCTACACAAAAATAAGTTCAACATGACTCGTCAACCCAAACAGAGGCTAAGTCCAAAAAATTTAAAACCTAAATGAGTAGAGTAAAGAAATGTAATGAAAAGTGGGAAACAAATTTTCTTTTTCTATTTGGATAATAAGAAAAAGAAGGGAAAATGTTATTTTTTTAATGGAATAATAATAAATCCTTCTTCACTCCCCTTCCCATCCTTCCGATGCATTTTACCCATTCCGCGATATGAGAAATGTTAAATATTACTTATTTATTATCTCTACTCTCTTACATGAATATTTTGTTTATTAACATGTGAAAAGAAGAAAAAAAATTGATAGTTTTGTGACCTTGTACATCAAAATTAAACATTTATGTAACAGGTGATAAACAGATAATATTTAGTAACGCTCTTCAAATATAGTGTTAGTTCATTGGTTTAAGACGCACTCCCAATCTTGAATTGAATCTAGTTTGAAAATATATGCACTTTTGGGGTGGTCTATGCGGCAATGGAGCTACGATTTGATTCACGGGTGAATTGCACAACTCTCCCTTGTGGTTTGATTAATATCCACAACTTTCTCTTGTATTTTACAAATTAGCTACTTGACCTCTTATGGTTTCAACGATAGTGCACACGACCCCCAAAAGCTAATTGCCGTTAGTTTTTTAATGGATTTTAGTAAAATATCATTTTTGCCCTTGTCTAATCCAATAAAAAAATCTATTTTACCTTCATTTTATTTTTAAAATAAAAATAAAAAATAAACTTTAAAAAAAGTCTTAAAAAATTCATTTTGCCCCTAACTTATTAAATAAAACATCTATTTTACTTTTATTTTGTTTAAAAATTAACAATAAAAAATTAAATTAGAAAAAACACAAAAAAAAAAGAAAACATGAAGGATGGGGGTGAGGCTGGGGGTAGGGCGTGAGGGTGGGGCTGGGGGTAGGTGTGTGGGGTGGGGGTTCTTTGCGAGGTGGGGCGGCAGGAGTGGTGGGGGTGGGGCAGTGAGGTGGTAGGGGTGGGCAGCAGGGGTGACGGGGGTGGGGGCTAGTTGGGCGTGGGGGTAGGGTGGCAGGAGTGGTGGGGGCTGGTGGGTTGGGGGGTGGCTGGGGCTGGGGTGGGGTGGCAGGGGTGGTGTCTTTTTTTTTTTAATTTAATTGCTTTTTAAAAAAAAAACAAATTAAGAATAGAAAAGTTTATTTAATGTATTTATTATGAAAAAACAAAGCAAAATTGAACAAGGTGCGCGTGCATATCAAAACACGTTATTTTGGACGGAAAAATTAACCGAAGTGGTCTATGTGCACTCTCATTGAAGCTACAGGGGGTGATTTAGCTAATTTCGTAACCACAAGATATTATTGTACACATTTGTCAAACCACAGAGAGAAATTGAGTAATTCACCCTTTGATTCATTGTACAAAAATAATGCGCATGTAACATTCAAGGCAACGTGAACGGTTGTTTCTTTTTGTTCCTTAACAACCAGAAAGAATAATGGAATCACTGGATTTGAACAAGTTGTCAATGCCCACTAAAATTTTGAATTTGAAAGACAACAAAGGCTCCTCGAAGTTTAATGTATCCGTATGCAATAATTGAATTAGGGCCTATTTGGATTGACTCTTTTTTTCAGGAAAAAATATTTTTTTTTCTGAAAAAGTTATATTAAATTTGCAATAACTATTAGATTTGGCTTTCAAAAAGCTGAAACTCTGAAAAAAACTCAAATACAGCTTTTTTTAGAAGCCAAAATTTTTAGCTTTAAAAAAAAAACTGTTTTTCAAAAGTTGTTAAAAAAAGCGCTTTTGAAAAAAGTAAATTCAAACGAGCCCTTAGTAGCATCTTCTTCAAAGAAATGCTGACCTATTATCAACTATTAGCTCATAGTTTGTGTTACTCCTCACTCCGTGTTAATTTTGTGTGAAATTTGTGTCCTATTAGCCTACTCGTTAATGGTGAGCTTAATTAATTGGTCCAACTATTAGGGCCTGTTTGGATTAACTTTTTTTAAGGAAAAAAAACACTTTTTTTTCCTAAAAAAGTTACATAAAATTTGCAATAACTATTTGATTTGGCTTCCAAAAAATATGGAACTTTGAAAAAAGTTCAAATACAGTTTTTTTTAGGGCTCGTTTGGATTGGCTTTTTTCGAAAGCGTTTTTTTAATAGCTTTTAAAAAATAACTCTTTTTGAAAAGCTGAAAATTCTGGCTTTTAAAAAAGTTGTATTTGAGCTTTTTTCAAAATTTCAGTTTTTTTGGAAGCCAAATCAAATAATTATTGCAAATTTAATGTAACTTTTTCAGAAAAAAAATATACTTTTTCCTTAAAGAAGCCAATCCAAACAAGCCCTTAGAAAGTCAAAATTTTCAACTCATAAAAAAAAGTTATTTTTCAAAAGTTGTTAAAAAACGCTTTTCAAAAAAGTCAATCCAAACGAACTCTTAATTCATGACCTACCACTACAAGTAAGTCTAACCGAAGAAATTATGGATTCAGTCACACCCAAAATAAGGTGTTGTATGTTAAGGATTGTAAGTCTTGATACCATGAGAAATTATTGGGTCACACCCAAATTAAGGTGTTGTATGTATATTTATACTTTTGCTGATGAGTGTCTAATTTACATAAATAGCCATTACACCATATTACAAGAATACGTAGAAATACATATATTAATATAACAAATAGGTCCAAAAGGCTTAAATAATGTATTTCTAATAATAAAATGCATTTTTAATAAAAAATTTTATTGAAAATATTTGCCAAGTGTAACAACCTACAACTTAAAATATTTTCTAGTACAACAAACAAAAGTAGAAGTATAAAACGTCCACCAAAGGTAAACCCCACATATAGTCCCTAATGTGTAAAAGAAAGTCTCAATTTGGTCTTAATTGTTTCAAAAGTCATCCACTTAGTTCTAAGAGTTCATAAAAAATGTTAATTTAGTCTTTATTGTATAAAAAATTACTGCTTGATCTTCAATATTTAGAAGAAGTGTCAGTGGATTCATCCATCAAAAGATGGTCATGTCATTGACGTATAACCGAGGAAGAGGAAAACGCTGAAACTTTTTAGAAACATTAGAAATCAAGTGTGTCACTTTTGAGACGTTAAGAATCGAAGTAACACTTTTTAAAGGATAAAAATCAAGTGAATTATTTTTGAAATAATAACAACTGAATTAATACTTAATGAAAATATTAAGATCCATTTGTAAAATTTCGTGTTGTTATTTTTGGCCCAGGAAGGAGAATTGGACACCATCTGGTGGTACCAATTGGTTGTAGATTTAAATTTGGTTACCGCATCACGGCACGCTTGGAGGAGAAGGTTACTTTTAGATAGACAACGTTTGTTCAAGAAAATATAAAAATTTTGAAATGGCCCTAGGATTTCTTCCCTAGAGGTGAGACTTGCTAAGTTTTGTATTTTGATTAGATTGGAATTTTTCTTTTCTTTTTTATGGTAGAATTTAGTCTTGAAATTTATATTTTGATATAGATCTGAAGATATCTCGAAAATATTTTCATTATTATTAAAAGAAGATGTTGAATTCAATTGGACCTCCCCAATTTAAAAAATTAATGATTTTGATAATTTTAGATAAAATTCAATAACCTAGGACCAACTCTAAATGTAATATTTATTGGGAATTACGTGAGGAATGTGATGAGATGGCTACTTTTCTAAAGTTGGTTATGATTATTAATTTTCAATTATACAGAAGATCTACAATGGTCGTATTAGTATTTCTCTTTGTCCTTTTGTTCTTCTTTTACAAAAAAAGAATACCAAAAGATTACATCGAAGTCATAATTAAATATATATACATCTCTTAAAAAGTGACATTTCATATTTTAATACTTGTTTCTTTTTCCCAAACAAGAAATTGAAAATTATAGTAAAATCATAATTGAGAACTTACACATCGTTAAAATTAAAGGTTCGAACTCTTTTTTTTTTTCAATAACTTCACCTATTAAAGAAATGCGTACAAAAAGACTATATACACTAAGAGATTTCGTCTACAAAAGAAAATCCAATAACAAGTGATTTATCTACATAAAAGGATCGAGAATTAGAAAATTAGTTACGCCTATCAGTTGTCAATAACTTCACATATTAGATGAAAATTTATACAAAAAGACTGTATATATTATGAGATTCTATCTAAAAAATTGAATAAATACGTGATACTTTTTTCTTCTAAATATATATATATATATATATATATATTACTTTTGCAATAATTATTTGGCTTAGCTTTTAAAAAAGTTAAAACTCTAAAAAAAACTTAAATATAATTTTTTTTCAAAAATCAAAATTTTTAGCTTCTCAGAAAGTATTTTTTTAAAAAAAAAATTGTTAAAAAATAGTTTAAAAAAAAGTTAATCTAAATAACTCCTAATCCATTTTCACTCGAAATTCAATTTATTTTTTTTAACTTATTATTATTTTTGCAAGAAAAGCCAAAAGTAACTTGACTTATCAAGGAAGAGTACATCCTTGTCCAAAGTGGACACCTTCCTAACTTGACTTGAATTGTTCCATTTCCTCTGACACTCGAAAACAAAAAGCAATGAATTAGGTGGCATCAACCTATGCATTGCAAAATGCAACCTCGTATTCCAAATCATCCATCCACACTTTTCTCCACCATTTCTTTCACCACAAACAATGCATCATAACTAGCAAAAAAACTCGAACCTTTCTGTTCTCTCTTCATAACCCAGTTTTTATTTCCATATTTATATACATGAATATGTAAAATTTCTAAATTGGAAAGAGGAGTTCTATTTAGAACCCAGAAAAGATTGAAACTTTTTGGTATAAACAAAAAGGAGAAAAAAGAAGCAATGCATGCATTGAAAGAGAGAGTTTCTGGAAAGCTCTCGAGCCTTTTCTCTGATTCACCATCTCAAGATGTAGATCAACACGCTCAGGTACTCTTTTTTTTTTTTTTCCCCTCATTTTCATTGAATTTTTGTTTTCAAGATTGCATTTTTATATGTGTAGATAATAACAAATTGATGTTTATGTCTGCATATATGTATATAAAATGCATACCCAGATGGCTTTTTGTGATTCTCCATAATGTTATTTTTTACTTGGAGCTGATTTTCTAATACAGAACGAAGATCTTTTGGTTTTAAAGCAAACGTTATGTTGGAACACACACACACGCGCGTATATATGTATATATTATATTTCAATTTAAGCAATCTGTTTATAGAATGTGAACCTTGATCCTTTTTTTATTTTCGGGGAAAGATTAGTTTTTTGCTTAGATAGTGACTGTGGTTAATTGTGTTGATTAGATTAGCTGATAATGTTAGTTGTGCTCATATTCAATTCAATTCAATTCAATTCAATTATGTGACGGATGCAACCTTGTAGTGAAGAGAAAAAATGCATCTTTTTTCTCCTAAAATTGTTTCTTTTGCCAAGAAATTGAAAATTAAAATGAGATCTAAAAACAGATAATACACAGTAGTGAAAAAGGAAAAGGTCCTTAATATTTGGCTCGACTGTTCAAGAGAAAGTGATTCTCTAAACAGATTTCATTGTTTTATCTTTCACGCTGAACTGAAGAATTGATGTAGCTGGCATAAACGGTGATTGCATGTTCGGGTGTAGGAGACATAATTATTTGAATCAATCATACTCAGATAAACAGGATGCTTATTCTGTTGAGTACATGAAAAGCTTATCTCTCAATTTTCTTTTTAGGTTCCATTCTGATTTCAGTATGAGGTTGATTTAAGTAATAATTCAGCGGAAAATTTTGAAAATTTTGCTTTAATTGGGTGGAATTGTGATTTGCACATCCTTGCTTATGTCATTTATAACATTTCATAGATTTGAGTTTTGTGTTACTTGATTTCTGTACGTGTAGGCCAGACCCTATTCAAAGGAGGGAAAATCTTGGTTTTCTATCTTTTCTTTTATTCTCCCATCACTGAGCTCTGATAAGTCCAAATCAATTAAGTTGGCAGATGATAATAAAGCCCTCCAAAAACATTCTTTTAATTGGAGAAATGACACCTTTTCCACGCTTGATAAACCTTTGGATCGACAAACAGAATATAATCAAGGAGATGAAAGCAAAGCAGCTGGAAATCATCAAGGAGAAAATGGATTCATGAGGAGCTCTGACATTGAGGCAAAGGAATGGTTACGTACTTGCCTGGAAAATGGAGACCCAGACTCTGCAAAAAGCTATGCTAGTTGTTCTGAAAACTTTGAAGAAGAAAGCTTAGAGAGATCCACGCCTAATCTCTCTGAAGAGTCATTTTTTATTTCTCCAGAATTATACGAGTTTTTTGAGTCATGCCTCCCCAATATAGTCAAAGGTTGTCAATGGGTCTTGTTGTACTGGTAAATTCTTTTCCCCTTTTTAGAAACGAAATAACTATTGTTTTTCATCATTGGACTTTTTTAAGAGTTTGCATCATTTGACTGAAGGGCAGTACGGCAAGAGATGGCATATCACTCCGTACACTCCTCCGCAAGAGTGGAGAGCTTTCTGGTCCTTGTTTACTGGTAAATTTATATGAACAGCACAGTAAAGGCATTTACATTTGGAAACCATAAATTTTGATTCCACTTTTATCTTTCATCGTAATAATTTGGTTAAGGATGGACTTCAATTTCTGTCCTTTGCAGATCACTGGCGACAAGCAAGGTGCTACATTTGGTGGTTTGCTTGATTGCCCACTTAAAGCTACTCCAAAAAGAAAATATCAAGTAAGGATTTCGTTAAAAATTTGTACATTGCTTATAGCATTACATACACAAAAGGCGTGCCATTTTTAATAATTATATTCCATTAATATACCTTTCTTGGAAAATCTTTGACAGGGGACAAATCAGACATTCCTTTTCACAACTTTATATGGTGAACCAAGGCTGTTTAGACCAACTGGTAAGATCATCATCTATATCACCAGCAAGGTTAGAATTAATTTGATGTGAAGTGAGTTGGGGATGGTGATTGGCAATTTGATGTAAGCTTTCAAAAAGTTCTTTTGTGTTTGAATTATTTTCCAAATCATCTAACTTTTAGTGTCTTTGGAATGTATTGAGCTTCATCAGAAGCAAGGATTTCTATAGGAATTTCGCCATTGTTGAACACTCAGGACAATATGGCCATTTTGCTGCAGTATGATATATACGAGACTTGGGACTATGACAAATGAGTTCACTTTCAGAAATTTAGGTTTAGTTTCAACATTCAAGGGACAAAAGTTGAGGAATTAATTTAAGACATACATATACGTCATTAAGTGCAAATATGCTAGAAATTTTGGTTGAGTCTTACCACTGATTACAAGATACAGATGAATTTTACTGCTCATCTTGATCTCGGTAGTTCTTCTGAATTGTACTCTTTGATACCTGAATTCCTAAATTCTGCGCCAACACAATGGCCCTAAAGAAAATCTACATTTTTTCCTCATTGGAGTCTTGAATTTAGGTTGTGAACTGAAACATGTCTATGATTAGAACTTGTTTATCCAATTCTATAACGATAAGTTTTCATGATGTCCACTGGTAGATATGGGGTTCACCAAATAGCAGTCCACGACCTCTTTTGGTTGGGTCCGGGACGGGGGCAGTGATAGACACCTTGGTTTCTGAGAAGTGAGATTGGACCATGCAGCATTATGTGGCATTTGTTTTCCAAGCCTTTTGATTCCTTTTGTGAATCTTATAGCATCATTAGATCCTGAACCTCGAGATCTAAAAATGAAAACGATAAGAGGGCAAATAGAGTACAGAAAGGGACGTTCAGATGCTATACCATTTTGTCTTTTGGGGTTGAGGGATATTGGTAGTATGTGCAATAATCACAAAGTTAGCTAATGTACTACCTTCTCCATTTCTATAGGTGCCAACAGATACTTCTATATGTGTTTGAATGATCTACTGGCATTTGGAGGTGGAGGAAATTTTGCTTTATGCTTTGATGGAGATCTGTAAGATACTTTTAAATCACTTTGTCCTCGGAACATCTAAATTGTTACTCTGGCATAACAATTATACAATTTGTTGGGATAAGGTTAATCGGAACCAGTGGAGCTTGTGATACATTTGGGAACTTGTGCCTGGCACATAACGAAGAGTTTGAAATAAAGCATATAGAGGTAATGCTTGTTCGTTCATCTCCCATGAAGTCCCATTGTTCCGCTCCCCTTAGCATCTATATCATCACCTGCAGTTCCGTGATCCTTTTCAATGAGGAGAAAGATCCATTTCAGATTTTAGTCTTATGAGAGAGTACTCGTGTAGTCCAGCAAATATATGGAATACTAAGGGAGATGATTTTCTTAAAAGTTCAAATATGTTAACGATGGGCAAATTCTCTTATCTTAATGACAAAAATACCTAACTATTTTTTAGCTCATATAGTCTTACCTTCTCTTTTTCTCTCCTTGCAGTTGTGGGGGTTCGCGCACGCTTCTAAATACCTAAAATGACACTAGATCTTAGATTTGTTTATGAAATGTTGATAATCGTGTTCTTTATTTACCGATGCCATTGTAGCGCCCGTGTCTAAATACCTAACATCGTACTAGATCTTAGATTTGTTTGTAAGTTGTTGATGTTCTCATTCTTTATTTACTGATGTCATTGTAGTAGAAAGCATCAGCCCTCCTTTCTGATCCAGAAGGAGAAGGGTTCTTCTTACAATGTATAAATTGCAGTGTGTGTTGATTGTCTGATTTCTATACATTCAGCAGCATTGCATTTAGGTTTTTTCAGGTGTGCCATAACAGTACGTCTCACACAATTAGTTCTCTTCAAGTCTCTTTTAAGCCATGTCAACCATCTATAGAAAGCATCAGGATCCAGTGGGCCTTGCCTATGGGCCCAGTAGTGATTCCAGCAAGAGTTTTACAGGAGATTGAGGGTTCGGTTGGATTGAATTTTTTCAAGTGTTTCTGTAGAACTTATTTAAAGTAAAAATTTTAATTTCTAAAAAAAGTTGAAATCAAGCTTTTTTCATAGTCTTAGTGTTTTTTTTTTGAAGTCTAATCCAAGTATTTAAGGCTTGTTTGGATTAACTCCTTTTAAAAGCGTTTTTTTTTAACAATTTTTGAAAAAGAAAAAAAAAAATTTTTTTTGTGAAGCTAAAAAATCTAATTTTTGAAAAAAAAACTGTATTTGAGATTTTTTTAGAGTTTTAATTTTTTTGAAAGCAAAGTTGTATAGTTAAAAAAACATACTTTTTTCAGGAAAAAAATGTCATTTTAAAAATTAAAAAAAATGACCATCCTTATTACCAAAAAATGTGCTTCTTTCACAGGGAAAGATACTTTTCTATGAAAAAGTCAATCCAAATAGGGCCTTAGCATTGGTTTTATAAAAAAAAAATATAGGAAAAGGAAACAAAGTTTATCAAAAGTTCGATCTAAAATTCCGCAACAGTTCAACTTTTTATGATTACATCGAAAATGACAAGGCAAAAGAAGTAATTTTGCTTATTACAAAAGGCCTATTTATGCTACTGAAACTTATCTTCTTGTTAAGCATATTTCATTGCCTTGTAAGTCCAAAATGCTGCTCTTTGGACTGAGGACTCATCTTCCTATTGTTCTAAATAGCGTAACATTTAAATTAAAGAAATTGAGACGGTAATAAATCCTTATCAATTCATCATAATCAATCATTGAGATGCTTCCTGACCAGAAATAATTGGCTTACTCAACTAATAAATTGATCTGAGGATTTCTCATTTGTTAGAACACCATGCATTACAAGATGGCCGGGTACAACAAGTGCTTAATTTCCCTTTCGACCCCAATACTATAAAATGTGTGTATATGAGCCAAAACCAGATGAGTTATAGATGAAGAGCCACTGACTCCACCAACTTTCTCTTCTTCAGCTCTGTCATACACACTATCCTTCAACAGCAATAGCCGATGCTGTCGCTTTAGTGATGAGATTCAGCAAGGCAAAGGGAAAGTAGTTCTTAAGACTCCGATGGACCATCTTCCCCGGGGAGACCGAATATTCTGAGGTTTCTATCCATTGATCCAACAGCGATATATTTTGCATCAGGACCAAACTTCACGCACGTTGCCTTGCCTGTACTCACAAGTAAATTTTTTTACATTGGTTATTACTTTATCCCAACTCAAAATATTTAAGGAATAGAATTTAGCATTAAAAGCTTTCCAAATGGAATTGCACCACCGAAAGTAGGTCAATTTCATGTTTATTCCTCAGCTGCATGTCTCACAGTGACTTCAGCATGCATGCTGGTGTATAAGAGCGTGTATGCATGCGCATGTGTCTCTGTGCGTGCATGGGTGGTGTGCGTGAGAGCGGGAGTGTGAGAGTGCACGTGTGTGTGTGTGTGTGTGAGACAGAGAGAGCACCTGTGCCTGACAAATCAGGGAAGGTTTTGATAAGGTTCCATTCAGACTTAACACTGGCAACTTGATATACCCTGCAATATACCACAAAAGAGCACATATACTGTCCAGGTCATGTTAACCATAAAATGATTCCTAAGCAACATTAATGGCAATAGCACAACAATAATGCCTAAAATAGTTACAAGTTGAAAGGAAGAAAGAAACACTAGGAAGTGGATAAGAGTGCCAGCGTGGTGCCTCTAGAAGGAAAACTTTAATACAAGACTTAACACCAAGAGGTATGGCCAGAAAAGTATATTACCTGATATCTGAACCTCCCAATGCGAGGTAGCTTCCACTATGATCAAACTCCACTGCGATTAGAAATGAAAAGCATCATTTACTGTTGTGCAGACATATAGAATTGCATAATACTCCGTACATCACATGGCTGACAGAAATCAGACTATAAGTTATTGCGTCATAACTTCACGGTGGGGATCCCTTCTAGTTTATCTTAATAGTTACTTTATCAATCCATTTGAAGATGCGCAGTTAATTTTTGGGGGAGGGATCTCTTACTAAATTTGCCACTCTCTAAAGTGATACCAGATGATCCAGTAGAAGTAAGACTTTTGGATATTAACACAAACACCACAGCCACGCAAGCATCTTTAAAGGCGCATCACTATGTACTCAAACTAGTCCATCACATATCATGATCTGTAAAAAATTACTACAGCCATTGCCCAAACATACATGTATTGATCTTTCATTCAGATTTTGATTCTCAAAATATATTTGAGAACTGTCAAGTTATGTTTAGACTAAGAATGGTATTTGGAGTGCCTAATGAAGGTTACATTCAGAGATTTTTCCATATTTAAACCTTATTCGCACGTCATCATCCATTAAACTCCTAAGGGAAGAAGAGGATAATCCAATTGGAAGTTGATAGTTCAGGGAAAAAGAGGAAGGAATACCAGCTTGGGTAGGTGTATTTTCTTCATACGGAGCGAAGTTCCTGAAATTCCTCAGTTTTCGCAGATCCCAAAGCTTAACCCCATCTTGAGCAGCAGTCTGACAAATTGAGCCACAAGTCAAGGCATGGCACGTGTAACAAACTAATTGCATCTTTTATACATAGAGGAGCACGTACCGCTAGGAAGTAACCATTTTCTGAAAAAGACACAGCATTTACAGCCCCAACATGCCCATCAAATCTCGCAACATTTGCCTATAGACCAACAAGAACACTTAGATGACAGAACTGATGAAGGAACTCGCATCAACAAATTTGTCAAAGAAAGCAAATGAATCACACCTGACTCTTTACATCCCAAATCTTAACGAGAGCCCCAGATGTGCCTGTCCCAAGGATGAGACCATCGGGATGGAAAGCTGCAGATGTATAGCCCTCTGATTCTGAGGTATCAGCAACCTGCAAACTACTAAATGTTGATCCAGTGTGGAGTAGCAGAAACAAAGGAACCAGTATAATGCTTGCTCATATACTATCAGAACAGGAAAAAAGTTGGGAGAAAGAGGGGCCAACCTGGGTCAGGCATAAACCAGAAGCAAGTTCATAAAAGCACCATGTATTGTCAAGTGAAGCAGTCACGAAATAGTTTTCAGTTGCATGAATTGTGACAGCTTGAACCTGCCAAAGTGAAAATAAGAAAGAAAATGTTTTTCATTGATCAAATAATATGAATGATGAATTTCAAGATGCACAACCCTCATTCCTGAAGACCTAATCTCTGGAATTTCTGTTCACATATACAGGTTAGAAAACCTTGAACAAGCAAATATAAAGAGATTTACTCAAGAAGCTATCCCCCAAGCCTTTCCTCTCATGCACACACACATGCTCGAGTGCCTTATGCTTCTACCCCTTCTTCTGTATAGATATTAGCGGACTGGGGAAGATGGGGTGACAGGAGAACTATATAACACAAAAGTAGACCAATCAAAATAGTAAAGATATTACTATTTTCTATTATTCAGAGAAGGCATGATGACGAAGGACCTAAAGGCTCGTTTGGATTGGCTTTTTCAAAAGTGTTATTTTTAACAACTTTTGGACAAAGTACTTTTTCGAGAAGCTAAAATTTCTACCTTCTGGAAAGAAGAAGGAAAAAAAAAAAACTGTGTGGCTTTTCTCAGGATTTTCAGCTTTTTTAAAAGCGAAGCCAAATATTTATTGCAAAACAAATGTACTTTTTTCAAGGAAATTGGTCCTTCCAGATCAAAGAAGACCAGAACCGTATGAACTAGAATCAATTCTATTCCCGAACTACTACCTTACATACAATTTAAGTGAGATTGGATAATAAGTTAAACTCTTTTCCAATTAGAAAGAGGTAATCTACACTGTTAAGAAAATGGGTGAACGGTTCCATCAATGATGGTCATCACACCCTCCCAGAAACTTGCTTAAGAAAAAACAAATTTCCAGCGAGTTTTAAGCGTCAACAACAAAAATTACTAGCCATATATAATAATTAATTGCAAGAGACAAAGAAAATAGTTACTTCTGCAGTATGGTCCTTCAAGACGTGCCTACAATCATAGTTGCCATTTTCAGATCCTTGCCAAACACGAACTGTCTGAAATAGTAGCACATATCAATAATTAAAAACTGGACGCAAAGCGATTTTAGTGACAAAGAGACAATATATCATGGTTGATTGCAAATTTTTTATTCTACAGTCACTATTCCTAATACACATGTTTGTTACCTATAAGAGGAGAGAAAGAATTTGAATTTGAGTTGTTTATCCAGAAACTCAACATCTCTCTTCTGACAAGACATATCATCTAATCAGAACATCCAGCATGTATATCTGCCTATAAGAAAGGGGGGAGGTGGGGGGAGAGAATTCAAATTTATGCAAAAAGTCAATCTCTCTCTTCTAACAAAACTTATCATCTAATCATAACATCCACATGTACGACAGTATCCCCCTTCCACAAGCAGAAATCTCTCTAGCGCATTTGCATCCACTACCCATATAATCATGATAGGTATTACATAACTTTCATCGTCTAAAATAGTTCATGCTAAGAAGGCAGCTAGGGCATTTGTAGTCATATATGTGCAGATTTGTGGAGGTTGTGTCCTACACCCACAATCCGTTTTCTTACATTCTTACTAATTATATCTCCCCTCAAGGTAGGACGGCTAAGCTGCAGATTGGATATTGTGTAAATGACTCAGAGGAACAACAAAGATAAATTTTATTTATTGATTTGTTTATTGAGAAGTAAAGAATTTTATTGATATGCATCGAAGAAGTATAAGGAATTTATAGTAGCTATTCAAACTGTCGTACATTCTTGCATACTATTTATACCAACTATTAGAAGAATCTCTCATCCAAACACAAATGCCATGTAACAAGTGGAATTTCAAAAAGGAGAGAGACAATTCCTTCTCTCCAAAAGATCTTTGGTTCCCTTCTATTCATAGAGTCCAAGAGGGATCATGCAAATGATTTTGTTCTTGTGTTTGGATGTCTTCAACCCACTCCAAGTTTTTATCTCCTCACAATAGGACTTTCAGAAACCCATTGGACCCCTATGATATGAAAGGCCATCTCCTAAAATCTTCTATCCTAAACACATCTAAGCAATAGATGTTCCACTATTCCCCATATTATTTTTGCATAGAAAATATCTATCTCCAACAACCTTTATAACCATTCACCAATGACAACTTTGTTGAAGAAAAGAAGCAACTTGAGACCAAGTCCACCCTTGTCAATAGGTTCTATTTTTCAGAAATTCGTCAATAGGTTGTTGACCACCCCCATCTCACAAGATGATCCTTAAATGCACTCTATAACCTTCTCCACATGAATCTCTTTATAGAGCTCGGGATTGGACTCAAAGATACGAATTACACCAGAAGGTCAAAAAGTATACTCTTAATGAGAGAAAGTCTACCTCCTTCCGAAAGGAACTTCCTCTTCCAGCCCACCAACCACTTCTAAAATCTCAAAATAATGGAATCCTAAACTCCAAATTTTTTGTATTTGGCCCTCTGAGGAAGGGCCAAAGTAAGTCAAGGAGAGGGATCCCACCCAATGGCCCAGATAAGTCAATGAGATAGATCCCCCCCTTACACCCAAGCGCATAGATAAGTTCTTCTACATTTTCCACATCACCTAAGGGAATCAATTCACTTTTACCAAGGTTGATTTTCAACCGTGACACCACCACAAAACAAATGTAGAAGCCACCAAAGGTTGATCATCAGTTCAATGTCCACATTGCAAAACAATATAATATTGTTTGCAAAGAAAAGATGAAAAGTAGCAGCACCTCTTCCTTGATTCTCCACATGAAAGCCTAAGAGATAGTTATCAACAAGGTTCAAAGTCATTGTACTTGATGCTTCCATCACCAAGATAGAAAAAGATTGGTGATAGAAGATCCCCTTGGTGTAATCCTCTTAAGGCTCAAACGTGACACCCACCATTAATAATAACCCAAAGAAAGAAGAAGTGGTGCATTCAAAGACCATTTATACCATTTTACACTGAATCCTATTCTCTTAAAAATTTAGATCAGGAACTCCCAAGAAACATGGTCATATGCCTTATGCACATCAATCTTGAAAATCACCTTTTCCTTCCCACTCTTACTTCTTGAGTCCACCACTTTATTAGCAACGAGAAAGCAACACCAAGAATTTGTCTATCCCTCATAAATGCATTTTGAAATAATCCTATCACTTTCCCGACCACTTGCCTCAATCTATTTGCTGAAGCTTTTGAGATTATTTAAGTACTCTGCACAAGTCTAATATCTCTAAAATCTTTAATGTTTCTAACTTCCTTCCATTTAGCCACAGAGTGACAGATTACTGGAAGTACTAAACATTAGCAACAAACACAGACACAACTTTACATCCTTAATCCAATAGGAAGACGTATTTCTTCTGAAATAACTACACAACATGTCTGAATTTTCTTAATTCTGACCCATCAGAAGGAAAACAAAACATGGGAAAATTCTATAGCCACCTGGTCAACCATATCTACGTCCTTTTGATGGTATATAATATGGAAAACTTTCAGAAAGCTAACAGACGTATTCCAAAGGACGAGAGTAAAGAAGACCTAAATTTAACTGGAAAAGGACACAATTGAGAAAGACACTAAATGTGATTGGAGAGAATAGCACAAAAGGGAAAACTAATAACGCTCAATTGGATTCACCTTATCTGCAGAACCACTAACAACAAAGTCACCTTGAGCCACAAATTTGACGCTGGTAACCTACAAAATGAGATCTTAATCAGGAAAGCCATTGAAACGCTCAAGAAAAGCCTATCTCAAATAGTGAAATTGGTGAATAAACAAATGCCTGAATCCACATACCCTCTTTGAGTGACCAGTGAGAGTAGATAAAACCTGTCCTGAAGGTCTATCGAAGACTACGGCATTTGCATCAACCCCACCAGTAACAATTAGGTCCTGACAAACCAGCAAATCAGACAATGAACAAAATAGCAGAGGGCATAGTTTAAGCATTTAAACAAAAGAAAGAAAAGAATAAAACATAAGGCACTGATGGTCATATAAAAATCAAATGCACTGATCAAAAGATCCAGAACAAGCCAAAATCATGTGTATATAAAGTCTCGGACAAGCAAAACTATGCAAGGAAATTGATATTTTTCAAAATTAAAGAGAATATTCATGCTTATCTTGACCTGAGTTTAAGAAGCAGATAGCTTTTGCAATATATGCCAAGGCTTTGATTAAGACGAAGCCATAGACCACATCTTATATGCTCGTTAGGGAAAGAAAAGCACATATTACATAATTTAATAGTTATTAAATATGGAAAAATCAGACCTATAATTCAAACCAGCTGATCAACCAATGTAAAGTAACTGTAAGTACGTCGTAGGATATGCGTAATTCTTGATATAAATGCACTACTTGAACCATAAATTATGATACAGGGAGACACACAATCATGTATATATAACAACCGCATCTATTTATCAAGCTTTGTGAAACAGTTAACTAGTTGTCTGATTCATATGGGAGCCTATGATACTAAAAGAATGGAAATAAGGCCAATGCTAGGTATAGATTGGGAGGAACCAAAATACCTTAGCATATTGAATATCCAAGGACAGTATGCCAGGTTTGTTTGTTTTGTGAAGAGGATAACTATTGAGCTGTGTGTATCTCTCCAAGGCTTCAATTGAAGCCAATGTTGGAGGTATCTGTAGATGTAGATGCATAAAATCATAGTTAAATAACAATTAATAGAAATATTCATGAGAATGCTAATGAAAATACTCTTTCAAATGACACGAATGGAAATTGACAAAATATAATAGAAGAATAAAACAATGAGAAGAAGCTTCGGCTAGCTCACAAGCTGGTCATTTATGATAATCCAAATGGCCATGCTTGGTAAGTCTGCTCGTGAGCAAGCACTTCTAATATCTTTTTGCTACTTTTCCTAGTTCATTCACCTGAATCTTATTCTTTTTACTTATAAGGACTTAAATCTTTAGTTATTTTGATTAAACGCAATCATATGATAACCATTGTAGCAACAATTCAAATAGCTAGCACTTATAAAATAGAATGTACACCAACAAGGGCTTTGAAAGCACCGTTAACCTTTCCTAAACCAAGCCAAGCACCCTCATTTTACTCCTATTTTTAAAACTATATCACCCATTGCTATCACACATCTTACCTGCCGTTTCTTTCTTTGCTGGGAGAGTGCAGCATTACAATCAGTGAGCTCTGAGATGACACCAGATGAAATGCCTTGACGGATTTTCCTACCAGGACCTATTTCTTCATCCTCAGCAGCTACAAACTCAAGGTGTAAGCACAAATCAGCCACTACAAATGGAAAGGAAAGACAACTGAAAATGAAATACACCTTAAACCATGAGATATGAGAACCTCTTTTTCCGTTGTTCAAAGTGGCAGTATCCACTGCTGTTGCTGCCGTGGCTAACATGGGTGTTTGCCTTTCAGCCTGTGCTAGCAAAGACCTTGCCTCATCCCTTTCCTTTTTCAGCCTAGCAATTACACGGCATGCGGCATCATGCTGCCAAGGCATGACAGAAGAACTTAGGAACCATACATCACAGGGGAAACATACCCAAGAGAAACCCAGTTCACAAAGAAACATCCAAGCTAAGTAATAGGTTAGAGAAAAAGAACCAGAGCAGGAATTACTGAAGAAAGGAAAATAAGGCTCTCTCTTCAGTAGGAGCTACACGGCTCAATATGATCTCAAGAGTAACAGAATTACGAATAAAACAATATTTTAAAAACTCTATTTAGTAGTAACAGAAGATCTACAAAACTCTCTATATATAAACACAGTTATATTTGGGGGGAAAAAATCAGTGACTATCTAGGTCCTGAGGTTACCTGATATAAGGCATGACTCAGTTCTTGCCTTGCAGTATGTAATTGTTGCTCCAATGAAAAATTGGATAGCATCAACCCATCCCATTCCTTGTTAGAAGCAAGAATATGTCAAAAGAAGAACATTAAGTTTCGATTCTAAGGAGAAGATCTAATCTTAATTACATGCTTAAGCACACATGCATGTGTATAAGTTATAAAGGATCAAGGCCAAAGCTCTATAACCAGTAAACAGTTGCAATTTGATCAGACAAAGTGATAGGGTCAAATAACTCAGCAAAAGATAGTTTTATCTAGGAACAAGAAATCCAACTAAACATGTTAAACAAAAAGAAGACGAACCTAAGAGCAGAAGATGCAAGCAAATTTTCACTTAAGCCTACCCCAACATGTAAACAAACTGAACTAAACCTTATCCTAGTAGGTAGGGTTAGGGAACCCCAATACATAATAGATCTAAAAAAAAAAATATTAATATGGATACTACTTCCGACTAGGAGAAAGGGATAAGAACTTTCTGAGAGTAAATTTACAAATTGTAGATCAACCTCCACACAGCAACAATCTGGTGAACTTATATCTCAGGAGGCTGATTTTGAAAAAAAATGATACAGTGCAGCAGACACACATTAATGGGAGAATAAGTGAGAGAACTGTGAAAAGTTCCAATACTTGTATCTGTTATAAAAATATTCACGAGATCCAAACACATTCTATAGGGCTTTCACAAACACATGGGGAAATTCAGATTTATTATCCCAATAAACGAAAAACACCCATACCTAATGAAGACATCAACTTAAAATTTTGAATTATTTCTATGCAATACATTATTGATCCACAGTAATAGCTTGTCAATAGATTGACATCATCTTGCAAACACAATCTGTTTTCATTAATACAAAATAATGGTGATCACAATTAAAGGATTTTGAAGTCATCACTGAGTTATTCTGTCATGGACGTGCATACATAAACATATAAAGACTTGTTTGCATGGCTATATCATGGCCGTATGCAAAATAGAGAACAAGGAAAAGCATAAAAGGCAGGGTATGAGACACATACAATCTGGAACATCCCCAACATCCCAGGAATACTTGCAGCCTGAACTGGTCGAGGCTTCACTATCTGCATTTAGTTCTAACAAGTATAAGATATAAAGAGCCAAGGAACACAATTGCGCAATTAAAGGAACTCCTTAAAAATGATAACAACAGCATAAACAATATTATACAGAATACATCAAAGCACACCTTGTCAGTTTTGACTGGAATAATATCGCCCATTGTCAGTGGCTCCCCAGTAATTGGACATTTACCATAATCCTAAAAGGTGAGGGGGAAATGAAAATGAAACGAAATATTACACATATACACAAACAAGAAAGAGCAAAATCCTGTCAACAAAATATTTAACATCAACAGTCAAAAGTAATAATGATGAAGAGCGCGTAAAATTGAAATATACTAATAATTTAGCAAAGGGGGAAAATAAATAGCATCATCTGATCTGTTAATAGAAAACTCAGAAGTAGCAGAAAGCAGTCTGAAAATGAAACTAGTCAAAATTTTAAATTATGTAACCCATAGAACTTTCCCATTTAAACAACTAAAAAATTTAATAAGGTTTCTAGATATTCGATATTCAATTCAGCTAAAAGGTAACTTCTTAGTTCTTCCTCAAGGATTTACACTTTCCCCTGCCTATAGAAAGTAAAACTATGTACAGTATGCAAATAGGATTTTTCTTTCGTGAGGTGTAAGATGCTTAGTCTCTTAAACTACCAACTCCTTCCAATTCAACGGGAAAACCCTGAAAAACTTGCATTTGGTGCTATTAAGCTATACACTTGCATTGCAATTTTTTGTACTTTATCCTATACATCTGTTAAAAATATCTTTATCTATAAATCAAGATTATTAAGCCAATCTGTCCAGAAGTTGAAGCACCGAGATTCTGGTAACATCCTCGACAATGCTATGTACGTGTGAACTCGCCAGACACTTTTATGTCCAAGAACCTTGCACAGTGGACGGGACATTCAATTACGAACCAATTATTTAAACAAATCAACTCATTTTTTCTTTAAATTCACGATAAAGCTCATAATACTTCAAATTCATAAATTCTTGCAAGATTAGGTTTTGAGCTTCTAAGCTCCAATTTTTACAAGCTTATAGCTTCTCAATAACCAAATTACACTTCAACCAAACATACAAATAAAATAACGAAGTAAAAAAACCGACAAACGATATCCTCGATTATCAAACAATACATATATAGAAAGAGACACACGCATGTATGTAAAATAAGGAGACGAACCGAGATGTGGCGCTGGATTAAACGCTTTTCAAAGAGAAGGCCGGACTTGGCAGAGACGACGGGCTCCTCCGGAAGCTCGCCGGAAACTGTAGGTAGGCAATTGTAGATTTAAGAATTCAACATATATTGATCAGAGAAAGCTTTATATACATATACGTATACACACACACATATATGTATACACACACCAAAACTTATATGTTACATGTAAATATAGAGAGATGATACTTACTGGAACAGTTCATTTTTGTGGAGAGAAACTGAGGAAGAGATGGAGAGTAGGGTTTTTGAGGAGGGAGGGAGAGAGGTGGATTCGATGAAGTTTTGAAAGCAGGCCCGACCCGTTTAAGTTCGGTTGGGTTCTAACCAACCAATACTGATATTGTGATTATCATGTGATTTTTCACTTAATTCTAATGGCACGTGACTGGAGAACTGAGAATCGTACAATAGAGAAACATAGACGATTAAAATGTATATAATCTTTTCATTTTAAATTTATCGTCAAAATGATGAGTTTCCGTGTTAACAAAATAAATAAAGAACGAAGTTGTCAAATAAGAAAAGATACTAGACCACCAAAGTAACCATTGGAAATTATAAACTGGCCACTCAAGTTATATATTTCGATTCAGTATGTGCATTGTCAGATTAATTTTATAGTAAGATTCCATTTTTTATTGGACCTATAACTTCCTTTAGAGCTATTTTTGCTTGTACATGCCAAAAGAAAACCCTCAAATGGATACATGGATAAAAAGAAATGGGATATTCTATTCATTTCGAGCCTCAATTTTTTATTCATATTTTACTTTTTATTTGTTATAATTCATCATTACTTTAATCATTGTTGGATATACAATCTAGTTTTCAAATATTATGTGGAAAAGAAAAATTGTCGGACGAATTATATGATACATATGTTCTCATCCTTTCCCTTAATTAGCCTAAAAAATAATTGCCATCTTAAAGTATGTACCTAATGTTCTCATCATTTGCCTTAACTTAGCATGAAAAATATTCGTCATCTTAAAGTATATACCTAATAATAAGGGGCCCAATCTTCATTAAATTATGAGAAACTAAACTACCATGCTGCAAAGATGAAACTTAATTGGACCTTAGTGAAATAGAGAAAGAGTAGCAAGGCGAGTAATCTTTTAGATTTGTAATAAGATATCTTTTTGGGCTTCTATAGAAGAAACCACAATGAAAATAGGAAAAAGAAAAAGTGTTGGTTCAATTGAAACCAGCCCATCAGGCGTTACTGGGCCCAAGAGACACCGGCCCGTCATCCTTCCACTGCTGAGAGCGGGAGGTTGTCACTGCTCTGTGAAACCAGCCTTGTGCGTTGCCCTCCACTCTAGGAGCTCATGAAGCCCAAGACCTCCGCCTGAGCCACATGGCCCACCTCCAAGCTTGGATCGGGCGGGCCAGCACTAGTCACCTGAGACCAACCATCTGGGCCGAACCAATGTCCCAACACTTTGATACCCCCACTTGGGTTACAAGCCCTCGTTACTGGGCTCGGCAAGAGCTTTTAATTTTTATGATTTTATTAAGGAGCAATATATTTTGAGAAAGCCCGATGTGGGACTATGCGTATTATAATAAAATTGACATCTTACCAAGTACACTGCAAGTAAAGCTGTGTAATCTTTATGTGTAAAACTAAAATAAAACATTAATTTTTGTAATTAAATTCTGCATTGTTTAGAAGATCAGAAACTGATATACATATGCAAGTGGGAATAAACTTGAGAAATGGTGGGAGATAAAGTTGTTGCATTGTAGTTCAAATTCACGGTTTTGGCACTCAATTTGTAGAGTGATTTATAATTTGTACCAATTTGTTCCTTTTTTTTAGTTTCTTTACAGATCTTTCATCTCAAATTGTTTATATTCAAACTTTATTCCTCGCTCAACTTTTTATTCTCATTATAACGAGATGATGTAGTTTTGGTGATGACACTCTCACTTGTAATTTACAAGTTTTTTAGTCCAAATTACGTTGAAGGATAAATGAAGAGCACTATTGATTCCTAAAAAAAACGAAAAAAGGAAACAAAAATACTTTGCACTCTCTTGTTATACATCTGTCTTTACCTATGCTTGTACCATTTTATGTCTTCATTGTGTCATTAACTCGAAAGAAAAAATTAGAGCTGCTTATTTTTGCTGTTTTGGGATTAAAGTTAGAGCCACATTGTCCCTTAGGCTGTATATATTGCTTGTAACAAAATATTTCAAACATAAATAGAAAAAGAGAAGCTTTGAAACTTCAAAGGTGCGTTAGACATTCATTTCTGGAAATCTTCTAACTTCTATTACACCTTTTTAAGTCCTTTTTTCGTAATATTGAAAAGGTAATTGGCTAACATTATAAGGTGGTCAAAGTAATTTGTAAGTCAAAAATAATTTTGACATGTTCCGTTGTTCAACTCATAAGCGATTTTATGTGCTTATAAGCAGGTAGAAAATAATCAACTGATCTTTGCTTGTTTTAGCAGCTTAAAGCACCATAATTTGGCCAAAGACAAAGACTTTTTTATCCTTCAATATTTTACAACAGTAATTAATCAAATTTCTTTTTTAGCAATTTTGACTAATACTATTAGTAACAAGCACCTATTTTACCAAACGTGTTAGCAACTTAAAAACACATATTTATGATTTGCTTCTCTATATCAAGAGCTGGTATCAGCACATAAAAATGAGCAAAGCCGAATGGGCTTTATTTCTTATTGGACAAAACTATTTTTTTCTTCCGAAAGGAAAGAATGAAGAAATTGTGCTGGAGAGTTTGGTTGTAAGCCTACATAGTTTTATTTTCTCATGCTTTCTATATGATTTAATTAAGCCGGAGTGTTTCGGCCAGTTTGGATTGGTCCTTTTTCTATGAAAAATAATCTTTTTGAGAAAAAGTATATATTTTTTTTCAATTAATATTTGAGTTATATTTCAAAAAAAACTTTGAAAAGAAGTTTAATTGTAACTTTTCTATGAGGCAGAAATTTTAGGCCCATTTGGATTGACTTTTTCTTAATGAAAAATAGTCTTTTGTAAAAAAACACATTTTTTTAATAAGTATTTATATTAGTTTTTTTTTTAAAAAAAAAAACTAAAACTCTAAGAGAAGTTCAAATTTAATCTTTTTAGGAATCATAATTTTTATTTTCTAAAAAACATACTTTTTGTCAAAATTTTTCTAAAAATACTTTCGAAAAAGTCAAACTTTTCAAAAGGTACTTTTTTTTTTTAAAGTTATAAACAAAAATACTTCTAAGAATAGGCAATCCAAACAAGCTATTTATTAGCTCATCTAATATGTTAACTTTGAGTTGAGAGAAGAAATATGTTCAAGAGCTATAGTTTCATTTAATTCTCTGGCAAATGCCATTTTGGTATCGAATCACTTAGCTTCGAGTCACTTCTTAACATATTTTCTCTTCCTTTTTAGAAATCAAGCACATCATGATGACTAGAAGAAAAAAGCATCGTCAATGAACCAGACATTACATCTTTTAGTAATAAATTAATCACTTTAACGATCCAATTTAAACAGAGTTACAAAGCATCTTGCATGGGGCAGTATAGTATCTCTGAGAGACTACAGTCACAGCCCTCTATCAAGACCTAAGTATTTGTAGGTAACATACATAAATATATATATATATATATATATGTGTGTGTGTGTGTGTGTATTCTATGTGTTTCTAGTATTTGAATAATAAAAAAAAAAGAAGAAATTATTCAAGAGTGTTAAATTGTTGCGTAATAAAAATTCTAAAGTTGGCTGTGCGAAATAATATATATAGTCGAAGAAGTAATAAATTTGAAAAAAGACAGTGAAATAATGATGTGGTTATGACATGGTTGAAAAAACGTTGAAGAACCCTTGAAAAGAGTCGAACGTGCTTAGGGAATAATTTTGAAATTTGTTCGTATCATTTATCCGCATGCAAAAAGTGCTTCTCCAACAAAGTTCGCGTACAATACACTCCAATGCGAATCTGACTATTTTTCATTTTTCACATTACATAAAGAGAGTTTCTTATATCTAATTATTCTTTTATAGTTAAAAAAAGAGTTTTATGTATCGAATTATTCTTTTATAGTTACAAAAAAGGCATTCCAATCAACAGGGGGATCAAAGGTAGTAGATCTACCTTTTCCTATATTATACAATGTCATGAAGCCTGTTGACCCTCCAGCTACTAGCCATAAGCCGTACTATGGTTTTGGAAGGTGTTTGGCTTTGTTTATTTGGTACTTATAAGCACTTAAATAGTAAAAAATATGTGAGATGGTGCTTTTCTCTATGTGCTTATAGGGCTCGTTTGAATTGACTTTTTTTAAATGTACTTTTTTTAACAGTTTTTAAAAAATAATTTTTTTTTAGAAGCTGGAAATTCTGACTTCTAAAAAAAATTGTATTTGAGCTTTTTGCAAAGTTTTCGCTTTTTTGGAAGCCAAATCAAATAGTTATTACAAATTTAGGGCTCGTTTGGATTGGCTTTTTTCAAAAGCGTTTTTTTTTAACAATTTATGAAAAACAATTTTTTTTAGAAGCTGAAAATTCTGGCTTATAAAAAAAGCCGTATTTGAGCTTTTTTCAGAGTTTCAGCTTTTTTGGAAGCTAAATCAAATAGTTATTCCAAATTTAATGTAACTTTTTTTAGGAAAAAAGTATTTTTTTCTGAAAAAAAAAAGTCAATCCAAACAGGCCTTTAATGTGACTTTTGCACAAAAAAAGTACTTTTTCCTGAAAAAAAAACAATCCAAACAGGCCCATAAGCACCCAAAAATAAGCAAAGCCAAATACCCTCTTGATGCAAAGCAACCTAGTCTATAGGGTTTTCTCGTTTGATTTTTCTTTAAAAACGTTTTCTTATAACTTTTAAATAAATATTTTTTTGAGAAATTAAGAATTTTAATTTATTAAAAAAAACTGAATTCAACTATTTTTTTCTGAGTTTTTTTTTGAAAGCTTAGTTAAATATTTATTACAAAAATAATGTGTTTTTTTAAGAAATACTTTTCATCAAAAAAGAAAAAGCTAATCCAAAGGGACTTAAAAGTCATTGGCCTTTTGTTTGTACCAAGTTTGAATCTAAGATATGGAGTCCCATCTTAATTACCAAAAGGGTTCTGTTTTACCCCATGTATATGTTTCATATCATGCGTGCAATGGAAGTGCCTAATTAACTACACATTTTTTGGATATATAAACATGCATAAATAGATTTTTTTTTTATGAATATTAAGTTGACGAGTCACAGGGGTAACTAAGATTTTTCCTTTTTCCCAAACCCCACACTCTTAACCCAACTTCCCATTTCTTATGGAATTTTGATTCAGATCATTACTCTTAGAGAAAATAGTCTCAATTACTTGAATCACCCCTAACCTATGAATGTTGAAGGCACTTGAGCTCAAAATTAAGATTGTAAGGTTGAGCCAGACGATTTCTTTATTGAGATCCTAAAAATTTGTTCTACCTAAATTTGTGATTCAAAAAAAAGGTCTCAATTTTTAGAGATTGATTTTCAAATTGGTAGCAACCAACCAAATTATCAGTCACTAATTTCTTTGACCGATTTAATATTGATTTTAAATTTTGCAACAATAAACAATTTAAAATTAAATTATTAATTAAGTTAATCACTAATCTCCTCAACCAACATATGCACCTATAGTTAAAGAGTTATCTTTGTTGAAGAGTAATTTGTAATTTTCAAACTATTCAAAGAATACATTTCATCTTCTAAAGATTTGTAAAGTTCGAACAAAAAATCTCTTTGCAGTTAAAAATTACAAATACCTGCTCAATTCTTATTTTTCGTAAAATTTAAACGTAAATTATTGAAAAAATAAACTCAATCGCAACTCATCGTCTACCGTTGCTGATCATTAATTAATCTATACGCATGCACCTTGATACTGTACACAACAAGAAACTAATAGCCAAGCTAAGTGTTACACATTCTCATTTTACTACGTGTCACAAGTCAAAACAAACCTGTTTTTTCTTTCAATAAATACCCAACCCCTCTTTTGATGATCCTCTCAATCCACACACAAGCATACGGCTTTTTTAATTAAGTGCATGGCTCTATTGCTATGGCTTACCCTTTTCTAATGCTCTTGTTGTTCTTTCATGGTTGCTGTTCTTTCTTGGCGGAGTCATCAGTAGTTTCAGCAAACACAGGCGGCTGCGTGGCGGAGGCAGAGGAGACTCCGGGACTTCTCTTGCCTTACTACACCATTTTTCCGAGGCTAGTTGAAATGACTCAGGTCTAATTACTGGCCTGCCATCACACTTGAACCTAATTAACTGACTCAAAATATTCAAGTCGGTAATGACAATAGCAGTGGAACTAAGTCATTATAAAGTGCTCAAAATCTCACACATAACGGACGTAAGATAGGACGTTACACTAGTTTTATTTATCTTTGTTTATTTTTAACATTTATTACTTTTGCTATGTTTAGAATTGTAATGTCAGTCTTTAAACTTAAAATTGTCCAAAAATAAACGTAATTACCATTTGACACATACATGGGTAGCTGTTCCAGCAAGTGTCAACTATTCCCATTTTTGCGTTTTTTGGCTTGGGTCGGTTAAAGGCCTGTCTAAATTGGCTTTTTAGCATTTTTCATAATACTCGTGCATATATACATATATAGAGTTTAAAAAAAAAATAGTACTCTTAAAAGAGCTAAATTTTCCAACAACCAGAAATTTTAAGAAGTTATAATTTGATATCTCGCTTAAGTGCACATATATATAAGTAGCACCTCTTTAATATTTCTAACTTCTTTTACTTTTTCAATTTCTACTACAGTACTCACCATTATCATTCAAGATTTCAAGTTGTTCTTTCAAGATTCTACCATCTTTCTTTCAGAAACTAGCAAGGCAGGTACTTGGTTTGTTGTTTTTAATTATGTTGACTGCAATGAGCATCAATTGTTGTGAACCATTTGAGTTACCTCTAATCCCGCACAAATTCTGTATATGCTAAAATAGAAGTAGCGTTTTTCAAATTCTTGTGTATAGATGTTGTTCGTATCGTCCTCCTAACGAGATTGCCTTGACGAGCTATATTTAATTGGAGTGCAACAGATTAAGATCAGAAATGGATTAGAAAGAGTGTTGATTGACACAGCACAACCTTCTGGTGCCTTACGTGAGTCTCATATTTGGTAGAATTGGATTGATCTTTCAATGTTACTTATCGTTCTGTTTTTCTTCTTGGCTGTCTCTCTCTCTCTTTTTATCTATCTATCTATTCCAATGCTATTGAAGAAACTATTATTTCTCCCATAGGTAGACTGGTAATTTTATTGTTGCTTGAACTGCACCTTCAGCATAACCTTACGAATTCTAATTTCAGAATTAACTTCGTAAAGAGTCTGATTGTATGCTCTAAAGAATTTTCAACCCACAAATTATACACAACTATTTTGTTGAAGTATAGGTCTCCTTTGAGGCTTTGTCTCATCTTCATAATCAATGGCAATTCAGCTGGATAACACCGGCTCTTGGAAATATTTTTGTATCTGTACTCATAGAGGGAGAGATGAGGTTGTTGCTTGGTCCTCATGTGTCATTAGCTAGCTTATCTAGCCGATCTGATCTATATCATGTGATAATAGTAGTACAATGACATTGTTTGAAAGAAGAGATAGAAAATAATATTACAAGCATATTCTTCATGGATGCTGACCTTTCATAACATAGTTCACATATCCTACAAGTTCTAGATTTGCTGCGAGCATTTAGGTTCATGTCGTCCGGCCATAACTAGATCAGCCACATAAATTGTTTCTGATCAAGCTTGGATAACCGTCTCTACACCATAGTCAAACCAAACGCTTAAAGCACATGCTAAATCCATCTCAGGTATATGTAAAAATGACACTTCAATCCAGATGGCGCCATTTTAGTTTTTTCTAGGTTCTTCACTAATTAAAGTATCCATTGTTTCTCCCTTCTAACTAGATTTCATTATATATCTAGATCAATCATTCTCTCTAATCTTTTGGCAATTTTGTTATGATAAGCAAAACATTTGCAATTGTGATTGATATTTACCACCTCCTAGGAGATCGGTGACTGAACATTTTATGCTTAGCTGGATAGACCTTACATAAAAAAAAAATCATGGTTCATGGTAGAACATGTAAATGCTGAAATAGATGACTCTTAAATTGAGCCAAAAATCTGAAAGTGTTTGTTTACGCCTTGTGCATTTACAAGGCATGCAGAATTAGGGTCAAATTTTGTGTGTTGATTTGCCCTAGTGAATGAGGACGTGCCCAGCTGCTAATTTGATCAACAACCTAAATCGCTTCCCCAGATTTGGTCCAATATTTTCTATGAAAGAGCACCAGTTTTATCAGACCATTTAATTATAGTTCTGGAATTGCGTGGCAGGGGCTAAGCACGCCATGGAGATTGCCCTAACCCCTATCTTTAAAAAGGCCAAGGATTGTTATTTAGATGGAGATATAAACAACATAGTAGTTAATACATTTCTGGACATGATTCTTAGGGATGGTTTCTTCTTTCTTCAAGTCATGGTATGTTTGTTTGGAGCTAAAGTGGAAGCCTTTGATGCAATAGACAACTTTCTTAACTGCAACACAAAGCAATAGGCTATGAAGTTTCGGTTGAAAGCAATGTTCATTGGTGAAAATCACATTCCATTAGTTGTGTTTCAGACATTGATGAGTAATTCTACTCTTTTCCAACAAATCTTGAGCACCACTAAATTGAAGTCCCCTAAAGGACTCTTGGAGGAAGTGTTGTATGAGCATTTGTTGGTTGTTTTATGAGCATTTGTTGGTTCCAATGTTTTGTAAACCTAGAGTAATATCCCCAATACCTCGTGACCTATAAGACACATTGCACTCCATGGTATTGTAGCCTAGAGCTTCCTCATTGCCAAAAAGCTTCTGAAAGCAAAAATATATTGCAA
Source organism: Cordia subcordata (assembly GCA_028554755.1). Classification (NCBI taxonomy): domain Eukaryota; kingdom Viridiplantae; phylum Streptophyta; class Magnoliopsida; order Boraginales; family Cordiaceae; genus Cordia; species Cordia subcordata. The sequence goes on along the minus strand of JAPTOF010000010.1, from coordinate 5,263,475 downwards.
GTGTGCAACCATTGGGTGTAAAGTTAAGGCACAGACTTTTTGGGGTATTCTTTACTTGCCAGACTTGGTTGTTGAAGACAACTTAGGCACTTTATTTTAGTTGCTAGAAGTGTACGAGGTCGACCAAGAATTGCCATATAAAGAGGTCTATTGCTACTTAAGGTTCTTGACACATTTGGCTTCCATGATTCAGGATGCCAAAATTCTGCCAATCTAAGGGGTTATCCAAGGGCAAATTGAGAAATTACTTGCTCTACTTATTCAAAATGCATAAAACCTTTGGACCATTTGACTTACTCGGACCGTGAACAATGTGCGTCTTGAAATTAAAAAATATACCAGGTCTTACTATTATTTCAAGTTACATTATATCAGTTTGGAACAAAATGAGAAGTATTTAATGCAACATACAAGTTTTTTGGGCTGCAATAGAAATCAAGAGGTTGTGAAGATTTTGTTGGAATCAATGTTTATTAGTGGCAATCACATTCCGTTACTTGTGCTTCAAACATTAATGATCAATGCTACTTTTTTCCAACAAATAGTGAGCATCTTTGAATTGAAGTCACTTAAAGGACTGTTGGAAGAAGTCTTGCAAAGTATTTGTTGGTTCCAGTGCTAAAGTTTTATACAGGGATACAAAGGAAAAGAAGGATAGAATTCATCTAAATGTAAGTTGATTATTTATTATAGTCAAAAGTAATATAATATATTTGGAAACATTCTATAATATATATTTAAGTCTTGTATTCTATCTTTAAAAATAAATTTACTTTTAGAGGTGTTTGATTTGGTTTTTAATTTAGTCAAACTTACTTAAACCCAAATTTAAGCTAGTAAACATGTATATTTTATTGAAAGAAGTACTTTTTGTAAGGGGTAAATAAATCTTAAGAGGGGGGAAGGAGTGAATTAAGATTATATCCAATTTTTTTGCAAAATAATTCCCAATAAAAAACAAGTATAGTTACTTTGTCAATAACACGAACACTTAGCAAGTAATAGAGACAAATAAGCTATGAGTAGAGAAAAGGAGAAGGAACACAATCGATTTTTTGGTGGTTCGGCCTTGCCTACATCCACTGGCTAAGGATTCTCCCTTTAGGACTTTAAACACTTCCACTAGTGCAAATTGCTTCTCCAGGAGTTGGTGAAGTAAGAACTAGGAATAAACCTCTTTGAAGCCTCCTTCAAAGAATCCTAGTTATCCTTCATCGAGGATTTCAATACTTTTTTTTTGCTATAATGAGATTCTCATAATCCAACCTAGTTCAAGAATGTATAAGATACAATGAATAGAGATTTGAAAGTTTGGTAATGAATACAACTTATCACAAGTAGGTATAATGATTTAAGGCTCTTGAATGCTCAAAGTAGAAATTTATAGCTCAATAATGATAGTTTCTAAGCAATAAAGCTGATTGAAAGAGTTTGGAATAGCTTCGAAATGGCTTTGAATGCCCAATTTTCATTCTAGGGCTTGGTGGGTGAAAATAGGATTTAAAAAGCCTTTCAAATGGTCATAAACAATTACATCATTAAATTCGCCGAACTCAGGGTTAGTCGACTAGGGAGGGGTGTCACCAATCGTCTTCCAGGCCTTTCGCCTACCCTCAATCACTAAGGCCTGTTGACCTGCTTGGTAGCCGACGAGGTCCAAAAAAAGCTTGTTAAGACCAGCTGCTCGGGAAGCAAGTCGAATGGCCGACTTAGGAGACCAACATAGTCGAAAAAACACAATTTTCACCCTAGTAAAACGTGTTTTTGAGAAACTCTTTGAATGTAAATGAATTTAGCAAAGTAAGAACAATTCAAAGAGAGTTTAAAAGCACCTTACAAGCCCAAAAATGAGTTTTGAAAAACCTTGAACTTTTTAAAAGTAAGTGTGCAATCAAAGGACAATTCAAACAAGTTTTCAAAAGTATATGAAGAATTTATGAGATGTTATGCAAAGAAATCATGAAGAGCTATAATTTGCTAATCTAAGGCATATACAAACAGAGCACACAAGCTAGTATTTCTTATGTAGCCTTGTCTCCTCCTTATGTCTTCACATCTTCTTGTTTGAATGATTTCTTGAACTCTTCTTTTCTTGGAATAGTCATACAAGCTTTCCTTGATGTAACATTCTTTAATCCAATCAAAGCACAACTCTAAGAACACAAACACCTATTTTAAAGTAATATTTAAAATGAGCTCATAAGGTGTTTAGCATTCAATTGAATATAATTATAATTTGCATCATCAAAATATTATAAAAAGCTACATTATGCCAACACTTTTTTTAAGTGACTTTAAGCAGAATTAAAAAGTTCCCCACCCCATCTTTTGTTTTTTTTTTTTTTATGGCTTTAAGCACTTAAAAAATTAAGTTTGACCAAACAATTATTATTGCGTCCTTATCTTTTTAAATCTATTCATAAACTATCCTTTTAAAAAGAATTAGAAACATTAACATATAAACATTTATGTTTTTCAAAGTTTTATATTATAATGTATTAATAATCTACATATTTATATTATATAAGTCATAATTTCTTTTCTCTTTTTAAGCATTGCCCAAATAGATAAATACTTATTTTTAAAGTTAGAACCTCTATTCAAATAGGTAACTGGTTAAAGTTAAAAACAAAAAAAGTGTCATAAAGCCAAAGTTACTTTAAGTAGCTTTTCCATAAGTCAATCCAAATGCCCTCTTAAGCTCCAAGGTATATGCATATATTTGTATTAGAAATGCAAAATATATTACTCTAGTTATTCATGAAGAAAAAATTAAAATATCAATATCTAGTTTTGAATAGAGGTGATATTTTCTCGATAACAAAAATAAATAGAAATGTTTGAATAAAAATTATCAAATAGTGGATAAATTATTTACAATTCAAATATCCATTAAAATATTGCATAACGTTTGGATGTTTATATAATATCTATTTCATTAGTTAAGTTGAAAATAAGATATGATATGTAACAAAAAGTATGCTATTACACCTATCAGATATGCAGAACAAATTATTATTTTTTGTCTCTTTTTATTATTATTGAATGTCAATTTTTATATTTTAGAAAAATCAAATAATCTTACAAAAATTAAAATAAAATAGATAGAAAATTACGGAAGGGTATATACATACATACACACATATATGTACATATTCTATGCAAAAAAAAGTTATGATGACAAGTGACTTAAACTAAAAAGGCAATATATTATTTTATAATATATATATATATATATATATATATACTCATTTAGTTGACCAAAAATATAATGTTGAATTATCTACAAAAAAAATTAAATTATGAAATAATTTATAATTAAAAAGATAAAATTTATTTTAAATTAGAAAATAAAACCATTACATAGATATGAATCCAATTAGCATAAATTACTTGACTTTAAAAATATTATTAAGTTAAGATATGGCATGAATTAATGAAAATAAATTTGGACAGAAAAAAATTCACGAAAAGAAGACACACGACATTTTTAATTATAGTATATACCTTACTTTATATAATATATAGATAGATATAGATATAGATGACATTTTTTGGGTTTGCAATTCACTTTGTAAGTTTTAGCAGCTTTGCAGTTTGTAGATCTTACACAACTTTATAAGGAAAAATGCACCAAGGGATCACTAGTTTGCAAAGTATAAAGAAGAAATGATAATTGAAGAAGGTAAAAATGAGAGTGCAACAAAAAGAGTTCAATGTGATATTACTCTAGCTCAACAACAGTATAGGAATTCTAAGTGAAATCAAATTACAAACTAGTTGTGCTAGATTATGGGCTTGAACATAATATGGCAAGTATAACAGTTAAAGAAAACTGTTTTAATCTATAATTCTAATATTTCTAGTAGTACTTGATGTTTGGTGGTGCATTTGACTAATGGTTACGATGCTGTTCATTTTTCTTTATGATGTCTTATGAAGTAATATGAATGGTAATTTAAATCAAGTTGTATAATTACTAAATATTTACTTTTTATGTAGTTTAGTAACTTAAAAAATGCTTTTTTATACTAAAAATATTAAAATTATATAAAAAATAATTTATGTCGTCTTACTAAAATTTGTCTATTCTCATTATTCTTTTACAAAATATTCTCATGTACTCTATTTAATAGAAAATACTAAAAAGAAAAATAAGAGACAAAAACAATTTGTAAACCATGGGCAACCAAATAAGTAAACACTTTTTTGTTTATAGATTCTGACAAAACGAGTTTACATCTTCTTTTTTTTTTTTTTCTAATCACAGTTGACAGTTTTTTTTATTATAATTCTGATTTCCATTTGTCAAATTTTTGACAGTATTGCAGAACGAGCCCTAGGTATTTCACTCTCTAAGTGTTTAAATTACTATGTTTTTGTGAGTAAAACAATTTTCAATAAATGAAATATTACACTCTTTTCCGATTCTCTCTTCTCGAAGCCATGACACTCATAGGCAGCATGCGCGCAACGCTTGGTCTTTTCAGACAATTGATGTTATTTATATGCATTTCCGTTTTTCTCTTTCTCTTTTTTGGTCATCTACACAACTCTATATATATATATATATATATATATTGAGAGTTAGCACCAAATCGAATCAAATAAAATTAAACCTTATCTCACCGAACAGAGTGATTATGAAATCTAATAACACCACTCACTCCGGTCAAGAGCCGTCTCCGCTGAAAGCATCCTAAGTGGGACAAATATTCGAAAAGCATTTCTCATAAAGTTATAGCTAGTTGAGGAAAGTCTAACCATAGGGGCATTTAATGCATTGGACGTTCTATATTCCTAAACTGTTTGCACACAGTAAACAAAAAAATATGCAGTTCCAACTTATTACAGTGTTATAACAAGAACTTTAGAGATTTATTCCTTCATAATTTCTTCTTTTCCTTATCAGCTTTTTCAACTTTTACGTACACGGAACGTGTAAAAATGATTAGAAAGAACAAATAGATGGTCGTAGTCTCAAAAAGGGGGTGAATCTTTTTCTCTGTTGCTTCGGATAGCTGTGCTTTCATAAAAAGCTTTTCTGTTGACTAAAGGCTTATATTCTGTTGACTAAAAGCTTATAGGAATATAATAAAGTGAAGGGTTAAAATGCTATCACAATCACATATATATTTGGTGAAAATGTAATGAGATTAATGATTCTGGTTTTGGTTTAGCTTAGTGATGTGTTTACTAGTTACTAGCTAGCTCAAAACTGAATGAACGCCTTTTGCATCGAAAATCATTGTCTTGGAACGAATTATTCCGTACAAAGAATGATAACGATTCATGTTTAGTTTTCAGCTTATTAAGGGTTTGGTTGGATTGATTTTTTGTTTTCAAAAAATATATTTTTTCTTGAAAAAAGTTTATTTTTGTAATAACTATTTGATGTGACTTTTAAAAAATTGAAATTCTAAAAAAAGGTGTAGCCAGAACTTTTAGTTTTTATAAAAAAAGAACTTTTTAAAAATCGTTAAAAAAAAGCAATTTTGAAAAGCCCAATTTAGACGAGCCCTAACACATCTATCACGTTATCAATGCTTTTTTTGGTATAAGCTTATCATAAGATGCTTTTATATAGAAAAGTATGATTTGTTTTAAGTTTTCATAAGATATTTATAATAAGATGTCTTATCTATAGTTATAGAAAATAAAATAAGGATGGATTGCTCAAATTTTATAAGATAAAAGGTATAGCTTGTTACGAATTTTTATAAAATACTTGTAATAAGATATCTTATATCTTATAAGATAAAAAAAAAATAATGAACATTGCCTTTTTTACACCATAATAAGCATCTTAGAATGAGCTTATTACAAACACAACATAAAAGTTGAACACATCTTACTTATGTAACTTACGTGGTGTTCTTCTTTTTGACAGTGGGTAAGAAAGTGATCATGATTTTCAGTGTATTTATATGCCTCGAATCCAATCTCCATGCTTGACAATGAAGGTGAGACAATGATGAAATGCCTCATAAACGACCACATAAATTATTAATTCGTTAAAAAAAAGAAATGGTCATGGGTTAGCAATGATTTGTTGATATCTGTTGGATTCTATTCATATCAAACGGCTCTTCGTCTATCAAGTAGACAGCAAATTTGGAAAAATTAGTGGCTCTTTATTCAATTTATCTATTTGTAATTAATATATAGTTAATTTCATTCTGCTCCATCTCACTTTTTCCTCTAAATTGTTAAGAGAAAATTAATGTGAAAAGATATATGCTTAAAGCTCCTTGTAACACAACTTAACTTGTATTTACAGAAAGCATATTAATATATTTACCTATTGTATTAATATGCTATTCGGGAAAATTTTTAAGACGTTGCACATGAATAGTTTTAATATTTTAAATAGGCAGCAACAAATTTCGAACGTAATCAAACCTTTCTATAAGTGGCTCTGATATAATGTTAGAGTTAGCAACTCATTTAAAAGTTTAAACTTTTATAAAAGATATTAGTATATACTTATTTATTATATTAATACAACTATCTCTTTACTACTTATAAACTTCAAATTCTTTATATATATATATATATATATATATATATATATTTTTTTTTGGGTCTTGATTTTGAGTTTTGTACCTTAAGAGAATATCATCTCATAATAATCTAATTAATAACTAATCTGTTAAAGTTTATAATTCCTTAACTTTAACTAATTAATAGCTAATCTGTTAACTTTAACTAATTAAAAACTGATCTGTTAAAGTATATAATTGCTTGGTCAACTCAATTTCAGCTAGGTCCATATAACAAGCTAAGGTAATGGAGTTTGACCCTAGTCCTAAGGTGCCAGGTCACCACATAGTTTCTTCAGACAGCTCTCCAGGTGCAATCGGACAACAATTCGCAAAAAAAATTGCCCACGTAGACTTAGGGTCAATATGTGGTCTAGCGACATGCTCGGGTTGACTCCATCTATGACACCCCCACAGCCTTATGTAACCAAAAACTCATTAACCTTAAAATTCACACCCCATGCATATTGTTAGAAAATATTAATGTTTTCATCTCTTTCTCTCTCTCTTTGTTATACCATTTCTCTCTAGACTGTTCTTTTCAGCTTCTCCTCTTGGTAAAGAAAATCTCGGCGGACGTGTCTATTTCTTGTGTTTGCGATTGGTATTTGAAAATATTTTGAGAGAATAGTTATATCGAGGTTGAAAATACAAATAAGGTGTGGAGGGGGAAGAAAAAATTTGCTGGTCATGGTTCACCCTCCGGAACAGCTCCCCATTGTACTTCCTCAGAGTTTCGAGGTTCTTTTAAATCATTTTTTCGCGTTAATTATATTCATTTGTCGATAGAATGAGAAATGGAAAATGACCATATTGAATATGATATGATATATTTGACATTTGTTGATTTTTTTGCATGGTCACTGTTGCATATGATCTGGAAGCATTTGATTGCTATTTTGTTTTCACTTTTCTTTTCTTTTTTTTCAAAAAAAAACTTCTTAATGCATGAATGTCGGACATTGTTTGTTTCGTTTCCCTTCGTATTGATGTTTATTTCACCAAACCTCTCTCCCGTTATACCAAATCCTCACGCATGTTTGAAGAAAGTAAGGATTTTTTTTTTTGAAAAAATAAAATCCTTTTTCCCCTTGAAATTTGTTATTAGGGGGGCTCACAAGGGTTAATTTGAGATCTTGATTCTTAAACCTGACAAACAACCTCTTTATTCTTGCTCCTCCCTCTCTACACCTAGCTTTCTGTATTTAATCTTTCACTTGTCTTCTATTTTTTTGCTTATATAAGACATCGATCTTAAATTCATTGCCTTCCTCAGATATATAGAAACGAACAAGTATTGTAAAACAAGTTTTATTTTAAGATATATGTATTTGAAAATTAATGAAATCCTCACTTACTTAGTGAAAAAGAAAAACCTCATTTTCCTTTTGGGATTAGAAAGAACACACTTTGATTAATTATGATCACTTTTCATGATCACGAATTGCGCTCATCTCTTCATCCTAATCCACGGAAAAATTCTCAAAAACTATTTGTACGGCTACTCTATTTATAATCTAGTTGATGGTCATCTGTATGTATACCTTCGAATCAATAATCTAAAGCCACTGCCACACGCATCTTCTTTGGGAAGAACTTTTTCCAATCTTACATGCCATGCATGGTTGTACATCAGGGTGTCATTTTCTATAAGCACTTTTGATGCGACAAATCTCAAAGGGTAATGTTGGAATATAAGCTTTTCACTCTTATAGCTCAAGTTTTCTTACATTGATTCTTTAAGGATGAGAAACCAACCATATGGTATAGCATTTCACATGCATAACATTATGGTTATTATTTAGTGCTTCAAGGTTCCAATTGTTTGTCCAAATATAGATCTTACCTCCATTTTTTTCACTAGATTAAATTCCATAACCCTTCAAGTTTTTTGTCTTGCACTGGTGCCTGACCTCCAACAAGTCACATGGAGCACTAAAAACCACATTCTTTTTGTGCCTTTTTCGCGTTTCCAATAAGAAGATCCTTGTAAGAAGGTCATATGTCGTTTCGAATTCATAAGGTACAGAATACTTATTATGTAGCTCATTTTTTCTCGTTAACTCTTTTAGGGAAATGAAAAATATTTGTAATCTCTTAAAGCATCACGCACACTGGAGGAGAATTTCTGTTTGGACAATTAATAGAAAGATATATCGCCCACTTGTGTGTCATAGGTCGAACGGAAGCAAATTTTGTGACGCAAATAAAAATGCGTTATCCTATTTCTAGAAAGAATATGTTATCCTATTTTTAGAAAGAAGGCCCTTTATGTACCACATTCCATCCCCTTCCCAAAGTCATTTAAATTTGAAATAATATTGCATCAAGTACACTTGTCGATCTAGTCAATAAATTGAAATTGGTTAGATAATTTAATTTGTTTGTTTAGAATCATGGTATACTTGTGTTATGTGTAAACAAAAATTCTTCCACGAACCCGACACACTAACATCGACCTATTCAAGGGGCAATCGAGACAACGGAAATAATGACGCGTACATTGACTATGCCCATCTGTTAATCAAATGCATCTGAGTCGAATTCAAATAAGAATTTTCAGTGTACATCAATCTCATAGAAGTAAACTTTAGATTATCGTTCTCCGAATTTCTTGTCTCATTAATTGTTATCTCTTTCTATGCAGGAAGAAATCACGAGCCCCCTCAATGCTCAAATCTTCGAATTTTGCGGGTCTGAGTTATTCCCAGAGACTCTCCAGAATTCAGAAGTTGGTTCAAACTCAAACTGTTGCTATGAAGAACACTCTTCCTCGTACCCCACAAACCTCTCCCTCACTTCAGACATGAACAAAAATTCCAACAGCATAGACAATAAGTTTGATAATACCAATCCAGGCGCCGCCGCCACGACCATCACTTCCAGCTCCACCATCTCCTCCGCCCTGACGCCAAACAACGTAACAACCAACGGTAACCTCTCCCTTTTCTTCGATTCCCCGGAACAGGAAATCGAGAACGACATCTCAGCATCCATAGACTTCACCACATCCCCGAATTTCACAGTCCCTCAGTTCCTGAATTCGCAAGATCAGGATCAGTTCGATTTCTCTTCGCTGAATAACCAAATCCATGTGGCCGATGTTGCTGCTGATGGAACGATCACACAATTCAACCCTGAAATGCCTCCTGTGGTGCCGCTCATGGCGCCTTCTTTGCCGCCTGTTTATGAAGATGAATGCTTGTCATCAGTTCCTTCTTACATGCGGATGAATTCTTCGGCTCTGCCTTGTTCTCTCCTGGATCCGAATCTGGGATCGTACCTGCCAGCTGCATTGTCTGTTGACAGCTCTGGGATTTTATCAGGGCCTGGATTGTGTCTCGGGGCAGAATTGGGAACTCAGGACCTGGATTTCCAGGGAGATAATGGTGGGATTTTCTGTCCGGATGCTATACCCCGAATTTACAATTGCACCAGCGATCTTCAGGTACTGCCCATAGTCTAACAATCATTTCCCATTGAAATTCAACCGGTAAAAATAGATTGACAGTTTGTTTGAATTGCCTTCTCTCAAAAGCCTTTTTTTTTAAAAGTTTTGAAAAAAGTTATTTTTTCTTGAGAAAATAAAAGTTTTGGTTTTTGAGAAGAGCTGAAATTGAACTTTTGTCAAAATTGCAACTTTTTCTAAAATCCAAATACTTACTGCAAGAATGATGTAATTTTTAAGGAAAAATATTTTTTTCATGAAAAAAAAATCTAAATAGACCTAGAATCTCATGTTTGTCTAAAAGTGTGTCGGACCTCTTTTGTGTTATCAAAATACATTCATAGTCACCTCTACCTTTTAAAATATAACAGACATCTCCTCTTGCCATGGACGTATTGTGATTTGTTTAAAAAAGTAGAAGGAATGGTAAAAGAACTTTGAAAGGGGGTTTGGTGCACTTAAACTCTAGACAAAATCGAACCTTTTCTATCCAAATCCTATGTAGATAATTTGTGTTATCAAAATATCCTCATAATCCCTTCTTTACTTTCTAAAATATAGCAAACATCCCCTCAATCCATGGACGTGCTCTGCTTCATTTCAAAACATAAAGGAGAATTATAAAGGAGCTCTAGAACAAGTTCAGCATACTTTAGATAAAACTACAGGCGAAATCAAGCCATTTTTATCCTAATCCAATATAGATGATTTAAAAATTGTTTGGCGAAAATCTCACTGCTCACAATATTTGAACTTGTTATTTGCACCTAATTGAGGTTTTCTTTTCCTAAAGGCACTGACTAATGATAGTCAACATCTCATCAAAGGGCGTGCAAATTCGACGCCTTTGGTATCAGAAATCACAAACTTAGAGGATTCGTCCTTCAAGGTGGGAAAACTCTCTGTGGAGGAGAGAAAAGAGAAGATCCATCGATACATGAAGAAAAGAAATGAAAGAAATTTCAGCAAGAAAATCAAGGTCTGTGTTTATGTTCCACTCTTTATAATAAAATTTCGTAATATTTCCCTGGAGAACCCCCTTTTCTGGAGCCTGATTCTCATAAAATAGCAGTAGTTTTAGTCTGAAAAATGAATCATTTCTGATACGAAAAATATTTAAACATATGAGCATTAAATTATATATTATGGCGCTCACAACTCTTTTGCATGTTTATTTGCAGTATGCATGCCGCAAAACGCTGGCAGATAGCAGGCCTCGGGTTAGAGGAAGGTTTGCAAAGAATGATGAATTGGCAGAGGCCGCCAGGGCTGCTATTATGCACCACGAAGAGGACACAGATGAAGATGTAAGCTTCCAATAACATTTGCATGAACAAGATTAGTAAACATACCCCACCTGCTCTGTGTCTTCCAGCAGTAAGAACTAGGGTTGGGCGAGGTTCAGGAACGGCGTCCGTTCCCTGATTCCTACGCTAGGTTGAATGTCTTAACTTACTTAGTGTTTGGGTTATGGATTGGGTCCTTCCACACGAAGTTTACAAATTGGTAGTCTGCTTTAGTTGGATATCAGGGGTCAGGTTTCACCAATTGGAATTCCCTCGTATAAAAAAAAAAAAAGAAAGAAAAAAAAATTGGTCATCATTTATGTGATCTTGATCTTTTTTTACTGTGTTCTTGTTTTTTCAGTGCCAGCAGCTAGTGGTGGTGAAAGAAGAAGAAGACATGGTAGACTCGTCGGACATATTTGCACATCTCAGTGGTGTGAATTCATTCAAATGCAATAATCCAATCAATCCCCTCCAGTCTTGGATATAAAATCAAAGCCCTTACACAATTTTGCAGAGCCTCATTTGAGTAATAAAATCAATCTGTGAAGCAAAGGCGAAGTAGACAGATTGACTCAATGTTCTCACTGAGGTTATATACATATATTAATTTAAGACAATAATTAATCAGTTTCATAGTTATATATATGTTATATATAGTTATACGTGAATAATAGTTTCAATTTTGTACATACATTTACAAGTCAGATGCAAACTTCCTAGCAATGAGTTTGCTAGAGTGGCACAAGTTGAACAAAAGGTCATTTTAATTAGTTGTTAACCTTTCGAGAATTAGCTCCTTACATATATATATACTTTACTTTCATGGTGTCTGTAATAGCTTAGCAAATATTTTCAGTGCAGACGTCTTGAAGAAATTATGTAAAAATACGATGAACATTAATGGAAAAAGAATTTATACACCACTTTCTCTTGCAGTCCATTTTTACTTTCAATTCGTTTTCACAACGAAAAATCACTTAAGATAGAACTATATTAGATCTATCTAAAAGTTGTAGTTTTTGTGGTATAGCAGTATACTCCCATGTATGTTTTATGCCAGTCAAGTGTTGGGCAATACTTTTTTGATGGGAGGGTATGCATGTAAAGTTGGAAGTTGCAATATTTGGATATAACAAATTATTATTTAATCACTTTTCTTAACTCTTTGCGATAATTTCTTTTTAGATTCTTTATAACTTACTTGTACATTTTTAAGTGGCCCAATGAACCAAATTTCTTCCTACTGGGTGAAGAGTCTAGCCGAGGCATGGTCATTGCTCTAGGGTTCACGGGAAAGAATCGCGAAGGAAGAAAAAGGACGCATCTTAACGAAAAAGGAGAACAGGGAAAAGCTTTTGTTTAAAATTGCAGAACACTGTAAAGGAAACAGCTACAGAGGATGGATTTATATATATATATATATATATATATATATATATATATATAAAGTAAAATTCGACTGTCAATTGATAATTTCAACAATAACAACCTCTCTCCAGACCACTACATGGAATGAAATAACTACAAATAATGATGTTGGTCAGCCCAATTTAATAGGAGCTAGTTGACAAGTTTAGGCTGAGCTTAGTCTTTTCCTATATATATATCCACGAGACTTTAATTCTTATATTAAAAAGTAGAAAAGCACCTTTATTTTTTTTGTCACAATTAAAAAACCTCTAGAAAAGAAGAGAGAGAGAAAGAAAAGAAACTTTAAGAAATTGCTAATCTGTTCAATCAGATTGCATCCTCAGTCAATTTTACAATGACAAAATAAATTTTCATTCATATAAATCCAGTAAATAAAAAATACTTAATCAATATGTGGACCCTGGTTAAACTTTCTTGGATCTTGCATCTTAATTATCATCATTATTCTTATCATTCATACTTCGTCGCTGTTAAATAATTGGGTCAATCCCTGATTTTGCGGTGTGGATGAAAAACATTCCTCCAGCCAACATGTTGATTCCCCTTAGTCTATTTCAGATTGAATTGAAAAATAATAAAAGCAAATGTTTTCTCTGATCTACGTAAACTCTTTTTTTATTTTTATCATATTATACTATGTTTCAAACATTAAAATTTTTATAAACCACAAATGAAATGTACATACACAATACCAATTACCCTTTGGCATAAACCGATTTGGGTGAGATCCAACTTCCAATTCACTCGAGAGATCCGAATGGCCCGGGATGTCATGTCAGATAAAAGAGTCTCATGCATGCAAGGTCTAGAAAACAATAAAGAAGAAAATATGTCACTAAATCAAAATTAAGAGAAAGGTTTCCACCTTTTACATCCCGATCAATAAACTTGTCGGCATTTATTTTAATCAACAAAAAATTAACACGAGAGAAGGACGAACATATATCTCCTACATTTATTGCAAATGACTTAATTTTATGTATCATATTCAACAACAATTGTGTTCAATCATTGTATTCTTATTACAATATGAGATGAAAGTGATCTATAACACCTGACAACTTAGTCATTGACTCTGGCTGAAACAAATAAATAGTCATCATTTTCACATTCACATATGAACATGTTCAAGAAGAGATCAAATGTGGATTTCCAAATTTTGACTTTAAGAACATTAAAAACTATATGGATTGTTCATATTTTCTTCAAATGCCGTTAGCAGACGGCTCAAAAAGGACAACAAAGATTTCCCTATCAAAATTAAACTTAGTAAATTTTAGGTTCAGTTAATTGAGCCAATAATTGTCCACATTATTAGCTGACTTGGTCCTTCTCTGCCCACATCTTTGAACTTTTGAATTCAAGAAACAGCGCGAGTTGTAAAAGATTTTCAAGGATATTAAATTGTGCACAGAACAAGTCCATATTAATTACACTAGAAAACAAAAATCTTTAGCCAACGATTTGGCTTTAGACATATTTTTTGTAAAGTTAATCGTATAACAGATTGGATTGTACAAACAATTAGAATGGAATCTCTTCTTATTAATTGTTTCTGTAATTTTTATTTGGTTGTCTTCGTTTATTCTTTGAAATTTGCTTCCGTGGGACTTGTTGATCTTTCTAATAAGTTTAATATTGCACCCATTAATATTAGACTAATATTTTTTGTTAATATAAAAATTTATTATTTTCAATCATTCTCGTATTAAATTTACCATTTCTGTTTATTTCATCTTTCAAGGAGTTGGGTTATATTTAGTGTGGGAACGATTGAAAATGATAGATTCTCATATACAAAGAGTCATTTAGTTAATCTTTTTTATACGAGGAAAACACAACTAGCGAAACCCCATCACTGGACAGTCGGTGGAGTTCTACCACAAATTGGAAAATAACGGGTGTAATATTACACTCATTAAAAAAATTATTTTCCAAAATAAAATTTGTTCAATATACTTATAAATGGAGGACATGGAGCACAAATAATTTATGGATAAGGAGGTGAATTTAAATAGATTAATGATGAATATTCTCCTTCAATTTTGTTATAGAATTTTGTGGTTAATCTTGATAGAGGACTGCGATTAGATGTGTTCTTTGAATCTCTTAAGTCTTAATGATCATCATTATTCGTGTTGATTTTAATGATAAAGATGGAATAATTTGCACGAATAGAATTCCGACTTATAAAGGGCATCAAACCGGAGGCTACACGAGGACAAGTCAAAAGCTTATTAGTGCTTGGTTTACTTTACATATTGGATGTTATCATTGTTTTGGAAGGTAAAGTTGCTGATGATTTTCAACTTATGAATTATGTTTTGCTAACTTCTTGTACATGGGAGATGAATTTGCTCATAATTTGAAATATTATGAGTAAAATTTAATAATAAAATAATAATATATATAATATTATTAAATTATAATATATAATAAATGGCTAGTCCTCCTTAGAGAGAGAAAGTAGAATTAAACGACCACTACATAGGAAAGAATAGGGAAAATATATTGCACTATATTGAGATTTGTTGCTGTAAGGTATGGTCTATTTTTTAGGTGGACGTAATTCTTTGTATCTATCTCTCTCATTAATTCTTCATTCTAACACCCCATTTTTTAACTATTGCATTGTTTTCTTCCATTCCCTTATTACTTCGGAAAGGTGTGATTGGTAGAACCTAAATACTACAAGTGAAACTCAAGGAGTCCCTAATACCAAAGGCTCAAGATATGAATTAAAGACTTGCTTATTTTTTAAAACGATGATCATTATAAGTTGTTGTTATATTAATAAAGGTAAAAATAATTTAAAAAAAAAGAAGAAAAGATGTATGACAGAGAATTAGGGATAGGCATACTTCTATTTTTTTTGCATGAAAAGTGATTATCGTCTAGAAATGTCTGATCGATCGTTTCGAAAATCAATTTTCGATAATGCCATAATAGTTTCATTAACTTGGACAAATGAGGGAAACTTGAAGAAAGAAAGCAGGACAAATTATAGGAAACTTCATGGCCAAATCATAATTTGTCAATTATCCATATATTCCAATTCTCATTTCGTTATCTTCTAAAAATTGACCTCAGAAGCAAAAGATATGAAAAAAAGCCTTTCAAAATCAGGTTAGGTTTCAAAATATATGAGAGTTCCAGCTGTGTATTAATAGCGACCTTAGTCCTACTATCCCAAAAAAATGACAAAAGAAAAGTTTGACCCAGAAAAACCTTACTTCTATTTTACTCTTTCATTTTACAAACTAAGCGGAAATTTTTCAAATAAAAAAGTATGCATAAGTATAAACATTAACATACACCATGTAAGTAAAAATGATAATTTTCTACCTATTTTCAGATATTTTATGTAATTTAATTTCTTTTGGGATTATTAAGATATTTATAAAATAAGTCTAAATCCAAAAGAATGTAGTTAAAACGAAATAACTAGATATTACATTTTAAACAATTAATACATATGAGTAAACTGCAAATTCTTTAAAACCTTATTGAAAATTTTCTGATTGAGGATTGCAATCCAAAAAAGAATGTAGTTAAAAGGAATAACAAATATGTCGATTGGCTTGTTGATCTAGGATTGGATACCATGACTTGCATGATCCGCCAGACGAACTTCCGCGAATTTTCGGAGAATAATATACAAAAGTTTGGGCCTTTAAATTTGTTCGATTTTAGGGCCTCTTTGGAAAGAATTTTTTTTTTAGGAAAAAACACTTTTTTTTTTGAAAAAGTTATATCAAAATTTATAATAACTATTTGATTTGGTTTCTAAAAAAATTAAAACTCTGAAAAAAAGTTCAAATACAGTTTTTTTTAGAAGTCAGCACTTTTAACTTCTAAAAAAAATTATTTTTCAAAAGCTGTTAATAAAACACTTTTAGAAAAAACCAATCCAAACGGGCCCTTAATAGATTTTGCATTTCGTGAAGAGAAACAAATAAGGTCAAATGGCCAATAATTTTTTTTCCTCAATTGCAATTCTATCAAAGTTTTATAATTCAACAACTAAAATTTCACAATTAAGTAAAATAGACGTAAAATATGTTCCAATGATGAATTTAAATCTACTCAGTGGTGGATTCCACCCAAAAAAAAAAAAAAACTAAAATTTGTCCAACCAAGAATCTTTAGTGGCAAGGCGCCGCAGACGCAATAAATTTAAAAGTAAAATAAAAAAGTCCAGAAGAACAGGTACATGAGAACATTAAATGCTGTGTTACCACCACCACCATCAAAATATACTGTTCATTAAATTCAAAACCTCATAAAATCAACCGCAGAAGTGTTTGTCCTTGACCCTCCCTACATTATCCCCAACAGATATGTATTTTATATATATATATATATATATATGTATATTATTTTTTAACATTTGAATTCAAAAATTATAATAATGGTGAAAATGAAACACTGTGATATTGCAAGAATAGTTTTATGCAGAGGGTCACATGTTTGGCAAAAATCATGGGGTTGAGACTGAGAAGGCAAGGGTCCACTATTGTCTGTGTTTTGAGGTTATTTTGTTGTTTGCTTGTAGTCAATGACTCAATGTTGTCTGTTTTTTCGCGTGTGTGTGTGTGTTTTTTTTTTTTTCTTTTCAAATGGTGGGATGGTTCAGTAGCTATCGTGCGTACCAGCTCATTACATTTCTGCGCACCTTCACTTGCTCAGGAGGTTTCGGGTGGGTACACGTATCGCAATGTCCGGATTTTGATGTTTATTTAATATTATTAAATTTTATATAATTAATAATATTATAACTTATATTTAAATTAGTTTATAAAATATGAATAAAATTATACATGTGATGGATATAATTAAAATATTAATAATATTAATATTAAAAATTTTACTTTAGATTAATAACATTAGATATTTACTTAAATTTTTTGTCAAATCAGATCATTTCATTCACTTTTACTTATAAATATAAAGACTAAAAAAATATATTATGTTATATAATTAAATATATTATGTTGGCTTGGTGTGATCAACCAAATAATAACAAATGGTACAAGAATTTTTTAACAAAGAACTAGGATAGTGAACTTTAATATATGTACAAGCATATATATAGAGTTTGTTATATATTATTTTCTATATATTTGTTTAGTTAACGTATTAAGGGAATATTGATTCGATTAGTATATTAAGTAACCATGCATACATGACATGATAAATAAGTGACAAAGAAAAAGGAAACAAATAAAGCAGTCAATTGCAAATTCTAAAGAGGGAGGGTATCTCTAGAGGATAAAAAACGTCTAAAGTAATCTTTCTAATTTGTCATAATATTTTTGCCTTTTACTTTACGTTTCAAATTGGAATTGCTTTGGTTTAATCAATAAATATTTAACTCGCAAGGATAAAATATACATAATTTATTTAGCAATAGACAGACTTGTATTTTACCATTACTTTTTTAGAATAATTAGTTGAACTAAAAGACATTTTACTATGATTGTAGAAAGAAAAATGCTTGTTGACTAATGAAGTTGGGTAAAATGTACACTGCCTCAAATAAACGACTTAATTTTTTTTTTTCAAAAACTTTTTCTAATGACCCTTATAATAGTGGTCTAATGGTATGTCGTGAGTGATCCAGTGATCAATTCCTGTTAGATTCTTGTTATAATTGGTCTTTGACCTCTTTTAAAATTAAAAAAAAAAAGTTAGTATATAATCTCCTTTGCCACTTCTATTACATTTTTTGCCCATCTTATCGAGCGTGTATCACATGGACATTATCTCTAAACATAAGTGTAAATTTAGATGGCACTCATAAACTTAGTCTACAATGCTCTTGCATTATGAATATTTAGCTACTTAACCACCATTCTTTTTTCAATTAGTTACTTAACCTCTATATAATGGTTTTCTTAACATCTATATAATGGTTTTCAGGATAGTTTTATTAACAAGTGAAAAAATAACAGAAATGAGACTAATGTGCTATCTTTTTGAGAAGAAGTATACAATATATCAAAAAAAAAAAACTAAACAAGTAAATTATATAAGAATAAGATATGTTTTATTCAACAATATCTTTTATTTAAAACATAAATTAATTAATTGAACTCAATATAATAACAAATTAGTAATAAACCCAAGTTCAAGATACTTCTAGACTAACCCAAAATTTTCTCTATCCGTCTATAATTCTACACCTATTCAGGGCAAATTAGATGCTGCTCTTGCACAAGGTGGTTCTGCGGCGCTAAGTGTTTCCTCATTTGTTAAAAAAAAAAAAATACACACATGCATTTACTGTCAACACTCTTTCTCTCTCTTTGTTCTTCTCTTTTCTCACCTCTTTCTTCTTTGCTTCACCGATGATACCATCGATTATCTTGCGTTGAATAAAGACCATCATAAAATTTGCCTTTCTTTACTAATTATAACGATGTGCGCCATGTTCAATAAACTTCCTAGGTATCGAATCACCATTAAGGCCTATCGTCTTCTTTCTTATTCCAACGAATATTCCGACATTATTTTGTCACGTCACAACTACCAATTTCTTCCTCTAGTTTTTGCAATTGTAATCATACCTTCACGTGGTGTTTGGACGCTCCAAACTTAATCCGCCATTAAAGTCCGTCTTACCTTTGAGTGTGTATACATTTGAATGAACAAATAGTTGTAAGATAATGAATAAATATTTGATGTATATATGAAAATTAGTGGACAAATAGTTGTGGAGGTAGTGAATAAATATTTGATATATTTGTGTATGTCTATGTGTGTAAGAAAGTAATGAACAAATAGTTGTGAAATAATGAACAAATATTTGATGTATATATGAAAGTTATTGAATAAATAATTGTAGGATAATAAACAAATAATCAATAAATAAATAGTTATGAAATAGTGAATAAAAATAGTTATGATATAGTGGATAGTGAATAAATAGTTATAAAATAATAAATAAATAATCAATAAATAAACAACTATAAAATATTAAATAAACAACAGAAATATAATACTTAAACGAAGAAACACCTTGGCTATTATATAAGGTCCCCTACACATAATATGCAACCTATGACACAGGACAAGTCACATGAGTTCTCAATCTAACCCCATCCCTTTCTTGCCAAAAAGTCGAAAACACGGTTATGGATTCCTTTTGGCACCATGAAAATACAATACAATTTGGCAAAAAGTGGGATCCACCACGCAAGACCCGAAAATGGACCTTTGAAAATGGATTGTAGGTGGTGGGCGCGAATTTTCTTCCTCCCCAAAAACCCAAACGTGGCTTGCGCCACTTGCAAGACCAATAATGCTTATATGTTAGGTGCTTATATAAGATTGCCTTTACATAAGAAAAAATTAAAAAAAAAGAAGTGATTTTTCTCTCTCTAGAATCTTGTAACTCTATGTTGTGGATTGTGGTCAGAACAGTTACATTTTCTTATGTGTACTTGAAGTAGTGGAGGGAGCTAAGAGAGAGAGAGTAGTACTTCAGTTATTTTCTTGCCTATCCCATGTGCAAGTTGGTAAAAAAAGTCTTCTTTTGCCAACCCCATTTTTTCACTTTCTCCCTTTTTTTTTTTCATATTTTCTACATTTTCTGGCCTTTTTGAATTGATGTTGTTCGTTTTAGTCATTTTAGCTTTGTGGGTATTGCTTAAAATTCACAGTTGAGATATTTTCTTTGTTGGGTTTCAGCTGTTCTTGAAGAAGAGGTGTTGGAAAGCAGCAAAGATTTGATTTTTGAATAACTTCCTGAGGTATTTCATATATATTTATGTAGTGCGTGTGTATTAAGGTGTTTTACTTGTAAAGTTTGCAACTTTACTTAGAGGTGTTCATGAAAGTTTTGTTTAGAACTGGTGATTTGTTGGTTTTGAACTAGTTCTTTGGGGTGAGACGAAGCTGATGATTTCATTTATGTTATGATTTGTGGTATATAAAATGTTTTTACATATAAAGTTTGTATCTTTACCCAATGTTGTTTATAAATGTTCAGAATCTGCAGTATTTGAATAGATTGGAAACTTATTTTATTTCTTTTCAGTGCATAGGATCACATGGGCATATATTTTGCTTAATTTGTTGAAGTTTGTGCAGTATTAATTGCTGTTGATCGATTTGGTGTGCATTTATACTTCATATGCTATGTGCTTTTGTTAAACTCTACATGACCATTTGTGTCCTTGTGTATTTTCGCTTGTGTCTCTGTGTAGGTGGAAAGGGGGATGTGGGAAAACTGTGTGTTATGTGTTGCTGAATTTGCGCGTTACAGTTGGTACCTGGTAAATATAAAAATGATAGTAACCGATAATTCTATTAAAACTTGTAACTCTATACTTGGAGATTATATGAAGCAGTGCCATAGTTCAATTTAATTGCAGAAATCAGCTTGAAATTTATCATTCGAAATTCTGTTTCTGTTAAAAGATCATTTCAAGGCTGTCCAAACATCTTGAAATTGAATCTCCCTTCATTACTACAATGTGCAGCGTTTGTCACTGTGAAAAAGAAGAAAAACAAATATTGACTCACTGGATCAAGTTTTGTGGTTACTGGGTCATAAAGGATTCAAAGGTTTAGGTAGAACTCTTTGCTTATGTATATAATACTGGTTTAAGTGAAATAAATTAGTTTTTGTTCTTCTGCTGCTTATGCAGTTGAGTTTTTAGATTATTTCTGATTGTTTTGAAGATCAGTTACATGATAAATTGGTCGTTGCTCCTCAGACCATCATTTCAAGCTTGATTATACATCTTAAGGTGGAAAAAGAAGACATTGAATGCCTTTGATGTTCTGTTTCTCTGTTGAGCTGGAAGATGGGGAGCAGAAGTGCCAACACGGAAAAAAATAGTGAAAACAAAGCAGACCCATTTCAGGGGATGAGTGAGAATGTAGACTCATCAGAAGAACATAATTCATCCAAGAGTTTGATACCGAGATTTGAGCCAGCAGATGTGTTGATTCTAAACATTAAAGAATTGCGGACCAAACGAAAAGTTAGTGAAAGTTGTAGTTGGCAAGTTCTCTTTCAGTTTCATGGTTTAGATGGCAAGATTCCAAAACATCTAATAAGTCTGGATGAAGCATATCTCCGTCGTTGCCTCGAGGTGATGCACATTAGCGCACTCAGAGCAACCTCAAGCAACTTGTTATCAAAGAAGAGAATTTTATCTAATAATATGGGTTCAAGAAAAATTAGCAATGGAAGTATATATAGTAGCACAACTTCTGAATATCCTTTAGCTGCTGGGACTGAGGCTGTTGTGATAAGCACTATGGGAGATCCGATCCTTGGCTCAATCACTGACAGCAAGAGTATGATGAACATTTTAAGTAGCCCTTTGCTTCAGCAATTTAGCGCCTTGGATTCTTATGTTGATACTGGAAGAGCAAGTTTACCTGATGATAAAGAACGTGAATATTCCGATCTTGAGTGTTCTCCGGGTGGCTCAACTGTCAGTTCATCCCATAAGGTATCAAAAGAGATGGTGACTGGAGCTCAAGGATGTGAGACTAGGCCTGTACACAAAAGGCTTGTTTCCGTGTCAAGCACAAATTCTACCTTCTCAGACCACTCTTCTACTGCTACATCAAATTTTGTTTGTCAGGGAATGCTTCACTGCACTTGGAAGGATGGGTTTCCACAGTATATTTTCTCCATAGATGACCAGAGGGAGGTGTATGCAGCTAACTTATTTAAGATTGATTCACCAGATGATAAGATTTTGGATTATGTTTACATATTTTATTCAAGAGCTGGTGGCAGATTAGAACATGAAATTCGTGGAAATGATGTACATATTGTTGGTAAGATGAGAGTGTCGACTTCAATTACACTTTGCCCAAACAATTCCGACATCATGGAAACTCAATTTGTTCTGTTTGGTTCAAGTGACAATTATCTGAGAGAAACACAAACTTCAACTCGTACTGTTAGAAAGAACAAAGCTTTAACGAAGAAAGTCGCAGATGTATTCCGGACTAGTCATTCACATAAGCAGAGAACATCTTCTAAATTCTCAGGGACGAGTGCCATTCTTGAAAATAGTTCCTGGGAGCCATCTGAAGAATTGCATGATAATTTTGATCCAGGCGGACTCATACTGACAGAAAATGATTTCCTACCAAATCTTGAGTTGGCTGCCATAATTGTGAAAGACCATCTCTCTAGGAACTGCAAGAAGGCAGAAACTGGAGGATGGGGCTTGAAGTTTCTCAAGAATTCTGGGATCAGGAAAGCAAGTACATCAGAGGAAACATCAATGCCATCTGAAAGTTGTGCCCGGGAAAGTGGTGAATGCTCTACAAGCATGGACATTCTGGTTCCAGCAGGTTTTCATGGAGGACCAAGAACTCGAAATGGTGGTCCTTCAAGTCTCACCGATAGGTGGAGCTCTGGTGGCCATTGTGACTGTGGAGGTTGGGACATTGGGTGCCCACTAACATTACTCAATCCTCGACCGAGCAGGACAGATGTGTCACCCCAAGCAGATATTTCTGGAGAGTGCAAGACATATGATCTCTTTGTACAGGTTTGTCAATTGTCTTCCCCTCTGTTCTTTTTCTTTGCTTTCTTCACATGTTAGTTCCACTAAAAACAAAAAGTTGAACCTGCAATTTCTACTCTTTCTTTTTCCTAGGCTATGAAATTTCTACTCTTGATTCCTTTGGAACTTCAAATTATTTGTTTTTTCCTGTGTTTTACGAACTCTTTACAGGTATGCGTGCATTTGTGTGTGTTTACCCAGTGAAGCATATACATAATCATGGCTTAATTTCTATTTTTGCAGGGTTCAAAGCAAAGTATACCAACCATGAAAATGACAAACATTCATGATGGTTTGTATTATGTTCATTTTCAGTCAGTTCTATCAGCTTTGCAAGCTTTCTCAATTGCTGCATCAATTATTCATACCAATAGTCCAACACTTCGACCCAAAGTGTATAGGAACTGATAGAAAAGGAAAAAAAAAGTTGTCAGATCATGTGAAATTTCAGTTATAGTCACGTATATGTTTGATTAGTACAGTCAGATGCTGTTCCTGTATTACTATAGTGTCTCTATTGCCTGATTGTTGTTTTACTTGAAGAGGTTAGCTTTTTTTGTTGCCTAGAGAGCTTTTTATTTCCACTTTGGAACTTCCATTATTGTGAAATGACTACAAAGTTTAGATATCAGTTAGCGATGTACAGTTTTTCTGGGACAATTGCGTAGAAATTACAAATGGTGATTCCTTTTCGGATTGACTTGAAACTTTGGTTGATTGTTCCTAAATCCAGAGCTTTAAGGGCTTGTTTGGATTGGCTTTTTTTAAAAGTGTTTTTTTTTTTACAGCTTTTGAAAAACAGCTTTTTTTGAGAAGCTAAAAATTTTGGTTTTTGAAAAAAGCTGTATTTGAGCTTTTTCTAGAGTTTCAACTTTTTTGGAAATCAAATCAAATAGTTATTGCAAATTTAGTGTAACTTTTTTTGGAAAAAAAGTATTTTTTCCTGAAAAAAAGTGCTTTTTCTTGAAAAAACCCAATCCAAACAGGCCCTAAATCGAATGGTTGGATTGTATTTTTGCGGCCTAAAAGGCCGTCTGACCAGCAGCCAAAGTTTCTGTTCCGTTTTGTTTCAAGAGATAAGCTATTCCACTTTAGCTTCTTTCTCTACGCCTTGGAAAAGGGTTTAAGTGCTGCATGCAGCGTTTGGAATAGGGCAAGAGCGTGATACTATGCTTTTTACACTAAGTTTCTTTGAGGTTTATGTAGGTTCTCTTGTAAATTTTTTGGATCAAACATATGTTATTCCCTTATTTTTGTGATTAGTTGATCATCTTCTTGTGTTTTAAAACTCATCACGCATTTTAAAAGATGGTACATTAACTCCTTATAATTTATCTAATTAGTTGATTACGTTCCTATGACTTGTCTAGTTAGTTGATTAATCTTTTGTGTTTTCAAGCCTTATTATATTACTTTCTTGTACTTATAAAGTTGCAAATCACCTCTATTTTTTGCTTGTTCTTTTCTCAGATTAGATCACCTCTATTTTCTATTATTATTTAGTTATTGTTAGCTAAAAATTTATGTTTTCTTGTTGAAATATATAATACATTACAAATTTTAATGCATGGATGCGAAAAAAGATGTTTATGATATATAATAAGTCAATTTAAATGAAAATGGTAAAGATGGAATATTATGTGTTATCTTCTAAAAAGCATGGGGGACGTGATAAATTTTGAAGCACCAAGAGTAATTAGTTAATTACAGACTATAAGGGTAACTCTCATTTTACCCGAACTTTTTTGTTGGAAACTATTTCGAGTTGCTGTTTTGTCTATAATGATTTGAGTCCCCCACTAATGTTTATAGAATTGCAGTGGTATTATATTCTTGAGTATAGTATTTTGGGGCCCAAAGATCACTGATTCAGAATAAACAATCCGAGTCACTAATTAAACTGTGACGCTCGTTTTATGAACCATTCTCATTTTACATCTACACTAACGTGGAGCATTGTGATTATGGCGGCTTAAAATAAAGAAATTCATCCAATGTATTTCCAGCAGTTTAAATTTCTTCAACTGCCAAAAAAAGTTTCTTGCCATTTTATTTAATTGCATTATATGTAGCTGTACACGGACAATGTAACATGCTTCCAAGTTTCAACTTCCAAGATGCTAGCTGTTTGTTATGGACACCACCTTGTAATTTAAAATATTCTCAGATCAACTACTCATGAAAAACTTGGCTATTTTTCATAGAAAAAATATTTTTCCCCTTAAAAGCATAGTTTTTACAATAAGTATTTTAATTAAATTAAAAAAAAAACTGAAATTTTTTTAAAAAAAAATAAACTGCAATTTTCCAAAAACCAGAAATTGGAGGTTTTAAATTCATTTTTACTAAAATTTTAGAAAATTTTTTTTGAAGAAAGTCAATCCAAACGAAATCCGACACTTATCCAATAGAAGCCAAATGAACGTGACAGTGTCACTCGAATATTTAATACAGGATTCATGAGTTCCTTCTAGCATTATGTCGTTGCCAGTTAAGCTCGACAGAATGGCCATGAATGTCTCTTCTAGTTGACTGATCAATTTAGATCTAAATTTGAATGATTTTTTTGCCACCCTGGGTGGCATGTGACCTTAAGAACAAACAGTTCTCTGTGACAATTAATTCTAAAATCTAATACAATTACCACATTTTTAAATTGTTGAGATCATATTAATGTATTTATTTATTGTATTAACACGATCTTCCACATGTAGACGGGGTTTGTGGGTTTGTTTTGGAGTCTTCTTTTTTTTTTTGGGAGTCTATTTTGAGTTTTGCATGTGAACAGTTTTAAACATTTTTAAACGGGTGGCAATTGAGTTTCGAACCATGAATTAGGCTCTGATATTACGAGAGAATTATCACCTCGACTAAAAGTGTAAGGTTATAGACACGATATTGGTGTATTTATTTGTTGTATTAACGAAATCCATGTGATCCGATACACAATTTTCTTGCAAGTTTGCAGTAGCAGTTGCTATTTAAATCCATTAAAAAACCAACTCCTCCAATCTCAGATCACAACCAATCTCGCTAAAAGAGCAATGGCAAGAAATCTTGCTTTTGTGTTGGCAACTTTTTGTATTCTTGCAGGCACAGCAGTAGCAGACTGGAACATTCTGAACCAACGAAGAAAAGATGGCCTGCAGATCACCCTGAAGAACTACTGCGAGAGTTGGAGAATGAATGTGGAGCTGCACAACATTCGAGGCTTCGAAGTTGTGCCTGATGAATGCGTTGAGTACATCAAGAAGTACATGACATCAACTCAATACACTGTGGACTCTGAGAGGACAGTTGATGAATGCCGAGTTTATGTTAGCACTAGTTGCAGCTTGAAGAAAGATGGAAAAGATGCTTGGATCTTTGACATTGATGACACTCTCCTATCCACTGTTCCTTACTACAAGAAGATCGGTTTCGGGTAAGCCATAGGGTAAGCAAATTCATACTTATTGAGAAATTGAATTGAGAATGCTATATTTTACAAGTATGAATTCAGATGACAAGATATTGAAGTTGTACAAGCCTTCTGATTTTATATAGAGGGTGCTTGGAAGTTCTCAGTTGGGGCTTATATGAGGGGGTGCCTTTTTCTAAGTGCTTATAAGCACCCAAATAAGCAAAGCCATTACCCTTACAGTCTCTCTTTTATTTTTGCTGTTCTGACTTGACCCTGTATGCATATATGCAATGTAGTGGAAAGTTGAACTTGACCTCTTTGGAGGAATGGATGAGCAAGGGAAAAGCCACAGCTCTTGAGCATTCTCTGAAGTTGTTCAATGAGCTCAAAGCACAAGGAGTACAGAGCTTCTTGGTTTCTAGCCGAAGAGAAATGCTCAGATCTGCAACCACTGACAACCTTCTGAATGTTGGCTACTCCGGATGGACTGGTCTATATCTGAGGTTTAAACCGTCTCCTCTACCTCCTTTTCGATTTGTAACAGCTTATAAGAGAGAAATATGACACAGATTGATTTGTGAAAATTTTTGTTTTGATACAGGGTTGCAGATGATGAATGTAAATCTGTTCAGCAATACAAGTCTGAGGTAAGGAAGCAGTTTATTAGTAAAGGATATAGCATTTGGGGCATTCTTGGAGACCAGTGGGGCAGCATTAAGGGTCTGCCGAGTCCTAAAAGAACCTTCAAGCTTCCAACCCCTTTATACTATGTTGCTTGAAGTCATTCTTTCAATTGTCATAAGTTGAAGAAAAACACATTTGATTTGAGCTGTACTTTTGCCAGCTAAATTCATGATCTAATGGAACCGAGATTTATCAGTCACTTGTGATAAACAAACTAAAGTCATCACATGTTTTTAACTCATGACAATCCAATGGAGGCCTCCTAATTAGACATTCTACTAGCAGATTGCAATGATGTGAAAGTTGTATCAGATCAGAAAGTGCGATCAGAAACAACATTAAGTCCCAAAATTAGACCTTAATATGTATTACAGGTATCCAAAGTTCAACAGCACTAGTTCTGACATGATGACATATGACTTCTCTTCACTATATACCCTCAAGGCAGCAGACGATCTTTGGATTGTAGCTTGGCTTCTGCTTGCTTCTTGGCATGGTATTCAAATAAGCTACCATCAAATAAGCGTCTTATATCTTCTTTGTTCAAGAAACCATCATCATCTTTCGCGAGAATATAAAGTGCTCCCCATCCAACCTTGGCAGCTATCCTGCAATAGATAGTCCAAGTGGTAGGAGCAGCATCAATCTATAGCAAGACCCACTACTGCTATTTCAAGTAAGAGGATTCGAAAACAGACCATCCAATGATGTTATCCATTGAACGATTCCCGTCATATTCCACAACTTTCTGAATGTGAACTTATCTGGTTTCGTACGAGCATATTTTCTGAACATATTCTCAAAGTTTACGGGGAATAACCTATAGATTTACATGATCAGGACAATATAAGAAGAAAGCATCTAGAGCTGCCTCATTGGATCAACTTCTTAGGTGAATAATACTACTGTGTTGTTATACCTTTCTTCTGCGTCATAGGCTCCAGAGTTGCTTCCATGCTTTCCTTTGTGTACGTTGATTATGTACACCGGGAATAGAAGACAAGGGATCCAACCCTGCAAATGTATCATTTTGAGTACAAAATTTGCCTTTTAGCCAATACCTCTTAGCATGTGAAAGATATATACTTACTGGAAGAGTAGGGTAACTAAAAAAGACATTGAAGAGGATTGTCAAAAAGATAGAAAGAAGCGCGTTGAAACCAGTACTATGCAGCCCTGTCGTATCAGAAAACAAATGTCAAAAGGCAGAAATGAAACTGGAATTAGCGTCAAAATTGATAGATATTTCAGGAAACTAGGTATCCTATATTAGTCAAAACGCAGCAAATTACATAGCATACATCTAAAGGAGTATGCAATTGCAACTGCTCTTTGCTGTGTCCACATTTCAAACATAGATAACAGCTGTAATGTGATTACAAAGAGTATGATTAGAAAACAAGTCAAAACAATTTCTACTATTTCAGATATCAAATTTAATCATTTTTGAGCAGTTAAGATTAATGCTTATTGTGTTAACTGATTAATAGTTGGACCTGTGTCATTATAGAAGGATTATTATCTTTTGGCGTCTTAATAAAAACGTTATGTAACAGAGCGGCTTTTTGAGAATTTACCAAAATAAATCTCCCATGGATATATGATCCCATCTTTATCCTGGTCAAAGAATGCAACATGCTGCTGAAGCACACTTATGTTGCCATTGTCATGACCTGGTGTTCACTGGCGTGATCTACATCTGCTGAAACCAATGCTCTAGCCAAGTCTATAAGAAAACCAAAACAAGAAGTCAAAACAACTTATCTTATCATATTAGTAATATAGCCTTGTGTTTAGAAAGGACAAAAAATTTTCTGTCATGTCTTATAAATTTATTTAAAAGAAACATACAATTTTAGACAAAATTTTATGAATTTGTGAAAAGATAAGTTAAACAACTATATAGTAGTAACGTAACATATAACTTATAAAAAAATGTCTCATACGTAGTCGTGAAATCATGTCAACTGAACTTTACATGGTTTTGGAAGCTTTTGCTCCAGGTCATCCCTGATCTTTCTTAGTGCAGTAATGGGAGCAAGAGATGCCTTGGTTGCCATTGCATCATCTTCCTTGATTGCCATATCTATATCTCGCTTTCAAAAACTCTTGGATTTGTAAAAATGGTGCTTAATATATCAAAAGATTATAAATAGAAAGAAAATGGTTTTTGAGACGCATGCATGAGCCTATAAACAGGCATTGGGCTTGCCGTGATTTATGCCCCACATTAATATGGTATGAATTTCATTTAGAATACCTGTGGTATTGAGAAAGTGTTTGAGCCATCTTTTAGACACATAAGAGTTTTTTACGTAAAAGCTAAAGTTACAAGAAGGTAAAAAATCAGAAACTCTTTTGACAAATTTATGTCAATCATTACTTTTTTTTTCAAAATATTATCTTACATTTTTAAAAAATGTAATATATCCTCAGAATAAGAATAGTTAAAATCATAATTCCTAAAATATAAGCTAAAGAATTAACTATTTTTATATAATATTTTTATTAAAAACTCTACTATTAAAAGCTTTATAAATCAATAGCTGAAATCTCACAATTAAGTTAGACACATTCTTAAACTGCTTAGAAATCATAGCACTTAAATTTTAAATGTTTCACAAATTTATTTAAATTAATCTTTGTTGTTTTATTCATATTAATATATTTTTTTAACATAGGGTTTGATTTATTTAAATTAAAAAAGTATTGAGAAGTAATAAATTTATAAAATATTGGGAGGATTTTTCTTTTGCTCTTGACTCACTAGATTAGTTTCATGCCCAAGTACAATATTATTTGGGATGCTTAATCATTGATTTAGAAGATTTTAAAATAATAATAATAAATTAACCCTCAAAAGATATTAAAATACCCAAAAAGCGAAAAAAAAAAAAAAGCTCTCTGGTTTCAATTGTCGGAGCCTTTCAGTTCTCGTGAAGAGCATAAACGGAGGAAGGTGAAAATGGCGAGCGAAGCAGCGGCGGCGGAGACGGCGGAGAAGCAGCCACACAAGCTGGAGAGAAAGTGGGCGTTCTGGTTCGACCACCAGTCCGGGCCCAAGCAAGGCGCTGCTTGGGGCACCTCCCTCCGCAAGCTCTACACCTTCGACACCGTTGAAGAATTTTGGTGGTATTTACTATTTTTACCCGATTTCGTATAATATATGGATCTGATAACGTTACTCATTTCGTATCGTGTTAGTTATTTTTAATCTGTTGTATATATACATCTTCTTTGTCAAAATGATGAAACTGAAGTTGTAATCTATTGTATGGATATGATGACACCGCGAATTATCATCAATTAATCTATTAGAGCTAGATATTTTGCCTGAGTGTCTATGTTGGATTAGGATCCTCTCCTAACTAATGCTTAATTGAAGTTCAGTCCTAGAATGGTAGAATAAAGCATTAAGGGCTTGTTTGGATTGGCTTTTTTGAAAGCATTTTCTTCTAAAACTTTTGAAAAGGTGCTTTTTTTGAGATAGTTAAAAATTCTAGTTTATGGAGAAAAAAAAAAAAAGAGCTGAAATTGAGCTTTTTTAAGAGCCTCAGCTTTTTTTTTAAAATCTAATTCAAATAATTATTGCAGAAAAGATGTTCTTTTTTTTGGGGGGGGGGGGGTGAGAGGTGAGGTGAGGGAGTGCTTTTCATTACAAAAAGCCAATCCAAAGAGGTCCTAATTAGGAGAGGATCCTAACTCATCTACATCCATCTTGTATATTTGCGTGTATGCAAATTTACATGTATCGATAACCAAACGTAGTCTTATCAGGATAATGTTTGATGGACATCATGGATTCTTATGACATAATTGTCTTCTGTGTTGTCTGGATATCTATATTTGACTAGTTTAGATAGATGCTTGTGAATGACTGTATATTTGTGTATATTTTGGTTAAGGTAACAAGCAGGATATGATTTGTTTGAATGTCTGGATCAGGCTGCTCATTACTACTGATAATTTTCTCTCAGCTCCAGGTTACATTTGCATATATATGTTCATATTAATTTGTTAACACAACTAAATTGCTACTTATTTGGATTTTGTTGGTAGACTTTGTGGACTTGACAATGTTAATTGTTCCTAGCAGATAACTCCTTTTGCTCTGGATTTTCTCTGGTTACTTCTTCAGAGTATCTATATACTACTCATGCATATACATGTGTGTGTGCACATGTATATATGCATATACTAATTGCTTCTGAAGAACAACTGAGCTAAGTCTTATCTCGATAAGGTTCCAAACATGGATTTGGTGACGCCACTTACTCTTGTTCGATAATTATTCTTCTGTTAGCTCCATATGTGGTTTGAGTGAATATATGCACATTTGCATGATTATACATATGCATACATATTACCAAACAAAGTGTTTCCGAGCTAACTTTTAGTAGATTATATGGGTTCAACGACATCACTTGTTCTTTGTCATATAATCTTTTTGTTGTTAGCTCCATAAATTTCCAAGTGTTTTATATACTGGTTGCATATGTGCATGTGTATATACATAGTATTTTTGGAGATTGCCTTATATTGTTGATAATTTCTTTAATTATGTTTTTTGATTGGGTGGGTTCAATTTTCTGGTTGATGTAATCATATATCTTATAAACCTGTAAATTTAATTTTATAAGGATTGGATCAGTAATTTTAGCATTTTTTTTTTAATTTGCTTTTATACATGTAAAACAATTGTTACATATGTAAGAAAATGCTTAGTTATGAATATTCTTGTGGTTCATTAGCCAGACCAGAAAAAAATAAAAATAAGACCACAAAAGAAAGAAGAGCTGAACTTCGGATTGATTGTACTTTTTGAGTAATGATATTTTAGTCAAAATATCTTACTCTTGCTAATCTGGAATGGTATAATAGAGTTGATAAGTTTTTCTTTTTCTTTTCTTTTTCTGTGTATCAGAAGAGTTGATAATGGATTATGTTGTCTATAAATGTATATAGTGCAACGTGTATGTCCGCACTTGGTAGAATAATTTGTTTTAAATTTAGTATCGGGAAGGAGTGGTGAGATGTAGTTTTAATTTTAAGGACCAGCTTGTTGTTTAATATGTTACACAAGTACCGATTGTGAAAAGGCGCCTGATGATTGGGTAGAATATGATGTGAATCTGGGCTTTATTTGCTTATGTGGTTGAAGATTGTTGATTTTCTTGCAGTTTGTATGATCAAATATTTAAACCAAGCAAGTTGCCTGTAAATGCTGATTTCCACTTGTTTAAAGCTGGGATTGAGCCAAAATGGGAAGACCCAGAGTGTGCTAATGGAGGCAAGTGGACAATCACTACCAACAGAAAAGCCAATATGTGGCTTGAAACAGTACGGATCTACCTATCTTTCTCCAACTTGTAGTCCTTTATACTTTGTAGCATGTCATGACAGTTCATAAAGCATGTGTGAAGTCTATTACTATCAGGTAACTTTGTAGCCTTCTTCACTAATGAGTTTTTTGTTGAGCAGTTGATGGCTTTGATTGGTGAGCAATTTGATGAGGCTGATGAAATGTGTGGAGTAGTTGCCAGTGTGCGTCAAAGGCAGGACAAGCTTTCACTGTGGACGAAGAATGCCACTAATGAGGCTGCTCAGGTTTCGACTTGTCCTTTACATGTTTCCTCTGATGTTTGTCCTTCACTAGCATTTTCTTTTTCCCTTTTGCTGCTTAGCAATAGAGGACGAGGATTTATCCCCTGACCTTCCCCATTATAACACAAGGTCATGCAATTGAGCCCTTGATGGACTGGTTTTAACGTTGCTTGGTCAATATGCAGGCAAAAGGCAGATGGTTATGACTTTTGTCTTAATTTTTATGTGAAAAAGATGTGATTACCAGCCTCGTTGAATTGTTTCTTCTAGAAAGAAATTCTCTTTTTTGGAAATCATGGTTTATGATGTCAAGTTGCTAGTTTGGAAGTGGTGGAAAGAGAATGGAAATGCTAGTACTTTTCCCTTTTTATGGCATAGATAGATGTATTCATTGAGCATACAAGTGCATGGATCCATATGGTTCTACTTCACTCTCTTGTAAGTAGCTTGAAGTGTTTCCTAATCACTAGACTTCAGATATTGTTTTTATAAAGTTGAACCTGGAACTAATTTGATTAGATATGTGTTACCTAATCACTAGACTTGAGACATTGTTTTTATAAAGTTGAACCTGGGACTAATTTGATTCATATCTAATCTTTGTTATACTCATTATGCATGCATGCTGCTAGAGTTCTAACTACTGAAAGTAAGTAAAGTTATCTCATGAGTTTTGAGAATTTCACCATATTCTGAGACTAAATATGGTTGGATTAGTCATCTGTGGTGGAGAATTTTTGATCTTTCGACTACCTCAGAACATAAAACTTTTTATTTAGAGTAATATGTTATTGCATAAGATTTCATGGGAGTTATACTTTTTCTTATAAATCTTTGGCATATTTACTTTATTTGCAACATTAGGTGTTAGTGCTTTCAACATTTTCTCAAAGCAGCTGTTCTCTTTGTACCAAGGGATGTGAGTTCTGCGTTTCACTCCCTTTTCAGTTTCAGCTCTTTAAACTTCTCTTCTGCTTCACTTTAAGACTTAAAAATACTTAATGCTTGGTCTATAATTTTGCTCACCCTACTGGAGCCAGTTCCCCTTTGTTCTGCTGTGGTCCTCGTGGTGTTGTAAACGTTTTTTGTTGGTTAATGTCAGAAGCTACTGGGATATTTGAAAACTTGCCCCCATCAAACACGGGAATGTTGCTTATTTTGGTCTTACATGGCGTAAAATTTGATTTTCATGACATGATGTCTTGATATCTTGCAGATGAGCATTGGGAGAGAGTGGAAGGAAATTGTTGATGTCACTGATAAGATCTTTTACAGCTTCCATGTAAGTTTCATTGTCAGAACTTGAAAGAACCCCGTGTTTTTAATGCATGTAATTGTTCTCTTCTAACTCATTTGTTATTGCAGGATGATTCTAAAAGGGAAAGATCAGCAAAGAGTCGGTATAACGCGTGAAGTTTGGACAATCCTTGATCATGCGTTGAGTTTTTACTTCTTTTGTTTCGATATAGTTAGACGTTTAAAGAACCTGCCCATATTCACTTTTCCACATCTCTGTTGCAAATTGGATCAATTTTTTTGGCTCATTGTTGCTTATGAGATGTATTTTAGGATGTAGGATTATTGCTTTGTATTGGGTGCTTCTTCTGTGACTGCTTCTGATTATCTGCATTAAACTGCACTTGGTATAAAACTGGCATTTGCGCTAGTACAAATGTTTGAATGGCTAGCTCATATTGTGAGAATCACTCCTATTTTGAAAAGGAAATATTAAGATGGCAAAATCTAGCTAATGGATCATCCACATTATTTAACTTAAAGACTAGAGTCAGTGTAGCCAACTTTTAAATATCTAAGTACTTTTGTAAGTTTAAAATTTAAATTTAACTTGTTTGGTTCATTTTTAAAAAAGTTTTTATATAAAAGTCAAAGTTTCAAAAAAATGGTTGAAAAATCAAAAGCTTTAAATTAGAATTTTTAGAAAAAAGTTTTTTGAAAGTTTTTATGTCATGTTATAAATTATTTTTCTTTTCTTTTAATTAATACTACTGCATATCTTTTAAATTCTGACATTGCTCTTGAAAAAATAGAAAGATAAAGCTCAACATTTAAAGTACAAGTCAAAGAATCAATAGCTTTTAATGAACAATATTTTTACTACAAGTCAATGAAAGAAATTTTATCGTTAAGCTAAATAGAGTCTAATAAATCTGTGGTTGAAATAGTTTTTAGATATTTATGCTATTCGTACACGTCATAACAAAATAATATTACTCTTTGGACTCAAATTATTAAAATTTTCCATTTCCATGAGTTAGACAATATTTAATTACGTAAAAGGTGTCTCCTCTTCTTCTTTTTTTTTTTTTCTTTCTTTTTTTTTGGTGGGTTCAAACAAAGGTGGCTCCTCACAATGCTAGGGGGGAGTTCACTGATGGTGAAATATATCACTGTGAACGAATATGTTTCATGGTGAATCTTTAAAGTTACAACAAAATGATTTGGATAATTCACTGCTATTATATCTCTCGTAACACGAAATTTAAGTCCACATTTAGTTTGTAGTTATGTCTTATTTATCATACAATGATAATTCTTGGTATATTTTAATATACAACAGCCAAATTAAACTAAAAGATCAACTCAGGGGTACACGTTTATAGTCATATGATTGTACATTTCTGTTCAATCTTTTTAATCGTCCTGGATCACCCAGATGGAGAAGATATGTACACCTGGAAGCTCTTCATGGTATATAGCTATACGAACTAGAAAACACCTTCTTTTTTTTTTTTCTTCTCTCTCTCTCTCTCTCTTTAGGTACTTGTGAACAAAAGAAAAACCAACAATGGTGTTTCTTCATGCAAGGAACCCAAGCTTCTCTCCGTTCTTTTTCGCAAGTCTAATCAGGCCTTGCCTTTGTTTTGAATCTGCTCCTATCGACTTGCAAAATTCTGTAATCACCTGGCAATTTCCAATCGAGAAAATAGTTACATCATCATGAATAAACTAGTTGTATTACAGTATTTTGTTTTATATTTTATGCTATTAATAATTATATGATTAAAGGTCAATTTGGGTATATTTCTTTCAATGCGAACATTTATCAAATTTAGATCTTTACTCTTTAATCTCAACTTTTTGTCTAATTAATACAATATGTTCGCCCGTTATCATTTACGAGAAAATATGAAAAATTTGAAGAAACAACCGACATGGACCTTGTCCAATGAGGATAATGTATAGATTATAATAAATGCTAAGAACATTAGTAAACAAAATATAAGAAAATTAAAAAGTGATTAGACTTCATATAAAATAAAAAAAAATTACAATACTTTGGGGGGGGGGGTGTTACATGGTACACAATTAAACCATTATAGTCCTGCCAAAGATTATAATGTATAGTAAAAAATGAAACAAAATAAAAAAAAAATTAAAGAAGTGGCCTCGTTCACAGTGTAAAAAGAATATTATAATGTCTAAAGGGGAACTCTACTCAACGATTGTGGTGTATAAATTCTGGGGGATCGGAGTTATGTCAAAAAAATTAAGAGTAAATGTTAAAAAGTATTAAAAAAAAATTTGAGCTCATATGGCAGCCTCAAAGGCTTATAAGCTAGAAAAAGAAATAATATATAAAAACTAAACGTAATTGAAAATTTACTAAATGTAAGACAAGAGAAAAAATAATGCATAAAATAGGTATTCAAGAAATGCATAAAATGGTTGAATTGTGACATGTCACACCTAATCAACCATTTTACTTTTATATATAGATATATAAATAGAAGTACTTGAGAATTTATGTACCATGTAAGAATTAGAAAAAGAAAAAGAGACTAATGCTTAAGGATTCTTGATACAGTGCCATGTGACATCCCACTCAAGAGTTTTAATGTATACTAAGGATTTCAATTTTTTTTTAAAATCCTCACCGGCCCCTAATTCAACCCCCACTCTCCAAGGGATTTTAACCCAAAACATCACTCTGGGGAAGTAGTATTTTAGAATTTATTGCACAATCTTTATCTTTTTAATCTAAGTCTATTTTTCATATTTTGGTAAAGGGCAGGCTGAACATTTTTTTCAAACAAGAGAAATCCATGCGGTATATTTTGCCGTAGTTCTAAATAAGTCATTTTGTGCAATTTTAGTTTAAATTTAGATATTAAAATGACAAATATGTTATTTACGCCTGAAAACTACTAAAGGCCAAACCACTAAAATTGTTTAGATTTAATTCCATGGGGTAAATTATACCATGTTTCAGTTTAATCAAAGTCCGCAATGAAAATAAATGAGGCATCTGTTAGGTTTTAGGTTTGGTGGAATAATCGGAAGATAATCCTGTAGGCTATGGTTTTAGCTTAAAAAAGAAACCTAAAACTGAAACCCCATTATTAATTTTTATTACTGTATATCATAATCTATAATATGGAATAATTATATTTTTGGACAAATATTAAAATGTTTCTACATTTTACAATTTTATTAGGCTATTTTGCATGTGTTTGCTTCATTGGATTGTTTAGCTTTTGTAAGATTTAACTTGAAATTTTAATATCTTTTTAGCTTTATTACTTATTTAAATTAATTTTTTTTAGATGAATGTTTTCTAATTCATTTAATTGTTTCTCTTTTTTCACATCCAAGTTAGAATTTTATTTTTTTTTAAGTTGATAATCTTCCATTTAAATTATTTTCCTTCTCGGTGGTTACCCTTAATTACAGATATCCATATAATAACCACAATTTTTTGAAAACCTGACGAATATATAGTTATGGTTAATTTTTTTTTCAAAACTATTGAATTTCTGTTTCACTCTATATTTGGCTATGATTTTTGTCATTATTTGGAGCACCATCATTCCTAGTTTAACCTCGACACGAGATATGACCAAAAACTAAATATCTACTACTATTCTATTACTCTCCTACTTTTTTTATGTGTAACAAAATTTGTTGTATTCTTTCATTAATTAATATTGTTCCCTTTTCCCATCACATACCTTAGTTATATTTATTAATTCCACACAGATAATAAAAAAAAAGATGACATATAATATTACTCGAGCCAATACTAACAGTTTTAACCAAGGGAGTTAAAAAGTTGATATACCTGGGAGTGCAAAGCAATAGCCTTGCCTCTAAGCTGGTTAAAACGCTTCTTGCCTATGATGTTGCGGGTGAAAACAACAACTGGAGCAAACACACCCTTTCCTTCATTCACATTTTTCATCATTGGCTGCAATCTTACAGGCCTCGCCGCGACTCGAACATGTCGCGGCGCTGCCTTAGCCTGCAGCATGCTGCACTCTTCGCCAGCCATGGAAGCTCCCCAACCTCCATTAAAAGAAGAAGAACAAAACCCTCCTTTGAGTCCAGCTGCAGAAACTGATGTAGCCATTGCAAACTAGACCAGAAAAGCTTTCGGGGTTTTTTTTTTCTTTTTACTTTTTGCTTGTCTAGAGTAGTTCTTGTGTTATACAAGCTGTTGATAGTTTGTGTTTGTAGTGTGTGTTTTTTTGTTGTGAAGTGATGAAGATTTGCTGTAAATATGAGAGCCTTGGGTTTTTCTATTGGATGTTAAGTGTTGGAGAAAAGTTGTGGAGGCATTCAGAGCCACACATGCTTTGACTTTTTGGATGTTTCTTTTGATTCTTATATTCTCATCTATCAGCGCGTTGTTTGCTTGGAATAAAATCTTCTTCACTTATGTATGGTCCCTACAGGGCAAGAATAGCCTCCATTCAATTCTCATAGTATGAGGATCTGAATCTTCTCTTCTAGTGGCTGTGTTTTCCTTTCTCTGGGGGCCCTTCTTTGTGTATATTTCACACGCATGACCATTTGTCACGCGTATAAGGGTTGTCCAGTTCATGAATTTAGATATTCTTGTAAAACATATATCGTTCTAATTTTGCATGTGAATTTATTCAAGTTATGGACTAGAATATTCTCGTAACATCTATTGTCTTATAACTTTGTGTATCAAGTTGTCCAAGTTATCAACTTAGGTATTCTTGTGACATCTATTAGCTTGTAACCTTACTATGGAATATCGATTGTTGATTAACTAATCTAATGACCGTAAATAAGTCGCAAAATATAATTACTCTTGTAACTTTATCACAATCTATATTGGTACATTTGGCTTGACCAGAATATTCTAGGTCATCCAACCTGAAGGAGGGGTCTCATTTGTCTTGGACTCTCAATGTCGGAGTTCAAGTCAAGTTATTTTGGATTCAACCTTAACTGAACGAAATGTAGATTTCAATTCTAATTCAACAAAGGATTCCTATTTGGATTTGGGCATCTAGATATGAGCTATCTTATTGATAAGAATGAGGACTTTGACGCTTGAGTGGTGTCGGCTAAAAATACTCTAATCCTCAAACTAGCAAACTAAAAAAGCAATAAAGCCTAACCAAAGCTAAAGAATCAAAGCACTACACTGATGTCCCCAAGTAACTCAACCCTCTTACTTCGCAAGAAAGTTACTCAACTCTCTTGTTTTCCTCTTCTTTGCATATGCTTGAAGCTGGAGCACATAATTACGTCGGACGAAGCTAATAAATTGTACTTTCATCTAGAAAATAATATGTATTACAAGAGGATCAAAAAATGTGGACAGATTTTGTTACCAAATCTACTCTTCTTTCCTTACTTTTCCCAACGAGAATGCATGTGAATCTCATTTTTTGGAAATGGTCATGAGCAAGGAAGACTTGTCTGGCTACTATAGCTGCATAAGACGGTTATCAAATTTGAACAGTTAATCTCTAACTCGAGGAAACTTAAGGCATCGCATTAGAACACCTGATTGATTCTAGAAGCATATTCTGAATTTTTCTTTTCCCTTTTTCTTTTACTAATAACTAAATAAAACTTTATATTAACATAAAAAAAAATAAAGTTAAAAAAAAAAACTTGACATATATACAAACTAAGATGTGAGAAAAACATTCAAGTTTTAATAAAAAGTAACCTATTATAATTGTACGAGCGATCCAATCTGTCATGCATTTGACACTACAATAAATATGGTCAGTTGTATAACCAACTAGAAAACAAAAGGTAAAGAAAATTCCAAATAATAGAATCAAAACCTGTACTATAATTAAGCCATAAGTAACAACTAGAAAGCCACGGATGTTGAGTCTCACAGCAACAATCAAAGACAACACTAGCTCTAAGTTGAGGAAATCCCAAAGCCTAGGTTTTCACACTACAATAAGGAAGTAATAAGAACTAGAGACAGAGAAAGATTTGTTACTATGCTAATTATTGAGAAATGAGAAATTTTACCCTTTCTTCATATGTAAGTTTTATTAGATAATTCAAAGTAGCACATAAATCACAATACAAGGAGACGAATATGCAAATATTCTTTCTTAACTCTATTGTATATTTTAAGTAACTTGAACGAGTATATTAAGTGAATTGATTCTTGTTCCAACAATTCAAAAGTCAAAAAAGATATTCTTGGAACTCCCTAAGCCTCTTGGCAGATAACCTGGTACTTGATATTTGCATCTGGAACTCCCCAAGCATCTTGTTTGCTAAAATAGAAATCTATAGAGGATGTGGGTCAAGTCCTTCAAAAGTGAATTGATTTCGAGCCTTCCATAGGTGCCAACAATATATCATCATTGACTAATCACTTCTTCTTTTGGAACTCTAGCTTGGGTGTATGCCTGTAGAACTTGTTCAAGCCCTTGGTCAAGTCTGCAATTACCCCCTTGAGGAACTCTGATTTGGAGATGAGAGACACTTCACTTAACTCTGCTGAAGTTGCACTGAAACAACAAGTGTTCAATCGATTCCACATTTGTTCAACAAATTTTGCACACCGGGTTGTATGGGCATTTTCTTTCATATTTTTTCTCCTCTGTTGCAACAGCATTGTTGATAGCTTTCCAGCAAAACATTCTACATTGAGATTGTAGTTGTAGCCATCTGGTCTGGAGATGCTTTTAAGATTTTTAATCCAATGGTCCTACCATAAGTTGATTGTATCTCCCTTGCCCACAATCCAAAAAGCTTCTTTTTTCAGTAATTCTCTCCCTTTAAGCATACTTTTCAACACCTAAGAGCCATTCCTTTTTGGTTTAGCATTCCAAAAATTCTCTTCCGGATGGTAAACAGCTTTAAGTACTTCTTGTGATGCGAGTAAGGTCTAGTTCATGGCCTCAAAGTCTTTGAATCCCAATCCTCCCCAGGCTTTTGGTTCCGAGATTTTACTCCAATTTATCCAATCAATCCCTCTCTTTGGTTCCCGAATTCCACCAAAACTTTGCGATTCTTGAGCTAATGGCATTGCATATGGATTTAGGAAATTGCAAGACTGGCATGGCATAAGTGGGTATTGCCTGGAGGCTGAAGTACAGCTTTAACGAGTACCTCTTTCCTTCCTTCTGATAGCAAATTCTGTTTCCATCCCTCAATTTTTGATAGAACTTTGTCTTGGATCCAGTTGAGTGCTTGCTTCTTTGATCTTCGCGAGCAAGTTGGGAGTCCCAAATATTTGCCAAGATTGTCCGGTGGATTCATCCTCAGCCTGCATCAGATGTTTTTTCTGATTCTCCTTGGTTTGTTGGCACTGAATACTACTCCGGACTTGTTTAAGGTTGAGCAAATCCGTAAAGATACAGTATATTCTTCAGAGTACTAATACATCAAGAATCTGCACTAACAAAAAAGAGTGAGTGATCAGCAAACAACAAGTGCGTGAGTGTTAGGCCATTTCTTGCTATTCTGACAACTTTGAGTTGCCTACTGTCTACTCTATTTTTGAGAGACTTTGTAATGAGAGAGAAGAGAAAGGGTGATATCGGGTCACTATCACCTTGGCGTAAGCCTCTTGTTGGAATAATGATAGGTTGAGGTTCTTCATTTTTTTTTTTTCAAAAGGGTTAACCAAAGGAGAACCACTTTTCCACCTGGCCAGAGGCCCCTTAATCAGGCGGGAGGTAAATCGAGGGATATGCGTGAGTGGCAGCCCGACCAGGGAGAGGACCAACGGGCGTGGAAATCCAGCAACAGCCCCGCAATATTTCAGCGTAGTACTGCCGCCACACGGACTCGATCCCGCGTTGTCAGGGTGTCTCCACCCTAATCACCTGGCCACTTACCAACTCACCTATGCCCGGCAGTTGAGGTTCTTCATTTATGACTATCAAGTAGGTTACTGAAGTAACACACTTCATAATCCACTCCACCCACTTCATGTGAAACCCACACCTGAGAAGCATCTGCTCGAAGAAGTCCTACTCCACTTGGTCATACACTTTGTTCATGTCAACTTTTAAGGCGCATCTATCTAATTTCTAAATTCTCATGAAGTCCACCTAGAATTCTTCTCAAAATATATTGAATTATTTCTATGAATTCTATCATCTCACTTGTGCTTATTAAAATACCTTTGTAAGGTATAGTCCTCTTTAGTATAAATGATAGTTTAACGCGTGCATTTAGTATAAATGATAGTTTAACCCGTGCTACGTACGGGAGAAAGAACATTTTTATATAAATTTTTACAATTTATAGCCAAATAAAATCTAAATATATTTTATTAAATGTTGTTTTTGAGAGAGATTTGGACAGTGGTTGAATAAAAAAATTAAATTAGAAAAGTAAAATAAAAAGGGATTTGATTTAAATTAAATATTATTTTTAGATAGATAGAAGGGAAAAAATCAGTATTTCTTTAAAAGAAAATCATGAAATAATAGCTCGTTACATTGATAAAAAATATATATATTTAGATATTTTTTTATAATATATAAAATGTAGATGTCCTATTGTTTTCAGATGTCGAGATGATAACTCATTTTAAATGCTCCAATGTTAAATATTCTCTCTCTGTCTAT
The DNA here is from genome assembly GCA_028554755.1 of Cordia subcordata. Taxonomy (NCBI): domain Eukaryota; kingdom Viridiplantae; phylum Streptophyta; class Magnoliopsida; order Boraginales; family Cordiaceae; genus Cordia; species Cordia subcordata. Next base: position 5,220,694 of record JAPTOF010000010.1, on the reverse strand, counting down.
ATTGATCCTATTTCTAGTTTTTATATAAAAATATACATAATTCTAGTTCTCAAAAACAGAAAATAAAATAGAACATAATTAAGAAGAAAGAAAGAAAGAGAGAAAGTACACTCCCTCACGTAGGCGAAGGTTGGTTTTACAAAGTCAACCCAATCATCCTTCATCAAGATTCTAAAAAATTTCACGACTTTCCAATCCATGATCAAAATCTCAATGTCTTGCAAGACACCTTCAACATTTCACCACAATCAAAGAAGAACCAAAAACAACATTTAATATCAACCAAAAAAAAAAAAAAAACCCACAAAAATTTACAAACGCACGCCAATATTGAGCAAAGATGGCATCTTTAGCAACCAATTTTGTGTCATTCCTCTTCATATTCCCAGTAGGCATCCGCAGAATGCTTTGTTCCTTCTCACTATACCTCAAAGGCCCATCTCAATACAGATCAAGAACATGGTATTTCTCAGACCCCAAATGGAAAAACTTTGACTTTTACACCCTTCTCATAGCTCTCCCCTTAGCCTCATTCTCCAACGTTTTCTTCTTCTTAGCATTTTCAGGCCACCCCACATTCAAATTCTCATTCTTGCAACAATCCTTGGTCATTTTCCTCTTCTGGTTGCTCTTGATTCTCATTGTATGTAAGGAAAGTTTGGATCTTTTTACAATTGATGAGAGTTTTGTGTTTGTGTTTGGTGGGATTGCGTTTGGTGTTGAGTTTTTGATGAATGGGAAAGGTGTTGTGGGACTTGGTGGTGATGTGTATGAGATTTTAGGTGGATTGTCTCTTGTTTGTGCTGGTTGCTGTCTGTATTTGTCCATCTGGCCAACCGCGTTTTTCGCGGAGTTTTTGTTGTCCTCTGGGATTGTTTTGAAGGGGACTTGGGTTTTGCAAGTGGGGTTTTCATTGTACACTGATGTATTTGCATTGAAAGGGTGTAAGAAGGTTTCAAATGTCTTGGGTAAAGGGGAGACTGATGTTAAGTGTGAGCTTGAGGAGGATAAGTTGAGGGGTATAGCATTGATGCATTTAGTGTTCATTGGGCATGCCATGTTGGTGATCATTATAAGTTTCCTTCTGTTCGGGGTACTGTATCGTAATAGGAGTATGAGGTTTGGCGAGGCAAGTGGGCCGCTGCTGGCTGAGATTGGATCAGAAAATGTGCAGGTGCAAGCGCTTCCTGAATTTGATTGAACATTTTTCTTGAAGCCGTGGCGCGAAAAGGGACACTGATGACTTTTTGTCAGTATGAGTTGGTGAAAGAGTTGTTCTATGCTAGATAGCTTTTGCCCTTTGCTATTTTTCATTTTCTGTCTGGCTATATCTTGCTGGAATTTTGGGATTTTGATGTTGATTTATCCTTCAATGAATATAAGCTTTTCTCTGTTCTTGTGAATTTATTCCATGTGTTGCTGATTATTGATGGTGCATGATGAGAATAAGATAATCCAGATGATGGAGAGCAAGAGTAGTTTCAAGTGAGAGAAGGCATGTCTTTCTGAGATTGTTCATATCTACTAGTAGATACCATACTGAATGTTTATATTTGGTATTATCCCTATTTAACAGACACAAGAATTCTGGATATTGACTTTGCATATAGTGCATAAGGAGACCATACAAAGGAATATGATGTAAATTTCTCGTGAGGCTCTGCTTCTTTAGAAATCTTTTTGGTCCTTGAGTCATCTTAACGCTTGAGCATATATTGAATTGTGGAGGGATGAAAACATGAAGCTCTATGATGTTTCAGTTTTAGTAGCTTTAACATGATCCCAATATAGTCAAGCAGAGATATTTTGGAAGAGAGATTGTCTGGTTATTTATTAATTTTATTTATCAGGTGACACAGATAGCTTCTGAACATGTGTTGAGATTGGGCAACTAGTTAATTGCACTGAGTTTTGTGGTGATAACCAAGTTTAGGAAAACGTGAAATCACCAATTGCTAAGAACCTACTTCATAGCATGACACATACTAACTACTTTATTTCTAAGATATGCAGAAGACAATTTTTTTGACATGTTTCTTAGGGTCTGACAGTTGATGCTAACCATCTTCTTTTTACTTTTGAATTACTATCGTGCAGTTTCACAAGTTCTTGTGAATCTTTGTGTTGGCTGCAAACTTTTTGGCTGGAGTAAGTTCACATTAGAAGGAGAGATGTACCATCCAGAAAATGATGAAAAAAAAAAAACAAATGGAAGAACAAAAGAAATATCAAAGGGGGATTAGGTTATATGTCAAGTTTATGCCTTTCTGAAACACTTGTTCCACATGAAGTTCTGACACAAGAAGTCTCCTTGAAAGCTTGCCTTCAGCAGTATCAAGTTTTCAGTGTCAACTTTGTGCACTGAACTTGGTCAGATGGAGAAGCGAATCTTGATGTAGTGACACAGATGGTTCAGAGCAAGTGGCTACTTTTCGATTATTGTCTATCATTATTTTTGTCCCGTTGAAAAGTGAGTATCATCAATGATAATCTCACGCCTTATAAAGGTCAAGTAAAGCTAATCAATAGTTTCATATTTGCATGTAGAACCTCTAACTCACTGTTCCTAATGATTTGTTAACCAAATGCATGTTAACATGGAGAACTGCCATATATGGTGGCAGTTGTGCCTTGGTTCACTGAGTTTCGCCAATCTATGACAATCTGCTGGACCTTTGGTCTTTAAGCAAACTTTATTAGGTATGCAAGGATCTGAACGTAATGAGGTTTATACTTGATTATGAGCAATTTGACAATGACTTGAAAATGATGGAATATATGTTTTCAATCAGATTGCCCTTAACTAGTGTTCATTCGAAGACATAAATAGTTGCTTTTGTTGGTTTCACTTCTATCAGTACTGGAAAGCGTGCTCTCATGTTGAAATTAGGTGATGGTATCTGACGTGTTGAACAGTAGAATATAGTTTCTAATACAAACTCATGTTTGAAATAGGCGATAAAATACGAGTGAAGATCTTTATTCAGATTCTGTTCTGAAGAAAACATCAATACAATGTAGCATTCACATGAAAAACTGAAGAGAAAGCAATAACTTTAAACTGATAAAGGGATATGGCATCACCAATGGTAACAAAAGAAGATTAAATAGATCTATTCTTTTCTATTTTACTGGTTTTCACATTGTCTAGATAGGCAATCAAGTCATTTTAACATTCTATGTACCATATGAAATGCTGCTTCGTACCAACGTAATCAGAAATATAGGTATATAAATGAAAAATAAAGCAACATATCTGAAAGCTAATTCAGCTGGAAAAACTGAACCAAAATATCTAAATAGCCAACAGCCTCTGTAACTGTATGCTTCTGGAAACATTTTGCTGCATTTACTTTTCAGATTGTACAGCTGAAAGGTTGGACAGAGGCGTGCACATAAGAAGCTGCCTGAAAACAACTAAAGCATGAGAGATCTTTACTACTGGGTTTGCAATTTATGTTGCAAACTCCATTAGTAGGACTAAGTATTTATGCTTCCGGATGTGGAGTAAAACAATGAATGTGGGGCAAGATGTGAGGTTTCTCTTGCCGGAGACAATTCATTTCTAAGGTATCTTCCTTGCGGAATAGTGAACGTTTCAGTTCTAAGTTTTCTTTTCCAATTCAGTAATACACTTGCATTTCTTCCCAAATCATATATTCATTGGAGTAGGCTTCCAAGATTTCCATTTCTCTTTGTTTGTGTGAACTGGAATCATGGGTGCAACAAAAGTTTATGCCTGAAATAAATATTTTGTTTGTCATTTGTGATGGTGTTTCTTGTTTGATAATGTATATGGTACAAAGACTTAAAAGCCCCCTATTTGAAATGAATGAAAGGACTAGCCTTTCACACAGCAATAAACTTATTGTACCCATGAATTTGTTTTCATGTTCAAGCACAATCTTGAATCTTCTAAGGTTCAATTAGACTTTCGAATGGTTATATGGATCCTTTGGCCCAAACATTCAAGCTCTCAATCTGGTTATATGGGTGGTTTGGCGGTGTCTAAGTCATACACTGATGTTTGTTTAGAAAATGTAAATTGTTAAGCCAAATATTAGTGTTTGTAGCTGTGGTAAAGCTCTCAATCCCCAAAATGCTGTATTCTTTTTGATGCACAAAGGACCCATTTATTTGACAGAGTTTGGAACAGAATAAGAAATTTTTCTGCAAAGAACAATTCCTAGTTTTGATATAACTGAAACTGCCTCTAACTCATTGTATGTGATTAAAATTCAGTCCTTAGAAACATTCCAACTAGGAAAACGGCCATGAAGCCATATTCTGGAAGCACCTTACTCGTAATGGAAGTTTCATGGTGTAAAAACACGAGAGTTTCCATCTAGTGATAAAATGAAAAAAGAGAAAATTGTAAAGGAAAGAAGCAATTAATTCGTTTTTCTATTCACCGTTGGAGAAAGTGAGATCTGTTTAATCTTTTAGATTGTTAGATATGAAGGTTTACAAAAGCAAGCAGTTATTTCTTACATCGAAGAAACAGATGTATGCTGTTTGCAGAGTTACCACTGCAGATAAATGCTTCAGTGGAACTGAACTTAGTGATATGACCAAAGAGATAGCTGTTAACATTTATCCAGTTTTGTATATTTAGTCACAGAAGAAAACTTGGGAATCTTCAGCCATCGTCGCCGGAAACGGCTTAACCAATGGATTCTTAATCTTGAGCGAAGTCGCTTCATCTTACTTTTGAAATCATATCTTTGTCTCCGGATTTTGGATTTGGAAAAGCGTACCAATTTCCTCATGATTTTCCATGCTGCATCAGAGAACTTAGCTTTGTCAAAGTGAGTCTGTAAACTAGATAACTCACCATGAAAAATATAAAGATAGATGGCTGATGAAATTGCAAATGTGGTCATTAATTTTCTTCTTCTTTTGTGCGTGTGTATGTGGGGGGTTGGTGGGGGGGGGGCAGGGGAAGGGTTGGGGTGGGCAAGGTGTTGGGTCTGGAGGGGAATCTAGTGCTGGCATTGTAGTTAAATTCTACAAGTTACTGGACTGGTGAAGATGAGTATTGATTTGCTGAGTTTATGTTTCAAATTTTAAGCTGCCTTTTGCTATCCTCAGCTGGTCAGCAAATGCAGAAGTTGTCCATACCTCGGGCCTTCTTCTTAGTCTCTTGGTGTTCTTCTGTTTCTATCTTTGTTAGGACCTGAAGTTGAGAAAAGAAGGGAAGTTCATCAATGCTGGTTACCTAAGATTGAGTTCTTAGAATATGAAAAATAAGAGGAGATACAAAGATCCCGCTTTGTGTCACCGAAATGATGGTAGAGTATATATGTGGTAGAATTATATTACCTCAACCAAGCTTTCCAAACAAGTTCTCATCCTTCTTTGCATAAATCCCTTGGTGGTCTGTTTGACACTCAGTTTTAGCTCAAGAGTTCGAAAATTTTGAAGAAATACTCTTTTCTATTAGACAATTATCCGTATATAACAAATTTACCTTCACATGATATTTTACAAGTGCATAAAAGTTCAGTAGGTTCCACACAGTCTTGTCCAGCTTCTTTCCCTCAACATGACGTGAAGTAATCTCTACAAGTTGTTGACATTGGTTTCTGATCAGATCTTTGCATTAGATGCAGAATAGAAATGCTTAGTACTTGTCTTGTAAACTGTTGCCACAAGTTTCTTTTATTTGTTTTCTGATGACTAAAACTCTCCTTAATTTAGGTTATAGGGTTCAAGTAATGTCTCCTTTCTTTTCTTTTTCTCTCTTTTTCTCCAAAATGAAAGGGGTATTTTCTCAAAGGGAAGAATGGACATGAGGAAAGAGGACAACTCAATTTATATGGATTGACGGAAATAGATGATCAGAAATTAGATCGAGTATTAGGTAGGATTTCCTTGTAAAAGCTTGGTCTTTAGGGTAATGCAATCTCATGATTGAATTTGCATGATGATTCGATGTGCTTGACAGAGTGATGGCATTGCCTTCCCTTACCAAGGCATAAAAAACAAAAGGGAAACAAAAATTGAGATCTTGAAAAATGGAAATATATTTCTATGGAATTCAAAGAATATGATGTTGAGTGTATAGTTTATACCAAAAGAAACAAATCCTCCATTGGTGCTCAAGTCTTCAATCATTTCTCCTCTTAACTCGGGAGGTGGAATGGCGGACCAGATACAGTGAGGTGCCTTAGAAAATGCTTCTCTACTTCCAACATCCATGAGTTCCTTTAAAAAGCTTTCAGTTTTTAAGTATCCTTCCCACACTTTGGATATGTATTCAAATTCTTTTTCTTCTGCAGTTGCTGTGCTATTACCTGGAAGAATGCTGTCGCAATAATCACATCTGTGCTTTCCTTAAAGCGCATTGGGAATACGACAGTGATTTTTGTTGGCTACAATGACATGTGTTAATATGAAACTGAGGAACTTAAAGAAAAAATTTCAAGTATTGCTTGTGAGTAGCTGTAATAATCCTATGTTTCAGTCAAAATTTACCAAAAGCTATGTGTGTATACGTTGCTACCTTGCTACCCTCTGAATTGGCAGGACTATATGTTGGGTTTTGTATTATAAGGTATTGTGATAAGATGATATGAGTTAGCTTTTAACGTTTTATTGAATTGACTTCTCATGTAACATATGAGCTATTAGAGAGGGTTTATTAATTTATTTTATCATCTTGAATATGCCTTCAGGTGGTGATATTGTTTGGATCGAGAATATTGACCTGAATATGCTAGTTATGTTAGTCAGACTGGCGGATTCATATTACCTGTTCCCATTGGGCGTTAATCATTGGTGCATTCATATCCTTAATTCCTTAGTCTGGTAGCGCAATTGGAAAAGCACTTAGGAATTGACATGAATTCCAGTCTTTTCTCTGCTATCACTTTGCAGTAAATCATCATTATGGACTGATGGTAATTTCTTGTTGATGCTATTGTAGAGAAACCGAGTTCAAGCTATAAATCCACTTACGTTAAGAATTGGCAAGGGCACTACAGTCTGTCTAAAGCTGAGTCTTATCTTTTTGTGCGTGGTGATCCCTTATAGGAAGAACAGCAGATTTAGTTACCTGTTTGATGACATAGAAAGGCTCTCTTGGGTGATAAACAAGTTTGATTGGTTTGTATGTCCCTTGATACACATCGGAGGAACTCACATGCCATAGAATTTGTTTCAGCTGGGAGCTCAGTATTACAGCTTGCAGAGAGGAAATTTCTGATATTATTTTTATTGATTCTGCAAATAAAGGAGGCAAATGAAGTTTTGGTCAAGGAACAGACTGAAGAAGGAAAATTTTGTTATAGACATTAATCTTTCAAGTGTTAGAAACATAACTGTTGCATCACTTTTGCCTTGGTGCTAGAAATAGTCTTTAATGAAGGCCATAAATTTTTCATACTAATCCATAGATTTAAAGAAAGAACTACCACAGGATCCAGTGGAGATATGCTGACCTTTACTGCGTGGAATTCTCATAAAGTTAAGTCTTAAAGTTATTTGATATCCTTCTTTTGGGGGCTCAACAATCTCCAGAACATCTGGGCAGATTGCCTTCACCGTCTCCAAAGTGTGACGTGGAAGTCTAGATGCGGGTATGACTCCTTGAGATAGGAGCGGTGTTGATACTGATAAGTAGGCTTCACATGGATTTGATGCAGAAGACTGTAAATGTACAGTTAGATAATCTTCCATGTTTGTGTATGTTAAGTATATTTATCTATGTACATGTGATGCATGATTAAGTTCCTGTGCTACATGGTTTTCAGGATAATATCTAAAATTGGACATAATACTAAATAAGAAATTCAGATTATGAAAAATGTGAACAGAGCTTTAGCTTTTTGTTAACAGAAGATTGTAGATATTGGTTGCTTCTTGTGAAAATAGATAAAAGACCTTATGATGAACCTCACAAGCATCAGACTTAAGAATTGGTCAAAGCAGTTACCTGAACATGGTATTCCACTGACCCAAATTCATGCAAGTGATGGTCTAACTCCACTGGCTTCTCAGTGCTGTCTCGAAAGAATTTACGTTGATAAAAAATGATACATTTGTATTGTGACATCACATAATTTGAATACACCATATATTGTGATTGCTGGAAAAGAAATCTAATAAAACAGATAATGACTAGTGTCATATCACGCCTTCCATATTCTCAGTATTGAGTTCCAAGGAGTTCCATATGTAGTATATGATAACCAGAATTCAAAGCTTCTCCAAGTACTAGCTATTTGTTTTTAAGAAACTTAGAAATTTCCTACAGGAATGAGGGGATTGTTTACTCATTGATAAATGTAAACAGGAATACAAATATACAATCAGAGATGCAACTCCTTGTCTGATACAGCCCAGAATTTTATTATTTTAGTTAGTAATTAAAATTGGTTAGGGTTTAAGATTTATTATTCGTTATTGAGTCCTCCTTATATTACGATTAGTTTATTACCTATTTTGTTATAGAAAGTGTTGGTAAAAGTTTTAGTTTCCTAATTAGTTTTATATTCCTATTTAGTTTCCTATTTAATTTTGGATTTCTAGCCTATATATAAGAGTGAAAGTTTTTATTGTTGCATAATTTTTTTTTTCAGAATTATTCAATAATATTTTATTTTCTCTCCTAGGGTTTTATTATCTTAGGGATTTCTTGGCTAATTTGAGCCTTGAAACTGAGTTCCTTGATTCTCCTATTTTCTTATTATGTTTTCCAAATATCCGTTGCGTTAATTGGTATCAGAGCAAGGTTTTTCTTCAGTTAATTTCAAGTTCACGATGTCTCTAAGGAGAGGGAGAGGTTGTGTTGTAGCAGCTGGAGTTTCCCTTATGATGAACAACAACGAGATGGAGAAATACAAGTTGAGAAGACAAGTTGAAGCCTTAACCCAGCGCTTTGCGCAACTGGAAACTCCAACTCATGATGATCATGCTGAGTCGGAGGAAGAGATGTCTTTAAGTCAAGCATCTTGTTCCATATCAGGATGACTTAGTGGACTATGGTGGTAGAAAACTCGAGAACGAGTTCTTTTCACACCTGAGAGACTGATGCAGCCCAGAATTTTATTATTTTATTTAGTAATTGAAATTGGTTAGGGTTTAGGATTTATTATTTGTTATTGAATCGGTTTAGGATTTATTATTTGTTATTGAGTCGGTTTAGGATTTATTATTTGTTATTGAGTTCTACTTATATTAGGATTAGTTTATTACCTATTTTATTATGAAAAGGGTTGGTAGAAGTTTTAGTTTCCCAATTAGTTTTAGATTTTTATTTAGTTTTAGTTTCTTATTTAGTTTTGAATTTCTAGCTTAACTATAAGGGTGAAAGTTTTTATAGTTACATAACTTATTTCAGAATTATTCAATAATATTTTATTTTTTCTCCTAGGGTTTTATTATCTTAAGGATTTTTTTGGCTAATTTCAGCTTTGAAATTAAGCTCATTGATTCTCCTTCTTTCTTGTGATGTTTCCCAAATATCCGCTCCGTTATTGTCTGAAGCATTTCTTTAGTTGTATCAAGTGGCTGATAACTACATTTTTCCAGTTTACATAAAAGTTAATCTTTCTGATACTTCTAATATGTTGTGTAAATTAACTTTGTTTCTTGATCCCTGCTTCAGACTACTCTTTGCTCAAGAAAAAGAAAGAAAAAGTCACAGAACAGAAGATACATTTAGGTTCATATGCGTTCAAGTGCTAGATATGACCCTGTTGCGTCAATGTTCTCTATTATTCTGCATTATCTCATCTGCGGTCTGATGAACCACTTTTCATGGATATCTGCAGGTGTGCATCACTTTTGAAGTTGAAGATCCTACTCCCCATATATTACTCTTGATGTTGCTACCACTAACTCAAAGAGTTGAAGAAAGCATTTGATTTCACACATCAAATGTGGGCAGCATCCACATTGGGAATCCACCTGTGATCACATTTCTGTGTCTCCTGAAAACTACATGAAAAATTGACCTATTTCCATTTACAAGTATCCTACTACTGTCATATAAAAAGGGCTAGATTGTAGCTTTTCTGATTTCTTTTGTTCTGATATAGGAGGATCTGTTTGGTTTCATTGAACTTTCGTTATTGGGTTGTGCACAAAAGGGCATTTTTCAGTCACAAGTGGAATGTAGTCTTATCTCAATTTCTTTATATATTTCATTTGCTGGTGGCATTTTTTCATGTTGCTGAGAAATTCAAACATGTGAAGTGTATTTAAGGATTAGGACATCAGCATAATTAGCGGATTCAAGTCAGGATCTAAATAAAATCTACCAACTCTTTTTTGCAGGTTTCATGTACTGGCAACTGTAACAGGTTAAGGTGAAGGTTGACGCTACATTTCATTATGAAATCTGCATTTTCATTGATAAAAATTAAAGCAAAGAAAAAAGTGCTACTTAAAGTTGACTCTGTAAAAGCAACACCCCATCTTGTTCTTTTTTTCTTTTTTCTTTTGGAATGAACAGTGCCAATACACCTAGTAGGGTAAGGTTTAGTTGGATATGGTTTGGATTTTGAAAGCAAACGGGACCGGGACATAGTAAATTAGTATGCACCAAAGACAACTTACTTTATTAGAGAACTCCTCAAGAAACATTCAGACACAGAATTGGGCACAGAAAGACTATACAAACATAAGATAACACAAACAGCTAAGCAGTTTGTCTTACTAGTACAATTTCAGCAGAATCTCCTTCAATGCTGGTGAAGCCCTTTCAAAACATGCCATTTTCTGTCTTCCTTTTGTCTTCATATCTCTCTCTCTCTCTCTCTCTCTCTCTCTCTCTCACACACACACACACACTCAGGCAGTGATTTGAGGATATCCTGAAGAGACTTCTTCATAGTTTAATTAATAATATGTCAGTGAACATTTGGAGTGAAATGCAAGCATGGTGTTGCAATCATTTTTAGCAACTTGTGAAGCAACTCGCCTACCTTAAAAGCCCCAACACTTGTTTGACACTCTCCCTCGTATGTCCACACTATTACTTGTTTTACAAGTCCAGCAAAGCAGTAATGTTCTACATACAACCTTAATGCTATGAATCAGTTGCCCAGAGCAACAGTGTGTAGTTAAACAATATGTAATGTCAACCAATTAAACTACACAAGCACCAAAGACAAAAGCCAATAGATCTTCATCATTAATGGAGTACTTGATGTTCCCTAGATTTAACTTTCACACAACCAATAGTTGATTTCAAGCACATCAATATTTGCATTCAAATAATTTAACTTTGGTTTGGTTATTGTCACTTCACTTAATTTCATGCTCTATCTTCATATTTATCCCATTCATTGGGTAGCAAGACCCCTTCAATTTTCACTTAAGCTACTCTATTCAAGGAGTTTTTTTTTTTTTTTAACTTTTTGGTGCATAACTGTAACATCAAAATTTTAATTTAACCATTGTGATACCAACATCCTTTTGATTGTAAAAATGATTATGTATTTTCAAAAGTGATTCTATTTCTATACCATCTCTCTTTGTGAAAATTAAAAACAAATACAATGTTGATAAGTTATGTAAGAAGTAAATGTTATCTATCTATTCAAAAAATTAAAATATTGACATATCAACCAAAATCCCAAGCCTCAATATAAAATATGTGGATAACAATACATGAACATGATTATGTGATATGAAGTTATACATATATATATATGTAATTTTTGTATATTACATGAATCAATAGAGTCTCTTTAAGACTTCAAGTAAAAGTAGAAGGGCGTGTTTATTAACTTTTCTGGATCCTTTTTATATAAGCTTAATGAAAGAAATATTTATTATTAAATGATTTTATCATTAACATTTATTTTTAATTTTTGTTTTACAATTTTATATCTCTTAATTATATTAAATTAAATATAAAAACTTAATAAAGTAATAAAATATAAATATATTAATTTTTTAAAAAATAAACATAATTTAAATGCCTTAAAACTTATATTACGTCCGTCCGTGCATTGCATGGGTGACCATGTTAATGCTGTTGTGTTGCGACCTTTTCCTTATATTTATATTAAAATATTATATTAGATAATTATTGAAATATTAAAATCCATAACAAAGCAAACTCATTCTTCTTCTTTTCTGTATTCCTCTCTCTCTCTCTCTGTCTCTCAGTCCAATCTTCCAATTCCAGGGTTTTGTGATCTCTCTCAGTCTCAATTCTTAATATTATAACAAGTAAATCAAAACCAATTTTTATACACTTCTTTTAGATTCTATAAAAATTCACAATCTTTTTGATAATTTTTATAATTTTCAAGACCTCTATGCTCCATCAAAATCTGTTACATTTTGAGTCTTCATCATCATAAAGGCTTGAACTTTAGTGCATTTCATGGTCAACATGAGCGTTGACTTTTGCGAATTATGAAAACTTGGCATTATATTGCATTATTCACTTGCAAAGTTCGAGTCTTTATTGCTTGGGAATGCTAAATACATGATTTCGAAACTTGGGTAAGAATGGTTTTGTCGATTTTGCATAAAAAATTTCAACTTTTTTGGTTTTGATTTGGTGATGATTTATTATGTATTTTAGTTTATAGCTCTTTCAATGGATGTAAAGAGCAAGGGATGTGAGAAAGATCAAAGTAAGCCTTTGAATGGTTCTGATTCACCAAATGGAATATTGAATGGGGATAGAGATGATGAAGATGATGATCAGTCCAAATTATTGTTGCCTAAGGAAGGCTGCTTAGCAAAGAAGGCTGGCAAGCCAAGGAGGAAGGTACACTGGATTGATAAGAATGGTGATAAGCTTGCTGAGGTTTTAGACTTTCAACCAAGGTGAATTTAATCTTTCTGGAGTTGTTTTCAGAATTTTTTTTAGTTCAATTTTCGTCGAGGCTTAGAAGTTTATAATGTATGGTTGCATTCTTTCTTGTGATTTTCTTTTTAATATTTGTTAATTTTGGATGTTGGTGTTATTGTGGAACCGTAGAGATAATTGTGATTGGATCAGTGTTTTGCATTGAGTTTGGAATCTTAAAGGAGCCCATTTAAACTTTGGAAGTAAAAGAAAAAACTTTAACAGAAGTGTTGTTCAGAGACTGGCAAAGTATGCTCGTTTTGTGATGATTGTGATGTCTTTTGAGAAGAATGCACTAATTTGATCAAACTCTGTTGACTGATATTTCCCGTTCGGAAACAAAGACTATATTTAACCCCTGTTGAAATTCTACTTTGCCTCGCCCTGCTTTTCTTGAAGCCATAAATACAGAGAGAGAGAGAGAGACAAAAATAGGCAAAGATTATTTATCTAATGCTACTTGTAACTCTTAAGCTAGACTCCAGACTAACTTATCCAGCCAAGGTCTCCGCTTGACATGGTGCCTGCTGGCTTCCGTCCTCTTATTCTGGGCCTTATACCTCTCGTGCCTTAAATAAATGCAAGCTGCAGCACATAGGAAACCTAAAATTGTTGGCATGGACACTTGAATGTATCAAAAGTAAGGAACCTTGTAGTTACGGTCTTTTGGAAACAAATTAAAATTAATAAGTTATATGCCTGTGCTTCTCACTGAGGTTTTGTTCTTATCACATAGATGTCAAACTAGATATTTTCTGAAGCCAAAAGATCAGTAGTTGTAGCTGCCCTTGATAATGCAACACTGTACCCAAGTTTGTCATATATTCTAGTTTATCTCATGTGTATTTCACTACTTTGCCAAAAGACAATTGATGGAGTAATGACATCCTCGCCAATTTTGCATCAGTCTCCACACACATGGGCCAAAAACAATGTTCATTCCAGGTCACTGGGCTTCAGCTTGCATCATCCCCTGGTAGCGACGGGGAATTATGTGCTTGTCACTTGGCAACTAATGTAATCCTCTAAAGATGCTCCTGTTTGTTCAGTGGTGGCTTGTGCACATTTTGCTTCTTATCATTAAACTTGAGCTAGGCTTTAGAATTTGTGTGAAGTATAGTCATTGATGCGGTATAGGGATTCACCTATGCCACGTCAGTAACTCGTTTGACTCCGAAGTGTTAAGAGACCTCTGGGACTAGACGGGGAGTATGATGTGTCTTTGCTTGTGCCTCGTCCTTCAATCTCCGAAGAGCACAGTCAGGGGTTCGCTCTTTGTTAGACACCAATGAAAAGTGCTCCCTACGAAGGAGAGGTAGTTCGACCTGCAAAACAAAAGGCGGGGCTTTCCCCCCGTTTCACCTCCGAAGCTTAAGTTAGTTGTGGTGTTTTCAGAGAGTTGAGAGATTCTGAAGTAAAAATATCGAGAGTAAAGGTCCTCTCCCTTGTAAACGGAGGGGGGTATTTATAGGCGATGGGGATGCCCTTCACGAGGCTTACCTCTTTCGCGTTACGTCGGGTACTCTGATCATATTTGTTAGTCGTACGTCCTCCCGTATAAAGAAACGATGATGTCATTGTTGAGCCGAAGCATGTCCATAGTGGTTCGGCCTTGGAGGGATGATGGCCGAAGCAACATGGTTAAGGTGCGGCCTTGGAGAGTTGGAGGCCAAAGCGCGTTCATGATGGTGCGGCCTTGGTGTGGCCTTGGAGAGATGATGGTCGAAGCGCGTTCATGATGATGCGGCCTTGGTGTGGCCTTGGCGAGTTGATGGCCGAAGCACGTTCATGATGGTGCGGCCTTGGTGTGGCCTTGGCGAGTTGATGGCCGAAGCAGGTTCATGATGGTGTGGCCTTGGAGTTGATGGTTGAAGCATGTTCACGATGGCTGAAGCACGTTCACGATGGCCGAAGCCCATTCATGATGGCGCAGCCTTGGAGGGACCTTGGAACGTTGATGGCCAAAGCCCATTCATGATGGCGCGGCCTTGGGGGGATGATGGCCAAAGCCCATATATGATGGTGTGGCCTTGAAGGGATGATAGCCGAAGCATCATCACTATGGTGCGGCGTTAGGTGAGTTAATGGTTGAAGCCTTGCGCGTGGGGTATGACCTTAGTTTTTTAGGGGCCCCTTTCTAATACGTGGCGTGTTTTCGTTGGATGGCTTATTTTATCCATATCAGTCATATAATATAATCAGCAATGAGGACACATGCTTCGTCTTTGTAAACTTGTATTCCCAATGGATCAGGTAATATATTTCTGAGGTTCATGCAAATGAATGAGATTATCTAAGTTTAAACTAATGATTGAGCAAAATAATGTTTTTAGTCTTCCCAGCCACATTGCAGAAGGAAATGTTTCCATTTGGGAACAATTTTACATTCGAATTAGGGAAAAATACTTGATGTAATCAGTATTTATTGGTGTTTAGGTAGAACTTTGTTAATTTGTTAGCATGTTATTGAATGAAGTCTAACCTATGGCTTCTTGTGTTGCCTGCAGCGATGACAGTGACTCAGATGATGAGAAATCAGATTCTTGCATGTGTAGAATTATGTAGATTGTGTTAAATACCACACCAACTTGCTCATGACTTCGAAGTCTGTATATGGCAAAAAGTTTCTCGTCTCTGACTATTCCTTGTAGTCTCGGCAAAAACCTGATAATTTGTTAGCGCTCATTGAAGTCTTAGGTGACTCCAACAGCAGTTTCTGGCGTGGCAAGAATTTTCTGAATGATAAAGAGGATGGTCTCTCTCAAAGTAGTTAAGAGTTTCCTGGTCTAGAGCCAACTTCCTGCAATTGTCTCCATTATGTGATGGCAGATTAAGATTGTGATGACTTGAAGCACAGCGAGTTGCTTTTGCTCTCTTTTTCCTTTTTGTTTTCTTCCATCATTTATAGTGTATATTTGTGTGTTTCCAAGTGTTTTTGCTTACATAGCAGGGAACTGCGTTCTCCAGATATAGTGAAGCACATACCTTGTTAGTAGTTGTTCTAATGTGTTTGTTTACCATACTGGTTGATCATAATTATATACATAGCATAAATCTAATGAACAAGAGTAGCTTATCTATGTAGAGTTCTAATGAACAAGAATAATTTATCTTTGTTTGAATTACATATTTGCTCTCTCAGAATAGTAAGTTAGCATAATATACAATGTGACTGTATGATTTGCATTGGACTTGGCTGCCGCTGTTTGACTGGACTGAATTTTGTTTCAAACAGAAGAATGGGTGGATTAGGTATACTGAAGTTTACTGTCTATATTCTGTTTCCCAAGATTTCTCTCTTTCCGTTATTTCTATCTTTTGGAAATGGCAAAAGTTCAGCACTTGAGTTATAGTGTTTTGACTTGTGCAGAAACTTTCTGTTATTTGAGATGTTCAAAGCTTAGTGAACTTGTGCATCTCTGATTTTCAATCTCAATAAGATTGGTGAGTCAAGTACAAGAATATTTGTCTGCCTAGCTTCTTGATATTCAATTGAAAAGAACATCATGTCGTAAACAATCTGTTGATATTCAGTTGAGGAAAAGTATTGTTGTATTCAAAATCAGAATCATGTGTACTAATTTCATATATCTGAACCCCCAAGTTTGATACAGAACATGAAAAGAACATGTTGTAAACAATCTGTAATTTGAAAAAGGAAAGAATATTAAAGAGAATTGAACACAAGCAAGAAGACAACACTCCCAAAATAAACCCATGTCTATCATACTATTACACGAATGGCATTGGATCTCCTCATAATGTTATGACATTACTGGAGATATCCAACAGTAGTGAATTGATGATATAGTTATGATGAAAGGATTTGGACTGTTCACCCCCATTGAGATTTTACAAGGGGATCAATACTCCATCTGAAGTAACTCTTCACACTTCTATCACAGAAACCTCTAAGACAACAGGTATTGGAAAAGCCAGCAACTCGAGCAAGAATCGGAGTTTGACATCATCAGACTTTTAACACAATCTTGAGAGTAAGGTCTCGCTTCTCTAATAGGTATGTTGTATCCATCTTATTCCTTTTCCGTGCAACTGCTATAATTCTGGATGAAGCTGGACTTGGCTATGCATTTTGTGTCTTCTTAGAGATCCAATTTGAGAGACTGACATTAACTGCAGTTTCGCACACTAAAGGTTTTGAATGGCTTAAATCTGGCTTAGAGTTCAACGGTACATGATCAGAACTCAGCTTTGTATGCGAGGGTAGTTGGTTTTCTTGCTCTAACATGATGTTCCGACACTCCTTTGGCCGCTTGGTTTTAGCTTTTATTGCTTTCCATTGAGCGAGATTTTCAACTGGATTAAGCACAGAATAGGCATACTGATTCCTTTGCCGAACATTATGATTCAATTCAGTTTCATTCAGCTCTTGATAACACTTTGTTGTTTCTTCAGCTAGCTGAACATTGGTAACTGTTTTGCCTGATTCCACAGATGCAGAGTTGTCCATAGGAAGCTTAACTTGTTTCACGTTAAGATTTTCATCTTCATCAGTGCTATCATAATCATCTACTTCTTCTTCATCATCAAAGTCATCATCATCCAAGTCACTATCCTCTATTGTTATCTCATCTTCTTCATCATAGCTGCAGTTTTGGTATCTATAGTTTACAGGATATGCTCCACTCTTTGCTACTGCATTTGCCTCGTGATGTTTGCCAAGCATCGTTTCTCTCTGTATGTCTTCTTCATCAAATTCCCATTTTGTCTTCTCCTCACCCTCCGAAAAATAAGCATCGATCTCATCATACTGTAGTGGCTCATAAGTCTTGACATTTAAATTGAAGCTCACTTTCTTTTTCACTTTCAGGCTTAAAGTCTCTTTAGGCTTGTCTCTGCACAAAAATAAGTACAAGGCTTAATAAACCAAATCGAACCAGACTAAGTGTTGTTCTTCCAAGTGGGGTCAGTTATATGAAATTAATAACACCATTAGCTCCTCTAGTAAATCAAAAGTTTATATGAATGTTCACAAATATATACTTATCAGAATCTTTTGGATTATGTACTTACCTAAGCTCATCACCCAAGGTGTTGTGGTTTTGAGTCTTGTCAAGTTCAGTAAAAACATCAGATTCCAGAGGTACATATCTTCCATGTATCTAAACATTGAAATAACAAATGTGTTCATGTCAAGTTTAGATCAAGTAAAACCCACAAATATATACGCATGCGCGTAAATACATATAACGTGATTGAAACTACTTTCTTGATCAGGAGATGCAATTATATATGTTGCAAGAGTTAGCAAACACATGCATGTATACATGCATATAACATGATGGACACGTTACTTACTTGATCGGGGGATGCAACTATGTTGCTAGACTTGGGACGTTTTCGTTTCTTGGAGATACCAAAACAAGCAAGAAAGCAGCCCATCTGAAGGTTTGGTGTATAAGTGTATGCTTAAAAACTTTGCTGCTCATGGGTGAGAAGAAATGCAGCTTACTGCATTGGCTTGTTTTATAGACATGTAAAAAGAAGTATGAAAAGAATGTTAAAGGAGAGATTTTTGAATGAATTTTGCCTCCCAACGGTATTTGAAAAATAGGAACGTTAAGAAAAGGGTCGGAAGCAATAATGAGGGATGAGGTGGTGGTGGTTTTGTTCGTGAGTTTGATTAAAAGATGTGAGACAAAAAGCCAGCTTTGTCTTTGCAGGCATCTCTAGTTTGACTAATTTGCAATAAAGATTGCTGCTGCTCATGTTCGGGCTTGTTTGGATTGATTTTTTTTAAAAATTGATTTTTTTATAAGGATTAGTTTCATTAGTTCTTATTGCTTAGAAAGTTTAAATTTGTCTTCAATGTTTTAAAATATAGGCAAATTGGTTCTTACTATTTCAAAAGGTTTATATTATTTGTCAACGTTTCACAATTCTATTCAAATTAGTCCCTATGATTTTTACTTATTCTAGCACTAAATGAATGAGTGTGTGAAACACTCTGGACTAATTTGAATTTTTTTTTAATAATGACTACTTATTTGGCATACTTGTAAAATGTTGAGAATTAATTTAATTTTTTTAAACAATAACGACTAATTTAAAAAGATATGACAATATTGAAGACCTTTCATATAATTTTCCCATTCTACAATCTGAAACTTTTGATTTCTGTAGACCTTTCCCTTGCTAAGAGGCCGATTGGCTTGAAATTTTGGCAAATCTTTCGATAGTTTTGCACACAAAAATTTAGATATAATAATTACTTTAAAATTTTAAAATTTTTTAAAGATGTCTACATTTTCAAATTAAATAATTAAATTATCTATATTGAAAATCTATTTACATATAAATAATAAATTATGTATTCTTCAACCTTAATGATCTAAAAGTTTTGAATTCCTTTCACATTCGAATTTCAATTACCGCGTTTAAAACCTTCAAAAGCAAATAGTTCTATATAATAAAGTTGAAACTCAACCAGATTAATTCGTTTTTAACGTTAGTTCGAACTCAATTAAATAAACTTGTTTCACTCGAACCTTAATTTATCCAAATAAATTTGTTTTGTCAAGTCCAAACTTGAATAGAAATCTAAACTCATCTGAACTCGTCCATCACAACTTTAAAATAAAGAAAAGAAAAAACCTAAAATAAAATAAAAAGTAATAATAATAACGAAACCCCCCCCCCCAAAAAAAAAAGAAAAAAGAAAAAAAAGAACAAAAATCTCCCCCCTCCAAAAAATATCTAAAAATAACACCAAATCCTCCTTTCCTTCCCTTCCTATTCCCCCCAAAAGTCCCTAAATCAATCTCCACCCTTCATTCCCCAAAATCTCAGCCCTCCATCCGCTCATCACCCCCCCCCCTCTTTTCTCCTTCTTCCTCCAAAACCCAGTCCAACTACTCTTCGCCGTCTCCCTCTCCTCCTAAGACCCCCACCCCCTAACCCCAATACCCCACGCCCTACCTATACATACACATAAAACATATACACACACACACATATATATATATATATATATATTATAAATATATATAAATGGATTCAGATCAGGGGAAGCTATTCATAGGAGGGATATCATGGGAGACAACAGAAGAGAAGCTGAAAGAATACTTCGGAGGGTACGGACATGTTCTTCAGACCGTTGTCATGAGGGACAAAATTACCGGAAAGCCCCGGGGCTTCGGCTTCGTTGTCTTTGCAGATCCAGCTGTTCTTGACGTCGTTCTTCAAGACAGACACGTCATCGATGGCCGCACGGTCTGAATTTTTTTTCCCCCCTCATATTATCTTAAATTCCTCGTTTTCAGATTTCTCTTTCTAGTTATTATTCTCTTTGTTTTGTTTGGATTGCGTATGGTTATTTTATTCTACGTGTGTGTTTTACTTTTGTAGTTTTAGCTCATTGAACCTTCGTTTTCGCGAGCAATTTGATCTTTTTTCTTCATTTGAGCTTCTGGGTATATGTTGACTTGGTGTAATTTCGGATAATTATTGATGGGTTGGTTTCTTTCTTTCTTTTTTTTTTTTTAACTTTTGTAGTTTTTGCTGATTGAATCTTCTCTTTTTGCCAGCAATTTGATCTTTTTTCTTCATTTCAGCTTCTGGGTATATGTTGACTTGGTGTAGTTTCAGCTAATTATGGATGGGTTGGTTTCTGATTTTGTTTGTGTGTATATATACCCACTATACTATATATATATATATATATATATATATATTTTTTTTTTTTTTCATTTTTTATTCTGGGAATGTGTTATTCTTTCTTCGTAAACACTTCATTTTTCAAAATCTTTTTTTCTAATTATTGTTCTACTTATTCTTCGTGATTTTAGCTGGTTTTTGATAACTTGAATTTGTGTATTTAGTTGATTGAAACCTGACTTCTTTTAGTTATTCGATTACGCCCCACATTTTGGGTTCTGAATAGTTGTTGATATTTTTGAGTTATAGCTAACTCTCTATATGTTAGTTTCTGAAGTATAGGCATGAGAGAGAGTCTGTGTGTGTTAATGAGTTACTCTTTTATACGACAAAGTGATATTTGCTTAGTTAGTTTCGTATTATGTTGTATCCTTTTTTAATTCCATGTTCTGGGAATTTTTTTTTTTTTGGGGAGTTTTAGCTAGTTCTTGATCGGTTACTTCCTCTGTGAATGGCTGTGTACATATGTTAGAGTACCCAAATTTTTTGCTTTATTAGTTATATTCAGTTTTGTATATTTCCATTATTTTGGTTTCTGGCTAGATGCTATTGTTGTGTAGCTGTGGCTTGTTCTTAATGTGGTTAGTTATTGATTATGTGTATATAGGTATGACATATTGTGTAGCAGATTAGTGCTGAATTTATCTTATGCAATTCTATATTTCTTCTTTCCCCCTTCTGATTATTTGTTATAGTTGTGGACTTTTAGCTACTTATCTGTTAGTTACTGAGTATATCTGTATATATGACATGTCATGTAGTCAATTTGTGCTTAATTTATTTTATGCAATTTTATATGTTTTCATTGTTTTCACCTCTGGGTATTTGTTATTTTTGTGCTGTTTTAGCTAGTTCTTTAGTTACTGAGTGTGTGTATATAAATGAGATATTATGTAGCCAATGTGTGTCTACTTATTTTATGTTGTTCTATATGTTTTCATCATTTTTGCTTCCAGGTATTTGTTGTTTTTTGCAGTTTGAGCTAGTTCTCTATGGGTTAATTTTTGGTGTGTATGTATATTGTTGTGTAGCTATAGCTAGTTCTTTATGAGTTAGTTTCTGTCTATATATACATAGACAGGCACACAGATATAATCCAATTTGTGCTTTATTAACTGCATTCAGGTTACTGCACCTCATTTTTCTCCGTTTTGGGTTCTGGGATTTGTTATCATTGTGTTGTATTAGCTAGGTCTTGATGGGCTAGTTTCTGATTATTTATTCTCCTGTGTCCTTTGGTGTGTGTTAATGATGGGTCGAGATTGACTCCAATATTATTTACCTTAAAAGCTAGGAGTGCTTGTTAACTGTTTATATCTTAAGCTAGTTATTGATGACTTCAGTTTGGCTTCTAGATGTTTGTTACTTTGCTAACATTTGCAGTTAGATTTTGAGGAGTTAGTGGCACATAAATTAGTAACCACATGTTTCTCGTGGAATGGGGTTTGAGATTACCTTGATTCTAGGTCTAAGTTCTTTTCCTTTCTGGCATTTTAGGGCCTAATTTTAGCTTTAACTATGTTTTTCTTTTGTTTTGGCATCTTGGTATGGTGCTTCTGTGTGTTTCACTGTAGTTACTGTTGGTCACTCTGACATTACTGTATACGTGTATCTTTGTAGATGAGTTATTTCTGGTAGTGCTAATGTTGGCTCCAGTTGTAGCTTTGTTTGAGTTTTTGTCTATGTTTTGAATTCTTGCTTTAAGAATTTTGGATAGTTTCTGTTTTCAGTTTCTGATTGGTTAACTTCACATTTATGACCGTTTGTGCATGGTTTGTGGATTAAATTTTCTTTCAAGCCTAATTATGGCCCTAGCAATAGCTGAAAATTTGTTTCTCCATATTTAGTTATGGGACATTAAAGTTTCTATAGTCTCTGATGGCTCTTTTTAATATTTATCTGAATTTATGCATCCTCAGTCGGACTTACAGTCTAATACTAGTTATGGCCCTAAGTTTAGTTCCATTTCTGTTTTTTGCCTCACTGTCTTCTGGGTATGAGATACTTTTCTGTATCTTTTGCTGGTTCTCTGATGGGTCAGCTCCTAATTTGAGATTGATTTCTGCTTTTTTCCTCTCTGTTTTGGCTTTTTGTTGATTTATTTTTTGTGATTAAAACTTCAGGGTCATGTTTTCTTTCTGATCTTTTGAGATCAATTTTGTCCTTTGGGCATATAAATATGCCAATAGATGCCTTTGGGAGAATTCTCATGAGGGATAATCTCTGAAGAAGAGGGCATATAGTTGTCAATAGATGTTTCTTCAAGAATGATTCGGGAACAATGGAACATCTAGTACTTAGATGTGAGTGGGGTAGATGCCTTTCTGAGATGACTTTTACTACAGTAGGGGTTCAATGGGTGGCTTCAAAGTCCTCTACACATGGAGCGGTATCAAGTCCTCTAAACAACAAAAGAAAGTTTGTGTGGCCCCTCTTGGCATTGTTTGGACTTTATGGAAGGAAAGTAATTGGAGAGCTTTCGAGGAGAGGCAAGAAATTTCTTTGGATTTGGTGCATGATTTTTGGGACTAGACGATGTATAATAGTTGTTGTAGATGGCCTACAAGAATTTATAGGTAGTTTAGAAAATGGCTGCACTCCCTTATTGTATTTTAATAAATTCTTTATTTCACAAAAACAAAAAAGACTTTTGGTGCCATTGTTGCCTCAGGGCTGAGTGATATTATTTCTCATTTGAATTTTTAATGTAGTATGATCTTCATGTGCAATGTGATGGAAGAGGTATTCACATTTTTGACTTTTCAATTGTCTGTAAAGTGAGCACATTTTCCTTTTTCCCGTTTGTGCCTGGATATTGTTGCAAAGTATAATACACACTTTAACTTGCATTGTTGTGTCTGGATGGTCATTACTGCCTACTCTCTCTCTCTCTCTCTCTCTCTCTTTTTGTGCATAATCACTAGTTTATGTTTTAGGTTGAGGCTAAGAGGGCTTTGTCAAGAGAGGAGCAGCAAGTCTCAAAAGCTGGAAATCCCAATTCTGCTAGGAATTTTGGAGGTGGTGGAAATACCAGGACCAAGAAGATATTTGTTGGGGGTTTGCCTCCAACTCTCTCTGAGGATGGATTCCGTCAATATTTTGAAGCTTATGGTAATATAGCTGATGTAGTAATTATGTACGACCAGCAGACGAACAGACCTCGTGGATTTGGATTCATTTCCTTTGATTCTGAAGATGCTGTAGATAGGGTTTTACATAAGACCTTCCATGATTTGAATGGCAAGCAAGTTGAAGTCAAGCGTGCTCTTCCTAAAGATGCCAATCCTGGTGCGTCAGGTCGTTCCATGGGTGGTAGTGGTGGAAATTATCAAGTATATGGTCAATCTGGTGGCAATTCTTACGATGGCCGTATGGATTCCAACAGGTATATGCAGTCTCAAAATACCAGTGCTGGTTATCCACCTTATGGGTCCTCTGGGTATAATTCACCAAACTATGGGTATGGTCCTAATAATGGCATGGGTTATGGTGCCTATGGAAGTTATGGTGGTGCAAATCCTGGGTATGGTGGCCCTGGTGCAGCCTACGGAAACCCCAATGTTCCTAGTACTGGCTACGGAAGCAACCAACCAAATGCTCCCAGAAGTTCGTGGAGCTCTCAGGCTCCCACTGGATATGGAAATATGGGTGGATATGGAAGTGCTCCCTGGGGTGGTCCTAATGCTAGCGGCGGTGGCTCTACTGGTAATGGTGGAGGTGCTGCAGGTCAATCTCCTAGTGGAGCTGCTGGATATGGTAATCAGGGTTATGGTTATGGTGGGTATGGGGCAAATGACGGGGGATATGGAAATCAAGCTGGTTATGGAGCAGTTGGTGGACGCGCTGGAAGTGGTCCGAATAGTAATGCACCTGTTGGCAGTGGTGCTGCTGGAGACCTACAAGCAGGTGGTGGAGGCTACATGGGAGGGGGCTATGGTGATGCCAGTTCGGGCTATGGAAATCAAGGTTGGAGATCTGACCCATCACAGGCTTCTGGCAACTACGTGCCCCAGTCAAATGGACCTTATGGGGGTGGATATGGTGGTGCACCTGCTCGACAGGCTCAGCAGCAGTGATCATACCCTTGAATTTATATGATATGGTATCTACAATTGGACGTTTTGCAGCAAATGTTTTCTGGATTCGGACACAGAGCAGGTGGCTCTTGCAAGAACAAATGCACAATGGGACTGGTTGGATTGCTTTAAATTCAGTAGTTTGTGGTTATCTATTTTGCTAGTATTAATAAGTAGCAATTTTGAGGAGTAGAATTGCCTCTTTACTATTTGCTTTCTGAATGTAGTTTAAATTTCAGCGTGCTTATAGCTGTGTTACTAGCCTATTTGGAGCTTGCTTATGGTAATGTTGAGGATATGTTATGCGTGTTTAATTGCTGATGAGTATTCTAGTTATAGAAATTCTTGGCTTTCTTTGGCAGTGTTCAGATGACTTAGGAACCTTCATGATTACTAAGTCTGTAAATAATCATCTCTCCTGACCATTTCCTTGTTATTACATTGTAGTGTTCCTTTCTTATGTAGTAGGTGCAAGGAGACATAGTGAGGCTACTTAGTAGTGCAGCTATAGCCGACTTCAGTAGATCACTTCGTAATGGGTAGCAATAATTATAGTGGTAGCTTAATTTTGAAAATGGCATAATCATTTCCCCCTGTATTTGCCCTTGTGTTTGTACAGGAGGAGAGATGCTCGAATGCCAATTGGGTTCAATTGAAGTGCACACTCACAGTTAAACTTGAGCTTTGTGCTGGGGATGTGTTTAGCACGGAGTGATGCTCCTTTGACACGGAGCTTTGTGCTGGGGATGTGTTTAGCGTGGAGTGATGCTCCTTTGAGACACGTGCAGTATACTGAAATTATCATGCTGAAGAGGCCAGGGAGCTGCTGGGAATTGGATTCAGGTTGTGGTTTGGTGGTGATTCACAGCACAACTTTTGGTATGTTATTGGAGCAGTTGCATAAAATATGTGTCAAATAGGAGTGGTTTCAGTTGTGTCAGTGGACCTTTAGTAAGGAATTGATTGATTAGGAATTCAAATCAGTATTATATAGTTTATTTGCTTGAGTATGAGATAACTGTTGACCCCAAAAAAATTTTGGTAATTGCTCATTTACTACTTTGTCAGTTTGGACTACAGGCTGAAGTAAATTTACCACGTTCTTTCGATACATATGGTTTGATTTCATGAAGACGTTTGACTCTGTTCCATTGTTTTTTTTTTTTGGAGCTGATCATATTAGTTTATAAGTAGGTGAATTTGTCAGTGTGTTGTTTTGGACCCCTTTATCTATTATAGCATCTTCCTCCCTTGATAAGAAGCCAATCAGGTCCAAGCTGGTAACAGATTTGCTTCACTCATGGTTGTCGGGTGTCTTTTGCAATGTTGCATAAAACATGGTCCATACATATGACGCACCAAGACATTGTACGACTTATGACAAGATACAGCCGACAGTGGGCAGTTTATGGTGGTCATATACTTATCCGAATTTATTTTCAGGTCTTACATATTTGATAATAAAATCCCTTGACATAGCAGAAAAGATGATAATGACTTCGTTTTTCATATTATAGTACCACTTTTCTGTTGGCACTAGTTAGTGATAAACTGCTTCTTTAGATCTTAATTTCTCGAGAGATAGTGCATCAGTCTTCTTTTAATCCACAGGTTGGAGACATCCTTTACATGTCTGCCTTCAAGTATGCTTTCAGGCTCGGCATTTTTGTGGGGCTGGTACCGTGTTATTCGAGTAAATGATCTAGGTCTCTTTTTGAATCTGTTTGTGTGTGATGATAATTTATACGTTGAATGCCGTTAGGAAAGGACGAAAGAATGATATATAGGAATGCTCGTGTTCATCGGTCTGAAGTAGATTTAACCGTTAAATGCTGGGAGGGGACGGGGTGCGGGGTGCATAGCATGGTGTTTTATGTGATTACGTTGATCTGGCTTCCTATTGCACTTCACCAGGTGTTGCTGGAATTTAATGTCATTATCTTGGTGTGGCCTCAGCGTCGTGAAGATCTCCCAGTATATGTGCAAGTAACCATCATCTAACATTCTGCCATGGATGATAACAGTAACTTTTTCACACCTTTGGATTTCAGTGGAGTTCTTCCACACTTAAATATGAGAAAGCTCGTTGGCTGGCAATGTTGACTCCATTCTGCATGCACTTTTAGGGTGCTTGGCTGAGCCTGTGCTTATTTGGGGCTTGTAAGCAGCAAAAAATAAAAAGTGTATGAGTGGGTGTTTCTTTCCAAGTGCTTATAAGCACCTAATAAGCAAAGTGAAACACCCTCTAATCGTCTTGCAAGGATGGGGGAGGACTGGCATTCGTTACACGAGAGAGATATTTTTAATGATGGTGAGCGTTGAAGATTTGTTGTGGATGACATTTGATAGCTTGGAAAGGCGATTGAGAAATTGGACACGCATCATTGGATTTGGCTAATTATTTAAAACAAAATGAATCTCCAAATACAAACTGCATAGATGGTGAAAGAAGAAACAAGTGCAAAGGTGATGCGATAAATGAGCCAAGGACAATAGTGACGTGGCTGAACTGTGTTTTTGACACCTAAAAACTCTCTCACAACCTCAACAATTATCAATATGCTGAAGGTATAATTGTGTATGGATCG
The DNA here is from genome assembly GCA_028554755.1 of Cordia subcordata. Classification (NCBI taxonomy): domain Eukaryota; kingdom Viridiplantae; phylum Streptophyta; class Magnoliopsida; order Boraginales; family Cordiaceae; genus Cordia; species Cordia subcordata. Next base: position 5,193,536 of record JAPTOF010000010.1, on the reverse strand, counting down.
CCAAATGATGCAACATTTCGTGGTCGTGAGAATACAATCTACAGAAAGAAAATATTCAAACAATCTCACAATCTACAGAAAGAAAATATTCAAACAATTAACATCAAAAGGCTTATATTTTTCTGCCATCAATTTTGCATAGCTCATGCAACAAGAACCATAGAACACGGAAAAAGACAATGAACATTAGTATCCCAAATGGTCACTTCAAAATGCTAATTACGTTTTCCATATAAGATTAAGATCTACTATTCCATTTTTGTATTGTACACCACTAATCACTCTCTCCCTATTATGCATTATACAGTTTCTCTTAGAACACACCATAACCTTGTACGGTTCACTCAGAACATATCATAATCTTGTATCCTTCGCTCGGAGCATATCATAAACTTTGTTGTGTATCATCTATGCATTTCAGTTATGATAAACATGATATGTGTCACAAAATCTGGAGAAATATACCTGGTAATCTTCAAGTGTGCGAGTCTTGAAACTAGCTGCGCAATAATCAAAATAGTATTCCCACGTCCGGATGAACTTTTGGTTGAATCCCAAAGCAAGAATTTGGCTAAACACACAGGCATCAAGTTGTGTTAGGACTAGATAAAGTTGTTATACAAATTTGTTTCATGTAAATGTAGAAGCAGTCCTTTACTGAAGCCAAGACTTTTACCTCTGCTTTTCCAGGAAGTTTTTCCTCCAGTATCTGAGTGTTTGATAGTAATGAATTCCTATATTCTCCAAATGCTCCACGCTGCATTCAAGTATTCGATAAATTTTGTTATGCGGAAAGACTTTCAGAATGGCGTAAAACGTCCACCCGAAAGAAAGAATAATGTGGAATTTACCAGAGCCTAGATGTAGCAGCCATGGAAGAGCTAAACTATGTATGGACTGTGCTTTATAATATACTAGTGTATCTGCCCGTGAAATACACGGGTTTCGATATTTTTATAATATAATATAAATAAAAATATATATAATGATTTTAAAATTAAAAAGTATTGTTGACAATTATTTTGATATTTATATAATATGATAGTACTCGTATGATACATGAGAAAAATGAGCATTTTTATATTTTTATAATTGTTAATGGTCAAATTTGACAATTAATGTAAGAACTAAAATATAAATATATTTTCATATTAAATTTCTAACATTGAATACAAGATCTATATTTTTGTAAAATCTAATAATTTTAGGAAAAAAATCATGAATAATATAGATTGATACATTTTCATCATTTATTTGATATCATTTTAAAGTAATAGATTTGTCTTTTCATTTTTCGAAAAAAATGTTTAGTCTTTTTCTTTTTTGTTAAAAAAAAAAAAAAAGTGCAAATAAGCAATGGGTTGTAAAACGCGGACTTTTCTTGCATTGTAGACTGCCACGTGGCAATGAGTCTTGAATATCAGGATTTACTTTAGTATATACTAGCATGTCTACTTGTAAGATGCATAGATTCTGATATTTATATAATGTGATATAAATTAAAAATTATGTAATGATTTCAAAATTAAAAAGTATTTTTGAAAATTATTTTGATATTTATACAATATGGTAGTATTCGTACGATACATGAGAGAAATGAATACTTTCATATTTTTATAATTATTGATGGTTACTTCTTCCCGTCGCATCCCTCTTTAGGACGATCTAGTCACAAGTTTTCACTTATCAGTGAGTGAAAGATTTGTCCCCGGATCTACGTTGAAAGCTTCCATAGTAGAACTCATTTGAGAGCCTCTGTCTGGGCCAAGCCCACAAACCTGATGAGACTTCAATTCTAAGATGCCATTTAGTGTTTTTATGATCACATAAGATAATATGACTCCCCTCTTAAAGTAGCTAGGATGGAGTCTTTGTTGTTACCTTCGGAGAACACCCAGGGGATACTTGGCCTTCGGCCTTGAGAGCATCCTTCGCCTTCGGCCTTGAGAACAACGAGCTAGGAGCTAGAGTTCAAAGTTAGAGTTCCTGGTTGAACTCGCCTAACTGTCTTAACTACAACTACTCAACTCCTATCTGTTTTGTGTAGCTGAAGAAGTAGCTACCTCCTTGAGTTATTGCAGCTAGGAGTTCTAGTTGTTGTTGATTTAACAATTAATTTAAGAGATAAAACATAAAAATATTTCGTCATATTAAATTTTTAACATTAAATACAACATTTATATTTTTTTAAAATCTAATAATTTTGGGAAAAAATCATTAATGATATATATTGATACATTTTCATCATTTATTAAGCATCTTTTTAAGGTAATAGATTTGTCTTTTTCTTTTTTTAGAAAATATTTACTCTTTTTCTATTGTAGATCTACAATAATTAAATAAGATTTTTAAATTAAAAATAATTTTATATGGTTAAAAAGAAATAAATATGAACAATATGCATGGAAGTTCAGCTCATTATATATATGTATGTATGTATATGTATATGTGTGTATGTGTGTGTATATATACACATACAACTTTTACAAGGCTAAAATATAAATCTATTTTAAAAAAATTTATTTTTTGTAAGTTTTTTATACTAATAATATTTTTATGAGGAATTTATAGTAATTGAGCAAAAAGTTTAAATTGAGAAAATAAAGTAAAAAATGATTGGATCTAAAAAATATAAAATATACAATATATTTATTGGAGTTTAACTTATTTTTGAGGAAAAAAGAATCGATAGAATAGAATTGGAGATTGTGGAATTATAAGATATTATTTGAATTCAACTCACACTCACTTTAACAAATAATTAAGAGGAATTTTTTTAAAGAGTCATTCATGGATGACATGTTAGCATTACATTCAAATTAAACTCTATAAATGAATATCAATATTGATTATTTTACTTATGGAATAATGGACATTAGTTTATACAATGTATATATATACATTGCAATTTTAAAAATTTAGATTAGAAAATAATTTTACTTGATAGAAAATAATCAATTTAAATTAAAAATAATATTGTTGTTATCAATTACTTGGCTAAAAAGTTGATGCTCAATTATGATATGGTATGAAATTGAGGAAAAAAAAGATTGAAAGAAAAATGTAATAACCCTGGCCAAACTACTAGACTGCCACTATGTTGAACTTAATCAACTAGGCTAAAATGCTTAAGCCTTCGACGACAGTAATAGTGAAGCCAAGCTATTATAAAATGTATACAAATCTCATAAAGAACTAATATGGGAGGGTTTTACAGGCTCTTTCCTTTAAAGATACGACAAAATTAGTAGTGAAGCCAAACTATTATAAAAAGCATACAAATCTTATAAATAACTAATATGGGAGGTTGTTACAGGCTCTCCCCCTTAATGACACGACAACAGTAGTAGTGAACTCAAGCTGCTATAAATTGCACACAGCTCTCATAAAAGACCAATATGAGAGGGTGTTCTAGACTCTCCCTCTTAAAGACGCGATGAGGATGTTGCGACACAAGCACAAACAGAACAAAATCACAGTTTAGGATCCCAAGCAACGTGGAATTTACCCACAGCTTGTTGCGATTCCACTTGTGTCCCTATAATGACTCAAGCCCAATTATTGGCTTGCCACGACGTTGAGCCTAATCAACTAGCCCAAAATACTTAAGTCCATGATGATAGTAGTAGTGAACTCAAGCTATTTTAAATTGCACACAAATTTCACAAAGAACTGATGTGAGAGGGTGTTATAAATTCTCTCCTGTAAAGACCCATCGAGGATGTCGCAACCCAAACACAAACAAAATAAAAGCACAGTACATGACCTCAGGCAACATGAAATTTACCCATAGCCTGCTCTGGTACTAACCCTATCACTCCCTAAACTCAAAAACGTGACATGCTATGGGCCTATAGGGCATAACACTTCAAACCCAAAAGGCGAACATTCCTTTTCTTTACTTCTCTTTTAGAAATTAGTTTTGAGTTAAATGCTACGTACTTTGAAGATTTACTAAATTATGATTCTAGTGATTGTGAAATGTATAGTTGAGGAATGTTTGCTTTGCGGGTTTGAGACCTTATGCCTTTAAGCCCGTGGCATGTCATGCTTTTGAGTTTGGGGTGTGACAAAAAATATATGAAATGGGGACACGTGGCTTTTACTAAATATGAAATGCATGAGAACATGTTACATCACAATATATTACAATATTCGTGAAAATTTTATTAGTATAATATATAGATATATATTATAAATTAATTTTAAAGAAATTCATCTACACATGACAAAATTCATGTTAAGAAAATGTTTATTGAATTTTTGTATTTTTATATTTGAGTGATTTAACTGTATATGTGAAAAAAATTTGTTTAAAAAATAATTAATTTCATGACTGTATGATCAATCTTACTCAAAATAAGAAACTTCTTACCAAGAACTAATTTGTAGACAAATTTTATATAATAATTTGAATTATATATTCTATTATATAAAATATATTTAAAAATTAAATTTAGTAAATCAAAAAATTATTTTGATAGGGAATTATTTTTATGCAGGAAAAAACTGCATCAGAGGATGGCATATGAAATTGCTTAAAATGACATGCATGGACCCTTTTTACAATTCACACATGCATATATATATATATATATATATATATATATATATATATGTGTGTGTGTGTGTGTGTGTGTGTGTGATGAAACTTGACCAGACTAACTGTATAATCATTAAATGAAAATTTTTAATGTAGGAAATAATTTTTTGTACACCACAATAATAATCAACTTATTTTGGAAATTATGTTCATTATTGGAGAAAATATTAGTTGAGAGAAGAAATATTTTTAGGTGGGCAAAAATGAAACAACGTCACGACATATGGAAGAGCTAAATTATGTATGGACTGTGCTTTATAATATACTAGCATGTGTACCCTTGAAATGCACGGGTTTCAATATTTATATAATGTGATATAAAATTAAAATTTATGTAATGATTTCAAAATTAAAAAGTATTGTTGACAATTATTTCGATATTTATATAATATGATAGTACTCGTTTGATACATGAGAGAAATGAGTATTTTTATATTTTTATAATTGTTAATGGTCAAATTTGACAATTAATGTAAGAGATAACACATAAATATATTGTCACATTAAATTTCTGACATTGAATACAAGATCTATATTTTTGTAAAATTTAATAATTTTAGGAAAAGAATCATGAACGATATAGATTGATACATTTTCATCATTTATTGGATATCATTTTAAGGTAATAGATTTGTCTTTTCCTTTTTTCAAAAAAATGTTTAGTATTTTTCTTTCTTTTTTTTTTTATTTAAAGAGATGTGCAAATAAGCAAGGGATCTTAAAATGCTGATTTTTCTTGCATTATAGAGCACCACGTGGCACCAGTAGAGAATGACAATTGTCATACAGAGAATGAGTCTTGAATATTAGGGTTTGCTTTAGCATATACAAGCATGTCTGCTCGTGAGATGCACGGGTTCTGATATTTATATAATGTGATATAAATTAAAAATTATGTAATAATTTCAAAATTAAAAAGTATTTTTGATATTTATATAATATGATAGTATTCGTATGATACACGAGAGAAATGAGCAATTTTATATTTTTATAATTGTTGATGGTCAAATTTGACAATTGATTTAAGAGATAAAACCTAAAAAATATTTTGTCATATTAAATTTCTGACATTGAATACAACTTTCATATTTTTTTTAAATCTAATAATTTTAGAAAAAAAAATCATTAATGTATATATTGATACATTTTCATAATTTATTAAGCATCTTTTTAAGGTAATAGATATGTCTTTTCCTTTTTTAGGAAAAATATTTAGTCTTTTTCTTTTTCTTTTTTTTAAAGAAAAAAGTGCAAAGACCATGACTCGTGACAAAAGAATAGCAAAGCTGATACTAACGTGACACTTGGTAGTCGTATAGTATAGTAACTTTTTTTTATTATATAGTATAGATAATAAATGATAGATATAGATATAGATGTATAGATACTTTATTATGCATGTCACATGACAAAATATAGTGTTTCATAAATTGTGAAGATTGTGGGTATTTGCATTAATCCGCATCGCTTGTTCTGCGGGAGGGTAGTTGAAGATCGGAATCATTTTGTTCTTTGATTGTACTATCATCTTTCGGATTTGGATGAAAATTATGAAGATTGTTACAGGCTCTCACTGACTCACCTCATGAGGTTGTATCAAGATTTGATTTTTGGAAAAGTACAAAGGGAATTCTGTAAAAGCTTTGGTGGTTAAATTGATAGCGGAACTTGCTGTCCACCATATCCCACAGAGAGGTACAGAAGACTTCATCTTGGATGCCAAACTTACAATGAAGAGCAACGTGTTTCGATCATCCTTTTTGAAGTCAAAACTAAACTAATAAAATATAACTTGTATCGGGATGACATTTTTTGTAGATTTTTGTGTAGAAAGTGGAAGTGAGAAGTTTAAGGTTCTTGACTGGTTGGAAATTTAAAGTTGTATAGTTTTGAAAATTAATACAAGTACTTACTTTTACCCCAAAAAAAAAAAAAAAACCTTTCCATTAATTTAAGATCCAATTTTATTAAAAAGAGATGGTATAGATTCAAACAAATATAAATTAATTATAAGAGTTATGTGAGTTGTCGAAATATTTGTTTGAAAACTAGAATATGCTTTTGTGTTTGGTTGTTTGCAAGAGAGAGTCAGATGAGTGTGTCTAATACAGTGGAAAATGTTTTCATATATATATATATATATATATATATATATGAGGGTCCCTTAGAGTAATTCACTTTACCAATTAATCAACAAATAAAATTGATAAATGTAGACCCCTTGTGTTTTGTCATAAGTGTGCATTTACCTCCTGTGATTTAAAAATTAGCTAGTTACTCCCTGTGATTTTCGAAAGTGAAACAAACACGCCCATTTTTCTAACTCCGTTAGTTTTGACTAACGAAAATGCGAAAAGACTAATTTGCCTTTCAAACTTAGGGGCTAACAATGCATTTATTGCAACCACAAGGAGGTATGATGCACTTATGACAAACCACAGGGGTACTGACCTTATTAAATTGGAAACTTAGAGTAATTAATAATCAGTTAATTAATTAATTATTAAATAATTAGTTATTAATCATTTAAAAATTGATTGATTAATTAATTAATTTAATTCATGAGATGGTGGTTGTGCAATCGTTATGACAGTGGAGGTTAATCTCTTTTCTTATTTTTCATTTTTCAATGACAAAAATATTTACTTGTAGTAATGAAATAAAATGTAAATATATTTGTAGTATAATTGGTTAAAATTTACATATTTTAAACTAAGGTCAAGGGTTCAAGTATTTTGTCTTACAAATATTTTTCAAAACAAAAAAAGAAGGGTATTTTTTACCAAAATTAAGTTAAACAGCAAAAAAACTAAGCTCAATCGCAAGTCCAACGCGTGTACCACACACTCAGTTAAATTTAACGAAAAAAGTGACACAGGGGGTAATATGCTTTGCTTTTAGAAAATACAAGGAAGTAATTAGTTATTTTTTAAATTACAAAAAGTAAACGTATACTTATGATAAATCACACGAGATTTTATACAATTTATCCTTTTTGTACACCTTTTGTATTCTAATAAACCAAATTAATTATAAGCATAAATTTAGAGCTATATATTATAATGACGTCTCTCTCTCTTGATTTACTTCCGCATTCATTACTTAACGTTTTTTGTGTGCCCAATAATTAATACTTCCATGAATATTAAGTGCTTTTTGTGGAAAAGAAGCAACCCGTATTGGACTTCGACGTCCTCAATTATGATAAAGGTTAATCAACCATCAAAGTTCAAGTCAATAGCTTAACTAGGAACAGATCAATTGAAGTGGAGAGGGTTTAACGTACATATAGGCCAGCTATGCATGGATAATTCTTTTCTTGATTTGACAACATTGAACAATATTTGGTTTGCAAAGGGACAACAAATTTTTTGACCAAAAAGAAAAAAAAAAAAAAGACCACAAATTTTGTTCACTTATGTTCAACTAGTACTAAGGCAACGTGGTCTACACAACACCCTGAACGCATTCTTTTTTTTCTTTCCGCCCTTCTTTGGGGATAGGGAGGTCAACGGTAACCCGTTTCGTCCCGAAGGGATAGCTGCGAGGTAGGGGAGGGTTTTTTGGAAAAAAAAAAGAAAACGCTTGAGCCCTGACCCCGCCCCGCCCCACCACGGCCTAGTGTATATATAGCATATATACATATATATATATATGTTTAATAATTATGATTTGGAGTAAGTTTGAATTTAATGTGCTATTATTGTAAAATTATATTGAATTTTAAGCATTAGAGTTTGAATTTGATGTGTTAAGGTTTGGTGCATGATTTATGTTCTTTTTAATTTATTTTTATCTAATTAAAAAGTAAAAATTTTACTTGACAGATAGGAATTTAACAAATAGGTGTTTTGGCCTAATACTACCGTTCCTTTGACTTTTGTTGACAGGTTCCTTGCAGGTAAGGGCATGGCGAAAAAAAACACCAATAAGGGCGAGAATGGCAGTCGGGAGGAAATCTCGGTACAAGTATAGGGGTGAGGTAGCGGCCGGTGGAAAAATACCAAATGCAGAGTAGGGAGTTTGTGAACTCCGCCCCATTGACATCACTATTTGGATGCAATGCAGACAATTAATGCTGTGTTTGTTTGGAGCTTATTATAAGACACTTATCTTATTTGACAACTTACGTGAAAAAGACTGTTTGTTATCAGCTTATTATAAGACACTTATAAGATACTTTTCATAAGATGTCTTATTTGTAGTTATAAAAAATAAGTTGGGTTTAGGGTACTTATATCTTATCTTATCAGTTAGAAAATAATTAAATATAAAAATTAAAAATTAAAAAATTAAAAATTTTAAAATAAAAATAAAATATTAAAATTAAAAAAATAAAAATAAAAAAAAATTAAAGATTAAAAATTAAAAATTAAAAATACAAAAATTTAAAATTTAAAAACTAAATAATAAAAAAATAAAAAATAAAAAATGTTAAAAATTAAATATTAAAAATTAAAAATTCAAAAGTTTTAATTTTAAAATAAAAATTAATTAATATTTATATTTTATATTTATTATTTAATTATAAAATTAAAATATCATGAGTTAAAATTGATAACATTATTATCAAAGTAACTTATAACAGCATTTCAGCTAATAAACCAAACAGTTTTATTGTATCAGATACTTATTTCTTATAAGATACTTATCAGATAAGATGCTTATCAGATTTCAAATTTCAGATAAGACTGTTCCAAACAGGCTATAAATGTTGGATCATCTTACCTAATGTGGCTCCTCTAGCATCTTCTTCCAAAAGCCATCTCAACTCATCTAGGAGATCTTAAAGAATATAAATTTTAAAGGAAGCATCATTTTAAAATTAGCTAATCAGTCTATACACTTATTAGCTTTTCTATAAACATGTAAAATATAAAATTTTGGTTGTCTCATTATCCGCTTACATTCTTGAACAAGAGTTGCATTCAATCCCATGTATTGTGCATTTCTTTGATCCATTGGAAAGACTTGTGAGTCAATCCCGATCTCAATATAGGTAAAACCCCTTCTGATAGCCTCACAAAGCCCCTCGTTAAGTGCTCTGATATGCCACGTTGTTGATAATCATGCCAAGATTAATTGCAAACTGGAGAGCTGCAAAATCTGTTTCATACAGGAGACTAAGAATTTCTCATATAATTGTGGAATAAAATTCAATGGTTATAAATTTTTTTTTTATTTTTTAAATAGTTATATTTATAATTTATAATTTTTGAATATCAATTGTTACAGAATAATATTACAAGTAGATATGTTTCTCCTGGAGAAGAGGGTTGATGGTGAAGATAGGCGTGTTGGCGTATGTAAACTATAATGTCAGTGCATGACAAGACACTTTTCAATCGAATAGTTAGAGCACGATACAATGACGAGATATTTTTCCATCCAATAGTTAAAGTACGAAACATTGCGTATAAACAAAAATTTTATAAAAGATTAAGAATTCGTTTAAATTCACTCATAAAATGTGTTTTTTTTATGTAATTTTTATTGAAAAGTTATTTTTTGGAGAAGTTTAAGTTTTTAATTTCCAAAAAGGAAAAATCAGTTTATGCCTTTAAAACTTTCTTTTTTTTAAAAAAAAAAAAGATCATTCAATCTATTGAATAATTCTTTTTATATACATAAAAACGAACCTTTTTCATAAAAATGTATCTTTTTAGAGAAAAAGAAAAAGAAATTCTAAAAGGATCCTAAGAGATTAGGTAAGTGGAACCCTAAGAAAGTAGAAACGGAATTAATAGCTTACTAGACACGGAGAATTTACCGCTATACTTCTGGATGTCACTAGGTTTGACCATAGAAAGACATTACACGAATTTTTTTTTATCTTTTTTATTTTATGTTAAATTCTCGTTTTTATAAAATTGAACTCAAAATCTCACGCTTAGAAAAAATAGTCTCAATTACTTGAACTATCCCCTAATTCTCGAGACACTACACGAAGTTGACTACTCAATAGTTTATTAGATATTTTTACTGGGAAAGAAGTTGGAGCTAACCAGCTAACTAAACATTTAGACCCGAGAATGTGTATGTTTAAGCTTGTAAGCTGATTAAATTGACTTATAAGTTTTTCTTTTTAAAAAAAGATTTACATGTCCGTTTAAGAGCTTATAAACTGCTTTTAATTGCTTATAAGTAAAAGATTAGAGCCGGTTTGGTTTTGCTTTTTTTTTTTTGCGTGTTTATAGAAAAAAGTTACTGAGTGAAACTTTTTCTTTTCTTCATAAAAAAGAAAAAAAAAAAAGATCATACAATATAGCCAAGGAAGCTCTAAAACATGTATGAAGCTTTCTTTTTTTTTCCCCCTTGACTTATAAGTACTTATGTTTGATCATAGATAAAGATTATTTTACCTTCAATAAATTAGATAGTTTTATAACATTAATTAATGAGAAGTCCTTTTTAATCATTTTAACTAACGCTGCAACTTATGAATATTTATTTATCAAACATATAAGCAGCTATTAAACACATTCCAAATACTATCCACTTATTTATCACTTGCTTATATATTTTTAATTAATACTACTACTTATAAACACCTATTTCTCAAACATGTTAACAATTTATAAACACATATTTATTTAAATATTTTTTCATTTATTTTTCACTTCTTTATATATTTTTACCTAACACTGTTATTTATAATCACTGATTTATTAAATACATTAATAGTTTATAAACACATATTATTCAAATATTTTTTTCACTTATTTATACTTGCTTTTAAGCACATAAAATAAGCGCAGCCAAACGGACTATAAGTCGGATTGGGAATTATTCGAGTCAGCAAGCTGGATACTGTTCAGGAGGTTTCCAGTATTAGACCAAAGTTGATTTTCGTTGGATTGCTTCAACTCAGAGGGTGTTTATATCGGCTTATGAGAAGATACTTAACTTTTAAGTACTTATTTGTTTGAATAGAAGTTTTAATTATAAAAATAAACTTTTAACTGTTTAGTTAAGTAATGTTAAAAACTAATTAATATTGCAAAAAAGACCATTAAAGACATAAAAATAGAACGTCAATAAAAACACAATGTAAATATAATTGTTTAACTTTTTGTTTAAAAAATGCATTATTAAAATATTATAATTTAATTTATGACTTATATAATATAAATATATAGATTATAAATACACTATAAAGCAAGATTTTGAAAAACTATAAATGTTTGTACGTGTTTATAGTTCTTTTAAAAAATAGTTTAGGAATATATATAAAAAGGTAAAGAGAAATAGTAAATGACTTGGTCAAATTTTTTTTTAAAATGTTTAAAGTCATAAAAAGTAAAAAGTGGGTTAAAGCACTTAAAAAAAAGTATTTTTTTAATAAAATAAATGTGTCTACTAACTTAAAATCAACTTAAAAGTCAAACAAAACAACCTTTAAGTAAACATTTTGCATTATATCCTATATGTAATAACCCAAGTCCAACTACTGACTTGTTATCACATTGAGCTCAATCAACTAGCCCAAAATGCTTAAGCTTGTGATAACAATAATAGCAAATTCAAAACTATTATAAAATGCACAAAAATCTCACGAAAAACCGATGTGGAAGGGCGTTACACTATACGTGTGGAAGAATTAACACAATTGACCAATATAATTGTCCATATGGGAGAACCACAATTATTAAGATGAGCATATAAGACTGTGATACTTTTTTCTTTTAATATCTTTTCTAATATTTTTGGAGATTCAAATTTTTTACTAATGCATGGTATTAATTTCATTATAACTAGCCAGCAAAGAAAAGTATTTCTTTTTGGGTGCTTTTAAGCACTGAAATAAGCAAACTCTACCACCATCTAAATTTTCTTGCAATGACAGGGAAGACTTGCATTCATTACGCGAGAGCAGGGGCAGAGCAAGGGGCAAGTAGCGGCAACCGCCCTCCTAGACCAAAAAAATAACGAAGAATTTTATATTTACTTAAAAAAATGTATTTATAAATGTATTTTCACCCCCCCCCCCGGGGCCCCAACTCAAAAGAAAAAAGAATAATAAGTAGTTTTTATTATTATTATTATTATTATTATTATTTTTGAAAGGATTTCATATATTAGCAAAAGAACCAGATTTACAATCAAAGGCACTACAACGCCTCTACATCTTTATTATTTATCTCTTTTATTTAAAAAAAATTACTTAACATTGATTAGCAGAATAAAATTCAAATATTATCACTTATTTAGTTCATTTTTAATGATTCTCAATAATAATATCATCTAATTCTATATATAATTTTCTATATATGATATTTTATTTACAAATTTCTTCATTGATTTCTTTGAGTAAAAAGATATTTAATATTTTGCCTCCGTTACGTCAAAATATTGGCTCTGCCATTGTGCAAGAGAGATATAATAATGGTGAACACTAAAGATTTGTCGTAGACAGCATTTGATAGCTCAAGAAGTTTGGAAATGCAATTGAGAAATTGAACACCCATCATTAGTTTCTGCTAATTATTTAAAACAACATGAATCTCCATATACAAACTACATATATGGTGAAAGAAGAAGCAATTATAAAGGAGATACAATGAATGAGCCAAAGACAATAGTGACTTGGCTAAATTGTGTTTTATTTTGACTATCTGAAGCTTTCTCAGAGCCTCAACAATCATCAATATTTTGAAGGTATAACTCTATATGGATCGGCAAATGATGCAACATTTCCTGGTCGTGAGAAGACAATCTACAGAAAGAAAAAGAAAATGAAACAACTAGCATTCAAAAGGTATATGGGCTTGTTTGGATTCAAACAAGAAGCATTTTTCTGAGAAGTTAAAATTTATGGCTTTCTGGAAAAGTTGAATTTGAACTTTTTAAAGAGTTTTAGCTTCATTTGAAAGGCAAACAAAGTACTTATTGCAAAAAGTATGTGCTTTTCATAGAAAAACAAAATACTTTTTCTTGGAAAAAAGTTAATCCAAATAGGTCCTATATGTTCCTGCAATCAATTCTGCATGGCTCATGCAATAAAATATCAGGAATGCAACAAAAACAACATAAAAAGAAAAAAGAAAAAGGCAACGGTATTATATCAATGTTGAACATTACGCAAGCAAGTAGTGAACGTTAGCATCCCAAACGGTCACTTCAATGTTGTGTTTCGTATAAGCTTATTGTAAAATGTTCATCTTATTTGATGTTTATATAAAAAAAGTATGATTTGTTTTGAGTTTTCATAACATATTTGTGATAAGATATCTTATATCTTATAAAATAAAAAGAGACTATATATTGCCTCCATGTCAATAAAATAAGTATTTTACAACAAGCTTATTCCAAACACAGCCCAAAATGCTAATTACTTTTTCCATATAACATCTACTATCCCGTTTTCGTACCATACACCACTAATCACCCTCCCCCTCTTGTGCATTATATAGTTCTCTTAGAACACATATCGTAACCTCGTTAGTTCACTCAGAACATATCATAACCTTCTTTGTTGTGTATCATCTATGCATGTCAGTTATGATAAACATGAAATGTCACAAAATCTGGAGAAATGTACCTGGTAATCTCCAACTGTGCGAGTCTTGAAACCAGCAGCGCAATAATCAAAATAGTATTCCCACGTCCGGATGAACTTTTCATCAAATCCCAAAGCAAGAATTTGGCTAAACACACAGGCATTAGAATTGTGTTAGGACTAGATAAAATTGGGCATACGAATTTGTTGCATAGCAGCAGTCCTTTTACTGATGCTAAGATTTTTACCTCTGATTTTTGAGGAAGTTTTTCCTCCAGTATCTGAGTGTTTGATAGTAATGAATTCCAATATTTTCCAAATGCTCCACGCTGCATTCAAGAGTTCGATAAATTTTGGTACGCAGAAAGGATTTCAGAATAGCATAGAACATCCATCCGAAAGAAAGAACAATGCGGACTTTACCAGAGCCTGGATGCAGTAGCCATGGCTGAGGTCACTCTACTCAGTGCAGGCAAGCATCCCCCAGGGAATATATATTCTCTCATGAAGTCTGAGCTTTGCCTGTGTTCATTTTACCTCTCGTCTGGTATTGATACGAACTATACAGAGATCAACAACTTATGCTTTTTAGCAATGAGCAGATTTAAGTGGCGGTGATTGATATGTGATCAGCATTGTTTTTGTCTTAATGTCAAGATATGTAGTTCTAAGAGAAAAGCTTCCACTGTCATTAATTTTCTTTCTAATTTGTACCTGTAGAACTAGAAGGCCATCTTTTTCCAGTAAAGATTCGCAACATCTGAAAAACTCCTCCATATATTCATGGCCAACAGCTTCTAACATCCCACTGCAAATGATTGTCAATAAGATTATCATTTGTACCTAAAATTCAATGATTTATAAACAAGCAAAAAAAGAGAAAGAAACGAAATAAAAAGAAGAAGAAAATCTATAGTAGCTAACCAAGATATAATTCTGTCAAATTTGCAGGTTTCTGGCAATTGCCGATAATCACAGAGAAGAAATTTTATGTGATCCTGCAAGTTAAAAATCTCTTGGTTTAACGTTGCTTGGCTAATATGACCATCAAAGGACAGCATGAAATATCTCTAGACATACAATTCTTTCTATGCAATTAGGTTTCCTGCAAGCAAACCATCAAAGCATTCCTTTTCCCAAAATGTGAAAACTTTTCTGATGTATTTTTGAAGGTGCAATACATAATCTGTTATGGATAGAACTGTAAGTAAGTGCATTATAATTGAGGATCATAGACTCTTCCAGAATCTATATTGATTCTAGGTTTCATCTCAACTCCTAAGAAAATGAAAAAGCAAAAAATGAGAAAAAGAAGATTTGTCCTATTCGGCTTCAACTGGGCTATTTTCCTTCCTAAATGTCAGATAAACTTTTAATGATGTGGTCGCCATCATAGATATTAGGTTCTTTGTCATTGCACCTCCTACCGTTTATCTTTCACAAAATCTTCCAAGATTAACATATGCTTGATTGGAGAATTTGTCAAATCTAATTGATGTGGACGTGAGAGTCACAGATTTAAAAGCTACTTCGTCTATACCTGAAGGCCAGCTTCCTTCACTTGCGCTTCTGCATATCTCAGTTGTTGAATGGACAAGGTGATGCCTGTATATTTACATCCTATTTGCTTTACAACTTCAATAGCTAAACTTCCCCAACCACTTCCAATCTCTAAAATGTGATGTTCCTTACTTATCCTTGCCTAGATTAATTAGAAGAGAATCAACATTGATGACAAAGTTAATTGAACACTACAGGAAGGTACTGTGTACAGGTGTCACCTTATCAATCAAAAGCGATATTTTCCTGAGCTGTGCAGCTTTCAAGTCTTCACCTTCACTCTATCCAGGGGATAGAAGATGGTACAAGATTGAAAAGGAAGGACTCGAATAAGAGTTAGATAGTATTCAATGCCAAAGGAAGAAAAATACAGTAAGTTGAATGATAGTTAGCTCGTATTCATTGCCAAAGGAAGAAAAATACGGGAAGTCAAAACCTAACCTTAAATATTGCACAGGAGTATGTCATTGTTTCATCCAGGAACAGAGAAAAAAGTTCATTACTCTGTGAAGAAGGGAAAAAAGAAAGGCTCTCAGCTAACTTCTCAAATTCATGATTTCAAAACTATAGATAAAGCATTTGAAGTTTCTTATTTTACCAAGTCATAATGACGTGAGATGTTCTGGCGAGCCTGAGTTAAAGAGTTTCGCCTTGAAGCATGATCGAAAAAGTACTTTGCTGATGCTAGTGCTGATGAGAAAAGCAATGGTGTCCACCAGCCTCTGGAGGTAATGGAAGATAGACTACCATTAAAAATCTTGGAAATGACGAACTTGTTTGCATATGCATATAGGTATTCTTACAGTAACCTTGACCTCTTCTTTTTCAATCTCTGAACAGAAGCATCTAAATCTCTGTTGGCAACAAATATCTAGAGAACCAAAAATTAGGGATGCAAAAGACAGATTGAAATTGTTGTTGACACTGTTAAAACTATTTTTGTACCATGACAAGATTAAGAAGTCCATGATCTTTATCAACAAATGAAATGTCCCCATCAATATAAGCATCAGCCAGGCCTAAATCACTTCGAGTTGCAACCTGGAAAAAGAATAATCTTATGAGGTACTTTTCTTTTTCTTTCCCTGACATTGCGCATAGCAGAAATTTCTGGCACCCTGCCCCCAATTTTTGAAGTCAATTGAAAGAAGACGGCTTTGATTTATGCTTGTAGAGGGTAAAATACATCATTAAAAAAAATGTCAGACAAAATTAAGGAACCACCATCCAGTAAAACTGAGGATTGTGGACCCTTATAGAAACTTTCAATGGACTCTTTTTTCTGGTTCCTTCAAAAGTGAAAATCGTTCCCCCTTCTTCCAACAAACTGTTGCATCACAAACATCATGATGTTAAGTGTATCTGTGTAAATTTCCAATAACTTCAATAAGTAGATTCTAAATGGAATAATTTTAACATTGAGAAACTGTGGGATATAATAGAAATTGGCTACCACAAGAGTGAAGTGCACATAAAATTTAGATAAAAATGACCGCATGCAACAACGATCAGTAATATTCTTATTTGAAGTTTGTAGACAACTAGAATATTAGAAATTTGTTAGTCATGAATTATGGAAAAGTTCATTCTGGCACTAATATTGAGTGAGAGTGCTATTTCAGGCTTGATGAGGAAAAGATATTAATCAAAGCTGATAGCAAAAGAAGTTAACACTCTTTTCGACAGAAATGCATGAATGTTTCTGAATGAAACTTACTCAAACCATAATCTGAAGAGATGCAAATGTTTATGCTGGTTATGCATCATCTGAGAATTAAGGCTAATACAGATGAGGGATTTTATACTTGAGGAAACACTCACATCAAGCTGCCAGTAGCAATAAATTGATCAAGAAACCTAGTCACAAGAAGGCGTGCTCCGGTTTCTTTCCAGGAAGGTACCATGTGTTTGGGGTTTTTCAGAAGTTCACACTTCTTCCTAAGCAAGCCTTGTGCAGCAATTATACCTGCCTAAAAAGGAAAAAACACAAACCATTAGCCACGTATATTGACTCGTTACATCTTCTAGTTTCCATATTTCCTTTCTTCATGATGTCTGCACTCTGCCTTGTGTTTGCTCTTGCTATTTCACTTTTTTGCATTCTTGCATTCCAGAAAGAAGGTATTTCTAGGTTGCATTATTCAAAACAAATATGCATACCTTTAGTCCATCCTCATGGGATCCATAACCTAAAACAAATGCAGCATAAGAGACACATATGAGTTCGTATACTTAGCTGCCACGAATAGACAACATAATATTTACTTAGACTTCACAGAAGAGGTTACTATAAAATGGCAATGAGCAGCATGAACTAGAGATTACAGATTGGCATAGTTACTCATTTATACAGTCGAAAATACAAAGTATTATAGTTCAATGCTCAGACAAGGATGGTTCATGCAAGATGACCACAGACAAGTATTGTACATGTCAAAAAGAACAAAAATATTTCTGCTAAACTAAATTTGGAGGAAACACATTTTGACACTGTGGACTTATGGCAGATGAACAGATCTACATTTCATTTGGGATAGCTTTCTTGTCTTGTACCTAAGCAAGGAATCTTACCCTGATATGCTCCACAAAACCATATTCCCCTCTTCCCTTGGATCTGATCAAGCTCAAGTGAAGCTTTTGATGCTGCAACTGATGGAACTACGTGCCCAGTTGACCATTTAAGCAATGTATGCTTTGGCAAGAAAGGCGGATTGAGGGTTAGCAGGTAAGGCATTTTTGTCTCCCCGAGGTTCTGCACGTGTAGAATTCTTTTCAATCAAGGGATTTAAAGTTGTGGAAAGGACGAACAGCCACTTGATGAGACTAACTGAAGAGAAAGTTAACAAAAGTGGGAATAGGAAAAAATCTGAAAGTATCACCCATGCTACATCATTATTAGTTGATTTCACCATCTATGTACATATTAAGGTCATCTATGGGTTGATCTTTCAGGATTAGATGTTATTCTTTTCCTAAAATTTCTTAGGCAATGAATGCATAACAGATGCATTGGCATTGTTGACTTCTAATTGCAGCAGAGTTGTCATTGCCCCGTTGAGTTTGAAAATATTTGCAGTTTCATTTTGTAATTTTAGTTCAAATGCAGTCTATGCTGCTTCATAGATATACACGTCGTCCTTTGGTGAAACCATACGAAAGATTAAGAACTCTTGACAGTATAAAGTATCAAAAGATTGCAACAAAATGTGGCTTGAATTTAGGTAATAGATTTACAAACCTGGAGTATGTTGAGCCAATATGTCAGACAACCTTTTCTATCCAAAGTTCCAAGAAAATTCCAAGCACTCCATGCTGCTTGGTTTTGGGGCATTAAACTTTTGTCATGATGAATGAAAATATCGCTGCCATAGAGGGTTAAAAAATGATTGTCCCTTTTGTACTCATAGAATATCAACAATTTTTACTTAGCCAAAAAAAAAAAAAAAAAGAGAAAGAAAAAAAAAACCAATGATATTCACTGTAATTTAATAGTTCAATGTAGCAAACCTGTAGCAGGAACATGAAAGCCTATCTATCAATGTCCAACTGAAACAAGTCATCATCCATATGCAAATTATGATATTTTCACATGCACTCAAAAGCATAACGCTATTATTAGTACTAATTCTAAAGATATAAATCCCTGAATTTGCTACATATCTTGAGCTCAGTCTAGTAGTTTACCTCCCCTGGGCCGAATTACAAATCACAGAAACATCGTGTAAGAATAATCTTGTAACATTGACTCCGGAAAGGTATTCCATATTTAATTATTTGTTTCCGTTCCGATTAGTATTTTAAAAGTTCAATTAATAACCGAAATACATAAAGGGACATCGTTTTACATACACACATATATATACATACATATATATATGTATATATATAGCTAATTTTATTTATTACTTTTTTTTTATTTCTCTAATTCTTCAAATAGAATAGCTCAATGTCTCTCGAACCCTAACCCCCGTCTGAAACCCTCGCCGTCTCGCCTCTCGTTGCTCCCCTCTGCTCAGCTTCGTCCTAATATTGCATTTACGTTTGTTAATTTTAGCGTTTTATTAAGTTATGGCATGTCATCTTGTAAACAGATGCTATGACTCAACCCAACTGATTTGGATTTTCATTCAATTGATGATCTGTAAAGTGCTCCTTACATGATATATATACGTTTCATCTTGGAAGTTGTGCACCTGTATACCAAGTTATTATTTTTTGGCACCTAAACGAATGATGAAAAAGCATTTGATATATATTGTTTATATTATTTTCTTGCTCAACAGGTTACAGGAGAATGATTAACCAGTTATGGCTTGCTGCGAAGTATGAAAAATTGAAAACATGCCAAACAGGAGAAGATTTTGCAATTTTTTTATTTGCAAAGATGCTGAAAATTTTAGACAAACAATTCGGTTAATTCGATTAATTAAGCAGAACTAAACCGGAAAAAATCAGTTCCAATATTTTGGTTTTTTAGGTAATTCAGTTAGGTTTCAGTTTTAAAAAATTGTAAAAATTAATTTTTAGTTAATTCGATTCGATTAGTGCGAAATGGTCAGTCCTAGAGTATAGAGTTTAAAAAGGAAAAGCACATGCATAAATAGAAACGCCGTCACAAAGAGTATAGTGTTTAAAAAGGAAAAGCACATGCATCACAAGTCGTATAGCGATTGAAAAGGAAAAGCACAAAAAGCGATTGGGGAAAAAAAAAAAAAAGAGCAACAAAGGAAGTGGGGAACGATTTGAACTCTTAACCTTAATTTAAAGAGAAATACAAAATTTGGACGCTAAACCGCTAATCCACTAATCCAACGAAAGATATAATCTAAGAAAAAGTAAAAATATTAAAAATTGATAGGTGGCGGCTGCCATCCTATGTCCACCTCTGGGCCATGCCTATAGGAGCTATAGTTTTATGAAAGTCGACGTCCATATAGACAATAATTATTATATATTTTAAGTAAAATATAAGAATTTAATCTATTTTACGCATCAAAAATAATAATAATAATAAGAAAAAAGTAGTTACCCGATTAAAGACCATGAAACCAAGGTCGATGTCCACGCCTTCGACAGAAACTGTGTTGGAATGGCCGCCTAAGTGACCTTCCTTCTCGTACAGTACCACGAATGCGCCGGCGCCAACTCATAAGCTGCCACCAGTCCAGTGATGCCACCACGTACCACCGCTATTCTCATATTTCACACTGCACCAAACACTCACGATGATGTTCAGAACTAACCGCATAAAAAGTATCTGCATATATATATATATATATATATATATATATATATATATATATATATATATATCTATACTATATAATAAAATAAAATAAGTTGTAATTTCGTATTATCAAATAGCACTTTATATGACAAGCTTTCTATAATTACTTATCAATTAATTAAATATGTCCATTTTTAGGTCATTTTTTATTCTCCATCATGTATTTAGTTCCATTCTTATATTAAACATTTTAATTTAATTAATATTATGCCCTTTCTCGATATATATTTTTATTACTATATTAATTTCATAGTATATAATTGTTTCAATAAGTATTTAATAAGATGCAAAAACTCTATAACTTTAATATATCTAATCACATATGTTGCTCACCGTACATCACACAGGTGTTATACTAGTGTATATATACACTCATGACTTGTCACAATATGCTTATTTTGTTATCAGGATATGAGTTCATATCTTTTTATAAACCCCAACTGATCGAGGATACTCGAAGGAAGATGGATTTCTTTGTTACAGTGACATTTTACAAAGTCCCCGTAAACCCTGCGAATTCTTGGAAACTTTTGGAAGAAAAGATACATAGAAATCCTTTAGAAGATAATAGTTGTGACATTTTGGAACAAAAGATACACTTGTATGAGAATCAAGAACCGACGGCTATAGATCCTTCTCTTCCCAACTCTTATGGAAGCTCGGGAAGAGAAGGCATGGGGGTGGTGCTGGTAATGGAGATAGGAGTAAAGTTACCTTACTGCTACTGCGCTTGTAAGATATGGACTTTTGAAGTCCTGGAAGAGGCAAAAAAAAAAAATGCTGGAAGAGAACTTGGCAATACTATAAGAAGACTTGCCAAGTTTGGTTATGTGAAGCCCTTTTTCTTTTTTCTTTTTATGTATATTCTTCTTGTGATTGGTGGAAGAGGAAAGAAACAATCTATATGTATATACAGAAGTTCTTCCTTTTTAGGTATTGTGAAAGTGATATATATACTAGTTTTAATATAAAAATTGAATTGTTAATCATCTAATACTTAAAGCAATATTTATTTGTGAATTTCAAAATTTTATTTCTTATTTGTTATGGATGTATATTATTAGTTTCAATTTAAAAAAAATTTAATGTTTCAAATAATATTCAATTGTAAATTCCAAAATATTAAAATGGAGTAAATCTATTGTTACTATTAAAAAAGATTAAATCCAAGTAAATTTAAAATATACTATTAAAATGCACAAAGGACACAATATTCATGACTATATTTGTTATTTGCAATTAAAAATAAATAAATTTAATGTATACTACTTAAAAAAACAAGTTCAGAGCATGGATATGAAAGCACTAGTGAGATTGTTTTCCATACTTTACATGGCTTTTCTTTATTTTTAGAGAAAATGTCAAATCTAGTTGTAAACTTTTATTTTTTTAATTTCACAAAAAAAAAATCTTATTTTAAGCATTAGGTAATTGACAATTAATGGCCAATTTGGTATTGGTGCACTTTGTTATTGAACTCAATCTTGTAGTTAAAAATTTGTTCAGTTGTTTGGTAAAATATAAAATTTAAATATACTATAAAAAATAATTTGTAATATATTCAGTTAAAATTGTTGATTAAAATTATATTTATTTTATTTATTTAAATTTATTTACTTTTATTTTTTAATTTTTAATTTCTAACTTTGCTTTTGATTTTTTAATTCTTTATTTTTTAATTTTTAATTGTTTATTTTTACTTTTTATTTCCTAATGTTGTTAAATTTTAAAAATTCTAATTTTTAATCATTTTAGTTTGCTAGTCTTTTATCTTTTTTTTTAATTTTATTTTTAATTAATACATAAATTGTAGTATTCAAGCGTTAATATATTAGAATGACTTAAAGATGAAAATATTTAATATATGCCTTGCAAGCACCAATGTAGCACCTTAGATAAATTTTTTTTAAAAATGATGATGTAGCGCTCTAAAATTATAAGACATTTATGTGGCATTCTAGAATAGCTAAAAAATGAAAATAATTATTCCTCATCTATTGACTGCAAAAGAATTAAATATCACATATTCATACATCCCACCTTGACATCTTCACTTATATGGCATAGGAAATCATAAAGAATCAATATTTAATTTATTAGTTTTTCTCTTTTTCTATTAAATATACTATCACCCAAAAAAAAAAGAAAATACTAAAGATGTTAAGCTTAAATCTTAAATTAATTAATTTTTAACAAAAATTAGATAATATAAATACTAAAAATCATTTAAAATAAATTAAATAACCAAAAATATTTTAAGATTTTACATAACTCATTAAACTTAATGAGTTTTTTTTTAATTAATTGTTAGTATAAAAAGCCCAAAAAATAGCCTATCAAGTATCAAGTAACTAGGGGGAAGGAGTGGCACGTTACATCAATGAAGTTGAGCAAATACGTAAAATATAAACTACTCTATAAAAACATTTTTGGAGGTGGGGCTACTACCCCTGCTTGCCTCTTTTCTCTGCCGCTGGTGGGTAGAATGGAACAACGACTACACTCTTTAATTTCACAATAAATTAGTGAATATAGATAAAGCTTAGAGTAGTAGTAGTGTATAGCGCTAGCAAACGGGTACTTATAGGTCAGCCAAACATATTTATGACGGGTTATGCAGGTCGGCGAACGGAGTCTGGTCGCCCTGGTTATCAAACGGGCCAGTGATATTAAAATTTTAAATCAACTCTAAAGGATTGATAAATTAGTTATGCAGGTTCACGGGTTCACAAATCGTTTTGGCGAGTTAGGCAAGTTCATGGGCCATTTTGACGGGTTAAAGGTCATTTTGACAGGTTCGCAAGTCACTTGCAGGTTGATCCAACCCTACCTGTTTATCTGACAAGTCATTAAAGCTTCAACCTTAACCCTTTTTTTTTTTTTTTGGTGGATTAGACAAATCGACCCGCGATTCTTAATTCTTTTTGTCACCTCTAGTAGTGCGCATGTGTATATGACATGCTTGGTATTTTTGCTGTGTTGAAAAATTCATTTAAATTAGAATTATATCAAATTTATTCAAATAAGTACAACAAATTCTTGAATGCACCATTTGGCCGTATCGCATGATCTCCCGATTAATTTAAGATCCAATTTTATTAGAAAAGAGGTGGTATGGATTCAAGCGTATACAAATTAATTACAAGAGTTAGTTACCTATATAATTACTTTACCAAACTCTTATGAGATATATTTATTTATGAGTTTTTCAAATATCTGCCCTTTAGTATATCTATTTAAGTTGCCATTTTGCTGCTTAATTTCCCGCCTTGAATGCTGAGCATCTGTGGGACCACGTTCACAGATATCGAGCGGTCCCTTCATTTCATTATCGCCTGTTGCATTTTTTTTCCGCTCACTTTCTTGTTATTTTCTATTATATACCAGTTTTACATCTGTGCCTTGCACGAATCTAATCACCAAATGCGTTAAAAGGTCAAAAGATTTGAAAAGATACTGTTACATATAATGCGTTATGGCAAATCAGATATGCCATAAGAAAAATATGGATGTATTTTTGATTTTATATATTTGAGTTAATTGAGAAGAATGATATGAATGACATAAAAAAATGGTACTTCATTACAAATCGTATTTTTTTGTCGACCAATTAATTGGATTTAAAACAATATGTTTCGTCTCGTGTTGTTAAAATAGATTATTAAATTGATGCGAATGCGTAACAAATTAATAAAAGTATTCAATATCAAAATTTTATTATATATAAAATTATATATTATATATATTGTTAAGATCTTCTACAAGATCCTCTTGGTGCAATGTTCAATATGAGTACATAAGTGCATGACGAGATATTTTTCCATCCAATGGCTAAAGTACGATACATTGGGCATAAAATTTGTTTTTTATGTAACTTTAAAGAAAAGTTATTTTTTTGAAAAGTTTTAGTTTTTAATTTCCGAAAAAGAAAAACCAATTTAAGGATTTAAAACTTTTTTTAAAAAAAAATCAATTCAAATGTCTATTGAACCTAAAAAATTTATAGACACGAATCTTATTTTTCATAAAATGTATCTCTTTGGTGAAAAAAAAATTGAAATTCTAAAAGGATCCCAAGTGATTAGGTAAGGTAAGTGGAATCCTAAGAAGATACTTTTCTTTCTTTTTTTTTTTGGATCATTTAGAGAAACATAAATAATAATAATAACAATAACAATAACCATAATAATAACAATTATAATAACAATAACAGAGAGACATTAATAATAATAATAATAATAATAATAACAATAACAATAACAATAATAATAATAAGAAGAAGAAGAAGAAGAAGAAGAAGAATAGCAATAAGAATAAGAATAATAACAATAATAATAAGAATAATAACAATAACAATAATAATAATAACAATTAACAATAACAACAACAACAACAACAATAATGAGAAGAAGAAGAAGAAGAAGAAGGTCTAAGCCTTGCATGAAGGTTTTCTTTTCCTTGACTTATAGGTACTTACGTCTGATCATAAATAAAGAATATTTTACTTTCAACAAATTAGATAGTTTTATAACATCATTTAATAAAAGGTCTTTTTTAAAATCATTTTAATTAAAATTGCTACTTGTGAATATCTATTTGTTAGTCATATCAGCAACTTATAAACACATTCCAAATGCCATCCACTTATTTATCACTTGCTTATATGCTTTTAACTAATGCTACTACTTATAAACACCTACAGCCCCGTTTGGATTGACTTTTTTCAAAAGTGTTTTTTTTAACAGCTTTTGAAAAACAGCTTTTTTTAATAAGTTAAAAATTCTGGCTTATAGAAAAAGTTGTATTTGAGTTTTTATAGATTTTCAGCTTTTTTGGAAACCAAATCAAATAGTTATTACAAATATAATATAACTTTTTCAGGAAAAAAAAGTATTTTTTTTTCTTAAAAAAAACCAATCCAAACAGGCCCTTATTGAACATGTTAATAAGTTATAAGCACATATTTATTCAACTACTTTTTCACTTATTTATCACTTGTTTATACACTTTTAACTAACACTGTTATTTATAAACACCAATCTATGATACATATCAATAATTTATAAATATATATTATCCAAATACTTTTGTCACTTATTTATCACCTCTTTATAGGCACATAAAAATAAGCAAAGCCAAACGAACTCTATCGGGTTGGGAATGATTCGAGTCAGCAAGTTGGATAGTGTTCAGAAGGTTTCCAGAATTAGACCCAAAGTTGATATTCGTTGGGCCCAAAATGCCGCGGAGCCCATACACGCAGAGGAGTGTTGTGCGTTGACCCCAATGCTGTGAAGCCCATTCTTGTGGAGGAGAACTCTGCACTATCCGGTTCTGTAATAGATTGCTTCAACCCAAAGGGTGTTTGGATCGGCTTACGGAAAAGATACATAGGGCCCGTTTGGATTAACTTTTAAAAAAACTTTTTGTAACAGTTTTTGAAAAATAATTTTTTTTAAATTAAAAATTCAGGCTTCTAAAAAAAGTTGTACTTGAACTTTTTTCAGAGTTCTAGCCTTTTTAGAAATCAAATCAAATAGTTTGCAAAAATAATATAATTTTTTCAATAAAAAAGTACTTTTTCCTTAAAAAAAAGCCAATCCACATAGACTCTTAACTTTTAAGTAGTTACTTATTTGTATATAAATTCTAATTATAACAATAAATATTTAACTTTTAATTAACTAATGTTAAAAGCTAACTTATATTATCAAAATGACCATAAAAGACATAAAAATAGAATGTAGGAAGATAGTGGATGATGATAGCCCAGAGACAACCTACAAGGGGGGCTCTGCCTTGCTTTTATGTCTTGAAGGTCCGTCACGAGGGAATCCACTTCTTGTCAAAAGTCTTGCCAATGAAATTCTTAACTCAGCAATCCATGAGTAATTGTACTCCACAGATCAATGCGAAAGAAACGATGAATTTGTGGACTTTCACATCTCTCTTTCATCAAGATTGAACCTTATTAGCAGGTCTCATTTGACTATTTATATCCCTGAGATTAGCGGATAATTCGACTCTCGTGCAAAAAGGTTTGAATCTTATCACCTATCGTCTCACTTGTTAACCTTGACCCCTATTATTTTAAGGTCCCTTTTGTTTACTACTGGACAGAATAAACTCAAATGAGAAGGCTGAGGCGGGTATGGCATGATTGTGTTAGCTAGACTTATTACACTAAATAAAATTACTTGGCATGATTGTGTTAGCTAGACTCATTACACTAAATAAAATTACTTACCTGCAAATCAACTATTCTTGTAGGTTATTTTCTCAACAAATACCTGATGCCATGATTGAGGCTATAGTACTGACTATGGACTAATGAGGTGAAAAGATAGAATGTATTCCGACGAAGAAGAAAATGAGAAAGGGAGTCTTTTTGTCCCTTAGATCATCAAAGCTTTTCCCATGTCGAAATGTCAGTTAAAATACGACATAAATATAGTTGCTTAAATTTCTTTAAAAATATATTATTATTTAATTTCTGACTTATATAATATAAACATGTAGATTATTGAATACACTATAGTACAAGATTTTGAAAAAGATAAATGTTTGTACATTAGTGTTTCTAGTTTTTTGAAAAAATAGTTTAGAATAGATATAAAAAGGTAAAGAAAAATAGTAAATGATTTGGTCAAACTTACTTTTTTCTAAAGTGTTTAAAGCCATAAAAAAATAAAAATTGGGAGTAAAATTTTTTTAAAAAAATTTGTCTAAAGTCACTTAAAAAAGCACTTATTTAAATAAAAACAAATATGTCTACTATTTTAAATTAAATTTTAAGCGGGTTTAACCAACTTACAAGTCAAACAAAACAACCTCTAAATACACATTTTGTACCCTATAGATGCGGAAGAATTAACATAATTCACCAATTGTCCATATGGAGAATCACAATTATCAAGACGAGCATATAAGATTGTGGAATCGTTCTTTCATTTTAATATTTTAACATTTTTTTAAATGTTTTTTCGAGATTCAAAGAATTGTAACTAATGCATGGTATTAGTTTCATCATAACTAGCTAAGAAAGAAAAATATTTCTCTTTTAGGTGCTTATAAACACCTAAATAAGCAAACCCAAACACCCTCTAAATCTTCTTGCAATGATGGGGAAAGACTAGCATTGGTTAAGTGAGAGAGATTTGATAATGGTGAACACTAAACATTTGTTGTTGGCGGCGTTTGATAGCTTATGAAGTTCGGAAACGCAATCAAAAAATTGGACTCCCATAATTGGACTCTTCTAATTATTTAAAACAAAGTGAATCCCCAAATACAAACTACATAGATGGTGACAGAAGAAAAATTACAGAGGAGATATGATGAATGAGCCAAAGACAATTAACCTGGCCAAATTGTGTTTTTGACTATATGAAAAACTCTCTCACAGCCTCAACAATCATCAATATGTTAAAGGTATAACTCTATACGGATCACCAAATGATGCAACATTTCCTGGTCGTGAGAATACAATCTACAAAAAGGAAAGAAAAAAATCAAACAACTAGCATTCACAAGGCATATGGGCTCCTTTGGATTCAAAAAAAAAAGTGTTCTTTTGAGAAGCTAAATTTTTTAGCTTTTCTAAAAAGTTCAATTTGAACTTTTTAAAGAGTTTCAACTTTTTTGAAAAGCCAAACCAAATACTTATTGCAAAAAGAATATACTTTTTACAAGAAAAATGTACTTTTTCATGGAAAAAACTAATCCAAATACGCCCTATGTGTTCATGCCATCAATCTTGCATGGCTCATGCAATAAAATATTAAGTTAATGTTCAACAGAAAGAACATAAAAAGTAAAAGGGAATAATATTTTATCAAAGTTGAACGTTATGCTAACAGTGAATATTAGTATCCTAAACGGTCACTGTAATATTTGTCTAGTATAAGCTTATTATAAAATGCTTATCTTATATGATGTTTGCATAAAAAAAAATGGTTTGTTTTGAATTTTCATAAAATACTTCTGATAAGATGTATTATCTATAGTTATACAAAATTAAGTTAAGGATTGATTGCTTATATCTTATAAGATAATATATAAGGCCTATTTTGAGTTTTCATATCATACTTGTGATAAGATATATTATATCTTATAAAATAAATATCGAAACATTGCCTCTTTCATGTCAATAAGATAAGCACCTTATAATAAGCTGATTCCGAACACAGTACAAAATGCAAAAACTTTTTCCATATACTGTCTACTACCCCATTTTCGTATCACACACCACTAATCATTCTCTCCTTCTTGTGCATTATATAGTTCTCTTCCAACAAATATCATAACCATGTTTAGTTCACTCAGAACACATCATAACCTTCTTTGTTGTGTATCATCTATGCATGTCATATAAACATGATATATGTCACAAAATCTGGATAATATACCTGGTAATTTCCAAGTGTGCAAGTCCTGAAACCAGCTGCACAATAATCAAAATAGTATTCCCACGTCCGGATGAACTTTTCGTTGAATCCCAAAGCAAGAATTTGGCTAAACACATAGGCATTGGAATTGTGTTAGGACTAGATAAAATTGGCATATGAATTTGATATGCAGCAGCTGTCCTTTACCGATGCGAAGATTTTTACCTCCGCTTTTCCAGGAAGTTTTTCCTCCAATATCTGAGTGTTTGATAGTAATGAATTCCTATATCTTCCAAATGCTCCACGCTGCGTTCAAGAATTTGATAAATTTTCTTACTCAGAAAGACTTTCAAAATGGCATAAAAAGTCTATCTGAAAGAAAAAGCAAGGTGGACTTTTACGAGAGCCTGGATGCAGCAGCCATGGCTGAGGTCACTCTACTCAATGCAGGTAGGCATCCCCCAGGGAATATATACTCTTTTATGAAGTCTGAGCTTTGCCTGTATTCATTGTACCTCTCGTCTGGTATTGATATGAACTATATAGAGATCAACAAATTATATACTTTTTAGTGATGAGCAGATGTAAGCAATGGTGATTGATACGTGATCAGCATTGTTTCGTCTCATTGTCATGATATGTTGCTCAAAGAGAAAAGCTTCCACTGTAACTAGTTTTCTTACTAATTATACCTGTAGAACCAGAAGGCCATCTTCTTTAAGTACTGATTCACAACATCTGAAAAATTCCTCCATATATTCATGGCCAACAGCTTCTAACATCTCACTGCAAATAATCGTCAATAAGATTATCAATTTTTACCTACCATTCAATGATTTAAACACACGCAAAAAAGAGAAAGAAAAGAAAGGAAGAAGAAAATTTAGCTTACCAAGATATAATTCTGTCAAATTTGCAGGTTTCTGGCAATTGCCGATAGTCACAGAGAAGAAATTTTATGTGATCCTGCTAGTCAACAATCTCTTGGCTTAATTTTGCTTGTCTAATAAGAGCATCAAAGGACAGCATCTGCCATATAATTCTTTCTACACGACTTGATTTCAAGCAAGCGAACAGCCAAAGCATTCTTTTTCCTGTTTTGTTATGATATTCTGTGCAATAACATGTGAATGCCTTCCTATTGTATTTTTGAAGGTGAAATACATGATCTGTTACGAATAAAACAGTAAGTGCGTGCATTATAATTGAGTGCCATAGACTCTTCGACCCTATATTGATTCTATAATTCATCTCAACTCCCAAAAAAAAAAAGGGAAAAAAAAGAGAAAAGAAGATTTTTCATATTTGGCTGCAACTCTGCTAAGATTTTTCATATTTGGCTGCAACTCTGCTATTTTCCTTCTTAAAGGTCAGAGAAACTTTTAATTATTTGGTGGCCATCATATATATCAGATTCTTTGTTATTGCATTTCCTAGCGTCTATTTTTAACGAAATCTTCCAAGATTCACGTATAGTTGATCGGAGAATATGTCAAATCTAATTGATGTGGACATAAGAGTCAGAGATCCAAAAGCTACTTCCTGTATCTATAGAAGAGGTTTGAAGTTCCAGATACCTGAAGGCCGGCTTCCTTCACTTTGGCTTCTGCATATCTCAGTTGTTGAATGGACAAGGTGATGCCGGTATATTTACATCCTGTTCGCTTGACAACTTCAATAGCTAAACTTCCCCAACCAGTTCCCATCTCTAAAATGTGATGTTCCTTACTTATCCTTGCCTAGATTATGTAGAAGAGAATCAATATTGCTTACAAAGTTAATTGAACACTATAGGAAGGTACTCTATACAGGCGTCACCTTATCAATCAAGAGGGATATTTTCCTGAGCTGTGCAGCTTTCAAGTCTTCACTTTCACTCTACCCAGGGGATAAAAGATGGTAGAAGATCAAAAAGGAAAGAGTGCAATAAGAGTTAGCTAGTATTCATCGCCAAAGGAAGAAAATATGGTAAGTCAAAACCTAACCTTAAATATTGCACAGGAATATGTCATTGTTTCATCCAGGAACAGAGAAAAAAGTTCATTACTCTGTGTGAAGAAGGGAAAAAAAGAAAAGGCTTTTAGCTAACTTCTCCCAGTCATGATTTCGAGATTGTGGATAAAGCTTTAGAAGCTTCTTATCTTACCAAATCATAGTGACGTGAGATGTTCCTACGTGCCTGAGTTAAAGAATTTCGCCTCGAAGCATGATCGAAAAAATATTTTGCTGATGCTAGTCCTGCTGAGAAAAGCAATGGTGTCCACCAGCCTCTGGAGGTAATGGAAAGCAGACTACCAGTGAAAATCTGGGAAACGGCTAATTTGTTTGCATATGCATATTGGTATTCTAACAGTAACCTTTACCTCTTCTTTTTCAATCTTTCAACAGAAGCATCTAAATCTCTGTTGGCAACAAATATCTGGAAAACCAATATTAGAGACGCAAAAGACAGATTGAAATCATTGTTATACACTCTTAAAACTATTTTCATATTAAAACTATTTTCATACCATGAAAAGATGAAGAAGTCCGTGATCTTTATCAACAAATGAAAAGTCCCCATCAATATAAGCATCAGCCAGGCCTAAATCACTTTGAGTTGCAACCTGGAAAAAGAATAATCCATGAGGTACTTTCTGATTTTCTTGCCCTGACCCGACACAAAATAGAAGCTTCTTGCACCCTGCCCCCTGCTTTTTGAAGTCAATTGAAAGAAGACAAGCTTTGCTTTATGCTCATATAGGGTGAAATACATCTAAAAAGAGAACATGTCACAGAAAATTAAGGAACCACCTTCCAGTAAAACTGGGGATTGTGAACTCTTATAGAAACTTTCAATGGACTCTTTTTTCTGGTTCCTTCAAAAGTGAACATTGTTCCCCCTTCTTCCAACAAACTGTTGCATCACAAACTTCATGATGTTAAGTGTATCTACGTAAATCTCCAAAAATTTCAAGAAGTAGATTCTAAATGGAATAATTTTAACATTGAGAAACTGTTGGACAGTAGAAATTGGCTAGCAGAAGAGTCAAGAGTCAAGAGTCAAGAATATGCACATAAAATTTAGATAAAAATGACCAGGTGCAACAAAGATCAGCAATAATCCTGTTTGACGTTTATAGTACAACTAGAATTTTAGAGATATCTTAGTGATGAATTATGAAAAAGTTTTCTCTGATACTAATATTGAGTGAGACTGCAGAGAATATATTAATTAGAGCTGATAGCGAAAGAAGTCAAACTGTTTTTTAACAGAAATGCATGAATGTTTTGTGAGTGAACCTTACAGTCAAATATTTAACAAAATACCATCATGTAAGCATGAACCAAATACTTAAACCATAATATGAAGGGATGCAAATGTTATGCTGGTTTATGCATCATCTGAGAATTAAGGCTAATACAGATGAGGGATTTTTATACTTGGAAAAACACTCACTTCAAGCTGCCAGTGGCAATAAATTGGTCAAGAAACCTAGTCACAAGAAAGCGTGCCCCAGTTTCTTTCCAGGAAGGTACCATGTGCTTGGGGTTTTCCAGAATTTCACAGTTCTTCCCAAGCAAGCCTTGTGCAGCAATTATACCTGCCTAAAAAGAAAAAAACGCAAACCTTTAGTTGCATCTTCTAGTTTTCATATTTTCTTTCTTCATGATATCTGCCCTTGTGTTCTGTCTTGCTATTTCACTTTTTTGCATTCTTGCATTCCAGAAAGAAGGCACTTTTAGGTTGCATTATTGAATACGAAAGCGTGTACCTTTAGTCCATCCTCATGGAATCCATAGCCTAAAACAAATGCAGCATAAGAAACACATATGAGTTTGTACACTTAGCAGCCACGAACAAACAACATAAAAGCTACTTAGACTTCCCAGAACAGGCTAGTGTATAATGGCAACGAGCAGCATGAACTAGAGATTACAGATTGGCATAGTTACTCATTTACACAGTAGAAAATATAGAGTATTATAGTTCAATGATCAGACAAGGATGGTTCATGCAAGATGACCACAGTAAAAGTGTAGTATATGTGAAAAAGAAACAAAAACATTTCTGCTAAACTAAATTTGGAGGAAACACATTTTAACGTTAATTTCTAAAATAAAACTGTGGAGTTATGGCCGATGAACAGATCAACATTTCATTTGGAATATTTTTCTTGTCTTATTCCTAAAGAAGGAATCTTACCCTGATATGCTCCACAAAACCATATTCCCCTCTTCCCTTGGATCTGATCAAGCTCAAGTGAAGCTTTTGATGCTGCAACTGATGGAACTGGGTGACCAGTTGACCATTTAAGCAATGTATGCTTTGGTGAGTAAGGTGGATTGAGGGTTACCAGGTAAGGCTTTTTTGTTTCTCCGAGGTTCTGCATGTGTAGATTTCTTTTAAACAAAGGGACTTAGAAAGGACAGACAACCACTTGATGAAACTAACTGAAGAGAAAGTTAATCATAAGTGGGCATACAGAAAATCTGAAAGTAACACCCATGCTACATCATATTAGTAGATTTCAGCATCAATCCACGTATTCAGGTCATCCATAGGTTGATCTTCCAGGATTAGATGTTACTCTTTTCCTCAAATTTCATAACGGAAGAATGCATAACAAATGCACATGCATTGTTGACTTTTAATTGCAGCAGAGTTGCCATTGAACTGTTGAGTTTGAAAATATTGCAGTTTCTTTTTGTTAATAGACACATTCTTTGGCTTTTCATTTTGTCTGCAGTCATTTTATAATTTAAGTTGAATACTCTTTTGTAATTGAAGTGCAAATGCAGACTATGCTGCTTCTTAGATATGCATTTCTTCCTTTGGTGAAACCATACGAAATATTAAGAACTCTTGACAGTATAAAGTATCAAAAGATTGTGATGCTTGCTAATTTAGGTAGTAGAGTTACAAACCTGGAGTACGTTGAGCCAATATGTCAAACATACTTTGTTGTCCATAGTTCCAAGAAAATTCCAAGCACTCCATGCTGCTGGGTTTTGGGGCATTAAACTTTTGTCATGATGAACGAAAATATCACTGCCATAAAGGGTTAAAAAAATGATTGTCCATTTTGTACTCATAAAATATCAAAGATCTTCAGTGCAATTCAATAGTTCAATGTTGCAAACCTTCAACAAGAACATGAAAGCCCATCAATGTTTTCCTAAAACAAGTCACCATATGCAAAATATGATATTATCATATGCACTGAAAAACATAAGGCTAAATTATAGAAAGGTTGTGTAAGAATAATCTTTGTAACACTGACAGTGAAATGGTAATCCATATTCAAAATGATACAAGTCATCTATATTGAAATTGAATCCATTCCTGATCTATAACTTCTGGACCTGGAAGTTGGGAAATGTATAATCCTGCCTCAAAGCGGGTACCAGATAATCCAAGCAAGTCACAGGAACATCTTAAAGAGTCTTGAAATTACTTCAGTGCAGATAACCAAATGGGAAAATACCCAAGAGAATTTTGGTTGAGATTTTGCATAATTTGTAATGCTTCATTTGAATATGAAAAGCTTACCAACTATGCTAGGAAAATGAAAGAATACGGTGATGTTACTTGCCTCCAATGAGACTTCAAGAGAAAGCATGCAACTATCTACTCAAGGAAAACTCAGAAAATGATTGTAGAAGATCTTTGAAAAGAATATGAGAGACAAAAGCACCTGTAGACATATTGGAAGGCACCAAGAATTCTTGTTTCATCAAATGTTGCCTGTTTCCCTAACATCTTTAGAGCATCTGGGGCATGTGCAGCGATTACACATCCATCATATTTTTCTTCAGAAGCGTCAGTCGAGATTATAACACAACCTGCAAATTGAGTTAACTTCTAAAATCAAACACATATAATAATTCTTACCAAGATACAAATAGGCACAGCACATACTACTTACCTTCATCATCCTTTAAAACAGAATGTACTTCACAGGGATTTCTTATTTGACATCCTCTTTTCTCCAGCTCTGTCCTGACCTGTGATAACCACCATATCAGAACACTGATAAGATATTCCCACAAATTTAATTAAGGTTATAGAACTCATGATATTCATTGATATAAGAAAAAGGAAAAGAAGGGGAGAAAAAGAATCAAATTTCACCTTATCGACATAGCTGTGCGATCGCCATCTCACGGTGAGCCACTGAGGGCGACCAAAGAGCTAAGTAACAAGAATAACAAACGTGGAAAGCTTCAGGTTAAGAAAAGATTGAAAGCTGCAAAACTTTATTCACAAGGAACAATTGTAGAAGCCGGTTAACAAAGAGGGGTGGTTTTACCTGAAGTAGATGGTGATTTCGACAAAAAGAAAGAATGGAATAAGCAGAAAAGTTCATTACTCCTTCAGAAGGGCAGGACCAGATTGAACCACATATTGGAACCTGTGTAACATAAAATTGATAAACTCACACGTTTTTGAAGATTGGAATCGAATATCATAAAATAGAAACAGCATGGATGTGTTAAGGTACCAGCAGTCTCACCAGGTAGGCATCCTGAAACAGCTTTGAGTAACCACGAGAGTGAATGAAATGCCCCAGGGTCTCATTTCGATCTATGTCAGGATTGTTCTCAAGCTCTTCAAGGTAACTGCAATAAAAAGTGAATACTATCTGTTTATCCCCCCTTTGGGTGAATGTTTCTCAAAATTTATTACGATTACCACCACCATTCCCATCCTCATAGTACCCTCAAAGCAAGCTTGACAGATGAATTTCTTGTCTTATGCTGTCTTTTTTTGGTCGCTTATAAATCAACTTTACTTGATTATAAGTACAGTCTGCCAAACAGGTAGATTTATTTTTCTGCTTATAAGCAGGATTGACCAGCTTATAAGAACTCCCAAACACCTCTTAGTCGACATTCATGGGCACGAGTCCGCTGCTTTTTTTGCTTGTATTCTTTAACTCGGTTCTCACTAAATTTTTTTCTTTGACTTGTAAGATTCAGTAGATAAAATTTCAATCAAGTGCTTACCTCAAAACATCATTCTTGAATTTGATAATTTCTCTAAGCATTTGCCAAAAGTATGGATTTACTACATTCATCTTCTGTGCAAATAAGCTTGACAAACCATTTCTGCTCCCCCATTCACAATCTTGGCCTTTGTCCAAGCTCACTGAGAATGACATGTCAGATAACTCCATGTCAACTCCAAGACTCTCGAAGAATTCCATCATGTTTGGATATGTTACCTGTCCAAGAGACCGACTTGTTCGTTAGTCAACATCTCAAAAACGATTATATCACACCGCCCAACCTACGTCTCAAGCCGTGAGCGAGACTAGTATTGTTTTCATAACAAGTAACTACTTAAGCCCTTAAATCAATTCATCGGAAATGATCAACCAAGTTATTAGTTGTACTTATACCACCCACTTATAAACCACTCGCAAACAAGCATCACTAATTTAAATTGGGTGGTCTTACCTACATTTTGGTTCTATAGAAGATAAGAAACAAAATGAAGAAAAGAAACAATATAGCCGAGCTAATAATTGTTCAAATGGTGAGAAAAGAAATCAAACTTTCAAATCATGCATTTACAAAATTGTAGATTTTAGTTGACGCATTACAACATTGCAGATTTTAGCTGAGCACATTTGAGTTGTTTAACCAATATATTAAAAAATTAACAACATATTGGATATATATACTTTACACAATCAGTTATGCTATTGAGAATTTAATAAACTCCTGAAGATTTTGTATATCTCTACTCGAAATTTTTCATGGGCATGCTTCAAAATCTTGAAGAAAGATCACTTTAAGGGTAATATAAATCAAAGGGTCATACCATTAGACTCACTCACACCTGAGACTCAAAAAAGGCACATATAACAATTTCTTTGGGTAAAACAAATTGCAAACCTTGTGGTTTGCATCAACTGTTATGAAAACTATTATCATGGTTTGGTTTAGTTTTGTTTTCAGTTTATATCAAATCAAACCGAATCAGTAAGTTTTTTATTTGAAACTAATTAATTAATTTTTAATTATATAAAATAACCATATTTAATTAAACCAAGTTGACCCTAATTCTGCTCGAGAACTACCACACTTTTCCTAAGTGTTTCTGGTTTGTATTGCGGAATGGCACTTTTAGATGAGGAAGGCAACATAGGCATAGTACATGAAATTCTCTTTTAATTTTATAACTAACGTGTAGCCCCGTGCAAGGTACAAACTTTGAAATTATCAAGATTTATAACTATTAAAATCTCAAATTATAATTTGTATTTACTATTTAATTGTATTTGAAATGGCATGTTTGTTATTTTTAAAATAAGCCATTATAATCATATACCGGAAAGATCTATAACGTAGTAAAAATATTCAGCATTATTTCATAATCTATATTTAGAATGTGTTTAACAAAAACACTTAATGAAAATGTATTAAAAATGATCTATTTTATTTTTAAAATATTTTGATGAAAACTTCATTTTTCTTTTCGTAAGTCTAATTAAGATATATTATCCTTATTATAGATTGAAATTTTCAAACTTTTTGTTGCTACTAATTCTAGAAAAAACTCCAAAAGACTAGCTCTAGAATGACTACATGTAATTACCAGTTCATGTATGGTTCTTTTTTCTATTTTTTTAATTTTTATTTTACTAGTTTATTTATTGTTTTTGACTAATAAGTAAGAGGATTTAGAGAAGATCCCTAAGAATGTAAACAAATTTATATACCAAAAAATCATAAAATATTAAAAATAAAAATAAATCAGGAATTAGTTGATACTAAACGAAAAAGTACGATAATGTAAAGTGAAAACATGAATAGAATTGGTAGACAAGCATTTAAATATATTCAACCGTTTTTACTATTACAATGTGCGTCAGTACTCATGCACATGACATCTCATCAAAAAATATTTGTAATTTTTTAAAATTAAGATGATTATAATATATAAACTTAGTACACGACTAGTTAAAAATAAGAGAAAAACATTATACCCTTGGCAGGTTCGTGCCTTACATGTAAGGCTTGGAAAAAAATTCCGAGACTTATAATACCAACTTTAATATATAGTATAGATAGAAATGTGAGAATAGCATCAAACAAATATTGGAATTAAAAAATAATATAAATAATTTTATTGTTATAAATTTCTCATAATTTTGTATATTATAAGAAATTCAAATTTCAAATTCACTTGGTAGGGCCAGAGAAACAGGCAACCATTTGCTTATCCTTTCAGAACTGGCCAGAAGTAGAAATATCTACTCACGAGCAGACCAAATCTAACAAAGTCAGACTTTTTCATTACTGGTCACACTTGAACATAACGGAATCTCCATCTATACCGCGTAGCATCTTATCATATTGGGAAACAAGATTTTGGGCCTGTTTAAATTGGTTTTTTTCAGGAAAAAAAAATTTTTTTTTTTGAAAAAATTTCATTAAATTTGCAATAATTATTTGATTTGATTTTTAAAAAAGCTGAAACTCTGAAAAAAGTTCAAATACAACTTTTTTTAAAAATCAGAATTTTCAACTACTAAAAAAAAAACTATTTTTCAAAAGCTGTTAAAAAAATCGCTTTTGAAAAAAGCCAATCCAAACAAGCCCTTACGAGAGAGTGTTTGGCTTTGCTTATTTGATACTTATAAATAGTTAAATAATAAAAAATATATATATGAGAGACTGTTTTTTCTAAATACTTATAAAATAAGCAAAGCCAAACACCCTTAGAGGTTGATTGAAAAGCAAGGATATGGCCTCGTGCGAGTAAGAAATAAAAATTATCTATTTTAGTTTTATCATGAGCAAACTATGAGTTTGAATTTAAAAGAAATTCTTCATTGATGGGCTTGCGGTTCAACTTTGATCGTTATGCACTAGTGCTGAGATCGAGTATTAGATAAGTAGATCTAATTTTAACAGCCGTGAAAATAGAGTTCATCAACCTTGAAATAAATACTATAATTTTATTTAAAATAAATTTTCACGTAAACCATTAGCCGAAGAAATATTTTAAAAATGGCGATACAAGCACGCTGGGATATGTATAGTGGTAGCTCATCAGTCTACTTGTCATATTTCTTGACCACAATACTTGGAATAGAATACTAGGGAAAAGATCTGACTTTCTTTGATGATCTCATTTATTCTTTTTGCGCATTGTCAAAGTATCAAATTAATTACGTTCACATCTTTAACATTTTAAAATTTTAAATTAAGAAACTATTTATCTAATATTAAATTATTTCAGCTCTTGTCACGTATATAATTTATCACGTATATAATTCCATTTTGTGTTTTAAATTAATTAAATATAGACTCTAGTCACATACAAGTTTGGTGGAGAGTGACAAACGTATAATTTATATATACTGCACGAGAATGGTTAGATTGAAAGATTCTAGTGTTGAACATTCGAATACAAAAGGATATATATATATATGTACGTACACATGTACATATGTGTTTGTAGGTATATGAAGGTATAATAAAAGAACAAAGTAAGAGACAAAAAAATGAACGATTATGGAACGGCAATGCCCATTAATTGTGCGTTTAGCAGCTGAAATAATCAATTCTGTTTTGTCTGACCCCAAAAAAAAAGGGGGAAAAAGCACTTTTGTTCGTATCCTGTTCTTGTGCTCATTCTTTCATCACATATAGGCTCGTTTAGATTTTTTTTTTAATATTTTTTTAATAAATTTTAAAAAATAATTTATTTTTAGAAGTTAAAAATTTTAACTTTTTAAAAAAATTATATTTGAGTTAGTGCAAATTTAATGTAATTTTAAAGTCAAATTAAATAATTATTATAAATTTAATATTATTTTTTTTCAAGAAAAATTTTTTAAAAAAACTAATCCAAACAGGTCTATAGTTATGGCCTGCTTTAGTATTAGTTATATAGGTTACAGTATGGGGACCCATGCTATAAACGAGTTTTAAAAATAATGCTATAAACAAAGTATAACTTTAATTTAATGGCATATTGAACATATATAGTTCAGGTTCCTTTTGGCTTTAATAGTGCGTGATTCACATTTTTCCACGTCGATCAGGCTCAATGCATCTGATCCCATATTAAAATAATTTTTTTTTTTAAAATATAAAACCAACTCAATTCAATTCTTTTATCCCCTCGCTATATAATTGAGGAGACCTTTTTTAATTAAGGAAAAAAGGGAAACATCCCCATAGTTTATCAGATCTTTATCGCATTCCAAAACTCTTTTATAATTTCTCTATTTTTTGAAACAAAAGATCGTATTTTCTCTCCAAAATTTTTTAAAATAAGAGAGAAAGATAAAAATAGAAGAATATGAGAGTTTTAAAAAGTAGAAGAGGATTACAAGGGACATTAATTCTTACTATATATTGTACTTGACATAATTCTTTTATTTAACTCTTGTAAGGGAAACCGTGACACAACCCATTACTATATATTGTACTTGACATAATTCTTTTGTTTAACTCTTGTAAGGGAAACCGTGACACAACCCATATGGTATCGGACCACTCATGGTACCACCCACATGGTATCTGACGACTCATAATTAGTACGGCCCTGTAAAGTTTTGACTCTTTTTTTTATTTGCATAATTTTAATTATAAATCATGAAAGATTATGAGAAATTTTTTATAAAAAGAGCGTGGGTTTTGACGTACTTTAATCAAACAGAATATAAGACTCTAAATTATTTTATCCCGAAAAAAAATAATAACAACAAGAAAAGGACTACTTACCCGATTAAAGACCATAAAACCAAGGTCGATGTCCACGCCGTCGACAGTAACCGTGTTGGCATGGCCGCCTAAGTAACCTTCCTTCTCGTACACCACCACGGCGGCGCCGCCTTTGGCCAACTCATAAGCCGCCACCAGCCCACTGATGCCACCACCTACCACCGCCACTCTCATCTTTCACAATTCCACCAAACACTTAACAGTGATGTCCAAAAAACTCACTGCATAAAATGTACAAGAATAATGAGACAATAATGCATGTAATTATACATATATATATATATGTCAGTGTGCTTCGAGTGGAGAGATACTCATGACTAGTTAAAACATGTCTATTTTGTTACCGTTCAAGAGTTTTATATATCGAGTTATTTTTCTATAAGGATATTTTAAGGAAAATGAATTTCTTTTAATTTGTAACAATGGCAGTTTTATGAAGGCCGTAAACCCAGGGAATTCTTTGAAACTTTAGGGAAAAAAGATACATAGAATCCTTTAGAAGATAGAGTCATGATATTTTGACCAAATCTCTTTCTACATAACCATACAAATTGTATATATTCTGTTAATGCATGTAGAATGCGGATTGGCTAATTGGAGCCAATCCGAGAATCTTACTTTTAAGAGAACCAAAAACCGAGAGCTCACCCTATCCTTCTCTTCCCGACTCTCAAAGAAGCTCGGGAAGAGAAGGAATGGGGGGCATTACGTGAGTGGTAATGAATGGAGATAGTTAACTACTTAAGTTACCTTAGTGCTTCTGCTTGTAAGATACGGACCTTTGAAGCACTCCTAGAAGAGCAAAAAAAATGCTGGAAGAGGACTTGGCAATACTAGAAGAAGACTTGCCAAGTTTGGATACGTGGAGTCCTTCTTATCTTTCCTCTTTATCTCTTTTTTTCTTGATATTGGTGGAAAAGAAAAGAAACTTTTTTATAAAAAAGTATACAAAAATAATGAAGAGCAACAACAGTAACACTTAGAGGGTGTTTGGTTTCGCTTTTTTTTTTTTTCTGGTCAAACTTACTTAAAGTCTAATTTAAGCTAATAGAAGTGTTTGTTTTAATTAAAAATGTGTTTTTTTTTAAATAGCTTTAAGTAGACAATAAAAAGCTCCTCAACCCCAGCTTTTGCTTTTTATGGCTTTAAGCACGTTAAAAAAAAACAAGTTTGACCAAATCATTTACTATCTTATCCTTACCTTTTTTATTTTTATTACTAAAATATCTTTTCTTTTTTATTTTATACTTACATTTTTAAATTATATTTTAATGTCCTTAATAGTTATTTTAACTATATAACTTACTTTTCAGCCCACTTTAATCAAACATGTAAATACTTATTTTTATAACTATAACTTTTATTCAAACACGTAACTACTTAAAGTTGACAATAAAAAAAAGTCACTTAA
The DNA here is from genome assembly GCA_028554755.1 of Cordia subcordata. Taxonomy (NCBI): domain Eukaryota; kingdom Viridiplantae; phylum Streptophyta; class Magnoliopsida; order Boraginales; family Cordiaceae; genus Cordia; species Cordia subcordata. The sequence continues at coordinate 5,151,059 of JAPTOF010000010.1, read as the reverse complement.
AACTAAAAGTGCTTTAAGTAGCTTTTTTATAAGCCAATCCAAACGCCCTCTTTAGGGGAATGGAGCCACGGCTACACTCTTTTACTTTCACAATGAACTAGTCTTTATATCCGCGTTATATGATTAATATTATAAGATTAAAGGTTAATAAGTTTGATTAAAAATAATTAATTTATTAAAAATAGGTTCATTTTAATTAAAATATTCATTTTATTTTCTAATGTTATTGTCGTTTAACTATTAAACTATACTCACCCATTACTATAATTTTCAAAAAAATAAAAGTTATTTTGAAGAAACAACTGATAAGATACTACGTTCAATAAATATAAATGAATAGACAAAAAATTAAACAAAAAAGTTTTAATACAAAATGAAAAATTATAATTGTTAACAAGTCGCACATGATACCATCTTAGACCATTATAACCTTATATACATTCAAAATCAATTTGGATTTTATGTATAATGTATGAAAATATTATGATGTCTAAAAGGGTGCTACTCATTTATTTTTATATTGTACATAGGCTCTGGGAAGTCACGTCAAGAAAATTGAGATTGGCTGTTAAGAAAAAAATAAAACAAACAAAACAGTGAAGCACATATAACAATCCTCAAGAATTACAACTTATACTAAAAAAGAAGCAAAATAAAAAGGTTAAATATATTAAAAATTTATATAGCAAAAAAATGCATAAGAACGATGGACATTCTATTAGAAAAATGAAAAACAAATTGTGGAGTGCCATGTGGCACTCCACTCTCCCGTTTTATTGTATAGATAGGTTTTATTATATAAATAACTTATTTTATTTTATTTTATTTTTTGTGTGATTTATTAAAGTTATACTTATTGAAATTCTTTTATCAAATTGTTAACTGTATAATAACCTATAAAAACCTTCAAAAGAATTGTCAACAATTAAGATATTTATTTGATGGAAATATGTCAAGTAACCAACTCAGCAATCTTGTATGATTTCATTTTCTTCACCTATATTGATGTGTTTCTTTTTTGTTTTAATAAAAAAATTGGCCTTTTTAAAGGTACATACATATATATATATATAGTTAAAAAAAATAGATAGATATAGATTTTTAGTTTTAATTAAAAAAAAAAGAAATCGTACTACTAGTAGTTCACACACGCATACGCGCACACACATATGAAACAGTAGTTTAAGTATGCTAACCGAGTACATGTGCCATACTGGGGGATGAGTTTTGGTGAAAATATCAGTAAACATATTGTCGAATAAAATGACAATCGCACTCAATATGGTGTATTTGTTCATAAAATACATCATTGTAAGCAATCTGAATGACACTCTGATTATCACAATAAAGTACATAGGAATTTTGCGAAAACCCCATGTTAGTCAGTAACTATGGAATCCATATAACTCTTAGTCATACCAATCAAATCTTAATATCCTTCTTCTTTACTAGAACGAGCAACAATAGTTTGCTTGTTACTCCTCCACGACATAAGAAATGGTACCCAAAAGAAAACAATATCCAATTGTAGAACGATGATGCATAGGATCACCTACCTAATCAGCATTAGAATATCCACAGAAGATCAAAAGTGACTGAGTAGAAAACAAAAAGCTGTGAAAAAGTGTACCCTTGATGTACCAGAGGATACGAAGAACAATAGTGAAGTGACTAGTCCAAGGAGCAAACATAAATTGACTCATCAAATGAACAACATAAGAGATGTCAGGAAGAGTAACAATGAGATAGCTGGGACTACTAATCAACTGCCAACACAGAGTAACATTTGAAAGCGGTGTGCCATCAAGTGGAGTAAGCTAAACATATCAATATCAAGTGAAGTAGATGCAGTTTTATTGTTAGTGAGACTAACTCAAATCAAAAGCTTAGAAAATAACTAAGATTTTTAAAATTTTTTATTTCAAAATACTGACCAAGAATCTATTTTAACTTAGAGATAGTAGTAGAATCACTGTCTATAATGGTCATATCATCCACAATAGTTAAAATAAGGCAAAGAATAAATAATGTTGAGTCATGGTCACTTGAGATAAAAACAAGTTCACCTATTACAAAATTGAACTTTGTAAACCAAGCCCTTAATGCTTGCTTGAGACTATAAAGTGCCTTATGTAATCAACATAGCTGATGTATAGAGTGAAGATAACCTAGAAAAAGTTTCATATAAACTTCCTCTGCGACATCCCTATTGAGGAATTCATTTTCCCCATTCATCTAAAATAAGAACCACTTACAAACTACAACATAGCAATAAGATTTCATACAGATGTGAAACATCTAACTGGTACAAAAGTCTTCTCAATCTCACATTCTTGTGTGAATTATTTTGGTACTAACTGAGGTTTTTATCATTCAATTGAACCATCTAAATGAGTCTTGATCTTATACACCCATTCATAGTACATGACATTCTTCCTAGGTGGAAGGTCCACTAAATCTCGAGTATGTTTGGCTTCCAAGACCTTCAATTCTTCTGTCATAGTTTAATGCCAAAGAAGGTCAGTACTACATTTATGGTAGATATGAGGTTAATATAAGGAAAAAATAACCCACCTGGTCATGGGGTCTCTGGCACGGGTGAAAAAGGGGTTCGCCTTTGGACAGCTCTTTAAAAAAAAGAAAAAGAGAAATAATGACAATCACGAATACGTGAGAGGACGATGATGTGGCAGTGATGTAGTAGAAAATTTGATGTGACAAGTTATATGGCAGTGACATGGTGGTGATGTCAGCAAGGTAGCCTTTGGATGTTGCACAACTTTTTGGCCAAAGAAAACAAGAGAAAAATTTTGATCAGTGAGTGGGCCGAATCGAAGCTTCGACCAGGCAAATTTTGTATTGCCAGAATTGTCTCCACGAGCCTTTTAAGTTAAAGGGGGCGTGTTGACTTTTTGGTGATTGAAAAGTGGTGAAAACAATTTGAATCATGACGTTCCTATGACCCAAAAAAAAAAAGAGTAAAAGCTGCAAATTGTTTAGTTTTTGCAACTTTGTTGAAGTGGTTTTTTCAGATTAAGACAATCGTATGAGCTACCAAGACAGTAACTGGTGAAACAAGATTTAGAAATAAGGAATATTACAAAGCAAACTTGTATATTACTAAATGAAGAATGTGATCATGTGTCCTCCTAATATAAGAGCCTAGTTACCAAATATATACAAATCTAATTACAGTTAAGGTAAATTGTCCAAGTCACTCTCTAATTGATTTACAATAATCAATTACACATAAATGAAAAAACAGAATACCAAGAAAATCTCAAAAATTAAGGGTGAACATAAAATCGCTAAAATAAAAAAAAATTGTTTAGGCCGAATTAAATCGACCATAAATCAATGGTTTTTAGAGTGATTTGATCGGTTATAGTTTTAATTTTTAAAAATTGAAATGAATGGTATGGTTTTCAGTTTTAGGAGTGTAAAATAGTGGATAAACCGAACCGCCCACATGTGTATATTCCTATATTCACTTTTATGATTTTCTCTTTGTAGTTGAGTCGATCTTTAGGTTTGTGCACCAAACAAAATAATAAATAAAAAAGAAAGAGATCTTGATAATTAAAAGAATATTGAAGGATTGAACTATTAGGTTTATATTTGTTGTTAGGATTTAGAAAATTATTGCTTGTTTAATATGATTATATTACATATTTAAGTATCCAATGACCAAATTTTAAAACCGCCCAAATTGCCCAAAATCGCTAAAAAACTGCTTTAACTGAAACTGTCAATTTTTTTATTATTTTGGCCGGTTTCGTTTTTACAAATTTATAAACCACTAAAATTGGTTTAATTAAAAAATTATTAATAAAACCGTCCAGACCTCCCTTGTATACCCCTACTCAAAAGTACATTGAGGTCTCTTTCTTGATTTATTTCTGCATTAATTACTAAACCTTTTAGGTGTGTTTTGTGTTTAGTAATTATTAGTACTGTTACTATTGTTAAGTACTTTTCAGGTTCTATTAAAAAAAAAGTACTTTTCAGGTTTTATTTAAAAAAAAAGTACTTTCCAAGAAAAAAAAAATACACTATGTTATTCCACTTGACCTCAATCATGACGAAGATTAACCAACCATCAAAGTTCAAATCAATAGCTTAATTAGCATAGGTGAGGTGATTAGGGTGGAGACACTCGACAACGCGATCGAAATTGTGGCGCAGATTCATTGAAATATTGCTTCGGATTTCCACTCTGGTCCTTCTGGTCGCCGCCACTCACGCACATCCCTCGATTTACCTCCCGCCTGGTTAAGGGGCCTCTGGCCAGGTGGGAAAGGGGTTCTCCTTTGGTTAACCCTTTTAAAAAAAAAAAAAAAAATAGCTTAATTAGGGAAAAATCAATTGAAAATGGAGACGGTTTAACGTACATACAGGCCAGCTTTGCATGGACAATTTTCAAATTTTTCTTGATTTGACAACGTTGTTCAATATTTGGATTGCCAAGGGCCTAACTTTTTGTTCGCTTGTTTAACAAAGGCTACGTGGTTTGCTCAACACCCTGTACACATTCTTCGTGGAGGATTTCCCTTCGCTCAGTGTGACTGATTAATCAAAATTGGACATGTGACTATTATTCTTTCTTGTACTTTAACTCAGTAAATAAAGTTTACCAATTATACTCTTCGTCCATTTTACTTGATTATTCTATGAAGAGGACAAAAGAAAACCAAATGACTAAAACAGGCTTTTGATTTGACACATACATATAATCAAATGAATTTTTTTGCAATTTTTTTTCAACAAATTTTTGTGATGCTAGATTTCACACTTTCGGTGTTGCAAAAATGTTATTTTTGTCCGGTTTACTAACTTTAGTTTAATAATTCATAAATTTAATATAAATACTTGTGCCAAAACACAAAAGTTTAGTTGGGCATAGTTAACAAAATATAGGAAAAATTTTAAAGCCAAAAAGTATTCTGTATATTATTTTAAAAATTCCATAGATTAAATCAATTTCTATCGAAGAGTAAAAAAAAAAAAAAATTTAACCATACATAGCTAACAAAAATTCATAAGTTTCATAAAAAAATGTCAAGTCTACAAAAAGAAATTTATATATTTTGCACACAATTTCATATTCATATAATTTAGCCTATATACTCGACAAAAAATACTAATTTTATAAAAATTTTCAAGTAAAAAAAAACTTGTAAGTTCTTTACAAAAATTTGTAATTTTTTTTAAACAAAATATTGTGATTTTTTACAAAAACTTGTAGGTTCTTTACAAAAAAATTGTAGGTTATTTACAAAAACCTGTAGCTTATTTACAAAAATCTGTATGTTCTTTACAAAAGTTTGTATTTCTAAAAAAATATTCGTACTAAAATATAAATTAATTTTAGTCTTAAATACTTATCAAAAGAGTGTAAAGTTCTTAAGAAAAGAATTTGTAGAGTCAAAAACAAAAACCTATACATTCTCTACAAATATTTGTAATTCTAAAAGAAATATTTATAGTAAAAGATAAATTAATTTGAGTTGTATATACTTGTCAAAAAGTGTAAAATTCATAAAAAATTATAATATCAATAACAAAAATCTATAAGTTTTTACCAAAATCAGTAGTGAATTGGGATCAACCTTGGATTATGAGCTACATTTAACCTCAACTTTTACTAATAGGGCATCCTCGGAGGACATTCATAAGTCACTTTTATGTATTTACGAGCAAGTAAAAAATAACCCGTGAATACCAACTTTTCTTTCCCAACTTACAAGCGCTTATATTTCATGATAGATAAATACTTTTTTTACATTTCACCAAATTAGATAATTTTACAACATTAATGAATGTAAAGTGTTTTAGTCATTTTGAGTAATAATGCTACATATAAGGACCTATTTTACCAAATATATCAATATATTATTAGCATATACCATCCAAACATTTCTTCACTTATTTATCCTTTGCTTATAAGCAACTTTCCACTTGTTTATAAGTACATAAAAATAAGCAAAGCCAAGCAGGTTCTAAAAATCGGGTTGGAAATACTTCGAGTCAGCAAGCTGGGTCGTATTCGGGCCGTTTAATCAGACCCGAAGTTAAACATCCGTTGGGCCTAAAATGCTGCGGACCCCTCTTCTCGCGGAGGAGAATTCTGCGTTGGGCCTAATGCTGTGGAGCCCGTTCTTATCAAGCAGAAATTTGGACAGTCTCGTTTTGTAATGGATTGCTTCAGCTAATACACACTCTGCACCCCATAAATGCGGAAGAATTAACACGATTATTCCACATGGAGAATCGCAATTCTCAAGATCAGCATATAATATCGTGAACTACTTTATGCTCAGTATAGGAGACATGTTGCACCTCTAAAGTTTGCTAGTTGATTGTTGGATTATGCCGGTTGTTTTGGTGTAGGTTCCATTAATTGGATTTTTCTTTGTTGAAGAAAAGAAGAGAAGAAAAAGATCATGGACTACTTTTTCTTTTCTTTTAATATTTTGAGATTCAAAGAATCTGTTAGTGATGCATGGTATTAATTTCATCATAACTAACAAAGAGTAGTATTTCTAGAAAAATTACAAATATTTATTTGGGTTTTTTTTTAGAAGAGGTTTTGAAACTTTCCAAATGATCATATACCACACCGTCAGTTGGAATTTTTTTTTTTTGAATTTTCTTTTTTAATCCATTAAAGTGGTTAATGAACCTTCCAATGCAATAAATGAAAAAAATAAAAATATCACAGAAATGGCATTTTGTGAAGTAAACAAACTTTTCTATTAACTTGAGCTAAATTAACCAAAAAAAAAAAGTGACATAGGAAACACAAAGAAAAAGAACAACGTAAGCATTTATCTCGTCTAATGCTTAGAAAAAGGATTTTAGATGTCTTTGTTTTCCTTCAAAAATATATAAAAGTTCTATACACCACTCTATGTTCATATAAAAGAATTTTTTTATTATAAACAAGATAAGTTCTGTTCACCATTCAATAGAAATTATGATTGTAAATCACGTGTCCGTGCACATATTCACTCCTTGTACGTTGCATGCATGGTTTAAGACTTTAGCCATCCGAAGTTTACGTCCCTGGAGATCATTTTTTCAAGAAAGTTTAATGACTCAGGTTCGCTATTACCGTATATTTTTAACAAAAGAATAGCTGGTCAAAACCATCAAACATCAACAACCATCCTTCTCTCTCGACGTTGTCCTAGCAGACATTTTTTTTCTTTTTTTTTTTTGTATTTTTCTCTCTCTTTTTCTCCACTCTTCTTTCTCTCTTTTCCTGTGGCCCCTTTTTTGCAACAAAGAGAAAAAAAAAATATAATGCTCATCAGCATCTCTCCCCCACCGGATATCTGACGACGTATCCCATCGCCGGAATCTGAACCCCACCACCTGTTCATCATGGTCCAACAACCTCGACTATCTAATCACCAATCTCCTCGGCAAGATCAGCCGGACCTCCTCCGCGCCGAGGCCGCCTCGGAGATTCCATGTCCCTTCGGCGAGCTTGAAGGCCTCGACCGTGACGATTACCGGGAGGCAGCCTACGAGATATTCTTCACGGCTTGCCGGTCCTCCCCCGGGTTCGGAGGGAGGAGCACGATCGCATATTACAATTCTTCATCGTCGTCGTCCGAGGGAGGGGAGGGGAGTGGGTCCGGGTCAGGTTTTGGGTCCGGGAATGGGTCGCCGGTGAAGCCCCCGGGTGTGGGAATGGCGGTGACTAGCCGGGTGAAGAGAGCGTTAGGGTTGAAGATGCTGCGGAGGTCGCCATCACGGAGGGCCAGCTCGGTCGGGTCATTGCCTTCGTCGCCCAGCGGAGGCCATAGCCCCGGGGCGGCGTTCTCGGTGTCATCGCCGAGGCCGAGGCGGCCGATGACTTCAGCCGAGATTATGAGGCAACAGATGAGGGTGACGGAGCAAAGTGATAATAGGCTACGTAAAACTCTCATGAGGACCCTTGTTGGCCAAGTAAGTAGTAATTAAATGATAACACATCTCATCTAAAAGCTTAAATTATTATTTTTTTTAAAAATTGTATTTATTTATCATATTTAACGGTAATCATATATATTAAATATGTATCTAATATATAATCTGTGCTTATGCATGCATGCAAAAAAATCTTGATGAAATAATAAATAATAAGCAAAATAGAATTAAGATATTACAGAATTTCTTGAATTAATCGGTTTGTGCCATATTGTTTGAATAGTAAGTACATAACCTTTCATATCGATGACTGAAAGTTGAATTAATTAATTCACACCATTTTAGATATTACGCATAAATGGTATTTTTAAAAGTATGATTTGGCCTCCATGCTAACCATGCTTTTAAAAGTATGTTTTTGTTTTCTGTAATTTTTGCTTGTTCTTCGATTTTTTGACTTCACGTGTGAAATTATTTGGTTTGAGCTTGATGAAATCGTCAGCTTAACAATGAACTCGACAATTAAGAAGCTTCCATAATTGCTAGTTATTTTTATTTTTGCCTTGTTGATCATGTATCACAAGTATGATACGAATGCGGGCAGAGAAGAGGAACGAGAAACTTTTGAATAATGCGATTTCATGACAATTTTACTCGAGCCTGTGGATTTTCGAATATGATTTCATGCTAATAATATGTTGTTCTCCAAATTTATATTTGTTCGAGTATGCATGAAAATAAATCCCCAACACTTTTAAATAGTTTTGCAAAAGCGTTTTCAATTTTGTCCTCAATGTTAAAACTTGTGTGATTCTTCCAGATGGGCAGGAGAGCAGAGACTATAATCCTCCCGTTGGAGCTGTTACGCCACCTGAAACCATCAGAATTCAATGATTCTCGTGAATATCACATATGGCAAAAGCGTCAGCTTAGGATTCTTGAAGTAGGCCTTCTAAACCACCCCTCTGTACCACTAGAGAAATCGAATTCTTTCGCAGCGCGTTTCAGAGAAATCATCAAAGCTTGTGAGGCAAAGGCAATAGACACTGGAAAGAATTCAGAGACAATGAGATCACTCTGCAATTGCGTGGTGTCGTTGTCTTGGCGAAGCGCAGATAATTCGCCTACTGATATATGCCATTGGGCCGATGGCTATCCTTTGAATGTGCATATCTACATTGCTTTGTTATACTCCATTTTTGACCTCAAGGATGAGACACAAGTCCTTGATGAGGTTGATGAGCTTCTTGAGCTGATGAAAAAGACATGGTCTACTTTAGGAATCAATAGATCAATTCATAACTTGTGTTTGACTTGGGTGTTGTTTGAGCAATACATAATGACCGGACAAGTGGAGCCGGATCTGCTTGGCGCGGCGCTCGCCATGTTAAACGAAGTGGCAAATGATGCTAAAAAGGTTGATAGAGAGCCTATCTATGTTAAGATGTTGGCTTCTGTATTGACTTCAATGAAGAGATGGTCTGAGAAGAGATTGGTTGATTATCATAGGAATTTTCACAGGGGTACTGTTGGATTGATGGAGAATTGTCTCCCTTTGGTTTTCTCTGTCACGAAAATCTTGGAAGAGGATGTTCCAGGATACGCAATGGCAGCACACGAAAAGGAAATTGCAGATGATTCGTCTGGGAATAGAGTGGACATCTACATCCGCGCATCAATGAAGAATGCATTTGCAAAGGTTCGTACACTAATTAGTTTAGTTAATTAGTAAATGATAAGTTCGTTGTGTTGATGGGTAAATTTTGATTTCTTGTATGTACTCGTACTATATATGACGCGCAAAAGATGCTGGAAGATGGCAATTTCAATAGCACAAATATTATTGACTGTCAAGATGCAGGCGACATGCTCATCAAGTTAGCAAAGGACACTGAGGACTTAGGATCAAAGGAGAAGGACATATTTAGTCCTTTGCTCAAGAAATGGCATCCAATCGCTGCTGGGGTTGCAGCAGTAACATTACATACTTGCTACGGGACTATGTTAAGACAATACCTGTCAGGGTCATCTTCTCTCACGAATGATATGATCTTGGTGCTGCAAAGGGCCGGGAGGCTAGAGAAAGCTCTGGTGCAAATGGTAGTTGAGGACTCTGAAGAATGCGAAGATGGCGGCAAAACCATTGTGAGGGAAATGGTTCCTTACGAAGTTGATTCGCTCATATCAAGCCTTCTGAGACAGTGGATACAAGAAAGGCTAAAAGGAGGGAAGGCTATCCTCCAGAGAGCTAAAGAAACTGAAGTGAGTGTCATTCTGGACTGGCCAATATTGACTTATAAGTTAAACTTGAGCTCAGAAGGATAATTCAGGATCTTATTTATTTTACTGAATGTATAATTGCTTGAAATTCGCGTTGCAGACATGGAATCCGAAGTCCAAGAACGAGCCGTATGCACACTCAGCTGCAGAGCTAGTGAGACACGCCAAGGAAGCTGTTGAGAACTTTTTTCAAATTCCAGGAGGCACAACTGATGACTTGGTCTATGATTTTTCTGATGGCTTGGAGAGTGTCTTCCGGGAGTATGTTACCTTCATAGCATCATGTGGTAAGTACAAAATCTTGAAAATCTATTCACTTCAAATTCTTGGAGTTGGAGTAAATAACTTGGTCTTTCTTCTCCGCAACATGTTTCGAGTGTTGAATAAGTCGGCTTCCTTTGTTTTGATTAAGAAGTTAAGATGATCCTATCCGTGTTTAAATTTACTACTGACAAGCATTCAGATGGAAGTCTCCGTATTTTTTTGTTAATCTAATAGGAAGACGAATATGAACTTTTTAGTTGTCAGCTTGGAAATGGTCATTAAAATATTTGAAATGTGTTCATTGGATTACTTTCTTTCTTCTCCTTGCAATATTGTTTTACTTGTACATTTTGTTCGTTTCAGGATCGAAACAGAGTTATCTCCCTACTCTTCCTCCTCTAACACGATGTAGCCACGACTCAAAGATCAGTAAGCTATGGAAAAGAGCGGCCTGCGGTGTTGGGATAGTTGATCCAGGCCAAAATCTGTCAAACGAAGGGAACCATCCACGTCCTTCAACTAGTCGAGGGACACAACGCCTTTATATCCGGCTTAACACATTGCACTACCTTCTTTCACAGCTCCACTCCATTGACAAAACACTATCACTCTCCCCAAGAGTCTCTCCTTCACCGCGTTCTCGCCATAGAAGCAGGCACAGACAACTTAGCAGCACTGGCTCAACCTACTTCGATCATACCAGCTCAACCATCCAAGAAGCCTTACAACATGTAGCAGAAGTTGCTGCATACCGTCTGATCTTCCTGGACTCAAACTCTGTATTCTACGGAAGCCTATATGTCGAAGATGTTGCCAATGCACGTATCAAGCCAGCTTTAAGGATACTAAAGCAGAATCTTACTCTCTTATGTGCTATTGTGACTGACCGCGCTCAACCACTAGCTCTAAAAGAAGTGATGAAGGCTTCATTTGAGGCCTATCTAATGGTTTTGCTAGCTGGTGGAAGTTCCAGGGTCTTTATCAGGGAAGATCAACAGATGATTGAGGAGGATTTTGACCAATTAAAGCGCTTATTTTGTACATGTGGAGAAGGTCTGATTGCGGAGGATTTTGTGCAAATGGAGGCTGAAACAGTGGAAGGAGTGGTGGCATTAATGGGGCAATCAACTGAGCAATTAGTAGAAGATTTCAGCATAGTGGCTTGTGAAGCTAGTGGGATAGGTGTGGTGGGTGCAGGGCAGAAGCTCCCTATGCCTCCAACAACAGGAAGGTGGAACAGATCAGATCCTAATACCATATTGAGGGTCCTATGTCATAGGAATGATAGAGCTGCAAATCACTTCTTGAAGAGAACATTCCAATTAGCCAAGAGAAGAGGATGAAAGATTCACATGTGGATATGTATTTTGCTCAATATGTTTAAAGAGATGTATAAAGTTATTCACTGTAACAGATTTTTTTCAACTGGCACTTTTGTATATGCAACATATCAAGATATAGGTGGATGTTGAGAGAGCATTGTAATCTGAACTGTGTTCATTGTCTATAGAGAATAGGCAAACTAGAGAAGAGGACGATGGTACAGGTACCGATGCCAATGATGACACTTTTTGAGAATGATAAACAAGATGCTGCAGTTTTCAAGGTGATTCGTAGAAATGATCGACCCTCCAAACCAAAAGAAAAAAAAAAAGACAATAGGGTGGTAAGAGCCTGGGAGGTCAAATACACATCTTTTTGATCATTACTTGTTTATAAAAACAAAAAAAAGTAAACTATTAGAATGAGTTGTTTTTTTTTTAAATCACATTTCAAGGAAGCTTCGCTACACATTGTTTTAAGTGAAGTTAGAGTGATAGTACTTGTCTCTGGTATTATTCTCAAAACATATTTTCTGCTAAATTTTGACGTCAGTAAACAAAATATTAGCAACAACTTGCATGCTTCTGTAATTTTATTTTTTGGGCTCTATAATATTTATGTAGACATTTTGCAAAGTTAATGCTTTGTATAACAGATTCCAAAAATAAGAAATCTCTTTCACAAATCTATGCTTTTAGTCAGTTTTCCTCTTTGAAACTAAATTATTAGATCATGCAGGTTTGGTGAAGATATTTTAGTCACAACTCAAATCATATAATTTTGGTGTAAAAAAGCCTATGGAATTTTTTTTACTATATTTATATATATGATTTCGCACTATCCTATAAAACCCAAAATTGGTGCTAAGTTTTGTAAGAAAAGTTCTATAGGTTTTCTCTATCATACAATTTTTCCAAGACAAACAACAAAGTTATAAATAACCTCATTGAGATCAATAAAGCTTGGTTAGAAAGGGGAAACTCTTACCATTTAGCTAAACTCCAATCAAAGAATTTTCACTCATGTACAAATTCTTCCATTTGAATGGTCTGCTTAATGAACGAATTTTCACTCAATAAGCTGCAAATGCACAAAATGTGACAACTCAACCAACCCAAGCACCTAAATTACTCTAATGGCCAACCTGCATGATGCATTTTAACCAGCTTCTCGGCACTATGCCAGAAAGGGCATACGGCATAGCTTTGCAGATTTCATAGGGTTCTCCATTCCAATGGTACTGAAGATGGTGAAATGGTCTGCAAAAGTCCAGAGAAACCACTTCCTGCCAGTGAGGAAATGAAAGAGATGACAGAGAGAATGTGTGGAAGATAATTAAATGACTAATTCAACAAAGAATTAAGTACTCCGATGGTGCATCATGAACATGGATGCAAAACAATAAGAGAATCCAAACATATCAGGAGAACCACATTTCCTTTTTCTACTTGTTTTATATTTGAGCTTTTCGTGAAACAACATTAACGATGGCAAATGAGTGCAATAAACTCTTCTCTGATGCCTTAAACGTCTAAATGAGGTGGTAAACAAAGATGCAAAAAAGTAACTATGCTATGGCCTAATACCAAGATTCTGATGCATCTCTTGTTGCACTTGGAGATGGCACACAACTATAGAAGTGGGATTAGGCACAGCTGTGCAACTTGGTATGCAAATTGTGGCAGTTGAGAAAACAGGAAACTATACTTTGTGCCAGTTCATTAAGACTTTCTAACACACTTTACTAAGTGATGGTTTTCTTGAAAATGCAAGGAGTTGTTGGACAAAATTTAAAATACATAAATAAGATATTGAGTGGCTTGTGTGAAAAACGCCAAATTCTTTAGTTGAGTTCTTATGGAATAGTTCAAATTGGCAAATTCAGTGTTCCAAAATAGCTGGTGTACCCATATTTCCCGTTGATAATAACATTTCACAGTTCATCTTTTTACTAGGTGGCTATAGATTTCCGGTAACTATGAGATAGACCAATTATTGCAACACATGCACACATGGAAAATACAAGCGTGCACGTAGTGAGAAAGCACCAGGGGGATGGGTGTTTTATGGGTGCTTTACCTCTTCGCTGCGTTTCCAATAGCTTCTCGGAATCTTCGCTTGTATCACGAAATATAATGGAAGAAATGTGTCGAACCTTGTCCAGGTCTTCTCCTTCCCTCTCATTGACAAATTTAAGTCTCCTTTTAAAGGCTTCAGGCATGTTCACGATCACCAACTCCTGGATGGTGTTGATAAATCTCAATCCATCTGCAACCATCTTTAATTTCCTGCATCCATCAATTTCCAGATGAAAAAGATTAGGCATGGCTCCTTCTTCTATTGTCAACTTCTTCAATTTGAGCAGCCCCTCCAATTGAAGAGTTCTCAGCTCAGGAAAACCTTGAGGAGAACAGCGCATTTTCTTTCCAGCAAAAGCATTTTTACGTAATGATAGAGTGCGCAATCGAGGCAGCTTCTCTAGAATAGGCATCGGGTCTTCCTCAAGTCCACTTTTTCTTAAAGTTAATGTGGTGAGGCTTGAAGAAAAATGGCGATAATGAGGCAAGTCGCCTATGACTCCAATCAAGTCCAATTTTCTGAGATGGCGACAGCTTAAGAGTTGTCTTAGAAGAGTCAGCTCCCTCTCTGAATGAAAATCATAGTAAATGCGCAAGGAAGAGTCTCTCAGGCGATTTGACTTGTCAATCAGGTGGCGGATAATTCCCTCCAGGTCATGCAGATAGAGCCTGAAAATTGCTGTTAATTTTCGAAGCTTGGTTAGCTTTAAGAGATCTCTAACATCTGAAACTTCTGTATTGAAATTCTTTAGTGTCTCCAATTTGCTTGAGCTTCTGAGCTGCAATTTATTTGCATTTCCATGAGAAGGTGGAAGATATAAATGCCTCAAGTGTTTCAGCTTCCATATTACATCAGGCATGTCCAAATATGAAAAGAAGTTCACTCGTAAATCAAGTGTTTGTAAGTATTTTAGGTTGCCTACAGATGACGACAATTTTTGGAACTGAGAACTTCTAAAGCTCATGTACCTTAAGCAGATTAAGTTCCCAATAGCTTTAGGCAGCTTCCTACCAAAATAAAAATTTTCGAGCTCCAGAACTCGAAGCAAGTTGAAGTTGTTGCATAGTAGAATAAGTGAGGACTGAAGAGGTTTTCTACAGCCAAGCCTGGAAAAGAAAATTGCTGATCTAACCCGTTCACTTTTCTCCCCTTTAGGAGGAAAATAGGTCTCGAAACTTTCACTCACAGCGACAGAAAATCTACGTATGACACCATTTGCTGCTGCACCAGTTGAAGATGATGAAATGCCTGGTTCGTGTCCATCCTTTTGGGAAACTATCCGCACAAAATTTTCTTCCCTTCCCTTTGACAAGCACACATCTCGCATCAAATCATGAAGACAACAAGACCTTAACCTTTCAGACGAATCCTCTATGTGAAGCTGAACCATGCCCCTCTGTGCTAGTTCACCTAGATAACGCACCCCAATATCCATCATTGTTTCTTCCTCCTCCCCTTGATGAGATTCTAATGGTATGAAACCTTCAGCTGCCCACAATTGGATTAATTTCCTAGTAGGTATTTTATAATCCTCTGGGAAGTTTCCCAAATGCAGAAAACATGGTTTAAGATGGTATGGTAAGTCGTCATAACTTAGAGCTAACACCTTATACACCAACCCATATTCATCAAGTGCTCTGCCCCCCCTTCGGTATAAATTCAGATTGCGATACACCTCCTCCCACTCTTTTAACTCGGTTCTCATCATCATAAGTCCACCCAGCACAACAATAGCTAATGGCAAGCCACCACATTGTGCAGCCATCTTTCTTCCTAAATTCTCGATCTCTGCATTGATAATAGGATCTGCAATACAGTTACATTGTTAGATACTGTATCTTATATCACTAAACTCAATTCAGTTTATCTCCAAAAAAATGTGTTCCAAAAGTCATTATAGGGCCTTTCATTCGGTAATGGCTCTCGATCAAAATGGAGCAGAATCACAATTTATTATCAACAAGAACACCACATATGCTTTACTTCCCTTTTCATTTTTCCAGTATCCAATAGAAGTTCAATTCAAAATAAAACATTTTCAAAAGGTATACTGCTTTTAAATTTATTCACAACCAAAAGAAGCCTACCAGTGGAGAAAAGTAAGAAATCTTGGAGAATTCGTTACCTAAATCCCTCTGTCGAAGCAACGCTTTCTTCCTTAGCAATTCCCAACTCTCCTCCGCATTCAAGAACCTTGGTTGGTAGAGGAAACAAGTGCGATCTACATGCATAGCCACTTCTCTGATACGAGTCGTGAGGATTATTCTGCTACCTGATTCTGCATTAGGGAAGGCAGTTTTGACAACATTCCAGAAATCCATTGACCAAATGTCATCTAGCACCACCAAGCACTTTCTCTTCTTCTGAAAATTATAAAGTTTCTCAAACAGCACATCATCTTTCAAGTTGGCAACCTCCTCCCTACTTTCTGGGGAAAGTTTAGTGAATATGCCTTCCAAAACCTCTCTTGCTTGCCACCTATGAGATATGCTAGCCCAAGCGAAAGCTTGAAAGTGCTGCCGAACATCATGATGATGATAGACCCTTTTAGCAATGGTGGACTTGCCAACGCCGCCCATGCCATAGATGGAAACTACCCTGTGGCAATCAGCACCATCTTCATTCACCAGACGTGCAACCAAGCCTTGCACATCTCCCTCAAGTCCAACGAAATCTTGCTCAATATAATGATGGTAAGATCTATTTATCCATACAGATCTTGGATTTTCTCCTCCCTGGCTTAAAGATCTTATGCCATAGTTCTGCATACTTGTTGCCAGGTGAGAAATCTCTTTCTTGATTCGCTGAATTTCTGATCCAACTTGATGCAGAGTTAATCCTTCCTTGAATATGCCAAAGAACTTGCCAAGCACACTATTATTATCCTGTTTCTGTGGAATCTTGAAGGCATACATTTCAAGAACATCTTCTGTGTCAAGTGCCAGTTCCCTAACCTGCGCGATCCAGATTCGGATCATCTCATCTTCGTCTTGTCTTGCATCTGCATCTTTCAAGAAGCATCGCATTCGTTCCAGCTCTCGTTGGAGCTGCTCAACTTCGATCCTCACACCACTCAGGAAGTTTGCTTCCTCAACCAACAGGGTCTGCAGCCTTTCCAAAACAAAGCAAACAACAGATTCAGCCATTAGTCTTCAACAAATCAACAAAAAATTGTAATCCTTTTTCTAGCTTTTGGGAGAAGATTAATAGAAGAAAAGTCTTGAGCCAGCTTTTTCGACTGTATAATTTGAGAATTTGAGCTGCCTAAATGAGATGCTACATCATAAGAGTGCGTTGACTTGGAAGTCTTCAAACGAAGTTACAGCCTGCAGCTGCGCAAGACACTGTGCCATGAAGCTAACTAATAAAAAAAGAATATATTTTACGTCTGATTAGTTCTAAGAAATTGTTCAAAGCCTATAACATCGAATGCTCGAAAGAGATGTGTTGTATATCCCAAAGTGATGCGTCTTAACTTAATTTGCAAGAAAGTTGAAATTTCTTTGCTGTTGAGACTGTTAAATAATCAACTAGTAGGAATTTTCATCCAGGAACTAGTCAGTATTATTACCATCTTACTCGTCAGGAAATCTACACTTGCATGAATAATTATAACCGTTTGATACACGAAACTCCTATTATGAGCTAATCGATAAAAGGGCTGCACCCCCTTAATTAGGAGTGGAGATCGGAATGGGTAATGAGATGATTGGGTTCGGGTTTTTCGACTTTCTGATGGGAAATTGTTTGCTCAGATAATAACAAAGTAATTACCCGATAAGATATCGGATTCTTTTTCATATTCAGATATTCGAATATTCAAATTTCTTTACTAAGGTTAGAACAAAAGTAGTAAATACAAAACCTCGGGTTAACATTCAATTAAACATGTAATATACTATTCAAATACTCTTAGTAGAAATATTATTTGGCCATTGACTATTTTAAAACATATGTTGAGATGTGTTGTTACATTACAAAATATATGATTTTAGATTAAATCAAATACAATCTTACTAAAGGAAATTCTTGATCACAAAAAATTTATTAGCACAAGTACTAACCTGAGAATGACAAAAAATTAACGGTCACTGGGGCTTCAGTTATAATACAACCATTTCGCAATCATTAAAGTCAATGTAGCTATCTATGTTATTCTCTAATATTCAAGTGGCCCCTGTTCATTCAATAAGCCAAGGCACCGCTGTTGCTTCTAGTAGAACAATTACTAGGCCTTTTAACATCGGGTAACGTCTCTAGAGCCCTACGCATGTTGTCCGTTTTTATATGGAGAAATTTACCTTAATATAACTATATTAAATTCACTCTAAAACTATAAGTATCATAGAGTAGATAGCATATTTAGGTCAATGAAGTCACCTAGTAATATCCCATCAGTAAGAGTTGAGGTCGAATACAACTCAATAACCGAATTCAATCCCAATCCCCTACTATGGGTTAAATGCTCTGAGTCACCTGGTGGTTGAGTTTTGGAACCCATCCTTCCACTTGGGTTTACCAATTAGTGGTCGAACCATGCTCTGTGTTTGGTGGTCGGACTCTTCCAATTAAGCTTGCATGTTAGAAAGAAATATATATTTTTTCAAATCAATAAAAGCAATAGACTAAAAAACTAGTGGTTAAGTGATATGTCTCTCACTTTAGAGTGTGTTATAATAGGTCTTTGGCCTTTGGCCTTCCTTGAAAAAAAAAAAAAAAAGCAAGGGGAATAACTTTATATAGTTGAGACTAACAATACACAATTTAATACTCATTTACGAATAATATTTCCCGTAAGATTAAATTAATTTTTAACCTAAAAACTTACTCATTAATAATTCCTCGCATGGCTAGTGGGAGCTATGTGAACAGACAGCGTATTTGAATTTGAAATATTTGATCGTAACGAATTACTACGCTAATCCTCCACTCAACCCATCGGTTCAAAGTATTCCACTATGTTAATATATTTGTCCCTAATAATTTGAAGTCTGAAGACCAAGTCCAATGTTACAATATTTCGCTAACTTTCTTCTATTGAAAATGCAAGTTTTCAAGACATGAAAAATGTTCTATTAGCCTTATAATCAAGAACTATTTTGGAACAAAATATCCCCATTATTGAAGCTCAAGAACAAAAAGAAAAAAAGAAATTCATCAAGCCATTGACCAACAAGTTTTTCTAGCAGTGTTTTGCTAGATGATATCATGACAAAAATCATCAGTCAAATCATCTTAATGAGACAATTTGAACATTTATGAGGATTGGTCCCCGGAAAGAAACGTCCAATCTTCGTCAACTTTTTTATTGGCTACACGTTAATTCACATAGTACCAAGTTTTTAGGTGTTTTGTCTCATTCGGACAATTTTTGTGGAAATGATAACATGCATATTTTCTTTTCTGCGTGTTACCAGTCAAAGGTTATAGTGCGAAAACTTTAAATATGTAGAAATAATTCCAAATGAAAAAAAAGATACAAGGGATAAATTTTCTTGAAAAAGTACACAACTAAGAGAGGACGAAGTGATAATATATTTATTATTTTATTTTATCTTACAAAGAATAGAATAGAGAGTGTCAAAGTACCTTTCAAAGTATTAGTACTTAAAGAAAACTCCAATTTATTGGTGAAATATTCCAGCGGCATTTATTGACTTGAGAAAGTATGAAGTCAAATAGGTTTAAATATGTCGAGTGAGTATGCATGGGTTGGTACAGTTTAAACTATACTAACCAATGATTTTATATGTAACGATGTACCAATAGACTTTGTTGTACAGCATTTTGATGTAAATCTGGTTTTTGGTTTTCTTTGTGGTGTAACTTCTCTTCTATAAATGAAGTTATTGTTTTCTTAGCAAAAAAACTATATATGTCTAAATAAATTTTGCAACGTACTATTGAGATTTAAAAGGATCAATAGGTTAGGGAAAAAAAAGAAATAAGTGGTCAAAAAGATAAACATACAACCTAACATGTCTGATTCTAATAATGTACGTTGACTCTCATAAATCTATATATATAGTTTGCAACAACATAATCATTTACCATGTGCTTAGTCCTTAAAAATTTGAGGATACTTCTTTATGTTTCTATTTACTCCAAAGTTTGATGGCTACGTAACAAGAACATCTTTATCATTTAATCAAACATAAAGTAGGTGAATGATCATGTTCAGGTTTAAATAAACATTATCCTCAACAACCATCATCATTAGGACAACTATGCCTTGCTAGTTTAGGCCATTACACTAAGAGATGTTATTATTGAGATTGATAGTGAGTAAAATTTTCAAGGCAATGAGAAATCTCACAAATAAAGTACAATGAGAAATCAGAAACATAAAGGACATTTGTGCTTCTACTCCTTGACCCTTGTGTTGGCCTCAGATAAGAGGCAAGCTTGATTTTGCTGCTGATAATGGTTTAATGTATTAGGTAAAGATCTAATGCTTTCCTAGTTGAGAAACATCCTAAACTTGAGATCAAGTATGATTCAATACAAGTACAAAAATCGTGATTTTTAGATGTTATGGTGTCAAGTAACAGTACTTTTTTGTTTAAATCAATATCTAATTATGATGTTTAGAAATATGTTCAAGTAATTGAAATTATTCTTTGAAAGTAATGATTTAAATTCGAAAGCCATGAAGAATAGAGGATTGGATACTGGACAGGGTAAATAAAGAAATGTCAAACTTAAAAGCTATAAGCGAGTGCTAGCATTAAAATGTGTTGAATATTTATTGAATTTTAAGAGATATGTGTCAATATTTTAATGACATAATTTTCAAAATCAGGAAACACTTTATGATTGGAAATTATAAAATAATCTGAGCTTATTAGACTACTGGAAAATGATTCCAAGTAGGATCCATTGATTTATTTAGAGTCTGTTTCAAATAGTATTCATTGATTTATTTAGAGTCTGTTTGGCTCTGCTTATTTTATAATTTATAAACTATTAAAAAAAATATCTTTATTACTTTTTATTATTAGTAACTTATAAGCTTTAAATAAGTTTTTTTTATTATTATTTACAACTTATAAGCCCCAAATAAGCTTAGCCAAGCAGGCTGTTAACGTTATGAACAATTTCCAATTCAATTTTGCTTGATTTTGTTTTGATGCAAGTCTTCAATTTTCCTTTTTTTTTTTGGGTCAAAATGCAAGTCTTCAATAGACCAAAAAAGAAACAGTGAATGATCTGAAACATTCACCGAAAACGCGTTGGGCTGCAAACGCTTTTAGGCCGAAGTAAAACAACCCCATTAACACTCTCCGTGTCCCTCAACACCCTAATCTCTCCAAAGTGCAGCAATGGCATCTCCATCATCACAAGGCATCATATTCTCTCATCTCCAATGCATCTTTGTCTACGTAAGTACCTGAACACCCAGCTAATCATAGCTGATTCATCTCTTGAAATGTTAAATTGTGCATTATTTAGAGTATCTGTATTTTTTATTCTGAATTAACAAAAGAACACCTTGCAGCATGTTGTCTTTCATTAAGAACACTAAAAGGTGTAATCTTTGAGCTCAAAAATTGTATCTTTCTCATTTTTGTGTTTGTTTTCATGATTTGTTTCTAGTAATTTAATTCCATGAATTTAAGTATGATTTACACATGTGTGTGTGTAGCCTAAGCGGTTTATAAATTTAATATAGTGTGTTTTGGCTTCTGGGTTGTCAATAAATTAATTTATTTCACAATTGGAAACTCCAAGTAAAAGGGTGCAAACGGCTGCATTATATTTAAATGTTGCTGATTTTGTGGTTCCCAATAGGAATGAATAGCATTGTCAGATTCATTCAGCTGACACTACTTATCGCGGTATAGGCTTGGTTTGATTGGTTTTTTAGTTTATTCATATTTTTGTTTTTATGGGAATAATTAGGAGTCATGCCAATGTTGATAAAGCTGGAAAAAAAAAAGAATTAGAATTTAGTGAAAGAAACAAATATTGGTCAAGTCCATCTTGGCAAAGCTTAAGAGCTGATTAAGGCAGATGATAAGCCTTGAATGCTAATGGACTAAGATTGAATGTCTCTCCTCCCTGTTCCCGGCTCCTCTTTCAGCATGGAGTTTGTGATCATTGGAGAGGGAACATGTTGTGAAGGCTTCAGAGGGCCTTTGGCCCTCAGTTTCGTAAATGCATTGCTTAAGAGTTGCGTTGTTTAAATCATGTCTTCCAAAATCCGGGTATACCAATTTCCCAGATTATTTTTTCATCCAAATGTCTACCATCTTGGTATACCTAGATTTCGGGGTCCTGCATTATAGGAAATGTGGACCTTTATGTTTTTGGTATATATGCATGCATCACTCTCTCCTAGTCAGTTTACTTCTGGTGCATATACATTGTTTCTGTGAGAAGATAATTCTTGAGAGGAAATATGGATATAATGTTGAGTCCATCTTGGCAAAGCTTAAGACCCAATTGAGGAAAATGATAAGCTTTGAATGCTAATGGACTCAGATTGAATGTCTCTCCTCCCTGTTCTGGGCTCCTTACTACATGGTGGAGATCTTAGTCATTGGAGAGCGCACATGATAGTCATAGCTAAAAGTAATGCTTTAATTAAATTAGTTGGGCTGAATATGCACTTTGGATGGGAATATGGATATAATGTTGAGTCCATCTTGGCAAAGCTTAAGATCCAATTCAGGAACATGATAACATTTGAATGCTAATGGACTCAAATTGAATGTCTCTCCTCCCTGTTCCGGGCTCCTTACTACATGGTGGAGATCTCGGTCATAGGAGAGAGCACATGATTGCCATAGCTAAAACTCATGCTTTAATTAAACTAGTTGGTCCGAATATGCACTTTGGATGTGCAATATAGCACATCAATTTACTTGAATGACTGTATGTACTTTGTTTATTTAAAGTTTCAAGGTACATGGTCAAGTTAATGGTCACAAGAAATTTCTCTGCCTGCTCTTCCTCTTTTCAAATGCTGATGTATTTTGAGTAGATTTTTATCTTACAATTTGTGCCTTGAAGTAGCAGGCTGTTGATGGCAAAAGATGATTGGTGCAGTATTTTTGTTCACAAATTAGTTGTCAGATATTTCTTCTGATTTCTTCATTAAGAAAATAAAAATTGTAATGGATTTCTTTTCTTTGGTACAGTTTGTTGGCCTGATGCATAGGAGACATAATTGGACTAGTGCGGGTCTAAATACAATGGCTGCCACCGGATTTGACCTAATTTTTTCACCACAGATGCATCAGTGGTTTAAATGATGGTAAGCCACCTTACTGGTGCTCTGAATAAACTTTTCACCGTCTATAAGATTTAATGTCTTCCAGTCTGGAGATAGATGAATTCACTTAAGACGTGATATTCTGCCACATTTTGAGCTTTGGAATGAATCCATCTTGGCAAAGCTTAACAGCCTACAGTTAAGCATTGAATACTAATGGACTTAGATCAAATGTCTCCCTTGCCCTCTTCTAGGCTCTTGAGATGGGAAGGAGTGATGGAATCATTGGAGAGGTTATTTACATGCTTTGATTGATCACTACTGTAACGCCCCATCCCATATTGGTTCTTTGTGAGATTTGTGTGCACTTTATAATGATTTGGGTTCACTACTACTGTCATCACCGGCTTAAGCATTTTGGGCTAGTTGATTAAGTTCAAGTGTGGTGATAGGCCAGTAGTTGGGCCTGGGTCATTACAACTACTGAAATGGAACAAGAAAGAGCAAGTCTTGGATTTATTGAACTTGCGGAGTTGAAGGTGAGAAATAAAATCTTGTTAGCTGAAAGTGGATCCTGGTTACTAGGCTTCGCCTTCATGTGCTGGGGTCAAGTGAGATATTGTGGTTAAAGTTGTTCATTGATAGTGTATTTTTCTTATTATGGTGTCTTACTTGTATGAGCTTGCTTGGCCTTTAAATTCTTGGGGATTTTTCATTTACTTTAGTTTGGTTATTCTCTCTCCAATATATTTGTCTCTTCCCTCTTGTTTTTGGTTTGAGAGCCAATGGATAAAATGATTACCTTTGCTTGCTACAGCTTCAGTTGGGAGACAGTGGGAGAACGACTGTTATAGATTAACACATAAGTTGCTGCTAGTATCTTGAGTCATGGAGGAAGTGGAAAATTTGCCTTCACAGAATGAAGAAAAGGCCAATTCACAAACAAGATATGTGCTGGGAAAATAAAGATCCTATCTTGTTTAAAGCATTGCTTCTGTTTCTCAACTCGGACGCCCAAAGACCTCCGAGGTGTTATGTTTTCTGCTCATTAAAGCCACATGCTAGATTTAGTATGTAAAAGCATTTGGAATAAAGAAAAGAAATGACTGAAAATCCTGTTGATTTTGTAAAAGACAAGTGTATAAGATACTTTCTTTGAACAATTGTTTCGTATCGCATGATATGCACTATTATATATGAAAAGAAATATTATGCAAGGAATTCCTTTTTGCTCTCTTATTTACTCTTATCTGTCCCAACTTGTTTCTGGTTATATTTCGGTGCTGGTTGACCACTTTTTTCGAGTGATGCTGCAGGTATAAATTTTTGCCATCCTAGTGAAATTTATCTTCAACTTTTAAATTAAATGAGATACAGGTGGTAGTGCATCAACTGCATGACAAATAGGCTCACCAGGATTTTCATGGCATTTTAAGCACAATTTCTTATCTGCATAGCTCCTTGATCTGACAAGCTATGGTTGCACCAATTTTCCTTCATTTCCTTTAATTGAAACTACTTAAAAGGAAGGGTTTTCTTAATGCGTACTTACAGAAAACTTCATAATAAAACACACAAGTGCCTATAACTATGGCTTATTTTACCAATACGTTAGAATATCCAAATAGCAGCTTGTCATTGCTTCATGTTGATTGACCTGAGTCAGGTAAGATGCCCATCCATGCGGGTGGCACCATCCCAGTTTGCTCATTGACTGTCTTAAACAAAGGTGGCAACATTTTGTAAACCCCTGCCACTTCCTTCATGGCATTGTTACCGCTTGCAGAAGCTTCAGCACCCTCTCCGCTTCCATTTCCGGTAGTCCAAATGCTAATTTTCGGCTGCAGTCCTTGTACAGCATCAGCATTGATCTTGGCAATTTCTTGGAACATACCGCCACTTATCATAAGGTAATCCCTCAGAGCTGCATAGTTACCTCCCAATGCATCTAGAAGAGTGTGTAAATAAAACCCCTGAGCTTCTGCCAAGGCTTTAAGTCCTTCTGCTTCTTTTTTCTTAGCATACAAGTCCCCGTCAATAGTTTGCTGACGTGCGTAAAAAGCAGCCTCAGCTGTTGCCTTTTGAGCCTCTGCCTGTTTTTGCTTTTCATACAGAAATGCTTCTGCTGCCTTTTGTTTCTTGTAGAGCTCTGAATTTGCCTCTTGCACCTTATTTTTGACAAGAATCAAATGCAAAATGAAAAATTCAGTTGGTGTCTTTAGCTTTCTAGTCAGTATACAGGAAGAGTATATATTCTGTTGTAGTTAATACTAATGCTACTACTACTGTTATTCTTACTGTTGCAGCTATTAATTAGACATTATTCTTCCATTGATATATAAGTGCTACTATTCTCTGTGGCTTCATGGACAACATCTAAAGCCTAGATCTTTCATTCACTTCAGTTGTCATGAATTGGGTTTCTACCATAAGTAAGGAAATGAGAACTCCAAGTTTTGCAGGAAGCCTTGTGGTAAGAAACTTTTGTTGCAGACTACCCCACTATTTTCAATTTCAACTTTAAGACAAGTATTTTCATCGGTAAAAACTTGTATTACTGTAATTTTTCAGTTGATCGGTTGCACACTATTTTCAATTTCAACTTTAAGAGAAGTATTTTCATATGTAGAAACTTATATTACTATAATTTTTCAATTGATCAATTGTGAGGTTTTCTTGGAAGAAACCAAAGTTTGGTAATAATCTATTACATAACAGTATCAGTATCAAAAGAGCTAGAGTGCTAGACCCAAGAAGAGTATGTGTCTTTATGGATGAAAGCATACCTTGGTTTCATAATCAACATTGGCTTTGCTCAAAAACTCAGCTTTAAGCTTCTCTGTCTGAGTCAAGGCATTCATCCTCTCTACCTCCTTCTGCAACTCAGCTTCCCGGAGTGCCACAGCCTTCTTTGCTTCCACCTCAGCCATTTGTGCATCCTTAGTCCAAGCGGCCTTCTTCTTGGCCAATTCTGAATTTGCCTCTGCAACCTCTGCATCTCTTTCGTTCTCAAAGATCTTTACCTCAGTTTTAACTCTTATTTCTTGTTTCTTGCCATCTCCTTGCCTCTGTGTTGATATGACCTTTGTCTCTGCATCAATTTTTGCAGCGTTTTGGAGTGTTTGTCCTTCTCGAAGTTTTGCACCAATCTCTCCTTTCATCCTTGCCTCCGCAACATCAACTTTTGCCTGGTTTGCAGCCTCCATCTGAGTTTTTTGACCCAAGTACGAGAAGTATTCATGCCCCGGCACATCCACAAGTTGTTTAACATTTGCATTGTAAATCAACAGGCCAAACTGGTTAAGTTCAAGCTGAACTTTCTCAAAAACTTCTTGTTTGAAGTCCTTAGTTCCTTTAAATATCTCTTCCATTGTCATTGATGCTGCTAGAACACGCGTTTCACCTTCAATGACACCCTGAACAAGCTCTTTAACATGATGAGAGAGTTTGTCATGGGGAGAGATCAGCTTGGCATACTTTAGGAGGCTTGCATCATCTTCAACACGAGGCCCAATAGTAAAGACAGCAGGTAGCACAAAGGGGAGCTTTTCGGCACTCATGGCCTGCACTTCAAAGGTATAATTCACCGGAGAAACATCAAACTTGCTGCAGGACTGGCCGGGAAGAATCCACGCCTTTTTGGCAATCTTTATATCGGAGATGCCAACCCCAGTAATCGCCAGGTACTCCGATGCACTTGCAACTTTATACATGGTTCACCTTTGTTTGTGTGTATGAATGAAGCTATGAAATGTGTATACAAGAGGGACTGTCAGAATGTACTCAGAAGAGAGAGTAGACTATATATATCGATAGCAAACCAAAATGTTTGCCATCATTTGTTTAATGCAGAATATTATTGTAGACTTTAAGGAAATTACGTGGTCTTTTCTGAATTTATAATTATGTAAGCAAGTTTGTATTGAAAATGAGAGCAAGTTGCATGCTGGTAGCGGTTTAGGAATCAATTCATCAGTTTTTTCATTCTTGACTTTGTCAATGTCTCAAATGAGGCAAGGAGGTTGCCTTTTCCTTTCTATCTTCTTTCCTTTTTTCCGTTTTTGGGTTTCTTGAGTAGTTGGTTTTTCTTGGATAATAAATGCTAAAACAAATGCTTTTAGTAGTATTTGCTTAAAAAGGCTAAACAAATGCTTTCAGCAGTATTTGCTTCTACCTTCTGCACACGATATTATTCCTTCTCACATCAAATTGCTCTAAGTTTGAATTAATAAAATTCCATTTTTTTGTCTCTTGAATCTTGATTAGCTAGTTTTCTCGGTACGTTGTCTTTGCAATTAGAGACCGTTTTAGGATATTTTTCTTTCACAGGGGATTAAATTTTTTCAGAATTTTATTTTTTGCTCGGTAAAGAAATATTTCATTAATATTCACAAAAACAAAGTCTTCTACAAGAGAAGGTTAACATTTACATTTTATGCTCGTAGGATAGCAATATTCAAAAGGGATTGCTCTAACTTTCCTAAATTTGTACATTTTAGACATGATATTAGATTCGATTCTACAAACAATTTGCTCCTTTGTTGAGATTGTGTCATCGTAAATTCTTTAATTTCTTTCTCTCTCCAGAAACTTAAATTAGTAGCGTTAAGGAGACTAACTAATCTTACAAACTAGAATATGGAAGGTATCTTAAAACATTTTCGTGAAAATTAATAGGGGATGTAGCTCTCACAACGCTAAGTCTACGTCTACCCTTGGTTGTAGTGCACTAATTCCACGTACACATTCCTTGTCTTCCAAGTTATACATGCTTGCGTATATGATAGAAATTTGGATTATTCTCTGTCTATATTTATGTTTGCACATGTAATATAATTGTTTCTCTATAATAATTCTTGGTTTTGGACTTTTTACGTTTTCATTCATATGGTTTTTCTACACTATCTGGTTTGGATGAGAAATTTATTGGTATTTTCGGATGATTTCGTTTTCTTTTTCTTTTTTTTTTCTTTGAGTAAGTGAGTACGTTTCATTCCTTTCGTATAATTTCGTGGATTTTGGTTGAAGGATTTCGAATTCATCGGGTTTCAAGTTCGAATGATCTAATAGTATATGTATAAACATAATCAAATGATCAAAGAATTTGTCAACGAATTAAAACTGAGTTCTAACCGCGTTGCTTTTCGGGTACGTCCTTGACTTCCCATTGTCAATCATGGTTTGCAAACTTATAGTGTGGCACGTTCAAGCAACCTATTGCTTGTACACTTTTTTTCCCCATATTTAAAAGTAGATAAATATCAATCGACCAAGCAAGTGGCTTAGCAGTATAGTGGTTTTCTCATTAAAAATGCGACAAGTCTCGAAATTAATTTTTAATAGCTGTAGGTTATAAATTATCGGCTTTTGATCTCCATTATGCCAAAAAAAAAAGAGGTTTGGGGGGGGGGGGTGTTATCTAAGTAGGTCCTGCTGGAGAATAACTACAAATCTACAATTATAGTAAGAATATGACAGATTTAACTTATTCATGGATGCCTAAATCTTTTTTTGCTTGGTAACTCAATCTGGCTATGCAATTCACTTCTCCTAAAAGTAGGCCACTGAATAAATAAAACCAGGGGTATAGTCATCCCTTGAAAACTTCTCTGGATTTAGTCTTTAAAATAACGTTATTGCTTGTAATATTCAATACTAGCATATCTACTCCTGAGATGCACGCGTTTTGATATTGATATAAATTAAAAATTATGCAATGATTTCAAAATTGAATAGTATTTTTTATAATTATTTTGATATTTATATATTATGATAGTACTCATATGATACACGGGAGAAATGAGTATTTTTATATTTTTATAATTGTTGACGGTTAAATTTGACAATTAATGAAAGAGATAAAACATAAATATATTTTGTTATATTAAGTTTCTGACATTAAATACAATTTTTATATTTTTGTAAAATCTAATAATTTTAGGAAAAAAATCATAAATGACATAGATTGATACATTTTCATCATTTACTGAGCATCTTTTTAAGGTAATAGATGTGTTTTTTTTTTAATAATGTTTAAGCCGTTTTTTAAAAAAAATGCAGAAAACATAACACGTGACAAAAGAATAGTAAAACTGATATTACCACGGCACTTGGTAGTCATATAGTGTAATAGACTCTTCTTTATTTATACTATATAATAAAGTAAAATAAATTGTAATTTCATACTGCCAAGTGGCGCTCTGTATGACAAGTTTTTCATAATTACTCATCAATTAATTAAATATGTCCATTCTTAAGTCTTTTTTGTTTTTCATCATTTATTTAGTTCTATTCTTGTATTAAACATTTTAATTTAATTAATATTATATCCTTTCTTTATATATATTATCATTTTTTTATTAATTCCATAGTATATATAATTGTTTCAATAGCTATTTAATAAGATGCAAAAATTCTATAGTTTTAGTTTATCCAATAACATATGTCGCTCTCCGTATATTGTATGGGTGTCATACTATTTATATAATATAGATTATAGAACTTTGACTAAGATATCTATATGCCTACTAGGTAAAATTTTGATTTAGGAAATAAGATTTTTTTTGATAAAAAATAATAGATAATGTATTGTAAAAAATAAATTTATTAGTTTAGAAAATTATTTTAATAGAGAAACTTTTTTAGGTATAGTCTAACTTGTTCATAAAAGTTGACAAAAATAAAGATGCTGAATTATGAAAAAATTTAGTTTAGGAATAAACTTTTTGCTTCTACAAATAATAGTCAAATTGATTTGAAAATTATTCTTTGACAGGTATGATTTAATGTTTGAATTAATTATGTGTTTTAAAATGCTGAATTTTCTTGCATTTTCGAACACCACTTGACACCACGAGAGATTGACAATTGTCGTGCAGAGAATGATTCGGAACATCGGGGTTTGCTTTAGTATATATAATAATAATAGATAACCAAATTGAGACAAATCTTTAGAGAAATAAGGGGGCTAGTTGTCAAAACCTAAGTTTAAAAGGTAAAATTTAATAGATAACGGGAATAGAAAGAGAGGTTGGGTTAAATTTGTGTAGACATTTTTCCTTATGCATCTAGAAACCTTGTATCATGGTCCTTCGCATCATCTACCCACGAAAAGTACTACGGACTTATTGTGGGTGAACAATACACGCTACTGTTCACGTGCAGTAAAATTAAAATATATGTATTTTTTAAAATTTTTATTTGTTCACTATCTTATAATTATTTGTTTACTGACTTTTATATATACATCACACACACAAACACACTCAACTACAACCACTTTTATTTGTTCACCACTCCACACATGTTTGTTCACCACTCTCGTATATATATTTGTTCACTACTCTACATATATTTGTTTACCACTCTTATACACATAAGTATAAATATTTTTATTTGTTCACCACTTATATATAGTTATTCACCACTCTCTTGTACACAAACATAAACACATTTGTTCACTACTTTATATTTATTTACTCACCATTAAAATAGTGAACAAATAGTATAAAGATTATGAACAAACACATTAATGTATTAGTTCATCACTTAACATATATTTATTTACCACTCTTTACATACACATACACACAAAATCACATTGGCACACAAAAAAGGAAAAATTAAATAAGCTGGAGAAAGTCTTTTTCAAAAGTTGATAAAGTAACCATCAATTAAAGCTATATGTGGAAAAAAATCCCCAATTGTCATAACCAAAGCTGATAAAGGGCTTTGTTGTTGCTCCTTCTCTTTGTTGTGCCTGTGTGTGTGTGTGGCATATGTGTGTGATTATGTATGCGTGTTTGTCTGTGAATGTGTGTTCTGTGTGTGAGAGCAATCAGATCTGTTTTTATGTGTAAGTGTAATAAGGAAGAATCCTAGCTTGTGTAATCCTTATAGTTTTTTATAGCTGAATGTATCTCTATACTTATCTCATTTGTAAAACTTATCATAATGCTTGATTAACCATACCCTCAATGGAGTTGGACCGGCATTCAAGGAACTCGCCGTAGCAGTGTGTGCCAGAGATACGGTAATAATATTTGATGAACTTTATGACAAATTGTTGGAGTATAAAGCATTTTTGCGCAGGGAAGAACAATATAACTCAGGTGTTCTTGGCTCGGTCATTGTCAATGTCACATCTTATTTTAACAATGGAGGCAATCGAAGACAAGGGTATAACAATTGGTCCAATAATTCCTCTTGCCAATCTAACAATCATCGAAACTCTTGCACTGAAAATTCTGGTCAGGCTAATGCTATACCTAACAAGCAAGTAGTTGTTTGTCAATTTTGTGAGAAAAGAGGCTACTTGGCCAGACAATGCTACACGGCCAAACGCCTTTTCTTTCCTTCCATAAATGCTCAAGCGAATAATGCAACAACAACAACTACTTAGCCATGGCTCTTAGACTCTGGGGCATCCCACTATGTTAGTTCCGATGCTGATGCTCTCTTTACTCGCCAGCAATATGAAGGACCTGATAATGTTCTTCTTGATGATGGTATAGGTTTAGAAATCTCACACATTGATCATATCATTTTTTCCTCTTCCTTCGATTTTAATCTCAATAATGTGCTTTGTGTTCCATCTATGCAAAAGAACTTGATTTCTATTTGTAAAAAAAATAATGCGTCAATTGAATTTGACCTAGATTTTTTCTCTGTGAAGGATTTAACCACGAGGGCACCTCTCGTGGTGGCTCAGAGTAGGAACTACATCTATGAACGATATGCTGCTGTTCCAGACAAGTTAGCATCTGCAAAATAAGCAAACTCTATTTCTTCTAAGTTACCCCTTTCTATTTGGCACAATAGGTTGGGTCACCCAGCCTCTAAAATAATAAAATAGCTTGTGAACCAAAATAATATTCCCTTAGTTTTTAATTCCAAAACTTTATCTTGTGATTCATGTCACAACAATAAGTCACTAGTTGTCTTTTGGTGAATCAAGCGTGTTGAGGACTCAACAAGGACTGAGTATTCGGTTATAACCGAACCAAATTAACCAAACACCAAATATATCGAAAATCAATTTTTGAATATTTTAGGAATCGAAATCAAACTGAATTATAGGAAGGATCAAATTTTCGGAATCAATTTTTTTTGTTCGATTCTAGTTGTTAACCAAATTAACCGAATTGTTTGTCTTATATCTTCAGCACGTTTGAAAATCAAAAATTAACAAAATGCAACCCGTTTTGTCATGTTTTCAAATTTTCCATACTTCCACGCAAGATGCAAAATGAGAACCAAAATTATAATTAATTAATTATTGTGATCTCAAAGTTGGAAAGATCTTGTAGATGTATAGACATCAAACTCACACAAGAACATAATGAAAAGCATCACGAAGTAGGAATATAGCGAGTACTGCTCCAAGCTTCATCCTAGACTTTGTCAAAAACCGACACAGGTCCAATAGAAAGATCATTTGAAGCAAAGAAAAGAAAACGAGCGACAGCGAAGAGGCCAGAGGGGTGAGGCGGCGGTGAGGATTTTCAAATTGGGGATAAGGTTTGAGCTTTGTCTAAAGAGAATTAGAGAAATTAGAAACAAGTAATAAATTATAATATATATATATATATATATAAATGCTAAACAACGTCATTTAATATATTTCGGTTATTTCAGTTATTAATCGAAATTTTAAAATACTAACCGGAACCGAAATCGATAACCGAAATTGCTATTTTTCACTGACTGGAATTGAACCGAAATACCAAATAACCGAACCAAATTGGTATTTTGGTTCGGTTCTGGTTTAGTTTTCAGTTAGTATCCGAATTGTGCTCACCCTTATCCTCGACCATTAGAATTTGTTTACATGGATGTTTGGGGCTCTTTCCTCATTTGATCTATTGATAGTTTCTCATATTATATTGTCTTCATTGATCACTATATGAAATTCACATGGCTTTATCCTTTGGCAAATAAATAAGATGTTTTTGATATTTTTCCTAAATTCAAGACAATAGTCAAAAACCAATTTGATTCTACCATTAAAATCATTTACTCAGATAGTGGAACGTGTTGGGGAAAAACATGCAAACACGAAGAATACGAGAAGAAATAACGGACACAAGAATTAGGTGATTCAGCTTTAAAGCCTACGTCCACGGGCTGCAGAGAATAATTCCACTATTGATCACGAATGCTACAAGGCTCTCACTTTGGTTCTCTCTCACACATAACATAATGAGTATTGCCACATATTTATAGTGCAAAGGTTTCCTAAACCTATTAAGCAGAAAAGACAACTAATTAATTATGTGCTACAAAAGGTAACAAGCGAATAAGATAATATGCTAATAAGGAAATTTGCTATTCTTATTGCCCAAGAATACGAGCCACATTCAACAAATCTCCACCTTAGCACGTCTTCGCTCCAATCAATACACCATTATCCCTGTAGCCAACTACCTCTAAGAGCTCAATGCTCCGCATCGCAAATAGTAATCAAGTCCAAGCAATGCTTAAACTTGCTGACTGGAACCGCCTTAGTCATCATATCTGCTGGATTCTCATGGGTAGATATCTTCTGCACCGATATGATTCCTTGTGATACAACATCTCTGATAAAATGATATATGATATCAATGTGTTTAGTCCTCTCATGATACATCTGATTCTTCGTCAGATGGATTGCACTCTGGCTATCACAAAAGACTGTACTTGTATCCTGCTGCAGTCCAAAATCACGAACCAAGCCTTGTAACCACATAGTCTCCTTCACAGCTTCTGCAATTGCCTTGTACTCTGCTTCAGTAGTCAACAATACCACAGTAGACTGTAATGCCACTTTCCAACTGATAGCACATCCAGAGAGAGTAAACACGTAACCCGTCAGAGATCTTCTCTTATCAAGGTCACCCACAAAGTCTGCATCACAATAACCCACCAACCTCGCGCAATCTCTAGTCATCATGCTAAATAGTAATCCTACATTCATAGTGCCATGCAAATATCTCATTATCCATTTCACCGCTTCCCAGCGTGCTTTCCCAGGTGATGCCATATACCTGCTCACAACACTAACTGCATGTGAAATATCAGGACGAGTGCACACCATAGCATACATCAAGCTACCAACAGCACTCGAGTATGAAACATGAGACATATGCTCCACCTCCTCCTCAGTTTTAGGTGATAAATCTGTAGACAACTTGAAATGAGCAACAAGCGGCACACTCACAGGCTTTGCTTTCAGCATTCCGAAACGCTCTAGCACTTTCTCCATATAACTCTGTTGAGATAATAACAGTTTCCCAGCGTTTCTATATCTGTGAATCTCCATGCCAAGAATCTTCTTCGCTGCTCCAAGATCCTTCATCTCAAACTCATCACCTAGCTGCTTCTTTAATTCATCGATTGCAGACATGCTTTTAGCAGCAATAAACATGCCATCGACATACAACAGCAAGTACACAAGCGACCCATTTGGAAGCCTTTTGAGATACACACAACTGTCATAGGCACTCCTTGTGTATCTAGCACCTACCATGAATGTGTCAAATCTCTTATATCATTGCCGAGGTGACTGCTTTTACCCATACAAGGACTTCTTCAGTTTGTAAATATGGTTCTCCTTACTAGAAACTACATACCCCTCCGGTTGACTCGTGTAAATTTGCTCTTCAAGATCACCATACAAAAATGCCGTTTTCACATCTAGCTACTCAAGCTCTAAGTCATGAAGAGCAACTAAGGCAAGTGAAACCCTGATGGAACTATGCTTCACAACCGGAGAGAACACTTCGTTGAAGTCAACACCCTCCCTTTGTGTATAGCCTTTTGCCACCAACCGTGCCTTGTATCGAAGACCTTCAACCCCTAGAGTACCTTCCTTTTTCTTGTAAACCCATTTGCAACCGACAACTCGCTGTCCCTTAGGCAATTCAACAAGCTCCCATGTTTGATTCTTATAAAGAGACTCAATCTCTTCACTCATGACACCCACCCACTGAGCAGAATCTTTCCCAGATATGGCCTCTTTGTATGAATTCGGCTCATGTCCTTCAATTGTTTCAGCAACAGTCAAAGCATAAGCAACAAGATCAGCATATCCGTACCTTTGAGGCTCTCTAATCTGTCTCCTTACTCGCCTAGTGGCAATGCTGTACTTCTGTTGTTCAGGCACATTTTGATCATGCGCCTCAGTTGGTTGAGTCGACTGAATTTGGCTGCTACTATTGCTAGATGGAACATTTGGAGCATCAGCAAATACCTCCACTGCTCTTTGACACCGTGGTCTAAACCAACTACTGCTTTCTCCTTTTCTTGGTCTAATAAAGCAGACTCATTGAATATGACATCCTTGCTGATGAGGAAACCTGAAGACTTTGGATCTGTGCACTACAACCTATAACCTTTCCTCTCGGAAGCATAGCCTAGAAATATGCATTTCTTTGCCCTCGGCTCCAACTTGCCATCCTTCACGTGAGCGTATGCAGGGCAACCGAACACCCTCAATTGAGAGTAGTCAGCAGGCTTACCAGACTATAACTCAAAAGGAGTGTTCAATTCAATAGCTTTGGATGGAGACCTATTCACCAAGTAGCATGCCGTATTGACGGCTTCAGCCCAAAAGTCTTGACTCAAACCAGATTGGGAGAGCATACAACGAGTTCTCTCCACCAGAGTTCTATTCATGTGTTCTGCAACTCCATTCTGTTGTGGTGTCCTTACACATGTGCGGTGTCTCACAATGCCATGTTTCCTGCAGAACTCATCAAACTCTTTATTGCAATATTCCAACCCATTGTCAGTCCTAAGACGCTTAATTTGTTTACCAGTCTGCTTCTCAATCAACGTCTTCCACTCGACAAATGTTGGAAACGCCTCATCTTTAGTTTTCAAGAAGTATACCCACACCATCCGAGAGTATGCATCTATGAAAGTGATGTAATACCTGGCACTTTTCTTGGAAGGAACTTTATTAGGACCCCAAAGATCAAAATGAATATAATCAAATGTACCTTTGGTGTTCTCCTGCCCCTTGCTGAACTTCACCCTAGTTTGCTTTCCAAAAAATGCTTGCAGAATTCAAGCTTTCCAGTTCTTTGTTCACAAAGCAAATCCCTCTTACTCATCTCAGTCAGTCCCCTCTCGCTCATATGGCCCAACCTTTTGTGCCACTACTGCGTAGTGTCATTATCACTCTTCTCGAATGTAATAGCTGCAACACCTGTAACTGTATTACCTTGAAGGACATATAGGCCGCCAGTCAAGTTCTCTTTCAAGAGCACAATTGCTCCTTTGGTCATCTTTAAGACACCATTCTCACTTCGAAATTTGTATCCATGAGAATCCAAACGTCCAAGAGAAATCAAGTTTTTCTTTAGCTCCGATACATGCCAACACTCGAGAGATCTTGTAATACCATCAAATATCTTGATATTTACGATGCCCATTTCCTCCACCTTCAACGAAAGATCATTGCCTAGAAAGACTTTCCCTTCTCTTTTGGAATAAGAAGAGAATTAGTGACGTCTAGGACACATATGGAACGTTGCACCACTATCAAGAATCCATTGATTATGCCATTGTGATGCACTAACAGTCAAAACTTCCCCAGTACTACTCGAGTTCTCCCCATCACTGTCAGCACTCTCTACTACATTAGCTGAATTTTCCACCTTTTTCTTTCCCTTTTTCAGTTTTGGACATTCTTTCTTAATGTGACCCTTTTCACCACACTCGAAACAACGTAGCTTCCTTGCTCTTGATTTTGACCTTGACTTGCTTTTCTTTCTACTCGAAGATCCCCCTCTATTCTCTGATCACCCTCTACTCACTAAACCTTCCCCATGAACTTCTTCCCTATGTCCCGGAATATGTGTTTGAAGATCCTTCTATTTTAATGAAGCAATCACATCTTCAAACGTAATTTTATCCCTCTCGTACAACATAGTGTCTACAAAGTTCATATATAAAGGCGGTAAAGAGCATAATACGATCATAGCTTAGTCTTCGTCATCAATTTTAACACCCACATCCTTCAAAGCAATAAAACAAGAGGTAAACTCATCAAGGTATTGCTTTAGTGACGTACCTTCTTTCATTCTAAGATGATACAATCGCTTCTTCAAGTAGAGGCGATTGGTGAGAGATTTAGATGCATACAATTCCACCAAAGTATTCCAAGCCTTAACTGCTGTCGTCTTCTCAGCAATCTCCAGCAATACTTCATTTGTCACGGACATATGTATTGCACTCAAGGCTTTCGCTTCGAGTTCTTCTCTTACTGCTGGTTCCATCTTTATCGGGATCACTTCTTTAATGACTTTCCAAAATCCTTGCATTGTCATAAATGCCTTGAATCTGATCCTCCAAAGACTGAAACTCATTCTTCTATCAAACTTCTCGATTTCAAACTTTTCACCTGTGGAAGACATATTTGTTTGCACAAAACTCACACTTCGGGATGGAATTTGGCTCAATGGACCGCAAAAACAGATTCAGCACGTCGAGAAACCTTAGGAACACCCCTGGTCAACACTAGTCAAAGTCAAACCTATTTGTCAAAGTCAACACTGTCCCTAAACTCGTACTTCGGAGCTGAATCTAGAAAACAGAGCCCAAAAACGGACTCAGCACGTCGAAAAACGTGGGGTAAGGCTTTGGTCAAACTCGGTCAACCCTTGGTCAATGGTCAACATCAAAGTTAAACCTCGGTCAACCCCGGTCAACGCGGTCAAACAGGTCAACTAGTCAGATATTTTTTTTAGGACTAAATCTAAACCCAAATAAATTTTTTTTTTGGTTCTTTTGGCCTAAACTAAGCCCAAACCCAAAAAAAAAGAAATTTATTATTTTTCTGGCCTAGAACCCAAGCTCAACAAAAAATTAATTAACCCAAGACCCAAGACCTAGCTAAAATTGGACAAGGCCAGTACCCAGGCCCGATCCAAATAAACCCAAAGACCCAAACCCTACTAACTCTAAACTTGCTTTACAAACTTGAACCAATTCCCCAAAAAAAAAAAAAAACCTGAATACCCAAAACCAACCTCAAGAGCACGCGAACTCTATCTTCTTCGCTTGTTCTTCAAACCCAAACACGAACCACGACCCGCCGACACAAGCTTCCACTTCAGCCACTAACGCTCAACGTAAACAGCACCGGAGCACTCCTCGTCGAACAAAGACCTTTGTTTGGTTAGGCACCGTTTGGTTTGAGAAATTTTGGTTTTACAGTGAGTTTTGATTTTTCCTTTTTCCCTCAAGCAGCGGATTAATACCTAAGCTCTGATACCAGTTTGTTGGGGAAAAACATGCAAACACAAAGAATATGAGAAGAAATAAAGGACACAAGAATTACGTGGTTCAGCTTTAAAGCCTACGTCCACGGGCAGCAGAGAATAATTCTACTATTGATCACGAATGCTACAAGGCTCTCACTTTGGTTTCTCTCTCACACATAACATAATGAGTATTGCCACATATTTATAGTGCAAAGGTTTCCTAAACCTATTAAGCAGAAAAAGCAACTAATTAATTATGTGCTACAAAAAGTAACAAGCGAATAAGGTAATATGCTAATAAGAAAATTTGCTATTCTTGTTGCCCAAGAATACGAGCCACATTCAACAGAACGGAATAAAAAGGGGCTTAAAACATTGTTCTAAAAATAATGGTATCCAACACTTAATTTCCCTTCCCCCCTGTATACGCCCCAACATGTAGGCACTGCAAAAAGACAACATAGGCACGTCGTTGAGACAGGCCTTACTCTCTTTCAACATACCTCCATGCCCTTCTCTTTTTGTTCTTTTGCATTTACAACAACAGTATACCTAATCAATAGACTTCCAACGTCTATTCTAAATGGGCAAACACCATTTGAAAATTTGTTCAACAAAAACCAAACTATTTGAAATTAAAATTTTTTAGCTATTTGTGCTATCCTTGGTTGTGTCTTTATACGAAACACAAACTTGAGCAAAAATCAAAGCCATGTGTATTTTTAGGGTATTCCACACAACATGACTCTTACATATGCTATGAATCTATGTTTTTCAAGTTCCTTCTCTCACATCATGTTGTTTTCAATGAAGGTAAATCTCTTTTTGCTAAAAATTCATCTACTCCAGTTCAAATTGATGAAACTCAGATTGCAAAATGGTGAATTGGCTTATTCGAAAAAGGTCTTGTTCTTTGGAAGATATATCTTGTGTCTGGTATTGCATGGTTCTACTCTGCAAGAACTCTGATTCTCTTAAAGCTCATCCTTTTGAAGCTTATCCTCTTCATCATAATCATCCCTACTCTGAGGATCCTTCTCTAAAGAATTCTAATAAGTTTTCTCCATCTCATATGTCATCACAACAAATACCATTAGTTAGCTTTATACCTGCCCTCATACAACACTTTATGACTTCCTCTCTATCTTTATCACTTCAAATCGAACCATCTCTACCCCAGTCTAATGTTGATGCTGACTCGTCAATCTAGAATCATGGCTCTTCTTCCATCCCATCTCATGAGACAGCTTTAGCTACTTAGCCACAAATATGCCCAGCTTGACAACAACATCTGTGAAAGAGCACAAGACAGTAATTTTTATCTAAACAAAAAATACATTAACTTGGAAACCAAACACTTTCTCCCACCACCACTTGAACCACACACAAGCAAAGCAGCCTTAAAATAAAAAGAATGGTATAATGCCATAGTTGAGGAGCTTAATGCATTGGAACGAAACAAAACATAGACTCTTGTTCCCAAGGAGAAACACTGTAGTGTAATAGGCTGTAAATAAGTCTACTGCATTAAAAGAAATCGTGATGGTTCGATTGCACGGTACAAAGCAAGATTGGCAGGTAAAGGGTTTAATTAATTGCTTGGCCTTGATTTCAAGAAGACCTTTAGCCCGGTAGTAGAAACTACCACTATTCGTGCAATTCTATCGATTATCACTTCACAAGGATGGATGTTTAATCAACTATATGTTAATAACGCTTTTTTGCATAGACATCTAGAAGAGCCCGTTTACATGACTTAGCCACTTGGGTTTCATGACAAACAAAAACCCAACCATATTTGTCGCCTTTCAAAATCTTTGTATGGATTAAGGCAAGCTCCTCGTGCGTGATAATTGAATTGAAGAGCTTTATTCAAATACTTGGGTTTAAAAGCACTTGTCGAATAGTTCTTTATTTGTTCTGGCCACTGAAAATACTCTCACATATACTTTAGTATATGTTGGTGATGTTCTTGTTATAGGTAATTAGCCATCTTTAGTGATGCAAACAATTGACACTTCGACGAAAAGGTTTTCTATCAAAGACATGGGAACTTTATCATACTTTATTGGAGTTGAAATAACTCCTTGTTCGATTGGCTTATTCTTATTCCAACAAAAAATATATTAGGGGCTTGCTGGCTTAATTTAAAAAGGATGGTGCAAAAGATTCCAATGCTCCATTAAGCTTCACCATGAAGCTTACCTCACAAGGAGACCTAATTACGGATGCCACCTTTTATAGAAAGCTGGTAGGAAATTTGCAGTATTTGTTAATCACGATTTAAACTCTATGCAACATATTATAGCCTTTCATGTGTTTTAGTTAATATTTTTTTTGAAAACATTCGATGTTGGAGTAATTTTCAAAAGTCATTAATTTGTCACTGGTCGTACAGGCTGATCGTTAGGCTCAATCTGTATATGTAGAGAGCACACTAATTATACCGATCGAGGATAGGTTGACCAATAAGACCAGTAAGAACTTTGTCTCTATCGATCGACGTATTAGACGACCTAAGGTTAGAATATGACCTTTGGTGACTATATGAATAGGTATGTTCTGTTAAACTTTTAATTGGTGTGTCTGTTTATATCAGCCACAAAATACTCTATAAATAAATAATGTTGGAAGCTTCCAAAGGTATGAAAAAACATGAAAAACCATCCATAAACACCTTATTTGTTTACTTGCATCCAAATTAAACTCTAAGTACATTTTACTGCAGGAAATCTACTTAGAGTCTTTAGATATCCTTACCTTCATCCGGTAAGTGCTAGGGATTTGAACTGGTAGTGCAAATTAATTCAAGTTATAGGCTTTATTGTATTCCAAATGATATTTGCATATTCCCATTTGCACGCCAAGTTGGTGGGAGCAAATAATCCTTAAGGAAAGTGGCATTTACAACACGCCTTGGAGCCATATTTCAAGTTCCCCACATTTTTCAGAAGTTTTAAACACAATATTTCAAGTTCCCCATATTTTTTAAAAGTTTTAAACACATACCAAAAACATTCAATCTAGTACTACTCTTATACTCACACGAGTTAGGGTTGGGGGTTTGTAAGATACAATTTTGTTATTAGTCATAGATTATTTTATAGTTCATAAAAGGCCAACTATCCTTGTTTTAACAATTTTTTAGGTTGAGTTTAAAGGGGGAATCTCGGTGGGTGTATGGGTGGAGTTGGTGCAGGGGGAAGGGGGGAGGGATCTTCATAAAGGGTGCTTGGAAATTTGTTCAATGTCACTCTACTAATTTTATCCTTGCCTTTTTTTGGTTATATTCACTCTTAAACATAGAGTCATTTTGTTTGTTTTTTTAAGTGTTTTTCTATAGCTTCTAAAAAAAGTATTTTTTGAAAAACTAAAATTTTTGGCTTTTGAAAAAAGCTAAATTGAGTTTTTTTTCCTTTTCTTTAGTTAAGTCAAATATTTATTGGCAAAAAGATGTGTTTTTTTTTTAAAATATTTTTTTCATAAATAAAATCCAGATGAGCCATATATTTTTCTATACCTTTACTTTCTGAAAAATGTTATCTGAGCTGACCTTCTAAACTCAACTTTCTGAGAGGGAAAATGACATTTGCTTTATTCCTTTTAATAGAATTGAAGAAAGACATTTCAAAGGCATTGTTGAATTCATTTTAAGACAATAAATATAACTTTGTAATTTCCAAAAGCAACAATCCTCAAATTTCAACAATGGAAAATGCACGAAATATCCTTTAAATGCATACTACACATCATTTATTCATCTAGAATTTTCATAAAGTTACCATAATACTAGCTTTTCGTTTTCTTTTTTCCCTTTTTTTTTTGGGTGGTCAAATAGCCTTTAAATTTGAACTACATCATACATCAATTGTAGTAAATTACACTAAAGAATCTAATATAAACTTTAATTTTACACTTACAGAAAATTAAAAGATTAAGTAACTTTTACAAACGTAATCTTAGAAAATCTCAATTGAATCTAAAAATTATCGCTAGAATTATATAATTGGATCATAAATATGAGTCATTATATAAAAACTAATTTTTACGAGAAAAAGATTATATAAAAGCCGACAGAATGAAACAAAACGAAAAAATTATATTAATTTCAAAATTTATAAAAATAATATATTTACGACATTGTAATATTACAAATAAGTTTTAATAATATATGAAAAAATATAAATAATTTACAATCCCTAAATCAAAAGAGCAAAATATCATCACAAGGGCAAAACTGTCATTTCACATACCGATAATATCTTCTCAATCTCTAGGTTTTCCGATTGTAAAAAATCTTTCATGCTCTGCACCAGTCGATCATACGCTCTGCGCATTCTCTGCTATCGGTTGCCTCACGAAAACCTCCGGCGACATCTCCGGCGACCTCTTCGTTCATTTATCTGACCGGTAACTCCTTTTCCACTGGTACATCTTTCCACATTGGCTCACACTTCATACATTACTCGCACATGTATACTTTAATTTCCACATATAAATCTTAAATTTTGTGTTTACTGATTTCTCTATGTATGTGTAGATATATCTTCGTGTGTGTAAAAGCCCTAAGCTGACTATGTATGCTATGGGCTTTTTTTTTTTTTTTCAAATTTAAAAAAGCGCTTTTTCTGTAACTCTTGAAAAAGAAAGTACTTATTTTAATAACCTGAAATTTCTGACTTATGGAAAAAGCTGCATTTGAGCTTTCTCTTTGGAGTTTTAGCTTTTCTTTTTTTGAAAGTGAAACCAAATACTTATTAACAAAAAGAATGGGAAGTAGTTTTTCACGAAAAAAAGCGAAGTCCAAACAGGCCCTACATGTGTTTCTTGAATTTTTTTTTTTTTATGTAGAACAACAGAATGGAATAATCAGTAAAAGCCTGATGCCAAAATGTTGTTAACAAAATTTTAGATTTTTGTAATTTTCATTTGAAAGCATGTGTAAAGCTGTTTTAATTGGTCTTCGTGTCGTTCTTTTATCTCTGTTATTGAAGTTTGTTATGGGAAGTGATTTTGTGGCTAGGTTGTTATTGAGTGTGTCCAATAAGGTTAGTTTGTGGTCAAGATAAAAAAGAATGAGGAAAGACAAGAGATTGTCAGGATTATTCATTTGTTTCGTTGAGTTTGTGACAATTTGTCTGGCTTTTACTTCTGTTTGAAGCAGCAAGACTTTCAAATTGTTTAAATAGAAAGCGTAACAAACAATGATGATATTACTCATTTGTTAGTTGGTTCAAAAAAGAAAGTACAAGTAAAAGGCAAAGTTGTTGGGTTTTTAAGTTTGTTGTGTTAATCTTGTAGTCACTTGTGTTGGGTTCATGCTGCTGTAGACTTGAGGAAAGTACATCAATAAATATGAGTGGTACCAGTCAGCACAGAGTGAAGATCGGTGGTCGTAGTCAATTTTCGAACAATGTGTGTGATGATGGAACTTCAGCTCGGACAAGACCTTTCAGTTTTGATGAAGTGATGCTTAGAAGGAA
Organism: Cordia subcordata; assembly: GCA_028554755.1. Classification (NCBI taxonomy): domain Eukaryota; kingdom Viridiplantae; phylum Streptophyta; class Magnoliopsida; order Boraginales; family Cordiaceae; genus Cordia; species Cordia subcordata. The sequence goes on along the minus strand of JAPTOF010000010.1, from coordinate 5,107,248 downwards.
AAACAAAAAAGAGAGTACCGAAAAAAACATAGCACCTGAAGGGGCTGATAATGTATCTATGGACAACAACATAGAGGAGGCTTCTAATCACGTGGAACTGAACAGAAACAGACGTCTTGATCCCATCCCCAATGAGACAAGGCATCGTTCGGGGGATTCTCAGAGAGAAAGTTCACGGAAAAAGGAAAATGCTTATAGTAGAGCAGACAAATTAGCGAGGAATACAGCTAAAGGAAGTCGAAAACCAGAAACTAACCCAGATGCCACACAGAACAAAAATGTAGGCATTGATGGAACTATTGAACGCAAGACTGATCGGCGTGTTCATGGCGATAAAAAGGAGTACCACACAAGCGAGGAGCCAAAAAGGGAACTAGTTAAGAGGCATTCTGGAATCTCGGCCCGGAGGGATAGATCTGGGGGGAAAAGTAGAGAAAAGTATGAAGAAGAAAGAAAATCTAGCCACCGAGCTGCTGACGATGACCGACAACAGTCTGGCAGCAAGAGGAAGAAGGATGATTTGAACAATGATTCTGAGAATAGATCTAAGAAGAGAGATTCAAAAGGTTTGATTGCGTCGGATAAACATGCAGACAGAAGTAGAGGAAAATCTGAAAAAGAAACCAAGAGGAAACATCAAATTGAAGATGAAGAGAGAGTAAGAGACAGGTATGAAAGTAGGAAGCATGATTTAGGAAAAAGGCAAAATTCAGATTTTCCAGAAAGGAAGGAAAAGGAGGCGTCAAAAATTCATCACGAGGGATCAAAATCAAGAAGGAGACGGTCGAGGAGTAGAGAACGTGATCAAGATAGAGTTAGAAGATCCTCTTCACCAAAAGTGGAAAAGCATTCATCATATGACGTCCAAGACCATAGAGACTCCGCTACTTATTCTTCCAAGAATAGATCAGGAGGATTGCATTCTGACACTGACCGGAGGAGGACGTCCACTAATGGTTCAAGTGGCCACTACAAAAGACATGCTAGGTCATCCAGTGGTCTTGGTGGCTATTCTCCTAGAAAGAGGAAAAGTCAGGCTGCTGCTAGAACTCCTTCCCCCATCAGGCGGTCACCTGAAAAGAGAGCAGCAGGGTGGGATCTTCCTCCTTCTGGACAAGAAAGCAGTGGTACTGCAGGGCTTGTTTCTTCTTATCTGCAGTCTTCCAATAATCTGTCATTGAGCATGCAAGAGTCAGCCAGTGTAATTCCTGTAACTTCAGCCACATCAAAGCTGGTTGAGATTTCTTATAATTTTACGCTATCAAAAATTAATACCGTTGACTCCATTCATCTAACTCAAGCGACCCGGCCTATGAGGAGGCTTTATGTTGAAAACTTGCCAGCTTCAGCTACTGAAAAAGCTGTTATGGAGTGGATAAATAATTCTCTATTGTCTTCAGGTGTAAATTATATTCAAGGAACTCAACCTTGTATTAGTTGCATGGTAAGAACGTAATTGTGTATTGTTTAATGTGCATCTTTTTAATTCTGTGTCATGTTTCACATGCCTGCCGTATAAATTGCAGATACACAAGGAGAAGGGCCAAGCTCTTTTGGAATTTCTCACACTAGAGGATGCTTCTGCTGCACTTTCCTTTGATGGCAGATCCTTCAGTGGTTCCATACTTAAATTCAGGCGGCCCAAGGACTTCATTGATGTAACTGTAAGAATTAAAACAACCAATGCTTATTTAGTTTCTCCAGATGCTTTGTACTGGTGTTTGGTTGTTAGCTTTTCTGAACTTGATTGTTTGATAGTTTGGTACCTACATAGTATTTGATGGTTACTAATGTCCAATCAATTGGTATAGGAGTATTCTCTAATTGTCATTATGTTTCAGTTCATTGTATTTCTTATGGAAAATCATCTCTCTCTCCCTCTCTCTCTTTCTCCGTCCCTTCCCCCCTCTCTCCCTCTCTCTCCTTCCCCCTTCCCCTCCCTCTCCTTCTCATTGAAAGAAATGACAGGAAGGATGGTTTGCGGTTGAAATTAGTACAACGAGGACTTATGTATTACTATCACTAACTATCGAATTTGAGTCAAAATGAAAACAAGAGGTGAGGATGTTATTTGGTTGGGAATAGGGGTTTATAGGTAGTACGTTATAGAAGAGATTTTTGATTGCAGTGCTTTGTGTATATCCTGTGACAGCTCCATGAATGATTTTGATGGGATGCTACTCTGTGTGGGGAAAGAATGGGAGGACACCAAATACCATGATTTTGTTGTCATTGGGCAAGATATTTGGAGGGCATAATTGCCCTTACTGGCATAAATTTGCTTGTGCAAAGGTCTCTTAGTGAGTGAGTCTCCTTCCAAAGGAAAGAGTAAGGAAATTGGGTTTCGAGTGCAGTTGGTCCCAGCCAAAACAATTCTTTTGGGGTTGGCCAGTTCTTTTATCTGTTGCAATGATATCTTTTGAGCTTGTTGTTACTTGTTGAACTTAAAATATTTTGCTTAGGATGTTTGCCATAAATGGTCTATTGTTTTACTAAGGTTATAGTGTTCTCAAGTAAATATATTTGACCTTTAGAAAGCGTTGTGTGCTATTATGGTTGAGATTTTAGTTCATGAAGAATTTTTTTGTTAAAAGTGGACTTGTTTAAAGTGTGAAAGAGGAGCTCTAATCTGTAGCGGTTTGAAGTGGTAGTCTAACTTTTCAGTCAAGCAACTGTTTCAATTGAGATTAATAACAGGCACATTAGATCATTTTAGATTCTGGAAATCTAGCTTTCAGGTTTTAGCGTCCATATTGTATAAGGTTTTAGGATACAATTTCGGAAAACTTTATTTTGTCACAACGTAGTATATGGGTTTGTGTAGTGCAAATCTTGATTAAGAGGAAGAGGATGAAGTGCCTTTTTATGCTTTCTTCTGACAAAGACAGACTACTTATAGGATCAATGTTTCCAACTATGCATCCTGGAATGTATTAGATGTCTTTATTCTGGAGACATATTAGTGATGTTTATCACACTCCCTTTTTTATGTTCTTATTAGCACACTTGTTCTGGCTTCTTTTGTGTATACGTCCCTCATTGGATGCCTTATATACGAACAATCAAGATATAAATGTAAATCTGTTTACATTTTACAGCTGGTAGAAGTAGCGTGTAACATAGATGTTATGAGATATGTGAAAAACTATTATCTGCTCAATGTACATAATCACAAATTTCCACGTAAGATATTGGATCATGATTTATACATCTAAAGATTAACAATCGATGTATATGTACTGTGGCACCCACTAAGACATTGTACATAAACAAATATCTAGTTGAAGCATTACTATGAGTTTACATATTCCAGAAGCAAAATTTTGGGGTATTATCTTATCTGAGAATACACTTTCAGAATTAGTTTTCTCTGGATTCATTTATTCTGGTATCTTCCTCTTTTTGTCAATTCATGGAGAATTTGTACTTGGGTTGTTTGTCAGATTCACACAAGCTATTTTCCACTGCAAAGTGCATCTTTTACTTTTAAGCAGTTTCTGAGGTATATTGTGGTTACTATCTATGTAGCAGGTTTTCAGACAGTTGCTATTTTCATGCAGACTGGTGTTGCGGATAAATCATTGGCTTCAGGTGATGCAATTGGTGACTTCGTAGAAGATTCAGCTCACAAGGTATGTCTCCTAAACCATAGAAGATATAATTTTCAAATATGTTTGACTGTTTGTTTCCATATTCCAAAGTTTGAATATTTACAATATTTGATCCAGGGGGATCCTGTAATAATATGCATGTGCTGCTAGTTAGTTTGCTTGGTTTATCCACATTTATGGGCCTCAAGCATGTTAAGCCAGCATTATGTTTTTTAGGTTTTGGGTGGGGCTACTGGGTTTTCCCTGCCATTGTGTTTTCCCTGCCATTGTGTTGGTTATGTTTAGCATTGAACTTCTAAAGGCTTTGGCAGGTTACCCCTTTCCTTTTGTTTTCTTGATCTTTTCCTTTTTATTATGACTTTCACTGTCAAAGTAGTTTATTTCATGTGCTCTTTATACTGTGTCTTTGACATGACTTGTTTGGCATACAACCATGACTGTAGTTTTATGGGTTTTGGGATGGAGGCTAATGGGTTTTCCCCTGCCATTGTGTTGGTTATTTTGGAATCAAACTTCTCAAAGCTTTGGCACATTAGCCCTTTGTGTTTGTTTTCTTGAATTTTTTTTTTTTCAATTTGTTATTGCTTTGATGATAGGAGAAGTTTGTTTCATGTGCTCTTTATATTATATCTTTGATATGACTTGTCTGGGCATGTTGACTCCTTTTGCCATGAGGATTGAGGAGTATATACTCTGTGTTGGCCTTTTGTCTGTTTTGTTCTCTCTCAAACATTTCTATTTTCCTTTTGCTTTCTGACATGTTTGTTGATCAAACAATAATTCATCCCTGCACCTTAATTCACTAATTTATCTGCCATCAAGAAGGGCACATTAATGATCCATGCTCACCTTCTACCTGGATTTTGTACGATCAGCCTCAAAAGGAGGACCCAATATGATGAATCTGGAGCAGTTCAGGTTCCATATCATTTGATCGATAAATCTTAAAAGTGATAGTTGTTATGATGAACCCTAATGAACACAGAACTCTTTCCGGCCATTTGAACCATTGTTCTTTAATTTGTACACATTTATCAATTCGCTTTTTGTTAAAATGCAGCAAAATTATTAGATATTTTTTCTGTTATGGGAGCATGCAGAGATCATACGGAACATTTGCGCTTTCTGAGAGTGCTCTTTGATAAAATATTTTGAATGATTTGCTTAACTTTCAAATTTGCTCGGTGTGCCTTGTAAGTGTGGGTGAGTTGTAGTAGTGCTGTATGCTTGTTGCAGTAGGGCTTCTGTTTTCTCTTCTAACATACACTTGTTGCTGTCTCCACAGATCTTCATTGGTGGAATATCAAAAGTTATTTCATCAGAAATGGTAACAATATCAAGAATGACTATTTACTATCTCTTTAGCACAATATGTAGTTTCCTTTTGTCCCTTCACATTTTCTTTTCTTTTCTTTTCTTTTTTTTAAAAACAATACATTAAAGTGTTATGTTGCTCTTTCAGCTCATGGAGATAGCCGGAGCTTTTGGACCTTTAAAGGCGTACCACTTCGAGGTTAATGCAGATATTATGGAACCATGTGCATTCCTGGAGGTATCCTGGATACTGCTGTTGATTTTCCTTTATATTTTGATTTTTTTTAGGTTGAGCAATACAGTTTAGTTGCTTAATTATTTTGATTGCCTTAGCATGTTCTGGATGGTCCCAAGTTTATGCTATATTGCCAGATGACTCCCTGGTACCTTCTCTTTGCCAGTGAAATTTGAAGAAAAATATGAATGATCTCCTTGTGTATTCGGGCTGCAAAGGTGAAAAATTTAGAATTCTAACTCAAAGTGAAATAGTCATTTGGAAACAGCAAAGACCACTATCATCGGAAAGAAGTACAAGTAAATACAGAAGCAAATATTGATTCACAATTATAGTTGCTGGTTTTAGTTGGCTGTAATGATTCCTATACATCCTTTCAAGCATTACACTCAGAATGTTCGATTATGATAGATGCAATTCCTTTGGATTTGGAGTAACCAGTCTTAAGATCAAAGTAATCTTGGTTTCTGTCTATTCTTTGAGCGGCAGGTGCAATTCTTTTGGAGTAATCAGTCCTAAGATCAATGTAATCTTGGTTTTCTGCCTGCCCATGGAGCTTTTGATTGAATGCTGATAAAATCTCCATGCAGGATTGGTTTTTGTGTCATAATATTTGGATTGACAGACTTTTGCAATAGGGCATATTGGCTAATGTAGATTGCTTGCAGTTGTGGTTTCTACTGTGATTTAGTTAGACGTGGCCTGACCCGATGACATAGCTCAAAATTTCTCAAAGAGGCAGCGGCATAAATAACAGGGGTATTAGGCCTTGAATCAACAGCTGTATTCTCGACCATCAGGACATACAGCAAAAGAAACTATAAAGTTAAAACGTTTAAAACATATTAGCAACTTTGAGGACTTTCGTTCGGAATATCTTTCTTGGGACTGAGTCTTCTATTTCTGCACAATCTCTTCATGGATCTTTTGGTGTCATACTGATATGAATTGAATCCAGTAAGAAGTCTGAAAGATAGTTGAGGAACTAGGTTTTGGGCTTGATATTCCTCAGGATTGGGCATCTGTTGTAAGCAATGGATTTTTTAAAGGGGAACATACAAGTTGGTCCCTTAATTTTTTTTTCCTCCCAAGTCCCTTAGTCTTTTTGCTTGTAGGTCCTTCCATTTCAACTCTGTCAGCTATCCTAATGGTCAAGTCATTGACTGTGCATAATCCACAAAACAAATGGGGTTTAAGTCTCATCTGCATAGAAAAAAGCACAAAAGAATGGTAAATGGTGTTTAAATAGCATCTCTGGTTCTTTCTTACCCTAACTGTTGGAGAACCCAAGGGATTGCTAATGACATTTGCAGCATCGAACTTTCTTTTTTTCTTTTCCTTGGTTCACCTGCCATTTCCAATGGATGACTTTAATCAGCATTGAAGAAAAAGTAGCATCCGTATTAGCATCTCATAACGGACAAAAGTGGATTACCACAGTCAATGACTTGACTAAAGGAATCACTAACAGAGTTAAGTAAGGACCTAGGGGCCACCCTTTCCTAGGAGGGGGAGAAAAACTGAGGGACCTACTTGTCCCAAGGCAAAAATCATAAGGACCTATCCCTTTTTCGGTTCTGATTGTTCTGATTCACCTGGCTTAGCAGGACTAGTAATTCTTTCCTGAAGTTCTCCACTGGCTAATGCTAGAAACAATTCATTATCATGGTTATCTTTCCATCCTGATTCCATTTAGATTCTCTATTGTCTATACTATTTCTCTTGCAGAAGCCCTTGTAGTCATCCTTCATTTCCAACCTCCTCAGCTACCTACTCATTCAAAATTTAACAAGAAAAATTGCTAAACCACCCACCCAACTCTGGCTTTTCTCTTTTTAGATCTCCCAACCAATCAAACCAACTTTTAGAAATTGGTCAAGAGTTATAGGTTTAAATAGGATTAACTTAGGCCGAATTTTCGGATTTATTCAAAGTATTCTATTCTTTGCTTCCTACTAGCAAGGGTAATTTGTTCTTTAGCAAGCAAATCGAAATAATAAGATATAATTCAATATCATTTTATAACGAACAAAGAAAGTGATAGCTTGGAACTATTGTAATATGTGAGCTTGAGTTCCGTTGCTTTATCTCAACTTCTTAAATTTTCTCCTTTTTTAACCTTTGTTATTTCTTCTTAAAAAGTGTTTCTTTCTGGAGTTCCCTTGTTCTCTAGTCTAGATTATCTTATGTGGGTGATAAGGCATCTTCCTGAGGTTATTTTACTTGCTTTGAGGAAAATGTTGTTATCATAAGCCTTAGTTGCTGAGGCTGATTACTTTCCCCATTATTGACACATTCTGGATCTTGTTTCATGGGAGTCTTTTAGATTCAGTGATGAGCAGCTGGGGTTTCTGCTAATCAGTTGCGCTTGATCTTGCAAAGGCATCCATACTATGTTTTGTCTCTCTTTCATTTTGCATTGAACGTGTTCTCTTATGTAAATGTATGTGTTTAGTTAATCTTTTATCCATGTGATCTTGATATCTTCTTCCTTTCATCTTGCGTGCAATATGATGATCTTGCATAAATGATTGTATTTTTAGTGATCACGTGAGCTTGAACTGAGTAATTATTCCAATGGTTTCAGTATGTTGACCATTCTGTTACTCTCAAGGCCTGTGCTGGTCTTAATGGTATGAAGTTGGGTGGACAAGTGGTAACTGTAGTTCAAGCAATTCCAGATGATTCACCAGCGGTATTTGTCACCTATATGCTTAGTTCTGTTGTTTTGGTAATGTACTTGGAGTTCTGTGCTTAAACACAGTGGTCCATTTTGTACTAGGTAAATGTTGAATGCAAGCCTTTCTACGGCATCCCTGAGCATGCGAAACCCCTGCTTGAGAAGCCTACGCAAGTCCTGAAACTCAAAAATGTGGTATTGTCATCTGTTGTTGTTTTACACTTATTTATATTATCCTTCTCTGTTTAAGGCAGTTAATTTAGTCTTCCTCTCTTTTCCTTCTGAACTTTTTAAAGTTGGATCCAGAAGGTCTCTCGTCATTGTCCGAAGCAGAGATGGACGAAATTTTAGAAGACATACGACTAGAATGCTCTAGGTACAGAATGTTGAGACATATTTAAACTATTGCTTGATCTATTTGTGTTCTGTTCTTGCTTTCCTCATTTCTCTCTCTGTCCCCCACAAATTCAGAATGTTGTGTGTTTGATCAATACTGCAGGTTTGGAACAGTTAAATCTATTAATGTTGTGAAACAGACTAACTCTAACTCCACCATGGAAACCATACGTATCACGGGCAATAGTGATTCTGTAGATGAGTCCGAGTTACAGAATGGTGGCAGGGGCAGTTTAAGAGGAGCAGAACGTGATGATAATGCATTGGAAGAAGCTGGCAGATCAGAGCCTCTGAGTTATGCTGAAGACCCTGAGGAAATTGTTAAAACTTCTGCGGGTTATGGCTCTGATGATCAACCAAGTATTCGAGGTCCTTCGGAGAATTCTGCAGAACCTGGAGGGGATAAGCCTGCAGTTTGTGACAGCCATGCTGTTGATCATTTGAAAGATGAATTATGTGAACGAAATGAAGATGATGGGAATAATGAGGGAAAAGAACCAACCTGTCAGGAAATCTCCGGTGCCATTTCTGGAGGACTTGCCAGCCAACATGGTGAAACTAGTGAGGAAATTGCCAGCTCTACGCTGGAGGACTGTGGATCGAAAAAATTCTCTCCGACCAAAGAAGATTTGCACCCAGACAAAATAAGTGTAAAACTGGATGCTGCTTCTCATCTCAACGGTAACAGTGAAAAGGACTTGGATTCTTCCGAGAAAGGCAAAGATATGGAAATGGTTCCCAATCTTGACGAGATTCTTGAACCTGGCTTCGTTCTAGTAGAATTTAGGAGAGAAGAAGCTGCTTGCAGGGCAGCGCATTGTTTGCATCGGCGACTTTTTGACAATCGGATCGTGTCAGTTGGGTACGTCGATCTTGATGTTTATCGTAAAAGGTATCCCAAGTGACGGTGCTCCGAGTCTCTTGTTTATTCCACCAATGACTTACCCATGAACGGAGCACAACCCTGACATTCGGAGCTTTCGGAACTTTTCCGGTAGGATTCAAATGCAACTGCCAGGGACTTTCATGGGAGCAGAGATCAAAACTCAGTTTTGAAAGGGCTTACATGTTTAGATGTGTAAAAATTGATTAGTGGTTAGAAGTGAGATCATATGTTGGTGAAACAATTAACCTTTGCTCATACAAAATTTTTAGGTTCATTCACAAATGAGCTTCATAGGCTTGCTGGAATAGGTGAAGGTTGTCTCTTATTGGATTAACCTTGGGAGAATGTGGTCACAGGGCTTTTTTTCTTAACATTATTACTATGTTTTGTAATTTTACCTTTGAATTAAATGTACAAGTATGTCATTTTGCATTTTATACCTTGAACTTTGTTCACTGTGACCTTCGCTCAATATTTACTTTTCTTATGTTTATTTATTGTTTAATTTTTATAATGTGCTTCATCTTCGCTCAATATAAGCTTTTAAATTGTTATCAGTGAAATTTAAGGGCTATGAACTGTATACGTCATTTTTCATAATTATACAATAGTTCATAACTGTTAGATGCAGACTCGTTCTCATTTCATAAATTTAAGCAAGAAGTATTCAATTATATTTAACTATTTCATTTTAGTTTCATATTTTTTAAGTATTACAATGATTAGTCTTTTAACAATTCACAGAGAATTTATAATACAAGCTAAAATTTACATATCTTTCTTGGTTTGTTGAATTAGTTACTTATCTTCTATTCTCAAAAACGTATTTGATAATTCTCTTATGATTTTAAAATTAGAGCGTGGAACGTCTTTTGGTCACTTTCTCCTGTCCAATTTAACGGATTATTTTCCGAGACGTGGTTATAAATTTGCACTGAAATATCCCCTGCATTTACGAATAGTTAGCCACTTTTGCTAATGAAATTATAAAAATAATCATAAATGGATTAGTGCGGCACTGTCTGAAAAATACAAGCTGTTGTACGATACGTTTTATAAAATCGAGGTAAGTATCTAATTAAACAAATTATAGTAGTTTATTTTATTTTTAATTTCTTTTTGATAGTTTTATTTTTTGGATAGTAACAATTGAGATTACCTTGTCAAGATTCAAACATATATATAGACCATGAACATTAGCTCAGTAAGAATTGTTAAATACTAAGAATTAAATGATAGTTCAAGTAGTTGAAATTATTTTTACATGAGGTTCCGGATTTGGAATAAATGGGGGGGGGGGGTTTGGGGGTCAGGCCAAAAAAAATGAAAATTTAAAAAAATAAAATACTAACACAAAATATATATTACACTCTTCAGTCTTCAGCCAAAATTGAATTTCAATATTCATAAACTTAAAAAGAAAAAAAAAGGAAAAAGCAAGGTCCAAAATCCATTTATCCACTTAGCTCACCAACACCATTGCCACACTCTTTTCGCACCTAACCTCCCATTAATGGCGACGGTAACAGCAGCCACCATATCATTCCACCATTGCAAACCCCCGAAAGCATTACCAGCAGCACTACAAGCTCTGAAGACAAGCTCAAGCTCAAGCTCAAGTACTTCAGCAGCAGAGCTGAGGTTCGTGACTTCTCAGTTGGGTGGCATCAAGATTTCGTGCAACCCTCGTCACTCTATCCTTCCCACAAGACCCATCTCTTCTGCTACCACTCTCCAACCCATTGTTGCTCGTAAATTTTCTCCTCTCTCTTCTTATTTTTCGCTTTCTTTTTCCCTTTTTCCCCCTTTTTCTTTTTATTGTCTTGAGTTTTTTGTTTGCTGGGTTGTATTTTATTTCGGGTGAGTGTTTATTGATGTGATGTTTCAAATTGATGTGCTTGAATAATAGAAGAGTTGAATTATGTCTAATAAATGCATAGAGTAGGAATGTTTCCGTTTGCTGGTGAAGTGTTTGAAGTAAGAGAAAATAGGAGAAAGTTGAGATTTTAGCTAAAATGTAAAATCTTTTTTTTCTTTTTTTAATAAGTTTCTACTAAAAGATATAGCTAAGGAAAAGATGAATTATTGTGAAAAATGTCAATAAGGAGGTTGTGTTTGATGTGATCATCAAGTGCCTACTTATTGAACGCTTTATCAAGTATTGGATACGACCCTTCTAGCAACAGGGGCAGTGCTGCTACACATGCCTTTCCCAGTGTGGTATTTGTGGGAGCGTCGTGCGCTTGATACCGCTTTTTGTGCAAATATAAGAATGTGAAAGGAATGTTTTTCTATATTATGATGAAATATGTAATGACGGAAAGTGAGGGCAGAAGTATGTAATTTATATGTCCAAGAATGCGGCACTCAGCTACGTGTTCAATAAAAATGTTACACTATGATGCAATTTCAGAAGCACAGGTGTTTGAGAAACGAAGGGTTATAATGTCATCTATGTTGGGGGCTTATGTAAGATGGGCAGGAATTCTTTGACCGAGCTTTGTGATTGAATGGGATAGGCTGTGCTCCAATATTCATGGCATCGTCATATTTTGGAATGTCTGATTTAAGAATTCTCGGAGGGAAATGAGATTTTGAAAGGAAAAGATGTATGTAGCGGGTGATTAAATCTAGTCGCTTTTCCCGATCTTAAATGTGATTAGGTCAGATAGTGTTTATTGCGGTTGTAATTGGGAACTAGGATCTGACAAAGTGACTTTGCAGTAACTCAAGGATTTTTAATAGGAATATTCCTATAAGACATTGTCATTTTGTTACATCTGGCACATAATGTGAAAAATGAAAATCTTTTTTCTGAAACATCCTTGTCTTCCCATGCTCCTAATTTGAGGGGATGACTATCTATCAAGAGTCTTTGCTGAACTACAATGTGGTATCAATTTGATGACTCTAAGTACTACTCTCACCTCTTAATTCACTGTATTTTTGAACAAGCACTATGAAGCTTGTTGTTTCAGTTGACAAATGTCAGATTTGAAATTTCATTTCGGAGCTTGTTGCCATAAAAGACATCAGAAGCTTTTTGCCTTTGCTAAATAATCTGTAAAGCTCTTGTTTTTCAAGGGCTACATCTAGTCATCTGCCCAGAAGTCTTTTGGTTGCTATAACAGATGTCTCACCTAATGTCTGCTTCTTGAATTCCATGATCTTCTCATTTTCTAATATTACATGATTAGGATTTTCCAGCTGTAAAATAATGGTTTCCATTGATTTAATTGTAATATCTATGCAAGTTGTTGTCTGAAACTATTATGTCCTGATTAAGGATTCTTACAGGTATTTAGGGCACCTAGCGAATGCCTGCTAAGGAGAGTTGTAGTTTCACATTTGTGCCTCAGAGGGGCTTGGTTTGGGGACCTTCAGTTTCATTTTTGCTCCAGATGTAAATCTTAGTTGCTTATTCTAGTTCAGAATCGATTATTCAACTGTTAAAGTTAACTCATTTGCAGGAAGAGTCTGTCCCTTTACTGGGAAGAAATCTAACAAGGCAAACAAAGTCTCCCATTCAAACCACAAGACGAAAAAGTTACAGTTTGTCAATTTGCAGTACAAGAAAATTTGGTGGGAAGCAGGGAAGCGTTATGTCAAATTGCGCTTGTCAACAAAGGCAATAAAGACAATAGAGAAGAAGGGGTTGGACGCTGTTGCCAAGAAGGCCGGGATAGACCTTAGCAAGAAGTGATTCTGTCAGCATCATGCTTTTGCCGAGTCTAACTAGAAAACAGTTGAAGTTATGATTTTGCTGTATTATTTTCTCAAAGCTGTGCAGCTTTTATCTTCTGTTCCAAATGATATATGCTTCGATTTCGGTCTAACATTTTCATAACTATTTTTCCTTCCACATGAATGAAGTTGAGTTAATTCTTTGAGGTTGAAGTATGCAGTCTGATGCCAGACATTACAAGGAAAATGGATGAACTCATTTTTCACTATACATGTGATGTTTATAGATATATTTGATTGGCCCAGCCCATATATTGCCTCAAGTAGCTTAGCGAGAAAGGTATTACATATAATTTCCTGTGTAATTTTGCAATCAGACATAAAAGTTCATGTACTTGTTTCAATAGTAAGGTAACTCTCAACCAACTGCATGAGCAAATCGAGAACAACTGAACACATCTGTTAGAAGCAGAGTCATAACTCACAAGCTGAAGTTCAAGTCAAAGGCACATTCAAGAAATATGCTTCCCCTTCAACACAAACTCATCAGGTGAGATAATAATAACACGGGACCGGATGTGGCACTTTTTCAAGATGTAGGCAAATGTTGAGACGGTCAGGACTTCGCATTCCCATGTGTATAGAGAAGGTCAACAAATGCGTAGATTAGTTGGTTAGTTTTGGTTGATGCATCCATTAGGGGCTTAACATTCTCGAAGAACCTTCATATGAGTTGAGAAGGCTTTTGATAATGATACCTGGAGGCTCATTAGCCAGAATGATCCACTATTAATTTCTGTCCCCGCCGCCACAAAGGAAAAAAATAGATCATAGCCTTCCGTGCCAGTGATTCATACGCTTAGATGTATTTATAAACTTCATTATTAGACAAAAACACGAGTTTTCTTTTTCTTTTTAGATCTTACTCGACATTTTTTTTTCTACTCCAACTCTTGCTTGGCATTGCCTTGTACAGATTTAGATTGATTGATTCTAATCCAAGTTGTTATAAGATACTGTCAAATAAGTTGTAAGTGTCAAATAACAGTCTTTTCTTGTTTAATGTACAAATGACGTGTGGTAGCATTACAGGATTAATAAATTTTTAAGTGAACAAATATGGTAAATTCGTTTCTACTATATTATATAGTTAGATGTTTCTATTAGATTTGAAAGTCTACGAAAAAAGATTAAATGTTATGTCTTTTGGATTGTCCAATAATAATTTTAGTGGCTCCGAACAGTGATATATAATTGATGGTTCTGCACCTGGTGTGCTTGAAGAATTGAGCATTTTAGGCAAACAACATGTCACGTGATTAAGTTTGAACGCGACATAATAGATAAAACATATATTTCAACTCATTTATTTTGCTTATATATATATATAGAAATTAATCTTTTAATAATGCTACTTACCATCTTAAGCTTCATCTTGGCTTTTGAATGGACCACTTTCCGGTCAAACGTATAGTATGATAATCATGATATTTACTTATTAGCATTACAACAATATGTTATCTAATCAGATTTTAATTATCATAATTCGGTAGAGTTAATCATCTTTAAATTCTCATAATAACATGAGTGTCACACAACTTCTTTATAAAACATGCGTGTAATACTAGTTGTTATCATATTTCATTCCTCAAAACATAAATCAAGCTAGTACGTTGTCACATGTGGAGGACTAGATACTTATTGTTGTTAGCGCTGCTGCGCTTTTTTGTTATTATTCAAACGTTAGAGTGCGCGATTCACCTGACAAAGCGATATGATGTCCGGATAGTAAACGGTCTCCCTGCAGATTCGTTACCGATGACTGCCCATTGTCAATCCGCAGACGACGATTTCGGAAACCACACCCTTCATGTCAACGAGTATTTCCGTTTTACGTTCCGACCAAATATTCTCCTCACGACAAGATTCTATTGCCGTTTCTGGTGGAATGGGAATGAACAAAATTTTGATGTTTACAACAACGATATATCGCATGATTGTTTTGTCAAAGGTGGTGGGAGTTTTGGAGGATACTGCTTTTGGGTAGCAACTGCAGATGGGTTTTTTATGACTAACAAAATATTGAACCCTCCCTTTGATTTGAAGGGTGTGAAGAAGTATCATAACTGGTGTTTTATAGAGAAATGTCAGTAAAGAGAATTGGATGCAAACTATTATCATGGACTACTGCAGTGTAATCCGTGCAATGCATGGGATTAGTAAGTGTTTCGTGTATAGATTTTTATAGTTTATGACGTGATAAAATATAAATATATTTTAATTTTATTTTTAGTTAATAATAATCATATTTTACGAGTGATCTAAAGTAATTTCATAGAATATTTACATTAGAAAAGTTAAAATACAAAGGTATCTAATTTAGGTTCAGAAATAATTTTATGGTTATATGTCAATAAAGAGAATTGGCCCATGAAAATATTATCATAACTTTTCTGTGCTGTAGAAAAATATGTCAATAAGAGATCAATTGGCTGTTTTTAAATCTTACAATATTTAGTGCAGGCATTTATTTTGTCATAATCTTAACCTTTTTGCAAACAAGTAGCATAAATATGTAGTGTTAATAATCATAAACTTGTATGGAGATAAAAAAGATGTTGAAAATTAAAGCAATAAAAACTTCAGCATTTATATTCTTTATACCATTGACTTTGACATATGAATACACCATAATAAATTATATAACGGTATCACAAAATTTAAATTTTTTTACAGAACATGTCATTATTCTCTTTTCGCATTTTACCCCAAGCAAAATTCAGAAACTTAACCATGCTGAAAGAAGTAAGATTGGTTTGAACAATTAGAAGCAACATTAGTTTGCTTTTTTTCTTTTTTCTTTTTAACTCTCCATGCTTGCAGAAGAGAAGCAGCTTCAAGAACATAGCTTTTATTGTTGATAAGTACTGCCTCTACTTTTATTACCTGTAAGATACTAAAAGTCATTGTTGACCATTTTTAGCATCTACAGATACTTACTGAATAATTGTACCTTATTTGAAGTCATTGCTCAAAGAAGTCTCATCTTTCTATTAATGTTTTCACCAACCAGCAGATTTCTCACATTTATGCTTACTGAATTCTGAAAAGATTTTCAACAACCTGTTACTGCTTTTAATCATCCCTTCCACATTAGACACCCCAAGTGTCCGCTAACAATTAATCCATCTGCACGGAGAATATCAGATCCTGATACGTATAACCTTATCCGAAGAAGGTATAATTCATTACTCTAACAAAAAAGTCGAATGACTCCAAAAAAATTAATTTCTTGACTGATTTAAACCTCAACTTGAACAAATCTCTCTTACTCTCGTGCTTCCTCTACAATTGGCAGGACTTAACACTGCTGGAAACAAGATTGTACCAGTGATTGCTGAAGTCATGAAAGATGGTATTAGCTTATCATATGTTTTGGTTAATTCGTAAAAATATATTTCTTTCTGTCACATTTCATAAGCCATACCATCTTTTTGTTGGCTTCATGTTGTTTCTTCAGCTGAAATATTCTTTGATGATATCAAATATGTAGCCCAGAAAATATGTTGATTGCAGATATAAATATGCAAAGTGGTGATTTTTCATTGATAATAATTAATTTCGATAAACATCCAAGTACAAGTCAACAAGTGAAAACATAAAAAGATAATGCTGATTATACATTAACTCATCATACTTGATACTATTATTGTGTCCATGCAAACGTGAGATTTAGTGATGTCCAATTCCACCACCACCCCCACCTCCACCTCCAAAGCCACCACCTCCACCTGCTCCTCCACCAAACCCTCCTCCTGCACCTCCTCCTATGCCACCTCCAATGCCGCCACCTTTTCCGAATCCTCCACCGATACCACCACCTTTTCCGAATCCCCCTCCAATACCACCACCCTTACCGAATCCTCCACCGATACCACCACCTTTCCCGAAGCCCCCACCGATACCACCACCTTTCCCGAAGCCCCCTCCAATGCCACCGCCCTTACCAAAACCTCCACCAATTCCACCACCTTTACCAAGTCCTCCACCGGCTCCACCACCAACGCCGCCTCCCTTGCCAATACCGCCTCCAATGCCTCCACCCTTGCCTATGCCGCCTCCAATGCCTCCACCCTTGCCTATGCCGCCTCCAATGCCACCACCCTTGCCAAATCCTCCGCCAATTCCACCACCTTTTCCAATTCCACCACCCTTGCCTATATCACCTCCAATGCCGCCACCCTTGCCTATGCCACCTCCAATGCCGCCACCCTTTCTGATACCACCTCCAATACCACCTCCAATGCCACCACCCTTTCCGATACCACCGCCAATGCCGCCACCCTTGCCAATGCCACCTCCAATACCTCCTCCCTTGCCAATACCGCCTCCAATGCCGCCACCCTTGCCAATGCCTCCACCCTTACCAATACCACCACCTACTCCGCCACCTTTTCCAATCCCTCCCCCAATACCACCACCCTTACCTATTCCACCACCAATTCCCCCTCCTTTACCAATTCCCCCACCAATACCACCACCTTTTCCAATGCCACCACCAAATCCACCACCTCCTCCTACACCACCGCCTCCACCAACTCCACCACCACCGCCAAAACCGCCACCACCGCCAGCACCACCACCACCCCCAACACCCCCACCAAAACCACCACCACCCCCAGCTCCGCCACCAAACCCACCTCCCTTACCAACAATCAAATTCTTCTCCTCATCATCTTTCACATCTCTTGCAAAAACCACACTGCCCACAAGAACATGCAAACAAAGCAATGATAACAAACCAAACCTCATTGCACCACGCAACATTTTTTTCCCACAAAGAATGTTTAGAGAATCCTATGAACTTTTGCACTGTCTGCACTGACACCACGAACACCCTCATATTTATACTACTCACAATCACTTGGATTTGCATTAAATGAGATCTCAACAGCTAACTGTTCGCTACATTAAAATTGAATGAGCCCACAACTATCATAAAACGCGTTTGGTGAAGAACAATCTAAATTAAAAAAAAAATCGCAAATTATTGATCTTGATATTTTTTGAGTACATGCAGAAACAAGATCATGAGCTTTTGAGATGCATTCGGTAATGAAACTGACGGCCATCTACTTCCCACATGCGTACTAGGATACGACGTTTTGTAGGCTTTATTTTGGGGTTGTTGATGGTAATAAAGCCCTAAAAGACATGAAATGCATGATGCGTGAAAAGTACATCGCATTTTATTATCAATTTTTACCCTCCTAACTAAAACATGCTATTTTTATATCTGTTTGATGCATTTGTCTAATGTACATTATGTGTAACCAAATTAAACTTCTTGCTCTTCGTTTGAACTTTTAGATAAGACGGCATTCAAGTATCAATTACCATTTTAGAGTACTTTGGAAAGCGGGTTTAAAAATATAACTTTTATGGCCACCCATTTGAAAATAATTACTAGAAAGGGTGTGTCAAAGCATTATAAAAGTATAAATGAAATTAAACTATAATTTTAATAGTCTAAATTTCTAGACAAAATTGTTATTTTAATACTTTGTAAAACTATACAGGGTGTATGGTTTTGTGAACTGTAAAGATGATCAAGTTGTCTTGGAAAATCTAACTACTCACCGCTGATCAGTGGATCCTCAACAAGAACTCTGTGAGCCAGAGATCAAGTTGTAATGATACTTTTGCAGTTCGATCCATGTAAAACTTCCAGTTTAGGGTAAGCTTTAATTAATTTGATTATCCAAACTTGCCTCTACTAGTGTGTTTGGAATGATCTTATTTTAATATACTTATCCTATTGAAATTTAGAGATATATTATAAGATTTAAGATATCTTATCACGTGTACTATGCATTCTATAGTTGTAAAAAATAAAATAGGATGGATTGCTTATTTCTTATAAGATAAAAAGTATGATTTTATTTTGAATTTTCATAGGATGTATGATAAGATTTCTTAAATCTTATGATATGTACTCTCATTTCAATAGAATAAGTATATTAAAATAAGACTATAACAAACAGAACATACATCTCAATTCTGCTTTATACATAAAGAATTAGCTGCTAGGAGGGTGAATGAAATGTTCGTATAAGCGTATTATCATGACTATGTGACTAGATATCTCAAAGTTCAAATTTATAGTTTTCTATCATAATATAAATATTATTATTCTTCTTTTTCTATCGAAAGGGAGCCCAAGACTGATTATATTAAAATATTCCTCCTGCAAGAAGCTCCAAGAAAGGGTGCAAGGCTTCATTGATCACTAGAGAGACCAATTGGTGACTGATGCTATACTTTTCCAGCTAATCCACACAAGCATTAACTTTTTATGAATATTATTTGACCCTTAACTGATGTAAATTATTAGTTGGAACGTAGCAATATATATATACATACATATACATATATATATATACATACATATACATATATATATATACATACATATACATATATATATATATATATATATATATATAAAAGGAGCATATAACTTTAGGGTCAATCTAATTTGATCCTGTCCTAAAGTAAATTTTTTTTTTTTTGTGGTAAAAGTAAAAAGGAGGAGCATGTATATGCTCGCTTTCCGATTAACGGAAGGACACTGAATTTTGACCATTCAAACTTCCTGATCTGACAGTGCTTTACATTTAGTCGTGGTTGGTTGTACATTAGTTAATAGTCAAGGGTCTTAAATGCTTTTTTCGCTTTTGAGACGAGCTAAGCTCCAGGTCGTCTAGTTCAAGTTATTAATTTTCTATTTTCTGTTAAAAAAAATTAATTATCTATTTCATTTAATGAATTTTTTTCCTCACAAAATGGTTGAATGGTCATAGAGAAGCCTGATGATTTTCTGTCAAGCTAGATTAGGAAATATTATTTACTCGCTACTTGTGAGATTTATTTCACTTGGGGAATTAATGAAGTTATCTCTTAATCGAACCTTAAGCTTTTGCTATAAGTACAAGCATGAGTTTGAAAGACAGTAAAAGATAAGCATGAGTTCGAAAGACAGTAAAAGATTAACTTAAAGAATTTGTTGTATTAATTGCAAATTAAAGAATCTTTTCTTTTTTTTTTTTTTCAACACTTTGAGCTAGAGTATCCTTAGATAGTAGCGGTGAAAGAAAAGCCCCCTCAACAAGTAGGCTTTCAGGATTTAAACTTGTGTTTTTTTGTCACGAAAGTGATGTCACTACATATCAGCTAACAGCTTATTAGTAATTAAAGAAACTCAATTGACTCATTTTTTACTTACTCTTTCTACACTCTTAGATCTATGCTATAAAAACTCACCCCGTTTTCTTATTTTCTAGTCTTGCAAGTTATTAGTGTTATTTAAAATTAATGGTTACCTATACGTTTGGAACTCACTTAGCTTGGCTCCTAAACTTCAATGTTTGCCCTAAGTGGCTGCATTATTTGCCTAGATTATAGGTTTATTGTCACTTCTACGGTGTATAATTTTTCT
The DNA here is from genome assembly GCA_028554755.1 of Cordia subcordata. Taxonomy (NCBI): domain Eukaryota; kingdom Viridiplantae; phylum Streptophyta; class Magnoliopsida; order Boraginales; family Cordiaceae; genus Cordia; species Cordia subcordata. The sequence goes on along the minus strand of JAPTOF010000010.1, from coordinate 5,086,944 downwards.
GTTCGGAAATATAAAAGAGATTTAGAATTATAGACGAGTTTGCCACTTAATAATTTCCAAAAAATTTTACCTTGGATATATATATATATATATATATATGTCTGTGTGTGTGGTGTTGTGTATATATATTTATATATATAATATTCAAGTTATAGTCAATTTATTTTTTACTCTAATCTGTCAATAATTTTCTTCTGAAAGATATAATTAGGTATGAACCCAATTAAGTTAAGCCATGTGAAAGTACAATACATATGGTCTCAATTTATTTTCTTTTTGAAGAAGACCAAAGTATCTTTCAACGGTGTTACTCTTTTTGTTAATCAATTTGTTAGCCCAACATATTTTTTTCAATTAAAAAAGGAAAAAAAAAACTTTTCCAGGACATGCTCCAGATAACCACGTACAGAAGCTTTATGTTAATGTCTGTCAAGCTAGAGGTGGAATAATTTATGGTGCTGAGTTTTTTTTTTTTAATCTCACTCGGGAAATGAAATAATCTATTGACCTCTGTCGGCTCTTTGTACTAATAAAGTACACAAACTTGATTTTGAAAGATACTGGAAACCTAACTCAAGTTATTACATTAATTGCTTGCTTCAGCGCCGACGATTGTAAACCTCAATTGGCACCTCTACACTTGAGTTTTGTTGTATTTATTTATTGTATTTAACGTGCTTTTATGGAGAAAGTAGATTTTGGGTCGTACGTGTGAATGGTTTTGGAGCCCATTTGGCTTTGCTTGTCCTTAAATACTGTTTATAAGTAAAAAATTATTTTTAAGTTAGTGATAAATAAATAAATGTGTTTGAATAATATGTACTTATAACCTATTGACATGTTTGGTAAATAAGTACTTATAAATAACAATAATAGTTAAAATAATTAAAAAAAATATTATAATTTTCTTATCGTTTTTAAGGGCAAATAAGTCTTTTTGTTTACTTTGACCAAGTGCTTATAAGTCTCTTAAAAAAAAAAAGTTGCTCCCCACTTGTATTTTTTTTTTGCCAGCTTATAAACAGCCTTAAATTTTTTTATAAACAGATTTGCCAAACATGTCAATTTTCATTTTTAGTTTATAAACTAGTTTGACCAACTTATAAGCAAAGCCAAACACCTTCTTCATATTTCGAAGGGGTGGAATATATAGAGATATGAACTCCAATACCCGAAGTGATGATCTCATCTAAAATTTTTTTGTTACAATAAAAGGATTTTGTTGTATTTATTTATGGTTCAGTCTAGAATTTTAAGTTTATCATAAGACTAATTTTGTATATTTAAAAATAACTAATGAACCTTGAATTTTATCGTCTAAATGATTCGTTTAATTTATGACTTAAATCTTACAACACGCAATTACTCGTAATTTATGTCTAGAACCAATGGAGGAGTTTAGATATGAGTGCAAATGGAATTGCCATTGTGGTTGCAGACCATAATCTTTGTCCATAATTTTTATATAAAAGTGTGTGTGTGTATATATATATATATTTGGGTGAGAAACAAGATTTAGTAACTTGTCATGGTAAGGGAAAGCATAGTAAGGGGTCATATAAATACCATATAATTCTGCATAATTTTTTTTTACCAACAATTGCACATGGCTCCAAGCCTCCAACCAATAACAAACCAAGAAATTAAAGAGGAAAATACATAAATCATTTGACTTATGCAAGGGGGCATTAATAATATAAGAAATATAAGGCCTTCTTAATTATGATGCTGCATGTGCATGGTAGATGAAGAGTTTAATGCTAAGTTTGAAAAATTATTTTCATATCGTTTACCTCTGTCCCCTTCCAATGTCACACAGCGAACAGTGACATTTCACCCAAAAAGATCTTCACTTTTCATAACAAAGCTTATCATAATTAATTCTTGCATTTTCAAGTTTTGCCATATTTTTTTGGATGAATAGATATTGTAGTAGTGATGAGGTTGAAGATGAAAGGTGCTTATCTATTGTTCTCAAGGGATGGATTTGGTTACAAAAATTGATTTTTCTCTAACAAAAATGGAAAATAAAAAGCAATGAAAACGATTGATACAACAAGAAACGAAAAGCACCTACACCTGCTTTGCTGATTAATTAATTAATTGATAGTTGACAAATGTTATAAAATAAAATACATTTTACCCTCTATAAATGTTTTGTTGAAATTGTATAAAACCCTAACGATTTTAAAATTCAGTAATACACCCTATATTATAAAGAATGTTACTAATACCCTGTTATTTGAAGAATGTTTGTGCAATATTCTTCAAAGTATGGGGGTATTAATGAGTTTTGAGACACTTGGACCTTTGTGTGACTTACAAAAGAGTAAATACATTTTAGTCCATATTATATGACACTAATGACCCCTAGTAATTTGTTTACTTCAAAATAATACCTGAAAAGAAAAGAAAAAAGAAGGGAGCCTCATGACATTTACCAGCTTAATATTGGTCATAAGCCAAACGAGTTAATTAATCCTGTTCCTATCTCTCATTGCTGTACTTATTATCCTCAACCCCAGCCCAAATCCCTGTTTTTTCCTTTCAGTACTCGGGCCTCGTTTGGATTCACGAGGGAAAAAAATAATAAAGGAAAAGAAAGGAAAGGATAGAATATCAAACAATTGGAACAAGATCTGCAGCTCCAGTTAAGCAACTGTATTTAGACTTGCCAAAATGTTAACACGTGTTAACCCCTACATTGGATTCTATAAAAGATAGCTAACAGCAATGTCACGAAGTTTAATATGTAAACAAAAATCTATATTTGCATAGTGTCCGCCAATGTGTTCACTAGAATTTTCCATATGCAAATGGCAAAAGTTCATGTTGAGTTTTAATTTACTAAAATGGCCAAGTATTCTACGTCACTACTATAGAGAGCAAAACTTTAAATACAAAGAGAATACACTATCAACATATAATTACTTGGAAGGTTTTTTACTTTTCTTCTGGGTAGTCTTAACTGGTGCGTCGGAAATCTCTCTTCTCCTTTTGTTGTTGTTTTGGTTGTTATTGTTATTATTGTTGTTGTTCCCTCCAAGACTAGCAGAACTCTTTTGTTGTGATAGTAGAGCGTCCTTTACGAAAATCTTCAACTTCCATAATGTAGACTCACTCTGCAAACGGCAAATAGAGAATTAGCTCGTGTGGTATGCAGCCTATTTGCTAGAGAAGTGGAACATAAAAGGAGAAAAGTGCAATTGTAATGCAAAGTGAAGAACCTGAGCATCCAAGACAAGGTCCACTTGTTCCCCGGTTGCTTGGAAACTAGGATTATCCTCGGCAACAATTAAGAGTGCCTTGTGGAGATCCTCAGAGGACAAACGGGTGAGAGCATCTCCAAGTCTTCTCTTCTCTTCTGTAGACATCTTTCTGAAGGAAAGGTTTGGATATTAACAATAGAGACCACTATAAAGCTTAAACATGCACTTGCGAGCAAACGTCCTTAAGCAGTTGCGCACTTTCAAATTTAAGCAAAATCTTACTCTACACCTAAAATTTGTAGCAATAGCCAGAACAGCTTGTAATATACTACTAGTCTACCACTAATAAAAATAACTTATCAGCCAACTTCAAAAGAAAGTTGCCTCAAAAATGATATAAAAGGACAGAAACGAATAGTCCATAGTCTTTAATCTTATGATCCCTAAACAATCATTATATTTGTCATCTTCCATAAACATGTTCCAGAACTCAATGACATCAGAAATTTATATATGAGAGATTTATTTTTAACCAACATATTATACCTAATAATATCCTGAACATGATTGCAATATAAATCAATTTACACTAACATCATTTATGTCATTTTTCATATCCAAATCAGACCACCTAATCATGGAAATTTACACATGCATATATAATGAAACACATTGAAACAGATTTTACTGAAGTACAGAGATTATTCAATGAACAGTATGAACTACATTGATTGGGATGAAACTGTTGGAGGAAAATGTCCACTTCCAGCTATTCAGATTAAAAATAGGGGTTCTTAACGTCCCAGACACAGATGGAAATGAAGACAATACTAAAGATCTAAAATAATAAAGCAATGCGCATCTGATCATAAATACTAGATAGATGTATCTGTATAATATTTTACGTTGAGGTGGAACTGACCTGCATTTCTGAAGCACCATTCCTCTGAGTTTTTCCAGACGCTCATCAACCGCATCAAGCTGGAGAATATCCAAATAACTTGTTCAAAGCATTAACTAGGACTATCTTCTTCAACTTAAAACAGCAAAAGATGATCCACAAATAGGAGGGTGTATTTCTATTAGAAAGTCCGACTTCCTCATGATATTCTTCTTTGAGAAAATTTATGGGAAACAATAAAATCTTTTAAGTATTGAAATACCTCATGACCCAACTCTTTAGCCAGTTTAGCATGAGCAGCCTCCTGTGCTAGCTGCATATCCATTTGAACCTCTGCTTCCTCCTCTTTTCGCCTTTTCTCCTACAAGCATATAGTTTTGAAACTACTGTCATCCCCTAATGAACAGCTATAGAATCTTGGCTAAGGGATCCTCAACAAACAAAAAGTTTAACAGCCCTGGTTTTCTATGTTATGGATGTGACTTTTGATGAAGCTAAGGTAGAACCTAAAAATATGTAATTGGCCATGACTTTTACCTCTTCATCAACCTTCGGCAAAAGTTGCAGCCACTTCTCCTCGAATTTTCCCAACAAAGTTTTTGCCATCACATGAACATCATCCCTTTCCTCGTTATACTTCATTGCATTTTTGAAAATCAATCTTACGTCAGCACATATCTCACGAACATGCTTATATCCAGTACCATCCTTAGCCTCCATCCTGTTTTTTATGGTACTAAAGTCCATGGGCTTCTCAATAACCTACCACATTAAGTACATGATTTAGTTGCAAGGCACAAAATAAGACATCAGGTATTTAACAGAATATGTCGTAACCCCGATAGGCAACAGAGGCTAAGAGGAGGAGATTTAACTAGAACCGGGAGCACCATGCTGAACAAGAATTCCAGCATTAAAGAAGGAAGTGACTACAGCTAGCTGCAGAAGCAGCATAGGACTGAGGAGCAAGGTAGTGACTGGATTAAACAAAATGCCCAGATCATGGCATCAGAGGAAACAGATTGAATAATAGATCCTAAACATTTACTCCAACCAACCCTTCTTCCATTCAATTTTGTTTTACGAAAAATGGTCCTCTTAAAAAGGTTCATGACAAACATTGCCTTTCTGTTTGATTGTTCATGTTATAATAACATTAAATCTATGCTTTTTATTTTTTATTTTTTATTTTTTTGGTGCATGCGTGTGTATGAGAGTGTCAAAGAGAGAGAGAGAGAGAGAGAGAGAGAGAGGAGGAAGGAAGGGAAGGAGGTTGAGTACATTATGTTACAGTTCATGATATCATTACAACACCAACACAAAAAACCAAGAGAGAGAGAGAGAGAGAGAGAGAGAAAGAAAAGAAACTACCTCATAGTAGTCATGTAAGCCAAGACCAACAACATCAACAGGTTGCATAAAAGGCCCAGCCCATTTGTGCTGAGTAATCTGACAAGCAAGCAAAATGTTCAGTTTGCCAACTAGAATAGTTCTTCAAGAGACAATGACTTGTATTCCATCCAAAAGTGCAGATGACATACAACTCAGATAGCATGCACTGAGATCTCAAAGAAGAGACATCATGGAAACTAATCTGATGCTGAAAGGATGACAATGTATATCTCCAAAAAGGTTTTCTTCTATACATCATGTTTCTAACTTTTTTACACTATCCATGAAAGAGAGTACAGCGAGTTCATTAGACAAGAATACAAATTTAATTGTAGAAATTCGAGCATCTGAAAACCAAATTGATAACTTTAAAGTGCAATCCATGTCACTAGGTTCAAATAAAATGGTAAACGTTGCTCAAACCTTGGATTTCAACATCAGAGGAGTTATAGGTCCAACAGATGTCATATACGAGATATACAGAGCGGTGTAAGCTAAAAATCTATATGACACTTGAGAGTGAGCACCTGACGTAGTATCGTCCCAAATTGGCGAATAAGGTCCTGCATTCTCTTGGCAGCAGCTGCTTCTCTACGCGATGCATAATCTTGGCAGCAGCTGCTTCTCTTGGCAGCAGCTGCTAGGTCTCTGTCCTTCAAAGATGAACTACCTTTTGGAGTGTTGCCTTGCTTTTTATTTGCTGTCAAGTAGAACTGTTCAACCTCATTCAACTTTTGCTCAAGCTGCAATTATAAGAACAAGCACATCATTCAATGAATTTGAAGATGAAAAAAACTTTCAAGACTATTCTGCATAAAGATCGTTACTTCAAGAATATGCCCTGGTCATCAAGAGCACAAAACACGGAGCAGATAAATAATTATGTTGTAAGGAACAAATTCAGTTCTCGATTTTCACCATTTTCATCTACATTTGGGTGTAAGAAACTCTAGAATATAACATCATCAAGATTCAAATCTTCTAAAAATCTACAATCTCCGTCTATAGCTATGCATTTGTGATTTAACATAATTTACTCCTACTCCATGGATATCAATTTAAACTACCTAATTCTATCCGAATCACTCTTTACAGATTTCTACAAGTAGACAATTCCATGACACTAACAATAAAATATTCGAAATTCAGTCAATGACAGACACATAATGTACCAAATTTACATGAAACCACTAGAATTTCTCACACTAAACAGATATCAAACATATCAAAATTAACTAACAAGACACAAAAATTCGAAAATTTCCAAACAATCAACAAATCACAGTATCCAATCAATCCAATAAGCCTCGTTTACCTGATCAACCTTGGCAGACATTTCATCGACAAACTCCTTCACATTCTCTACTCCAGAAGAACCATTACCTTCGGCTTCTCTCGGTTCCCTGAACGGAATTTCACTCATTGTACCCATCTGAAAAAAAAGAAGAAAGAAATTGTTATTTCATCAATCAAAAGTTAATTTCGACTATAATTCAGACACAAAAAGGAAAGGCACCAAAAACCCACAAAATATATACGTGTATATATGTGTTTGTATGCATAGACATAAGCATATGCATAATTGAGTTTGTGCGTTTGCGTAAACACATATTTATGCAAAATTTAAAAAACACAAACTAAAATTTAACGAATTACACAAAATAAATTGAACCCACCAAGGTTTTTGGGTTTATGTTTTTCCTTGACTATGGAAAGAATGAAGACGGCTGATGCGATTTTCTAGTTTGCTTTTCTTTGGCAAGTGGAAGCACGAGTGCTATTGAAACAGCACCTATTTCGTTCGTTTATTCTACCATAGCTATAGACTATGTAGAATTTTTTAATTTATTAATGAATTTTATAAAGATTGGTATTTGTAAATGAAATTTTATTTAAAATTATAAAGTAATATCAATGAAATTATGGATTGTTCACCCTTAAATATTTTTTATTAAAATTCTAAAATAATAATAATGAAATTATGGTTGCTTATTAGGTGCGAGCAAAAACCTAACTATTTGGTTTGGTTCGGTTAACAAGGAAAAAAGCCAAGTAAACAGAATTAATCAATAGTAATTTATATATTAAAATGTTCAAACACATGTTATATATCGTTATAATATATTTAATTTATAATGAACTTAATTAGGATTTATTTATTTAATTATGTGCAATAACTAAATAATTATTGTTTATGATATATTTTAATCGATGACGGTGACTGATTTAGGTTTTGTTGCATTTTCATGGAATAATTTATCTTTTTTTTTAATTTTATTGTCCAATTTTGATTTTAACCGATCGATCTAAATAGACTAAAATGTATTTCTGTTTCGACCTATTTGGTTTTTAAGAACTTTAGTTCGATTTTCAAAATTTTAAAAGGACAAAAATGGTTCAGTCCTATTTGGACTATTCAATTCAGTTAATAAATGAATGCTTTTTGGGTGTGTGGGGGGGGGGGGGGAGTTGGAATTTAAAACTTGAAATCCTTAAGTGATATTTAAATGGTTTTTTTTTTTTGGCTATTTAGAATTATATTTACGTGGTCTAATTTCTATAATAGATATGTAATTTCAATAGATAAAATTTTAGGAACTCTTAATTTATTTATCTTTGGTTAGACAATTTTAGAGTTTCTACTTAGAAATTTTATTAATTGAATTAGTTAATTTTTCTTTACTTAACCCCACTTCTTTTTAGCTAAATAATGTTTTTTTCTTCTATTTATTACTAGTGCGCAAGGACCGAGCAATGCTTGGTCTGTCCGTGCCCGTCAATTTGTATCTTGATTTCAATCTCTCCATCTATGCATAGATTTCAAGATTTGATATAAAAATAAGATAAGATGAAAAAAGGTTGTGAAAAATTAAGCCAAGATAGTAAATGAAAGAAATCAATTGTATTTCAACAACTTAATAAATTGAAAGAGTACCAATAGCTCATATGTACAACCCTCAAGTTTATCACTACAGTAGTGCCGTCCGTTACAATAAATTACAAGTGATGGAAACTCCTTTCTGTATGGTTATAAAGTTAAACAAAGAAATACTGACATTTAATAATTTGCTTAAGGGAAAAGATCAAACTGTATTATAAAGAGAACATAAATGAATTGAAGTGGTAAAGAAAACCTTTTTTTTTAAGAAAAATCAAATATTAGTACTAGACCAACATCGACAACCACTCTTAAGACCTCCTTTCCTGGCTGACCAAGAACTGAAACTTGCAATTAGATAAGAAACATGCAATTAGATAAGAATAGGAGCTGTCAACCTCCGAAATGATTTCATTGATAACATTCTCTATGATAATTCAGAATCCTATCCTAGACAAGTATTAATCAACATCTCTTTCACAAAATAGTTACAATGAACACACAAGTACATAAGCTTTCTAGGTTCTTAATTCAGCCTTTTTTCCAGTCCATACAAATATGTTATATAGGGAAGAATACAAAATTCCAGAGACTTAGGCAATTGAAATTACCTTTTTTTTTTTTTACTCTACCAAGCCTCACACTTCTCTATAGCAATAATCATCAATGGATATACCAAATCAGTTCTCGTTCTATCTCTTAAACAACAAAAGAGACTACTATTAGTCCATCTCTCTCTCACTCTCTCCCTCCCTCTAGATGTTATAAATATATGCATGTTATCTGTAAATTGATTCCTAAAGAGAAGAATTGATAAATCTTTAATGTACTCTCATACTCGAGCAAATTGATAAAACAAAGTTACTCTCAAAACCATACTACATACAGCCAATATGCCTCAATTCCAACAGTCATGAAGCACAAACAAACCATTCTTCCTTCTTCAAATCATGCCTCTATCACCTTTAAGCAAAACTACTGTTATCTGATTCTCAATTGCCCTATGATTATAGATAACCCAAATAGCTCTTAAATTCAAAAAATTAATGACTTCTCGGGAAGGACAGAACAGAGATGCGAATAATATAATTATTATTGAGAGAACATACATCCTTAAGTGTATTCTTCTTTGCCATTACTTCTGAAATATCTTTGCAAATCAAGAATATACATTACATTCTTAAAGCATTTCTTCCATGTGTACGTTCAACCTTCTTTTAAGGCATAAAATAATCCAAAACAGAACAGTAAAGAAAGTAGAGCTGAACAAATAAAAAACTAAACTTGCTATCTAATCAATACAACAATAATAGTTTGTGCATACTTTATGCTCCTTACCACAAGCTGCATTTTTCATTCAGGGATTAAAAAACAAAAGATAAGCAATACATACCTAAAACACCACAATTTGAATCTCAAAGAGCAACAAAGCAAATATACAAATTGCTAATTTCCTTGTTTCCTAAAGCCTTTCGTGATTTGATTAAAATTTCACCTTTTCATCATATTTTCTTCTTTTCACTACCACATTCATTTTTTAAAGGAAACAAACATGTCCCAATCGGGCCTCAGATTCTATTGATAAATAGCTCCATGCTGCAAAAAAGCACTAAAATTAGTTATAAATTGTGCAAAACAACATCGAAGCGTCCTCTGTGTTCCCAAAAATTAAATTAGTCCAACAACAAACCACACTCTTATCCAGCATTTCATCAAGAACTTTATGTGCCTCTACCAAAGCCTTCAACCATTTAGCATAAACATTAAAACGAGAAAAATGTAACCACAAAATTTATCCAACAATTAGTTTAGATAGCTATTTTCCCCCATATTAGATATCTAAATCCAAGCAGTACGAATAATCATTTCCAATTTGTCTACTTATGACACTTAATTCAACCGTAACTCAAAAATTAAATCATCTTGTGTTAACAGCTATAAGGTCACAGTGCCATCGAAAGTATCAATTGGAAGCAAACGAAGTTCTACTTCACAAAATTAGGGCAAGAAATCATGATCCCTTTACATATATATACATATATGCACATAGACAGAGAGAGAGAGAGAGAGAGAGAAGGGATAGTACCGGGACAGAACCAAGCAAATGGCTAGTTGGGAGATCGAACCAAGTGGCTTGTAAAAGCATGTATTGAGTTTTCCAAGAGTACCTCAACGATAGCGTTTGTGAGATTCTTTCCTTGTCTTGGTTAAACAGCATCGTTTTGAATAATGAGGCAGATTCATCATTGGTAAAATGGCATCGTTTGTGCAAAGAAGAAAGAGGTGATCCTTTCTTTTATATATACTAGTATGCAATGACCGAGCAATGTTCAGTCTGTCCGTGCCTGTGTATTTGTATTATGATTTTATACTGCCAACTAAGGTGTCGTTGATGATTTTTGTGATCATAAATTCTTGCACTAACGTCCAGAACAATAAACACTTTGGCAGTCCATAAATATAGCAAGTACAACCTTTTATAGAAAATTGTATTTGTTGAAATCCATTACATTCTATGAAACTGTCAGCACTCTTGCTATGAAGGATTTCTTATTTGGGCTGCAATCTAGTATCTGTAATGATCTGTAAGGCTTCAACATTGTAAGATGACAGTGGTAAACATGATGCACAAGGGATTTGATTCCCACAGAAAAGCTGTGCTTCCTTTCATTCCAGTTGAATGAATTTTGAAATCTAGACCCCTTTGCATCTTATGTCTGTAATGAGATGACGAATGTGGGGTGCATACCATTTTACTCTTTCGATATGTTTTATAGAAACTTGCCAGCTGCAGCCTGTGAAATAATCCATATATTCTTAGTTTGATATACTGTACTTAGTGTAGTCCTATTTCATCAAATCGTTTGGTAAGGTTGTAATCGGTGAAACATGTTCTTCCAACACTAATTGAGGTCCTAAAAATGAGTACCTTCAGATCTAGCAATTTCAATGATGGATTTTGAGACATGGTCTGCCGACTGACTTTCTTCTGAGTCCTTTACAAACATCCAAACATATGAAAACATGCTAATTTCACATTAGTAGCCACATATTGCAAACAATCAGCCGTGATTTATAACCAGTAGATAAGAAAGCAGCCAGCATATGGTAAGGCCTCAAAGGCAGGGAGAATGGGAGTAGGAAGAATACAAGAAATGTGGTTGAATTCCAAAACTAAATTGCAGAATACAAGGTTCCAAAAAAGATATTACCTTTCACTCTTACCAAACCCAAAGCGTGCACCAAAGTAGAACGCAACAGAAAGTAACCATGAATCGCTCTGAATTGCAACAACAGATAACCAGTCCTTCTCTTGCATTCCATCCCTAGCAAAATTAATACCCAAAGCTGGTTTTGAATGGGTAATATGAGAAGAGTAATAGCAAGGAACCTTACTCAGACAAATTCGATGAAGGATATGAAAGCTTATAAGCAAACTCCTCTAAAGTAGCATACAGGGACCACAATACTGTAAATTTATGAATTATCTTATCCATTCTACCAGTTCTCTATAAGAAGAAAGCTTTTTTCACCAACACTTGATAGCAACATCCTAATGATGTCAAACTCAAATAGAAATATAACATGACAAGGTAAAAAGATACTAGTAAAACATTTAAAGTCAAAAGACAAATCATCGGAGCAAATACTCGCCGTCGAACATGAGGATCATCCAATGGGAAGATTGCTTATTTCATGTTTCATTTCTCTGCATAATGATGTAAGCATGGCTTCCTGGTGACATAAATAGTAAAAATGAATGTTTGACAATTCTGTTTTGGACACCATTCAAGGCAATGACTCCGCTACCCAAATCAACCCAACTGAACAATTTGGTTCCCGACCTTCCAACCAAATCCAATCACAAACTCTCCAAAAAACAAATCAATCAAGTTACCAAAAAGCCAACATGAATACTGACTTGAGGATAGAAACAAATTAAAATGAAAGCTTGAAGATGTGTCCTCACTATCTAGTTACTTTTATATGCAAATAAACAAACAAATATATATATATATATATATATATATATATATACACACACACACACACACACACAAAATATGTTAAAAGATTGAGCTTCAGTAACTAAATTCAACTAAATCAACAAAGAGCATGGTGGTAGAACCAAATAAGAACCTTCTAAAATTCATCAACAATAAGGATTTTAACTCAACATCAAACACCCATTAATCAATTAAGAAAAGAAATAAAAGAAAATTGTAAACAAACAAGAAAAGACGCAGATAGAATTATACCTTTAGAAAAGAAAATTTTGAAGCAGCGAAGGAGAAAGATAGAGAAAGGAATGAATTAGATAGCAACTTACATTTCTTTTTATCAATTCCACCATCATTAGACGTAAGATGGCAAAAACATTGCATGGAATTGCAAACGTGTCGACAAGGCTATTCATTTCTTCTCTTGGCAAAGCGGCGTCGTTTTGCAAAGGTTTTTCGAGAAGAAGAAAAGTTAGGATTGCTTCTTTTATGATTTGGTAATAATAATAAGTAAAATAATCAAATATTTAATATGATTGACTTTCTTCATTAATTTTTGGGACAACTCTAAGCATCAGTAACCATTCTTCCATCTCCTTCACATAGAGAGGTCCTAAACTTCCATTCCCACTTTCTTCTTAAGCTTGTACACGGTAATATTAAAAATAATTAATAATTTAATATAGGTATTTTTTATTTAAGAAAAAGAGTTTTTATGCTCAAGTAATATATATAATAAAATTTAATTTCAAGACTTGTTATACCACTACGATTGTTAGGCATAATTCCAAAGAATTTTCTTGGATTTTTCCTAATAACTTCTTTTATTTTTTTAAATTTGAATATTGGATTCATCAATGTTCTTACCTTGTATAAACGATAGCTTTGATCTTAATGATGATTTCTAAGTTTACGACTACAAAAGCTCAAAAAAATGGTAGAAAAGTGCCTGAGAAGCAAGAGTTGATCAAAAAATGGAGAGAAAACAGTTGTAGAGTCAGGATTCCACGGTTAACAGGACCACATTCATGTAAAAATTTTATATAAATAATAAAATATATAATTGTTATTACAGTAATCATAATCCCTAAATACATACAAGGAATGCAAATACATAACTATAGTTATGGTAAAGAAAGTTACGTTTAAAGATGTTGAAATTCTCTCAACTTAGAATAAGGGCCTGTTTGGATTGTTTTTTTTCCAAGAAAAAGTACTTTTTTTAAAAAAAAAATTATATTAAATTTTGCAATAACTATTTGATTTGGCTTCTAAAAAAATTGAAATTCTGAAAAAAAGCTTAAATATAACTTTTTTTAAAAGTCAGAATTTTCAACTTCTTAAAAAAGCTGTTTTTACTACGGATTTTTATCAAAAATTGTTGGGACATAGTTAAGTCCGATATTTGTGAGTTGATATAGGAGGCTTTACGCAAAGGGGAATTTCCATAAGAGTTTAATGAGACAACTATTATCCTAATTCTTAAGGTGAAGAATCCAGAGTACATAAAGCAGTGCTGTCTTATCAGTGTGGTTAATGTGTTAGGAAAGCTTATAATAAAGATGCTAGTCAACATAATTTGACCTCTGCTTGATAAGTTAGTTACAGCCAATCAAAGTGGTTTTATTCCGGGGGGGCTCAACGCATGACAACATTTTAATGGCATAGGAGATTGCTTAATTCATGTGTACCAAGAAGGTCGGGAAGGGATACATGGATCTGAAGATTGATTTAGAGAAAGCTTATGATAAACTTAGCTGGGATTTCATTGCAGACACTCTTAAGTAGATTGGCCTTCCAAATAACTGGGTTAATTTGATTATTTCTTCCCTGTTTTCGTCTAGAATCTCTCTTCTTTGGAATGTAGAACCTTTAGGGCCTTTTAAACTGACAAGGGGGATCTGCCCTCTTCTTATGTGTTTATCTTATGGATGGAGAGACTGGCACAAAAAAAAAAATATGAATACGATCTAAACCAAGAGGTGGAGACTAGTCAAGGTAAGTAGATATGGCTCGAAAATTTCACATTTACTTTTTGGTGATGATATGTTATTGTCTGCAAAGAGTGTCCATGGAGCAAGTCAAGGTGATATAGGATATCTTAAACGAATTTTGCAGGGAGTCAAGTCAGCTTTCAATGCTGCAAAATCATCTTTGATGGTTTTTGGAAACATAGAGCAGAATCTCGCAAGCAACATTAGCTTTCAATGTGGTTTTCCTTTGGCGGAAAGCTTGGGAAAGTATCTTGGTGTGAGTATTTACCAAGGTAAAGTCAATCGAGGCACTTACAAGGATATAATCACAAAGATGGCAAGTTAGCAGGATGGAAATGAAAGGCGCTATCCTTCACAAGAAGAGTAACACTAGCCAAATTTGTGTTAGGCGCAATTCCAACATATAATATGCACATGGCACATTTACCAGTTCAAACTTGTGAGGAGATAGATAGAATACAAAGGAACTTTATCTGGGGTTCTACAGAAGAGAAGTGGAAAGTATTGGGCATCTTGGGAAAATATGTACATGCCCAAAGAAGCGATAGGTCTGGGACTAAGAAAAGCAAAAGAAGTCAATCAAACGTTGCAAGCAAAACTAGGATGGAAGTTATTAAGGGAGAAGAACTTACTATGGGTTCAAATGCTAAATGAGAGGTACTTTGAGGGTGACTTCATGAAGTATCAAGTGAAGTTAGGAGACTTTTTTTTTAATGCAAAAGTATTGTGATACGAAGAGAGGTTGTAAGGCAGGGTGCCAAATAAACAATTCATAATGGAAGATCAGCCCGCTTCTGGAAAGATTGATGGGTAGGGGAGAACATACTCCTTAGAGAAATGATTAAACCAGTTACTAAGAACCTTCTGGACAGGACAATGGCATTGTTTTGTAGAGAATATGGCATTTGGAAGTAGGAGCTCTTTCAAGACATGCTGTCTTATGCTAGTTTGATGTAGATAGTGGGGATGCAAGTAATATTGGAGGATAAAGGCGATGATTTCTTAACTTGGAATAGGGACCCTCAAGGTCATTTATCTGTCTTTTCGACCTACAAGATGATAAACAATGTGTTGAAGGATAATGACATATCATGGGGCACGTTTTGGAAACTAAAGTGCTCACAGCGATGTCTAACTTTTGCCTAGCAAATGATACATGGGTAGTTACCATACAAAGCAAATTTGTTGAGAAGGAATATAGGTGAAGACGCCATATGCGTTATCTGTAATAATATTGTTGAAACAGAAAAACATCTTTTTAGGTAGTGCAGAGAAGTTGCAGAGGTCTGGGAGCAAGTTCAAATCAACTATGAGCACAAGGTATTTGAGAACTTGCTATGGAAACAATGGATCAGATACAATCTTGAGGATAAAAACTGGAATGTAACCTTTATTGTCACTTTTTAGTGGCTCTAGCAATGGAGGAACGAAGTGTTTTATAACCAAATAACTGAACTCCAACCTTAAGATAAAGCATTGTACATTACAAAATACGTGGAAGAAGTTAATGACGCTTGGAATGAGCGATTTGAAGGTCCGACCAAGAGAGAAAAGAATGGAAATTCATCAGATGGTACCCTCTAAGCAGATGTATTAAGCTCAATCAGGATAGGTGTTCAAAATGATCCAGGTAGGGCAACGACAGTTGGACTTTTCAGGGATGATCAAGTTGCATGGGTTATGGGTTTTGTTGCTAAACTAGGTTTGGCCATTAATAACACAGCTGAAGTCAGGGCATTGTTCAAAGGGCTTAGATTAGCAGAGAATCTAAATTTGAATACACTAGAGATTGAATTAGACTCTCAACTACTAGTGCATTGGACATCTGGATGAGTAGCAATTAATGGATCTATGTTGCCCATGATTGATGAATGCAAAAAGATAATGGCACACAACAGAAACTTTGCTTTGAGACATGTCTTTAGAGAAGCGAACAAGAGTGCAGATTGAATGGCAAATTTTGGATTGACATTCCTAGTAGGTATGTATAAAATTGACACTCCGCTGAAACGTATCAAATCAATCCTTGATGAAGATTTGAAAGGAGTTACCTCTCCTCGACTTGTCACTATGTAATTGGTTTAGCCTTCCTTATACAAAAAAAAAAAAAGAAAATTACGTTTTATAATTATTCTTGACATATATGGGTGGAAGATCTTCAATGAACCTAATCTCCTATAGGAGAAAGTTCTCAAGGAGAGATATTTTGGTGAGGATATGATTAACTATGCGAGTAAGACAACTGATTCAACCATCTGCCGTAATATTTTGAAGGGATGTGAGATGTTAAATAAGGGCATTAAATAGGCTATTTGTAATGGTAAAAGGGTTAGATTCTGGTTGGACTGGTGGGTTGGAGAATGCCCATTGATTGATATTGTTATAAAAGAGGTCTCGGCTGAGGAAATTGAATGACTAGTCTTGGATTATGTGTTGGATGATGGCTCGTGAAATTGGGAAGCCTTCCAAGATAGACTTCCAGCGTTAGTTTTACTGTGGGTTGCTAATAGTAAGGTTTGGAAGAGTGATGAGTGAGATGATTTTATTAGCTGAAGCCTAGGCCAGGAGGGAGTTTTCACCATGGCATCAGCTTTTAAGGCATTGCAGGTAGGCCTTCAGCAAACTAATTTGTTGTGAGAGGCTATTTGGAAGCTCAAATGTCCTCAGAGGATCAAAACATTCCTTTGGTAGGAAATTCATAAAAAAAGATGATTCTAAAGTTCAATTAGTGGCAAGGAATGTTGTCAATGATCTCTCTTATGGCTTTTGTGGTGCCGTTAAGAAAGATAAAGAGCATATTGTTAGGTTCTGTCCTAAGGTTAAGAGTATTTGGTAAAATCTTCTTCATCAAAATCAAAAAGGGTGTTTTTTCCTTGGTCTTTGGGAGGAATAGATCACAAGCAATATTAAGTCTTTGAGGATTTAGTTTGGTGTCCCTTGGAATATCGTGTTTGTTGTAACGGTATGACATCTACGAAAATGGAGAAATAAGAAGATATATGGCGAGCCTAGAGTTTTGACAGCTATTGGGATAGTTAGTAATGTTATCTCTCAGGTAAACGAGATCTCAGAGGTTTGGTTACAGCAGTAATCTAAAGGATTGCGAACGTGGAGTACTTTAGAAGTTGGTTGGTCCAAATCAGTTAAAAGGTGGAAGCTAAATGTGAATGGTTGTGCCAAAGGCAAGAGTGGGTGGCCTTTTTAGAGATGAGTAGGCTAATTGGATGGTTGGATTCATTGTAAACCTTGGTGTACTGACTAATAGTATAGTTGAGTTACTTGCCTTGTGGGAGGGTCTCCGTATGGCTAAGTCCTTGGAGCTAGATGAAGTTACCATCAGAATTGATTCCTTGGCTATCTTTCAGCTGATGAATGGTCCACGTCCAAGATCTAATCGACTTAAACCCATCGTGGAGGATTGCAAAGAAGTTCTTAGACAGAGAAGAGGCTTCTTTTTCAGGCATGCGTATAAGGAAGCTAATAGTTATAAAGATTGGTTAGCTACTTACAGCCTTAGTAGACCTATTGGGTTCGAATCAATTGCAGAGATCTCACAGCAGTTGGTCTCCTTGTTGGAGAAAGATAGAATAGAGAGCACCATCCCCAGAAGAATTACCACGTAATTGGTCTTAAGCTTCCCTCACAAAAAAAAAAAAAAAAATTCTTGAAATGACTTAATATTTTAAAATTGTTAAATATTTAATTTATTGTCTGTATTACTTTATACATTTCTTTTTATGTAAGAGACCAAAAGTTGTTTATTATAAAATTTTCCCCATTTTCTATCTTCTTTTTTTTTTTCCCTCTCCTTTTGATTATTTCTTTTTTTACTTTTTTACCTTTCTCTATAATAAATTACAAATTTATATATTTTTTTATCACTCGTCACCGACACAAGCAGAAGCAACCTCATGCCGAGGGAGTGCATCCTCAATTACAAAAGGATTTGAAAAAGTCCGGGCATCTCCTCATCAGTATGTGCCTCCATCAATGAAAGAATGTGGAGATAGTCGAACAATTCTTTTGAATTCTAAGATCTTTATTGACCATAATATTACAATTGTTAATATTAAATTAATATTTTATTAATATGAAAATTTATTCACGTCAGATTTATTATTTTTAACAATTCTTTTATTTAAAAAATTGTATTATATTTAATATAAAAATAATTAAAAATGATAAATATTCATATACATGGAGTTATTTAATTTAAGTTTAATGAGTTGAAAAAAGTTATTCTGAGAAAACTAGAAAGATAGTTATTTCTCTCAGTTCTTTGCTAGCTTGGTTATTTTAGTATATAAATTATAAAATATGTCTAATTAAGTCATTAGCTCCAGAAATGTATGTGTAGCAGTAATACATGATGAGACGAGTGAGATATGTTTAATAGATGCATAAAATATGCTTTCCGATTATGGAGGAAGGTAACAAAGTATTACTTAGAGAGAAGTTGTTGCACACATACATAGATGCAATCGGGCAATTGGTTTCCTACATTAACCACGACTTTTGAGCAAAAGAATGAATTAAAGTTGGGACTTGGGAGCTGCTTCAAAGGAAATCTCTAATACAAACATGTAATCATGGTGCATTTTATAGTCATACTAGGCTTTGCTTGGCTCCATATTTAAATATTTGAAGTGTTTTGAGTTTAAAAAGCGAAATTAATTTGTTTGATTTAGTAACATCAAGTAACAAGAACGAGGAAGATTAAGCTGTCCATATTCGCAGCGTGTCGTTATTAATGTTAGGTTGTACCAATGAAATGTTTTTGTCGGTTTGGTAGGCCAGTCAAGTTGGCATTTTCTTGGAATGACAGTGATAGGACACGGTACTCTAAAAATGAAAGTGAGAGAAGTTGAATTTTCCAAGCATTTTGGACTCGCCAAAATTTTAGCAGCAAGGGAAAAGAGATTGCATAATTTCTGGATTTGTGTATGGCTAAAATCATCTAGCCAAACATAGCCTTACTCTAGGGGAGCCCCATACTCTTCACATTGAGCTATCAACAAACAATTAAGAGCTTGTAGGACTTGTAACTCTACATTCAACTTGAGTCTAGATGGCAGAGGCTGCCATCTCCGCGGTTGCAGAAACGCTCGGAAATTTGTTGATCGAAGAAGGGAGGTTTTTGCATGGTGTAAAAGATCAAGCACGCCAACTTCATGAAGATCTGAAGCGAATGCGATGGTTTCTACAAGATGCTGACGCAAGGCAAAGTGAAGCGGAAAGGGTTCGTGATTGGGTTTCACAAACTAGAGATCTCGCCTACGAAGCTGAAAATTTGCTTGAACGTTATGCTTTTAAGGTGGAATCACGTAGGGGGAGGGGCATCATCAAGAGATGTATTCATCTGTTGGACGAGCTCTTGACTTGTCATCGAGTTGGGTCAGATAACAAATCCCTTAAGGAAAGAATATCTGGCCTTACTACAAGTTTTCGTGATTATGGCATAAGAGAAATCATGGAGAATGGAAGCGCTCCAGGCGGTTCAAGCTCTAGGCAACAACAGTTGAGGCGTTCTTATTCTCATATTGTTGAAGAGGATCTTGTTGGGCTGGCAAGTCAAGTTGAAATGCTGGCAACAAAACTTATTGGTGAAAACCATAGAGTAGTTTCTATATGGGGAATGGGAGGTCTTGGCAAGACCACATTGGCCAAACAAGTGTATCACCATCTTGAAGTAAGGCGTAATTTTAAAGTGTTTTGCTGGGTGTGCGTATCTCAACAATGGCAAATGCGGGATCTTTTGCAAGAGATTATTACCAAATTTATGCCAGAGAAGAGGGAATCGATTAAAGAACGGAGAGATGAGGAACTAGTCAGACTACTTTTTGAGTTTCAACAAAACGAGAAATGCCTAGTAGTACTTGATGACATTTGGTCGTTGGAAGCTTGGGAATCCATTAAAGTTGCCTTCCCAATTAGAGAGAAAGGGAGCAAGGTATTGGTTACGACTCGCAATGAAAGAATTGCTATGGGTGTAGATGCCAGTGGTTTCCTCTATCAACCACTATTACTAAACAATGATGAAAGTTGGGAGTTGCTTAAAAAGAAATCGCTAATCGAAAGATGTTGTCAAGGTACTTTGAGCTGTTTTGTTTAATTTTTTTTGTTCTAAATTAGTTATACCATTAATTTTAATTCTCAAATTATTGAAGAATACCGTGTCTATTATTTGAAACAATATAACTGAAGTTTCTCCTATAAAAAAGTGATGAATGAAGAATGTTGCACTTGCTAATACTCTGCTCGTTTCTTAGATATTTTTAATATTGAATACTTGAAAGATATGTGCAGGCTTACCAAAGGAAGTCAAAGAATGATAAGATGAATGTTGTCGAATGCTACTATATTTTTTCGTTCTTTTTCCTGCAAGACATGTGCGTCTTTATTAATTGGCTTGAGATATCATCTTTATTCTCCAACGGCCTTATCTTGTTTTCTTTAATTGTTGATTGTAGATTGTGACGAGACCCAAAGAATGGTGGAATTAGGAAAGCAAATGGTTGAACATTGTGGAGGTCTTCCATTGGGTATACTTGTCCTAGGAGGGATTCTCTCGACAAAACAAAATTTGATGGAGTGGCAAAATGTGCATAAAAATATTAGATCATATCTAGGAAAGGGAAACAACATTGAAATGGATCAAAGAGGATTACAAAATATACTGGAGTTGAGTTACGATGACTTGCCGTACCAATTAAAACCTTGTTTTCTTTACCTGAGCAAATACGTAGCAGATGCTTGTATAGAAACAGTCACTGTACCAGATTTGGATGGCTGAAGGTCTGATATCCATGGAGCATTGGGGTGGAAATGGATCGATGATGGATGTTGCACAATGCTATTTGGAAGAATTGGCAAAAAGGTGCATGGTTTTTGTTGAAATTGAAGAAGATGTGCCTTCAATTCGAAGGTTTAAATCATGTCGGCTTCATGGCATCATGAGAGAACTATGCTTGCACAAGGCAAAAGAGGAAAAGTTCCTTCAGCTAAGGGATTATGGGCACGGAAATGGCAAGGAGCTCGTGGACTTCTCCTCCACTGTTAGAAGTCCTAGGCTTGCCATCATTGATTTTGATGTTTTGTCTAGCATACACGGGTCTGCAGGATCCTCTCTCAAAAAAGTGCTCCTCATGATTGGTACTCATACCCAAAAGAGCAGGAGAAAGGCAATACAGCTGGTTGCCGGACTTGCAGGTAAATTTTCCAGTTGTTATTCTTGTTGCCTAATTTTGTTATTTAGAGGCTAACAGTGAAAATGTGAACGTTTCTTCATACAGCAAAATCATGGTTAATTGAACAATTACGATATTCTTCTTCTAAATGTACAGTTGTTGATGTGGTATCACTTGATGTCATGGTTAAACAATCACTATATTCTTCTTCTTCTAAATTTGCAGGTGTTTTTTCTGTAGCACTTGAGGGAGAGAAGGGGATAATGACAGTTATCGGTTATGTTGATCCTGTAGAAGTTGTGGTTCGATTGAGAAAGACTGCAACTCATGCAGAAGTTCTCAGTGTTGGTCCTGTTGGACGACCGGAGAAATCTGGAGAAGTTAAAGTAGCATTGCAAAAGGAGGATCACACGCATGTTCTATCTAGAAAAGAATTGACTGGAAACCTTCGATCATTTACTTTCTCCTGGTCTGGATGGGACAAGGGACTAATAACGAGGATAATGAAATCCCAAATGGATGATTTCAAGATGCTAAGAGTTTTATCAATTGAAGGACTTGTTTTAAATTATGGAGAGGGAAAGTTTGCTGTAATTGACCGTCTCAGACTTTCCTCAGCAATAGGTAAACTTATCCACTTGAGATACTTGAGTTTCAGGGATAGTCGACTGTTGATTATCCCGTCATCCATAAGCAACCTCGAGCACTTGCAAACTCTTGATTTACGTTGTACCAACAAATTAAGGATACCAAATGCAGTGAGGAAACTGAAACGACTGAAACACCTATACGTTCGAAAGTATTCTAAGTTTCGACTGGATGGCTTGCAGAGTTTAGAGATACTAGAACACTTGAATAATAAATACACTGATGTTAAAGTCATTTCGACTTTAACAAATCTTCTATCTTTAAAGGTGATCACAGACGAGCTAGAGGACGTGGAGGAATTCATCGACCAAGTAAACAACTTGATCCGCCTGAGAGTCTTGTTCCTTGAAATTAAATGTTGTGATTTTAGTTTGGAGAAGGGATCAACTGTTCTTAAAAAGTTGTTTTCCTGCACTCCTCTTACTCATCTGAGCATAAGTTTTGGGCGCATAAGCAAATTACCAGAGTATGAACTTTATTTAGCCCCAAATCTTCATTCATTAGAATTGGCGTATTCTGAAATGGAGGGAGACCCAATGAGGACACTAGAAAAGCTTCCCAAATTGAGACGTCTACATCTAATGGGAGGCTCCTACAAGGGGGAAGACATGATTTGCCATGCTAATGGTTTTCTTCAACTCAAGTTTTTTCGCCTTGAAGGTTTGAGCAACTTGAAGAACTGCCGGATAGAAGAAGGAGCAATGCCGAATCTTTCTCATCTGGAAAATTTTAACTGTAGAGAACTGAAGATGGTTCCTGATGGGTTGAGATTTCTGAGGAGCCTCAAAGAATTGAGAATTGCTTTTATGCCTGAAGAATTCAACAGCAGGCTGCAAGTTAAGGAGGACAATCGAGCAGGAGAAGATTTCGACAAAGTCCGTCACGTGCCTTCCATCATTTTCAGTTGATTTTGCTTACACAGGGCAGAATACATGTGCTATCTCTTCGAGGCCATTCTTGATCAGGTACTGGTACTTTCCTCACCAAGGTTCCCCATAAAGCCATCCAGATAAAACAATTTGAATATTTGATTTTCACATTTCATCTTTTTTGTTTGCTTGTTTATTTCCTTTAATAACCAGGGATCACTTAGCCATTCTGTTGGTTGTTTTATGCATCTATTGTCAAGTCAACCTTTTTGATAGTCAAATGCCTAAGGGCAATGAACAACTCGACAAAAAATAGGAATTACAGTGAGCAAGTTAGTTCAATTGTTTGCTCGCTAATGATTTGAGGTCCCCTTTAATATAATCAGCAACTACTTAGCCATTGTGGTAAGGAAGTTTATGAGTTGCAGGAGAGGACTATATCTCAAAAATTTGCTTATTTGTTCTCCAATGGTTATTGTTTCCTTTAATAACCAGTGAGTACTTAACCATCCGAGTGCTGGAAAACAAACACATTCTGTTGTGATTAAAATAGCAGACTGTTTGATTTATTCTTGAATTTTCCTCTGTTAAATATCTACTGTTAAGTTCATGTTGTTCGTTAGGCATGTAAAATGCTTGATCGAAATTTGTGAGAGAAATTTAGTGCCCTTTTGGGTAATATGAGAACTTTGTGTGATAGTGCAGAAATTAGTCCTAAACTTCACATCATTGTGGAAAACTTCCTTCAATTTTTCCTTCTTAAGTCTAGTGGCACAGCTTAACTAGTACTTTGTTATTTGACTTTTCCAGAAAAAAAAGAAAACTAGTACTTTATTATTTGGCCAAGAGAACTTGAATTTAAGATGTCTCTTTTTCTGGCTGAATACTGGATATTCAGATTGTTGACAAATGCAGTTAAAATATTAGCCTGGGAACGGATCATGACAAATAGTAGAGTATGTTAATGCACATCTGTTTTCTTAGATAGCGCTCTTTCTTGATTGAACCAAATTGTAGTGTCATTAATTAGAAACTTTATTACAAAACCAAAATTTCGGGTTTGGAGGACCGGGAAGTTGTTGGAAAAGATCAGGTTTGGGGAAGATTTTTGGAAAAACGGATTGTGACCGCAACTAATTATATATTTTGTGTGAAAAATTCGATTCCCAAAATTTTTATTACGAAAATGCCAAAAATGCCAGTATATATGTGTGTGTATATCAAGCT
Organism: Cordia subcordata; assembly: GCA_028554755.1. Classification (NCBI taxonomy): domain Eukaryota; kingdom Viridiplantae; phylum Streptophyta; class Magnoliopsida; order Boraginales; family Cordiaceae; genus Cordia; species Cordia subcordata. Next base: position 5,062,638 of record JAPTOF010000010.1, on the reverse strand, counting down.
TGAGGATGGTAATAAAATTTTAATTTTCGTAGCTCTTTATATTCATGATTATTTTCAGTATTTTTTTTTTCGGTTGATTGAATATAACTTTTGTTTTTGGATTTTAATTTTTAGATTTGTTAGACGTAGCATTGGAGCTTACAACTATAATGATACTTAGACCAATGCGTGGATGCGTACGGAGAAGCGAAGAAGTGAGTGAGCTGTATATTAAGTTCTATTTTTAATTATGCTTCGGATTGTGTGATGTTATTGATCATTTGGAGTTTGGACTTTGTATTATGTATTTTATTTATATTTTGAAACTTGAATTATGTTATACTTTGAGTTTGATTATATATTTTTATTTATGTTTTGAAGTTAGATTATATATCTCTACTTACATTTGTAAATTTATAATTATTTGATAAGAATTATGTTAAAATTTTCTTTCTAAATTTTTTTGAGGATTTTTTCCTTTCTCAATTCTCCAAATTTTGTTCTGCAGAGATGAAACAGGTTGAGAAACGGAATAAAATCTTTTTTTTATCAAATTATTTCAAAAAAAATTGTTGATCAAGACGGAAATTTTCCCATGATCGCCCCTACCAAATAGGTAGGTTGCCTTGTAATTAGCTGGCATGTTTGTTGAGTCTATGATGTTGCATTCTTTTGTTGTACTTAATTAACGTTGATTGAGGTAGTTCAGTATTTTAGAGATAAGAAGCCTTTAAAAGAGCTTCTATAAACATAAAAGGGAAAGCTAAGGAAAGCTACAAGATTAGAAGTTTCAAATTAAAGTTTTTCAAAAAGAAAAATTATGAGAAGTTGTTTTTACATTATGCTAAAAGTTATTTTTATTAATTTTTCTTTCTTCTTTTATCATACCAACTAATTATAAACATCCAAAATAATATTTTAGTGCTAAAAGTAAAGTGATATCTAACATTACTTTTTATTTAAAAACCTAATATTGTTCATTATAATAGTATGGGGTATTAGTGAGATTTGAAATTACAAAAAATTTATATGATTTCGACAAAGTGTAGAGTGGTAAAATACGTTTAACCACCTTGATTTCGATAACACTTCAATTTTATTACAGAACAAAGATATTCTCCAAAAATTTTATTCAATTTCGGTTATTAATTAGAGACGATAAACTGTACATTCAAGCAGCATATAATTAATATAACGTACATGATTCATCAAGTGTTCAGGATATCACGTCATGATCGGATTTTGATGTTTGCAGAAAATTAAGGTTTGGCTTCAAATAAGGAAAGAGTTGCCTATTTTATGGTTATGTCATGTAACAAGAATGCTTTCCGTTGACCTTCGCCACTTTCAGAAATTTTTGAAAGACAATGTTACCACATTATGGTATACGATTATTCTTAACAAATATAGATTAAGATTTATTTATTTTTAGGATAAAAAGACAGCACTCTTTAAAAATTTTATTACACTTCTGAGGTCCAATGGTTAACAAGCCAACCATACGCACTAGGCCGGCCTTGAATGCACTATGCAATGCAGTCCTAAAGGCTCTTAGCACAATTTAGGGTCATTACAAAAATATTTTTTTAGAAAAGTCAAAAAATAAGGTAGTACTACTACCATTTACAAAAATGCAGCAAAGAAACAAATCAGAAGCTAAAGGAAAAAGCCCAGAGACCAAAATACCAGTGATAATCTAATTAAAGTCTAAGGTAACACAAGTTCAATTTGTTAGTCCTAATAATGCCTAGCAGACTCTGAACTTCAGCTCCATTTGGAACGTTCAATCCCTGGCATTTAATGTCAAGATTTGCCATAAAATTTGCAGCCTAGAAATTAATAAGAAACCATCAGAAATACCTGTGTAAATAGTGACGGAGCTAGAAAAATGTTCTACTGTAGTTAATGGAAAATAATGTACTTTTTTCTTTTGTTGGGTAACAGAAAACGATGTGTACATATAAAAGCTTTAATATTTTCCAAAAAGAATGTTAGAGTTGTTCTAGGCAGGAGTCTCATACTTAAAAGAGTCGTATAATCATTTATTTTAAAACTATCAAATATATCACTTTCATTGACAATAACTGAACAATCATTCATTAATCCATCACCCATTAAATGTCTCAACCTATTTTTTTGCAGTATTCATAATAAAAATATTCGTTCATACATGTAGTTGCAATTAATAAAATTAATGCTAATTTGACAATCAAAAAGATTGAAGGATACATAACTTCAATTCAGTAAGATCACTAGCCCCTTGATGTTATTGAATTCACTTCTCAAAAGAAAAATAGTGATATACGTATCAAGCTAATTCTTAAGTACTAAAAGATTTACTAGGGACAAAGAAACTCTGAAAAATAAAAATAAGTAAGATAAATTAACTTCTCCTAATTCTTTTATTCTCTATTTTTCATACACTAAAATGCACGATAGCTTCATTTTCTTTTCTTTTATTTGTTTCATTTGTCAAAAACAATAGGGTCATGTTAAATTTGTAGTGATGTCAACTTATATTATACTTTTAATTGTTTTAATTCAGTAAGGTCAATTGACCCCACAAAACACAAGGTAGCGTCGCCCCTGCGTGTACACCTATACAAAATATGAGATCCAAAAGCACTAGTTTTCTCTTAAAAATAGGGCTGAGCATAATTCGGGTGTAACTAAAAACCAAATCGAAATCAAATCAAATTATTATTTTAGTAATTTGGTTCGGTTTCAGTTACCTTTTATTAAAAATTTTCAATCGATTTCGGTTTCGGTTTCGGTTCCTATTCTTGTCCTAAAATTTCGGTTAGGAATTGAAATAACCGAATTATTGAATACTATGTCGTTTAGCACTTATAGGTAACAGGCTTTTATTTTATTATTGAATACTCCCTTATCCTTTATGTCTTTAATCCTTCAGATCAGAGTTTAGACAAAATCTAATAAGTGAATACTCCCTCGTGCTTTTGTGAAATAATTTGGGAGAACGAAACAGGTTATGCAAACAGCTATCAAACAGGTTACTTATTTATATTTGAATTTGATTTTGCTTTTCTTTTTGATATGCAAACATGTATGAAAAATGAAATAGCCTAACAGGTTTATGACCTTCTCTCTCTCTTTTTTAAGTAATTTGATTATTTCGGTTAATAACCGGAACTAAAATAAAAAAAAACAGTTCTACAAAATGATTACACCAGTAATTCAATTGTTCCGATTATCTGTTAATTTAATTTGGTTATAACCAAATGCATAACCCTACATGAGAACGGAAACTTTAATGTATAGTTAGCCATAGATCCGTATGACATCATCATTTTAGTGCTTGTTACTGTGATAAGGTAAGTCTCTATTTACAGTCCATAACAATAATATTACTCAAAGACTGGTTTCATTATTAGATTGCATGGCTTTATGATTCAATTATGCCCATTTATACTAAACATTATTGGTCAAACCTTCCGCTAAATGGACCCCATTGAATCATCCGAAATTCAGATCAACTTTTGTGTATCTCTTAATTATGAATAGAGCATATTGCTTCTAAAGTTTAATTAGTGGCAAGGACTGTTGTCAATGATCCCTCTTCCAGCTTTTGTGGTGTCGTTAAGGAAGATATAGAGCATATTTTTAGGTTCTGTCCTGAGGTTAACAGTATTTGGGAGAATCTTCTTTATCACAATAAAAAAAAGGTGTTTTTTTCTTGGTCATGGGGAGAATGGATCACAAGCATTATTAAGTCCTTGAGGGTTCGGTTTAGGGTCCCTTGGAATATCGTGTTTGCTGTAGCGGTATGGCATCTGTGGAAATGGAGAAATGAGAAGATATATGCTGAACCTAGAGTTTTGATAGCTACTAAAGTAGTTGGCAATGTTATCTCCCAGTTAAGTGAGATCTTAGAGGTTTGGTTACAGCAGTAATCTAAAGGATTGCGAACGTGGAGCACTTTGGAAGTTGGTTGGTCCAAGGTAGTTAAAGGGTGGAAAAGTTAAATGTGGATGGTTGTGACAAAGGTAACCTAGGGTTAGTAGGAGCGGGTGGACTTTTCAAAGATGAATAGGATAATTGGAAGGTTGGATTCATTGTAAACCTTGGTGTATCGACTAATAGTAGAGCTGAGTTACTTCCTTGTGGGAGGGCCTCTGTATGACTAAGTCCTTGGAGCTAGATGAAGTTCTCATCGGAACTGACACCTTGGCTACCTTTCAACTGATGAATGGTCCACGTCCATGATCTAGTCCAGTTAGACCCATGGTTGCAAAGAAGTACTCAGACGAAGAAGAGGGTTTTTTTTAGGCATGTGTATAGGAAAGCCAACAGTTATGCAGATTGGTTAGTTAATTACATCCTTAGTGGACCTATAAGGTTCGAATCAATTGTCGAAATCCGACAACAGTTGGTCTCCTTTTGGAGAAGGATAGAATAGGGGTCACCATCCTCAGAACAATAGTGTTTAATTTTTTGACTTGGTCAAAACACTATTTTGTTCAATTTTTATTTTTCGCTAAAATAATGTTTTAAGTAATGTTTGCATCTAAAATAATGTTTCAAGTAGTATTTCTCAAAAGCTAATAATATTAACGTTTCACAATAGCATTTAGTGTTTCAATTTTTTTTGACAATTCTGCCTTTACTTGAATAATTTCTTTTAGCAATTTTACCATAAACCCAATATCTTTTTACATTTTTTTATTTTCTTTCACAAATATAAATACAAATAATACAAATTTCAATTTCTATCCAAATCAATAATATATACCTGAAAAGTGCAAGTTTTATTTGTCTATGTATTTTTTTGACAAAATAAAATTTCAATTTATTAAAAGATATTTCCATGATAAAAATATTTTTATAATATTAAAAAAACTAATTTATCAAAAAATAATTTTAATTATACTTTAATAATAAAATATATTTATGAGAAACATATATTTAATTATAGATAAATTATCTTATTTCATTAATAGTTATAACAATTATAATTATTATAACAATAATAACGTGATACCAATGTCTTTTTATGTTATTTTGCATTCAACAACTAATCTAACAGCTAATTTTGTCAAACACATTATATTCAATCTACTAGCTAAATGGATATTCACTAACAATTAAAATGCAACGGCTATCAGCTACTCAAGCAGTTATCAGTTATTCTAACCGTTAATTTTGCCGAGTAGGCCATAGCTTTTCAAGGGGTTTAGATCTACTTTTTTCCTTCCTAATAAACACGTTGTACTCTCTCTCTCTCTCTCTCTCTCTCTCTCTCTCTCTCTCTCTCTCTCTCTCTCTCTCTCTCTCTGTTCTATTAATCACGTTTTTTTACTTCCACTTAAGAGTGAAAATTGGTTCAAATTTTTATTTTTTAAGTTTAACATTTTAGACTTTGATAGAAAAATAAAAATATTCAATTGGGTATTAAAATTATAAAAACTTACCAAAATTTAGATATTTGAAATCAGGGTTTTTGAGTTCATATTTTTTTAATTTTTCTGTTATTTGTTAAATAATATTGTTCTAATTCAAGATAAAATTAAACAATAGATATGAAAAGTTGAGCAACAATAAATATAAAAATTTTAGATTAATCTACATTACAATTACCTAAGTTCAATAATTGTGAAATCATCTCAAATTGTATTATACGGAAAAAAAAAATCAACTTTTTACTCAAGTTTGTATGTAAATTTTTTACACTTGAAATTCCAATCCGATTGAATAGCGTAAAATGGATTCAAAAAGAAAGTAGATATTCCCACTCCCATATTCATCCATGGTTCCACAGATTCTTTTCCACTTTGTAGTTAACCACTTAATTTTATCCCAAATTTGTCAAAATAACAAAAAGATAAAATAATATCTTTTTGAGTTTCAATTTTTACAAAGAGATGTGTAAATACAACTTCTATGATTTTTTTGTAATAAAATTGAATTTTTTTAGTAAATATTTATTAATATTTTAAATTTTGTATTATAATAATATTAGGTAATATAATCGTGCCTTGCACTACATTACCTCACTAGTAATATAATAAAAAGTATGACTGTTCTTGTGGTTATTCATCCATGGATTTCTATGCCAATGTTTCTAATAAATTCCAAAAAGAGGCGTAATTATTAATGAGAATTTATATAACATTTGTAACGATGAAGTTGTAATTTTCATGTTTCTCATGGTAAAATTATAATTTTATATTTACTCTTTTTTTTTCGGTCTTTACTTTCTTAGCAAAATGATTTGTTCTCTCTTTTCCTACATTTTTATTAATTACATATTTCAACTTTTATCTAGGGTAGGAGTTGGTTCGCTTTTTAATATTTCAAGTTTTGCGGAAAAAAAATTGATCAGGTATTAAAAGTCATAAAACCAGAAATAATTCTCTGAATCCAATTTGAATTTTCGAGTTCAATTTTTAAAATTTTTATTATTAAAATAAAAGAATTATTCAGTTGGATAATTTTATAAAAAAAACTATTTGAGTGGATAATTTTATATCTACTCTTATCCTTTTCCCTTTCTTTGTCAATCAAATTGATATGCACTCTCTTTTTTATTTCTCTACTTATCACATCTTTTTGCTTTCGGATTTTTAATTGTTTCCATTTCAAGTCGGTAAACTATTTGATTGGGTTAGGGGTAGGAATTCTGTTGGATTTATTTTCAGAGCTAAAAAACTACTAAATTAAACATTTAAAATCATAAAACTCTTTTTTTTTTAATTGTTAAACCCCCCTTCCATAAGATTTGAACGTGGGACCTCATGTCTAAGGGGGGAGATAGTCTCAACGCTTGAGCTGTCCCTTATTCCCATTAATATCATAAAATTTGAGAAATTTCAATCACTTGAGCTATCTCTTATTCCCTTTAAAATCATAAAACTTGCTCTTGTTGTACTTTCATTCATGGATCTCTATGGCCATATTGTAGTAAATTCAAAAAAGGGGCATGATTATCAATGAGAATTTATATAATATTTTGTAATGGCAAACTTGTAATTTTCATGTTTATTGTGGCAAAATTATGAATTTTCATTTACTCTTTTTTTTTTCTCTTTTTCCTTCCCTAACAAAATGATTTGTTTTTTCTTTCCCTACTTCTTTGTTAATCACGTCATTTAACTTTTCTCTAGGGTAGAAATTGGTTTAAATTTTTAATATTGTGAGATTTTCAATAAAAATTGATCAGATATTAAAATTCAAAACTCAAAGTAATTCTCTTAACCCTATTCGAGTTTTCGAGTTCAAATTTTTAAATTTTTGTTATTAAAATTAAAAAAATTAAATTATTCAATTAGTCCTATCTTGACCATTAGACTACTTTTGGCATCAGAAGGACTATTAATTTTATAAAATGGTCTCATTTTTCATTTAAAAATTAACAAATTGTGTTAAAGATTATGTGACTTTAGTATTTTTTTGTTTTAGTTTTTAATTAATTGTAGATCTCCTTTTATTTCTATCTATTTATTATTTTATTTTCTTCTCTCCTTCCACTCCTTTCTCTTTCTATTTTTGTTTGTTTTACTCTTTTATTTTCATAAGATAACAAAGACAGACAAATATTTTTTGTCCTAAATCTTTTATTTTACTTTCGTTAAAAAATAAAAATTTTAATATGATCATGATGGGCAGCACTCTCTTTACAAGGAAGTGCACTTCATATGATTTGGCCTCTTATTATGAAATTTTTTTTAATATTAAATAGATATATTAAATATTTTGAATCAAAAATATTTTTTTATTACATAATCAGAGATTCAAATTTAAATATATCTCGAAGATTGTGGTAAAGCCACATTTGTATGAGGAGTACCCAGTTTTCTTAACAAAAACATTACTATTATTTTTATTTTCCGTTTAAAATAAGAGGCTAGATTGTATGAAGTGTACCCCTCATCACGAGAGTGCTCCCATCATGTTCGTAATGAGCATGTTGTATTATATTTTTGGTTTTCAGCCAAAGTAAATTAAAAAGATTAGGACAAAAAATATTTGTAATTTATTATCTTATGAAAAGAAAAAAGTGAAACAAGTAAAAATAAAAAGAGAAAAAATAGAGAAAGGAGATAAGAAAAAAAAGAAAATAAAAGAATAAAGAGATAGAAAATAAAAGAAGATAGAAAATTAATTCAAAACAAAAAAGAAAATAATACTCAAGTCACTTAATTTTTAAGTATTTATATTTTCACCACGAATCATTAAGTTTTTTTTAATGGAATGGCTTAAATACGACCATCTTCAAAAATTAATGGTCATTTGATACCAAAAATAGTTTGATGGTTGAATCATGACTAGTTGAATAGTTTAGTGACATCTCGAATAATAACCGATTGTATTATGCTAATTTAGATTAAATTTAAAAATTGATTTTGGCTTTTGCGTAAGAGTGGAAATTGATTTGAATATTTGAATTTTTAGATTTAGAATTTTGAACTTCAAGAGTAAACATAAACTATTCAATTAGCTAATAAAAATTATAAAATCCGACCGTAATTTAAATACCTAGATTTTTGGTCTTCAAGTTTCTCTTACTCCATCGCTCTCTCTCTCTCTTGGGTCTTCTTGTTATTTGTTAAATTGCATTGTGCTAGTTGAGATTAAATTTAACAATAGGTATGAAAAGGTGAAGAAAATTAAATATAAAAAGTTTAAATTCATCTAAATTACAATTATGTATCATCTCAAATTACATTAAACTACTTATGAGAATAAAAAAAATAAAAAAAAACTTTCCAATCTAATACCGGTAGGAATTTTATTTCCAATTTAATTAGATCACGTAAAATCCAAAGAAAATTTAGATATTCTCTCCTTCTCTTCACCAAACCTTTCAAATTTTACAAATTCTTTTCCACTTTATAATTGATCTCATCTCAAATTTGTCAAAATAGTAAAGAGACAAAATTAACATCTTTCTTGGTTTCAATTTGTACAAAAAGATGTGTAAACACAAGTACAATTTAGAGCCTGATTAGTAAGCTCATTTTTAAGTGCTGATAAGCAGCCAATGCTTATAAGCAAAAAGCAACTTATAAGGAAGTGATAAATAAATAAAGATGCGTTTGGATAATATGTATTTATAAGTTGTTGACATGTTTGGTAAATAGATGTTGATAAATAGTAAAGGTAGTTAAAATGACAAAAGAGGAAATGTTATTAACTAATGTTTAAGTTTTTGAAGAGTAAAAGGGTCTTTAAACATGATCAAACTTAGATGCTTATAAGCTGCAAAAATAAGAAATGTCGGGTGGGCCTAGCTTATTCTTTGCCAGCTTATAAGATCAGCCAATCGGGCTCTTATTGGACTCCTTGCAAGATTACCGAATTTTTTGATAACTATTTATTATGTAATTTAAGTTTTGTATTACAATAAGTTGGGCAATATAGTCGTGCCTTGCACGCATTAGCTTACTAGTAACAAAAAAATGAATGACAAAATAAATTTTGCCTACTACTAGTATGCCTTTCTTTTATTTATTTACTTTTTTAAAAAATTTTGTTCTGTTCCTATAAGGTATTCGGCTTGACATACGACCTTTGTTCTACAAATGCCTTATTTTGCTATCTAATTGTTAACGGTAGATTCTGATGAGATCCAAAGAATGGAAGAATTAGGAAAACAAATAGTTGAACATTGTAGAGGTCTTCCATTGGGTATACATGTGCTGGGAGGTATTCTCTCAACAAAACACAACTTGACAGAATGGAAAAAACTGCACAAAAATATTAAATCATATCTTGGAAAGGGAGACAATATTGGAACCGATCAAGGAGGATTACAACATATACTAACATTGAGTTACAATAACTTGCCCTACCGATTGAAACCTTGTTTTCTTTACTCGAGCAAATACAAAGAAGACGCTCGTATAGAAATAGAGTCACTGTATCAAATTTGGATGGCTGAAGGTCTGATATCCATGGAGGATCAGATTGGAGATGAACCAATGATAAATATCGCGGAACGCTATCTGGAAGAATTAGCAAAAAGGTGCATGGTTTTTGTTGAAATGGAAGAAGATGTGCCTTCAATTTTAAGGTTTACATCTTGCCACCTTCATGATCTTATGAAAGACCTGTGCTTGCTCAAGGCAAAAGAGGAAAACTTCATTCAGTTAATCGATTGTGGGGAGAAAAATGGCAGAGAGCTTCTGGATTTCTCTTCCTTCGCCAGCACAAGTCCTAGACTTGCCCTTTGCTTTTGTTGTTCCTAGGAAAGAATGGGTTTGCAGGGTTGATGCTCTTACCGAAGAGAACTGGAATACGGTAAAGGACGTGGCCTTGACTGATCTTGCACAATCTTGTTATTTAGAAGCCTGAGTGTCAAATAGTGTATTTGGAATGAACTTATTTTAAAATGCTTATCTTATTAAATAAAATAATATTTTATTAAATTTAAGACATCTTATGAAGATTCAAAACAAACTATATTTTTTATTTTATAAAATATAAGTAATTCCATCATTATCTCATTATGAAATTCAAAACATGCAATACTTTTCTATATGAAAAAGCATATTATAATGAGCATATATCAAACGGAGCAAAAATAACAATGGTCCTGCATACATACAACAATGTCATGTTTAATTGGACAATCGCTATATTCTTAATAAATTTACAGGTGTTCGATATATAACAATTAATTTGGAGGAGAAGATAATAACATTTGTTGGGACTGTTGATCGTGATCATAGAAAAGTCGTGTCTCGAATCAGAAAGAAATGCTGTGTAGAAGTTCTGAGTGTTGGACTATCGAAGGAATATGAAGAAGCAGCACCGCGAATGCAGGATCAGGTGCGGTATGTTATTTCTGGAAAAGAATTGAATGGAAACCTTCGGTCATTTACTTCCTCTTTTGATGGATGGGACACGTGGGGTACTGGCTGAGAGAATGAAATCTTTAATAGATGATTTCAGTATGCTAAGAGTCTTATGCATTGAAGGACTTGATTTAAGTGATGGAAAATTTGCTACTCATTGACCGTCCCAGAGTTTCCTATGGAAAATTTAGCGCCTTTTTGGGTAATATGACAACTTCGTGTGATAGTGCGGAAAATGACATTCACATCATTGTGGAAAACTTATTTCAATTTTTCCTTCCTAAGTCTATGGGCACAGTTTAACTAGTACTTTCTTATTTGACTTTTCACAAAAAAAAAAAAAAAAAAAAAAGGAAAAAGAAAATAGTACTTTATTATTTGGCCAAGGGAACTTGAATTTAAGATGTCTCTTTTTCTGGCTGAATACTGGATATTCAGATTGTTGACAAATGCAGTTAAAATATTAGCCTGGGAACGGATCATGACAAATAGTAGAGTATGTTAATGCACATCTGTTTTCTTAGATAGCGCTCTTTCTTGATTGAACCAAATTGTAGTGTCATTAATTAGAAACTTTATTACAAAACCAAAATTTCGGGTTTGGAGGACCGGGAAGTTGTTGGAAAAGATCAGGTTTGGGGAAGATTTTTGGAAAAACGGATTGTGACCGCAACTAATTATATATTTTGTGAAAAATTCGATTCTCAAAATTTTTATTCCTAAAATGCCAAAAATGCCAATATATATATATGAGCATATATATAAAGCTTGAGGATGGTAATAAAATTTTAATTTTTGTATCTCTTTATATTCATTATTATTTTTAGTATTTTTTTTGGTTAATTGAATATAACTTTCAGTTTCTGGATTTTAATTTTTAGATTTGTTAGAGGTAGCATTGGAGCCTACAAATATAATGACTGAGACTTAGACCGATGCTTGGATGCGTAAGGAGAAGCGAAGAAGTGAATGAGCGGCACATTAAGTTCTATTTTCATTTCTGCTTTGGATTGTGTGTTGTTTTTGATCATTTGGAGTTTGGACTTTGTATTATGTACTTTATTTATATTTTGGAACTTCAATTATGTTATATATTGAATTTATGTTTCGAAGTTTGGATTATATATTTCTAGTTGAGTTTTAAATCTACAATTATTTGATATGAATTATGTTAAAATTAGTTTTAATTCTTTTAATTTTGAAGATTTTCTCATTTTTCAATTCTCCAAATTTTGTTCCATATTGATGAAACAGGTTGAGAAACGAAATAAAATCTTTTTTATCAAATTATTTAAAGAACAATTGTTGGTCAAGACGGAAATTTTCCCATGAATACCCCTACCAGATAGGTAGGTTGCCTTGTAATTAGCCGGCACGTTTGGTGAGTTTATGATGTTGCATTCTTTTGTTGTACTTTATTAACGTTAATTAAGGTAGTTCAGTATTTCAGAGATTGAGTAAAAGAGCTTCTTATGTACTAGAAGCATTTTTTATGAGTAATTAACTTGTTTTGTTCAATTTTAAATGAGCTTCTACAAAAATAAAAGGTAAAGCTAAGGAAAGCTAAAAGATTAAGAGTTTCAAAGTAAAGTTTTTCAAAAAAAAAAAAAATTGTGAGATGTTTTTACATTATGCTAAAAGTTATTTTTATTAATTTTTCATTCTTCTCTTATCACACTAACTATACACATCCAAAATAATATTTTAGTGCTAAAAATAAAGTGATATCTAACATTACTTTTTATTTAAAAACCTTATATTGTTCTTTATAATAGTATAGGGATATCAATAAGATTTGAAATTTCAAAAGATTTTATATGATCTCGACAAAGAATAGAGTGGTAAAATACATTTAACCACCTTGATTTCGATAACACTTATTAAATTTTATTACAGAACAAAGATATTCTCCAAAATTTTATTCAATTTCGGTTATTAAATAGAGAGGATAAACTGTATATGCAAGCAGCATATAATTAATATAACGTACATGATTCATCAAATTTTCAGGATATCAAGTCATGGTCAGGTTTTGATGTTTGCAGAAAATTAAGGTTTGGCTTCAAATAAGGAAAGAGTTGCCTATTTTATGGTTGAAAAATGGGTGCTGATGTCATGTAACAAGAATGCTTTCCGTTGAACTTCGCCGCTTTCAGATTTTTGGAAGGCAACGCTACCACGTTACTGTATATGGTTATTTTTAACAAATATAAATTAAAATTTTTTTGAGGAAAAAAAGACAGCACTCCTTAAAAATTTTATGAAACAAAACCAAATATTCAAGTACGAGAGGGACATCAACCCAAAACCTTCTATTCTACTTCTGAGGTACAATGATTGACAAGCGAACCATATTCACAAGGCTGGCCTCAAATGCTACATGCAACGCAGTCCTAAAGGCTCTTAGTACTATTAAGAGTCATTACGAATATATTTTTAAAAAAATAAAAAATAAGGTAGTACTATTTGCATTTATAAAAATGCAGCAAAGAAACAAATCAGAAGCAAAAGGAAAAAGCCCAGAGACGAAAATACTAATGATAATCTAATTAAATAATGCCTAGCAGCCTCTGAACTTCGGCTCTTCAATCCCTGGCATTTAATACCAAGATTTGCCATAAAATTCGCAGCCGAGAAATTAACAAGATTCCATCGGAAACACCCGTGTAAATAGTGATGGAGCCAAAAAAATTTTCTATTGGGATCAATGGAAAATAATGTACTTTTTCTTTTGCTAGGTAACAGAAAACGAGGTGTATATATAAAAGCTTTAATATTTTCCAAAAAGAATATTAGAGTTGTTCTTGGTAGGAGTCTCATACCTTAAAGAGTTGTATAATCATTTATTTTAAAACTATCAAATAAGTTGACAATAACTAAACAATCATTCATTAATCCATCACCCATTAAATGTCTCAACTTATTTTTCACAGTATTCCTAATAAAAATGTTCGTTCATACTTGTAGTTGCAATTAACAAAATTAATTCTAGTCTGACAATCAAAAAGATTGAAGGATACATAACTTCAATTCAGTAAGATCACTAGCCCCTTAATGGTATTGAATTCACTACTCAAACAAAAAACAGTGATATATGTATCAAGTTAATCCTTAAGTATTAAAAGATTCAGTAGGGAAAAAAAAACTCTAAAAAATAAAAATAAGCAAGATAAATTAACTCCTCCTAATTCTTTTATTCTCTCTTTTTCACACACTAAAATGCATAATAGCTCCATTTTCTTTTCTTTTATTTGTTTCATTTGTCAAAAACAATGGGGTCATCTTAAATTTGTAGTGATGTCAACTTATATTATACATATAAAGACTTATTTTTTTAATTTAGTGGGGTCAATTGATCCCACAACCCACAAGGTTAGGGGTGCTTATTGGGGAATCCTCGCCCCAATCAACATAATTTTTTTTCCCTGAAATAATATTTGGGGAAAGACCTTTGTTCCGTTCCCCACCCCAATTCACCAATAGGGAATACATTTTGGGAAATTGGGGAATGGGAAAAAATGAACGGGGATCGGGGAATCCCCGAAAACATGCCATCATAATTAACTACATAGACCATAGCTTCAAACCACAACATAAATAAAGTACATAAACCATACTTTCAAACCACAATGTAAATAAAGTACATAGATCATAGTCTCATAAGTCATAATCAGTTAATCATAGCATAAATAAAAGGTCCAAAGCATAAATGAAAGACATTATTTTAACAAGTTGCCAATAACTATTCATCTCCGTTCTCCATTACTCCATGAACCTTCAAATCTTAGTCATTATTTTTGTTGGTTCAATGCTAACTTTGAAATGTCTAAGAAATAAAAAACCAAATATAATATATAATATCTATAATATATATATATATATATATATATATAAAATAAAATAAGTAGTTCGGGTTTTGGGGATTCCCCAAATAAAAAAATTATACCGTTCCCCAACCCGATTCCCCAATATTTTTCCCCATCTCCAATATTTTTTTCCCCGTTCCACATTTTCCCAAACCCTATTTCGCTAAACCTGAAATTTCGAGTCGGTAATCGGGTTTCCCTTAATAATGCACAGCCCTACACAAGGTAGCGTCGTCCCTGTGTGTACATCTGTACAAAATACGAGATACAAAAGCACTAGTTTTCTATCAAATATAAGGTGGAGCATAATTCGAATATAACTAAAAACTGAACCGAAATGTCATTTTAGTAATTTGGTTCGGTTTTAGTTACCTTTTCTTAAAAATTTTCGATTGATTTCGATTTCGATCCTTGTTCCTGTTCTAAAATTTCAGTTAGGAATTGAAATTACCGAAGTATTGAGGACTATGTCGTTTGGCACTTCTAGGTAATAGGCTTTTATTTTTTTATTGAATACTCCCTTAGCCTTTAAGTCTTTAACCCTTCAGATCAGAGTTTAGACAAAACCTAATAAATGAATACTCCCTCGTGCTTTTATGAAATGATTTTGGAGAATGAAATAGGTTATGCAAACATCTATGAGACAGGTTTCTTATTGATATTTGAATTTGAATTTGCTTTTCTTTTTGATATGCAAACATGTATGAAAAATGAAATAGCAAAACAGGTTATGACCCTCTCTCTCTCTTTTAAGCAGTTTGGTCATTTTGATTAATAACAGGAACCAAAACGATAAAATCAGTTCTGAAAAATGATTATTCTGGTAATTCAATTGTTTTGATTATTTGTTAATTCAATTTGGTTATGACCAAATGCACAGCCCTAATTGAGAACGAAAACTTTAATGTATAGTTAGCCGTAGACTCATGTGACATCATCATTTCAGTGCTTGTTACTGTGATAAGGTAAGTCTCTATTTACAGTCTATAACAATAATATTACTCAAAGACTGGTTTCATTATTAGATGGCATGACTTTATGATTCAATTATGCCCATTTATACTAAACATTATTGGTCAAACCTTCCTCTAAATGGACCCCATTGAATCATCCGAAATTCAGATAAACTTTTTTGTATCTCTTAATTATGAATAGAGCATATTGCTTAAAGTTGGGTGCTTATTGAAAACTAATTACTAGACTTGTATACTTTGTTTGGACCTACAATATTCATTTCTTCTTCTATTTATTGGTTGGTTTCTTTGTTCTGTCTCCATCAATAAGTGATAAAACTTCCACTAAAATGGTAATGGCTTGGAATTAACTTTTGCTTATTAACACACTAAACATTCCAATGTTTCCCACCCCCAAAAAAGAAAAAAATAAGTCTCTATAACCACTCTTTTCTTCTTTTCAATTTTGAATATGATTTCTCATCCATATATTTTGTCTTGAAGAATGAACATGAAGATGAATTTCTCATTAGCCATGGTATACAGCACCACCACACTATAAGACGAGGACAGAGCTTTCTTTTTCACTGACCTCAATAGATCCCAATGCCACAATGCTTTGTCTCTCCATCTTTGGAGGTCAAACTTTTGTATATAGTTCCCAAATGAAATGAGTATGAATGCCAAATTGTAATGTGGAGGACTAAAGAAGATTCTGTTGATTCATTTCTAGATCTAATTAATATGTTATTCATTTAGTATGGTATACATTTAAGGATTTATTTGATTAATTTGGTTTAAATAACAAGATATTTTTTCAAGAAAAAGTATTTTTTTAATAATAAAGATTTAAATTGATTTTAGGAAAGAAATCAAAACTTTTAAAAAAACTCAAGCAAACCTTAATGCACCCTTATAAACCTAAATTAAGTTGTTAGAACATTGGTCAAAAGCTTACTACATTAGTCTTGTGGTGACATAATTTAGTTCGTTCATTCAATGAAGTGGTTAGAGAAATCTCGAGTTAGACTGAAGCTTGACCAGTGATGTAAATTCGACCTCTTCACAACAAATACAAATTGCCAATTTGGGACACCGGAATAGTAATTAGAAAGCGATTCATTCGAGGATACAAGTCATGATAATGAAAAGATGCAGTTGACTAAAGAGTAGCATTAATTCTCATGTAGTACCACTTGTACAGTGCATGTTGAGATGCAGATTTAGACAGAAGAATTGACGCACAAAAAATAATTGAACGTTGGTGGCCAGCCTTTACGCAAGCACCAGAATGAGAAAAAATTTCACTTGGCTCCTGTTTTCTGTTTTTTTTTTTTTTTTTTCCACATCGAACTAGGCAAAAGTTTGTTATATAACCACCTTTTAGAAAGAGAAACCCCCTTTTTTATCCCTTTTTAAGAGATCTTGAAATTGCATCGGAATGTCAAATAAGAGCAAAAACACAATGGGATTGTGAAGACGACGGCCACTTGGCTCTCTTCATTGGTTGTATTTGCTAGCAGCCCTTAATCATCAATATAATTGGAGTCGCTAGTTGCCGTGGTATATTCCTCAAGTGTTAATTAAAAATGGGAATCTCAAATCTGCATGTTTTTTCAGTCTCTTTTTATTTTTTTCTATTTTTAGTGATAAGGGAATCTGCTAATTATTCTCAACTTCTACATTCTTTGTCTCTTTTCAAGGTTCAAAGGGTCGACGAATTAGGTTTTTGTGCTTCCTGAGCTCATGGAGATGAGCACACAGTGCCCTATTAGTGCAAGGTATGTATGGTCTGATCTTCTAATAGTCTCCATAAACACACTCACACACACACACACTCCCCTAGACCGTTCAAAGTGTTCCGACTGTTTCCACATTCATCCTATATTTTTGCGCAATTCCTGATTAAGATGTAAAACTGCAACCATATTAATTGCAACATATTGTCACGACCTGACATATTCCACCTAGCATCTAAAAGTGAGGCATCTGACCATATTGATTGCAATTTATGTCTACTAGCTAAGTACTAGTAACATAAAATATCTATGATACAGATAAAAACTGCTGCCAGCCTTCTCAGTTGTATTTCTATATGTGTTTTACATTTGTCGACCCAGTGTGGCTGGTTGTGCAATGCCCTCCTACATTTCTACATTGATTCTTCGTCTGTATTTTATAATAGCTTGGGTTCACTATTATTGTTACATAGCTTTAATCATTTTGTGTCAGTTAATTAAGTTTAATGTGATGACAGACCAATAGTTAGGCTTGGTTCGTTATGGTCTGACCCCATCCTAAGCCTTAGTGGATCGGCCGCTAGCTTGTCACGATATGCTATATATTGTTCTGAACCACTTCAATCGAAAATGGGGAAGAGGAAGTTAAAACCTTGGTGGTGTTAAAATTCATCAGAAATCGAAAACAAGAATTCTTCGTGGACATAAAATTTTGTGGACGATCATTCAGTATGCGTTTATCAACAATGTGCGAAAACTCATAGCAATTAGTACCTCCAGCGACACATACAAAGAACGAGGTAATAGTGAATTTAAATTATTATAAATTGAGTATAAATTTTGATGAAACGACGCCTGGTCTCACAATTTCCTGCTACACAATACATGAAAAAATAACTTTCCCTTCCATTGTACAATATTCCCCGTTCCTAATTGACAATTTATAACATCCAGTGCATTTATCATAAAGTTGCAAATCAATGGTTTTTTTTTATAGTTTTAACCAAACAAGGAAAAAAAAAAACTAATTTGCCTTAAATGATTATTCCTTTCCAAGCCACTCCATTGCGCGTATACCAAACAGGGACATATGTTAATAAAGAGTAAGAAATATTGTCATGAGAAGTCAATTTTACTGCAACAAGTTATAAAGGTTAATTAATTAGCCTCAGTTGCATATACTTAAATTAACATGGAATATCAGATAACTACCAACTTAAGAAGAAACCCCAAAAAACCAACAATTTGGTTCACGTCCGGACTCTAACTGGAGCGTATATGCTCTATTTCCTTCATCTATTGGTGACCCCCAAAACTCGATTTTAACACTATAATCTCTATATTTAATTAATCCATTACTCTGGGTCTAGCTATAAATATCAAAATAAAAGATAAAAACAGGTTCAGAATATCGCTCAAGAAAAATATAATTAATCTCAATAAGAAAATGTGAATTGCTAGAGCCATAAGATTAAAATATATAGTCATCATCAGCTATACCTCAGGCACCATTGTTAGCCAGTTGAAGTTGAGATCACAGAAGACCTAACAGATAGGCTGGATAAGAATATCCTAAATAACAAATTTCATCTTCTTGTTTGTTTCGAGGTCCGATTTATTACAAAATGTCTCCATTCACAACAAAAGTTATTGTTAAGCAAATAAATAAATACGATAACTCATTCTCTAGCAATTTGACTTTTCAAGTGAGGTTGCCATGTAATAACTACCCATAATTAACTCTACACAGGTGCAGCTTCCGTTTTGCGATCTTCTTCAACAAAATTAAAGTGGAAATGTTTTATACTAGGAAAATGTAATAACACTTGTGCATTGGATTTATTCTTCTTATATTTTTCTCTTTTTCAGTGAACATTAACTGAGCTAATTAGGGTATATATTTTCATCATACTTTATGCAAGACACGTAAATGGTACAGTCATGCCAATGAATGTAATGTCCTGGTAATTTTTGAAGCAAGAGTACTCTATATGTTTAAAATGCTTATTAGTTGGCATAGAAATCTACCAATTAAATTCTCTTAAAAAAAATAAAAAAGAAAACGTGATGGTTGTTGATAAAAGCTCACAATTGTTTAAAAGAAAAAAGATTCAAAAATTGGACAAACAAACAATGAACAAGGTAACTAAAGTGTGGACGAATGGTTGATTTCACAGTAGATTCATGTTATTGTTATCATTTTTCAAATTGGTACTCATTATTTTAAAATATTCAAATTAGTCCTTAATATTTTCCAAATAGAGTCAAATTAGTCTTTATTGTTTAAAAACATTCATATATGTGAAGAATTCCTAAGGTTTCATTATAGAAATTAATTGGTTTGAAGTGGTCCAGGACTTTATAAGGTGGTCTTATAATTTATTATTTTTTTATGTGGGAGGAATGTACATTCCAACACCTCCCTTACGCGTGACCCTGAATGAGAATCAAAAAATGCCAAGAAGCAAAAAATGCCAAGAAGCAAAAACAAGTGCTCAAACGAGCCAGAGAGGATGCTCAAACAACGAGCCAAATAACCAAGACTGGGTGCTCAAACAAGCTAGAGAGCAAAGTCGGATCATACGTACAAACGTGAAAGGCTGGGCCAAGACCCAATTTCGATACCATGTGAAGAATTTTTGAAGTTCTATTATAAAAACTAATTGATTAATTTGAGGAATGGTCTAGGGTCTTATAAAGTGCTCTTATACTTTATTATTTTTTCATGTAAGAGGAATGTATATTCCAACAATGTAGTATTCAATATTTTACAAAGATAGTCAAATTAATCCCAATTATTTTTTTTAAAAAAAAACTCATTTAGTCCTCAATATTTGATGAACTTACTTACTTTAGTCCCTACTTTAAAAAAAATGAATAAAAGAGATTGAGACTAATTTGAGTAAAATTGTAAAACATTAAAGACTAATATAATTTTTTTTAAAAAAAACTAACGGGGGCTAGTTTGATTATTTTTTTGAAACATTAAGGACTAATATAAATATTTCTAAATTATAGGACCTAGTTTAACAATATCCGTGAGGACTAATTTAAATATTTTTTATAAAAAAAAAGAGATTAATTTGACCATTTTAAAACAATATATTGATTTAAAAAGTAAAGAAACAATCAGATCACTATTTGTAAAATTTTCCCGTGAAGGAATCATCTAATTTTCTTGTGGTATAATGACGGGTGCAAAAATGATGTTTGTACAAGTAATCAATTACAATATTATTTAATATCTAATTCGATCGATGACTTGTTCGATGGTTGCCAATTATGTTTCCACTAAACCAGAAAAATCTGTATCTTCTATTTATCACACAAATTAACTATTGCATTATTAAGGAGGAAAAGGTGAGTGCAAAAAGATAATGGTAGGGCCTTTTTTCTAGCTATAATTAGATAGATTAATGGGAATGCATATTTGATAATGTTGTAGTGTGTATATAGTTCCTAAAGCCATTTATTCTACTGCTTTCGTCACCCCTTTCTGGCGTTCACTAGTAAAAAGTCATCCTAATGATAAACTTGTAGCTCTCACACTGTATTTATTTATTTTTTAAATATGTCTTGCACTAGAACTTGGTAATGTGTGGTTGGTAGTTGTAGTCTCATCTCTTCCATTCACGTCCTCATCATCTTGTTAAAGGATTATCCATGGTTTTCTTTTTATGTTTTGCATGGCTGCGGCTTATTCTACTAGATTGACATTACAGCTAGACAAAGATCTCTTGAGCAAGTATGGAAACATGCCTAATTCAAAACAATTTCGTTCAACACGTATGCATAATGTTACACTAGGGCTCAAAACCCTGGGCTGATTGGCAAAACTAGGATCAAAATTTTCTTTTTTTTTTTCTCTTTAAAAGGAGGCTACGCCGGGATATTTAAAATTCTAAGGGAAGAGAGTACTCTTCTAATGTCATTCCCAAATAATCTTTTGAGAGGGTCGAGGAGTTCTTCAATCTAGTGGTTTCAAAGGGAGAAAGTTAGCCTATAATTTGCCATCGTCTAATCTGCGCATTTATTGGCTTCTCTTCAGACGTGACGAGGTTTAAGACTCAATTCATTGACCCTCAGCTTTTTGCATTCTTTGACATACAGTAAGTAGTAAGACTCCAATCTTGCAAGAATTTCCTGTAATTCAATAATGAGTAAACACCTATGAATCGAATTCGATCTGATTAGAGAAGAGAGTTTTCTCATTGCATAGTCAAAAGTCGGTAAACACAGAAACTCGTCCAAGGGACAAAAGAAAGATAATAGAACTTGCGATCTGATTAGAGAAGAGAGAGCAATGTGATATCACGAGAGCTTACACTGTCACTGGAGAGAGGAAGTTTTTTTTGTGGGGCGCTCTCTTTTTTCCTCCCAAAATCGTCTATTTCTCATGCAAGGAGGAGGTGCATAGTGCACGCATTGCATGCACGATAAAATTTGCCCCATTGACTATTAGCTAATCTTAGGGTCATCATAAATATAATCCATTCTGTTTCAGAACATACCACGTATAGAATGCTCTTTCATAAATTCATCTATTATCATTTTCATCCCATTTCTTAAATTACTTTAATCTTATCCAAATTCATTATCTCATATTAATCACCACTTAACAGATTTTACTCGTCCGTGCCCAAGATAACTTTGCATTTGAAATCACTACGTATGCTCACATTTTAAAAAAATTCTTTACCATATTCAAAAAGATCGAACATCAGCTTTTCATGTATTTATAATGAACCACTGTTATTAGTTTAACAGTAACGATTTTGAGTTTCAAACTCGTTGATCCATATTGACAAGACATTACAATGCAACTGCTGTTAAAAATATAGTTCAAAATAAATAATAACTGTAAAACAAGTGCAAAAATATCGTGAAAAATTATAATTGCAGCAATATAAAATAATAGCTTGAGGAGTGTTATGAACACTGTCCTTAAAGATATTTCGCCAAACCCCCAAGATTCAACAAGTTCGTCTAGTATTTGCAATTAGGAACAGGAACAACGAATAATTTTTGTAATAAAACCTAGCAAAAAATATTAAACAAAGAAAGAGCAGAAGAAGAGAAGTCTTGAAAGAAAAAAGAAAAAAAATAATTTTTAGTGTTTTTGCAACTCTTTTTATAGGTAGTTATGTAAAAAAATAAATTTTTTTCTTCTTTATGATGGATCTAACAATATTATTTTTAGTGTTTTTGCAACTCATCTAGTATTTGCAACTCGTCCAATGCTGCAAGCTCTTTTTATAGGTAGTGATGGCAACAGAAGCAGAGAAATAGTGATGGCTGTAGTTGAGAAATAGAAGGAGTTGAATCTGGAATTGTATTGGATTTTCAACATGTGCTTACTCATTCAATTTGTACGTTAGGTAAGCCATTTTAGGAGCAAAATTCGAGCAAGCAAGTGAGACTGAAAATAAATAATTTTTTTTATGAAAACAAAATAATAAAATCTAAAAAAAGGTGGCTTGGACCGGGCTTCATGTATATTCGCACATAGGGGGTAGGGGGCAAATCCACCAATTTAAACAATAAATAAATAAATTATTTTTGATGAAAACAAAATAATAAAATCTAAAAAAAGGTGGCTTGGACCGGGCCTCATGTATATTCGCGCACAGGGGGGTGGGGGGCAAATCCACCAATTTAAACAATAAAATCCAAAAAAGGTGACTTGGACCGGGCCCCACGTATATTTCACACACAAGAGGGGGCAAATCCACCAATTTAAACTAACGGCCCAAGTCTCATGCGCGCGAGGCCAACCCTTTATTTCATCTTTCACAAGCCTACTAAAGTGTGAACTAATATAAGGTGAAAAAAGATTTATCATTTTTTAATATGAGAAGTAAACTATTCTTTTGAGATACAATCTAAAAACAACCAACAATTACCACCATCTCCTTGCATTTCAACCCTTGTTGAGGACTTGATGCCCTTCCAATCCTAGTTAACTTTGATACTATATATGTTGTAACGTAGGCGTCGAATACAAGACATCTATGTTAGACGAACTCAAAAGGATCGATTTAATTATTACTTGAATTTCTAGTACTATTATATTTCTTATCAATGTAAGATTTATTTCCCTAGCTCTTCAAAAATGCGAGAACATAAAAACAAATGTCTCCTCCAAACTCGAATAGCTAATTTCTAAGACCATTAGTTTTAGCCAAAAAAATATGATAAAGATTGCTGTCTTCTCATTTGCCTCCTAAATGGATAAACATCCGAGTCATGTGGATTTGACCAATAGGGTTTCATAATACCAAAAAAGCAAATTCATTGTTAGATCCATATACACCAAAATTTTGAATTTTTTACGTACAAGAATCACGTGCCACCTATCAGTGGATTCCTGCCTGAAATCACAGCCAATCTCGTAACAAGATCATGGTTTTATGCTGCCTAGTGTGCTGCCACACACACACACATATATTATATATAATATATCAAAAAATATATATAATAACATTTGGATAAAAAAGCAGCAATTTTCATATATAACCCTTGACTAATTAAATGTACTTTATCCAAAGATATGATGATAATGGATTAGACAGCTTAATTGTTAGAAAATTGTAGTCCTCCACGGAATAGAATGAACCTCAGACTGCTATATTTAGCCGAGTGTTAGTGAATCACGTCACGGCGTGTACGAGAAAAAGTGAAAAATGGAGATGGGATTAGTGGGAGATGCATTATAAATTTTGGCAAAGAAAAAAGGTTTGTATATTTTGATGGGAAGATGACCGGCATATTCTAACACAATTAATTAATATGCTCTTTATACTATGCTAACTTGGAAAATATAATATTGGAGTGTTCTAATTGCATTTGCCAATTGATATGAGACACCGTATATAGTGCAATATTGCTTTTCATCACCATTTTAGTTTCAACTGAAATTGCGTACTTTGAGCCAATTGAAGAAGGCGCTTATAAATGACCCTTGACTCTTGACCCCTGCTGTAAGGGAGGGGCATTATGGAGTCTAACTTCATAGCTGGATCTAAAGTTTTGTTTTCAATTGACATATTTAAAATCTTCTATAGGATTTTGTATTATTTACGAGTTACCACATTATTTAAAAGATTAATTAAGTTTGTTGAAATGATAATAGTGTATTAATGATTTATTATATTAACACGCTCTTCAAGTGCAGCATGATTTTTTAAAATTGTATACATGCATAGTTCTAATATTTTTTTAAACATGTGGCACTGACTTTCAAAACTTCAAACTTTTTGGTTTCTTAACTTTGATATACCATATTGTGTTATCATCTCACTTAAAAGTTTAAACTTTGTAGAGAATATATTTGTGTATCTATTTAGTGTATTAACAAATGGTTACTAGCACTTGCATACTAAAAGCTCATTTTGATTTTCTTAATATAATAAATAAATATACTAATATCCTTTCTGCAAGTTTAATCTTTTAAATATAATGCCAAAACTCACAGTTGCCCATTTAAAAATACTAAAACTATCCATGTGCAAGGCTAGCTTTACATAAATTATGTTTGTACGTGAAAGGGCATGTTAATATAATAAAATTTAAATGCACCAATATGCTTTTTGATCTACAAACTTAATCTTTTAAATGAGTTGATAACTCTTCTAAGTTAGCTTATAAAAATGTTTTTCATTTCCAATTTTTTCTTAAAGGAGTGCTTTTAATTTTAGCGAAATTCAAACTTTTTTAGTTTTTAAAAAAAGTGCTATTTGACTTTTTTTTTGAAAAATCAACTTTATAAAAAAACCAATCTAAATATCTGTTTAAAAAGTATTTTTTAATAAAAAATGATTTTTTTAATAAAAAGATCATTCCAAATGGCCCCATAACTAAGCTTAATATTGCAATAACTCCAACCATTTTTTTAATCTTTTATTAAGGTCTAACTCAAGTAGCTCACACTATCTCTTTGAGAAGTGATATCATGGACTCAGATCCTATGTGGACAGGGGTAGGATTCGGGGTGGGGGTATATACTTGCATACATATATAGATATATATATATATATATATGTGTGTGTGTGTGTGTGTGTGTGTATTACATATATATGTATGTATGTTAACTCTTTTAAGTTAGCTCTTTTAAGTTAGCTTATAAAAATGTTTTTCTTTTCCATTTTTTTCTTAAAGGAGTGCTTTTAATTTTAGCGAAATTCAAACTTTTTTAGTTTTTAAAAAAAGTGCTATTTGACTTTTTTTTGAAAAATCAACTTTATAAAAAAACCTATCTAAATATCTGTTTAAAAAGTATTTTTTAATAAAAAATGCTTTTTTTTTAATAAAAAGATCATTCCAAATGGCCCCATAACTAAGCTTAATATTGCAATAACTCCAACCATTTTTTTTATCTTTTATTAAGGTCTAACTCAAGTAGCTCACACTATCTCTTTGAGAAGTGATATCATGGACTCAGATCCTATGTGGACAGGGGTAGGATTCGGGGCGGGGGTATATACATGCATACATATATAGATATATATATATATGTATATATAGAGAGAGAGAGACAAAACTCCAACCACTTTAATATTCTTCGTGCTTCTCTTAAATATTCATTAAGTTATGTGGTAATTTTTTTCAATAAATAATAAATCAGTGTCCTTTATCAAATTTTGAATTGTCATCTTATATGTAAGCTCTGTTTGGCCTAGCTATGTGATTTCAACTGTTGAGCTATAGAGCTTTAGGTAGAAGTGCTGTTGAACAAAAGCGGTTGATTGTTTGACTCGGTATTTTGGAAGTTAAGCTTTTAGTTATTTTGAGGATAATATTGGAATTTAAAAAATATAAAATAGTATTTTTGAGAAAAAAATGAGGAAAAATAATTTTTGACATGACATAAAAATAGCTTTTCAAAAGCCTTTTTCTGAAAAACTCCAATTTGGATCTTTTGGTTTCAGCTTTTTTTAGCTTTAATTTTTATTTAAAAGCTCTTTTAAAAATGGGTCAAACGGATCAATTCAACTTTTAAACTCACATAAAATACTTTTGAATCTCTAAAAGTTAGGCCAAATACACTCGTATTTCTTCAAAGTTAACCTCTAATATAGGGAATCACGCGACAGTATCTGTCAACCATTATTAGGGGCGGCTAACAATTTATTCCCAGCTGATCATGATTCTTAACAACTATCATCAACATGATTGGATAATTTCTTAAGGCAACCCATAAAATCCTAAAAACGGGTACTTAGGCAAATTAAAGCTCTCTGGTGCGATAAGCCTTGTGGTAATGCAATAATTAAATAATCTCATAATCTCGTATAGTTTATAAGAATATAACCTATCGTTGCCATACCCAATGAGTCATGATTCACATTCTTACCAATTACAAAAAAATAATTTAATTATGATTAAATAATGTATAATTCAAATAAACGAGTAGGTTTTTAAATTTGTCCTAAGAGCATGCCTGATAAATTGGTTAAGTTTGAGATGATTCTTGATACATGTAGATTCGAGTCTCTTCCCATGCTAATGAAATTTCCATTCCAGCTGACTTAACTGGCCTGCATCCTTAGTGCAAGCCTCATCACTTACTAATTAGTGATCAAATTTGCAAATTTTTTGGTATAGTCGAGCTCCAACCAGCTGAATTTTCTTTTTTACAAGAAATATATATTTATATATACACACATATACATATATTTTTTAAAATTAATTTGTTCTTTATTACTCATCTTGAAAAGTGGCCCTAACTAAGAAAGGTCCGCTACACTACTATGCCAATGACTAATTAATTTGCGGGCTTAATTAACTTAAGTGGGGGAACACAAAAAGGCAGCAATTTTCTAACGTCATGCACACTCAAAGAAAAAAGCTATTGCTTTGCTTTGTCTCCAACATATATGGTTGATCAGCAATATCCCACTACAACTACAAGTTTTTTTTCACTTTGTGAACTCAATGCAGTTAAGAGTCTGTTTGGCTAAACTTATTTTTAAATGTTTATAAACAGTTTGTGTTAATAAATAAAAAGTTATTTATAAACAAGTTGTAAATAAGTAGAGATGTGTTCGAATAATATATGATTATAAGTTACTGATATATTTGATAAACAAGCGCTTATAAGTAATAATAATAGTTAAATTGACTAAAGGATATATCATTAATTAATGTGATATTTTTTAAGGGTAAATTAGTCTTTTTAATAGTTTGACCAATGAACTTATAAACCCATTCACAGAAAAAGTTGATAGATTGGTACTTTTTTTAGCTTGTAAATCATCAAAAAGTGCTTATAAAATATATTGCCAAACATGTAAATTTTTTTTTTCAACTTATAAATTGATTTGATCAGTTATAAACTTAGCCAAACAGACTTTTAATCAACTGTTTCCAAATCCTGAACAGCCGTTAAACTAATAATCTTGCAACAGGGATGTGTGTAGGCTTTCTGGCAATGAATCTATACACGTGTTTCAAAGCATGCACCGAAAGGGTTGCCATTACTGGATTTTGTGCCAGCTCAGATTCTGATTTGATGCATCACTAAGCTTTTTCAAATGCTAATTTGTTATTATCTTTCATAAGACCACAAATAATATGAAAGATTATGAATTGTTAATGACCCAAGCGATAGCTCTTCTTGGTTAATCACAACGTGGCACATTAATGGTTGGCAATTTCACCACCCCCTCATTAAGGTCAACCAATTAACCACACGAAAAGGATAGAGGAAATGAAAATGATAGAAAAAGATGTATTTTTTCTAGAGGGAATTGTAGAAAAGAATCATTAGATTCATGAGATACATATCTTCTTGATAACTAAAAAGCGAAAATCTACTGAAAACAAAGGTTGATCAAATAACCCTTTTAGGCCACCAATGGAGGAGTTCAAAATGATCTTATATGCAGATTAGGTTTTTTTTTTTTGGGTGGGGGGGGGGGGTTCACCGAAATTATTTTATTCACACAAAATAAAAAAGTTATAAAAATAGAAATAACCCATAGACGATACCTCTGTGCAGCTACCTATATGGAAGACAGTTTCCCCTTCACGGTATAGAAGAAGGCTAACAGTATTTGCACTCAACAATAAAAGCAAAAAAAGCCATATATTAGCTATCAAGTATTTATAGATAACCTTATCAAGATTTTCAAGGCTTAGCTTATTATTCATGAAACCGCTATTAAGATCTTAGACTATAATTTTTTTTAATAGTAATAGTATATTTTGAGTTAATTTATAGCTCGAAATTAAATTAACTCAAAATTTACATGAACTTTCGACGTCAATGTTTGACTCTACTTAAAGAGTCACCACAGGATCCACAAGCATGATAATGTGTCCCAAGTTATTGATTCATGGTTTTACCCTTGATCCGCTCCTTGGCCTACATATGACGCATGCATGGTTGGAGAAAATCCACCTGGATATCATTAGCCAAGGCTATGCAATTAGTGGACCTAATTAGCCTAGTCATGTTAGTGCCATGGCGGAGGAAGAGATGGGACCTATTATTGCAAAGTTATTGACTTAAACAGGCGTCGTCCGATACTAGAAAAAAATCAAGAATAAATGGTGATTTCACAATAAAATTACAAGCAGTGGGCGAATATTAGCAAAGGTCTAGATAATACATTGATATATTATTATGTAAAATAATTAATAAATATATTCTTAACTTGATTAGTGGATAGTATGATTATAGAATGTTATAATAAGAAAGGTTCAATGTTTGAAACGTGGATGAAACATGGTATATTTTCTTTTTCTTGAATTTTATATATGAGCGACATTTTAAATAGTTGATGTCCATATATGTTGCAGTAAAATCGGTGCCTATTACCTATTTTTTTGGTAATGGAGAGGTTCGGAGAATAATTCAAGTAATTAAAATTAGTCTTTTAAATTTTAAACAGTAATGATTTGAGTTCGAAATTCGTAACGCGAAAAGAAAAAGAAAAAAGTACCATCTTTCCAATCTTTATGCAAGTATCCCCACTCATTAATTTCGCAAATTAACAACATATTTCTAAGAGTGGAATATTCTCTGGGAGAGAGACTTTACAGAAAAGAATGATTCCTTTCGCATCTCCATCCAGTGGGATCTGCTGTACTGATGACATGAACTGAATATTCATGTTATGTCAAACCCTCGCAGCCTATTGGATGCTAAATGCAATGCTTCTCTTTGCTGCCCGACTGGTTTCAAAGTTTCTTAGCGTATAAGAATTAAGAATGGGTCCAAATTGTTGAAGCAATAGCATCAATATTGGAGTTCAAAGATCTTATCCTCCCGCACATGGAAGAATAAGAGTAAGAATCTTGATAATAGTCTCCTAATTAAAGACGTGCTAAGAGTAAAAGGAGAATATCGTTATTGAGGTTTGAATTGTGTTGCTATTTTAGATTGAAAGTTTTAATTAAACCGGTACATATATTAAGATCGTACTGCTACACTTAGAATTTACTAATTAAGGGTTGAGATCAATCAATTAAGTTTTCTTGTCATTAGAAATAAAAAAGATAAAAGGAAGTTTGATATTCTCAATCTTTTTTTTTGTGACAAGGAAAATTCAGCTAGCGGAACCCAACCATTAATACACTCGGCGAAACTCGACTACCAATTGACAAACCTTAGATGCATAACACGTCCCTTATACCACCAATTAAATCGAGGATACTCAACATATAACAGGGAATTGAAGTCAAATTCGGGTTATAAGCCGTATCTATCTCCAATTCTTATTACTGGGGCATCTTTAGAGGGCTTGATATTCTCAATTCTACTAATACATTTTTCCTACTAATAAATAAGAAAAAGATTAATGTCAATATGTTATATATGCACGTTTTTAATTGATCTCATGCAAAATCCAAAACAGAAGAGAGAAAATATTTTTACGTAATTACATCCATGTAGTGCATAAATTTGAGGACGGGGTTGGTCAAAGGTGCTGTAGCATTTCGATTTCTAAGTTGCAAAAAGTTACATGGTTGTCGATGAACCCTTTGTGGCCTCTCTTTGTAGTACACTCAAGTATTAATAATTAAGCATTACTTTATTGGATATATTAATATACTTAATAGTAAAAGTTTGTTTAAATTGGTTTTTTCTAATAACTTTTTTTAAAAAATGTATTTTTTGGAAGCAAAAGATTTTAGCTTATGAAAAAAGTTAAAATTAAGTTTTTTTTTTTTCAAAGTTACAAATTTTTTGAAATTTATTCCAAATAATCATTACAAAAAAAGATGTGTTTTATTTCACAAAAAAAAAAGGACTTTTTCCATAAAAAAATAAATCTGAATAGGCCCTAAATAATCTATGATTGATGTAATTCTAGTGTTTGCGGACAACATATCAAAATTTCTATGGGGTTAATTAAGAACCATCCAACATTTTTAGAGATTATTAATAAAGCACATTGCAAATAATTTTGACAAAATAGTTCGAGGATTTTGTATAATTAGGAAGTGAATAAATCCCAAAATATGATAAACCATAGTTTTTATGGACTGAGATGAAAGATGAGTATAAACAAGATTAAAATTCGTTAATATAACAAATAAACACTACAAACCTTTCTTTATAAATTTAAATTCTTAAATAAAATTGTTCTTTATAAGTTTAAAATTTTAGATAAAATTGTCACTTAATATTAGAAGATATTTTTTTAGATATAATTCTAGTCACTAACTTGAGGTACACAATTTTTTGTTCAATAAGAACTTGACAATAATGTGATATATATCTACACACAAACACATACATACATATACATATACACATATGTATATATATATATATATATATATATATATATATATATTAAAGCAATGGGACTTCAAGTTTTTAGCAATAGAAAGACTTATACTTTGGATTGTGTCTCTTTTAATACCACTTAAAGTTCTGTTCTTGATTTTAGATTAAGGTTTTAATTGCACCTGGTCTACCAACTGATAATCGAGCTTTACCAATCTTCACGTATAGGTTAAACTAATTGGATTCTCTTATCATTAAAAATAATATATATTTTCATCTAAAGAAATATCAAAGACATGTGTTGACTAGTACTTTGTGAAGTCAGCGCACCAACTCATTACATATATAATGTAAAATGATATCTTAGTACCTACTGTAGATTTGATCTTAAATGGTCAACTAGCATTCTTTGTTGCGTAGTTTTTATATTAATTCATTTGGCACTAGAATTGAAAATATCGTACAACTCAAGGCCTATGCAGAATATTATTTGAGTACTGAGAGTTAATGACTTTGAAAACCCAGTGGAATTTAATTTGTGAGAGTTAAATAACTTATTCAAATAAAAATTATCAAAAATGTTAATATATTTTAAAGTATATTGTTGGGCGCAACCGCATAACGTACTAGTTAATATTTAATTAGTCCATATGTGATCATTATCTAGTAGTTATCAAATTTAAGACATTAAAGAAGAAATTAAAAATTTTGGATAGATTAATTACTAGGTTCAATTAAATAGAAAAACAATTGGTCAAAATGATTGGCTATAGTGGGCGCACTAGAACAGATTAAAATAATAGCTATGCGAGATCAAGTTTATGAAATAGTTAAATAAAAATTCACTGAAAATTACTTTAAAAAATTGACTATAGTGGGACATGGTCAAACTTGTTTTTCATGACAACGCTTAAAGCCATAAAAAAAAAGTGGAAAGTTTTTTACTTTTTTCTTAAAGCCACTTTAAAAAAATATTTTTTTAATTAAAACAAACACTTCTATTTGTTTAAATTTGATTTTAAGAAGGTTTAATTGAAAAAAAAAAAGAAGCTAAACCAAACACTCTCTTAATAATAAATT
The DNA here is from genome assembly GCA_028554755.1 of Cordia subcordata. NCBI lineage: Eukaryota > Viridiplantae > Streptophyta > Magnoliopsida > Boraginales > Cordiaceae > Cordia > Cordia subcordata. The sequence goes on along the minus strand of JAPTOF010000010.1, from coordinate 5,030,466 downwards.
ATCTATTATGATTATTCAAGATATGTTCACAATCTGTAAATGAGATGTTCACAATTTGTGAACACCATGTTCACAATCTATGAACAATTTCGAAGCTTAAAGTCGGAGGTGTTACTGATGTCCGATCTACGATCGAATCCTGTGTTGTGCTTGTCACCATAGAAAAATGAATTCGTTAAATTTCACGTTAATCCGATCAATTAAATAGAAAAACAATTGGTCAAAATGATTGGCTATAGTGGGCGCACTAGAACAGATTAAAATAATAGCTATACGAGATCAAGTATATGAAATAGTTAAATAAAAATTCACTGAAAATTACTGAAAACAATTGACTATAGTAGGACATGGTCAACCTCGTTTTTCATCACAGGGCTTAAAGCCATAAAAAAAAGTGGGAAGTTTTTTACTTTTTTCTTAAAGCCACTTTAAAAAAATACTTTTTTAATTAAAACAAACATTTTTATTTGTTTAAATTTGATTTTAAGCAGGTTTAATTAAAAAAAAAAAGCTAAACCAAACACTCTCTTAATAATAAATTATCTATTATTATTATTCAAGATATGTTCACAATCTGTAAATGAAATATTCACAATTTGTGAATAACATGTTCACAATCTATGAACAATTTCGAAGCTTGAAGTCAGAGGCGTTACTGGTGTCCGATCTACGATCGAATCCTATGTTGTGCTTGTCACCATGAGAAAAATGAATTCGTTAAATTTCACGTTAATCCGACGATCGGATTGTAAGATCTTTTGGATGGTGTACTATAATTATTTGAGGGTACTATAATGTGGGTATATGATATAATTTGCATATTATTTCCCAATTTTCTGTGGTCAAACATCATTAAAACTAACCACATCATTAAAACTAAAAGGCAAAGAGCCAATGCTTCGTGGTTAGAAGTTAGAACTCAAAATACCTTTTTGGGTTTCATTAAAAAAAAAAAAAAAGAAAAGAAAAGGTCAAAAAATAAAAAACCCTTTTTGGGGATTAAAAAGAAAGCTGACAAGAAGTCCCTATTTGCTGTCTATTCTTTTCTGTTCCAAAATCTATATGGCCTCTCTCTCTCTCTCTATATATACTAACCTCTTATTGTCACCTTCATTCCTCTTAACTCTTTCCTCTTCTCTTCTTCTTCTTCTTCTTCTTCTTCTTCAATTTTTTATAAAAATGGTGAAGTTCTCAAAGGAGCTTGAAGCTCAACTTATCCCTGAATGGAAAGATGCTTTTGTAAATTACTGGCAGCTCAAGAAACATGTCAAGAAGATTAAACTATCTAGAAAGCCAAAAACTGTTGAAGATTGCACCAACAACGATTTTGGTCGATCCATTTTCGACCCCATTTGTTTCGTTGTTAATAAAATTAAAAGCCATCTTCACAGTTCCGGAGACATACCGGAGATTATTCAGGTAGACTTGCAAGTTATTCGTCAAGTTTAAAGCTTATTATAAGCATCATGTCAAATTGTCTCTATGGGTTATCCTTTGAAAAATCTACATAACAGGTGTTATTTTGAGACGTGACTTTTTAACAATACACTTTTTCTAAGATTTCTTGGAATGGTAATGTGAATTGTTCAAATATTAACTGATACAATTTAGCGACACATGATACATGACCTCCAGAGAGTATTGATACTGCAGAGTTGCTTGCATGGATTTGTTTTTGTACGGTTTGGAAAGTCCAGCTTTTTTTTCTTTTAATTTTATTTTAAAAGGATCAATAGTGATTTCACATTTACCTCATTGCTAACTCGAATTCGAATCTTATAAAACTCAAGTTGAGAGAAACTAATATTGAACTACACCCTCTTGTCGGTTTGAGAAGTCTTGTTAAAATTGTATTAGTTAACATGTAGCAAAATCTACATGACTTCTAAGAGAAATTGTAGAGAAAGTGTATTGAATACGAACAAAATTCATTTCTTTTCCTCATATCATGTGATCAATTAGTGCTAGTTTGTCCAATTGTTTTTAGTGTGACACTCAACAAAAAGGTGGCGGAAAATGTGAAAGCTTCGTTTATTTTCACCAAAATGGGATGGTTCATGCACTTGCACGTCTCCTCCCATTTTTTTTCTTTTCCAAAAGAACTAATGGAATGAACAAGAAACTAAAGTCATCTCCTGGCTAAATTATGAACTATAAGATTTTGAGCTACTTTACTTAAAGGTAATTAATTTTAGAATAAAATGTCGTATTTTTGGAAATTCAGAATCTTAATGGATTTTTATAGTCTCTACGCAATTCGACTATTAAAAACTTGAACTTGTTGATAGTTTCTATGAAAGCACAGATACGGAAGTCTGAATCATGAAATTAAAGTGAAGAAAACAAATCAATTACAAGAAAATGAGAAAGAAATTAATGATTGAAGATGACAATAGAAAAGTGGAAAAATGATTATATTGGAAATACGTCAATAATTTTCTGAATATTTCAGGTGAAGCGCAAAATCAGGGAAGGAGAATTAGTTGGAGAAGTAGGAGAAGAAGAAGAAGAAGGAGTGTTGTATGAAACTGAGCTAGCTCAACTATTTTCTGAAGAAGATGAGGTAATTATGTATAAAACATCACATATTCACATATTTTTCGTGTCTCTAGTCTAGTATGAAGCTGACAAAGATTTTCCCGTGTCATAAATCACACACAATTCTTGTTATATAACATGGAAATAAACAAGGTGAAAATGTGACAGAAAATATTACTTTTTTAACGTCTAGTGTGTTTACGTAGGTTAAGACGTTCTTTGAAAGATTAGATGAGGAGTTGAACAAAGTCAACCAATTTTACAAGAGTAAAGAAGGTGAATTCCTTGAAAGAGGAGAGGTTCTAAATAAACAACTCCAAATTTTGCTAGACATTAAGCAAGTTCTCAATGACCGGCGCCGGAAAAATCTTCCGTCCAGGTCAAGTTCCGGCACTCTCTCTCGGTCTTACTCGTCTTCTAGGGGGAACTCTGATTTTTCAGGTTAGTTGCTATTTTAATTATCTATAATGTTTTATATCACTGTCGTGATATTTCATGGAATAATTTAACAAAGCACATAGATTTTTATTAAGCACCTTCAGATGCTGAATAATTAGAACGAACTTTATTATAGTGCTACTATTCTGAACGGTGATGAATATATGTTAATAGACAAGAGCTTACATCAGCATTTACATGAATAGTTACCCCATTTATAATATTAGCATTGGTCTCCAGAAAGAAATCCAATAAAATTATGAAATCTTTGCCTTAATAATTGGTTCTCCATTTGAGTGGAATCCACACACTATCTGGGACACATCCTCATTGAATGATAGACAAGTTAAATAGAGTTCGAAAAAGCCCATACGTAATATGTAAAGACTACTTTACGCAAATAATTTTATAAATTGAAACTTTTTTCATAATTTAAGTCTAGACAAGAATTTAATCAGATCTTACAAAAATAATGGGTACAATAAAAGAATCAATGAACTAGGTCATTCATAATTAAAAATTATTTAAACAATTAATTCCTCGAAAAGTACGTTGAATCAAGGAGGAATCAAGCCTTTTTTAAAAAAAAAAAATTATTTCAGTGCAGAATATAATACATAATTTGTTATTTAAATTTTATGAAAATATTTTCTTTCAAGCAGGCCAATTATATATAAGGTAAATAACTCATTTAGTATCTTGTAATTTCTGACACCGTTAATCCTAAACGCAAAACATGTCAAGAAAATAATGGCGTTAGGACTAATAGTATTACAAATTATAAAAATTAAAAATTGAGGACATCAAGAATTACAAAGATATAGAGCTAATGGCTATGTTTTAAAAGTTTTTCCCATGATTTTATCCGCAGGAATTGGAAATGAAGATGATTTTTCACGCGACGAAAATATTAATCACGTACAATGTAATAATGCCTGTTAAGTATGATGCTAACTAATCGTATAATTTCCATTGATCACAGAAACTCCTAGTAGTGAATATTCTTCTTATAGCCCAACCAACACCTCCCAGACAGATGACGTTATTGCAGCTCTGGAAAAAAATGGGATAAATCTTATTAATTCAGCAACAAGAGCAAAGACAAAAGCAGGGAAGCCTAAAATGGCGTTGAGGATTGATATCCCAGCCACAACGCCAACACGCACCATCTCAGCTGTTACATCAATGCTTTGGGAAGATTTGGTTAACAACCCAAAAAAAGAAGGCCCTGGGGAATTCATCACCAGGAAGAAGATCCAATGTGCTGAAAAGATGATTAGAAAGGCTTATGTCGAGCTCTACAAGGGTCTTGGCTTATTAAAAACTTACAGGTTTGATTTTCACCTTCTCTCCTTCATCTCGGAAATAACTATAGCCTCGTGGCAAAGTGTTTAGAGTATACAAGACTAGAAAACACAGGTTTTTAGCAACCACTAAAACCAGTTGCTAAATTAGTCGCAAAAGTTAACTTTTTGTGACCCTTAGGCAGCGTCACTAATTTCAGTTACTAAAAGTCTAATTGTTAGTAGCGAAAGATCATTTGTTGACATTTGGTCTGAATTAGCCAAACTAATTTTCTTAAGATTATAAGTATGTATAGGTGTCGTATCTAACTAACTTGAATCATGTCTTTTTGCGTAATGATATGTGTTTCATTTTCATGTGCTTGATGGATACATACGTATTTTCTAATGAATTTACCACTTTTAACGGGCAGCTCTCTTAATATGGTGGCTTTCACAAAGATACTTAAGAAGTTTGACAAGGTAAGCTTCTAACCATAATGATTTTTTGGTGGATATTTCTTGATCATTGAATTATGATATGGTGAAAAAGGAGTTTCTACTTTGTATCACTAATTTAGGTTGAGAGCAATAACATGGCTAAATATGTTAGCTGTAATGTAATAAATTAAACGGTGATTCTACACTTGAACTTGTGGAATTATAATCTTAATAATCACACAAAGCGTTCTGAAATATAATGTCACTAGGGTATCTTTAATTTTTTTGTTTTTAAAAAAAAGTTCAGTTAACATTTGCAACATCGCTATTTTTGATCTCGAAATTTAACTCTACTAATAAAATATTCTTAACGAACAGGTCTCTAACCAACGCGCATCGGCAAGTTATTTGCAAGTAGTGAAGAGATCCTATTTCATTAGCTCCGATAAGGTAATAAATTGTTTATTTTGAATTTTCTCGTAATTGATAATGCAAAATGCTTATTCATGTTAAATTAGTTTCAATAAGCAAAATATCCCGTGGCATTATTAATCGATAAATCCAAATTTCATTTAATTGTGCTTATGCAAATACATATTCTAATTATGATATAATTTTACTCCTTCACCTCTCCCTTATATCATGAAATATTTCATACTAAAAAGGAAAAAAGATTAATTACATGAGTGTTTCCCTTAAATTTGTAATACCATATTATTCCACGAGTTTTTTTTCCCCTTTCTAAGGAAAAAAAGATGACGAGCCAATAATTTACAATCACCTTTTCTGAGAACATATAGTAGTAGTAATTAGCCATTTGTAATGCACACATAATTATTTTTGTCGATTGCTTTGTAAATAAATATATTTTCTTTTCTTGAAATGTTTAATTTTAAGCTGTTGCTGTGACTTAGAGCTCGTTTGGATTGAATTTTCTGAAAGTATTTTTCCATAATTTTTTTTAAATATTACTTTGAGAAGCTAAATTTTCTGACTTCTAAGAAAATTGGACTTGAACTTTTTTAAGAATCTTTTTTTTTTCCTGAAATTCAAATCAAATATTAATTGTGAAAAACATATGCTTTCTTCAAGGGGATAAAAATACTTTTTCATCAGAAAAAAACCTAATCCAAATAGGCCTTAATTATATCTCCATAACAAGTTGATTAGTGCGCTAAATAGGTTCTTTTTAGTACATCCGATAATAATAATTAATGCACGCAAATTAATTAACTATATTTGGTGCGAGAAGGTGGTAAGTCTAATGGATGAAGTGGAGTCCTTATTCACACAGCACTTCGCCAACAATGACAAGAAAAAGGCCATGAAATTCTTAAAACCGCAGCAGCAGAAAGATTCTCACTTCATCACTTTTTTCGTTGGTACATACTCTCTCCTCACCCTCTCTCTCTATACATACAAATTACAAACATTATAAGTCTAACCGTCTAAATTTGAACCATCTCATAATATTATAAACATTACGATTCAATAATGACTAATCAATAACACAAATATAATTTAAATAATTCATCACCGTTAAATCTCTCTCGTAATTGCTCCCTTTATGTTTTTGAAGTTTTAAAAATCTTTTGCACTGCCCCCTTTATGCATGACACCTCATAGTGACTGGGCCCTCACAATCTCTTTCATGGCCTCTTGCCTTTCAGTTTTAGCCTTGCTATGACAAAAAATTTAGTGCACAAATATAGATGGAATACTTTATTTATTTTTTTAAAGCCCCCCTCCCCAAAAAAAGAAAAATCAAACCAATGTTAAAAAATCTAGCAAAACACTTTTAATTGAAACATTGGGTGAAGAGATGAAGCGAGCTTACAAGTGTTGGTAGCATTTTAGACTGATGCAATTGTGACCCCTAATGACCTTCCATGGCATTCATAAATGTATATGCTATTACAATAATTTAAACTGATTATATACACAACACTCACTTATAAACGACTGAACATTACATAATGACCTTGTGTGGTACACATAAACGTACATTTTGAAAATCAAGTCGGCAAAATCATACTTCATGACCAATTTGTATCCTAGCTTTTGAATAACACATACCATGGTGTAACATATGAGAAACGAAAAATTATGCTCCATGAAAAAATTTAGAGAATAAATTCTAATGATCTTTTTGATGATGGCGGGGGTGCAGGGTTGTTCACTGGTTGTTTTGTGACATTGTTTAGTGTGTACGTAATCTTGGCACACTTAACTGGCATGTTCTCCACTACTGCTTCAAGTCAAGTAGCTTACATGGAAACTGTCTACCCTGTTTTCAGGTTTGCCTTGTTTTCACGCTCTTCTCATGTTTACTTCACTTCACATGTTTTTTGTATGTAGTTGTCTTCTTGTTATCTGTCGTCAAATGTCACATAATTAACTGGTTATTGTCGACTGTATTACATAAAAAATAACTCCTGTTCGATTGGTAACTTTTAACACATTAAGTTAAATTATCGAAATTGTTATAAACTAAACATATATAGTGGCAAATGAGAGGCCAAATTATATGAAGTGCATCCCTCATGATAGTTACACTACTAGTAGAACGTTAGGTCTATCACGGACTTAACTAGACGATTGAGAATGCTTGACCAATGTATGGATAACATATTGATTGGACTACTCACGCGTTAGGTGAACCCTTTCCAGATAAGAGTATTACTATTTTCTTTTAACCAAAGAAACAGAAGAAAAATTAAGAAAAAAAATATATATTTAATTAGTTGTGTTGCTTTATGAAAGTAAGAAAACAATAAATAAAAAAGAAAAAATAGAGAAAAGATAAGAAAATAAAAAAAAAAGCACGATACATGATTAATTGTTTATTTATATAAAGAAAGATATATTTAATAATATCGTGAATTCCGACCAAAAAATAATAATAACATTGTGCATATTCAACATTTCAAAATGCTAAGTCATAAGCTTACATCTTTGTTCCACTAGACAATTTTCCGGTAGTGAACGGTTAAGAATTAACTGAGCCATCATCTGCTTGGAATAAGACTGATGAATACTCATTTTTGAGAGAACTATGTTCTTAGGAAGTCTGGCAGTCTGAAAAATAAGGCCCTGACAGAGTTGAATTGTTTGTGTAGCCCTTGAAAAACAAGACCGATCTTTGCTAATGAAAGTTTTCAGAATAGCATATATTTAAGGCAGGACTTTTCTCGAAGACTAGAAAAGTTCTATGTCAATTGTATCACCTTCCGGGAGCAGTAAATTCATTTAAATTGAAGCAAATCATGGCTGATATTATATTGCTAATTGCTTAAAGAATTCCTTGAAAAGATCTTACTGTATTGGAAGTTTGAAAATAATCTACTCAATTGATACAATTCTACCTTGTGTAGTTTTGAGTTCTTTGATCTGAAGTTCTTGTTGTGAATGGTAAACACATACTAATGTTTAAAGGTGTAAACAATGCAGCATGTTTGCATTGCTAAGCCTGCATCTGTTTATGTATGGCTGCAATCTGTTCATGTGGAAGAGCAAAAGAATCAACTACAACTTCGTCTTCGAATTCCAGCCTACTACGGCTCTCAAATACAGAGATGCTTTCCTGATCTGCACGTGCTTGATGACTTCGGTTGTTGGGGCAATGGTCATCCACCTAATCTTACTCTCCAGTGGCTTCTCACCACGAGAGGTCGATGCTATTCCAGGAATTCTCCTGCTGGTAATTTAACCGCCTTTCATACTTGATATTGTTTTAGTACATTCTGTAAACAAGCATCTTAGCAGGAACAAAGAAAAAGAACAAATATGCCAATGAATCAATAACATCTACAGCATGAGTAAATAACAGTAACTTGTTGCATAATTCTTTTGTTAATACAGTCAATGAATCATTAAGGTTCAAATATGTCATGTTGCTGAATGATCAACCAACTTTTAATGCAATGCACTTATCCTTAAGGAAGAGTAAAGGGTAGATAATAATCAAGAAAAATATAGAAGCTAGTGTAGAATTAATTGAGAGGTTCTACCATATACTTGACAATTCCGTTACAATTTTAAAGAAGCATAACCAAATGATAGCTGCTTAATGACAGTGGTAGGCATTTCAGGCATCAAATGTTCTGTACAATTTTCACGCCCTGAAATTTTACCTAGTTAAACCTGTAGACATGACTGCAACAAGCCTAAGATCTCAAGTCTTGAGCCTGCAAGGCTAGATAGACAAAACAATTTCCACCATCCATAAAATAGAAGTTAAAGCATCTAAACCATAAATATAAAGAATAAAAACCTCAGAAAATAATGTCACATGCATACTTGTACTGATGTTAAATGCATTTTCAGTGTTTCTTTGTGGTGCTGATATGTCCACTGAACATCTTCTACCGCTCAACCCGTTACTGCTTCATCAGGGTGATGCGTAATATAGTATGTTCTCCATTATACAAGGTATAAACTGTTTTCTCTATCTAAGCTGGAGCAAAGTGCTGATTATACAAGAATTTTCATGTAAAAAGAAAATGTAATTTTCGCATTTTGTTGCTATATTTCAGGTCTTGATGGTAGACTTCTTCATGGCTGACCAACTTACTAGCCAGGTAAGCTTAGTAGATATCCTTTTTTTCCATCTGCATAAAGATCATAGATGATGTTGTTGCTCTCTGTGAAGGATGATATAACTGGGAAAGCAGAAGTCCCTTTTAGTCTCAACTTCAACATGATGTGCAGTTAGTATTATATATAGCTTTACTCAAAGTGAAGCCTGTGTAGGGACAAAACTAAAGAGTAAACTGAAAGATTGAAACTGTTCTTGATTGAAACTGTTCTTGAATGTTCCTTTTGTTATCAGATAAACGGAACTAACTATTCCATCTTATCTATAGATCCCATTGTTGAGACACATGGAATCAACGGCCTGCTATTTCCTTACTGGAAGTTTCAAGACTCATCGTTATGAGACTTGCAAGTCTGGAAAGCTGTACAGGGAGCTTGCATATGTTATCTCTTTTGCACCGTATTATTGGCGTGCCATGCAGGTAAAATACGGGTCCAGAAATCTATCTTTCCTTTTATTTGATACAGATTATTCAATCACCTGCGAAACTGAAGAGTCATTTAGAATTAGAAATAGTGCTGGACATTGTGTCACCAGTAATGCTTACACAAAACCTGCATGTTGAATGAAAATGTTCATAAGCTATGGAAACTTTATCTTTTTCTCTCCAATTCATTTGATGTTTTCCGTTTGTTAGTGTGCAAGACGATGGTTTGATGAGTCTGACACAGATCATCTGGCTAATCTTGGGAAGTACGTGTCAGCTATGGTGGCAGCAGGGGCTAGAATTACCTATGCCAGGCAACCAACTGAATTATGGTTGATTATTGTCGTCGTGACTTCAGTAATCGCCACAATCTATCAGTTGTACTGGGATTTTGTTAAGGACTGGGGACTTTTCAAGCCTGAATCCAAAAATCCATGGCTAAGAGATCATCTGATTGTTAAGAATAAAAGCATATACTACTTATCAATTGTGAGTGTCATCATCCTCTTACTGTATTTTTTATGCATCTCTCCATATATGCAGCAAATAACCTGAACACATTTGAATTCGACTACAGGTTTTGAATTTTTTTCTAAGAGTAGCTTGGGTAGAGACTGTTATGCGATTCAATGTTGAAGTGTTTGAATCACGGATGCTGGACTTTTTTCTGGCTTCACTAGAGGTCATTCGACGTGGACACTGGAACTTCTACAGGTAACAACTCTCACAATGAATAATGTAGGTATACTAATTCTCACTTCCAGAACATCAAAGTCACTATATCATTAGTCTGTCTCCACCATCTCAATTCGAGTCTTAAATTGGTTTTAAATCTTCATGCAAAATGTATATGTGTGCTTGAGACATATGCTTGAACAATTCAATGAGAATGATCAATTGAAATTTGTTTCTTAAAATGACAGCTAGATTGAAATTTGTTTCTTAAAATGACAGCTAGATTGAAATTTGTTTCTTAAAATGCAGCTAGGTATCACCTCTATCATCTATTGAATCTTTGTTTTTTATCTTAAGTAGAGTGACTGACAAGATCAACTGGAACACACGAACCTCTGACCTCAAGTTTATGATTGAACAGGTTGGAGAATGAACACACAAACAATGTCGGCAAGTTTAGGGCTGTAAAGACTGTCCCATTACCATTCCGTGAAACAGATTCTGATGGATAAATTTTTCTAAGGTATCTGTACAGATATTGCAGACAGGCTAACGAAAGGGGTCATGCAATACTTTTCATTACGATACCTTGAAGGGATTTTCAGTGTTTTTGTGGCACTATGAGGTCAATTACCATTCATTGAAGGTCTATTGGAACAGAAGAAAATGCGCGGCTGATGATTTCCAATAACTAGTGTAAATTTGGGAAATCCTAACCTCAGTTCATCTCACAAATGTACTTAGATTCAGTTCATAGAGATTGAAATGCAATCTGCTTCTGTTATCAGCTGGTGCTGGAAAGTTTTACCGAAATAAAATTTTGGGAACGACTTGATAAACATGTAAATTGTTTTGTATATATGTCAATGCACTAGCAACAAATTTCATTCTTCATTCTTTCTTAGAACTTGGTCTGTGTTGGAATGATTAACCCATCGTGTAGATTTCCGAATCAGGGGAAGGGAGTGGGACTTGTTTTCTGGAGAGCTGTTTCTCCATCATCCTCACTCTTCAACAAGCATGATAGTGTTATAGCACCACGGTAAACAATTATCCTGGAATCGTATGTGTTGATCCGGAGAAGGGAGTGGGACTTTTTTCCGGTGAGCTGTTTCTCCATCATCTTCACTCTTCTACAAGCATGATAGTGTCATAGCACTATAGTAAACAATCATTATCATGTGTTGGTTTTTCTCCCTTTGTTCTATTCTTCATTGCGTTGACAGGCCAAGCCTCACGCAAGAAGGCAAACCTTCTGAACAGAATAATACAGAAACATGTGGTTCTTAATTTCAGCTGCAACATTCCAAGCAATTGTGTGCTTGATTAATCTGATCTGCCATTTTCTTAGGCTAATAATCTTAACTGGAGTAACTTAAGTGCGGCAGATGAAGACTATTTGCAGCGCCAAAGTATTCCACTGCTTCCAAGAGTAGAGATTATACAGCAGACACACTCCATGATGTGTTCATAACAAGACCAAATATGAGAGTTTTCCATAATCAATCTTCTTGTGTAATTAATTAAGGGGTTTAGAAGTACATACTGAAGCTTTTTTACGAGTCACTGTAGCTTCTATTTTCTATACTTGCACTTATCAGCTATTGCAACTTCCAGGTAAGTGGATGTTTTTATTTGCACAGCACATACAGGAGATACAACGGGAAAGAATATAAATCAACTTGAGAGCTTTTCTTCTTTCAACATCTCTGCTATCTTGTTCGAAAGGCAGTAAGCAGTTGCCTGGATGGTGATCATAGGATTGACCCCAACAGTGCCTGGGAGAATGCTAGCATCACAAACAAACAAACCTTCTGCTTCCCAACTCTCTCCGTTTTCATCCAGTGCACTATCTTTTGGACTACTCCCCATTCTGCAGCTCCCCATTTGGTGTGCGGAACAATAAGTACTCCAGTTCTCTACCATTGACTTAGGCCCTTCAGGTGCCGTAACTGTATCCAGAAACTCTTCCAGTTCGGACTCGCTAGCACCCTTGCAAGTGATTCTCTTTCCGTCACTCTGATGAGTACCAACCTCCACAGCTCCTGCGGCAATCAAAATCCTCAATGCTTGACGCAACCCCGCCTTGATGTTTTCTTTGTCCAATTTATCTAGTGTGTATTTTATCCTTCCCTCTGCTGTGACTTCTCCAGATCCCCTGTCTCTAATCATTGAGAACAAATGAGCTGTCCTGGCATACTTCACTAGCCTGTTCTTTAAGTCCTGTCCACTCACCCAAGGACACAGGGCAGCAAATGATCCTGGACCTAAAGCTGGAGCTTCTATAATGGCTCTTATATTGGACTCGTCCAGCCCCAATTTGTGAATTGAGGTAATTATGCCTCCCTCGTACACTTTTCCTTCGTGCTCAGAGTTATACTCGGGGAAATATCCCCAGGCCATTAGAACTGGATGGAGATGAAGGTTCTGGCCAATGTTCCGATTTGTTAGCCCACTGGAGATCATCAGGGGAGGTGTTAATAGAGATCCACATGCCGAAACTGTTACTTTGGCCTCAATGTGTAATCTCCTGGTTATCTCCTGATTGATAATTTCTGCGATCACTCCCAAACACTTCTTCTCTCTTCGTCTTCCGTATCCATTCTTACACAATATAAACCTCTCGGCTTTGCATCCAGTTATGATCACTGCACCAGAGTCTACTGCATCAACCAGCCAAGTTGTATCAGTTCCCTTCTTGTCACCTGTTCTACAACCATAGCAGCAAGAGCCACAGTAATGATTTTCTGATGAATTTCTGGGCACACCATCAGCTCGAAGACCAAGTTTTTGACACCCTTTACGCAGGATTTGATTCTGGAACCCCTCTTTAACACACTTCTCCGTGACACCAATTCTTTTACAGACAGTGTCCATGGCAGAAAGATATTCACTGGTCGCAAAAAGTGGAAGCTTGTTCTCTTTGGCCCATTCCTGGAGAATGGCTTTAGGCGTTTTTATACAGGCAGACCAATTGACAGCTGAGCCGCCACCTACTGTTGACCCTGCAAGGATCATCACTTTTCCATCCAAAGTTGAGAGAATCCCCCCTGATTCATAAAGTTCATCCTCCGATGGTCCTTCCAGTAAAGAATAGTCAGTCTTGCAGAAATAATTCCCTTTCTCAAGAACGACAACTTTGTGACCAGACCTGGCGAGAACAGCGGCTGCAACACCTCCACCACAACCAGAACCAACTATCACAACATCACATTTCATCTTGTAGGAATTATATAAAGGATCCTCCACAACTTCCAGCCCTTTCTGCACAAGGGATCTAACTATGGACAACTCAGTTTCCTGTGTGGTTTCCACGATTCCTGCCTGAAGAGGTCTCTCTTCAGGCGGCTTATGTGAGTTTTCATCAGATTCAACATGGTAATCCACAGCTTCCCACGCAGGATTTTTTGAATCTTCACTAACCTGTTATGTGACCAGAACATTAAAATCAGAAGTATTAAAGAGTTTGGTCTTTACAGCTGAATATTCGTAGTTATTTGCAGAAATTACTATTATTCAAAATTGTGTAGCTTCTGAATTCATTCAACATTCCATTATATTCATTCCAGGAGACATCATGAATCTCTGCTTATTTGATCAATTGAAAAACTGAATCCTGCAATCTATACAGGTAAACTTATCATATCTGAATTTAATGTTTGCCTCATATACAACCAAAATCCACTATCTTGCTTGATACATATTATTATACTGCCATTACTGTGAAATAGGAAGCAAAATGAAAGCCAAAGAAAAAAAAATGGAAAAAGTCAACTAGTAAAGGAAGTTATTCCAAAAACTGATCCTTATGATCAACATTAACAAGGAAAAAAAAATAAGATCCTGCATACATGATGCTAACAGAAAAAAGGATTCTCAGCAAGAACGAGTCTTTTCATCAAATTCATATAACCGTTCCCACCTAATAGGATAAGGTTTAGTCCGGTTTGGTTTATTAGATACATAGGCAGAGACTAGATTAACTTAGTTTTTCAAGAAAAATGAAGTTTGGCACCTCTGATCCCATCAAATTAAGTGCCTATGCCAGATACAACTATATTGAAAGAAACAATTTGCCAAAGCTCTTAATCATACTGATGATGACAATGACTACAACCATTATTAACCGACCTTTCAGGAGCAAAGTGTGTCATTTTCAAGACTCACCTCCCCAGAAAATTGGGTGGAGCCAATTTTTCTATAAAAAAACACTTGGTTGTGACTGGCTATGGTCACCCACATATTTAATAAATAAGCTCAAGTGCCATTAATGCCAAACCAAAAAAGAAAAGGAAAAAAAAAGAAAAAAAAAAAAAAGAAGGATCTCTTACCCAACTTTTCAAGCAATGGACCACATGTCAAGCATTAATGTGATGTTGTATTGAATGCTCCACAACTGCACTTATACTTGTTACTAAATCTAAATCTAAATCTTTAAATGAGGTGATAATTTAATAAAATATATTTTCTTACATGCATACTAATTAAAAATTAGGCATCAGTGTAAAAAATACTAGCCATAAAGTAAGGCTGCTAAAGGGGCTGTTATATAATCAGTGTTATATTACCATTGCAGAAGAGATAATGCTGTTTTTCCCTGCCCAGCAAAAAAATAATGCTGTTTTTCCCTAGTCAACTTTGTAATTAAAATCCATCATGATCATTCTAAATATCTGGTGGTCAACACAGCTATAAGCATATGTAACATGCATGATTTAACTGCTAGCCAGATGCTTATGGCTTCACAGTTATGTTGACAACATACTGATGTAATGCGCTTATTTATTAAGTCCCTAGTCCGTGGGCGCTTTGAGACCATGAGCTGTCATCTGCGGTCAAGAACTGGCTTAAGAGGGTGTCTAGCATTGCTTATTTTAGGCGCTTATAAGCACCCAAATATGTATTTCTCTCAAAAAGCTGGAAACTTGTGCATCAACAAACTTAGGATGATAAGTGTGATAACCATTGAAAAAGAAACAAAAAACAAAAAGTAGTACAACAAAGTTTGATGGAACTTTTATGGAAGAAAAAAAAAAAGCTAAGTTAAAAAGGTGAGTGATATAAAACGTTACTCGGAAATGTTAAAACATTTTTTGTGACTTAACTTGCCTGGTTTAGCAACTTATGCCATTGCATGATAATAATTGACATAAATCATGAAAAACTAAATAAAGTTTTTCACCTGAGAAATTTGGCAACTTGATCATAGATTGCAGAGGCATATCACATATGTTCAAACATATTCATTGAAAAAAGAACCTCAAAAAGGTACTATTTGCAAATTAAACCATGCAAAAATTATATGTTCTCAAAAGAAAAAACACAAAAAAAATAGCAAAATTTACCAGTGTGAAGAAGACATACAGACACAAGAATTTGAGGAAGACAAATCCCAATCTGACAGGAGTGAGGAACCTATGCCTGAGCCATTTCTGAAGTATTTTCTCTCTCTTCTCCAAAGAGATGCATGAGAACTTGTTTATGTAGGGCCACTTGTCACCAAAACAAAGAGTCCCACACAGCAAGAGTGTACCAAGCCTAGTGGACAGTATCATCACAAGCCCCATCACCAATATCACGGCTTCCAGAAACCCCCTCTTTGTCAAAGTCTCTGCAACCTGACACAAAAATCATTTGTCTCGGGTAACGTTATAATGATACGAGCGATAGAAAAATTACGGGTAACGTTATAATCATACGAGAGATAGAAAAATTACGGCAATTTTCTTGCAACAAGATTGTTGTCATACCTCATCAGGGACAGGGTATTGAGAGCCAGAAGCTTTGTAGAAAGATTCAATGGCTTCATTAGATTGATGATGATGATCATCATCCATTGAAGTAGAGTGCAAAGGTACAGGAGGGAGAATAGTTTCACATATACTTGCTAGAGTCTCCATATCTGATGAAGAAAAACCATGGCTATACTTTGTTTCTCTTCTCCCTCCGCTTAACAAAGGGTGACATTTTCTCTCCATCTTACCACTCCCTTTTTCTAAGATTGAACAACTCTGCGTAACAATTGAAATACACAATATATATAGCTTGAAAGAGGACTGGCCTATTTATATATATGAATGATGACTAAAGTGACAGGGTAGGATATTGTATATTGAATAATGGAGGAAGTGTTGTTGTTGAGAAGAATTTTTTCTTCCACTACTCTTAGTCCAGTAAGATTTAATTTTAAATTTAATGTAATTTTAAATATTTTTACTCAAATAAAATAATAATAATAATAACGGAGTAGACACTGGACTAATTAGAATATTTGTTGAGCATGATAGAAGGCGTGATACGTTTCTTAAGTCTGATTTTCATTAACTGGTTAAATCACTCTAGTTGAAACATGATTTTCATGTAATTGGTTAACCTGCGCTATTTAGAACGTTTATTGAGAATGATGAAGAGAGTGTCGATTGTTTCTTAAATTAATTTTTATGTGGTGGACTTCGTCTCCTATCACAAATAAAAATTAATTACATAGATGAAGGCTGCAATTTCAAGTATGACCACGTCACCTTTTCCTATTTTGGCCTTCATTTATTTAGCCTTCATTTATGTGTAACGAACGCCCAGCTGGCTCGGCGACTTTGATCACAATTTGTTGTCACAAAACTTGGTGCTGCAGCTTGCATGCGTGTGACAGTGCAAGCCACAATCAGCTGCCACACTCGACTTTCTTGATCCAAATCCGATATGCACCCACCTAATTTTTTTTTTTTTTTTTAAAAGGATTAACCAAAGGAGAACCCCTTTCCCACCTGGTCAGAGGTCCCTTAACCAGGCGGGAGGTAAATCGAGGGATGTGCGTGAGTGGCAGCCCGACCAGGGAGAGGACCAACGGGCGTGGAAATCCAGCAACAGCCCCCGCAATATTTCAGCGGAGTACTGCCGCCACACGGACTCGATCCCGCGTTGTCAGGGTGTCTCCACCCTAATCACCTGACCACTTACCAACTCACCTATGCCCCTAGGGGCCCCCCACCTAATTTACATATACACAAGGGCAATCCTTTTGCTGTTTCTAGCCAAAAATTATATAAAAAAAAAAATACTTTTTAGAAAAAGTTTAAATTTTTTGTGATATTCTATATCGATTTGTAGGGTGACTTGTGATTTATTTATAAATAGGTGGTGTGAGTATAACTAACAACTTAGGTAAATTATTTTGGACTAGTTGATTAGAAACCTAAGTAGTTATTAGTTATGCTTACTTCACCAATTTCGCTCGAGAACCTGACATTTTTTTATCTCAATTTTTTTTTTTAAGAAAAAATACTTAAATTTACATTATTTTTGTATTAATTTTTTGATTTGACTTTTAAAAAAAATAAAACTGTGAGAAAAACTTAAGTACAGTTTTATTTAAATTTATATTATTTTTGTAATAATTATTTGATTTGACTTTAAAAAACTAAAACTCTGAGAAAAATTTAAGTACAGTTTTTTTAAAAGTAAAAAATTTTTAACTTTTAAAAAAAAATTATTTTCAAAAATTATTAAAAAAAACCTCTTTAAAAAAAATCCGAATAGGCCCTTAAAGTCTTTCGTAGAATTTTATTTTTTTAAATTAATCCAAACACTTGTTAAAAAATTAATATAATATGTGTCTTTTTGAAAGGAAAAAAAAAAATGCTTCGGTGGAAAATTGAAAAGGGCAAAAAAAAAAAAGTAGGAAATGGGCCCTTTCCCTTCTTCTAACATCATCTATGTTTTCTTTACCAGCTTTGTCTTTTTTGGTGTTTGAAGTCAAGTTCCCAAGCTTTCTTGAAGAAGTGTGATTTAGACTTTTAGAAAGAAAAGAAAAGAAAAGAAAAGAAATTGCGATTAGAAAATTACAGTTGAGACGTCTGTCTTGTCAGGCGTTTGTCATTGGCTTTATATCACCAGATGTAAAATTTGGATACTATGAATTTTTGGAAGAGCATTGCATAGGATCTTTTTTATTTATACCCTTATTGTAAGAATTCTCTTTAAAAAAATCCTTGCTTTAAAATTATTTTTAAATCTATTCTTTTTGGTATTTAAATTACTGAAATGGTAAATAAGTTACCTTTTTCGAGATGTTTCAAATTTGCATATTTAAATTTTAAATGAGTTGTGTAATCAATGCGAGTTTAATAATTAAATTACTGAAGCAATAACTCAATTACCAAAACGGTAGGTGAGTTACTATTGCGATAATTCAATTACCGAACTCATATTGATTATACAACTCATTTAAATTTCAAATATAGGAATCTGAAACGTGTCGAAAACAGTAATTCATTCACAGTTTCGGTAATTCAAACACCAAAAATGATATATTTAAAAACGATTTCAAAACAAGAGTATTTTTTAAAAGAATTATCAAGATGAGGGTATAAATAAATAAATAAATAATCCATTGCATATTGCATTCATTGCCTTAAAATTTAGAACTAATGACATCATAAATTACATAAATAAGAAAACTAAATGGTCACTTTTTAAAAATAAAAAACTTTATTGACAAAATGATCAAAGATGTATAAGGCACCAAATAGGTTATTTACTCTTATTAGAAATACTTTTGACAAGTTCATTTCAAATACTATTTTTAAAATAAGATCATAAATATAATAAATGTTTTATTTTAAGGTAATTCCAAACATATTAGTAAGATGAGATGAATGAGAATAGAAGCCAAATTGTATATTTTTGAAAGTGCTGATGGGCAAATTGTGAGGTGGTCATTCACTACTTAGGAAAAACAAAATTGGTAATAGGTGACGGTTTTACCGCAGGTTATATGTGCGTCAGTTATTTTAAAACTATTGTCAGTGTGAGTGCCGGCATTTTTAAAAATGTTGGTTATACATAATTTTGAAAAAAAAAATCACATTGTGTTTCATCCACAGTTCGAACCTTGAACATTTCTTATTGTAGTACTTTATAATTATACCATCTACTAATTAAGCTAAAAATATATTCATTAATTATCTTACATAATAATATATTTATGTATTACTTAAACCCCTACTTATAGCGTAAAACCATGGTCTATTCCTCGTTATTTTGTAGTGAAACTACCGTCTAGTCTTGGTTTTTTTGTTTTTTTTTTTTTTGTGATTTAAGATCTTCATGTTTTCTCAAACTCTATTGATCTTTTCTCTTTTTTTTTTTTTCCTTTTCTTAAGTACGTGAATCCAATAGACGTAAGACATTGATGTGCTTAGAAATTATTTTAAAAAATGAATATTGATTATGCGTAATGAACCAATAGAAACTTTCAATAGTATATGCCACAGAATTAGAAAATTTTTAAATCTAAGAATTGAATTTAGATCATATACAATGAGTTTTTCAATAGTAAGTTGCATTTGCATATATATAACAAGATCTCAAAAATAGGATTCTCAAGGACTCTTCTTGGGTTTAATTCAGGTCTATTGCAAGGATCTTTTTTTTTTTAAAAAAAAAAAAAGTCATACCCTTGATTTTGTTATAGAACTTTTTCTATTATCAATTTGATTTTGTTTTATTTTTTTGATTTATAATTACTCAAAATCGATTATTTTTTTCATTATACTTGTGTCACATTTATGAGATCTTTTGAAAAAAAACATATAAACAAGGAAAAGAAAAATACAATAAACACCAATAAAACACAGGGCGCAGAAGCACCAGAGCTTACCAACATGGATGGTAGTGATGACCCTCAATTTCTTTTTGAGTTACCAAATTCTATGGGTTTGGTTAAGTTTGTTGCTAATTAACTTTCCCTTCAATTAGGGGCAGCTCTATTCTTCTTGCCTTTTCTTTCAGTATAATCCCAAATCTCTCATCGGTGCCAGCAAGAAAAAGAAAAACTTCATACGTATAAGCATCACCATGATAAGCCAGATACCCAATTTGAGCTTAACACAACATTTTGGCTTATATGGAAATAAGCTTGAAGAGTCACAATATAATCTCTTAATTGGTCTAAGAACTATTGTTTCTAATACAAAGGTGACTCCCTCCTCGTGCATTAACAAATGAACAAAAAAAACTCATTTCTAATGATTTAAGTTTTTAGATGACTTAATAAAATAATGTGGTGCAAGAGGCATAATTATTAAAATGGTCTTGAGTTCAAATCTTTTTGTCATGTATTAATTAATATCCTTGTACAATTCCATAATTAATTTCTTTTATATATCCACGTATAAAGCTCATAATCTTGCTATATACGAGCTTGACATTGTCATTTCTTCACGTTTCAAAAATTGTTAGAGATGTCATATGAATGTTTACATTGTCATTTTTTACATCGAAAATTTAATTATCAATCAACTAATATTTAAAACATAATTCATTTGTGAATTTCAAAAAATTTATAACTAAATTCTTCATCTTATTAGAAAAATGAGCTTCCATTTGAAGCAAACATGTATACAAAAAGTAAATAGTTGTGCATACTGATCAACAAACATGAGTCTTAGTAAATCGATCAGTTGTTGGATTGTGGAGGATCAATATAGCCTGACTCCAAATCTTTTTAGAGAAAGATAGAAGAGATTAAATTTGATCTAGAAGAGTGATGTATAAAAGGCCTCGACCTCCACCTAAAGAAACAAAAAAAATCTTTATCTATTATTATAAATATAATAGATTTATACAAAATACTAAATACAAAAATCATGGTTGGCGTTAAATTATTCAGTAGTTTTTTATTAAATTATTCTTACATACGCATGGAGATCAAGAGGCGAAAACATAACAGTGCTAGTTATGTCAATGTCTGACGTCTTGTGATCCTTATTTTAAGAGTCCTTTTGGAGATTATAATTACATAATATATTAATATAAGCGATTTTTTTGTCAGAATATAAAAAGGGGTTAAAAAGTCCCATTTGTCTGCTTGACAATCTTCGAAGTTTCAACTTGTCAAAATATCTTGAGAAAAAAAAAAAAGAAGATGTTTTCAAAATATCTCCGAGGAAAAACGAGAATAATGGTGCTTAATCAGGAGCATGATTATCCATTCAATAGATTAAGGTAATGTCTGTTGCCTCATTACGTTACCAAAGAAATTTGGACGATTATTAATTATTTGACCTTGGATTATCAAATTATTTATAGATTAAATAATTAAATTATTTATATCTCCCTCGTAAGATTATCAAATCCAATTCCTCTTGTAGACGTCTCTCTTTTTTACGCTCCTCTTCCACTGCCACAATGAAGCAAGTGGAAGGATACAGAACAGCGCCATAGGACATGAGTGACCAATTCTTTTCAAAGTTTTAGATTAAAAATTAATTTGAGTTCTACCCCAAAATTTATTCATATAAGGATGTTAAATTGTAAGTTTATAATATTATTTAACATGAACTCTGAATTCGCTCGTGCGCAAATGTGACATATTCGATTTTTTACCTACCTTCAATAGTAGCTCAAACTCAGACTTAACGTCTCAAGTAAGAAGAGTTAGCTTCAAAGTGCAAACAACGCCTTTCTGTCAAGTGTTGCATATTGGGTAATTAAGACAAATGCTAAACCAATATAATCAAAGTACATATAAAAGAGGCAGTATCTCACATGCGTGCAAAAATATGCACCATTACAATTTCTTCAAGGGGCATTAAATGTATAAAATTCAAACTTCAAACATGATTTTGTTAAATAAACAGCAACGAGATGGGCTGAGTCAACTTGCTTACGGCAAAGGCAATACTAATAGTTTATTATTGGCGTTCTGCGTATCTAAATTAATTAAAGAAACCCAAAGTGGTTATGTCATGATGCATGCTTTAATTTGAGTTGAGAAACTCATCATTGACAGCTAAAAGAAATTAAGTAAAAATATTAATAGTTAATCACAAGACTCTTGTGTAATGCATGATTTGCTTTTGACAACCAACAACTTGAATATTGTTCTTTGCAATCGCTTTCAGTAATTAGCCTCCCGTAGGGCCTGTCTAGATTTTTTTTTTAAAATGAAAAAGTACTTTTAAGAAAAAAAAATATTCTTGTAATGAGTATTTAGTTTGAGTTTTAAGAAAAGCTAGAACTTGAAAAAGAGAGTTTCAAATTCAACTTCTTTCAAAACCAAAAACTTTAACTTCTTAAAAATATATATATTTTTTCAAAAATTTAAAGGAAAAAAGCGCTTAAAAATATCAATCCAAATAAAGCCCTTATTTCACTAGATGTGTGTGGGGCATATATAAAAATGTTTGCTGATTTTTGAAGAGGTTAGGGAGGTAAGAGGTAGAGGTAGCAAAATAGGTTGAGACTCGCAAGTCGACCCGTCTAACCTGCTAAAAAAATGGGTTAGAGTTGAGGATTCAATGACCTACCACACAAACGTATCAAATACATTGTAATTATAAAAATAACTTACAAATGTTTGAAAATTTTGAGATATTTGTAATTTTCTCTTATCGGCTTTATTGGGCTAATTTGTCAGTTGGAAGAAAATATTGTAAAGCCCAAAATATATCTAACCAGGCCAAACTAGCTAGGCCCAGAAACAAGATAAGGCCCCATTCTACAGCACTCCTTTTATCTTTTTTTACAATACGTCGTAGAGGGTCCAAAACCGTTGCCCGTTCACTATAACACACATGAAAGAACAGAGACAAAAAAAAAAAAAAGAAGACTTACATTAGTTAATGCATAGAAACACTACTAATACAAGTTGTTAATTAAGCAAAAAATCACATTCTTCAAAGTGGATATTAATTATTTGAATGAATAGATGGTCTATTGTTAGGTTTTTAATGGAGAACCTAATGCTAAATCCCTAAGGAAACTTGGGAAAAAATATTTCCTGAACGAGACTTAGTTGTGTGTGAAAAATAAAAAATATGGTCAATAATCATTATTGCATAAAAAAAATAAGGATTACCAAGTAAAGTTAAACCCTAAATAATATTCTCAACACACACATATATATATATATTTTTCAATATTATTCACTATTTAAGGAAAAAACTTTGGGATCGAACCATCCAAAATCCGCTCGATAATAGAAAAACAAACAACAATGCCCCCAGGGGCGTAGGTGAGTTGGTAAGTGGTAGAGTGGTAGGGTGGAGACACGACAACGCGATCAGTCGCTTGTGGCGCGATCTTTCATTGAAATATTGCGAAATTTGTTTGGATTTCCACGCCGTTGGTCCTCTCGCAGTCGCCACTCACGCACATCCCTCGATTTACCTCCCGCCTGGTTAAGGGGCCTCTGGCCAGGTGGGAAAGGGGTTCTCCTTTGGTTAACCCTTTTAAGATAATAGAAAAACAATCCTCACGTAAATTTTGAGCCAGGTGGGAAAGGGGTTCTCCTTTGGTTAACCCTTTTAAGATAATAGAAAAACAATCCTCACGTAAATTTTGAGTTTTGCGTGTGAGAAGAACGATTGGGAGGTTGACCGGACTGAACCGCCACTCTCAACGTTGAGATGGGTCCACACACTTTTGGGTGGATTCTACACAATCTCTCCCCACCAATCACACCATACGAAAAATCACTTCTATGTACTCATCATGCTACAAAACAAATATCACCCATCAGCAACAACACCAAGAAGTAACACAAGAAGTACGTCAATGGCTTCTTTACTTCATCATTCTACACTTCACTCAATCTCTCACCATCACTCTACATCCCCATCTTCATCATCATCATCATCATGTTCTAGCATCACATGTTGTCTGTCATCTCACTGTAAGTCTTCTCAAGAAAGAAACTATCATCTCAAGAAAAGCGTGGCTTGCAAGTCCGCTCTTGATGAAGTTTCAGCTGTTTACCCTCCTGAGACTCAACAGTCCATAGCTGAGCGTACCGCTTCTTTGAAGCTTAAGTTGTTGGTATTTGTTTTCCCATTTTGTTGGTTGTGATTTTTTTACTTTGTTGATAATTTTTATTGGGTGATATGTTAGGTTTGATTCAGTTCTAGAATACCTTCTTGATTTTGTTGGTTGAAATGGTATAACTTACCCAAATTATATGAAAATCTTGTTTGCTAATTAATTAATCTGAATTTTGTGATAATAATTAGATTTTGCTGTGCGAATTGTGTTAGTAACTGTTTTAAGTTTGATTTATTTTGATTTTCATATTCATATCTTTCTTGTGATATTCTTTTTAATTGGCTTAGGATTGGTTTTTCTTTTTCATAAGAAAATACTTTTGTTTGAACAAAGCTCATCTTTTTTGCAAGTCTTTGGATTAGCTTTTCAACAAAATTGGAATTTAAAGAAAAAAAGCAGCTCAAATTAAGCTTATTTTTCTAGAAGTTAAGAAGTTAGAAATTTGAGCATCTCGTGAAAAGAATAAAAAGTTATACAAAAAAAAGTCTTTGTTTTAGCAGCCAATTCAAGTGAGTCTATGGATAGAGTTGTGAAGTGTGAACGTTGTAATTTTGACAAATACATCCTCTATAATGATATACTTTTCGATTTTTTGGACCGAGATTTGCAAAGTAGTCTTCCAAAAATCTTCTATTATGCTTGCAAAGATTTCATCATTCCTTCTTTTTGAAGTATTTAGTGGGAAGGGAAGCCTCGGCACAAATGTAAAGTTGGTTGCAATGTGAAATGTAAATAACAGGACTGTGGAAACTTCTTGTTGATGTAAATTATGAATGCATATAGTAGACCTCAAAGTAAGTCCTGACCCATCTTTGGAATCGAAAATGGCGGGAGTTTCTTGCACCAAGCTTTACTTTTTTTAGTGGCTAGGGGTGCTTTTGTATTGTCTCGCTCTCATTGATGTCAATCAATTTTCGGACTGAAACTATTTAAAACTTTGTCTTCTGGGCCGCCCTTGAAATTATGCTTGTTTCTCAGAATGTTTCTGATGAGAGCTACAGACATTTGACCTATACAAGATCACTGATTGCAGAGTGCAGTTTCTGGGCTAAATAGAGGTCTTGCTGCTAGTGAAGATGATTTACGCAAGGCAGATGCCTTTGCAAAGGAGCTTGAAGACATCAGAGGACCTGTAGATCTCTCTGAAGATCTAGAAAAACTGCAGGGAAGGTGGAAACTGATTTATAGCAGTGCATTCTCATCTCGCACTCTTGGTGGAAGCCGTCCTGGTCCCCCCACTGGCAGGCTTCTTCCCATAACTCTTGGTCAAGTAAGAACTCTGTTAGATCCTTTTACCTCCTAACTCCTAGTCTTCACCATGTCGACACATGCAGATATATCATTGCTTGTTAAGCTGCATCTCTGAGAAACTCTAAAATGGTACACTCAACATCTGATGGACCTTTTTAATCTCCTAAAGAATCTCTGGAGGTCTCCTAGTCACTCTAGCTTTTCTCTTTCATGGTCTTTGTCTACAACAAGGTTTGGACGCAAATACAGCAATTTGGTTCACAAGTATGATGACATCAGTTTTTCCTAGAATAAGTTCACAGAAAGGAACGTTCTTTCAATGGTTTGCCATTTCAACTAATAAAATTTGCTGTATGTGTCTTAGACAACTCCCAAGAGAAAAAGAGCTAAACTTGCACTAGGAAACATTCTTTGATTAGTTTCACCATTTCAACTAATAAGTTTTGCTGTATGCATCATAAGTAACTCCAAAACAAAAGAGCCATACTTGAGTTATTAGATTAAGTAGCAGAGGATCTGTAAAAATTGACCGAAATGTCATGAGCTTGTAAGCGAGAATGACCATCTATTGGCCAGTAGATGCTGCCTTATTATTGTCTTGTCACTTCCTATTAACTCTTCTTATTTTCTTATCAATCAGGTGTTTCAGAGGATTGACATCTTAAGCAAAGATTTTGACAATATAGTAGAGCTGGAATTGGGTGCTCCTTGGCCTTTTCCGCCTGTTGAAGTGACTGCCACTTTAGCGCACAAATTTGAACTTATAGGTTGGTTTTCTTCCAGTCGACTTTGCTAATTCACTGCTTATATGTCGGGTGTGACTGAACTACCTTCCCAAAACTGAGATCATAATCATATGTTCATCTATCATTTTTGCTTTACATAAAAGAATGGTTCTCGAATAAATGTTTCTTTATTGTGATATAAACAGGATCTTCAAAAATTAAGATCAATTTTGAGAAGACCACAGTAAAGACAACTGGAAACTTATCTCAATTACCACCATTGGAGGTACCCAGGATACCAGATGCATTACGGTCACCATCTAATACAGGGAGTGGTGAATTTGAAGTTACCTATGTCGATGCTGATACGCGTATCACTAGGGGAGACAGAGGAGAGCTAAGGGTGTTTGTAATCTCGTAAATTTCTTCTATGCAGCTTTGGAACCACTAGGTTCCTGACTCTAGATCTGCTCTTGATCTTTATGACAATGTATCTATACACCATGCAAAGTAATCACTCAAAATTTTTGTGCAGCATACTTGATGAAACACTTAAATTGTTTACTGATGGAAGCAATAAAATGGTTATTTTATCTTTATAGCAGCAATTTTTGTGTTGCACTTGTTTCATTTCCCTTGAAGAGGCGGGGACTTGTGTGTTTGGCATGACTGACCAACTTGGAATATGTATACAAATATTGGATTCATCTGGAGTTGTTTTATCTTTCACAAATACCAATTACACATTTTCAATTTATCACTCATTTGTTTTCAAAAGTGAATTTGGAATTTTACTTTGGTTAGATTGTATGACATACAATTTAAATGAGATAAGTAGATCTCTTAGACCAAAATCTCTTATTGTATAAAGGCCTGTTGAGATTGGTTTTTTTTCAAGAAAAAATATTTTTTTTTCTTAAAAAAAGTATTCTTTGTGCAATTATTATTAGGATGGGCATCTAGAAAAATTGAAATTTTGGAAGAAGTTTAAACATTGTTTTTTCCAGAAGTTAAAATTTTTAGCTTTTAAAAAAAAGTACACTTTCAAAAGTTGTTAAAAAGGAAGTGCTTTTAAAATATGCCAATCTAAACGATCCCTAAATGATAATAAACAACATATTCTTAAATAAGTAATCAATATGAAAAGATCAATACAAAAATTGGAGATTTTGTGCAACATTTTTTATAATATTAGTGAATTTTGAAACACAGAATTTTTTGCAACTCTAGCAAAAAATAAGGATAAATTCGAATATTTTAAGTGAAGAAAATTGTGAGAAGGTTGGTGTGGACAAGATAACTTGGCAAGAGCATAACATGTCTTAGAAAACACCTTCATACTCTATGGTCGAGAAACTGCCTGTATGTTCATGATTAAAATCCATATCAATTTATAAAGAGTACGAACACCATGAGGTATGAGGCAATTTACAGAAGTAACATGATCACTCCGGAATTCAAGTCATTTTGAGCAAGCATTATTCTCAAATATAATACAGTCACACTTAAACCGAACAAACAAATAAAAGAGAAAGCAATAGTTGAACACAAATTCTCATGTTTTCTATCAGCCGCTTGAAATCTTTTTAGAGTTTTGACCTTTTGTTTTTTTCAAAGTCAATTCAAATACTTATTACAAAAAAGGATGAACTTTTTCAGGGAAAAGATATTTTTGCATGAAAAAAAAAAATCAATTCAATTGAGGCTTTAGATAGATTATCATGAACAACACCAGCAGCCTCCTCCATATACATGAAAAGTTAGAAAACGAAAGAAGTGCATGCCTCGGTACAGAAATTAAGCCATGTATAGAGGACCTGTAATTTATTTTATTATATGTGTTGTCCAGTAATATTTATATAGTAATGGTCAAACGAAATTCTGGGAAGGAAAAAAAAAAAAAAGGTTGTATATTGCGTAATATATATATGAAGCGGTGTCAAATAGAAAAGTTTTTGCATGATTGTGATGTGAGAAGAATTACCTGGGAGTGCGTCGGCTGTTACTGCATTCGGTATTCCTGTATTTGTGGACCTGAGAGCATCTCATATTTTCGTATAAACTCTAGAGTGTCGTGAAATGGACATTCACAACTTGCAAAATTTACTTTTGCTAATAAGTCAACAATTGATGCTATAATTGCTTTGGAATTTGTTATAGCATGCAAAGTTTGAAATTTTGGAGATATGCAATCCTTCCATTTAATGCATTGTCTTCTCAAATTTTTGCTATAAAAGGAGATGGATGGTAGAAGCTTGAGATGAAGAAAGAAAGATCGAAATAGTATATAGAAGAAGTAGTAGAGAAAAGAAGTAGAAACAAGAGTGATATTATATTGTAATAGTAAAGATTTTATTATCCAAGTTATTTTATACCACATTATATTTAAGTTATTTTACAATACGTTATCAGCACGATTCTCTGCCGACGAGGAGTCCTGCAAATTATTAAAAGCTGCACGATCCTGCAAAAATTTCGGTAACGGTTCTTATTTTATTACATCATATTTATAGTATAAAGTTTCTTTTTACTATCCTATTTATTTTACATTGCATTTATTCTAGAAATAAAATTTATGCTATATTATTTCTTTTAGAATAGATTATTACAATATTTCATCCTTAAAATAATAATGATAAAATAAAATAATAACAAATACCCTAATTTTTCGGAAGACCTAATTACCATGACTTTTGAGGACGTGATAACCTTGACTTTTGGACATGTGATTATGATGACTTAATTTAAAATTAAAAAAAAATAAAAAAATGATGATGACCTCTAAGGACATAAACACTAAAATAGTTATGTAATGATTAATTGTAATAATTATACAACATGTTATTATATTATGTCATGCTTATAAGTTTTATATACCATATTTGTAACTATGCCTACATGCTTATATTTATTGATTTACAAGTTACATTAGATAAATATATTATTATTTCACTTACTAATTTAATTTTGAAATATGCTAGATTTATAATATCAAATCTCATGAAGTTTGAGTTTGTGGCCCTTGATATTTCTGGAAACAATTATTTATCATGGATCCTAGATGCCGAAATACATCTCAATGCCAAGGATCTTGGAGAAACAATTAAAGAAAGAAATAACGCATCCTTACAGGATCGTGCTAAAGCATTAATATTCCTTCGTCATCATCTCTATGAAGGGCTTAAAACTGAATATCTTACAGTAAAGGATCCACAAATCCTTTGGCAAAATTTGAAGGAAAGATTTGATCATCATAAAACAGTGATCCTTCCTAAAGCTCGCTACGAGTGGATTCACCTGCGATTGCAGGATTTTAAAACTGTAAGCGAGTATAACTCCGCAGTATTTAGAATTACTTCACAATTGAAATTATGCGGAGAAAAGATCACTGATGAAGACATGTTAGAGAAAACATTCTCTACTTTGCACGCATCTAATATGCTCTTACAACAACAATATAGAGAGCATGATTTCAAAAAATATTACGAGCTAATCTCATGTCTTCTAGTTCTTTGAGCAAAATAATGAGCTCTTGATGAAAAACCATCAAACACGACCAACTGGCTCAGAACCATTTCCTAAAATGAGTGAAATTGCATCTCCTGAGGTGAATGCTACATCATCAAATAATTATGGTCATGGATATGGTTGTGGTCGTGGTCGTGGTCGTGGCCGTGGTTATAGACATGGTAATGATTATAATTTTCACAAGTCAAATAGACCACATTTCAAAAGACAAGAAAACCACGACAAAGGAAATTATCCACTACATAAATCTTTCCAACGTACTGAAAGTACTTGCTATAGATGTGGCATAAAAGGGCATTGGCGTCAAACATGTCGTACTGCTAAACATCTCGTAGATCTTTACCAAGCTTCGTTGAAAGAAAAAGGAAAAGGTGTGGAGACAAATTTTGTTGAACAGAATACTCAAATGAACTACATGCACCTTGATTGCTCTGACTTCTTTGAAGATGCCACTGAAAATATCGAGCAATTGATTGGTGATGGAAATATCCATCTGAATTAATATTTATGTAAAAGTAGAATGTTTCTATTATGTCGAATTGTCCATCACTTTAATGCTTAATTTTAGCTTGAATGTAATATCTATCTTTTATAAATGAATGTCATATTTTTACTAATATTTTTCTATTTCCTTTATTATTATTGTGAAGAAATATGGATTTGCATCATGACAATGATGGAGAAATATGTTTGGCTGATAGTGCTACAACACATACTATTCTCAGGAATAAGAAGTATTTCTCCCTGTTGAAATTTGCAGATGCAAATGTTAATACAATTGCTGGTTCTGCAAAATTAATTGAAGGCTCGGGTAGAGCTTGTGTTTTGTTTCCTGAAGGAACAAAGATGATAATAAGCGATGCTTTATACTCAAGTAGATCACAAAGAAATCTACTCAGTTTTAAAGATATAAGAGAAAATGGTTATCATATTAAAACCATGAAGGAAGGTAACAAAGAATATCTTTATATCACATCGCTTATATCTGGCAAAAAGCACATATTAGAAAAATTGCCAGCATTATCTTCTGAGCTATACTGTACTTATATAAATCATATGGAATCACATGCTGTGATAAACCAGAAGATAATTGATCCAAAGAGTTTTACTCTTTGGCATGATCGCCTTGGACATCCAGGCGCAATAATGATGAGATGAATTATTGAAAATTCACAAGGGCACTCATTAAAGAGTCAAAAAGTATTCTCTTCAAATGAATTTTCATGTGCTGCTTGTGCTCAAGGGAAATTGATTATAAGGCCATCCCCAACTAAAATTGATACTGAAAATCCTGCATTTCTAGAACGAATTCAAGGGGACATATGTGGGCCTATTTTTCCAGCATGTGGACCATTCGATACTTTATGGTATTAATAGATGCCTCCATACGTTGGTCACATGTCTCCTTATTATCCACTCGTAATATGGCATTTGCAAGACTCCTTGCACAAATAATCTGCCTACGTGCACAATTTCCAGATTATACGATTAAGAAAATTCGTCTTGATAATGCAGGAGAATTTACATCCCAATCTTTTAATGATTATTGTACATCAATTGGGATTATAGTTGAGCATCATGTGGCTCATACACATACTCAAAATGGTTTAGCGAATCTTTCATTAAACGTCTCTGACTAATCGCTAGACCACTACTTATGAGAACTAAGTTGCTAGTTACGCGGGGACATGCCATATTGCATCTTTGCAAAGACCTTTGGTTCGAATAAGACCAACCGCTTATCATAAATATTCCCTTTACAATTGGTTTTCGTCAAAAACCAAATATATCCCATTTAAAAATATTTGGTTGTGCAAGATATGTTCCAATTGCTCCACCACAACGCACAAAAATTGGACCACAAAGAAGACTGGGAATATATGTTGGTTTTGAATCTCCATCAATTATTAAATATCTTGAACCCTTAACTGGAGATCTTTTTACAGCACGTTTTGCTAATTGTCAGTTTGACGAAACAGTATTCCCAGCATTATGGGGAGAAAAACGAAAGCTGGAAAAGCTAGAAATTACATGGAATGCATCATCTATGACTCATTTTGATCCTCGCACAAATCTATCTGAACAAGAAGTTCAGAAAATTATTCATCTACAAAGGATTGCTCATCAATTGCCAGATACATTCACTGATATGAATAGAGTGACTAAGTCACACATTCCAGCTCGAAATTTTTCCTCTAGAATTGATATTTCAGAAGAGCGATCTAATACTCTAGCAAATGAGTCTACTGTTCGTCAAAAACGTGGTAGACCAGTTGGCTCCAAAGATAAATATCCTCGAAAAAGGAAGGAGCTGAGTAAGCAAGTTGGCAAATTTAAGGTTCTTAATGATCCTGTAGATATCGCAAAAATTGCTGGAAAGGCAACACCAGTAAAGAATCAGGTACCTGAGTGTGAGAAAAATAGCGACAATATTGAAAATGAAGAAATCTCAATTAATTATATTACTACAGGAAAAAGATGGAACCGAAATGAAATTGTTATTGATGAAAAATTTTCATATGCGGTAGCTACTGAATTAATAATAGAAAGCGAGGATTGTGAACCAAAGTCCGTTCAAGAATGTCGACATAGAAATGATTGGCCTAAATGGAAAGACGCAATGGAGGCTGAATTAAAATCTCTTACAAAGCGTAAAGTTTTTAGACCTATCATCCAAACACCTCAAAATGTAAGGCCTGTCGGCTACAAGTGGGTATTTATACGAAAACGAAATGAAAACAATGAAATTGTCAGATATAAAGCACGACTTGTAGCACAAGGTTTTTCACAAAGGTCTGGAATTGATTATGAGGAGACATATTCTCCTGTGGTGGACGCAATCACATTCAGATATTTAATCAGCCTAGCAATTTGTGAGGGACTTCATATGCATCTTATGGATGTAGTGACAACATATTTGTATGGGTCACTTGATAGTGACATTTATATGAAAGTCCCTGAAGGACTAAATATGCCTGAAGCATATAGATCAAAACCTCGGGAAATGTACTCCATTAAATTGCAAAGATCCTTATATGGATTGAAACAATCTGGACGAATGTGGTACAATCATCTAAGTACATATCTCCTAAAAGAAGGATATGTTAATAGTCCCATAAGCCCATGTGTTTTTATCAAGAGATCAAGAAAAGAATTTGTTATTATTGCTGTATATGTTGATGATTTAAACATCATAGGGACTATTGAAGAGCTTAAAGCAGCAGTTGTATGTTTATGTAAAGAATTTGAGATGAAAGATCTAGGCAAAACTAAATTTTGTCTCGGTCTACAGATTGAGCATTTGTCAGGTGGAATTTTAGTCCACCAAAAGACTTATACTGAAAAATTTTTGAAGAGATTTAATATGGACAAAGCTCATCCATTGAGTACCCCAATGGTTGTTCGATCTCTTGATATCAAAAAGGACCCTTTTCGTCCTCGAGAAGATAACGAAGAAATGCTTTGCCCTGAAGTACCATATCTTAGTGCAATTGGTGCCTTGATGTATCTTGCTAACAATACACGTCCAGATATTGCATTTTCTGTAAATCTATTAGCAAGATTTAGTGCTACACCGACACGAAGACATTGGGTCGGTATTAAACATGTACTTCGTTATCTTCGTGGAACAATTGATATGGGTTTATTATATTCAAAGCATACACATCCTGCATTAATAGGGTATGCAGATGCTGGATATTTATCTGACCCGCATAAAGGACGATCCCAAACTGGATATCTCTTCACATATGGTGATACGGCTATTTCCTGGCGCTCAACGAAACAAACTATTGCCGCCACTTCTTCAAATCATGCTGAAATACTTGCATTACATGAGGCGAGCCGAGAATGTGTATGGTTGAGATCTTTAACTCAACATATTGAAGAAGAATGCAACTTTTCAACTAGCAAAGGGGACCAACCATCTTGTATGAAGATAATCGCTTGTATTGCTCAAGTAAAAGGAGGCTACATCAAGGGTGACAGAACTAAACATATTTCACCAAAATTCTTCTTTACACATGAACTCCAAAAGAAAGGAGAGATTGATGTTTGCCAAATTCGCTCAAGTGAGAATTTAGTAGACTTGTTTACAAAGGCGTTACCTGCAACAACATTAGAGAAGATGCTACATAAGATCGGCATGCGACGACTCAGAGATTGCTTCTGATTGCCTTCATGAGGGGGAGAATTATACGCACTGTACTCTTTTTTCCTTCGCCTAGGTTTTGTCCCACTAGGTTTTCCTGGCAAGGTTTTTAATGAGGCAGCATGAAGCGTATAACAAGGATGTTGT
The DNA here is from genome assembly GCA_028554755.1 of Cordia subcordata. Taxonomy (NCBI): domain Eukaryota; kingdom Viridiplantae; phylum Streptophyta; class Magnoliopsida; order Boraginales; family Cordiaceae; genus Cordia; species Cordia subcordata. The sequence continues at coordinate 4,996,445 of JAPTOF010000010.1, read as the reverse complement.
ACTCTTTTCCTTCACGAGGTTTTTTCCCACTGGGTTTTTCCGAGTAAGGTTTTAAGAGGCATATTCTTGTGATGAATGTCCAAGGGGGAGTGTTGTGAAATGGACATTCACAACTTGCAAAATTCACTTTTGCTAATAAGTCAACAATTGATGCTATAATTGCTTTGGAATTTGTTATAGCATGCAAAGTATGAAATTTTGGAGATATGCAATCCTTCCATTTAATGCATTGTCTTCTCAAATTTTTGCTATAAAAGGAGATGGATGGTAGAAGCTTGAGATGAAGAAAGAAAGATAGAAATAGTATATAGAAGAAGTAGTAGAGAAAAGAAGTAGAAACAAGAGTGATATTATATTGTCATAGTAAAGATTTTATTATCCAAGTTATTTTATACCACATTATATTTAAGTTATTTTACAACATGGAGACATTTGATAAATCTCAAACTCTTTTTGAGTTTGATAATTAGATATTTGGGGGAAATGTTGAAAGCCTTCCAGTGTCTCCAGCTTCCTCAATCCATTCAGCCACAACATTTTTGACCCCCCCAACAGCGAAAGTCTTCTAGATAAAGATAAAGATGTTTTAATCGTTTCATCGAATATATATATTGCTGGCCTGGGTATATAGATTGTTGAAAGAGTCCTCAAATCAAGAGTCTAGATATTGTAAGTTATCTGTAAATGATGGCAATTTGAATAATTCAAGATGCCCCAAACTTAAGTACCTTAGGTGGAGCATTTTACTGATATCTTTTGATAATTTTAACTTCATTTGCTTATTTGCTCCAAGTCAATGTTTTGAAAACCAGACTGGACTGGCCAGTCAAACCGGTCCGACCAGGAACCAGTAAAACAGGAGGGTCAAGTAGCGCTTAAAAATCGAAAAGCTAAAAAACTGGGAAAAACCAATTAGACTCGGCGAACCGGGTAGAACCGGTCAAACCCGGCTTTTGTAAATTCATTAGGCTACATGTTATTTTAGTTTATTAGGCTTAACTTTGTTGATTGCCACAGCTCACAACTAGTCCAAAACAACTAAAAGAGTAGGAAAAATTAAAGAAAACAAAATCTATAGCAATTTGCAAGCAATTAGGAGTCAACAATTTGAATATTTGATTATTAAGGGTGCTTATGTGTCTATTTTTTGCAACATTTTTATATATTTATGTCTTTCTTAAAAAATTCTTATACATATTTCACATATAAATCATATTCTTCTTTAGCCTTTCCTCTTTACTGAATATAGACAAAACTAAGATATGAAGAAGACATTATGTGAAAGTCAGTCCGGTCAGACCACTGGTGCGACTGATCAAACCAACTGATTCGAAAACCAATAAGATGTTCGGTTCGTCAACCGGTCCGATTTTTAAAACACTACTCCAAGGATACAGGTGCCTCCAACGTGTATAAGTATTTGAGCTAGAGGAGATATCTCCATTAACTTCCAAATCTAAACTCTCTATGACGCCTTCATCTTCTCCCTTCTTTAAACACAAGCCTCTCATGAGATCGTGAAGTTTGCATGATTCAATCCTTCTAATCAAGCACATTTGTCCATTTGCACTTGAACCATAGACCTAGCAGCCAGCTCTTTTAAAATGCCTTCAACCACATCCATCATTGACTCTTCTATTCCTGAAGCCATGCCTTTTGCGATCCATAGATGATACAATTTTCTCACTTCTATTTCTTGATCCTCTTGCAAAATGCCATATAAAGGAAACATGGCTATAATTGATCAGGCAAATCATTATAGCTCAAAGCTAAAACTTTCTCCGTTGATCCACTTATTTCTTCGCTCAAATGTGAATCAATAGCCTTTTTCCATTCATCCAAACTATTTCCACTTCTTAGAATTCCTCCGAGCACAGAAATGGTCAAAGGAAGGCCACCACACTTGCCAACTATTTTCATTCCCACGTCCTCAAATTTGGGGTCTATTTTCATATCAGCAAAACAAGTTAATAAGTTTACCTTGGTTGAAGAAAATCATACTTTTGAGTATTGTTGAAATACTTTTCTTATTATTAAGTTGGAAATTCAACTTGAAATAGAGTTAAGTTTCAAAATTGTTACAATCTTATCCAATTACTAGTATTTTCAAAACCCGTGCTTCGCACAGTCAATTTTTTTTTTTTTGGTATTAGACAGTCTTCTAATTCTAATTTTAAATTCAAAAGCAATTAATCTAATTCTAACTCTAAAAATTTTGAATTCTATTCCAATAAATTTTAATTTTCTCATCTAAATTTTAAATTCCAATTTTGAAAAAGAATTGAATTATAAAAGTCAAATTAAATTATAAATTTAGAGTTCTAAATTGTTTTTTTTTCTCTAAATTTTAGTTCTAATCCTAAATTAAAAAATCTTTTTCTAATTCTAAACTATAATATATTGATATTTTCTTGTATGCAATAAATTTTGTGAAATGCTGATATTTACAACTCCCACAACATTAACTTCAACAATTGTAACTCCCATCATACTAATCTAAATAATGATACTTAATCTTCTTAACTCCAACAATTTACAACTTTCTCTTTATTTTTATTATTTGGTATAAAAATTTTGGGTATTGTACATGTGATGATAATGGTGAATTTGTTTGGTAAAAAAGTGTATAGTTAGGAGATTTAATCTTCTTGGCTAAAATGCATCTTTGTTATGACTCTTGACAAGCTTATATATTCATTTGAGAGAGAGATTTTATATAAATGGTACAAATTGAGACTCTTAGCATTATAAATGTTGATATGACAAAAAGTGATTTGGCATCTTAATAAAACATAAAACACTTGAAGTGGCATCTCTTAAATCCACATGGCATCTAATGTGACATCTTAGTAAGACATAAAAAGTTGATGTGGCATCTGTCAAATCTTATACACTAACATAATATGACATCTCTTTAAGACACATAGCATTTTCTTTGGCCTCGGCTTCTCATGAGGTATAACTTTATTACTATTATATAACTTATATAAATAGGGTAAATTACACAAATAGTCTCTTATATTTACCATGTTTGACACTTAAATCCCCTATCTTTTAGAATGACCATTTTAAATCCCTATCTTTCATCCCCGTAATGCCATTAGTCCTAAGACCCAATTCTGTTAAAAATTTAACGGTTTTATCTTGGACCAAAATGAAGTCACGTGTGGTTCATGTGATTAAACCGTTAACTTTTTACGGAAATGGGCTTTAGGACAAATACTATCACGGAAATGAAAGATAGATATTTAAACTGGTAATTTTGAAAGATAAAGGATTTTAAGTGTTAAATGCAGTAAACATAGTGGATTTGGAATTTGCAAAGAAGACCATTTTCCCCCCAAAATAAATATAAATATACATACATTTTCTGTTCTTGACCAAAGAAAATTAAAAATAGAAAATATGAACACCAAAAGAAAAAAAAAATCTAAATATTTGATGCGGCGAGCCAATGGCGTTTCTAAAAAAAAAAAAATCTAAGCACCAAAACGAGCATCTCGCAAGAATCAAAACCATCTGATCCAGCGAGCATGAAGCAACTTTGATTGTGTCGTCGACCCAACATTGTTCGTTAAACATATTAAAAAGAAACGCCCCCAGGGGCATAGGTGAGTTGGTAAGTGGCCAGGTGATTAGGGTGGAGACACCCTGACAACGCGGGATCGAGTCCGTGTGGCGGCAGTACTCCGCTGAAATATTGCGGGGGCTGTTGCTGGATTTCCACGCCCGTTGGTCCTCTCCCTGGTCGGGCTGCCACTCACGCACATCTCTCGATTTACCTCCCGCCTGGTTAAGGGGCCTCTGGCCAGGTGGGAAAGGGATTCTCCTTTGGTTAACCCTTTTAAAAAAAAAGAAACGCGTAGAAATGGGTTTGTGTGCATTTGCATATATATGAGTTTTATATATGTATAAGTGGGTTTGTATGCATATAGATGTATGTATGTAAATTGAGCACCAAGAAGGGGTAAAATGTGTGTTACTCCCCTATAATTTCTATAAGTAGCTGATTATTTCTACGGTTTAAAACATATTACATTATTCTTGCATTTTTCAAAAGTGGCACATAATCTCTAATTTAAAATTTTTCCCAATCTAATTTAACGGAGAGCGCATTATATTCTCTTTTGTTGTATATGTGGATGCCAAATTTTAGACTTTCTATACTTTTTTATCAAAACATACTTATTGAGGGCTATAGCAAAATTTATTTATCTTTGCTTTATAAAATTATAAATTAAAAAATGAAAAATGAAAAATTTTAAAATACAAAATTAAAAATAAAAAACTTAAATTAAAAATAAAAATAAAAAAATTAGATATAAAATTAAAATTTAAAAATTACAAAAAAATTAAAAATTAAAATGTTTTTAATTTAATTTAAAATTTTTGAAATTAAAAATTAATTAAATTAAAATTTTTTAATTTAATTAAAAAATTAAAAATATATATTTTTTAATTTGAAAAATTTTAAATTATTTTGAATTAAAAAATGATAGTAAGAAGATTTTCTAAGAGTAATTTGGTCCTTTGATGGTCCTTAACACAGATAGGGAGATTGTGTTACTTTTTTAAAAGCACAAAGATAATGTAGTATATTTTAAATCACATGGGGCAATTAGCTACTTATAGAAATTATAGAGGGATAACGAGCATTTTACCCCGTGAGAAGTACTTCAGGAGAAGCGTCGTCGCATAGGAAAGCAAGTGTAAACTTAACAAAAATCTATACATGAAAACAGTCACAGATATTTATTAAGAATAAAAGGACTATACATTCAGTATTTATAAGTTATTTATTTAATAAAATTTACAGATCATTTTTGTTTAGTACTAATAAACATATTGTTCAGTACATTTATAGTCACAAGTGCACGTTGCATTGTACACTTACGGGTGCACGGTATAAGTTTCCCACATACAATAATTGTCCCAACAACATGAGATATGAAGCAATGTCCGGAATAATTTGACACACTCTTGGAACAGGCACCGAGAACGAGTAATTTTGAGCATCAACTCGAATATATTACAGTCACACTGTACCCAAAAGGAAAAAAGAAATGGAATAGTTGGGCACAATGTGTCACGCTTCATATCGGCACGGGAGAAGCGTATAGGCCAGGAAGCTCTTTCTGCAGGAACACGACTAATTGGACCATGCATCTGAACTTGGATATCTGTTAAGGGGAAAAAAAAGCACGTAAAGAAAGAAAAAGAAACTGCAAAATACCCGCATCTGGTAGTGCTTGATCATCAGTTAGCTTAATAGTACAACAGGAATTAATATAAAGCTCATATACCTCATCTCAGCACAGGCCAAGAGAAGCTCGTCAATTAGAGATATGGGGCTCCAAAAAAAAAAAAAGAGAAAAGCTCAATCTAATAAACAACACCAGCCCATATATGAAAAGTTGAAAACAAAGAAGGGGGTTGGCATAGAATGCTATCGAGGACCTAATATCTCGCGTTATCTTGGCGCTATTTCTCTCAGTATAAATTATTCAATTTAAATATTGATTGAGATTTCAAAAAGGAATGGAAAGAAGAAGGATAGTTATTGCATTAAAACAGTCAAATAACAGCTAATGTTTGGTATCATTGTGGAGAATGAAATACCTGGTGGGCGTCGGACCGGGCATTGGAACTGATTTCAAACTTCTATACCAGCGGCATCCGCAAACCTAAGCGCCGACATGTGAGTCATAAAGCCTACCCTAATCTTGTTACTTAGATGATGAACGACCAACCTTTTGAGGTTTGTAAGATATCTGCATGCATCCTCTGGTACTATTTTCAACTTCTGACATGAATCAATTTCTAAACTTGAAAGATTGGGCAATGCTCCTTTATCCACTCTCAGTTTCTCCAACTGGAACAAGTTTCTAAGCAGAAGAGATCTGAGCTGAGGGAAATCTGCAGCTTTAAAACTGATTTCTTTCCCAATAAAGGCAGCAGTTCCTAGACTAAGTTCCCGCAAGCTGGGAAGTTTCTTCAGGAATTCCATCGAGTCTTCATCAAATTTACTTTCAGACAAACGTAAGCTCATCAAATTTGGCATGATGAATTGCGATTCGTACTTTGGTAACTTGCCAATAGGAATACCGTGGAGTACTAAATCACTTAGATTGCGACACATCAATATTATCCCTATATCAGCCTGTGAAAGCGCAACACCCCTCATTGAAATTGCAGCCCTTTTGATTTTTCTCCAACTATCAATATGGTTAATGACAAGAGACAAGTCATCCCCACTTCGTGTTAGCCTTGCACTAAAATATCGAAGTTCTACCAATTCTGAGAGATCTCTATTCCAGCATAATTCATCATCAAACCCTTCCAAAGACTCCAACCTTCTCAAACCATTCAATCGCAACTTTTCTGACCCCCCACAGTGAAACGATCCAAGATAAAGATGTCTCAGCTGGTTCATCTTTGAGAATATATTGTGGGGTATATAAATTTCTGAACGTGTCCTCAGATCAAGAGTCTCTAAATATGGCAAGTCACCTATAGATGATGGCAATTCATCAAACCAACAATCTGTCAAATTTAGGTACCTCAGGTGGACCATTTTACTCATTTGTTTCAGTAATTTGGACCCACAATTCTCAAGAACAAGAACTCTGCATAACTTGAATTTTGGTTCTCCTTGTACCTCTGCATCACGAAGAGCAAGAGTTCGAAGAAATTGATTGGTTATTTGATCCCAACGGAAATGCAGCTTCTTGTCTTTACCCAAGTAAACCGCCAATCTACGTGCATTAGCAATATTTGAGAAAGAAGAGATATCTCCACAAACATCCATATCGAAAGTCTCTAAGAAGCCTTCTTCTTTTGCCTTCTTTAAACACAAGTCTCTCATTAGATCATGAAGTCTGCATGATTTAATCCCTCTAGATGTGTTGTCTATTTGCACTTGAACCATAGATCTAGAAGCCAGCTCTTTTAAATGGCGTTCAGCCACATCCATCATTGACTCTTCTTTTCCTGAAATCATGCCTTCTGCAATCCATAAATGATACAGTTTTCTCGCTTTTATTTCTTCATCCTCTCGCAAAATGCCCATATAAAGGAAACATGGCTTTAAGTTATAAGGCAAGTCATTGTAGCTCAAAGCCAAAACATTGTCTATCCATCCACCTGTTTCTTCGCTCAAATATGAATCAATATCCTGATATACCATTTGCCAATCACTCAAGCTTCTACTTTTGAGAATTCCTCCCAACAGAGAGATTGCTAGGGGGAGGTGGCCACACTTGCGAACTATTTCCCTTCCTACAGCCTCAAGTTTGGGGTCCATTTTTATATCTACAAAACAATGAGAAAATGTTTTAATTCTATTCATCATATCTCCCCATGACTTAAAGTTTTGTCAAACAAAGATTTAAAAGCATTTTATCGCGCGCGCGTGTGTATATATATATAGAGAGAGTTGACATGTTAAAAAAGAAATTTAAAATTCTTTAATTTAAATTAGATACCAACGAAACACAGACATTAAATATGATATTTGAGGGAAGAAATAGGGTAATATCTAAATTATCAAAGTGTGTATTAGCTTGAATACAACTTTACATTTGTAAAGTGTAAGATCATACGTATCCAACTATCATTTTACACTGCATATACTTCTTTTACATTGGGCATCTTTCTCTTTAAGAATGAGATAATTTTCATAATTCGTCCTCATTGTTTACATGTTTTACTTTAGTTTCTATTATTGCAAAAGTAACACAACATATATTCATTACTTATATTTTGTTTCCCTAATTATTTGAGGTTAGTCTCAAATGTTACCAATAAATTATGCAAATGGTCTTCCCTAACCACCAAATATAATATTAATGAGGACACCATATTTAATATTAATGAGAACTAGATGCACTACCTTTTTGTAGTATTGGGGGCTAAATGCACAACTTTAAACTGACAGGGAGTAACTGAGTCATTTTCGATAATGCTGACAATCAAATGTAGAACTTTTGAGATTATAGGGATCGGACTTTACAGTGGAGATTCAATGCGAGATTCCTAAAAATATATATTCGACCACATGACAAAAGGGTCATCATATCTAAAGCAACCATAATTTTTTGTAGTCAGATCTAAATGATATCTGTTAAGTATTAGTGATCCATTGACTCTATCCCCCTGTTGGGAATATCGAATTCTAAGAACTTGGACATCTTGTTGATGAGGCCTAAAATTAAACACACAATACCCCGAAAAGCAAAAATTAATTCCATTTACCACATGGGTCTTTTTTATTAAAATCCAAATCCTCCCCATCAACTTTTTGTATTACCCAAATTCCCCCATTGGAATAATTGTGGCAAACAAAGTCTTAAGAATAAGAATATTTCATTTTGTTATTTTGTTTAAAAAATAAAATTTCTCATATATAGACACACTACATGTTATAGCACAAAAATTTTTGTATATGTTTTTCTTTTTCTTCTATTTTATTAAAAGAATTATAATCCCTCAATATAGAGGCACACTACACAGTATCATCTTTTTATGTTATTTTTGTATTGTGCTTTTGTTTTATTTTATTAAAAGAATTATAATTCCTCAATACAAAGGGACACTATATCTCGCTAACTAGAGATGAAATATTGACCAAATCTTACTTAGAAATGAGCGATATGGAGATGGACATTTTCCATTATTAATTTGTCCCTAAACAAGATTTAGCAATGGATTCTTCCATTTCTAGTTTGCAATTTTCTAAAAGAATCCAATTACATAAACACATTTCATTTTACATTACAAAACTTGTTGTATATATTTGTTTTGTTATTTTACTTTAAAAAGGAGAAAAAGACATACAGGTCTCAAGTATATGTTTTATTTTAAACAAGTCTTTTGATTTTTTATAATTCCTTGGGAGGTCTTTCCAATGCATTAACTTTTTGAAAGACCAAAAATACCTCACATTAATAGTTATATTTTGCAATTGGCATATAACCTTTATATATGACACTTGGTGGACACCTTTTTGCCTATTTTTGTATTTTTTGCCAACACATTGACACCAATTTTTTTATTGCTTAAAAATTTAAAATTTAAAATTTCAAAATTAAAAATTAAAAATAAAGAAATTAAAAAAAAAACTTAAAACTAAAAATTTATAAAGGTTTTGAGATTAAGATTTTAAGAGATTAAAAGATTAAAAAAAATTAAAAATTTAACAAACTTTAAATATTAAAATCAAACAAGTAAAATCATAAATAGCACTTTAAATTGCAATGTTAACCAAACAAATTATAAATTATTTTTTATAATTATACGTTATAATTATGAAATTGCAATCTGAAGTGTTGTACATTTGTTTTTTTATTTTATTTTAAAAAACTACAATCAATGTATACACATACACACCTTAGACATAACACCACAATTTTTTTTTGTCTTTTTATTTTATTAAAAAGGTATAACGTAACCCCTTCAACACATATACGCACTACACTTTACATTACAAAAACATTCTAATGAGTCTAGAACATAGGTAATGGTGGTTTTGTAAAAGATCATCTGTGTATTGTGCTGCAATAAAAGATAAAAATATCTTTACTCTTTACTTTTAAGACTCTGTTTGGCATAATTTAAGATTATGGGAGAATTTGGGTAATACAAAAAATTAATGGGGGAGTTAGTTTTTAACCAAAAATTCATGGGGAAATTGGATTTACTCAAAAAAAAAAAAAAGAGTACTGATTGAAAATGTACAATGCTTACTTAAAATAATTATTTCTCAATATTTTGGAATAAGCTTAATTACGATGCGAGATTTCTTTTTTTTTTTTTTACATAAAAATGACATAAAGCACTAACGGCATCCTACTAACAGAAGTCAAGTGACTAAGAGGGTGTTTGGATTGGCTTATAAAAAAATTACTTAAAAGCACTTCTGGCTTTAAATAGCTTTTTTTTTATATTGTCAACTTTAAATAGTTACGTGTTTGAATAAAAGTTGTAGTTATAAAAATAAGTATTTACATGTTTTATTAAAGTAAGTTATATAGTTAAAATAACTATTAAGGACATTAAAATAGAATTTAAAAAGGTAAAAATAAGATAAAAGAGTAAAGATATTTTAGTAATAAAAATAAAAAGATAAGGATAAGATAATAAATGATTTGGTCAGACTTGTTTTTTTTCAAAGTGCTTAAATTTATAAAAAAAATAAAAGTTAGGATTGGAGAGTTTTTTTTTTATTTTTCTACTTAAAACCACTTAAAAAAGCACATTTTTAATTAAAACAAACACTTTCATTAGCTTAAATTAAACTTTAAACAGATTTGACCAGAAAAAAAAAACCAAACCAAACACCCTCTAAAAGGTTTGTCTACAAAGAGTCGTTGAAATCACTATGCCAAAATGCCTTCAAACCTGTGACTCACGCATGCCATTTTCACCAAAAAAAAAAAAAAAAAACAATTTTAATAGTTATAAAATGAGACAAGCTTAATATTGTAGAGACTATGGAAAGAATGAACCCTTTATGTAAATAATTAAGGCTATAAATTTCAATTCTGACCAAGAAAAAATGGGAACAACAGTAAACCTAATGTGTTAAAACGAATGATTTTCAGAAATTAGATGATTTACCTTTTTCTTCTTGTTGAGGGAATGTTTTCTTTTGAAGTAACTGCCAACCTTCATCTTCAGTCAAGTACCTCAGTCGGTGAAGATGTCGTATTTCAGCAACCTTCTCTTTACGGGTAGTAAGCAATAGCTTACTCTTGGCGGCCTGATGTGTAACTGGAAAGGCCTTCTTTAGCATTATCCAGTGATTAATCTCCCAAACGTCGTCAAGAACAACCATGCACTTCTTCTCTTTCTGCACTTGGTAGAGCTCCCTAACCAACTGGGTTTCAACCATCTTCTCGACCCTCTCTGCCTCCTGATGATCTCCAAGAAGCTGCTTTAGTACATCTTGCAAGACAAGTTTGAATTGGATTTTTTGGGTTACACAAGCCCAAGCAGATGCTTCAAAACAACGTTGTACCTCTGTACGGTTATAAATCTTCTTAGCAAGCGTGGTCTTTCCTAGACCTCCCATGCCGAAAATCGTAATAACTTTGAGGGCCTTGTTACTATCGTCGACCATCAGTTGTACCAATTGCTTAATTTCATCTTGCATCCCCACGAAGTCCACTTCATCTTCGTGAGCATAAGTTTGTCTTAGCCGCCGTTCATTCTCGTCTGCTTCTTTTGAGCTTTCCGCATCCATTGATTTATTTACACCGTACCTTTCCAGACTTTCTGTCAAAACGATGATGTGGGCTTTAATTCTTTCAATCTTGGCACCAACTTCGTGAAGGGCTACACATTCACTTGGTAAACATGGAATTCTTTTGACCACATCCGCCAAACAACAAAAGATTCTTTCGACCAAATTTTTGAGGCCCTCTCCTTTCCGTGATGCAACTTCAACCACAAATGTCTCCACCACATCTTCGATTTCATAGCACAGTTCTTTTATTTCTCTTACCCAATTACGAACCCTTTCATCTGTGTGCTGTTTCGCGTCTGCATCTTTTAGAAAACACTTCATACGCACCAGCTCTCCTTCAATTTTTTTAACTTCATCGCTCACACCCCATAGAAAGTTGGCCTCTTCGACCAACAGATCACGAATTATTTGTTTTGTGATGGAGACAACTGCTTCGGCCATCTTTATGTAATTAATGTAATGCTCTCGGGTGGCAACACTTAGATCGATCTTTCTGATGTGTACGTAGGTGTGATTTTTAGGATGATCTACTTAATTGCCCAGATTAAGTACACAGGCTTATATCAACATCACAAGTCTCCGCAACTGCTCAAATTGATTGTTGCGGATATTCAGGCTAAAGCTGTTTACTTTTTTAACTTCCTGTTCGCATTAGAAATGTCCAAAAGATAGTGCGTTATGAGTTAGCAATGATTGTACCTGGGGCATAATTATTAGCCAAGTTGCCAAATTATTTAAGGATATTTGGCAATGGAATAATTTAAATTAAAGCAAATATGCCTGTCGATGATGAGTTAGCAGACACCACCCTGTCCTTTTCTAGCCTTTTATTCGATTTACGAAAAAGCCCAAAAAAATGAGGCAACCCTTTTTCACACACAACTAAAGCTGGGACCTTTAATTGGCAAATTTGCCAAATTATTTAAAGAATTTTGGCAATGGAATAATTTAAAGCGATAATTGTTAGCACGCCAATGATGACCTTTTCTGCTTTTATTTGCAACTAGAATGAAAACTCGCACAATGCCGCGGTTGGCATAAACTTTTATTTTATATTTTATATAATTTAAATAAGTCAATTAGTTTTATTAAAAACAATTTATCAACTTAGTATAATTATATTTGTTTCAATCTAAATATTTTGGACTGCTAGCACTTAACCTCAATATATTCTATCTAATTATAAGCTCGTCAATTAAAAATGAAATGTAAAATTGATGTTAATTGTTAAAAAATAAAATATACAAAAAGTTTAAGAAATAACTAACATTTTGTCATGTTTCAAGAAATATAATACATAAATTGTTTGAATTGTCGAAACAAGAAATTTATGTGAGGGTCGAAGCCCCATAAGGAGAATTGTTTCGATTACCAAAGCATGAGTAACTTAAACTAATGCAGACATCTTTTTTTAGCTCAATATTAAACTTTTCATTTCATAAGAAGTGATGAATGGTTGGCTCATTTCCATACTTTTCTAAATCTAGTTGGAGGAAAGAAGATGATTTTCACACGTTAAGCCATAGAAATTAGAATTAATTTAATGCATTATGTCACTTAGTACTTTTTTATCTTTCTTTTACATGCGTGGTAAGATTTTGTAACCATACATTCAAGTTGTCTTTTAATATTGGGACAAGGAGAGTTTTCAATTTTTTTTTTCCACTTGAAAGATATTTTAAAACCAATGGAGTTAGTGTTTATCAGCGCGAAATGGTCGACCAATTAATTTTTTTTTTTGGCTCTTGTCATATTTGGTCCTCAGACATATGCTCTAAACACCTCATCCAATGACACATTAATTGCTGGAGTGATATTGGTTTTTACTTTTCTTTTCTTTAATGCGTTAGGGTTGCTAATCCTTTTGTTGTTAAAACAAAAATTAATGATAATTGTTTTTTTGGGACTTCTCAAATTTTTTTTTTTTAAATGAGAGACCTACATTTCCATGAAACAACAGAGGAGCAGAAAGAGTGAAATTTCAAAGTCAAACAAGTCAATGATGATTCCAACATATAGATGCTGATGGATGATATAAAGTTGTAAGCTGCTAGCTAATAATTGAAGATGCTTGCTTTCGATCATATGGGAAAGAAAAAAAAATTTAAAGCAACAGACTCGTAAATATAAAGTCCTTCATTTGTTTTTAAAAGATACCAAAAATGAGGATACCCTTTGTCACTGAACAACTTTAATTTTGTACGAGTGTGATGTTTTCATTAATCCATTCCCAAATATCCTTAAATAATTTGGCAACTTGGCTAATAATTATGCCCCAGTTATAATCATGGCTAACTCATAGCGCATTATCTAACTTTTGGATATTTCTAATGCGAACAGAAAGTTAAAAAGATAATTCCCAAGCATTGAGTTAACATAAATTAATGAAAACATCACATGCGCAAAATTAAAGTTGTTCAGTGACAAAGGATTTCCTCATTTTGGTATTTTTAAAAACAAATGAAAAACTTTATATTTACGAGTCTTTTGCTATAATTTTTTTTTCCATAGTAATGTGTAAGGACCGAGCAATGCTCGGTCTGCCCGTACAATTTCATATTAGCATATTAATATAGAAAAACAATTATACATTGTAAAACGGATAATTATATGGAAATGGTTAAATTGCTTTGACATAGTACTTCGTATTGAACAATGAAAAAGATAAATGCTTCCTATTATCGCAGCATAATCAAATAGTTGTTAACAAATAAACAACTCTATTAAAATAAAAAATAATTTCAGTATTTAAAAAGGTTGACCTGTGAAAAATCCGAGGTTCCAAAATAAGTAAAGGAAACTTTTATCAGCTATTGTTGGCAGATACAAATGATTACTGATTCCCAAGCAAGTAATCTGTTTCAAATGCCAAAGAGGATTCAAGTTTAGACCTTCAATTGTAGAATTCAGATGTTGCAACGCAAAGAGCCAAAAAAGAAAATTCAGAAATTTGGTTAGTAAGTGCCTACATCAAGGGAACTGTTCTGGAATATTTTTTAGTTCTTCTATTTATCTTTTAAACATGTTTTATTTCTTATGTCAACCCAAGAATTCATCTTAACCAAAGCTTCAATTCTTTGTAGCAAAAATGCTATGTAGCAGATATACACATAAAATAAACAATGCTTGGATGCAGAAGTGAGTGAACAGCCAGACCCATTTTCACTGAGGTAGAACAGATAAATTAATGGAATCAGCAGAATCTGTTCTTGGATATCAACAGCCTTATGCATTATGAAACATAAGACCACCACCAGGCCGATCAGCAAAATACATCACCTAAAGTATAGTATTCTGAATAACTAACCCGTATTCATTCATTTTCTTCTTAAAATAGTAAGCATAATTTGTTTAAATTCCAACAAGATTTTACACAACAAATTGACATAACAAACTAATATAGTTTAAGATGACATTAGCAAAAGAAATAAAACAGTAGAACCACCATCAAAATTTAAAATTAAATCATTTTTCTTTTTATTGCTAGCCAGAGAATAACTATAATCTCAAGCTTTTTACAGTAGTTGATAAATCAAAAGAATGAATTTGGAGGATATTTGGAAACTTTGCAAGTAAACGTCAGAATTTCTTACTTCCAGACATTTACCTCTCAAGAAGCATCACGAGTTCACAATGCAAAGTATGAGAAAAAGATCAACTGCCATTGCCTTAGCAGGTTTAAATGGCTCTGAATGAGGCATAGATTTGACCCTACGCCAAGCCAAGCCAGCACTGCTTATGTTCCTCCATCTTCTGTTGTCCTTATTACTCCCTTTCTCATTTTTTATTAGCAGATGGTGTACAGAGCTCAATGGCATTTGCCACCAAGCTCTCAAGATTACAGGATATGTAGCTGAAAGTAAAAGAGAAATAGTCAAACAACTTTTAATATATATCAACAAAACCAAGCAGGTATTTTTAAGGTAAACTTTTAAGGTAAACTTACACGAGCCTTTTAAGGCATGCATGGGTCCTTAGAACTTTGAACCTGCAAGTATGGAAACATGAGTTGATCAAAAGGAGATATGTGAATGCCAGGTCAGTAACCCACAAGGAAATGAAGTACATTACTATCAAGCCTGTAACAAAAAGGCATTTAGGTGTACTTAAGCAACATAACCGTTAGATACTTTCTTGAAAAGTAAGCTAGAATAAATGTAGAAAAATGAAACACATTTACCCCTAGAAGCTCTCCGTTTGGTGTCTATTGATTGTAAATTATAAATATACCTCATTAAATATCAATAGAAAATGTTCTGATTGCTGTAGTTTCAACGCAGATAATCTACAATGCAAGGGTTACCCCTTAATTATTGGAATGATAGTCTGCTTCACATATCAGACAATATGCCTTTCCTGCCAACTTGTATTGTTTATGATTCTTCACAGGTTGAATATTATTACTATAAGTTTTCTGTCATTTGGTTTGTTTCATTGCTTTTCTTCTTTTTGCTGAACAGAATTAAGAAGAACCTGCTTTATTTGATCATTCATCTTCTGTTGCACAAATCAAGAAGTTTCTAATGATTGTTTCCATTCTAGCTCCATAAGATCAGATATATAAAGAAGTTGGTGCCACAAGAACGGAAGTATATGATTAACTTGACCGTCTCCAAAAACTGAAAATTTGAAGTAAACTATGTCCTTGGTTAGGCCTGCACCACCATTTATAAGTTGTACACTTAATTCACTGAACAGTATTGGTGGTAATGCTATTGTTGAATTACTTGATCACCATGATGTTATACTAAGACGTACCCCTTGTTTGCTTATTTTGCACAAAGGTGACACTTTCTTGCAAATTATCCTTCAAAAAAGCCAACTTATCTAATTCTGCTTTAGATGATCTTAGTTCTTTCTCTAAAAAGAAAGATATCATTTTAAAGCTGTACATTTTCAGTATTTCCTTATTTTAATAGATTAGATAGCTCAGCTTTATCTGTACCTTATTTTAATAGATTAGATAGCTCAGCTTTATCTGTATAACATGTATCATATTTCTTCTAATAAATTTGTTTTCTCTCGTAACAGCTTCATATAATCTACAATAAAAGCTACCATGTAAGATAAACAACATAGTTGTGCATTAATGTGAATCAAAAGCGATAATTACTTCGTATTCTTCAGGGTCTTTTTTTCCTGTTTCAGATTCCCTTAGTTCATATATGTTGAATTAACATGACAATCGAGTAATTAACCAAGTGACTCTGCCTACCATAAGAAAACATCAAAGCTAAATCATGCTCAATTAAGCATGGCAATCTGATTTATTAAGACCTGCTGTGGTAGATCCTTGTCAGGCTCCACAATTTCACTCTTATCAAGCTTAATGTTTGATTCAATGATATGAGGATCCTCTTCTTCCTTAACAGTATGAGCACTCCAGTTCTTCACGGCTTTCTTCCACCACTTGAGACATCTGCATGCCCATTGAAATCCCAAAAGTGTAATATTTTTTTTTTCCAC
Organism: Cordia subcordata; assembly: GCA_028554755.1. Classification (NCBI taxonomy): domain Eukaryota; kingdom Viridiplantae; phylum Streptophyta; class Magnoliopsida; order Boraginales; family Cordiaceae; genus Cordia; species Cordia subcordata. Next base: position 4,979,734 of record JAPTOF010000010.1, on the reverse strand, counting down.
ACAAATCAATACAATAGAAAAACAAGGCGGGCTGGCAGGGGGAGGGGGGAGAGGAGCAACAGATCCACCATTTCTTTACATGTCAAGACATAGAAACATATAAATCCATGAACAAAAAGATGACATTAATCAACCTTGATTGAACTAATATCCAAGTAAAACAAATCCATGACAAATGATCTCTGTGATGGAGATGCTTTTTCTTTGTTTCTTTAAGAGGCCATTTAACACACAAGCACACACAACAAACAGATAAAGACACAACAAACAGTTCAAACTGCAACCCTCAAAGATTTCAAATATCTAGAAGGATTTGAACTTTTTCATAAATAAGACATACCAAAGATGAGCTCACCATGATATGGTGTATGTGATGATCAATTGAGTTATAATGAAAGGCAAGAAGCATTGATCTTTTCCATGAAAGATTAAATTAAAAAGACGCCTCATTCCTTGTTTACTGCAAAAATAGGAGGATCTGCAAGAAAACTTTAGTTTGATTGGCACCTTTCTCTTTTGATTCTAATGTAGGGGCAAATAAAGCACCAAATCCAACAAACTCCATTAATTCTTCTCCATTAACCCATATTGGAACTTTTACCTTGCAAAATATTGAAATAAAGCTTGATCTTCCAAAATCTTACCCAAAAAGAAGAGACAAATTTGTGTGTGTGCATGAGTGTGAAAGAGAAAGAAGCACAGAGCAGTTTGGAGTAGTGTATCACCTACTATTCTAAAGAACATTATAATTAAGACTAAAGCATCTATGATTAAGCAAAGGATAATAATAGTTTCCAACAAAATAAGCAAGCATAAAAACCTTCCTCTGCAAGAAGCAAACTACAATGAAAATAATAAAGAAATGCACAACCTAATCCTCCAAGCATTTCATTGAGCACCTTGCGTTCACACACATATATACAAATGCACTGCTCCAGCACACACATATACCCACTGACATCTCAGTTTTTCAGACAGATAAATAGAAATCCATTTATCTCTTTAGCAGCTTGCGGTTCGAGTATTGGAGCTTGTATTTTCGTTGTTTTTTTTTTTTTTGGCTCTTCATCTTTTGCTTTAAAAGTACAACATTGTTCCAAGAAGAAAAGCAGACTTTGGTTGAACAAAAACAACGCCTCGTGTTATACCAAGAAGAAAAGCAAACTTTTGTTCTTTCCGCCATCTCCAGCTACTCTTACACGTTAAGGACGACATGGCAAACAGTACAACACCATGGAATTGCAAGATTTACACGTGACATTATCTAATAACAAATTCAATATAGGATTTAAACCTCACATTCAGCAACAAGACCCAGTAAACAACCAAACAAATCGCCATGGTAACCATCTCTTCAAAAGTAGTCATATATTCACTTGCAATCAAACACCATTAAGACATTTGCTCTAGGACAAGGGTGCCATCCTTTTCCAAATAGTCCAGCTTCAAATAGGAATCAAAATTCTAAACAAAATCACAACTTTGAACAGTCAGCTAATTAAATAAATATACTTCGTCTAAAATAAAGCACAAAAACAGAATTGCACACTTCAGAGTAAAAAAGGTGCCATCTGTTCCAACCATAGATTGCAAAAATTTTGAATTTTCTTTTGATCTTCCTTGTGATCAAAACGTAAATTATAAAACAGACCATGAAATCCTCCAATTCTAAACCAGAAATCCAATTGTAAGCCAGACATAAGCTCCAAGGATTATAACAAAAACTGATTGCAACATCACATAGCCCCCATCTATGAAGCAAACACTTGCAGAAACTCAACTATTTGGATTCGCAACCCAAAATCCAAGGACATTCGTATCAACATATACATATGCATACACATGCAGATAACAATTTACGAATTCGAAGGTGCTCCCAAATTCGAAGGTTCTCCCAAACTATTTTTTGTGTCAGCATGTTGTCCAAGCAAGCATTTTCTTCTTCTCGTCACTTCCATCATTATCAAACACAACGTGGCAAAAAATTTGCATGGAATTGGAGACGTGTCGACAAAGCTCACCTTTTCTTCTCTTCGCAACAAAGCGGCGTCACTTTTGATTTGGGTCTGTGTTGCGTCTTTCTTTTATTATGTAGAATGTAAAACGACACCATTTGTGCCAAGAACAAAAACGACATCCTTTCTTTTATAAATAATAAAAACTAGTGTGCGATGACCGACCAGTGCGATGACCGACCAATGCTCGGTCTACCAGTGCCTATAAATTAATTTTTCTGTGTAAATTATTTTAGACATAACAAAATTTCCCATAATATTGTTCAAAAAAAATACAAAATTTATAACGGTAGTCTATAAAATTAAGTAATACTTATTTAATATATATGCCTAAAGTCATCCCTGCCAAAAAAACACTCATAATGCATATACTTCACTTCAAAATTATCCAATTGTATAAAAGTTCTTAGCGTTAAGAAAATTGTCTATAAAGAATTGCACTGCACAAAAAAAAATCAAAATTCAAATACTTCATTTTAAAATTATCCAATTGTACAAAAGTTCTTAGCTCAAAGAATAATGTCGAACTTGGAGACCGGTAAAATATTGTATATATACAATAAGAATGCCTAAATATTAATATAGTAACATTACATATAGACGAAATTAGAAGTCGTAATTAACTGTAATTGTGATCTAAGACATTTCATGAAAAATAGAAACAAATATAATATGCTCTTTGGATGCATGAAGAAGTTAATGGTAGAGAATTCGCGAATTGGTATTTCCCATAAATATGACTTCTATACTTCCAAAAACGGAACAAGTGACCAAACAGGAAGACTTGCTCTGGGATCTTCTCTCAAGTTTTTTGCTTCTATTAGAGGTTGTCATCATCCAAACATCAGAACACTTGACTAACTTGAATACTTGCTCTAGGATCTTTTTTAAGTTTTTTTTGCTTCTATTGGAGGTTGCCATTATCCAAACATTTGAACACTTGGCTAACTTGAATGACATTATTGCTTTGCAGATCTTGAACGAACATTTAGGCTGATTCCAAAATTTCATCCATGTGAAGATTACATTCATCTTGGATGTAAAAACCGTTAGCAAATAAGCAACCGTTATACCAATTTTGAAACATATGCAAGCACGCACTGTTGCTCAGCAAATTAAACAATGACAATAATGAAAATAAGCTTTGATAGACCTCCATTTATGCAAAGTTATTCACAACTCACAAGCATAATAATAATAAATTTGATTTGCGAAAAACAATATCTAATTATGTGTGTTTAATTTTAAGCCCTTGTGGTTCTTGAAGGAAGTAAAAACCAAGTGCTCCTTTTGTCCCAATATGTGAAATTTGACTCTTTCTTGATCAAGAAAGCTTTTATTCAGAAAATTATTTTAAGTTGATTTATTTGATTTTCTTTTAAACAATAGATGTTTCAAATAGACATGATCCATCATTATTATCTAGCAGCTTACAACTTTATATCATCCATCAGCATCTATGTGTTGGAGTCATCATTGACTTGTTTGACCTTGAAATTTGACTCTTTTTGCTCCTTCGTTGTTTCCTGGAAATGTAGGACTAACCAAATACATGACAAAGTTCACATGAAAATTTAAAGTAAATTTCGGTTTTGGTCTAGCAACCAAAATGTTTACCAGAAAGCAGAGGTGTTATAGTGAAAATTAATAATAGTTATCCTTGACTTGTTTATTGCTTTACTTGGCAACTTTGCTAATAAAAAAGTTACCAGCTTTATCAGTTGTGGTTGTCAAAATCAGGGCCACGAGATCGACAAGGACATGATGTTCTCTCTTTATACTTTTTGCAGAGAAACTTTCTAGTGGCTTTCCAGAAAATAACATTATTATCTAGACCATGTAACATGTTATCGTAATGATTCAAACCCAGTTACTGAAATGTTATCACATTAGTCTTAATTAACTGATCCAAAATGATTAAACCAATAATAACAATAGCAGCAAACAAGCCATTATAAATGCACACAAATATCAAAAAGAACCAATGTCGGAAGATATTATAAATTCTATCCTTTAAACACATGACATGCTCGCCAATAGAACAAACCACAGTCTCGGAACCTAGGCAGCATAGATCTACTAGAACCTAACTTTGATATCAACTGTAACAACTCAAGACCAATTACTGGCCTGCTACCACATTGGGTATAATTAATTATCCCAAAATGCTTAACCCGTGATGACATTAGTGGTTGTGGATATAACTAATAACCTAGTACTTAGATTCAACATTTAGGGCTGATAGATTTGAGAGCCCAAGTAGTTGTCATGCCTACAGTACCAATGTCGCTCGCGAACTGGATTGGAGACATGATAGAATAGTATTCAGAACTAGTTATTAGCTGGATGAGTTGGGCTCGAGAGTATGACAAAATAATATTTAGAGCCAGTTATTAGGCAAATGAGTCTTGGACCACCAAGTCCTGAAATTTGTGATAATGTGGACAGACTAAAGGGGCATGACACAATGAACCATATGTCATGAAGTAGTATTAGCCATTAGGCATTTTTTGAATTTGTTGAAAATCGAAACAGTCCCTGTCTAGCTCCATGTCTCTCCATGTTTTAATTGATTCCCTCTTTTCTAGCATAAATTTTGTAATGATTTCTTCCAAGAGATCCATTGTCTGTCATAGGGATGACTTGCGGATAAAACAAGTAAAACCCATGTTTTAGGCCCCAAAAGTAGGCCTCACATTTTAAAATATACATAATTATAAAAAAGAGTTTATAATCATAAAGGAAAAGGTCCCGCAATACTTAATAAATTTCATTCTCTCCTTTAATTAGCCGAGTACAACCTTATCATTAATTAGCTATATATTAATGGTTTAGATTTATTTTTAGAATTAAAAGTTCTAAAAAATTTGTAATGATTCTTTTTCAAATGCATGTGTTACCTATAAAATAATGTTAGCAATTCCAACAATTGTTGCTTTAGCAGAATGAAGTTTATGAAAACCAAAATTAATAAAATCATACGTAAGATCAACAATGTCTCAAAAAAAAAATTAAACAAATTGACCATAATGTCAATGAGAAAGAAATGTCAGAAGAAATCGATTATAAGAATCTAGCTAGTAAGTTTGTATCTCAAAAAACTTGAAAAAAAAAAAAAAGTAAAATTTGTAAAAAGCCTCATATTACATGTTAGCATTAGACCTCCAAACTTATTGAACCGCCCCTAGTCCTTCATTGCCAAAACACGCAGGCTCACGAAAATACTTCGAAATAACCCCTCCTACCTCGAAATAACCCCTCGTATTTGGATGGTGATACACATTTCTAGCCAAAGTGGTCTTGCCAAGACCACCCACTCCACTAAAAGAAACTAGTCTATAGTTTTCACCAACAAGTGGTGTAGCCAGCATTTCAACTTGGCTTTGGACTGCAACAAGATTCTCTTCAACAACATAGGAAAACAGTTCGTCTTAGCTGTTGCTGCCTAGAGCTTGAGCCAATTTTCTTTCTTCCTGATAACTCTTATTCCACACTCGTTAAGAACTTCTAATAAGATTAGATATTTTGGTCTTAAGAGATTCAATTTCTGACCTGACCTAGTGACGAGTTACACATTCATCCAAGAGACAGGACACCTCTTGACGATGCCTGCAACGCCTTTTCCCGTACTTGACTCAATCCTGAAAGCATAATATTCAAGCATATCTTCGACTTGGTAAGCAAGGTCTCTAGTCTGTGAAACCCATTCATGAAGCCTGTCATATTTATTTTGCCTCGCGTCAGCATCTTTCAAGAACCATTTCATCCTCTTTAGCTTTAAATGAATTTGGCCTGCATGGTTTTTTACTTGGTTTTTCACTTCATATAGAAACTTTCCTTCTTCGATCAACAGATTGCCAAGCATTCCCGCAACAATATAGATGATAGCCTCTACCATTAGACTTCAATTGAATGTAATAGAAGGAAGATAATCATTATAATCTATCAAGTAACCTCAAAAAGCCACTCCATCTATACACACTAGTTTTACAGACCTCCTGGGAAAATCTCTCTACTATGTTTTCCCTCTTTTAATTTCTTCATTTCATTATGTTTTATTGTATTTGATAGATAGCTTTTATAACAGTTTGTTCTGTAATTATCGACATGTTTTATTGAAGAAGTCCACAAAATGATGCAACTCTGCGCTTGCAACCAATATGAACGTTTTAATTTTAGCAAATCACACATACAAACACATATTACGTACGCAACAAGTGTTCTTATATTACATTATTTACACATATCAGCGTCAGATAATGTGTACCAATCACCTACACTGCCACTGAACTCCAATTTCTCAAGAAAATTACTAAAAACCTGTCTGTTATCAGTTCACCACAAGCCTAGCCAGCCTGGCCCGGCCCGGACCGGCCCATGTCAGAAGTCCCGTGAACTATCTCATCTCATGCCTTGTTCAACTTTCAAAGACTGCGATAACAGAATAATGAAGCATCAAGAGGCAGTAAACTCATACTACACCTGGAGGACCCTCAGGAAGCTGCTAAATACCTAGCAATGGAGATGTCAAATAGAAACGATTAGAAGCAACATTCCGTGCTCTGTCATTCTATATGATTGATGATAAGCATAAGTGCCTGTAGCATCACATGTACTCGCTTTGATTAGAATGAGCACAAGCAACATTTGATATGATCGATGATTAAAATAGAAAAGGAGATCTGTCTAAGCTTGAGTGCATTTATCACTCGATGCTTCCTTAACAAACATCATAAATTTTTAAGAAACACTAATTTGTTTCCATACTACACAATTTGAAAGTAGACATACATAATCAGTTAATCACAAAATATAGTAGTGGTACAGTAAATCGTTATTGCTTTCTATCTAATCTTAAACGCGCATCTTCCATTCATCATATAAGGTAATACTATTTAAAGGGCATCTCTAAAATTAGAAGCATGCAGTTTAGCATCATTAACAATCAGCGCCGTCGGTCCATTCTGCAGACAGGCAAGACAATGAAATTTGTGCATTCCAAACCTGGGAATTAAAATCATCTCAGCGCAAGTCATCAAATTGCTCGTAGGAATTGATCAAATATTTTGTACACAGTAGCTATTTAACAGAAAGCCATTGAAACAAAATAAACAAGCAAAGGAGAGAACAATAAACCCGGGGAAAAACTTTAGAATAATAATTTGAAAAATGAAAATTTTTAGATATTTTCATTTCATAGCAACTCATAAACTTCTTTACAACTATGGGTAAGCAGTAACTGATTATTAACCGTATCATAAAACCATTCGAAAACGAATCTTTTAAGCACGATAGCTAGTGGAAAACTACTTATTTTTATTACCTTAAATTTTGTATTCCCAGTTGTTTGTTGGAGAATTCATGGACAAGCTCCAATAAATGATCTTGATAGCAATCAAGGTGTAAATTTTACAACATTTAGCAGAAAGAAGAAATAGAACGAGAAATGCATATACTCATATATGATATTCATTGTACATATATATGACCATGCCACACAACTGAAATTATAACAAAGACCATAATGGCGGAAAATAATAGAAAAAATAATTTTATTGCTATGTAAATGATCAATTGAGGTACTGTAAGCAGCAATCAATTTCCCAAAAATCTATCGCCCAAATCACTGAATTTGTTTTAGGTATTTTTGATTAAACGCTTTATGCGCGTCACCAACAAGATCAACTTAGCAGTAGATGTCCCAGAAAGAATTTTTCATGAATATTAATCAATCAGCTAAAGAAAAACAGAAACCCATTCGAGAGCAAACAAGGAACCAAAATTACTATTTTCGTTAATGTCGCAAGTTTTTTTTTTTTTTTTGGACAAGGGAGTTCATGTTACAAGTGAAACCATGAAACCTGAAAAGGTTTTTCTTTCTTTTTTATTATTATTATCCTGAAGGGAATAATTGCAGTGGGTAAGGTTAGTATAGAAGTACCTGATGACAAATGGGCTTGAAGAGACAGGATGTGTGTGTGCCATTGTTGTCATCTCCTTCCCCGAAAAGTGATGGAGGGCACGTGTCGGACTTTGTCGAAGTCCTCTCCTTCTTGACCGTCCTCCTTAACTAGGAGCCTGCTTGCGAATTCTCGAGGCATATCTACGATTTTCAATTCTTTGAGGGTAATCACAAATCTCAACCCATCAGGAATCATCTCCAATTCTTCACAATTACAGATTTCGAGACTAGAAAGATTTGGCATGGCTCCTTCTTCAATCCGCCAGTTCTTCGAGGTTCTCAGACCATCGAGTTGAAGAAATTTGAGTTGAGGAAAACCAGCTGCATGGCACATCATGTCTTCAATTGTAAGCGACTCTAGAGTTAGACTTTTCAAATTGGGAAGCTTTTCCGGTGTTCTCATCGGGTCTTCTTCCATTTTAATCCCACTTAATATTAATTCATGGAGATTTGGGGAGAAACAAGGTTCATACTCTGGTAATTTGCTTATCCTCCCTGATAGTATCTTCAGACGGCTAAGAGGATTGCAGGAAAACAACTTCCTAAGCACAGTTGAACCCTTCTCTGAACTAAAATCACAATCTTGAATATCAAGGGACAGAAACCTCAGGTTGGTGGATGAATTCTTCCACATCCTCTGCCTTGTCTGAGATAGACGCCGTTAAAGATCGAAGACTCGTCAAAGTGCAAAGGTGTATAACGTCATTACGTGTGTTAACAAAGCCTTCAAGAATCTCCAAATCGTGCATCCCATCCAGTCGGAATCGGCAACCGAGATCATCAGGAAGGTATAGGTGTTTCAATCGTCTTAATTTTCTTATTGCATTTGGTATCCTCACCATGTAGGCATAATAACTTAAATCAAGAGTTTCTAAGTGCTTTAAGCTTGCTTAATGATGATGGTATAATGAAGAAAGCAAAGCCCCTTAAAACTCAAGTATCTCAAATGGATAAGTTTACCAAGGGGAATACTGAAGTGGTCAAGAATATCACGAAAAACATATCTGCAACCACCATCCAAAAGAGGAAAAAGATTTTCAAGGGACAAGACTCTTAGCATCTTGAAATCACCAATCAGGAATTTGATCGTCTTTACAATTCCTCTCCTGTAATATCCATGTAGACAGAAGCTAAATGATCTGAGGCGTTGAGTTACTCCTTTTCTCGGGGGAACAAATTTTTCAGCATCCTCTTCAGGGGAATGGGTAACAAGCCTAGGATTTCCCGGCCTCGCCAAGTCTTCAACCTCTGCGGCATTTCTCTTCCTGTAATCAATTAATTCCAGGAAGTTTTCCTCTTTCGCCTTGAGCAAGCACAGATCTCTCATAAGATCATGAAGGCGGCATGATTTGAACTTTACAATTGAAGGCAACTCTTCCGATTCAACAAAAACCATGCACCTCTTTGCTAATTCTTCCAGATAACGTTCCGCCACATCCATCATTGGTTCATCTCCAATTCGATCCTCCGTGGATATCATCCCTTCAGCCATCCAAATTTGGTACAATGGTTCTGTTTCTATATCGACATCTTCCAAGTATTGGCTCAAGTAAAGAAAACAAGGTTTCAATCGGTACGGCAAATCTTTGTAACTCAACTCTAATATATTTTGTACTCTTCCCCCCTCTTCTCCAATGTTGTTTCCCTTCCCTAAATATGATTGGATATTTTTGTGCACAATTTCCCACTCTATCAAACTTTCTTTTGTTGCGAGAATGCCTCCAAGCACAATTACAGCTAACGGGAGACCACCACAATATTCAACCATCGCTTTTCCTAATTTTTTCATTTTATGGATTTTGCCGTAATCTACAATTAGAAAAGGAGAAAAAAAAAAAAAAAAGCACATTTTATTAATTAGGCCTACGCAGTACAAATCATATATCTCAATCCAATTAGTATTCATACTAATTTTGTTTAAAAAGAAAAAAAATCTTACTAATCCCTAATGTATAAGGAAAAGAGAGAAAAACGACACTAGTTTTTCAATTATTTGATTTTATTTATCAAGATTTACTCATGCAGTTAAAAAAACAATACATATCTTTCGAATATACAAACATTAGAAGGAGCCAATGTAATATTAGTAGCACTACCATTCTTTGTACAAAGTCCATCAATCATGATAAACCAAACATTCATTATGCGTTTTGCAGTACCTTAGTAGGTTTTTTGAATAACAGTAGTAGCTAATGTTGTGAAATGCACTTCAAAGGTTCTCACTTCAGTATATAAAACACAAGGATAACAAATGACTCACAGACTAGAAGACCCATTTAGCAAGTTAACATTTCTCATCACCAAACTTTTATATACATACATATATATTTCATAGCATGTGCACAGATGATAATTACATGGTTAAATAATTTAATTTTTAAAAAAAATATTTATTTTTAAAATTTATATTAATGCTAACAAATATTTAAAGATGTAATTTATTAAAAATAAGAATATTATTGATTATGAAAATAAATATGACTAATTAAAAATATATAGATTATAAATATAAATATATGAAACTAAAAATTATTTATTACTAATATTTTCAAATTTAAAATATTATTTATCAAAAATATTATTTGCTTATATTTTTATTATATTTATTTGTTTTGATTTATTTATTTAATACTTTTTATTTTAATTCTATTTTGATAGCTTATTTATTTATTAACTTTAGAATGAAACATGTCAAATATAAAAAAAAATTTAAAAAGAGTAGAAAAGTTGTTAGAGAATAATTACACAGTATAATTACACCAATTCACGCCTCCACTCATGAAAATTGGAGAGTGTAATTGAGGAGGTCCAATTATACCCAATCAAGTAATTACTTGGTTGGACAAACACTACCAATTGTGTGATCATTCCCAATAACACCCAAATTCAATTATAAGGTAGCTTTTCAAACATGCTCTAGAACTTTGACCACATTCGGCAAGTTAACATTTCTCATCACCCAACATTCATAACACATACATAGCCTGCGTACATGTGTGTTAAGTATATATAGGTATTGTTTTCTTTGGGTGTTTGGCTTTGCTTATAAGCTAATCAAAGTTGTTTGCAAAGATAAAAATATAAGTTATTTGTTCAGTAAATTTTATTTTAAACAAGTAAAAGTGACTTATGAGCAAGGGAAAAAAGTCAGCACCTCCCTTACTTTCTTTCTCAAATTACTTATAAGCAACTAAGTTTGACCAAATTTGCTTAATCCTAGAAAATATAAGAAAGTACAAATTTTATTAATCAAAGTTCTTTTTTAAATTTTCATAAACATTACTATTTATAAGCACCTATTTACCAAACAAGTTAATAACCTAGCTATAAGTATATTTTTATCTAATCACCTATTTACTAGCTTGTATGTAAGCATCCGAAGCTAGTTATAAACGTCAGTTGCATATAACCAACCTAAGATAAGCAAACCCAAACAGGTTAGGTTTCTTTATGTTGTGAAGTGGCATTTAGATGCGTTTTAGTAAGTTGCTTCTCTTTAGAACTCTTTCTGAAAAGTTTTGGCCCAATATATACGTTACTACACACTTTCCCTATGTTTTCCGAGTTATATTTAAATACTTCTTAATTTTTTTAAAAATTTCTATCTTATTATATGCATCTATGAACATATACGGAAAAAGTGATGGTACCTTGAAAACGTGATTGTATATGAGACTTTTTCTGAAAAAGCTCCCAACTTTCTTTTTGGTCCAAAACTCGTGGTTGATGGAGGAAAACTCTTGGATCTATGTGTGCAGCAACTTCTTTATTGCGAGTTGTGAGCAATACCTTGCTACCTGCCTCTCTAATTGGGAAGGCATCTTTGATGGCATCCCAAGCTTCTGTTGACCATATGTCATCAATTACTACTAGACATTTGCGATCTTGTTGGAACTCATAAAGTTCCTTGACCAGCTGCGTGTCTCTCAATTTTTTAATATTCTCCTTTGTTGGCATAAATTTAGTAAAAATTTCTTCCAAGAGATCCCTCATCTGATATTGCTGAGATACACAGACCCGGGAAAATGATTCGAAATGATGTCTAACATTGGGATGGTGATACACTGTTCTGGCCAAGGTGGTCTTGCCAAGACCTCCCATTCCGCAAATCGAAACTAGTCTACAGCTTTCACCAACAAGTTCTTTTGCCAGCATCTCAACCTGGCTTTCAACTCCAACAAGATCCTCTTCAACAACATGTTAATTGTTGTTGTCCAGAGATTGAGCCACCTTCTTTCTCCATGATGGCTCTTATTCCATACTTATCTAAACTCGTAGCAAGATCAGATACCTTGGCCTTGAGGGATTCGATATCTGACCCAACTTGGTGGCGAGTCAGGCATTCATCCAAGAGACAAGTACACCTCTTGATGATGCCTGTAACGCCTCTTTCCCGGCTTGACTCTATCTTGAAAGCATAATGTTCAAGCAAATGTTCGGCTTCGTAAGCAAGGTCTCTAGTTTGTGAAACCCATTCACGAAGCCTGCCGCCCTCTTGATTTTGTCTCGCATCGGCATCTCTCAAGAACCATTGCATCCGCTTCAGCTCTGCATGGAGTCGGTCTGCTTGGTCTTTTACTCCATGCAGAAACTTTCCTTCTTCGATCAACAAGTTGCCGATAGTTTCCAAAACAAAAGAGAGGACAGCTTCGGCCATTTTGGTTTATATAAGTTGAAGGTAATAATAGGAAGGGAAATTTAATCGGAGAGGTTTCTGTGGTCGAAATTTGAAGAGGTGTGTGCACCTTGAGTGTATTTTGCAAGTATTGCAATGCACAATCATTACTTATACAAATGAAGTTTGGATTATAATCGAAGAAGAAAGACAAAAACTTTGCTTGTGAAACTAACAGCGTTATAGCTTTACTTGCTCTTTTGTGGCATCTCTACTTTGCTTATGTAAATGGACAAGTATTGCAATGCAGAATCATTACCTGTACAAATGAAGCTTTGGATTATAATTAAAAAAAGAAAAAGAAAAGAAAGATAAGACCTTTGCTTGTTAAATTAACAGCATTATAGCTTTAATTACTTTATTGTGGCATCTCTGCTTTGCTCGGATTTAGGGCCCATTTGGATTGGCTTTTTTTCAAGAAAAAATATTTTTTTTCCTTCAAAAGTTACATTAAATTTGCAATAAATATTTGATTTGGTTTCCAAAAAAGTTGAAACTTTGAAAAAAGCTCAAATACAGCTTTTTTTAAAAATCAGAATTTTCAGCTTCTCAAAAAAAGCTATTTTTCAAAAGCTGTTAAAAAAAGCCAATCCAAACGAGCCCTTAATGCCTGTGAAGTCCATGAAAGAGGCAACCTCTTTATCCCTTGCTTTAGAAATGAACGCATACTTTTGCTTGAATGTGATGTCTGCATTTTGGGAAGATGATTTATAAATTTTATTGAATAAACAGTTTATGAATATTGAACAAATAATATTTTTATTTCGAACAAACATTTGTGATTATTTTCATATCTAAATGTTTGTTAATTTTATACTTGTCAACAGATATGATGATCATTTGTGAATTTTAGTAGACAAACAACTTATGAACACTAAACAAATAACCTTTTTATTCTGAACAAATATTTGTGACTGTTTTCGTGTACATATATTTGTCAATTTTCACTTATCAATAGATATTGTAATGATCTGTAAATTTTACTAGATAAACAACTTGTGAATATCGAATAAATAGTCTTTTTCCTCTAGCCAAAGTGATCTTGCCAAGACCACCCATTCCACAAATAGAAACTAGTCTATAGTTTTCACCAACAAGTTTATTTGCCAATATCTCAATTTGGCTTTCTAATCCAACAAGATCCTCTCAATAACATGGGAATAAGTGCGTCCAAATTGTTGTTGTCTAGAGCTTGAGCCACCTTATTACTCCATACTCGTTAAAACTTCTAGTAAGATCAGACATCTTGGCTCTAAGAGATTGGATATCTGACCCGACTTGGTGACGGGTCAGGCATTCATCCAAGAGACAAACACACCTCTTGATCATGCCTCTAACCCCTCTTCCTCGGCTTGACTCAATCTTAAAAGCATAATGTTCAAGCAAATTGTAACGTCTTTATATCTTTTAAGTTTGGTTTAGAAAATAATAATAATAATAATAATAATAATAATAATTATTATTATTATTATTATTATTATTATTATTATTATTATTCTTATTATTATTATTATTACTATTATTATTATTATTAAATTAAATGTTGTAGTAGTTCTAACAAGTAAGATTAAATATTGCATGACCTATTATTTTCCGTATTTCTTTTTGAAAAATTGTGAAGTTTAGAATATATTCAAATGGCTGCGAACTCAGGATCCTATTGGTGAGGGTTAAATACCAATAACATCGAGATAGTGCACTATCATAAGATTGGAATTCCTTTTGGGCTTTTGGTAGTTTTGAGCTTATCAAACTACACTACGTCAGAACAGTGCTACCTGTCTATAGCCACAGCCACCTTATTGTATATGTGACTTTGGTCTTCAATTCGTTATTCTCTACATTTATTCATAGAGAAATTGTGAGATACTATTTGTGTAGTTTTGTCGTTGCGAATTCGTGTTAATTGGTAATTGTTAGTGACTAGATTTTGGTGTCATTTGACTTTTGTTTGTTTTACGGATTATTATTTTATTGTTATGAGGATCCTCTTACGGAAATTATTCTCGTGAGTTTCTATGTGTTTTTGCGAATTTTTTTTTCCTTGTTGTGTTGCAAAGAAAAAGAAGTAGACTTGGGACATGGCTACTTGGAACTTTTAGAATAGATTATTAATAAGGCCTCTTGTCTGGGCGATGTCAAACAACTTTTGTTTTATTTGCTTTCAAACAAATTGTTGCAATTGCATTGTATTTTTTTTTTTTTTAGGATAAAACTTGAGACTTAAAAGTAAATTGAAATCTTTTATTTTCTTGCTTAGAAGTCTGATATTTCACATTGACTATTGTTAGTTGTTTTGATTCTTCATTTTATTATATTGAAAGTTAGAGCCTTACGCATTTAAGAAAGTCGTTCCTTTCTAGAATGCGATGCATTACGCCTTATAAAGGTTCATGGTCCTTGGGCATGACACAAATCTTCTGCTTCGTAAGCAAGGTCCCTGGCTTGTGAAACCCATTCACGAAGCCTGCCGCCCTCTCGATTTTGCCTTGAGTCAGCATCTTTCAAGAACCATCGCAGCCGCTTCATCTCGGCAAGAAATTGGTCTACTTGGTCTTTTACTCCGTGCAAAAACTTCCCTTCTTCGATCAACAAGTTGCCGATTGTTTCCAAAACAAAAGAGAGGACAGCTTCGGCCATTTTGGTTTATATATGTCGAATGTAATAAAAGCAAAGAAAGTTTAATTGGAGAGGCCTATTTTTTTTTTTCTTTTTGGTAGTCGAAAATTGGACAGTTGTGTGCACCTTGAGTGTATTTTGCGAGTACTGCAATGCACAATCATTACTTATATAAATGAAGCTTTCGATTAGAATAAGAAAAGAAAAACAAAAACCTTGCTTGTCAAACTAACAGCATTATAGCTTTACTCTTTTGTGGCATCTCTACTTTGCTTGGATTTAATGCCTGTGAAGTCCATGAATAAGGCAACCTCTTTATCCTTTCTTCAGAAATGAACGCATACATTTGCTTGAATGTGATGTCTCCATTGCTGCTTGTTAAAGACCACTTTTTAATTTGTTCTTTTGCTTTTTCCTTGTCCTTAACAGAAAAGCTCTTTACAACTTGTAATTAATTTGTATGTCATCTCCAACTTAATTAATGTTGCACTCAAACTCACCATCCGAGACAATAATACACACACGTCTCCGAACCCCCAATACATTCCACTTGGCCTTTGAGGTCACAAGAAGATGGCAAATACGCTTCGTTTGGGTTAGTTTCACAACATATCGCCATCAATTTTTAGATTATTCCCTATTATTTTAAAATATCAAATTAATCCTTAATATTTTACAAATATAATTAAATTAGCCCCCCCTTATTTTAAACAAAAAATTTATATGCATCATTAATGTTTCACAAATGTTTTAGAAGTATCTATACTAATTATCAATGTACTACAATTTTACTCAAATTATTCATCCTTTCAAGAGAAAATGAATGAACAAGATTAGCACTAATTTAAGTACATTTTCAAAACATTGAGGACTAATATAAAACTTTTTACAAACAATGGGGATTAAATGGCCGTCTTGGAAAAAATTTGAGGACTAATATTAGTATCACTGAACAATAGGGACTAGTTTTACCATATTTGTAAAACATTGAGTGCTAATCTAAATATGTTTGCAAAACATGAAAAACTAATTTAAATATTTTAGAACAATAGGAATTAAATTTTTTTTTAAAAAAAAAAAAAAGGAAAACAACGGGGGCTATTTGTGAAATTTTTCCTGCTTCCTTATCCCGGTGTTTGGCGCGCAGCAAGCTGAGGATATAAAAAAGCAAACATAGAATCCAGGCACTGAGATGTGTGGTTCATGAATATACAAAGCTCAACATATTTCTTTCGCCTTCAAACAACACACAGTCCAAAACAGCAAAAGTATTATCAGACAAATTGGATGACAAAAGAATAGCGTACTGGTTATAAGTCACAATTCACACTGGATAAATTGGCACGAAACAAGAACAAGTTTTCACCTTCACAGCTTCAATCTGTTATGTTGTCAGCTTCTTATCGCTTGTCTTGCTCCGAAAAGGTGAAAACAAAGAAAAATGGCGGGATGCTGCACCCGTTAAACAAGTCTGACTCAATACCACCATCAATGATAGCACAAGTAATGAATACGGAACGTGTACAGAGATGTGATGTAGAAACTCGTAAGACTTACACTTTTGTGAAGCACTGCCAGCAGCTGATGTTTCATCTTGTGAGATCAGATTCTTCAGCGTGTAGACTGCAGTAAGTTGCAACATGCTAAAAGTCAGGTTAACAGTAACACTACTCTGAGCATCAATAGACCTTTCTAAAGCAAGATCAATGATCATTTTAAGTCCAAAAACTTTTTAACAACTTGAGCTATATCAACTGATGGAAGGTACGTATGAAGACGTTTAGCTCCTTCCGTTTTAAACAGACACAAGGATTGAATGTAACTCCTTTTTTTCTTTTTTTTTTAATTAGAGAAACCGAGAAGATCGAGAATCATTGAAAGGGAAACCAATAAAAATCATTAAGTGGAACAAAATGCTCAAGTATAATGGCATTTATCTTTTTAGATCTTTTACTGCCAGTTACTCTATTTTCTAATTGTCTGTTCAACAGTTTCCCAACTGTTATTTTGCCAAATGACGCATTTTACATGTCAATATGTTTTTTAAGATTCTACTTGTAAAAGTAAGCGCAGCGTGCATTACCTTCACTGGATGAAGTTACGCTTGTCTTGTTATCATCCAGCTCAGCACTTTTGACACTTGAGTTATCTAAATCAACACTTTGATCACCTGTTCCAGAAGTATGGTTCTTCTTACCAAACTTCAGTAGCCGTTTAAATCCTTTTGATGGTTCCTTCACTTGCACCTTTGCTAATGCTTCTGGAACCGTATCTACTCTGAAGGTTTTCATATCAGACACATATGCTTTGGCAGTTTCCTTAACTGCTGGTGCTATTACTGAGGATGACGGAGGTGCTAATCCATAATCTGAATTTCCAGTACAAGGGTCTTCCAAAGAGGAGTTGCGTGCATGAGGAGCATGATAAGGTTCTTCAGCGGTGCTATCGACAGAGTTGGGAACCTCGGAAGAGACCTTTTCCCCATAACTTCTTCTGACCTGATAATTAAGGATGCTAAATAAGAGACCATGTAAGAATATAATTTTTGCAAGCTTGCATCTTTTTAATCAGATAATGCTTTTGACATTGAAAAGTAACTTAAATCGTTCATAACCCATTAGCATAAAAAATTTAAGGTGTACAGATATAGGCATGCATAAACATAAATATATGCATATAAAAAAACGAAATTGGGACTTAAGCTAGAATCTAGATTTTCTTCTTAATTACACTGGGCTTTTGGTGTATTTCTGGACAAGTATGTGCCATATAAGAGGACTGGTTGATTTCAACTAAGGATCATAACCTGGTGCACCTTCCTTAATGTCCTACTCTAGGTCACCTACTGCAGTAAATGTCACTTTACATTAAAATTATCATATGCTTTATGTTTTGTACTAAACACGGAATCCAACAGCATAGTTTCAAATCAATCAACTTACCCTTTTATGGCACTAGTCAGTTAGACTTATATATTGAAGAAAAAGACCTAAGGTAACTTCATTGTTGAAAGGATCATCAAAGATTACGCAAACTCAAATCAACTCCATACAGATGTGTATTGCATCCAAGATATATACAACACGTAGATTGGAAAATACAACACACGGATTGGAAACTACAAATGCTTGATAATAGTGTTAATTATGAAGGACAAAGGATGAGCAAGATACAGCTGCGAACCAGTCCCTAAATTATATAGGTCAAAAAGAAGAGAATCTTGCCATTTCTCAGATTGTACTCCTAATTTTCTCTTTTCACTTGAGATTCGAAGAATAGTGCGAATAAGGAAATTCATTTTTCAGGGCCATCATAATCCTTTTTTGAGCAAGATACAGCTGCCAAAGATTGCCATATTTTTTACCATGCATAAAACTTAAGCTACAGAGAAAAGAAAGAACTTCTGATTTAACAGACTCTACCTCGTGAGAATTAGATTGAACTTGCACTCGACTAGGAACAGGATTCCTGTCCACTATATCCACCGGCGATGGTACTGCACGTATAGTAGGATACTCAGGGAGCGCCTCATTTTTTACCACTGTGGCATGATAATCATTGTGCTCATTCTGTGGCTCCATCTTTCCTCCTCCCTGATGTAGAAGAGGAACAGAGGGCTTCTCATACTCAAGCGTCACAACAGTTTTCTCAATTATAGTGCTATCATCTAAATCACACTCATGAGACATTTTATCATTGCGCGTACGGGATCCAACGTCTTCCAAGTTGGAAGTAGATTTATCTCTGTTGGTTTTCAGTGGGTCCTTAACCACAGATTTTTTCTGCGCTATATCAGAAGGTCCTTTGGATGTTCTTATCTTCAGTTCAGGAAGAGTTGCAGCCTTACTTTTGTCAAGGTTTACAATGGCAGCAGATATTTTCTTGCTATCAGGCCCACCAGACAGCTTCTGCTTCGTTACTGGTTCAGCACTTCGTGACTTGGTTACTGTTACTGGGTTGCTCAGAGTTTTGGGCTCCGATAATCTTCTAATTCGCGCCATGGAAGCCTTTGAATCAGGTGTAACCCCAGAGCTTTCTTTCTTTGGCTCAGACAATGACGACACTGATCTAGTTAACCTATTCCCTGTCATATGGCTGCTATTGCTTGCATTGCTGGCTTTAGAGGCCTTCTGTGAATTACTGGATCCAAGAGAAGTTGTTCTGATCTTGGACCTCTGCAATGGTGATGATGCCCCTGGTTCTGAGTCAGAAAACTTAGATCCTCCGCAGGAAATGGGAGAAAGTTTTGTTGGCAATTTTCGCGTCTGCATTGAGGATCCTGGTTTCTGAGCAGATGCTGAACTAGCTCTTGCAGCAATTCTCTTTCGCCTCTCAACTTTGAGAGCTTCAAGGCGTTTTAAATCTTCCTCTTCCTGTAAGGAAATCAAAGTTGATATTAGTACATAAAAGGGACAATATAATTAATGAACCAAGGAGATGGAGAAAATAAACGGTATACTTTCTACTAGATAATGAAAGGAGACAAATATTATAATGTTGCCAAGTTATACATATCTGATTATCTTCTTTCCTAAATATCTCACAACATTGACATGTTTCCCATCACAGATACATACGGCTCAGGTACATATGGCTGGCTATATATCTTATTGGTTGTGTCGGTAAGAGTGAGATATAAATGAAAAGCAATCCTACCTTCTCTTTCTTCATTTTCTGGATATCTGCTTTAAAGGATCTTAACCTCTCAGCACGAGCTCGTGCATCTTCCAAAAGACCCATCTTTGACGGCTTCTCCTTCCTTATGGGTCCCGGCCCTCCTGTCCTCCTCTTATCTAAAGTCCCAGAAGCAACTTTAGACTTACGCTCCTTCACTGACTTTTTAGACTCTTCCTTGACATCATTCGCTTCTTTTTTCATCTTTTCCTGCGTAGAGCCTTCTCCAGTAACCTCAACTTCATAATCCAGAGCAGGATCATATCCAACAGGCCTCCTTTCTGTCCCACGTTCAGGCATCAAGCTCAAGGCATCAGGCTCATAATTGGCTTGACTCCTAATTCCATTTGGATAGTCTTCTGAGTTTCTATGTGTAGAGGGAAGCTCAGAATCCATATTAATTGCTCTATCCTCCGGTCTAACTTCTTCTAGTGACATTGACCTAAATGGTACTATAAATGATTCATCGGTCATATTGTGTGTGGCTTCTCTACCAAACTTGTTGGTTGCACGCTCAAATCCATGTGCAGATAAAGGGTCTAATAAATTCCCCATATCTGATTGGGCTCCTATGCTGCCAATAACAAAATCATCACCTGCAGTCCTAGACATGATTCTTCTTCCATTGGTTTCTGCGGACTGCATGTCTATCTTGTAATTGAGTCTCCTTGCATCATCATATGATCCTCCAGAAAGCAGAACTTCATCAGTTGACTGCATAATTCTGCGGGATGTGGTTCCATTAACTTCATGAATTTCACAAACCCTCCTATTCCTTGTGTCACCCAGATCTCGTCCACCAAGTGCTAGCGGATCACCACTGTCAATGTTTTGATGTCTCTTCATTTTGACATCTTTTTCTAGTGCAAACATTTCTTTCTTGCTATCATGATTTTCTTCATCGGCACCCCTCAATAAAAAATTCTGAAATGCTTGCCAGTGTCCACCATCACTGTCCTTTCCATTCATGGTGTCATGTTGATTGTACAAGTTTGGTTCATCCATTGACCCACCATGCCTTTCTTTTCTGTTTGATGACCTTGATCTGTTCTTGTCGACCACATCAGAACCATTAGCATGAACTCCTTCACTAACTGTGTCACTTTCAGAACCAGAAGTTGATCCTGACTGAGTACTAGCAGAATCCTTTGCTTTTGAAGTGATGTAATTAATGTTCCGAATAACAACCATGCCTGACTTCTTTTTACCCGATCGCCCACCCTTTGTTCGTGATTCCTTGATCAATTCATTGCCATCCTCAGTTCTGGGTCTGGAGTTGCCCATTTCTGATATTTCTGATTCCGAATCACTATCTCTATCATCCATCGATAGTCTCCTCTTTCCTGTTTTATGATCAACATCATACCGAGAATCCCCATTGGCAGGATATTGGGGAGAATAGAAAGGGCCATTTCCTGGATAACCCTGATAATAGGGCATTCCTTGCACTGGATACGCTGGAAAAACTGGTACTGTACCAGGAGGTGAATGCATAGGCCACGGTGCAAAAATTGGTTGGGGAAATTGGCCTTGGAAATATTCATGTTGACCACTAGGAACTTGGCCTTCTACTGGAGGCCTCTCACCTGGACACGTTAAGCAAATATCAAAGATTTATGCCCTTCTGATAATGTCAAAGAGAATAACAAAAAAGAAGACAAAGTAAACTATCAATAAGAGTTATCCCTTTCAGATGATCAAAGATTACACATAGTATTAAAGAAGAATACCCAAAAAGGGTTCAAAACTAGTTTTGCCCCCATCATCTTTCCCTCAGTAAACCTGTCATGTTCTAATTGCATCAATAAAGTACATCCATCTATCAATTTAATCCAATTTTGTGCTATCTCTCAAATAGTGAAACTAAACCAAACCAAGCCTTCATCCCACTAGTTCAATTCATTGCTACAAAATGTCTGATAAAAGAGCAGGAAGTATATGAAAAGGCAGCAAAAGGAAAAGGAGTCAGAATTGTGCAAATGTATGATTAGAGATCAATTCATCCAAAGGAAGGGAAAAACAAGCCAATGGAGAACATTCTTCTGCAACACATCAATAAGATTACCATCTAACCCGTATTAATATCCATACCTAATTTTCCATTGTTCTCCAGGGCCACACCACTGCTGGATTCATTTTGTCTGTTGGCTACACTAGTAAGCATGATACCAGATGCACTCATTGCAGAAAATTCTGACTGGTTAGACATTGGTTCTGGTGCTTCAATTTCAAGCCACTGTCCACTTTCATGCTTTTTCCTCCATAGTTCCATGAACCTCGTGCAAGCATCCCTGTGATATCAGTATTGTGCATAATGCCAGAGATCTATCAAAATAAAGCTGCAGCTGGAAGCTGTTAAAATAAGAAGACAGCCTCCAAAACTTAAACAGCACATATACATGCATAATTGAAAGAGATATGGCAAGACGTAAGAAAAAGAAGAAGCGGATGTAAAGAATATGTCGAAAGAAAAAATGTGCTGCTTACATTAGGCGTGCAGCTCCAAAGCATTCTGCAAATGACAAAAGTGGTGCCATGTGGTCAATGTCAAAACCAGCAGCTACAGCACGTGCAAAAGCCATTCCTTGTTCTTTCTGAAGTACAATTTTTCGGGACTCTAGGACTTTCAGAAGCTGGACTCTGGATTTACATGTTTATCACATAAGACCGCTATAAATTTACATAATTTGATTTTTATTTTTGTACATTGGGACACATAAAATGCAATTTAACTCAAAATGGCTAAGTCAATAAACGGCAGATGACGCTACATATGCATATGAAAGTTCAGGCCCAATGACATCAGAACCCAGCTCGCTCTTTCCAGCAAGCAAAATTGCAAGCAGTCTATAGTCCATATAGACATAGACTAATGAGATAAAACCAGTAAAAGTGAAATTTCGAGCATTTATGAGATAGCAGCGATGGTGAAATCAAGAAGCATCAACAATATCACATGGCGGTATAGAAATAACCAACATAAGAAGCTAGGTCATAAGACATTTAAATTTAATTCATAAAACTCATATTACTAATTGATGACTGCCCAATATTCCCGTAGTCCCCTGGAGAAAATTTTCAAAAAGAAAGGTTAAAAATACTCTGATTAATGTATCTGGCCAAAGATCAAGACGTATTATGACCCAAACAACATGAATGACCTCAAGGAGAAAGACCCAAGCAACATGAATGATCAGAAGGGGAAACTAGAATTTGCATAGCTGTCTAATCATAGCAAGTGAAGTCTTTACTTGGAATTTTCCTCGGATGAAACTTGTTCACTTGATTCTGGTTGATGCACCCCAGGCTACAAAAGGAATCAACTATGTTATGTACAATAGCGAGGTATCCCTTTAAGAGAATACCAGGTGTTTAGTTTACCTTGTAGAGGACAATTGCTTTCTCCTCATTACTTTGATCTGTTACCGATTTGTTACCTGCTCAAAATTTGCAAATGTCAATCACTAGCATATCAACAACTATTGGCACATAAAGTAATGAATGACAGCTTCGGTCCACCAACACAAGGCAGATAAAGAGAGAGACAGAAATGAGAGGGAGGGAGGAATGCAGAGCTAGCTAACAGCATACCAAATATTGCATCATAGTTATACCAGCCAATGCACACTAATTCAAGCAATAAAAAGAATTGCAATAAAGGTTCTATTGTGCTATACAAAAACAAATAGCATACAGATTTTTATCTTCAAGCATTACCTTCATGGCTTCCCATAGGTTTTGCACCATTGTCATTGACCTGTAAATAAAACATGAATATGGGGAAAAAAATAAAAAATAAGCAACTTATTTATCAGTACAATTCAAATTGTTAAGAATGAGAATGCTTACAGCCATATGGTCTAAATCATTGGTGCCTTGAATGACTATTGCTTCCTCTATCTGTAAGATCTCAGATTCTATGGTATACACTCGTTCCAAGACTTCAGGAGTGCTCACAAAGCGAACAAACCTATTGAAAATGACATATATCAGTTGCTTTCTTTTTGCCATCTACATTAGGAATACATGGAAAACCGTTAATACCCACAACCCAATAAGACTGTACTAAAAGACCAGCTTTATCTTCTAAGGGGCCTGTATTCCTTGAATAGTCAACTATGCTAGTCTACCAGGTCCTCTCTTTTTTATATCTCACTAGAGTAGATTTCCAATGACTAAACTCTAAAAAACTGAAGTATGCACAATTTATTGATCAATTGAATAGTCACAATCTACTGCCTCTCATAAGACATTGAGTAGCATTACGCAGCTTCAAATGCAAGTATAATACTTTATATGCATAATACCAGTTGTGCAAGATAGCTCCACAAATTGCCATGTAAGATTTTTAGTTCACAATTCTGATTGATGCTTGTACCTCTGTATACATGAGAACATTTGGAGAAAAGTTCCAGGCGACCATGTAAAAGTTTTAGTTTTCAATTCTGTTTCATGTCTGCATACATGAGAACATTTGAAGAAAATTTTGAAATCACACTCAGAAGTTGAAATTATAGTCACATGATAACTAACTGCTGTAACAAAATAGGTCAAGTTGCAACATGCAAATGCGTTGTCAATAATTGACTCAACACTACTAAACAGAACACTTGGTCATACAGAAACATCAACAGCACCAAGACAAACAAAGAAAGAGAAATCCTAATTCAACCTATAAGCTCCTGTTTGGCAAATGAGTTCTACCATCATGGAGTTAAATTGTATAAGCCAACATGAAGTTTTCATATTTGTCGCCGAAAAAAAGAAAGAAGCTTATAAATGTTCTAGCTCAATAAAAGACCATAAAGGCCAGTAAACCTTTCCACAGTGCCCTTTGTAAACCATGCTGCATCACTGTTGGCTCCAGGTTCAAGAACGATTGAATAACCACCCTTTGCAATCTGCTCTTGCGCAGTCTTTAGGTGAGCAAGAAAGGGGTTCAACAAACCAGAAGCTATTTTCTCTTTTTTCTCATTTGCTATTATAATCAAATCACACCTGATAAACCACAAACAAGAAACAACAAGCTCATATTAGATAACATCATCTTGACAAATCAAATTTAGATTCTCCAAACTTTCAGTCATGTTAACCACAATAACTGCTGCAGGCATCAAATAGAAGAGCATGGCTAAAAGTTGCACGGAGAAGATGATAGTAGTAATCCACATTGTATTTATCTATAGTAGAATGAAAAAAAAGAAAGAAAGGGAAAAAAAACAAAAGAACAGCTAGTTACCAATAGTTTACTGCCCCGAAACGTATCCTAACATTGTTTAATTACTTGTAGATAATAAATAAATAAATAAAAGATGATGTCTTACACTCTTACTGAGAACAAAGAAAGGAACTCTCATTATAATATCTTCTGTCGATGCTCAAATTCAATCCCCAATCACGTTGACCAAAGAAATAGTCAACTATAACCTCTTAGCACCAAAATATCATTGGTTTAATTTTCACTAAACAAATGAGAAATAAAAACTACTAATTCTCACTATAGCAACATTTTGTCAATTCGAAGCAGACAATGAACAGCAATCGAAAGAGTCAAATGATGTTGCAATACCTATATATCAAATACAAAAAGATTACGATTCAATATTTCAAGTATCTTTCAACTTTACGTGCTTTAATCCTACATATAATAAATGCTATATACGCGCCAAAATTAACAAACAATAGACCGACAAAATTATCACTCATTAGCCAAAAAAATCAGTCCACATCATCAACTTCAACAAAAAGAAAACACACACATAAGTGAACATGTGTTAATAAAGTATAGACACAGCACGCACACACACACACACACAAAACTCATCGATCAATCAAAACGAATCAAACTTCTCATAAAGTATGCTCTAAAAAACAAAACTTGATCAAAGAAATGAAACAATTAACAGTTAATATAAGTGAAATTAGCTGTAAATCAAGCAAAATTAACCTAGTTCGAGTAGGCGTGAGCTGAAAAACAACTGAGTGAAGCCGCGTATTCGACTTCATTTTTTGATCAAAAAATGAGCTTCAATTGCTTCAAGCTCAAAGCCTTCAGATCTCTATCTTGCAGCTCCCAAGATCTTCAACAATAAAAATAATTCGAAAAAAAGAATTACATAAAATAATGCGGCACCAAAAAAAAAAAAGAAAAGAAAAATGCTTTGACTCTTATCAGAGCTTAGAGCAGAGCTAGAAAGGTTAAAGTGAAAAAGAGAAAAAAAAAAAAAAAGCTCAAAAGGCTTTTGCTTTCAGTGGCTACTTATAGACACGTCTATGAGAAATGTGTTATAGAGCCCTGGATACACACATATGCTTATATATGTGTGTATGCGAGTGTGTGTTTTTAGAGAGAGAAAGACAGTGAAGCATTGGATACCGGCGGGAGAGAGAGAGTGTGGAGAATAATATCTGTAATGGGATGGGGTTAATGGGAAATGTTGAAAGTCGCCAGTGGTAAAATGGGCGACAGGTCAAGGATATTTTGGTAAAGATGGCCGGAAAAAATATATTTAATTTTCCTTTTTTCTACAAAAATCCGTCTCAAAATATATTTTTCCTGTCCCCAACCCAACCAGTATATCTATTCAGTACCTTATTTTTGGGCTAGATAATTTTACTCACTTATACTGAACAGCCAAAATAGGGATAGTCTTTTTTCCTAAATCTTCTACCAAAAAGAATACTCTAGTCCAAAGTAAACGAGTTCCTCTGTTGTTTTCCTCATATCTTTATATTTTTGTTTCTTTTTTTAACAAATATAAACTCAAAATAAAACAAATTTCTATCTGATCATCCCTATCTTGACAAAATCTACTAAAAAAGGTGTTAATTTTATTACTCCATTTATTAACTTTCTCTAATAAAAATGACTTCGAATCCACTAAAAAAGATATGTTATATAGTCTTGACAAAAATAATTTATCAAGAA
Source organism: Cordia subcordata (assembly GCA_028554755.1). Taxonomy (NCBI): domain Eukaryota; kingdom Viridiplantae; phylum Streptophyta; class Magnoliopsida; order Boraginales; family Cordiaceae; genus Cordia; species Cordia subcordata. Next base: position 4,952,861 of record JAPTOF010000010.1, on the reverse strand, counting down.
ATAAATTTTTCTATATTTGAATGATAACTAATTATTATACAAACATATAAAATAGTAAATGCATTATGTTATTTCAACAATTACAAAACTTATTATATTTATAATAATAATAATAATGATAGTGATAATGTGAGTTTATATTTTTTTTGTTATTTTACATTCTTTTTTTTTTTTTGCAACAGGAGAAATTTAGGTGGCAGAACCCGATCACCAATTGACAATCCTCGAATACATTGCATGTTCCCTATACTCTACATAAATTAAGTCAAAAATACTCAACCCAAAATAAAAAACTAAATTCGAACAAACTGTACTTGTCTCCCATTCTTACTACTAGGGATGTCAATGGTACCCGACCCGACCCGCCCTACAGGGATACTGGCAGGGTAGGGGTGGGGTTTGTTCTTTATACACCGGTGCCGAGCCGGGTTCGGGGTTGGGTGACCCTGCCCTGGTCCACCCCGGTATATATATGTATGTTTGTATGTATATTATATGTTATATTTAATAATTATGATTGGAAGTAAGTTTGGATTTAATGCGTTATTGTTGTAAAATTATGTTGAATTTTAAGTATTAGAGTTTGAATTTGATGTATTAAGGTTTGGTACATGATCTATGTTATTTTTTATTTATTTTTATGTAATTAAAAAGTAGAGATTTCATTTGATAGATAGGGGCTTAACAAGTAGGTGTTTTGTCCCAGTACTACGACCCCTTTGACTCTTGTTGACAAGTACCTCGTAGGTAGGGGCATGGTGTAAAAAACACCGATAAAGACGGGGATGGTAGTGACAGGTGAAAAAATACCAAGTGCAGAGTAGGAATTTGTGAACTCCGCCCCTACCCCACTCCATTGACATCCCTACTTACTACTATTTTTCATTCTTTATTTAGCACCAGTTCTAGTTTTACCGAAAATGAAATGGAGCCGTTGGCTGAATGGGGTCAGGGTAAAATGACGAAACTGTCCTCGGGAGTACTGCGTGCGCGTGTCTTTTAGTGGGTATACAGTGCATGTGGGAGAGCCGGAGAGGGGAGTGTTGGGTGGTGCTAACGTGCGCTCGAGAGTGAATGTCTTGTTTCTGTGGTGAGGTTGTAGGGGAACAGCTGTACTTTTGTTTCGCGTTTTGCATGAAAAACTGAAAGGGTTTTGACTGCAATTGGCCCCCACCAGCAACAAGCGTAAGAAAGTGTATGTATAATTGTATATAAATAAAACTGGTAGTTGCATTAATTAATAGGTTTAACGGCTAATTAGGAGTACCAAATCTTATTATCTTCTCTTTAAGAAGATCTCGGGTTCTTTTTGTACACTACTCCTTTTGCTATAAAATATTCTTAGACACCATCGTTAATAAGTTAATGACTAGTATAGTTTGTGTGTAATTCACGAAAAAAATAATTATTTTTTTAATTTTTATTGAATAAATAATTTATGTGGCCCCTTATAATTGATTCTTTAATAATAAAATCTCTTATTTTTAAAATGTGACAGTTATAAATTGCAAATATAAATAATTGAAAGCATCGTACATTGTAAATATAAGGGATTAGAAATTTTATTTTTTTGACATTTTAAACTCGTGATCATATTTTAAAGAAAAGGAATTTAGTTGTCAAAAAGCTCAAAAATAACGGACCCAATTAATTATTTACCCTTGTCTCTTTATTGTTGATGGTCACCTTTCCCGGCTCATGTGAGAATAGTATATATACACACGCGCACACACACTAATCACAGCTTTTACTTTTTTATAAAATTAAATAATATTTAAAAAATTACAATAATAATCTAATATTAACTATCAATAATAATAATGATAATTGTAACGCCCTTTCATATTGATTTTTGTGAGTTAATGGCTTGAGTTCACTAATATTGTTGTAACAACTTAGGTCCAACTACTGACTTATCACCAACACTTGAGTTTGACCAACTAGCTCAAAATACTTAAGTGATGATAATAATAGTGAATCCAATAAATCTCATACAAAGTCAATGTGAAAATGAGGTGTTATAATTATCATTATAGGTTTAAGTATTTTGGACTAGTTAAGTAGGTTCAATGTATTGGTATGTCAGTAAATGAACTTAGATCGTTACAATAATAATAAAAATGATGAGCTGCCAAGACTGTTTCCTTGGCAATTATTATTTCAAAGAGTAAATAGGGATTGGATGCATAGGCATTTATGTTCCTATGCCAAAATTATTCATATTGAGATGTAATTATAAATCCGCCAGTTGGTCATTAGAAGAAGACACTTCCTATGGCCAATACTATCAAAGACATGATTAATTAGAAATCATGAAAGATATATCTATGACAATACATATTCATATGCCATAAATAGGATCACATCCTCTCGTTCTCAACTTTGGGACCAAATTATCATAACAAAATAATAATCTGATAAGAACATTGGAAGCCATGAGAAAGCTATAGCTGCAAATAATTAATGCCTTTTGTCCTGTGCTTTCGTGTTTGTTCTAAAGTTTGTTATATTGCCCCATGAAATTCCGTAATTCTTTTGCAACCCCGCAATGTTTCACTAAAAAAAATAAATAAACGATAGTTTCACTACAAAATAACATAAAAAATCATATAAAGAAGTGATTCTTTATCCACTAGTAATAGCATTGTTAAAATGCTATTAGAACGGTATCTTCAAGTAGTAGTTTTTAGTTAAAATTTAAAGAAATTATTGAAACACATTCAACCTTAGGTCTTCTATTTGGTTCCTAAAGGTTTAGGTCCTAACTAACCCAATTGGGGTATATATAAAGCTTTACATCTAGAAATTAAACTTATCAATCTTGAGTTTTGTCAGTCTTCTAGTAATTGGATTTTAGTAATTGAGTGCTCTTTATCATAATAAAGATGGAAAAAAAAAAAAACCTCTTGAAACAATTGCAAAACCAATATAGAACAGTAAAAATGCACTTATGATCAGTGATTTATTTTTCCGTTAAATAATTTTAACCAGGAATTTCAATAATTGGATTTTTCTAAACAATGAGACTAACAAATAATTCTACATTCTTAGCTCACAGTTTTTTTCCCCCAGTGATTGATAACAGGTTCAATGTAATATTGCAAACTGATCAGTAAGTCTGCTGTCACGAAGGCTTTCAATATATATAATTAAGATATAGTTATTCAAGAAGTCCTGATGCATGAACCATAATGACATGGGCCATATAATTATATTTGCCTTTTTGCGTATTATATTTGCATCTCCTTTTCTTTTTATGCACACTTTTCCATCAACTCTTCAATGCGATACGCAGACTCGAGAATACTTAAGTATTTACATGCATATCTATGTCCTCTCCCCTCCCCGTGACAATGAGTAGACCCGAAAAAAATATTAGTACTATTACTTTACTATATTGAAACTAATTATTTTGGTTGATCTATATAATAAAATTGCAAACTATGAAATAATATTAGTTATGATTTTTGTGATCACATTGATTTGAAATATTACAAATATAAACTAGTGTATGAATTTTAAATGGTCTTTGGAACGTCTTTTACGTGCCTGAGCAGCTGCAAACTTTTCTAGCTACTAATAAATAAAGGGGGTGACTCGTTTGAGAAGGATTGGTTTTCAGCAGGCTTAGGCCTCCACAAGAGGAAAAAACAGTTTAAAGTTTTTTAAAAAAAGAAATATAGGGATTCGTTTATTTGTCTGTGAATAAGTCAACGCAAACGATTAGGCCGAAAAACTTAGTCAATAGACAACAAGTGGATATTCTTGTACTACTTCTTATTGGTTCCGAGGAAGAAAAAAGATTGAATTAGTTAAAAGATCCTGGTGGATTCAAGATTGTGAAATATTTTTGCTTTTCTAGTATTAAAATGGGTAGAAAAATACCTCGAGTTAATATTTGAGCATTATGTGCTGTGGTCATCAATTGACCGAAACCGTACATTTAAAGAAAAAGCTCTACGAACAAAATTATATTCAATTATATATATATATATATGTAACAGTAGTCTCGTTTACAGTATGTTTCAGCTAGAATATTTGTTAAGTTTTGGATGACGATAACAAGATGTGGGACCAAGTGCGGCCTATCCGTCAGATATGCGACAGGTCCGATTCCCACCATTTTATAAAATCTCTTCTTTTTTTCATTTGAGTGAATTGCTTAACTTTAATTTGACAAATGTGCACCACATATTATATGGTTATGAAATTAACAAATTGCTCCCTCATATTTCTGAGAAAGGTGTACACGTCCCCTTGAAGCCAACGATCGTTCACTTTTTGACGGATTTCAAAAAAAAAGTTCATTTTGCCATTAATTTATTAAATAAAATATATATTTTACTTTTATTTTGTTTAACAATAAAAAATTAGAAATTAAATTAGAAAAAACATACACAAAAAAGAAAAAAAAATGAGGGACAGGGGGTGGGGGCTGGTGGAGGTAAGGGGTGGGGCAGCGGGGTTGGTGGAGGTGGTGGGGGTAGGGGCGATAGGCGTGGGGGGTTGGGTGGGCTGGCAAGGGTGGTGGGGGCTAGTGGGGTGGGGGGTGGGGTGGGAGGCGTGGTGGGTGTTTTTCTTTTTCTTTTTTTTTAATTTAATTGTTTTTTTAAAACAAATTAAGGATAAAAAGCTTATTTAATGCATTTATTATAAAAAACAAACCAAAATTACATAAGTTGCGCGTGCATGTCAAAACACGTTATTTTGGACAGAAAAATTAACGGAAGGGGTCTATATACACCATCATTAAAACTATAGGGTGTAGCTTAGTTAATTTCATAACTACAAAATATTATTGTGCATATTTGTCAAATTATGGGGGAAAGTTAAGCAATTGATTGTTTTCTTTTTCTTTTTTGTTTCATTTTTTTTGGACAATCGTGAAAAAATGGCGGTGGATTCGTACATGTTTTGCTTTGAAATTGCAACCTGTTGGCATATTTGATAATTCTCCCTTTCCTTCTTTATTTATTATTGCTCTCAAAATTTGTGATAGCAAATTCCTAAGGGTCACGCAATGCGTTGTTCAAGTTTAATAATGAATGTGTAACTCCGTATTTCCTTTGACCAAAAAAAAATCTACATTTTGCTTTGCATTATTGTGCTTACTCAATGCATTAGTATGACCAATTTTATATGGCACCTTGCTTGCTTCTTTTTTGTGTATTTTTTTTGCCCTCTCAAGTCTCAATAATTATTGACCAATGACTAGGGTCTTATACAGCGAGGAAAAACTTTTTATTCAACTAGAACATGGATAATTGTCAGAGGTTAATCTAGTTCAAATATCAATCAACCTCATCTTTACCTCCGCTCTATTACCGACACTATAGCAACTCTTATTTTATTATTAGCTTGTATTATATCATAAGTAAGCTGTGATCATGTTCTATAGCAAGAATTTTTCCTGTGTTAATTAGTTCCATTAGTATGAGGTGGCTGGTTTAAATTTCTAATAGTTGGAGATAAACACAACTCATGATTCGAGTTCGAATCCAGTTCTTTGCACTAAGTTGAATACTTTCAACTTAATTACTGCACAGTATAAAGGACGTGATATGCACCTGAGGTTTGTCAATTAGTGGTTGGGCTTTGCCGGTGTTTTAGTAATTAAGTCTCGTTAACTAAATTTTCCTTATTGCACTAAAAAAAAAAGATTTTGTGCAAATCCTAGTCCCTTCTCCAACTCCTTAATTTCCAAGCTCAACAAAAGCAGACAAAGCAATAGCTCACAAAAATAACACACCTAAGCCCCCAGGGGCATAGGTGAGTTGGTAAGTGGCCAGGTGATTGGAGTAGAAACACTCCGACAATGCGGGTTCGAACCCGTGTGGTGGCAATTCCTCTTTGAAATATTGTGAAATTTCTTTGGGTTCGTGACCGTTGTTCTCTCGCAGTCGCCACTCATGCACATCCCTGATTTACAACCCACCTGGTCATGGGGCCTCTGACACAGACAATGCGGGTTCGAACCCGTGTGGTGGCAATTCCCTGCTGAAATATTGTGGGGGCTGCTGCTGGGTTCGTGACCCGTTGTTCCTCTCCCTGACAGGGCTGCCACTCATGCACATCCCTGATTTACAACCCACCTAGTCATGGGGCCTTTGACACAGGTGGAAAAGGGGTTCGCATTCGGACTAACCCTTTTAAATGTAAAAAAAAAAAATAACACACCTATCATCTCCAGCTCTTTGATGACATGACACGATCAATAATGCGGGTAAGATGTGATTAAGCTATCCAATTAATGTGGTCAAGATTGCGTTTTCATTCAATTGAAAAGTTTCTAACAACTGCATGATAAAGGGGGCCGCCCAAAGAAACCAAAGGATTTTTTTTTTTGTATGTGAAAACAAAACAAGGACAGGAATCAAAAAGGCCATGAAAGAAAAGGTTGGCAAATGAAGACAAAACAAAGCAAGAAATATACATGCTCCTGAACAATTATGTGCGTGGAAAAAATGATGAGAAAAGGACTGTGCGGGATGAGGTTGTTCCAGTTTCATTGTCCCAATGCGTTACTAATTGGTTCTATTCCACGTAAAGCCTTAATCATATGTGTAATTTTTCAAATTGGTTATGGAGTAATTTATGACTTGTTTATAATTGGTGATGTAAATATAACTAATAATTTGGGTTGATTATTCTAGAATAACTAATTTGAGGACTAAAGTAATTATTAGTTATGCTGACAACATCAAACTCACTCATGAACCTAAGGTTTGGGTTTAAGGGTGTGACAGAATGGTATTACAATTAGTCACCAAATCAAATGTGTGCCGCGTAATTGTAATGTCCTACATTGGTTGATGCAAGAATTAGATCTAGGTTCGAGAACGGGACAAAATGATATTCAGAGCCAATCACCTATTTGAATGCGCGCCCGGGTGACTGTAATGTCCTACCATAGTTGATATAAAAGAACAAAGTGTTACGCGGGGCACAAGCTGGATGCATGCATAGGAGATTGTAATGCCCTATATTGGTTGACGTAGGAACTAAGTGCAATACGCAGTAAAGTGCCATACCAAGTGTGCGGTGGGAGTCACGTCTTGAACCTGTAGGAGCCACTTTTAGAGTCTTGCACTGCCTGGTCCTTTAAGTGGTAATATAAGTATAACTAATAATTTTGGTTGATCATTTTGGACTAATTGATTTAAAGGTCCAAATAATTATTAATTATACTTACAACACTAGTTTCGTTTACGGGGTATGGCTCTCCAAACGCGACAATACGTGAATCAAGTCAAATCAAATCAAACTTTTGAAATCCCTTATAGTTTAGGTAAAGTGCATTGAACACTATGTATTATCAAAATTAACTCATAAGTTTCTTTTAATTAATTTCTAAAATATGACATATATCTCCCTTTTTTGAAAAGATATGGGATGTTTTTTTCACTTAAAAAGACATCAAATACTATATATATGTGTGTGTTTCTTTTTCTTTTGTTGGAAATATACCAATTTGAGATGTTGAAAATGTCCCAAGAGCAAAAATTATTATACATACTTAGTTTAAGATATACATTTCACAAGAAAAAAAAAAAGAGATCTTATATTTCGAGGCAATATCATTTGTTTTTTAGTTCTTTTTCTTCTCTGCTTCCTTTACTACCCTTATTTTTTTCGGCCACTCAAGGCACGTGCAATTCTTTCTTATATTTCGTATCTAATGCAAAATACAATTTCAAACTTCTGAGTTAAATAATTGTTATAGAAGTAAATATAAAGTTTATCTTTGAATGCATATAATTGTAAATAACAACTAAGAAAAAGATCATAAATTAATTTTTGAGAAGAAAGGCGAACATATAAATACCATATTCTAGAGCAGTAGATTTAGGTCCATATGCATGCTAATATGAGTTCATTGGCTTAATTGATGCAATTATTATATTCAATCACTAAACTTCGATATAATTCGGAATAGAACCATGCTTCTACTTAATTACGAAAAACGAAAATAGTACATTTGTTAATAAAGATGCAGACATTAAATAGGTTACACAAGAAAATTAATTAATTAATTATTTTTTCATGGAAAAATAGCAGCTAGGAATATAATAATATGGGATAACTAAATTAAAAAAAGATGACGGGCCAATTTTGTGGATATATATATATATATATATATATATATATATATACTAGTGTGACACCCGTGCAATACACAGAGAGCGACATATGTGATTGTACATATTAACATTATAGAGTTTTTGCATCTTACTAAATAGTTATTAAAACAATTATATACTATGAAATTAATAAAATATATATATATATATATATATATATATATATATATATATATATATAAAGAAAGGACATAATATTAATTAAATTAAAATGTTTAATATAGGAATAAAACTGAATAAATGAGGAAAACAAAAAATGACATAAGAATGGATATATTTAATTGATAAGTAATTATGGAAAGCTTGTCATATAGAGCGCCATTTGGCAACACAAAGTTACAACTTATTTTACCTTATTATATAGTATAGATATATATATATATATATATGTATATATATGTACTAGTGTGACACCCGTGCAATGCACGGAGAGCGACATATGTGATTGAATATATTAAAATTATAGAGTTTTTGCATCTTATTAAATAATTATTGAAACAATTATATACTATGAAATTAATAAAACAATGATGATATAAATAAGAAATGACACAATATTAATTAAATTCAAATGTTTAATATAGGAAAGGAACTAAATAAATGAGGAAAACCAAAAATGGCCTAAGAATTGGCATATTTAATTGATAAGCAATTATAGAAGCTTGTCATATAGAGTACCACTTGGCAGCACAAAATTACAACTTATTTTGTTTTATTATATAGTATAGATATGTATATATATATATATGTATGTATGTATGTATATTCGAAACTAATGACATGTATTACATATTTGTAGAAGATGAAAAAAAAATGGGACCTATTTATTTTGTTTTAGGTTGACATAATAGGTCTTTTGCAAGACAATACCAGTTATTATAGGCACTTTAATTTGGCACAATAATCCTCCTGTCGATATTTAGGGAGAAAGTTAAGTGTAGCTGTCTCAATACAAAATTTAGGAAGTAACAATTTTTTTAATTAACAATTCTGTCTTCCTAATTACTTTGTTTTTTTTCTCATAACAATACATCTTCACTATTATTAGATTCGGGAAATTTGATTCCGTTTGTTTCGTCGGAAACATTTTCTTGGAAAATGTTTCGCCGGAATCGCACTTTCTAGGGTTTGGTTCCTAAAAATGAAAAAGTTAGCGGAAAACATTTTTTTGTCAATGAAAAATAAAGTAAATTTTCAAAAATATTTCCTTTTTCTTAGAAAAGAAAATATTTTCCACACAATTATTAACTCCCCCCCCCCTTGCCCTCGCTCCCCAAGCCCCTCACCCCCCAGATTGGCACCTAAGGCTCGCCGTCGTGGCCCTTGGGGGCCGGGCTAAGGATCCAAGGTTCGAGGCACCGGGCTGCCCCGCTAGTATACATAAATATACTTTTTGGCGTCATTAAAAATATTTTTCAATTAATTTTTATTGTGACAACCAAATAATGAAAAAAAAAATTCTAAAGAAAATATTTTTTAAGAAAAAAATTTTCATGAAAAATATTTTTCAAAATGAGTTATTTTTCACGGAAGAAATGGTAAATCTCACTTTTGAGATGAATATGTCTTGCTGTAGATGATTAATGTTTGATATCTTTCACAATATTATGTTTTGGGTATTATTTATGGAAAAGAAAACCGGTAAGGAAAAAAAAAAACAAAGATTTCAGTCCTAGGCATTTAAACAAGAAATACTCAAGTGGAAAACATAAATTTTCTTTATCCATTATATTCATCAAGTCATAAATCTAGAATTTACAAGGTTGTAAACAACTTTTGAAATTATATATAATGATTAAACAAATTGATGGGAATATAGTAGCACCAAATTGTAAATTTTGTAATTGAAAACTGAAATTTAAATTAGTAAATACTGAGAGTAGCAACTTACAATACTAGTTAAAATGATAATGCAATGCTTAAGTCGAGATCTGAATTGGATTCAATGTCCTCAAGACTTATTCGTCCTGTATAGATGCTCATAATCATTGATAAATTTGATGCTCATAATCACTGACAAATAGTCTCCCACGATATAATGATTACATCTTAGAAAAGGAGCATCCGAAATTTTGAAACTTGGCAAACTAAAGTAATACCAGATTTCTTCCTTTTGCAAACCTAAACTAGAATGTTTGTATGCAGTATGAAAGCGCGAGAATTTTTACAATTTATGAGATGAATGTTGTGATTCTTTGCCTGCAAATGCCTATTTATAGATGTAGGATGCCTATTCTAAGCACTTGATTCGAGCAACCTTGTTTGGAGATGTTTGGAACTGAGCAAACATGATTTTCCAGTCTATTCGTCGAAGCAATGAGTAATAAAAGTAAAGTAGAAGGATTTTTAGATAACTTTGTGTAAAATAATAAAGTGATTTGAGCCAAGGCCCAAGCCTACGCATGTGCTGCGCTGAGTTAGAACTAAGCAGACATAACTTTCCAGCAGAAATGTCTATTTGTCCATGCGAATTGATAACAAAAATAAAGTAGGGGAATTTTTAGATAACCTTGTATAGAATACTAAAGCCATTTGGGCCAAGGTCCAAGCCCACGCACATGCCTGCTGAGCAAGAAGGCAGCGAACGCATGTGGTAGTTAATTTTAAACCTACAATTGGGTAGGTCCTCTCGTTATTCATACACCCCTTGGGGCCAAAACCTAAATCCCTCAAATTGAATGCACAAGAAGCATAAGATGACTCTATTTTTTCAATCTTGTAGACTTTAATTTCACTAAGTTAAAGTTCCACATAATTCTATGATTTTAAACTCAGTTTTCTCATTCATTTTCATTAGTTTTAAACAAATGAATAAACCGCGATTATCTACTCGGAATGATAATTCCGAATATGCATTGTCCTTCCTATTCCGATATATAGGACCCAAATCAAAATTAACTCAAAGTTAGACATTCACCAATTGCTTAAAGCTATAAGACAAATCCAATACATTTTGGGTTTTGTGATTGGGACATTCTATAATTGAGACTTTTATTCAGTTTTCACCCTTGAACTCAGGGTTCAGAACGATTTGAGTGCTTGTGGATTTGGAACGTTCCATAATTAGAATTTTTAATTTAATTTTTTTAAGCAAATTTGAAACGAGTTTCAAAATCAGAACCAAATTTGAGTGTCGAGTTTGAAATTTCTTCATGAGCAGAGTATTTGAATTGCCACACCTATTGATGGTCATGAATACCATCCTTTGTCCAAATAGAGAGAAAAATAGAAATTTGCAGTCCCTATATATATATATATATATATATATATATATATACACACACACATATACATGTACACACACACATATATATATATATATATGTATGGTATCAGCATATATGCATGTATAGATCTTGCATCTAGTAAATGACTTAAATCCAAAAGCAAAATCATCAGAACACTTCAATCTTTTTCAAAAGTTTTCCGATGATAAAACCTGATGACACAAATCCAAGATGACACCACCATACCTTCCTAAATTTTACCAAAAAAAAAAGAAGAAAAAAAAATAAAAGACGCACACACAAGAACCATGCAAATAGAAACTTAAATTAACAACAAGGGTAACCTTTTAACACTAAAACCCTAAACTTAAATCCATATCTTCATCTTCCTCGACGACCCCCTCATTCAAATCAATCTCCACAGCCACGTCATGCTCAGCACCACCACCACCACCTTGAACCCCACCATTTCCACCATCCAACGGCGCCACCAAATCTGGCGGCGCATTTTGATTCACTCCATGCACGTTGTTGATCACATCTAGTGGCTGGAACTGAAAACCCACCATTTGTGAACTAACACGCACTCCAGCATTCATGGGACGAGGGTTTACGTTTGGTGCCCTGCCCATGCGTCGCGGTGGTGGTGGTGGTGGTTGTGGTGGTCGGTTCAGATCAATGGCGCTCCGGTCGCGGCGCCGGCTGTTATGAGTTGATAGCTCAATCAGCCTTAGCAAGATGGCTCGAGAAGCAGGCGTGAGGACACCATTTCTGATTCTTATGTGAAGAGTCCTTCTTCGAGCATGTTGATGCTGTTGATTATTTGCACTTCTTGGTGAACTCCGCCAACTGGCTCTGAAGAAAGAAATCACCGGATCTTGAAGAATATCACTTTCGGCTCTTTCCAGATCACGAAAGAAACGATTGAAATAGCATGTTGGACATGTTGGTGGGAGCTCTGAAGGAGAAGCGTTGGCAAATCCATCTAGCTGCTGTGCCATTGCTACCCTATTGCATAGAGTGCAAATAACATACACTGGGAAATAGGACACTGATCTTATAGCAAGCAACAAGGTTGTGTGAATGTGAGTGCATGGGAAGCTTGAAAAGTACATAGGCATTTTGCTTTGTTCAGAAGAAAATTTTTACCAAATTTTTTTTTTTTGGGAGAAAAGGGTGATGGTCGAGGGAAGAGAATAGTTTGTACACACAATTGATGTAACCGAGAAGGAAAATTTATAATGGGTTAATTCCTCCGGAAGTCCCTGGTCTACGGCATGAAGGATATTTTAAATTTTGAATTATTAAAATAAGTTTTTTGATCCTCAATTTATTAATTGTTAGACACCGTTAATTTTTTAATCCTTTTCATCCAAAAATTAAAGTTTCTTGTACGATTATGATACATTAACAGCTAGGACTAACGGTAACATTGTTCTTGGATAGAAATAGCTAAAAGAACTAATAGTATCTATTAATTAATATTCAAGGGACCAAAACACTCACTTTGAAAATTTAGAAACCATCTACATGTTGTTGTTGTTGAGTTGGTAATAGAGAAGATAATAAAGTTTGAATCTTGGGAAGCGCACTTGTTAGAAGGGCTTTTCTTTTACCGCTCTAGGTGTAATAATAATTAATCTCAAATTTAATGTGACTTAGAAATACCCAAACTCAAAGCAAATCAAAATATCCTGTGTGCCATAGTTTAAGGTTCTGTAGAAGAATTAACCCATTCATTGTCCCGTATTATTAACTTTGTGGCCTAAGCTGACGTGTAAAAGTAATAGCTATATCTCATTGTTGTTGATTGCCAAAATTTGTTGTAATGTGTAAAAGTAATAGGGGTATCTTATTATTGTAGATTGCCATAATTTGTTGTGATGTGTAAAAGTAATAGCTATTTGTGGTACAAGCTGGCATGTAAAATTAATAGCGGTATCTTATAGTAGATTGCAAGAATATGTTGTCACGTGTAAAAGTAATACCGATATCTTATTAATGTAGATTGCCAATATCTATACAACATTTAGAAGAAAGAATGTAGCTCAAAGGAAAAAAAAATGTGGTCTCAATTGACGTGTAAAAGTAATAGCAATATCTTAGTGCTGTAGATTGCCAGAATGTATTGGTCCTTCTACAACATTTTGAGTAAGAATGTACCTCGAAACAAAAACATAACTCAGGGACCAAAATATTCCATGTGCCACAATTTAATGTTTGGTGAAAGAATTAACTCATCTATAGTTGTGTGTTGCTAACTTTGTGGTCTAAGCTAACGTATAAAAGTAAGGGTAAATTGCACAGAACCCCCTTGTGATTTGTTATATATGTGCGTTTACCCCCTGTGATTTAAAAATTAGTTAGTTACTTCCTTTACTTTTTAAAAGTAAAGCACATTACCTTGCTCCATCACTTTTTCCATTAGATTTAATTGGGCATGTGTCGAGCCGTTAGATTTAACTGGGTGTGTGTCGGGCCTGCTATTGGGCTTAGTTTTTTTACTGTTAAATTTGATTTTGGTAAAAAAAAATACCCTTCCTTTTCCGTTTTCAAAAAACATTTGTAAGAGAAAAGACTTGAACATTTGACTTTAGTTTAAATTATGTAAATTTTAACTAATCATACTACAAACATATTTGTATTTTATTTCGTTATTACAAGTAAATATTTTTTGTTATCGAAAAATTAAAAAAAAAAGCCTCCAATGTCATCACAATTGCACAATCACCATCTCATTAATTAAATTAATTATTTAATTAATTTTAATTTTTAGTTATTTGATTCATTTATTAATCAATTATTAAATTATTAATGACTAATTATTTAATTATTAATTAATAAACTAATTATTAATTACTTCATGTTTCCAATTAAATAAAAAGGGTAAATAGCATCGTACCCCCTATAGTTTGTCATAAGTGCGTCATCCCCTTTTGTGGTTGTCATAAGTGCACCATTAGCCCCTAGATTTAAATGAAAAATTATTTTTTTTGTATTTTTGTTAGCCAAAACTAACAGAGTTAAAAAAAAATAGACGTATGTGCTTTATTTTTGAGAAGAACAGGGGAGTAATTAGCTAATTTTTAAAACCATGGGATAAACGCACACTTATAACAAAATACAAAAAAGTTCCGTGCAATATATCCTAAAAGTAATAATGATATCTTATTACTATAGATTGCTAAATCTGTTGGTCCTTTTACAACATTTCAAGTAAGAATGTAATAGATATCTATCTGTAATACCTCGATAATTAATACATGATTGACAAGATTACAAACTCGTCTATAACTTTATCCCTATTGCACTGATAAAATTTATGTAAATAAGGGGAAAAATCTTAATTCATTGACTTTTGTGGTCCCTCGAAACCGTAGGCAATTAGGTGAAATTAAATCCACAAAATAACTTGATTTATCGACAATACCTTTCCACATTGGTTTTGTGTGATTTGTATACACTTTATAGTAACTTGGGTTCACTACTATTGTTATTAAAGGCTTAAGCATTTTGGGACAATTAATTTGACTTACTTGTAGTGGCAGGCTAGTAGATAGGCTTGTGTCGTTACAATGTCTATCTTTGAGATACCTCAATAAATAATACATAATTGATGAGATTTCAAAATTCTCCATATAACTTCATTCCCAAAAACCGCTCCACTAAAATTCAAAATCATCAATGTAACTTTATCCTAAGAACCGCTTTTTACTGAAAAAGTTTTTGTAACGTAAGCGGAACCATCTTAATTTGTTGACCTTTTGGTCTCTTGGAAATCTGCACGTAGATTGCCATAATACAAATCAAGATTGCTAGAATCTAAAGTGTCATGCAGATTGCCATAATACATATCAAGATTGCTAGAATCTAAAGAGATTTGTATTATCTATAAATATTTTTAGGTTAGAAGCACCAAACCTCTCTGTGATTTATTATAAGTATATAACACTTTCCTGTTGTGTCAAAAATCTACAACAACCCCCTAGAGTGAGCAAAAGTTCCACCCATGCTCCCTTGACATCTACACTCCCCTAATGATGTTAAAATTTATAGCAAAATAAACATTAATAGCCTTATTGCAGTCATTCAATTTTCTTTTCTTTTTTTGGTCAAACACATGCGTAACAATTAACAAAAAAATAAATACATAAAATAGTTGCTTCTAACTATATGTTTATTGATTACGTCCCCAATATACTACAAATATGAAACCTTCTTACAAAAAAAGTGTACTTTTCTACAAAAAAATGTTTTTTAATTAAAAAAATCCAAACAGGGCCATATTCACTTTTTTTTTTCGTTGAAGGAAAATGTTAAAATAAATTTAAGGTTGTGTATCTTTTATTTTAAATAAAATAAATAAATAAAATAAATCAAACGAGTTCTATTTTCGTTAATTGTTATGCATGTGTTAAGAAAATTAAACAAGTTAATAAGGATATTAATATCTTTTTTTAATGTAAATTTTAACACTGTTAGGAGAGTGTTAACGTAAAGGGTATAAATATTTATAAATCTAAAGAGATTTGTATCATCTATAAATATTTTTAATTTAGGGGCTTTCAATTTAGAAAAGGATCCTCTTCTATTCTGATTTTTCTAATACACAAAAGGAATAATCATTGGTATATTCGTTAAATTTGGATCTAAATTTGTAATTTTCAAGTATCAGTTGTGAACTGTTAGAATTGTAGTTTTTGACATTGAAATCAAAGCCACTTTAACCCAAATTTTGGGTTAGCTCTCACTTTTCAAATGCGACGGATCTTGGTACTGTTACGTTTCTCGTTCCGAGTAAATACGTGTAGTATATTTATATGTCAAAAATAGAATGTAATGAATGAGAAATTAGCAATTAAAATTAGTGCTAAGACTAACTTTAGTTGTTAAAAGTTTCCTACATGGAAAGTTTACAAGAGTTTTTGATACTTTATATGTAAGAGCCTTGTTGGTTGAGGCAAAAATGAGATCGAGGGGAAAGACTCCACCTTATGGGCAAGGCCTGAAGAATACCCCCCGCACGAGCCCGGAGGGGCAGGGGTTGGGTATGGGGATGCAGCATCGAGTGTGAGATATCGTAATTGAAATGCATTGAAGGCTCAACCATACCCTCCCCTATACATTGGAACATTTCTAGCACCACTTTGGCTCATTTTCTGCATTTACAAAAAAACCAAGTGTAATCTTTTTGGGCAAGATCGTGATTGAAATGCATTGATGGCTCAACCGTACCCTCTCCTGTACATTGGAACATTTCTAGCACCACTTTGGCACATTTTCTGCAGTTACAAATAAACCAAGTGTCATCTTTTTAGGCAAAATCCTCGAGGTTCAGAGTATGAAGAGATCGTAACTGAGACGCATTAAAGGCTCGATCATAACCTCTTCTACATGTTGGAGCATTTCTAGCACCACTTTGGTAGTTTTTGGCAGTCTTAAATCTCAGACTTTACTCCACATATGCTGTTGGTCACTCGGTCATCTATAAATAGTGGTTTTTCATTTGAGCTCCAAACAAAGAATTTTCTAAACCCATCTAGCATATATTGCATTCTGCACACTCTTACCAACTATGTTGCATCAATGGTCACAAGAGAATTTACCACCATCAGTTCGCAGGCTCTTATGTAGCAGTACTACAAATATCATAGGAGATATAGCCGTTGTATTTTGGGAGGAATACGTCTAAGCCCTTTTGCATTTGTATAGGGGGCATAAGTCCCTTAAAGATATCGATTCAATCCAACCTCGGCTACACTATTTAACTTCTAGCTTTATACTGTTTCTGTATTTTTGTAATTAAGGATAGAGGTCTAATAATATTTTTGTTTCAATTATAATTTGTTTTTGAAATTCCAAATTCGCATTTTACACCTTGTTTTTCCAACAATTACCTTATCATTGACATTCTAATATACATGTCTTTATCACATTCTTGGAATGAAAACTATAATCTTCTCAAAGCACATTTTAATTTGTTTATATATATATGTGTGTGTGTGTGTATATACATATATATATATATATACATATACATATATACATATATACATATATATATGTATATATGTATATATGTATATATATATGTCCAAGTCGCTAAAGCATATATAGTGCTGTATTACTACTAGTTGAATTTGAACAATCATATTGTTGGGGAAAAACATGCAAACACGAAGAATACGAGAAGAAAACGGACACAAGAGAATTACGTGGTTCGGCCTTAAAGCCTACGTCCACGGACAGTAGAGAATAATTTATTATTAATCACGAATACTACAAGGCTTACTTTAGTTTCTCTCACCCCACACCCTCCATAAGGCGTGGCCTTAAGGCACCTAATACAATATCCTAGCCCCTATTTATAGTATACAAGTATCCTAATCAGTATTCTACAAGGAAAACGAAACAGTATACTATAAGGAAAAGGACACATATTAATTATGCAATACGGGCCACATTCAACAAATCTCCACCTTGGCACGTATTCGCTCCAATCAACACTCTATCGTCCCTTCTGCCAACTGCCCCCAAGGGCTTAATGCTCCACATCGCAAATAGTAACCAAGTCCAAGCAATGCTTGAACTTGCTGACTGGAATCACCTTGGTCATCATATCTACTGGATTCACATAGGTAGAAATCTTCTGCACCGATATGATCTCTCGTGATACAACATCTTTGATAAAGTGATATCTAATGTCAATGTGTTTAGCCCTCTCATGATACATCTGATTCTTCGTCAGATAGATTGCACTCTGGCTATCACAAAAGACTGTACTTGTATCTTGCTGCAGTCCAAGATCACGAACCAGGCCTTATAACCATATGGCCTTCTTCACAGCTTCTGTAATTGCCATGTACTCCGCCTCGGTAGTCAACAATGCCACAGTAGACTGTTGATGTCGTGTTACGAGAGCAAGCTCTAAAAGACCCGCAAGCGTACGGATCGTGCAATATAGTGTGTACGAGTGCAGGTATCGAACCACAGGGAGACGTGAATAATGTGAATGAATCCTATGCATGATGTTCTAAAAGGAGCTAAAAAGACAGATCTAACTAGGTGAATTTCTTCTTGTGAGATTTTGGATTATTGGGAGCTCTATGTAAACGAAATAAAACTAAACTATGAATAAAAACAAATGGAAATGCAAGTTGATTAAGAGGAAACTAACAATTGAAAAGGGATAGGGTGACTTCGACTTATGAATGGGTAATTCTATACTCAAATGCTATGGGATTAAGGGACGATGGCTAACTATCATAAGTGCTTTTAACTAGGTTGCTAGTTAATGTCCTGATTTCCCCCCAGGACTCGGTGCGGGTCCGTCCCTAGGCGGCGCCTCCTAGAGCTACGGCGTGGTCTTTATGACCTAGGGCCTCAAGATTGACTAACTAACTTCCTAGGTGGCTTAGAATGAACCTACCTTAGTACCTAAACCGTTGGCTGGGTTTAAAGCCAAGACCTAGTGTTGCTAAGGTCGACTAAATCTATCCTGAAACCTATTGGCTGGATTTAAAGCCAAAGGAGACTCGATCTAGACTAGCCTTAAATTATGCTTCGTCATTCTAAAGTCACTACAGCAGGATTTCACTTGCTAGCGCGTGCATCAAATGCAATATTAAAGTTATGCTCGTTACTAGGCATGCAAATACGCATATAGACATGAATAAAAGCATTACTCACTTCATAGCATCCACATATAAACACATAGACATGAGTATAACATGGATTAGATGTGTTTAGTAACAAACAAACTTCAATTTGTATACATGTTACTCATCTAGGCATTTTATCAAACACATAGACATGAATGAAAGAACACCCAATTAAACAAGACAAATCAAAACAAATATATATATTCAGCCATCATATCCCATATCATAAGAGTATAAAATCAACCCATTACATAAGTTTAATTACCCTATACAAGCCTACTCAGACATAATGGAAAATAGAATGAAAGAGATGTAACGAAACTCCCCTTTCATCCTAGCGAATTTGGATCACGGTTTGTGAACAGTCTTGATTCCAAAGCGTTTGAATCCTCCCAACTAAGCTTGGTTCTTGGTGAAAAGTGTGTGAAAAGGGTGTGGGAGGCGGCTAGAGATTAGGGTTAAGTGTGTGAGAGGTTAGGTGTGAAGTACGTGTTTTTTTTCCTCCTCTAAATTCTTCCGCATCGGGCTTTATTTATAGGTTCGCGCATAGCCGGTCGACCGGCCTCTGGAATACTCGACCGGCTTTCTAGTGGAGCTCTCTGGAGTGGCCGGTCGACCGGAAGGAGGGTCGTCCGGCTTTTTGATGAAGCTTTCTGGAGTGGCCGATCAACCTAGTCGGTCGACCGGCTCTTCTTTCATGGTCATCCGGCTGACTTCCTTCATCTTTTCGGCCTTCGGTCTTCTCTTTTCGACTCGTGCATGTCTCATCTTCATCACCTTTCATCATTCAATCTTGATCTTAACCCAAAGTCCGCCTAAATCATTGAAAACAAGCAATTAGTGTAGCAATTTATCTCTTAAACTCAATATGCACATTTGTTCACGCTTAAGCCTATTCTTATCAAAAGTACTACACTAATGCATCATTATAAGCATTCAACACCTCTAAAATATAAGTAAATGGCAATGCAAACACACACCAAATCACAACTCATCAACTGTAATGTCACTTTCCAACTGATAACACATCCAAAGAGAGTAAACACGTAACCCATCAGAGATCTTCTCTTATTAAGGTCACTCGCAAAGTCTGAATCACAATAACCTATCAATCTCTCGCAATCTCTAGCCATCTTGCTAAACAGCAAACTTACATTCACATGCCACGCAAATATCTCATTATCCATTTCACTGCTTCCCAGTGTGCTTTCCTAGGTGATGCCATATACCTGCTCACAACACTAACTGCATGTAAAATGTCAGGACAAGTGCACACCATAGCATACATCAAGTTACCAACAACACTCGAGTATGGAACACGAGACATATGCTCCACCTTCTCCTCGGTTTTAGGTGACAAATCTGCAGATAACTTGAAATGAGTAGCAAGCGGCACACTCACAGGCTTTGCTTTAAGCATCCCGAAACGCTCTAGCACCTTCTAAATATAACTCTGTTGAGACAAGAATAGCTTCCCAGCGTTTCTATCCCTATGAATCTCCATGCCAAGAATCTTCTTCGCTGCTTCAAGATCCTTCATCTCAAACTCATCACTCAGCTGTTTCTTTAATTCATCGATTGCAGGCATGCTTTTAGCAGCAATAAGCATATCATCGACATATAAGTACGCAAACAAACCATCTGGAAGCTTCTTGAGATACACACAACTGTCATAGGCACTCATTGTCTATCTAGTACCTACTATGAATGTGTCAAATCTTTTGTACCATTGCCGAGACGACTGCTTTAACCCATACAAGGTCTTCTTTTGTTTGTAAACATGGTTCTCCTTACTAGGAACTACATACCCCTCCGGTTGACTCATGTAAATTTGCTCGTCAAGATCATGCAAAAACGCCATTTTCACATTTAGCTGCTCAAGCTCTAAGTCATGAAGAGCAACCAAGGCAAGTAAAGCCCTGATGGAACTATGCTTCACAACCGGAGAGAACACTTTGTTGAAGTCAACATCCTCCCTTTGTGTATAGCCTTTTACAATCAATTGCTCCTTATATCGAGGACCTTCAACCCCTGGAGTACCTTCTTTTTTCTTGTAAACCCATTTGCAACTGGCCACTCGCTGTCCCTCAAGCAACTCAACAAGCTCCCAAGTTTGATTCTTTTAAAGAGACTCAGTCTTCTCACTTATGGCACCTACCTACTAAGCAGAATCTTTCCCAGATATAGCCTCTTTGTACGAATTCGGCTCATGTCCTTCAATTGTTTTAGCCTTTTGCCACCAATCGCGCCTTGTATCGAGGACCTTCAACCCCTGGAGTACATTCTTTTTTCTTGTAAACCCATTTGCAACTGACAACTCGTTATTCCTTAGGCAATTTAACAAGTTCCCATGTTTAATTCTTCTGAAGAGACTTAATCTCGTCACTCATGACACCTACCTACTGAATAGAATCTTTTCTAGATATAACCTATTTGTACGAATTCAGCTCATGTCCTTCAATTGTTTTGGCAATAGTCAAAGCATAAGCAATAAGATCAGTGTATCCATACCTTTGAGGCTCTCTAAGCTGTCTCCTTTCTCGCCCAGCAACAATGTTATACTTCTGTTGTTCAGGCACATTTTGATCATGTACCTCAGTTGGTTGAGTCGGCTGAATTAGACTGCTACTATTGCTAGATGGAACATTTGGAACATCAGCAAATATCTCTATCTGCTCTTTGACACCGTGGTTTAAACCAGCTACCGTTTTCTCCTTTTCTTGGTCTAATGAAGCAGACTCATTGAATGTAACATCTCTGCTGACGAGAAAACCTAGAGACTTTAGATCTATATATCACAACCTGTAACCTTTACTCTCGGATGCATAGCCTAGGAAAATGCATTTCTTTGCCTTCGGTTCTAATTTACCATCCTTCACGTGAGTGTATGCAGGGCAACTGAACACCCTCAATCGAGAGCAGTCAGCAGGCTTACCAGACCATAACTGAAAAGGAGTTTTTAATTCAATAACTTTGGATGGAGACCTATTCATCAAGTAGCATACCGTATTAACGGCTTCAGCCCAAAAGTCTTGACTCAAGCCAGAATGGGAGAGCATACAACAAGCTCTCTCCACCAGAGTTCTATTCATGCATTCTGCAACTCCATTATGTTGTAGTGTCCTTACACATGTGAGGTGTCTCACAATGCCATGTTTTCTGTAGAACTCATCAAACTCTTTATTGCAGTATTCCAACCCATTGTCAGTTCTAAGACGCTTGATCTGTTTACCAGTCTGCATCTCAATCAACATCTTCCACTAGACAAATGTTCGAAGCGCCTCATCTTTAACTTTCAAGAAGTATACCCACACCACCCGAGAGTATGCATCAACGAAAGTGATGTAATACCTGGCACCTTTCTTGGAAGGAACTTTATTAGGACCCCAAAGATCAGAATAAATGTAATCAAGTGTACTTTTGGTATTCTCCTGCCCCTTACTAAACTTCACCTTAGTTTGCTTTCCAAAAACATAATGCTCGCAGAATTCAAGCTTTCCCGTTCTTTGCCCACAAAGCAAATCCCTCTTGCTCAGCTTGGTTAGTCCTTTCTCGCTCATATGGCCTAACCTTTTGTGCCATAACTGTGTAGTGTCATCATCACTCTCCTCGGATGTAACAGCTGCAACACCTGTAACTGTACTACCTTGAAGGACATATAGGCCACCAGTCAAGTTACCTTTCAAAAGTACAATTGCACCATTGGTCACCTTTAAGACACCATTCTCACTTCAAAATTTGTACCCATGAGAATCTAAACGTCCAAGAGAAATCAAGTTTTTCTTTAGCTCCGGTACATTCTAACACTCGAGAGATCTTGTAATACCATCAAACATCTTGATATTTACGATGCCCATTCCCTCCATCTTTAATGAAAGATCATTGCCTAGAAAGACTTTCCCTTCTCTTTTGGAATAATAAGAGAACTAGTCACGCCTATGACACATATGGAATGTTGCACCAGTATCAAGAATCCATTGATTATGCCACTGTGATGCACTCACAATCAAAACATCCCCGGTACTACTCGAGCTCTTCCCGTCACTGTCAGCACTCTCCACCACATTGGCTGAATTCTCTAACCTTTTCTTTTCCTTTTTCAGTTTTGGACATTCTTTCTTAATGTGACCTTTCTCACCACACTCGAAACAACGTAGCTTTCTTGCTCTTGATTTTGACCTTGACGTGCTTTTCTTTCTACCCTAAGATCCCTCTCTATTCTCTGATCTCCCTCTACTTACTAAACCTTCCCCATGAACTTCTTCTCTATATCCCGGAATATGTGTTTGAAAATCCTTCAATTTTAATAAAGCAATCACATCTTCAAAGGTAATTTTATCCCTCCCGTACAACATAGTGTCCACAAAGTTCATATCTGAAGGCGGTAAGGAGCATAATAGGATCATAGCTTGGTCTTCGTCATCAATTTTAACACCTACATCCTTCAAAGCAATAAAACAAAAGGTAAACTCATTAAGGTGTTGCTTTAATGATGTACCTTCTTTCATTCTAAGATGATACAATCGCTTCTTCAAGTAGAGGCAATTGGTAAGAGATTTAGATGCATATAATTCCACCAAAGTATTTCAAGCCTCAACTGCTGTTGTCTTCTCAGCAATTTTCAGCAATACTTTATTCATCTTTCTCTTCGAGTTCCTGTCTCAGCGCTAGTTCCGTATTCTCTGGGATCATTTCTTCAATGACTTTCCAAAGTCCTTGCATTGTCATAAATGCCTTGAATTTGATCTTTCATAGACTGAAACTCATTCTCCCGTCAAACTTCTCGATTTCAAACTTTTCACCTGTGGAAGACATCTTTGTTTGCTCAAAACTTACACGTCAGAATGAAATTTGGCTCACCAGACCGCAAAAACGGGTTCAGCATGTTGAAAAACCTTAGAAACACCCCCGGTCAACTTTGGTCAACACGGTCAAAGTCAAACCTGTTGGTCAAAGTCAACATTGTCCCTAAACACGTACTTCAGAGCAGAATCTAAAAAAACAGAGCCCAAAAAATGGACTCAGCACGTCAAAAAATGTGGGGTAAGGCATTGGTCAAACCCGGTCAACTCTTGTTCAATGGTCAACTGTCAAAGTCAAACCCCGGTCAACCTCGGTCGACGCGGTCAAACAAGTCAACTGGTCAGATTTTTTTTTTAGGACTAAATCTAAGCCCAAATAAAAATTCCTTTTTTATTCTTTTGGCCTAAACTAAGCCCAAACCCAAAAAAAGAAATTTATCATTTTTCTAGCCTAGAACACAACCCCAACAAAAAATTAATTAACCCAAGACCTAAGACCTAACCAAAATTGGACAAGGCCACTACCTAGGCCCGATCCAAATAAACCCAAAGACCCAAAGCCTACTAACTCTAAACCTGCTTTATAAACTTGAATCAATTTCCAAAAAATACCTCAATACCCAAATAACTAACCTCAAGAGCATGCGAACTCTATATTCTTCGCTTGTTCTTCAAACACAAACACGAACCACAACCCGCCGACGTAAGCTTCTACTCCAGCCATCAACGCTCAACCTAAACAACACCAGAGCACTCCTCGCCGAGCAAAGACTTTTGTTTGGTTAGACATCGTTTGGTTTGAGCAATTTTGGATTCACAGTGAGTTTTGATTTTTCCTTTTTCTCTCAAGCAGCGGATTAATACCGAAGCTTTAGATACCAGTTTGTTGGGAAAAACAAGCAAACACGAAGAATACGAGAAGAAAACGGACACAAGAGAATTACTTGGTTCGGCCTTAAAGCCTACGTCCACGGGCAGCAGAATAATTTATTATTGATTACGAATACTACAAGACTTACTCTAGTTTCTCTCACCCCACACCTCCCATGGGGTGTGGCTCTAAGGCACCTAATACAATGTTCTAGTCTCTATTTATAGAACACAAGTATCTTAATCAGTATTCTACAAGAAAAAAGAAAGAGTATACTACAAGGAAAATAATACATATTAATTATGTAATACGGACCACATTCAACACATTTTTATTTGTGCTTAGTTCATTTGCTCTACTTTCTAGGAAAGTTATGAGGTTAGCTTTGTATTTCTCTATCAATTAATAATAGCATTTCGAGTTATATAGCCTGCTTTTGTGACTGAGAATTTTTTCTACAAAAATATTCTTCTCTTTTATATTTTGTTTCTCATCTATTTTATGTGGAGAATTCACCTGAAAGGTCATTCCATCACCTGTCTCACTGCCACATCCCCATCCGGTCTCCAGATCCCAACAAAAATGTATATTAGTCAAAAAACTTTTGTTTTGTTTTTTTAAACTGTTCCACATTTTGTTTCATTAAAGTATAAACCAAGATTAATAAATGAAGAATACAGATATAGATGTTAAATTAAGAACAAATATGAATTGGATCTTGAGTTATATGCCACCAGTTAAATAGCAAAGTAGCATTACAATAACCAAATTTTTTAAGCATTTAAAGAAGTTATGAAAAAAATACGTACTACATATAAGAATTACATATGAAGAAAGAATATTTCTTTAAGTTATTCAATGCGGATTCGTCCTATGAAGTCATTTTCTTTTGTTATTAACGAGCTATTAAACTCTTAAGTTAATATAATTTTCATTTTTCACATAATAAAATTTTTCAAGATATCACTACTTGTGATCATCAAAGAATTAGAGTGTATTCACATAAGACATATCATCGGAAAACTAATTAAGCACCAGCCTGAAGTTTCTTGATTAAAAATGTAAAGAATTACTAAAGTTCTATTATAAAACCAAATTGGTTGATATGAAGAGTGTTATTTTTGGTATCTGATTCATAAAATTTGTTAGTGTTATTTTCTAAGCCATTATATTTATTTGTATAATTTTAATATATTTGTTCATATTATAAACTAATAATATGAAAATTACTTTACACTGCGGGCTATGTTTCCTGCTAAGATTTAAAATTACTCTCCATGCACTATTCATTAACTCTCTGTTCTCACCCTAATACAATCCCCATTTAAGCCGAGAACTAGAGCAGCGATATAAATCAAATGGTAAGTGGTTGGGTACATAAAAACATTTCCTTAGGAGCCATAGCAAGTAGTCTCCAGAGATACCCCAACAATAAGAGTTGAAGACTGACAGTTTATAATTCGGGTTCGAATCCAGTCCCCTATCCTGGATGAGTACTTTTGACTTAACTAGTACAGTATAGGGGACTTGTTTTGTACCCAAGGTTTGTTAGTCGGTGGTCGGGCTCCGCTGAATGTACTAGTTGTTTGGTTCCACTAGCTAAATTTCCCTTGTCGCAAAAAAAAGAAAGAAAAGGGTTGGTAAGCAAGCAAATTTTTTGTCTTCTTAATAAATATGATGTTAACTAATTACTTATGTTTATTACAAGGAAAAAAAAAAGGTTAAAATATATGCTGCACTGTCGTAGATGTAATGCTTGACCTTTGATTAATCAAGGACATGAGTTGAGACATATCACTCTGCCTTGGAGTGGATTGAAGATAAGTTCCTATTATTTGATAACGCGGTTAAAAAGGGAACGAAGGACTTGTCATTTGGGTGAATGTTTAAGGCTTTGCTTAGCATCTTGATGTAGAGTTGAAACTACTAGCTAGCAAGATGGAGATAATTAAATGTCCGTAAGGTCAATAGATATAAGCAGTATAGCAATTGCAGTCTTATTGGTCCAAAATATCTCGCATGTCACAATTTAAGATTCTTTAGAAGATTTAACCCATTTATGGTCCTGTACTATTAACTTTGTAGTCCAAGTTGACGAGTAAAAGTAATAGCAACACCTTATTACTTTAGATTGCCAGAATCTGTTGTAACATGTAAAAGTAATAGTGATATCTTATTATTGTAGATTGTCAGAATTTGAATGATATTTGAATAAATCATTACTGCAAGGCATAAAGGTAGAGGTCATAAGCTTCTACACCATAAAATCAATTATTGATAAAATGAAAAATACATATACAGTAGAATCATAGCCATAGAAGACCTTAATCACAATTCATACTCATCTACCATAGGGATGGTGAGAAGAGATATATTTTACATCCCGGAGGAACGATTACCCAATCATTTGGGTGAATGTCTAAGGCTTTGCTTTGGCACCTTGATGTAAAGTAGAAAGTCCTAGCAAGATAGGGACAATCAAATGTCCATAAGATTAATAGACATAAGCATTATAGCCATTACATGCCTAATTGGAACACCATGCTAACTCCGGGACAAAAATGCTTCATCTCGATATTAGTTATGTACGAGTCAACTAGACCAAACTAAATCAAATCAAAATTTTATGCTACTTTCAATTACATGAATATAACATCTTACCAAATCTAGTCGACTACATGAATCTAACGATTCTTGCTAAGATCCATCTCTCACTCTAACCCATATTCAGTGACCAGTTCCCTGAAATTGTTATACTATCTTTGGTTCCATCGCAGATTCTTTGGCCATATATGGACCAGGAAACAGCAAGTATGATTAAAAAGTTCTCTACCATGCCAAAAACTGATATGCCAAGCTTTTACAATGCTAAACCACAGAATGCACACCAGATATCAATGATTTTACCAAGGAGAAGTAACTTAAAAGCACATCCACAAAGATCCGAAGAGTATCATCACAGCCTCCTCTCGTAGCTCCAACGCGAGTAAAAGCTGATGATTTTGATTTTAAACCTGGTTGTAATCTTTGGGGGGTGGATAAACAACCACTCCCCGATGCCAGCCTAGTAGTACGATTTTCACTGGGTTCACCCGAGGAGCTTGGCCGGCTGCTTGACATAGCAGCTTTCCTTGATGTACTCCCGGTCCAGGATACATGTTATAACGAGGGCAGAGGCCTGTCCTGCTTGGCGCTCTAGTCCTTGCAATAGGACCAGCGAACCATATACGATTAACAGGCATGAAAAACAAAAAACGATGGATGCTCTTTACATGTATGGAGATTTGATCTCGTGTGGCTACAATCCTAAGATGAGAGACCCAAGGGACAGGCATCTATCGCCCCTGTGACAAACCACTCCCACCTAATCCGCTAATGCCCTCATAGCGGACCAAGTAACCACATCTCGTCAACGCTACAACATTTCAGGTAAGAATGTAGCTCAAAACAAAAATATAATTCAAGGATCAAAATATCCCGTGCGCCCAAATTGACATGTAAAAGTAATAGATATAGTTTATTACTGTAGATCGCCAGAATCTGTTGTTGCATGTAAAAATAAAAGTGAAATCTTATAAGTTACTAGAATCTGTACAACATTTTGAGTAAGAATGCAGCTCAAAGCAAAAAAACTTTGTGGTCCAAGCTGACGTATAAAAGTAATAATGATATCTTATTATTGTAGATTGCCAGAATTTGCACAATATTTTGAGTAAGAATGTAATAGATATCTATCTATAATACCTCGATTATTAATACATAATTGAAAAAATTACTAAATTGTTAATATAACTTTATCCCTAAAAACTACGCCGCAGAATGTAACTTGAGAGGAACAATCTTAACTTATTGATCATTGTGGTCCCATGGAGCCCTAGATAGTCAAAGTGAATTCAATATATAAATAATTTGATCCCTAGACAACAATGTTATGGTAAAGATTTCAATGCTTCTGCCGCTTCTACCATTGGCCTGGAAGACCACTTTTTTCTATCAATGGCCACAGGACTTTAATGCCCATCCATAGTTAACATAGAGGATTATTACTGCACGGCATAAAGGAAAGGATTATAAGTGTTTATACCGTAAAATCAATTCTTGACAAAACGAAAAGGACGAAAATGGTAGAATTATAACCATAGAAGATGACCTTAATCGAAATGTATAAATTTGTCTCATCCACTCTGGTAATGGTGAGAAGAGAGAGATTTTCACATCCCAAAGGGGCTATTGTCCACTCCATTGGGTGAATGTTTAAGGCTTTGCTTCGGCACCTTGGTTTCGAGTAGGAACTAGCAAGACGGAGATAATCAAATGTCAACAAGATCAATAGATAAAAGCATTATAGCCATTACAGGTTTAATTAGAAACATATCGCTGAATCCATCACAAAGATGCTTCATCACACTGTTAATACCGTACAAACCAATCTGACCAAACCAAACCAAACCAAACCAAATCGAACTTTCATCCCCCTTTCACTAATGTGAATAAGACATCCTACTAAATCAAGTCGACTATATGAACCTAACGACGTCATTTCCTCTTACTAAGATCCATCTTTCTGTCTAACCCATATCCAGAGACCAGTTTCCTGAAATTGTCATACTTTTTTTTGGCTCCGCTGCAAGTACTTTGGCCATATATGGACCAGGAAACAGAAAGCATGATTAGAAGATTGTCTACCATGCCAAAAAACTGATGCCAAAATTTTACAATGCTAAACCACAGAATACACACCTGACACCAGAGATCAACGAGTTCATTATGGAGAAGTAACTTAAAAGCATATTCACAACATGCAGACATGGAAATGATAGGCATGCATTGTAATAGCATTTTCAGGTATATAAACAACTTCATTAATCTCCTCCGATGGATTACAAACAAGGCAACGAAATGATTAGAATTGTCGAGGAAGCAGTTTATCAGTGAAGGGAATTCAAGATTGCTATTCGCAGACAGATACGAAAGCCGAAGCTATGGATCGCGCGAACCTTTTCTTTGATAAACAAAATTTAAAAGGAGGTGTTGGCCAAGTTACAGATTTGATGTGTCGAAAGAACAAATTTTGATATACAGATCTCTTATTTTCTTTTTCCTGTGCCAATAGTGAGCAGATCAAAGCTCCGAAGAGTATCATCACGGCCTCCTCTTGTAGCTCCAATACGAGTAAAAGATGATGATTTTGACTCAAAACCTGGTTGTAATCTTTGCGTGGTGGATAAACGACCAGTCCCTGATGCCAGCCTAGTAGCACGATTTTCACTGGGTTCACCTGAGGAGCTAGGCCGGCTGCTTGACATAACGACCCTCCTTGATGCACTCCCAGTCCGAGATACACGACCTCTATCCGAATCGGCTTGCTAGAAAGTATGAAGACAACAAATACAGTTAGAGGGGGCAAAAAAACTAAATTTCAACATCCCTGACGTATACAAAACAGGGGAAAGAAAGACGGTAGTAGACAGGTACTTAGAGGAACCACCATTGATGCTAACAAGTGCTAAGTGAAGTTGAAGAAATAAAAATCTAGTCATCCTCACCACATCCTTGGATGATGGTACATCATCAGAAGATCTGTTCTTTGAGTGCTCCCCGTGCAAACCAGCAGCAGAACTGTTCCTTCTAGCAAATGCTTCAACTGGACCAGAAAATCTATCACGGATATCTTGCTTCACTGCAGAACATGCACGGCAAGAAATCATAAATGGCAAGTCTTTTCAGTCAAGATTTCAAATTGTAAATTCATAATTTCAAGGCAGTAACTCATAAAATGCAAATAAAATCTAAGAATTCTTTTTTAGGGAAAAACCCTTCAAGGATATGCCATTCTGCAGAAAGTTGAAAGCAAGAGGGTAAAATAGTTCTTTAATTCATTTGAAGCGTATGTTATTGCAGACCTTTTCCTTTTCTTTTTTAAAGCACCCCCTGCCCCTCAAGGGATTCGAACCAGGTCATCATTCCTAGAAAAATAGTCTCAAGCACTTGAACTATTCCTTGAACCCCATGTTATTGCAGACCTTGGACAAGTCATTAAGGGAGGTCGGTCAATCATAGTAAAACCCTAAGTTCTTGAAGAAGAACTCAAAGCCAAAGGCAAATTTTATTAAATTATGAAAATTATCTATTGAGACAAAGCTGGGTGCCCCAATATTTATAAAAAAGAAATTATAGAACCCTAGCGGCATCAAAAACTTAACCATTGGGTAATTCTAAATTGTAAATGTCCAAGCTAACCGAAAATAACTCTAAATTAGAGCCACCTAAAACAACCAATCCACAGAGTTAAGTGAAATGCTAAAAACTGCAGCACAATGCTATGGGCAAAGAGTAAATTCTTATAATTAGTGTTTTCTATTGCTACCCGGAATCACTTTCTTCTTAGGCTAAGTGCTAGAATTCGTTCACTTGCTGGCAAGAAGCATTTTATCAGAATGAAGTTTCAATTACATAATTTTCCCCATCTTTTGCCAGTTTGCAAATCCAAGTTACACATGCATAATTTTCCCTATTTTTGGCCACTTTGCAAACCCACCCCTTCTATCACTGAAATTGTCGAGATCTCATAATTAATAGATGTCTCAATAAACAAACAACGCTGACACTCCACCATGTGCAGGACAGAGAAATTAATAATTATCATGCAACTAATACCAAAGTGTATCTTAAAAGCTATCCACTAAAAATTTGAAACTTCATTTTAAAGATAAGCAGCTCACTACTTCAAGTATTTCATAACTGGATACCAGTGCACATGTAACGTTTTTATTACGAGGAGAATTGGAGAAGCAGAAATGCTTACCATTGCTGTAGCCCCTAATAGACACGCCTGTGTTAGGATTTTTACTGTTATTTCAAAATGAGTTCCAGCACTCTTGATCAAACTTAGGTCCAAACATGTTTGTCCAACAATTTCTCTTATTCAATTCAAACATAATTCTCAATCATAGCCTTTTCCATTATGTACAGCAGAGAACAAGAAAAAAAAAGCAGTAACAATGAATTTGCTTATTTTTTTCAACATTGTATAATCTATCACACAGCCAAAATGACTGGAGTAATTCTAGGCCTAAATTTCATGAAATCCAAAATAAAACCTTCCCAGTATTGATGCAATTTTTAAATTTACATGATTTCTTAATCACATTCTCACAGGTAAGATTTAGAGTAAAATATTGAGCATAAGAATAAAACTGGCTTCTCAGATGATGTAGAAAACATATTCAGTTTCAAATTCGACCCCTAAAAAAATTATCAGTTGTACCCATTGATATGTATTTTCATCATTAACCTAACAGAAGCTCAAGAACTATTTACAGCAGAACAGAGAGCGAAAACAAACCAGGGGTCCTCTCTACTCTTTCCACTGACGGCCCTGGGATCAAAGGGATTTTTCCAATAGGCTGCTGAAAAAGGAGAACATTGTAAGATACACGCCTCTACTCAAACATACTAAAATCTAGACAAGCTAAATAAAGCACAACCCGTCCTCTAGAGCTGGAGCCAATTTGTGGATACTTCAATATGGTCCAGTCAAAAACATAGTCAAACTGATAACCTGGGAAAACCACCGCAATATAACATCATAAAAGGTTCTAGCTCAACTTCCAGAACATAACACTAGGTATGGAAAAGGAATAGGAAGAAGTGTTTGAATATCATTAGAATTTCATTCCATATTTACCTTCTCGAATAAATAGGTCGCGGAAAAGCCTCTTCAGGTAGGAATAATCTGGCTTGTCCTCAAACCGCAAAGAGCGACAATAGTGAAAATAAGATATGAATTCTGATGGGTAAGATTTGCAAAGGACCTGTCAATAAGAAACACATAAATTAGAATTATCAAAACTTACAGAAGCTCGACTAGAAACTGTAAGTCAAGAGGCAAGCAGCTTCAGAAAGCATGATCAATTGACCATGGTACTCCTTATTCTTTTGTCATGATCCCTCATGATTAGTGCTACAAAATGATTGCACCCTCAAACTTGGTAAGTTATAGTACCTCTATTGATGTAAGCATCTTCTTCTCACTGATTTTATCATATTTCTGCTTCTTAGTACCAGCTTTCAAACCTTGCCAAGGGAGGCTAAGATAGGAGGTCAAATTTATTTAGTCAGACTTAGAACATTAAATAACCTGGGAAAGTAGGAAAGAAATATCATCGGTATGCTCAACCTTCCCCTTAGAAAATACATAAGCACATAGCCAAGAGACTCCAGATCATCCCTTCGACTTTGCTCTGCAAAAATGAGAACAAAGTGGTTACAAGCAATGCAAGGTAGGAAAAGCTTTATGTGATAGCAAGAACAAGATAATAATCAAGACTTAGCAACAAAAGGCATTCACTCACCAACTCCAAGGTGCGTATTAACACTTGCATAACGAGCAGTGCCAGTGAGATTTTTGTTTTCCCTGTTTCATAATATAAAAGGTCAACCATGGTATATTTGCCATGACAAAATTAAACTTAAAAGGTGGTCAATGAAATCTCATTTAGAAAACAGGTGCACTATAACGTAAATGTTGAACTATAACATAGCGCACCACTGTCAGAAATCTTATAACTTTACAGAAGTTGCCATCAAACCTATAGCCAAAGCTGGGGAGAATCCAAATGCTAGACGAGCAACTGAACAAATATTAGCAATAGTGAAGTTTATCAACATACTCTAGTTCTCACGTGCTCCAATTCAAAGCAGTGGGAAAAATGATCTAATACCACACTGGTTCAGGTTGACTAGTAAATCAACTATGATAGCTATCAAAGGTTACACCAAGGCACTCATAGTTTCCAGGTAGCATCTAGCCTGAACTAGGGAAGGCGTTCAGAGGGCCTCCGAACTTGTTCCAGGTCAATCTGCAATGATTATGGGGAGAAGGAGCACGACTCACTTGGACATAATGCCATTTCAAGGCCCCTCCAGTCCAATAAAAACTCATAGCTCGAATATAATAGCACAATTTTCAATGAAGTTCAACTTAGAAACATAAATGGCACTCCAATGTCATGATAGTTCTATGACCTTAACTAACAATATCTAAACCTCTTCTTTAAAGTTTCTAAGTAAACATTGGCCTCCCAAATTTTTATTTGGACTGGCAGAATAGTTAATGGGCAAGGCCAAAGAAAACACATACTTTCCTGTTAACAATGGGATACAACAGGCGTCATTCTGAATATTCTGAAGCTGTCATTAACGAAAAATTTTCCTCAGAAAGAATAATGCGCACCCCCTCATCATCATACATACTCCTATATGCATGAGAAAGGGTGCCACAAAATATACAAAAGTGTCAACTATTTAAATTAAGCAGTAAACAATTTGGCCGACCAGTAATGCAACAGGTCTCATAACAGGGATGATAGCAGAGATTGATTTAAACTCAAGAAGTATTTAAACTCAAGAAGTGGACAGGCGGATACTCAAAAGCATCTTATGCAAGAGGAAGAAGCACAGAATTCATAGCATTACAAGCAATATAACTAAGACTAGAATAATTCACAAGTTACTTTATTTTTGGTAAAATAATGCCTTGAACTGTACCTGTATGGTATATGCTTGTGTGTCTGAAGATCTCTATACTTTTTGGCAAGCCCATAGTCGATGACATAGACCTGTCAGAAAACAATGTTAAACCATAAAGGTGGAGAACAAGCTACACTAACAAATGGAATTAGTATATGTCATTCCTTGAATAAGGGAGAGAAGGCGAAGAAATAGATGAAAGTAAAACTCAAAGCACATATACAACAGGTAGCAGTTTTGTGTTTCATGTGTGCATTTCCACCACCAGAAACCAAAAGGACAATGGAATTTACACCAAATAATCACTCCACTAAATGCAAGATGAAACCCTATAGAAGGAAAATCAATATAATATTTAGAGACCCATATAAGTAAGAAAAGAAAAATAATATGCTATGAGAAGGTCCTCCTGTATGTACCTTATTAATGAAACTTGAGCGGAAAATAGTAGAGCCATCCTATGAGGACCACAATTCAGGTTTCAGACTTATGGGACTCCTCTTGCCCCCAGGTGCCCCATGAGAATTAAATAAAATTAAAAAGTATAAAAACACACCACCAACCTCTCATTTCTGAAAGGTGAGCTAGCTGAATTACTCACAGCTCAGATAATCAGAATTTCTTTAAAAGTCAATCACTGAACAACTAAAATATTTATGTTGAGACACTCTTAAAAGTTATCATTTCAAGTGGAGTAGGAGTAGAATTACTCATGGAAAACAATATCCAGTGTGATCATGAGGTCTGACCACTGATGAAGTATGATGGGCAACAAAACTTAGCACATGGACTCCTAAAAGAGTCAATAGATTACACAGTCTCAATTTTAGATTAACATTAGGAACACTGCCATTGTCTGGACATGGCTTAACTCTGATTATTATACACCGCTCTCCAATAAACTATACGTGACAGATAACCACACTGAGGAAACAAACTGCATAAAACCAACCTGATTTGCTTTGCGCCCTAACCCCATCAAGAAGTTATCAGGCTTTATATCACGGTGAAGAAAACCTCTTGAGTGCATATATTCAACTCTATTGATCTGCATGATTCAAAACTCTATCAGCAGGGACCTCGGAGAAAAACAAACATGTTTCCACAAGGTAGAGAACTTACTAACTGATCTGCAAGCATTAGAACTGTTTTCAATGTGAACTTCCTATTGCAATAATTGAACAAGTCTTCCAAGCTTGGCCCAAGAAGGTCAATAACCATGCAATTGTATTCGCCTTCAACTCCAAACCACTTCAAGTGGGGAATCCCAGCTACAGATGAGCAGCAGGCTCATTTTAGCTAAAGTTCCTTACAAAATTGGAAGAAAGCATAAAACAGAACCCAATACTCACTTCCTCCCTGAAGAAGCATATACAACTTTGATTCATAGTGAAGCTGAGGATGCTTAGTCTTGACAGGTTCCTGCATGACAAAATAATATATTTCAAGAAGATCAGTAAGAAGCTTTATCTAATGCTTGAAATGTGAAAACTCAAACTACCATTAATCTGTGATATGCACCACATTATAGAACTGCAATGATTAGTATCCTAAGAAAATAGAAAGTCTAACAAAGAAAGCATAGTAGCAGACGCTAATTGAGAAAGCTTTTAGTAACAAGTGACAAAATGAATTCAAGCCATAATGTAGACATGAATACAGATAAACTGACTTAGTAAACAGATATTTAACACTCAATGCACACCTTAACATAACTACGGATACGCATATAAGCTTTTCTTTACCGTACAGAGAATCGTAAAGCAGCATGAACTAAACTAAGCACAGATCATATCTTTAGATAAACGTGAAATCTTTGAAAGACTAACAAGAGAATTGCAGTAAAAAAACCAGAAAGCAATATTACCAACTTCACAGCAACTTCTTCACCTTTTTGTATATTTACTCCTGAAACCATTAAACCACAATTTACATCATTAAACAAAAGAAAATAATTAAAATTTCTCAGAAGAAAAAAAAATTAAAAAAAAATCTTCAATTGATAAAATCAAATACTCAAAAATTTTGAGAAATACCCAAATATAGCTCTCCAAATGATCCACTCCCAATCTTCCTCCCAAGCTTATACTTGCCACCAATCACATGATCCATAGCCAAATTTCTAAATTCAATATCAACCCGCTGGAATACTTCCTAAAATTATCAAAGTAAACCCCACAAATTCAATCTTTTTCTGTTTTTCGATTTTACGAAGTAAAGCAAAAAAAAAGCACTTCTCTTGATCAATTAATTAATCATCAAAAGCTGAAATCGCCAATTTCACCTCAGATCCACCAGCATCCACAACCCCCCAAAAACAAATTCTTATATAAAAAAAGGTTTACTTTTCTTAAGCAAAAAACCAGCTGAAAAAGGACCCTTTTCTTCAGAATATGTAAATATTGAAATTTTAGTCAAAGATTGGAACTTTGTCAAATGAGTTGAGATGGGTTGGCTTCAATTTTTTAAAAGAAAAAAAGTAATTAGAATAATAAAAGAAAAAAAAAACCAACTAATAAAAGAAACCCTAGTTTCTCTTCTTCCTTTTTTTCCAATTTACATAGGGTGAGAAAGAAATACTACAGAAATGAAAAACTAGGGTCTAGATATTAGAAACCTTAGCTTGGGAATGCAATATTATGAGAAAATAAATTAAATTAAATTAAAATGAAAAATATATATTTGTGGCTCTGAGAGAGAGGAAAATCCAAGCAAACGAAATCCCCGGGCAAAATATTTAGGAATGGATATATAAGATAGAGAGAGAGAGAGAGAGAGAGAGAGAGAGAGAGAGGTGTGAAGGGAAAGTAAAAGCAACTGCGATGAAGAGAGAGAAAATGGGAAAAGAAAATGTAAAGGAAAAGATGGGTACGATACAATATGCTTTAAGAAGAAGAAGAAGAGAAGAGAGTGTGAGATTGTTGCAATGGTGCGCTACTAGTGGAAACAAGGGGAGGATGATGAATATGATGATGATACCTTGGTTATGTTTTTCTTTTTTAATATGGGAAGAAAAATCATAAATTTCAAGTCTCAAATTTCGTTACGTGCGTGTTTTTTCATGTGGGTTCTGTGTGGAATTTGCATCTCCTTGTTAATAATTTGAAATTGTTATTTTTTAAGTATTGTAAATCAGTTAATTCGATTTAATTTGATGATAAACTATTAGTTAGATTTGAAAGAAAAAGTGGATTTAATTAGGAATGAAACTTTCGACAACATAGAAATATGACAATAATGTTCTGGTTATGTTCCTGTCTTTTACCCTTTTGTATATTAGTTGTGCACTATTATGTTGCCTAGATAGAGTCAAAATTTTCAAGCAAAGGTAATTGTAATATTGAAATGCTTGTTTGAATTAATCTTGTAATTGAATTGATTTTGTATTTGGGAGTATTGAAGAGCTAGTCTATGAAGCAAAGATTTGGTTTAATCACAAAGGGCTCATTTAGATTAATTTTTTCTAAAAGTATTTTTTTAATAACTTTTGAAAAATATCTTTTTTTGAGAAGTTGAAAATTTTGATTTTAAAAAAAAATTGTATTTGGCTTCTAAAAAAAACTGTATTTAAGTTTTTTTTTCAGAATTTTAACTTTTTTGAAAATCAAATCAAGTAATTATTGCAAAAGCAATATAACTTTTTTAGAAAAAAAAGTATTTTTTTCCTAAAAAAAAGTATTTTTTTTCCTAAAAAAAGCCAATCCAAACAAGCTGGAAATTATATATGACTTATTTATCATGAACTAGAGTTGTGAAAATAACAGAACTCGTGAAGATACTACTAGTAGAGCTAGCATGCTCAAATGGGAAATTAGACCTAGGTAAGGAGGCAATGATTTTGAGAAATCGAACCTTTTTCCCCTGAGATGTGTTAATTTTCCTTTCTTTTTGGACAAAAGAAAGAAAATTCATTACACAATATAATAGAAAGGATTTACAAGTTAGCCTATTCCGATTGATCCAAAAACCAGGTGTTCGAAGCCATACTTAGAAACATCGAACCAAATAGGTGGAAAGTTACTTAATCTCACATTCTTCGCTAATCATTCAATTACCGCATTTACATTTCAACAAACATGCTTTACAGTCACATGCTCTTTTTGTAATGTCCTAAATTAGTTTGTGGGTGGTTTATGACTTGTTCAAAGTAGATAATGTGAATATAATTAATATCTTGAATGGACCAATTGATTTGAAAGTCTAATAAATAGTTCTTTGTTATACATTTGCATTTCTATAGACATGGTCTACCATTAGTCAGTCACATACTCTTTTTTTAATGCTCTACATTGGTTTGTGAATAGTATGTGACTTGTTTATAAATGAATGGTACGATATAACTAATACTAATAACTTATTTAGATAGTCCAATTTATTTTGAAAGTTTAAATAGTTATTTTTTATGCATAAAACATCGATTTCGCTCAGAGAATTAAGGGTCCAAATTCAGAGACGTTGACTACTTCAAGTCCAAACAAGCACCCCTTAACGCCAAACAAGCTTACACCAGGGAGTCAGAAACCATCTTCTTCCTCTGCCATGAATGACTTTTCCAGAGAAACCTCTGCACACCACAAATTCCAGCCTTGTTTGTCTTGGAGCAAAAAAGATGCATCAACAATTCATGGTTAAGGATCCCATTGTCAGAAAAACCTATTTATATTTTCAACTTCTGAGCTAGCTGCAACTAACTTTCTTTCTTGAATTAATAATACTCTTAGCTATGTCATTCAATTTCTTGAATTGATCCTTATTTTAACAATGTTGAAATCTTTGATTTGTATTCTTACTCAATCTAACATCTATTTTTCAATGTTTAATATCTCAATCAACCTTACTTGCAGCAAGCACACTACCACCACCCTGCTCAACATTTTCCCACATTGAATTTTGCTAATCTTGCTTTTTTTTTTTCGAAGGGAGAAAGAATAATTTTCATTGATGAATAAGGAATTAATCTATACCAATAACATCGAGAACAAGAAACAGGGCATAAAATAGACCCATAGGAAAGGATTCAACCCAATTTGAACATAAATTATCAAGCCTATCACTCTTAACTAATCAATCTATCACCCCATTTGCATTCGTGCAAATATGTTTGACTTCAACCCCGTTCAATCATGGTAAACGCGTTCTAATTTCTTATCAAATTCTCCAACATCTTTACGAGAATTCTGTCCCTTTTTATAATTGATTTATTGATTTAAAATTTTCAATATCACAAGGCAATTATATGACCGGATCTACATAGGATTACCTTGTTCAGTGCTATATAAAACAAATGTATGATTAGGCAATGCAATTGTTCTTTTTTATCATCAACACACTTCTCTAAAGATTCCAGTCCTTAGCACCCATGACACTCTAGAGTGGCTAGCTTAAAATTGACTTTTGATTGCTTGACATATTTTTAATTGAATGACAAATGACTAGACTCAATAAAATTATATGTAAACTATTTGAAATAGGCTAAATGCCCTTCTTTCTCCAATGCTTTTGACATTATGAGGCTTATCTATTAAACCAAGTTCTCACTTACCCAGTTGAATGTTCATTATGATTTTCCAACTCTCATAATTATCTAAAATAAATATCACTTTGACTCTCTCTTTATTTTTTTATATTATTGAGATAACAATATTAAGTTTCTGTAAATCTTCACACAATCTGCAAATGTTATTATGAACATCGCACTCTACCTAAATATCCATCTCCTCTTTAAATATGTAGTATATGAAGTCCAACTCCTCTAAAAATGATGGTTGAAGAACAGGGCAATCATCCATTTATATCACCATGGCTGAATACACCTTGTCCATTTATATCCTTTTTACGTGCTATATAGTGATTACTTTATATTTCTTTTTATTAATAAAGTCTAGAGATGATATTATCGAGGTTGGATTAAGATTTTTTTCGTAGCTTTATATATTTTACTTTTCTCATATATTGTTATAAGAAAAGTATCAACTAGGGATTAATTTAAGATAAGGGATCAAAGTTGGAAAAAATCTTGTGTCTTTTGGATTAATTCTCCCGTAGGTTCCTAAATTATGATAAGGAGGACATTTTGGTCTCTAAAAACTTTGGTCTCTGAACTATTATAGGCACCATTAATCTTGTTCATTTCCGTCCAAAACTAGCCATTTTCATTTAAAAGCTAACATTACTCGTACAATTATGGTACATGGAGAGCTGAAAGGACTAACAATAACTTTAGTTGTTGGATGGAAATAGCTAAAAAAAACTAATGATGTCTATAGTTTAAGGACTGAAAGATGACATTTTAAAAATTAAAATGTCTCATACATGATCTATAGTTTAGAGAACTTTTTATATAATATTATGAGAAAAATATCTATAAGAAATTCAAACCTAGAGGATCAAAAATATTAGTGGTGGGGTGAGACAAGTCCTAAATATCTTTCCTTATAACATGAGAAAAATATCAGCAAGAAATTTAAAGTTGAGCATAGGGGGGATCAAGAATTGGAGGTGGGGTGGGAGAAATCCTACATGTTTACATGTGAATCTAATTCGTACCAATAAAATAAGCAAAGATGGTGCCTACCAACCATTTTGCAGCAACCCCTTGTCTTAACTATAGCCTGCCTAACCCCTCAGAACAGGAACCATCTGTAATACTAGACGTGTATACATATAAAAAGATATTTTTTATATATGTATATGTATATAATATCTTGTTTGTCGTGTGAGAATTTAACAATCATGATGATTTCTTCACTTTCGCCACAAGGCAATTATTATTGTTTGATGCTAAAAATCAGCCCATAATCTAATCCGTCTGTGACTAATTTGACTTTGTCCATT
This sequence comes from Cordia subcordata, assembly GCA_028554755.1. Lineage (NCBI taxonomy): Eukaryota > Viridiplantae > Streptophyta > Magnoliopsida > Boraginales > Cordiaceae > Cordia > Cordia subcordata. Next base: position 4,911,794 of record JAPTOF010000010.1, on the reverse strand, counting down.
TCTGCATTGTTGCTTTCACATGCCAGCTAACAAATAACAAAGGGTTGGTGACCAAATGACCAGAACACTGGTAACTCAAGCCTAATACTGGTTGAGGCCACTGTGTTTTCGTTGTTAGGGTATTTTTACTTATTACGAATCGCTGAGATTCTATTATAAAAATTAATTGGTCTATATTAAGATTAATTCAGAATTCTTATAAGGTGGTCTTAATATATAGTGGGAATGTATATTTCACCTCCCTCCTCACATGTGAACTAGGATAAGAACTGGTGGAGCTCGAATAGGATGGAATCAGGATAGTCAGGATGTAACAATCACAATGGTCACGATATGAAAAAGATATTAGCAAGATAGCAAAGAGTATAACAACCACAGAGGTCATGGTTCTCAACAATAAGATGGCAGAGACGGGTCACACATGCACGACAGGAAAAACCGAGTCAAAATTGCCTCAGTTTTGATATCTTCTTAACAACTACTGAGGTTTCATCATAAAAAACCAATTGATCCATAGGAGAAGTAACTTAGACTCTTATAAGGTGGTCTTGATTCTCTGAGATATTTTTTATATGAGAGGACTATATATTCCAAAACTATTGATTACTACCGCTACTACATAATACTAAAGGAACCAAGCCCACAGTATTATATTGTGCCTTCTCATAGTTTATCATAAACATATATTACCTACTTGTTATTTTGAAATAGACAATGATCCTTATTTTAGAGATATGTAAGCTAAACATTTGGAGATCTTGAGGATTTCATGCCTATTTTAGATGGCATATATGTTACACATTTACCAACTACAACGAGTTCCATACATATTTTGTAATTATAAGGTGGATATATACACTTATGACAAATTACAATGGAAGTAAGGTGCTATTTAGTATTTACTCTAAGTACAATTTGATGATAGTAAACTACTAATGAATTATGATCAAATAATTTGAGTAGATTACTACATGAATTCTACTTATCTATATGCTAGTCTATGTCTATTCTCTATATATGATTGTAACGAAGTTAAGGAGTGATGAAGCACTTTGATCTTTGAAGAAACCATATAGGCTCATGAAAAACAACAAACAAAAAGAAAAAAGTCCAATTTTAGATGTTCTCTGCAATTTTGATATTTGTTTTTGTTGAGCTTAATCTACAATTTTGATATTTGTTTTTGTTGAGCTTAATCTACAATTGAGGTCTTAAGGTTTATTACTTTGACCCCTTTAGGTTATGGAGATGTTGGGAAGTTTAGGTTTCAGAGATAAAGCTAGGGTTAGAGTAGTGTTTAAGGTGAATCATGCCTCTACCAATGATCCATTCTTCCTTATATAGACCCTTTGCTCATTTGATTTCTTCCACCACGGAAATACTCAAATCCCTTGGTTCTAGGGCTTTTGACGCCGCGTGTTTTGGACTCTGGATACGATTATATCTTACTTTCCATTCCCAGAGTCCCACCTTTTATGTTTTCTGAACCAATACATCTGGGCTTCCTAACAGAGTCCATCGTTGACCATCTTAGGCCCAAGGATATCTGAGCCACTTTTGGGCTCAACAATTTTAAAATTCTATATTTACAACAATTGATAATGTTAAACTATGACTCAAAGTCCAAGCTCCATACAAATTAGGAAATTTGGAGATGAAGGTAATTAAGAGAATTACCTTATTTAAGACTTGCCTAAACTAATGTGGGAGAAATTTTGGGGAGCAAGTATTTCTCTTCTTTTATTTGTGTGTCTTAGGGCCACACCTCATAAGAGGTGTGGGTGAGAGATCTTGAGAGCCCCATGTGTGTGAGAAAGAGTATTTTACATTTGTTCTAGTCTTGTAAAGAATAGAGTCTTTGTAAGAACTCTATGGAGGAGGGTTTAGACTTTTTTTAGCTGTGCAAAAGTCACCTGAGTTGTAATCCATTACTGTTGAATAATGGATAAGTCACCTGAGTTGTAATCCATTGTTGTTGAATAGTAGATTTATTCCAGAGGGGATCATGGACGTAGTCAGAGGGTTGAACCACGTTAAAAATATTATATGTTCCTCTTGTGTGTTTTTCGCTATGCATTAGTTTGTGTGTGTGTCATTAATTTTTCCAACAGATAAGCTACAATATAATAAAGGGATCTTCACTTCATAAAAGCATCTCATTGCTTATAGTTTACTGAATCTTAGAGTGGCTTACTCAACTCTTCATAAATTTTTAATGTAAGTGTGCGGCTTATAAACATAGGTTACAAGTTTCATTAGTAATTCGGGATGGTTATTTCGTCTTTACATATTTGAAATTCGATGCAATTATATTTATACTTATGACATTAATTTCAGTTCTAGTCTTAACTTTTGAATTTGAAATGTAATAAAATTAAAAATTAATATCCTCAAGACTCTAATTAATCAGCTAAAAAATATTACGAAACACGTGACAATTAAACTCATAGTATATTTATATTTTAAGTGTTTATAAGCACTCAAATACATAATGTGAAAAACAAATGCATTTGTTATCAATCGTTGAAAGTACAGTTTACGAGTGCCCAGCATTTTTCAGTCAGACTGGCAGATTGCAAAGCAATCTGTCCCAATCTATTTCAATGTTTAGTTGGCAGCAACATGCACTGGCAATTTGGACCAGCAGAAGATATCGTATATATAAGCCAACAGAAGAAAGTTTTTGTGGCTTTTATCCTCCAAATTAAAGGAAATACTAGGTACATGGTAGCAATCACCTACACTCCCCACCAAGATATATTGACAACAATAAGTAGCCATGAGTTGGAATGTAGTAGTCGAGTAGTGAATTGTTACATTAAAATTTTTTTTTTAGTTCAAATTAATGCTTGTTGGGGGCATTGTGGCATTGGGTGAGTGATCTAAAAATGCTCAGATATGTATCGACCATGTCCAGATCTAACTAGCGACATGTCCGCATTCAATGGACACCTGGGGGAGTCACATTATCAGGAGCCGTGGACCTATAGAGAAGGTCACCATCATTCAGTCTATAGCCTAACACAAGTAGTTCGGCATAGACTGACCTAATGGGGACTTAACGCTTACCCCTTTCAAAAAATTAGGGGCAAGTTGGCCAATGACAAGCCATCCGTAATCACTAGTTATGGCACTTGAGCTACCCTATAAATATGTCTAAGTACACCACTGCAAAGGGCAAGAAATCTCCAACTTAATCAGTCATTGCATTTTTCTCCCTAGCATCCCTTACTAAATTGAGTGTTGGAGTTTGAGGAATAAAGCCCCACCATTCACTCTTTCTGCAAGACTCTGGCGATTGGAATAGCACTGGAATAATATTGGTAATTTGAGAGCATCATAAATGCTATTGGAATCTATTGCTAAAATAGCTAAGTAATAATTCTTTGACGCTTGACTAAATGATTTAGAGTATGCGTTAAAATAAATTATTTCACTAAGAATTTATAACTTTTAGTGTAAATTTAATATGATTTGCCTAGTGATCCTCGAAGTCAAGAACCCAAGACGAAAGAAAAAGCATTCTGTATTTTGGATGGCAAAGAAGCAAAAAGATAATTTAGTAAATCAGTAACAGATACTTTGCGTATCATTTCACTACTTGAAGAAGAAAGATATCTTTTCAGTTCAAGTTTAAAGACTGAAAACATGGAACCTGAAAATCTCAGGCTTTCACATGGTTGGCCCCCTTCATGCTATAATCTGCCTCGTCCCGTTACGCAAAGAGAATGAAATTCAATGTACATTGTAGACTAGTCAGTATATACCTGAATATAAGCTTTCTTTCCACACGATTCATGTGAGAAAAGAGAGAGAATACTTGTCTTGCTTCATGGGAATGTCTAGACTTAGATTGAGGTCACTTATGCAATCCATTGATTCATCTTCATCAGATATGATTTCTCTTAGACAAAGCTAGCTTCCTCCAGATAGTAGCTCCTGTTCAACGGCAAAAGACCTGACAGATATGATACTGGATATTTAAGGAAGGATCTAACAAGCACAACAAAGATTCAGTCTTGTCTGCTGGCATAAATAGAAACAGAAATGGGTTGATTATATAAAGATCTTTGAACACATACGAAACTGCTGCACCTCACACCTAAAGAGTGATTGAGCAGTTTCCCTCATCAGTTAACTTGTACAACATCCAAGTGGTTCTAAGCCAGTGATAAGGATTAGCTGAGCCACTTAGAAAATCAATGCCAATAATGGTGCCATGAAGAGGCTTGTTTCATATAGCTGCTTTTGGCAAAGGCAATTCCTTCATGGCCAAATGAGATAATTCCTCAAAGAATGAAAAAGATTAGCTGCATAATCTCCTCTTCTCTTCAGCAGTAACGAAGGAAATGTGAAAATCTGTCAACACGGGACTGCCTTTCACCAAAAAAAGTAGATAAGAGCACGGTAAGTTTCAGCATCTCCAGAATATATTACAAAGGAAAACGCGCATTATGTCTCTGACCCGTTGTTTGCAAACTGAATTCAGAGATAATGATTTGACGCCAATCATTTGCGTGAGCAGTGAATGGAATATGACATGCTCAAAACATATTTGAAATTCTGTTAGTAGCATATTAGAAATTCACTGAGATTCTATTCGGGTGAGACTGGCTAACAATTTCTGTCACCAATAATCTCCACATGAGCATTTTCCATCTTTGAAATGGTGGAATCGGCTTGCATCCCTCACAATTATCTCTCTCCCCAAAATCTTTGACATGAACTTTGTGGCAGTGTGGCAATCTACACACACCCTAAGGTTCTTTGTCACCCGAATTGTTGTCCCAGCAGGAGTACTAATAACTCCAAATGCTATTGCAAGTCGCTCACTATGAGCACACAACAGATATATTTTTTGCTCCTCGTCAACATCATGCAGTACCTCACTTGTGTCAGGAATGTACCCGTCTCGTTCCATCTCATCTGAAAGATCTTGTAGTGCCTCAATTATCTTATCATATTGTGGATGAGATTTATCTCCTGCCACAAAAGCATGTATCTTATTCTTAACTTCAACCCAGCTGCAAGCTGGTTTCTTTCTCATGCCTTGCCTTCTCATCTTTCCTCTCATTTTTGCTGCCTCTTTCCACCTTCCAGCATTTGCGTACATATTTGACAAGAGAACATAAGCTCCTGTGTATTCAGGATCAATTACAAATATTTCCTTGGCAACCTTTTCAGCCACTTCAATATTTTTGTGAACTCGGCAAGCAGACAACAGTGTGGACCAAACGCTCCCTGTTTGTTTAATATGCATGTCAGAGATAAATTTGTAAGCTTCCTCTAATCTTCCTGCTCGACCAAGTACATCAGCCACAGCAGCATAGTGCTCCAGTCCTGGAACAATTCCGTACTCATGGATCATACTTCTAAAATACTTCCAAGCTTCATCGACCAATCCAGCATGGCTGCAAGCGGTCAAAACAGCGACAAAGGCCACAAAATTGGGTTTCACTCCCTCCATCTCCATCTTCTCAAACAACAAGATGGCATCACGGGCATGTCCGTGCAATGCATACCCCATTATCATGGCTGTCCAGGCAACAGTATCCTGCATCTCCATCTTATCAAAAATCCATTTAGCAATTCTTACATTCCCACATTTAGCGTACATATCAACCAGTGAACTAGCTATATACATATTATCATCAAACCGCGACCTAATTATGTACCCGTGTAGCTGCTTCCCCAAATGTAGTGTCGTCAAATGAGCACAAGCAGGCATTATACTTGAAAATGAAACTTGCACAGGCTTAATACCAGACATTAACATCTCCCTGAACAATTTCAGCCCTTCGTCAAACATACCATTCTGCACACAACCTGCTGTAATTGAGTTCCATGAAACATCATCATGCTGAGGCAAAAGGTTAAACACCTTATACGAATCCTCAACCAGAGTACAATTTGCATACATATCGATCAAACTACTCGCAATGTATACATCCCTATCAAATGCATGCCTGATACAATACCCATGAATTTCCTTGCCCCTCAAAACATCCACATCCTTGGCAAAAATGGGAAGCACACTAGATAAAGTGAAAGAATCAGGCCTCAAGTTAGCTTTCCCCATTTGCCTCAACATCTCCAAAGCTTCTTTATACATCCCATTTTGCAAACAACCCCCAATCACTGTATTCCACGAAACAATATCTTTAACTGACATCTTTTCGAACACTTTCCTCACACTATCAACCCCTAAAGGTCCCATCTTCCCCCCCTTTCCACCTTCATAAACCTCCCCATTCTTCATCTTCCCACCCAAGTTCACACTTTGATCAATACTCTTTTCCCATTTCCCCAATTTTTCTTGAGACTCACTTAAACCCCAAAATGTCATTAAATTACTCTCCAAAGCATCACTATCTTTTATAGATGTAGTCTCCATGATTTTCTTCACACTATTAACCCCCAAAGATTCAATATTTTTCCCCTGCCCACCACCATAAACCACTCCATCTCTTAACACACCACCCAAATTCACATCTTGATCAATACTCTTTCCCCATTTCCCCAACATGTTATCAATTTCACCATAACCCATCAAATCATCACTCAGACCATCACAATTTTCGCTCAATTCACACATTTTATCAAACAATTTACGCCCGCATTGCCCCTCCAACTTTGCATACATATTCATCAATGCATTACAAGTATAAAGATCATCATCAACACCAAGCCTAATCACACAACCATGCAAAGCCTCACCAATCCTCAAATCCCTCAAATGGGTACAAGCTTTAAGCACAGAAGGGAAAACATTCCTATCTGGGTATTTTCCTAACGCTCTCATCTCAGTGAAAATCAACAAGGCTTCAAGAAAATGCTGGTTTGAAGCGTAGCATTTAATAATGTATTTGTAGGCCTTTGTAGTGGTTGGTGCGTGTGAGTTTTGGAGAGTGTTGAAGAGGGTGAGTGTGGGTTTGAGGAGGTTGAGGTTTGAGTAAATGAGTAGAAGCGTTGAGGTTAGAAATGAGGATTTTGGTGAGTTAAGGTTTAAGGTTTTGAGGATTTGTGCATGGAGTTGTTTAGCTTCCGAGGTTGTTTTGATTGTTGTTGGGTTGGAGAAGAGGGTTTTGATGAGGGTTTTAGTTGAAGTGTTCATTTGGATTGTGTTTGATTCATATGGCGGTAGTTATTATTCAGTTGTGTTTATGCACAAGAGTTTCTTTCTTTCTCTTTTTTTTTTTTCCCCTTTTTCTTTTTCTCTTCTTATTAATTAGCACCACTGTAGTTTGTACTAGTTGATTTATTATCAATAATAAGCGACGAATTCAGTTGATTTATTTGTTCTAGTACTAGGTTCATGACAAAATTAATTATAAATCTTTTGGTATTCACAAAATTATTATAACTAGTTGGCAACCCGTGCGTTGTACGAGAGCCGAATATTATAAAATGTGAAGTAATATAATTTTGATGAATTTTATGTGATTAGAAGACTAATAGATGGGGAAAATTATACATAGTTAGTAAAACAAAAAAATATAAATTATAAATTGCAGAACATTTTATGTTTTCTAAGTATATCTAATTTGGAAAAATAAAAACTTATGAAAGCCGATAAGTAAAATAACAAATAAAACCAACATAGTGAATTAAGCTTGCTTGAACACATTTGAAGAAAACAAACACGCAAAAATAACCATGCCACCACCAGGAGTAGCACAACATCTTGTAGCATATTTGTAAAAGAAAATGAAAGAAAAAACAGTAAATTAACAAAAGAAAATAATTAACAAAATTACCATGCATGGAATAACGGCGCAAGATAAATTCCAAATATGTGGGTTGTAACTATAGTACAGTTAAATGTATACTTATTAAAAATAAAAATGTAAGTACTACAATAATTATATGTAAATATAAATTAATGCATAAATAAAATGGCTAAAGAGTTTTCAATACAAATGGAAATATTAGTTGGCAATACAACACATGTTGCATGAGGCATAACGGAAAATAACCATATGCACAAAATTAGACATGTGATGCACATACTAAATATAATAGGACACATATGAAAATCATGATAAATATAGTAAATATAATTTTACAATATTTTTAAAAGTCACACGTGGTAAAAAATGCTAAATATAAAAACACACATGGGTTAATATAATTATACACGTGTTTTTAATCGATAGTGGAACTCAACCCATCCAAACGAACACTTGTCACGAGTTGATTGAAAGCATTAAGGCGGGAAAAAAAAAAAAAAGAACACACCCACTATAGTTCTTGAAATAGGTTATGAAAGTATGAATGAAGTTAGTTATAAGAATATAATAAAATTTGTTCATTCATGCTCGTTTAGCCGTGACCATAGATAACCATTTTAGATAATACATGGCAGCTTGAGAAGGGAGGAGAACAGGTAGGAAAACATAAAGCCACAATGGTTTTTAAAATAGGATTATGAAGATATTATTTTTTTGTCTATTAATATAGACAAGTAGTGCATATTATTTGCTTTTATGCTTTAATTAAAAAACAAATGGGTGATTAGATTAATCAAATATTTTGTTCTAGTTCCTATTTTAAGTAACGGAGTTCACATTACTTAGTGTAAGAGGATGTTTGGCTTTGCTTACTTAGGCGCTTATATGCACCTTAAAAAAGTACCTCTCACATGTATTTTTTATTATTTAAGTGTTTAGAAGCACCAAATAAGCAAAACCAAACACCCTCCAAGTATAAAATTTGGCATGAATTCTTTCTTCGCCATGCTTAACTGAAAATCCTAGATCCATCATGGTTTGATATGTAAGTATAGTCTTCAATGATCAACTTGAATAGTTACCTCGCAAAAAAAAAAAAAAGAACTTGAATAGTTGCACATTCCAGCAGAAAATACTATTAACTAAATTTTGGACTTGTGCAATGCTATGGGATATTATATATTTATTCTATTATGTGTTTCGAGTAATTTAGATAATTATATAGTTAAAAATAAATTAGCTTTATAAATAAGAGATGAAGGCACACTTCTTTTCATTTAAACGTACGTAACATTTAAAATGAAAAAAAAAGAAAAGGTAAAAGTCAAGAAATTAGTTGATCTTTTGATTTTTTTTATATCAATTAGTCAATAATAAAATTTTAAAATAATTTTAAAAAAATATATATATTAAAATTCAAGAAAAAAGTTGATCTTTTAATTTCCTTATATCAATTTGTTAATAATAAAAATTTAAAATAAGTATAAAAGATTCAATAAAATATTCAAAACTTAAGGAGCAACAAGGCGTTGGATGTGGCTTTTCACCCAAGGATTGAAAAGAAGGGGGGAAAAAATCACCCCAAGCATAAAAAGGAAAAAGAAAAGAAAACACTTAATGGGGCGCTACATGCTTCTTAAAACAAAAAAGTAACCACACTTGCCATGATACTCCAATATAGAATTATGCTCTAGGTGATAATAAAGACGAATAAATTGCATATTATTCTCTGTATTCTGACTTATGTATACTATATTCACTGTAGTATTAAAATTAACTAATTACATCTTGTACTTTAACCTATGTGTACCATACCCCTTATAGTATCAAAACTAGTTAATTACTGCCCCAAAGTTCTTAAAAGTGGGCAAAATGCCCCTTAAAATTTTTAAAAGTATGCAAAATACCCCCTGGGGTGGTATTTTGCATACTTTTAAAAATTTCAGAAGGCAATTAGCTAGTTTTGATACTATAGAGAGTATGATGCACATAGGTCAAAAAGTACAGGGGAGTAATATACAATTTACATTGAAATTAAAAGTTAAAACATTAATTTATTTTTATTTTTTATTTATTTGCCAATGGTAAAAAATTTTATTAACTATTGCAAAAAAGTAAAATACAAATAAATAAATAAGTAACTATGGGATAGCATGGCACCCTACCCAAGCTGGCCAAGCATTAAATGGAAAAAATTAACACACACTCACATTAAAAGAAGAAGCATTGGCACACAATTTTTCCAAAAAGAAAAAAAATGCACACTAATTTTTCAAGGAGAAAAACTATAATTATAGTTCCCCACTCATCCAATTTAATACATTGAGTTCATTTAGATTGACTTTTTTTCAAAGCATTTTTCTCTATTTTTTTTTTAAAAAAATACTTTTCTGAGAAGTTAAAATTCTAATTTTTGAAAAAAAGTTGAAATTGAACTTTTTTTTTAGAATTGTTGTAAAAAATATATGTTTTTTTTTTTAAATGTTTGTCCTTAAAAAAGGCCCATTTAAACAGTGCCAAAGTATAGTTGTTATTTTGTTAGCGTACGTAAAGCCTTCTGAGTTAATTTTGAGGTTTTAGGGCATTGAACATCTACAAATTGTAAGGCGCCAAAGCAAAGGATTTTTAGCAAATATTTTTCTTCTATTGAGGCCTTGATAGTTGAAACCGACTTTTAAGATGAGAAAATTTAATTATTTTCCATATCCTTTTCGTAATTGAACTTCTTATTAATTCGTATACTAAACTAGACAAAAACTCAAAGAGTGTTACATATAATATTTAAGCAACTCTAAAACCTTTGCCTAGTAGCTTTAGGATTCAACGTGTGTAAATAAATATGGCCTGAACAATGTTTCTCTAATTATCAATCACGTCAATCTTTCAAAGCCAAGTTAGACACCCCACCTAGTCTAATTACAAAAGAGATTTTGATAATCAAACATTACTCTTTCTTAAATCGTTGAATTCGTTTCTTTCTTGAAACATTGAATTCGTATGATGGAATCAGACGATGACTTTCGTTGGTCTGACGACGATTACGACGGAGAGAGCGATGCTGCCATAGACTCAGACTTCATGGATGGTGAGAGTGAAGACTCTGACGATGATATGACCTGCCAAGATGAGAGAACTTATACCACCTTGAAGGAAGAGGATATACTCGAGCGTCAAAACGATGATATTACAACGGTTTCAACCATACTCTCGCTATCAAGGGAAGCAGCACATACAGTGCTGTGCAGATATAACTGGAACGTGAACAATCTGCATGAAGAATGGTTTGCTGATGAAGAAAGAGTCCGCAACAAAGTTGGGTTATTGTTGGTTGAGCACAAAGATGTCAAGATTGCAAGCGATGAAGTTGTTCTTTGCCAGATTTGCCTGGAAAATTACTCCCCTGATGAGACGAATTCAGCGGCTTGTGGGCATCTTTTCTGCAATACATGCTGGAAAACTTACGCTACCGCATCGATCAATGACGGCCCTGGATGCTTGCTGCTAAGATGTCCTGAGCCCAAATGCGGCGTAGCCGTTGGAAAAGATATGATTGATATGCTTGTGCCTGATGAAGAAAAGCTCAAGTATCAGCGTTATGGGATGAGATCTTATATTGAAAATAACAGGAGAATTAAATGGTGTCCAGCCCCTGATTGTGAGTGTGCAATTGAGTATGTTGTGGGCAGCAGTACTGGAAGCTATGATGTTACCTGCAATTGTTCTTACAGCTTCTGCTGGAATTGTTCCGAAGAAGCTCATCGGCCCCTGGACTGCGACACCGTGGCTAAGTGGATTTTCAAGAACAACGATGAAGGAGAAACCACGAAGTGGATATTGGTTAACACAAAGCCTTGCCCCAAGTGCAGCAGATCAATCGAGAAGAACCACGGTTGTATGCACATGACCTGTAACCCACCCTGCAACTATGAGTTTTGTTGGCTATGCCTTGGTTCATGGAAGGAGCACAAGGAAAGGACTGGTGGTTATATCTCGTGTAATAAATATAACGTGAAAAAGCTGGAGGGGTTGACCGATGAAGCCGAGAGGAGGAAGAATGCCAAGCAGTCGCTGGAGAAATATATCCATTACTATGAGCGATGGGCGGCTAATGAGTCCTCCAGGCGACAGGCTTGTGCAGATTTGCACACGATGCAGACAGAGCACCTGGGGAGGCTCAGTGAGATACATTGTCAGACTGACGCAGCACTGCAGTTTATAATAGAAGCCTGGCTGCAGATAATTGAGTGCAGGAGAGTGCTAAAATGGAGTTATGCGTATGGATATTACCTGCCTGAGCTTGACAGCACCAAGAAGCGGTTTTTCGAGTACCTGCAAGGCGAAGCAGAGGCGAATCTTGAGAGACTCCACCAATGTGCAGAGAACGACGTAAAGATTTGCCTGGATTCAGAATCTGCTAACAAGGGCTTTGGTGGCCTGCGTGCAAAGCTAGTCGATTTGACTTTGGTGACTCAGAATTACTTTGATAACTTGGTGAGAGCATTGCAGAATGATCTCTCAGATGTAGATTCAGACACTCAGCTGAAGCTCTTAGCAATGCGATAATTGCAGAAGGTAGTAAAGTGGGCAGAAAAAGGATCATCCAGAAGGGTGAAGATTGCAGATGCTCAACCCAGAAAAGAATTTTACCTTTTCGCTGAATAAAATCTATGCTCAATTGTAACTTTTGTAACGAAATATTAGTTTTCCTTTTTTCTTTTTTGGATAGAATAATGAATAATTTGAATCTGATAAAATTATGGGGGAATAGAACATTCAACTCTTACCTGCATGATTTTTGGATTGAAGGAGATGAGTATCAGAGGTGAAAGACCTAGATGTCACTATTTCTAACAAACTTGTTGCTATTCCTACTTATAAGCACTTAATCATTGTAAAGAAGGGGTGGATTACTTGTAAGTTCCTGTTAACTCATATATAAAAGCCAGTTAACATCAGATACAAAATAAGCAGATCAGCTAGTTGGGGGCGAAAATTACAATCCAAATTAGAGATCAGTTCTTTCGCACCAATAAAATTAGCCAAGACTATTTTCTGGCCTCCTAACAAATGAGAACGAACATGTCTTGTTCAGTTTGACGCGTCAAATTAATTAAGCACATACTATCTAATAGTGTAAAATTTTGGACTAAATAATCATTTATGTTGTAGGAAAATCCTCTTCGGAGGAAAAGGTTTGTGAGTCCTAGTCTCTACAACCATCATGACACCGTCTGTAAGTGAAAAGACATATGCAAACCATCAAACTAATTAAATATACACTATCTAAATAAAAACAGGGAAATACAATATATAAAGGTAAATATAATATAAACTAGAAAACAATCAACTAAACTACCAAAAAAGAAAAAACTGAAGTTGAAATTGCCGACCTCTGTTTGCACAAGCCCAGTTGACTAGTGAAGACTATATAGCTACAATTAACATTTGTAAGAAATAGTAATTACAAGCACAATGTGTATTCAACAATCTCCACATCTTGACCTTTTGTGTTAGCCTGTTCAGGAAATTACCACAACTATCAAAAAAAAATTCAAAATATACAACTTCAAGAAATACTACTAGTGTTGTCAAATCTATACAGCCGACACCATCTAGTGGAATAAGACTTTAGTTTGATTTGGCTTAAACGGCTTTCAGGAAATAATTTACAAAGATCAAGGTCCAAGGTGAAGTTAGGCAAACAACCATCTGCAAAACCACCTTCTTCATGAATACTTACACTTCGAATACACACACATCCAACAGCTTCACCAAAACTATATTGTTGGTCTGCTACAGTCATGTCACGTTATTCACGGATTATTGAGATTTAGATTCATCCACTTTCGAGATTTCATATCGAGGTGGCAACAGATTGGGAAAACTTCCTGGAGCAGATTGTGTGGGCCCAGAAATCGATTCCTCATCTGTAAAAATGTAACGAAGAGATAAAAAGACAGTATTAATTGCATAGTTTTGTGTATGACCTCCAACGGTTGCAGCGGGATTCCATGAAATTTCTTCACGAGAGAAGTTATAAGAAACAGGTACGGGAATGGGGGAGGGGGAGGGCTGCAATATGGAACATGTATAGAAATGGTGAAAGAAGATAATGGAATTTTTTTTTTTTTCCTGTAAGAAGTTTTATGCCTTAATCTGCTGACCAACACGAACTATTTTTGGAAGTCCCATATAGACTTTCCTGCACCATTTTTTTCGTAAGACTAGCAAATGTAGAATGTTGAAGCTACTTGAAAAATCACCAAAGAAACAATTAACATTTTGTTATGTGATTTGTACTTCACCCGTCCCCGTGAAGAGAATTTCCACCACTTCTATATAAGAAAGTTCCTTCTTTGTAGAGGAGAATATGTAGTTCAATGCGGCGCTCTTAGCTTGAGACTTATAGTTCTCGAGTTCAAGTCATCCTTGATGTAGGTGGAAAAACATTGTTTAAACAAAGTTAAAACAATTTTTGAGGGAGGGAGGGAGGGGGGGAGAAGGGTGGTTGTAAAGAAAAGTTATTACTGAATATGATGATTATGTACTTTTCAAGCTCAAACAGTCATAGTCAGAATAAGATCAGCAGCTATATATATATCTACGTGTACATGTGAAATTGACAAAGAGGAAGATGGAAACATACCGAAGAGAGACTTCACAGTGCGTCTTTTCGATTTGTTGCTCTTCTTCTTCAGTTCAGCTGCAAAGGCTATTGACAGTCAGAAAACAACAAATAACAGATGGGTTGAGATTAAGAAAGAAAACTTTTTGATTCCTAGATGTGTCAAACAAAAACAAAAATTTTATTTCAGAAATTCAGAAATTTAGGGGAAAAAATAAAATCTATAATTAAAAACATGATGTCGTGACATTTTGTGCTTCAGGAAGATTCAAAGGTACACATAGTCAGTACAATAAAGGGCAAGCTACAAACCAATGCCAGCAACATCATCATCTTTCACGATTTCAAAATTCTTATAGGTGTAACCCATAAAGTTGACATCCTTTGATGGAAGCATCTGCAACAAGAAAGAAAACACCCTTAATAAGACATCAAAATCAGTTAAGAATCTGAAAAAGGGAAACATACTTTTTGCATCAGACATGAAAGGATAGGACCATCATCCTTATAATAACAAGTCTTCAATATTATCAGCAATGGGAAGAAAACTGTCCGAGTGTTATTTTATTCTCGTTAACATATTCACATGTTCTCGAATCAATTTAAACAAAACATATTCAGGTGCAGCAATTAAGAATATGCCAATCAGAACCTAAATAAAATAAAAACACAAGTCACAAACTGTATCAAAACCAGAAGACTTTTTACTTCACTCAGAGACCCTAAATAGTGACATCTTAAATAGCAAGTATGACCTCAAAGCTGTTCCAGAAGCAGACTCTTTTCTGTTACACCATCTTTAGTAATTTTGCATTCGTCCAACTACAATCCTAATATATATACATCGCAGAGATAAATATTGTTGACAGGATTATACTTGAGGGGCAAAAAGAAAACTAGTGAGCTGCTGCAAGAACTCATAAATTGCACGTTGCAGGGCTGAAGATAATCTGCCAGTTGCATTCTCTAGTGGTTGCAGAACTCCATGGAGAAATAGACTCTCACACTCTTAAGTACGAGTCACAACTAAAACTTTGTTCTGTTAATCTTGTTGGTCTACTGCAAAGTACAACTTCGTCTGAAAAGACATCAACTTTGCATCTGCAAAGACAAGAAAAGCTGGTATCCTTGATTAGATCTCCCGGCAGTCAGTGGATTTAAAAAATTCCAGTGATCAAATGGATCAGTTTTCTGTGGAAGAATACTCCTAGCAGACATTCTTCACAAATGCAAGATCTCACACCCTCACTCATACACATATTTTAGTAAATCCACATTATGTAAATAGTACCAAGAATACCAGACAACCATGAGATTGAACTTTTGTGTCAGAAATAATACTAAGAGTACCAGACAACCATGAGAATGAACTTTTTTGTCAGAAACTGTAATGATGGAATTTCACATTCCCAACAGTCAAGAACAAAGAAATTCCCCACACATTAGTCTCTAAATGAATAAGCATCTTTATTTTCAGTAAGTTTTTTTTTTTTTAAATAATCTTCAAAGCACATCATAGTATATGAGCGAACCTTCCTCCATGGACCTGATTTTGCTGTCATCTGAACTTGATTGTCAGCCTACAGTAACACTTCTGGTTACTCATATTGAAATAACAAGAAAAATGCACAGAAATGTAATAATATTACTGAAAAAGAAAAGGCCTTATTTACCTCTTCAAACTTCTCAAAATTTTGAGTATCCAACTCATCGTTGACTTCAGGAATAAAGGCAGCTTCGATTTGATACAAGCGGTCCCATTCAACACCTTTAAACCATGGGTGAGCCTGAAAGTACAAGCAAACTGCATAAGTCCAATATCTATAATTACCATAAAAAATGAATGTCTCTACTGAAATACAGCAAACAACACCTTTATCTCATTAGCGCCTCTTGTTCCAAGTCTACGTTCTACATTGCATAAGAGTTTACAGATAAGATCTTTGGCTTCTGGCGATAGCTTTGCCTCTTCTGGAAATTTTAAATGGGTTCTCCAGTTCACTATCTGTGACAGAAAGAGAAGATACAATGTGTGACATAACCAATATCAAAAGGAACCACAAAGTAGAGCAAAAGATTACAGACACAAAAGCATCTACAATAAATAGTTGCAGGGTTGTCAATAGTAACTGGGAAGCTCAAAATTAGGAGTTCGCTGGTCAAAATCAGAGTTCCTTTTAATCTTCACTTACTTCCTAACATTTCCTAAATGATATTCATCAGAAATTGATGTTTTCAGGCCTGCTTCAGAAAAAGATTTGGTCGGAATGACAAAAATGTAGATATAAAGTAACAAGCCGGAAACAGATACATTTTTCACAACTTAGCAAAGAATTCAAATTGGATGTGTTGAGGACATGTATAGCTGGATCTCAGGAATGTAATGGCTAAAGGATGAACAAATGATACGGAATTTTCATCATGGAAACTCAAATGCAAAGCAATTATTACCTTCCTACAGGTAAACATAGGTTCATCTGAATAGAAAGGGGGATATCCGACAAGCATTTCATACATAATAGCACCAAGAGACCACCTGTGACAAGAACACATGTTCCAATAATCTCACTTGAATAAATAAATGACCATCTGTATTTTAAAGTAAGGGTATACATTGAGAAAACACTAACCAATCACATTCTATTCCATATCCCTTCTTCAGAAGAACTTCAGGAGCTATATAATCAGGTGTACCAACGGTCGAATAGGCCTAACATTAGATTATGGAAAGGACTCAATATAGATCCCAACTCTTCAATAGCAATTCAGAAGGAAGCTAAAACAAACAGCAGGAATGGGGATTTGGTGGCCAGAGAGAAATTTCTATTCAAAATCAGTAACTATTTCAGAAATATTTAGTAAAAATAGCCAAGAGGCACTCTATCACGAAAGCTAATTTTAGTAAACCCTTGATGGATGTTAGACTAACTTGTTTGACACTCTTTACAAAAATAAACAAAATGGGAAATAAAGCAGGACAGCAGTATGAAGTGAAAATATAATAGCAAATGAAGTGAAAATATAGCAAATGAAGATCACTAGGGACAGGAGAAGTTAAAGAAGACTAGGCAGGAAGCAATACCAGCTATTTGCACCTATAACTAAATCTAAGAGTTCCTTTCTTTCCTTTTCCCCTTCTCCAACCCCCCCCCCCCAAAAAAAAAAAAGCCAAAAAAAAAACACACACAAAAAGAGGGGGGAAAACTTTGGGGGTTGAGGTCAGTGAGCATGTGGCTGTGGTGAAAGGAGGTGAAGTAGAAAGGCAGTATGATGGGACAAAAGGAGTGAGTGTTGGTAGACGGAGAGATGGTGCCAGTCATCAGGTAGTAGAAAGCTTACAAGCATCCTCCTATTCTTCTGCCAATGCTGCAGCTGCTCCTGTTGGGTGCGCTTTGGTGCTGTAGGACGCTCATCATTTTGAAGAGCCCCACTGTAATTGTTTCTTACTGAGAAGTCCTTTTCATGAAGATTACTGCAATCTAATGGCTTACATAAACCAAAGTCTGATAATTTCATATGTCCATTTCTATCAAGGAGCAAGTTATCTGGCTTGATATCTCTGCAAAATATAAATGAATACCACCTTATAGGTCCAACTATCTGAAGAAACAAATAAACAAGCAGCTTAGAGAACTTCTACTGTATTAACAAAGATATTTTGCACCAACCTATGTATATAATTGTGCTTATGGATGGACTCAATAGCAAGAACTGTTTCTCCAACATAGAACCTCGCTTCATCCTCAGTCAACGTGTCCTTCCGCATAAGCAAGGTCATCATATCTCCACCAGGTAGATATTCCATTATTAGATAAAGATACTCATCATCTTGGAAGGAACAATACAGTTTCACAATGCAATTGCTGTCAACTTCAGCAAGTAGATTCCTTTCTGCTTTAACATGTTCAACCTGTGTGAAAGAGAACGTCAAACAAGACCATTTAAATCAATTTCAGCAAATTTTTATGCTGAATGAATGTGTACCTGGCCTCTACGAAGCATTTCTGACTTCTTAAGCTTTTTCATGGCATATACATTTCCAGTAGACTTTTCCCTGCATATCCTAACCTGCAACACAAAAGAAACTAAGTTATTCCACCCAATTAAACACTTCAGCAATTGTAGCAGTAGCATCTTATGTAGCAATTTGTTTTGAAGCTGTGACAGCTACCTCTTGAAATAACCCATATAATCTTTCTGGTTGAATATACAGAAACTAAGCAGGTGAGACGGTGATAACTTTTAGGATAAGCAAAACGATTATCAAACTAGAACAAAGAGAAACAGAGTCCTTTTAGCTTAGGCTACAATGACATATCTAAGAGATGTCTTTTACACAATGAGTAAAGAAAGTTATTTAATCATGACGGCATTAATTTCAACATCAAAGATGAGAAACTAAGCCTATAAATGATAGAAGAAAAAGATCATCTTCACTTTACCTTCTATATGTATTCAAAGATATACAAACTTTTCAAATAACACAATATGTCATGTTGTAGAGAAAAAGTTCCACATTTTAGTGCTTTAGCTACATATGAGCCAGAGCAACAGTTAGGGTAATCATACAGATCCAGGTTTCTGGTAGCATTTCTAGACACAACAAAGCCTCAACTTACATGTGGGAGAGAAGAAAGCGGCCGCGGGGGGCGGGGGGGGGGGCGCACTCCTTCCTGCAATCTATAGCTAAAACAGCCTACTAACCATTATACCAGAGGCAATTAGTCACCTCTTAGACTTCTTGCATCAACTTGTCATAATCCTAATAGAAAGAATTTTAAAGATCTAATTTATATTAGATATACAGAATTTTAAAAATCTAATTTCAAATTAGCTATCTTGCATCTCTTTCAGCCGAGAAGGTTGTTCTTATTTTCTTTCCAAGGAGCCAAATTGAAGGAGAGGATGGGTTAGGAGAGGAAGAGAGAGGAATACCTCCCCAAAAGCACCCTTTCCAATTATGGTCAAGGGCTCAAAATCATCTGCACCCAATTTATGCCTCTGAAGTCGCATAAACTCTGTTTCCTTTTTCTCCAGGTGCTTCAGGATGTTGTTCTGCTCTTCTTTAGAGACTTCAGAATCTGCCAATTTCTTTTCAAGCATATAACGCCTGCATACCAGCACAAGGAGATACGTAATCTTTTTGAAGCACTAAAGCTTTGAAATGGTTCAGCAACTACATTTTGTCCTCCCCTTGGAGCCCCCACCCCCAAAAAAGAATGATCAAGAAGGCAGAACAAAATAACAACGCACACACAAATTCAAGTATTCATGAAGTCTTAATCAATCATATTTACTTTATTGTTGTGCACATACATGCCATGAAAGCCAGGAACATGTCAGGGACTCTCACTGAAGATAGACTAAATAAAGTAGCTGTCTTCATTCTCGAATAGTTATTTGCTGCTAATTGGTGATGCCAAACACTGAACTATACATTAACCAAGTGCCTATTATATGTCCCAATCAACCATTTTACTCATGCAAGTTATTAATACGTGCTAAAATTTCCATCACAGAACCATTTCCTGCCTTCGAATTGAAAGGCAAATATTGATGTCCTAACAACATCAGCAGCACTTTTCATTTGGAAATATTTTGGAAAGTCTAGTATAAAATTGACATGTTTGTCAAACTAGACATCTGACAGATACACCCACAGTAGTTGTTTTCTTTTAGTTTCAATACTATAAAGATCAAAACTTTACTCTGATTTTATGTTGTCGGCTAATCAGAAATTATAGGCCTGACTTTATACACTTTCTCACCAAGTGGACTTGGACCACTTCCCATGATATGATTCTGACTGAATCAAAAAACATATCAATAATCAAATGAAGAAGATGCAAGGACATTTTGCTGCAAGGTATAAAGGTTATCCATTAATAATTATGCAGTCCACCATGATCATAATAAAGAAAGCTTTTTGATCCTACCGCTCCTTCCGCTCCTGCAAGTTCTTCATTTGCTCCTTGTAATGCTTCTCTATATACTGCTTAGCAGCATCAGCCTTCTGTTTGGTGGCATTTGAAGGTGTTTCCTCATTTTTCGGTGTTTTCGAACTTTCTTTTCCATTGTTACTAGTAGTTTCCTTCTTCTTAGAGGGGTTGGGCTTGTTCTTTTTCTGGAGTTTCCCCACCCAACGCCTTGTAGCCTCCATGTCTTGGTGAAAAACTGAAGCTTTCTTTCAACCAGAATCAACTAAAACCTTGAATGCTACAAATACACACCCTCAAAGGTTTGCCTTTCTTCAACACCAAATGCCTATACCTGCTTTAGAAACAAACAAAAGGGTCATTCAATGAAACAAGGACACGGATTTATTTCACCGTGCAGCAAACTCTTTTTGCTAGATAACTATAGGACAATATAGATTTAAAAGCCTCCATATTTACTGAGAATATCAATAGCCAATATCTGAACAAGACCATATTTACTTAAAATGTATCCATTTGTCCAATTATTATACTACCATTCCAATAAGGCACTTCAAAATTGCTTTCTGATTGTATCCTTTTCGAATTGTTCACGCGTAAATTTTGAATATCATAACTGATCACGTTTCTCCCTCTTCTTGTAACCATCAAAAGAGTAAAAGCAGAACAACTCAAATACCAAAGATATATGCAAAGTTGGAAACTGAATTTCCCAAAGAGATTGCAAAAATCTTAGCTTTCTACTGTATTCTTATAACAAACATATTGAACTTTACCTTCATGAAAACAATTCCTAAACAGGAACCCAAAAGAAAAAAAAATTCAAACTTTATACTAAAATTCAACAGTTTGAACCCAGATAATAACACATTGATTCGTTAGTCTATTAAGAACAAAAGCAAAACCAAAGGGAAAGAAAGGGGGAAAAAACTTCTTTCGTTGAATTTCTATAACAAATTTATCAGAATTCGAATGCATTATAATGTAAAACAAGAAGTCAATGCATCAAACAGAAAACCCAAAAAAGAAAAGAGAACAAAAAAAAAAAAAGAACCCTTGTTTACCACACAATTCAACAACATAAGAACCCCAAAAAGAACCAAATTCACCTAAAAAAATCCATAAAAGATACCTATATCTTGATGAGCTTCCACACACACATACAAAAAAAAAAAGAAAGAAAAAGTACCTACTAAATATATTCATGTATATGTTGGATGAATAGTGAAGTGAAGACTAGCACAATAAAATCAGAAAACTTAAAAAAGAATTTTTGATGGTGTGATAGTGATGAATTTTGAGTAATTTTTTTAGTGTAACTGCTGTGGTGGCATCATTCTGTTCTCCAAAAGCAGTTTAGAGAGAGAAAGGGAAGTAAACAAAAAAATAACATAAAAATAGAAAGAAACTTAGGACTCATCTGGAAATGGCTTTCTTTAGACGGACATTATCTAAAAATTTTTTGAAAAAAGTATTATTTTGAAACGTCCAACTTTTTTTAGAATTTTAATTTTTTTAAATTTAAGTCAAATACTTATTAAAAAGAAGCGTATTTTTTAAAAAAAATACTTTTTCATGTACAAAAATCAATCCAAACATGCCCTTGGTTTTGCAATTTTTGTTCTACCCTTTTTTTTTTGGATGAAAATGGAAGGCACAACTGTAATACGAGTTTATAATCCTAAATAAATATATATAATAATCTTACTAAAATCCCTTTTTCTTTTTGAAAAATGCACTCTTAGATTGTAATTTTGAGAAGTTTAAACATTTATTAAAATTACAATTTTTTTATAATTAATCTCGTAATTTAAGAGTCAAAATACACGTGAAAATAAAAATTGAAGTCTAAATTTACCTGCAAGCACAAAATGTTGGACTAGTGGCACCTATTGTACATGGATTCAAACACAAACATTAATCTAAAATCGAACGCATATGAAAATCATATTTGCAGTCAATTGTGTGTTCGAGATCGAACAGTTAAACTAATAGCATGTTTTGTAATAACATGTTTTGTCTAATTTGTTGTTTATTTTCAAGAACAATTTCATACTAAGATTGTACGTTTTTTCAATTACAATCCGAATATGGCCTCGTTTAGACTGTTTTCTTTTTTAATAACAGTTGAGAAAAATATTTTAAAAAAAGTTTAATTTTTTTTAGTTCTTAAATTTAATCTAAATATTTATTTTAAAAATATTTTTTATAGAAAATAAGTGTACGGACTCTAAAAATATCTTGAGTGGGCCTGAAATAAAGGTTTAAATAATAGGACATGGCACCACCACATCAGTCTGCCAGCCTTCTCCAACCCTCTTCTCCAATTTCCCTGCTCACTTATCTAGCCAAAAAGACAAATAAAATTTAAAAAAAAAAAGGAAAAAAAAGGGGGGAAAAAAAAAACACCTTGCTCGCTTGCTTTGTTCTGAAGTTGCATCGTGCTTGTCAAAAGCGGATACTCATCTCCGTTGGAAGGATGATTCATTTGGCAGAACTTAATCCGATATTCGGCTCTATCCAAGTGAGTCCCCATGTGGGTCCCACACTTGGATAGCGTCACTATTGAAAAAGTATTGCAATGGAAATATAAACTCTAAAAATTAAATTGAAGGCTCGGTTAAGCCGTTATAATAAAGATGACCTAGTGTTCTTCTCTTCACCGAATTTGAATCATATTATTAGCTTTAGTTATCAAAATTATTGAATTTCCACCGACAACACATCTTAGATTTCTCCCCCTATCTCAATTAAAGTTTCAACACGTTTAGCGATCTTGACTTTCACAAATACGAAAAGCTTTAAAGTTGAAAGTCCAGAAAGCCATAAGCCATTTTCAGACTTGCTTGGAAGGAAAGACCCCACACCACGGTGTTTGGTGACTCGTGTGCATCACCAGGGACCATCTTTTGCCCCCGTCTGGGTGGAAAAGATGGAAGAAGGTTTTGGCTTTTGGCAATTAACTTTTGACATTATGGTCTCGTTTGATTAGACTAAAATAGATAAGACATGACTTAACATGAAAGCTATCATAGATTCAGCTTAGAAAATAGAAATCCTCCTGAGAAAAGTGTCCAGCTACAAAACAGTTGTCATGCATATGATGTAAACAGGAAAAAATGAGATTAAGATTTTAAATGAAAAGAACTATGCAGACTGGTTCGCGAATAATGGAATTGGTTCAGCAGTCAGGCTTAGTAAGTGATGTTGTCCCCAACCAAAAGACATAAAGAACACCGAGCGTGAACTGCAATTAGATCAATTTTGGGGGCGAGTTTCAAACAGAACAGAGGGTTCCTGCCCAGTTGTAGTGCACCATGTTGATGAACCTGAAGCAAACAGGCCCTATACGCGAGTCTGTGAAGGCCATCTTTTGTAATTCTTCCTGAATATTTTTGGCATGATTGTAGAGGGCCTCCGAAAGGATAAGAGAAGTGATACTTCACTCAAAACAATCTTAGTGTGATTGCAAAAAAAAAATTCTCCAAAATCCATTGGGCAGCACTGCAGTATATCTTAACAGATTAAACATAGTCCAGATCTTACTTTGTTCAGTGCCCTGTCTGCATCACAAAATCTGAGTACATCCACAAACAAACTGAAGCAACTTCTTACAAGTATTGACTAGCATATATTCAACTTAAGATTATTAGTCAGTGGTCCAGGACAATTTTGTGTGTGCAAAACAATGAGCAAAATCCTATAAGTGCAAACAGTCTATGCTTCAGAGCTACATAAATTAAAGACATAGGAAAAAGAAAACAAAAAAAGAGAGAAAAAGAAAGATGAAGATCCATGAAGCTACAATGTAAAATTGTTCCTCCCCAGGCTCTTGGGACATTCTTCTTAAATCCCAAAAGAAGGAAAATATGAATCACGGGGAGGTATATATAGCCTGCTGCTTGGCAGCTTGGACTCTGTTGCTGTTTCTTTATTCTGAATCCCTGACGCTTTCACTTGTCAGCCACATCTTCTTTTGAATAACAAACACGACTTCATCACTATCCTGCTCTGAGTTTGAAGTGGAATCGGCTGTACCAACAACTTCCCAGTGCAATGCAGTTAGGTACTTCTTTACAAAGTCGATAACAGGTTGTTTGTCGTGGAAAATGACAAAACCACTAGGCCTGAGCATGCGATCCACCTCAAGCAGTAGGTCCTCGCCGCTACAACCTTTCTTCTCTACTATGTCAGAAAGGACATTCCAAGCATGAAGCAAGTCATAAGTCCTGGGGTATGTGGAGTAGGCCTCACACCTGTAGGAGGATAAGTTATTGTGGATAATGATATTTCAGAATTCGCCATTTCACAATCATTTCTCAAACAAAAGAATTTATTTTTTTCATAATCATAAGAATAACAAAAGAAGACAATATAGATCATTCAACAAAGAGACCTTGACATCGGATAATTACTCAGTATATACAGATAAAACTATCAGAGTACAAAACTTGTTGAAAGCAGTGAAGAATACCAACGTCAATATAATCAACTGAAGTTGCAAACTTCTCCTTGCTCATATCTATATGCTTTCCACCGTACTTATTTAAATAGAATTTCCCATAACACTTTCAGTGCATGAATTTTTTTCTTTTGATAAGTAAACCAGTTTCACATCAAATTTGCACATAACGAGGGGGCAAACCCATTGAAGCTAACAATTGAAGCCGTGAATATACCAAGACATTGTGATAAATGGTAGTCATTGAGTTATAACAATACTTAACGGCGACGAGGGGTTCCCTTAAAAATTGATGTCAAATGGAGGGAAAGGATGAGGTAGAAACTTGACTAATACACATAGCGACATACCAGTTGTGAACTGAGCCAATCAGACCTCTATCGTAGATAATTTTGAGTGTGTTAGGGCCATCTTCAGGAACCACATTCATGACCCACATATCCTTGTCCTTCAAAGCTGCTGCAAATGAACCCAAGTTTGCCTTCATGTCCATGACATTCCTCAGGGTATCAGATGAAATCTTTGGACTGAGAAGATTCCAGTAATTCTCAGTCCTCCGTCGCCAAAGTTCCTGTGAAGAAGAAAGATATTAGGTGTTGGGAAAATTTTCTTCTTACCTCAATATTTATGTGATGGAAAACCATTAGCAAACAGCACATATAATGAATATTCAGATCCCATCCCAATTACCGCATCCTTTTCAAACATTTCATTTGAATAGCCAAAATCAGCAAGCCTGGGTGGAGGAGTAGTTAAGCGAGCCGGCCAGGGTGCAAGGCCACTTCCTTTAGTTTTGTGGTCATCTGATAGCAACAACAATTCAAATTGCAAATATGAATTTAAGCACCACAAAGATAATTTTCAAGCACGATAAAATAGTTCTATCTTCTTTCTAGGAAGCTTCAGCATTTAACAGCAGTTATGGCACAGAAGAGGTATGAGTGAAACAAATAAAAGATCAGACTCTTACGATCAGAATAAGGTGTTATGCATGCTTCCATTGGGACACCCCAGATTGCATCTGGATCATCATCAGATCGACAGAGAGGTGGTTGGGCACCAGGTTCTCTTTCCATGTAACAGTCATTTGTTAAAGGCTTTACCCAAATGACTGTTTGGTTCCTTTTGGCAGCTATTTTCCAACACATGCGCTCTACTAGCGCACTCATCTCTCTCCATATTCTTAAATCCTCTTCGTCTTGTGCATATGCTTCAGGGGATGAATAGGCAAAGTAGCCTCCAGGTCTGAGCAGCCTGTCTAACTCAAGAAGGAGGAGTCCATCCCTTTGTAGCCAATCAATCCTACAGCGAGAACAGTGAGCAAGCTCAAATGATCTGCTTGGGTAAGGAAGCCTCTTTGTCCCAAGAACACCAAGATAAGCAGGAATTCCCCTCTCTAAAGCAAACTGGATCTGATTTTGGTGTACATCATTTGGTGCTAATGACATTGCTATAATGTCAGATGAAAGAAGATAAGCTCCAAAACTTGCAACACCACAACCAACATCAAGAACTGTGCGTAACCTGCCCTCATTGTTCAAGTTGTTGTTCGGAAAGTTTAACATCTGTTGACCATTGGCAGATAATTGTTAAAGGTGAACTTTCTTAATTTAGCTATCAGTCCATGCAGCATTGCTACTGAGTGCAGTGCCAAAAATATTTTTAGTTTTGAAGAATTCGCTTCTTGATGAACTTAAAAGATAAAAAGCCTAACTTACATTTGCAAGTGAAGCAATGTATTTATCAGCTCCATAGTGAAAATGCGTGCCTCCTCCAGGAAATATTATCCTTTCACCTTTAACAACCATCCAATTCTGGTCTGATTTCTCATGCGCAAGGTGAGTATGAGGCACGTTTGCTTTCCAAACTTCATCCCTACTTTTGGGCCACTTAATTGGAATCTGCACCAAGAAAATATAATGATAAGCTGACTGAAATCTGAATAATACAAATACAATTTGGAGCAGAATTAAAGTCTAATCACCTTGTAACCTGGAGGCGGGGGAATCAAGCAATTAAACCGCCTCTCAGGCAAAGGGCAGTGTCTTTCATAATGCTCCATCACAGAGAGATCCATTTTCAATCTCATTTGATAAATAAGATGTCTATCCAGACAGGGAATCAAATCCATATGCCGATCATCACAAACCTTCAAAAATCAAACAAAAGCATTACAGCCACCATTGAACCAATAAAACAAAAGTCACAATGAAATTGCAGAAATATTTGGTCTTTTCTGTATCTAGCAGCTGTAGGATTCTGCTTCTTTAGGGACCCAGGACAAAAGGGCAACTTGAGGTGCTTCAAATAATTATTACTAGAACTTACAGGAAAACTCTTTGGAATAATGTCATCATCATTGTCCAAGCCAAGCTTGGTTGAAGATTCATCTTGCTTGTTTCCGTTATCATTATCTTCATCCCCACCCAGATAAGAAGACCCTAGTTTCCGCAAAGATCGGCTACCATACTCCAGGGCAGATTCACCATTGCTCTTTGACCCGAAAAACAAATATAAAAAGACAAGAACAAGTGCAACAGCACATAGAGAAGTCAATATGCGCTTCTTTTGCGCTCCATCTGATCTCCCCCTCGTCATTTAAGTTGCTTTAGTGTTGTTCAAAACAAGCAAATGCTTCTCACTTTCCACTTCAAATCTTATGAATCACAAAGATGACCTCATAACTAGACCAATGATCATAGAGATTCCATAGTTTGCTTAACTTGGGGAATTGAGTTCTATGCAACTGAAACCAATCTGCAAAGCCACATGGACAACATGTCCACAGCAAGTCAAATATAATAAGCATTAATCAGACAAGCAGTTGCTGAATACCCTTAACAATTAAAGAAGTCATAACCAAAACATAATGTATTAAAACTGAACATGAAAAGTTCAAAGTGGAAAATCACTTCTTTCGATTCTTTACTGCAGAATAAGAGACATGTGACTCTTAAAGGCAGAGTAAGCAAATGAATCCACATGCAAAGTTACTATTCCTAGTCTATAGTTACTCAAATCCACAGCAATAAGCAATAGCCAAGCCAACAACATCTCAAAGAATACACAAACCATAAATAATTAGTAACATTTATTTTATAATGACCAGCTAATCTCTTAAACCTCTCACTTTGATAAGTGCATAATCTTAACTGAAACAAAGTACTTAGTCACTTAGTCAGGATTTTCCAAGAAATGCCATGAAGCACAAGAAAGACCAAGATCAATCAAACCATAGCTGCACAAGTATACACTTTTTAAGTGTTCCCATCAAACCTAAGGTTTGAAATGGAGGAGGGGAAAAAAAAGAAGCTTTTTAAATGTTTACAACCAAATAAAAATGAAACAACATAAGATCTGAGCGAACCGTCCCAGCACTTAGCCACATGCACAATATCATCAGTGTCCTACCACAGCGAAATTTGTTACACAATCAACTTGGCGTATTAAGTCAGCTTCCAATAAGACATTTCTTTGATATAAACATGCTTGACACACACTATGCAATGCTTAACATCGCACAACAATTACATTTACACATCAAAATGACGAAGAAAAAATCAAATAATACTACGAACAAAATTAATCAAACTAATCAGACTATATAAAGGTGATGTTTTCTTAACAAGATTCAAGCTTGTAAAGATCCAATCAACAGGACAAGAAAAAAACCCAATTACAAAAGTGCATCAAGGTGTAATAAACATCAGACAACAATTAATAGTCACATGAGCACCAATATTACATAGTAAGAGCACATACCAATATAGAAATAATAATAATAAAATTAATCAAACCATCTAAAACTAATGCTATCTTATTCCTTTAACAAAAGATTTATGCCAAATGCAAAATAATAATGCATAAAATAGACCCCATCCAATCATTTTCCCAGCACCGCGCATGTAAGAAGATTGAAACTTGTAAACATCCAATCAATGATTAAGACCCCAAATGCAAAACAGCATCAAAATGCAAACTTGAGCACGGATCTAGATACCCAATTGGCTAAAAACTAAATTAAGCATCAACATGCAAGAAAACAAGCAAACTATATACAGCACCATTATATGTGTGAATCCATATAAAAAGGAAAAAGAAAAAAAGAACCATAAGCAGAAAAATAAGATGAGATTCAAATGAAGAATAGTTAAGAAAAGAGAAGAATACTTACTTTCAGCTATGCATGTAGCTTAGATCTGAATTGATATGCATATAGGATATGAGATGATAGATATATATACATATATATATATATATATAAATTTATATATGTGTGTGTGTATATATATGTATAGTGAGAGTGCGTGTGGGATATGCAAGTGGAGAAATCCCAAGGGGGGTGGGAGTGTTAGGCTGGACCCTGAATGGGAGAGCGGAATTAAATGTGCGTGAGGGGGATGGGTCGCAGGTGATTTTGGATTAGATCTTGTTTTGGTCAGCTTTTTCCGTTTTCACTGTACTTTGTGTCTGTGTGTTTTTGTGTGCGTTGATGTGTATGTGTATAAGCCAGTTTCGATTGATTTTTTTTAATTAAAAAAATATTTTGCAAAAAAAAATATGTTTACAATAAATATTTAATTCAACTTCCAAAAAATTGAAACTTTTAAGTCACTCATAAATATCCAACAGTAAGAAATGAGGTCGGGTGCAGATCGTGAACTATTTTGATTTTAATATGAGTTTTTATTAATGATAAGGAAAATTCAATTGATAAAGTTCGGTCACTGATAACATGGCAAGACCCGACCATCAATCAATAAATCCTAAGTGTAATGATCCACTCGAAAACAATCATACTCAATTAATCAGGACACTCAACCAATAGCAAATGACCAAATTTGAACCCGAGTAATAAGTCGCGCCTATTTTATACTCTTATTGCTAAGGCTTTAAAGATATCTTCAAATGAGAGTTCTAACTTATCTAGTAGTTGAACATGGACTAATCCTTCCACTCAAGATTTACGGTTAAATATGAGTTTTTTTTGTTAATTGAAAAAACACTAAAATTTTTAGAATTTTTATTTTAAAAAAATTAAAAAGATTATAGAAAGCTTCTTAAAAAATATCAATTCGAACAGCTCTAACTTAGCGTGTTTGTGTGTGTGTTGCGAGTGATGTGTGATGTGGAATGCGTGTGTTTTTCCTAAAAGAGGTGGGAAGTGAGTCTCATTATTGGATTTTACTTTATTGTGATTTGTGATTATCGTCCCTGAGTAATGAACTTTGATGACAATAAATGCCATGACCCCAACAAAAAAAAAAAGAAAAAGAAAGACGATAATAGACGCAAATCAGTTGCGTCGGCTATTAATTATGGCTGCTGATTTTGGCTCTAGGAGAATTGGTTAGTTTGTAATTTTTGCTTATTTAACAAACTGCTTACTGGTCCTAAAAATAAATTCACTATTAATACTAACTACTTTAATTATATCCAATTATTTTATGGTTATATAATAATGAATAAAATTTAGTTAAGTTTTTACCTCGTGTCTCTTTATTATTAGTTTCGGCACATGATAATACAAACGATAAAATCAGTGCTCCTAGGTTATTTGCTTTATCAATCGTGCATATCAAAGATTTTTGAATTTTAAGCCATGTCTTATGATATCATGATATCATTTGTTTATTTTGCGCATTATGATCTTCTTACAACTACATAAAACAGAATTTAAAAGTTTATATTTTTCAAATCATAAACCAAGAATTAACACTTATCCTATTGAAAAGAAACTCTATTTTCAAATTTTTTCAGAGTTGTAGCTTTTCTATAAGCGAGTTCTTTTGCTCACATTCTTGAGTAGAATAAATAGTTGGATTTTTCTTTTTATCAAGTTGGATATATATAAGATTACAACTTTGGGAATTGGCAAAATAAAAGAATCAACGAGAGGAATCCTATGGTCAAATTATTTTCCTATATTTACTTTTATAAATCATTTTACACTACAATAGGCGTGTAGAAATAGTAGGTACTCTAAGTCAAGAAAAATTATAATATGTTGACACTCTCTAATGCATGCTCCATATCATAAAAAGAGCTCGTTTGGCTCTGTTTATTTTAGGGCTTGTAAGCCCTAATAGTAAAAAATTCCTGTGACATGTTTTTTACTATTTAAGCTTATAAGCCCCAAAATAAGCAAAGTCAAATAGGTTGAAAGACAAAATAAATTTGGATCTAAATGACATATATTTAAATTCGACACTTTTAATCATAATAAACCACTCTTGAATCGTTTTACCTGACTATTCCTTACCTCTACTTCTTATACAATTATGATTAAAAGTGTCGGTGATTCAAATGTCAAGAAAAATATGAACTTCTCTTGCAATCAAATTTCTTGTAAGTGATAGTGTGCCACGGCACTCATCAGTATCAAACCAGCTTTCATTGAAAAGGAAAGCCAAAAAAAAGAAAGTCTCCCTGCAACTTGCAATTGGCAAATGCTTTTCTACTTTGACTTCTATGGTGTTTTGCCATAAATCGATGACTGTTTCCACACCAAGTGGATAGCACTTGAAGTTGTCGGTGATGTACGTAGGGGCCTTTGGGCTTTCTTGGCCCAAATTTTGTTACAACTAGGTGGCCCATGGGCCTAAAGAGAAAATTCTTGATGGATTTTGAAAGGATGATGACTCAATCTTGGCCCAAAATCATACTTGAAATTTAGATCTAAATTTGTATGTAATAGGCAATTTGATAAGGTTAAAGACAGTTTTTCGTCACACATCAACATAAGTAGTTCCTTTTTTCCAAATAAAATAAAATCTTATTTTCTAGAACAAATTTATTTACCATTATGTGGTACAAATTTATATTTTATCAACACTTTCATAACAATTTGGGCCTTGCGAATCCCTCAAATAGCAAAATTTGATTCGCCACTCCCACTCCCTTCTGTCACGTAGATCTCCAGCTTACTTATAATTCGAAAAAAAAAATTTTTTTTTGGGTAGAATTATATTTTGATACTTACATGGTAAATATTTGCTATTAGGACGGGCCCACGAAAGTCTTGTAGTTTTTTCCTTTAGTAAAAATAAGAAATTCAAATTTATAGTTTGTTGTGGGGCCAGCTAACTAGGCACCATATGGTGGTTCATAGTACCAAAAGTGGAAGATTAACGTTACAGTTAAGGCCCACTTGATGATAGCCCACAGTGTTACCTAATTATCTCCAGGCAGACAAATACTAGACTGATGAGTCCAGCTTACGGCCTGGCCCACTTACTGCAATTGCGTTTGTTCAATGAAGAGTTCTGTTTTGTACCTTGAAAGGCCATGAGGTTTATAGTATCATACCTCAATAAACCTAATCTCACTGACCCAAAATGGGAACTGTGACACGAGCATATATTAAGTTGTCATGCACAACAAATTCTTAATATGTCACTTCTAAATTTATTTATGAATTGCATAATCCCGTAAATCATTGAGCTTTTGAATGCAGGTTGAGTTTGAAGCCGTTAGGCCGAGGGCATATCTGTTTGGGCATCACACATCGTGTTGCCCCTAGCACTCCGTGCCTTTCTAGGGGATGTCAAGGTGTCTTTGGGGACAAATTGCGACCTCTCCTTATTGCAATGCGGTTGACTGAAATGCAGTGTTTTGAAGTGTTTATAACGAACAATTCCCGTTATAAATCTCCAATAAAATTATGTTCATTGCTAGCACTTTCCTCATTGTTTAGAAATGGGGGATTGGGAGGGGGGGGGGGGGAGGGAGGGAGTCTCCAACACCTCGGTTGAGGCCCTAGTTTGCGCATATTGGGGACCTTATGGGAGGGAGGGAGCGTCCAAAACAAGTTATTTTCCATGAATTGCAGGAAAATAACTTGTGGGGAAAATGTTTTTCTTTTATAAAAAAATATTTTCCTGAAGAACATAATATTTTCTAGTGTTTAGTTGCCATACTAGAAAATATTTTCTGGTGTTTGATTGTTTGATACGTGTAATAGAGAGAGAGGATAGAGAGCTTTCGGAGAAAATGTTTTCCCTTCTCTTTAGAAGGGAAAATGTTTTCCCCAAAATAACCTAGCCACAATTATTGATTAAAAAAGAATTTTCAATTGACTTTGCCTTAAAGTATTACTAAACACTAAAAAGTGAGGAAAATATTTTTCTGGAACTTATTTTCCTACGGACAAACATTGCCTTAGTTTTATGGTAATTTTCCGAACTTATGTGAATGTGAGCCTACTATGTGTGCTCATTCCGGAGGATTATTCTTGTATAGCAGAATGACTGCTTGGATTTAATAAAGATCTCAACAAATTTCACGTTAAAAGACAAAAACCTATCTTTAGATTCAATTTGTCTGAGCTTTAAAAGTAAATCCAAATATAATTAGAAAATCAAAAGTCGCAAATTAGAGATTTCCAAAGATAAATTATTTTTGCATCGTGTGAGAAGTTCTTTCTTGTTTAACTCCTGAAAATACAATTCTATATTTTTTTAAATCTCAATATTATTTTCAAAATAGTTAAAAACTCAGTAACTAAAATGAAAAATAAAATAATTAACATTTTTTAATTTGATATTACTTTTATCCAAACTATTATTACTAAAAATTTTATGGCTTAAAAATTTTAAAATATGCAATTATGGCAAGCGAAGTCTTTAACTAGTTGCTGTGTGAAGCAAGAAAAGGAAATGGGGGCCTCCAGGGGCATAGGTGAGTTGGTAAGTGGCCAGGTGACTAGGGTGGAGACACCCTGACAACGCGGGATCGAGTCCGTGTGGCGGCAGTACTCCGCTGAAATATTGCGGGGGCTGTTGCTGGATTTCCACGCCCGTTGGTCCTCTCCCTGGTCGGGCTGCCACTCACGCACATCCCTCGATTAATCTCCCGCCTGATTAAGGAGCCTCTGACCAAGTGGAGAAGGGGTTCTCCTTTGATTAACCCTTTTATAAGAAAAGGAAATGGGGGTTGAAAAATGTTAGAAAGCAACGCATATAATGTGGTAGAAGCAAAATGAAGTGCGGAAGTGGAACACATTTTTCCACCTTCAAGAAGCCAAAAACAGTTGACAAAAAAGCAAATCAAAAAAAGAAAAAACCACGGATTAATACTGACTCAGACAAGACAATGCATATTTTGTACGGTCCACATCCGACGCAGACAACACAAGGCAACAGTCAATATTCACCCGCGTGGCAACCGCTTATTAATATATTTATATTTATTTGTATTTTGTCATAGTGGCAACTCTTAGTTTGAATATTAAAAATAAAAAGAAAATAAAAGATGGCCGATATGGGCCGACAGAGGCCACAGACACCCACGTGCAATGGGCAGGGCTTGTGGGCCCAAGTTTGACCTTTATGTCAAATCAGATGGGTCAGCTCAACTGAAGTTTTTTTATTTTTTTATTTTTTTATTTTTAGGGGTGAGGAAATTTTGAGTGATGGCAGAAGGATTCTCGTACGCTTTGCTTTTTAGACAAAAAACTTAAGGATTTGAGATTCTTTTTGTGTAACGTGGGAGAAAAAAAGTAACTGAAAATGACAGATTCAGAGAGCGGTACATACATTGCATTTACTGTTTATGGTTTGTGTTTTTAGTTGACGTTACAAGACGTTTGTGTAACAAAAATTACTCTTTTTTCTCGTGCGTTCTCAATTCTTGGCCACAAAAATAACCCGAGGGAATTGTTCTTTTGCTGTTAATTATATTAGAGTATTAACGATCTTGTATTTATTAGGATACGTACATACATTTGTATGGTATGTAACCTTTTTAATATGGTACTACGTATAATTTAGAGTGCAGACGAAAGAATTATTAGCTAGACGATATGACTAGCGAATGCATATATTTTTTGTATTTTGTAATTAATGAGAACGCGCTTACTTAAAAAAAAAAAAAAAAAAGAGGGAGAGAATTGTTATTTTCTCGTTACTTTTACTTTGCTACAATTAGTTTGAATATGTGAGCACTTTATGACATATGCTTGACAACCAAACAAAGAGAGAAGCCTTTATACCTAACAGAGGGCGTAGCCTTTATATTATGGAAACTTTATGATGAAAACAAAGACATGTCACATGTTATTTGCGGGTTTGGTTCCTCTCGTTTTCAAAACCAGATTATCATGAGTTATTAAATTTGGTTCTTTTAAATTTCAGTCGACATTAGATTTAAATTAAGAAATTACAAAGTATATTGAAAAAAAAAATATTTAGAACAAGTTTTCAAATGAATAGCCCATAATACACCTGATTTAAAAATTAGAGAAGTAAGAAATGAGAAGAGCATTATTTTTTGTTGACAAGATGTGATACAGGGAAAAAATAAAAATAAAAAGAAGTCATTTTGATTGAAGGAAAATTGTTTGAGAAGAATTTGACATCATTACTAGGCATTTGCTAAAGAATTGGAAGAGACGAAAATAATTAAGCAAGTAAAAGACTGTAATAAGAATAGAGGATATTTATAATAAATTACCGAGAATTACTCAAATAGAATATTGTACATGGAATTAATAACGGAGACAACTCTCTAAAAATTAACGAGAAATTGCATTGTAATATTTATAAAGGGTAAAATATTATTGGTTCAGCTGTCAAAATGTGATCCGGGTGATAGTGACAATGGAATTATTTAACTATCAAATGTAAGCAACTGTAACATAAATGACCATTAAGGCTTTTTCTGATTGATATCTAATTAGTATTTAGAAAAAGAAGACAGTGATGAAAAGTACATTCAATCGTGTGTGCCCCATTGACGAAGAAGGAGGCGGGCGCAATAGCTACATGGACCATTCTTTACTGTTGTTGTTAGCGTTTTTCTGAGTCAAGTCGAAATTATTATAAAGGGAAGGCAAAGTTCGAAGGAGGAAAGGACTCTAATAGGCTGACTTGCGATCTAAATAAAGTGAAATTCTGAATTAGAGTAAGTAGTCATTTTTTTTTTATTGGGATGACAAGAAACTCACCTTAACTAAAATCAAATTGGATCAATTCTAAAATTATAAATTGTGAGGCATAATGGTGCATCTCAATACATAATTTAATAAATAGGTCAAGAAATCTTTTATACTGTATACTAAAAGAGCAACCATTGGGACAAAAACTTTCTTTCAAAGATCAAACGCATCATGTTGTTTCATGTGCATGGAACCGAATACATATATTTACACTGTCACTGGTATCACATACAATATTCTTTCAATTCAAATAAAAAATAATTTTAAAATCTATTCCTTCTTAACCAAGTGTTGCATGCCTCTTCCACAGTTTATTTTATTCATATCTGTGAAATATATATAGTTTATTTTATACATATCCGTGAAATATATATATATATATATATATATATACTTTTAAATCTGGTGTGATTTGAAAACTTACCAAAAAAAAATCGATTTTATAAAATATTATTTATATTTATTATCACATAGATTGTCTCTTTCTCTCTGTGCATAAACACACACCGCATAAAATGGATTTCATGTTATCTTTACATGACAGATATCCTAATTCCGTCAATTTTTCCTTTCCGAAAATAAGATAAAATTCCAATAAATGTATTATTAAATTTCTATTATTTTTATTTTTTTCATATTAGATCATTTTAATTTATTTTTCTAATTTAAATATTCTGTTCAATTATTGCAAATCTTTCATAAAAAAACATCATTGATATTGAAAATTTACTAAGAATTAGTTTTAACAAAGTATATTTATATTTTATTCTAGCATTGAACATAAAAAGTTAAGTACAATAATAAATAAAAACATTAAAAAAATTAATTATTATAGGTATCACACCAGTTATATTCTAATATTTACTGTCGGGACATAAATTTAAAATTAAAATATTTAATCACAACAAATTATTATTCAATCACGTTCATGTACTTTCGGTAGCGTAGGAGGCCTGGTTTTCTTTGTTTGCTTTATTAATGTTTCCATGTGCATTATTAGCTAATAAAATCTTGTTATATGTATATTTTTTATCTCACTTAACGGAGAAGCCAATGAAATCTTGTTACTTTAGGAAGTAAAAGACTCCAAGTGTGTATTGAGGACCGACACCCCCCCCCCCCAGCAAAACAACCCACCAAAAAAACCAAAAAAAAAAAAGAAAGAAAAAGGAAAAGAAACCAATAGAAAGGCATTATCTTCCATCAAACAAGTAATGTGTGTAGTGCTTTCACTGTGCTCTCACCGTATATCCTATGAGCATTGCACGTCTCAATCCTTTTGCATGAACAGTACCCGTATCTAATACTTTAATATATTATATATTCATATTTTTTATTTTATTTTTTCACAATTTTTATATTATTTGTTCACAACTTGTTAATACATTTATATAAATATATCAATATTCTCTTTATAAGTTTAAACTTTTTGTTGAATGTGGCCCGTATTCTTGGGCAACAAGAATAGCAGATTTCTTTGATAGCATATTACCTTATTCGCTTGTTATCTTTTGTAGCACATAATTAATTATTTGCCTTTTCGGCTTAATAGGTTTAGGAAACCTTTGCATTATAAATATGTGGCAATACTCATTATGTTATGTGTGAGAGAGAAACCAAAGTGAGAGCCTTGTAGTATTTGTGATCAATAATAGAATTATTCTCTACTGCCCGTGGACGTAGGCTTTAAAGCCGAGCCATGTAATTCTTGTGTCCATTATTTCTTCTCGTATTCTTCGTGTTTGCATGTTTTTTCCCAACAAACTGGTATCAGAGCTTAGGTATATTCTGCTGTGAGAGGGAAAAAAAAAATCAAAACACATTGAAACTTGAATTCTTTGTTTCCAAACCAAACAGAGCCTTAATTTTTCAAATTGAAACCAAACACGGCCTTAAAACTAGCCGTGTTGGGTCTTGCTTGAAACCACTCGCCGGAGTAGCCAAATCTTTGAAGCTTGGTATCATCACGTTCGTTGTCGTCAAAGGAACTCAACTGTGATTGTCTCATCGGCTTTCGTGCTCGGAAAAGGTACCGACGAAGAGGAGAAAAAATGTCGACGACGAGGTGGTCGTGGTGACGTTTTGGTGGTTTTCAAGACAGAGGAGTGGTATCATCTTGCTCGGCGTTCAACTAGGATTGTTTCGGTACCATTAAAGTGCAATTTGGTGAATATAGGAGCAATTGGCCATTGACGGGTAGAGCTCGAGATCGTGCGATGAGGCGTGCTTATCTGCTAGCATATTCGGCTTGCTGACGGCACTGTCAAGCTCTCCGGTCGACGAGAAACCTGGTGATGGCTACAGAGTCGGCGTTGGTGGCTTGGAACGTGAGCTTGAATTGGGTGGGTCTTGGTGGCTTGTTTAGGAGAAGAAACGGGTAGAGAATAAACAACCCGTGGGTTGGTGGTTTTGCTTAAGCGGGTCGAGTTTTTGATTTCGGGTATTTGGTTTTATTTTTGGGTCGGGATCTGGTTTTGGGTTTGTGTAGAAGGCTAGGGGTTGGACCGGGTTCTGGGTTAATTTTTTTTTGTGTGTGTTGGGCTTGGGTAGTTTCCAAAATAAGAAGGAAAATTTTTCTTTAGGTTTGGGCTTTGGGTATAGCCTAAGAGGAAAAAGAAAAGGAAAGAGTTTTTATTTTTGGATTTGGGCCTAGTACAGGAAACAAAAAAAAAAAAAGGACCAGTTGACCAGAGTTTGACCGCGTTGACCAGGGTTGACTTTGACCGTTGACCATTAACCGAGGGTTTACCGGCTTTGACCAAAGCCTTACCCCATGTTTTTCGACGTGCTGAGTTCGTTTTTGGGCTCTTTTTTTCCATATTCTGCTCCGAAGTACGTGTTTAGGGACGGTGTTGACTTTGACCAATAGGTTTGACTTTGACCGGTATTGACCAAAGTTGACCAGGGGTGTTTCTAAGGTTTTTCGACGTGCTGAATCCGTTTTTGTGATCTGTTGAGCCAAATTCCATCATGAAGTATGAGTTTTGTGCAAACGAAGATGTCTTCCACAGGTGGAAAGTTTGAAATCGAGAAGTTTGACGGGAGAATGAGTTTCAGTCTTTGGAAGATCAAATTCAAGGCATTTATGACAATGCAAGGACTTTGGAAAGTCATTGAAGAAGTGATCATGGAAAAGACGGAACTAGCAGTGAGAGAAGAACTTGAAGCGAAAGCCTTGAGTGCAATACATATGTCCGTGACAAATGAAGTATTGTTGGAGATTGCTGAGAAGACGACAGCAGTTGAGGCTTGGAATACTTTGGTGGAATTGTATGCATCTAAATCTCTCACCAATCATCTCTACTTGAAGAAGCGATTGTATCATCTTAGAATGAAAGAAGGTACGTCACTAAAACAACACCTTGATGAGTTTACCTCTTGTTTTATTGCTTTGAAGGATGTGGGTGTAAAAATTGATGAAGAAGATCAAGCTATGATCGTATTATGCTCCTTACCGCCTTCATATATGAACTTTGTGGACACTATGTTGTACGGGAGGGATAAAATTACCTTTGAAGATGTGATTACTTCATTAAAATCGATGGATCTTCAAACACATATTCCGGGACATAGGGAAGAAGTTCATGGGGAAGGTTTAGTGAGTAGAGGGAGATCGAAGAATAGAGGGGGATCTTCGAGTAGAAAGAAAAGCAAGTCAAGGTCAAAATCAAGAGTAAGGAAGCTACGCTGTTTCGAGTGTGGTGAAAAGGGTCACATTAAGAAAGAATGTCCAAAATCAAAAGGAAAGAAAAAGATGGAGAATTCAGCTAATGTGGTGGAGAGTGCTGACAGTGATGGAGATAACTCGAGTAGTACCGGGGAAGTTTTGACTGTGAGTGGATCACAGTGGCATAATCAATGGATTCTTGATACTGGTGCAACGTTCCATATGTGTCCTAGGCACGACTGGTTCTCTTCTTATTCCAAAAGAGAAGGGAAAGTCTTTCTAGGTAATGATCTTTCGTTGAAGGTGGAGGGAATAGGCATCGTAAATATCAAGATGTTTGATGGTATTACAAGATCTATCGAGTGTTGGCATGTACCGGAGTAGAAGAAAAACTTGATTTCTCTTGGGCGTTTGGATTCTCATCATGGATACAAATTTCGAAGTGAGAATGGGGTCTTAAAGGTGACCAAATGTGCAATTGTGCTCTTGAAAGTGAACTTGATTGGCGGCCTATATGTCCTTCAAGGTAGTACAGTTACAGGTGTTGTAGCTGTTACATCCGAGGAGAGTGATAATGACACTACGCAGTTGTGGCATAAAAGGTTGGGCCATATGAGCGAGAGGGGACTGACCGAGCTGAGTAAGAGGGATTTGCTTTGTGGACAAAGAACTGAAAAGCTTGAATTCTGCGAGCATTGTGTCTTTGGAAAGCAAACCAGGGTGAAGTTCAGCAAGGGGTAGGAGAACACCAAAGGTACACTTGATTATATTCATTCTGATCTTTGGGGTCCTAATAAAGTTCCTTCTAAGAAAGGTGCAAGGTATTACATTACTTTCATTGATGCATACTCTCAGATGGTGTGGGTATACTTCTTGAAAACTAAAGATGAGGCGTTTCCAACATTTGTCGAGTGAAAGACGTTGATTGAGAAGCAGACTGGTAAACAAATTAAGCGTCTTAGGACTGACAATGGGTTGGAATATTGCAATAAAGAGTTTGATGAGTTCTGTAGGAAACATGGCATTGTGAGACACCGCACATATGTAGAGACACCTCAACAGAATGGAGTTGCAGAACGCATGAATAGAACTCTGGTGGAGAGAGCTCGTTGTATGCTCTCCTAATCTGGTTTGAGTCAAGACTTTTGGGCTGAAGCTGTCAATACGACATGCTTCTTGGTGAATAGGTCTCCATCCAAAGCTATTGAATTGAAAACTCCTTTTGAGTTATGGTCTAGCAAGCCTGCTGACTACTCTCGATTGAGGGTGTTCGGTTACTCTGCATACGCTCACGTGAAGGATGACAAGTTGGAGCTGAGGTCAAAGAAATGCATATTTCTAGGCTCTGCGTCCGAGAAGAAAGGTTACAGGTTGTGGTGCACAGATCCAAAGTCTCCAAGTTTCCTCATAAGAAGGGATGTCATATTCAATGAGTCTGCTTTATTAGACCAAGAAAAGGAGAAAGCGGTAGCTGGTTTAGACCACAGTGTCAAAGAGCAAGTTGAGGTATTTGCTGATGTTCCAAATATTCCATCTAGCAATAGTAGCAGTCAAATTCAGCCGACTCAACCAACTGAGGTACATGATCAAAATGTGCCTGAACAACAGAAGTACAACATTGCCACTGGGTGAGAAAGGAGACAGATTAGAGAGCCTCAAAGGTACAGATACGCTGATCTTGTTCCTTATGCTTTGACTGTTGACGAAACAATTGAAGGACATAAGCCGAATTCATACAAAGAAGCCATATCTGGGAAAGATTCTGCTCAGTGGGTGGGTGCCATGAGTGAGGAGATTGAGTTTTTTCATAAGAATCAAACATGGGAGCTTGTTGAATTGCCTAAGGGACAGCGAATTGTTGGTTGCAAATGGGTTTACAAGAAAAAGGAAGGTACTCCAGGGGTTGAAGGTCCTCGACACAAGGCACGGTTGGTGGCAAAAGGCTATACACAAAGGGAGGGTGTTGACTTCAACGAAGTGTTCTCTCCGGTTGTGAAGCATAGTTCCATTAGGGTTTTACTTGCCTTGGTTGCTCTTCATGACTTAGAGCTTGAGCAGCTAGATGTGAAAACGGCATTTTTGCATGGTGATCTTGAAGAGCAAATTTACATGAGTCAACCAGAGGGGTATGTAGTGCCTGGTAAGGAGAACCATGTTTGCAAACTGAAGAAGTCCTTGTATGGGTTGAAGCAGTCACCTCGGCAATGGTATAAGAGATTTGACACATTCATGGTAGGTGCTGGATACACAAGGAGTGCCTATGACAGCTGTGTGTATCTTAAAAGGCTTCCAGATAGCTCGTTTGTATACTTATTGTTGTATGTTGATGATATGCTTATTGCTGCTAAAAGCATGTCTGCAATCGCCGAATTAAAGAAGCAACTAGGTGATAAGTTTGAGATAAAGGATCTTGGAGCAGCAAAGAAGATTCTTGGCATGGAGATTCACAGATATAGAAATGCTGGGAAGTTGTTCTTGTCTCAACAGAGTTATATTGAGAAGGTGCTAGAGCGTTTCGGGATGCTTAAAGCTAAGCCTGTGAGTGTGCCGCTTGCTGCTCATTTCAAGTTGTCTGCAGATTTGTCACCTAAAACTGAGGAGGAGGTGGAGCATATGTCTTATGTTCCATACTCGAGTGCTGTCGGTAGTTGATGTATGCTATGGTGTGCACTCGACCTGATATTTCACATGCAGTTAGTGTTGTGAGCAGGTATATGGCATCACCTGGGAAAACACACTGGGAAGCGGTGAAATGGATAATGAGATATTTGCGTGGCACTGCAAATATAGGATTGCTATTTAGCAAGATGACTGCAGATTGCGCGAGGTTGGTGGGTTATTGTGATTCAGACTTTGCGGGTGACCTTGATAAGAGAAGATCTCTGACGAGTTACGTGTTTACTCTCTCTGGATGTGCTATCAGTTGGAAAGCGACATTACGATCATCGTGGCATTGTCGACTACTGAAGCGGAGTACATGGCAATTGCAGAAGCTGTGAAGGAGGCCATGTGGTTACAAGGCCTAGTTCGTGATTTTAGACTGCAGCAAGATACAAGTACAGTTTTTTGTGATAGCCAGAGTGCAATCCATCTGACGAAGAATCAGATGTATCATGAGAGGGCTAAACACATTGATATCAGATATCATTTTATCAGAGATGTTGTATCACAATAAATCATATCGGTGTAGAAGATATCTACCCATGAGAATCCAGCAGATATGATGACTAAGGTGGTTCCAGTCAGCAAGTTTAAGCATTGCTTGGACTTGGTTGCTATTTGCGGTGCAGAGCATTGAGCTCTTAGAGGCAGTTGGCTGCAGGGATGATGGTGTATTGATTGGAGCGAATACGTGCCAAGGTGGAGATTTGTTGAATGTGGCCCGTATTCTTGGGCAACAAGAATAGCAGATTTCCTTGTTAGCATATTATTTTATTCGCTTGTTACCTTTTGTAGCACATAATTAATTAGTTGCCTTTTCTGCTTAATAGGTTTGGGAAACCTTTGCACTATAAATATGTGGCAATACTCATTATGTTATGTGTGAGAGAGAAACCAAAGTGAGAGCCTTGTAATATTCGTGATTAATAATAGAATTATTCTCTGCCACCCGTAGACGTAGGCTTTAAAGCCGAATTACGTAATTTTTGTGTCCGTTATTTCTTCTCATATTCTTCGTGTTTGCATGTTTTTCCCCAACACTTTTAGACGAAGTGGTAAATATAACATGGTTTCACAGCCTAGAAGCAAACGGTCTCAGGGTCGAAACTCACTGCCACATGCTTGAAAACGTTAAACTAATTGTCCACTCAAAGCACCCCGCATGCATGTGTAGGGTGTGTTAATACATATTATAAATACACCAATATTTTTTTTATAAGTTTAAACTATTAGATGAGGCAGTAATTATAAAGCAACTCTTATGCTATGTACTTACTAGTAAATTTTATTGTTTTAATTGTTTACAAATCTTATATTATTTATTCATAACATTTAAATTATATATTCACAAATTTTTAAATATCAAAATATTATATTATATGTTCATAAGTAAATATTTACAAGCATTAGAGTGTATGTTTACAAAATAATCATTGCATGTCAGCGTATTCTCACCCATGACATTAGATTTTGGCATCACGTTAATGACAGAATCAAGAAGCTTCATTTAGACAAAACATTGAGTGGTTTATCTGCATTATTTTCATTTATCACTAGTTATTTTCAAACGTGTGAATTTTTTATTAGGTATTTTTCTAAAAATATTGAATTATAGTTTCTCAAATTTAAATTAAATTTAAATTTTAGAGTTCTAAATTCCAATTATTTACTAAAAATTTGAAATTTTTTAATATATATAATTGAAAAAATTTAATATTAAAATTCTTTTATAAGTCTCGAGTTTGGGTCATTATTGAAATAAATATATAAAAAAATACATTATGGTAACTTTTAGTTCTAATCTATATTATAGCATCAAATCTTTTGAACATTTAAATTTACTTATTTATTTGCACATTAGTAGTGGTAAATTGAAAGGCCTCCAAAACTTAAGGTAGATAAATACATAATGAACATATATATGTATGTATTTATATCTAAGTATAATATATTTTTCTTTGTATGTGTCTGTATAATAGAAATCCTTAAAAGTGTTAAATTAAAAGATTAATGGAAACACTTTAGTTTTAAACTATCTTTTGGCACCAAATCTTCTGAACTTCTAAACTCATTTTTGTATTTATATTGATAATTGTATACTCTAAGGTCATGTGAACTCTTATAAGGTGAATAATCTATAATTTTACATATTCTATATGTCTCTTTGTATTTTTTTATGGGATAAAAGTCTTCAAAAAGTGTCAAATAAAAATATTATGATAATACTTGGTTCCAAATTTTCTCATGATACCTCTTATGGTACCAAACCTTTTAAACTTTTAAACACCAATTT
The DNA here is from genome assembly GCA_028554755.1 of Cordia subcordata. Lineage (NCBI taxonomy): Eukaryota > Viridiplantae > Streptophyta > Magnoliopsida > Boraginales > Cordiaceae > Cordia > Cordia subcordata. The sequence continues at coordinate 4,867,484 of JAPTOF010000010.1, read as the reverse complement.
TTTATTGCAAACTAATAATGACACATCTAAGACTACACCATGTGGATTATTCTAAAGCTTCCAAACCTTTTTTAAGATGTGTATTTGTATACATATAGATACAAACATAGTTGTTGACAAAATAATTGCGAAAACATAATAAAGAAATAAAAATTAATAATAAATAAATAACTGAATAATATAGAAAATACATAACCTAAAAAACTAAAATATAAACTAAAGAAAATTGAATAATATGTCAAAGAAAACCGAATAAAAGAGACTCGAGTAAGTTCAATCTCCTTAAGGACTTTACACCTATACTACGATGCTAACAGTTCTGTGACGCCACCTTCCCATGATATATCGTTTATACCTTTTATGATTATAGTACTCCAAGAACAAAAGTCTGCAAACTTTTCAGTGGTGAACCCTTTCTTATACATGTGATGAATACTGATGCAAACAAGTAGTGAACGTGATAAAAATTTATGGTCTATATGCTATTTATGCTCTAAAATTTTGTTAGTAGAGGTAATTTATGTTATGTTGTATAATGCCTTGAAGAATTATTATATAGGTTTAAGAGAAAACCAAGCCATCATTACTATATTCATAAAAGACACTCAAAGGGTCTCAAAATTCGTTAAATTAAATCCATTTCAAGATAGTGGAGAAATTCAAAAGTTACTACACTTGTGTAAGAAATCATAATTGAAAAAATCCACAACTCCAATGAATTAAATGAGTTAGTAGGAAAACTAAAAGATCTCTAGAGATAATTTGTCATTCACCTTATAATTTTTCAACAATAGATAAATAGATTATAGAGTTATAGCTCTAAATTTAAAATAAATATATCATGTTATAAAATTGTAAAATAAAATCAATCAAAATAATAAAATTCAAATTACTTTGTATATCATTATTTATAAAAGTGTAAAATTTTGACTTACCTTCTCTTACCTTATAACGCAATGGATATTTGGAGAACATAAACAAGAAAGTAGAAGAATCAAGGAGCTTAATTTCAAGGCTGAAATTAGCCAAGAAATTGCTAAAATAATAAACCCTAGGAGAGAGAAATAAATATTATTGAATAATTCTGAAAAGCTATGTAACAATGAAAGCTTTCACCTCTATATACAGACTAGAAATCCAAAGCTACATAGAAAACTAAATAAGAATCTAAAACTAATTAGGAAACTAAAACTTCTACCAACCCTTTCCATAACAAAATAGGTAATAAACTAATCCTAATATAACTAGGACTCAATAGCAATTAATAAATCCTAAACCCTAACCAATTTTAATGACCAACTAAAAATATAAAATTCTGGGCTGCATTAGTCTCCCCATGTGCAAAAAGAACTAGTCCTCGAGTTGCCACCATCATTGTCGATCAAATCTCCATGATACAGAACAAGATGCTTAACATTGAAAACATCTGAAGTAGTAACATAATTAGGAAGCTCCAAGCGATAGGCATTATCATTTATCTTCTCAACAATCTTACAAGGTCCAATCTTCCGAGCACTAAGTTTGTGGTATTCTCCAATAGGGTAATGATCACGTGTTAAAATAGCCCACACATAGTCTCCAACATCAAACACAACACGTCGTCATCGCTTGTCAGAAACTTGTTTGTAAGTTGCGTTGCTGGCCTTAATTCTCTCTCGAACTTGCTCATGAATTAACTTGATATGCTTCGTTAAATTCTCAGCTTTTTCACTAAATTTACCCTTGTAAGGAATAGGCACCAAATCTAATAGGCTACGCGGATTCTAACCGTAAATAACCTCAAAAGGACTTTGTTTGGTTGTTCTATTTATAGTCCTGTTGAAAGCAAATTTAGCTTGCAGCAGTACAATATCCCACTGTTTATAATTGTTTCCAACTAAGTTCCGAATGAGATTGCCCAAACTCCTATTGATCACCTGTGTTTGACCATCAGTTTGAGGATGATAAGCAGAACTAAAATTTAAAATTGTCCCCATTTTCTTCCACAAAGTTCTCCAAAAGTGGCTAACAAACTTGCGATCTCGATTAGAAGTAATAGATTCTGGAATCCCATGTAAACGAAAAACCTTCTTGAAGAAGAGATTGGCAATGTTGGAAGCATCCATGGTTTTCTTGCAAGGAATGAAATGTGCCATTTTGGAAAATCTATCCACAACAACGAAAACCGAATCCATACCTCTTTGTGTACGGGGCAATCCAAGAACAAAATCCATGCTAATATCAGTCCAAGGTGAGATTGGTACTGGCAATGGCATGTAAAGGCCTGCATTTGTCATGGCACCCTTGGATACTTAACAAATAGAGCATCTATCCACGTATCTAGCAATATCACGCTTCAACTTTGGCCAAAAGTAAGAAGTTTCAACAAGTTTCAATGTCTTGTCTCTGCCAAAATGCCCTTCACCATGCAATTCTTGAATGATCTTCTCTTTAAGAGAACAATCTGGAATGCATAATTTGGTACCTTTAAAGAGAAATCCACCATGCAATGTAAAATCATCACGTGCTATATCCTGGACTTCTTTAAACATTGACCCGAAGTACACATCTTCATGGTAGAGTTCTTTAAAAATGTCGAACCCCACAACATGTACTTGCATAGTTGATAATCAAGAAGAATGCCTACTTAAGGGATCAACAACACGGTTATGAACTCCAGCCTTGTGTTTTAATGTAAAAGTAAAGCCTTGCAAAAATAAAGTCTACTTAGCATGCCTCAAATTTAGACTCTTTTGGGATTTAAGATATTTCAAAGCTTCATGATCCGAGTGTAAGATAAACTCCCTTTGAAGAAGGCAGTGCTTCCAATGCCTTAATGTTTGAACAATTGCAAAAAACTCAATGTCATATGTTGCGTAGCGCAACCTAGCACCATTATGCTTTTCGCTGTAGTAAGTAATTGCTCTTCCTTCTTGACTTAGAATAGCTCTAATTCCAACAAGAGAAGCATCACAATCTATCTCAAAGATTTTCTTGAAATCTAGTAATGCTAAGATAGGGGCTTTTGATAGCCTCTTTTTGAGTAACTTAAAGCTTTCCTCTACTTCAGAAGTCCACTTAAAAACTCCCTTTTTCATGCACTCAGTAATAGGAGTTGCAATAGTGCTGAAATTTTGAATGAATCTGCGATAGAATGATGCCAAACCATGAAAACTACGAACGTCATGCACATTCGAAGGTTGTGGCCAATCAAGAATTGCTTGTACTTTTGATGCATCAGCCTGTAGGCCTGCAGAAGAAACTTCAAAACCCAAAAAGATAACTTTATCTGTCATAAATGAACATTTTTTAAGATTAATAAAGCTTCTCTTGCCTCAAGGTAATCAACACCATCCGTAAATGTTCTTTGTGCAGTTCATCAAAGGAACTGTAAATTAGGATATCATCAAAGTAAACTACCACGAACTTCCCTATAAATGGTTTCAAGACAAGATTTATCACTCTCATGAATGTACTAGGGGAATTTGACAACCTAAAAGGCATGACCAACCATTCATACAACCCATCTCTTGTCTTGAATGCAGTTTTCCATTCATCACCTGAACGAATACAATTTGATGATATCCACTTCTTAAATCTATCTTCGAAAAGATCTTGGCAGATGTTAACTGATCCAACATGTCATCAAGTCTAGGAATAAGAAATCTGTACTTGACTATAATCTTATTAATTGCTTTGCTATCAATGCACATGCGCCAACTTCCATCCTTATTTGAAACTAATAATGTTGGAACTGCACAAGGGCTCATGCTTTCTCGAACGTAACCTCTTTCTAAAAGTTCACTCACTTGTTTATTCAATTCTTCTTGTTGTTTTGGACTCATCCGATAGTAAGCTTTATTTGGCAAACTTGCACCTGGAATCAAGTCAATACAGTATTGTACTTCTCACATTGGAGGTAATCCTGGTGGTAGTTCATCAGGCATGACATCACTAAACTCAGCAAGAATAGGTTGCACCTTATCTGGTATAATGCTCAGGGATGATATTTCCTTTCCAATCAAAGTGAAGGCAATTCTAGATTCCTCCAACTCTTCAGCAAATTTGGCCATAGAAAGAAAATTAACATAATCTAATTTCTTTTGTTTTGACACACTCTCATCTGTAATAGGAATTAGAACAATCTTCTTGTTGTTTTTATACAACATATAAGTATTTTTCCCACCATCATGTTTCACATTACGATCATATTGCCAAGGTCTACCTAATAACATGTGACACACATCCATAGCCACAACATCACAAAGCACCTTATCAAAGTATTTATTACCAATAGAAAAAGAAACGAGACATTGTTTTGTAACAGGTACCTCACTCCCTTTTTTGAACCATGCAAGCTTGTAAGGTAGAAGGTGTGGCTTTATTGGAAAACTTAGTTTGGAAACAGCCTCTTCAGATATGATATTTTCACAACTTCCACTATCAATGATAAGCTTACGCACTTTTCCACCAATAGTGCAAGTAGTGGGAAAAATGTTAGTGCATAGCCAATCATCCACAGAATCTTGTTTCGGAGCAATAAGGTTTTTTCGGACCACGAGAGACTCACCAACGTCTCCGAATACCATATCAGCTTCATCATCTTCATAAATTTCATCATAAATAGGCTCTTCTTTTTCTTCTTCGTTTTCTTGATCATCAGTCTCCATCAACAAATTCTTCCCTTCTCTGCTATTGTTTTTTCTACACTCAGCAGATTTATGATTAGGATCCCCACACTTGTAGCAACGATTTGCTGAACCACTACCTTGATTTCTATTATTTGGTGCTATTTTAGTTGTTTGATTTGCTGAATTACTTTTTGGTGCATCTATTTGTGTCTCACGGTTGTCAAAACCCCTTGACCTTGTTGATTTTGGTTTGAAAATCTGGTAATAAAATCACGATTATTTCCAACTCGATTGTTGCCCCTATTTTGGTGTTTTTCTGCAACTAATGCACGTTGAAACGCTTCTGAAATAGTCCAAAAATTGTGTAGAGCGAGTGTGTCTTGAATGTTTTGCCTAAGCCCACCAATATATCTTGCTACCAATTGTTCCTCATTCTCAGATGAGTCATTACGAGCTATTAATTGATAAAACTCCTCCATGTATTCATTAACAGTGCAATTGCCATGGCGAACATTTTGCAACCTTTGATACATGGTTTGGACAAAATTGAAAGGTAGAAAATTTTCGCGCAACTTCTTTTTCATCTTTTCCCAATTTGAAAATTTCAGCTTTCCCCTTCTTTGGCGTGTTAAATTAAGTTGATCCCACCATGCATATGCACGTCGTCTCAATCTTAAAGCTACTAATTTTACCTTTTTATTTTCAGGAACATCTTTAAAATCAAATATCCTCTCAATTGCAGCTAACCAATCAATAAATTTTTCTGCTTGAATTCCTCCGTTGAATTCAGGGATTTCAATTTTAAAACCTCCATCCCACTTTTGTCCTTCTCGTACATAAGGCAAACGTCGTTGTGCATGATTATGAAACGAGTTTTCAATTATTTCTTCCTTCTACTCATCATCATCACCATCATGAGTTAGAGTTTCAAGTTGTGCAAGGCACTGAGCTAAAGCTTCAATTTGTCTTCTTAACTCTTGAATTTCTTCATCTCGTTGTTGTTGATTAGGGGAAAGAACTTTAGTTGCTACAACACGACCTCTTCCTCTCCTTGGAGGCATTGTGAACGTGAGATTAGCTGAAAAAAAACCTTGCTCTGATAACTAACTAACGCAGCGGATATTTGGAGAACATAAACAAGAAAGTAGAAGAATCAAGGAGCTTAATTTCAAGGCTGAAATTAGTCTAGAAATTCCTAAGATAATAAACCCTAGGACAGAGAAATAAATATTATTGAATAATTCTGAAAAGCTATGTAACAATGACAGCTTTCACCCCTATATATAGACTAGAAATCCAAAACTACATAAGAAACTAAATAGGAATCTAAAACTAATTAGGAAACTAAAACTTCTACCAACCAATTAGGAAACTAAAACTTCTACCAACTCTTTCCATAACAAAATAGGTAATAAATTAATCCTAGTATAACTAGGACTCAATAGCAATTAATAAATCCTAAACCCTAACCAATTTTAATAACTAACTAAAACTATAAAATTCTGGGCTGCATCACCTTAGCTTTGTGTCATTTAGAGAAGTCCAAATTCACTTGTTTAATTTTATATAATAGAATAGATATAAATGCATATTCTTTTATTAAATATTTCTTGATACGGGCTATATTAATTATTTTTTGAAAATATTAGGAACTGATTTGGATCTTACTTACTAATTAGGACTAACTTAAAAAAAAAAACAATAGTGACTTGTAGGATAATTTCTCATTTGTAATATAGAAGCGTAATTAGTAAAAAAAGAATCCCATAAAAATTAAAAATTGATAATGTGGCACAACTTTATTACTATTATACATAAATATATAGATTTTGTATATTTTCTATTTAAAAAATTTATAAAAATGTACTTTTTAGTATATTTTTTTATTTTGATTAAACATTCTATATATGTGATATTCTCACATATATACACTCATGATAACTCGAGAATTCTCCTATATTTTATTTAATAAATGTTTGAAATTATAGAGGATAATCAAGTTACATCTTTTTATTCAATTATCAATAAATATTTAACAATAGAGATTAAATTGATGGCTTTTTAAAAATATAAGAATTAATTAATTTTGATCTTTTGAAACTATGGGACTAACTTGAAAAAAAAAAGAGTGAAAAAGAAGAAAAAGAGTGAAGACTTATGACATAATTTTTGTAATTTGTTAATATTAAATAATGATTATTTACTTAATCAAGATAGAATCCATAAAAATCAAAACTTATTGATTTGATACTATTAAAATACTCTAAATTATGACTGTGGCACCTTCTAAAACATCCTCAAAGATGAGATTCAACTTTATACTATTATATATTATATTAGTTTTTGGGATCATACAATTTTTTACCAATTTCAAGTACACCTTTGAATCATGATCTTTAACTTCCAAATACTTTTTAAAAATTTCATCCTCAACTATGAATAATTTGAAGCCTCAAAAGAATCATTTATTTGGACAACATAGTAGCAGCAGCAGCAGCAGCAGCAACAACAGCAACAGCAACAGCAAAAGCAACAACAACAACAACAACAGTAGCAACAACAACAGCAACAAATGTGTGTGTGTGTGCACATGCGTTATTTATAGATCTTGAAGATTGATTGGGAAAGAGGGGAAACAAAAAGCAAGCTAGATAGAGCATTTAACAGACTTGGAGGATTATGGCGAGAGAGAAACAGAGAGAGAGATGGAAAGGAACGATAGAGAAGAAGAGTGATTCATTTTTTATTTATATATAAAAGAGTGGTTAACGCTCTGCAAGGATCACAATACTCCTATTGGGGACAATAAGGTGGGTGTGTGATAAAATTTGCATAATACGTGATATATGCATGCGTCTATATTTGCACCAATACGTTTAAGAGTATAATCCAAATATATTGCTAATGCGCAATATAATTATATTTTATAACTTGTACGAGAATAAATACAAATATTTTGTGTAAAATATAATTCTTTCTAAATTTTCCATCATGTTTTCTTTGTAAAAGATGTGTAATAATTGAATAAAATATTAAAATTATACAAGTAAAACACGAATAAACCTGATATAAAAAAAGTAATAAGAGATGAATAATATATTTATTAAATTTAACTAACTTAAAAAAAATTAATTAAATCATAACATGTGACATTAAGAAATAAATATAACTTCCAGTCAATGCAAGCAGAGGCAATGATAAGTAAGACCAAACCCTATTGCCCGAAAATATTTGCAAACAACCAAATCTTCCGTCATAAATGTATGGTTCATTTTAAAATCTCCTCGGAGCTACCAACATTTTACATAGATTCATTCTCGTGGCAATTAAAGTTTTCTCAGAAATTGATGAATTCTACGCGGATACGCAATGATGCTTCTTCATCATGAAAACCCAAAAGTTTCTGGGGCAATCTATATCTGCATGCATGTAAAATACATATACATTTTCTAATTTTTTCTATCTTTTATTAAATTAAAAAAAAAAGTGAGCTTAATTGTATAAATTTATATTATACCCTACTCAAAGAGGCAAGCAGAAGAGCTTAATAAAAGATATTTCGAAAAACATAGACGATATAAATATAGATGCAGACATATCTAAAAGAGGCTTAAAAATCATGTAATTGCATGTTTTAAAGGAAAAAAAGATGGATTCCTTTTCGAAATTTTATAAATGAAAACAAAATGTACATGGGGAGGAACTTCTCCACAGAATTGCATTTCTATAGTCAGACAAGTATTGCTTGGTGAAAATTATTATATAATTATTCCGCGAAAGGAAAAAAGATTATTAATATATAATTGGCTAACATGGAGAAACATGGTGTCACGCAAGAAAATTTCGGTAGTCGCAGTATTTGCAATACTCGCGTTTACACTTTCTTGATCTTCTGCATCGAAATAAATTAAAAGCATCAAAGAATTTTTACAGAAGCAGACTATCAATATTGCAGCTTAAGTGTAACTAGCAACATCTGTTCTTCTATGTACTAAGATGAAAATCTTCAAGAATACCATGGACATCCCAAAAAAGAAAAAAGAAAAAAAAATAAAGAGAAAATAAAAGAAAAGGCCAGCTCAGTTGTTAACCCTGATTCCCTCCAGTATTTTCTTCTGAAAATATGATAAAAATCACGGAGTGGTGTATCGATATATGCACCTGATGATTACAAGATATATCTTACAGGAAAAAGATGAAACAATGAAAATCGATCTAAGCCACGAAACATCATAGCTCACATTGCAGCCAACTGTTATGACTAAAAAGAAAAGAAGAACAAAAAAGAAACAGAAAACTCACACGATCAAATTGCTGCTTATAAGCAATTCGATAGAAATGCGTGCATACACCTCGGATTCTAATTATTTATTTCTAAGTATTTGAAAGATAAGTAAACATGTTTTTACACTGTAGATATACAAATAGAAATAAGCTATATATATATATATATATTAAGAAAATCAAGCTGCTAATTTGAAAAGAACCCGACAAATTGTTAAATGCTTGATGTATCATGATAACCAAATCTAATAAAATAATATTATTTTTCATCCAAAAAATATATAATATGAAATTAATTATTACTTTATGCCCACTGCCAATAATTAACATAAGAATTCATGATATCACCAGAAAATGTCTTGTCTAATTTTATTCTTCTGATCCATTTATTGGGTCCCTCCGATTATCATCCAAAATTTTTTTTCTAACCCTATTAAATAGATCTGGCTCATATTTGGTGGGAATAAGGGACCCTATTCTTGGCATATAATAATAGCAATGGTTTCATAACAACAAATTAGAATGATCAAACAATATCATGTTTCAGAGCACTGCTTCTCTTGTAGAACTATGTTTTACCTAGTTGACTACACATTTACTTAAAACCTGTCTGGCTCTGCTTATTTGACAGCTTATAAACTCCTTAAAAAAATATCCTCACAAAATTTTTACTATTTATAACTTAAAAGCCCCAAGCCAAACAAGTTGTTAGTCAACTCAAGAAAATCTTGTATGCACTAGCCTGTTTGAATTCTTACTTTTTTTTTAATGAAAAAGTAATTTTTTTAGCAATAAATACTTGGTTTAACTTTAAAAAAAAATTTTGAAACTCTAAAAAGAAATCATCAAATTTAGATATTCTAGAAGTTGAAACTTTTAACTTCTCAACAAATTTTCTTTTTTTCAAATGTCATAAAAAAAAGCACTATTAGGAAAACCAATCCAAACAATTAGCCTTAGAGCAAGTTAATTACAATACAACAAAGTGCAATTGAAAGAAAACAGAGTCAAAACCTAATAGATCAAGTCTATTTGTGGAACTAGAAGAGGGACTAGATATATGATCACAAAATGTATACAAGGAAGTCAAATAAGCAAACTAAACTAAAGATTAATATGGTTTCAGCATAGATGATCATGGTGCCACCAACATGCAAAAACATTAAATATGGTCATGTGTGTGTTCTATGTGAGGAAAGAACATTTTGTCTTTATAAGCATAGCCTAACATGATCCAACTGTGAAACCCTTAACTAGATATGGCTGTTGAGTATCGTTCACAAATAATTTAATGCAAAGATTGTCCTATTTAGGGGAACATCTGAGATTGATATGACATGACAGAGAAATGGGAAACAGATTTTGCATAATAAATAAGTTCATATATACACAATTTCCAGAGGGGAGAAGAAGAATACAAAGACTGTGAGTACTAAGCAGCTATCTACATTTAATCTCCAAAGTGCAGTGTCTTTTAACTGATTAATTACTAAAAATTCACACATGGCTGTTTACAGCAGAAGTTCCAAATTTGCTAACCTAAATTGAATGGACATCAATGGAATTTTAGCAGAAAAAAGTAATTAAACACTGCCTCAGCTGCAACATAAATAGCAAAATTGCAGTGAACTTCCCAAAAGTGGAAAAATTGAAAGCTCACTTCAATTTGCACTATAAACAATACATATAGCCAAGTAATAGACAAAGCTGACAAGAAATCCTTGCAAAGTTTCTTGTTTTTTTCTTTTCGCTTCTTTTTCAAGATCACCCAAAAAAAAAGAGAAAAATAAGATGAAATGGACAATGATAATCATTTTTCTTGGGTCATACTTGTTATATAATACTAAATAACATGAATATTATATGACAGAAAAAAAAAATAGACATGGAACATGATATGCAAATCTATTGACTGCCATGAATGGTGCATCATCATCATGTAGATGTGGATGTCTATATAACGCGACAATTTGCATCACCCAAAGTCTCAAGAGAGATCTAAGCAGCAGCAGCAGAAGCAACTAGTACATACTAATACTTCAATTATTACAGTACCACTGCTTAGCCTGATCCTCTATGATAAGTCAAACGGAGCTTAACCATTTTCCTTTTCTTTTTTTTTTTCCTTTCTTTTCCTTTTTTTTTTGGGTTTTTTTTGGGTAACTGGGAAGCAACATAAACTACCAGTTCTATTACAAGCAATAACTTCCACTGTTTGCATTAAATCATCGAAATTTGAGCTAAACATAGTTTCTGCAGATCAAAAAATATCAGAGAGAAAAAGAAAAAAAGAAACTTAAAAGTAAAGATAGAGAAGACTAGAGATACTATCGATGAAGTACTCCTACTATAAGATATGCAAAGAAATCTTATGCCAATTTTGATGATCATCATCCATGGCCGCGGCCGCTGATGCTCCATATCAGGTTGAGCTTGGTGGTGGCTGCAGAGGCTGCGCTTGCCCTTGAGGCGGCGGCCTCTTTCGCTTCTTCTTCTCGTAGCTTATCCCTCGAGCCTTCGCCTGAGAATCGCGAACTTCACGCAAATAAAGCCTAACTGCTCGAGCCCCAAAAGGGTTTGTCTCAGGCTTGCCTCCATTTTCTTCATAGGCAGCTCTGAGGCGACCAATGAGCGCATCAAGGCTTCCCCAAGCTTGACGCAGAGGGCAAGGGCAAGGCGCAGGTGGATTTGGGATGCCAAAAAAGGGGCAAAGTTGTGTGTGCACTTTGGTTTTCCCAAACTGGTCTAAGTACCTGTTAGTACAATATAAGTTAAGCTTTTTTGGATGAGGTTGTAATTTTAACATGGTATCAGAAACAAAATAGTCTCAGGTTCGAAACTCATATAGTACCTGAGGAATTCAAGAACGTGTGCGCCACTGCAGCGTGAAAGAGAGAGCGGTGGCCTGTGGTTTCTGAGATACTGGCCAAAAGTGTTCCAGTCTCTGCGCTTTTGGTTCTCGTACCGGCTTAGGGTTGATGGGGATGCTGATGAGGATGATGCAGTTGGTGAGCCAATCATGGCGGCGTTGGTATTACTATTAGTGGACAGAGAGTTGATTGAGATGCTGCCGATGCTGGTGAAGCTATTGTTGGTGCTTGTGCTGTCTGTGTTTGAAGACTCTATTTCTTGGTTCGAATCCATGGAGCCCAAAAAAGAACAGAAGCTTGATATCTTTGTTCTTTTTCAGCTCTTTTGCAGCTTGATCTTGATGTTTCTGAACTGTTTAGAGAGAGAGAATCAAAAGGGTCTATTAGGGTACTATGAGAAAGCTGAGATGATGGCTAATTAGCTTCTTCCAATTTTACACAAATGCTTGTTAACAAGCAGATTTTTCACTTGGATCCTATGTATCATGCTTGTGTCATCATGGAAGAAGACAAGAAAACTACAGGGATTGAGTAAAATGATGATACTAGGATGATGATGATGATGATGAAAAAGAAGAATAATAAGAGAAAGCCTAGCTAACAACCCCTTTTTGCTTACCTTCTCTGTTGAATCTTTGTTTGATCAAGTCCTCGAAAACCTTGAAAGGTGTCTTTAAACTATGATGTTTGTTTGGCTTTTGTGTGGCTTTGTTTTCCGGAATTGTTGAATAGATTGGCTGATATATTTTCTTTGAAAAGAGTAAGCAACTGTAGTGCTACTCTGAGCACAGAGAGAAAGAGCGAGAGAGAGAGAGAGAGAGAGATGAGTGTGTGTGTATATGTGTGAAACGGTAAATGGGTAAGTGTCAAGGAAACCCTGGCTAGGGCTTTTTGTGGAAATGGGAAGAGGTTTTGATGGAGAAAGCTTGTGAGAGAGTTAAAAATGGGGGAATGATATGATTTTGTTTCTTCCACCAATCAATACCTTTTGGATTGATTGACAACACCTTGTTAAAATGACCAAAATAGCCTCCTCAAGTTTTGACTGGTAGGTCTTTGTTGAGGGGGTTGCTTTTTGCATCTGAAACTTCAGTCTCAGTTTGCAGGCCAGAAGATGCATGCAGCACCCTGCTTGGTCAGCACTCTATAGTGGTATTCAACGCAGGTAGAATGTATGTTATTCTTTTATTGTTTGCTTAATTAGTTAATTATTATTTTATTTTATAAAATATATTTTATAACTTTTTCGTTGTTTTCCTGAAGGTGGCAATTTTTTTATTTTTTAATTATTTTTAAGACATTCATAACAAAGCTATCACAAAAAATTAATTAGAAATATATTGTTGGGGATTAAGTAGCTAATTATTTAAAAATGTGAGGGACCTTTTTATTTAAATTTATAACCATTTTGTCTAAATTTACATTCATATCAAGCACAACATGTGTATTACGTATCACTTTTTGAAAATAACAAGAGATAATGAGAATTAGTTGACTTCCACATCCTACATAAGTTTTGTGCAAAATTTCTATTTCATTTATAAAGTTTTAGATTCAATATTACTATCATTATACGGTTTAAGTATTTTGCATTAATTGATTTAGTTTGCTTATAGTAGTAGATTAGTAGTTGGGATTGGATTGTGACATTAATTTTCTGAAATAGGAAATAAGTAGCAAACTCCGTCATCCCTGGTCCTAACATTTGCCACCAAGGAAGAACTAGTTGAGCATTTTGATTTGCTCCTCTAACCATTGTAGGAAATAATATTCATACAGTAGTAATTTATAGATTAAGGTATACAACGAATACTAGTTGAACGCACTAATTGACGTTTTTGTATGCTATGCAACGAGCATTACTTGAGCATACTAGTTGAGCATTTTGGTATGCTACTCTAGCCTTACAAGAAATGAACTTATACTATGGTAGATTAAGGTATGCAACGAGCAATAGTTCATTACATTTTGTTCAGGAAGCAAACAATATTCATATTGTAATATATCAAGGTATGCAACGAGCACTAATTGAGCACACTAGTTCAACGTTTTGGTGCCCTGATCTAACTCTGCAAGAAATGATAGTTATAAAATAGTAGATCAAGGTATATAATGAGTAGAAGTAATTATTGAAGGGATTAAAAGAACTTTAGTTAACTGCCATCTATCACATCGTTTTTGAAAAGTTCTTCTGTAGTTGAGTCAAAGCTTGTGATGAGGTAGGGGCAAATGTAGCGAAGTGCATCAAGATAGTGGATTTTGAATCCAATCCGTGTGCATTTGCCCATCAAAATACAGACGTTTGTGTTTGGAGACAACACAAACCTCAAAAAAGCATTTTTCTGCAAGTCATTTCGAGACTTTCAAGTGCATCCAATGCAAAATATAGAGGGTGTATAAGGAAAGGCACTACGGTATGAAAAAATTATATAACAGTATGCACTATCTAATAATCACCAATAAGAAAAAGGTCGCAAATAAGAAAGCAGTAGGTAAAAAGACATACCAGTCCTTTGTTTTTCTATTTTAGGGGTAAGTAGATATTTGAATTAAAGGTTAATGATCCATTTAATCTTTTACCTTTGACTCTTATGAATTAAGTTTATTATCTTTAAAACATGACAAATTTGTCTATTATCTTTGTAAAAAATTAACAATTTGATACGTAAAAAAAAGGTAGCACATAAAATTATTTCAATTTATTTTAAGCCTAGCCAACCCACCATATGTACTTGAATCATTAATCTATATGTGCGTATAGCGTATCTAAATCATAAACTTTTTAATGATTTTTGACCTATGAACTAACCACGTCACAAATTACAAAAATAAGGCAATCGATTTGTTGTATTTTAAATATAAAAGATTTAATTATCAAAAGAGTTAAAAAAAAAAAGAAACTAAGGAATATACTTTTTTTTCCCCCACTTCTTACGTTCATCAAGCTTAACATCGTTGGTGATTTCTAACAGTTTTAGGGGAACAATGCATGGTAATTTCAACTAGGATCCATCACTTTTTCTTTAGACCAAACATCAAGTCCCTAACCTGCTTTTGAGTTCCCTCGTTTTTTTCACATCCGTGTTTTTTTTATGGCCAATGGGCTTGCTTGAAAAATGTACACACACCTTAAACTCACACACACACACACAAACTATACATATAGTGCAAATAAATATAAAAGAGAAAGTACAGATACATGATACAGCACCACAGGCATAGTACATATATATACCGATGGAGATTCGTATAAATTGAAAGCTATTACCTAGAAAACTGTTTACTTGCGTTTGCGATAAATATCTCAGGCCTAAGAAACTTTTCAAGAGTTTTAGTTGCATTATATAATTGTTAAACATTACGAGCTTGCATCGTGATGATCATCATCATAATCCCGATAAGCTATTAAATTCTTTTTTTGCATGCATAATGATGAAAACCATATAGGGCTGGAAGGTCTCTTTAATAATTGTAAGCTTCTTTTTCTTTTTCTTTTTTTTTCCCCTTTTTTCCTTTGTGGTACGCGAACCAGCGAGATTTTCATTAATTATCAAAACTATGTATGATCCAAATGTGAGATTTTCATTAAATTATATTAACTTGAGCGTCGAAATTTCATCCGATTGGATAAAGCCTGTCATTCTCACCCCAGTTAAGTTCCACCTGAACAGTTTCCTTAAATAACAATAATTGTGTTTTTCTTTTGGATTCTGGATTTGGCTGATTTAATGGATGGGGGATGTGATCAGACGGCAAAGGGTGAGAATTTTCGTCAGTCACTTCAATGAACTAAAAGAAGGATCAAATTGCCAAAAAAAGGTCATGAGAGAATAATTCACAGCCTTATTTTTCATGGTTTTGACCTCCTTGGCATCCGCGGTAGTTTTTGTTCATTTGATCAAACCTCCAGGGTTACTTTATGCATGCAGAATCAAAGCAGTAGCTCTCTAAGCTTGGTTTTGCCTGATGCGTCTTCATATTTTGTAATAAATTTCACTATTTTACATGCGATTACATAGACCAAAATGATTAAAGTGATTTATTTTGTAAATTATTTGATCCAGTCTCGTTCAAGAGAAAAAAAGATTTTGTGTAGGCCTATAAGAGCAATTTACAGAAAATTTCACGCAATTGAAGTTGAAGATAGGTCATCATTTGAGTTGGGCTAATTTAGTGGAGAAATATTAGGCTCAAATATATGGATCAAGGATTAATTTCTGATAGAAAACAAGGAACTTTGGCCTTTCTTGCAATAATGAATATGGCAAGTGACCTTGGTGATAATTTTTAGAAAGTTTTTCCTATCAGACCAGTTTTGGTATTTTGCTCATAACTCCAAATCTAGTGGTCAAAATCATGTGATTCTTGAGCCATTGAACTCCTAAGAGGCATGGCTACAATTCTTATGAAGACCACCTTTCAAATTCAAGAGGTACCAAGGTGAAAAATCAGTCATAATATGTTTGAAAAATTCCCATCACCTGCTGAATATATTTTGGTATTTTGGGCATAACTTAGACTACAGATGTCCAAATAAGGTGATTCTTGACATTATGGAAAGTTAATTCATATAGCTACAACTTTCCTATTTTGAGCTCAGCCCAGATCTACATTAAGCTGGTCAATAACATCAGTGAAAGGAAAGCATAAAAACTAGTAGCAGTTTCCTAATCTAAGTGGGATTTGAAAAGGAATTTGATATCATTATAAATACCCATAATACACAACACAAAAAGAGGAATTTAACCTGAGAATATGCAGAAGATTAAATTGAAGAAAAAGTTGGGGAGCAGCTCTTGAAGAGAATTGGAGACAAGGAACTTCATCAACTTATTTGTCTAGGAATAATACGATGAGTTTTTTCGTTCTAAATTTCTTTTCAAATTTTGCTTTGAACTTAATTATGAACTAAACCCCCATGATTCGGGGTGATAATTAGTGATTATTTTTATTCATTTTTCAGATTCTCTTGGGATTTATTTGATTATTCGTATTTGTGTTGTATTGCTATTAAATTCTTGGTTAATCATTATTATGCTTGTAGCTAATTTCGTTAGTCAAGAATTTATATTGTTTTTCCATATAAGAATCGTGTAGGCTCTTGTGGGTACGAATATAGATCAATTAACAAAACTAGATTTAATTAGTTGTTTCAAGATTGAGATATGTTATGCCGCTAAGATAGCCTATACTTTTGTAGTCTCAATTAATTTTCTAGGATCTGTGAGATTAATTAATTAAAGAAAAGTGAGAGATAATTTATGCAATTAAGATAGATTATGCCTCAATAGCTTTAGTTAATTAATTTAGGTGAATTAAAACTTGTAGCCTGATCCTTCGTGCTTAATTGGAAATCCTGAAGTTGACGAATATGAATAAGATAATTTTTTGGCTATCACCTTGAATCACAAGTTCCATAGATTTAATTCTCACAATTTTTGTGATTGAGTTCCGCGGTTTTCTTTTAATTATTTTATTTTATTGGTTTTCTCGTTGATTTAGTTTAATTTAAAAATTGTTACTCTCGTAGTGTTTAATTTATTCATTTTAAATTCTTAGTTTTTAGTTTTAGGTTTTTAGTTATTTTTTTCTTTTCAATTACTGACAGCAATCCCGATTCCCCGTGGTTCGACCTTCTAGTTGCTTTCGTGTGATAAAGAGGATAAATTTTGTGAATTTTGTCGTTGCTTGATTTAATTGCTATTATTTAGCCATACAATGATGTGGTCATTGCCAATAATATAATATTATAAAATTTTAATAACTGTTTATATAATTTATGCGACCCCAACCCAAAAGTAGAATTGATTCACTAACTTTTCTTTGGTTTAATATTTCACTCGTTACCCTTTGGTTGGTAATGATTTCTTTTCTTTTTTTTTTCCCTTCTTTTTGTCTGGTTTTTTATGGACTTAGACTAGAGTTGGCAATGGGGCATGGTCCCACCCCTCCCCTTTGAGTACCATTGGAGTTGAGGTGGGGTTTTAGTCAAAAAACTCATACCAGGGGTGAGGTGGCATTTTTTTTCCTTTCCCCTGTACCGAGGGGCGGGGTCGGGGTTTAGCGGGCTAGCCCTGGTGTTTGTATACACACACACACACATAATATATTAAGCTTTCTATTAATAATACTTTGTTGTAGCCTAGCAGTTAAAGCATTTAGATGACTCCAAATATGCAAGTTTGAGTCTTTTTAACATGTTTTGCAATTTTTTTTGGGCTCTTAACATATTTTATACACATATTTTATCTGTATATACATATACACATAAAACATAAAAATGCTAAGCATAACCTATTTTTCCCCTATCCCTTACAGTCGCCTTCTCCCCCTTTAGGCTTCACCCCTCTCCCCTAACCCTCTACCCTCCACAACTGTGATGTCTACAACCCCCCATCCTTATACCTATAGTGGCTCACGAACTACGTAATCCTCCCACCCTTGCAGGGTAACTAATGCCGCCATTTTCCCACCCCTGAAAGGTTGCGGCTAAATCCCTCTCTCTCTCTCTTTTATTTTCTAGTTATGCATGTTTTGTTCTCTTTTCTTGTAAATATAAGATTTTCCATCTTTAGTTTTTTTCGGGAATTTTGTTTTTGGTATGAAATTCTAATATTCTGGTTTTTCCCAAAATTTTTAGATTTGAGATTATGGCATATAGTTCGGATATGGATTCTTGGCAAAGACGGTAAAGATTTAGCTGATAATGATTTTCAAAAAGAATGAGCGACGCATTCTTTGATATGCTATCCATTATCCAAGTTTAACAAGTTTGCTTTTTTATTCTTTCATTTTTTAGTAGAATTTTTTGTACTTTTTTAAATTTCATTTATTTTTTCCTATATTTTTGATAGGCAGTTTAGTATTCTTTTTCTAGAATCTAAAAAGAAATGGACAGGTGCCCCGTAGTGGCGGGGCGGGTTTTTCCAAATCCAACGGGGGCAGGGATGGTTCCTGGGGATAACCCCAGTACTAAGTATAAGGGCATGGTTGGGGGAGATAGTATTTTAGTAGGTGCGAGATAGGGGCATTCGAACTCTACCCTTACCTTGCCCCATTGACAATCCTAACTTAGAGTATAGACTCAGACACCTCGTTACAGAATGAGATTTATAGGCTTTTTAGGCACATTCTTACATAATTAGATTTATGGACTTGTAATAAATCCAGTTTTACCTAAACTGTGTTTATTGTTATTAAAAGAAAAAAAATTGAAAGTTCACGGAACGAGTAAGTTTTCACTTTTAGACCCCTTTAGATTGGTCAAATTCTTTCTTAGCCATCCTATATTACAAATGAGAAGTGTCACTTGTACATTTTCTTTATGCTTTATCCATTTCTTTTCTAATTCTTAGCAAAAGCCTCTTCTTTCAATCTCTTCTCCAGTTCATAGTCCTATCGAAATTTATGCATATATATGTCATATTGGAACAAAGTAGCCTGTAATTTAAACTATAACCTCCTAATATTTTAGTTATTAATAGTTCTGGTTCAAATCATGAATGAAGAGGTTAACTAAAATGTTGCTAAATGTCTTTGAAGAACCACCTCACCTCTTGAGCCGAATTCTGGGTGATGATGCGAAGGGAGTTCCATCACAAAGACTAATTATTTAGTAATTTATTTGGCTTTGCCTTCACAAAAAAAATGTCACTAAATGTATATAATTTGTCTATAAATAGCTCAAAAATTAAACAGCTTATGGGTGTGACAACATATTAGTACAATGAGAATTTTTTAGATATTTATCAAGTCTTAGTACAAGCATATTCATAAAAAGAAAAGGTAGACTTCAAACAAAAGGGTGTAACTAATACATATATTATCAAGTCTTAGTACAAGCATATTCATAAAAAAGAAAAGATAGACTTCAAACAAAAGGGCGTAACTATATATATATATATATATATATATATATATATAAAACAACAATGATACTAGAACTTTATAAATAATTAACCTAGCGGGAATGGGGTTAAAATTTATCTTTGACAATAGGCTATTTGTTTATATTTTGTTTAATGCAAGGCTTTTTTTTTTCTTTTTTTTCGTTTTTGGAAAAGAACTCAACCAAAATTCAATTTTACTATATTTTGTTTAATGTAAGTAGTAGTAGGAGTTTATATATATATATATATATATATATATATAAGCTACAGTATCCCAAGTCACATTCAACTCAAAGCTAATCTTTATTGGGTTAAGAGCACTGAAGAAAAAACTCTCTCAAAAAGTGCGCTTCCCAAATTCCCTTCTTTATGGGAGTGAATCAAATACCATTTTATGAATAACTTGTTGACGTAAGTTGTTTAAGCTCTCTCAAAAAATGCACTTCCCAAATTCCCTTCTTTATGGGAGTGAAGCAAATACCATTTTATGAATAACTTGTTAATGTAAGTTGTTTTCTCTTTAGGCTATAAGCCTGTTTGATTGGGTTTTTTTTTTTCAAAAAAAATATTTTTTTTAAATAATTACATTAGATTTGTAATAACTATTTGATTTGACTTCTAAAAGACTGAAAAAATTTACAAATACAACTTTTTTTTAAAGTTAAAATTTTTAATTTTTAAAAAAAATTATTTTTTAAAAATTATTAAAAAAAAACTCTTTTGAGAAAGTCAATCCAAACAGCCTATAAATACTTATATACTTGGATGCTTTGGGATCACTAATTTTCCCCTGCCAAGTAGCTAGATAGTGAAGAGTAATAAATAGTTGTTGCGACGTTGTTGTTGGCGCGGCGCTGCAGTAACAACTACAAGAACCATCCTGATCTTATTGCTATTCTTTTTTCCGACAGTCGTAAACAAAATAGGAGTAAAAGTACTAAATTTTGCATCAGTTGGTGGTTGATTGATCAATTCTATCAAATCTGAGCTGAATTAATTAATTCCTTAGTAAATTCTTGAGAAACACAAAGAGGAAAACAGAGGGAGACAGAAAACTGAAATAATTCATCGTTGCGTATTTATATTCCTTGATGACCAAAAAAGGATAGACATCCTTCTTGTTTGTATGTTGGATCCTCTCATAATCTTCTTTTTATTTTCCGTAACAAAGTATAATACTTTTTAAAAGGAGGTATATAGTAAGTTGTGTTTTAAAAAGTAAAGATTATGAAGGATTTTGTTATAAGGCAGTTTGACGCATTCTAAATGGAGTGACGAACGGAGGGTTTAATTTACTTACCATCTCTCTCCTTTTTTCTTTTTTGTTTTTTATGTTTTGACTAGTTTTTGTGGTTTGAAATTAGTGAGAATACCTGTTTACATAATTAGTCGATGAATGGCTTAGTAATATCATCAAATTGGATATATTTGTAGTACGGTAACTAAAGCTAACATCTTTAAGAACAATTGGGCTTTTGGAAGTCTAACAAAGTAAATAAATAAGAAGCCCATTCATGATAGTTTGCTTCTGCGTACACATCAGAAATAGCATAATAGCCGTAAGAAAAGTTCAATGTTTGTAGGACAAGCTTGCCTTCCCCAGTTCTCGTCTTTAGTTTTTTTTTTTGTTTTTTTTGTTTTTTTTTCTTGAACACGATATGCAACCAACCATGTGAAACACAGGTTCCTAGTACAGAACTACATAATGAATTGAAGAAGAATGAACTGCCAATTTCTAACACGTCACTTCACAATTTTTTGATAGGACATGACACATGCACATGTTCGTTTTCAATATGAGGCGCATATTCTTTTTTAATATGTGGCGACTTCAGAATCATTTAAATTTAACATATGATCATTTAAAAGATTAAATTGTTGGAGAAGATGTTAATTATAATGTTTATCAATTGTCTTTAGCATCACCATAATAGGATAACGAAGAAACTATATTTTCATGTAATTCTTAATATGGTATTAGAATCAGGAAGGAAGGATTATTTCGGGCGAGGACGGATGAACGCTAAAAATTGTGCGGTTGTATTTGACTTCACAAAATATTTTAGCTCACCAATAAAAAACTCGACATTTTATGTTTTCGAAAACTACAAAAGACTTGAACATTACCAGTTTTGATCTCTTTTCACTAAATAAATATTTTAAATCCGTCCTTATTATTACGTGAAGAGAACACTAGAATAATACAAATGATACAGACGCAAACCACATTTTTCTTTATTGCTTTTTCTATTTGATATGAAGCATTATAATCTCGACAGCAAAATCCGAGAGATATTCTATGGTAAACTTCCATTTTTTTGAACTTGCGCACTGACCTTGATGGGCTCTGGATTTGGAGAATTCATTGTCCTCCAAAGTCAACCTCATGTTTTTCTCATGTTGGAATTTTTCCAGGGAATTAAAAAAAGAATTTGTCTTCCCCTTCTCCAAATTCCTCGCACACACCTATAGTCAAAAACAATGTTACCAAGTTTTTGATCTTCTCCTTGTTGGCATTGTTCGTGATGTAAACCACAAGGTGTATAATTAAGGTCTGAATCTTACGGGTATCGAGTCCTAGACCCCTTCGTCGTTGGGAATGGTGGCTCGGGTGATATTTAGGGTTGGTTACTGCTTGGAGGTTTTTCGGTGTGCCTTAAGACCCAAGTCGATCCCATATTAAAGGGGTTAGGCTCCAGCATCTTCTAGGCCTTTAACTTAGGAAAGGCTCGACACTCCTAAAGCAGTTTAGGGCCAATGAACACGATAGGTATAATGAGAATTGATGACTAATTTTGAGTTCTTACTTCAGTTTTGGCGAAAATCATAATTGCTTCCCGATGTCTAAAAGTCGAACCAAACAGTCTCTTCCTTAAAGATGTCTACCAAAAAAAATGCAAACAGTTTTCCTCTAATCGGTTAAGAATGGAAAAACTAGAATACTGGAACAGGGACGATTTTTAGTTTGGATAGTCAAACACAACATCTCGTAAAAAATGACATTAACATTTATTGGCATAATAGATATACACATACTCTACAAAAGATCCAGTATGGAGTTATACAACTTCCTCATAACAGAATTACATACTTCTTTCTCCCACACAAAATTCCAATATCACAACGATGAACTGAAATTGCTGGAGTTTTTAAAAATCATATAAAATGTAACTATACAGACAATAATAATACTGGCGGCATCTTTCCAATGGGACCGCTCCTCCGGAAAAGGCTCCTCCGGAAAGATCAGTTGCTTCCACTGGTAGTGTTCCCCGGCATACTATCGTGTCTCCCTGCAGAAAAATGAATGACAATTACTAACAATAATCTTCAGGTGCTTTTCTTTCTATAGTTCTTTAACCTATCCTTTTTGTCCGACAAGAAAAGAAATGAGAAATATATGCTTTTTCAAGGCAAGGGGTACGTCTGACATAAAGATGATCCAACTTTGATGGAGTTCAGAAGTTCACAAATCCATCCATGATAGTTCTGTACTCTCCTCAACTGCCGAGATTGTTACGTTTATGTTTACCATTTTCAGTCTCACGTATTTCCAGAAAATTGGGAAAGCAAGGCCTCAGTTCTACTAGTGAACAAAATGTAAACGAACACAAAATCATTGACGTGAAGATTAAGATTCAGTATGCAGGTTAAGCAAATGGACTCTTTTTGAGGTCTGCCAGTTACTTACTATTAAGAATAACCTGCCATCTTGCTTCAATAGTCAAACAGCGTAGACTCGTATCACCTGATCGATTTTAGCACGGCAGACTGGGCAACCCCACTTCTTAGCTCTGATTTCGTTTAAACAAGACATGCATCCTGCCATATGCCCACACGGAACACAAACTCCCTCGGCTGGAGCATCCAAGCATACTACACAAGATGAAGAACCAGTGGTATCTTCTTTCCCTCCACCCGCTGCAGCAGGTAAGGTCTCTATGTTTGGAGAAGATAGATCAACAGGGCTAGTGTCGATGGCTGGGTAGTGAATTGGGCCATCATCTATAGGTGCATCGGAAACAGGAGGAGCTGATGGAATAGTTGAAACTGAGACAAAAGTTTCATTTGTTTCAACAACAGAAGGATCACCACCTGGGGTCTGGATATGTTGAATGGAACTGCTACTTTCAGATTTGCTGCTGCTTCCCATTTGGGAAGTAAAAGCCCCAAGAACCTGAGTATCATTAAGCCCAGCGGTATTCATAGAAACAGCAGAACTGGCGGATGCAGCCGCTCCAGATCCATTGTAAGTCTCAATACGAGGTTGTCTTTCTTGTGCAGCAGAATGAAGAGATGCATTGATTGCCATTGCTAACTCAACGTCTTCAGCAGCTAGTGGAGCAGTTGCTGGAACACTCGGGACTTCAGCGGCGAATGGAAATGTGGTATGCACAACCTGAAATTTGTAACCAAGTACGATATAGAAATAACTTGTAAGAAGTATCACAATCGGTTTACCCTCCTCCAATTTCTCCCAACCCTTTCTTTTAACCTATTTCAGTTTCTTGTTAATGGTTATACTAGGAAGTCCCAGATAACAAGTGAAAGCATCCCCAAGCAAAAAGATGAGAAACAGCCTAATACAAAACAATCCCAAGCTATGCTGACCATATTTCCAGGGCAGAAAGTCATAACTACTAGGATTTTTAGCAAAAATTCATCCAAATTCAGGAACAGAGACACATTATACAGGTTGTTTATGTCATACATGATAGGAACTCTTGGGTAGTAGTTAAACCAACTCACTCAATTAACAAGAGGGAGTATTTATTGCTCTACAGGGACCTGATTGGTAAACATTAGAAGACAAAATGCAGTATTCACCTGAGGAATTCCTTTGCATGCATTGCAGAAAGCCTGCAACTGTTGTTTGTCGTTTTCACTAGCAGCTGCAAGTTTTATACGCGTCTCTGTAGAGAAAACGAAGTACTAGGGTGATCAGAATTCAAAAGAAAAATATATAAGAACATTGGTTATGAAAATTTAAAAGGAAAAGAAAAACACTTCTGTAACTGATCCAATTTTCCCTTTATAATATATAACAGACACAGCCATATGCGTCATTGCTCATCCCTCTTCCGCTTGTATAGAATGAACGGGATGCATGTTTGTTTCTCATCCCAAGATATACAGAAGGAGAATTTCAGAAAATGCTTTGCAACATATTGCTTTAATAGAAGGTAGAATCTAGTTATACTTCAAATTATATTCTGCCATGCGATGTGGTTCAAGATAGTTCAGATGAATTGATTGAATACTTTGATTAACAACTATTGGCTAAAACCTTAGAATCCACCTCCCTTTCTGAAGTATTCTTAAGATCACCCTCACAGGATCAGATTTGAAGTAAAGATACTTCAGAAGTCATCAGTGCGAATATTTGACTGCATTTGGTAATGAAAGCAACAAAGTCTTCTCAAATGTCAAAATTTCTCCAAAAGCCCCAAACTTTTCTTTGGTTTTATCTAGTCCAAGATGCAATATACTTACGCCTAGATCCTCGAGGCCTACACCTTGCCTCTTGGGAGGTCACAATACCTCGCCGCCGCCTCCAGCGTCTTGGGACTATGCATGGAGATTAAAACAATTAACAATCCATATAATTGCTATGACTTAACGGCAGGTCTAGTTGAGAGATATTCAGAAACTTACTACCGGAAGTATCCGTTATGATCACAGTTGGATCAGGCAGATTAAATTTCGGTTCTTCCATATTGGCCCTCCATAGTGCAACTATTGTCCGAGGTTGCGCATCCTGGTGGCACATGGAGAAGTGTAAAGCATTGCACCAAATTATTTATGCAGAAGTTAGATACAATATCATTTCATCAGCACATATAATTACTTCACTACCAAATAAACACAACATGCTAAGGTTGGAATTTTGTTACTAACTATAGTTCTCATTCTTTCTTCTCTTTCTTGAAGACTGAAATTAAGAGGGATAGGAGGAATGCAAGAAATCATCATGCATAACACAGAGTATCTAATCAAGCATTTTTTTTTTTGGTTACATGTGATCCTACAATTAACAAATATGGCAAGGTCTCAACTGCTTTCTCATTGAGCAATTAGGACCAAAAAGAAAATCAGGAAATTTTACTCTGGAACCAGCTTTAGTTTTGCTACTGAAATACAGAGGATACAGTAGCTTTGGGATCATCAAGTAAAAGATGTTCAACTGCATGACCCAGCTGACAAATGAGAAATGTATCAAATTCACTTCTTTTAATAGAAACAAACTAACCATTTTGTGGATGATCTAACAAACAAATGCAATCAGATAAGAAACCGTTGAAAAGAAACCAGGAGGACAGAAGGTAGAAGAGATTAACACAATGAGATACCAATAGTAAAGGTCTAAAGGAAACCAGATATTTGAGGAGGATTGCAAAAGTTTAATAATGTTTAAACACAAAAAGAAAAACAGATTCTACTCTGTTAGCTCAAACTAAGAATTATAAACCCAGAAATAACCATAAGAAATTTAGGACCAAGAAACAGACTGATCCAGCAAACAAAAGAAAGTGTCAAACTGAGCAATCCTTGCCTCCAAAAGAACCCCTAAATCTTACAGAGGTTAAAGTATTGGTAAGGGAAGTACCTGGGCACTCGCATATATGGCAAGCTCCAACTTAAAAGGTTTTCTTAGATTCCGTGAACCACATGGTAAGACAACCACCCATCTGCATGTTTGGAAACTTAAACATTCAGTCTCATGTAATGTTTCTCCCAAAGAATAAAAGAAGTAGCCTTGACTATCTGTCCTGACTACTAGCTGAAGTTCTTAGAGACCAGATAATCAAATAACAGAGAGCAATCAGCTTATGGAATTAGATATAGTAAAAGGAATGAGTTCTGGATATGATGAAGTATTAGGGATACTATGCCTCCATTGTTAATATAGTGATAATGCAGCAGCATTGCATCACGTATGAGTTACAATCAGAAATGGCTTAATAGAGAACATAAACATCAAAATATTTAGCTGATTAGTATGAAATCCCTTCATAGGATCATGCTCATTATGAAAAAAAGAACTTTGGTCTTCCATGAAATAGGTATGGTATAAAAAATTATACTAGGAACAGATAACAACGAACAATCATACTCACACTTTTCTTGATAGCAATTGTGGTGCCAGCAGTTCAAGAAAGCCTGGTCCATATAGCTCCCGCAACCAACCAGAAAATAAGCATATATGGCTCTGAGCAGCATAATAAAAGAAAACATAGGATCATCATTGTCATATATGGAAGCAAAACATAGGGTTGCATTAATAGGATTGCAGGCAAATAAACAATGCTCTGGGGAAGTGCCAAATACCTCTATGGCACGGACGACATTGCTAAACCCTTTAATTCGCGCAACATCAACTGGAGTTTGACAGTCATCATTCATCACAAGCGGATTTGCTGAAAACATGTACAACAAACAAGTATATGAAACAGAACTTCTGAAAATGGAGGAAGCATGGTATATCATGGTGCTGAAATTTCCACATATAATATATATATATATATATATATATATATATATATATATATATATAATGCTAAATCACTAGAACACCAACCTCCATGTGAAAGAAGTAACTTAACAGTTTGTTCAAGGCCTCTTTTCGCAGCATGATGCAGAGGAGTTCCTGCATGACGACCTAAAGCAATTCATGCGAATGGAGTCAATGACAGGAACAATGGTGACTCCCATGCGCAATAAGCAAATGCAGAATATGATAATGCAGTGTTGCGACACATTGCAGAGGACTGTATGCATAAACTGTGCATGAGAAGATCTTCCTCACGAAGGGCATACCCTGCAACTTTACTACAAGTCTACTATTCTACAGCTTTCCAACTTAACTGCATACACATACACAGATAAAGAGTGGCATACAGGACAGCTTTAAGTTTTGAACTATAATAAATCATCAAACAGAACTTGGGCATCATTGTCTACAAAAACAGGACCAAACAAAATATTGAACTCATCAGACATACTACTCATATTAGCTAACTAAAACTGGCATCACCTGGACGATAAGCATTGACATTGGCCCCCAGTTCTATCAAAGTTTTGGCAACATTATAAAGCCCCGGATTCATGCATGCCAGTATCAATGGTGTCTTCCCTTCCCTGTCCATCCACTACAATCACAGAACATTACTTTCAGCACTCCTAGACACACACAAGCAGACTTGTATACACTCACAGCAGCAGATAAAAGGTATACACATGGCATAATTTCACCACTAAATATACATACATAGACAAGTATACTTGTGCATCACGTGCTTAGACATTAATCCATACAACACACACAAGCATTTTCACCACTAAACCTGTGTGCATACATGTAGACTCGCATATTGATATGCAAGTATATATGTTACATACACAAATTGTCAGCTCTAAGCACAGATATATAGACATGTTTACTTATGCATTCACACGCACACGCATAATTACATTCAGAAACAACTATTAAGCACTAAGCATACATATATGTAATCTGTATATTTCACATTCACACGCACATTCTCACACACTCACACACATATTCTCCAGTACATATTACGCATTAACACGCACGCATGAACACGACATTTATTTGCAAAAACAAAAGAGCAAATCGGGAAATTTGAAAATTTTCTTTTTGCCAATCTTAAAGAAAAATATTAATTCTTTTCTCTTATTAGACATAGAGGAAATGTGAATACTATCAATCTTAAAGAAAAAGATTAATTCATTTTCTCTTATTAGACATAGAGGAAATGTGAATACTATCTGCAACAACATGAGCTAAAAGATCATAAGTCTCCAATTTTTTCACTACTTAACAAAAGGGAAAAAGAAAAAAAAAATTCTGCAACTATATAAAGCTAAAAGTTTTCAATTTTAGGTAATCTATCACATACATCCTGAATAAATTCTTTTACTTCACAAAAGGAAAGTAGAGCCTCAATTTGATCAGCAAAAATTAGCAAAAAAAAAAAGCGAAAAATTGAACAATAACATACACATTAACAAAAAAACACACACGCCACAAGATATAATTTTTTGATACCTCGAGGCCAGCGCCTTCAGTGCGAAGAGCTTTGATGCCATCAATATTACCATAATTAACCTGCTGATATAATAGCTCATCTCTTGATTGTTGCTGCCCCATTCAAGAACAAAATATTTTTCAATATTTTCCAATTAATTTTAACGAAAATTGAGCACAGAATTAATGGAAAATGTTCGTTGATTCCTCAATTTAAAGAGAAAAATCTAAGATTTTCATGAGAATCGGTTGAGGAAAAGAGGGAGAAAAGTGAAAGGAAAAAGGGGCTCGACTTTTCGTGCAAAGATTGAGAGAAAATCTTAGCAAAAAGGCCAAAATTGAGAGAAAAATGTGTGGGTCAAAAGTATGAATAGTCAGAAGTTGGGGCGCTTCCTTAATTTAGAAGGAACCTTATATTGTTCACGGCAAAATATTCCAGCTCGATCGTACACAAATTATATCATGGTTCCTAACCATAGTCTATAGGGGCAGGATTATTCTATCCATATCCGAACTCGTTTATGCATCCGAACGGATAAGTAAAAAAATTTTTTTTTGGATATATTCGATCTGATATCCAAAATTTTTTCGGATATTCGAGTAAGATTTCGGGTAGTAATTTTGCTACCCATTTAAATATCGGATTACCCGAACTTTTTTCTTAAATTAAAATAATATAATACTGTACTAATCAACAAAAGTCAAGACTCAAGACTTGAATGTGCACTTCATTGGAAATTATCTTGTCATATTTCTTATGTTAAAAACTTTAAACTTTGTTTACTGTGTGTGGATTATGGATTGTAAACATATAGACTTTGTATTTGGTGTGTGTGGAATATAGATTGTGGATTGTGCAGACTTTTTATTTAATGTGTGTAGTATGGAGCGCATCTAAGCTTTTTGTATGTTTTCTAAGTAGAGACAGGGACTATATTTTTTATTTAATTCTTATATCTAAGTATTAGCGTATTTTCTATGTGTCTTATGTTTTATAGTTTTGTGAAAGGCTATGTTTTTATTTTATGTTTGTGTCTCGTTTTTTAATTTTAAAAAGCGAGTTATTTGCTTAAAAATCAATAATTTCAAAAAGATATTTAAAATAATAGCCATGATTTGAATTTTTTTAGTTTATTAAAAAATATTCGAAAAATTCGTATTCGAACTATCTGCTATCCAAAAATCCAGTATCTGGCCGGATAAGTAGTTTTTAGCTATCCGATCGGATACTTAGTCTTTCAATCCAATATCCGAATATCCGGTATTCGAATATCCAGTCCAATTTCCACCCCTAATTGTGTTGCTACAAAACAACATGCTACTTCACATTAAAAAAAAAAAAAAAAAAGCTCAGCAGTATTGTGCATATCCTCTCTTCATTCTTCTCTCCCCTCACCTCTCTCTTCTTTTCTTCTTTGCTTTACCAGTGATACCACTGGTCTTTTCATGTCGAATAAATATCATCATAAAATTCATTTTTTTTTGCTAATTGTAATGATATGCACTATGTCCAAGAAAATCTCTTAAGTGTTGATTTACCATTAAAGATTGTCATTTTCTTCCTCATGCCAACGAAAATTTCGACATCATCTCACCACATTGCAACTATCAAACTCTTTCTCTCCTCATCTCAATTCTAACCGTACCTCCCACTTGGTATTTAGATGCTTCAAGATCAATTTGCTATTAACACTTACCTTGTCCTTCAAGTATGTAAATGTATTTGTGTTTTGTGTGTGTGTGTGTGAGAAAGAGTAGTAAACAAATAGTTATGAGATAATGAACAAATACTTGATGTATATATGAAAGTCAATGAACAAAAATTTGTAGGGTAATAAAGAAATATTTAGTGACCAAATAGTTGTGGGATAGTGAACAAATAGTTGTAGCATATTGAACAAATATTTGACGTATATATAAAAATCAGTAAACAAATAGTTGTGGGGTAATAAACAAATAGTCAGCGAACAAATAGTTTTGGCGTAATGAACAAATATTTAATGCGTATATATAAAAGTTAGTGAACAAATAGTTGCATGATAATGAATAAATAGTCAATGAACAAACAATTGTGAGATAGTGAACAAATAGTTAGTGAATAAATAGTTATGGGATAGTGAATAAACATTTACTGTGCGTGAACAGTAACGTTCTACTGCTGAACTGTTTGCTTCTTTTTTTTTTCTTTTTTTTTAATACGTAATGAAGTATGATGCATAATAAAAGAACACATTGTAAGAGATCATGATATAAAGTCCATCAATCATGCTCCTATAAAGCATGGTGCACCTGTATTACAAAAAAAATAGATCTGATCGTGACTTGCTCTTTCTTCTCCTTTCTCTCTCTTCTCTTCTCTCTCCTTTCCCTTCTCTCCTCTTCTATTCTCTCTTCTTCTTCAATCATCACGCCACCACCAAGCCGCGTGTTTCAAGCACTCTTTGGCACTGTTTCTCGTTGTTGCTTTGCGATTCTCATGGTGCCTTTAATTCAAGATTTAATTGCTTAAATCTATATTTACTATTAATGGATGCTCAAGAAATTTCAAACTTTTTAGATCATGATCCATGACAACACCACCACAAAATAAGTCTTCATGCCGTCGTCTTGCTCATTGTGTGTAACTGTGTGTACGTGTGCATGTGCGTGTTTTGTAATATATGTGTTTGTGTTTTGTGTTTGAGTGTGTGAGAGTAATAAACAAATAGTTGTGGAACAATGAATAAATATATATATATATATATATATATATATATATATATATATATAATTCAATGAACAAATAGTTGTGGAATAATAAACAAATAGTTATGACATAATGAACAAATATTTGATGTATGTATAAAAGTCAGTGAACAAATAGTCAATGAACAAATAGTTATGGAGTAATAAATAAATATTTACTGTAGGTGAATAGTAGCACGTGACATTTATGCACAGAAGGAGCATAGTGCTTTTGTTGAAGGACCATGATATAAGGTCCTATTGTTCATCTCTTAAAAATTCTTAAATGATGTGAAATATGAAATTTTTTGGATTTTGCCTACATACATTATTATAACTATTATAGAATATTATATCTCAAATTTATACCTATATATATTTTCTATGCAAAAGTTTGTAAAAGGCTGATTCTTTTATGCACGATCCTTGCACCTTACCCAAATTCTGTGGATGTTTCGGATCCGTAATTCTCACATAATTATAAAATATATGTTGTTAGTAAAATAGGATAAAATTCATCTAGTATTTATTAGCCCGTCATATATAGCTATTATAACACACCATTATATTTTTTATACCATAAAAAAGTTTTGAAATGGTTGTTGTTTGACGAACGATTGTTGCGCCTCAACCAAGTTCTTATGAATATTTTGGGGCATGATCGTTGATCTTCACGTGCCTACAAAAAATACATTATCAATCAAATGAAAGTAAGGTTTAGGGCTCGTTTGGATTGGCTTTTTTAAACAGCGTTTTTTTAACAGCTTTTGAAAAACAGTTTTTTTTTTAAGAAGCTAAAAATTTTGACTTCTAAAAAAAATTGTATTTGAGCTTTTTTTAAAGTTTCAGCTTTTTTGGAAGCCAAATCAAATAGTTATTGCAAATTTAATATAACTTTTTTAGGAAAAAAGAAGTACTTTTTTCTGAAAAAAAAGTCAATCCGAACAGGTTCTTAGTCATGTATTTATTAAGCCCTCGGACGTAGCTATTATAACACCATTATAATTCTCTTTTTGGTTTTTCACATCCAATGTAAAAGCAAATATTTGACAAATTTATTTTGTTTCAAGTGCAAAATAAACGATATCAAAGTTTTTTCTATTTTGGTCAATGTGTCAAAGTTATTGATAAATCAGTGTTAAAGTTTTAGGGACACAACGTATAATGATATATACATGTAAGTCCATTTAATAAAGATATTTAAACTGAAAATTAAGTGTTAATTTAAAATTACATAATATTATTGATGCATTGGCATCTTATTAGGTAATACAAATAATTTTTATGCTTGGGATCTCTAACCTCTTCTCGTTGCTTGTTTGCAGAAACATTGACAATTTTCTGACATGGAAAAGAAAAGGGTAAATTGCACGGAACTTCTTTGTAGTTTGTCATGAGTAAGGATTTATGCTTGTAATTTAAAAATTAGTTAGTTACCTCTATACATTTCAAAAGTGAAGCACATTTAGGAGTGAACAAAAATCGAACCGAACCAAATTGAGTTCGGTCTACTCGGTTCGGTTATTTGGTCTATTCAATTCGATTATTCTTGGAAAAAAAATCGGTCTATTCGGTTCGGTTTGATTAGCATGAACAACAGCCGAATTAACCGAATTGTATTTTATATATTAAAAATATTTAATAGTTTGTACACTAATTAAGATTTGTATTACTAGGTTTCTTTATTTAATTTTGCTTCATTATATATTGTTAATGATATATTTAATGAATAAGAGTGATTTTTTTCATATATATATTTTATTTCAAAACCCCTCCACCCCCATAGGATTGGACTGAGGACCTTTGGCCTAGAAGAGAAAGTCTTAACTACTTGAGTTATGTCTTAATCCCGAATAAGGGTGATTAGTTTAAGTTTTATTGTATTTTTCTTGCAACAATTTGTCCCATTTCTTTTTTATTTTATTTTATTTTATCAGTCAATTTCGGTTTTAACTGAACCGAATCGAATAGACCTAAATATATTTCGGTTTCGACTTATTCGATATTTAGACAATTCGGTTTAATTTGGTTCGGTCTATTCAATTCGGTTAAAAACCAAATGCTCACCCTTTAGTATATTACCTCTCTCTGTCACTTTTTCCATTAGATTTAACCAAGCATGTGGCACACGAACAGAATTTGCAATTAGGTTTAGTTTTTTTGCTGTTAAACTTGATTTTGGAAAAAAAAATGCCTTTTCTTTTTTGTTTTCAAAAAATATTTGCAAGAGAAAAGTGGTAGACGTTGAAATTACCAAAAATAAATTCCAACTCGTACCTTGTGATTTGTGCAAGGGATAAGTCGGGTTGAACCCACAGAGGCTGTGTAACAATTATAAAATTATGCCAAATCCATCAAACAAGTGAATTACGAAGGTTTGAAGGGTTCAGTGCAATAAACAAAGGAAATATAAATTTAGAAAATAAAAATTGAGAGTCACATTAGACAAGGTCACGCCCAAGGTCATGCCAACAAAAAAACAATCAGATAGTAAACTAATGAATTACGAAGTTAAACTAAAATTGAAAATAAAAATCAGAGAAGTAACAATTAAAGAGATTCAAGTATTGTGAAATCTAGCCTAGGACATAATTCTCATTTGGGCTTACAAATCCGATCCTAGATGCAAGGATGACTCTCGTTTTTCTCGATAAACTAGTTATGATTGTCGGCATGATCTAACAACCTAATCCTTCCTTTCAGCGTCAGTAATGGTTCAACAACTTCACGCTTTTTCCCCAATTACTACCTTTACTTATTAGATGGTCTAACTCCGAAGATACCCGTAGGATTTATCTAAAGGCAATACTATAGCTCTAGAAAGACCTAATTTTAAAAGTTGATTTTCTCACGACAATTGCTCAGTTAAATTATATGTTTTCTCCAGAACCCGGTTCATTACTATTTTAATTAGATTAATTATCCAATCAATTGACCACCTATTATCTAGCAATTAATCAATTGCGCGGAAAATTGAATAATCACACAATAATATTAATTCTTAAAGCAAAAAACATATAAATACCAAAAAATAAACGAGATGAGAAAATCAATTAGATTTTACAGATTATGAAGAACATCAAACTTGAATTAATCCTTGCCGAGATGAAGATGTTTAGCAATCCACACAAGCTTTGAAATACTAAAAAGAAAAATAATATTTGCTGGAAAATAAGTCTGAAAAGACAAATAATCCTATGGAGGCACTAGGAAATAATATAACCCTATAGGTTCCTAACTAATATGGTAACTCGTTCATACTAACCTAGAGGATAAGGTAAGTCTCATCAAAGCATGTTCTAACCAAAATAAACTTCTTCTAAAATAAATCATTTCCTTTTAGAATTAAATTACATCATTAAGCACTTAATTCCTCTTCAAGAAATTTCCAAAATATCTTTCAGACATCTGGTGACAGTAATTCTCGCATAGCTTCTGGTGTGGTCAAGTCTAATGGCCACATCAATTATTTCACAGCTCAATTTGTGACCAAAAGCTCTCCAAATCCATATATATCTCTTCCTTTGCCTTTTCCAAGTATAAATATGCAAAAATATACAAAATATCACCAATTAGGAAGCATTTAATCCAAAGATTAAGCACAAATTACTATGAAATAAAGGAACATTTAGGATTTAACAAAAAGACTTTAACCATTGACCTTAGTTTAAAATATGTAAATTTTAACCAATTATACTACAAATATGCTTGCATTTTATTTCGTTACGACAAGTAAATAATTTTGTCATCGTAAAATAAAAAAAAAATTAACCTTCATTGTCATTATTTTTAATTATATAATTAATTTTATTTTTAATTATTTGATTAATTAATTAATCTAATATTAAATTATTAATTAATTAACTAATTATTAATTACTT
Organism: Cordia subcordata; assembly: GCA_028554755.1. Taxonomy (NCBI): domain Eukaryota; kingdom Viridiplantae; phylum Streptophyta; class Magnoliopsida; order Boraginales; family Cordiaceae; genus Cordia; species Cordia subcordata. Next base: position 4,832,177 of record JAPTOF010000010.1, on the reverse strand, counting down.
CACGTTTTCAATTAAATAAAAATAGTAAATAGTGCCGCACCTGCTATGGTTTGCCGTAAGTGTGTCGTATTCCTTGTGATTGTCATAAGTACACTGTTAGCCTCTGAGTTTAAAGAGCAAATTAGTTTTTTTGTATTTTCGTTAGTCAAAACTAATAGAGTTAAAAAAAATAGGCGTGTGCGCTTCATTTTTTAGAAGAGTAAGGGTAACTAGTTAATTTTTAAAATTTAGGAGGTAAAAATACACTTATAACAAAATATAAGGGGTTTCGTGCAATTTATCCAAAAGAAAAAGAAAATATTCGGGTGATAATTTGTGTCATAATTTTGTTTTGCAGTCTTAATGTTATACGATGATCTTTGGGTTACAAAGAAAAACATAAAATATGACTAAATTAGAAGCCTTTACTGATGTTACTCGGGCAAAAAGATTTGCTAATGCTTGGATCAAGTAAATCATCAGCGGGAATGAAGATGACTTACTTGTGCTTGATTATAGAAATGATCTCCGGTCGATTCTTTCTTTTCTTTTTCTTTTACCTTCAAACTATCAAGAGGACCCGGAGGCTCTTCAACCTGCTGTCTTTTAAGAGAAAGTGAGAACCCGTGGTTAGCTATCCAATTTGCCTCTTTGTAGATGTGGTGTATTGTTAAGCCTAGTCAGCCGGTCATCAAGTTTTTACATGCTTCAACGTATGATCTTAAAGCTCTAGTGTTTCAAGAATTCCTTGTGATCTAACGGATAAGCGCTTGTGAATCTGTTTCAATTTCTAAGCGTGAAATTCCCATTTTTATTGCATTCAAGAGTCCTTCGTACGGTTGTATCACCTCGGCCAAGTTATCAGAACGCAGAAGCCACACCAAGATTAACCTGTTGATTCAATCTTCTATACAGAGCCTGCATGTGTTGCAGTTTAAAGATTCAAGAGAAGTTGCATTAAAATGGTGTATTTTCAGCTTATCTGCATTTCTTGGATGGTGAAAATTACAAAAACCAAGCTTCTGCTGACATCTGATATCATACTTGATCACAAAAAAATGGATGTAGTCAGATCATAACAGCTTTACAGAATAAATCTCCTGTACAACTAATATTCATCTGAAAATTTCCAAAAACCAAGAATAACTCAGACAACTTAGGAAAAGCTACAAAAATATATGCCAGTTTGAATGCTCAGGGGCACCTTCTACTTTCGAAAATGGAGATATTTTTGCTTTTCTGTCACTGTTAAAAAAAAAGAGCATCTTCCATCTTCAACCAAAGAAAGGTCAATTTTCTAAACGATGTCTCGAAAAAGATGAGGTGCCGTACAATGATCACAATCCATTTCAAGAGCTTCTGGTTATTGCTTGACTCTATCTGCTAACTAAACATCTAACAAGCAATTCTATTGTGCAGCCTCATTATTTTCCTCGGCTGCTGTCGGCGATGCTGAAGATTCAGATGATGTGCTGTTTATCTTTGGCGTGCTGTATTTCTTTAGAAGCCTATCTTTGTTTTTGTTCCACCATTCCTCAGCCTGTTGTTCTGAAAACCTTCGCTTGCTGTACAAATGTTGGAATCAATAAGGAGCATAAGAATTTGACAGGAAAAAGGAGACAATTAAGTAAAATTCTTTATCCATTCTTCAACAGCAATGAAATTCTTTACAGAAGTTGGCAATCATAGGTGCATAAATGCTTCAGTAGATTATAGATATAATTTTCAGGAAATGAATGCGAGAACAATCTACAGATGCATAACCTTTTACATTTTGCAATTATGTGAATGTCACACGTCTGATGGTACAGATACCTATATCGTGGAGGATTAGCCTACAGACATAAGCTATCCACAATGATCACATCAACATCTTCATCAAATCACAAGCAAATTAGTCAATCCTTCTATGTACGATTTGCTCTGTTATAGAAGTTTCATAGCCTTTTAAATTCTTTATCCAAGAAAACAAGTTTCTCTGATGAAAGCATATGACTGGTACAAAGACTCCAGGGATGCATACATGGAAAACTGGTTAGAACAAAGTATAAATCTCCAAGTAACACAAACTGGAATATGTTGTGTTCTGTTTCTTCCATATAAAGCCTCCTGTTACTACTGAAAACATAATGGAGACACATTTTACCAGAAAGTTCGAGCACACCCTTTTAGTTTTCACGTAATAGATGGCCAGAAGAAGTGGGCCGTGACTGCTATATCTAAACTCAAAAGAGAAAATATTTGCTGAGGATTTGAAACGGAAAGGAAAGCTGATGCTCATGGGGATTTTGGTGGATTTTTGTTAATTTTATAGGATTGGCGCATGCTGATTTAGGTTGGAACTGAATCAACTGATTACTTAATCATGCATGATAGAAAACTTCAAGTTACCAATATATATGCAATATGCCTATTAAGAGTGAGTAAAACCATGTAAAAAAACAAATTTCACTAGCACTGCTATTGGTTTTACGATTTCATTCCACCTGTATGCAGTTAATAAATATGAATACGCGTGCCTGCATAACGTTTCTCCTGAAAGGGGTAAAGATTCTCATACAGAGGTGGTTATCTAGTGAATTACCTGAATCTAACTCGCTTGAATATCTTGGTACCATTTGTTAGTTGAATCACTGTTACATAAACACCAGGTTCAAATTGTTCAATGACTTCTTTTTGGCCCTCGTTTCTTGCAGTTTTAGGTGATCCTGAGACAGCTTCTATGTTCGGTTGAGTTAGTCCTTCTTTTGCATCAGAAAAAGAAGGTTCTTTACTTTGCTGATGATTTCTATCACTATTTTGTGAAATGTTCTGGACTACTGCATGAACATGATCTTCCACAGGATCCCGGGATTTGGGAGTATTAGCATCTATTTCCGGAATCAATGAAGAATCAATTAGAGATGCTTGCGCTTCAACTGATTTCATAAAAGACTCAACTTGCGCTTGCATGGATTTAAAGGTTTCACTCTCTGGAATCTCGGAAGGCAACTTCTCAGTAATTTCTTTCAGCTGACAATATCAAGAAAGAACAAGAAATCACAGTATTAGTTCATGGTAGGTTCATCATTGGAATATTAGGTACTTAATACTACCACAAAGCACTGATCAAGGTCATATCGTCAATTGCATTTTCTTCATAATACAGGAAACATGACTTTTGAGTTTCGAAGAACATAAGAGGTTAATCCTCACATACTCTGAACATAAAAACAAAAATGTCAAAGAATGGAATTCAAAGCTACCCCCACTGTTATTGACTTCATGGCTTCGACAGCTACGGTATACTTGGAAGACTTCTCTGCAGCCAATGCAGCTGCCTCATCAGCATTTCTCTTTAATTTTTGGATTTCTGCATATTGCACTTCACTTTTCTGCTTTAGATTAGTCAACTAGAAACATAAGAAGAGCAGACATGGGTTATTCTTAGGAATGAACAACTCCCTTAAGCTATTGAATAAATGAAATCATGAGTCTAAGCTTGTCATTCTAGGAAAAAAAAGGAAAAAAAAAATTCGTACTTGGTTTTTAAGTTTAGATAGTTCTTGGTTCAAAAGATCATTTGTCTTCTTTAGGCTATCAATTACACCCTTGGAAAATGCAGGGGTGACAGAGCGTGGAGGGCTTGATCGTCTTGCATATGGTGAAGCAGGTCTTGAGTTTGATGCAGGTTGAGATTGCTGCTGAGCCTGAGGTGATGCTGTTGCAACAGGCTTTAATGCATACTGCAGGGCACTAAGGGAACTTGGAAAAGCAATATCCTTGAGCTGCAAAAGTGCTGGAACTTGTGAAGCTCGCACTATAGAATAATCTGCTTTGTTCCCCTGCTTTGTAGACTTGATTTCAAGGTACTTGACTGGTTCCACAGTGGGAGAGAGAAGAACTCTTGAAGTTGTTCTCTCTCTGTCTAATCTACTACTCTCTAGTAGACGACGCGGGGTACCTACCTTTCTACCAAAAGTTGAAGAACTTCCAGCCTCTGCGGCCTTTTTCAGCTTCATATAGCAAGAGTCACAGACTCGATGTGGTTTTCCTGGTGTTGGAGCCAATGCAGCTTTCAAGACCTTTTTGGAACTGCAAGCGCCACAATGAACTAGTCCACAATTATAACAGTTATGTCTCTTTCGAGTGAAACCAAATGGCTGCCTACAAGCAGTGCACACTGACTGATCTGTTCCAGAAACCCACTTATGGATACAGATGCATGCAGTAAAATTCGAGCCACATGCTATATTCTTCACATGCCTATCCTTCAGTGCTTCAACTAAAGTTGGAATGTTACAATCTTCTGTGTCACCATGTCCTAATCTTCCATTGCTTCCTCTGCCCCAGGTAAACACTTCACTTCTTGAAGTCAATGCTGCAACATGAAATGAACCACATGCTATTTCTTCAACATATTCACCAACCAATCTATCCTGTACCAGGCAAGGTAACTTCCCATCAACCTGTGGATTGCCAAGCTGGCCATACGCATTACTGCCCATAGTGAACACATGACCTGATGTTGTCAGTGCAACTGTAGAATTATGTCCACAAGCTATTTGATGGAAGTTGTAGTCAATAAGCGCCGAGACACAGGTTGGAAGCAGATAGGTATCCTTGCTTCCATGGCCTAAGCGATTCTTATCACCATCACCCCAGGTAAAGAGCTTTCTAGAGGAAACATTTCCCCCATACTGGTTTGTAACATCTACAATAGCAGCTGTATGCCATACTCCACATGCAACCTGAATCGCCTTCAGCCCACTCAACGACTGAACTTCCTTTGGATGTGCAACACTTTCACAATCACCATGGCCTAACACTCCGAAAATTCCTTCACCGAATGTAAACAATCTCCCATCATTAGTGGTTAATGCTGAATGCCATGTGCCACAAGCAATTGATAAAACTTGGAGGCCTTCAAGCGGGCCAGATATTCTTTTTGGAATCCAGTGGCTAGCATCATTGCCATGACCAAGAAGTCCAGCATTATGAGTACCGTCACCCCAGGTGTACAAATCACCAGATGTAGATACGGCACAAGTATGATATTCACCACATGCTGCAAAATCAACATTTGCAACTGCCAAAGATTCAACAAGATGAGGACGACTGAAATCTTTCTCAATTCCATGACCAAGTCTTCCCCCAGATTCCTCACCCCATGTGAAGACCTCACCTTGCCGTGTAACAAGAGCAACATGCCGAACACCACAGGAGATTTGGTGAACATCAAGAACAACATTTGATTCTAATGGCCTAGGAATCAATACATCATTTTTCATAGGAAGTGGATTCCCAAAAGGGTCAGTTGATACTCCATCATACCATATCTCTCCCCAGACATAAACATCACCTAATGATTCTATATCATCTGGACCAGAACCTTGACTTGACCAACTAGGAGTGCTCGAGACACTAATGCGGAAACCATCTGCATTACTTGTTCTTATCTGCATATTTGCATGTTCTGATCCAACATCTGAGCTTCGAGAGTGAAAAGAAGATTCACGAGAATTCGGGTCAGCAGAAACTCTTCCACGGGGGATACTTGAAGACAATTCTAATGCTGCAGTAAATGGACGGTTGCTATGAACAGAATCACTACCAAAGTCCTGAAACTGCAAAGAATCATGTTTTAGCTTGAACAGATATTGGAAATTCTTTTTTAACAGGCTTAAAGTAACATGGAAGTATGAACTCAATAACTTACATTGAAATATTTACACTTGCATGAATGTAGATATTGCCACAACACAATGAACCAATTACATTAATCAAGTACTCATGTGAAGCTCATTTGAACTTTCGGCTTAACAGGACAGTTCTAAATGAAAATTTGTAAAGCCAAATGTTCCTTCATTTTAATTCCTAATGACTTTTCTAAGAAAAAATGTGGCACAGAGTATAAATACTCTTCAAGGCAAGAAAAATATCTAAACATCAAGACTTGACCATGCAATGGGGTAAATAGAAAGAAACGCAATGAAGTATTTACATCAGAAATATCACTTCGAGTACGTCTATTGCGGGCTTGGCCAGATGAAGTTAAAGCTTTCAGCGTGGAAAGCCAAATCTCTGCTTCAACTCTGTCCTTGCAGATCTATAGAGTAGGAACAAGAAACTAAATTAATGGATTTGATTATCCTAAAAAATTTCAAGTCTTTGCTTGATATAGTAAAGTCAAAAAAATGTTCTTCAAATTACTGACCAGATCAAGGGATCTTTCCCCATTGTTATATATAAGAGAGAAAGAGAGGTATTCCTTTTCTGGACGCAGAAATCTTTTGAATACAGCCTGCATTAACATATTAACAATCACAAATATATAGATACATCTCTTGGCCAATAACACATAGAGGATTTCTATCTATTGTAAGACAAAAGCGGTTACACGAACTTTAAACATATAATCATCAATCAAGCCAAAATAGTAGTGCTAACTCACTGTTCTCTGCCCAGGAATAATCCTTTGAACAGTAGATAGCTTCAAATTCTTTTCTTGTCCATGGGAGGACCAGATCAACGTTGCTTCATCCTGAAATCATGATTAAATCTTAAGCATTGGTGTAATAAAAATATGGAAGTGCCACAGGTAAGGTAAGAGTATTTTGGTTTCTGTATATATGTCAAGTTTGAATCTAATGGTAGAACTGAGAATTACAGCTTTGAATAGCTATGCTTGTCAAGGAGGCAATCCTTGCATGTGGAAGAAGATCCTGAAAAACTTTTTCATGGATGATCCCGAAAAACTTTTTAATGGATTTGAGCTCTTAAAGATGCTAGTAAGCGAACTATATTTCACTACTGATATAATGAAACAAAGATACAATGAAAATGTGCCTAGACCATTCTTTTTCATGAATTTCTAAGTGTTGGAACAATCACAGATCCATTCCATAATTCCAGTATGATCAACAATCTATTTACCAAGCATGATAATAGTAGTATGCAGATAATAAAGCTGACTAATACAGAGCACAACAAGTGCTATTGATACTAAGCAAACAGTTTCTGGAGAAGTGAAGTAAGCTTTCTTACTTCTCTCAATAAAACAACAGAACTCAGGATGTTTATACAACTATGCAGCCACAGAATTTGGTGATTCCTCTATCTTTTGCATTTCACAAGATAAATTCACTAGCAGCAACATATGAAAGGGACTAGAAATAAAAAACCTGAAGGTCTCAAGGAAGAGATGGCTTCTATAACTTTCTTGAGATGAAGGAAATGTTCTCTATCTTACAATCAGTACAGCTATTTCAGAGAGGACTTGCTATCTGAAATCCCTCCGTAACAGGTCTTATTGGTTCTGTTACCAAAGCATGAATCATAGTACACCAAAATGGAAAACGTAGCAGTCAAAAACCACTTTGAAGAGAATACTCTTCCAGAACTCTGAAAATAATGCCTTTTCCTTTTTTTTCTTTCCTCCTAGTGCTGATTGTATATGACTTTAGTTGCATCAGAGGCAAATTTGCTCAAGAATGAGGACAACTGAACATATATCTATATCTCTCTTAAAATGTCAGATTTAGAATACAGTTTAGAAGTTTTAAAAGGGCAGCTGACTTTTCAATAATATGGAAAATGGAATCACTTGCCGGAGAAAGTCTGAATGCGCGAAACTTAGGTTTCCCCTTTCTGCTGTACTTGATTAACTGTGTTCCCTTCTTCAAAGCTATGAGTGCCTTCAGAAAGAGAACAGTGGTAAGCATAAGTAAGTGAAGTACAAACCAATTATGTGGAAATATATATGTATTTGAAGGAAGAACTACAAGTATCCAAATAATATTATGAGAAAACAAAAAACACGAAATAATAGCTTTAGCTAGGCATTACCATTAGCAATGCACCAGAAAAAAAAAATTAAACACTTAAAGAGATGCATATTATCAACAACTCAAAGCATAAGTAAAGGTGCCTTTTATTTTTATATGACAACAAGCAGGGCCTTTTAAACTCAGCAGATTGTAGCATCAATCCAGTCATCTTTCGAGTATTCACTTTAAAGATACATCACAGCCAGTGAAGCTGGCAGGCCACAAGTTGCCGTCTTCAACCAAAATGTGACTAGACTAGATAGATTCTTAGGCTGGGTATCTCTGTATGTTTAGGGAAAGTATCATTGTGTATTCAGTACATAATTCAATTACTTATCATATCATTCTTTAGCAACAATAGTCTTTTTAGCTCAATCACTTAGTATACCACTTGGATTGCAATTTATTCTCTTTTCCCCTTTTTTCTTATTTTTTTCCGAACAAGTGATAATATTTCTTGGGGTATTAATTATTTCTTCTACTTCATTTTGCGACATTAAAGAAAATTAAAATTAAAAGAAACAAAGCAACAGAAACTAAAATTACTGAGCAAACTGTTGCAGTATGCTAATTCAAACACACAAGAAAAAAGTCAAGTACCTGCTCAATGTCGCGGTCAGGATTGCCATAACTAACAGGATCTGCCATTCCATCTGAAACAATTCTTGGTTATCCACCACCAACGAAGCCTATTTGTATAAACCATCCGCATATTCTTCATAGATACCAATCAAATATATTCCTCTGGCCTATCATCAACTTCTCAATCCAATTTTGTGAAACAAAAATTAAAAGCTAATCTCTTTGTGACCAAATGACCAAATATCAAAGACCCCCACACACTCTGATAGTACCCTGTGACAACCCCAGAAAAAGGACAATCACTAGTCATCCATTCAACGCAATGATCTACCGAAAAGCGCAAAAATTGTTCAAGATTTAGGCGAAAACATGTTGGATTGCTGGGAATGTGAATAGGGTATGTGCAGTTTTTGGGTGAAATCAAAGAAGTTGTGAGAGGGGAAACGAAGAGAGAGAAAGTGAGACACAAGTTTAGGAGAACGTTTGCAGTTCAATGGAAAGTGGAGCGACTTTGGCGCGCTTATTTGGCCGTTCCAAACTACCTCACAAAAAAACAGTTCCTCTTTACTTTCTTCAAGAAATTGTAAGATATGTTAACCACGTGGACCATTTATTGTATTATCAAAGTTTTGTCTTTGAATCTCGTTTACTCTCGTTTCATCACGTGCCAAATTTAAATTATTAAATCTACAAGTGTGACTCTAGTATTAAAATTGTTGAGGTTCCATTATACAAATTAATTAGTTAATATAAAAAGTGGTCCAGAACAGTTGTAAGCTAGTCAACCAAAAGTAGCCAAGAACTAACAAAAGTGTTCAAACGAGCTAATAAACCAAGAATAGGTGCTCAAACAAGCCAAAGAACAAAGACAGGTCATATGAACAGACGTGAGAAACTGGAAAAATTAATTGGTTAATATGAGGAGGTATTCAAACGAGCCAAAACCAAGAATAAGTGCTCAAACGAACGAAGAAACCAAGAATAACTAAGAATAAGCGCTCAAATGAGCCAAAAGACCAAAAATAAGTGCTCAAATGAGCCAAAAAGTAAAGACAAGTCATAGGTGCAGACGTGAAAGACTGAGCCAAGACGCAGCTCTAAAACCTATAAAAAATTTCTAAGGTTCATCATAAAAACTAGTTGGTTAATATAAAAAGTGACTCAGGACCCTTATAAGGTAGTTTTAAATCTTATTATTTTTCCATGTCAAAAGAGAAAATGTTTCAACATTTATGATGGGACCATGATATCCTTCTACATGCAAAATTAATTCGTGATTGCACTTTACTGGGTGGAAATTTTTGTTTCGCATATTTTATTCTCACAGTTTTCCGTATTGTGTATGTTCTAATTAATTTTCTAAAAGAAGGAAAAACTATAAAGGATATACCACATGTATGTAAACTTTTACTTGTATGCTTCAGTTGAAAGAAAAGTCATGGGAAAAGTGGAGTGACCGTTGGAAATTTGCTAATAAGTAATGATAACTAACACGTATATACACTGAAATAAATTTGGTCTTTTTTCTTTTAATATGTCGTTAATTGAAAATAAATACATGACCCTCTTATGGTCCTTTAAAAATACAATGGAATCTCATATTGTACAAAAGTCAATTAGAGTCCTTTAAAATTATGCAGGACCCTCTTATAGTACAAAAGTCTATTTGTTATTTTAGTTAACTGTTTGTTAAAATTAACAATTTTTCAAACAGAGGATGGCGTGTGTTTATTTTTAGTAATTATAGGAAATTATGATGGTATTTGTATACCAAAAGAGGTCCAATACACTTTTGAAAAATTATAGGGTATGTCTTCAAAAGCAAGCAACACTAGCTATAGTAAACTCCAAATGGAACAAAAGAATGTGGCGTCTAATGTGATAAAAGATGCTCGGGACAATGATCAATCCTGACTAAACCAAACTGCAACACACTCCAAATTCTGCAAGCTACATAGCCCAAAAACACTAAACCCCATGGTTCAGCACATTTAAGAACTGACCATAAAGAACTTTTAACAGAAAGATTCAATGTCATCAATTGAATACAACCTCCACGGGCAATGAGGCAAATTTTGAGAGGTATGCTCTTAGCGAGATTTATTTAGCAAACAATTTAACTGTACCGCCTGCGATTTTCAGATATTCATCGTGTGGAAAGACGCGCCTCAGAACCTTCCCCATAAACAAGGCGTGCGTGGATCTGATGCTGACAGCTGAAAACTGTGAGCAATGCTTGGCCATTTACAGTGAAGAATGGATAGCTACTGACTCGATCACGAAATCATCAAGGAAGATTTGAATGACCAGAGAAGAGAAGCAAACCAGCACCTTCACTGTGTAATTTTAAAGGATTGCTGGATCTTTGTATCTATTGAAAACCTCTTCTATATCTGCCATCACTTCAGGAGGCAAAGGCCGTTCTGTCGTAAAAAATGCATCAATGTCTTCTTTTAATTGGTCCATGGAAGTTGCACCAATAATTGAACTTGTCACAAATGGACGGTCCCGTGCAAAACAAAGAGCCAACTCAACAAGAGTTAGACCGTGTTTCTTGGCCACCTGAACGTATTGTATTGTTGCTTCCTGGAATTTAACCAATGCCAAATATTAGCCCAGACACTTCAACAGTTTTAGTTTCCCCAACAGGCAAGAATGACTATATAACATGTCCTATAAGTTATAAACATTTTGCATGAGAACTCTTGGGCCATGAAGAAGTTCAAGAAAGAACTGTGTAAAAAACATTGCAGTCCTTGTGCCCTATCATTTCATGAGCAGATATTTGCAAACTTTATGCTATACGCCCAGTATAAGAGATAATAATATGATAGGAACTAATAGTGAAAGTATTTTCTATGACGGAGTGAGCGAAAGGAAGAGCATAATCGGATGAATATATTCTGAAAGTCAGGATTTGCATTCTTCCATGTTCCTTTTTAACCTTTGACCTGAGATGTAGGGAAGAGACTGATATGCAGTGTCTATACACCTTGGAAAGCGATTTATTGTATCTTTCCATGTATCCAGGGAACAGGTTAAGCCTTCCTTTCTTGGCAGCTTCAGAATTGATATCTAAATACTTTCCTGACAATGTCCCACCAGCCAGCGGGGAATAAGCAAGCAAGCCAATGTTGTAGTTTTTCGGATGGCATACTTCAACAAGATCAACTGCAAAGAGATTATATGAGTTTGATGTCAGATAATGGTAGAATGATTTTCTCAACCAACATATGCAGCTATAGTATTCATCTCCACAGAGTGGCCTCCAACGAACCAAGTTAATGGTAGAATGATTTTCTCAACCAACATATGCAGCTATAGTATTCATCTCCACAAAGTGGCCTCCAACGAACCCAGTTACTCAAACTGGTCATACTCAAGTTTTCATGTATGTCTTATAAAGCCAATGAACTAACTAGCCAGATAGCCAAAGTAAGGTAACAAGAAATGTGTTTTCACAAGTTCTCTGAAATTAGAGTGCCAGGTAACTGAAAAGTTAATGTTTGAGTTGACATGGCCTTCAAGGACAAAAATGAAGTAAAAGTCTTAATGTGATGAAATCAACAAATATGATAAGTATAATAAAAATCCATTTGTACTGAAAGAACTTGGCCAATGCCAAATTACAGAAATATTTTTGTATTTATGGAGGAAGGTCCTTGAAAAGTTATGGCCCCAAGAGTTTCTGAAGACCCGACAATTATATAAGCAAGTCCTCATGCACATTGATGTTATGAGGATGATGTAACACAGATTTCAAGCAAAGATGGAAGGAAAGCTTCGGTTGACAAAGGTCATGTAACTATCTCCATATCAACCAGATTGGGTGGTTCACCCAGAAATCCATCAAGTAGCATGTTATATATAGATTCATTGAAGATTCAGTGCACGAAAATATGGAGATGCCATTTCTTGGATAACTACATAAGAAAACTTAAGTAATGGTATGAAACCAACACAATAACCATATTCCTATACCATATCTTCACAGGCAGCTAACAGATCAGTAGAATATCATGGTCAGAAGTGATGTAGATTAAAAGTGACTGCCAAAAAGGGCAGATATGCCTCAAAAATACAGTAATGACAACAAATTCTTGCACCCAATAGTTAGAAGCTCTTGTTGGAATCACAGGTAGATGAAATGAAGGAAGGACCAATCATCCCTAACTTTTAATTGATTTTAATGCCAAGAATGCGTTTTCTAAACTTTTGTTATAACATTTCAAATTGAACCCAGTAGAATTATTGAGACAACAAGTTAACCACAGTGATCTTGTCTTCAAAAAGCATATCATGGTTTTGTCAATCTTGTTGAACAATATTGATATGGAATCTGAACTTAGATTCCTCTCATCATTGAAATCTTAAACATTTTGCAAGTTTCAATGTCAACAAAGGCTACAATGATGAAGTAGATCAAATTCAGAAATATGCTACTCAGTCCATCCCAAAGTTACATCTGTCCTTCCCTTTATTTATGTCCCTGAAAACAATCCAATAATGTGTCTTTTCTCACTTCCAAAGTTACTTCTTATCCCAGAAAAGGAACTCCTAATTTTGAATTGTATAAAAGGACAAATTGGAAAATTCAACAACTTATCACACATTCAGGATTAAAAGAAAAATTAAGGTTGCGTTTGGTTTGCTTGTTTTCTGTTTTTATTTTCTAGTTTTCGTTTTTTATTTTCATTTTCTGAAAACAATTTTCATTTTTTGTTTTCTAAAATTTAGAAAATGTGTTTGGTTAACAAAAGTGTTTTTCTTTTTTATGTTTATTTACAAAATTGTCACCTTATTTTTTAAATTTTTTGGAGATATTTACAAAATAGCCACCTTGTTTTCTAAATTTTTTGGAGATATTTACAAAATTGCCACCTAGTTTTCTAAATTTTTTGGAGATATTTACAAAATTGTCACCTTGTTTTCTAAATTTTTTAGAGTTATTTACAAAATTGTCACCATATTTTCTAAATTTTTAGAATTATTTACAAAATTGCCACATTGTTTTCTAAATCTTTTAGAGTTATTTACAGAATTGCCACATTGTTTTCAGAGAGAACACTTTTTTGATGTTTTATGTTTTCCTAGAAAACTATTTTTTGTTTTCTGAAAATGAAAACAAAAATGGTTAACCAAATGAGTTTTCTATCCTAATTTTCATTTTCTATGAAAATGAAAATAGAAAACAGGCAAACCAAACGCACCCTAAGCTTTTTTCAAAAGTTAATCACAAAAGGGACTTAAATTATGGAATTGAAGGAGTATTATGCTATTATCATATGACAAGTTATTATGATTTTGAGCTTGATTGTTAAGTTACTTAACAGATCATTCTTTTGAAAATATCTGCTCACAGGATATATCCTAATTAGCTTTTTCCTGCTTCCAAAGTTTTTATTAACTAGGGAATAAGAGGGAGGTTACCTTCAAACTTAGACCTAACTAGCAGGCTGTAACTGTTTTGGATACTAACAATCTTGGGCAATCCTTCAACTTTTGCAGCATGAACAAATTCCATGACTCCATATGAAGTTTCATTGGAAACACCAATATAGCGTACCTGCATATGTCAAAAATACTATTGGTGACTAAATAACATAGTGATTTGGATCACAATTGCAAGATCAATTTTGTGCTTAAAGTAGAGAAATGTTATGCCAAGTAGTTAGTTTAGGATTTGAAACAGAGTCTTAATGTTGATCTCAAAGTACATGCATTCTAACTTTCTATATCCCGCTAAATGAAATTTAATGAGTGAAAACATTTGATTAACTTTGAAAGATCATTCATCATTGGTCTTTTCTTAACTGGATTTACAACAAACTTTTATGTTTTTGGCACCTCGAAGTGTGCGTAATGATCTATGTGATTTCCTTAACCATTTTAAAGATGATGCTATAACTCCCATCCTTTCTATTTCCTTATCTTTTGTTTATTCATGCATTACACATAAAGCTCACTCATTCTACTGATACATATATACTCAACCTTTGCAACTATTACCCCCAAATGCTCTAGACATAAAAAACCCATGCATTTTAACCAATGATGGCTTATAGTAAAACACCATTGACCTTTAAGAACGATAAACCTGAAACTCTCAAGACATACCCCGATTTTCTTCATTAATGTATTTCCACGTCTCTAAATTTCACGGACTCAAAAAGATATGACCAAGAATGGAAATCATTAATTAGATACATTCATAGTATTTCATCAGAGTATCAATATAATCTGTAATGGGTTTAAATAGAAAACAGAGAGGTAATGGAGGAAAAGGGTTTTGTATTAAACTTTTTAGGAGTTTTTTACAAAGAAAAGGAAGCTAAGATAAAAGAAGGAAAAAAAATAAGAAAGATGACAATATTCATTCTGATCTCTTCCTCAGCAAGCTATCGACATAAACAATGTCCTCTCATACACCCATTACCCTGATCAAAAGTAGATTACGCCACATAATCCTGTAGACGTTTGGGCAATCGTCCGATCCTTGTGTTCCTCCTAGGCCCGTGACTGGGTTCTTGCATGTCTTGATGGTATTCCTTTAGGGCTGAACCTGTATCAGATGCATTTGAGCCAGGATTTGGGCTAGTGCGCATAGTATTACCCCTGTCTTTAATCGAAACCTTGCCCTCAAGGTTCCAGTTCGGATAAGAATTTAAGAATTCTTTTTCATCCTCCCAAGAAGCATCCGCTTAAGGGAGCTAGCTCCATTGTATGAGCACTTGTGCTATCTGCTTTCCATTCTTGAGAATTTGTGTACGTGCCAAAACTGCTTTAGGAGTGACAGATGGGAATGGTGGAATCTGCTGGAAGAGTGACCGGAGCTGCATCTTTCTCTGAATAACCTTCGGATTTTTTGAGCAATGACACATGAAAAACTGGATGTATTTTTTATGCTTTTGGGAGTTGCAACCCATAGGCAACTGACCCAATTTTTGCCATAATTTTGAAAGGTCCGAAAAACCTTTTGCTGAGCTTCTGATTTCCATGTCTTCTAATTGAAATTTGTTTATACGACTGAAGCTTGATTAGCACCCAATTTCCCACCTCAAACTTGAGCTCTGAACGATTTTTATCCGCTTGAGATTTCATTCTTTATTAAGCCCGCGTGAGGTTACCCTTTAGTTGCTTCAAAATTTCATCCCGCTGTTTGAGGTCCAAATAGACAGTAGCATTGTTAGTGGTCATGGGAACATATTGAAGCAGTCTTGGAGGATGACATCCATAGACCGCCAAGAAAGGAGTCATCTGGGCTGATGTGTGGTACGAGATGTTATACCAAAATTCTGCCCACGGCAAGAATTTAACCCAATTTTGAGGTTTATCCATGTCAAAGCTCCTCAGGTACATATCTAATCTGTGGTTCGAGCTCTCTGTTTGACCGTCCGTTTAAGGATGATAGGCGCCACTCATTTTGAGTTTTGTTCCCTGCATCCTGAATAACTCTTCCCAAAAATTGCTCAAAAAGAGCTTGTCTCTATCATTGACAGTCGTCTTGGGTATGCCATATAATCGAACAATCTCCTTTACAAAAATCTCGACTATTTTAGAGCTTGTAGCATGACTTAATAGCAATGAAATGAGCAGATTTAGATAATCTATCCACAACCACCAATATCTCTGTGTAGCTTTGGGATGAAGGGAGCCCTTGCATAAAATCCATCGAAATGTCTTCCTATATTTTCTCGAGAATCAGTAAGGGTTGTAATAATCTAGATGGATGTAAATTGCTTGTTTTCACCTATTGACAAATCAAGCATTCAGCCACATATCTCTTAATGTCGCTTCACACGTGCTGCCAATAGCAATTAGTACTCACTCTTTGATAAGTTCTGAAAAGCCCAACGTGTCCCTCAATGAGAGTCATGGAATTCATGCAAAATCTTGCCTCTTAATGCTTCTGAAATCACGAATCGTCGACAGAATAGAACAAACCCTTCTTGGTAGGCCCAATCTGGAAATTCTTCTGGACTATTCAAAATCTGTTCTCGTAAACGCTTCATCTCTATATCTTTGTCAATTGCTTGACGCAGTTCTTCCAAAAAGATTGATGTAAGCATGGTGATAGCTTTGAATTCTGACTCTGGTGGGTTCATTGAAAGTGCATCTGCAGCCATATTATCCTTTTCGGGCTTGTACACAATTCCGAAGTCAAAACCCATCAATTTAGAGACCCATTTTTGTTGTTCTACTGTTTGAACTGTTAGATGTATCAATGATTTTATGCTCTGCTGGTCAGTCTTTATCTTGAAATGCCTCCCAAGGAGATATTGTCGCCATTTTGATATGGCTGTTGTGATGGCTAACATCTCCCTTTGGTACGTTGATGCTACTTGTTGTCGTGGCCTCAATTTCTGGTTAAAATATGCTACAGGGTGGTTGTCTTGGAGGAGAGTAGCACCAATTCCAAATCCTGAGGCATCCGTTTCCAGCACGAAAGTTTTAGTGGAATCCGGTAGAGCTAAAACAAAAACAGGGACTATTGTTAAAGCTTTTTGCAACTGTTGAATGGCTCTTGTTGTCGCTTCATTCCATTGGAAACTGTCTTTTTTAAGCAGCTCCGTGAATGGCGGCACGATGGTCACGAATTGCTTAATGAATCTTCGATAGAATCCAGCAAGGCCTAGGAATCCTTGCAATGATTTGATGATAGTGGGAATCGGTGCTTGGTCCATTGCAACATGTCCATTTGAAATTACATGGCCAAGGTACTCAGTGCTTGGCTGGGCAAAGGTGCATTTTGTCTGTTTAATATATAAACAATTTGTTAGTAACAACAAGAGCACCTGTTCCAGGTGCTGCAAATGTTGCTAAAAAATAACACTATATACCAATATATCATCAAAGAAAACAAGGACACATTTACGAAGCAATGGATGGAACGTGTCATTCATCATGGCTTGGAAGGTTGACGAAGCATTAGTGAGTCTAAACGGCATGGCCAAGAACTCATAATGTCCATTGTGTGTCCTAAATGCCGTCTTGTACACATCTTCAGCTTTGACCGTTATTTGATCATACCCAGCCTTTAAGTTGAGCTTAGAAAACACTGTTGCTCTATGTAATTCATCCAAGAGCTTGTCCCTAGTCGGGATTGGAAATTTATCCTTAATAGTCGCGGCGTTTAATGCTCGATAATATGTGCAAAACCTCCACGTTCCATTCTTCTTCCTAACCAATAATACTGGAGCTGAAAATGCATTGTTACTGTGTTGGATTATTCCTTCCTTGAGTTTCTCTGAGACCAGTCGCTCAATCTCAGTTTTGTGCACGAAGGGATAGCGATAAGGCTTCACATTAACGGGTGCTATACCCGTCAACAGATGAATGACATGATCCTTGTCCCTTCTTAGGGGCAGTCCCTATGCTACCTCGAACACTTTGGAATACTTTTGCAACAATGCTTTCAATTCTTCAGAATTAGGGCCACCATCTGTCCTATCTTTTACGGTCATGGTCAGGCTATAAAGTGTTGCCAATGAACTTGTAGCCTTTAGTCTGCGAATCCTTGATACTGTTACTTGCGACATCAGCAAATTCCGATCACCCTTCAACACCACTTCCTTCCCTGCAATCTTCAAACTCATAGTCATATTCAAATAATCATGCACTATGGGTCCCAAAGTTGTTAACCAAGTTACAACTAAAACTACATCTGACCCTTCCATTGGTAGCACAAATAAATCAGTGCTGACTTCATGGCCCTGTATTGTTAATTTTGCTTGGCGTATAACGCCGTCGCTCTGTAGCTATTGTCTATTTCCCACAATGACATTCATATGTGAAATTGCCTCAACTGGTAGGTTAAGGAATGGCTACTCTTGATTGAAAAAACGAATTGATATTTCCCCCTTCAATAAGGATCTACACCTTTGCACCATACAAATCTCTTTCAAACCTCAAAGTAGTAGGAGTTTGGTTACTTGAGAAGGCATTTAGAGATATTTTAGGTTGTCCATCTTCTTCAGGTTGTTCGATTTCAGTATCCATCATGAAGAACTAGGTCTTTGTTTTGCAATACGGTGTCTTGGTACAAAATTTTCATCACAATTGTAAAAAGGCCTTTGTCCCTTCGTTGTTGCATTTCAGCTTCAGTGAGTTTTCTAATAGTGAAAACATTTGAGTTTTGGATTGGGCTAGGTTGTGTAGTAGTGTTTGTTTGCTTTTGGTTTCGGGCGTAGATGAGTGTGTTTTGGGTAGTTTGGGTGCTGCTAGCTGGTTGGGTGGGGGCCCATTTTGTTCTCTCCTTTTTGGACTTGGCGTTGTTGGTCCAAAAGTTTATCTTCTTGCAACTTGGCCAAGCCCATAGACTAAGTAAGATTGGTAAGCCTGAATGCTCAGTCTTCTGCTTTAATTTCGGGTTTAAGCCCAGCCACAAAACAGCTAAGTTGAAAAGAAAGTGGCAGCCCAAAAATCTTGCTAGACAGTGTTTCAAATTGGGCTTGGTATTCTTCTACTGTACCGGTCTGCATAAGCTTAGCTAGGGTCCCTTGATGGTCTTCATACTCTATTGGACCAAAGTGAGTTTGCAGAGCCTTGGTAAACTGTTCTCAAGTTGTTATCTGTCTGTCACGCCTTACTGATGGAGACACCACATGGGCAGTAGGATGACAAGACCGAGGCTTGTACGGAAGCACATGTGGCACTTTCTCGTGCTAGGGCAGCCCCGATGATGCAGGCGCCATGTGAGCAACCATGTGGCAAGGATGATAAAGCTTGAAAGGATGCACACATGGCACTTCTCTCCAGGAAGAATCTAGAAGATACACTAGATAAGGATAATATCAAATCCCCTTTGATTGAGGGATTATGGATTGAGATTAGTTGTAAATATCCCATGATTAGGGTAGAATCTTCTAAAAGCACGTATTAGCCATTAGATTGAAATGATCTTGGTCATTCATTAGACTACAAGCATGTATAAATAGCCTAGCATTTTCATGTGTAAGACACACAGAAAAGTTTGAGAGCAATACAAAGCCTTTTTCTCTCATTTCTTTATTCCGCTACTTTACTCTTTATCTTGCAAATTTCCTTTGTTCGTGGTTTTTATAGGCCGACTTAGCCACTTTTGCTTGAGAAAAAGTGTCTAAGTGGCACGCTGCGCTTGGGATAGGCTAAGGGCGTGACAAGTGGTTACCAGAGCCAAGGTTACACGCAAGTTGTTTGTAATTTTGCTCCTTTAAAGGATGTCTTCTTCAGGTATTGAGAAGAGCGTTGATGCTGGTAATGATGAGAGAGGAAGGGAAGTCCTACCCCTTCTTACAGCAGCCAAAGGCAATAAGAGGGGAAAGTCTCTTTCAAAGCACGTTTGACAAGGGCAGAAGACGTTGTTGCTGATTTCATGTAGAAATGTCAACAGCTTGGGTTTGATGATGAAGAGGCACTAAGTTTGGGGGACCTCTGTCAGGAACTCAAAAACCTTCAAGCTCGAGTACAAACGGCAGAAGAGGCGGCTAAGAATGCACTAATTGAGAAAGAAACCATTGCTGATTGGTTGCAGGTTAAGATTACCGAGCAAGATCGCAAGATGGCTGAACAAGACAAGATCCTTGTGGAGATGAAGAAAGATTGGGCTATGTGTAGAGAGGCAATAGCCCGTGGCGCGTCAACCCACCATGTAGCACCAAAGGTGGATGTGCCAAGGCCTAGACCCTAGAACGGGAAGCGCGAAGCCAAGGAGGTAGAAAACTTCTTTTGGCAGATTGAACAATACTTTGATGCGGTTGGGCTCGAGGAGGATGCTAGCCATGTGAAGACAGCAACACTCTACTTCTCAGAAGATGCAGCTCTATGGTGGCGTATGAAGCACCAAGAGTTCCAAGAAGCCAAGAGGGGGCTTCCAACTTGGACTGCTTTCAAGGAGGATGTATATGCCCAATTCTACCCTGAAGAGGCCGAATGGGAAACTCGTGACAAGCTTAGAGTCCTGAAGCATATAGGGACCATACATCAATATGTTCAAGAATACATCTCCCTTAAACTTCAGGTACGTAATAAGCTTGATTATGATCACATGTAGAACTTTATCAAAGGTTTGCAGCCATGGGCACAACAAGAAGTATGAATGAGAAAGCCCAAAACTTCCGCTCAAGCGGTTGCCATGGCCGAGTCCTTGATAGAGGTGAAGCGAAAGAACAACCCCGCCGAATCCCCGGGAGATTTGAAGGAAAACGGTGGGGAGGACGAGAGTCCCAAAGGGCAAGACAAGGATAGACATGGGAGACAACCTTTCAACAAGGACGAGAAGAGAGATAAGAAATCCATCAAGTGCTACTTTTGTCTCGGTTCCCATCCATGGAGAGAGTGTCCAAGCAGACAAACACTCAACATGTTGATTGAGGAACGTGAGAAATCGGCGAAGCACAAATGGGTTTTATTCAATTGCTGAATGCTTTGAATGCCAAAATAACACCAAGGGCCACATCAAAGGGTGGCTTGATGTACGTGGAGGCATTGATTCAAGGGAAGCTCTCCAGGGCCATGTTGGACACTGGAGCTTCTCATAATTTCATGGCAGAAGACGAAGCCAAGAGATTGGGACTTACTCTTAACAAGTCTCAAGGGTCCCTCAAGACTGTCAATTTCACCCCGCGACCATTGACAGGGGTGGTGAAAAATGTTTCTCTAACAATCGGTACCTGGCAAGGGAAATTAAACTTTACGGTGGTACCCATGGATGACTTTGAGCTTGTCCTTGGTATGGAGTTCTTCAGACAAGCAAAGGCCATCCCCCCACCCTACCTTGAACATATGATGATCATGGAGGAGAATACCCCTTGCATGGTCCCAGCCAAGATCCAAGCGAGACACGAAAAGAGACAACTTCTGACCCTTCAGGTGGATAAGGGAGTTCGACAAAATGAGGGGGCTTACTCAAAAGCCATGAAAGGAGCGAATAAGGGTGAACAGGTGGCACATAAGACACTAAAGGAGGCCGCCAAAGGCCGTGAGAAGGTGGAAGAGTTCACATCACCGTTGGTACAAAAGAAGGCACTACCTATGGAAAAGGTAGACCCTTTATGTGATGCAACCCATGGTGCCAAACCAAAGAAGAGGGCAACCATATGTGATGAGACACAAATTTCCCTCAATCTCCACGGGAGCCGAGCAATGGGCAAGAAGTCGGTTGAAGTAGAAACAAGTCAACGGATCCTTGCTGCTCACACCAGGGAGTCAGAGACCAAGTACAAAACAAGTTACCCTCAAATGAAGCAAGCCAGTTCATCAAAGATCTGCCTTGATGAATCAGCTACAATAGGATCAGCGAAGGAAGTCGAGGAAAGGAAGACACAACCACCAAGAGTCTAGCAGCCACACTGTTAGATCCTTGTGACAAGGAAATCGATTTCATCGAAGCTGATTGCGTAAGGGGACTTCCACCACGGCATGAGTACTTGGTACATTGGAAGGGCTTGCTAGCAAGTGAGGCAAGTTGGGAGCCAACAGACTCTCTTGGAAACTTTATGAAGGAGATTGTGGAGTATCATGAGGAGATCGCGACGAGGACGTCGCGAAATTGGGTGGGGGAGTTTGTCACGCCCTGCCGATGGAAACGCCACATGGGCAGTAGGATGACAAGACCGAGGCTTGTACGGAAGCACATGTGGCACTTTTTCGTGCTAGGGCAGCCCCGATGATGCAGGCGCCATGTGAGCAACTATGTGGCAAAGATGATAAAGCTTGAAAGGATGCACACATGGCACTTCTCTCCAAGAAGAATCTAGAAGATACACTAGATAAGGATAATATCAAATCTGATTGGTTGAAAATATCCCATAATTAGGGTAGAATCTTCTAGAAGTACATATTAGCCATTAGATTGAAATGATCTTAGCCATTCATTAGACTACAATCATGTATAAATAGCCTAGCATTTTCATTTGTAAAACACACAGAAAAGTTTGAGAGCAATACAAAGCCTTTTTCTCTCATTTCTTTATTCCGCTACTTTACTCTTTATCTTGCAAATTTCTTTTGTTCGTGGTTTTTACAGGCTGACTTAGCCACTTTTGCTTGGAAAAAAGTGTCTAAGTGCCGCACGCTGCGCTTGGGATAGGCTAAGGGTGTGACATGTCGCTCCTTTAGCAACCAATGAAACCAATGCAACGGTTGGCCACTCACATGAAATGATGTAATGACCAAATGTTGATCATCAGGAATTAAATGATATTCAAAATACCTTTCAGCCTGAATAATCCACCCAATAGGGTCTTCACCATCAAAACGAGGAATGTTTAGCTTCATTTGTCGGGCTAGAAGTGGTTTCCCAGAATTAACAGACTAGGATGAACCCATGGGATATGGATATAGAGTTACATATGGCCCTGGTGGTATAAAATTTGATGTTGGTGGGAATGGTGATGGAAAGGTTAGTGATAGAAATGATGGAGGTAAGGGTAAGTGTGGTATGCCGATGGGGCTTATAGGCAGTAGGGGAATAAAGCTCAAAGGAGGCTGATTGGGTGTGTTGGGTATGTGTGTAGATTGGGGAGGTATTTGCGGAGGGAGTTGGTTTAAGGTCACCTAAGTCACTGGAGGTCCAGGAGATCCCGACGACGTAGCTTTCTCCGTGAAATCTTGAGAGCATTATCAAGTTTGCTGTCAAAAGCTGCGACCTTGGTGAGTAAATCAGTGATTGCTTGTTTGTGTTCTTCTAACTGCTGAGCATGGGTAGTAGATGCTTCTAGATTCTTTTTAAGAGCTTTATCAATCGCTTTAAATCAAGTCCCTTCCACCATTGACTCTCAACGAGAGCACCAAATATGTAATGGGTTTAAATAGAAAACAGAGAGATAATGGAGGAAAAGGGTTTTGTATTGAACTTTTTAGGAGTTTTTACATAGAAAAGGAAGCTATATAAAAGAAGAAAAAAAATAAGAAATATGCAATATTCATTCTGATCTCTTCTGTAGCCAGCTATTGATATAAACAATGTTCTCTCGTACACCCACTACCCTGATCAAAAGGCGATTACACCACATAATCCTGTAGACGTTTGGGCAATCGTCCTGTCCTTGTGCTCCTCCTGGGCTCGTGATTGGGTTCTTGCATGTGTTCATGTTATTCCTTTTGGGCTGAACCTGTATCAAATGCATTTGGGCCAGGATTTGGGCTATAATCCTTGCACTGTGCGGAGTCCAACACAGATTTGGGTTTTCTCAAGAATAACCTAATTCTCTACTTCCCCCATTTTCAGGAAAGCAGGCATGATTGGAACCTACAGTATATCATTCTCAAATATATTCTATATCATTCATTTCTTAACATATTTTTTGATGGTTCAGGGTGCCATACAGATGTAAGACTGCCTTCAACACTCCTGTCCAGAACCTTACGCATCTCTTCTCAAATGCGAACTAAATGCGGTTATATAAATATACTCATTTTGGTTTAAAGTTATAAGGAAATCATGTTAAAAGAAGAAGCTCCAAAACTTTAAATATCTACTGTAGTGTGAGCTAATGTGAACGGATGTAAGGTGACTCAATCATGATTACAGACATGTGCAAGTATTTAGAAGGGTGGTTTTTCTCAGTCAAATTGGCCTTATCACTAAAAATGTAGTCATTAATCAACTATAAGGCCAAGAGGAGCCAGATGCAAAACCCTGGCAGTTTGCATTACCTTTCCTTCTTCAATGAGTTTCTGGAAGGCCCTCAGCTGCTCAACAAATGGCACGCTTGGTCTCCATCTTGAAAAATCATAGAAAAACTCCCCGAACATTGGAACGTAGCGATCTGGCCTGAGGCAAAAGCAGCACATTCAGAGAGAGAAATGTGATATTTACATATATGTAAATAAAGAAGGTTCCAAGGAAGCAGCCATAAAGGAAAAGATGCAGACATAATGAATATATAGGAGATTCATCCATCAGAAGTTAAACCAAAAACATTTGTTCTACGGAACCGGGTGTGGGAGGCAAGACATTTGAAAGCATGTAAAGTAGCTAAAAGTCCTCCTCACTACAGACAGATATGTTACAACAGCAATGGCCTATCAAAGTAAAATTTGATAATTGTGTAGCTAATACATAAAAAAGTGGCAAGATTCATTTAACTTTTCCACTGATATCTTATATAGTAGCTGAGAGAACTAACCTTAATAAATATTCAAGTAGATATATTCATTAGAAAACATGCTACACTAGCATGTAGCAACTGAACGAGGTGTCCACATTATGGCTTTCCTCTTATCATCTCAACTCTCATGCTTGTGAGGAGAAAAGCTATAATTGATTAATCTTTAAGTCACTTCTGTGTCATTTTTTGATACACCAGACATTTTAGAGAATTAAGTGATTCAACTAAATATATTTGAAGACAACAAGAGCATGTACTAAAGAACTCTTTGCTTAATCTGGAACCCCTCAAAACCTGAGTGTTGCTTTCCCTATTGTCCATTTGATAGGAAAATGTATTTGGTCTCATTTCATTCAATACTTGTGGAGAAATCCTAGCTGGAGAAGAATTTTCAAATGAAGAAAGGCTTCTTTTCACCAACTACTGATAAAGCTTTAAACCATTACTTTAGTCAAAGTACGAAAAACTGATTGATGATCAAATTCGTGAGAACATTAAGAAGAATGTGAAATTGAATAGAGAAATCAAAAGGAAAAAGATTAACTTGGCGTGTTTGCTAGTCATTCATCAAAAGCTCCAAAGCCACGGAGAAAACTCACAGAGGGTCGGACCAGTAAGGGAAAAAAAAAAACTATTAGAGGGTAGGAAACGTCAGGTTCGATAATGTTGAGAAGATATTAACTGTCATTGACCATGCTTCTGTAAAATCACCATATGGCAGTGGTTCCTATCCTTCCTCTTGAAGTTCATCAAGTCCAAAATATTCGATTACTTCAAATTTTAACAGCAAAAGAACATCTAGTGATATATAACTATTCTAATAGTTAGCCATGTGTGCAATGCCATCATGCCTGGATTTAGTTAGCTATGCATTCAATGCTGTCATGTCTGGATACCCACAAATGGACTCATTCAAGCATTGGTTTGACGAGCTATGTGAGAGTATCCAAAATAGTAAGAGATCAATTAATGAACTCAACGAAAGCATAACAAAGATGCGGTGCATAGTATGAGGCCCTCAGCAGTTTGCTGCATTCTTCAGGCATGAGGAATTCAATGTAGATGAAATCTCACCAATGTATTTGAAGTAAATCAATGCAATCAATGTTAAGACGTATAAGGCTTTTCTCCACGCTCTCCCTGATATTAGCAGCATCAACTCGTACGACGTTTGCGTTCTCACGCAAGTAACTTGACCGCTCGGAATATCCACTAACCTTTGTGGCCACAATAACCTGCTCATAAATTGGAAATGTTATCAGTATTATGGCCCCAACCACAGCTATTTCATGACCCTTCCTTTTCTTATTAGAACATTAAACTGGATGGATCCAAATTTCAGTCAAAGAAAAGAAGAAAAGTTTCTGTACCATTTCTCTTAGTTAAAAAACAACTACTTGCTTTGTTATCTGAGAATGAATTCAGCAACCAATCCAATGAATAAACATACAGATAAAAGATCGAGTACAATGACAAATTCTGAAACATGGATAAATGCATACGCATGAATCAAATATCACTCGGAAATACGGATGTCATTTCTTGCCAAGAGGTTCTTGGTTGACAACCAACCATGCGAGCATCAGAGTCATACATTAAGATATTCCAGATCAATGTTTCCCGAACTTGGCACTCAAGAAAAGGAAAAATGGTGCACATGATTCCATCAGGTGCATCAGTATCATAACGAAGAGTATGAGGAAAAGAAAAGCTATTAACCAGAGGCAGAAAGTACCTTGTCACGAGGGTGAGACTTCAACCAGCTAGCAACATATAGATCTGTCCTTCCCTGAGTCTCTTTTCTTGGAGGAACTGGGTACTGAAGAAGACAGAGTTAAACTAACAATAAATTTTGAATAGAAAGCAGAAAAATGAAGCAGGTAACCAGAATAACAAAAACATAGAAGAGGGAACTATGTAAATTAGAGTACACAGAAAACTACTAAAACTATTTATCTTCATGAGACTTTTGCCATTAAAACATGTAATGCAATTTAAAAGATGAGAGAAGTGCAACTCTGCAGATATATCTTGAAGCTAATAAAGTTTTGACACTTTTATTAGCGGTATTCGAGAAGCACCTCTCAAACTATTGGTAAAGAGGTCAAAAATTGATGATGTTAGAATTTAAGCTTAGGAAATTTAAAATAGAACTAAAGAAATAATAAATGAGTCAGCCTTTGTTTCACTTTTCTGTTTTGGTTTGTGAATGGGGAGGAGGATGGTTCTCCTGCTGGTGGTGTATTATGAAAATCCTCCCGAAAGAAGATAACAAGACTTCGGTGCTGGAGTCTTAAAAGATGAAAAGAAAAGCTTACCATTTCTGCAGTATCTAAAATATTAATTCCACGTTCAAATGCATAGCTGAGCATTTGATGAGCTTCTTTCTCTGTATTCTGCTCTCCAAAGGTCATCTGGAATCATCAGAGAAAACAGAATTTGCCATCATTTACTCAAACCCACTCCAGTCCATTATGCTTCCACACATTTGCTGCAAAGCAATCAACAGCTATGGCCTAGTTGACATGCAACTAACACATACATCATAAAGGGCCAAACTTAAGAAGAAAGATGAAAATTGCAGCTGGTGGAAGAATTAAGGAAACGTTTGGTTAACTGTTCTTCAAAAAAGCTTAGTTTTTCCCTCGTTATCATCCACTAAAACTAGAAAATTTGCATAAAAAGGAAGCTTTTTGGAAGGATAAAAGTCAAATCCTGGGTACATATATTAACAAACAAAATGAACCACTTTCTACATGATCCTTCTACAGGGGGCAACAAACAATCTGTTCCATAATACTTCACCTTTATGAGTGCTATTCTACGTTATGGTCAATGCTAAATTTTACAATAATAATGTAAAGTTTTAAAAAACTCCGCTCGTCTCAATGGTTTTTGTCTCCGCATTGCCAGTCAAAAGGATGAGGCTAGCATTAGGCAAGTAATAACCGGTCTAAACATCGTTGGGTTCTTCTTGAGGATTTGAGACATTATCATAATGAAGCCATCATCACATTGATTTAGTCGACCAATCCAATGGGACTAATGCTTGGTTTAAACTGACTACCTCAAATCAAAGTTCGAACTTCGAAAGGGCAGTCTTATTTTATTGTTTATTAGTCTTGAATAAATATAGCAGTCAATCCTCTCAAATGTGAGAAAGGGCGTGTCTAGATTAGCTTTTTTCAAAAGTATAATTTTTTCCTAAAATTTCCGAAGAAAGTGCTTTTATGAGAAGCTAAAAATTTTAGCTTCTAGAAAAAGCTAAAATTAAGCTTTTTTTTTTTTTTTTAATTTTAGCTTGTCTTGAAATCTAAACCAAATAGTCATTGCCAAAAAAGCTTATACTTTTTCCAGGAACAAAATTCTTTTCCATAAAAAAAAGCCAATCCAAACAGGTTGCGATCACACTATTTCACGTCTTTCTTCCAAAAACTAGGATACAACACGTCGGGGTACGCTAGAAGTTAACTAACATTAATAGAGTGTCAGTTCTTTATGTAAGGCGCGACACATACATAGGACTGCAGCTCCCATTAACCCAAGTATTCTTGAAATGCTTTACTTTATTAGTATTTTGAACAAATTCATCTCCCACGAAACCAGCATTGTATATTTAATAACGCTAACCGAAGTTTTACAGCTGTAAATACACGCATAAAATGTTTCCTCATACACAAAATGATACATTTATAAAATTAAAAGTAAAAAAAAGAGAACAAAATAACAATTTGATTGTAGTAGACACTTTATAATCTTACCGTGCCGAGAGTAATTTCGCTGATATTAAGGTCGGAATCTCCGAGCTTCCTGAACTGCAACGCGCTCTTCTGCGCGTGTTTTGCACCCACAATTCCGCTACTCTTGCTCTTCGATTCATGCAGGGAAAACTTTCGTACGCCATTCTTCGTTGAACGGTGCGTGAAGAAGCGGTGAGGGGGACCGCGAGTACTTGTGTTCGTGTTTGAGAGAAAAGCGTGAATTGCGATAGAGCTTGATGAAGAAGCCATTTTTAGGAGGATTTTTCTTTTCTTTTTCTTTATTTTTTATTTTTTTATTTTTTGAGGGATCAGAAAGAACTCTACAGTTTGAAATGGCGGTCGATGTCAGCGAGTAAACGATAACGTCTTTCAGTAAAGTGGAAAGAGAGCATTACACGTACGTGCGTGTGTTTTTTAAACTTGTAATGTCATAAGGGCCTTTTTGTATATTGGTCCAGCCCATTAGACATTAATTCTGGGCTTTTTGGTCAATGGATTATGGGCTTTGGGACCATTAATTTGAATTTTGAAGCCCTTTCGGCGCATAATCACCCGGCCTTTTGTTGGGATAGGTCTGGACCACACGCAAAAACAAAGTACCGAGATTTTCAATTTTCGAAAGAGTAACGTTCGTTTGTTCTAAAATAACTGGAGAAAATGTTCACGGCGGAAAATATGTTTTGGAAAATAAAATATTGTTTAGTTTTTAATTATCATATTAGAAAATAATATCTAATATTTACTTGTCATGTTAGAAAATAATTTTTAATTAATAATCATACTAAAAAATATTTTTGACAAGAGTTTTTATAAGAATATACATTTTACTATTATAAACATATTATTTAAATAAAAATAATTAAAAAATAAAATAAAAAAATAATTCAAGTCTCAGTTTGTGGGAATGGGGGCAGGGATGGGTGGGGGCTGGGGTGTGGGGATGCAATTAGATCTTCTCATATCAAATGTTCTCTTATACTAATATAACGAAAATGCTAACCATTTATGTTTGAAGCATATCATTTGGACCACTCATGAAATTCAAATTCTAAGAAAAGAGCAATTTTTTAATATACTTTTTCTTTCTCTCAATACCCACCTTTTATGGGATTTGAATTTTATGAGTGGCTGAGATTAAATGCTCTATACATGAATGGTCAAGATTTTTCTTTCATATCAATATGAGAAAACTCATAATATGAGAGGATCCTAATCTGTGGGGATAAGGGTTCAAGGTTAGAGTGAGAGAAAGAGGGAGTTGCTATATGTAAAAAAGTGTTCTTGTCTATTTGGCAGACAATTTTCTTATCTTTGTTACAAAATCAAAACCAAGCAAAACCAATTTTAGATATGTTGTTTTGGTTATTTGCATATATAATTGCAAATTAATTAATTATTTTTAATTAAGTGAAAATTAATTAATTTAGTTTGGTTTGAAATTTGTTCAAAACCAAAGATGTACACCACTACGCATCAGTGTTTGGCGTTCGCTGTTTGCATTTGAGTTTATGTATTGCTTTTTCTTTTTCTAAGAAACCCCCGTGTCAGGCGCCAACTTAATTCCTACCTCTCATAAAATTAGAACTCAAATTATCACTTAAAAAAATATAATTGCAACGAGATGACCTACTAATCTCAGTATATTCCTTTAATTTTGTTATTTTTTTAAGGCTAAACCAATTACACCGGTCCATGCCTAAAAGAGGGGGTCCCTCTCGATTGATCTCACCAAGAACACGTCTAATTTCATTTGGGGGGGTCGGACAGATAACATATTCCAAGTGAAAAGCCGAAGACTGTAATTTGCTTACTAGTTTGTGCTTCTATTTGCCTTCTTGTAAACAAACTTAATGCAAAACCCCGAATTTCATCCGCGATCAATTTTCTGACATTCTTGAATAGCTAATTTGAGATTATTCCTTTTGTTAATTTACTTACTCATCTAGTACCATTTCAGTTCATTAATTAATTAATCAGCATCTAGCCGGCAAATAGCCAAACCTATGCATCTTATGTGCAGAGCAAGAAAGCCATATGCATCATCAGCAACGCGTGCAGAATGAAACAAGCCAAGTGTTAACACTCACATTTTACGTGTCAAGCCCAAACCCTCTTCTCCTTCCAATATAAATACCGACCTCCACTTTTGCTAATCCTCTCACATCACCACCACAGCTTTAACTTATGGCTTATAAACCCCCTTTAGTGCTGAGGGAGGAACCGTCTATAGGGCAAGTATTCAAGGCTCCATTTATTTGTTTTTAAATAATTCCAGGAAAATATTTACAAAAAGAATTTTGGAAAATGGAATATTTTTTGTGTTTATAGTTAGGATTCGTGAGTTATGGCATGATATAGAGCTGGTTTGGTTTTATATGTTTACAAATTATAAGGGGCTGGTGCTTATAAGAACTTTTGATACTTATAAGTAAGTGATAGTGAGTTAATGCATGCATGATAAAGAGCTCGTTTGGTTTTATATATTTATAGGGAGTTGGTGCTTATAAGAATTTTTTGTACTTACAAACAAGTGATAGATAAGTAGATGAGGAATGTTTGGATATAATATGTAGTACTTAGCAGTTTAATTAGTGATTGAATTAAATGTATTTAATAAAATTAGTTGTTCAATTAGTTAGTGAATGTAAAATGACGAAAAAAATACATTGATAAAATTATTATTATTATTGAAATAAGTTAATAAATTTAACTTATAATTAGTTATATGTTTCTTATAATGATATTTTTTTATTATAGCATAATAAAATTATTTTTAATAAATTAGTTTTGTTAATATTATAACAAATATTTTTTATTATAAGCCCGTTTGAATTGACTTTTTTGAAAAAGGTTTTTTAACAGCTTTTGAAAAATAGTTCTTTTTGAGAAGCTAAAAAATCTGGCTTCTAAAAAAGTTGTATTTGAGCTTTTTTCAGAGTGTCAATTTTTTTGGAAGCTAAATTTAATAGTTATTGCAAATTTATTATAATTTTTTTAGGAAAAAAAAATATTTTTTCTTTAAAAAAGTCAATCCAAACAGGCCTTAAGCATATAAAAGTAACTTATATACGCAATACATATCTGGAAAACATGCTCTCAAAGAAGTCCTACATGTACTTTGGATAACTCTAGATCCTATTACATCAGATTGAAGCTAATCGATATGTTAAAATAATTCAACAACAACTCGATAAGTACGTGCATTGTCACTAGGGAAAAGTGTTCATCTAAATTTGCAAAAGATGCTCACTGCAGTTTAAAGTTGAGTTGACTACTCGAATATGATCACAAAAGAAGCATATAGATGCATAATGGATCAGTTTCCATCATCCTATTTCCTACTAAAAAGAAATGCCTTTAGGTGGAGATTGTTAATGCCTAGTCACTGTTGGTACAAACACATGTTTTTGTGCCTAATTGTCATGGTATGACTATAATTATAAAAATCTCAATAGCAGACCAATTACACAAGTTTCATAAGTCAAATGTGCGTTCAAAAAGTTGTTTTGCACAAGTCTTCTCTTGAAAATACGGATATGCCTTCAACAATTAATAAGCTCCTAATTCTAAGGATCAACTTTCTTTTGCACAAGTCTTCTCTTGAAAATACAGATATGCCTTCAACAATTAATAGGCTTTTAATTCTAAGGATCACAAGAATTAGCGTGTGCTACACAATCTTCGTGAAAAGTCACGAAATTTAAACGGTAAGAGGGTTACGAGCTCTGTTTTAAAATTCAATCAGTTGAGCTAAAATATAGGGGGTGTGGGTGCGAATATCTTAAGAAGGGGGGTGAATTAAGATATAAGTATTAATTTTTATTTTTTAAAAATTCACAGAAAATTTGTAATTTTTAACAATCAATGTATCAAACACAATGTAATCAAAATAAGCAAGTATAAAAATAGAAGTATAAGGAGAGGAGAAACAAACGATTTAAGGTGGTTCGGCCAAGCCTACGTCCACCGCTCAAGGATGCTCCCCTTAGGACTTCAAAAACTCCACTAAGATGCTTCTTCAAATCTTGGTGAAGCACAAACCAAGTTTTTACAATCTCTTTGAAGCCCAACTCAAAGAACCCAAGAGATTCACTCTTTAGGATTTCCCCACACTTTACAAGCTCTAAAGAATAAATCTTACAAAGTTTATAGTTCTCAAAGTATGTATATACTCAAGAATTAAGAGAAAATTGAATCTGAAATTTTCTTTAAGAAGAAGATGAATAAGCTCTTGAAAGCTCAAATATATTGCAAGAATAGCTCAAGGATGGATTGTATGATGATAAACACTTTAGCACACTTCAATTGATTTTTAGAAAGTGTATTAAATGAGTATTTAAAGAGATTTGGGGGTTATTGTTTATGGTAGGTGAAGAAGGAGTGATTTTCTCGTGACGGTAATAAGCGGCTAGTGTATTTATTCTGACACCCATTCGGTGGTCGGCCATGGGTCGTCCGGTTAACCCTTTTCCTTCTCTGACTAGGCCGGACGCCTTAGCCGGTCGACTGGCTAGGGGGTCCGGCTTTTTTCTTCACCTCTCTGTTTTGGCTGGGTGACCCACCATGGTCAACCGGTCGGCTTGCTGGGGGTCCGGCCACTTCAGAATGTGAAGTAAAGCCAGATTTTTGCAAAGATCATTTTAAGTGCAATTTTCACAACTCCAAATCATTTTGAATAATTTTGTAAACACATGTGAATTGAAACACCCCAAAAACTTATTTTATCTCTATGTGTGCATTCAAATACATTTGTGCATATGTTATTTCAAATGTGTAAGACTTGAAAATTTTTGCTATGAATAAGAAAAAGATTTTGAGCCAAGTCCACACAATATATATAGGCATTTCACAAAGAGAGCAAGAAGTAAAATAATGTCTGGTACCTCTTATGACTTCTCTTCTCCTCCTTATGCCTTCTCTCCTTCTTTTTCTGCAAGTAATGCTTTTTGCACATTTTCTCCAATCTTTCATAAGCTTCAACTAGATATTATCTCATTTTCACGAGAAGCTATTTAGTAAAATAATGCATATATTTTCATCATCAAAATCAATAATGAATATTTAGCTAACAATCTCCCCCTTTTTAATGATGACAAAATTTTAAGATATGAGACAAAAGTACTCCCCCTTAATATATGCATTCCTTTAAAAAGTGAATTTTTCGAAAAATGCAAATTTAAACTCATTTGCAAAGATGTGCAAATAGCCATATTCAAACAAGTAAACATATCAACAACCAACAAGGCATATGTATACCATTCACCAAAGCATATATCACCAAAGCATAAATACAGCCATATTCAAACAAGTAAACATATCAACAGCCAACAAGGCATAAGTATACCATTCACCAAAGCATATATCACCAAAGCATAAATACCACACCATACTTCTCCCCCTTTGGCATCATCAAAATCAATATAAAGGCAGGAAAAGAAATGTATAAAAGAAATAACTTGTTAACCAAAGTCAAGGATGTAAAAGTCCATTAAAGCTAAAAATTGTTTTCAAGTGAAATGAAAAATATTTTTCTAAAAGAAGAAAATTAGGGTGCGCGATCATGGTGATCCTTGAAGTATTCCCTCATGTCTGATCTCATAGAATCCACTTCTGAATCAATATGTTGCCTCCAAGCAGTGAGTTCGTCCCATTTGCTTGTCATGGTAGCCTTTATTTTGCCCATACCAGTGTTTAACTCTTGCAACTGGGACAGAATCTGAGCCATCATAGAAGGGTCTTCCTGTTGACCCATCAAACTAGAACCAACACCACGACGAATTTCTCTTCGGCGTTGCTCATCAATGTGTACTTGTTCTCTAGATTCTCTCATTACTCGCCTAAGAGTTACTTCCTCAGTATTTTCCTCTTCTTCAGAGGTACTAACAACCATGGGTGTTGTTCCTGGTATGCCTATATCGGGATTACCCTCAATTTCCGGCCCTTCATCTTCTTCAAAGGTGATGTCTATCCCGCCAAGTATATCATCAAGGTTTTGTGCAGTGGTGCCAAAGATAGGGTCGGTGAAAGTAGTGCCCTTGTTAGTCCTATTCCTAATTGTAGCTTGAGTGCTTTGGGGCAAACTATTGAATGTCTCGCTATTTATGGGATTCATATTGTACCAGTAAATGCCTATGAAGTTCATATACAACATATCAAAATTCCAAGTAAACTCTCTATATGGAGCATCTGAAGATATGTTGAAACGAGAGAAAATATGCATTAAGGCCATACCATAACCAGGAGTGGTCGTTTTTCCTCTACCCTTTCCACTAATATGTAACACATGTTGAAGGATTAAGAAAGGCAGAGCTATCTCCTTTTTTTTACTAAGGCTATAATATATATAAGCATCCATTACTGGAATTTTTCCATCATTGATATTTCTAGGGAGAATAACTTCACTCATGATTTTAAGAGCAAGTCTTGTATTAACATCAACATCTTTCAACAATGGAAGAATTAAATTTGGATCCTTAGGTCCTACTTTCTCCCACATATATTTTATGACTTCGCCCGGGGTGTCAGTTCCCTTAATTCCTTCTGGCCATCCTTGACTATTGTAGTGGCCGTCTCCGTCAACAAGTATATTAAATATTTCATGTAAGGTTTCCTCCTTAAGCACAAAATTTACCCCACAGACGGTAAATGATAATTCAAGATTTGGACTTCTACAATGTACTTTAAGATTTTCATAAAATTCAACAACTAACTTATCTTGCACATCATAATGGAGATGTAGAAATGTAGACCATCTATCAAATAACGGCAAGATATCGGTGCCAGCAAAGTCAGAGTCCACGATATATTTACCATATAAAATTAAGTGCTTGCCTTGAATCTTGGATACCGGAGGTGGTGGTAGTGGTGGTGGTGGAGATTGTGTTCTTGGCCTCTTCCCTTTTTTTTCATGTGCTTGACTTTTTCCTTTCAGATTCACCTTAATTTTGCGTTGTTTTTGCAAAATTAATCGGTAAAAAATTGGTTTTTTGAAGTGGGTAAGCAAATTATAGGAAGAATTTTGGAAGAAAACGGTTGAAGATTAAAGAATTTGAGATGGGTTTTGGAGAAATTTTGCTAGGGTTTAGAGAATTTGAATGAATGTAGTGAATTTGGGGTGAAAACCCCCAAATTTTAACCCTGTCCGCGTTAAGTCGACCAGCCGGTCATGGGGGGTCGACCGGCCGGATCAGGGAGCATATTAAAAAGTTGTGTTTTAGCCGGACGCCTAAGGCCTTAGTCGGTCGACTGGCTTGGTCGGCCGACTGGGTCAGACGGTGCACATATTTCTTATTTTTCATACCCAAGCCACATGAACACATATATATGCTATTTAACCACACTTTATCGTTCCAATTTCTCTCCTAATCTTGCAAAATTGATCCTCATGCAAAGGTTTAGTGAAAATATCAGCAACTTGATGCAAAGTATCAACAAATTCAAGTATTATATCACCTTTTTGTATATGATCTCTAATGAAATGGTGCCTAATCTCGATATGCTTAGTTCTTGAATGTTGAATTGGGTTTTTAGTGAGATTAATTGCACTAGTATTGTCACAATATATAGGAACATGATCATACTTCAATCCATAATCAAGTAAATTTTGTTTCATTCACAAAATTTGAGCCACACAACTACTAGCTGCAATATATTTAGCTTTGGTAGTAGAAATAGCAACACTATTTTGTTTCCCATAAGACCAAGATACTAAGGAAT
Source organism: Cordia subcordata (assembly GCA_028554755.1). Taxonomy (NCBI): domain Eukaryota; kingdom Viridiplantae; phylum Streptophyta; class Magnoliopsida; order Boraginales; family Cordiaceae; genus Cordia; species Cordia subcordata. The sequence continues at coordinate 4,796,240 of JAPTOF010000010.1, read as the reverse complement.
ATCCTAGGAATTGGCATGTTCCACTAATGCTCTTACGATCTATTTTGCAACCAGCATAGTCAGCATCAGAAAAACCATATAGATCAAATGACGTTCCTTTTGCATACCAAAGCCCTAGATCAATTGTTCCTTTAAGATATCTAATTATTCTTTTTACAGCTGTTAAGTAAGTTTCCTTAGGATTAGATTGAAATCTAGCACATAAGTACACTGCAAACATGATATCAGGTCTAGAGGCAGTTAAATAATAGGCTACTGATCCTACCTCTATATTTCTTCTCGTCTACTGATTTACCCTTCTCATCTTTGTCTAGTTTTGTTGAAGGGCTCATGGGAGTTCCAATCTCCTTTGCATCTTCAAGTCCAAATTTCTTGATAATTTTCTTGGTGTATTTGGCTTGATTTATGAAGATCCCTTCTTTTGCTTGTTTGATTTGTAGTCCAAGGAAGAAGGTTAATTCTCCCATCATGCTCATCTCGAACTCCTTGTGCATACACTTTGAAAAATTCTCACATAAAGAAATATTAGTAGCACAAAAAATTATATCATCCACATAGATTTGGACAAGTAGAATGTCATTGTCTTTTCTTTTGATAAATAGGGTTGAATCAAGTTTTCCTCTTTCAAAATTATTTTCTACTAGAAATCCACTAAGTCTTTCATACCAAGCTCTAGGAGCTTGCTTTAAACCGTATAATGCCTTTTCTAGTTTAAAAACATGATTAGGAAAGCAAGAATCTTCAAAACTGGGGGGTTGTTCAACATAAACTTCTTCTTCAATGAATCCATTTAAAAATGCACTTTTCACATCCATTTGATAAAGCTTAAAGTCCATGTGACATGCAAATGCAAGTAACATACGAATGGATTCAAGTCTAGCTACAGGAGCATAGGTTTCATCATAATCAATTCCTTCTTCTTGATTGTATCCTTGTGCAACTAGTTTAGCCTTATTCCTAGTCACTATTCCAACTTCATTTAGTTTGTTTCTGAATACCCATTTAGTTCCGATTACCGGTCTATCTTTAGGCCTTTCAACTAGCTTCCATACTTTATTTCTCTCAAATTGATTAAGTTCTTCTTGCATGGAAATTATCCAATTTTCATCAAGTAGAGCTTCTTTTACATTTTTGGGTTCTATATGAGAGATAAATGCATGATGCTCACAAAAAGTACTAATATTACGCCTAGTTCTTACACCTTCATTTGGATCACCGAGAATGAGATCTTGAGGATGGTTTCTTACGAACTTCCAACTTTTTGGTAGGTCTGCATGAGGTTCTTTTGTTTCTGCATCTTTGTTTGAGCATTGTTTGATATCCTCATTTGCTTGAGACCTCTTTTCTTCTTCTTCTTGCTTTGTTGGTTTTTCTTTGTGTTTTGGAGTTGAATCTTCAAGCGTTGTCTTTTCCAAGAGATAACCGACATCATCAATTCCCTTTCTCGGCTCAAATGGATTAGTCTCATCAAATGTAACATGTATTGACTCTTCCACAACAAGAGTTCTTTTATTATATACCTATATGCTTTGCTCTTTGTGGAATAACCTAAGAATATTCCTTCATCAGATTTAGCATCAAATTTTCTTAAGTTGTCCTTAGTATTTAGCATAAAGCATTTACAACCAAATACCTTGAAGTATTATTTTAGGTGTTTTGCCATGCCATAGTTCATATGGAGTTTTATTTACGATATGTCTAATCAATACTCTATTTTGCACATAGCATGCAGTATTTATGGCTTCACTCCAAAAATATGTTGGCAAGTTGTGTTCTTTTAGCATAGTTCTTGCATTTCTTGTAATGTACGATTCTTCCTCTCTACTACCCCATTTTGTTGAAGAGTACGAGGGGCCGAAAAGTTATGCTCAATGCCATGTTCATCACAAAAGTTCATGAAAGGGGTATTCACATATTCGGTGCCATTATCACTACGGATGCAAGTTATAAAATAGCCTTTCTCATTTTGCACTTTTCTACACAATCTTGCAAATTCATTGAAGGCATCATTTTTATGTGCAAGAAACATGACATATGTAAATCTAGTGTAATCATCAACTACAACAAATGTATACCTAGATCCTCCTGAGCTTGCCACCTCAATAGGTCCAAACAAATCCATATGTAATTGTTGTAATGCTCTATTTGTTGAAACTTTATTTACGGATTTGAAGGATGTCTTGTGTTGTTTTCCTAATTGACAAGCATCACAAATTTTATCTTTTTCAAATTTTAGCTTTGGTAGGTCTCTGACTAGATCATGCTTTGACAAATCATTCAATAAGCTCATATTAGTATGTTCTAATCTTCTATGCCATAACCAAGCATTATCATGCACAACGGATAAACATTTAACACGTTGACATATAAGTTAATCAATTTCAACAGTGTAAACATTTTCTTTTGTCTGAGCTACAAATAACACATTATCATTTCCACATTCATACGCAAGGCATTTAAAAGATTAAAAAACAACTTTATGACCTTTGTTATATAATTGGCTAATGCTAAGTAGATTAAATTTTAGACCCTCTACTAGTAGGACATTGTGTATAGCAAGAGAGTTTTCGTTACCAATGCTTCCTTTTCCAATAATTTTTCCTTTGCCATTGTCCCCAAAGGTAACGTCTCCTTCTTTTGTCCTTTTTAATTTGTAGAAAGGCGAAGAGTTCCCTGTCATGTGCTTGGAACATCCACTATACAAGATCCATTTTATTTTGTTTGAATTGCTTTTATTGCATACCTATACACCTGAAATTCAAATGCAATTCTTTATTTTGGGGTCCCCAACACCTTGGGTTCTTGGCGTTAGTTTAATTTTTGTTTTTGACCACCCATTTTGGTCTTTGTCAATATGGAACATGTGATCCTCTATCACGAATTTTCTTGTAATAACAATGAGTAGATACATGTCCTTTCTTTTCACAATAGGTACAAATAACACCTTGGGTCCTTAGCGTTAGTTTAATTTTTGTTTTTGACCACCCATTTTGGTCTTTGCCAATATGGAACATGTGATCCTCTATCACAAATTTTCTTATAATAACAATGAGTAGATACATGTCCTTTCTTTTCACAATAGGTACAAATAACATTTGACTTCGGTGAAGAGAAGGATGTAGAGTAAACCTTGACAAAATAGGTTTTGAAATACTTTTGATTAATACTAGGTTTATATCCAATACCACTCTTATCAAAAGATATTTTTTGACTTCTAAGAAGCTTTTCAAAATTTTCTTTCCCATTTGTAAACTTTTGAACAATTCCATTCAAATTCTCATTTTTCTTTTTTAAATCTTTAACCTCTTTTTTAATCTTTACAAAATCTTCCGCATACGAATCATTTTCTTTTTCTAAGATGTCTATTTTTTCAATAAGAGAAGCATTTTTCTTTTCCAAAATTTCTTTTTCATTAAGAACAAGTTTCAAACTTTTATGCATTTGCTTATTTTTTGTCAAAGCTAAGGATAAGTCATCATGTAATTTAGCAAATGCATCTTTTAGTTCATCAAAACTATATTCCTCTTCCTCTTCTTCACTGGATGAATAATAAATAGATAAAGATGGTGAAGCTAGTACCTCATCCTCATTGGCCATGAGGCAAAAATTGGCCACCTCATGATGTTCTTCCTCATCTTCTTCGGTTTCGGAGAAGTCCCACGTGGCCTTGAGCGCATTTCCTTCCTTCTTCTTTAAAAGCTTAGGACAATTTGTTTTTATATGTCCCGGCTTGTTGCAATTAAAGCACTTCAATTTATCTTTTGCATCTTTTATCTTTTTGAACTCTTTGCCTTCTTTTCGTTTCTTCTTCCAATTTGTGTTGCTTGAAGAAGCCCCTTTTCTCATCTTTCTAAATTTCATAAATCTTTTGAAATTTCAGGCTAGAAGTGCAATCTCTTCATCTTCCGGGTCCTCATCATCTTCCTCATCCTCACTTGATGGGTATTTTGATGCAACGAGGGCAATAGACTTCTTTTCTTTCTTCTCTTCTTCTTCATGATCCTTTATCTCAAGCTCATGAGTCATGAGTGACCCAATGAGCTCATTGACCTCCAATGAATTCAAGTGCTTTGCTTCCTTTATTGCCGTGACTTTAGGTTGCCATGATGATGGCAAACTCCTTAGCACTTTTCTTACCTTCTCTACATTAGAATAATCCTTGCCAAGAGCTTTCAAACCATTAGTAATTTCAACAAATCTAGAAAACATTTGCTCAACATTTTCATTTGGAAGCATCTTGAATAATTCATATCTATGTACAAGCATAGCAATCCTAGATTCTTTCACGTGGCTAGTTCCTTCATAAGTTACTTCTAGTTGATCCCAAAGTTCCTTAGCCGAAGTGCATCCCATTACTCTAGCAAACTCGGTGGCATTCATAGCATTGAATAAATAATGTAATGCTTTTTGATTTAATTCAAATAATTTAATATCTTCATCATTTCATTCATTTTCCGATTTGGGTATTCTCCTATCACCTTCTAATTTTTTAGGTAAGGTAGGCCCATTTTCTATGATTTTTCAAGCTTTATAATCATGTGATTATATAAACGCTTTCATCCTTATTTTCCAAAATGCATAATTAGTTCCATAAAAAGGAGGTGCTTGTTTAATAGAAATTCCTTCCATATTTGCTAGAAATTCTACTAGTTGTTAAACTATATGTAGACCCCTAGCTCTGATATTAATCGTGGGTACGAATATCTTAAAAAGGGGGGTGAATTAAGATATAAGTACTAATTTTTGTTTTTTAAAAATTCACAGAAAATTTGCAATTTCTAACAATCAATGTATCAAACACAATGTAATCAAAATAAGCAAGTATAAAAATAGAAGTATAAGGAGAGGAAAAACAAACGATTTAAGGTGGCTCGGCCAAGCCTACGTCCACCGCCCAAGGATGCTCCCCTTAGGATTTCAAAAACTCCACTAAGATGCTTCTTCAAATTTTGGTGAAGCACAAACCAAGTTCTTATAATCTCTTTGAAGCCCAACTTCAAAGAACCTAAGAGATTCACTCTTTAGGATTTCCCCACACTTTACAAGTTCTAAAGAATAAATCTTACGAAGTTTATAGTTCTCAAAGTGTGTATGTACTCAAGAATTAAGAGAAAATTGAATCTGAAATTTTCTTCAAGAAGAAGATGAATAAGCTCTTGAAAGCTCAAATATATTGCAAGAATGGCTCAAGGATGGATTGTATGATGATAAACACTTTAGCACACTTCAATTGATTTTTAGAAAGTGTATTAAATGAGTATTTAAAGAGATTTGGGGGTTATTGTTTATGGTAGGTGAAGAAGGAGTGATTTTCTCAGCAAAACGGTAATAAACGGCTAGTGTATTTATTACAGCACCCGTTCAGCCGGTCGACCGGCTGGGTTGTCCGGCTAACCCTTTTCCTTCTCTGACTAGGCCTGACGCCTTAGCCAGTCGACCGGCTAGGGGGTCCGGCTTTTTTCTTCACCTCTCTGTTTTGGCCGAGTGACCCACCACGGTCAACCGGTCGGCTGGCTGGGGGGTCTGGCCACTTCAGAATGTGAAGTAAAGCCAGATTTTTGCAAAGATCATTTTAAGTGCAATTTTCACAACTCCAAATCATTTTGAATAATTTTGTAAACACATGTTGTGAATTGAAACACCCCAAAAACTTATTTTATCTCTATGTGTGCATTCAAATACATTTGTGCATATGTTATTTCAAATGTGCAAGACTTGAAAATTTTTGTTATGAATAAGAAAAAGATTTTGAGCCAAGTCCACACAATATATATAGGCATTTTACAAAGAGAGCAAGAAGTAAAATAATGTCTGGTACCCCTCATGACTTCTCTTCTCCTCCTTCTGCTTTCTCTCCTTCTCTTTCTTCAAGTAATGCTTTTTGCACATTTTCTCTAATCTTTCATAAGCTTCAACTAGATATTATCTTATTTTCACAAGAAGCTTTTTAGTAAAATAATGCATATATTTTCATCATCAAAATCAATAATGAATATTTAGCTAACAGGGGGTAATGTACACTTTTGCTTAACCACAAGAGAATATTTAGCAATTTTCCCATTTATATTTTTAGTCTCTCATTATTTTCTTAATTTAACTTCATGACCAATAAAATTAAATTATCAAGACTATATATCATACACAAGGGAATAAATAACTACTAAGAAAACCACAAGTTTCAAAGAACTAGCTACTAGCTAATTAAAATTTTAAAAATAAAGACATAAGTTATTAATTCAACAAATCACATATATATTCACATATGGTTTACCTGAATTAATATGATGCAGTCTTTTGGTCTATGCATGTATCGTTGTCCCCGGTGGCGGAGGGCAAGGGCCAGCACGGGCTGTAGCCCCCTAGTCATTTTTTTTATATAAATATTTTAGCTTATATTTTATAAATTTGGTTATTTTTATTGATGTTTCGTTCCCCTAGATACTTGATGTGTCGGCCTCCCAATTTATATTACTAAGTAAAAAATTCATTAAGTTTAATAAGTTATTTAAAATCTCAAAATGGTGGCAGTTATTTAATTTATTTTAAATGTTTTTCAATAAAAATTTAACAAAACTTAATGAATAATACTTAAACTATGACATGTTTATAAATTATTTTTTCTTTGTGATAATATATTTAATAAAGAATGAAATAACCAATAACTTGAACATTAATTCTTTATGATTTTTTATGTCATATAGGAGAAGATGTTTAAGAGAATGTATAAATATGCAATATATAAATTTTTTGCGATCAGTGGGTGAGTAATTATTATCTTTCTATTTACTGAAATGTTTTTGGAAAATAAAAACTATTTTATTCGCTTAGTCAATCATGTCCATATTTTATAAAATAATGAAATAATAGAATATATACGTATATACATGTGTTTATGTCTGTACAATATCATATTAAGAATTTTTCATCAGTTATTTAAATAATTTTTTTTAAAACTTCAGCCCCTAGTTCTAAATCCTGACTTTGCCACTGGTTGTCCAATCATTCTTAACATATTATGTGTTTAGAGATTAGATGCATCACTTTTAACTAATTATGATTCTAAATATAATGTGGTGTGGCAGGCTACTAGCTAGATTTCTAGACATGTGTATGTTGTGTGAAGTGTTTGACCCACATCAAACATCCCCATTTTTTTTAATTTTTTTTTGATTTTGAACTAGAGTATTCTCATATCACATTTGATTTGATACTAATTTCTCTCGGACTTAGAGTGGTTAAGAAAAGTCCTCCTAACAAGTGCGCTTCTTTGGATTTGAACTTGTGTTCTCCTGCTCATAGGGGTAAGGCCACTACCACCTCAACCATAACTTGTTGGTTCAAAGACCCTTATTTTGAGGTGTGAGATACTTAGAGGGTGTTTGGTTCAAAGAATGAAAAATTATTCCCGAGAATCACGTTCTCAGGAATCTGATTTCTCAAGATGTGATTCACAGAAATGATATAAAAACTGTTTGGTATGTCAAAAGTATTATTGAGAATATTTTGTATGTTGTATGGTTTATCATTAATAATTGGTTAAAAATGTCACTTTAATAGTAATAGTAGTGACATTTTGAAAGTTTGGTAACCATTGGTGTAAGTATAATCAATTGATCACTATTATACTTGAAAAAAGGCATCTAGGTCCCTTATTTTTAACCATAAAAACAATTAGGTTCCTCAACTTTTCTTTTTCTCTTCTCAAGTCTTTCTATGTTAAAAAATGTCATTTTTGCCCTGGCAATCACATCGCAAAATTCTAATATATCTTTTTTTATTTTATATTATTCATTCACCACTTAGATTTGCACAAAATCCTAATATTTTCTATTTTTTTAATTTATTTTTTACATTATTCACCTAACACTTTGTAAGTCATTTAACTAAAGCTACAATTATCTTTCTTTCTTTTGGAAAAAAGCATAATTGTGAATACAGGGTCATTAAACTAAATAACATAATAGTTTGTGATGCTTTTATTTCTTAAATTTTTTCTTTTATTTCTCTAGTCCCCTGGACAATGATAATCACTTTCAATTAGTTACAGATGCATTCTATGAATAATACAGTTGCGTAGACATTTGAGAAGAAATTACTCTGGGCCTGTGATACGAGAAAAGACGTGTATCTATATTTGAATAATTTAACAATAAAAAATAAAAGATATTCGAGTTTTTTTTTAAATTTGAGTGGTGGATAATTTAAAAAAATAAAAAATAAAAATAATATAATTTTAGGTGAATAATTTAAAATAAAAAATAGGAATATTAGAATTTTTTTTTGAAAAATTTTAAGAAAAAAGAGATATTAGAATTTTGTAATGTCCTTTGCCTTATTAAGGAAAAAAAAAGTATATTTTTTAACATAAAAAGACCTAGGAAAAGAAAGAGAAAAGCTGAAAAATCTAATTGGTTTAATGCTAAAAAATAAGGGACCTAAATTTCTTTTTCCCCTGTTATACTTCTATTTGGAGTGATGCAACTATATAATGCCTGCCATATAATAAAGCCAACGATGAAGGATACAACTTGATCCTCAAGAAGCCAACGATGATGGCTACACTAGCAGCTTGTTTGACAAAGTTTATTTGAGACTTATAAACTACAAATAACAAAAAAAATATATGAGAGTGCTTTTTTATGGTACTTATAACTAACAAAATAAGTAGAGTCAAACAAGCACTAGATTAGGAGTGATGCTAATATATAATGGCTATACTTCACATAATTAATGCATTCACACTTCCCCAACCTAATCTATCGTTTGTAAATACTGTCATTAGTAAGGGCAAATTCTACAAATAATTCCTATTATTTACAAAAAGTATCATTTTGGTCCTCAATGTTTACAAAAAAGTGACCTCATTGATTCCCGTTTTAGCCTTAAAAATAGTCATGTAACCCAATTTGGCTTGAAAAATAGTCATGTAATAGTAACATAACCAATAAATTGGGATGGAAATTGATATCTTTCGCAAAAATTGACATTTTTTGCAAATATTAAAGATTAAATAGGTTACTTTTGAAATATCAGAAATGACATTAACTTTTTTAACGAACATTGAGGATGAAATGGGTCACTTTTGAAACAATAAAGACTCAACTAATACTTTTCGTCAATAATAACAACTATTTGTAAAATTCTTCCTCATTATTAATATTAAAGTTTATTTGAGATTAGACAATAAATCAAATGGTTGAAACTATCTCTAAAAAAAATAAATAGTGTGTTTGGAATGATCTACTTTTAAGATACTTATCTTATTGAAATTTGAAGATATCTTATAAGATTTAAGATATCTTTATCACATACACCATGCATTCTATAGGTGTAAAAAATAAAATATGATGGATTGCTTATTTCTTATAAGATAGAAAGTATGGTTTTGTTTTGAATTTTCATAGAATGCATGATAAAATTTGTTAAATCTTATAAGATATACCCTCATTTTATAGTGTGTTTGGGATAATCTTATTTTAATATACTTATCCTATTGAATTTGGAGATATCTATAAGATTTAATATATTTTATCACATGCATCATGCATTTTATATTTGTAAAAAATAAGATAAGATAGATTACTTATTTTTTATAAAATAAAAATATAGTTTTGTTTTGAGTTTTCGTAAAATTCATCATAAGATTTCTTAAATGATATAAGATATACCTTTATTTTAATAAGATAAATATGTTAAAATAAGACTATAATAAATAAAATATTAATAAAATAAATATTTTAAAATAAGATTATAACAAACGCAGTTCAAAAGTTACTCGCTCGTCCACGAGTGCAGATTATCAATTGATGTATACGAATGCACCTTGGTACTAAACAACAAGAACCATGCATGCAAGTTCAAACACAGACAAGTGATCCCTGTCCGATCAGCAGCTAGTCGCCACATAGCCAAACTTATTCATCTTATGTGTAGAGCAAGAAGGCCATATGCATCATCAGCAACGCAGGATGAAACAAGCCAAGTGTTAAACACTCACATTTTACGTGTCAAACCCAAACCATCTTCTCCTTCCAATAAATACCCAACCCCCCTTTTGATAATCCTCTCATCAGAACAGCTTAAATAAGTCAATGATATGGCTTACCCTCTAATGCTTCCGCTTTCTCTTAGCTTTCTCTTGCTCTTCCATGGCTGCTCTGCTCAGCTAGAGCAAAGGCTGCAGCAGCAACAGATATGGGGGGGTTCTCAGCAGGTATGGGGGAGTCCTCAACAGGCTCAGCAGCACAGGCTACGCGCGAAATCACGGTGCCGGATTGACCAGCTTAACGCGCAGGAGCCGACCATCAGGTACGAGTCGGAGGCCGGCGCGACGGAGTATTGGGACTCCAACCGTGAGGAGTTTGAGTGCGCTGGTGTTGAAGCTGTTCGCCATGTTATCCATCCTCGAGGCCTTCTCTTGCCTTACTATTCCAATTCTCCCAAGCTTGTCTACATTCTCCAAGGCTAGTTTTTTTTTTTAAAAATAAATCATAGACGTTGAATATAATGATACTTCTGGTCATTTATCTTTGCTTATTTAAATAGGGTAAATGCTTCATTTGATCCTTAGTTTTAACGTTTTAATTTGACTATAAAATCTCTTGTTTCTAGAATGTGCCAATTCAATCTTTGCCATTAGTAATATCATTAGTAACGTCGTTAGTGTTAAGTGAAAAAATGTCAAAAAAAGACATATTTTAATCTTTATAATTTTTTATGTCATTAATCCCTAATTTTTTTTATTATCGGTCATTTATATTTGTAATTTCTGATACTATTATTTTTAATACCATTATTTTTTGGTTTGAGTTCAAGACTAATGGTATTACAAATTATAAAAATAATAAATTGAATTCTTGTATAAAGATAAGGAATTTTATTTTTAAAAGGGTTAAAAATAAGGGATTAAATGTGTCATTTACTCATTTTAATATTTACATTTTTTATTTTTAAAATAGGACATGACAATCTTTTTATCTTCGTAATGTTGTTGTCTTTAAACTTAAAGTTGTCCAGAAACAAATAAAATTAGCATGTCGTTAGTCTTTAAATTTAAAATCGTCCAAAAATAAATAAATTAGGATGTGACACGTACATGGCTGTCCATGCATCTGTCTAACTTTGTCCATTTTTTGCATTTTTTAGCTTTACGACTCTTGACGTTGCCAAAGATAAAGAACTATTATTTAAACTTAGACATCGTTAGACAATTTGGATGTCTACTTTTCATTTTAACGACCAGATACTTAATTTTGTCTATTTTTTGACTTTTTTACGTTGAGGGCTCCGTTCAAAGAATAAAGATAAGAACAACAACCATTATTTTACATTGTAAAGACAAGATGCTTAAATATTAAAACAGGTAGAGACAAGATACTTAAATAGAACTATTATCTTACATTATCAAGACAAGATATTTAAATATTAGAATAGGTAAAGGCACAATAATTAAATGTTAAAATAGGTAAAGTTAACATTACTTTAAACTTGGATATTGTTAGAAAATTGGATGCATGTCTATATCTGATTTGACACGATTATTTACAATGTTTAAATAAGTAATATTTGTGCTCCTACATATAGGTAGAGGTGTACTTGGGACTGTGATTCCGGGGTGTGCTGAGACATATGAAACAGAGTTACGTAGCCTTCAAGAAGAGAGTAGCCGTGGAGAAGAGCGCGGCGGAGGGTTCAGAGATCGCCACCAGAAGGTTAGACGGTTCCGGCAAGGCGATATCCTCGCTCTGCCCGCCGGTGTTACTCACTGGGCTTATAATGATGGTCAGGACCCTGTAATTAGTATAACCCTGATTGACACTGCCAATGAAGCTAACCAGCTCGATCGCAACTACAAAGTAAGAAATAGACGAGCATTCTTATATATCATTCTTTTGTCATTTCATCTTTCTCTATATAATGAAATTTCTAAAGATTTAGAGTCTGTTTGGCTTAATCTTTAGACATTTGGAAGTTTTGATTTTTTTTTCAGGTTTAAAATTGAAGTTATTTTATTTGGTCTATTTTAAAGGAATTTTTACATTTACATAAAAGTCAAAGTTAAAAAAAATTAAAAAATTGAAATTTCAAATTGGAAATTTTTGAAAAATTATTTTTTTATCATGTCAGAAATTATTTTTTTTTACTCAATATTTTTTCTATTTTGAAAGTCTAATATTACACTTAAAACAGTTAAATGCAATTGATAATTTTCAAGTGTTAAAAAAATAGAGTCGCACAATTAACAACTTTTATATAATAACACTTGTATTTAAAATTTTCTACCTTTTGAAATATCACAATGAGCCCAAACAAAGCCTTACTAAATTTGGAAGTTATATGTGGTCTCAGAAATTCTTCCTTGCCGGGAACCCACAAAGTGTGGGAGTAAGCTATGGCCAGCGAGAGAAGGTGGAAGAAGGCGGTCGGAGGGGGACAGAAGAAGAAGGCCGGAGGGGAAGAGAAGGAAGGCAATGGAGCAACATTTTCGGTGGCTTTGATGAGGAAATCTTATCCGAAATTTTCAACGTGGAAAGAGAGACAATCAGAAATGTACAAGGGCAGAATGACCGGAGGGGCACCATCGTACGCGCCGAGAGGCTTCGGGTGGTGTTGCCGGAGTACGAGGAAGAAGAACGACGACGCGAAATGGGTAGGCCTGCGGCGCCAAATGGGTTAGAGGAAACTCTATGCACGATGAAGCTAAGGGAGAATGTTAACCACCCTGCTCGCTCTGACGTTTACAACCCTCGCGGCGGACGCATCAGCACCGTCAACAGCCAGACTCTCCCTGTGCTCAACATGCTTCAACTCAGTGCTGAGAGAGGAACCCTTTATAGGGTAAGGCAGGCCCCGTTTGTTTGTTTAAAATAATTCAAGGAAAATATTTGGAAAAAAAGGGAATCTTGGAAAATAGAATATTATTATCATTATTATTATTATTATTATTATTATTATTATTATTATTATTATTATTATTATTATTATTTTATTTTTATTTTTTGTGTTTAGAGTTAGGATTCTTGAGTCACTACGTCATGACATCGAGCTCGTTTGGTTTTGCTTATTTTTATGTGTTTATAGAATTGTTTGGATTTTTTTTCAATAAAAAAACAGTTATTTTTGTGAAAAATATTATTTTGTTTGTAATAAGTATTTGAATTATTTTTTTTTAAAAAAGTTAGAAATTCTGAAAAAAAAAGTTCAATTTCAACTGAATTTTTTCAGTAGTTAGACGTTTTAGCTTCTTAAAATTTAAAGTTTTAAAGAAAAGGGAAAAAAAAAATACAAACAGTCCTATAAGCAATTGGTGCTTATAAAAGCTGTTGATAATTGTAAGCAAGTAAGAGATATATAGGTGGGTGTTTAGATAATACGTTGTATGTTATTAGGTAATATAAGTTTAGTAAATAAGTGCTTATTATAAATAGCAATGTTAGATGGGTGTTTAAATAATATGTTGTATGTTACTGGGTAATATATGTTTAGTAAATAAGTTTTTATAAATAACAATGTTAGTATAAATCTCTATAAATAACAATGTTTGTTGAAGTTATTAAAAAAAAAGATATCTTTTAGTAATTAACGTTATAAAATTATCTATTTTTAAGGATAAAAAAGTGTTTTTTTTGGATAAAAAAATTAGTGCTTGTAAGCTAACTACAAGAAGAAAAAGCTTGTTCATTGTTTAGCTGCTTATATAGCATATATATAGAAGTGGCATGCTTCTATAATCAAATTAACGAAACATGTAAAAAGTATCTTTTGGGTTTATAAGCTAGTTTGACTCGTTTATTACGTTTTAGCCAAATATCTTTACAGATAGCGGGGTGAGAAAAAGAGAGTCAAAAAATATAAAAATATTTTTAGCTAAAATTTTAGGTTGACAGAAAAATGTTGTCTAGTATTTTTGAATATTATTAAACACTAAAAAATAGAAAAAAATAATAATAAAAATCAGGAAAATAATTATCTTGACAAACATTTTACGGCAAACAAAATGGGCCCAAAATCTCTTTATATATATGTGTGTGTGTGTGTGTGTATGTATATATTTTGGGGTTGAAAATTAATGTTGTTAGTTTAATTGTGTTCTTTTATACCTCAACCTTGTACGTTACATGCAGAATGCAATAATGGCACCTCGCTGGAGCGTTAATGCCCACTCCGCAATTTACATAACCAGAGGAAGTGGCCGGATTCAAGTCGTCGGAAACCGCGGACAATCCGTGTTCGATAACGAGGTTAGGGAGGGCCAACTCATAATCGTCCCACAGAACTTCGTAGTGACAAAGAGAGCTGGTGATCGAGGTCTCGAGTGGATAGCTTTCCGCACCATTGACAACTCCATGAATAGCCAACTCGCCGGGAGGCTCTCGGCGATCCGGTCCATGCCGGAGGAAGTCCTCATGCACTCGTATAGAATCTCCAGGGACGAAGCCAGGAATTTGAAATATAACAGGGACGAGGCCACTGTTTTTAGCCCTGGATATGGGTCTAGGTCAAGGGGGGAACCGGAAAAGAAGTGATGTGTGTGATTTTGTAATGTGCGAATGTACTGGCATATGTACTGTCTTGAGTTATTTCTGAGAATAAAATGGCCTCTGTATTTGTCATAAAGTTGTAGTTATGGTTTTCACGTAATTAATAAAGAAAAAGGTCTTGTCGTTTCCTTTTGTTTTGTTTACACCTTATTTCATTCAACCGAGGGATCGTGATGATGTACCATTTTTCTTCTCAGGAATTCTGTATATTTACAAAGTATGTTTAGATCAATGAGTTGTTAGTTTGAGATGATAGTAATTTTATTCTTGTAAGGAGATGTAAGATCGATTTTAGGAAGTACATTTGTTTGAAGAGTTTTTTTTTTTTTTTTGGAGAGTTTTTTCTTGACATACCGCTTGTAGTTTAAGAATTAGTTTAATGTTCAATATGGATTAGGAATATTTTAATTTAATTTTTTTTTAAAAGTATTTTTATAGATAAAAAAATTAATTCACCTCTTAGTAAAAAAGTCAAAATTATTTAAATATAAGTCGGAAATTGTGCATGTTCAATCTTCCACTAAAGGGGAAAGTACTTGAATTTGCCATCCAAAAAGCTAGAGCTAGAGGAACATTCGAAATCCAGTCCAGAGGGTTAAAAAAAAAAAAGGAACAAACAAAAATCACAAAATGAGATACCTTTTTCTTTTTATATCAATTAGTTATAATAGAACTGTATGAACAAAAATTACAAAATGAGCTATTTGTTTTTATGTCAATTAGTTTCGAATGGAATTGTATAACTTTTAGTATGATATTGATTAGTTGGACTTTTGGTTATCATATATCTATCGAGTGTACGTTATTACTCTATATATAAAAAGAGGCAATGCTGCCTTTAATTAAATGTGAGCATTCTTACACCTGTAAATCATAGTGACTTTTGTATGAGATTAAGGAATAATTCAAGTAATTGAAACTATTCCCTTCTAGGCATAACATCTTGGGTTCAATCCCATGTGATGGGAGGTTTACCAAAACAAAAAATCATATTGATATTTATCTGTGACCTAATTTGAAGTGAATTATATTCTATGCAAGTTGTAATTTGAAGAAAGGTCACACACATAGAAGAAAGTGTTAAGAGTATCAAGTTTTTCTCACATGACGGGAAAAATCATAAAATTTTTTATTATTTTATAAGATGTACTTTACTTTGTATTAATTAATTTTAGGATGAAAATTATGATTTTTAAATCTTAACAATTTTCAGTATTGAGATGATCTTCTAGTTTGAGTTAATGTATCTCTAAGTTACATGAGACTTGAGATTAATGTCTATTGGGTTAAGAGAGTTGAAGGAAAAATCCTCCTAATAAATGCACTTCTTGAAATTTGAATTTTTTGGTTGAGATGATCTTTGATGAGGTTAAACTGAGCATAATTAAATGAAAAAGTTAACTCCTAATTCTCCATATATAACAAAGGTAGCAGTATGTTAATAACCCATTATGTTGCCGTCTGAATTAATACTGGTAAATAATCCAAAGTACGAGTAATACTGCTTCCTTGTTCTTGAATTGCAAAATGCTATAGGAGATTCCTCATTGCATGCATGCATGCAAATATGGTGCATGCATGCATGCAAATATGGTGCCTTGTTAAACCTGGATGTTAATTGAGATCTTAATTAATCTTAAATATAATGAATTTGAATATGGTGATTTTCAATGTAAGATAAATGTATATTTTAACATTCCCTCACGTTTGACTTACAATGAGAACCGAGAACCATAAATCAAGAGCGCGTGGCTGAATTTGAATATTATGATTTTTTGATGTCGGGAAAATATATGTTTTAACACCCCTCACGTTTGAGAATTAAGAACCATAAACTAATAATGAGCCAGAAAAAATAGGAGATGGATTAAATGTGTATGACAAGAGAAACTGAACCAAGATCAAGGTAGAGTTACATCTTAGACTGTACTGTTCGTGCAGTAAGGGACAGGTTACAGTGAGTTATTTTTGTCGTTCATGAAATGGAGAGGCAAGCAGAATATATAAAATAATATGGCTAATTACGCACCCGACGCACATACATGCTTCTGATTAATATAATTGAAAGTTTTTAAACAATTTTCTTGAATAAATTAAATAATGGGTGATTAGCTCCTCTTCTCATGTCGTAATTATATATCGTTCTAAGAGTAACAAATTGTAATTAAACAAAAAACATCTATAATGAACTTTTCCTACGGTGTAATATAAATGGAACTCGGAATCTCCTGGACCATGCATGTTTCACCATTTCTCATGAATAGAAATAGACAAGGATGATTAATCTCTAATATCGAGAAATAATACACGTAGAGTCTTTTTTTCCCCAAAAATAATTAATCTCTAATATTGACGTTGCCTCTTTAAAAAAAAAAAAGGAAATTGACAATTATATTAGATTTACGGTGCATGGAGTTTGCTGATGATCTCTTCATTCTGACATGAAGATCCGACAAGAAGCCATGCAAAACACAAACGTCGACAATCTCCTAATTTCTCCTCAGCATGCTGATCGCCACATATATATCTCCACAACTCTTATGTGTAAACAAACTAATAAGCATTGTATTTTTCACGCATGCAGCTGTAAAAACACATGCAAAACACCTGACAAATGTCACTGAATCTCACTTTACGTGTCAAAGCTTACCCCCAATCCATTGCTATAAATACACACCCTCCACTTCCCAACAGTGATCAAACACACTACAAAAAAGCCGCAGTGAGATAAAGAGGAAACTTTTCCACCATGGCTTACTCTCCTCTTCTTCCTCTTCTTTGCATTCTTGTTCTCTTCCATGGCTGCCTTGCTCAGATAGAGAGGCAGCAGCAGTTTTTATGGCAGAACCTGCAGCGACAGCAGCAGCATCGGCTGCGCGCCAAGAGCGACTGCCGAGTTAACAGGCTTACTGCTCAAGAACCCACCCAGCGATTCGAGTACGAAGCTGGTGTCACTGAGTACTGGGACGAGACCAATCAGCCATTCTATTGTGCTGGTGTTGCAGCTGTTAGAAACACCATCCAACCTCGAGGCCTCTTGTTGCCTCACTACAACAATGCCCCTCAGATCCTCTACGTTGTGCAAGGCTAGCTAAATGGAATATATATATATATATGATTAAGCTTTTGCTTAACTAATTAATATGAACATTTAGTAATGTGTATTTGATGAATGCAGGAAGGGGTCTGCAAGGGACTGTGATTCCAGGTTGTGCTGAGACGTACGAAACCGGAATGCGTATTAGAGAAGGAGAAAGCCAGAGGTTTATCGATCGCCACCAGAAAGTTCGCCAGTTCAGGGAGGGTGATGTTCTCGCCTTGCCAGCAGGTGCAACTCTTTGGTTCTACAACAATGGAGAGGTTCCGGTTGTTACTATAGCCCTTCTTGACCTTAGCAATGACGATAACCAGCTTGACCGATACTTCAGGGTATGAAACCACTAGCTATACTATGGTAAAAACCTAATGCACCTAGTTTGTCCACAACCTGATAGCTGTCAGGTTGAGTTGGTAGCGGCTTCACACGCATTAGATGGAAAATATACGTCTCAATTTTGAAAAATACACTTGTTGGAAGGTCTTTTTTAGCTAATAAAATTAGTTTCCTCAAGTTGAATGTGAATAATTGGGATACTTTTTTTTAAAAGAAAAAACGAAGAGAGGTTTGTCAGCACCAACAAAATTATTCAAGGCAACTTTTAACTTTTACTTCCATTTATCGCGTACATAATTTTGAAATTTTTGTTTCTATATTATGAGAAAATTTTACATGTTTCGAGTAACAAATAAGTTTCTATGTATTCTCAGAACTTCTTCCTGGCTGGAAATGAACAAGCAGCTGATGTAAGTTATTACAGACAGGGCAAGTATCAGGAGGGGGCCCGTGGGGAACGAGGCCAGCGAAGCAACATCTTCAACGGCTTCGACGAAGAGATTCTGCAAGAAGTCTTCAATGTGGATAGGGAGACAGCGAGGAGACTGCAAGGCCAATACGAGTCGAGGGGAAGAATCGTGAGGGCTGAGAATTTCCATGCTTTTAGCCCTCGCTATGAAGAAGAGGAAAAAGAGCGATACGGTTATGAGGGACCTTATGGTTATGGAGGTAAAGCAAATGGCCTGGAGGAAACTTTCTGCGCAATGAGGTTGAGGGAGAACTTAGCTCACCCTACGCGCGCTGACGTGTACAACCCCCGTGGCGGCCGCCTCAGCACACTCAACAGCCAGAAGCTTCCCATCCTCCGCACCCTCAGACTAAGTGCTGAGAGAGGTGTCCTCTATAGGGTGAGTCGTTTAATTTTTACCTTTTTCGACAATTAAGATTTTTCTTCTTTTAAAAAAAAAAAAAATCTGACAATTCAGTCTTTATTTATTTTTGTAATTAGTAATACCGTTATTCTTGAGTTCAAAAAGTCAAAAAAAATAAACAGTTTTAGTCAATTATTTTTGCAATTTATAAGGTTGTTAATTCTTATATTTATAATTTATAATGATGTTAGTTTTTTATTTTTACAATTTGTGACACTATTAATCTTAATACTATTATTTTTTCAATTTTTTTTTTGAGTTTGGAGTAATACTGGTACAAATTGCTAAGATAAAGTTGAGTTTTGACTTTATTGTTCAAAAGGATCAAAATAAGTAAGATAGGGGACCAAGCCATTTACTTGAAATTGAATTTTCAACTCTATAACTAATCGGTAACTAATTAAATTTTCTGATACACATGGTGTACAGAATGCTGTAATGGCGCCCCACTGGAACATGAATTCCCATTCCATGATCTATGTCATCAGAGGCAATGCAAGACTTCAGGCTGTAGGACACCAGGGAAGATTAGTGTTGGATGAGGAGGTACGAGAGGGTCAGCTCGTGATCGTGCCGCAAAACTTCGTGGTGGTGAAGAAAGCCAGCGACAGGGGCTTCGAGTGGGTGGCACTCAAGACCAACGACAATGCCATGACGACGCCGCTGGCCGGGAGGCTGTCGGTCTTCCGTGCCATGCCGGAGGAGGTGTTGATGAGCTCGTACCGCATTTCCAGGCAAGACGCCAGGAACTTGAAGTACAACAGAGAGGAACTCACTCTTTTCACCCCGAGGTACTCCTACTCTAAGTCTACCTCGCCCAGGGCGAACATGATGGAGAGTGTGTTGAAAGCTATTGAGACTGTAGTGTAAAGGACAAGTGCTTATGTGGGTTTTTAACTTTTAAGTTATGAGTAGAATAATAAGGCCACTGTGGGTGGAGAGCCAATAAGCTAAGGCTTCTTGTTGTTGTTAACAAGGATGTATGCGGGAATTAATGGCCGGCCCTGTGTTTAATCACGAGTTAATAATAAAATATCTAATTGCAGCTTTTGGTTTTCTTGTTGATTTAGAATTTTTGATAGTGAAAGCATATTTAACTTATTAGTGACACGTATAAAAGAAAAAACAACCTTACATATAAATTAACCGTAATTAAAAGTTGAGTTAAATTAAGTTACAAATTAAGTAATAATTTGATTCAAATAATTAAGTTTTTATGATTAGGTTAGAGGTTGGGAAATTATTTACATAAATAAAGATAATAATATAACTATAATTGACAAAGTTGTGCATTAATTACATATTTAATAATTTTTAGTTCAAAATTCCGTTTTTATCATGTCTTAGAATTCTTCAATTTTGAACATAAATTCCGTTTCCATTCCATCTCAAAATAAGTCAAAAAATTCAAAAAATTGCCTCTATTTCATCTCGAAAAATATATTTTTTTTCATAGTTAATAATTTCCACACCAAATTTTTGTCTCTATTCCATCTCAAAATTATTTCATTTTTAAATAAAAAAATTCAAATTCTGTCTCAAATACATTTTAAAAGTGTTAAAAAAATTTTGTTTAAAAAATTCGTCTCTATCTTGTCCCAGACAAAGTCGCATTGGAGATTCCCTCAAATTTGAGAGTTTCTAATAGTGGCACAAGAGAAGTACTTATCATAAATTGAAATAGGCAATTGGATACCGTCTCAAATTTGAGAGTTTCTAATAGTGGCATTAGAAAAGTACTTCTCATGGATTGAAATAAGCAATTCTCAAACGAAGATCGGACAAGAAGCGCCTCAGCTGCTGATTGCTACATCGATATGGCTACAACTCTTAGGCATTCAATCCATTGCTATAAATACGCACTTCTCATGAGTGATCAAACACACTACAAAATCACAGCGAGCTAGAGAGAAACTAAAAATTTTCCAGCATGGCTTACTCTTCCCTTCTTCCTCCTCTTTGCATTCTTGTTCTTTTCCATGACTGCCTCGCTCAGATGGAGGGGCAGCCGCAGAATCCACGGGGTTCCGCCGCGATAGCAGCAGCATAGGCTGCGCGCCAAGACTGAAAGCCGAGTTAACAGGCTTACTGCTCAAGAACCCAGCCAGTGCTTCAAGTAAAAAGCTGCAGGTGTGACTGAGTACTGGGATGAGGAGACCTATCAGCCATTTGAGTGTGCTGGTGATATAGTCTTTAAAAAGTCCACCCGACCTCGAGTCCTCTGCATTGTCCAAGGCTAGCTGAGAAAAATGAAAAATGATTAAATTTTTTGTTTAAGTAATGAATTTAATATGGACCCAAGCATTTGGTAGTTAATGTGTTTTGATGAATGCAGGCAAGGGTTCTGGGATTATTCCAGGTGGTCCTGAGACATATGAAACCAGGATGCCTACTAGAGAAGGGGATGGCCTGAGGTTTTTCGATCGCCGTCAGGAAGTTCGCCGGTTCAGTGAGGGTGTTATTATCGCCTTGCCGGCACAGGAATCTAGTTGGATCTACAACGATGGGGAGCTGATTCCGGTTGTCGCTGTGGCCCTTAATTAGAGAAGATAAGGATAGACTCAACATAAGATTTCCTACTTAATAATGAGTGTGTCTGCTTGGCTTTGTTGTAGGGTTAAACTTGTAAGCCAATACTTATCAAATCCCTGTTGTACACTATTTATAAGAGTTGTGAGGCCAATTTGACTTTGCTTATTTTGCAGCTTATAAGCTTAAAAAAAACACCCCTTTCACATATTTTTTACTAGTTGTAGTTTATAAATCCCAAATAAGCTTAGCCAAACTGGTCGTGAGTAGAATAAGGCCACCATGGGTGGCGAGTGAATAAGCTAGGCTTCTCCTTGTTGCAACAAGGATGTATTTGGTTCTTATTATTTAAAAAATAACTAATTTATTTTAAATGTGTCATTTTAGTTTTTATTATTTTAAAAGTTGTCAATTTAGTCCCTAAAAGTTGCTAACAGTGACTTCTAGATCTAAAAATGATCATGTGTGATGTGACCAACATTTTAGCTCTAAAAATAATCATGTGATGGTCACATGAGTAAATAATATTGGGGATGAGAACTGATTTTTTTTTTTTTTTTTTTGTAAATATTAAGCACTAAATTGGTTATGTTTTGAGATCAAATGGACCTTTTTGACAAAAATTGAGGACCAATTGATTTATTTTTTAAAATAATTTTAAATTAATATTTTTTTTTATAAACAATAAGGACCATATGTGATATTCTCCCTTTCAAACTTGAAAAATGAAAAATGAAAAATGATACATGTTTCGCCAAAAGACGAACAAAACACGGATTATACTAAGCAGGTAATTAATTATATGTAATTTGTTGAATTAATTATTTGTTTCTTTGTTTTCAAAAATTTATCGCTAATAATTAGTTCTCTAACACTTCTTAATTAGTTATGATGGTCTCGATCATTTTCTTAACTTATGAAGTCAAAAAATACATAAATAGCTGGAACAACAACAATTATGTACATTTTTTTATTTTTAATTCACTCATAATATGGCCTTTCCGATCATGATATTAAGGAAAGGAATCCTTTCTCCAAAAAAACTCTGGACCTGTACATGTCCAGAAAGTGCATCTCTTTCTTTGTCATTCTTACTTCCTTAATAGTCTATATAATATATATAAAGTTATTTCACAAAATAACATATGGGTTTTATAATTGCTTTGTTACCATTTTGATGTGTTGCTATAATTGTGACACATCATCACGTATAAACTCCATGGTTGCCACGTCACAATATATAGCCCACTAACATGCCACATCATATTACATTTTGCCACATCACTTTAAATTTATCAGCTTAAAAAATTATTAATGACTACTCTTACTCATCTTTACTTTATAAGCTTAAATATATAACTCGATTACCCTATTTAATTTCAAAAAATTATTAAATAAAATATGGGTAAATTCTCAAGTTATCATTAGTGTATGAATGTAAGAATATCACGTATATAAAATGTTTAGTCAAAATAAAAAATGCACAAAATACATTAATAGAATATTTTAATAGAAAATATACAAAATCTATATATTTATATATAATAGCAATAAAGTTATGCCACATCATCAAATTTTAATTTTTGAGGAATTTTTTTTTATTAATTCTATTTCTATACTAAAAAATAAAAAAACTATCCTACAAGTCCCTATAGTTTTCTTTTTTTCTTTTTCAAGTAAGTCCTAATTGTTAAAAGGACTCAGAATAGTTCCTATTATTTTTTTTAAAAAAAAGGTCAATGTAATTCATAATATAAAATATTAATAAAAAAATCTACATTTATATCTTTACTATTTTATAAAATTAAACTGAAGTGACTTTGGAATTCTTTGAATACTACAAAAGCAAATGTAAGACAAAGAAAGTCAAAGTTTTACACTCTTATAAATAGTGATGTACAAAGTAATTTTAAACTTATTATTATGACTGATTTTATTTTATAATTTTATAACATATTGTATTTATTTTAAATTTAAATCTATTTCATATAATCTATCTATCTATTTTTGAAAATTTATGAGATGAATGATAAATTATCTCAGAAGTCCTTTTAATTTTCCTACTGACTTATTTAATTCATGAGGGTTATGAATTATTTCAATCATGATTTCCTACATAATGTAGCAACTCATGAGTTTCTCTATTATCTTGAAATGGATTCAATTCAAGGGGTTTTTGAGATCCTTTGAAAGTCCTCATGAATATAGAAATAATAGCTTGGTCTCTTCTTAAGTCTATATATAATGATTCTTCAAGGTATTGCATAACACAACATAAATCTCTTCTGCTACAAAATTTTGGAGCAAGTATCACAAAGGCCATAGGTTTTCACCGTATTCACTACTTATTTACATTAAGGTTCATCACATGTCTAAGAAAGGGCTCATCACTACCAATCCAAAGGGATTCGGTGTATGATATTTATGATTTTTTCGATATTTGATTGAAATATTATCCTTGATTTTATAATACCTATCTTTTGCTTAGTGAGTTTAATATTCTAGGTCTATATTTCTTTGTTTTCGAACTGTGTTCCCCATTTGATATTCCTCCAAGTTCCTTTAACAATCATGTAACATTTAAATTACGCTCTTTATTGTAAGTTAAAATCACAATTCCAAAAACTAAAAAAAGAAAAAGCTTTGAAATCCCTAACATATTAAAAAGGTCATGAAAACACGGGACGAGTGTCACTTTTTGAAAATAATAAATGGTTATGAGGTACATTTTTTATGATGTTTTTTTGGTCAAAATAAATTTCATAAAACAATAAAAAAGAATTACAAGATTACCCAATACGAGTTGGGTTAAAGTCATTCAACAACAATAGTGCAAGGGGAGGGAGGATATTGGACACCTATAGTGTGTTTGAAATGATCTTATTTTAAGATGCTTATTATATTGAAATTTAGAGATATTTTATAAGATTTAAGATATTTTATCATATGCATCATGCATTGTATAGTTGTAAAAAATAAGATAGGAAGGATTGTTTATTTCTTATAAGATAAAAAGTATGGTTTTGTTTTAAATTTTCATAAAATGCATGATAAGATTTTGTTAAATCTTATAAGATATATCCTCATTTCAATAGAATAAATATATTAAAATAAGACTATAACAAACAGAACACTAGTCTACATACAAGCAATTCCTAATTTTTTCTTTTACCACCCAATCCCAGAGTCTATTGGCAGTCCTATGAATGCATTGAAAATTAAACAAAAAATTTTCAGCAGCGGTTTTTTTTTTTTTATGTCCTCCACTATCGGGCGCAACTTCCATGGAAAAGTCACTCCTAGAGAAAAAATTACTTTGAGGACCACCTCTGCGTCGCACTCAAAGATGACGCTAACTAAATTCCAATGGCTCACAAAGATATAGGCATTACAAAAAGCTAATGCCTCAGCTTCACAAATCGACAAATAAGAGATAAGATCTGTTTGACCAAAGACTAGGGTCCTATCTTCCTTCCTAACGATGAAAGCCACTGCTGCCTTACCAGCACCTTTGAAAGAAGCATCAACTTTTATCTTCACAGAATTTCTACTTAGTGGAGTCCACTGACTAATAACGGTGTTCACTTGATTATGGATGGGCATGGGATTGAACTTCTTTGCACTTTTCTGCCACTCGCCATTCGTACTTCGAGTCGTGATCAAAGCCCCTAAAAGACTAAGGGGAAGGATATCAAAACAAGACTTGTTTCTCTCCTTCCAAGCTTGCCAACATAACAAAGTAATCTGTCCAGCTAACACCGATTTATTTTCACCTCGTGTACAAGCTTTGTCCATGATGTTCAAGAACTACCAAGCAAATTTTGAGACACCTTCTTTGGATATCACTATTTGGATTGTAGATGCCCACTAGAATTTTTGCACCCACAGACAAGTAAGTAAAGCATGTTCGACGGTTTCTTCCTCTTCTTCGCATATCGGGGCAACGAGGGGAATCCACACACTTCCTTTTGGAAAGATTACTTCAAGTCGGCCTCGCATTGTGACCCCCCTTCCATAAGAAAACTTGGACCTTAGAAGGAGCATCCAACTTCCAAATCAGATCCCACATCTCTTTCGGAACTTGAAAAGATGAGCTTGCCCCTATTGAACTTCTTTAGGCGCTAGGTGCGTCCAACTCAATGCTTTCCAGTAGCCCGATCTAACTGAGTAGTTTCTTGTTGTGTGGCAAGTCCAAAATAATCATTCAATTCATAATTATATGCACTTAATTATGTAATTGGATGCTTCTTAATTGGCACTTTTTATATATTTTTGCATGTTTATACTTAGAAGAATGAGTTGGAAGCATTATATATAGATTCAAGGGACTTTTGGATGTATTTGTAACGAATAAAATTGATTCTGCCATCTTAAAAAATACCATGCAAAGCCTACGTGGGATTGACCGAGCTTTGATTGGAGCGTAGAGATATTTTTAGAGCACTTTTAGAAAAGAATTGCATTGAAGACTTGCCATATTTTTTAAAGAAAGGACATTAATTATAGAAGACTTTTATTTCATCAAGAATTTTTATTAAGGATTTTTACTTTTTTATTTTTCTTAGCATTTAAAGAGTTTCTTATCTAAGAAGAACTCTAATTAAGAATTTCTCCTACGCATGTTTCGTAGAGTATCCTCAACATTAAACAAAGTGGATATGGAGAGAAAGGATACAATGAAGTCTTGCCATGAATGGGCCATCTTAGCTAACTCCCATTTTCAAGTATCTAGACTTTTATTTAGAAAATATTTTGCAGCAGGGTTTTCTCTTTAGGCATCTGTTCCATGTCTATAGAGTTCTAAATTTCATTCTAGCCAAGGGTTAATCCAAATTTTGATTCTTCAATTCCGTGAGATCTAACTGATTCTATCCTTTCATTTTTATTTTAGTATTTGTGGGTCTACTGTTTTAATAATTAATATTATCTTGTGATTTTTTAATTTATCGACGATTATTTAATTACTTGATGATGAGTAGCCAAATAGATTCATTTAATTAATCTAAAAATAGTGGTAACCAGATCTCCTGTATAAACAAATAATTTAACTGAGTAATTACCGCGAGAGAATCGACTTTTAGAATCAGGTCTTTCTAGAACCTCATACTGCCATGAGATAGACCCTACGGGCGTCTCTAGGGGATTAAACCGTCTAATAGGTAAAGCGATAGTAAAAAAAAATTATAAGGGGTTTAAGGATGTCAGCAATACCTTTTTTTGTTCCGCTGAAAGTGTTTGGGCTAAAAGCAAGAATTGATTTGTTGAGGTTTAGTGATTGGCCCGAAACAAAATAGCATTTATAGAGGGTGTCTTATATAGCACCAGATCCCTTGTAGTTTGCCCTGAAAAAGGAAACCGAGTCATCCACAAGGAGCCGATGTGTAAGGGGGACAATTCTTAGCGAACTTCAACCCGGGGAGTTGATTTCTACTAAGCTAGCAATTCATCAAACTTGACAAAGCCCGAGAGAGAACTAAGAATAGAAAAGGTGACAAGGAGTCGCCTTGTCGAAGTCCTCTGGAAGGGATAAGTTTTTCTTCAGGGGAACTACTAATCAAAATCCTGTAATACACAGAAGAAACACAGTCCGTAATATAATTAATTCATTTAGCATGAAACCCTAATTTAGAAAGAACTCCTTCTAGAAAATCCCAGTCAACCCTATTATACGCTTTACTCATATCCATTTTTAAAATACCATATCCCTTAGACGATTTTCTTTTCTTCTTTATCCAAAAAACAGCCTCTTGGGCAATGAGAATATTGTCTTGAATAAATCCACCACGAATAAAAGCTGTTTGAGATGGGGTTATAATCTTCTCCATAAGGAGGTGAAATCTATTCGAAAGCACTTTTGCAAACATTTTGTACACAAAGTTTGAGCATCTGATGGGGCGGAACTCATTTGGGCATTAGGGATGTTTAATCTTTGGGATTAAAGCAATATTTGTTTCATTTGTAATGCCAACAGAGGAATTTCCGTTAAAGATACAATTGAAAGCATTCGAAAAATCATTTTCCTTGAGATTCCAAAAATGATGGAAAAACTTACCATTTAACCCATCTGGGCCCGGGGCTTTAGAGGCTCCAAGGCTCGAAACAGCCGCGTTGATTTCATATTTAGAAAAAGGTTTAATCAGGCTGAGATTATCCCCCTCTGACTCTGAAATGCACGGTTCAATACATTCCAACACTGATTGGATGTTCATTTCCCCCACTATAGAATACATCTCTCTGAAAAATTTATAGATGGTTTCCTTGATCTGAGGGTAATCATTCGTCCAATTTCCATCTTCCTTTTGGAGGCAAACAATCCTATTCAGGGCACGTCTCCATCTGGTGGAAGCATGGAAATATCTAGAATTCTGATCCTCCATCTTTAACCAGCTATTTCGAGATCTATC
This sequence comes from Cordia subcordata, assembly GCA_028554755.1. NCBI lineage: Eukaryota > Viridiplantae > Streptophyta > Magnoliopsida > Boraginales > Cordiaceae > Cordia > Cordia subcordata. The sequence goes on along the minus strand of JAPTOF010000010.1, from coordinate 4,768,462 downwards.
ACCCAAATAAAACTCCTCCAAACTTCACAGGTTATCAATTTTTACTGTGAGCTCTCTCACAACATTCCAATTAGCTTCTGCGTGTGATCCACTCAACATCTCCATCAGATAGATTGATATATAGGATAAGATGCGGTCCTCCTAAAATCAAATAATACAAATTAAGGGCTTGTTGGAATTGATTTTTTTTAAAAGTATTTTTTTAAAAAAAAAAAAGTTAAAAATTCTGACTTTTAAAAAAACTGTTTTTAAACTTTTTCAGAGTTTTAACTTTTTTAAAAATCAAATCAAATAATTATTACAAATTTAATATAATTTTTTTTAAAAAAAAATTTTAAAAAAAATATCAATTCAAACAGACCTTAAGTACTGGAATGACATCTATGCATCTTATCCTATATATTAATCCATGCCAACACATCACATTGCTCTATGATCAACACACCAATCACACAACTGTACCTAGCTAGAATAGAATATATAGGTACGACGTAACCATCAAAAAAAGATTAATTACAGAATATGACAAGACATAATATTTAAAATAAACACAAGACATGTTACTAGAATAGATAAAATAAAATACACTTGATCTCCTAAGAGTACTTTAGGAAATGTTTATTTGAATGTTTATGAGTATTTAAAAAAAGGAAAAAGAAATGTCACTCACTAACTTTTATTTTGAGTGCAGCAAGAACAATAACGCAGATTAATACATGAAAACTAACAAGTCCTTTTTCTAACAGAAGCTGAAGTTTCAATTTATTTTATAAGCAAGAAACACAAGCTGAAATCAGATTGTACGTCCATACAGGGCAGGAATATATTTTCTTCTCTCGGCAAAATAGGCAACCGCTTTGTCTTTAGCTGGAAGGTCATCCTTGACTATGGGGTGGTTGAGAAAATTATGAATCCATTCACTGATTGCTGGGAATTTTGAAGGGTCAAGAATCTTCACGGAACCAACCTCTTCCCAACATGGTAAAATATAAGCAATCCATCCTATAACGAGATCTAAATATCCAATTGTTTCACCTCCAAAGAATTTCTTCCCTTTAAGCTCCTGCTCCATTTTTTCCAAGGCTTCAATGGCTGATGTCACAGCTTTTTCTTGTTCATCACCTCGGGACCACATAGCTAGAAATGCCGCTTCTCGAACCTGTATTTGAGGCATGGAAGTAATTGATAAATTGATATTAATTAATCGTCTCATTTAAAAAGTTAAAGAGTCGAAAATGAGCTAGTAATTATGGTTTCAACAAGTTCATCTCTTTCGGACTAATGCTGTGTTTGGAATAAAGGAAAAAATACTTATTTTATCTTCTAAAATATAAGACATTTTATCTTCTAAAATATAAGACATTTTATCACAAGAATTTTATAAAAATTCAAAAGAAATCATACTTTTTATCTTATAAAATATAAATAATTTTTTTTTGTATTATTTTTCATGACTATAAATAAGTCATCTTATCATAAGTATAAAAACTCAAAATAAACTATATTTTTCTATATATAAAAAAAATTTATAATAAACTTGTAACAAATAGAGCATAAGTTGAACTTTGTACGTTAATATATTCTTTTAAATGAGTAACAACATACAAGATTAGCCGAGTGTGAGAGTGTTTGGCTTTGCCTGTGAGTAGATCAAACTTGCTCATATGTTAAAAAAGTAAAATGATATATTCAATAAGGTAAAAAAGAGCAATAACCCCAACTTTTTTACAACCTTATATGTAAGGTGGCTTAATTAAATAAACAAATGACTCTATCATTAAAAAAAAAAAAGGGCAACAATCTCCTACTCTAATGAAAAGTTCTTTTTAGTCATTTTAATAAAAATAAGCACTTATAAGCATAATATTTGCTAGAAATGTCAATAGTCAATAAATATATTTTGTCCAAATACTTGTTTATTTATTTGTCATTTGCTTATATGTATCAAATAGTGCTTATAAGCATCAATTGCTTATAATTAAAAAGGTGTTTGGCTTTGTTTATTTTTTGCTTCTAAGCACTTAAATAATAAAAAATTATAAAATATATTTTTTTTAAATACTTATAAGTAACTAAATAAGTAAAGCAAAACACCCTCTAAGAGAGTGTTTGGCTTTGTTTATTTGGTACTTATAAACACATAAATAACAAAAAGTATATAAAATGGTACTTTTTTTTTGTGCTTATAAGTATCCAAAATAAGCAAAGCAAAACACCCTCTAAAAATTAAGTACTGATAAGCAGTTTAGGAAAAGCAAAGCCAAACAGCCTCTAAGACTCGAAACCTTTTTGTTAACCAAATTCTAATACTAACACAAGGAAAGTATATAATTACCTTTTCTTCGGCAAATCTAGCCCAAAAACGTGCCATGGCTCTTTCATAAGGATCTTGAGGCAGCAATGATGGTGTCTCCTTCCATGTCTCATCGATGTACTCTAAGATGATCAAGGATTCAGGTAATACTTTCTCATCATGAACAAGCACAGGGACCTTTTTGTGGATAGGATTCAATTTCAAGAGCAAAGTGCTCTTATTGAATATATCATCTTCAAGATACTCATAACTTACACCCTTAATCTTCAGCGCCCATTTCACTCTGTGCACAAATGGACTCAGCCAATAACCCAAAAGCTTTACCCCTTTGTTGTTTTCCATCTGTTATGTTTTTCTGCAAGCCATCAACTAGGTGCTTTTTATATAATAAGTGCTTCTGGGTGATTGACTTCTAAGCAACGGCGGCTCGTGGAATTAATATCTGGAAAATAGTTTATGGTCATAGTTAAAGAAGGAGGCTTTATGTGAGGTTAATTTTAAAGAATTCAATTATTTTCGGTTAAAATTAAAGGTAGTGGATTAGTTGAAGATCGTTTTTGAATCTCTTTAGTTTTCTTTTTTCATATAAATGGGATGAGTAATTTTGAAAGAGTAAAATGTATTTTAACGTAAAATTTTATATAATTTCAAAATTGATATATATGTATTTGTAGTTTAAAATTAAACTGTTGTACATTAACTCCTGTTGATGTATATGTATTTGAAATAAAAAATGGCAGAGTCGGGAAAGACAAACTAGAGCTCCATGAAAACGAAATTTTGAAGATATTTTTCGGTGTAAAGCAAACCTAGGTAATGTGACCACTGCTGATTGTTGGTGAGTATTATTGTAAAAGATCAGGGCCCTGAGGTGGCTTTTCAACGAGTACTTATGGTCCACCTGTCCACTAATAATTCATCGTATATATTGATCAGGACTGGAAAACAGAAGCAGACCAACCATCCCAATGCAAAGTTATCGAGATATAGCTTCAGGATAAAGATGACGAAAATAATGAGTAAATTGCATGTTATTTTTTTATATTTTGACATATTTATATCATATCACTTAAAATATTAAAATTAATTAATTATCTCCTCATATTTTAATATACGTGTATCATACTTTTATAGTATCAAAACTAACTAATTATCCTTTTAAAATTTTTAAAAGTGTGCAAAATACTCCCTGTCGACATATAGTTTAGGGGGTGTTTTTTACGCTTTTAGAAATTTAAGAGGGTATTTTAAAAACTTTTAAGAAATTCAAGGAGTAATTAGTTAATTTTGATAGTATTAGGGAATATAAGACATATAGGTCGGAATACAAAGTATAATTAACTAGTTTCATTTATAATGCCAATAGAGGAATTTCCATTAAAGATACAATTGAAAGCATTCCAAAAGTCATTTTCCTTGAGATTCCAAAAATGATGGAAAAATTTACTATTAAACCCATCTGGGGCCAGGGCTTTTGAGGCTCCAAGGCTCGAAACAGTCGCGTTGATTTCATATTTCAAAAAAGGTTTAATCAGGCTGAGATTATCCCCCTCCGACTCTGAAATGCACGGTTCAATACATTCTAACACTGGTTCGATGTTCCTTTTCCCCACTGTAGAATACATCTCTCTGAAAAATTTACAGATGGTCTACTTGACCTGAGGGTAATCATTCGTCCAATTTCCAGCTTCCTTTTTGAGACAAACAATCCTATTCAGGGCATGTCTCCATCTGGTGGAAGCATGGAAATAGCTAGAATTTCAATCCCCCATCTTTAACCAGCTATTTCGAGATCTATCACCCCATTAAAGCTCCTCTAAACTCCGCAGGTTATCAATTTTTACCGTGAGCTCTCTCACAACAGTCCAAGTAACTTCTGCTTGTGATCGACTGAACATCTCCATCAGATAGATTGATATATAGGATAAGATGCATACACGTCATTCCAATTAATTTGTCTAATTAGTTACTTTATTTCCAATACCAGGTATGCAGGATCTTCGGATTCATTTCAAATATGAAAAGCTTAGTGGATTCTGCTTCATCTGTGGACGTCTGAAACATAGACTTGAAAAGATGCTTGAATCGGTATAAAGTGGGGAAATTTGAGCTTCACAAATGTACCAAACTAGAATATATAGATAAGACGTAACCGTCAAAATACGATAATTACAGAATATGACATGACATAATATTTAAAATAAACACCAGGCATGTTACTCCGATAGATAAAATAAAATGCACTCGATCTCCTAAGAGTACCTTTGGAAATGTTTATTTGAATGTTTATCAGTATTTACAAAAAAAAAAAAAGAAGAAGAAGAAGAAGAAATGTCTCTCACTAACTTTTATTTTGGGTGCAGCAAGAACAATAACGCAGATTAATACGTGAAAACTAACAAGTCCTTTTTCTAACAGGAGCTGAAGTTTCAACTTATTTTATAAGCAAGGAACACAAGCAGAAACCAGATTGTACGTCCATAGAGGGCAGCAATATGGGCCTGTTTGGATTGGCTTTATTTTTTAAAAAAATATTTTTTTTTCTGTAATAGTTACATTAAATTTGCAATAACTATTTGATTTGATTTCCAAAAAAATTAAAAATTTAAAAGAAAAAAAATTCAAATAAAACTTTTTCTAAAAACCAAAATTTTCAACTTTTAAAAAAAAGTTATTTTTTAAAAGCTGTTAAAAAAAACGCTTTTGAAGAAAGCCAATCCAAACGGGTCCTATATTTGCTTCTCTCCTCAAAATAGGCAACCGCTTTGTCTTTAGCTGGAAGGTCATCCTTGACTATGGGGTGGTTGAGAAAATTATGAATCCATTCACTGATTGCTGGGAATTTTGAAGGGTCAAGAATCTTCACGGATCCAACCTCTTCCCAAGTTGGTAAAAGATAAGCAATCCATCCCATTACGATATCCAAATATCCAATTGTTTCACCTCCAAAGAATTTCTTCCCTTTAAGCTCCTGCTCGATTTTTTCCAAGGCTTCCATGGTTGATTTCACAGCTTTTTCTTGTTCATCACCTCGGGAACATGTAGCTCCAAATGCCGCTGCTAGAACCTGTGCTTGAGGCATGGAAGTAATTGATAAATTGATATTAATTGATCGTCTCATTTAAAAAGTTAAAGAGTCGAAAACGAGCTAGTAATTATGGTTTCAACAAGTTCATCTCTTTCGGACTAATGCTGTGTTTGGAACAAAGAAAAAAATGTTTATTTTATCTTATAAAATATAAGACATCTTATCACAAATATCTTATAAAAACTCAAAAAAAATTATACTTTTTAACTTATAAAATATAGGCAATTTATCTATTGTTTTATTTTTCACGACTACAAAATAAGATATCTTATCACAAGAATATTATGAAAATTCAAAATAAATTATACTTTTCTATTAAAAAAAATTTTATAATAAACTTATAACAAATAGAGCATAAGTTGAACTTTGAACGTTAATATATTCTTTTAAATGAGTAACAACATACAAGATTAGCTGAGTAGTAGAGTGTTTGGCTTTGCCTATGAGTAGATCAAACTTGCTCATAGGTAAAAAATGAAAAATGATGAGAAGGTAAAAAAGAGCAAATAATCCAACTTTTTTTACATCCTTATATGTAACGTGGTTTGATCAAATAAACAAATGACAATATCAAAAAAAAAAGTAACAATCTCCTATTCTAATAAAAAGTTCTTTTCAATCGTTTTAATAAAAGCAACCACTTGTAAGCATATTATTTGCTAGACATGTCAACAATTAATAAGTATATTTTGTCCAAATACTTATTTATTTATTTGTCATTTGTTTATAAATATCAAACACTTCTTATAAGCATCAATCGCTTATAATTAAATATCAAGTACTTATAAGCAGTTTAGGAAAAGCAACAGCCAAACACCCTCTAAGACTCAAAAACTTTTTGTTAACTAAATTCTAATGCTAACATAAGGAAAGTATTTAATTACCTTTTCTTCGGCAAATCTAGCCCAAAAACGTGCCATGGCTCTTTCATAAGGATCTTGAGGCAGCAATGGTGGTGTCTCCTTCCATGTCTCATCGATGTACTCTAAGATGATAAAGGATTCAGGTAACACTTTCTCATCATGAACAAGCACAGGGACCTTTTTGTGGACAGGATTCAATTTCAAGAGCAAAGGACTCTTGTTGAATATATCATCTTCAAGATACTCATAACTTACACCCTTAATCTTCAACGCCCATTTCACTCTCTGCACAAATGGACTCACCCAATAACCCAAAAGCTTTACCCCTTTGTTGTTTTCCATTTGTTATGTTTTTCTGCAAGCCATCAACTACGTGCGTTTTATATAATAAGTGCTTTTGGGTGATTGACTTTTAAGCAACGGCAGCTCGTGGAACTAATATCTAGAAAATAGTTTATGGTCATAGTCAAAGAAGGCGGCTTTATGTGAGGTTAATTTTAAAGAATTCAATTATTTCCAGTTAAAAATAGTGGAATTAATATCTGGAAAATAGTTTATAAAGAAGGAGGCTTTATGTGAGGTTAATTTTAAAGAATTCAATTATTACCTGTTAAAATTGAAGGTAGTGGATTAGTTGAAGATCGTTTTCGTATCTCTTTAGTTTTCTTTTTTCATATAAATGGGATGAGTAATTTTGAAAGAGTAAAATATATTTTAACGTAAAATCACATATGATTTCAAAGTTAGTATATATGTATTTGTAGTTTCAAATTAAAGTGTTGCACATTGACTGCTGTTGGTGTAAAATGATCATGGAATATGTACTAATTTTAAGATTATAAAGGTTAATTTTCAATATTTTTTAAAACTATATGAGTATAAACAAGTTTTGAAACTTCAAGAGATCTTATCCTATTTTTGTAAAATATAGCCAGTAAAATGTATTTTACTCATTTCAAAATAAATATTTCTGTGTAATTCTTCACTAATTTTTTTCCCAAAAACTGGTAATTATGATTTATATTATTTTATCAGTATATAAAAGTAACATTTAAGAATTACATTAAATTTTTTATAAACTGGGAAAGTACTTTATTTTGTGTATTTATCTACTTTTTTTTAATCTTCATTGCTAAAGTAATACAATCTTTTTTCGCATTGATTAATATTCATGAGCTCTAGAATAATTGTATCAGATCTTGAATTATTCTATGCATAATACTATTTGGGCTGCCAATATTGGGAATCAAATTCCCGCCCAAACTTTTCTTTCTCAGCCTTCACGTTGCTTTTTATCTTTTCCTTTTCAAGTTGCTTTTTATCCCACCCTTCGTTCAAATGATGATCAATAGTTATGATTTCTCTCTCTCTCTCCCCTTTTTTTTTTTGGGAAAGCCAAGCTTCTAGATATCCGTAAGTTTTTCTCGTATTGTAAATGTTTCATGTGTAATTTGTATTCCACTATTTTTTTAATGATTGAGTTAAAATATATTTTTTATTCCAATTATTTTGTTCGCATACAACTTCATATAAAATTTAGTGTGCAACAATTTAAAAGCAAAAAGGTTATCTAATTTTAGCCCCTCTTTATATGTAAAGTAAATTTTTTCAATGAATAAAATCTAAATTATTGTCAAGTTATTAATTGAATTTTAAATGTGTAAAAATTCATTCAACTAGTATACTTTTATCTGTACTCTGCACGAATTTATTTTTTGACTAAAAATGTTAAATTAAGTTGAATTTATTTACTTTTAATAGCATATGAAGAACTTTGTCATAAATATTATGTGCTCTACATAGATTTTTTCAAATAATAAATGTTAAATTTACTTAGGTTTAATTTTTAAACTTCACAAATGAAAAATATTTTAAGGCTTTTAAGCATTAATCTATTAGTAATTAAATTTCTAAATTAAAACTAAGAATATACATACAAATATATATATCCATAAATGGTAATAAATGAACCTTTTAGAATTCACAAATGAATTAATTTTAAGCATTAATTGATTGATTATTTAAATTTTTAATTAAAACTAATAATTTATTACATCCATAAAGATAAAAATAATAAAAATAAAAATAAAAAATAAATAATAAAAAATAATTTATTGTATAAGCTAATAATAAAATGTTTATTTCCATATAAGTGTTGATATAACACTCTTATAATGCTCAAAAAGTATTTTTTAATAGTAAACGTTAATTTTACTCAGATTTCACAAATGAATATTATTTTAAGAATTAATTTATTGAAAATTAAATTTTAATGCTAATAATATATACATAATAGATGATAAATAAATTTTTTAGAGTGCACAATTGAATTTTATCTTAAGCATTAATTGATTGATCATTTAATATTTCAATTAAAGCTAATAATGTATATTCATAAAGATAAGAAATAATAGAAAATAAAATAATAAATAATAAAATAATCATACCATGTAAGCGCTGATGTGACACTCTCACAATGTTCGAAAAGGTTTAACTTTTATATACATATATATAGATAGATATACGATTAATTGAACATTACTAATCCAATAGTAAATATTATTAGTGATAAATTCTGGTATTATAAAATTTATATCACACCCGTGCGGCGCACGGGTTTTACCACTAGCTAAAACTAGTTATATAGTAATTGATTAACGCCTAAACACTTATTTATCTGGGTATGTAAGTTCCACGTGTTCTGCTCCTAATAGATGAAATGTGCGTGGGATTTCTTATTTTTTTTGTTAATTTTCTACCCTATGAGATTAAACCCAAGACCTGACGAGATACTTTCGAAATTACTCAAAGCAAATTTCACGTTACCATATGCCTCAACAGAAGTTTTAGTTTCAACTTGATTATATATAAATAAGACACAAGTGTAATCAGATTTCGTGTCCGTACAAAGTAGCCTATTTATTATTTAATTTTCTTAATAGCTCGACGAAATAAACCACCATTTTATCTCTGGATGGTATTTCATCCGTCACAGTGGGGTGGTTTCACAAAATTATTGACCCATTCAGTGATTGCTGGGAATTTTGATGAGTCAAGAATCTTCATTGTACCAATCTCTTCCCAAATTAGTAAAATGTAAGCAATTCATCCTATTGTGATATCCAAATACCCAATTGTTTCACCTTCAAAGAATTTCTTCCCTTTAAGCTCTTGCTCGATTTTTTGAAATAAAATAAAATTTTATTGGAGTATTTGGAATTTATAATAAAATTCACGTGAAAAAAAAAATCCAGAGTAGGAAAAGACAAACTAGAGCTCCATGAACACGAAATTTTGAAGATATTTTTCGGTGTAAAGCAAACCTAGGTAATGTGACCACTGCTGATTGTTGGTGAATATTATTGTCAAAAATGGGGTCCCTGGCCTCAGGGGTATAAGTGAGTTAGTAAGTAACTAGGTGATTGGGGTGGAAACACTCTAATAACGCGGGTTTGAATCCGCGCTAGCTTCCTCTTGAAATATCATGAGATCGTCATTCTTCAGAATCTGGCTCTCTCCCTGGCAGGACTGCCACTCATGCACATCCCTAATTTACATTCTACCTAATCATGGGACCTCAAGCACAAGCGAGGAAGGGGTTCGCCTTCGATTTTAACCCCTTTAAAAAAAATGGGGTCCCTGAGGTGGCTTTTCAACAAGCACTTATGGTCTACCTGTCCACTAACAATTCATCGTATATATTAATCAGGATTGGAAAGGAAAAGTAGACCAATCATCCCAATGCAAAGTTATCAAGATATAGCTTTAGGATAAAGATGACAAAAATAATGAGTAAATTGGATGTTATTTTCTTATACTCTGATATATTTAGGGTTCGTTTAAATTGATTTTTTTTTAAATTATTTTTTTAATAACTTTTAAAAAATAATTTTTTTAAGAAGTTGAAAATTCTGACTTCTAAAAAAAGTTGTATTTGAGTTTTTTTTAGATTTTTAATTTTTTTGAAATCCAAATCAAGTTGTTATTATAAATTTAATATAACTTTTTCAAAGAAAAAAGTATTTTTTCCTGAAAAAAGTCAATACAAACAAACTCTTATATTATATCACTTAAAATATTAAAGCTAGTTAATTATTTTTTTATACTTTAATTTATGTGTATTATACTCTTATAATATCAAAATTAGTTAATTATTTTTTTAAAAATTTTTAAGAATATACAAAATACCCTCTGCCAGCATAAATTTCAAGGGGGTATTTTGAAGGTATTTTTCGGTGTAAAGCAAACCGAGGTACTGTGACCACTGCTGATTGTTGGTGAATATTATTGTCAAAAATGGCGTCCCTGAGGTGGCTTTTCAACAAGCACTTATGGTCCACCTGTCCACTAATAATTCATCGTATATATTGATCAGGACTGGAAAGGAGAAGTAGACCAATCATCCCAATGCAAAGTTATCAAGATATAGCTTTAGGATGAAGATGACAAATAATGATTAAATTGTATGTTATTTCCTTGTACTCTGATATTTTTATATTATATTATTTAAAATATTAAAATTAATTAATTATTTTTTTATATTTTAATTTATGTGCATCATACCCTTACAATATCAAAATTAACTAATTATTCTTTTGAAAGTTTTTAAAAATGTGCAAAATATCCCTTGTCAGCATAAATTTCAAGGGGGTATTTTGTACTCTTTTAAAAACTTCAGGGGTATTCTAAAAACTTCTAAGAAATTTAGGGAATAATTAACTAGTTTTAATACTATAAAAAAATATGATACACATAGATCAGAGTACAAAATGTAATTAGCTAGTTTCGTTTATAATGCCAATAGAGGAATTTCCATTAAAGATAAAATTGAAAGCATTCCAAATATCATTTTCCTTGGGATTCCAAAAATGATGGAAAAATTTACCATTAAGCCCATCTGGGCCCGAGGCTTTAGAGGCTCGAAGGCTCGAAGCAGCCACGTTGACTTCATATTTAGAGAAAGGTTTAATTAGGCTGAGATTATCCTCCTCTTACTCTGAGATGCACGGTTCAATACATTCCAACACTGATTGGATGTTCATTTCCCCCACTATAGAATACATCTCTCTGAAAAATTTATAGATGGTTTCCTTGATCTGAGGGTAATCATTCGTCCAATTTCCATCTTCCTTTTGGAGGCAAACAATCCTATTCAGGGCACGTCTCCATCTGGTGGAAGCATGGAAATATCTAGAATTCTGATCCTCCATCTTTAACCAGCTATTTCGAGATCTATCACCCAAATAAAACTCCTCCAAACTTCACAGGTTATCAATTTTTACTGTGAGCTCTCTCACAACATTCCAATTAGCTTCTGCGTGTGATCCACTCAACATCTCCATCAGATAGATTGATATATAGGATGAGATGGATACACATCATTCCAATTAATTTGTCTAATTAGTTACTTTATTTCAGGCCTATTTGGATTGACTTTTTTTTGAAAAAAAACACTTTTTTTTTTTTAAAAAAAGTTATACTAAATTTGTAATAACTATTTGATTTGATTTCTAAAAAAACTGAAACTTTAAAAAAAACTGAAATATAACTTTTTTTAGAAGTCAAAATTTTCAACTTTTCAAGAAAAACTGTTTTTCAAAAGCTGTAAACAAAACGCTTTTAAAAAAAATCAATCCAAACGAACCCTTTCAATACCAGGGGTGCGGGACCTCTGGATTCATTTCAAATATGAATAGCTTAGTGGCTTCTGCTTCATTTGTGGAAGTCCGAAACATAGACTTGAAAAGATGCTTAAATCGGTATAAAGTGGGGAAAATTGAGCTTCACAACCCTACCTAACTAAAATATAGAGGTGAGACGTAACCATCAAAATATGATAATTAAAATAGGACATAATATTTAAAATAAACACCAAACATGTTACTCCGATAGATAAAGTAAAATGCACTCGATCTCCTAAGAGTACCTTTGGAGATGTTTATTTGAATGTTTATCAGTATTTTTTTTTTTAAAAAAAAAAAGAAGGAGAAGAAATGTCTCTCACTAACTTTTATTTTGGGTGCAGCAAGAACAATAACGCAGATTAATACATGAAAACTAACAAGTCCTTTTTCTAACAGAAGCTGAAGTTTCAACTTATTTTATAAGCAAGAAACACAAGCTGAAATCAGATTGTACGTCCATAGAGGGCAGCAATATATTTGCTTCTCTCCTCAAAATAGGCAACCGCTTTGTCTTTAGCTGGAAGGTCATCCTTGACTATGGGGTGGTTGAGAAAATTATGAATCCATTCACTGATTGCTGGGAATTTTGAAGGGTCAAGAATCTTCACGGAACCAACCTCTTCCCAAATCGGTAAAAGATAAGCAATCCATCCTATTACGATATCCAAATATCCAATTGTTTCACCTCCAAAGAATTTCTTCCCTATAAGCCCCTGCTCGATTTTTTCCAAGCCTTCAATGGCTGATGTCACAGCTTTTTCTTGTTCAACTCCTCGGAAACACATAGCTCCAAATGCCGCTTCTAGAACCTGTATTTGAGGCATGGAAGTAATTGATAAATTCGAAAACAAGTTAGTGATTATGGTTTAACAAATTCATCTCTTTCGGACTAATGCTGTGTTTGGAATAAAGGAAAAAATGCTTTTATAAGACATTTTATTACAAGTATTTTATAAAAATTTAAAAAAAACTATACTTTTTATGTTATAAAATATAAGCAATTTATCTTTTGTTTTATTTTTCACGACCACAAAATAAAATATTTTATCACAAATATCTTATGAAAACTCAAAATAAATTAGACTTTTTTATATTAAAAAAATCTTATAATAAACTTATAACAAATAGAGCATAAGTTAAACTTTGTATGTTAATATATTCTTTTAAATGAGTAACAACGTACAAGATTAGCTAAGTAGTGGAGTGTTTGGCTTTGCCTATAAGTAGATCAAACTTGCTCATAGGTAAAAAATGAAAAATAACATGTTCGATGAGAGGGTAAAAAAGAGTAAATAACCCCAACTTTTTTACAACCTTATATGTAAGGTGGTTTGATCGAATAAACAAATGACACTATTGTTAAAAAAAAAAGAGCAACAATCACCTTCTCTGATGAAAGTTCTTCTCAGTCATTTTAATAAAAGCAAGCACTTATAAGCATAATATTTGCTAAACCTGTCAATAATTAATAAGAATATTTTGTCCAAATACTTGTTTATTATTTGTCATTTGCTTATAAATATCAAATACTTCTTATAAGCATTAATCGCTTATAATTAAATATCAAGTACTTATAAGCAGTTTAGGAAAAGCAAAGCCAAACACCCTCTAAGACTCGAAACCTTTTTGTTAACCAAATTCTAATACTAACACAAGGAAAGTATATAATTACCTTTTCTTCGGCAAATCTAGCCCAAAAACGTGCCATGGCTCTTTCATAAGGATCTTGAGGCAGCAATGATGGTGTCTCCTTCCATGTCTCATCGATGTACTCTAAGATGATCAAGGATTCAGGTAATACTTTCTCATCATGAACAAGCACAGGGACCTTTTTGTGGATAGGATTCAATTTCAAGAGCAAAGGGCTCTTGTTGTAGATATCATCTTCAAGATACTCATAACTTACACCCTTAATCTTCAGCGCCCATTTCACTCTGTGCACAAATGGACTCACCCAATAACCCAAAAGCTTTACCCCTTTGTTGTTTTCCATCTGTTATGTTTTTCTGCAAGCCATCAACTAGGTGCGTTTTATATAATAAGTGCTTTTGGGTGATTGACTTTTAAGCAACGGCGGCTCGTGGAATTAATATCTGGAAACTAGTTTATGGTCATAGTTAAAGAAGGAGGCTTTATGTGAGGTTAATTTTAAAGAATTCAATTATTTCCTGTTAAAATTAAAGGTAGTGGATTAGTTGAAGATCGTTTTCGAATCTCTTTAGTTTTCTTTTTTTCATACAAATGGGATGAGTAATTTTGAAAGAGTAAAATGTATTTTAACGTAAAATCTCGTATGATTTCAAAGTTAGTATATATGTATTTGTAGTTTCAAATTAAAGTGTTGCACATTGACTCCTGTTGGTGTAAAATGATCATGGAATATGTACTAATTTTAAGATTATAGAGGTCAATTTTCAATATTTTCTAAAGTTATATGAGTATAAGCAAGTTTTAAAACTTCAAGAGGTCTTATGTTATTTCTGTAAAATATAAGCAGTAAAATGCATATTATTCACTTCAAAATAAATATTTCTATATAATTCTTCACTAAATTTTTCCCCAAAAACTGGTCATTATGATTTATATTATTTTATCAATATATAAAAGGAACACATAAGAATTACATTAAATTTTTTATAAACTGGGAAAGTACTTTATTTTGTTTATTTATCTACATTTTTTTAATCTTCATTGCTAAAGTAATACAATCTTTTTTCGCATTGATTAATATTCAGGAGCACTAGAATAATTGTACAAGATCTTGCATTATTGTATTTAACTAGTTATATAGTCATTGATTAATGCCTAAACACTTCTTTCTCTGGGTATGTAAGGTTATGTATGGTATGCAAGAATGGCTTAGAATGAAATCGTCTTTTTAACTTCTCGTTCTCTTTCTTTTATTTGGTGGAACTAATTAAAATCGAAAAGTCCATTCTCATGAAATAGTCCAAAAAGTAGAAAAACTCATTCCTTTGTCAAATCCAAGGAATGAGTATTCTAACTTAAGTTGGAATCATAAAAAATAAAATAAAACTAAAAAAATTTATTATTCTCCGTTTAAATCTTCAATTGTTATTAAACAAACAAAAAATTAAAATTTAAAAAAGCAAAAAGTAAAAAATTAAACATAAACATTTTTTTTTCATTTTAAACTCTTTTTCACCCAAAAAATAGGTATAGTTTTATTGGATGATTAACTTTTCTATCAATTATGTTAGAAAAATAAATAAATTGAAATATGATGATAAAATAAAAAATGATTGAACAAATAATGCTATGTTTTATCGTTGATCAAAAGACAGAGTATTTTAATTTATGTTAATATTGTATAAAAATAATTATCACATATAAGTCTAAATTTATGCCCAATTAAAGAACAAGTGTATTTTTATTAATTGAATTAATTTTTATTCTATTCTAATTTTGTTTTAAAATAATTTTACCAAGTATATCAAATAAAATAGTCATTCCATTTTAATTTTTTTATAGTTTTAACTAAACATAATAAAAAGAAAAAATATTCCATAGCCATTCTGCCTTAAATTATTTTCTACCTTGAATGACCGTTCCTTTCCAAACCATTTCATTATACCAAATGGATCCTAAGTTCCACGTGTTCTGACCCTAATCGATGGAACGTGCGTGAGATTTTTTTTGTTTTGGGTTAAAACCCCACCCCTATGTGATTGAACCTACGACCCTAACGAGATACTTTCAAAATTACACAAAGAGCAAATTTCACGTTACCATGTGCGTCAACAAAAGTTTTAGTTTCAACTTGATTATACATAAATAAGACACAACTGTAAGAAGATTTCATATCCGTTCAGAGTAGCCTATTTATTATTTAATTTTCTTAACAGCTCGACGAAATAAACCACCATTTTATCTTTGGATGGTATTTCATCCTTCACAATGGGGTGGTTCACAAAATTATTGACCCATTCAGTGATTGCTGGGAATTTTGATGAGTCAAGAATCTTCATTGAACCAATCTGTTCCCAAATTGGTATAATGTAAGCAATCCATCCCATTGCAATATCCAAATACCCAATTGTTTCACCTCCAAAGAATTTCTTTCCTTTAAGCTCTGGCTCGATTTTTTCCAGGGCCTCTGTGGTTGACTTGAGAGCTGTTTCTTTTTTATCGCCTTGAGAACATAGAGCTTCCCATGCACCTCCTCCCACCTGTATTTTATACATTATTAATAGCACGAACTGAGGATAGTTTAAATGCTCCAGATAATTTTTCCCAAAAATGAGGTCTTGGGTTTCAAATTAATGAGAACAGGGGTTGGGGGTAAGGGTAAAAAAATATAGCAAAATAAATGGGATATATGTGTGTGAGTGCACATAGTGAAAATACATACATACATTATACATAATAGCAAATTAAATGAAATCAATTAAAATGTGAAATAATTGGGATGACATATATATATATATATATATATATATATCTATATTTGCATGCCTGGATAAATTGATGGATGTTAATTGACCACCTCATTTTGAATGGTAAAATTGTTGGGACAAAGACATTTAAGTCTATTGTCTTTAATCCTTTCTGCCTAAACTGTTAGAGATAGTTTTATTGTCCTATTTATTGTATCAGTGCAGAGATGTTTTATTATCCTCTTTATTGTATCAGTACAATTACTTGCATGCACACATTGGATTAAGCTTTTCACATTGACAAAAATAATATTAAAAAAATTATATTAGCAACAGATCATTTCATTCCATTACTCTCTCTCTCTCTATATATATATATATACATATATATATATATATATGAGATAAGGATAAGCAAGTCATAGCAGCTACAAGCATGGTGATCGAGTCAAAGTCGAGCAGTAGTAGTAATTAGTTGAGCTGAGCCAAGCAGTAAGCTAAGTGGTGTTTAGTTAGTTAGAAAATGAAACAGATTTCCTAAAGTTATTCTTTACAACAAATCTTCATATGAGTTTCTCCATGGTTATGCTCCGGATTATTCTACTTGTAGCGTGTGTGGCTGCCTTTGCTTTCCATGGCTTAGGCAACAGACTAAACACAAGCTTCAAGATAGATCCTTACTCTGTATATTTCTTGGTTATACGCCATCCTTCAAGGATTGCAATTGCTGTGATCTCAATAGCAACACTCTTTACATTTCTAAACATGTGAGGTTCTTTGAGACTGTTTTTCTATCCTCACAAAGTTCAGGTATCATCGCTAAGCATGAATTAATTAGGCAACTCCTCTCATTTCCTCCCATTATTTTCTAGTTATCCTAATTTTGTATCACCATATTTCCCTTCTAATTTATCATCATCATCTTCCCCTCCTTTCGGCCAGTCATCATCTTTGCATATTCAATCACAGTCTACTGATAATGCTCAACAACAGCCTGCATCACAACAGTCTTCTCATTCTAGCCTAGCTATTCCAACTGCTAATGCTCGGGTTGCTTCATATTCATACATACCTGATCAGGTTGAACCTTCTACTTCTATTCAACCCTCTCATCTAATGATTACAAGGTTTAAAACAGGTTCACTTAAACTAAGAACCTTCAACGTTAACTCTTTAATCCTATTATTAAAACAGGTTTACAAAGAAGCATCCGAGTATTTGTGTTGGCAAAAGGCCATGATTGAAGAGTTTCAGGCAATGCAAGCTCAACACAATTGTTGCTAAGGGCTTCATCAGGCTTATGGAGTGGATTATTATGAGACTTTTAGTCATTTTGTTAAAATGTAAATTGTAAGAATAGTTCTTTCACTTACTCTACCCTCTAATTGGTTAATTAAACAACTTGGTTCCCTACTACATTTTTGCATGGCAATTTGGAGGAAGAGGTTTATATGCAACAACCTGCAGGCTATAAAAGTTAGGACTATCCAAATCATGTGTGCGTACTTACATAGCCTTTTTATGGTTTTAGAAAAACTCCACGAGCCTGGTATTATGTTGGTAGGCTTTCTACTTCACTAAGGTTTCAAATGCAGTCAAGCTGATACCTCTTTGTTTGTCAGGATCACAAAGACTGAGATTTTGACAATCCTAATCTAGGTAGATGACATTATCTTAACAAGCTACTTCTGCTGTTGATACTCTCATTCAGCTCATGGCTTTTAAGTTTGCCATTGAAGACCTTGGCTCTCACTTCTTAGGTCTAGAAGTGGAATACAATGAAAAAAGCATTCTCTCGGATCAGCATAAGTATGCCTCAAATTTACTTAACAAGGCAGTGATACTTCATTGTAAAATAGCTCCTACCCTGCAATCCCACATATGCAGTTCCTAAGAAGTCTGAGCAACAGCAGCTTTACTCTGATCCTTCATTTTTCAAAAGTCTTGTTGGTGCACTCCAATTCCTTTCACTCAATGACTAGATATAAAGTTTGCTGGCAATTCAGTGTGTTAGCATATACATAACCCCAGTCAACATCATTTTGCTATGCTTAAAGGGCTTCTAAGATACATTTGGGTACACTGGCTAATGGTCTTCAATTTACTCTAGACACTTTTCTGTTGAATGCCTTTTTCGGTTCAAATTGGGTAGCTGACCAATTACAAGAAGTTCTATGTGGCATATATTTAGGACCAAATCTTATCTCTTAGTCCTAAAAAAGACAATCAACTGTCTCTAGATCATCTATAGAGGCAGAGTACCGGTCAATATCCACCATTGCAGCAGATCTTAAGCGGCTTTCTTATATTCTTGCAGACTAGGCTATTCCCTCTCAGTCTCCTATATCATCTGGTGTGACAATATGTCAGCTATGGCCCTCGCAATGAATCCTATTCAGCGTAATAGGACTAAACATATTGATATGGTTTGACACTTTATTAGGGAGCAAATTCCAGTTCATCAGCTTAAGCTATCCTATGTTTCCCAGTATAGAGCAAATTGTTGATCTTTTCACCAAGGCATTACCAATCTCTACTTATTAGTATCTAGCCTCCAAACTTCCTCTCTAGTTCAGTCTGGCCTCAGCTTGAGGCGGGCTGATAAGGATAAGTAGCTCATCGCAGCTACAAGCTTGGTCATCAAATCAAAGTCGAGCAGCAACGATAATTAGTTGAGCTAAGTCAAGTAGTTAATTAGTTGAGCCAAGTCAAGCAGTTAGCTAAGGTGTCTAGTTAGATAGCTAATGAACCTATTGAGCTGGCAATAGAGTGAGTTAGTAACTAACTCTTCGTATAAATAGCCTATTCATGTATTGTAATCATCTGAGCAGAAATCAACAATAATCAAAAAATATCTTCTTCCTCTCCATTGTTTTCAACATATACAAATTCAAAGTTCTTATACATGAACAAAATTATATAATTAAGAAATATAAGCAGAAAAGATTATAAAACAAAAAAATAAAAAAAAGTCTTTTTAATGAATGACACTATAGTCATTAATATCAAATCAATATTTCTACTAATATGATTTTACCATTTTTAATCATTATAACATTAAATTTACCAATTTCAATATTACTTCTTCCAAGAGCTGGGTTATATTTAATTAATGCGATGATGATTAAAAATGATAAATTATCATATAATAGGATCATTTAGTGAATATTGACGGGTACAACATTACACCTGTTAGAAAAATCGTTTCTCTAATAGTTAAGGTTAAACACAAAACAAATAACACAGGAGTAATTAATTTATTTTTTAAGAAAAACAGTTGATGGTTACCTTTTCTTCAGCAGATCGAGCCCAAAAACGTGCCATGGCTCTGTCATAAGGATCTTGAGGAAGTAACGGTGTCTCCTTCCATGTCTCATCGATGTACTCCAATATGATTAACGATTCAGGCAATATTTTCTCATCATGAATAAACACAGGCACTTTTTTGTGGATAGGATTCAATTTCAAGAGTAAAGGGCTCTTGTTGAATATATCCTCTTCAAGATACTCATAATTTACACCCTTTATCTTCAACGCCCATTTCACTCTATGCACAAATGGACTCACCCAAAATCCCACAAGCTTTACCCCCTTGTTGTTTTCCATCGTATTATGTTTTTCTCCAATCCATCAAGTAGAAACGTTCTATTTGTAAGTGTTTCGGAGTCGTTGACTTTAAGCAATGATGCCTCGTGGTCGTGGAATCTTTCGAACTTAGAGCGCGTGAAACTTATCACTGACAATAATTTATAATCACATAATTCAAAGAAGGCGGCAGTATCTTGACTAAGGCTAATTTTATTGATTTTATTTCCAGTACTGGATTAGTTGATGGTTGTTTTCAAATATTTTTTTTTTTTTTTCTTTTTCTTCATGTAGTTTGGCAAAACTTGATATTATAGAAAAAAAAAAAGGTAAAAATAAAATTTTATTGGAGTATTTGGAACTTAAAACTAAAATTCACGGAAAACAAAAATGGCAGAGTAGGGAAAGACAAACTAGGGCTCCATGATCACGAAATTTTGAAGATAATTTTCGGTGTAAAGCAAACATAGGTACTGTGACCACTGCTGATTGATGGTGAATATTTTTGTCAAAGACCAGGGCCCCGAGGTTGTTTTTCAACAAAGTGCTCATGGTCCAACTTTCATCGTGTACATTGATCAGGACTGGAAAAGAGACGTAGACCAACCATCCCGATGCAAAGTTATCAAGATATAGCTTTAGCGTGCGGATAGCAAAAATAATTAATTCGAGTTATTATTAAAATTTATAACACTTATTAAAATATTTTTTATACTAGAATAAAATATTAGGGATAATTTGTCGCACTTTATTGTGCAATTGACTTAAATGAGGAACAATTTCTCCCTTTTTGACGTAGGTCATAATTACCTAGTTATCATATTTGGAAACTAGTCTAAAAATCATAAGAAACTATTGTTTCTCATTCTCCAATTTTTGTAGATATTATCAATTTGAAGCTAACTCGTTGATGTCATTAATTTGACACATAATTTGAAAACCCACTAAATGAAGAAAACAAAGTGTGACTTTGCTTACGGAACGAGATCGACAAGGTGGGCACATCATATGTATGTAGGCTCCAATTCATGATACCTCCCACCAAAAAAAATCAATAGTCAAATTTAAAGATTAATAATTTGTTTTTTGGTTGAAAAATCTAAAAGTTCACTTAAGAGGATTTCTACCTAACTTAAGACCGAAGGTTTGGTAAAAGAATATTTAGTCAAGGCCACCGAAAGTTGCATTTTGTAATTTCAGGAAGCCATCTTTGATTCCTAGAAAAATACAAATCTATTTATATTGTTGGTATTTTATTTTTCTTTTTCCTTTTTGTTCTTATTGAAGTCAATTCATTTTGATTAGCGAGTAAGATTTATGTCCCTCTCTACTTTGTATTTTTTTTTTTTTTGATGGAATAAAATTTTAGGGGTGCTGCTGCCCCCTTTTATTTTTTTTGTTTTTTTGGTTTTTAAAAAAAAGATCAATTCATTTTGTTCTTTCACGAAATCAAGAAGATGAGAAATAAATCACAAAGAGGCTAATCTTTCGACTAATTAATTTTCACATAAATTATTAACTTGCATAGTGAGAGTAGTACTCTTGAACTTGCTAACAACTTTGGTTGCCCCTTTTGAGTAGGATGGTACATACGATGTTATAAATCAAGAATGAGATAGAAGTCTTTTATTTTAATTTACATGAAAAATGAGTTCATATCATTTAAATATTATAATTTCTTTTGTTACGAGAACATCCTTACTCTGGAAGTATGGAGACTATGGGACCTCACATGAAAGAATATGTTTGAAGAAAAGAATTGAATGACCTAAAGGCCAAACAAAGTTTTTAAAAAAAAAAAAAAATCCAGCCTAGCTAACATTAGTTATGCATGTAGACAAGCCGCAAGGTGTAAATATAAAGCAACCTTGAACACTCATCTCCTCTTTGCATGCATCACAAAGCCTTACAATCAAAGCAAACCCTCTCAAACAATCAAAGCAAACCCTCTCAACTCACACCTTTTTGAATGTCCACCTTCAACTTGGCAAAAAACAAGCTCCAACCCGCTTACAACAAAGCGTGGAGGAGCTTCGCGAGCTCACTCCAATCAAAACTGCGCAAATCCAAGATCTGCAAATCTTTAAAAACAACGAAAAAACGTTGTTTTACTGCTTTACGCACCATCCACTCTTCCGTTTTGCGCAAATTACGCTCTCTAAGGAGACGATCTACTAAGCGTTATCGCTATCATTACTCACACAACCCAACCATATATGTAGATGAGCTGTTTCGCACACCTAAGCATGATGCTTTATCTGCAGCATCAAGCAGTGGTGTGAGCAAAGGCAAAACTGATCATTCAGTGATAATGAGTGTGGAGAAAGAGAGAGAATATTATGAAGATCACGCTTGTGCATCAGGTGTAAAGATTAATGTTGATGCAGATAATAATGAGTGGAAGCAGCTGCACATTGTGCCACAGTTTCGAGGGATAGATGAAAGGGCTGAGGAATTCATTTCCAAGTTCAGGGAAGAGATGAGGCTTCAAAGAGAGCAGTCCTTAATCGATTTCCAGGAGATGTTGGCTAGAAGTGCTTAAAGATGAAGACGATCTATATATACTATATAGTTTTATGGTTTTTTTTATTTTTTTCGATTTTTCTCTTCCCTAATTTTTGAAAGGGTTGAAAAGATTTGATGATTATTTTGTCCATATTGTTGTTTTGATGGTTATATTGATGAAATATGTGGTTGTCTGTGAGCAAAAATTCTGTGTATATTGATTGTATGTGTTACTTTCTTTTTTCAAGGGGTCTGTAAATTTCTTATTGTTCTTCATAAAATGCACAAGGTTTTGGGGTTTTGGGTTGATCTACCCAATCAGCACTTATTGTTTGGTGTAGTCGTATGTTACTTGCTTTAGGTGAGTGAAGAGATTTTGGGATATTAATTTCTAATAGGTGAAAGTACTGTATTATCGACTTTATCTTTTCTTTAACTAAGAAAAAGGAAAAGGAAAAATATATTGCTACAATCTCTTACAATGCAAGAACAACGTATATAATTGTGAAGGGGTAATTTGATAACTGCCATTATCTTTTTATGGCTATATTGTCCTAGTAAATAAACTTAAATTTTATATCGTTCAATAAATATGACGAGAAAATCTATAATTTGTTATAAAAATAATTACAAAATGAAAAAAAAATATGTGAATAAGAAAAAATAAAGATAATATAATAATGAGAGAAAGAGAGAAAATATAAAAGAAAGAAGAGGAGATAATATTTTATTATTTCTCTTGGTATTTAGTACATGATACAAGCTTACAATATAGAGACCCCTATTTATATGAGCAATATAAGAGTAGCTATATAAGACTAAAATTTTTATATAATTAGAATATATAAGATAATCTAATTTTATATCGTAAGAGTCCAAATATGTGTGGTTCTATTTTAAAACTTTCTTTCTGAAATGTTTTTATACATATTCTTTAGTGTGAGTTTCTTTTAATACTTAGACACTTTTGTTATCAATAAAAGTAAATATTTGAGTTCAAAACGAACCAAAAACAAGTCTGATGTTAAGAAATGGATTTGTTTTATCAAGAAGCCAACAAATACGTCAGTTAACTAGCAATGAATATACTCATTTGAAGAACCCTCGAAGTAATTAAGTTTTATTGTAGAATTACTACAAATGTGTTTTCTCTACCAGAATAATTTGAACTAGTACAAGAAAAAAAATGATTCGTTGATTTCAAACCAAGAGATAAGAGACTGATCCGCTTTTCCAAACTTCAAGTTGTTTATTTAAATTTTCTTCCCTTTTCTTTTTTTGCAAAATGTAAGAAAAAGAAATATATTAAAATAGAGCATCTGACTTTATGTGACAAGGACGCCTTAACCGTGACGAGGCGTGAACCATTCCTTTATAAAAACCACTTTTTGGATTGGGCCGTTGAGCGGAGCCCACATTGATGTCTGTGTTAACGATTATTGCCACCTGCCTCAGCAGCATGCCCATCTCGCACCCGAAGCGCACGTTAGCCCTGGTCTTAGAATATCCTCCACGTCACCCATTGGCCATTGGTGTTTGTAAACCCCAAGGCTTTCGCATCTAATATTTTTTCCCAATCAAAATACGCACAATTGCCGTGGAGAAATCATGAAAATTAGAATCACAAAGAATTACTTCATTCTCTACAACATGACATTTTAGCTATGAATATTTCATTTTCAATTTTTGTACGAAAAGAACATCTAGAGAGCTCTGTCTAATTTTAAGATAAATTGAGCATGAACGAAAAACAAATGGTCCACGTTAACTAGACATAAAACTTATTGAGATTGGCTCTAGAAAGAATAATCTCTTAAATAATTGCACCTGCACCCCTCCCATTATACCAAAATGTGACTTGGTCCTTTTACTATTGAAAAGTCTGAAGAAAAATACCCCCATCATGTTAACCTAAATGTAAAATGTCTTTTTTATCCTTCATCTATCTCTTTTTCCCTTTCTTAGGCATTTTTCATTTTTCTGTTCTTATTCTTTTAGAGAAAAAAAAAATCCAGATTCCAAAGTAAGAAAAAGCTTACTAGAATCATAAGGATGGCACCAGCATTACATATCCAGAATCTCTCCACTAGCTAAAGATGCTATGACCTATAATAGCCTTAAAACTCTACCTAAATTACACTATAAGACCCTACATTTTCATTTTTCCATTAACATATATCCATATTTTCAGTGAAAATTTAATATTGTCATTTCAATTAAATACTCCTGTGACCATTCTATGTACATTCTTAAATGCACTCGAAATTGTGATTGCTACTAAGATTTGATGATCCTTACTAAGAAAAGTCTTACACACAAAGAGAAACAAATGTAAAGTGAGAAATAGTGTTTGTAACCGTAAGGATCTAATCATGATGGAGTAGAAAGTCACTCACAAACATATTAGTAGAACTTTCTCATTGCAGAAGCCAATTTTCAAGAGAAAACGTTACAGTTATGAAGTTGAAGCTCGACAAAGTTCAATATTAATGGAGTTTGGGGGGGGGGAATAAAAGTCCTCAAAATTGCTCCTACTCTTATCACCACGATGGATTAGTTCAACATAAAGAGAAAGAGAAGCCAGAATGATTTTGACATTATTGAGTTAGTTGAGCAATACATCTATTTTTAAAAAGGTTAATTACAAGTGTTAATAGAAATAGAATTTCTAACTAACTTTACAACTGACACTTAATAACCCAATCCTAACTAGCAAACTAACTCATTTAATCGCTTCCATGCGTATTTTGACATCTTCGACAGGTTTAAGTATGATGTTAAGAGTTTCGAGATATATAGTTGTGTTTAAAGGGATAAGATAAAAAAAAATAGAATATATAAATTAGTGAAATTTTGGACAAAGAAAACAACAAATATAGACGATAACTTAGTCATATTTTGTACACATACATAATGTGCTTGTACGAAGACTTTTTTTCCCTTCACTGAAAGCGCAAATCGGCTGTAAAGTATTCATTTAAAGATGTTTTATCCTTCTAGAATTCTATAAAAATATTGCTAGTGGCACCCTTGACATGAAGAGTCTCAAGGAAATTGGTGAGAAAAGAAAAGAAACAGAAAATTAGGAAAAAATGAGAGGACAAACTAAGGACAAAAAAGACATTTTAAATCTGCATTGAAAGGATAAAAACCTCGAGAAAAAATATTAAAAAATCCGAAGACATTATTTGTGGCATACATCGCGTGGTACGTCCCATTCATCTTTCACGCTCCATTTCAAACCACAGCGCACGCTACCAAGCATGCCACGTCACCACCCCTAAAACATCGAAACGACATCGTTAAAGCGTATAATACCTCGGAAAGCTCATCACAAAACCTTACCCGAATATATTATATAGATATATATATATATATATAT
This sequence comes from Cordia subcordata, assembly GCA_028554755.1. Lineage (NCBI taxonomy): Eukaryota > Viridiplantae > Streptophyta > Magnoliopsida > Boraginales > Cordiaceae > Cordia > Cordia subcordata. Next base: position 4,742,644 of record JAPTOF010000010.1, on the reverse strand, counting down.
ATATATATATTGATAGGGAGTGAAGTTTCTCCACTACAGCGCTTTGCATTTGACATTTTCTCTTCATTTCTTCTTCTTCACTCAACTCTCAGATCAGATCTCAAAACCAAGCCGAAGAAATGGCCAAGGAACCGCTCCGCGTCCTCGTCACCGGCGCCGCAGGTAATCTTCCTGCGTTGATAGCACGATCTAATATTTTTTGAAATATTTCAGATCTAATAATTTTTTTGTCTGAGTAAAGATTTTAGACGTAATTAATGAAGTGTTTGTGTTTTTCTGTGTTAGATCATGTGGCGTTATTTGATTTGTAGGACTTGTTATTTGCGATTTTCTTTTTTCTTTTGTGTTATTGTTGACCTATTTATCGTTTTTCGTTATTGTGTTTGAGATTTAGCTAGGGTTTATCATTTAAGTACTAAAATAAGCATTTTGTTTAATTTTTTTGCTTTCTGTTTTTTATCAAAGTCTTAGTTGTGCATATCTTTGCTAGATCCGGCAGTGTAGAGTAGTTTTTAAGCGTGAGTTGACGGAGGGCTTATCTTACCTTGCTAATCTGTTTGGTAACAACCCGGGTCTAACAACTAATCAGTAAATGACACGTTGATGGTAATTAACTGGTCCGAGATGGTAAGCTTAAAATCTTAGTTAAAAGCTGGTGTTGATTGGATTAGAGATTAGTTTTGTTCTAAACGGATTGCATATCCAAAGTAGAAACTATAGATGAATATTAGTGACAGAACAGCGTTTATTGTCAATTTCTTGTGCTTAATCAACTGAATTAAGCAACTGAGCTAAAATGATTGCGCATGTGTTGATAGATTTGTTATTGTTAAGCAATCTGCATATATGATGGAAAAGTAATGTGAGATGGGATTTAATGTTTTTGCTGTATTTGCAGGACAAATTGGATATGCATTGGTTCCCATGATTGCTAGGGGGGTCATGTTGGGCCCGGATCAACCTGTGATCCTTCACATGTTGGATATCCCACCAGCTGCCGAGGCGCTCAATGGAGTGAAAATGGAATTGGTTGATGCTGCGTTCCCTCTTCTTAAAGGTTTTTAGCCCGTGTTGCTACTTGAAACGGCTCTATTTAAGTTGTAAATCTAAACTTGCTTGGAGTCTTTGGTTATAATGCGACTCAAGAAGGCAGTAGCTTATATTTGATGGTGTTCATTTCAGGTGTTGTCGCTACAACTGATGTTGTTGAGGCTTGCACTGGTGTCAACGTTGCAGTCATGGTTGGTGGTTTCCCTAGAAAAGAAGGCATGGAAAGAAAAGATGTTATGTCAAAGAATGTTTCCATCTACAAGGCCCAAGCTTCTGCTCTGGAGAAGCATGCAGCTCGTAACTGCAAAGTAATCAACTGTGATAATACTTATGTTGATTTTCAGCTAGATCATAGAATTTCCATGAATAAGGGCCTGTTTGGATTGGCTTTTTTTCAGGAAAATGCATTTTTTTTCTTGAAAAAGTTACATTAAATTTGCAGTAATTTTTTTGGTTTGGCTTCCAAAAAAAGTTGAAACTCTGAAAAAAGTTAAAATATAGCTTTTTTTAGAAGCTAGATTGAAAAAAGAGATTTTGAAAAAAGACAATCCAAACAAGCCCTAAATATCAAAATCATTTTGATGTATGTAGGTTTAATTTGTTTGGGCTTCTTCAGAGACAGTTAAAGCAAACATATTGTTGATTTACATTTGTTTGTGTATATTAACAGTTATTGTTGGTTCTTTGTAGGTTCTGGTTGTTGCTAACCCGGCCAACACCAACGCATTGATTTTGAAGGAATTTGCCCCATCTATCCCTGAGAAGAATATCACCTGCCTGACAAGATTGGACCATAACAGGGCCCTCGGTCAAATCTCTGAGAGATTGAATGTTCATGTGAGTGATGTTAAAAATGTCATTATCTGGGGAAACCACTCCTCAACACAGTACCCAGATGTCAACCATGCCACTGTGAAGACACCAGCTGGCGAAAAGCCTGTCCGTGAGCTTGTTGCTAATGATGAATGGTATAAAGAATGATTCATTTATTAGTTTTACCTATATTTTCTTTCTAAGGTTTTAAAAATTTCTTTTATTTTGCTAATAATGCAACTCTTTTGTTAGGTTGAATGGAGAATTCATAACAACCGTCCAGCAACGTGGGGCAGCAATTATCAAGGCTAGGAAGCTCTCTAGTGCTCTCTCTGCTGCTAGTTCTGCTTGCGACCACATTCGTGATTCGGTGCTTGGAACTCCAGAGGTAGATCTGCCTCTCTATAGCCCTGTCATCTGTATAATTGAATTGTTCTATCTGATACCAATTAGTATGTAAACGTAGATTGACACAACTAATTCCTTTTGTCTCTCAACTATGGACTCCAGGGCACTTGGGTGTCCATGGGTGTTTACTCAGATGGCTCATACAACGTTCCTGCTGGGCTTATTTATTCGTTCCCGGTAACTTGCAAAAACGGGGAATGGTCTATTGTACAAGGTGAGAATGTTAAAAATTTGCAGGGATAAGTATTTAGTGTCTTTTTCATACTGTGAGATGCAAATAACATTGGGGACTGTTGGTAATTCTTGACATATAAAAGTTTGACTCGTGTCTCTTTGGTGGCATCTGATTACAGTTAACTCTTCCTATAGTTATTTAATATACTTAGGGAGTGTTTGGCTTTGCTTTTTTCAAGTTGCCTATAAGCAATTGATGTTTATAAGTAACTTTTGATGCTTATGAAAAATTGACAGATAATCAGTGAAGTATTTGGATAAAATATGTTTATAAGCTGCTGACGTGTTCGGCAAATATGTGCTTTTAAATAATGGCGTTAGTTAAAATAACTAAAAAAACCTTTCATTAAGTAATGTGTTGTTTTTCTTCTTCTTCTTTTTTTTTTTTAAAAAAAAGATAGAGTTGTCCTTTTATTTGGCTTTTCTTTACCTGCTAAAACTAACTTATAAGTAGATTTTACCCAACATCTAATTTTTATCTTTTTGCTTATAAGATAGTTTGACCTGCTGATAAGCAAATCCAAATACTCTCTTAAATATTTTGCATGCAGAGACTGTGAGTAACACCTAGGTTAGAAAAGTCTGATTAATGGGCTTTTTGCTCTAGTAGTTGATAGTCTTTTGTTGCATCCGAGTACAGAGGCAAAGTATCTTTTTGTATAGTTATGTGTTGGAACATGTTCTGATTTTCTACATATCTGCTTTCTTTAATTGATTCCTATACATACATGCTTGAATCACAGAGGACTTTTCTCATTCCAGGTAGACTAAGGGCCTGTTTGGACTGGCTTTTTTTAGGGGAAAAAAACACTTATTTTTTTCCTTGAAAAAGTTAAGTTAAATTTGTAATAACTATTTGATTTGGCTTTAAAAAAAAAATGAAACTCTGAAAAACGTTCAAATATAGCTTTTTTTAAAAGTCAGAATTTTTAGCTTCTAAAAAAAAGTTGTTTTTAAGAAACTGTTAAAAAAAAAGCGTTTTTTGGAAAAAGTCAGTCCAAACGGCCCTAATTTTAAGGAATGTCTTATTGTATGCCATTCTTTCCATGTGTAGGGCTGCCGATTGATGAACTCTCGAGGAAGAAGATGGACTTAACAGCTCAAGAGCTTAGTGAGGAGAAGGAGCTGGCATACTCATGTCTATCTTAAATTTCTCCTATGCATTGTGGAGTAAGTCGGCAATATATTTTTGCGTGGTAATAGAAGGAGCTAGAATTTTTTGAATAATCCTAGAATTTTTTGAATAATCCCGTTGTTGGTTCATCAGGAATGAACGACAATGGAAATGCTACTTCTATGGAACTTTCTGTTATAATTGTACTTTTTCTGTTTGAGGATATTGAGATTCTGAAATTTAAATTGTCCTTTGTCATCTCTTTGATTGCCCTTTGAACTATACGTTTGTGGCTTCAAATTTATCTCAAATTTATATTAGATGAATATTTGATCCGGAGATGTTACCTATACATAAACCCCATATCTCTTCCCTCAGCACCAGAGGCTCGATTCAATGAAAGCAATGTGAAGCTGTCAGCTCTAATTATCTGGAAAAATGGGGTTCCCATCTTCAGGAGATTTTCTCGTGGCTGGTAGAGTACTAGCTTTGGGTTCGATTGGGTTGGTCTTTTGCAAAGGCATTTTTCTTTTTTCTATAATTTTTGAAAGAAGTGTTTTTGGAGAAATGAAATTTCTAGCTTTTAAGAAAAAGCTAAATTTTCAATTTTTTTAAGTGTCGTTTATTTTTGGGACCAAACCATACATGTATTGTAAAAAAGAGATTATTTTTCCAAATAAGAAAGTGATTTTTTTTCAGGAGAAAAACCAATTAAAATGGGCCCCTTTCTGAAATCTGAGATTCTTTAAGCTTTGCCACAAGTCTTCTAAAGCTCCAAAATTGGAAACATGCATTTATGCAATCACCGAAGAATTTGGATGTTTTTGTTCTTTTATGACTTGTTATATTATTTTAACTAAATTATCACTGTCTTGTTATGTTTGTAAAGCTTTTGCGGTCTTTCAAGCTTAGCTTTCTCCCTGGATAAGTCGGATTTACATCTGAGTTTATTGTGCATAGTCTAATCTGGTAATTTTGCGAGATGACACATTGATGATTTTTTACGTTTGGTGAAGACTCCCCGGTCCCCATCAAAATGCTAGGTAGACAGACAATTCCTTGTTTGATTAAAAAAAAAAACAAATTAGTTTCTTCCTTTTCCAGGGGGGAAAAAAAAAGCACGAGGAAACAAGATCCTTTGGTCGATCCTATGGTCGTAGAAAGGTGATAAGCACTCCTTTTATTATTTAAAAAATATTGAAAGATTCAATCGATAAGAACTATTATACATTTGAATATCCATCATGAATCAACAGCTAATATATATTTTCTAAAATGATTGGAGCTAAATTCTGATCTGTATGCTTCCATGCATATTCCAAACATCTTCTCTCTGATTGATGCTTCTCTCGTGTCTGATTCTGTGAATGAAAAAGTCTTGCGACCTTTACTCCGAAACTCCCAAACCATATATAGTCGACTCTACCTAATAAACAAGATTGTGATACTTGTATACACAATAAGCATGACAAGAATATGCACGAAAATTAAGAAATTCAATTATTAAAAAATGGGTTGTTCGTAAAACGTTAAAATTTAAAACGTAATATTGACTGATTAAAATACAAGTCAAAATCTTCTTTTTTTTTGTCAACTATAGTAGTTAAAATTTAAAACGTAATATTGACTAACTGAAATATAAGTCAAAATCTTCTCTTTTTTTATTTTTTCTTTTTGTCAATCTAGAGTAGTAGAGATCATCCACTTTCTCATTACAAAGCTTTCCACTTCCTCAACGACTACCCTATCCATTTTTCAATTATACGATAGGTCCGATTGGGTCGAGTTAGTCCATATTGAGCAACCCAATCCCAATTCCCACGATCATCATATCAAAAAGTCCATGATGGGCAATGAAAAATTGTGGCTCTTGACATTTGACAATTTCTATTGAATTTGTTTGCACGTGTGAATCACACGCATGAGATATGTTCACACGATAATGATTAAAAAAAACAACAGGAAACACACATTGTGAGTAGGTCAACATAATGATCATCATTGTCAATGAAATTTCATGTCTTCTGCAAAAAGATTATGGAGGAAGCAAACATCAAAATTGACTAATAAAAGAAACCATGTTAGGAGGATGTAGAGAAGTCCTACACTAAGATGTGTACAAAAGCAATTTGTCTAATAAGTCAACAGTGATCTACTTTTCCTTTTGAGCCATGCTTTTAACATAGCCGCCCTATCATATCCAATACTGTTCTCTTTTTTCTTTGTTTTTTCTTTGTCATCAAAAGTTGGCTGGTCTTCATCAATCGATGACTTCATTTTTGGCCACCACTTGCTGAGAAGAATAATTAAGTCTTTGATTTTTACAATCCAAAGAGCATTAAAACTCTGGCAAATCTGGCAATTCTTCAGCTCTAATGAAAAGGTTGAACCAAAAGTCCATGTCTTCATTGCTTGTCATGCAGACATTGTCACACTCCATGGCGCTGGTAGCAATGCTAGACGTTGATGGGAATTTGAAGTTTGATTCTTCCCCAATCCCTGGGAATTCTGATTGCGTGTTGGCATCGTCTGTGGGAAACGTTTTTGACCAGAAACTTTTGTGATCAGTGTGACGGATGTACACGGAGTCTTCCATTTCTTCGTTCTTGATCACAAATTGATCGTCCGGTAGGCCGTTCATAGCCGATGAATCTGTTGCCGACGATGAGAATTCACTGGACGACTGTTCGGACCAGAAACTCTCATCGATCGGAGGGCAATACTCGGACGATTCCAACCCGTCCGAGTTCATCTTCAATGCCGAGGAATCGGTAACTGATGAAATTTCACTAGAGGAGGGCTCTCGTGGCGAGACTGGTGCAGCTTTAGGGACATTTTCTTGAACCTTGGTGCTATTGGGGGCAATAATCTTAGGCTTTGCCTTAGCAACTTTGCTAGAAGATTGCCTCTTGGTGGCCTGAGGTGGCTGATAATTTTTGAGCTTTTTCTTGAGATGAGTGTGCCACACATTTTTTATTTCGTTGTCCGTTCGCCCGGGTAATCTTGCCGCAATGGCTGACCATCTAAAAATGGACGGAAAAATTGACGAAATAAGCTATAGTGGTCTAGTTTAATCATAGCAGACAGCGCAACGTTAATGCATCGAAATTTAATTACCGAACACACAAAATCCTAAGAATATTGATCCAATCACTTGCATGTTACTCTAACATTAATTTAACACACCTCGTTGAAATTAAGGCCTAGTAAAAATTCACAACAGAGAATCTTACCCCTATATACGGATTATTCTTTATTCTTTCTGTAAAAAACAATAGGCAGAAAACAACAAAATTAAAATATATGAGATATTTTCCTTTCTTTGGATTTTTCATATCTTTTGAATATTTAATTATAATATTTATGGATTAAAGACAAAAACTGATGAAACTAAACGGCATGCGTCACATTAATTAGCATTAAAATATTGCACTAATGGCCATCTAAACTCATTTTCAACCTCGGTGGGCGAAAAGCATCAGCAGAATTGGCCCATCCCCACAAAAGTTTACCACGAAAAAGGCAAAACAAACAAGAAAACATGATTTCATGTATATGATCTTGTTATTGTGCATGTGATAGATAGTAAAGCTCGTTTGGAATTTTTTTTTAAAATTTTTTTTTAATAATTTTTAAAAAAATATTTTTTTTAAGAGTTTCTGTCCTATGTTAGGCCCTAATATGGAGGACAACCCTTGGAAGTTGAGAAAGCCAATTTCGCTCTCTCTGCCCGCCATCTCTCTAGTTTTGAATTTGTATAGTTTTTAGTGCAATTTTAATCTCCTGGGCACATAAATAAAGAATAAGAAAAGAATAATGTATAACAATGCTTGTTATTTTTAAATCGTAATAACTCATACCTATTCCCGAGGATCTCGTGCAACTTAATGATAGTTTCTTCTTCTTCTTTGGAGAAATTTCCCCTTTTTATGTCTGGCCTCAAGTAATTTGTCCAACGCAATCTGCAACTCTTCCCACATCTCAATAGACCTACATGGAGTAAGTAGTAAAAAGCAAATCAATTACATGACCAAGAGTAGAAAGCATATGATAAAACTTTTACGTACACTAATGAAGAATGGAATTAAAAGGGAAAGAAAAGATTGCATATATCGTGGCTTTTTTGAGCTATTTAAGTATTAAATACAATAGATAATAGTGAGGAGACTTGTATCCGTAACTGTTTGAGTTGAACCCCTTAAGAATTCTTTTAGCGAGTTTTAAGCTGGAATGGAGATTTGATCATAAGTATGTAGCTGATATTTATAAAATGAATTTGTACCTGTATACCTAGTATCTTGTATCGGTTTGAGATTTTTGAGTGGTTTATTACTAGATGTCGTGCCTGATTATATTCATCATTTTAGATCGATTGATCTGAGATCTAAATAGTTACTCTGAACTAGAGATGGGACAAGCTATGCCAACCAAAGTTAACACAAGATTTATGTGATTGTTATATAAACATCATCAATTCATATAACCGACACCATAATTCTAATTTTGGAATGTTCATGTCCTGCGCTGGCTCCGTGACAACAGATGCATTTACATAAAAGGATTCTTTGTGGACCAAGCTTAATCTGGTTCAGTTTGATATAATGAGCACAAAAGTTTCACTCAGTTTCTGAGAAGCAAATTGAAGCATAATCCTGATTCTTGAGAGAACAACTTGTAAGCTGGGGCTGATTGATATATACACTTACCAGCTTGTTTGGGAAGGGCTCGCCAGTTGCCATGGCCATTCTTCTCAATGTAAGAGATCAAAATCTGGTCTTCTTCAGGCGTCCATGGCCCTTTCTTCAGTCCCATCTTCTCACAACATGGAGCTCTCACCATCTTCTTCCTTGTGTTCTCTTTTAGAGCTATATTCTCTCTCTCTCTCTCTCTCTCTCTCTCTCTCTCTTTCTGTGAGTCTCTCTTTAAGTCTCTCTCTCTCCTAGGAAAGAGATTCCAATGCTCGAGTGTTGCATATGACACGGGTGGGCATTTATCATCAACTTATCACCATCGGATAGTCCAAAGTCTCTGATTGCAATTTCCACGAAGTTCGCTTGGCTCGATCTCCCACCCCCGCCCCTCTCTCTCTCTCTAATGTGGACAACCATATATGTATATATAAAAGCAACTATTTTTTTTTTTTTGCCTTTCATTTGCAACAAGGGAAATTTACCACCAATGGACAAAATCTTAAGTGCACGTTTCCTACATTTAGCACCGATAAGTTAAGGACACTTACCTAAAATAAGAAATATTTTTATAAATGATCTATATTGAGCACCGATAAGTTAAGGACACTTGCCCAAAATAGAAAATAATTTCATAAATGGTCCATATTGTTCAACAAAAAATGTCAATTTAGTCTTTATTATTCCAAATGTGACTTATTTGATCTTTAATGTATTAAAAAATTGTTACTTTGGTTCCTATTGTTTCAAAAATACTAATTTAGTCTTTAGTATTTGCAAAAATTAAAATAACCTAATTGGTCCCCATTTTAGTCCTAAAAATAGTTATGTGATGGTCACATGATCAATTAATGAGAATGAAATTAATACTTTCTACAAACATTAAAGACTAAATGGATTAATTTTGAAATAATAGGGACTAAATTATCTTTTTTTGCAAACATTAAGAAAAAAATAAGCCACTTTTAAAATAATAAAGACTAAACTAATTTTTTTATAAATAATAAGAATCATTTGTAAAATTTCCCTTATAATTGACACTCTCAAGTTTAAAATTTTGTCGTGGTTACTCATTTTTTTTTATATACATCATGGGTTGTGTCCATCACGAGAATCATAATCTTTAGCTAATTATAATTAGCTGCATCGATATAATTATACCTAAAATGAGTTTTCCTAACGTGCACATGGAACTGGTGCCATTGACTATTTATTATTTGTTATATTGTCGTGGAGTGATCAGATGGTAAAAAGAGAAGCACGAGGGGACCATTGCATGAAGCAGGGTAAACATGCATGGATCTAATAAAAGATACACAAAATATATAATATGGGGTACATGGCAAATGCGAGTCAGCAAATGAGCCCACAAGTTGCTGTTTTCAATATTAACTTATAAGACGAAAAATCACCTTACTGCTTTTTCTCTATTGCCTGCTTAAATAATATTACTCGTTCATGCATGAAGCTTAAAAGTTGCAGCATGTTCAAGCAGTCAAAATGTGCATCATTTGGTGCAACACCATTGACTCATTCTAGTCAGCCAAATTTGACAGATTTAAATTAGTTAATTTTAATGTCTTTCTTTTCAATTTCAGTCCTATACAAATAATATGCCATTTCAATATATATATATATATATATATATATATGGCAATTATTTAATAAAAATTATAATAGAAATAAATGGATTAATGCATGGTATTTTGTTTGAGACAGTGAAAATCCAACAAATGAAACCCAACCACAAATAGCAGACCTTGGGCACACAACATATTCCCTGTATTGAGGAATAGATAAGTCGAGAGCATTCACCTAAGGTAAGATACCTTAGATTCTAGGATCGAACCCGAATAATGAGATCACCTTTTCCTACAAAAATGTCAATAAGACAGTCCTTAGAGGGAGATTGTATGCTCCCCCCTTTGGTGTGTTGAACACACCTACGGGACCCTCGGCATAATGGCACGTTACAAAGCCTTGGCTGCACAACACTAGCGTTGCTTGTCCCTATAGGATGGACTGTCTTATTGCCCTTCCCTCTGGTACGGGATTCGGGTTCGAGGTCTCGGCTTAAACTCAAAAAAACAACAAATAAAACGGCTCGACAGAACAGATCCAGTGTTGGACCAAAGCAGAGCTTTGGCCCTCAGGATTCTGTTTGTGTTCCATTACTCGGAAGGGGAATAGGGTATACATTCATCTCAACTCTTAACACTAGGCAATTATTGAGAATGCATGGAAAATGTTGATGGAGAGAATCTTATATATATTTTCTTAAACCAAAAATGAAGGAAATCAAGCTTATTAATATTCTCCAGTATTTGTATTTGTTTACAAAGATGCCATGCATGATAATATCATAATTTAATTTCTAGCTTGGTGTGCCTAACTCAAATAGGGTTTTGTCCAAGGAACGAATCCAAGTAGTTTTGGGTATCAAAATTAAGTAGTGTTAGAGAGAGGCCGTTAATAGGTTTGCAAACAAATTAAAATAGAAGCTAAAGCATATTTTCAGTTCATAGGTGTAGCAGCTCCTACAACGCTGAGTGTGTGAGTGCGTACGATGTATTAAGGTGTGAGTGCGGAATGGTCCCAAATATTTGTTTGGAAAACATGTCTAATTTTCCGAGTCTAATTAATTAGTTTGCCTTCCACTGAAAAAAGGATTTGTGTGTGTATATACATGTATGTATGTACATATTTGTGTGTGTATTTATATACATACATACTTATGTATAGAATTCTCTCTTTAATTAAATTTTTTTTTTTTTGTCGGATTTTTTTTTTTTTTTTTGACAATAGGGGAGGCCGAACACAGTTACAGTACAGTATTTCAGGGTGTAACATCTCCCCTCTTGCTTTCGTCTAGAAGGTCTTGAAGTGATCTAGGAACCTCATTGGACTAGGGAGAGATTGAGAGGGATATCTACCCTATTACTAGCTAAGTAATCTGTACGGCTGTTAACTTTTCTATAAATGTCTTAAAACAAAGTCCCTACTTTTACTTAAAATTAGCCTATAATCCTAAACAAAACATTTGATAGTACTATAGTGAGCAAGGTATTTTGATCCAATGACCAAGTTGAACATAGTCATGGAGTCCATCTTGAAGTAAGGAACTCAACATTCATAAATTGCTCTGGGGCGGAGATAGAAACTTAAGATTTGGGGGCCGAAACTTCATTAAGTGTATTAATAATATTAGGTATTTTAATTATAAGAAAATATAATACTATTTGGTGAAAGATAAAATAAGATTATGTAAAAGACAGTTAACTTTTTCAGTTAATGAAATTACACTCATCTAAAAAAAAGAGTCAATTGTCGTATTTATGTGCTAGCTCCAGAGCTCAAGTTTACCAGTTGAAGCCTCCGGAATCCGATGAAAAAAAATGATTACTTAGGATCAGCTTACAAATTTGTGGCACCATAATCATTACCAATGGCATATTGTGCACCTAAATCAACGCAATTGCAATTTCCTTTTTCATAAAATTAAGTTATTTTTTAGAAAGTTAGGTGATTAGGCACATAATATCATGTTTAGTCCTTGAAATTTTTACTAAAGGTTTGAATGATACAATTGGGTCGGGTTATTTTTTTTTTTTAAAAAAAGCAAACTTGTTATAACACTTGAAAAAAGTATATTTTTAGAGTTTTATCTTTTTAAAAAAACTAGTCCAATAATGTATTAGAAAAAAGGGACATTTTTCAGTGGAAAATTATATTTTTATATAAAAGCCCAACACTAATCATAATTATTACAGAAAATAAATTATTTGTATATAGAAACTCAGTTGCCTAAATAAAAGATAAATAGAGTAATTTATCCATTAAATTAGCTATCCATTATAAATTTGGCCACTTAAATGTCATTTTAAATAACTAGAAAACTGACTAGAATATTACGACAAGAACTCAAAATTTCAAAACTAAAACTTAAAGAAAAAAGACTACAATAAATTTAGAAAAAATTACTTGTATTTATTGAATTAGTGTTGTAGCTTTAAATATTTTCCCTTTTTCTCCATCCTTTTCCTTTTTCGCTTATTAATTAGATACAATACATATACACATAAAAATAGTTTTTTGGAGCTTGGGCCCCCATCATTCCCCCTAGCTCCGCCCTTAAATTGCTGTTCTCCAATAAGAACGTTTCAGTGACAAAAGTTAAGATTGAATATGACGTATGACCCAAGTTCGATTCTAATTCCCTGTCTTGAGTGAGTGCCCTCAATTTCAATGTTTTAAAAATTGGACCATTTTGTGAACAGATCACCTTACTAGTTCTCGGGTTAACTAGTCCAACCGGTCGAACCAATGGCCTGATCAGACTAACGTTTATATGGCGTCAACTTTATATCTTAGCTTTGTATGCATCCAGTAAAGAATAAAGGCTAAAAGAAGAACATGATTTATATATATAATGTGTATAAAAATTTTAAAAAAAGACCCGGCAACGTACAAAAAACTTGATGACTCCTTTTATCAGTTTCTGAAAAGCTTCAAAAAAGCTCAAAACTTGAATGGGTAAAAGCTTAAGTCATGTATATAAAACAAAAACTTTAGAACACAAAACTTGAAGAAAATCATAAAATCGAATTCATGCACTAAGGCCAAACAAAACTTGAAGAAAATCACAAAATTGAATTCATGCACTAAAACCAACAAACTCTATCATGAAAAGCTTCAAAACACCGCAACAGATTATAAACAAAATCCTGTAAGACCTTTTGTGAAAAACTTGATTTTATCACAGAGCTTGGAACTTGGAAAAAAAATAATGGAAATTAACTCACATAAAGAGAACCCAAACTCGGAAGAAAAAGAAAAGTTCCTAGCTTGCCACCATGGTGACTGCAGAGACCTATTTTTTATTTTCTACTTTTATTTTTATTTTTTAACCCTTCTTTAGGCCATTTTGGGCTGTATCAATTAATAAAGTGAAACTTGACAAATAAAGTAATATGCAACCCATCATCAATTCATTGAACAGCAATGGGCCAATGGCAAAACTCCAAATTTAGCTAAAAATTTGGGTTCAACTGGTTCTACTCGGTCCAGTATAATTTGCGATTTGCTAATGATGAAGATTTTTATTTGTATTAATTTTAGAATTGTTTTTTATATTTTTGTAGGCCTTCATGTTTAAGAGAGAGGTGTTTGTTATGCATATTTAAGTATTTTAAAAATTTTTGTTTTTGTCAATTGTTATGCAATTGTTTGATCTTGTTAATACAAAGACCATTTTTGTGCAAATGAAACAATTTCGAGTGTGAAAATATTCACATGGGATGCAAATAAAGATGTGTCGGCTAAGAGATCTGCCCCATGTAGAGAAGCTCCACGTAATGGTGATCATGTAGACCGATGAAAATCAAGTTTAAGCGTGAATCTGCAATCAAAGTACTGAGATATATATAAACTTCAACGTTCAAAAATTCAAATCTATGAATATAAACTATTTTTCTATTACCACGTTTTAAAAATACCATGCACGTGTTCTCGATATTGTGAACCAGGCATCAACAATGGAGCCCACTCTCGATATTGTCACAAAATTTCAAAAAGTTTTCTTGTTCTTGTTTCTTCAATTTGTGACAATTTTTGGAAGTGAGATGATCTGGATTTTGACAAAAGAGAGAGAGAGGATCTTGATGGATGGACAATGGCCTGTTTTGCTAGACTTTTAGCAGCAATGCTAACCCTCAAAAAGCCACCTAATGAGTTGTAATTGATGATTTTGATTAAAATTATTAAAGAATGTATATTTAATTAATTTGATGACGTATTACATATAAACTTTTTCTCCAATCAAAAAAGGAAAAAAGAAACAATGATCAAACTATTTGCTTGGCTTTTAGCAACTGATTTAACGTATGAGAAAGTTGGTAACGAAATCGACTAATAACAAGGAATTAGACCTAATGTAAACAATAATTACTTTATCTAATTGAGGTTTAAATTAATAGACTGTGTACATTTAAAACTTTTTATAACTCGAAGTATAAAGTACTTAATTAATTTGATACCTCTTTTACAAAATATTTCTCCTATAAAACTGTGGATTTTCTTTCTTGGGTTGTTTGCTATCTTCTTTAATTTTACACACAGACATACACATGCTTGATCATTAAATTTGGATCCTCTCCTATATTTTTCCTCTCCAATATATTGAAGGGATAATTCCGACCACTTATATTTAGATTATCAAATCAATCTAAACCCTTCATTTCAAAAACTAAATTATTTCCCAAATTCTATTGTTTCCATCTTTTTTCTCCTTCTCCCTTTTTCTCCATCCTTTTCATTTTCCAGTTATTTTTCTTACAAAATAACCCACATCAATTTTTAAAAAAATTACCCACATGCATATTAAAATGGATCTTGATATTAAGTCAATACCAACCCTATAAAGCTAAACCCTTCATGACTTGAGTATTAGGTGATGTAATAACTTAATACCAAGATCCATTTTCTTTACCAGTTTTATATTTTTACCTCGAAAGAATTACTTGAGTTTGTATAAGGGTTTTGGATGTTGCTATTGAAGTAGCGTTTCTAGCTACTTTTTCTATTCCTCCATTATTGATTTATAAAGTATCCAATCGTATTTAATAACAGCTGTCCACTAATATTTAGAATATTCCTATTTTTTCAGCTATAAAAATTAAGATCATTAAATAAAATCTTAAGCTAGTTTCTAGGAGTTGAAGAAGATGTCACATAGTCCTCAATTTTGTTTTGAATACTTCAATCCTTAACGCTTACAGTTCCTTTTTGTTAATTATACCAATTTTCTTCAAATTTTGTACTTCCTCGTTTTCCATTTTATATATTTAGTCCTACAAGGTCTTTTTTTTTTTAAGACAATAATATAATAAAGTGATAATCTCCCTTTAATTAGTCTCCAAAAATATGCATGTAGAGTCAAGCGCAAAGGAGATCGTATTTAAGAGCTACGTACTAGCAGTTCAAGAACTATAAATTAAAAAATATTATAATTAAGTGCATGCAGTGGAGAGTTCTTTGGCTATATTATGGGATTTATAGCTTTCAATTAAATTAATGTATTGGTTTTGAAATGAGGACACATGCATATTCACAATACACTAAATGTTTAATATGCTAGAATGGCCTGGAATAGAATGATCATTCTAATTTTTGATTCTTTTTTTTTTTTAGTGGGATTAATTGAAGTCGAAAAGCTTATTCCTATGAAATGGTTTTCCAGAAAAAAAAAAAAAAGTAAGAAAACCTATTTCTACTTTATAATGTGGTCCAACTCTCTACTTATTGCAAGAGCCAAAACTGAGAAAATTTATTTTATATATAAAAGGTCTTCTCTTTAAACATTTTCAAATATGTCACGTCATTAATTATATGAATTATCTATATACATTGTAAGTTTTAATTTAGAAATTTAATTATTAATTTATTAATAATATTTATTTATAATTTTTTTAAAAAATTATCACTGATTCATTAGGTATTAATAAAAATAAATAACCCCATGCAAAGCTCAAAACACGAAGTAATTTACATAAGACTTCTTTCATGAATGTGAAAATATATATAAGATCTCTCCCATTCCGAACATTATGGAAGATATTACATCAGCACTTATATGTTATTTTCAATTTAGAGAATTATTATTAATCAATTAATATTTAAAACAAAATTCATTTGTAAATTTTAAAAATTATCTGCAAAATTTTTTTTTGAACCCCAGGACCTCACTCTATGGTGAAATTAATAGTCTCAGCCACTTGAGTTATCTCCTGATCCCATATATTTGTGTGTGTGTGTGTATATATATATGTGTGTGTGTATATATATATATGTGTGTGTGTGTATATATATATTTGTGTGTGTGTGTGTATACATATGTATGTATGTATGTATATATATGAATTGAAGAACTCATGCCAGATTTTGCTTTTATTATTAAAAATAAGTAAGTTCATACAAATTATGAAATATAAAAGCACTCATAGTCATGCTTGGACTTCAATTTTGAGCCAAACAATTCTCCTTTTTTTGTGTTGGGGGGGAGGGGGGTGCTTTCAAACTATGAATCTTGTGTAAACAAAAGTTGTTTCAAGTTTAATTACCCATTTTAGTTCACTATTACCTTTCTAAACTGTCAACTAGATGATCTTGTAATAAGCCTCCAACAAATAAAATATGACCAATTTGAAGAAAATCATTTAGCTTTTCAGGACTGAATTTTTCAAAATTTGAGGTTTTTCAAATCGTTTAACAAGACTTTTTTATCTCAACATCGTTGTGCCAAGTAAACGAAGAGAATCTGAGAAATGTTTTACATATTTCTTTGTTCATTTAAGTGTTTAATTTGATCAGGTAGTAAGGACCCGTTTAGATTGGTTTTTTTTAAAAATATTTTTTTAACAATTTTTAAAAAATAACTTTTTTGAAAAGTTGAAAATTCTGACTTCTAAAAAAAGTAATATTTGAGCTTTTTTTTAGAGTTTTAATTTTTTTAAAAGTCAAATTAAATAGTTATTATATATATATTTTTTCCTATGAAAAAGTAAAACAGGCCCTAAAAGGCAACGTGAAAAAGTGAAATAGCACACATTCCTGGACTTTCTCCACACTTTCATTATTTCATATGTCAATTAATTGTCTTCTTTAAACTGGTCAATTACGCGACTACGAGAGGACGTGAACATGGCATGCCCGTGTCAATCTCAAGCAGTCTCAAAATATTGCATGATGAAAACTTATTAGTTTTCAGAAAAAGTATTTTTGTTTTTCGAAAAGAAGTTAATTTTTTCAAAAATCAATGTGAATACTTACTACACAAAAGGCAAGTTTTTATTAGAAAAAGTTCATGTCAAATGGGCCCTTAGTCACTAGCTACAAAAGAAAAAATTATCATAGGAGACAGAATGGCGAAGAAAAATAAGAAAAATAAATTTCTGTCATTAATTTCTTGTCAGTTGCCATTTTGATGTAGATGGTAATTCGGGTTTATCGATTCAATTAAAAACTTAAATGGTTAAATGAGATATTTTATTTCATTAAATTATCACATTTAATACAAAAAGTACTAGTAGGGATTCTGTTGTGGTTCAAGTGGTTAAAATTATTTCTCTAAAAAATGATTATCTAGTAAGATAAGGAAGTAATACTATGCACCTTAAGGATTGTATATCTACTAAATACTGTGCACATTTAACGAACAAATTCTATAAAATTTATAAATAAATAATATAAAAATTATGAACAAATCCATTAATTAAATTGATTACAGCTCCACAAAATATTAATATTGTGAAGAAATAGTATTAATATTTTGAACAAATAGTATTAACATTGTAAATAAAGGTGAAAGAATATGAGAGAGCGTGATGGTACGATATAAATTGTAAGCAAGATACGAAAAGTAGTAGCAAGATATACAAACTCGTTCTTTTTATTTATTTTACATTATCTTGGGAAATAATGTAACCAGAGATTAGGGTCTTGTCTTGTTTGAAGTGAAAACAGCACAGTGGCATCTTTTGGGGTTGCGCGAGTCTTGAATCTTGGCGTGCCATCCAAAGTGGTGTGCTGATCATTTTAAATGATCATCCAATACTTAAATTCATCAACTTGTTAGCAATATTATGTATAACTTATGTATATCACCAAATAGTGAATTGCAGTAAATAAATGAAACAAATATAAAAATTAAACTGCAATAAACAACAGTGATAATATATGGTAATATTATTATAACAGAAGATTAAATAATATACCAAATAAACGAAATAAAATTTACTAGAATAGCAGAAACCAGAAAACAAACCAAAATATTAACAGATTATTGAACTTGACTCGATTTCCCCGTTTTTAACGTTTATAGTACAATGATTCAACCAAAGCGACCAGAATAACCCCCAAAAATTTAAAAACGTATATAGAGGAAACAGATTGTGATGTAAAGATCAAGAATCACGAGGAACCTCGCAAAAAAAAAAAGAAAAAGGAATCACAAGAAATTCCACAGTACAGACCATAAATATCAATAAATCATATAGTACCCCACTATAAATTTTAAAGGATTTACCTTTTCCTTTCTTCTCTTTGAATCCAGCAAAACCCCCATTCATAATGGGTTTAGGATTTTTTTTTTCCTCTTTTTTCTTTTATGACTTGAAACGTCTTAATTTCGACATACTCATGTTAGGATCAACTTCAAAGACATAATTTTGTTTGGAAAAAGAATATATGTATATATAGTCCGAGTTAATTAGTATTTACAGGGAGGTAATTTACAGAAGAATAATTTTCTTAACTGACTCAAATTTAATATGTAAATAAATATATGTTTACATCATAAGCTATTTGGCCTAATTAGTGTAGAGGTATACTGCACCTTTTATGGTCTATTATAAATGCATGTTAGTCTATGTAAGTCTTGTGCATATTTCAAATTATAAGGTTAACATATACTTACTATAAATTATAATGGAGCTCAATGCAACTTTCAACACTAGGCGTATTGAATACTATGACTAGTACTTGGGGCAGTTTGAATTAGTTTATCAAAAATATTTTCTCAAAAATTTAATTTCTGAAAATATTCTATTTGAGTTTTTGTTAAAGATTTTTCACTTTCTTAAAAGTTAATTCAAATGTAATGATTAAAGATATATTATAAAATATATTTTGTTAATTAAAAAAGAATTTAATCCAAGTGGGCCGCCCTTATATCATCCTCCTAAGCAATGATAACAAAGTAATGTGAATGGAATAATTCTACCAGTTCTCTTTTGATGTCATTTTCTTCACTTATTGGCAGTCGAGTCAAAGCATTGACTATTTTTTCCTTAAGTATAGAGTGCCAACAAAAGATTGTGCGTTTTTTACCCAAAAATCCAAAAAAAAAAAAAAATTAAGACTTAAACTTTATAAAATATGAAATTAAGAACATCAACTTTAAAATTTAAAAAAAATTAAACTTATAAAAAAATAACGTTTCACGTACTGTTAATATATTTAAAATAATTCATCGGTGGAAAAAGCATAAAAAAGATGGTGCCTTTTCGGAAGACTTGACGCCGGTGGTCAAAGACTCCAAGTCAATATTTTAGTCTAAATAAATCTAATTCTTTTTTTTTTTTTTTTTGAGGTCACACAACTGCACTGTATTTGCCACCCGCTCTTTAAAAAAAAAAAAAGAAAGAAACCTCTAAATATACACTTTTCTATAATGTATTTGGAATAATTCATCGGCGGGAAAAATATTTTGAAAAAATCAAATATATGGCGATTAAAGAAGTCAAGTGTCGAGAAAGCAGTTTTTCAAACCGATTTTCAATTATTCAAAAGATTATTCACTTGTTAAAAACGAATGGAAAATCTATTATCTCGTTGAGTGATGTGTAGGCCCCATATCCAAATAGACATTTACAAAGATTACCTATCTTTTGTAGGAAAAAGAAACGTAACTCGCCCATCCACATTAGTTAAAAAATATTAACACTTGGGTATTATCATTAATCCATTAATATAATCACGTCTATGGTAAACGAATATGGGCTGATTATGCTTCTTTTTTTTAGTTGGCAATTGAGACCAACGATTCAGATTAGAATCTTCTCATATAAAAAGTTTTAAGCATTTAACACATCATATAATCTCAATTATTTATGACAATAAAATTTCATAAAAAAGGTAAATTTTTTTAAGGTGCTTCTTTTATCTCTCATTGCCCACTTTTTTTTAAAAAAAAAATTTGAATATCATGAATAGTTGAAATTATATTCAATATATATGTCATTGAAATTTTTTTCTGACATTAATATGAGAGAACTAACGACTACAATTTATTTATGGATAACATTTATGTGAAAATAAGGTAAAAATCTCATATAATGTTTCGTAAAATGGATAAAAGCAGTGACTTTTCCTCAAATTTAGCGTTATGTGAAGTTGTCAATGTAAGATCAACCTTTGCACTTGAAATCACTTATTGCAGGGACGGAATAAATTCCATTATTCGAGGAATCTTAAATGGTTACGGAGTAAAAGATTGTCAACAAAGGCGTTCTAATATATTTTGAACTTTTATTCAAAACACATATTATACGATAGTCACGGGAACAACAAAAATAACTCTCTCACTATTTCCTTTCTTTGACGTGGCCCCTTTTTAAGGCATGTGAATTGTTCAAAACATGTGAAGTGTACAACTAATCCAATAGTAAAAATTCCGTGAGGGAACTATAAGAGTTTTAAAAAAATGGAAAAATAGCCAATTAATATAATTCAATCAAACAATGAACACTACTAGCTTGAGGCTGTGTACAAGAAAGCAACCTTAATTTACTTGCGTTGTAATTTATCAACAATGTCAATTCTCCTCTTCTACGGAGTTTACTGATCAAGAATAAAGAAATAACATATCTTCTTTGGTCAAAAACGTACAGTTACAAAATATAAATCAATTAGAAGATAAGTATATGCCTGAAACAAAAAGTGCTTTCGTTATACATTCATTATCTTGACCAACGTTTAATTAGTCAAATTTCTGAGTGCTTACTGTTCCTATGTCATCTTTGTTTCTTTTGTCTAATATTTAGTTTCCTAACCTGTATATTATATATTTCAGTCCTCATCGATGACTTTAAATGCTCCCAGCATCATTTTTTGTCTGATAATCCTATGTTTTTTAGATCTAAGATGAGTTAGATAGAGATATTTAGAGGAAATAAATATGGAGCTAAAAAGGAAGATATTTTTTAACGGAATAAGTGACATTATTAAATATATATATAATCGACCCTATCTAATGGGACAACGTTTCTTTTGGTATGGTTCGGTTTATACTAGATAAGAGGATAGTCACAATTGCATAACCTGTGATGAATGCCATAGGGTATGGTTAAAAGAACAAAAAAGTAGTTGAGAATGAGGGCATCACGTGATCTGCAAATTCCACTATGTTCATATATTAATCAACATAAAGGCATTGTTTTTCCTAGCCGCCAAGTAAGAAAATGATATTAAGCAACTATGCTAAATTTAACGATGGAACACGTGAAGTTAAATTACAATTGTTAGGAAGGAATGTAGCTACCTCACATCAGGATCGTCTTCATCATCAAGATCTAGGTCACTTGACAGCCTAATCTTCTTTCCTTCTCTTGGTGCGGCTCTTCCCTTCTTTGGCTTTCCCCTGGAAATTGTAATAGAAATCCAAATGCATTAATGAAAAAGAAAAGTGATAAGAGAAATGGAAAGTTCAAAGAGCCAAGTCCAAGTCAAATTCAGACGCGAGATAATATCTTTTGTTCACAACCCAGACCAAGCCAAAATCAACATCTCAAAGTACGTTTTTCAGATGGAAAGGTGTGCTTACTGTCCATTCGTGGCTGCTCCTGCACCCCTGGGCCGGCCTTGACCCAAATCTGACCTTCCATCTACAAGCAGGCATACAGGAGAACAAAAAATGACTGGTTAGTCAGTGTCCGATGATAAGCTTCAGTTCTGAACATAATGGTAAGAACCTTCAAGGAGGAGATCTCCAAATTAGTTAATGTACATTTATGCAGAACATACAATACTACCAGTCTCTAAAAAGAAAAGACGAGGAAAAGGTACTAACCTTCTCGGCCAACTCCAAGCTCCCCTGCCTAAACATTAACAAGTAAAAAGACAAGCAATGTCAAACCATAAACATATCTACATTAGTTAAGAAGAAAGATCTAGACTTGTGACAGAGACATGTTTCCAGGTAAAAACATTAAGTAGCAGCACAGGAAGGATCCATTTCAAAAGAAATTGTCTATAATGGAATAATAGCAAGCACCATAAAATGTGAGCAAAAGAGCCATGAAAACTAGCTCTTTACCAATGATTCTTCATAAAATAGAGCCATATTCTCAATTTATAAGGTAGAGATTTAGGAATTTATAAATCTTAGAGTCCCCTCCCTTTTCCCATCATTCTCCTTTCTTTTCCTTTAATTCAGATCCCTTAAAGTCAAGGACAACATTCCACACCAAATTTTAAAAAGTAAATGCCAAATAAATTTCCAGCAAGCCATTGCAATCGTCTAGTGCACAGCAGCTGCAATAGCCCAGATGGTATCTTGCCTAAACCTTATGTATGAACCTAACCTACCAGGATCATTTATTATCAACACCGATCAAATAAGTATATTGTTCCACAACAAGGACCCTTAACCGACATTTTGACAAAAACCTTAATAATTTGTTTGCAGTCTAAATAAAAGTTATTTGTACAAAACATGTACTTTTGCATAGAGGATCTTCTAACTATAGTTATAAGGAAATAGGCTTCTAAGCCTTGACTAAATAGTAGGCTTTTCATCATTCACCTACTATCTTGCATCAATACGTCTAATAATTATCAGGCATCAGTGGCACTTTGATTCAAAACATTGATAACGGCAAGCAAGATTCAAGTACATGTACTTTTTAATTTCTCTGTAATGTAGTGGTGATCTTAGTTGTCCTGAAAGGGTGGAATGGTGGACTATTTAAACCCAGTCTAATCTTAAGAAAGAAGAAAACCTACTTACGTAGGCATTCCTTACACTAATACTTAGTAAGGCCATTCACTTTAATATCTACATCTCCTTTTGAAGGACAAAATCAACCACCAAAGAAAAATATTGAACTAATTAATGCTCTCACCCATGCAGAAATAGTTCTCACAAAAGTAATCAGTCAGATATACATAAAGTAGTCATATATAAAATATGAGAAAAAATGTACCAACCATATTTGATCTCAACTTTATATTTAACTGCATTACCCATAATAGGATTTTTTGAAGAGTTGACCTCTTTTCAGTACTTCCCGAGATGTGAAGTGTTTTTAGATTGACAATCAAGTCAATTTCACCAGCTTCTGTTTAACAGGAAGGAATGTTTTCACTTTATTATACTAGGGGTCATTCAAACATGTTCGACTTCTCTTCACTAGATCCACATATCCAGCATATAGAGTATTATAAGTTGAAAAATCTTAAACAGATCAAGCAACAGTTTCACTATCACCAAGCCCATCGTGTGTCAAATAAATTTTTGACATTCTATATTAAATTTTCACTGCACAAACTTTACGTAAAATTATGGATAAATCAACAGAACAATTATAAGCTCAAGCTCATCCTAATAAGGATGCTATTGTAGATCATGGCAAGAATTTTCAAACCCCACCACAAGAGCCCAAGATTTCAATTGAAAAAAGGGAAAGAAAGAGCATTTCCAGAGAAGGTATTATATGAGAATTTATCTGTATGCATAAGTTCTTGATGTTTAGCACTTACTGCTGGTGAGGTGACTGAGGACAATGAAAATAGCCTGTCTTCAAGCTGAAACTTTCTTGATCTTTTTAGGCTGTGAAACAAGGGCAAAAGAGTCTCAAATAACTCTAGCATTAACAAAGATTTCATTTTGCCAGAAGATGAACACAGCAAACACATATTGAAAGCGAATTGTTGAACAGCTAATAAATCCTTTTTCTTCATCTTGATAAGCGATAGAATTAATAACACTGTGGCACACGAATAAGGAGTAAGTTTGTGCAAGTACGACAAAGTAAGGTTCGTATCGAGTCCAGTAATTCAGAAGGCACAAAGTAAAAAAGCTTGGCTAGAGATACAGGGAGCATGACAACTCCAAGCAACCCCATTAAGATATACAGTGGTCATCAATCTAATGTAAAAGCGTTGGAGAACTTATAACAATGCTAAACTTTTTCACATTAAGTTGCTAATGCCATGACTTGTTTCAATTATAAAATTCAATGGGAAGACCAAGGAGGGAAAAAGAAAAAAAGAAAAAGAAATGATCTAGTTTATATAGTGCTGGACTCACGATACAAACTCAAGCCAAAACCCAGTCCATTGCAATTTTTATTAATAGTGATCTTAGGTTTCTAGGGAAATCTCATCAGTTTGTCCGCTAATAAAACACTTGAATTCTTGCCCGTCACCAGAATTTCTTATATCTTTCACCCTGTTTGGACCTGATCACTCTAAAATAACTGTGTTTAAATTTAGAACAGGCCGTAGATTCTGATGACATATTAAGAATTTCAACATGTTCTATAATGCAGTAGCATTAGAAGACATTTCCCACACATCCCTAAGTTCCAAATTACCAACAAAGTGACAGACTAGACAAGACTCAAGAGCTATAAGCCAACTAAAGAGGAAGAAAATGTTTGATTTTAGATTCAACAATATTCTACTTACATCACAACTGAGAAGTACTGGAATTTGCTAATGTCATGGGAATCAACTACTTTTGTCCGTGCTTCACAAAACAACAGCGTCGGAGTAATGTCAGAAGAATAGTATTCGAAATCAGAATTAAAGGTTACTAATAAACTGTTTCAACAAACTCTGGAACTCGTAACTTCCCAAACACAAGATTCAAGAATCAACAATGTTGAGAAACATATTAAGAATCCAATTTAACTCTCTTAATATCATCCATCCTTCAGACCACCAAAAAAAAAAAAAAAGGTGGATTTAACAACTAGAATCGCATCATATTATTGTCAACATAAACAAATTCAGAGTAGAAACAAATCTGTTTACTCACTCTGTCGGCGCAGAAAACATTGAGCACTAGACCTACATTGCTTCTGTCTTGATAATATGAACTCATTCATTCACAATGAATTATGAAAAATAATAAGCAGCCAGAAAAGACAGAACAATGCAGGCACTAATATTAGTAAACAAAACACATTGTTTGACAACACACAGTAATTAATCTAGAACTACCATAACATTAAACACAGCTCCGATTTTATCATATATAAGCATACTTTGAAGTATTAAGGAAAATTATAAGTGAAAAACACATTACTAATACAACAGTTACTCTAAAACAATCACCACACTGGTCAAGAGACCATATACAAGGAAATATATCTTAAAAATTTCACATACTTTGTGGTATTCTTGGCTGCAGAGAGAAATCCATCAAAGCCTTTCAATGCATTCCCAAAACTGCCCATTTCTTGCAAATAACTTGTCTCTAATTCATATACCTATATAAATCAATACACGCAACTGCCTTAACAGAAAATATCACAATAAATAAATTTTACTTTATTTATATGTCTAACAAATAAAGAAACAATCAACATAATCAGCAGCTTATAATGAACAATACAAATCCACGTATTTCAAAACTGCAAACAATTTTTGGTTTCAACTAATTGCTTAAATTTTGTACTAAATCTTTTGTACCTGTTCTAAATGTAGCTGCGAGATAAAATTAAAAAAAAAAGAGAGAGAGAAATAACAAAAAGTAGCACATAATTATTAAAAACTTAAAAAAAAAATCAGACAGGAAAATTATTGAATAATACTATAGAAGCAAAAAGATATTAATTCTCGATAAAAATTACGACTTGAAAAAATAAAATAATTGAATTTCCAACTAAATATTTATATACCTTTTTTTAATATATCAATTGACATGTATAAAATAATAAATTTCCCATGCAGAGACGTCATCAAATTATGTAGCAGAAGCAAAAGACAAAACAATTTCTTAATAAAAAACCATTCATTTGAAAAATTAAAAACCGCCTTAATTTCCAACTATAAATTAAACTAGACACACACACACACACATCTATAGCAATACTGGAAAAATTACCATAAAGAGAAATATTATCGAATTATACTCATAATTAAAAAAGACAAATTAGTCGTCCAACGGAATGAATTAATTTGAATAATTAAACTACCATAATTATATACATATAAAGTACCTGTTTTTCGACATTTCGGAGCTCTTCTTGAAGCTTTTCTCGTTTGCTCAAGAGTGAAGAGAGCGCTGCCCTAGGGTTGTTCGAAACTTTATGCCCTGAAAAAAAAAAAAGGTTATTCAATTACGAAAAGAAATTAAAAGTAAATAAACAGAAAAACAAAAATTACATACAGTTAAGAATTTGAAAAAAAAAATTTGCGATATATATACAAATATATAAAATTGAATCAATATGTGGAATTAAGGTTTTCTTTAATTTGTTTAATTAATGTTTTTTTTGGAGAGATTTGTTTTAATTAATGTTTACCATGAGTGTCCATTTTCGCGCCAGAGTGTTTCTAGTCTAGTTTTGGATTAAACAGTAATTTAAACGTGAGGGCCAATAAGTGTGAATTTAATTTTTTGTTTTTTGGTTTTTTTGTTTTATTATTTTTTATTGGTTTGTGGTTTTGTGTGTGTGTGTGTGTGTGAGGATAAGTAGGGGACCATTGAGGCCATTGAATGGCCTTTAAGTTTGGATAATGTCTTTTTTTTTTCATTTAATTGAAAAAACGATTGTTCTTAATTTTTTGAATCCCAATAATTTGGTCTAGAACGAGATGAAGAAAATGGTTACCTTATGAGATTGTTGTGAAACAAGTTATGCTTTATTATATAATAGAGATAGTTGGTAATTATCAATCTCAAAAAAGAACAAAATTGTTAATTTATATCTATAAACCAAAAGTTTATGTATGCACTTTGATTATATTTTTAGGATAAGTAAATTGCTTTATCCCATAGGTTTGTCAAAGTAATATAAAGTTTTATGTGATTTTAGAACTCACTAATGTTATAAAAAAATGTTGCACAATTATGAATTAACCCCAAATCTAAAGATTTTATATAAATCTCTTTATAGCATGGAAAGTTATTAACACGTTTTAATATATAAAATCTTATATAACTTTAACAAAAATAAGAGGGCAAAACACAATTTACTCCTTTTTTTTTTATATTACTTGATTCTTTGAAATATCTCTTCTTACTATTTTCTTAGTTGAACAAACCACTTTAACATTATAATTACAAAATTTTACATTTATACATAGCAATCGACTCGATCTTAGATACTAAATAGGGAAAAAAAAAAAAACTCTAGTCAAGAACTTCTGAGCATCACACGTATGACCTCCTAACCAACATTTTCATTTAGTTCAATGTTATGCTAGAGATATGTGATTTTCATTACCAATTGGATAAAAAGTTTTTGCTCCTCTTGTTTCAAATAGCTTGGAATATTGGAAACGAAGAGCTTAAGTTTAATGACTTTTCACGCGACTTGTGTTCATATTAGTTAATTTTCCCGTTTTACTATGACATTTTAATGTTTTCTCAAATCTTGATTCATATTACTTAGATTACACGTGTAAATAACATAATCATAATACCAAATTTTGTTTTTATTACTCAAAGAGAATTAGCCTCTTCAAAATTTTAATTTAATTTTTTAAAAAGTAACGATATAAAATTAACAAAAAAAAAAAAATTACCTTCCTGATCAATCGAGCTCTATTGGGAAAAAAAATAGAGAAAGAAAAACTTGGTTTTTTTAATTAATAATAATTATCTCGGATTTTCTTTTTTAGGCATAATTATCCTTGAAAAAAGCGGTATTTATTTTTTTCAGGCTTTTTTCTTTTTCTTATCTGTACATCACCATATTCCCAACGACTACCTTGTACTAGTTACACACATTTCTGTCATCAGACAAAACACACACACACACACACACACTTCTCTCTTCGTGTAAAGTGTTTTCTTCGAACTAACCATGTCTTTCAGAGGGGTAAATAATCTTTTGCTTTTTTCTATGATTTCTTCTTATTATTATTACATTTATTTGTTTATAGAGATCTTCACATTTTAGTCTTCCCAGTGCATTATATTTTTTTTCTTGGTAGTATTCTGATAATATATATTTTTTGGTTTCTTTTTGTTTGGCTATCATGCTTGACACCATGCTTCTTTTTGTAAGGATGAAATTTTTTATTGTTGAAATTTTTAGTACTTTTTTGGGTATATGCTTTTCCACAGCTTATAGTTATGTGAAGTGAATTTTAAGGCCTGTTTGGATTGGCTTTAAAAAAAAAAATCTTAAAAAATTATATTAAATTTGTAATAACTATTTAATTTGGCTGTTAGAAAAGCTGAAATTCTAAAAAAAGTTGAACTTTTTTCAGAAGACAGAATTTTTAAATTATAAAAAAAAATTCTTTTCCAAAAGCTGATAAAAGAAGCATTTTTGGAAAAAGCCGATCCAAACAGGCCCTTAGTGTAAAGTGTATACTGTGTATGAAACTCTCGCTATGCATAGGCCTTAAGAAAAAAACCTCTAATTATATTCTTGTGCAATTCTTACTTCTCGATTTGCTAGTGGCTAAGTGAAATTCATGATTGGATGGCGAATTGGAGGAATATATGTTCGGGTCTACTTTTGATTTTCCTTTTTTTTTTTTTTGGGTTTTCGGCTTTGGTTTGATTTGAATTATTTTATGTCAGGTATCTGTTGTTTTCAAAAGGCTGAATGTGGTTTTTTTTATCTGAATTTGGAGGAATTCTTAATATGTTCATGTGCTAGAATTGTGAAGTTAAGGGGGTTCTAGTTTGAAATAGAAAGAAATAGGTAGTTATATTTTGGATCATACATGTGGGTTTGGTCTGCGTATGTCCGGACTTATTTGTATAGTGAGGCAATCCAAAAGAATTGTGATTTATATTTGCTGAAACCTTAATCTAATGTAGATAAACTTGGGATGTTTGTAGTGCATGTTTAACATTTTTGCATGTGCTAGAAAGTGTAAGAATTGGAATTCTCGTAGAGTCATAGTTCACATTTGGTGCTAAGTGAGAACAGAATATTACTTGTTTTGCGTGAAAAAAAGAAAAGATCTGTCCATCATTCATAGTGAAAATGAGGAACTCCATTTGTCTGTGTGCCTATTTAGATTTTTGATAGCTTTGGATGAAGATGTTTACCCATAAAGAAGCAGAAGTCGATCTGCAGAGCAGGTGTACTGTTTATTTTTTTCTTTTGGGGGGGTGGGGGTGGGGGTGGGGGTGGGGGTGGGTAGATGGGGAGATGTAAGGAGAAAGGATGTCCTTCAGAAATAGGAATTCCCTGAAGGGTTTTATGCTACTGGATTAAGGGCTCGCTTGGATTTGCTTTTAAGAATTTTTTTTTTTTTAAAATAACTTTTAGAAAAAATTACTCTTTTTAAAACCTCAAATTTCTGGCTTCTGGATTTAAGATTTTCAGTGTGTTGTGAAAGCCAATCAAAATACGAAAAGAATCTGTTTTTTTCTTTAAAAAAGGTATTTTCTAATGAGAAAAGGCCAATTGAAATAACGCCTACGTTCATGCTCAAGCACTATATATCACTACTACCTCTTTTGGCCAGTACTACCCTGTGCCTATGGAAAAGGTGAAAGTTTCGCCTGCTGCTCATTAATTTATGCTCAAGCACTATGCTTCCTGATGAGTAAGAAGCATCAAACATAATGCTTTGTGGTTTCGTTTACTCTGGGTACATTTTTGTTGTCTGTAAATAAAATTCATCTTGTTTTTTATATATTTTGATGTTCTAATATGAATTCAGACAAATTCGTCATCTGGCATGGCTGTAGCTGAACACAGCAAAAGCACATTCTTGGAGTTGCAGAGGAAGAAGGTCCATCGCTATGTGATCTTTGAGATTGATGAGAAGAAAAAAGAGGTTGTTGTCGAAAAGACTGGTGGTCCAGCTGAGAGCTATGAAGACTTTACTGGATCTCTGCCTGAGAATGATTGCCGATATGCCGTCTATGACTTTGATTTTGTGACTTCTGAGAACTGCCAAAAGAGCAAGATCTTCTTCATTGCATGGTCAGTTTCTCTATCAACAATCTATCTTGCATTGCAAAAGAGAATCTGTAAAATCCAAGTTGAACAATTTTGCAGTAGTTCCACATCTAAATACAATTGTTTGCTTTTGAATTGCATTTTGTCAGCTATTGTGTTTTGAGAACTTTAATGATCCCTTGTTCCTACATTTGGGGTTTTTTCCATTTTTCTGTTTCCTTACTTTTGTTGGTTCTTTTTGGGTCTGGGAGAGTGGACAGGTATCTTCTGAATATGCTTCCTAGATTGGCTTGTATCTTGAAACAACAGTTTAGATTAGCTGAACAAAGTTTCCTTCCTAAGCTCGGGTCTGTGACTTAATGTATGCCAAAACATATGTATATACACATATAATGATATGGAAAAAATGTTGTCTTTGTGCTTTAGTGCGTGATTTCTTTGGGCCTTTTTTCAATATTTTGCTAAAATGTGTAAATAACTGATAGAATTTCACTTGTTTGCTATGTCATGCTATCAAGTCATTATAAGGACTTTACCATTAGATGTGTTTATTTCTCATTTCTCTTCCCCTCCCCCCCCCCCCCCTCACTTTTCTTCCTCCTGCCGCTCTTCCATACAATGGCACATCAGCACTTGTGTCTACCAAGAGGAGAAATGTTGGAATCATGAAACTTCTCCTTGTTCTGTAGAGAACAGAGAAAGAGGAAAAGCATACTCAAAGCCGGTCTATGTGGATTGAGATCTTATAATTCTTCTCTTTGTGAATAATGACTGGATGCCCTGTTGTTGGTTGGTGACATGACTTATAATCATCTCTCTCCAAGTCTCTCCTTCTCCCACCTTTTCCAATAAAACTGCTTTTTGATGTCATCAGAAATTTTGTAGTTCAATCCAGGCTGCTTTTCCATTGATGGATGATCAAGGATTGGCATTACAGACGCGAGATAGGGTTATGCTTTATCATCTTTTGTTTGAGACCCACCCCCTACAACTAATGACAGAAGGTTGATAGCACACAAATAATTGTTTTGCCCTTAGAGCCTGAGGGGATAAGTGTTGGCCATGGGGTCAATTAGGTGGAGAGTGTCTGGTTCAGAAGGTGTCTTATTACAAAACAAATAAGTTATTGATTATAATTATATATCAATCAGTCCTTTCCCTCAACTAAAACTTCTTGTCCGTTATTCTAATGTACTTTCAGGTCTCCTTCAGTGTCACGGATCCGCTCCAAGATGCTTTATGCTACATCCAAAGACAGGTTCAGGAGGGAGTTGGAGGGAGTCCATTATGAGATTCAGGCCACTGACCCAACTGAGTTGGACCTTGAAGTTCTGAGAGACCGAGCTAATTAAGTCCTTCAGGTTGTGCGAGTATTTCTTGTGCATGACAAAAAGGCCTATATTTTACTTCATCATAAAAGCCTGCATATTAAGTAAGTAGTGTGTATGGATTAACTCTATCTGATATGTGAAATATATATAAGTCCTAAATAATTTGGCATTTGACACCTGGGAAGGCTGATTAGGAGCTTGTTTGCCTATGGTATTGGGTTCCTCATACCGATGATGCTTCCCAGATGACAAATGTGGTATTGTTATGGATGCTGACACCTACTAAATATATCTGAAGTTGATGCATATGGTAGTTTATGATTATTTATTTTTTTATTATTTTTTTCTGATTAGTGATTGTCTTTAGTTTAAACTTTCCAAATGCCCTTTTCTTAGGTTAACATTTTCTTGTACAAGTGAAAAGTCTGCTTCTCTCTTTCTTTGTCTATGAGGGTGGTCAATCAATTTTACCCCTAACAAATTCTTGGAAGTATTTGGAATTTTCTGTATCGATGCTAAGATTTCTGTTATGCCATGGAAAAATATGGTCTCTCTCCACTATTGATGTGGAAAAGATATATTAGCAACGAGATGTGCATTGGATGTATGTATTTTTGTTATGACATGACTACTGGTACT
This sequence comes from Cordia subcordata, assembly GCA_028554755.1. Taxonomy (NCBI): domain Eukaryota; kingdom Viridiplantae; phylum Streptophyta; class Magnoliopsida; order Boraginales; family Cordiaceae; genus Cordia; species Cordia subcordata. Next base: position 4,710,705 of record JAPTOF010000010.1, on the reverse strand, counting down.
GTTACTGTAAGTTTGCTAGTTTTTCTTCCTTCTTTTCCCTTGTTTGATCTGATTGTAGGAAAGACTTCCTATTCGGCCACCGGCCTTGTCTGGGCGTTGCGTGGCAGTGGGGCCCATGTGGCCGATACAATCCTTGCAGCAGAATAGGAGAAAAATTATCTGATAATAACATTTTTTAGGGAAAGAAAGGGACAAATTTTCAGAAGAGTAGTCTACTTTTGGGTAAAAGTAGATTAGTCATTCTCGCATAGTTTGATGCCATCATGTATGAAGTGAACTTAAAGCAAGATTTACATTTCATTGTCTTACACACAGGGAGTCCTTGAATCATGGTGAACGAGGTAAGAAATCTTCTTAGTGACAAAAGAGTTGCCAGCTTGAGAAGTCTGTAATAAGTTGGCAATATTACTTTTTTCTGATTAGTCTTGCAAATGGTGACCGTTTACAGGATTATGGGTCAGCTTAAAGGTTGGGAGGTTAACAGCTGAATGACAGCCGTTTTGAACGGAAACTTGAATTTCTAGTAAACAGGTAAGGTTTGGGGAAGTTACATCTCTTCCTAGTACCTACCATTGTTAGGTGTATTCTTCTTGTTAGGTGTATTCTTCTTGTCTCTCATCTATGATATCTACGAGCCAAATTCATGCGCGCATGCAGGGGAGGGGGATGTTGAGAGTAGATGATTTGTCTATGATATGTACGTTTGTTGAGTTCGTTTACACCTGCAAGAGAGGGGTCGGGACCATTGTCAAGTGTGTTCTATGTATAATAGATTGTTTCTTTGGTGTTTGGTTGGTGGGGTGGAGGGGTAGTTGTTGACAGAAGTTGATTTGTTTATGATATATATATACATTTGCTAAGTTCACGCACTCCTACAAGACAAGGATGACGCACTCCTACAAGACAAGGATGGCAAGCAGTGGCGGAGCTAGGATTTCGATGTGGGGAGGGGGTGGAATATTAAATTTTTTCTACACAAAATAATCAATGAAATTTTTTTTTATAAAATATCATATGTAGAAAATGACATGTGAAGTTAAATGATATTATTATTGAGAATCATTGAAGACAAATTAAATAAGTGACAATATTTGAACTTTCAGATGTCGAATAAAATATTTTTAAATAAAAGAAATAAATAATATAGATACAAACTTACTATTTATGAATTTTCTTTTGAGTTAGGGAGACAATATACATAAAAAATGTTTTTGATAAATAAATATAAAAATTCTTGAATTTTTTTGGGCTGGACCCCAACACCCCGCCGCACACTGTGGCAGGGTACAAAAAAATTTGGTTCTTTTCAATTGTTGTGGACATCAGCATTTGGTGGATGTATGATGTATCTATAGGTTTATGTTTTCATATCAATGATTGAGATTCGGAAAGAACAACTTGATGATTTCATCGAAATATTTAGTCGTTGGATCAGATTATTCGTCTTCTCGTCATGAAAGACAATATATGTAGATTTCATCGATCTAATTGAGGAATTTCCTGCTCATTTTCTCAGTTACTTTCAGCCACATAATCTTCTTTTTTTGAAATATTGACAGGGGTGCCAAACGGTTATAGTATTTTATGCTCTTTAATTTTTTATTTTTTAAAAAAATATGTTGGGTTCGTATATTTATGTACTTTTAATGCCAGGGGAGAGTTTTTTTTTTTCATTTTTTTTGGTGTAATACCTGGCTCAGTGATTTTTTTTAAGTTTTTATATTTTTTTAACAGGTAATCTTTATTTTTTCTACCATTAACAAGGTGATAATTTTCTTTACCATTAACATTTTTTACCACAAATAAATAAATCAATAAAATTTTATTCAAAAGATAAATTCATTTTCTAGTTTTTAACTTTTTTTTTTTAATTTCTAAATCTTATAAATACTTACAATCCATTTGTTTTGGCGGAAAACATTTTCTTGTTTTCCTCATTTTTCTGGTGTTTGGTTGTTAAAAATGGAAAAGTTAACATAAAACATCTTGGTCAATAGAAGATAAGGAGATTTTCCTAGAAAATATTTTCCTCTTCTAAAAATAGAAAAATATTTTCCACACATTATCAAACCTTCCCACCCCCGCCCTAGCACCCTCCCTAGCCTCTTGCCCTGGCGCCTGGCGCCTGCCCCCTAGGCCCCAGGCTTCAATGGCCTAACCTTGGTCCCTGCCCCTCCTCGGTTGGCACCCCAAAGGTAGCACCCTGGCTCTTGGGACTGGACCCCTGGTCCTTGGGACCTGGCGCCCCGGCCCAGATGCCACAGGCTGGCGAGCCAGGCCGGGCGCCCCTTGACCCGACCTTGGCCCCGGCCCACGGCGGCCCTAGGCTCGGCCCCTGGACCTCGGGCAGTTGGGCTTAGGACGCCAGGTCCCAGGGGTTGGGGCCGGGGCCTAGGGCCTGGTGGGTGCGGGGCCTGGGGCTTGGTGGGCCCGCCCTGACTAGCACATATAAATATATATTTTTATGTTATTAAAAATATTATTCAAATAATTTTTATTGTGACGACCAAACGAGAAAAATTTTTTTTTACAAAAAATAGTTTTCAAAATAAGTTATTTTTTGCGAAATGAACGGAGCCTTAGATAAAAAAAAATATTCTTTCAATAAATTAATATTTTTTTCTCATAATTCTTCTACTTTTATTTATAAAACCTGCGATGTCCAAACTGCTTTATGATTAAGGTTGTCAGGAAGCTCATGCTGGAAGGCGTTGCCTGGTGAGAATTTATCACTCTCCAACGATCCATCAACTATCCCACGTGAACTCAATATTATTATTAGTATGGGGAGTTCATCGAGATTGATTCCGTAGATAAAATAATCGGATAACAACTTGTGCTGTTATGATGTTCTACAAACAAATTTTCGTCTGAAATTGACCTTAATATGTGTTTTGGTGCACCAATGCATAATGAACTTTGCAATTTTGTAAGAAATACTAGATAATCTTAACTAAAGTTTGTTTTCTTGGACCAAAAAAAAAAAAAAGTTAAGCAGGTGAAGCATTAATTAAAATTTATTATCTTCTTCACTAGTGTCTGTTAGCAATAAGCAAAAACTTGCACCACATTAAGGTCAAATGCACGTACTGCACTAGGGTCAATTAATGGACTGGTGAATATCTTTCGACAGCAATCTAATTATGGCTTGCATCTGTTTTACTATATGTTTATCCACAAAGTTAACTTCGATTTAAAAAGTAACTCCAGTACTTAAAATTACTCAAAAGTGATAATCTAGTCCGAATCTCTTAAAGGAGAGGGGAATGAGAAATAAATAAATAACCTATTAAGTTAGCTCTCTTGCTCGTAGCTACTAGCTAGCTTTGTGATACTCTATGCCGTGGCTAAATGCTAGTCCCAAAATTCACGCTCAATTTGTTCAAACATGATTGGGACCAAGTCCTAACAAGATGGGTGCGGTGTCAGTCTTAGAATGGTATATTTCATCAATCATACCCAAATTACCAATCCTAGTTGCAATCAAATTACTTCATATGGACCAATCTTACATTTGATCAAACACCAAACTGTCTCAACAATTGCTATACTCATTATGGCATATGAAAGTTGGTATTTTTTGATGCCTTCCTCTCTTCCAGTGTATAAACCCACGAGGCTGGTATAATTATTTCTTCAAATTAAGTAATATTTATTATCAAAGCTATTATGGGAAGATATCAGATTTCGTGTTAATGAATCAATTGTACTACGCTTTGCTTGTTTTCAATTATCTTCTTTAATACTTACATCTCCTCTACCTTAAGGTTTATTTTCTTTTTTATCCTATCTTACCTACTTCGCAGTTAATAACTAAATATTTGAACATTTTGTTAACACCATATTTAATATTTAACCCAAGATCTTGATTGTAAATTCTAACATTTGTACTTTTAATTAATTAAGAAACAAGAGATGGAGAGGAAGCTAAAACTATATTAATTTCAATTCTCCTTTTTATTTTTATTTCTTGCCAACTCGTGTCTGGTGAGGTGGACTATGGCACCAAGTTGTAAACAGTTAGTCTCTAGTCCAGTCAATCAAAATTTGCGATCAACATTTCATTTCAATCAATAAATCCACTTCTTTTTTTTTAAGTTCAACATCATTAATTTCAATAATGAAAAATCATAAAATGACTTTCATCAAATGATTTGACAGCCATAAAACGAACAGGGTAGTCAAAAATTTTATCATCACGATTATAGTCACGTTTTTCTTTTTTGTTGCACCATTGTCCCATTATGACAAGATAATTTCTCCCTTTGCCCGAACAAGTAAAAGTGAACGGTAGATGTGGTAAAATATATCAAATTTTTACGTAATTTATTTAAAGTATTTTGAATTTGTTCGCATTCGAAAACTTTTTTTTTAATTCTCTTTCATTTTTTAACAAAGTACGGTACCCATTTGGGAAAGTGAATATATGTTAAGTTTTAAATAGTAGGATGGAATTATAAAAGAGTTTTTATAACACTGACAATTCACACATTATAAATATATATTAAAAATTAAAAATGTATTTTATCTCATTTAAAAAAGGTCAAAAAGAGCATGTTCTCCATGAATTACTTGCCCCAATCTAAAATAGTATCTACATGCACACAAATATCGGAGTACTTTATTTGTCTTTTCCCCTTTCTAATAAGTAGCCAGTGGCCCTCTAGATGAAATAGTTTAATAATATTATATTAAAGTGATCATGGTAGTTTTGTCTTAGATTCATCCCACTTGGTCACATGAATCCTATTCTTTTAATAAGTGAAAAAAAAAAAAAAGAATAGTTGCACCAAGATCATGTCAGCTGCCATTCATCTTCCATCTGTCATCTGTTTTGCTTCTTGTGGTCTTTCTTGATTCTGTTTCTTTCCACCCCTTTTTTTTGTCTTATTTGGAGATAGTGTTTGATATTTATCTAGACAAGTATATGTACACATATACTTCTTAATTCAGGGAAAGCTTTTAGATTCTGCTTGATTTTGGGTATGTAGAGATGGTGTTGGATTATGGTTTTTGAAGTGTTATCTTTGAAGGGTAGCTATAAGGGTGTGGATTGCTTTCACTCCTGAAGTTCTATGATGTGTTTCTTGAATTGGTGGAGATTATGACAAAAGATGTGGTTGGACATGGTTTAATTTGAAACTTTTGATGATTTTACTAAGTTTTGAGGGGGCGTTAGACTAGAATTTTGTGCACGGAGCTGCCCTTTAGAGGATCTGAAAACACCGGAATCCTCGAAAATGGGTAGTGGTTGTAAGACAATTATGTGGTTTAGGAGGGATCTGAGAATTGAGGACAATCCTGCCTTAGCTACAGCTGCAAAAGATGGGAGTGTTTTCCCAGTATTTATATGGTGTCCTAAAGAGGAAGGCCAGTTCTATCCGGGTAGAGTCTCAAGATGGTGGTTGAAGCAGTCACTTATTCACTTGGATAAGTCTTTGAGATCTCTTGGGGTTGAGCTGAAGCCGATCACAACTCAGAGTACTCTTTCTGCTCTTTTAGAATGCATCAGTGCTGTTGGAGCAACTAAAGTAGTGTTTAACAATCTATATGGTAAGTTTTAAACCTTACTGATCCATTCATTTGTATGAATAGCAAGATTGTTTTGATTGTTATGAACTTCTATGTGCAATATCCTTGGTTGTGATTTGTTTAAAGATTCATGCTTGCCTTGCTTTAATGTCTGGTAATTATGTGATTATACGAAGATTTAGGAAAAAAGGAAGTACAGCTTAGTATAAGATCCGTTATCTGATTTAGCTTGGTCTACGAACGGTGACAGTATTAGGCTCTAAGGATGATTTGCAATGGTAATTAGATTTCAGAAATTTACTGGTGAACTAGACATTTCAGAATTTTGAAAGACCAAACCTTTGGGATATGCATGATTGCAGTCTTCTAGAGAAGCACATGCAACAGTAGGTGGCCATGCTATAGTTAGAATGTGAATTAGTCAGATGAGGTTGAGCACAGGTAAAAGACTTTTGTAAAAATTCTGGGTAATGGGATCTGACATAATGAAATTGATTACTGCTGGAAGAAGATTTGTATAATATTCATAATTTCACTAAACAATGATAAAAATTCTGTGACATTTGTGTAAGTAGTCCTTTTTAACCCTCAGTAATAGCTTGACAAAAACCGGCTTCATCAATCTCTTATATATGTATGTATATGTGTATGTCTGCATGTATGTATGTATGTATGTATACTTTTTTGCTTGTTAATGGAATTGTAAATATTTTAGATCTAAGGAATCTCCTCGTAGTCCATGAGTGTGAACCAGTATTCAGCTTACATTTCACGAGTTTTGAGAGTAGCATGAAATTCGAGCTTGTGGTTTGATGTGATGAAACACTTGTTGGTATAGTAAATAAATACACCAATATCCTTTGGACAAGCTGAAGCTTTTAGATGAGGAGGTAACTCTAATAACATTAACCTGGTCATCATCTTTCTGAAAAACCTCCATCTCCTTCTACACTCCTCTGGGATTATGTAAAACGGAATGATGCTACAAGAAGCTGCAATGATGGCTGGGTGCAGTAAAAATGTGCATTGAATTATTTTTTTGGTGAAAGCAGAACCTTTTTAATGCTAAAACATCAAAAGCTGCTTTCTCCTTTAGTCAAGAGGATGAGTGGATGTAGACACTCCATTTTGTGGATGGGATAAAGTTGAAAGTATGATTACAGCTGGTTTATCCGGAAAAACTGGCCTCAGATATTCATGTCAGTTTACTTCCAAAAAAGTCTGATATGAGGTTATGGCCAAGTTCTAAATTATTTGGGCTGAAAACCGAAAAGGTTTGTGTTTAAATCTGAGTGTGGCATCTCTTCAGAAAGGGTTAGAGGTTTAAAATTACCTATTAAACCTCTTCTACCACTGTTCAGGGAAGACTGCAGACTTTAGGTTGATTTAGGTTGCATTTGATGCCTGACCGGTTTATCAGTGTCTGAGACATCTGTAGGGAGAAAAGAACAAGATTTGTTAGGTACTTGCATCTTTCCATTCAAAATGCTTAAACATGTGTCTTGGCTGGAAAAAGCGTTAAAGAAAAAGAAGAGAGACAAACAGTAGATTACTAGGAGAGGGTACAGTAAATTTAACATTCTTGTAACTTTGATGTTATTTCACTTTGACAGAGGAACTTTTACTGTTAGTTCACCTTAAAACAGTTGTGACGTCATATTGATGTCACAGTTTCTGGGCTGAAAGTTTTCACTGAGCAGCTGCTAATGGACAAGCACCTCAACCTCAATAAGAGCAGCCTAGAAATCTTAGATAACCTATTGAAGCCCCTCTATATTCCTCAAGTTACACCTATTCCAACTTGGGCTTTTCTAATACAGGCTTCCTTCCGATTCTGTTTGCTTTTCCCTCTTTCTGGTGGGAGGGGTTGAGGTTGTGATGGGATGAATTGGAAGGCCTATATAATCTTTCGGTAGTGACACTGTACCTTCTAACAAGGTTATAGTTCTGTTTGTTTTTCTATGTGGTGGGGTTGGGGATGTACGCAGAAGGGAAGCCACAGAACTTTGCTTTTTCTAGTCGTTATCTGCTCAAATTTGACAGAGGCTTGGTGTGATTCTTCTACTATCCTGGAGTCACTGGTTGTCTCTCTTCACCAATATAATTTCTATACATTATCCAGTAAGTTTTTCTTCGGATAAGAAAGCAAGAACTAAAACATAGAATGCCCAAAATGCTATTCTGCTGATAAATGATAGCCAATAAATTCATTTCGTTATCATCTTGATAATTTTTTTTTTCAATAGTAATGCAAACCGTTTCTGAAACTTGATGTGATGTAACTGAATATATGGTAAGGTTCGTTGGGAGGCCCATAAATGCAAAGGCAACTCAACATATAATGAGGTTCCTTGAAAGGCCCATAGATGATAGGTGGTCCATATTGAAAACTACTTGTATGTTTAGTCATTATTTTCTGTTTGAGGGAGAGCTTACAATATCTCTTGCCTAGCAAAATGAATTTGCACTGCCTAGTTGTTATTTTGCAACTCTTCTAATTATTTACATTCTTAAACAGATTTTCTTTGTATTGATTTTTTTTTCCTTCTTTTGGCTTGACTTCATATTGATTGACTCTCTCTTTCTTTTGCCCCTTCCTAGATCCTGTCTCACTTGTTCGTGATCACAATGTTAAGCAAAAGCTGGGAGAGCGTGGCATTTCTGTGCGAGGCTACAGTGGAGAGTTATTGTATGAACCATGGGAAATATTTAATGATGATGGGCATGCTTTCACAAGATTTGATGCCTACTGGAACAAGTGCCTGCAGATGCAAACAGAACCTGTTTCACATCTCCCTCCAGTGCGGCTGCTTGCCGCTGAAGGTATGTTTTAATTGCTAAACTGAATGTTTGTCAGCGGTGGTTCATGCAGTATTGACCTGCAACTGGAAGGAACATAAGGAAACAACGGACAGAAACTGAACATTATATGTTTTTCTTTGCAGTGACAGGATTAGTTAACACGTGTACAATTGAGGAATTGGGGCTAGAGAATGAATCAGAAAAGCCCAGTAACGCGTTATTAGGAAGAGGATGGTCGCCTGGTTGGTGCAATGCTGACAAGGCTCTCACTGAATTCATAGAGCATCACCTGGTTGAGTACTCGAAAGACAGGCTCAAGGTTGCAGGCAACTCTACCTCTCTGTTGTCCCCATATCTTCATTTTGGGGAATTAAGTGTGCGGAAAGTTTTCCATAGTGTACGGATGAAGCAGATACTATGGGCAAAAGAAGAGAACTCAGCAGGAGAAGAGAGTGCAGCTCTTTATCTTAGAGCCATTGGCCTTAGAGAGTATTCCCGCTACATCTGTTTCAATTTCCCGTTTACTCATGAAAGATCATTGTTAAGCAATTTGAGATTTTTCCCTTGGCGTGCTGACCAGGCCACTTTTAAGGCTTGGCGTCAGGGTCGGACTGGTTACCCATTAGTTGATGCAGGAATGCGGGAGCTGTGGGCAACTGGGTGGATACACAATAGGGTACGAGTAATTGTTTCAAGCTTCTTCGTAAAGTTTCTTCTGCTACCTTGGCAATGGGGAATGAAGTACTTTTGGGATACACTTTTAGATGCGGACTTGGAAAGTGATATTCTGGGGTGGCAGTATATCTCGGGGAGCTTGCCTGATGGACATGAGCTTGAGCGCTTAGACAGCCCGCAGGTACAATACCGCATAAAAAATTGATTCTATGTTTCTTTTCTAGAACCAAATATTTCTAAAGCCAAAAGATGTGGACTTTTATGTACATTGTTTTACTGAATTGCATTGTGATCTAAGAGGAAAGGTTCTTCATCTAGGTTTTGAAGATATGCAGGGCTTCTTGACTTTAAAACTCTTTAATCATTATATGCAACTAGAACTGTTCTCAGTTATTCTGCGTCATTTTGTTCTTCTCAGTCTTTAAGTTGCAATTTTTTCAAGTAGGAAATTAGGTGAGGATCATGCAGCAACTTTTGTTATGCCTATCATATGAAGACCATGCTATGTTAGGTTCACAAAATCCCTTTGAACATTTTAAGGAGTGAGTTTTCAGTAATATTCAGGTTAGTTTTAAGATGAAATATTGCAATTGATCGTAATTGCAAAAGATGTGTAGTTGTAGTGAAATTTTGAAGACACTCCAACATATCCATTTGGTGTTTCTCTGCATTTGAGGAGCACAAATACAAGTGGGACAAGGCAAACAGGATTCTTTTTAAAATTAACGTGTCGAGTTCTTTCTTTCAGCAGTTGAAATTTGATAGTTGAAAATTCTTTTAAAATAAGTGAAACGATGAAAGTTTGACTGTTCTCTAATGTCCTGGAGACCTAAAAACTTCAGTCTGTTTCTGTTTCTGAATTCCTATCAGGTTCAGGGATTCAAATTTGATCCAGAGGGTGAATATGTGAGGCACTGGCTGCCTGAGCTAGCAAGAATGCCGACTGAGTGGATCCACCATCCTTGGGACGCTCCTCTTATTGTTCTTAAAGCGGCAGGAGTTGAGTTGGGGCAAAACTACCCTGAGCCCATAGTTGATATAGATATTGCAACTGATCGTCTATCTGAAGCTATTTTTGTTATGAGAGGAAATGAAGCAACTGCAAGGGCAACAACTGCTAATGGAACAGATGAAGTTGTTTTTGAGAACTCTGATACAAATGAAAATTCGGCTATTCCAAAGGTAGTTTTGAAGGGCAAGACCCCGTGTCCTACTAGTTCATCTCATGATCAAAAAGTACCATCAATGCAACATCTTAAGAATGGTTCCATGAATAAGAAACGGCCCAAGCCAGTAGAAGAGGAAAGGCAACTCCAAGATAACTTGCCTAATTTTGAGAATGAATGTGCGACCTCAAAAGTTGATGATGACTTGTGCTCTACCGCAGAATCGTCTTCAAAGAAGCAGATGACTAGCAGCAGTATTTCAATTTCTGTTCCCCAAACTTCTAATTCAATTTCAAATAGAAAATTTCTTCTGGATCGTGAATCTTCAGGCTTCAAGCAGCAATGGCAAGAGGAAATTGACATGGACGAGACTTCAAGTAAAAATGGTACGTAATAAGCTATGAGCTTGCAATCAAAAGGCATTCGTCCTTCTAAAGATATTCATGTTCAATGATGTGTACTGTTGGCCGTATAGCTCAAAGTTAGGAAGCTGCTGTTTAAGTAATAGAACCATACAATAGGACAGGTTGGCCTGGTTTTTTCAGTGTACGACATAATTGGTCCACATGAGCAGGACCATAGCTAGGCATTTGGACCAAATATGTTGAGCACTATATTTATAACAATCTGCTAGCTGGATTTATTAAAGTAATGGGACGAATTCCACATTTATAAGCATCCAGCTAGCTGCAAGACGAGGCATTTGGACCAAATATGTTGAGCACTATATTTATAGTTAGACTAGGCATTTGGACCAAATATGTTGAGCACTATATTTATAACATTCTGCTAGCTGGATTTATTAAAGTAATGGGATGAATTCTACATTTATAAGCATCCAGCTAGCTGCAAGACGAGGTTTTCATTTAGCTGTATTTGCTGTACAAAATTTTTGATCTAAGTATGAGAGGAATACAAGATCTATTAAAGTGTCCTGGGTAGTTGGGGACAAGGTTTTCATTTAGCTGTACTGGTTCAAGCCTTCGAGAGATGCATGGCTGTGGAAGGAACTAAGACATTGTAACTTATTTCTTCAAATTGTTCTTCTTTGCGATTTTGCTTCTTAACTGCTATCAATTGAAGAAAGTACACAAAACAGTGGAGACACACACACACACGCACACACATCTCAAATTAGTTGGTAAAAGTTAATATCTAACTGAAGGATCCCTGGATGAATCTTCTGTTGAGTTAATATTTCCGCTATTGTTCAGTTGAATCCTATCAAATCCCAAGTTGAATCTTTGTGTCAATGTGTCATAGGCTTTGTTTGTCTGGATGATGGAGTGACAGAAGGTTGATGTCCTAGCATCTTTCATCCTTTTGTATCCATGGTATGTCTTTGATGTGTTTCTCTTGTACATATGACCTTTATAGCTGTTCAGTTTCCTATCAAATATTGAAAACGATAAGATGAGAAAATCTTTTTTGAGGACACAACTTGTAATCGTGCTACTAAGACGTGAGCTTGTGAGCTTGGAAACATGAGCTAATTTCCTGTTTACCCTTTTTCTTGTGAAGTATAATGCTATACTAAGAATGTATCTTTCAGTCAATGCACATATTTTCACTTCAGTAGTCCAGTAATTATTATGTCATTGCTTGTATGTGCATGTCATCTGCTATGCATTTCTTCAAAGTACAAACTGTATAGCCAGCATTTATACCCGGGACTCAGATGTATGTCATCTGGTTGATTTTTCCTGTAATTGGTCTTGAGATATGTTGAGGCAGCTCAACAACTACACCATCATTTCTTTAACTTAGAGCAGTCCTAATAACACATTACTTCAAATCAAAATACATTGGATCATGCCTACTGGGAGCCCTTCCCCTAAACAAGACTGCTCAATAGTGTTTCAGTGACTATGCATGAGCCTCCTTTACTATTTGAAAAACTTTAACAATAGGAAAATTAGCAAACATGTAACTTGTAGGACACTATTCCTGGTAACATGTTTACATAATCTTTTCTCCAAGCGGGAACAGTTTATTAAGTTGCTTGAGGAACTCATTATCTGTGAAGATGTCCAGCTTTCTGAAGTTATTTTTCCAGCTACCTTACATATGCTAAGCCTGCCTTTGCCTCAACTGACAGCCTGATACTCGTTGAGTTTGTGAAGTTATAGGATTGTTCCTTTTGATAGTGGTCTTTTAGTCTCCAGTGAAGCATGGTTTTGCAGTAGTTTGCTTGCATTTGCTTTATGAGTTGAACAAACTATAGATGGGTAGGTGGTTGGGGAATCAAATGGGCAGTTTGGGGTACCTTGGGCACTTGAACTCTCACAGATATTAAAGTTACACGGATTCTCCTCGTATTATAAAATTTGTTATTGTTGGTATTGACATGGACAACATGGACACGAGTCTATCTTTATTCTCGTCTGATTAATTAGTTCTCCATATGGTTTGTTAAACTATAGAGTGAATGATATCATGAATACAAATATCCGATTCTTTCTTTAAAATGTGGACTTCATTCACCCCGACTCTTCCTTTTCTGACACATTGATTAAGATACTATTCTTTGTGACAACTCCATTTTATGTCTCCTTCATGGGATTTGTATGGAAGCTACATAAGGTTACACTTCCTTAAAACTTCTATCACTTTCTGAGCATGATAATATTTGTCATGGGCCACTTGTAAAATCTAGAATATCATACCACATGAGTCAGTGGTCACTGGTCTTGGCTTATATATTATGGTGAAATTTTAAGCTTTGAAAATGTGTTAATGGCCATCTTCACTTTTCTGTGACTGTCCTTGCTTTGTACCTTCTAATAGCCGTACATCCGGATACTAGATGTCAATATCAGAAATCTCAAGATTTTCTTTTTACCCTTTGATTCATTCAAAGGTCATGCGTGATCCTTCAAATCTTCCAACGATTATGACATTTGAGGTGAATAACACTTCACATGATTTGAAAAATCCAATTCTGAATGTTTGAAGAGATTTCATTTCTATCGGTGCATATCTCAAGTCCGAATAGAAAGGAGGATGGTGTTAGGTAGCGGACATGTCTTAGGGCCTTAGGGCCTGTTTGGATTGATTTATTTTTTTCAGGAAAAAAAAATATTTTTTTTCTTGAAAAAATTGCATTAAATTTGTAATAATTATTTGATTTGGCTTTTAAAAAAGTTAGAACTTTGAAAAAAGTTCAAATACAGTTTTTTTTAAAAGTCAGAATTTTCAACTTTTCAAAGAAAGTTACTTTTAAAAAATTGTTAAAAAAACGTTTTGGAAAAACCAATCCAAACAAGCCCTTAGTGATGTCAATCCTCCTCACAAATTCGTATTTGTTTTGCGTTCGATAGTTCTCGGTAGCTATCTAAGAAACAGCTTTTGGTTCCATCTCTCTAAGTAGCAATTGTTAATTTCCGTCGCTAATTAACATTTTTCTAGTAATGACGGTATAACATAAATTAGTGGATGTGTAGGATTTTTCATGTTACAGCTGGGGCACAACCTGTTTTGTGATTTGTTATGTTAACATCGTGCCGGTATGAAGTTAATAGTAGGTAAGATTTTTTATAAGAATTAGTGATATCGATTCGTATAATTAATTTTAATTAGTGCGATAAGATTTGATTTAATTTGATTTTATGTTCCGAAGGATCCATGAATCAGGTTCTTGTAGTTTTCAATGACAACCATTAATCAGAGAGAACAAAGGGAAATTGAATATCATCAGCCGGCCCATGAGAATGCAGTAGTCACCTATCATGAATGAAGCTTGCTGTAAAATCACAGTTCTCCATCAGGGAAGAAATTGACCCGTCAATGTCGTACGTTGTATGCCGAACAATAAAAATGCGTACAAATATCTAGTGCCCTTACTTTTAATGACTCAAGTTTAACTATTACTTTGTTTAACAAACGACTTAGTCAATTGATTTAAGATGTTTAATTTTGTATTGTTGTACGCAGGAAATACTTTTTGGCCCCTTCTAAAGGAAGTAGATATGTTAATAATAATTAAAAATAAAGAATTTTGTTGTAAACTAAATATGAATTCTATACTAAGCGAACATTAAAACGGTGTCACAATCTCTGATCTGACGAATTATGTAACACAGAAATATGCAGCATTTAGGGCTCGTTTGGATTGGTTTTTTTTAAAAGTGTTTTTTTTAACAATTTTTGAAAAATAATTTTTTTGAGAAGCTGAAAATTCTGGTTTCTAAGAAAAATTATTTTTGAGTTTTTTTTTTCAGAGTTTCAGATTTTTTTAAAAGTCAAATCAAATAGTTATTACAAATTTAATATAACTTTTTAAAAAAAAAATATTTTTTTGGAAAAAAAACCAATCCAAATAGACCCTTAATGTGGAAAAGTAGGTTTAAATGCCACAATCGTCAGCATAATACATGCACACCATTAATATTGTTGCAGTACATCTTTTGGGTGGTGATGTCTGAATATATCTCTATCTCATAACTTGTATTCAGTTTCTCTATCACAAAGTTGAACCAGAACAAAAAATTTTAACTTACCAAAAAAAAATACTTCTTTTAGATATTATAAAAATAAATATTTTAAAAGAAGTTAATGCCAATAATCCCTTATCATATGACTTCTAGTACAAGGCTATTTCATGTGCGAGAAAGTAATTGAACAAAACTTATCGGTGTGATTGCCCCTTTTTATCATCTCTCTTGTATGTATACCCAGTTGGCATATTAATAAACTTTTTCATCTCACTGTTCTTTTGTCATGTTAAATAAATATGAATATTAGAAGTGATAAATATAAGTGACAGAAAAAAAAAAAGGAAGAAGAAGAGGTGATAATTATAGGGATGACAATGGGACGAGTGACTTAGGATACCCGACATCGATAGACTCGATTAAAATTCGATAAAATCCGTCCCATCCAAAACAATTAAAAGTACCCGTTAAAGTTTGGAACGGAACTGGGGATTGACCACCCGAGTACCCGCATTCCTGAACCTGATTATATATTTACATATATGTATATGTGTGTGTGTGTGCGTTTGTGTGTATATATATATAGTTGTTTGTGTGTATATATATAGTTGTTTTATATTTATTAATTAATTATAGTTTTAAGTACATAAGTAGATATTATATACTAAAAATGAAGAGAAATATTTTACTTTCTACTAGTAGTAAGGCTTGAACCCTTAACTTTTTACTCTTTAAAATGTTATCATTTTAATGTATTTTAGGGATATTGTTAAATTTTAGTGACTTAATTCGGTTTTCAAGTTGAGAACATTTCTTAATTTGGGTTCAGGATGTTTTCTGTTAAAATTTTTTATTTAAATTTTAAAATTTTTTAACCGGATTTGGAATGTTCTAGGTATTCGCGGGTTTGGGACGTTCCGAGAATGAGATTCCGATTTAATTTCTATCCGGATTCGGGACGGAAATGGGAATAAGGACGCGGATAACTTGTTTGGGATTCATTCATGGGCAGAGTTCCTGTCCTGTTGCCATTCCTAGATAATTAGAATTTTTTCCTTTTTCATCAAGGGCACAAAGAAGGAAAAGAGAGAAAACAAGTGCAACTTTAATTTTTTTAAGGCTAAAATCATGCACCTCATATGAGATTTAACATTTTTTAAACAAAAATTAGAATTTGGACTAATAGCAACAAAAAAACCATTAATTATAGGACTAATTTGTTATAAATGAAAGATAATGAATAGAATTATTACAAGTGATAAAATATAAGAAAATACATTGGCATAATTTAAAATCAAATTCATTATTAGGTGACACTTGATATAAAAAGCATTGTCTAAATATCATCAAGTCATGCCAGTTTACTTCTAAAACTCTTTTTCAAGTTATATATATCTTTCAAAAGCATTTCTTCAAATTATATCCTTTCATTTGTTCTTCTTGCAGTGAGAAACTAGTACTGCAACCAAGTCGACTATTAGGAACTGGATCTTAATATTATAAACTGAATCTTCTCGTAATATATTAAGATCTAAACTATTGATTGTTTCATTTAATAATGATATAATAGTAATAATTGCAAATCAAGGAGTTGTTTTTCAATAATTCTTTTTATTTTTTTCATAATACTTCCATCAAACAATCAATGATTCACATCCGTCTTATTAACTCTTGAGGATAAATGTGTGATCAGTGCAATCCCCTACGATATTTTGTGCAAGAATATATAACGGAAATGCATGTAGACTCAAAAGTGGACATGATAAACACAAAGTGATATCCATCACACATATCACTTGCATATGCCAAAATTTAATTTGTCACTGCCTCCATTATATTGTTAATTTCCTCAAAAAAGCAAACTTGTCTTTTGTGCTGCAATTTGCAGCTGCCCATTGAAGTTGATGAAGAGGTATGGGTATATACGGCTTTACAAGATTATAGAAGGCTAATCTTGTAGGCCATAATCTGTTGCCTATTTCTGAGGACCACGGCTAAGCGATCGAGAGTTTTACGTGCATGTGAAGTCTACACCGACCGAACGTTTATATGTCAAACACATTTTAAAAAAAAAGACTTTGAGTGAAAAAGTTAATAAGTGAGAAAAATAATGAAATGTACAGCGAAATTTCTTTGTACGAAATCCCTGTTTGTTCTTGTACGGAAGTTTGACTTTGATAATGATTCTAATTAATTTCCAAAAAACGGTTGCCTCCTTTAATAATGCCGTGGAAGTAGGGGACGGTTTCAAGATATTTTTATTTTTTGGGCATTAAGCGATTTTAGAACTCAAAAGTAAGAAGACTATTAAAGTGGTTAACTGTGTTTTTCAAAAGAGAGAGAAGATATTAAAGTAATTTTCGAAAATTCAAACTTGAAAAGAACTTCCACTAACTCGTAAATTTACCTCAATTTACCTAAACGGATCCTTCTAAGAGGGTGTTTGGATTTTCTTATTAAAAAGTTACTTACTTTTGATTTTAAGTGGTTTTTTAAATTTTTTTCAACTTTAAGTAGTTATATGTTTGAAAAAGAGTTGTAATTATAAAAATAAATATTTATATGTTTGGTTAAAATGAATTGAAAAGTAACTTATATTATTAAAATAATTATTAAAAACACAAAAATAGAATTTAAATGGTAAGTATAATATAAAAGAGTAAAGATATTTTAGTAATAAAAATAGAAAAGATAAGGATAAGATAGTAAATGACTTGGTCAAACTTATTTTTTTTTTCAAAGTGCTTAAAGTAAAAAAAAAGTAAAAGTTGGGGGTAGGAAGCTTTTTATTTTTTACTTAAAGTCATTTAAAAAAGTAGTTTTTAATTTAAAACAAACACTTCCATTAGTTTAAATTAGATTTTAAGTACGGTTGACAAAAAAAAAGTCAAACCAAGCACCCTTTAATTAAATGCACTAGTTTACATTACATTATCTTATTAATTTATATAGAAAAGAAAATAGTCATATAAAGGAATACCTGATTTTATTATCTTTCCACTTGTATAGAATATACTTTAAGTGGATTTTGATAATCTAGAATAGTATACTCAAAGTTCGATCTCAATCATCTTATACTAGTTTTTCTTAAAATATTATGAGAAGAAAATCTTAACCATTCATACTATAAGTTATTTCAGTTACTTATTAAAATTAAATTCCAAAAAGATTAGTTTTTTTTCATAATGTTCTTATCTCGTAATTTACCTTTTTCTGTGGGGTTTGATATTAATGAAAGACCGACCCAACTTTATAACCATATAAATTATTGAAACTTCTCTCTTATAATATTATAATTTATGATTAAAGAGAATCTACATCTCTCAAAAAGTAGAGTAGAAGACATAGGTCTTCTAATATCTTTTTTTTTTTTTCCCACATAAGTTGAGGGTGTTTGGCTTTACTTATTTAGTGGCTTATAAGTATCTAAAAAAAATCCACTCACATCTTTTTTTATTATTTAGTGCTTATAAGCCACAAGTAAATATGGCCAACTTAGTGGGTGTTTGGCTTTGCTTACCTTAAGTGCTTATAAGCACCTAAAAAAAAATATAACCTCTAATATACTTTTTATTATTTAAGTGCTTATAAGCACCAAATAAGCAAAGCCAAACACCTTTTTAATCTCCTAATCCTTAACCAACACTCATGCTACGTTGAGTTCCCACACGTGGCTTTCTCTCATTGGCTAAATCCCCTACGAATATTCCCGCACAAAGATTCCATCACACCCCCACTATAATAAAACACGACACTCAAAAAAACGAAACTAGAAGCAAAAACCTAACAAAAAAGAAAAACCAAGACGGGCCATGACTGAAGCTTTAAACCGTGACTATAACATCGTATACGACGAAGAGATAGGCCGGGGACGATTCGGCGTCGTTTCGAGGTGCTACTCGAGCGAAACCGGCGAGCCTTTCGCTGTGAAAACCATCGACAAGAGGCTCGTCTCCGACGACTTCGTTGACCGTCAATGCTTGGACAATGAGGCTAAGATCATGCAGTTGCTGAGACCTAATCCTCACGTTGTTCAAGTGTTTGATGTGTACGAGGATGAAGATTATCAGCACATTGTGCTTGAGCTTTGTGCTGCACCTGATCTTTTCCAGAGGATTAGTACTAGGGGTGTTTTTCCCGAGCCTGAAGCTGTTGCTGTTATGGTAAGCACTCTGTAACGTCTCGTCCTACATTTTTGTCGCGGATTATTATGATCAGTTAGGTTCTTCGTTATTGTGGAGAAAAAGTTGAATATTTTTATCCAATTGATCAATTCAATGTGCTATCAGACTAGCAGTTACAATTATTATAATCGTTATGATAACAATGTGTTTAATGCATTAATTGATTTTGGTGTTCTTTTACCATCAAGCCACTAAGGCAAAAAGGAAACGAAATAGTATAAAAAATTTCTACTAAATATTTTTTTTTTAAAAAAAGTTGGGTCTGTTTTGGTATTTGGGAATATTATTAAAAATTTGGTGTGTGTTGCTTGTGTTTTTTTGTTGAATTGAAAAAAAAAAAAAAAAAGATGTGTTTTAGCCATATAGTAACTTGAATTAGAGATGTACATTTATTTTAAGTTACCAATTTTCTTCCTTTAATTGTGAAGGATTTCTATATTTTCTTAATTTAGTAAAAAAAGGTTGCATAATATCTGATCACATTGTTTCTGATAATTCTTTTGATACGAATGTTCTATGTACCAATGTAATATTCTATTTTTTTTTGTGTGTGTGAAAGGAAAAGCTGAAATTTCAGTATCTTGCACGTCTTGTAATCGGAAGAAAAAGAGCCTTTTTTGGTTAAAAAAAAATCTATAATAAATCAGAAAATTAACAAATAAATATTCAGCATTGTTAAGATGTTATGAGATATGTATAAGATGTTATCACGTGCACCATGCATTTTATAGTTGTATTAATTGTATTTTTTTATTTTCATGTAAATTTTGTTTAAAGGTACCATTAATGGAGGCTATAGCACACTGCCACAGGCGTGGCATTGCACACCGTGACATAAAGCCAGACAACATATTATTCAACGAATGGGACGAGCTTAAGTTAGCAGACTTCGGCTCAGCCGCGTGTTTTCGTGGCGGTGGACCAATGTCGGGGGTGGTTGGCACGCCGTACTACGTGGCGCCGGAGGTGGTGGCTGGCCAAGACTACACAGAGAAGGTCGATATCTGGAGCGCTGGGGTTGTGATGTACACAATGCTGGCTGGGGTTCCACCCTTCTATGGAGACTTTGCTGCCGAGATTTTTGCGGCGGTGCTCCGGGGGAATTTGAGGTTTCCGACAAGGTTGTTCCGTTCGGTGTCGCCGGAGGCTAAGGATTTGTTGAGGAGGATGATATGTAAGGATGTTTCAAGAAGGTTGTCCGCTGAGCAAGTCTTGAGTAAGTTCTGCTTCTATACAGACTTGGGAGCCTGTTTGACTGTATTAATTGAGAGTGTTTATATAAGTACTTTTTATAAAATTTCGTATCCAATATTTTTTTTTAATAAAAACTGCTTATAAGCATCCCAATAAAGCATAGGTGCTAAATACGCTCTTAATAACATGTTAATTGAGGAATGGTTTAGAGGATATTTCATGGTATTTATATTCGGCGCTTATAAACACTATAAAAATTAGTGAGATTTTTTTTTTGGGAGTTTTTATAAGCACCAAAATAAGTGAAATGAGTACGAAAATTTTGTTGTTATTATCATATCTACTTCTTAAAGTTTAATGAGCTTTAATTCTTATTTTGGTTTTAAAATTTTTTTTCTAAATAATTAATAGTTTGTTTCTTTGATTAGTTGTGGGACTTGAAGGAGGAAGAAAGATGAAGCTAATGATAATACACAAAACGTTGTTTGCTTTTGAATTTTTAATTACTTTAATTTCTTGATCAAAACTATTTTGAAGGATTTGTTATTTGGAAAATTATTTCAAAAATGGTGGTTACGTTGTTGTTGTTGTTATTAATTTTTTCCTTTGCTTATTAAGGGGATTTGTGGTTTTTCTTTCTCTATGAGATTATGTTATTCAATTTTTGCACATATCTTGCTAATTTATTCTTTTTTGAACCCGTGCATAATGAGAGTTTCATTCCGGAGCTACCTTGAAACTAATTGGCCAATGTTTGATGCTCAGGGCATCCATGGATGACAAACGCTGGAGACACCAGATCTGCTGCTGATCTAACTTAGGAAGATTAATTTTACACTCGGTAGAAATCATAAAGTAGTTTATATATATCCTGTGTAGGCACCTCCTGTTAATACACCCCTCTCTGCAGGAAGCTTTGTGGTTTTAGAGATTCCGCCGAGGGGTTTATACTATGTTTGTTATATGCTTGTCTAAAATATAACAAACCAGCGTTAGTATATAGAGATTGTCTGAAGCTTTAGCACTCAAGTTCGGAGATGGCACTGTTGTTGTCCCTATTTTCCCCTGTTTTTCATTTGGGATATGGGGATTTGAGGTTATATCATGGCAGTGAAAATTTACTCGTAATATCCCCGCATGGTGGACCAAAAAATAACTGTTGTCCTATGTTTGATTTTAATCTGTGTAAAATATATTTTACCTACGTATATGTGACTAAATTTTTGAGGTGCAGTGACCCGCCCCTAGACATGCACAGGATTAGTCAAGAGTCGGATGTCAAGAAGTACACCCTTACTTTTAAGGATTTTGAACCTTGAACTCCTGTCTTGGTCTTAATATCACTTGTCACTTACCACCTGACTTACCCCTTGGGGGCTATTAACCTCAAACCTCTGCTAGTATTTTCATGACCTCAAAACTCTCCTAATAATCATTATGTTATAAACAATATTACTAATACTCTTACGTTATAAAAAGTGTTACACAATTATCCTAAAGTTGAGATTTTGTACAACAATTTTTATAATATAAAGAGTTATATGCAATTGAAATTAAACAATGAAGTTTAAGCAAATTTTAATAAAACAAAAAGAAATAAAATTAATTTGCTTTTGATTTTTCTTAAATTACAATTCGATAATCCAAATTTGGTTGTGGTTATAGTGGCACTTTAACTTGCACAATCAGACTTTTTTTTTTTCCTCCCCTCCCATAGAAAGTTTGCTAATTAAAACGATGATACTGGACTTGTAAAAGAGTTAGTTAACCGTTAACACTTCTATACTTAAGTTAGCTGAGGACCTTGAGATAGAAAAAAAAATTTCTGACTGGAGACTAGAAGAGCTAATTAAGCCCCTTTGAATTGCTTTGTTTTTCTTAAAAAAAAAAAGTTGTTTAACTTTTGAAAAGAAATAATTTTTTTTGTTGGTGGGGGGGGGGGGAATTCGAATTGTTGGCTCATGGAAAAAAGTTCAACTTAAACCTTTTTATGGATTTTAGTTTTTTTCTCTAAAAAAGACAATTTAAATCTCCCTTAAAGAAATTGCATTTTTTTATGAAAAAATATATTTTTTGTGGAAAATATTAGTTCAAACGAATCTTAATAATAATTTAGAGATATTTCAATTTTCAAATGACACTTTGATGCGTTAAGTTGGATGAGGACTTGACTAGAGGAGTTAATATGACTTGGGAGACCGTAAACCGTCTAGATGATATTTTTGATACTTATAAGTTAGTCGAGATGACTTTTGAGACAGAAGAGAAGTCCTTAATGCAGACCAGAAAAAGACTTCTAAGTTCGTTGAGGATTTTGACATAGAAGAGAGTTCTGAGTAAAGACCTATAAATTATTCACGACAGTACTAGAGGTTACTTTTATTTTTGCAAGGGTCAGCAACAAGTGCTCTTTGATTGCTTAGATTTCCTTCGAATTAATTAATGAGATAAAGACTTAGAAAAATTAAAAAAAAATGGCTTAACTTTACGTCCAATTATTTTGGATAAAATTTACATTTTTTATATTTATGTGATTGTTAATACAAAATTAACTACTCGTCAAATACTATCATTATTTTTTTTTTTCTACCAAAAAAAGTTCACGACCCATAAGCCTTCGACCTTGTATGGGAGCCTGGGCTATGACTCAATCCAGTGGCGGAGCGACATTTGCTTGAGAGGGGTCCATGCACCCCCTGGATTTTTTTTTGGGGAGGGGGGGGGATTATTACTATAATTTTTACTTTTTATCTTATAAGAAGAAGCCAAATTATATGAAGTGCACCCCTCATAATTAAAGTGCATCCTCTCATGATTATAACAAGAGAATTATTATTATTATTATTATTATTTGTTTTTAGCCAAAGAAAAATAAAAAATTCAGGACAAAAGAAAATATTTGTAATTTATTATCTTACAAAAATCAAGAAAGTTAAAAAAAAAAAAGCAAGAATAGAAGGAAAAACGAAAAGAGAAAGAATAGAAGAATAAAAGAAAATAGCACAACAATAAATTGAATAGTCACTTACATAAAGTAAGAAATTTTTAGTAATTAACTTCGATAGCAAATTGAATATCTAATGATTTCAATATATAAAATTATGTCAAAGGACCATTATAAAGTGTAGCTCTATTTTCAATTATTATAATTATTTAATTATCTTTTTATGTATTAAAATATTATAATTATATTAATTATTATATATTCTATAATTAAATTTTTTAAACTTTCATAAAAAATTTATGTGCTCTCCTCAACTTCAGGGTCGTGACTCCGCCACTATTTCAATCCCAATGGTCATCCTCTTTGACTAATAATTGATCGTTGCCTTAATTATTTGTTGATTCATCAACTAGCGAATAAGAAATATTACCTTTTTGGATGAGTGATGAATGGCAAAATCTAGCTTAAATTTTTAATAGCAGAAAATCAGTCATTTTCTGTCTCCGGGACTTTTTGTGATTTGTCTCTGTCCACAAAAGCAGGATGTGATGAAAAAATCTGCCGGACTGGGGTCTGCATTCTGCACCGTCGGATTTTCGCTTTAGCTTTCTCTCCCAAGTGATCCAACGCACGGACACCGACCAACTAAAAGAAACTTTCTTTTCTCTTTAGCTTATTTTAATAATGTCACTCTAAAAAATCCATCAGATAAATCGGATCACTCGGTTGATTGTTTTTTCAATAATAATGCTTTTCAAAAGTTAAATTTTATTTGTGATTAAAAATATAAGTTTAAATTTAAAATTTCAAATCTATCTATTTAAATACCATATAAAAGAAACAATTATACGCCTATATTATATTACCTCCACCAAAAAAATTCATTTCACCGTATTATACTACATGGCAAGAGACTATAACATTTGTTTCTATGTTTATCTTCAATACTGTTACATAAGTTCATTATCAAATTTGGTCTTCTTTTGCAAATAAATTTAACATATACAACATGATTTTTTTACTTTAATCATAAAATTCATTTATTACCGTTCTTTTTTATGCTCGGCACATTTACTATCATTCTTCTATAATATTTTATAGCTATTAATCGTTTACAATATTTAAATCTTTCTTTTAACTTTTAACGCTAAAATCTAAAGCATACAATTATATATTTAAAGAGTCTCATAGTTATAAAAATTTATGCTATAAAATTATATAAATATTCGTACACGACATGGGTATAATACTAGTATTAATACATTACCATGGACCAACTCAATCAATCCTTAAAACTTTTTGTTAACGTTATTATTTTTTTAACCAGGCGCAAATCTGTGAGCATAGAAAATATGTCTCCACTTTCCACAGGTGATGGAAGGTTGATTATTATTTTGGTGTGAATGAAAAATCTTATACCTAATCCATTAGTTTAGAATTTAATATTCGGACAAAATATGCAACATTCCTTATATAATTTTTTTTTTCTCAAGACGGGACAAAATAAGTATGATCATAAACTAATTACAAGATAATTATTTGTTTATTGATATTAGTGGATCAAAGATGTACTAGTAGGTGAGTGTTACAGAACGTGTCACGTGAACCGAACGGCCCGTTTTGACCCAAAAAAGACGAACAGTCCGTAACCCGGAAGATGGGCCGAACGTTATAGGAAGTTAGGATCTGGTACCCTGCTTGGGTTAGGGTTGTTATTGGGTTTTTAATATACGAAGTCAAGCTTAAAGGCATGGTCAACGGCCCAAATTAGTATCAACTGAATTGTCAATCAGCCCAACCAAAGTGGAAAACAGCCGGTAATAGGCCAGTTACACATCAATTTTTTTGTTATCGAGAAACTGATAAAAAAAATTATTTGAAAGATAAACTACTTTTTTTTTATCTTCATTATTATAAATCATATAAGTATATACATAGGAAAAGTGTAGATTTAATACATTAATTAGTTCTTTAAAATAAAAAAATATAACACTGGTAGCATCACTAAGAAAAAAATAAGAATAAGTAGTAAATTCACTACAAAAAAATAAAAAAAATAGGAATAGGTAGCGGCTTTATGATATAGTTAGGAGTTATGGTAATACATAGATATATTTTTATATGAGATAATTCATAGTGTGACAATAAAGTACTACAATAATAAAGGCTCAGCAATGTTTAAACTGTGGATGAAACATATGTGATTTTTTTTTTTTTTAAAGAATTTATATAGGCCACCTACAAGAATCAACAATTTGTCATCGCATCCTCTATTTAAGATATATCTGGATGCTCCCATTGGCTATGAGTTGGCATTTTTGAGTTATTCTGGAGATTAATATGAGAAATTGGCCAACATTCAAAAGTTTGACCTGCGAACTTATACCCTTTTCTTACAAACTTATTTAATTTATTACCATGTATTGGTACATACGCAAAATTTATTATCTTATATTAAATTATTTAAGGGTGAATGTCATTTTCCTCAATGAATTTTGGCTTAAATCTCAAACTTTCCTCCAAAACTTTTTATTTTCTCATATCGTGTTAGAGCATAAAATTTCTGAAACAAAACCTTTGGCTGAAGGTTAATTGTTATCTTGTTTATTTATTAAAAACAAAAAGGAAATAGTTGACAAAATTATTCAATAGAAAAATCTACAACCAAAGGGAAAATCATAAAAGTCTCAATTCCCAGTTTCAATTCCAAGGGAATTGAGAAAATATAGAAAGTAGTTTATTTTACAATATTCACATTGTACGAGAGATTGAAGAGAAGAATAAATTTAACTTCAAGACATATCCTTTATACACACACATACCTAAATATCTCAAATATTGATCCAATTTTTTTAAAACTAAATGCATAATTATTTTTTAGAGAAACTAAACTTTTGAAATCATAAAAAATAAAGAAACAATAGTAGTTTATCACACGACATTCGTGTTATGCGCGAAATTTAACAAAAACATTAATTTAATTTAAATTTTTTTCTTTCTGTATACAAGTTCTTGCATACAACCAGACTTATATACATACACATATATACATATACAATATATATCAAATTAGAACTGCTTTTTGTTTTTTCCCGAGATTAATATATAGGTTTCTGTACCAAGCCCTCTTTTCAAAAATATAAAACAAAATAAAATAATAGCAATAATAAAATGTAACGGAATAACTCTAAATAAGCAAATAAAAAAATATTGTTTGATAAAGGCTAATGTCATGGAGGAAAATAGATGAAACTAAAACCTCATCTAAGAGTTTAGAATTTAAACAAAATTCATAGGGAAAAATGACATTTTCCCTAGAATTTTAATATGCTACTCCCTAAAATAAGTTTCTTGATAAGCCAATTGGATTTTGGACCTGGTTGCACGTGTACACATCTATAAATTAAATTAGTTGGTTCTCTCCACACCCATAGTAGGATTGTATATATCTAATTATCTATCAATCATATATTACACTATTGCAAATAAGAGTCATTTTGGCTCACCTTTTACACACTCAAAAATGATTTTATGAGTTCAAAAGTAAAAAAAAAAAAATAATAATAATAATAATAATAATTCCCTCTCATGATTTCATCTTCTTCATCAGACATTAGCCAACACTTTTTTTCAAAAAAAAAAAAAAAATCAGTAGGTAATTCAATTTTATTATTGCTGAAAAAGAGTAACCTTGACTAGGTTCATTCACCTTGCTGGTCAACGGAATGGATCATGTCCTCAAGGCCTATTTCTAAAGTCTTCGCAATGCATTCAATGCTAGACATGGTAAAAAGTATGCCGATGACGTTATGGCCCTTTACACACTTTCAGCAGTCAGCAGTCAATGCACGAGAAAGAAATTCACCAATCATGCACCCAAATAAAGTATTATCAGTCAACATAGAAAAAGTTTACCATTGAAAATAGATTCTTTGTGGACAAATAATAACCCAAAAAAAAAAAAAAAAAAGGGAGGGTCGGAAGCTTCGTGCTCGTGCAGAAAGTAGGATTGATATCATCACAAGTCTTAGTCATTGTATAATAATTTCTTTTAGGGTTTTTAACGTTTCATCATAGCCGATCACTTCACAATTGTTGATTTTTCGTCATAAAGTTATACGTAAATTCAGGAATTCCTTTGGCTACGAGGGTGAGGGCCTCCAATATTTGATTATTGAAGCCTGAAATAGCAGGCGACCAAAAAAGTCTGGCTTGGCAGCTGTTTGCTCTTTATAAACTATCATCATCTGCTTGGCTTTTTCGGTGAGAGGAAAAAGCAAAATTGAAATTGCTTTCCAACACTGCTTATAAGCATGGAAGAAAATTGACTTGTTTTATCCAATCAAGCCGATCATTAAACTTCTGATGCTTTTCGTTTGAGTTAAAAAAACACTATATTTTCTGCATTAGGCTGAAATTGCATACTAAATCCTACATTAAAACTCATACATTTTTTGCAAAGATAAACAAGAAATTAAGGGTAAACATTTTCAATTCATTTACAATCTCTTCGATTGCTCACAGGCTACATAAAGCTTGACTGTAGTAAATAATAATTACGACGGATAATAGAGAAAGACGAGAGAAAGACAAGCTTATTTCATCTCAAGATGTGTAAAATGCAAAGCTGATAGCTTCATCTTCGAGATGGAATGCTCTCAATAACACATAAGAACTAAAGTTTTCATAACTTGCTAAGACATAAAATTAGACTGGAACTGTCCTAGTTTCATGACTTGTCATTTCTGTTTCCATTCCATCATTTTCGTTTTCTCTCGACATTTCTTCAAGCGATTTTCCTTTTGATTCAGGTACCAAAAATGTGAATAACATTCCAAGGAAGTTGACGCAGCCGAGAACGATGAGGGAATTCTTCACACCAATACCGGGTGGATATCCTGCATCGGTCTTCTTCGGATCAGTGCTTTGTGCAGCATACAGGAATCCGAAAGCTCCAACTATGGCCCCGGCCTTGCCAGCTGCTGCTGAGATACCATGGCACGTTGATCTTAGCCTAGCCGGGAAAATTTCTGCCGGGACTACAAAGGTTGTGGCATTGGGCCCGAAATTTGCAAAGAAGAAAGTGAGTGAGTACATGATCACAAATCCAATTCTGTTATCTCTATGTGTCCAGTGGTTATAAGGAATGGCCAATGCGAACATGAACACGGTCATGAAGAAGAATCCCATCAACTGAATTGCAAATCTTCCGATTTTATCAATTAAGAACACAGTAAACCAGTAGCCTGGAACGGTACTGCAGAGCGCGATAAGCGTTTGAGCCCTTGCAATTCTGTAAACTTCTTCAATAGCATTCATTGTTTCGGCTGGGGGGATCCAACCAATTGCACTGAATATGTCCTTCTGGAAAAGGTTCTGGCTGTAGAATGCAATGTCCAGTAAGAACCATGTCGTAGTTGTTCCAAGCAGATGAAGTCCATGGCGGCGAAGGAACTCTTTAGTAAACAAACCAAAAGCATTGCCCTTCTCCTCAGCAATATTCGCAACTTTCTCCTGCTCTGCTTCAAGTTCAACTTGCAACACTTTGGACATATCAGAAGCCGCCTGTTTAGCATTCTTCGCCACCAGGGCGGTGTAACGTGCAGTTTCAGGCATCCTCATACGCCAGTAGTAAGTAAGCAAAGCTGGAAGGGCACCAAACATCAAAATTATACGCCAAATGTAGTCAGCTTCAGGGACAGTGGATGAGGCATGATTTTCTTCGTACGTTGGTGCAGGATATCCAGCCTTAAACGATGCAGCAACAATAATCGCCACCATCCCACCAGCCAAAATTCCGAACCCTTGCATTGCGAACACTGCAGCAATAAATGCTCCACGAGTCTTCTTGTTCGCATACTCAGACATGATCGTGGCGGAAAGCGGATAATCACCACCAATGCCGAAGCCTAACCAGAACCGAAAGAAGCAAAGAGTTGCCATGACACCCTTCGGCGTATCACCAAAGGACAATCCTGAGGCAACTGAGCATATCACCATAAGCATCAAGGTCATACCATAGACCTTTTTTCTGCCCATCTTGTCTCCAAGCCACCCGAAAAACAATTGTCCAGAAAGTGTCCCACAAAACGCAACGCCATTAACAGCAGCCGCTACATTTGGAGGCAGAGTGCCTGGTTTTTTGGCACTTAGGTCCGTGTAGTATAAACGGCCTAGCAATTTCGTTACAAGAGAGATGCAGAAGAGATCATAGGCATCAGTGAAGAACCCCATCCCAGCAATCACAATTGCTGTAAAGTGATACCATTGTGTTTTAGCCACATCAAGTGCATTAAGCACCTGCAATTGTTCCCTAGCCATGACTAAGTTTTCAGCAGGACTTCTTCTCTATAACCTGAAAAAAAAATACAGAAAATACAATTATTCAACATGGGTCAGGGGTGGGCGTATAAATAGTTGGACCAACCGGTAATTCTATTGCCGAACTAATATTTTAGATTCATCCCTACACGCAAATGGCGCTATCAAACAAGAAGATATTTAATTTGCTTAGCATAACTACCATTCCATTGATTAGTCAAAGATGAGCAATCAAAAAAAGAAATTTTTTTCCTAGCATAACAAGCAATTCATTGATTAGTCAAGATAATTTTAGCTATGCTGATGAGATTATGGTCGTAATTAAGTGAATAGGTGGGGTAGATTGGATGGTTTTGGAAAAAAAATACAAAAGCAGGCCAAGTTTTTCTACTATTGTTGAAAACCTCCAATGCTTGCGTGATTCTTATTGCTAAGTTTTTTAAAAAAGATGGGGTGCTAGCTGTGACTATTACGATAATGATGTATCGAATAAGACAACTTATTTAAATTTGCTGAGAAAGTAATTATAGGGCAAGCACTTCAAGTCAACTAAATATATAGAAAGACGAGTATGATATAGTAATCTAGACTGCATAAAATAACATGTAGTTTACGTGAAAAATTAGATGCATTGGGATTCTCTTTTTGACTTATTAGCTGTCCCATGTGAGGATGTTAACATCATGGTATCCATTTCTAATTAGAAATTCAAGTATGAATATATATATAGAGAGAGTAACTTGCATGTTACTTCCTTCCTTGTGATCTGATTTATTTATATTTAAAGTATCAAAATTAACTAATTATTCCCTTGTACTTTGACTTATGTGTACCATACCCTGTAATTTCAAAATTAGCTAATTATCCCCTAAAATTTTAAAAAATGTGCAAAATACCCTTTGCCATCATATATTTCAGCGATATTTTGCACGTTTTTAGAAACTTTAGAGGTATTTTGCAGGCTTTTAGAAAGTTCAATGGTAATTAGCTAGTTTGATACTATAAGTATGGTGTACATATGAATATAAAATTTACTCATATATATATATATATATATAGATATATGACAGCAAAAATTAAATATTTTTATGGAATACCTATATTTTTATGTGGCACATAGAAGATGCAGTCCCTCAGCCTGACCTTATGCAGATTTCCCTCCCCATTAAACTTCTTACTTTTTTCTTTTATACAGCAAAAGCTTAATTGATGACCACTAGATATTCGATAAAGCTCGACTATCAATTAATAAATTTCGAATGAAATAATCGGGCCCACAACCAACCTTGAACCGTACTGAACATTAAACTCTCATTTATTTCTTTAAATGCGGCTCGCTAGAGACATATTGTGGATTGAATGCATTCACCATATAATTTTATGATTCCATAAAATGATGACTGTAATGCCATTGGAATATGAAAAAGCTCCACGGATATAGGAAAAGGCGAGGAGACTTTTCAAGAAAAAGAGACAAAAAGTGGACCCCAGAAGCACTGTTGACAACTTTGTCCATAGAGAGTGGTTGGCTTTGCTAATTTGATTATTACAAATACTTAATTAGTAAAAAATATATGGGAATGAAAGAGTGTTTTTTTCTGTACACTTGTAAGCATAAAAAATAAGTAAAGCCAAAAACCCCACAAGAAAACTACCTTAAAACACCCTCTCCGGCCAAATGATTTCTTGAGTTTTAAGTTTAACTACTAATCTTTTTCCAAAAGAGAAATACGTTCACGTGCAAAATTAAAAAATCGACAAATAGAGATGATAAGGAAAGCGAGAGAAAAAGAAAAGGAGAAAGAAATTCAACTTTGTACGCAGAAAATACCACGTTGAGTTGATTTTTCAGAATAAGTTACACAATCCAATACTCAAGTATATGGCACAAAGTTATATGTACGATTAGGTGAGAATATGATGCATCAAGTGATGTTCCAAAAGTACACTCTTCTGCTCACGCTTCTATGATCTTCACTTCTCCAATTCTTTTTTTTTTTTAAATAAAAAATCATTTTTCGACGAAATAAACATAACCGAGTTACTAAGTAATCATTCTGGGAAAATTTCGCCAAGGTCTAAATATCGTGCCAATCACAAAATCCACAAGAAATAAAGAGAATAAAAAAAAAGAAAATGATTTTTTAATCTTATTCATTTTCTCAATAACATCTTTATATCTATAACTCGTTTGCTTAATAAAATCTTTCTCCCCATGCATGGGATCTTAATTTAAACAATTGAAAAAAAAAATTAGGCCCAAAATTGAACAGAAAAACGTCAGAAAAACAACCTCAAAAAATCACAAAACATCTCACCTTGTTTTCTGCAGAAAGATTACACCGAGCAGACACACCCACTAGAAAACAAACACCTTGTAATCTTTTGACACTGGAATGCAAAAATAAAAGGTTATTTTTACTTTTTTTTCGTTACGTAAACACTATTTTGCAATGAATGTTTAGGTAGTGAAGATGAGGCAGAGTTCTAATGCGAGGTGGAGAGTGTTGTGTGTGTAGGGGTGGGTTGGGGAACGAAGAGGCGGGTCTGTTGCCTATTTAACTCCATAAGGACTCTCTTGGTCAAGGAATCAAAGTAAGCATATTCCATGGCCCCACTTTATTCTGCATGATAATCAATAGGTTGTTGACACGTCGGATCCTGTGGGGTCCATGCGTATGAATACAACTGGTTAGTGATTGCGGCAAAGTGTGAAACGGTAATTTAACACTCTCGTTGTTGGTCTAGTCAACGGTCTCAACAGGTAACACTTATCCCTCTTTAATTTCATTCTAACCGGTTTGTTGACAGTCCCCGCGGCGGAGTAAGAGTCCGTTTTGATTGGCTCTTTTTAAAATTATTTTTTAATAATTTTGGGAAAATAATTTGTTTTGAGGAGTTAAAAATTTTATTTTTTTAAAAAAAGTTATATTAAAATGTATTTAAATTTTTTTTAGAGTTTTAATTTTTTTAAAAGATTAAATTAAATAGTTATTACAAATTTAATATAATTTTGTAAGAAAAAAAATATTTTTTCTTTAAAAAAAGACCATCCAAATAAGCCCAGAGTCTTGCTCAACAACACTTAAAAATAACTTGTAATGTGTTTGATAAAATAATATTTTAAATATTTTACGTAATTTTTAATTACCAATGTTAATTTTAACGTTTCACACTATTTTTGGTATTTTATTTTATTTTTTTGGCAATTTTATCTATGCTCCATCGTTTTTCTTTTATTCTTTTAACATCTCCATAAGTTTGTGTTTTCTTTCACAAACATAAATTCAAAGTGATATAAAAATTAATTTCAGATTCTAGTCATGTCAAAATTTACTAAAGATTGTATAAATTTTATTAGTCAATTTATTATCTTTTTGACATAAATAATTCAAATCTATTAAAAACTATTTTTTTATAATATTAATGCCAATAATTTAACAAAAAATTACTTTACTTTAATAATAAAATATTATTATTATATCATATATATTTAATTACGAAATAAATTATTTTATTCAAATAATAAAAATGAAAATGCAATAATCACAACAACAATAATGTGATACCAGCCTAGCAATAATAATAATAATAATAATAATAATAATAATAATAATAATATGATACCAATATCTTTATATGTTATTTTAAATTCATCAACTAACCTAGCAGTTAATTTTGCCGAGCATATTTTCTTTAGTCAGCTTGTTAAATAGCTTAACTAACAGTTATCAATTATTTCTCCACAAAAAAAAAAGTTATCAATTATTTAAAAAGCTAGTTGTGGTATAAAACCGAAAATGCTTCAAATTAAACATCTTGGGTGAATTCTACATGTGTGTAAAAGTCATGTACACATCAACAAAGGAGCAAAGAAATGGTCCATGTATGGAAGGAAAGAAATGCTCTGAGTTCATAATTCTCAACGGAGGAGCAAATCATGGAGAAAATTATAGTAGATACTAGACATCAGATGATATGTGTTTGTAGATATAAGCACTCTCTTGGAAACATTATTTTGTGTACAGCTTGGGGCATCTATTGCTCTTGATGTAATTGTGCTTTTGTTCATTGAAATGAAAAGCTTCACTTGCCGATCAAAAAAAAAAAAAAAAAGTGGTTCCCCATGATAGTCTATATATGTGAATAACCCTATCATAGAACAATTTCCATAACTATTTTGCAAAAAAATAAAGATTCCACTACTATTCCGTTATGTGTTGAATTTTGTTCATAGTTTCCCAGTTGGGAATAATTTCTAAGAACATTTTTTTTTTTTAATCTTTCATATGGTATTCTCGCTCCTTTTACCAGCATCCAACAATTGAAGTTGAATTTGGTGTTGCACGTATTCTTTCTTCAATACATATCGACAGCATTTAAATTCATTAATTGCGTAAAATTTATTTCCTTTTTAATTTGTCAATCATTGATAAAATCAAATGCTAGCAATATCATAGTTTGGATATTAATAGTTTCTTCCATGAATAATAAAAAATATTATAAAGAATGTTTTTTGGGGCATGGTCGAACCTAATACTAGCTTATATTCCAATTTTGATATATTTTATGAGTTGTGCGCCAAATCCCCTTTTTTGAAACGAGTTTTGGATCCTCTCTTATCTTTTATTTTCAGCTATATATAAGAGAGATGATCTCAATTATTTAGATAGGATTAAATTAATTTACATTATTTATTTTAAAATTCAAATTGTTTATCAATATTTTTCTTTCCCTTTTTTTATTTGAAATAAAAGAATAGTTGAGATCAACACTCTTATAGCTTGTCTGGAATAGTCTTATATGAAATATGAAATCTGATAAGCATCTTATCTGATAAGTGTCTTATAAGAAATAAGTGACTAATATAATAATATTTTTTGGTTTGTTAGTTGAAATGTTATTATAAGTTACTTTGATAATAATGTTATCAATTTTGACTCATGGTATTTTAATTTTATAATAAAATAATAAATTATAAGTAAAAATATTAATTAATTTTTATTTTTGTTTTAAAAATTTTAAATTTTTGAAAATTTAATTTTTAATATTTAATTTTTAACATTTTTTATTTTTAAATTTTTTAGTTTTTAAATTTTAAATTTTTAAATTTTTTATTTTTTAATATTTAATATTTTATTTTAAAATTTTTATTTTTATTTTAAAATTTTTATTTTTATTTTAAAATTTTTAATTTTTTAATTTTTAATTTTAATTATTTTCTATCTGATAAGATATAAGATAAGATATAAGATAAGATATAAGTACCTTAAATCCAACTTATTTTTTATAACTATAAATAAGACATCTTATGAAAAGTATCTTATAAGTGTCTTATAATAAGCTGACAACAAACAATCTTTTTCACATAAGTTGTCAAATAAGATAAGTATCTTATAATAAGTTCCAAACAAATACAACATTACATATAGAAGAGAATGAAAAATAGGAGAGGATTTTTGAAACCTACCGGATAATAATGTCCACTTGATGGTTACTCATTAACTATTGTTGATGGAAAGGAAAGACCTCCAAATTATGCCCTTGACTATCATGTTATTTAAATTGTACATTTGCAAGAGAACAAATCCATCTTTTTCCATGTTGTTTCCATGAAACAAAACATGGTATTTGAAATCGCAGGCGTATAATAAGGATAAGATTAAGGAAGATTGGTTAATTTTTTATTCATTCAACTACTAATAATTGTCCGCCTCTTCAACTCGTAGCAAAGTGTCGTAAGTTAATCATCATTACAGACAAGGCAAAGAATGTGAACACTACGACAATGGACATGGATTAAATGTTTATTGCTATAAAATAATTTTTAACATATTTGTTTTATTATCAACACGTGAAATGTTTTCCCCTTTTTCATCATAACATGCCAATTTTGTCAATTTTTGAGTATCCAATTGCGTACGCAATTCGTGATAAATTAAATATTGAGATTAAGGGGTAATTTAAGTAATTAAAATTATTTTTTTTAGAGTGATGAGATGAATTTAAATTTCATGAAAAACTATTTTATCTATTTTACAGCTATTCCTGACTCGATAATTAAGAGGCCAGGTGGTGTGCGTTCTAATATAAAAGAAACAATACACGTGGCCAAGGGACATGTGAACATAACGTCGATGAACAACATTATTCAAAGTCAACGAGCCTTATATTTAGTGAATAGATTGGTTGAGAATTGCGAAGAAACTCTCTTCTGTATTGTCGTTTGATATGGGACCAAATTGTGTTAACGTCAGAGGAAGAGAAAAAAAGCATCATACTTCGATGTTTTTTTATAGTTGTCGCATGGTTAACGAAATAAGCCACCTGCTCTAAGTTGTTGTTTGTAGACATTGTCTTCAGAGCAAGAATAATTCAACAATTGATAATGACAAGGTTGCTTGGAAGAATTGTTTAGAGATTAATTTTTCTTGATTTGATGGCTAAACTGCGGAATATGTTATTCAGGGACAAGAGATTCAAGATTTTCTTCAAAAATAAAAAATTAACCAAGTACGACATTTCACACGGAATAAATGCACCAGTGTCTTCTGTAGTATGTCGGTAGAATACACCAGTGTCTCGTAGCTATTTTTAACTGACTAAAAATCCCTAATGTTTTCTATAATTTATCACATAGACAGTTTAACCATCACTTTTGTCAATGATGTTAATAAAACCATTAGGAGAAGGATGTGGTGTATTTTTTGCTCAAATAATTTATGAAAAAGATAGAAAATAATTGCTCAGAAATCATATAACGTACAATTGCTGTCAAATTTGATGTTTTCCTAACAACAGGGGGGCAATAAGATACATTATGAAAAGTGTAGGAGATTTTTAATTATTTTAAAAGATACAAGAGCTACTGGGGTAATTTAAACATATCACTAGAAGCAGTGCCTAGCTACATCATGCACCTGAGGAAGGTGCACTCAAAAGAACCATGGACCCTTCCCCTCGTGCATTACACGCACTACTTTAAAAAAAAGGAACAAATCAGCACAACAGATCAGCACCGCATCTCGCTGAGAAACAAGATACAGAAAATGATTAAAGTATTTTTTTAGTTTAATTTCATTTTTTTACGTTTTATTTTTAAATTTCAGAAAATATAAAAATTATTTTTAAAAAAATATATATTTCACACGATCACAATTCTTATATTATAATTCACAATTTTTATACTATATGTTCACAATTCACAATTTTTATATTTATATTATATGTTCATAATTTTTGTACGTTCACAATCTTTATATTTTATGTTCACAATTTTTTATTAATTTGCAATTTCTATACTACACGATCACAAGTTTTATGCATTTATAATTTTTATGTTATATATTTACAATTTTAATATTTTATGTTAACAACTTATGACTGACATGTTCACACCTGCAATTTTAAAATTCACAACTTTGAACAAAATGTTCACAATCTTATCCGCAAACATTCGCAATAGTATACAACATTTTCACTATTTCTTTGCTTCTTTTATTTTTTGCGAATTTTTGTTTAAAACTTTTTTATTGATCAGCTACACAGTACAGTGCAAAATCAAAAGAAGTCATCATTTTCTTCATTGATCACCTACAACCAACAACCTGAAAAACCACAACCACAACTATCACCACTGCCATCATTGCCGCCGCCACCACCACCACAACTTCAACCACAACCACAACTACTATCACCACCACCACCACCACCACAAACTAACTCACATGAACATACCCACACTACACACACAAATCTGAAAAAATACTCCAAAAAGCGTAAAAAGAAAGAAAGAAAAAGAGAACAATGGAGCAAGAGAAATAATCCTTAGCTTCCACCGTCGCTGCCGCCACACCCACACAACACACATGTATACATATCACATATTTGAAAAAAATCACTCCAAAAAGCCCAGAAAACAAAAAAAGAACGAAAGAGAGAGAACAGTGGAGCAAGAGCAATGATCTCCAACTTCCACCGTCGCCTCCACGTAGAAGCCTTCGAATCTTTCATCGGAAACCACAAACCGCAATATAGAGAGAGAGAGAGAGGAGAGAATGGAGAGAGAACAAGAGAGAGAGAGAGAGGAGAGGATAGAGAGAGAACCTGAAGTCGAAGAGAGAACTTTTCTTTTTTTAATATAGGCGCATGTATGACACGTACCTTAAGGTGTACTTAGCTTCTTAGGTATACATAGACTATGGTATATGGTATTACATTTAATTCCATTTCACATTTATTTAGTTTAGAATATCATATCAAAATGTGAAACGTACTACAAATTCTAAAGTGAATGACTATGAGTTGATAAATGACATGATATTTACTTGGTTGTGGGGTTTACTTTCTCTTTTCTAAAAAGGTTAACCAAAGGAGAACAAACACTTGAGGGCGCAGCAGACGGGAGGTAAATCGAGGATGTGCGTGAGTGGCGGCCAGGAGAGGACCAACGGCGTGGAAATCCAACGACCCGCAATATTTCGGTGAGATCGCGCCACTGACTCGATCCCGCGTTGTCAGGGTGTCTCCACCCTAATCACCTGGCCACTTACCAACTCACCTAGTGGGAATTGCGCATGCTTTGACTTTGAAATTTCTAGGTTTCGGCTCCCATGTTTTACTCAAATTAAAAGATGTCAAGTTAAGGTTTTTGATCTTTTGAGATTTCTCACCTTTTATTTATAATTTTAGTTATCTTATTAATTTAGTGCTCTACAAGTTTGGAAAGAGTTTATTTTTTAGTTGGACAAGATGTTATATTTTTTGAAACTCGTGTAGGTGAATCTTTGGGTTTCATTCCTAAAGAACAAAAGAGAGATTAGCCAATTGTTTTCGATATATACAGTAAGAGCCTCAAAGACCAACAACTTATTTGGTTGTGTTTTCTTGAGCGTTTATAAGCGTCTAAATAAAAATAACTCCTACTAACTTTTTTCAAAAAATATTTATAAACGCTTAAAATAAGATTTGTATGTAATTTTATGATGAATCTAATTTTATTTTGTTTAAAATGAGTTCCACACTTAGAAAAGAAGTGAAAGTAGCTAGCTAGGGGTTAATTTGAAACGAAGAAAAAAACCATCATGTCCGTAGTTTGAAGCTGCTCCCTACCAAACCCCCAACGGAAAAATGTTAGAGAGGAAAATTACATCCACAATCTGTAAAATGTTTATTTCTTTTCTAGTCCCTACTTTTTACTTTTAAGCTTTTTTACTCTTGAATGACTTTTTTAAGCGTTACTTTTGACTATAAATTGTTAACTTTATTGAGTAAAGAACACAATTTTGACCTTCTCAATCAATCAAAACAATCATATGGATGTGGGCACGCAAACTTGTAGAAACATAATGAAAAAGCTTAAAAATTTATCCTTCATAATTAAAAGGTTCAATCCGCCTATTCTCTAAGTCTTACACCCTAATCTCTTAAAATAAGTAGCGCACAATAGTATAATGAATCTGTTTGTAACATTATTATATTAGAACCAAATTTAATGCGGCCGGATAAAATGACGATATGGTTATGAAAATGATCCCAAAACTTTTTAGAAGGAAAAAGAAGAGGAGAAAAAGAAGAGCAGTGAAAAATGCTTAATGCAGTTGAGAGTAAGGTTCTGAATTTAGGATGACAGAAATTCAATTGCAAGCAGGCTAAAAGAGGAAGTATCATACTGGGAAAGAAAAACAATCTTGTGGTCCAAGAGAATCAATTCTGTGATCAATTTTTACGTTATTCCACAAAAACACCTAGAAAGCACCATTTTGCTATGAGAATACAACTTAAAACTCTACATCTATGATGCTCGAGTACCTAATTATTGTGAGTGCTTACGAAGCAAAAAAAAAAAAAAGGTAAAATACATTAGACCCTTTTGTAATATATTTTAAGTGCACAATATGCCTTGGTGTAAAAAATTCCACAACTAACCCATGTGGTAAATAAAACTTTCACGCATGCCCCTTATTGGTTATATCCTTCCTAACAGTGTTAAAATTTACATAAAAAAGACATCAATAGCCTTAGCCCATTTGTTCAATTTTCTATTATTATTATTAATATTGTTGTTGTTGTTGTTATTGTTTCTTGTAATTTTATTTTCAATTAAATTTTTTGATAGAAAATTATTTTCTTATTAACTTTTCTTTTTTTGTTAAAACACAAAATACTTAAAATTTTTTTAATATATTTTAAGAAATATTTGTTCCGAATATTTTTATTATATTTTAATTTTTTTAGCCAACCAAAACCAATGTTCAATAAATAAAAAAAGGTCATTTGTTGCGAATATCAAAAATACAAAATTGAGATTTCTATGCAATTAAATAAAAGCAATACAGTAACATAATTTTTAGATTTCTACAATTTGCTCAATATTGAAAAAATATTTAATGTTTGATAGCACAGAAAAATAAGTTAAAAAATATTTATCTATAAAAAATTTTAATTAAAAATAAAAAAAATAATGATGATGATGATGATGATGATGGTGATGGTGGTGGTGCTGATGATGATGATGATGACGACGACGACGACGACGACGACGACGATGGAAAATTGAACAAGTAGAGCAAGGCTATTAACATCTTTTTTAATGTAAATTTTAACACTATTAGGAGGGATGTAAACATGAACGAGTATGTGTGGAATCTTTACTCATTACAAGGGTTTGCTGTGGAACTTTTGGCACCACAGGGGTGTATTGTGCACTTATGATAGCCATTGGGGGTCTAGTGTATTTTACCAAAAAAAAATTATTTGGTACACACAAATTATTTGTCCATTTAAAAAAATAAGCTCAATCTATGTTGAGTCCTCCAGTTCTGTTTGAGATGAATGTTCATCCCCGGAAGGATTGAAAGTTTTGCCGTGACAAAAGGCCTGCAAGGATTGATTTTTCTTTTCATGAAAAATATCTATTTTCTTGAAAAAATTATATATATATATATATATATATATATTGTAATAAATATTTGAATTAAATTCTAAAATAAGTTAGAACTCTAAAAAGAAGCTTAATTTTAAAATTTTTCCCTAGAAACTAGAATATTTAGTTATTAAAAAGTACCTTTTTGCAAAAATTTAAAAAAATGTTTTTGAAATAAACCAATTGAAACGTGACCAAAAGGCTTGTCTGAATTGATTTTTTTTTTTCATAAAAAAATACTTTTTCTTAGAAAAACAAATCTTTTTTGTAATTATAAGTATTTAAATTATATTTTAAAATAACTTTTTTCAAAAATTAAAATATTTAATTTTTTAAAAAAAATATTTTTTAACAAATTTTAAAAAAAG
Source organism: Cordia subcordata (assembly GCA_028554755.1). Classification (NCBI taxonomy): domain Eukaryota; kingdom Viridiplantae; phylum Streptophyta; class Magnoliopsida; order Boraginales; family Cordiaceae; genus Cordia; species Cordia subcordata. The sequence goes on along the minus strand of JAPTOF010000010.1, from coordinate 4,670,162 downwards.
TCAATCTAAACCAATTGAAAATCCATTCTGGATGGCGAGAAGTACTGAAGAGACGTCCTCCACCACTATCGATAATGGGCATATGGTATTTGGTAATGATTGCCTCCTAATCCTGTATGTATGGTTTTGCTACACGGTGGGAAGGCGATCCCATCAACCGACTTTGATCCGCCGCATTCCACTACGGTGGGCGCAAGTTGTTCGCTAAAAGCTTTTTTAAGTTGGTCAATTATCAAAATTAGCTACATGCATGACAATTTTTTTTTTGAAAAACAAAAAAGAAAAGAAAAAGAAAATCAAAAAGTCATATAATGTACTCGATTATTTTATATATTCACATTCTTATAGAATTTATTCATTGAATCCATTTCAGAAAACTTGTATTAGGCGCAAAGTCAGAGTACGAAATATGTATACAAAATGTCTAAGTTAAAAAATAAAAGATACATATGCCTTTTACCCATACCGATTATATATTTTTTAATTAAAGATGTTCTTATAACTTCCTTACCTACAAATGCTGGTTCCTGCGTGTGGATCTTCCTTTTCTGTATCACATTATCTAAATTCATGAAAAAACATTATGGGTAAATCATCTGTCTTGATTTTGATCCTAGAATGTGAAGAATTGATATCAAAACTCCTATTATTTCTTCGACGTGATTACAATTATCCCTAGATGAAAAGTTCCCCCTCTTCGCGGCTAATGCTTATGGGCTATGGCAGTGCTATTATATCCTACTCCATTTACTGTAAATGGAAAAGTTGAGAATTGCTATAAGAGACAAAAAAATGGATAATTGATTAGTGATGCTAATAGTTTTTGCCCTATTATGCCCTCTTCATATTTGCATATATGAAAGTTATTTGATGATATATAGATTATCACATGTTCAACTAATTATTATTTATTATCTTTCGAGATCCGGGCATAACAAACCCCTAATCCCTATTTCACTTTAAATTTTTTATTCGACAAATAATCATTTTGTCTCACATAAATTACAAAAAAGAAAAACAAAAACAAAAAAATTTAATTTGACAATTTTGTCTAGTTTGACTATACGTAATAATGCATGGCTAGGCGGCTCAACCCTTTCATGATCAAGTTGGTTATGCAAGTCATAGCTCTCATAATTGTGGGTCGAACAATATACTATTGTGGTGGCACCTTTAGGAGACAAGTGCTGGCTTCAGTCTATTTTTGGCTACTACATACACTCATCATACAATCATTTAAAAATTGATTATTGACATTTATAACTTTTTTCTATTTTCAACAACGTTTAATAGATAGTTAAAGGTATAAAGATATACTTCATCTCGGAAATGGAGCTAGATACGAATTATCAAGTAAAATATGGACTCCTTTTGATTGATTTTTCTAAAAAAGAGAAATAATTTTTTCTATATAACTTAAAAAAAAGAATATTTATTTGAGAAGGTGAAATTTCTTGTCTTAGAAAGTGCAGAATTTGAACTTTTTTTTTTATGTTTCTTTTTTTTTTTTTCCGAATCAAGTTGAATACTTATTACAAATATGATGTACTATTTTTGAATTTTTTTTTATTTATGAAAAAACCAATTCAAACTGGTTCAATTTCAAGCTCTATTTTTGGACGAGCATGCATGAAGCTATATGATGATATACATTGTCACCTTCTCGATGATCAACGAGCATATACTGTGCAAGTTTGTCAAAAAGGATGCCAAAATATTTGACATTTACAAAGAATCCACTGAAAGTAGACACCAATATTAGACCAAAAAAGGGGCGTAGTTGAAGATGCTTTTTCTTTTTGGGGTTAATTTACCCCATTCTTGCAGTTCCAAATTAAACGGTCGAAAAGAGTGAAAATCAAACACCAAAAAACTATTTTATATATTTAATTTGTCAATTATTATATGGACACGAGTAAGAAATGGTGTAAAAGTTAAACTTTGTCAATCATTAATAGGACTCTGTAGCAGAAGATCTGGCACAATCTTATCCATGATGAGAAAGTCAGCGAATATAGAAAACGAAACTGGATTCCTCACGGGTTTCCCGTTAAGATACCATCTTTGATAGAAAACGTATGTGGTTACTTGATGCTTTTTAGCTTCATCCATAAGTGCTTATGGGGGAAACAAAGTTAACTTAATTAAGAAGGACGGCTTTGAGATGGCTATGTTTGTTGACCGATTTTGTCCAACTTATTTGTTCGATTTGTTCCTTCCTTCCAAGTGAAGATTAGGAATGACAATAGAGACGCGTATCCTTGCCAACACAATGAGCTTAATTAATGTGATTGGTTTAAGATATTTAATTATTTTCCTTTTTTGATTTTTTTTAACCCCCATTCATAACTTATACCCCCACTTCTTGTAAGATTTAAATCTAGGTTATTTTTCTTATTGAAAGTAGCTTTTTTTGGCTTGAGTTTGTTACTTGATGTAAGCGGTTTAATTTGAATTATAAGTAGTAGTACGCTCAAGTTATTATAAAATAAATACAAAACCCTTACACAAAAGACGTGGGGCCAGGCATCCCGAGGAGAGACTGAGATGCTAATGAAACTTGTGTTGTTAATAATAGTAAACCCAAATAATTATAAAATAAACACAAAATTCTTTCAAAAGAGATGTAGAATGACGTGTTATGTGGTATTTGTATCAAAGGTTGTCACAATCTCTTGTTTTGATACCACCGCGTGAAAAGATTTAGATTCAACTATTAGCCATATAATAGAACTGATGTTGGACAAGAAGTCCCGACGTGACAAAAAAGAGAAAGAGAAAAGGGTCGGGGCAACTATCAAAGACTTGGAAGCCTTGACTTCATTGCGCGTTTTCTTTTTTGTAGGGTATGAAATTAGTCCCCCCCTATCTAACTTTGTGTGACCTCTGTGACTAAAAATCTTCAAAACCACACAACAAAAAGGTTGATAAAAACTTGTGTGGAAAGAATTAATTTGGTTCATCAGTGGTGAAAATGGGGACAAAGCGCTTAAAGGTCAAGTTAAAAGGTAATATTGGACCAGCAAATTTAAGACATGCGTAAAGATTCTCTATATAAAGTCCTTTATTGCACGTCGTCAAGATTCTTTTTTTTTCAGTCATTTGCTTATCAACAAATTGTTCATCCCATCTTTTTAAACTTTTCATTTTTCCTGCTTAAAGTTTCCCAGCAAATCAAATTAATTAAAGAAGGAAAAAAAATATAAGGAACATAATTGGCAGTAAATTTGTAATATTGAACAGTTTGTTGTTTTTTCTTTTCCAATTGTGATACACATGAAAGATACTTTCAATTCAACTTTAACTGTGAGTTTTTGGTATTGAATTGTAGAGTTTTAGATAAAAGTGGTCTCAAATAAAAGCTGTTGATTGTTTGACTTTATGTTTTATAAGTTAAGCTTTTTACTTGTTTTGAGAATAGTATTTGATTTTAAAAAATATGGAGTAGTATTTTTGAGGAAAAAATAAACAAAAAAAAATTTTCTGACAAACATTTTTTTTTTGAAAAGCTCCAATTTGGAACTTCTACTTCTTTTTTTTTTGGATTAGAAGATAGTTTAAGTGGTTGAGACTATTTCTCTAGGAGTGAGGTGCTGGATTCGAATCTCATAGGAGTGAAGGGTTTGAAAAAAAAGAAAAAAGATAAAAGAACTTCTAGTTTTCAGCTTTAATTTCTTTAGCTCCAGCTTTTATCTATTTTAAAATGCACAAAACAAGTTAATTTTAGTTTTCAAACTTAGAAAAATACTTTTGAGAATCTAAAAGTTTGTTCAACTTTTAAATTCTCAAAAGTACTTTTTGTATCCACAAAAAAAAAAAAAGTACTCTTTTTAAGTTTAAAAGTTAAAACTAATTTATTTGACTGACTTTTAAAAGAACTTTTACATAAAAGCCCAAGCTAAAAATGTTGAAAAATAAAAAATTTCAAATTGGAGCTTTTTAAGAAAGACTTTTGAGAAGCTATTTTTATTTTATATCAGAAATTATCTTTATCTATTTTTTCTCAAAAAAATTACTCTATATTTTTTAACGTCTAATATTATCCTCAAAGCAATTTAAAGTTCAACTCCTAAAATACAAAGTCAAACAATTAATGAACTTTAGTTTATTTAACAGCATTTTTATAGATAACTTTACAATTCAGTAGTTGAAATCTCGCGACTTACAAGGAAGCTTTTTTATATCCACTCATTGAAGCTAGACCTATTACAATTGATTGAAGCAACACCTGTTTTTCATTATTCCCGTAATTTTCTTTGCTAGGAGGGCGGGGGGACTCCGTGTGGTCCTAAACTGGCTTATCTTTATCAACTGATGCCTACTGGTGCAACATTCATCTCACTATTTATCGTTATCAATGCTAACTGATTAATGTCAAATTACAGTTAAAATCGATTAATCCGTCTTATCTCTATGTATTTATTGAATTAATTAATTAAGATTCTCAAAAAAAATTGATGATTTATCACAAAAATACATGGTTTGCTTTGTGAACTTTGAAAAATTCTTGAATTTAGCCAATAATGCAAAGCTTTATGTTCATTATTATTATACATCGGACTCAAATCAAGATATTTAAGGAAAAATGCCAGCTGTTGTGTCCCCATATATATATAATTAAGGCAAAATATCTTTAGACAACCCGGTTCACATCTCGGGCTCATGGAAGGATTTTCAAAGTTCACAAAGCAAACCGTGTATTTTTGTGATAAATCATTAACTATTTTTGAGAATCTTAATTAATTCAATCAATGAATGCATAGAGATAAGACGTATTAATCGATTTTAACTGTAATTTGACATTAATCAGTTACCATTGGTAACGATATATAGTGAGATGAATGCTGCATCAGTAGGCATCAGTTGATAAAGATAAGCCAGTTTAGGACCACACGGATTTTCCACACAAGCATAGGCAGTATGCCTGATGTAATAACTTTAGAAACTTACAGATATCTGTGGTAATTATAAAGATTTATTTTGAATAAGCATGCAATATAATTGGAAGAGGCATGTATTTGTGCAGAGGTGGTTTTCACAAATATATGTGGTGATTATGTCTCCTCAAGAAAAGAAGCATTCTGTAACATCATGGTAGAATATATTACAAACTTACAAAGAAAAATTTTGATTTGAAACTTAAGAGAACAAATGAGAACTTTGAATTCTTTTCGGGAATCAAAGGAAAACCTTTGCTATTAATTCTTTTGGTTGATCAACAACTGTACTTTTACAAAATTGAAGGAGTAGTTAAACTAGTTGAAATTATTTTCCGTGACTTGAGTTCAAACCCGATAGAGGATAAAGGACGGGGTTGAAAAAGAAAAAAAAGATCCACTTGTACTTGAAGGGATAAGAACAAAGCTTATCTATTTATTAATTCATCTTCCGGGGGGGGGGGGGGGAGCAAATTTTAAAATTTAATGCAAGTGTGGATTTTGGGGTGTCTCCAAGTTGGTCTACTGTGGATATGGGGTGTCTTTTATACTAAGTTCTGAAGTCAATCTTTTCTAGTTGAAGATGCTCATTCTTGGTTCCGCCCATGGGGTAAAGCTAAATATAGGATGGAGATGGCGGGACCAGAAATTGCCCAAAAATTTCATGCCATTTTGCATTTGCATGCGTCTCTTTCAACTCTTGTATAGCCGCAACTAGGCAGCGAGATACGGTCCATCGCATATATATTTCAATGCATACTTTAAGTTATTATAGGACAGATAATACGTATAATAGGAGGCCACACCATGTTACAATATTTATCATGGGTAGCCCTTGGCAGGTATTCAAAATTGGATTCCTTTGTTCGGCTAACTGTAGGAGCCCTGAAAACCTTTTTTACTGTTTAGTTTTTAGACACCCTCTTAAGCCTAAATAATAGCCTTTTGGAGAAGATCCAACATGGTAACTAAAGTCTTTTCATAAAAAAACAAAAAGAAAAGGAAAAATGCTACAGTAGTTGAAACATAGTAAGTTTGGTTTAGAGCATTTCAATTTTTTATTTTTCTGCTCCGCGCTTGAACTAAATTGTGACAAACTTACTATGTTAAAATGACAATTATGAAAGAAAAGATTTAAAGGTTGTTACATATGACAAAAATAAAGAACCATTAATATAATTTTATCCATAAGTTTACATGCACAGACAGCGTATTTCTGATCAATACAATTAACATGAAATTGGCAAGAATTGAAAACGTACAAAGAGCAAATAAAGTTTTTTTCTTTTTCAAATCAAGTAGAGCTGCAACAGAAACAACTTATTGAAACTAAGGCATAGCATCAAGAAATCAAAATGCAGAACATAAGACATTATAGCTGATTTTACAATATCATATTAGAATTTAATGTAGTACAGAGAATTTCAAATATTCTTGTGTGGGACTTATGTACTAAAATCATCAGTGAGTTTATTCATTATATGGGAGTGAGCCAGCAACTCCCCCCTCTTCAAACGTGATAAATATGCACATGAGGAACCCTGGGCCGAGGCAAAATATGCAGGACCACTCTTGGTTAAGGGCTCGTTTAGGATTGGCACTCTTGGTAAGAGTAATTTTTTGTGAAGTTTAAAATCTGTGACTTCTTAAGAAAAGTTGAATTTTAACTTTTCAAAAAATTTTAACTTTTTGTGAAAATTAATTTAAAATACTTATTATAAAAAAGTACTTCTTAATAAAAAGAATGTTTTATATGAAAAAAAAAAATCCAAATGGGTTACTCAATCGATTTCTAAATGGATTTATAATTAGTTCAAATACCAACCAAATGCTAATGTTTAGTGTTTACCTTACCTATTGCAATCCTTAATTTGGAGCCAACGGCTGCCTTAAATTTAGTGAATATCTACTTAATTGCAAGCAGTTGGACAAGCCTTAAGGGTGCATCTGACCCTTCAAATTTCTTCTCGTATTTAGCTAGGTCATACTTGAAAAGTTTACAGTTTCGATACCTTGGAAAGTTTACAGTTTTTGACACGAACATAAAGAATTTTGGATTTTGGGAAATGTAATTTTCACAAGGGCGGAACCCGGGTCGGGGGTCCCTTGGGGGGGGGGGGGCGCATAAAAGGAGTGTATACGTACGTATATATCCTTACGTGGAATTTTTTTAAATCTTTTTGTCATGACCCCCCTTAAAATTTTTTCTCTCTTTTCCTTTCGCTTGAAAATCTTGTATTGGTTCGTTTCTAGTCTACATTTTTTCCCGCGCAGCTGATATTTTGATGAACTTTATAACAAATAAACAATTCTAGAGGCTAAATTTTAGTAATGCATGATATATTTATTTTGCTGGTAAGGTCTTACAAGATAAATTTAACAAAGCTCATAAATTTTGTGTATCGTTTCATAGAGTATTTATTTAGGGAGTTTTTTAATATATAATTTATTTATTTCATTAGCTAGATAATTTCACAAAGAAAAAAAGAATTTAATTTTACCTACTGAATAAATAATTTTTTTACATAATCTTATATTATTCTATTTTATAAATATAATTTTTTATAAGAATAAGTTTTTATGAGACATTTGCATACTAATTGAGCATTTCTTAGTATTATAATAATTTTTTTTACAAAATTTATTTTTTTACTTGTATCTAAACTCTTTAAGAATAATAATCCAAAAATATTACTTGAAGTATTATCTCTAACAAATAAAAGTAATATACAGTCGTAATTTTATTTTACATTGATTGTGGTAAGTTATTTTATTTCGGAATTGGTTTATAATATATATGGAAAATTTTTAAATCAAATCATGCATTGGTAAATTCTATACATGATTCGCTATAAGTTTGAATACGGAAATCCTTTTGTATGAATAACAGGAGATGCACTAAAAAAATTTTTAGAAGAGAAAAAAATGACTTGATAACACGTAGTACAAATTAATAAGACAAAATTAGTATTTTTTTTATGATATCTATAGATAACTTCATTTTGGTGTACTAATTTGCCTATATAAAGAAAGGTTTCCTTCAAATTATTATTTTTGGAAACGTATACAAAAGGAATTGTTCTCTCATAGAGTTCATAGAGCTCAAAACAATTGAACTTATTTATAACTAAGTCTAGAAGAAAAAAAAAAAAGAAGTTATAAATGCTCCTCTAGCAGCCAAAACCCTAGCCACATGCCCTAGCTCTAGCAGCCAAAAAAGAAAAAGCCCTCCAGATCAATCCATGGCTTCCCAAATAACAATGGCGGCATCACGACGACGACGATCCGGCAATTTTCCTGAGGATATTCTGCGTGAGATACTCTCAAGGCTACCAGTAAAAACTCTTTTACGTTTCAAGTGCGTCTCCAAGCAATGGCATTCCATAGTATCTGATCCCAACTTTAAGCTCGTGACACAAGATGAAGATCAAAGGCTAGCAATAGTGATTTCACACTCCGAAATCCCAGACATGGAGTATCACTCAATAACTGATGAAGCAGTACTTTCGGTCAAAAAGCTTTATCCAGATCGAACTACATGCTATCACACCATAAACAAGCGTAATTCTGGTGGCTCAACATTCAATAATGATCGTGATAGAACTAGATTACTGGGTTCCTGCAAAGGTTTGGTGCTTATCAGCCTGGATGAGCACATTTTCTTGTGGAATCCATCGACGAGATGTTGCCGGAAAGTGCTTGAATTACGAGCACTGGCCAATCCTAAGCGTGAAGTTGTGGCTTCTGGATTATTTTATGACTCCTCCATTGATGATTACAAAGCAATAGTCTTAATTGACAATAAGGAGTTTATTAGTTTTGCTTCCCTAAAAACCAAAAAGTGGCAATCCATGAAAACCCCTTATTCCCCTTATTCTGATCCTTGGTTTAGTCGCCAAGGCTGTTATTGGTTTCTTCGCGGAGGCCCTGTGGTGAATGAACGGCTCCATTGGTTAGTTGCACCTGGGTATAGAGCTTTTTATCCTTATCATCTTCCTGAAAAAATTGCTTGTTTTGCTTCATCGTCTAATAAAGTCGAGATGTTGCCAATGCCTGAGATCAGTAAACTTGGCAAGAGGTGCGCTTTAGGTGTTTTAGATGAATGCCTTTGCCTGATCCGACCAACGAATATATTAGGACGGGATTTTGAGGTGTTGGTTATGAAGCAGTATGGTAAAAGAGAGTCTTGGACTCCTATGTTTAACTTAAAAATGGATGTTGGGTTTCTGTTTTGGGGGCCGCTATTTTTCACTAGAGGTGGTGAAGCTTTGCTTTTGCCAACATGGAGAGAAATTGTTGCGTACGATGTTAAAAAACAAAGAGGCAGGAATATTCATGTGAGAAATAGTCGATCTGAGGTTTTAATTGCACGTACATATGTGGAAAGCCTTGTTTCCCCGATTCTATACGAGTGGAATGGCGACCAGAAATCAGAGGAGAAGGGATCATCATAGATGGCCTTCGAACATGACTAAAGTGGAATTGGTAAGATGGTTTTATTTTATTTCATGATTCGATGCTATTACAATATTGCTATGTATTAACTTTTTGTCCTGTCGCTCTTTTATATATTAAAAAGTTAATAGAATTTGACGTTCAATATGCAAATTATTACCATCAGTCACATATTGTACTCCTATTTTCTTTATTGTATTTCATAAATAACGTTCTCTAACATATACGCCAAATTTGTACCCATTTGGCTTGGCTGAGCTATTTCCACAAGCCAATTTGCCTTTTGACTCCGTTGTCATTACTCATTTGGCAAGATACTGAAGCATTGGTTCATCTATCGTGTTGAAAAAATTTTCACATGTATAACTGAAAATACTGTAGGAAGACCTACATGGTAACATAGATCAAATGTGTTACTGTTGGTGATGCTGCTGTTGGCAAGACTTGCACGCTCATTTGCTACACTAGTAACAAGTTCCCTAACTTAAGAACTTTACTCTTCTTGGACACTTTTACTTTTTCTTTTCTTTGCTCTTTTTTTTTTTTTTTTTTTGGTTTGATATAGTTTAAATCATGACTTATATAAATGCAGTATCTGGTTCTCTTTAATGGGGTTTTCCAGCTTATAAGCAGGTGCTTATCCACAAGCAGAAACTAGAAATATATTGGACAAGATTCCACCTTGTTGTTAGGCTTTTAAGTACTTTTTTTTTTTCACTTACTATGTTAAAATCTAGTTGAAAACCCTTTCCTTTTTTTTTTTTTTTTTAACTGGAGGGGTTGAAGTTCTTGCTTCTTAATATGAGCGTGGCTCGGAATACACAATGCTATGGTTAATTTTTGGCTAGTAGATTTGAAGATCGTGACAGTTACGATTCTTTTAAATCTAGTTGCGACCTCGGATTTTAGGCTTAGGGAGTGATACTATTTTGTTTGTGGATTTTGAGGCACTAGAAATTTTTCTCTTCAATCTCAAACTCTTGTTGGGCATTTCTATGACAGGATTATTTTGTTAGCTGTGGAAGATATTATATAGTTTCATATGTTTTGTGTAGCATGTCTGCAACATATATCTGCATAAACTTATCTTTCCCCAGCTCTGTTATTTGAATTAATCCTTTAGCCGCTTAATCTATCTTCTACACTTAATAAGCTGTGATCTTCTTTGATTCTACTGTGTTGTTGGGTGAGGGGAAATTTTTTTTGTGCTATCTAGTAAAGTCCTACTCAATTAAGGGACATGTTATTTCCAGTGCTAAATATTTAGTTTAAGATTTCATAATCCAATTGTCACATCATTATTAGTTTGTACAGGTGATTTTTAGCTCGTACGTCTAAGCCAATAGGGAGGATTTCAAAAAAATGGATTTGTAGATATATATATACACACACACATAGGCAATAGTTTTTGATCGTCTAAATGCTAATTAAGATTAATTTGGCTATCTAATAGGCCGTTGTTTTTAACTGTCTCTAAATGGTAATTCGAACTAATTTCACTTAATAGGCAATAGTTATGAATTGCCACAAACATACGTAGGCAACGGTTGTAAAACTGCTGCTAATTGTGTTTCGAAAGAGAAATGATGACATCATTTATCTGCCGCCTATTTGAAACAAACTATCGCCAAATTTGTAATAGATGGTGGGTAGGATTCGTCACTAATCAATCATTTTTAAAGAATTTTTAGTCTTGAAAAGGCTTTGAACGATGTACATACTAGAATCAATTCCATAAACTATTTAGAATATATGGAAAGGCTATACTTGTTGTGTGTCTCTTTTGGGTGTAAAATATTAGATTAGAAAACCCTCCTAAACCCAATCTTGTTTGGTTGATCATCTGTTATGGGATATTGTTAGGGACTGGAATGGTATGGTGTTGGCTTTCCCTTAGAACCTGCAATTCTCATCAATTTTTCCTTTTTTTTTCTTTTGGTCAAATTGAAGGAGCTTCTTCCCCGAAACTTTATTCATAGAAAAAATAATCATTAAAAGACCCTTATGCGGTTATACCATCATCCACATATCTATTACAAATATACTAAAACAAAATCTGGTGCACCACATGCCTTCTCTCCCATTTTGTTGCTAATTAATTGTTGCCATTTGTCATATGCACACTCTTATTGCACTTTACTATGTCAGCAATTTAAATTGGTTTTTGGTTTTTTTTGCTCATCTATTAATTCTCCATGTAATTAATGTAATAACTTTATTTTTTTACACATTATTAATTGTTCGATGCATCCTTTTTTACAATCCCAAGCATGTTGCACAAGAGGCTATACGTATACCGCCTGTATTAATTTGACATACGTTAATTTAAATTTGATATATTATAGTATAAAAAAATAATTTTTTAAAGGACACTATCAATGTGCTTGGTCATTCTCTCATCATCATTACCATTTTTATATCATATTTGTCTACTTATTTAAATTTTTGTGGATTACAAAAAATAAAATAAAATATGCCTACAAAAAGATAGATTGAAAATTAATACATATAAGATTAAAAATTAATACATATACATACATACATATATATATATACACACATATACATATAATAATATTTAAAGGCTAAACATATAGGATCTTATAATAAAATTTTTATTCTAAAAGACAGCATTCATTGAGAGTTATTTAGAAGAAAGAAATACACTAAAGGCCAAATAGAGTGTAATTTATTAGAAGACTACAAATGATTAGAATAGCTGATGGCTGGGTAGTTAATAGCTGCTGTATATTAGTTGTTAGTTGATAGGTATTTAACTAATTGATTGAACAAAATATATTCGCTAAAATTAACTGATAGATATAAAATGATGTAAAAGGAGAGCGTATTTAACTAGCTGATTGAACAAAATGTTTTCACTAGAATTAGCTGATAGATATAAAATGATGTAAAAGGACATCGATATCATGTTATTATTATTATTGTTATGATAGTTATAGATATTATTACTATTATAGGAATAAGATAATATATTTCATAGTTAGATATTTATTTTTATAATTATATTTTAATATGAAAATATAACTAATTTTTTGATAAAATATTTGTATTAATATTATAAACATTAATTTTAATAGATTCAAAATTATTTTGTCAAGAAAAGTACTAATAGAACTTATATTTTTAGTTATGTTGATTACATAGAATTTGAAATTTATTTTTATATTATTTCTTATTTATAATTGTGAAAAAAAGATAAAAATATAGAGAGAGATTGAAGAAAGAATAGAAAAATAAAAAAGGAGTAGAATTGCCAAAAAAATAAAAAGCTAAAAGCTACTTGAAAGGCTAAATCTTTTAATTTTTTAAAAATGTTAGTTAAAACGGTAAAAATTACTTGAAAAGGTACTTGAAACGCTACTTTACCGAATAACAATAATTTAAAAAAATAAAGTTCTGACTAGTCAAAATACTAAAAGCTACTTAAAAAAATGTTGTCGAATAAATTTTGCATTAAGATATAATCTGACATTCAATATACAAATTGTTATAATCATTCACATATTATTTTTTATTTTTTATTGTATTGCATAAACAACTTTCTCCAACATATATGCCAATTTTTTTTCTTAATATAAAAGCCAAAACCATCAATTAATTGTCAAGAATAGTGAGGAAAAGACAACATGACCAATTAATGAGGTAATTAACGATAAAACACGAAAAGATGTTGTATCAGACATCGGGTGAACCTCGTCAGGCCTTGGTGAAATAGAAAAAAGGAAAAAAAAAAAAAAAAGGGAAACAAGTTCTTGGGCTTGTTGGCACCTGTTGTTATGTCATTTTATTTTTTTCTAACCTAAAAATAGTTCCTTTTTCAACTAGTTTTTCCTTAATTAATGAATCTAATTTCCAAAATGAATTGAGTACTATTCTGATTAATAAAAATTTATTTCCTAAATCATTTGCTCATTTAGTAACAGTTTTCCTGTAAATTATTTATTAATTTGAGACTGAACAGAATTTAAGTAAATGTCTTACAATCTCATATGTTTTAAATTTATTCTATCAATTCCTTTTTCTCCAAGAATAATGTAAACTCCAATAAACATATTATTCTTTCTCTTTTTTTTTTTTCTTTTTAGTTGAGATCATTTTTCTGATTTTATTTTCTCATATTTAAAGTTGTCCTTACTAAAAATATGATTAGTATTGATACTTACAAAAAATAAATTTTATAAAGTAGATTTATATTTTAACCTCACATAAATTTTTTTCTGTTTGTATACTGTCATCTTTATTGATTTTCATCCATATCACATTATTTTCTAATTTAAACATCTTATTTTGTTATTGCTGATTTATAATAGAAAAAATGATCAGTATTAAAATTTTATTGAAAACTAAACTTTACAAAATATTATATTTTATCGTGATATTGGCAAAAATTAGCTGCCAATAATAAATAAAAATATAAAAATATGCACTTTTTTCATAAATCGCAAAGGATATACTCTGTTTTTCTTATTTAAAAGAAAGGTTAATTTCCTACAACTAATTCTTTTTGCAAAATGTATACAAAATGAATTCTTCTCTCGGTAGAGTTCATAGAACTCAAAACACTTAACAAATTTACTCGTAGTCGAAGTCTAGAAAATTGAGGGGGAAAAAAAAAAAAAGGTGATAAACACTATCCTAACAGTGACATCGATCTCCTCTAGCAGCCAAACAACCATGGTGGCAAAATACCTCCTGATCAATCCATAGCTTCACAGACAACAATGGCAGCATCACAGAGACGACGACCCAACAACATTCCCGACGATATCGTGCGTGTGATACTCTCAAGACTACCAGTAAAAGCTCTGTTACGTTTCAAGTGCGTCTGCAAGCAATGGTATTCAGTAATATCCGATCCTAACTTTAAGCTCGCAACACAAAATCGAAAACGAGCAATAGCAATTGTTTCAGACACTACGATTTACTCAATAACCGATGAACTCTCTGTTGAAAAGCTTTATCCAAATCCAACTACGTGCTACCACACCATGAACGAGCACAATTACCATGGCATGGGGAGAATACTGGGTTCCTGCAAAGGTTTGGTGCTTATCAGCCGGTATGAGCACATTTTCTTGTGGAATCCATCGACAAGATGTTGCCGGAAGGTGCTTGAATGGCCACCGCTGGCCTGTTCCCAGAAAAATATTGTTGACGCTTCTGCATTGTGTTATGACTTCTCCATTGATGATTACAAAGCAATAGTGTTAGTTAATAAGAAGTTTATTAGTTTTGCTTCCCTAAAAACCGAGGAGTGGAGATATATCGAAGCCCCTTATTATCATTGCCTTTGTCGTGGAGCCCCTGTGGTGAATGGACGCCTCCATTGGTTTGTTCGGGATCAGCATCGAGGTCATTATATCGGTGATGAAAAAATTGCTTGTTTTGATTCATCATCTAATAAACTCGAGATGTTACCTATGCCTGAGAGGAGATCTGAAGTGGAAAGGGATGGATGCAGATTCATTATAGGTGTTTTGTATGAATGCCTTTGCTTGATCGGGCCGACGAAAAGATTGAGCCGGAATTTTGATCAGTTCAGACAGAATTATGAGGTGTTGGTTATGAAGCAGAATGGTGAGAAAGAGTCCTGGACTCGCATGTTTTTGTTAACCAATGTTGAGTTTCCGGTTTTGGAGCCGCTGTTTTTCACGAAAGGTGGTGAAGTTTTGCTCTTCCAAACATGGAGAGGAATTGTTGCCTACGACGTTAAACAACACAGATGCAAGAAGCTTCATATACGGGGTTATCCATTTATATATGATATTTCAATTGGACATACATATGTCGAGAGTCTTATTTCTCCCATTGGATACGAGTGGAATGATACCAAAAGCAAAGAGCACAAGGGGACCATTGGCCTTGGAACACGACTAGAGTGTAATGGGTAAGATGGTTTTATTTTATTTCATAAATGGGTGTCATTAAAGTATTGTTATATGTCAACTTTTCCGACTTATCACTCTTTTATATATTAAAAAAATTTCATCATTATTTACGTATTCTTTTTTTTAATATTTTATTCTATTTCATAAATGACGTTCTCTAACATATACACAAATTTTTTTCTTAATATAGAAGCCAAAACCATCAATTGATTGTCAAGAACAGTAAGAACCCGACGAAGCGGCCAATGAAGTAATTAATGCTAAAACACGCAAATCATCTAGTTAAAGAACTACATTCCTAAGCATGGGTTCCTTGCTTGGCTTGCCTACCTCAAAAAACTTACTACTACTTAAAAGCCTTTTCGCTAAAGCTTACTTTCAAGTGTTTATAAGGAGCTTGTGCTTAAAAAAGTTATAAATTAGTACAAATGTATTTGAATAATACGTGCTTGTAATTATATGCGGACCTAAACAGAATTTCTTGGTTAAGGGTGTGTTTCGATTGGCACTCTTGATAAAAATGTGCTTTTTTTGTGAAATTTAAATATTTGGAAAAAAGCTGAATTTTAATTTTTTTAAAAAAATCTTAGGTTCTCTGAAAACCAATCCAAATATTTATTGCAAAAAAAGTTCCTTCTTAATAAAAAAGATGCTTCCTGTGAAAAAAAAAAAAAAGAAAACTAAACAAGTCATGAGTTCATCGGTTTTCTAAGTGGACTATCGGCTGAATCTGTTTCTTATCCTTGTGAGGTATCGAATCTTCTTGGCGCTATTGGAGTATTAGGACTGATAAACGAGATTGGCTTACATCAAAATTTGATTGCATCATTTTTTCTGATAGTTTGTAGGGTAGCTCTTGCAATTGTGCATTATTGTGTATCCTCTCTACTACTTTCCTTTTGCTCTTTGAATCTGTTTGGGTGGTTGTTCTACCTTTTTTTGGCTCTCCTAGACTCGTTTTTCCTAATGATCTCTAACCTTGTTAAACCTTATCACTTTTTTAAAGATGAGTAGATCATAAATTTCAATTAGCATGTGTATGAAAGTTAATATGATTAAAATACTTATTACAAAATTAATTTGTAATTAATTAAACATTAGAAACTTAAGCCCTATTTGGCTTAGTTGTGTGATTTCAGCTGTTGAGCTGTAAAGCTTTTAACAGTAAAGCTTTGGGTAGAAGTGCTGTTAAATAAAAGTAGTTGATTGTTTGGTCTAGTATTTTAGAAGTTAAGCTTTCAGTTGTTTTGAGAGTAATATTAGACTTTAAAAAATATAAAATAGTATTTTTGATAAAAAATAAAGAAAAATAATTTTTGATATGATATAAAAACAGCTTTTCAAAAGCCTTTTCTGAAAAGCTCCAATTTGGAGCTAGCTTTTTTCAGCTTCAGCTTTTATTTAAAAGCTCTTTTAAAAATGAGCCAAACAAGTCAATTTTAGCTTTTAGACTTACAGAAAGCACTTTTGAGTCTCCAAAAGCTGAGCCAAACAGACTCTTAATGTTCATAAATAACATCAATAATAATTAGATTTAATCAAGTGTGTCATATAATTATAACTAAGTGTGATTACTTTATAAATATACACTTTTAATTTTCCTTTTCTAGCAAGAATTTAACTTTATGACCTTAAAATAAAAAATTAATATTAAAATATTATATAAAATCCTTAAAATTGGAATAATAAAAGTAATATATATAATTATGAGAAATAGGTAGTTGTAGGGCTTGAATTTTACAAAATATGAAATTAAGGGATTGAGCTTTAAAACCTTGAACAGAAGGGCTTGAACTTCTTAAAGAGTGACATTTTACATGCCATTAAATAACGGTGTTAATTTTTCATTTATATAACATTTTTTTCTTTTCAAATCTTAGGTGGAAACTTTATTTTTCTTTCATAGCTCACATGGATTATCCTATATGGCTTTCCAAATCTATATGACATATATAGAATTCTAAGTTATCTCATATATGATTACATATATGAATTTTGGACTTTTTTTTGTTGGTTATAGAATATAAATTAATTTATATATTTTTTGTGTCACAAATAAAAAATTTCATATATACTTAAAATTTTAAAAATATAAATCAAACTATATTGTTTAAGTATTAAAAGAATAAGAAATTTAAATAAATCAAAATAAACCTATAAATATATGCTAATCTTAGAAACTAGAAATAATGCTCATTTTCAAAACTATATATAATAATATGTTATTTTATGATTTATTTTGATTTAACATAAATTTATTAGTTTTCTACACTTAAACTGCATAGTTAATTTATATTTTTAATATTTTAAGTATCTATGCACAGTTAATTTGTATTTTTAAAATTTTAAGTATCTATGAACTTTTTATATTTAGTAACCAAAAAAAGCTAAATTAATTTATATTCACATCACAAAAGAAAGTCGAAAAATTATATATGTCCAAAAATACATAATAGCTTATAATTTATAAGTTTGTGTGTATATGTCACGTAGATTTGAAATGCTATAAAAACAAATCCATCTAAGCTATAAAAGACAAATAAAATGCCACCTAATGTCTGAAAAGAAAAAAAAAAGCTATATAAGCAAAGAATTAACACTGTTAGTTATTGGTGTGTAAAACGTGACATTTTCATAAATTTAAACCCTTGTATTAAAAGTTTTGAAGTTCAGACTTTAAAATTATCCTTTTTTCTATAATATTAACATTGAAAATTCAATTCTTTTAGTCCAATTCATACAATTTTGGTTCGAAAAGATTCTCGTTTAGTCCTTGTAAAAAAGCCAAAAGCCAGAGGACTTTTGATTTGATCTAGATCTCTAATGTCCATGTGGTGTCGTCTTTGATCTAGACGGATAATATAGGATTACGTTTCCTCTATTAATGCAAATTATATTTCCTTATAAACATTTTATTCATGATCATAGAATTTTCTATATTAAATCTTTAACAACTAACTTATTTAAAATAATTCATTTTTGGTATTTTGAATAACTTATTTTGAAATGATATTTTCTTCTTTTTTTTTTTCTTTGAGTATTAGCTAGCTAGAGTATAACCCTTATAATACACGAAAAAAATGAGTATTTGTAATATCTTGGTAGAATATATAGTATTTTACCGTCTCTGTTAAGATAAAATATAAATATATTTTATAAATTAATTTTTAATAAGTTTTAAGCATTAGATTTTTTATTAGAGATATGCAGTTTGAACATCTTCATCCAATCATATTTTTTTATTCCTATTTTTTTATTTTTAGAATTAATTGTGTGTGTTTATTTAAAATATTTAATGACTTTAAATCACTTTAATTTTATTTTTGTGCAAATAGGATCGAGACAAAAAGGAACGAACTGGAAACGATATGTGAAAAGATTTTTTTTTTTTTTGATAACGGAGGAAGCCAACTGAGCGGAGCTCGACCATCGGAAACCGGCAGAGTCCGACCACTAGTTGGAAAACCTTCGAGTGCATGAACCACCCCACAAGACTTATGCACCGGGTAAGACTGGTAAAGCCAGGTGGGTGGCCCCAAAGAATGCTAACGATATGTGAAAAGATAGCACGAAGAAAAAGGTAATAACTTTTCCTAGAAGAAAAAGGTTTTGAAAAAGTCAAACAAAGTAAGAAAGAAAAAGGAAACAAAGAAGTTTGGAAACAAGAAAGAAAAGGAAAAAAAAATAATAATAAAAGAAGAAAGACATAGACTCTCTCGGCCAAATTGAAACCAACAAAAAATTGGCCTAATTTGGCCACATTTACCGAAACTTACAAACGGAAAATAAACACACACAACACGCACCAACTGGTCAGGACAAGCTTCAACGAGCAGATGCAGGGAGGCAATGAGCCAAGCACGGAGACATCACAACGACGACGACGGCCCAACAATATTCCTGAAGATATTGTGCGAGTGATACTTGCAAGATTACCAGTAAAAACTCTCTTACGTTTCAAGTGCGTCTGCAAATTATGGCATTCAGTAATATCTGATCCCAACTTTAGATTTGCGACGCAAAATCGAAAACGAGCAATAGCAATTTCATACTCCCAAACTGAAATTTCAGACACTACCTATCACTCAATAACCGATGAACTCTCCATTGATCGACAGCTTTATCCAAATCCAACTGCATACTATCGCATCATAAACAAGAATAATTCTGGTGGCTCAACATTCACTAATTACCATCATACGAGGAGATTATTGGGTTCATGCAACGGTTTGGTGCTTATCAGCCTGGATGAGCACATTTTCTTGTGGAATCCATCGACAACATGTTGCCGAAAGGTGCTTGAATTACAAGCACTGGGCCTTCCTGAGAATATTGTTGCGGTTTCTGGATTATGTTATGACTCCTCCATCGATGACTACAAAGCAATTGTCTTAGTCAGCAATGAGAAGTTTGTTAAGTTTGCTTCCTTAAAAACCAAAAACTGGAGATACGTAGAAACCCCTTGTTACAATTGCGGTTGTCATGGAAACCCTGTGGTGAAAGAACGGCTCCATTGGTTAGTTCGAGATCAGCGTCGATGTAATTACATAGTGACCATGAAAAAATTGCTTGTTTTGATTCATTATCGAATAAATTCGAGACGTTACCTATGCCTAAGACTAGGTGTGAAGTGGGTACTCCTGGATGCGGCGTATTGGCTTTAGGTGCTTTGGATAAGTGCCTTTGCATGATCTGGACCTGGCGGACATCGAGCCAGAACAATTTCGAGGTTTTGGTTGGGAAGCAGTATGGTGTAAAGGAGTCCTGGACTCGGATGTTTGTCTTAACGGATGTTGGGTTTCCGTTTCGGGGGCCACTGTTTTTCACGGGAGGTGGTGAAGCTTTGCTCTTCCAAACATTCAGAGGAATTGTCGCCTACAACTTTGAACAAGATTACTGCACGAAGCTTCTGATGAATAATGGTCGAACTCATAAATTAATTGTGCATACATATGTGGAGAGCCTTATTTCCCCGATTGGATATGAGTGGAATGACACCACAAAGAAGAGAAAAAGAAGAATGGCATGGAGCACAAGCGATCATCATAGAGATGGCCTTGAAGCATGACTAGATCGAGTACTGTAGCTAGTAAGATGGTTTTATTTGATTTCAAATTGTTATATATCAACTCTTCGTCCTACCACTCGTATATGTCAGAAAGGTTTTGCGTTATTATATAATATGACATTCAATATATAAATTGTCACCATGGTCTATTTTCTTTATCGTATTTCATAAAGGACATTCTCTAACATGTAAGCCAAATTTTCAATTGATTGTCAAAGAATAGTAAGGAACGACTAATTAAGTGACCAATGAAGTAATGAATCATTAAGTACACAAATATATTATATAAAAATTCATAACGTTGTAATGGTATTTTTTTGGGAACCGAAGGTATAATATCTATATTTACTATTCTTTTGGGTCAATGATTCCACTTGGACGGATAAGAGCAAAGCTTATATATTTACTAATTCAAGTGCACTCGGTCCAAGGCAAAGCATGAAATATGATCAACTTTAGTCTCTTTCAATGCTGAATATACAGTTGATTATTGCAAAATTGTTTAGATGAGTTCGTGGTTGCCCAATAGTGTTTAGGATTATTTCTCCTGCCTAAGCAAATCTATATAAATACGTGCACTTGTTGAAGGGTAGCATTATGATTAAGATGGATATAAGATTCACCACGTAATACAAGGGGTTAAGTTTATTCTTTTATTATGATGATCTAATTAAATTTGAATGAGAATTGGATTAAGGGTGCACGGGGGCTTAAAATTAAATTTTAAAGGCTATGGTGGATGTGGCCCAGAGTTATAGTTAAATATATTGGAAGTAGAGAAGTAAATTGCATTTGTCATTTGTGGCCCTTCGGTGAAGAGTTTAAGTAGTCCATCATATTTTTTTTTTTTTTTTGTAATTGAATAGAGTTAAATAAGATAAAGATTCGATTTGACTTCATCTATTTTTGTTCGTTTTTGCCTTATATAATAGGCTAGAGAAAAGAAATTATACATATATAAATAGAGCAAAAAAAGTCAACAATTACACACCTAGAGGAAAAGTACACCTGTGTAACATGCATCACATGTATAGAATTATTATTCAAATTGTACACAGGGTGCAGTGCAAAGAATGTAGAATACAGATCCAACATCTCAACCAAAACCAGTAAAACTAATTGCAAAATGAAGAATAATGAACAAAACGAACAAATGATGAAGAACAAAGACATATGAAAAAAAATACAACAGGAAAAACATGAATATTGTTGCTTTTAGAATTATAAGATGCCAAAGCAAAAATATACAATTGTTGAGAACTTATATATAAGTGATGAGCATAAACTAGTTATATGGTTTCATCCAATCAAATATATATAAACATGTATATAATTGCTCATATCACTTCAATACTGATCCAAGAAGTTAAACTTCCTGTCTCTCATCTTGGTTCCCTATTGTCTCTTTTGAGGCCTCCTCAAGAGATTTACCTTTTGGCTCAGGCACAAAGAAAGTGCAAAACATTCCGATTGCATTGATGACACCAAGAACAATGAGGGAGTTCTTGATCCCAATACCAGTTGGGTAACCAGCATCGGTCTTTTTAGGGTCTTGGCTTTGAGCAGCATACAAGAATCCATAAGCTCCAACAATGGCTCCAGCCTTGCCCGCGGCCGCAGATATTCCATGGCAGGTTGATCTCAGCCTAGCAGGGAAAATTTCTGCTGGCACAACAAATGTGGTAGCATTAGGCCCAAAGTTTGCAAAGAAGAATGTCAATGAGTACATTACCACGAACCCGATCCGATTATCCTTCTGTGTCCAATGGTGATAAGGGAAGGCAATTGCAAACATGAACACAGTCATGAAGAAGAACCCCATTAGTTGGATCGCGAATCTTCCGATGATATCGATGAAAGCCACTGTAAACCAATAGCCAGGGACTGTGCTGCATAGCGCAATTAAAGTTTGTGCCTTTGAGATTTTCCAAACTTCTTCAATGGCGTTCATGGTTTTGGCAGGTGGAATCCATCCAATTGCGCTAAACACGTCCTTCTGGAAAAGGTTTTGGCTGTAGAAAGCGATGTCTAACAAGAACCATGTGGATGTGGTTCCGAATAGGTGAAGGCCATGGCGGCGGGCAAATTCCCAAGAGAACAAGCCAAAAGAATTGGCCTTGTCTTGAGCCAGCTTTTGTACTTTTTCCTCTTCTGCTTCTAGCTCTACTTCCAACACTTTAGCCATGTCTGCAGCAGCTCGTTTTGCATCTTTCGCGACCAGGGCGGTGTAACGCGCTGTTTCAGGCATCTTCATACGCCAGTAGAAGGTGAGAGCTGCTGGCAAGGCACCAAACATGAGAATGATGCGCCATATGTAGTCGGATTCTGGCACGGTTGATGCGGCGCGATCGACTTCGTAAGATGGTGCCTCGTAAGCATGATCAAATCCGGCTGAAACAATCAGAGCAATAATCCCACTGAATAGAATTCCAAAGCCTTGCATAGCAAACACTGCGGCGATGAAGGCGCCGCGAGTCTTCTTGTTGGCGTATTCAGACATGATTGTTGCCGAAAGAGGGTAATCACCACCAATGCCAAAACCAAGCCAGAACCTGAAGAAGCAAAGTGTGGCCATGACACCTTTTGGTGTATTCCCAAAGGAAAGGCCTGATGCTAATGAGCAGACAACCATGAGGACAAGTGTTATCCCGTACACCCTTTTTCGTCCCATTTTGTCGCCGAGCCAGCCGAAGAAAAGCTGGCCGGCTAGGGTTCCGACCAGCGCCACGCCAGTGACGGAGGAGGAAACTCTAGGGGGTAGTGTTCCGGGCTTTTCTGAATCTGGATTGAAGTAGTACAAGCGCCCTAGTAACTTGGTGACTAGGGAAATGCTGAAAAGGTCATAAGCATCGGTGAAGAATCCCATTCCGGCTATCACAATTGCCGTGAAATGATAGAGTTGAGTCTTGGCCACATCAAGTGCATTAAGCACTTCCAATTTTTCCCCAGCCATGGCTATGTTGCAATTGTTGCTATCTCCTCTCCAATTTTTATACAGTTCTTAGATCACCTGTACCAGGAAAAGTAAATATCTTTTTTGGGTCAAAGCTTCGAAAGGTAAATAATTGAAATTTTCGGTATGCAACAACATCACATATGAAATCAAGCACTAGTTCAAATGATTAAAACTATGTTACACCATTTTAAACGACATAAAACCTAGCTACTCGTGAATATTAAGCAGAATTATTTACCATATAGAGTAGTTAAAAAGACACAATTGAAGATAAAGAATAATGTATAGCTTCGGACCTTTCGTAGTTGTATATTCTAAATCTTTTGACTTGTATATAAACAGTTTATACATGAGGAACGAATCGCTGCATTTGCCAATTTTAGGGAACCAAAAATGTAAGACCTACTCACAACGTGTGAAACAAGTCATATATACTTAGCAAACAAGACATTCGTGGGTCATACTTGGGTTAAGCCACCATAAATATTTGCTTAACATTCAATAACCACCTTAAATACGCGCCATTAGTTATTAACTTTGCCTACTTAATTAGGACGTGCATAAGTCATTCATTGTAAAAATCAACATACACATAAATATTGACATCTCCAAATCAAAATAATCAGGTTGTTCACTGGAAAAAAGGCATTTGTCCAATGAAGCAACGATTCCTGCATAATCAAAAAGTTGAAACCAAAAAAGGAGCAAACATGGTAATGTGATGACCAATTAACATAATAACATGCAAGCATATATAGCAATATCCAGATAAATATGTGGTAAATGTGTTTCATGAGACTTCTAGTATTCTGATTCTGAGATAGAAAGCCAAAAGTACAATGCCTGTTTGGATTTATTTTTTTAAAGAAAAAATTATTTTTTTCCTGGAAAAATATGAAAGTATATGTTTTTTGCAATAATTATTTGATTTGACTTTAGAAAAATAAAATTCTGAGGGGGAAAAAAACTCAAATATAATTTTTTTTTTAAAGTTACTAAGAAAATGCTTTTAAAAAACACTAAACTAAGAGAAGCTATGGAGTTCTTGGGACTGAAAGATTTGTGCACCTGCTCTCAGAAGTTGATCATTCAGAGAAATATTGTATACAGATAGTTTAATGTGATAGCGGCCCTCTATTTATAAGCTTCAACTGGGACATATTATTTTCAATCACCAGAATCCTCTCCGGCATCTTTTGGCATATACCCTGGTTTAAGTCAACGATTTTACAAAAATTTGTTCTGTTCATGTATTGATACCATTAGCTATACAATTGGCAACGTATATATATATATATATATATATATATATATATATATATATCATCAGAAGATGATAATTAATAACCTTTTCACACAATATCAGCCGGCGATGGACCACACGTTTCTGTGCTCTACAAACTTCTATCTTAACTGGCATCACTAAGGGTGCAAGACAAGTATGAATTGTTCTAATTATGTTTCTTTTTTCTTTTATGTTTGGTTCTTTTCTTTTCTTTTTTTTCTGGTGAGGAGAGCCACTTCTCTTAATATTTTATTAATTCACGAAATAGATTTACAAATCGAAAGCTGGGCACGAGATCATATACCTTTGTATCGTTATCTAGATAAAGGACAAATTCCTTCATTAATATAATTATACAAAAATATGTATAATATTAATTAACTTTAGTATGAAATATATTTCGTAATTGTAAACACGAATATTGAAGACTATAAAAAAATATAATAGGCACGTAATAATGGGAAACATCGTCATTGTCTAAGATGTCGTACCATAGATCTCCGGGACTCCAGTACATCACTGTCGACAAGTACACAAAGGTATCGTTCTCATTACAGTTGGGTTATTTTTATTTTTATTTTATATTGCAAGTCGGAAGCTGGCCAGGCCAATTTGGATAAGTTGCGAATATTTTAATATTGTAAGTCAACTATGGAAACTTATATTTGCACCCGGTACTGAGACCATAAATTTTTAAATAAATAGTTTATTAGTACTAAATAAAGATAAATTAGTAAGAGAGTGTTTGGCTTTGCTTATTTGGTGCTTATAAACACTTAAATAATAAAAATGTGAGAGGGTGCTTTTTTTAAGTACTTATAAGTATTTAAATAGTAAAAAATATGTAAGAGAATTTTTTTTCTAATTGCTTATAAGCACCCAAAATAAGCAAAACCAAACACCCTCTAAATTCTATCAAACAAACAGCTTATAAAAATTGAACAAATAGTCTTTTTATTTTAAACAAATATCTGCGGCTGTTTTCATGTATAGATGTTTGTTGATTTTACACTTGTCAACAGATATTGTAATGATTTGTAGATTTTATTAGGCAAACAGCTTATGAATATTGAACAAATATTATTTTTATTCTGAACAAACATTTGTTACTATTTTCATGCATAAATGTTTGTCAAATTTACTCTTGTGAATAGCTATTGTGATAATTTATGAATTTTACTTGACAAACAGCTTATGAATACTGAATAAATAGTCTTTTATTTTGAGCAAACATCTATGACTATTTTCATGTATAGATGTTTCTATGGATTTTATTTTATAAACAACTTATGAATATTAAACAAACATTTGTGACTGTTTTCATAAATAGATGTTTATGTAAATTTTACTAGACAAACAGCTTATAAATACTGAACAAACATGCCTGAGAGACCATATAAATGAGGATGCACCTTATTGAAGGTACACTTTAGTTTGCGGGTCAACTACATGCAGATACATGATATGAAAATTGGTAGGATATTTGTTGTATTGCTTTGACAACAATATTAATATTGCTTCCAATATATATGTGAGTATGTATTTTTGTAATTAGGTATTCTAAATTTAAACTTGAATTTCTTAACTTGAAATCATTGTAATAATTTTTTAAAGTTATTGTACTAGTTGTTGAAATATATGTTCCACATAGAAAAATCATGAAGTATAAGATCTTTGATCACTTTTCACATTAATCAATTGATCATTGTAAAGAGTGGCCCAAGACCTTATAAAGTGGTCTTGAGTCTTAAGATTTTTCCATGTAAAACATTTACATATTTTAACACTATATATCTTAACACAAGTCTTGCTTCCGGACACAAAAGACCTTGGCAAGAGGTACTTCTGGAGAAGGGATTACCTTTCCATCCTTTGACTAACATTAGTCCAAAATCTCAATCATTGGTTTTGCAAGCATTGATTTTCAACAATTGATTTTGTAAGTATTGATTTGGTTTGATTAGAGAGATCAACGACTTACATCCACTCTACTATGCCAGTCTAGATGGATAGAAGAAAAACCCTTGGAGAAGATATCAATATTCAGGATTAGTTGCTAAATCATGGTTATCAAGGAAACGCAGGTGCAAAACTAAACGACTTGACCTCTTCTTTTTTCTTTTTTTTTTTTTTAACAGAGGCCAAAGCCTAAAAAATTTTATTCCTTCAAAATAAGTTGCACGTGTGATGGATTACATCCCCATTAAAGGAAATTGGAGACTAAAATCCTTACAATGAAACCTACTAACTCGTAATCTAGCCAATATTTACAAATAGACAAACAAGAAATACAATAGAGTCTCCAGTAAACTCTTTTAATCGAACCAATGAATTGTTGCTGCTTTCCTTTTGGAACGAAATGCCCCAGAGCTTGCACATTATATGCCATCTCATAAGGATGGGCATTCTCATAATCTTAAAGCATGAGAACCACTAGCATCGCTCAAACATTGCGATATAACAAGGGACGACAGTCTTTTTAATGTTTCATACACTGAAATCCCATGTGTCATGCAGTTTCTATCATTTCGTGCCTCACATCCACGACCACATGACATTCTTGCTGATCACAACTAGGAGATAGTGATACCCTCATCAGAAAATGGAGGGAAATTTGCTCAGCAAATCCCCTATTTCCAATGGCAAAACAACGAGAGAACCACTAATACATTACAAAAACCAGGAGCTCTGCAACATTGGCCAAATCAGTATCTTTACATTGCCTTGCCATCGAAGATTTGAAACGAAGCAACACAAGCACGTGCTTCCTACTCCAGTACCAAAAAAAAAAAAGTTCCAGCATAGCCTCCTCCATTTCGCATCAACAAAGATCTGATGCACATGGTAAAAATTATCACAGAGAAGTTTTCCCTGGGCCTTGTCTCAAAGCACGACCTGCAGCGCCAAGGCTTAAGCACAATTTGAAAAGACTGAAAAACCAGCAACTTTATACCTGCAAACAGAACAAACACTAAAAAACCAACTCTTCCAACCCAGCCTAAGCTATGGACGGAAGACCAAAGAGAACAAATGTTATGTTTGCATTTTGACAGAAGGGTATATGTGAAGGTTAAAAAAGATTGGTGTGAAGGTGGAAAAGAATAAAGGAAAAACCAACCATAGCCATTGGAGAAGCGCAAAACTCGCACAGCCTTTTTACACCCCCCCCCCCCTTTCATGACACTCACAAGTCGATGTGGATAACAATTTTGAATCTGTAAGATCTGGCCCGTATTCTAATAGTACGTAAAAAATATGGAGAGACCTGTCTTATTTGTTGCCTTGGCTTTTCTCTAATTGTGCCTTATTTGTATTTCTACCATTAATTGTAACTGTCATATTGTGTTGTTTTTGTGTCTTATAAAGAGGTGCTTAAACTATTGTAATAGGTGTGAGAGAGAAAAAAGAGACGTGAAATAATTTAACAGAGAGCAATTAGAGCTAGAGCAAAAGTCCATCTTATATTTATCATCGACATTGTCTTAATAAAATTCTCCTTTTCCCTGTGGAGTACGCATAGGCCAAACCACGTGATTATATATCTTAAATTTCTTGTTTATTCCAACAGAATCCAAGTAATGCACACCACCACTATTAGAAAACCATACGAAAAGCCGGAAAGTTTAACTTATCTGTACAAACAGCACCTTTTAGTCGAGGCATTCTCTTACGATCCAAGATTAAAGTAAAGGTTTATCCTCAGCGCCCATATTAGCCAATAAATTGGCTGGAGAAATCCCTATAAATGTGGGTGATACGGCCTTGCGTGTCATTCAAGAGTCTACGAGCTTTGTCAAGCTGATATGCCAGAGCCCACGACCCTCTACCTTGCTTCCTCACAATAATAACCACACTCAAAGAGTCCATTTCCACCTGAATTCTCAAAATACCACGCTCTTTACACAGCATAAGACCTTTCACCAAAGCAGAAAGTTCAGCTTGCAAAACCAAGATATCACATAACCTTCATAAAAACCAAAGCAAAAATCACCATTCCAATCCCTCACCAACCCCCCCCCCCTCCCCAAAAAAAAGAAAAACCCTCCCCATCCTAGGAAGCATGGACACGATACATGGACACGTGATACGACACGATGCGACACGTGGGCACATTCTTTTCTAAAAAACTAGGATGCGATATATTCAGGATACGTTGAATAAATTATATTTAAATTTATAGATATAGAGCATAAATATTAATTTTTGTCGTAATAAAAGAGAATAAACAAGACTAAATATCTAAATTAATATGTTATGTAATATTTAGTACATAACTAGTTATGTAATATGAAAAAAATAATAATAAAATAAAAATATATAATAAATAATTAATATGTGATTAGGCTATTATATTTATTATGTGGCTAAAATACTATTTTAAATTTTGATTGAGATCATTTCATAAATTAAATATAATTTTAAGGATTAAAATATAAAAAAAATTAAAACGTCAAATCAAAACCGGCTTAATCCTTTTTCTTTCACTTTTCACATCTCTCAATGGAAGACCACCAAGCCACCTACCCTTCTTCTTTCTCTTTTCCCATCACACGTACACACACACACAAAAAACACACAATGCAAGACCACCAACCCACCGACCTACCCCTTCTTCTTTCTCTTTTCCCGTCACACATACACACACACATACATAACAATGACAGCAGAGAACAAATGCCAAAGTTTGAGCATCGCCATCAAGAGAATGTAGTGAACTACCTTTTGGCTTTCAAGTACAGATCTCACCAAGCAACAATGGTATTTGCAGTCTAATTTTCCCTCTTTTTTTTTCCCTTTTTTGGTTCGAAGCTTTTGAAGCGTGTCGCAACATGTCCGGGACGTATCCAGACATGTCCAAAAATGTTTTTTAAAAAAAATTTTTGGACACGTGTCGGACACATGTCTGAGCGTGTTCGGCGTGCATCAGATACGCGATACGCAACCTTGGAGGAGTGTCGGTACTTGTTAGCCCCCAGCAGCAACATTGGAAATAGCAGAAACAGTCAACTAGTTGACATACAAAAATGTCCCTCACCAACAACCCCCCCCCCCCCCCGCCCCGCGCAAAACGCCCCCAGCAGCAACATTGGAAATAGCAGAAATAGTCAACTAGTTGACATACAAAATTTAGCATTAAAAAAGTGAAAACTGGGAAATGAAATTACATTTTACTGAATCTGCCATTACAAATATAATTAGGAGTCTAAACACGGCAAATCATAAAGCTTCCCCTTTTGTGTCATTTTTGTGTGGCACCCGTTGAGTTTATGTCAAGTGCACCTAACGTATTCTTCGCAACCAATAAATTAAAGTCAACAAAAAAATCTCTAACTCTCATATCTGGCCGAAATCAAGCTGCCATGCCTTGCTGGTCGCATGTGAACATGACAGCATGTTGCAAGTGAAAAATCCACAATAATAGAAAAACTAATGAGTTGAAGACGACGTATATAAATTTTGGCACTGACGTAAACCACACCTATAAAATCGTATTTTATTTATTATGACAATGTCAGCAATTATTGTTCTCGGGTAAAGCAGTTACATACATATTTATTGTGATTAAAGATTTTAAGTTCTGATCGTACTAGCACTAAAATACCAAATTTCATTAGAAAGGTTTTAAGTTCGAACCAATATTATTTCATCTCAATTATCACTTGAATTTTAATTGATCTAAAATAGGCATGCTCCATTGTAAATTTATAATGTTAAAATAATTTTGATGTAATATGTCGCACAAAGATTGTCAATGATTTGTTACCAAAAATAACAGTATATTAATTAAGATTATTTAATTTGCAATGAGATTGACAGGTCAAAACATATTATTTACTCAATAGAATACAATCTGACTAATGGGCCACAAGCTGTTCACACGGTTACTGATGCTTCTTCTGAATAGTATACAATCTAAGATATTTGACACTTTGAGCTAAATATACAATTTCCTAATCCCAAATTGGAAATTATAAGTTCATGGTGTGCTCAAACTAGCTCTTGTTTATGACCCAAAAAATAAAAAGTAAAAATAAAAATCTTTGTATAATATGATTTAATTTGATGATATCATGCATGTAAATTTATATTAATATGGCACAAAGAAAATGACTTGTTTAATTTTTTTTGTAAGGAAAATATAAGTAATTTATTGATGATCAAAAGCAAGATTGCAAATATCGTTCTAACAATACAATGATAAGAGATAAGACAGAAAGGATACCTTGTAGCCTTTTCGATATTTAAAAAACTGACTTTATAGTTGGTTGACTTTATGCTTGCTTATTTTCCTAAAGAAAAATGCTGTAAATCAATATGGTGAAATCAGTTCTATTAAACATATTGCTAATTAATTCTTTTCTTTTTTCGTTGTCGTGACGTTAGTTCAATATTTTATTATCCATTTTATATTTGGAAATGCATCAGCGTTTCTTGTAGAGTTCAAGTTCCTCTTACTAGGAATTCTGGAATAATTAAAAGCAATAAAGGCAAGTGATCGAAGCATATAACAACACATGGTCAAGAGCAATATATAATAGGGTGGCAAGGTGTGGCCCTCCACCCTTATTTACCTTTCGCAGGATTATTTTATATAGAGAAATAGTATTTCCCCATATTTTGCTTTTGGCACTGTTTGTCAATGCAAAAAAAAAAAAGAGAAAAGAAAAATACGTCTCAATTAACTTTAATATTTTGATTAAGTCAAAACACTACTTTTCCAATTTTAGTTGTTTGGTAAAATAGCTTCTCTCATCAGTTTTTAGTGTTTAGATTAACTTTGGTTAAAAGCTAAGTATTTTAACGTTTCAAGTAGGTTTTATTTTTTAATTTTTTTTATTTTTTTTAAATTCTACCCTTTCTTTATTGTTTCTCTCTATTTTTTAATTTTTTTCACAAATATAAATAAAAAAGCAACGCAAAATTTAATTTCAAATCATATCTATATTAACATATACTAAAAGGTATTAAGTTTTATTATTCCATTTATTTTTTAACAAAATAAAATTTGAATATATTAAAATTAATTTTCAAAATATTGATACTATTGCTTATTATTATAAAAAAAATATCTAACTATAAAATAAACTATCTTATTCAATAATACTAATAATAATTATAATTATCATAACATCGACAATAATAATAACATGGTATGAATGTCCTTTTGATTATTTTGCATTCATCAAGCTAATATAACATTTAAATTTTTCGAATACATTTTATTCAATTAGCTAGCTAGACAACTATCAACTAAGAGTTAAAATATAACAACTATGAGCTGCTCAAATAACTATTAACTATCTTAATAGTTAATTATTCTGAACAGACCCTAAAGTATAGGCTTTGGCTACTTTTGTATTGTGGAGGGGATTGTCCTTCCCACATAGGTAGTCCATATAGGTATGGTCTATGCGGTGCTCCTATTATTGTAACCTTTTATTTCATGCAAATAAAATCTAGGACAAAAAAAAAAGTTGTTTTGGGAATGTAACCAATTTCTCAATTCTTTACAATTACACCTATTAATGGCCGATGAAAAAGTTTTTTCAAAATTTCTATACTAATGTCTTGTTGGCTTAAGAATTCCCGTTTAATACGTTAGAATGACCTAAAAAGAAGTAGTCATTCAAGACCGCATACTCTTAAAATACTTATTTTTCTTGTGCGAAACTTCCCCGCAAGCTGGTGCCCCACTTGATCACGTCAGTTCCATTAGATGAAGTTGGAATAAAGTTAGGGAGAAAAAGGTTGAGGTCCCCTGGCACGAGCTGATTTGGAATAGAGTTGTGGTGCCCAAGCATTGTTTCATTTTCTGGATGGCTTTTTTGGACATAGCACCTACTCATTTCAATCTTCTTTCATGGGGAATGATGTCTGATGCTAGATGTGTCTTTTATTGTAATAGTGTTGAAACTAGGGAGCATTTGTTTTTCCGATGCCCCTTCTCTGCACGCAAGGATTTGGAAAGAATGCTGCAAGAGATTGAGGATCAAGACACAAGTCGGAGCCTGGGAGGATTTAATTGAGGATATTTTTAGGAGCTACACCAAAGGGGTTTGAAGAAGGATATACTGCTGTTGGCTTTTAGTGCAACTGTTTATCAAGTTTGAAAGGAAAGGAACTGTAGGATTTTTTACTTGGGCTGCTCGATGGAGGAACAAGTCTTTCAAGCCATTTTCGTGAATATTAGGGATAGAATGAGCCCTCAAAGTAAATATAGAGAGTTTTGAAAATTGCCTCCTATGTTTTGAGCGGAGGCTTAACTTGGTGTAAGTCGCAATCCGAAGTGTTTGATGTTTGTCTTGTAATGTTTGTTGAAGTGGAATGAAAAGTTTACTTGCCCAGAAAAAGAAAAGAGAAGAAAGATAGATAGATGGAGAAGTAGATGGATTAGCTAGGATCAATCACTCTTTTGGAAGAGATACTAATACAAAAGTCAAGATATATATGTATATATAATGCACATATACTCAATGTTGAGCAATTTAAAGTTTTTCCCTTTTACCGCTTTGTAGGAAAGGAAAAATGAAAAACTAAATATTCATCTTGCTCGTACTTATACAAAACAAAATTAGAAATTTACGAAGGTTGCTTGGAGCGAAGTTTGCAAACTAGCGGAGAAAGGTGGATTGGGCATCAAGTGATTGGTAGACATTGACAAAGTGGCACTTCTCAAGCAATTTTAGAACTCTTATGTCGATGAGGAATCAGTGTGGGAAAAATGGGTTCACAACATCATTTTGAAAAAGAAGAGCATTTGGCAGGTTGAACCATCAAAAAATGCCACTTGGAGTTGGCACAAAATTCTGAAATGTAAGGATGAAGCTTGCAAGATTATCAAACATGATGTGAAAGACGGGAGAAGAACGCCTTTGGTTTGGGACAATTGGCCGCCTATTGGACCATTCTAGAAATTTGCAAGGGAACGTAACATTACCATTCCTAGAAAGTTTCATGACTCTAAGGTACATGATTTTATTCATGAGCATTGTTGGGTTTGGCCGATGGAATTTAATTTGTCTTGATGTTGTTAGATGGTGTAGTGCTCTAAATGGTCGTTTCCACTCTTGATGGACTTGGGAAACGATCAGAGAAAAGAAAGAAATGGTTGGATGGTGGAAGGTGATTTGGGATTCGTCAAAGTGTAGTTTTTGCTTGTGGTTGGCAGTGCAGGATAGCTTACTAACTTGAGCTAGGATGCTTGTTTGGGGCATTATCACGGAAGCTAGACGTCTGTTCTGTGGCTTGGCTATGGAAACTAGAGATCACCTCTTCTTTAGTTACCCTTTTATTTGCAGAATTTGGAAGGAAAATTGTAGGAAGTTGAAGTGCAAATCGTTGTGCAAAGATTGGACTAGCATGGTAAATGAGATTTGCAGTAAATTTTCGAAGAAAGGACTTAAAATAGACCTCATTCTTCTGGCTTTTAGCACATCGGTGTACCTGATTTGGAGAGAGAGAGAAACAGTAGGCTGCACGGTGTTGGCTCATTGACTGAAGAACAACTAAGGCACTAGATTATTATGAATATTAAGGATAGGATCTGCACCAAAAACAAGTGCAGTTACACTTTTGAGAACAGTCTTTTGCGCGTTGAATAGCGATTTGACCTTGTGTAAATCATTGGCGATTTATTTGATGATTGTCTTGTAAAGTTATTTAATATGGAATGAAAAATCTTACTTGGCCAGCAAAAATAAAAAATAAAAATAAAAATTTACAACAAGAACAAGGAAAAAAAAAAATCTTTAGCTACCCCCAGCATTATCTTGTTGGCATCCATAACTCACATGATTTTGAGTTTTCAAGATACTCTCATATCAAATGCTCTCTCATATTGATATGAAAGAAATCTTGACCCTTTATATGTAGAGCATATTATCTTAATCACTCATGAAATTCAAATCCCGTAAAAAGTGGGTATTGGGACGGAGAAAAAATATTTTTAAAAAGCGTCACTGCACCAATTTTTTTCTGAGTAGATCTATTGCGTTATGATGTTATTGTAAACAAAATTTAATAATTATAAAGTATCGACACAAAGATGTAAAATAATTAAACAATTTACAACTATATATATTGGATACTTTTCATAAGATTATCACATTATGAACAATAGCAACATGCTTTTTGGCCGTGGACTACGGTGTCAACGACATTGTATTACTATTACATTTCCAATGCAAAACATTTCTGATGTGATTCAACATAATTTCAATCTTTTGGAACCTAACAGATCGACACAAACAATTGAAACCATTGTTTACGGTAATCTAAAGCATTTATTGACATTTTTCCACTTGTAACATAAAAGTTATCATGAAGACACAGGAAAAGTCCGGCCAGTAGAAGCTTGATACTCGCTTCTTGGCTCAACCTCATCCGCCTCATTCTCACCAGATGCTTCCTCAAGTGATAAGCCCATAGGTTCGGGCACCAAGAAAGTGAACAAGAAGCCCAAAGCATTAGAACAAGCAAGAACGATGAGCGTCTTCTTCACACCAATGCCAGGTGGATAGCCTGGATCGGTTTTGCTCGGATCGGTGCTTTGGGAAGCGTACAGGAATCCATACGCGCCCACGATCGCGCCCGCCTTGCCTGCTGCTGCTGATATCCCATGGCAAGTCGACCTAAGCCTAGCAGGGAAAATCTCGGCTGGCACAACAAATGTTGTGGCATTAGGCCCGAAATTGGAGAAGAAAAATGTTAGGGAATACATCACCACGAAACCAACTCGATGCTCCTTCTTTGTCCAGTGATCGTACGGAATGGCTAGAGCAAACATGAACACAGTCATGAAGAAGAACCCCATTAATTGGATTGCAAATCTTCCGATTATATCGATGAAAGCCACGGTGAACCAATAGCCTGGAACGGTACTCCAGAGCGCGACTAAGGTTTGTGCCTTGGCAATTCGATAAACTTCCCCGATTGCACTCATGGTTTTGGCAGATGGAATCCATCCGATTGCGCTAAATACGTCCTTTTGGAAAAGATTGTTGCTGTAGAAAGCGATGTCTAGTAAAAACCATGTCGTGCAGGTGCCAACCAAGTGTAGGCCATGGCGACGAGCAAATTCTTTTGAGAATAATCCGAAAGTGTTTGATGGCCTTTCGATTAGCCTTTCAACTTTTTCTTCTTCAGGGTCTATTTCCACATTGAGCACTCTGGCCATGTCTTTAGCTGCTTGGCTTGCGTTTCTAGCCACCAGGGCCGTGTAACGAGCAGTCTCGGGCATTTTCATGCGCCAGTAATAAGTGAGCACGGCCGGGACAGCTCCAAACATCAGAATTATTCGCCAGATATAATCCGCTTCTGGCGCGGTTGAGGCAACTGGATCTTGCTCATACGATGGAGCATTGTACGCGTGATCAAAAGAAGCTGAAACAATAAGAGCCACAACTCCACTAGTCAATATCCCAAAACCTTGCATCGCGAAAACTGCAGCAATAAACGATCCACGGGTCCTTTTATTCGCATACTCAGACATGATTGTAGCGGATAAAGGATAATCACCACCGATGCCAAATCCAAGCCAAAATCTAAAGAAACAGAGCGTAGTCATGACCCCTTTCGCGGTTTTGCCAAACGAAAGCCCGGAAGCAATTGAACATACTATCATTAATAGTAATGTGACACCGTACACTTTTTTTCTACCCATTTTGTCACCAAGCCAGCCGAAGAAGAGCTGGCCAGCTAATGTGCCAACTAAGGCCACACCGGTAACGGAAGACGAGACGCCGGGGGGTAAAGTGCCGGGGTTTTCTGAGCCCGGCCTGTAGTAATATATGCGTCCGATCAGTTTCGTGACCAAAGAAATGCTGAAAAGATCATATGCGTCTGTGAAAAAGCCCATTCCAGCTATGATAATGGCTGTGAAGTGGTAGAGTTGAGTCTTGGCCACATCAAGTGCATTGAGCACTTGAAGCTGTTCTCTCGGCATGTTGAGAGGCCTTTTGAGCTTCTATTTCTAGACTTCGTAAATTTTACTGCATTACATCAAGAAAACTACATAATCAATCGACAGGATAATAAGGAATTAGCGATAAAAGATAAGATATTCTGACATAGCGGTGTTTTGAAATCACTTGGAACCGGAAAACAAGTTTTTACACACAGAATTGGTGTCTCCTGCTTTTATGTTGTTAACCTAATGCATCCAGTGCAGTTTTATGCAACCCAAAATTTGGTCCCGAAATAGATAAATTGGAAAAATTTGCAAGGGCAAAGAAAAAATTGATTTTTTTTATATCCCACTTTTTCTTTTAGTAGAAAGGGAGGAACTTCTCTTTAAAATTTTATACATGTACACAAACAAAAAGGTTACAAAAGACTGGAGAAGGGCATAAACCATATCTCTATGCAGCTACGTATGTGGAGGGCAGTCCTCTCCGTCCCACAGTGTATATTCAACCTTATTGTTCAAATATATCCAAGATATTAAATTATTCAATATTTTCAAGAAATGTATTATACAATGAAGATAAGTTCGGAATCTTGAGAGATCAACTATTAAATATTTAATTCAAAGTGTGTGTCTCTCTCTCGCTCTCTCTCTCTCTCTCTCTCTCTCTCTATATATATATATATATATATATATATTTTTTTTTTTTTTCTGCATAGTAATTAAAAAAGCTCGGAATCTCAATTAGTTTCCTTCATTGTAAACAATAATGCGTACTCGATCGAGATATATATTATTGAAGTATCTACACTTACGTTGACCAGATATTTATTTGTCAATAATATAATGGTCCATTGACGTAAGAGCTACAATGCTGTTAATTTCATAGGTACTAAATTTGACTAATCAACAACCAAATATGAAAGCGATTGATCAGCTACTATGATGAAAAATTTTCATATCAATCCGCATAATTGATTTATTTCACTAGGAATTAAAACTAACTCAGATGCTCTATGACTCTATCTTTTGAGGAAAAAGTTACAATTTAAATATCCGTAATATTAATAACTAGTATATATCCTAAAGAAATATTTTTATCTAAAATAAAAGAGAAATCAACAATTGCACCACAGAAATAAAAAACACACATACAAATTAGACAGAGAATGAAAGAAACACTTCACCCAACCTAATACGCCGATAGCGAATGAGAAAACAACTGCCTGATATCTGTGGATCGTGTTCAAACTGTATAGAGTCCAGAGAGAATTAACTTGAAATGGGAAACTTTCCAATTAAAACATTTTTTCCATGTCATATTGGTAAAATTGTATTTATCATTAATAGAGACATAAGAAGTCCTCACGTCCAATTGAGGATCATTAGGTAAGAAATATCCTCACTAATTAATAAAAAGGAAAATAATTAAATTTTCGATGTTGACGGGCAGTATTGAAACTTAAAAGCTTATAATCATGTATAGATGTTGATTCTTTTACCCTCTTTGCATAAGTTTAGCACACGCTATACTCCATCACTATACCCAAAATGACTCCATCACCATATCCGAAATGACTCCATCACCATTCCTAATTATGTCTAGTGGTAAAAAAGATTCACTTCATGTTGCTATGTTAAAGATGTTGGGTTCTTCCCCCCAAGCAAGCGATTTTATTGAACGAAAGATCCAAGTACAATGACACCAACCATGTTACAAATGAATATCATGAAAAAGATCATTAATAATCTATAAACATACTAAACACATACACGTGCATATATATTTACAAATCCTCCACCCCCAAACCCAACGCTTCACCCCCAACAGGAGTGTGAACCAAGGACTTTACTCTTGGAGGGTTGTAATCTTAACCACTTGACCTACCCTCTAATCCCATAGTACATATACAATTAATTATCGTAGAAGTGTCTAAGAAAACCATTTTGG
Organism: Cordia subcordata; assembly: GCA_028554755.1. NCBI lineage: Eukaryota > Viridiplantae > Streptophyta > Magnoliopsida > Boraginales > Cordiaceae > Cordia > Cordia subcordata. The sequence goes on along the minus strand of JAPTOF010000010.1, from coordinate 4,631,696 downwards.
TAACCCGACTTGTTGAACTTTTGGTAGAAAGATTGAGCACACATACCTTAAGATGAGACTTGAACATTAAGTAGAAATGATATATAGCAAAAGAGCTTGATTGTGAACTAATTAAGATTTCAAGGTTGAAGACGCATAGATGGCAGCTGGCTATGTATTTAAGGCGAACTTGGGGCCCCTCACGTTACGTAAACACCAAGAATCATCTCTGGAATATGCCCATACTAAAGTCAATAGCTTAGCGACGTTGCTTCTTCATCGTAAATTCGCTAAATTATTATATTAAGAAAACTATCAAGAAAATAGTAATTCTATATATGCATAATTGATACCTTGTATACGAAACCAGAATCTATTTTCTTTGGATATTATATATAAGCTAGATAAATATATTTCATTGATCAAACTCGAAATTATTAGTAATTAATTTCTTTGCAGCTTTAACCAATCATTTATTCGTTAGCTTTTGGCACGAAAAGTTTTGACATAGGATTTTTTTTTTCTTGTCTTGTTTTTTATCTTATGTTGATTTTGTCGCGAAATTCCATCACTCATTGTAATTACGAGGATGCAACCAGCGTCATTAATTAATTAGCCAAGTTATAACGTGGACTCACAAGATATGACTTGACCAAATGTTTTAATATTTTGTAGTTGAAGTCAGAAATCTATTTAATAAAAAAAAAGAAAAAAATTATTTCAAAATTTTTAAGTAAGAGATTCAAGTATACTAGATATAATATATACAGGTAAAACTGATGCCATTGTGTGGAAAATGGTGATGTAGGTAATTTATTAAAATCAAGTATTCAACGGTCAACTGTTAGAGGGTGCTTGCCTCCAATTAATTATTACATTAGTACGCTATTCCATTTTGATTCCTATTTCCCAACTGTGAACCCTGGTGAAACGGATTCGGATCCTCTCCTAGTGGAGTCCTTTCTAAATGATTAGGAGATGTATTTTAGTTTCTTATATTCAAATAGAAAAATCTTGGCCATCTAATTAAAAATATAATTTATGTATTTAAAAAAAGATTTGTGTGTTTCCTTTTTTATATTTTTCCTAATCATAATCTGACCCAAAATTGTCAAGGCATTTACTTTTCCTTTTTTATTTTTTTTCTTAATCACAATCTAATCAAAATATGACAACTTTCTCTCTAATTTTTTTTTCCTCATCATGAATGTATATCTGTCACAATATATGAACGTCAAATCAGCGCTTCAGGGCTGGAAGCAGCAAGTAATTCAGCATGAACATCCGAAGAAAACTTATTTGATTGGAACGGAAAGAAGGAAACTGAAAGGAAAAAATGTATATCACTATCAAATATCAGTTACCTTTTCAAGCACTCTATGGGTTTGTTTCATTGGTTTTGTTTGAAAGTAATCTCTTTTATAATGTTTAAGAAAAACATTCTTTTTATAAGTTAAAATTTTTAATTTAAAAAAATCAAATTCTAATCTTTTAAATTTTAATTTTTTAAAAATTCAAGTTAAATACTTGGTACGAAAAAAATGTATTTACCTTTAGCACTATCCCAGTCTTGTTAGTGCACTATAAAGTCAAATTAGTATTCGATGATTGAGCGCCCGAAGCAGCATCAGCATATGCTTGCACCTTTGAGTTAACTAATACCCTCATGACCAGAATTGTTATTGATAACCGTATCTAAATTTCTTAGTTTTAATTATTATCCTTTTTTGTTAAAGTTTTCCAACGAAATTTAACAAAATAACTTAACTGGTATCACTTGAAAAAAATAATAATTTTTTTGAAGTTAAAATTGTTCGATAATCAAAATAAGACTAATTAAATAATCTAATAGCCTCTAAAATAATTTATCAAAAAAATTGAAACCTTCAACATTATATTAAAAATGATAACATATGTCTTGTGTTCCATGAGTTTGGATATATAAACTTATTAGCTTTAGGAACTTCAACACTATTTGCGCTGGACTTGACAGTGATTGAAGAAAAATAAGCAGAATTCACAAAAAATGCATCTCTGGGGTTAACTGATGCAATCTATATAGATGAAAAACTGCTTAGTTTTGCCATGTTCTTTGTTTAGAGGGGAAAACGGATGGAAATAAATAAATAAATGTGAGAGAGATAGCGTGATTCGACCCAAAAAAGTTAAGAAATATGCTATGTTTTTATTAGATTGTAATTAGGGCAAAAAATTAAAAAGGAAAAGTGAATGTCTTGACAGATTTTAATTAGACTATGATTAGAAAAAATATAAAAAAGAAATATAAATTTTTTAAAATGTATTAATTATATTTTTAATTAGATGGCCAAGATTTTTCTATTTGAATCTAAAGAACTAAAATACACAGTTTAGTCACTCAGAGAAAACTCACTGGAAGAGGATCCGAATCCCGTTGAACGACAAAAATATTGGGGAAAAGAGAAACAGAAACCTGGAACAACTTTCATTCATGGTCAAGATGGGATTTTTTTTTTTTTCTATGTACCAAACAACTTTATTTCGTTAATTACTGGACTAGGTTTCGAGTTTTTCCATTTTGTGCTACATTTTGTAAGTTGTTTTGAGAAGAAAAATAAAATGATTCACGGTTCACTTAACCAAAAAAGGAAGAAAAACAAAGAACTGTATGTTTGTTTTTAACATGTATGGAGCATTGATTTCTCAAGAAGATATTGACAATATATTAATTGTTACCTCCCCTTGAATCCTTTTAATAAAAGGGGAAGGAATTATGCCCGAAATTTTATTCCCAGAAAGGGAATAATTACAAAAGCTTTCATTAAAACATATGTATTCAATTAAATTCATATTCACTTGGGATTTTTACTCTTACTGAGAAGGAGTTTAAACATTTTGCATTAATTATTTAATTAAGCTTAGTATATTAATGCGTTAATAATTAGACTTGAGTTATTATAAGTTATGTAGAGAAGATTTGGGGATGACAACGGGAAGGGTACCCTATCTACGAACGAATCCCAACCCCGTTATCTAACAAGCATCCCGATTCCTATTTTCGTTCCAAACTCGAATAAAAATTAAATGAGAATCCCATTCCAAAACGTCCCAAACCCAGGGGTACTTAGAACATCCCAAACCTGATAAAAAGATAAAAATTTTAACAAGAAACATTTTGAACCCGAATTCAATATATGTTCTCCACCTTGAAAACGGAATTAAATCACTAAATATTAAAAAATTAACCATTTAAATAAATTTCCTATTTTTGCCCCCAAAAAATTAAATTATATCCCTAAAATGTATTAAAATCATAAAATTTTAAATAGTAAAAGGTTGAGTGTTCAAACCTTACTACTAGTAAAAAGTAACAATCTTCCCTTAATTTTTAATGTACAACATGAACATAAAACTATATATACACACACACTCACACTGGGTTCGGGAATGCAAGTACCTAAGGGGTCAATCCCAGTTCTGACCTAAATCCTAACAGGCATTTTTAGTCGTTTCGGATTCGCTCCAAGTTCTTAACGGGATTGATTTTCATCAAATTTTAATTGGATCGATCGATGCCAGGTACCCTAAATCAATAGTCTCATTGCCATCCCTAAGAAGATTGATGAAAATGTGGTCCTAAGAATGCAAATGCAGCAAAAAGATCCTATGACAAAGTCTCAAGCTGTTGGACAAAGATTAAGTATGTTCCTTGTTAAAGCCATCAAAGTTGCAGATCGAAAAAATTCTGTTGAATATGGTGAGACAACAATATGTCTCAACGCATGTTCTAAGATTAATTAAAAAAAATTGAATAATATTTAAGATAAAAGATTATAAATTTGAATTTAGCACCATTGGCCAAACAAGTTAGATCACTGGGAGCAACTTCTATAGCTTTAATTATAATAAGATAAGAGTGGTAAGCTGAAATTAACTCACTTGTGTTTTGCTGATAATGTACTCATCTTCTCTAGGGCTGATGCGGAGTCGATTGTTGCTATCAAGGAGGGACTGGAATTATTCCAAGCTTTGTGGGGTCTTCAAATTAGTAAAGATAAGAGTGAAATTTACTTTGGGGCATGCACAAATGATTTACAGACCAAACTCAAGGACATTATTGGTTTTAAAACTGGGTCTTTCCCTGTGAGGTATTTGGGTGTGCCACTTATTACTGGGAAACTTGCTAAATAGAATTGTATGGAGCTTATTAACAAAATTGTGAGTAGAATTGAAGGATGGGCGACTAAGTGGCTTTCTTTGGCAAGAAGGAAAATGTTGATCCAGTCTATACTCATGGGTATCCAAGGTTATTGGGCAAGAATGTTTGTATTACCTAAAGGAATGATCAAAGACATTAAGAGTAGATTGGCGAACTTCCTTTGGTCTGGAAATAACATGATTGGTAAAAATAAAGTTGCATGGAATGAGGTCTGCAAAGCTATCAGTGAAGGAGGACTTGGCTTGTGAAGTATTGAGGATGCTAATCATGCTGCGAACCTCCATTACCTTTGGATGATCTTGAATCGTGAAGATACCATTTGGGTGGAGTGGATTTATTCTAATTACTTGAGAACTAAAAGCATGTGGGAGATTAATATTTCTCCTGATGCTCCTTGGTACCTCAAAAAACTCCTCCATCTTAGGGACAAGTTCAAGCAATTGGTCTTCAGAAAGATTGGAAATGGAGATGATACCCTTTTCTGGTATGATCACTGGCATCCTTTGGGTGTTTTGATGGATATTCTTAAGACTCATAATTTTGTTGCTAGTCATATTAACCTCAGGGCAAGAGTCAGTGATTACTTGTGGAATGGAAATTGGCATTGGCAAGCAAGCTGTCCTATTCATAACTTTATTTTTAGAGTTGCAGATTTACCAACTCCAAATAGTCATCACAGGGATCGTTGGTGGTGGTTGGGAAATCCAGAAGGCAGCTTCCCGACCAGTTCTGCATAATGGTCTTAAGGGATAAAGGTGAATTGCTTTGTTGGCCTGAGCTTGTATGGTTTAAGGGTAATACACCGAAACATGCAATGTATTCTTGGCTTACTTGGCGTAATCGACTCCCTGTAAAGAGAAGACTTCTTGCGTGGGGCTTACCTATTAACCCATTGTGCAATTTTTGTCGTAGGATGTTGGAAGACCATGAACATCTTTTCGTTCAATGCTGTTTTACTCGGAAAATCTGGGAAAAGGGTGCAAAACTTGCTTTCGGCCCCTATTGGATTAATGATTGGACAAGCATTACGGAATAGTTCCTTGCCAATTTTAGAAACAACTCTTTCAAAGCCCGCATTAACAAATTTTTCTTGGAGGCTGCCATTTATCATATTTGGCACGAGCGAAACAGAAGATTATTCAGTCAGGAAAATCCAAGAAGTGATGAACAATTACTCATGTTGATTGCTGCAGATATTCAGACAAAAGCAATATACCATTGTAAAGTTAAAAACACTTATATTAACAGGGTCTTATGCGAGAGATAGAGCATTAACGCTAGATATGACTAATTTTGTGTAATTTTTGTATATTGCTGTTGATTTCTGTAAAGTTCTTAGTAATACAAGTACCTTGCTTATTTAGCAAAAAAGATGCCTATATTTCAAAATTTTTTAAAGCGGCATGGAACATTATGGGTTTAGATGTTTGTAACGCAGGGAAAACTACATTGGAAGATAGTAGGCTGCTTAAGGAGATTAGTGCGACAGCAATTGCGCTCATCCCAAAGGTTGCAAACCCATCCAAGATTAATGATTATCGATCTATCTCATGCTGTAATGTAATATATAAATGTGTCTCCAAAATTGTCGTGAATAGGCTTCGAGATTTGCTGGGGGAAATTATCTCTGAGGCACAGTCGGCTTTTGTGCCTGGGAGGAAGATTCTTGATAATGTCTTGATTGCGCAAGAAATTGTTCGCAATTATAGTCGAATGTGTATCAGTGCCAGATGTGCAATGAAATTCGATATTATGATGGCCTAGACACAGTTAGCTGGGAGTTCATTGTGAAAACTTTGAGGGCTTTGAATTTTCCAGAAACTTTTGTTAACTGGGTCTGGATGTGTATCTCTACACCAGCGATCTCGGTTGCCATCAACGGGCAGTTTGGAAGGTTTGTTTGCAGGAAAGACGGGAATCCGGCAGGGAGATCCTTTGTCTCCCTACCTGTTTGTTATTGGCATGGAAGTGCTTTCAAGCCTTTTGACTCATGGAGGCATGAAAAAAGAATTTAATTTCGTCCCAAGTGCAAGAAAGTGGGGTTTATTACCTAACCTTTGCATATGATCTTTTCATTTTCGCGAAGGCAGATTTGGGGACTCTGAAGGTTATCAAGTCTGCTCTCAACATCTACTTGCGGATATCAAGACTTAAAATTAGTGAAGCTAAGAGTGAGATCTACTTTGCGAGTTGTTGTAATGGAATCAAGGAAAATTCGCAATATCCTTAAAATCAGAGAAGGGCTTCTGCCAGTAAGGTACCTGGGTATTCCATTAGTCACAGGGAGGTTGAGCAAGAGTAGCTGCAGATTGTTTGTTGAGAAAATTACCAGAAGAATTGATCATTGGGCGACAAAATTCTTATCTTTTGCAGGGAGCCTTCAACTAATCAAAAGTGTGCTCCTTAGTTACACTTATTAGTGATGTAATGTATTCTTGCTACCAAAGGGTGTTACAGAGGAGATCGAGTGCAAGTTGGCAAACTTCTTGTGGCAAAGGAAGAGTTCATATACCCCGGCCGGGGGGGGGGGGGGTGGGAGCAAAGGTTGCTTGGAACGAGGTTTGTAGACCAGTGGAGGAAGGTGGATTGGGCATCAAGAGATTGGGGGACATTAATAGAGTGCCACTACCCAAGCAGTTCTAGCACTGTTATGTTTATGCGGAATCGGTGCGGGAAAAATTGGGTCGCAACATTATTCTGAAAAAGAAGGGCATTTGGCAGGTTCAACAATCAAAAAATGCCACTTGGACTTGGTGCAAAATTCAAAAATGTAAGGATGAAGCTTGCAAGATTATCAACCTAATGTGAGGGATGGGAGGAGGACGCATTTGATTTGGGACAATTGGCTGCCTGTTGGACCACTCTAGATATTTGCAAGGGAACATAATATTACCATTCCAAGAAAGTTTCGTGACTCCAAGGTATATGATTTTATTCATAAGCATTGCTGGGTCTGGCCGAGGGAACTTAATTTTATGGAAAATCTTGCTCCTAACTTGATGCGAGATGAGGGTCCTAATGTTGTTACATGGGTAGTGCTCCAAATAGTCTTTTCCACTCTAAATGGACCTAGGAAACAATTAGAGAAGAGAAAGAAGCGGTTAGTTGGTGGAAGGTGGTTCGGGATCCTATTGTTTTGCTAAAGCATAGTTTTTGCTTGTGGTTGGCTGTGCAGGATAAACTACTAAGTCGAGCTAGGATGTTGGCTTGTGGCATTATCACGGACGCTAGGTGTCTATTCTATGGCTTGGCTATGGAAACCAGAGATCACCTCTTTTTTAGTTACCCTTTTATATGCAGAATTTGGAAGGAAATATTTTGGAAGTTGAACTGCAAATTGTTGTGCAAAGATTGGACTAGCATGGTAAATGAGATTTGCAGTAGATATTTGAAGAAGGGACTTAAAAGGGACCTCATCCTTCTGGCTTTCAACGTTTTGTTGTGCCTGATTTGGAGAGAGAGGAACAGTAGGCTGCATGGCATTGGCGCATTGACTAAAGAACAACTGAAGCGGATTCTTGTGATTATTAGGGATAGGATCTGCACTAGAAACAAGTATAGTTATTGTGATTATTAGGGATAGGATCTGCACTAGAAACAAGTATAGTTACACTTTTGAGAATAGTCTTTTCTGCGTTGAACAAAGAATTGACCTTGTGTAAGTCATTGACGATTTGTTTGATAATTGTCTTGTAAAGTTATTGAATGTGAAATGAAAAATCTTACTTGTCCAGCCAAAAAGTATATCTACATTAGTCTTTTTTGTTTTTCGGTCAAAAAGATGAAACTAATATAAACAGATTCTACATTAGCTACCTTCTCTAAGGATCGAGGACAAAGTTGTACAGAAAGAGAGGATACATGAACGGTAAAGTCGATATTCATTGAAAATGAGACAAAATAATCTATTTGACTCAAATTATTAATCCAACTAAATCTTATAATTCTCGATTATTTGTACAACTTGAAATCATTAGGATTCGACAATAAATATCACTCAAAATTTTGCCTTATTACGAGAAGTAATGTTTTGTGCAACAAGATGCCTTTACTCTTGGCCCTTCTTCTCGTGATTTGAGGTACACATGAAATAAAAGGACCTAACACGAGGTACACATCAAATTTCGGAGTTTTAATGATTTCACAAATTATTATGAAACACTTAAACTTATTGTTACTAGAGCAACAAATAAGTAAGAAGAAAGTACCAACACGTAGCTATTGACAGTTAATGTCACATACTTCATCGAGGACCCAAAAAAAAAAAAAAATCAATAACATGTAGGCTCCAAAAGAAGACAATAGAAATAGCTTCTCTTATCTCCCTTTAGACCCTCATTTTATAAGCTTGTTGCCAAGATATATAGGCAGGTTGTTGCAAAGTCTATATGCTCCAACATCCTCCTTAAAAGAAAAAATTACAATAAAATAAAATAAAATTACTATACACGAGAAGAAGAATAATGTGGTTTTACGATGAAGCTTTTCAACAGAAAGATCATTGTTGATAGAGTCAAAGGAGTTAGCTGCAGCTTCATCGTCATACGAAATTGAAATGGCTCGTCTTAGATTTCGCGTGGAAAGCCTGAAGTTGGGGTCGGATATTATTGAATGCGAAAGTTTGGAAACGCACTTGAAACGAAGGAGAGTTTTTGCTGGTGTTCTTGAGAGTATCTCAGGTATGATATGGTCCGGAATATTTTTGTTAGGCCTCCTTGATGATGCGATTGTGATTTTGGAAGCCATAGGTGATAAGGACTTATTTCTTTTTCTCTTGAATGAAGATCAAAGGCTAAGGCTAACTCCAACAAATCCCCTAAAACACAAAAATTCCCATATTTAGGGGTGTTATTAATAGCAAAGTGCTCCAACAGCTCTCCTATTTCATTCCCAAAATTTTAGGTTTTTTCTCAACCCAAAACAAAACACTTATATATAAGAGTTTTTTTTCATCCCTAGAGCCAACTCCCAAATATCATCCCTTATCCCTATAACTTTAAGACTGTAATATTATAAAATAGGGGAGCTGTTGGAGTGAAACTGAAATTGAGATTCCCTAAACTGAATGTTTGGTAAAAGATAGGAGAGCTGTCGGAATAGAATTGAAAATAGGGGATCCCAAAATATACGAAAATGACTCAAATCACTTAAATTTAAGAAAAAAAATAAGAAAGCTGTTGGAGATAGCCTAATTATAGAACTAGGATAAAATATATAGGGAGGCCGTTACAGTTAATCTAATGCCATCTGATGGATGGCATTCCCTTGTGCTCATCCTGATTCACAAGACTCCACATACGTAACTGCATGCATTACACTTTCTGCTGGAGGTGGTATCTTCGTTTCACATGTCTGCTTTTCAAAACTGCAGGAAAAGATACCTTGCAAAACATTAATGCAGAGCCAAAGCTTCACAATTTTCAGTTAAAGGGAGCGGCCCCAGACACCACCAATCCTGTAAGATAAACGAACTACTCTAGGATTCCCTCTTGCCATACTTCTTCATAACCAACACTTCATAATCGTTTCTTGCCCAAGTCATGCAAAGGCATTCATCTAAAACACCTAAGCCGTGGATGATATCAAAATCGTTCCTCTCTTGTTCATGGATATGATCAGGCATAGGTAACATCTCGAATTTATTAGTACATGAAACGAAATAGACAATCTTATGGGAATGTTCATTCTCAGGAATTACTGCCCAGTGGAGCCGTTCATTCACTGCAGGGCCTTCACGACTACGGCCCTTACGATAAGGGAATTTGATTTGTCTCCACTTTCTGGTTTTTAAGCACTCAAAAATAACGATTTCTTCTGATAGATTGATATTTTCAAGCAATACTGTAACGTTCCATCCCACGTCAGTTCTTTGTGAGATTTGTGTGTACTTTATAATGGCTTGGGTTCACTATTACTGTTATTACCGACTTAAGCATTTTGGACTAGTTAGTTAGGCTCAAGTGTGATAGCAGGCTGGTAGTTGGGCCTAGGTCGTTACAGGTGGTATTAGAGCAAGTTTTGGCAAATTCCACACTGTCTGGGGTCCTGAACTGTGGTTCTGTTATGTTTGTCTTTGGGCCGTGACGAGGATGTCGCATCTGTAAGGGGGTGGAGTTTGTAATGCCCCATCCCGCATTGATTCTTTGTGAGATTTGTGTGTACTTTATAATGGCTTGGTTCACTACTATTAAGCATTTTATGGACTGGAGTGTGGTTCTGCTCTGTTTGTCTTTGGGGGTGGAGTTTGTAATGCCCCATCCCGCATTGATTCTTTGTGAGATTTGTGTGCACTTTATAATGGTTTGGTTCACTACTACTAAGCATTTTATGGACTGGAGTGTGGTTCTGTTCTGTTTGTCTTTGGGCTGCGACGAGGATGTCGTTCTTTGTGAGATTTGTATGCATTTTATAATGGCTTAGGTTCACTACTACTAAGCATTTTTCTGAACTAGACTGTGGTTCTATTCTATTTGTCTTTGGGCTGCAACGAGGATTTCACGTCTATAAGGGGAAGAGTTTGGAACGTCCCATCCCACATCAGTTCTTTGTGGGATTTGTGTACACTTTATTGTCTTTGGGCCGCGACGAGGATGTCACATCTATAGGAGGAGTTTGTAATACCCCATCCTACATCGATTCTTTGTAAGATTTGTGTGCACTTTATAATGGCTTGGGTTCACTACTACCTAAGAATTTTCTGGACTTGACTGTGATTCTGTTCTGTTTGTCTTTGGGCTGCGACGAGAATGTCATGTCTGTAAGGGGAGGAGTTTGTAACGCCCCACCTCACATCAGTTCTTTGTGAGATTTGTGTGCATTTTATAATGACTTGGGTTCACTACTATGTTATCACCGACTTAAGCATTTTCAACCAGTTGATTCAGCTCAAGTGTGGTGGCAAATCAGTAGTTGGGTCTAAGTCATTATAAGTGGTATCAGAGCAGGCTCTGGGTGGATTCCACGCCGATATGGAATTTTAGGCTATGATTCTATTTTGTTTGTGTTTAGACTGTGATGAGAATGTTAAGTCTCTAAGAAACTGCTACTGTCATTACCGGCTTAAGCATTTAATGTGATATCCCACATCGATTTGTGAGGTGACTTGTGACTTGTTTATAAGTGAGTAGTGTAAGTATAACTTAATTTTTGGATTAACTATTTTGGGCTAGTTGATTATTAATAAGGCTCCTTGTCCAGGCAATGTCAAACAACTTTTGTTTTATATTTGCTTTCGAACAGATTGTGGCAATGGCTTTGTTTTTTTTTTTTTTAAATAAAACCTACTTTGTTTTTTTTTAAATAAAACCTGCAATTTAACAGTAAATTGAAATATCATGTTTTCTTGCTTGGAAGTCCGATATTTCACATTGACAATGTTTTCTTGCTTGGAAGTCCGATATTTCACATTAACAATGTTTTCTTGCTTGGAAGCCCGATATTTCACATTGACGATTGTCAGTTGCTTTAATTCTTCACTTTGTCATATTGAAAGTTAAAGCCTTGCGCATTCGATAAAGTCGTTCCTTCCTAAAGCGTGGCGCGTTATGCCCTATAAAGGCTCACGGTCCTTAGGGCGTGACAACTACTACCTTGATTGTAATCATCAATGGAGGAATCATGAAAAAATCCAGAAACAGCAACACGATGTAGCATATATGTATCTAATTCAAGCACTTTCTGGCAATATCTTGTTGATGGATTCTAAAAATATGTGCTTGTTGAGCCTGACGAGAATCAAGCCATTACATGAACCCAGGACTCGTCGCTCAGAGGACCTTGATTCACAAGAAGAATGATGTGGATTTAGGGCTCGTTTGGATTGGCTTTTTTCAAAAGCGCTTTTTTTAACAGTTTTTGAAAAATAGCTTTTTTTGAGAAGCTGAAAATTTTGGCTTCTAAAAAAAACTGTACTTGAACTTTTTTCAGAGTTTCAGCTTTTTTGGAAATCAAATCAAATAATTATTGCAAATTCAACATAACTTTTATAAGAAAAAAAGTATTTTTTTCTAAAAAAAAAAGTCAATCCAAACATGCTCTTAGATAAAGCTTTTCAACATGTGGTTTTAGAGAAAGCTTTTCGACAGAAAGCTCATTATTTATAGAGTCGAAGGAATTAGCCGTACGCGTCACGTGAAATTGCTAAGGCGGCTTGTCTTGGATTTCGAGTCGCAAGCCTAAAGTTGGGATCGGATATTATCAAATACCTGAGCTTGGAAACGCACTTGAAACCGAGGAGAGTTTTTGCTGATAATCTTGAGAGTATCTCAGGTATGATATCGTCAGCAATGTTGGATCTCTGCGATGATGGCTTTGTGATTGGGGAAGCCATTAACAATAAGGAGTTTTCCTTTTCAAAATAGAAGAGAGGTCAAAGACGATTACTGAATAATTAGAAGTATTTCCTTGCCAGGGCTTATTTCTGGTATATGAAGGTCACGTTTAGGGGTTTTAGCCTATTGGCTGCTAGAGGGCGGCATTTGTAATTTTTTATTCTCTTTATTGAAGGTAGAATTAGTTTTCCCAACTTCGATATCAATAGAATTTTGTCGAAAGAACAACACTTTTATTCTGAGACTAACTTCAACGGCCAAAAAATATCTGGTGGGTGAAAAAATTTCGAAGAAATGGGTTAGGGAGCAAAATAGATTTTTATTTTCAAGAAAAATCCAAAACCCAAAATTCCTTTATAATAATATAATATATCTTAAATTTTTTAAATCCTAATAAGTTATTAATCTTAAAGAATTGAAGATGATTGATGTTGTCGATGGTTTTTCGTAGTTTGAAGGTGCCGAAGAGGAGGGTCTGAATAAGCCATTATTTATCTACAAGAGTGTGTACTGCTGGACACAACTGATCAGATGATTAGAAATTTTAAGCCATTTTCTTGGGGGTGAATCGAACGAGGGTTTTGATTCAAATAGTGCAATTGGTGAACAAAAAATTAAGTTAAATCTAGTGCGAAGTTAGTTTTGAATTTTTTTAAAGAAAAAAAAATTTCCAAACCTCACTCATTTTTTCCCATTCCCTCTTTCTCCAATTTGGGTTCCTCAAATAGATATATAAATATATATTTGCCTTTGAAGGCTGTTATATATGAAAGAACAACTTGTAGAAAACAAGAATGAAAAGCCTGACCTTAGAGTTTCAACTTGGTCTACTATGAAATTTAAGCATAGAATTCCAAGACTTCCAGCAGACAAGTTCAAGCTTTTGAAAAGAAATTTTTCAAGAATAAAAAACTTGATTTAGAATTTCAACTTGCTCTATTATAGAATTATTAATAATTAAACATATTTTATAGTTTTCTAAGAGAGAAAACAATGTTTCATTTGAATTGGCAAATGTAATTTTTGAAATTTAAGGTTATAACATAAGCAAAAGATGACAGCAGTGAGTTTTCCATATGGTCTCTTCACCTAGAAGCTTTAATATTATTCGCATAGCCACAAAAAGAACTCAATCAAGATAACACAACGGTTCTACCTCTGAAGTGCAGCAACACAGTAGAAGGGTCGGTGAATCTTTTTCATACTAATCTTTTCCCTTCTTCATAAGGGGAGCATGTAAAACATCTTTGATTGGCCAAGAATCCAACTCCATGACCTGATAGACCTGTATTATACATGCATACAAGAAATTATTATAGCCCTTTCAGTTCCATTTCATGGAAGGGAATTTTTTCCTATCCTATTCTGGTGTTGCCAACCTCAAAGCTCATCCACAAAACTTTCACTTCTTCGATCACTTCAGATGCTACAGGCTTAAAGTACAGCAGTTTGTGGACATCTTCAGCTGAAACTACTCATAAATGACTGCAAAAAGCAATATATCCTGTCAATCCTTGGAAACAAATATTCAAGGGCAAACATATACACGCAGTCGAAGAACAGCAGAAAGAAGCAAGGGAAATTTGCAGGGAGATAACTCTCTCTCGTTACTATTATTTCAGTCACTGAAAAAGAATTTTCAGGTGATTTTTTTTTCTTTTACCCCCCAACCCAGCCCAACCCCCCGTCTCCTAAGAAAGTAGCCTCAACCATTTGAGTTACTCCCTCATCCCATTTTCAGGTGACTTGTTTTTATAATGTTACCAAACACAATTGGGAAAACATTTTTCAAAGACAAAATTCTATAGAAAACAAAACAGGCCCTAAATATGATAAGCACCAATATCTGCAAGAGCCTCCCACATGATGTGAAAATAAATCAAGCATACTAAACTCAAGTAAAGCCAGACAAGGGAATGACATCATCCAACAAACCAAAAGCAACCATAAAGGACATCTCCGTAAAGAGTAGGCAATTCTTTTCAATGACAATTTAAATAGGCAAAATTGGTTGAAGTAAGTCATGACTTCTTACCATTTCTCCCTTCCTGAAGCACTAAAATATGCGGGGAAAGAAGATAAATATAATAGAAATTTTCAGGTTTCTTGTTACATGATCATGAGAAAAAAGTTAACATGGTAGGATAAGTTTTTGCATCTAGCTATACAGGCATCGTTCTGAGCCTGTAATCTTGCAATATCAGAACAACAGAGGTGTCGTTTTATTCACAAGGCAGCACAAGAAGACTGATCATAACTGCAGAAAACAGAAACAATCAACCCGAAGAAACAAAGGGCTACTCATCCTAAGGCCTGTTTTGCCAAATTTTTGCACCCTATGCCATCTTATGTGTAACGCCCCATCCCATATCAGTTCTGTGTAAGATTTGTGAGCACTTTATAATGACTTTGGTTCACTGCTACTGTCATCACCGGCTTAAGCATTTTGGACCAGTTGGTTAAGCTCAAGTGTGATGGCAGTCCAGTAGTTGGGCCTGGGTCGTTACAGGTGGTATCAGAGCAAGTTCTGGGCAGATTCCACGCTGCCTGGGGTTCTGGGCTATAGTTCTGTTATTGTGTTTAGGTCGCGACGAGGACGTCGCGCCTTTAAGAGGGGAGTTTATAACGCCCCCATCCCACATCGGTTCCTTTGAGGGGGGAAGTTTGCAACGCCCCATCCCACATCGGTTCTGTGTAAGATTTGTGTGCATTTTATAATGACTTGGATTCACTACTACTGTCATCACCGGCTAAAGCATTTTGGGCCAGTTGGTTATGCTCAAGTGTGATGGCAGGCTAGTAGTAGGGCTTGGGTCGTTACAGGTGGTATCAGAGCAGGCTGTGGGCAGATTCCACGCTGCCTGGAGTTCTGGGTTGTGGTTCTGTTATTGTATTTGAGCCGCGACTAGGACGTCTTGTCTTTAAGGGGGGAGTTTGTAACGCCCCATCCCACATCGGTTCTGTGTAAGATTTGTGTGCATTTTACAATGACTCAGGTTCACTGTTACTGTCATCACCGACTTAAGGATTTTGGGCCAGTTGGTTAGACTCAAGTGTGATGGCAGGCCATTAGTTGGGCCTGGGTCATTACATTATGTATGCTTTTACCAATTACAAATCACAAGGGAGTGTAAATCTCCTTGCTGACCACTTGTGAGCTCTATCTTTCATGACTGGTTTTTTGCTCCTCGTACTTGTTTTGTTGCGCGAGCCCCCACGCAGGGGCAGGGATGGGGAACTACTTTTCAAGTAATGAAAGTGTACAACAATATATCTATTGAATAGTTTCCAGAGGTCGTTTGTACAGCAGGACAAAAAGTCCACACCGCACACAGCAAAATCTTATATAATTTTTTCTGCATATAGAAGTAATAATATAGCTCTATTGTCATCTTATGTATGCTTTTACCAATCACAAATCACAAGGGAGTGCAAATCTCCTTGCTGACCACCTGTGGGCTCTATCTTTTATGACTGGTTTTTGCTCCTTGTACTTGTTGTGAGGTAATGTACGTGTAGAACAATATATCTATTGAATAGTTTTCAGAGGTCGTTTGTACTAGCAGGACAAAAGGTACATGCTGCGCACAGCGCAGAAATCTTATATAATTTTTTCTGCATATAGATGTAATAATATAGCTCTATTGCCCAACAAGACTTTTTAAAACATTCACTCAACAGAATTATACCTTTGATTTTAGTGGAGTCCCTTTAGCTGTAGTTGTGCTCCCAAATCCAAACCTTGGCTTCTTCTCTGCAGGCTTTAATATTTGAAAAGAGCACATTAAAGTATCGTCCACACTCATCATGGCGCCAGCATTGTCAAACTCTCCACAATAATTAGGGGCTGAAAATATCGTGACAAGTTGCCTATCAGCAAAAAACTCATATCCATCTTCAACAACCTGCACTCAACAGATAAATATGTTATCATAGAGATTCAAAATTCAAAATTTTGAAAGATAAGACGAGGTTCCAACCTGGTGGGCCCGGCATATAAGATCCAAATCATGCTTTTGGAGAAACTCTGTCACTTTATCAGGTCCAAAGGTATAGGAAACTCCCCTGTCGTTCATTCCCCAGCCTTTCACATCTTTACTGGGGTCTGACCACAATAAATCACAAAGCAAGCCTGTTTCTGGTACATCTGTAGGACGTTGTAGATTTCTTATCTGATCCAAATCATGCAGGTCAGGCGACAGTCCTCCGTGCATGCATAATATCTTGTCATCAATTAGAGCTGCCACCGGAAGGCAGTTGAAACAGTCTGTGAATACCTTCCACAGTCTTACATTAAATCTTCGTTTACACTCATCATAAAACCCATATATACGATTTACAGAAGCACATTCATGGTTGCCTCTCAGAAGGAAGAAGTTCTCAGGGTATTTAATCTTATATGCCAGTAGAAGGCATATTGTTTCCAGGCTTTGCTTACCACGATCAACATAGTCTCCCAAGAATAAGTAATTGGATTTTGGAGGTAATCCACCATATTCAAAGAGCCTCAGTAAATCGGAATACTGTCCATGAATATCACCTGACCAAATGACAAGAAGAAGAGTTATAATCAATGTTTTTTTTATGGAAAGATAACTAGACAAACATAGATAATATCATATGCGTCATTGTAATAGCCTGTAGACAAATCATACAACCAAAGGGGATAGGAAAGGCAAGAAGTTGAAGGCTATCATCAAGGTCCAATTTTTAATATAATATACAGCAAGACAAAAATATGTTCAAGAAATGGGAAAAACCCCCCCCACCCTGGGGCCCACGGGACCCGTGACCCCCAAATAATGATTGGCCGAATCCAACCACATGCCAATCTAATAATCTAGCTGAAGAAGGGAATTGAACTAAAAGCAGCAGTGTTAAAACTTGAGACAGAACATCTTCCGCTGGGTATCTTTCCTCTTTCTTTCTCTTTGCTTTTGTACGTATCAAAGTGCGGACTGCTTTTTGCTCTCCAAGGTAAAGCGCATCCTTATCACATGTAAACCGCAGCAATACAGAAAACAAAGATTAAAGTTTCCGAAAATTGCTAGCAGTGGAGAAGCCAATATATAAGAAGTGAGTACGGCGATGAACAGAAAGTTAATTGGTTCTTTAAGAGGCACATTTGATCTTATTTAACAAATTTAACATCATAAATTCACAAGCATATTACTAATATTAGAAGTTACAATATCGCCACAAAAGGCTGCATCAAATTAGAGAATATTCACCAAATGAGGAGACATTAACTACTATGCTAATTAGATGATAAGCAAACTTGCTGATTGGGGCATACAGCAGCTTCACGAGGCCTTAAAAAATATTTTGCCCATAGGCTTCACAGTCTAATAAATTGGGATTTTTTATTTTTATTTTTTAAGACATCATCAAGAATTATTTTTGTAATTGTTGTTTCAGAACAGAGAGGTCCTAGGAAGATATGTTATGCCCACCAGTTGGCAAAGTTAATCTAACACATCCAGGCCGACTTATTTCACCCATGACATTTAATCTTCAAAATTATCTCCTTAACACTTTATTGGATGAAAACATGAATCACAAGCACACACAGACATGCCCTACATCCTCATGTTTACTTGCTGAAAGCAAAAACTATGCGCATGTAAAACATTGCAGAACTGAACAAAGATGCATTGCCAAAAATCTCATCATAAACAGAATCCATGCAATAATGATAACAAATAAGAACAATAAGCCTTTTCTTCTTCGGAAAAAACAATACAAAATCTCATATCTTTCAGAACGTGAATCAGCTAAATTCTCATGTCTCAGTTATACAATTTCCTGCAACGAGAGGCTAAAAAACACAACAAAAAAGATCAGGTGGAAGCACCCATATAGTCTGTTCAAAGATGGATAAAGCAAAATCATAGGTGCAGGTCAATGTTCATGAATGATAAATAAGCAAAGAAAATGACAGAGGGAATAGATATGGAACTTAAAGAGTAGGATACTTGCGATTCTATTAATTTAAAATGAAAAACCAATAGCATATTGTTTATCACACCAAAAGTTCACTGTGCCTCTTAGAGTCTCCCGCATCAATCAACAATTCTGAATTCTTAGTCTAGTTCTTCCATACCCTGTATGTCCCAATTGAGGCTAGTAATGAACTAAGCAGAAATGGTTGGATTGTACAAGGTTAAATGGTGTTTCACACAGTTTATGTCCCTTACCTAAATATATTGTATTTTCTTACACAGTTTATGTTCCTAGCCTAAATCACATTGTCTCATCCACCACAACAATCAACTCCATTTTGTCAAATTGTTTCAAGCAGATTTCCAGATAAATGACTAAAAGACAAAGTCTTACCTTCCAAGACCTTCTATATTTTTCTTCAAATTCACTTTGCCATTCACGTATATCATCAACAATGTCAGCATATTCCTACTATCCAGATTTCTTTTAGTATTTCCATTGAGAATACCAAGATTGGTACTCAATAACATATCTTTGACATTAATATGTTCAATTTTTTAATTAAGCTACCCTTTCTGAATCAATTTTCTGGTCTCCCATTTCTACTTCTTTTTTTAAAAAAAAAATTACCCCCCATCCCCATGGGATTCGAACCCAAGACCTCATGCCTAAGAGAGATAGTCTCAGCCACTTAAGCTATCCCATAATCCCCCAGCCTCCCACTTGAAAACATCTTTGATAGCAGGGAATGACAAACCCAAACCAACAATTTATCCAATTACGTGGAGTCCAGAGGATGACAATAAATTTTTGTTTTTTCCTTTTCTTTTTTCCCTTGTGTGTGTGTTTTTGGTTTGGGGTGGTTGTTGTTGTTGTTGTTGTTGTTGTTGTTGTTGTTGTTGTTGTGTGTGGGAGGGTGGGTGGGGGGGGGGGGGGGTTTGGTTCAAGAAACAGCTATCAGCATTCATGACTGCTTTGCTTCCTACTTGAACAGCATTGACCGTTCTGTATGAAAACTATAGGCCAAGAACTGCACTTGGCATTCATCATCTAAGTAGAAGTACTTTCAATATGCGAGCTCATTCTGTTAAGAACTGCCTCCCATCTTTTGGTTCAAACTGTCAAGAATCTTCTGAAATGATTGTTTACTGCATTGACGCAAGCTGAGAAACAACAGGTAACTTCAATGATAAATCAGAAATTTCTTGCAACATTGTTCAGGAGAATGCTCACCAGAAGTTTGCTAGGTCAGGTTGTTACATAAACATATTCATCATCTTTACTGATTGCACTATGCCAATTACAAGCTGCAAGAAATAAAAGGTATCTATAAAGCAATTCTTCTGGTAAAATTTCATCAGGTGAAAATTATTTCCCTTTTCCTGTTATTACTTTTTTTTTTTTGGGGTTTCAGCAGCCATGCTACCACGCACATGCATGGGGCTTCTACCGCCCCAAGTGGTGAGGTTCATTAATCTGGATGGAGTTTATGCACGCATGGAAAGGAAGTAGCAAGATAAAAGCAATATTTGAGACAGAAGTCAAATCAAATGAACAAAATAAACATTCTCAATAAATTTAACAAGCAACTTTTACAGCCTGCATTAAACCTGCTGGTGTTCATTTACGCAACTCAAAACACTTTGACAACAACCAATTGGCAAACATAGAAGTTGACTGATTCAAAAGACCGCTTTTGCTGAACAGACAAAGCAGACCACAAGTAGGGCCAACTGTCTAAGTTTCAAATATTCTGAAAGTCAGAGGTTCAAGGACAGCAAATATCATCCCACAGAAGGATAATAGAATCAACTAAGAAATTTAATCATAAGGCGTTTAACAAAGACAAGTACCAGTCAATTCCGCATTGCCCGAAGCAGTAACATCCTAAAAGTCAAGTATCACACCACATTATCACGAGCTTGATCAATTCTCCGAAATGCTTAAATACATCTTCCAGCTCAAGATCAATATTTTCAAATATGCTCCAAAAAGTTATACCACCATGATCTAGTTTCCTCTATTTATAAAATCAACTAATTTTTGTCCCCCTTGTCTATCTCAATATCTACACTAAGTTGTGAATACCAGTTCCAGTCAACCACAAATTCCCACCTTCCAACTAATTAAACAGCGCAACCCGGTTCGTGAAACTCAATCGAGGGATCCGGGAAGGATCCGAGCCAATTTGGGTCTATTGTACCCTTTCCTTGCATTAATGCATGACCCTATTGTCATCAAGAGACCGTTTTATGACCAGGTCAACACGGTCGCCTTTACCTTCCAACTAATTATTTAGAAGCAAGAACACACACACAGAGAAATGAATACAAAATTTATTTGAAAAAGAAAAAGAAAGCATCTGCAGAAACTTCGTCCTTAATCCAATAAGCATCACAAACACCAAAGCATTAAAGCATACCCACATCACAAGAATCTTAAAATTTAACATCTAAAGTAAAGAAAAACAACACATTTCAGCACAAAAGCTCAACAAAGGCGAGCAGCCACAAAAGCTCAAAACTTTATTTCTTAAAAAAAAAAAAGGACAATAAATAAAGTAAAAAAGAAAAATTACCACAGATCTTGATGGGTGCCTCAAGATCAAGAAGATTAGGCTGCTGCAAGAAAATCTCTTTAGACTTCAAGCAAAGCTGTCTGATCTCAGACTCAGAAAGCTGCACTTGCTTCCCTGGCCTATTCCTTACTTCAAGCAATCTTCTGATAATATCATCAAGAGCTAGACCATCCATCTTTTTCTCCTTCTTCTCCTCCTTCTCTCATACAACAATAAAAACAAAAGCAAAGAGAAAGAAAAGTAAACAGAGATAGAAAAAAAGTTGAATATATATAGAGAGAAAAAGAGAATAAGAGAATAAAGTTGTGAAGTGTAAGTGAAAAAGCTTGTTCTTTTTCTTCTTTGGTATTGGGGTTGGGGAATAATAAGCGTGTGGTGGGTTTTTTTTCAGCTCTTACTGGCTTGAAAATGGTGGCTTTTTGGTGGAACAATTCGTGTTTATCTGTGTGTGTGTTTGTGTGATGGCAGCAAAGGAGAAAATGGGGGGTGGAGAAATACGCGTATGTGTTTTTCTCTTTTTATTAAATTATTAATGCATAGAGAGATCTGCGCGTGTGTGTGTGTTTTCGGGGGGCCTGTTTGGAAGAGAGAAAAGTCGAGAATTTTCTCTTTCGTGTTTGTTCTCATCTTCGCAAACAAGGTCAAAAAGTAAAGGACCACGTGGTTTACCTAAATAAATTGTAATGGACCCCTTTTAATTTATTCAAAATAAACTAAATATATTTTAAAATTTTTATAAGTTTTTAATTTTTAAAATAAAGTACAAAATTTCTTTGCGAACAAGATATGTATGCCATACTTTAAAAGTAAAAGAAAATTATGCAAGAGTTTTCATAAGGAAATTCAATTTATTTTATCGTTTATAATATTTAGTGACATTTTACAAGTGTGAGATTATATTCATAATGTCATAATATAATAAAATTTTGTTATAATTATATTTAAAATTCAAAACTTTAGGTCTCTCTTGGAATGTTGTAATTTTATGAATAAATATATTCCTAAAAACATGGTATACATCATTGGGGATTTGGCACCATTCATATTTGGATGTAAAATATTAGATATCACTTTTCATTTATTTATATTTAGTTGGTGTATAAAAAAAATAAAGAAAATTCTAAATTAGTATGAACTCAACATGCACATAAAAAGAAAAGTGATAAAAAAGTAATAAAAAGAAATATACAACAACTTTTCTTTATAGTGTAACCTATGTTTGAATTGGACAAAGCGAGTGGATTGGAGAATCATTCTTATTGATTGGATTTATTTCGTTTGGCTATGGAAAGAAAATGAAAGGGAATAATTTAATGAGGTCAACTTTGCTCCTCCAAATAAAGAAAAAAATGGAAAAATGAGAATTGATATTTGTAAAAAGACAAAAATGAAAACAATAACTTATCGTCTAAAATTTTCTTTCTTATTTTAATCGCAAGTGAAAGCTTAAAAAGCCCGTCCTTTTTTTTTTCTTCTTCTTCTTCTTCTTCTTCTTTTTCATTTTTTCCCTCCTAATAGATTTCATTTTTCACCTCCCCCTTTTATTATTTCAACTAACTTTATTATAAAAATGCCCAACAAAAAAAAAAACAAAACTTTATCATAAAATGTCAAAGAAGAGGTTAAATGTGGACAAAAAGTTTCATGTGTTATTTTTTATGTTTTTTCCTTTTAATCAGCAAATTTCAACTTTCATAAGCTCTAAAATAACTTACAAACGTCACTTACATAATTCTGGAAATTGTCCAATAAAAATTGTTACCTTTGGCCAATGCACGAGGCAAGCTTTAGGCATTTGAGGGCAATCATTTCTGACCAGTTATGTATCTTATCAATGGACTTATACTCAACAACTCTATTTATGAATACTCTTATCAACTCATTTATGGCTTAAAGGGCCAAGAATTTTTTTGTTTTTTCCTTTTCCTTTTTTCTTTTTTTTCTTTTTTCTTTTTTCTTTTTTCTTTTCTATCTCTTATTATCTTTCCTCCTATTTAACCAAATTTTCATATTTGTCTCCCGTTGCGCTTTTCAACCATTTAAATTCTTCCTTTTCCTTTTACTTTTCATATAACTAGTAGTTTTATCCAACATGTTATATTAATTCTTTTTGTACATTAAACTGCTTGAGATGAATTATATACAGTTGATAGATTTGCAAAGTGGATGATGTATTTTATAAGCTAAATGCTTGACTTATTTGAATTACATTTTTGGATGAGCATGATCTGAAGGATTATGATTTGTTAATGGATTTCTAAAAGAAAACAAACAAGAATTATTGCTCTTTTTCTAAACAAAGTCTTTGCCAATTATCCCAAGCGCATATTGTATGCCAGTATGACTCATTTCAAGAGCAATTCCACAAATAGCTCAAGCGTTATTATTAATTTATTATGACCTACTTAAGGTATAGCGTGTTACCTTTAATTAATATCTATATAGCCAAATCAGTAATAGAGCCATAGGTTGTTCCTAACAATCAAATAGAGGGGAATGTGTCTAATAACACAATGCACTAAAAGTAAAGAAAAACTACTGTTGCCTAGAAAATGAATTTAAGAGGGGATAAATTGGATTATTGGCACAAATAAATACTTAAAATTCTTAACAAGTATTTGAAGCAAAAGAACATACAAATTTCAAAGTAAATACTTGAAATATAAAGAGTATAGAACTAAGAAAATCAAACACAATAATTTAGAGTGGTTTGAACTCTCGAGAGCCTAATTCACTCTCTAAGGTTTTCCCTTAGAGTTTCAGAAACTTTTCTAATAAATCAACTTCTTACTTAGTACATTATAGAAGCGTAGAACAACAGTTACAACCCTTGTTTCACTACAAGGACTACAAGTATTAATCTAATACTTGAAGATTTCAACATTTCTCTCTTAAGAGAAGTTCTTCACAACTATGCTACCCAAGAATAAAGAAACTCACTCCCAATGTAATAGTAGAGAGTTTGGAATACAAGGACTTCTTGTAAGCAAGTGTACAAAGGTATTTGAACCTTCCTATGTTGCTTTAAGTAGAGAAGCAATTTATGAGCTCAATAACTTGATCAATGAATACCAATAATATACATCAATGAAGATAATAATAAATGAAGTAAGCTTGTAGAAAAGAGAGTGTATTGAATGCTAGAAAGCTTGTGGATATGTTTTAATCAAGTTATATCTGAGTTGGGAGGAGAAAGATATATTTATAAGCCCAAAAAGTAAGTTTCCTAATGGTCAAATTTTAACAACAACTGAGAGGGGCTACTGAAATATTTTATCGATCGACTCCCTGGGTGTACCGGTAGTTCTAGTAAGCTAAAGAGCCTTACCGGAGCACTCTACCGGTTGACCGGTAGGCTCTTCCAGTAGAGCAACAATGCTTACTGGTTTTACTGAAGCATAGAGCCGATCAACCGCAGGTGTAAGCCGGTACCTGCAGTTAAGTTGCACAAAAAGCCATAACTACTACTCAAAAGTCAAATTTTTTACACCTACTCAACAGTGCACGTTTTTCTACCTGTTTTTTTATAGCTCAACTTTGTGCTATAACATCACATCATAATAAATGCTAATACCAAACAAGTTTCCAAACAATAAATGCAAGATCAAATCAACAAGATTTTCAGATTTTATGCAAGAAAAGGCTCTTATAAGTAATATTATTATCCTATAGATATATACAATGTATAGCAATGCTCATATATCTATAGTGCAAACCTATATATGCACTTTTACTACAAAGCCATGCAGGCTACAACATGTATAGTATCCAAATTATCAAGCAATGTATGCTACAGTACATGTAACTTCCAAAATGCAAATATATGGTTTTCAAAGCTGTAGTTTCTTAAGGAAAAGACATTTGGATGCAAGTGTAAGCATGTACATACTTATAATGATAAGAATAAGAGAATAGAAAGGATATATAAACATGTATTAAGGAGAAAAGATGATCAAGTATAAAAAGAACAAGACTTATGAGCAAAATGCATGAAGAATGCATGCAATGCACTAAGTTATTGAGCTCATATCATTTCGCTTATGTACCAAGATCAACTTAACATAAAACTAATAAAGAGGAAGAGAACTATAACTGTAATATAGCCACAAGGTACACAAATTTCATGAACCATGCTCCATCTCTTTTCATTGCTCAAGAATGCTACTGTATAAGATCTTCAATGTACTTAAAGTAGTAGCAATTAGATAACAAAAACACAATTATAGAATCATCAAAATATAATCATCATCAGTAAATTAATATATTAAACCAATATATTCAATAACTACGTTTGTCGTGTAAAAAATATGCATCTTTTGCTTTAAATTTATCCCAAAATTTAGTTTCCTTTTCTGTTAAAAAATAGTTAACCTAATATGCGTTTTTTGTAACAATAATTCACCATTACTTAGGGCCAATTTGGAATGGTTTTTTTCAAGAAAAAGTTTTTTTTTTTAAATTATATTATTTTTGCAATAACTATTTGATTTGACTTCTAAAAAAGCTGAAAATCTAATAAAAGCTCAAGGACAAATTTTTTTAGAAGCTATAGTTTTTAGCTTCTAAAAAAATTGTTTATAAAAAACTGTTAAAAACGGGCCCATTAAGGCAAGTAGTATAAGCCATTCTTTGGCATGAAAAAAGCAGCGAGCTTGATAGGCTAGGGCTTTGTTCATCTTTGGTGTTTTTTTTTTTTTTTTTTTTGATAACGGAGGAAACCAACTGAGCGGAGCCCGACCACCGGAAATCGGCGGAGCCCGACCACTAGTTGGAAAACCTTCGGGTACATAAACCACCCCACAAGACCCATGCACCGGGTAAGACTGGCAAAGCCAGGTGGGTGGCCCCAAGGAATGCTAGCAGCGAGAATCGAATCTGGGACCTCGCAAAACTTATTCCCAGGTCCGCACCACTAGACCAACCCCTTGGGGTTATATTCATCTTTGGTGTTTGATATGGCTTTTAAACAAGTCAAATCTGTTTAAAGTCTAACTTAAGTTAATTGTCGTATTTGTTTTAATAAAAATACTTTTTAAAGTGATTTTAAATAGAAAATAAAAAGCTCCCTACCCCTGCTTTTAATGGGCTCAAGTATTTTGGGAAAAAAGTAAATTTGACCAAATTATTTATTATCTTATCATACCTCTTTATTTTTGTTATAAAATATCTTGACTCATTTATCTTATATTTATCATTTTATATTTACTACTATAGTTTATTTGATAATTATACATGCTTATTGTTTAAATAACATACATTAAATTATAGCATTTTGATATATACTTTTAAGAAATAAATATATAACTATATTTATATTTTATTTTAACTGAATTTTATTTTCATGTCCGCAATAGTTATTTTAAAAATATAAGTTATTTTTTAACCCACTTTAACCAATTATGTAAATACTTATTTTTTATAACTAAAACATCTATTCCAACACGTAACTACTTAAAGTAAAAAATTAAGATAAAAAAGTGACTTAAGTTAAATGTACTTTGAGTAGCTTTTCAATAAGCTAATTGAAAAACCTTATTAGTTACAAACATAATCATCTAATATTAATAAAGGGTATCAAGAAAAAAAACTTAGCACACTTTATTACTTCAACTATGTTAACTACATTTTCTTCAACTACGTGAAAATAAAAAAATAGTTCTATTTTTCTGAGACGGAGGTAGTATTTGAATTTAAGAATTTTAGAAGATGAACAATAATGGATATTACGGTCTTATCCGCAAAACTCCGGTGTGAAAATATTTATGCTAGTTTGGTGGGCAATCACCAATTTTGATATCTTCAGGGGAGCAAAATAGAAAAACTAGAAGTTGGAACACCACTGACACGCACGCGTGACAACAACAAAAGTCGGTTCCGAAATAGAACACTGCAGCCAATTTGTCATCCTCCTGACAATAACCACATTAAATGATTACTTAAAGCTTTTGCAATACAATTGGCCTAGATCCTACTTTTTTCCTCTTTCTGAAATATCAAGAGAAAAAAAAAAAATCCGTAAGCTTTTTGACAATAAGCACATAAAAGGTCAAGTTTTTTTTTTTTGTTTTTTTGGCGATAATTGGCTTATACCCAGATGGGAAGTAGGCCGAGAGGTGATGTAAACTACAGAAATCCATGTCTTACAATGCATCAGCCATGGGCTTCTTTGCTTGTTTATGGTATCAAACGCATTGAAGGAAGATCTTGGCCTGCTCCGACTAGAGGTAGCTTTATGAATCTTAGTGTCCGTTTGGATTGACTTGTTTTTAAAGTGTTTTTATTTTTAATGATTTTTAGAAAATAGTTTTTTATTTTTTTAAAAGTTAAAAATTCTAAAATTAAAAAAAAAATTGATTTTTTTTTTCAGAATTTTAATTTTTTTGAAAATCAATTCAAATAGTAATTATAAATTTAATATAATTTTTGTTCATTAAAAAAAGTACTCTTTTTTTTTTTTTAAAAAAAATAAATCAAACAGGCCTTATTTTAGTCTAATTTCAAGCTTATTTTTCACTAAAATTTTGTCTTGAAATTTATTTTTTTCTTTATTGTATGTTGAATTATGTATTAGATTGTTTTATAAGCTGAAGGCAAAAACATTAAAATTGCATGTATTTGGGGAAAAACTCTATTGTTGTAAGGGCTCCTTTGGATTGAATTCTCTAAAAATGTGTTCTTTTTAATAATTTTAGAAAGATAACTTCTTTTATAAGCTCAAATTTTTTGCTTCTGGAAAGAAAAGGTAAATTAAAATCTTTTTAAGAGTTTTAGTTTTTTCTTTTTGAAAATTAACCTAAGTATTTATTGCAAAAATTAAGGTGATATAACTTCTATGATGATGTATATGTAGTATAGGTACTGTATGATTATTAGAAGAAAAGACAACATGGTTTTGGTGTGTTGACCTCCAAACTTGGAATTTTATGATGATAAGTTGTTCCGAAAATTATATTAGTAGTTTTACTGTACAATTTTGAGTCCTTTATGTATTTTTCGTCAGAAGTTGAAATGAAAAGTTTGAAATCTTTGCTATGAATTACAGTGTTTATATTGTAAAATTGTAGCGAATCTCATCTATGGCTTACAGCAAAATGTTGACTTGTTAGGTAGTTTGAACTGCGAATGATATGCTTTTGATATTCTGCTGTTAAAGATGATTAAGTATTTCTGGGATAGACTGAGAAGAATTGTAAACTGTAATGTTAAAGCGATTGAACTACTATGAGTTATCAGGTTCTTATTTCACGATATCTAGAAATGATTTGGAGATATATGAAAGGAATCCCGAGGTTTGGTGGTAGACCTTCTGATTTGTTGCTAGATGTATCAAGCATTCGAGCCATTCTATTGAAGTATGCTTTGGACCTGCATAGGATGACTACATTGTAGCATTACCATCTGTTGTGTGCCTTGTTGTATTGTGAAGACTTCTATAGCATGACTATTTTCGGTGCATTTATCTTCGTTTGTTAACCTAAATCTATTTCCGTATAAAATTGTTTTCTTCTCTAATAACTTTATATGATTCTGAAGGACGTCTTTGGATTCATGCTGCTAGTAAGGTCCCTGAACCAGCCACAATCAAAGCGATGGAGGACTTCTACAGGGAAATTTATGCATTGGATGGGATCACAGACCTCAAGTTTCCTGAGCATTATCCAACCTCACGACTTCTAGGTGTCAAAATCTTTTTCATGTAACCTTACTTCATCTTTTCAATTCTCATCCCCTGAAGAAGAAAAAGTAATAACGCCTGGATCTAAGAAGTAAGACTTCCTTAATATATAAACAGACGAAGGGAATTACAAAATCTTCTTTTTTTTCTTTCTTTTTTCCCGGTTAGCTAAGTACAAAATCAAGAGCAAAAAGATTCAATATCCTTTTACTTTACTGAAATGTCTAATGCATATTCATAATTCAGTGTTGTGTTTTCTTGCCCATGCTATAAAGTGGAGTCTGTAGCCATCTTGATATGTTTCCCTGCTTTGTCCTAAAGGGACAATCTCAGAAAGCAGATGAGACAAAGTTAAGTGAGGACACAAGGGAAAATTGTTTGGTGATAAGTCAGGGTTCTGTTTCCTACTTTTGGCAAATCATGCTTTTAGTTCACCAGCATAGGCATATACCGGAGTTAGTTGAAACTCAAAATGCATAAGGCCTAATATATGAATGAAATGCTGGTGGTATCCTTATGCTGATCATGGGATATGCATATTTCTCCCAGATGTCAGTTTGTAAGAGTGGATCAACAGATTGCATGTTCCATTAATGAGTATATATAGAATTAAGTGTATAATTAGTGTTATGGAAATGAGATGTGCAATAGCACGTAGTAGTCACAATTTCATATGTAAAGGTTAGGTCTTAGGTGAATTGCCAAATCAATTAGGTCATTCATAGTGGGGCAATGTTTTCGGATGAACTATTCATTTCACTGCCCAAATATTGATTTTAGTAAGCACATGGATGCCTTCATCTTGTATTGACATCTGAAAGAACATGTGTAACATTGTGAACATTGATTGATGAACTGGTGGGTCAATCCTAAGCTGCTGCTTGGCTAGATGAACTTTGCCACCTAGTAGACCTTCGACAACTTCTTAAAAGAAAATGAAAAGCCCACAAAAATTTTCTCCTTGTGAAGAATATCAATGTGCCAATCACAGAATAGGCGAGTTAGCATCTCTTTCGGGTATCATCACTGGTGCATCTGTGATATTTGTTGCATGTGAAAAATTAGAACTATAGAATGAGGCATTTAGGCTTGAAGAAAATTCATTGGGGGTAGAAGGTGCGAGATGGATGAGTCTTACTATAGATCTCTCTCTCTCTCTCTCTCTCTCTCTCACCAGTTTTGAGTACTTTGGTAGCCAAGATTGTTGGAGTCTGATTTAGGTGATCATGCTAGTAGCATATCATTAACTTTAGCATCACTTTTGAGCACGAAACAACATGAAGCAACCATTTTTTAACTTTGAGCACAAAAGGATTGCGAAAGTATTCAGGCATAAATTGTGAAATAAGTAGCCTGTTTGCAGTTATGTTTTCATTATAATTACAAGTACACATGCATCAATTAAATTCTTATTAATAAACAATGAAACCCTGTGCTACAATTAGATTAGGATCGCAGTAACACTGCAATTTTCTAATCCTCCTGCATTCATGGTCAACCCTAAGTCATAGGGGGAGTGAGCAGAACTCGTAGACATAAGTTTCTGTTGAAAGAATGGTATATTGTCCTGTCCCTTTTGCCAAAATGTTCAATAGACAAGTTATCCTAAGAGGCTGATCCAGAGGAACATGGTGGAGTTTGATTGAGATGCTTGAGAGCTTATGACTTGGCACTGAGAAGGTTCATTAACTCAGGACTCCAGAAATCTTATTAAAAGTATAACTCACTTGTTTTGGAATATGTTTTGAGAGAATGATCCAGACCCGGCCCCTAATTAGAGCTTTCAGGAGAGACTGTGCAGCCCAGAAGGGAACCAAGCAAGAAGCATGAAAAGAGAGAACAGAAAGATGAAACAATCAAAGAACCTCCGAATCTCTTTCAAGAGTTTTTGCAGGAATCCCACCTAGAAGAAAAGATTAATGAAATTTCTTGATTGGAAATGGAAAATTCTGAGAGATAATATCACTCGACCTATATGGAGATGCAATTATCGAAAATGAATTGGGGCGTAGTCTATTACCAGCTGTCTAATGATTGCTAGATCAACTAAGAAAAGACTAGGGAAACTGTAAGGAGATCACTATCTAAGCAACAAGAAAATATATAAGATCCCGAGGTTATTGAAATTACCAGCACTCCTTAAACTATCAAAACTACCAAATTATCCCTGAAATTTCCTGCAGGCAAAGTTCATCTAATTTTGCTTTTGCATCTATTTATAGACCCGTACAAACAGTTCTGCATCTAACAGGGAACGTTTTTATCCTTGCCCAGGTTGTGTGGAAGTGGTTGGGTGTGTTAAGTGCGAGGAGGTGGTGTGCTGGGAGGAGATTCCTCAAGGGGTGACTACCTGACTCCTTTAGCTGATTTATGGATAATTTTGACGGTGCACAAAGTGTTCTGTTTTGGTAGCCTCCTTCAGATTCTAACCCAACGTCCTTTTTTTCAGGTGAGACTAGAAGGACAAACAGATTATTGTTGGCTATGTGAGCAACCACAGGTTTGAATTAATCATGCTTGTATCGTGTTTTAGATAATTTTCCATAGGAGGTTAGCGGTTTAAAGAAAATGTTTCTGCTTGCAGAAACTCATAGTCCCATTTGAGATGCGAGGATATCAAGGAGTCTATAACTTGGAGAGAAAGGTATGGACAAACGCGCCTGTCAAGGTTAATCTGTCTAAATTTCTAATTCACCCTCTAGATCTTGATTCAGTATTTTATTCTCTACACGTTAACCTTAGAATACTTTCTTGCTGTTAAACTCATCCAGATATATGAAGCAGCAGTTAGAGGACTTTCTCCAGTTAGAGCTCCTCTACCTATTAAATTTCCACTTCCAGATCCACGAGATCCCTTCTCCTTGAAGCCAGGGTCACTTGCTTCTTTTCTAAATGGCTCAAATGCATCTCAAATGGACGGATCACCTGATCTCACAGCAGCCATAGCTGGTGCTCGAGCAGCTGCCACTCAGTTCTCGAGACATAACAATTACCAATCTAGTGCAATTCCTGTGGAGGATAAGCCAGTTTCATCAAGAACAAGGAACAGGTACAAGGATGGGGTGGGATCAAATATTTAAAATGGATTCTTTTCGAGCTGTAATGTAGATAACTAGTCATTGACAAGAAGAAAAATATTGTTAGCGATGTATATTGATGACCAGTTGATGAGAAGTGTTGCTGTGTGTCCTTGTTCTTATATCCAGCTTGTGTTTGAATAAGGATATCGATAAATCAGCATGTCTAACGGATACTTGATCTTGTATCATAACCGAAGTAGGATGTGCATTATAGTAAGGAGATTGTAGACTGTTAAAGCAGTTTAACTTTATTGAGTATTTGCTGATACCCTTAATTCAGATACCCTTTTGGTATGCAGCATTCATCTTTTGATGATTGTGATTAATTGCTTCTGCAATGCGTGAAAATCTCAATTGTTTATATACTGGTGTGAGACCATATCATATTCTTGGTTGTGTCCATTTATCATGTTTTTCATTTTTCAGTTTTGGGAAAATATGTAAATTATCAGTTGGCACAAATTTTAAATGATTTAATTGTACAAGAAATCATCAGTATATAGTTTCGGTTAGGATGATTAGAATTTATTCAAGCCATAGGACAAATCATTCTTGTCATTGGGCATTTCTGTCACTATTATATATTATATATGCATTAATGATTAATGAATCCTTTGTGGAAGTAACAATCATATACAAATTTCTCTACCCTAGTACAAATTTATATGTTTAGACGATAACTCATAGTTACATCATCATGACTATCTCAGAATTTTTCATTGGGTGAAAATTTAATTTTTCACAGCTTCTTGTGCGCTGGGCGAAGGATTAAGTCATCGGTCTCTGGGAATCTTGCTACCTCTTATCGAAGAATGGAGGACCATGATTACCAATCAACCGTGTTTTCGTTTAACCATGTGTATAGAGAAGTGAAATGCACTTATTGGATTGCTAATTTTGGACTGCAATCTCTAATTGGAAGTCACCACTCAATGACCCTCTGAATGAGCTTTAACGAATTCTAAGATAAGATTATAGAGGGGGTGTTGGCCCCTATATTTGTCTAAATACTAAAGAGAAGAAAAAATATAAATTACCACTCATCCTTTTTTTCCCCCTCTGTGATTCGTTAAATTAGCTAAGGGCTCGTTTGAATTGACTTTTTCTAAAAGCGTTTTTTTTAATGGCTTTTGAAAAATAGTTTTTTTTTTAGAAGTTGAAAATTCTGACTTCTAAAAAAAAGTGTACTTGAGCTTTTTTCAGAGTTTTAACTTTTTTGTAAGTCAAATCAAATAGTTATTACAAATTTAATGTAACTTTTTCAGAAATTTTTTTTTATTGAAAAAAATCCAATCCAAACAAGCCCTATTTGCCCTTCTTTCTTTACAAAATTATGTTTCATTTCCTGTTCGAGTTGCTATCTGTATTTAGTGTGTGCATGTGCGTGTATACTCATTTCTAACATTTTCTTTATACATTGAGTGTTAATATTAGAAACTGGCGTGATTAACCCGCAATTAAACTATTATTACGATTTTTGTGCAAAACAAGTGTTATGGCACATAAGTTTACTTTCAACACAACTTCAATTTTGAACAAATGACCTCTCCAATCTAACTGCTATGCCCAACCACAGCATCTGTGACTTAACCAATCGATATTTACGTATAGTAGTATACGATTTGAACATATTTTCTGGTTATCGTTATTTTCTTTTCAACAAATCCCTACCCCAACCCAACTTTTCGTCCCTGATGAGATTCGAGTCTAACTCAACTTCTCGTCTCTCACGAGATGCGGACTCAGGTTATCGATGTGGAGAGAGAGTTTCATCCATTTGAATTACTGCTAATCTCTATTTTTTTTTAGTTATTTTTGAATTGATTATCAACTCTTGCACCTCCATTCCATGCACGATAACCATGAAAAATTAGTGTTCTTTCAGAATACCAGTTAAAAAAACAATTATTAACTCAACACAGTTCCCACGCAAGGCGAAATTATGACCTTGCACAAAAACATTAGAGTAAAATCTATTTTACCTCATTTTTTGTGAAAGCTGCATAAAATCTCTTCTGTTTTCAAAACTTGCTAATAGACCCCTATAATATGGAAAATGTTTCATATTAGCCCCCGTTGTTGCTTTTTCCATTAAAATTAACAGAGAATATAAAAAATACCTAAAATGCATTTTGACTTGTTAATAATTAAAAAAACTCAAGTAAATTAGTGCAAACTCCCGCTTCTAATTTTTAAAATTAGTGCAAAATCCCCTCTTTGATTTGAACAATAGTGCAAAATCCCTCCTATGGTTTCAAAACCCGTTAACTTTAATAGAAAATTAACGAGATAAACCAATATGCAACGTTTTTTAAATTACGGGGGTTTTTCAACGAGTTTTAAAAACACAAAAGGTTTATTATGACTTTTACAAAATACAGGGCGATAAAATGCATTTTACTCTAAATATTAATGTGTGACAATAATAAAACTTGAACTCATAACAACTTTCTAATATTATATTAATTTACTATCTTATATACAAACTTAAACTGTTAGTTGTTTTATTTTACTAACCCAACGTAAAGAGTACGAAATTAAGCTTTTTGACCCCATTACGCTGCAGCTTTGTGATCTAAACAACATTCCAAAATAATTACGCAAAGGAAGACTTCCATCACTACATGTTAAAACATAGCTAGACTAACAAGAAGAACAAAGCCTAACTAATTAGAAGTACAAACCTTAGCTTCTCGACTTAATTAATAAAATAGGTTTATAAATTATAATATTCCACTTAAGTTGGAGAACAAGTGCATCTTCTCGTTTCTTGATCGTCCGCATAACTAAAATTAAGATGAAATAAGGCATAAGGCTAACTTTTAATTAGTAATAATAAATACTAATAGCAAAATGCTCTTCCCTAGAAAAGTGTTTAAAGGATAACCCGTGCTCATTGGTCAGAATTCTTATATGGACTTCAACCAGATCCAATTTACTTAGTGGTGTTGCAAAGTTACGTCTAGTTATTTCCTCATGTTATCATTATATCATATATATGCTGCAACAAATTACCTACTTTATCTTCCACTAACTTTCCACAATGTTAACACTCATGAATCACTTTAAATCGTGTCAATATTTCCAAGGAGATAGGGATTAGTAGATTGTTTGCATAATTTGACAGTGAGGTAGTTAACACTGGGAGAAAAGACTACATTTTAGCTTTAGAGAGTGTGTGACAATTTTTATTTGGGTGCTTATAACAAGCATTCAACACAAAGTGTTTTTTTATTACTTTTTTTTATTATAGGTGTATATAAATGTCTAAATAAACACTGTAAAAAACCTGCTTATTATATGTTTTCTTTATCTCTTTTAATGTAAAACACTTGTTCTATATTGGTAAATGTTCTACCAAAAATAGCATTAATAAGGTTATTTGTAGAGTTTGGGATGTAAATATTAACAACTTGGCCTAATTTTGTAGTCCTTAAACAATTGTACATATTTTTATGGAGGATCCAAAATATCTTAGGATATATAATTTTACCCAAAAAAAGAAAAAGAAGACGAAAATATAGTTCAAGTTGATCATATACATGACCTATTATTAAACAAAGTAAATAAATATATTAGTATTTCTTTATAAGTTTAAATTTTAAAATGAAATGATAACTCAATATAATGTTATAGCTTAAAAACTGAAAGGTCTCAAGTTCAAAACTTACTTTCACATACTTGAAAGAATTAAGGGTTCATTTAGATTATTGGCTTTTTACAAAAGTGTTTTTCAAAGAATTTGCTTTTTTAGAAGTTAAAATTTTTGGTTTCTAAAAAGAATAAAGTTGAATTTTTTTAGAGTTTCAAATTTTTTTTAAAAAAATCTCATTCAAATACACAAAAAAAATACTTTTTTTTTCATAAAAAAGTAGTTTTTCTAAAAAAAAACTAATTCAAACAAACCTTAAAATTCACATGCAAACCTCAAATTTTCAAGTATTCAATATATTACATTCTATAGGTGAATATAATCAATCTTTCCTTGAAATTTCCAAGCCTTCAACCCTCCCAAGTCTTCAACTCTTAATGAACCCATTTAAAAAAAAAAAAAAAAACTATATATTCACATGCAAACCTCCAATTACCAAGTCTCCACGGCCTCAAATTTCCAAGTCTTCAATATATTAATATCCTCTCAATATTCTATAGTCTTTCAAATTTCGTAGCCTTCAACTCTCAAAGAATTTTCACCAAAACGAAAAAGAAAAAACTATTAAAGAATATAGGCAAAATTTCCAGTCAACTCTGAGAATTCAAAAGTCTTGCAGAAATATTTCTTTCAGAGTATGCATGCGTTCAAGAAAAAATAATTAAGTTGTTGAAACAAGTCTTGTTGAAACAAGTCCCTAGCAACTACTATAAAAGGGTTACTAAACTGCAACAATCAATCAATCATCATAAACCAAAATGTCTCCAGCACATTTGTTAGTGTTGATAGTTGCTGTGGTAGCTCTCACCACTACGTATGGCCAGCCATCCACTTTACCACCGCTACAACAAAGGCCACGACGACCTATCCGCTGGCCACGACCTCCACTAGCGAAGCCTCCACCACCAACATCGCCACCACCTTTCGGCGAGCAACCTCCACTAGCCAAGCCTCCTCCACCACCTATCCGCCGCAAGTGCTCTCCATTAGTGAAGCTTCCTTCACCACTTATCCGCGGCAAGCGCCCTCCATTAGTGAAGCTTCCTCCACCACTCAAGCCACCAACTTCTGGTAAGCAACCTCCACTAGCAAAGCCTCCATCACCACTACCCAAGAGACCAAGACTGCCACCGCCTCCACTAGTCAACCCTGCACCACCACGCAAGCCACCAAGATCGCCACCAAAATTTCCACCACCAATCTACCGAATTCCAGAACCTAAAACATATGATCGCTACATTGAACACCCACGAGGTGCGGGCAACAAATAAGCTGCAATGTCCATTTTTGATGATGAGTTAGAGTGGAGCTATCGATGTAGTTAGCAATAAGGCCTGACGCTTTAGCTTGCCTTCTTTATTTTGTGATGTTAAACCTACACCTACCCATTTCTTGTATCGATGATCGAGGATGGTCTTTATGTAAAAGCAGTGAGCAGTATCAATAATTTAATTTCGTCAGAAAAAAATTCAATAATTAGATATTCTATATGTTAGGCAGAACAATAAAATAAGCAGTAATTGAGTATAAATTGAATATGTTTATTAATAATAAAAAATAAAATAATTAAATTGGAAAACAGAAATAAAAAAAAAAGAACGCAGAAATTAGAAGTCAAGACTCAAATGTATTGATCTCCACGGTTACGGTTATCTTAGACTGCGTTCCCAAAAAAGTGGCCTACACTGTTGTCTTTCAACCGTACTATACTATTCATAGTTGCGGGCCACTGTGTACTTATAGCCTCTACCAGAAGTAAGTGAATGGGGCCAGTGGATGGCGGACGGAATGGTTCATCAAGTCATTTTTTGCCTCAACTCCCTAAATAGGAACAGGGGTAATTGCTTCGCACCTGACTGTGATAGCCCTCTCAATACCTTATTGGAGCTTTGTAACTAGTGGCTGATTCCCCTTCGCTGCCCTTCTAGAGCTTACGCTCATACGTTGTTCCATGTTTACGCCTCTTCACTCGGTGCTAAAGGTTTTAGGCGTATCACTTCTAGCATACAATGACTTCACCTATTGTGTAATGGTAACACCCTAAACAAGAGTTTGCGAATTGAAAAATGACAAATTCTCTCTTAGGAAAATATGTAGGAGAGTATGTAAAATGTATGCAAGAAATTTCAATGTAAGGAAACTGTTGTGCAAGAGGCAATTTATAGGGGTAGAATAGTGGTAGCTAATAATTCACCATAAATTGTATTTAATCCATGGGTTAATGCTAAGATTTTCTAACGGATGAAACCGTTCCCCATTATATGCCATAACTCCTAGGCTTTAATACTA
Source organism: Cordia subcordata (assembly GCA_028554755.1). Lineage (NCBI taxonomy): Eukaryota > Viridiplantae > Streptophyta > Magnoliopsida > Boraginales > Cordiaceae > Cordia > Cordia subcordata. The sequence goes on along the minus strand of JAPTOF010000010.1, from coordinate 4,593,972 downwards.
GTATTAAGCCTCAGCCTTAAATGATTTCCGTTATGTCCTTTCAAATTCAAGCTTTAGTACTAGCATGAAGCCCTAGCCTTAAATGATTTTTGTTACGTCCTTTCAAATTCAGGAGCCTTAAATGATTTCCATTATATCCTTTCAAATTCAGGCTTTAATACTAACATTAAGCCCTAGCGTCCTTTCAAATTCGGGCTAAGATGACTGAGATTTTGCTTAAAAAAACTAACCTGGAATGAGACCGTGGGCAACTTCCACACCCGCGCATGTGTGGTAGATATTAGCATTATGCCCACTATGTATAGTTCCTTCCACTTGCCTTGTTGGCACTATTCATAAAGGTTTCTATATTTAAAGTGAGTAAAAACCTTATAATCTTTCTATATGGGATTCCATCCCACACACACCAAACTAGGCAACCAAACATGTTAATAACATAACTTTGACTGCTAATTTTTTCATTCACCTTGAATCTGTTTTTGACATATAAATATACCGCATTCATTTACTTCAAAGGAGGATCGTAACGGTACCAAGTACAGCCAATTTGACAAGTGGGAGCTGACCCAATATTGAGTCAAGTGTAGCTTTGACCGCATGTTAAAAACTACGAACTTAACAACATATGATTTGGTCCAATTTGATTTTAAATTTGCTTCATATCAAATTAAATTACCTAATTCATTTGAAACTTACTAATTAACTTTTGATCAGTTATGTAAAATAACCAAACCAAATTAACATCTAAAGTTGATTTGGTTTGCCATGGTTTTAGTTTTTATACTAATCTAACACCCGTGCATCGCACAGGTTATCATATGCATTCGATATTATCAAGTTATATACAAATAGAGAGAATTTATTTAAAAAAATAGAAGATAAGTGTTGTGTTTTGTATAGAGACTTATTTTAATTTATTTTATTTGTTAACTTATGTAAAAGAAATATTGTTTGTTACCAACCTATCATAACTTGTAAGATATTATATTTTTCATAAGATATCTCATTTGAAGTTATAGAAAATAAATTGCGTTTAGGATACTTCTATCTTATGAGCTATATATTACGTAAATTTTAAAAATTTTGCAAATGTATATTATTTGTACTTTCAATTACACTTTGCAATTAAAAATTAAAAAATAGAAATTAAAATTTTTAAATAAAAATAAAAAATGAAAAACTGAAAAATTTTAAAATTAAAAACTAAAAATTTAAGAATATAATTAATTTTAAAAATTAAAATTAAGCATTGAAAATTTAAAAAAAAAATAAAAAAGATAAAAAAGAAGATAAATAAGAAGCTGGTGCTTTAACGTGTAGATACCAAGTTGGAACACAAATCTAAAACCGAAAATACATATATATGTACGTATGTATATGCACTTTATCTTTCCCAATGTAAGTGGAGAAAGATTTTTTTACCAGATGTTAAATGATGCTTTAAAAGAAAAACGACGGGAAAGCAAGCGACTTTGCTAAGTTAGTGACTATTGGAAAAAAGAAAAAAGAGGAATTAACAGGGACGTGACATGTGGCAATGTATGGTGTAGGTGGATAGATTTAAAAATTAAAGTTAAACATTGAAAGTTTAAAAAAATAAAAAACATGATAAATAAGAAGCTGGTGCTTTAACGTGCAGATGCCAAGTTGGAACACAAATCTAAAAACCCAAAAAAAAAATTTATATTATGGGTCTGTTCGACAAATTTAGCTGTTAGAGTAACTGATAGCAGTTTAAGTAGCTGATAGCTGTTTGCGTAGCTGATAGCTGTTGTATTTTAGCTGTTAGCGAATAGTTGTTTAATTAGCTGATTAAACAAAATATGTTCGATAAAATTAGTTATTAGATTAGCTGATAAATGTTAAATGACGTAAAAGGACATTGATATCATGTTATTATTATTGTTATATGATAATTATAATTACTATTACTATTATAGGAATAAGATAATATATTTCATAATTAGATATTTATTTTCATAATCATATTTTAATATTAAAGTATAACTAATTTTTTGATAAAACATTTATATCAATATTTCAAAAATTAATTTTAATAGATTAAAAATTATTTTGTAAAAAAAAGGTACAAATAAAACTTATGCTTTTAGTAATGTTGATTATATAGAAATTGAAATTCATTTTTATATTATTTCTTATTTATATTTGTGAAAGAAAAGGTGAAAATATAGAGAGAGATTGGAGAAAGAATAAAAAAATAAAAAAATAAAAAAGGGTAGAATTGCAAAAAAAAAAAAACATGAAAAGCTTAAAGCTACCTAAAAGCTAAAATTTTTAAATTTTGAGAAACACTAGTTAAAACGTTAAAAGCTACCTAAAAAGCTACTTGAAACGTTAGTTTAGCGAACAACAATATTTTAGCAAAATAGTGTTTTGATTAGTCAAAACGTTAAATGCTACTTAAAAAACTGTTACTGAACACGCACTATATCTTTCCGAATATAAGTGGAGGAAGATTTTTTTTTTTTTAATCAGATGTTAAATGATGCTTTACGTGGCAACAAATGATACAGGTAAACATTACTTTATTAGATAGTATAGATAGATAAAAAAAATATTTAAATTTCATAAAAAATAGAAAATTAAACAATTAAAAATTTAACTAACAATTTTAAGGAAAAAAAGTATAAGTTAATAATTAACTTTGATTTACCATCCATATTATAAGTTTAACTAACATAGACATAATATTAAATCACGCAAAGGATTATCTTTGAATACTTTCCTTCCAATATTTATCCTATCCATAGACGAACTTATTTTTCACACGAAATATATTAGTTTTTAATTGATAAAATTACATATATATAAGATAAGTTTCAGTATATAAAGTAATCTTTAAAACAATTTCTTAGCTGTCTTTGGTTTTTCTGGTAAGAAGATCCACTATCAATTTACCTATTTATTAGCAATTGAGTGCGAACAATTTTGCAAAATAGTGCTTTTGATATAATTTTTCAAACGGATCAAAATATATAGGATGTGAGTTAACACAGAAAATTTGTCGCCCTTATAGCGCACAATGCATGCCAACTATTGCTGTGTTTGGGATGAGCTTACTATAAGATTTTTTTTTTTAAAATTTTGAAAGAGACAATTTTTTTTACATCACAAATATTTTATAAAAATTCAAAATAAATCATAGTTTTATTTTACAAGATATAAGCAATTCATTTTTGTCTTCTTTTTTACAACTATAAATAAGACATTTTATCAGAAATATTTTATAAAAACTCAAACCAAACGATAATTTTTTATACAAAAAAGAATATATATATTTGTGTGTGTGTGAGTGTGTGTGTGGTGGGGGGGGGGTGGGGGGTATGTGTTTGGAATATTATATATGTAGGCTTGTGCGCAAAATAGAATAAGCAGTAAAATTAAAGAAACTAAACTAAAATTAAAATAAGCAATTGAGCATGCGAGAATTATAGATTACTTAAACGAAATAAAATGAATCATAAGAAATTAAAAAGACAATATTAATATGAAACGAAGTTAGAAAACAATCAAATGTAAATTATAAGATTGAGGCTTGAGTTAGACTCAATCTTCTTGAGATTTTTATACGTTGCTATGGTGCTGATAATTTATTGCGTAAGCCTCTTACAATACAACAATTACATTATCTTGTAATAAGAGCACAAATTACAACATGTCTCAAACTGGAAAATATTAGAACTCTTTCTATGTAAAAACAAAAATAGATGTTTAGCCCCCAGGGGCATAGGTGAGTTGGTAAGTGGCCAGGTGATTAGGGTGGAGACACCCTGACAACGCGGGATCGAGTCCGTGTGGCGGCAGTACTCCGCTGAAATATTGCGGGGGCTGTTGCTGGATTTCCACGCCCGTTGGTCCTCTCCCTGGTCGGGCTGCCACTCACGCACATCCCTCGATTTACCTCCCGCCTGGTTAAGGGGCCTCTGGCCAGATGGGAAAGGGGTTCTCCTTTGGTTAACCTTTTTAGAAAAATAGATGTTTAAACTACGTATGCAATGCGTTGCCAAATGCTAATGAAAGACTCAATATTCTGATGCGCTCTGATGCTAACTTCCTACTCTTTTTAGGCTGAGAAACACCTGACCATTCTAAATACCAATAAATGCTGCAGCATTTTTCAACATATCCCTTGCACGCGGTACGTGACTTACGTTTCATACTCCGAAGTAATGCTGTCACCGTGATATCCAATCATGGCTAGTAAAACCATAACCAGACATGGCTAGCAAAACCATAACCAGACATGGCTAGCAATGATGGCCTTTAGTTTGTAACGTAAGGCATTTGAAATGGTTTGACTTTATAAGTTTGTAACGTCAAACGTTTTCCCCAGCTATTTTGCTGATAGTTCAAAATGTCACTAATCATAGATTTGTCAGATTATATCAACGGCATAATTGCTCTATTTTTTAAAAAACTTCATCATCAAATTTTCATTCACATCTCATCTGTTTAAACACATAAAAATTATATGGGTTCAAAAACCAATATTCTAACATTCCCTTATATGAATGGAAATTAGATAGTTAGAATGCGAAACTATGCAGACACTAGAGAGAGTTCAATTAGACAACATTGCTCCGAGATAAGTAGTTTTTGGCTTCGAACCTTCTCTGAACCATTGGATTTACTCACTAATCAGTGAACATGACGTTTTGAACTGTTTAGCTTCTATGTAAACCAAGGTAATAAAGCTCACGCAACATCCTTCTAGATATTTCCAGATTCTCACTATTGTGTCCATTTTGGCCCTGAACAATTCCCGATATTCATGAATACTCTAGAGAATCCAACCTTTAAAATTCTCATAGAAGCGGCCCACTTCCTACTTATAAAAGTGACCTCTTATTAAGATTATCTTGCAATACTCCACTTGGATATTCCTAAGATATAAGAGTCATTAAAAACATAACTTAACCTAAAATCTCACAGGTAGCATTGTTTGCTCGTAATAGGAATAGGTTGGAGGATTAAGCCCCCACAGTGCTACAATCGAGCTACGCATAATTCATTTTTCCCTTTGAACTAAGATTCAATGATCTCCTGTCAACAAAGTAAGGTTTCAATTATGGTAATTTTTTAAAAATAGGCTTCTGACCTATTTCCCCTCGACAATTTGTACATTTGATCTCTAGGTAAACCTTTTGTTAAAGGATCTGCAACATTATATTTTGACTTCACATAGTCAATAGAGATAACTCCATTAGACAGCAATTCTCTCACGATATTACATCTACGATGAGTATGTTTAGACTTGCCATTGCACATATTACTTTGTGTCCCTCCAATTGTTGATTGACTATCACAGTGTGTACAGATTGCTGGCATAGGTGTTAGCCAATTTGGAATATCCTCTAAGAAATTACAAAGCCATTCTGCTTCTTCTCCAACTTTATTATAAGCTATAAATTCATATTCCATTGTAGATCTAGCAATACATGTTTGTTTAGAGTACTTCAAAGAAATAGCTACACCTTTTAAAGTAAAGACATATCCACTCATGGATTTTGGGTCTTTCGTATATGATATCCAGTTAGCATCACTATATCCTCCAATACAACAAGATATCTTATATAATGTAGCCTATAATTTAAAGTGTATCTTAGATATCGTAGAACCCTTGTAAGAGCAATCCAGTGATCTTGTCCTGGATTACTAGTATATTTGCTAAGTTTGCTCATTGCAAACCTATATGAGTTCTTGAGTAATTCATAATATATGTAAGACTACCAATAATAGTCTCATTCAATTCATAATATACATAAGACTACTAATAATACGTGAATACTCTAATTGAGATATTCCTTCTCCAGTACTTTTGGCAAGATGTACACTTAAATTTAAAGGTGTTCTCGCGGCACTAATGTCATTTTTATTAAATTTGTCCAGCACCTTTTCAATGTAAAATCAAGGCTTTTTTTTTTTTAAAAAAAAGAAAAGTTATAAGGTTACATTCTTTATTTGGCGAGACTTCCAACAAATCTATACTTTCTTTATTACTATCCATATGCCTTTTCTTATTTTATTTTCTAATTTAAATATTTTATTCAATTATAATTGAAAAGTATGTTTAAAGTTGAGAATTTCATCGAAAATTAAATGTTATAAAATATATTTATTTCTTATCTCCACATAAATATTAAAAATCTAACTATAATTCACTATCAATAATCAATAATGAAGTTAAACTTATTTATTTTCTTGTGCATGCGAATAATAAAGACATTTAAAATATTTATTATTTCTTGCAGTGCAAAACTTATATTCTAGTTCCTATAAGAACGATTTGTTCTCTTCATAAAGTCCTATTGATACCAAATTATCTAAAATCTCTGAAATCGATTGGTTCTCTTCACACACTCGGAAAACTACGATGATTATCTCCAATATATAGAACAAAAAATTATGAAGGCTAGGGCGTAGCGCTGTGCCCTCTAGCTGCCAAATCCCCTAGAATTTGCCCTATAAATAAATAAATAAATAAATAAATATATATATATATATATATATATATATATATATATATATATATATATATATATATAATCTCTGGTGATGAGATACACTAATTGTTGTATGATTTGACCTCATTCCAATTAAAATTTTTTTTTTTCCAGCTTATCATCCATGGCTTCCCAAATCACACTGGCATCATCACTGAAATTCAACAGTCCTGACCATATCACACTTGAGATACTCTCAAGATTATCATCAAAAACTATCCTCCGTTTCAGGTGCGTCTCCAAGCTATGGCATTCAATAATATGTAATCCCGACTTCCGGGTTGTGATGCGAAATCCAAGACAAGCCATAGCAATATTGTGTGACGGAGATGACAACTCCTTTGCCTCTATCAAAAGTGATCTTTCTGTTGAAAAGCTAGATCCAAGCTATGGCATTCAATCTTGAACGGCTCCATTGGGAAGTAATTGTGAACAAGATTGAGATTGTCTGTTTTGTTTCATGTGCTAATAAATTCGAGATGTTACCTACACCTGATCGTGTCCGCAAAGAGAAGAACGAAGATGTCATCTACGGTTTAGGCGTTTTAGATGAATGCCTTTGCATGACTCGGAGAAGAACAATTTCGAAGTATGAACCGTGGGTCATGAAAGAGTATGGTAAGAAGGAATCTTGGACTAATTTGTTTACCTTTGAGGGTTTTGGGTGTCCGACGCCGTTCTTTTTCACTAAAAATCGCGAAGCTTTGCTGCTCATCAATGATGTTGGAATGACTTTTTGTCAGGTTATGATCACTAACGGACTTAAGATTGGGTTTGGTAGCTCCCTATTTTGTCTAAAAATTTCGTCAAGTATTATTCCTATGATTGTTTGATTTTCAATTATGTGATGGTTGTATAGGAAAACTAATGGCACCTAAGAAGAAGAGGAATACTGCTAGTACAAGTCAACTGCCTCTATTTGTGGAAGGCAATGAGGACATTCCGATAGCTAGCTTGGCTAGGCAACCATTTGCTCATGAAGAAGGAAAAGACAACGAGGAAGAACTTGATGGAATAGCTGAAGGCATTTGTCAATGTTTGGCCCAAAAGATTCGTCATGAACCTAGGAATGAGCTTGATGAGCAAACCGCACCGCAGAAGTTCATGAACATGAAACCACCACATTTTCAAGGAGAAGAAGACCCCCACGAGGCGGGAAGGTGGTTGACTAATATGGAGGGGAAGTTTCGTACTCTGAGACTTAGTGAGTACCGGAAGGTTCGGTTAGCACTTACTTGCTACAGGATACATCATTGGAGTGGTGGAATATGTAACTTGAAGAATTGAATGAAGAGCTACCAGGGTTTAGCACTTACTTGCTACAGGATACATCATTGGAGTGGTGGAATATGTAACTTGAAGAATTGAATGAAGAGCTGCCAGATTGCACTGGGTTTCGAGAGATGTTTACCGGAAGGTTCGGTTTAACACTTACTTGCTACAGGATACATCATTGGAGTGGTGGAATATGTAACTTGAAGAATTGAATGAAGAGCTACCAGGGTTTAGCACTTACTTGCTACAGGATACATCATTGGAGTGGTGGAATATGTAACTTGAAGAATTGAATGAAGAGCTGCCAGATTGCACTGGGTTTCGAGAGATGTTTTAGGCTAAATTTTATCCACCAGCCTATCGTACCATGAAGGTAGTTGAGTTTGCAAATTTGATACAAGGGGTCATTATAGGTGGTATCAGAACAGGCTTTAGACAAATTCCATGTTACCTAGGGTCCTGGACTGTGATTCTGTTCTGTTTGTATTTCTTGTAATGACCCAAGCCCAACTACTAGCCTACCATCACACTTGAGCCTAATCAACTAGCCCAAAATGCTTAAGCCGGTTATGACAGTAGTAGTAGACCCAAGCCATTATAAAGTGCACAACCATCACACTTGAGCCTAATCAACTAGTCCAAAATGCTTAAGCCAGTTATGACAGTAGTAGTAGACCCAAGCCATTATAAAGTGTACACAAATCTCACAAAGAATCGATGTGGAATGGGACGTTACAGACTTCCCCTTAAAGACGCAACGTCCTTATCGCGGCCTAAATACAAATAGAACCACAGCCCAGGACTCTAGGCAGCATGGAATCTATCTAGAGCCTGCTTTGATACCACCTGTAACAATCCAAGCCCAACTACTGGTCTACCATCACACTTGAGCCTAATTAATTGGCCCAAAATACTTAAGCTGGTGATGATAGTAGTAGTGGATCCAAGCCATTATAAAGTGTACACAAATCTCACAAAGAACTGATGTGGGATGAGACGTTACACGAGCGGGATATACTTGTGGGGAGCAGTCTGAGAAGTGCAGTTACATATGATCAGGAGAGTTTTGTTTCGCCGAATGGGTACTACTGGAATGAGAAAGAGCACAAGGGAATGGCATCCATACATGGCCTTATTCGACAGGGACGACTCAATAGGTTTAAAAGCCTAATTCACTTATGCAATTAGTCGCCTTTCACAAATTTTACTTAAAATTTATTTTTCTAATTTTTAGACAACAAAATTACTAATAAAATTCTTATACGCAATTTCTTTATATATATATATATGTATATATTTATTGACATTATAACCAAGTCATTTAATGTTTCTTGATAAATTTGTTGATCTTAGGTAAGATTTTATTAATTTTAGTTTTGATAATTTTCTTTATATTGAAGCAATAACTACCGGAATCTTTGCCATTATATATCACATAAGTAATATATGAATTTGTAAAAGAATAACGTCTTTTTATATGATTGAGTATATCAATTGGAATATTATCATATTATCTTCTATCTCTATACTTTCTCTTAAAACTTCTAATTCTAAAAATAAATCCAAAACTATCAATTTATGAGTGGTTGTTGTTGACTAAATAGGAGAGATAGAATGAGATTAACTCTGGATTATGGGGCCTTTCAAGTTGTTCTTTTTCTCCGCCAAAAATCTTAAATTCAACAAAAATAATAAAATCACAACAAAGATAACTATGACTTTCAATCAAATTTATGCTTGACTCCCTTAATTATGCCTTTTAAACATTAAAATAAAAGATTAATAAAATCACAACAAATTAATATCTCATTTTATGATTTTATTTAAATTTTTATTTTTATTTTATGTAATTTTTTTTATTAAATATGATTGAAAATCATAGTTATTTATATTTTTCAAATTTAAAATGTATATGAATTTTTTTTGTTTGGCAAAGGAAAAAGAAGCTTAGAAATGTAGGTATTAATAATTGAGACTCTCTTTTTTAACCAAAAAAAAAAAATCTCTGTAATTTTGTATTACTATAGTCCAAAAATTTATGTATGTCTACATGTATGTTATAGTTTAGATTTATAAATTGTATATGCCGCATAAGGATCCAGTTCCTCCACCACCGCAAATCCTAGTTAGATTCAGGCATGCTACACTTTTTAGTTATTGGGAGAACCCAAGTACTCTTTTTTAGATTCAGGAAACCATTGTCAGAGATCTTTTTTCTTTTTGGAAGATACAGGAGCGAAACAATCAACCTATTGATATTGGAAGACCCAACGGATTCTTCCAATGTATCATTTCTAGGTCCAATGGAATTCAAAGGTATAGGAAGAAGCCCTATCAAATAGAGATTTTTGCTTTTGACCATATTTCGATTGTTAATACGATATATAAGGACCACTACTACAAAGAGTGTTACACCCTTGATCGTGAAATATCGATTACTTGTTAAACCCTGTGAATTGTGTGAAAGCAAGATACTCCAAATTCGGAGGTCGAAGATTTTTATAAAACGTTCTTGGTGGAGTTAGAATGTCATTATAAAAGAAAATCACATAAGATGTGTGAAAGGAAAAAATTGCACGTAAGATTTAGAAAGAAAAAATAATGGCACATAAGCAAAAACTAGCATGGTCAGTTAATGTTGTGTGAAACATCTCTTTTTCACAAGTTTAAACCCTTCTATTTAAGTTTTGAAATTTAAGTCCTTAAATTCATAAAGTTAAGGCCCTAAAACTATTATTTTCTATTTAAGTTAATTATATTTACATTAAAACGTGGATGCATTTTTCTTATCACGGTCATATGTCTTTATTTGGTGAGATCTCCAATAAATCTATGCCTGCTTCATTGATGTGTATACTTTTTCCGATTTTACTTTCTCAATTTAAATATTATTAAAAAATATAATTAAAATTGAGAACTTTATAAAGAGTTAAATTTTGCAGAATATAGTTATCATTCATCTTTGCATAAACATTAAAATATAATTCTTAGCCATAAACGAATCGTTTTCTTGGCAGAATTCTATCGATATCAAACTTGGGAAAATTATGATTATCTCCTATAAATAGAACAAATAATTACAAAGGCTAGGGTACCGTGCCATGTTCTCTGGCTGCCAAAACCCTTAAAACTTGCCCTCTATGTATATCAGAGGAAAACTCCGGTGACGTGATATCCTTGTATAATTGACCTTTGATCTCCATTTAACAGAGAAAGAAAAACTCTAATTTTGAAAAAAAGACATGGGTTGACCTTTGATCTCCGTTTAAAAGAGAAAGAAAAACTCTTTAACTTTGAAAAAAAGACATGCGAAACGAAGACACGTGCGGGGAAGGGTTCGAAATATGCAGTTACATATGCAAAGAGTCTTGTTTCACCGAGTAGTTTTCCTACTGGAATGAGGACGAGCACAAGGGAATGTCATCCACGGCCTCTCTAATTTTTTCCTACCATGTAGCAAGTCATTTCATTTTCTTCAGTTTATGGGCAGTGGATATCCTTTACTCCAAGAGCCTCCCGTTTTTTTTCCTTTGTAGAGCGTCCCTTTTCGATCTATTCTAATAGCCTTTATATTTTTTTTAATCTAATTTCACTTTGTACATTTCCGTGTTATTTTTAATATGCAATATTTTGTCATATTTTAAATTTTAATTAATTTTTTCATATATGCCAAAATTCATAAACTATGAAAGGAGTTCCAACCCATCAAAAATCGATGAAAACGAGCGCAACACAGTTGCGAAGCCAAAAAAGAAATTAAATTTCATACTAGACAAAGTTGAAACTCTAAAATGAGGGTTTTATTTTCGTTCATATTGAAAAGTAAAATTCATGTCTTTTTCTTTTTTAAATCAAGGCTACATTCTTTATTTTGTGAGATTTCCAACAAATCTACACCTTATTTATTACTGCGCATATAACTTTTTCTTATTTCATTTTGTATTTAAATATTTTATTCAATTATAATTGAAAAGTATGCTTAATGTTTAGAATTATCAAAAGTTAAATGTTATAAAATATATTTATATCTTATCTCCATATAAATTCTAAAATATAATTGACTATCAATAATTAATAACAATGTTAAACTTATTATTTTCTTGTGCATGGGGAATAAATTAGAAGATAATTAATGTGACGTGTCATATCTAAGGCTTTTGGAAAGATGAAAAATTATGTTGAAAGAGAGAAAAGTCGAGAATTTTCTCTTGTGTTTCTTCTCATCTTCTCAAACAGGGTAAAAAAAATAATGGACCACGTTGTTTATCTAAATAAATTGTAATGGATCCTTTTTAATTTATTCAAAATAAACTAAATATATTTTAAAATTTTTTATAAGTTTTTAATTTTTAAAATAAAGTACAAAATTTCTTTGAGAACAAGAGATGTATACCATACTTTTAGAAAGTAAAAGAAAATCATCCAAGAGTTTTCACGTAAAAATTCAATTTATTTTATCTTTTATAATATTTAATGACACATTTACGAGTGTGAGATTCTATTCATAATGTCATAACGTAATAAAATTTTGTTATAATTATATTTAAAAATTCAAAACTTTAGGTCTCTCTTGGAATGTTATAGTTTTATGAGCGAACATATTCCCAAAGACATGGTATACATCATTGGGTATTTGGCACCATTCGTATTTGAATGTAAAACATTAGATATCACTTTTCATTTATTTATATTTAGTTGGTGTATACAAAAATAAAGAAAATACTAAATTAGTACAGACTTAACATGCACATAAAAAGAAAAGTAATAAAAAGAAATATGCAACAACTTTTCTTTATAGGGTAACCTATATTTGAATTGGATAAAGTGAGTGGGTTGCAGAATCATTCTTATTGTTTGGATTTATTTCCTTTGGCTATGGAAAGAAAATGAAAGGGAATAATTTAATTAGGTCAACTTTGCTCCTCCAAATAAAGAAAAAAATGGAAAAATAAGATTTGATATTTGTAAAAAGACAAAAAATAAAAACAATAACTTATCTTCTAAACTTTTCTTTCTTATTTTAATTCCAAGTGAAAACAATGTCTCTTCCTTTTGTTTTTCTTCTTCTTTTCTACTTTTTCTTTTTTTTTTTTCACCTAATAAATTTACTTTTTCACCTCCTTTTGGTTATTTCAACTGACTTTATTTTGAAATGTCAAAGAAGAGGTTAATTGTGGACAAAATGTTTCATGTGTTATTGTATCATTGGTGACTCAAGAATATGTCACATGAAAATTGTTACCTTTTGCCAATGCATGAGGCAAGGTTAAGGTATTTGAGGACAATCATTTCTGACCAGTTATGTATCTTATCAATGGACTACGGCCTGTTTAGATTGGCTTTTTTTTTTTCCAGGAAAAAATAATTTTTTTTAATAAAAAAATTATATTAAATTTGTAATAACTATTTGACTTGGCTTCTAAAAAAGCTAATACTCTGAAGAAAGTTCAAATATAGGGTTTTTTAAAAGCCAGAATTTTTAGTTTAAAAAAAAAAAACTATTTTTCAAAAGCTCTAAAAAAACTGTTTTTTTAAAAAACCAATCCAAACAGGCCCTAATAAATCAAGAACTCCATTTATGAGTACTCTAGCCAACTCAATTTATGGCTTCAAGGGCCAAAATTGTTTTTCTTGTCCCTCTTGTTATCTCTCTTTTTAGGAAAATTCTTCAATCCGATCCACCCAACCGTTGTCCCCAAGATTAAAAAGTGGGATATGTGCAAATTTTGACTTTGTTACGAGAAGATGACTTGGGTGGTTATCACGCCGAAGAACAACCCTTGTCTTTAGCTAATTTTTCGTATATGTCTCTAGTTACTCTTTTTGACCATTTAAATTCCTCCTTTACCTTTCACATTTCACATGACCAAAAATTTTATCCAACTAGTTATATTAATTCTTTTTGCACATTAAACTGCTTGAGATGAATTATATATTGTTGATAGATTTGCAAAGTGGATGATGTATTTTATAAGCTAAACGCTTGACATATTTGAATTACATTTTTGGATGAACATGGTTTCGAGGAGTATGATTTGTTAATGGATTTCTAAAAGAAAACAAACAAAAATTATTTCTCTTTTTCTAAACAAAGTCTTTTTCTAAACAAAAATTATTGCTCTTTTCTAAACAAATTATTGGCCCCTATATTTGTCTAAATCCTAAAGAGGAAAAAAAAAAAAATTACCACTCGTCCACTGTTTGTTAAATTAGCTATTTGCCTTCTTTCTTTACAAAAATTATGTTCCATTTCCTGTTCGGGTTGCTAGCTGTATTTTGCGTGTGCATGTGCGTGTATACTCGTTTCTAACACTTTCTTTATCTATTGAGTGTTAATATTAGAAACTGGCGTGATTAACCCGCAATTAAACTATTATTACGATTTCTGTGCAAAACAAGTGTTATGGCCCATACGTTTACTTTTACCACAACTTCAATTTCGAACAAATGACCTCTCCAATCTAACTTCTGGGCCCAACCTCAGCATTTGTGACTCAGCCAATCGATATGAACGTTTAGTATACGATTTGAACATATTTTCTAGTTATCATTATTTTCTTTTCAACAAATCCCCACTCAAACCCAACTTTTCGTCCCCCATGAGATTCAAGTCCAACCCAACTTCCCGTCTCTCACGAGATACGGACCCAGGTCATTGATGTGGAGAGAAATAGTCGCAACCACTTGAATTACTGCTAATCTCTATTTTTTTGTTGGTTTTTATTTTTGAACTGATTATCAACTCTTGCACCCCCATTCCATGTGCGTTAACCATGAAAAATTACTGTTCTTTCAGAATACCAGTCAAAAAAACAATTGTTAACTTAATACAGTTCTCACGCAAGGTGAAATATGACCTTGCACATAAATATTAGAGCAAAATACATTTTATCCCTATATTTTGTAAAAGTTGCATAAACTTGTTGTGTTTTCAAAACTCGCTGATAGACCCTAGTGATTTGGAAAATGTTGCTTATTAGTCCCGCCATTGCTTTTTTTGTTAAAATTAACAAAGAATATAAAAACACACCTAAAATGCATTTTGACTTGTTAATAATAAAAAAAAATCAAGTAAATTAGTGCAAATTCCCCCTTCTGATTTTTAAAATCAGTGCAAAATCCCATCCCCCTGGTTTCAAAATCCATTAACTTTAACAGAAAAATTAACGACATGGACTAATATACAAAGTTTTTTAAATCACGAGGGTTTATCAGTGAGTTTTAAAAACACAGAGGGTTTTATGTGACTTTTACAAAATACAGGGAGCTAAAATACATTTTACTCTAAATATTAATGTGTGACAATAAGAAAACTTGAACTCATAACAAATTTCTAATATTGATTCTAATATTATATTAATTTACTATCTTATATACAAACCTAAACTGTTAGTTGTTTTATTTTACTAACCCAACGTAAAGGGTACGAAATTAAGCTTTTTGACCCCATTACGCTGCGGCTTTGTGATCTAAACAACATTCCAAAATAGTTACGCAAAGGAAGACTCCCATCACTACATGTTAAAACATAGCTAGACTAACAACAAGAACAAAGCCTAATTAATTAGAAGTACAAACCTTAGCTTATCGACTTAATCAATAAAATAGGTTTATAAATAATAATATTCCACTTAAGTTGGAGAACAATTGCATCTTCTCTTTTCTTGATCATCAGCATAACTAAAAATAGGATGAAATAAAGCATAAGGCTAACTTTTGATTCGTAATAATAAATACTAATAGCAAACTGCTCTTCTCTAGAAAAATGTTTAAAGTATAACCCGTGCTCATTGGTCCGAATTCTTATATGGACTTCCACCAGATCCATTTTACTTAGTGTTGTTGCAAAGTTATGTCTAGTTATTTCCTCATGTTATCATTATATCATATATATGGTGCAACAAATTACCTACTTTATCTTCCACTAACTTTCCACAATGTTAACACTCATGAATCACTTTAAATCGTGTCAATATTTCCAAGGAGATAGGGATTAGTAGATTGTTTGCATAATTTGACAGTGAGGTAGTTAACACTGGGAGAAAAGACTACATTTTAGCTTTAGAGAGTGTGTGGCAATTTTTATTTGGGTGCTTATAACAAGCATTCAACATAAAGTGTTTTTTATTAATTTTTTATTTTAGGTGTATATAAATGTCTAAATAAACACTGTAAAAAACCCACTTATTATATGTTTTCTTTTATCTCTTCTAATGTAAAACACTTGTTCTATATTGGATAGCATTAATAAGGTTATTTGTAGAGTTTGGGATGTAAATATTAACAACTTGGCCTAATTTTGTAGTCCTTAAACAATTGTACATATTTTTATGGAGGATCCGAAATATCTTAGGATATATAATTTTACCCAGAAAACAAAAGAAGAAGAAGAAAATATAGTTCAAGTTAATCATTTACAAGACCTATTATTAAACACAATAAATAAATATATTAGTATGTGTTTACAAGTTTAAATTTTTAAATAAAATAATAACCCAATATAATGTTGTAGGTTAAAAACTGAAAGGTTTCAATTTCAAAACTTACTCTCACATACTTGAAAGAATTAATGGTTCATTTAGATTATTGGCTTTTTTCAAAAGTATTTTTCAAAAGAATTTTGGAAAAAGTGCTTTTTTAAAAGTTAAAATTTTTTATTTTAAAAAGAATGAAGTGGAATTTTTTTAGAGTTTCAAATTTAAAAAAAATTTAATTCAAACAAACCTTAAAATTCACATGTAAAGCTCAAATTTCCAAGTCTTTAATATACCAATATCATCTTTACCTTTTATAGGTGAATATAATCAATCCTTCCCTGAAATTTCCAAGTCTTCAACCCTCCCAAGTCTCAAACTCTTAATGAATCCATTTAAAAAAAAACAAAAACTGTATATTCACATGCAAACCTCTAATTACCAAGTCTCCACGGCCTCAAATTTCCAAGTCTTCAATATATTAATATCCTCTCAATATTCTATAGTCCTTCAAAGTTCCTAGTCTTCAACTGTTAAAGAATTTTCACCCAAAAAAAAAAACTCTTAAAGAATATAGGCAAATTTTCCAGTCAACTCTGAGAATTCAAAAGTCTTGCAGAAATATTTCTTTCACAGTATGCATGCGTTCAAGAAAAAAAATAATTAAGATGTTGGAACAAGTCCCTAGCAACTACTTACTCTGGTCTGGTATTGCAACAATCATCATCAGCAAAATGTCTCCAACATATTTGCTAGTAGTGTTGATAGTTGCTGTGGTAGCTCTCACAACTACATATGCCTAGCCATCCACTTCCCCACCGCTACGACACATGCCACGACGACCCATCCGCAAGCCACCACCTCCACTTATCCTCTCAATATTCTATAGTCATGTCTTCAACTCTTCCAAAGTCTTCAACTCTTAATGAATATAGGCAAAATTTTCAATCAACTCTCACTACAACAATTTATGTCAATAATTACACATTTGAAAAAAGCGTAAAAAAGTATTTTAGTATAATTACACTTCTAAATGTAACAAAATATTTTGTATAATTCTAGATATTTTAATCATTTTATTACACTTGAAAGTATAAATAAAATAGTTAAAAGTATAAAAAAGTATTTTAGTATAGTTACACTTGTAAGTATAATAAAATATTTTTATATAATTTTTTGTATTTCAATCATTTTGTTACACTTGAAAATGTAACTAAAATGGTTAGAATTATACAAAAAATTAATTTAGTATAATTACACTTGTAAATGTAATAAAATATTTTTATATAATTTTGTATTTCAATTGTTATGTTACACTTGTAAGTGTAACCATTTAGTTACACTTGAAAGTTTAACTAATTTTGGTTACACTTTCAAGTGTAACTAGAATGGTTACACTTGCTAATGTAACCAAATGATTATAGTCATATAAGCCAACAAAACATGAAGTTCTTTTGCTTGAATCCCACATCTAGAGGTGGCAAACGGGCACCCACGAGCCAACCCGACCCGTTTAGTGGGGGTTATGCGGCTCCGCGAGTCGGGTCGGGTCGGATTCATGCGGGTGCCTACATCCCCCATCCGCACCCGTGGCCTCACGGGTTGATCCGTTTAATTTTTTTAGTATTTTAGTATTATTTAAAAATAAATAAAACCAAAAAAATTAAGTAGTAATTAATAAACACTTGTGACTTGTTTGACCAAAAAAAAAAAAATTAGACACCTAAAAATAGTTAAAGTTAATGAACTAAATGTCACAAACATAATCGATAATTTAAAATCGAAATTAAACACCTAATCACAAACTAACATTAACAAAATAAGACAACAATTACCATAGTCCATAGTTATAATCAAAGCCTCAAATATGGTTGCTAAGGCTGTAAACTATAAAGTGCAATAAGAAGAAAAAACTTAAGGTTTCTAACTTTAAACTTATATGTATTTAAGAAAAAAAAAAAAGACACTCGCGGGTCAACCCGTTTGCCTTGCGAGTTATGAAAGCTAAACCCTAACCCTATATTTATGAGGGTTAAACGGTTCAACCCGTAGGTCCGGACCCGTTTTTCCACCTCTACCCACATCGATAGGACATTAGGGATGTTGAGGTCTATAAAAGCAATGCAAGCCGATTGTTTTTCTTAATTCAACTCTTGCGTTAATGACACTTAAAATTTTATATTACTTTTATTTTATTTTTTTTTGTGTTCATTCATCATATCCTTTTATTTTAGTTAGAGTCATAATAAATATTTTTAAACATTTAAAATTGTAATAATAATATTAGAATTTTTATATTTAATTTTTTAAGATAATAAAAAAATTATTATGCTTGAAGTGTAACTAATATAAATATATTAGTGTTTTAGTGTTGTTACATTTCAAAGTGTAAGTAATATTAATTACATTTTGAAGTGTAGTAAATTTTAGCTACATTTCAAAATATAACTAATATCTGTTACATTTTTATGTGTAGTAATATTTTTTATTGCGTCAATATTAGTTACACTTATAGTAAGTGTAACAAATTTTTTTAATTACATTTTTAAATGTAACTAGAGATCAAAATATATATAATTACTAGTATAATTTTTGTAGCTGGGAATTCAAATGTCTTGCTGAAATATTTCTTTCAGAAATGCATGCGTTCAAGAAAAAAATAATTAGGATGTTGAAACAAGTCCCCGGCAACTACGATAAAAGGATCACTAAACTGCAACAATCAATCAATCAATCATCATAAACCAAAATGTCTCCAACATATTTGCTAGTAGTGTTGATAGTTGCTGTGGTAGCTGTCACCACTACATATGCCCGGCCATCCACTTACACACCACCACGACCTATCCGCAAGCCACCACCACCACTAGCGAAGCCTCCACCACCAACACCGCCACCCCCTTCCCGCAGGCAACCTCCACTAGCCAAGCCTCCTCCACCACCTATCCGCCGCAAACGCCCTCCATTAGTAAAGCCTCCTCCAACACCTATCCGCCGCAAGCGCCCTCCACTAGTGAAGCCTCCTCCCTCACCCAAGCCCCCAACACAGCCACCACCTTCTGGTAAGCAACCTCCACTAGCAAAGCCTCCACCACTACCCAAGAGACCAAGACTGCCACCGCCTCCACTAGTCAACCCTGCACCACCACGCAAGCCACCAACACAGCCACCACCTTCTGGTAAGCAACCTCCACTAGAAAAGCCTCGACCACCACAACCCAAGAGACCAAGACTGCCACCGCCTCCACTAGTCAATCCTGCACCACCACGCAAGCCACCAACACAGCCACCACCTTCTGGTAAGCAACCTCCCCTAGCAAAGCCTCGACCACCACAACCCAAGAGACCAAGTCTGCCACCGCCTCCACTAGTCAACCCTGCACCACCACGCAAGCCACCAAGATCGCCACCAAAATTTCCACCACCAATCTCCCGAATTCCAGAACCTACGACATATGATCGCTACGTTGGACAACCACGAGGTGCAGGCAACAAATAAGCTATAATGTCCATTTTTGATGATGAGTTAGAGTAGAGCTATCGATGTAGTTAGCAATAAGAGCTGACGCTTTAGCTTGTCTTCTTTTTTTTGTGATGCTAAACCTACACCTAACCATTTCTTGTATCGATGATCGAGGATGGTCTTTATGTAAAAGCAGTGAGCAGTATCAATAATTTAATTTCGTCAGGAAAAAAAATCAATAATTGGATATTATATATGATTTAGTTCAATTTGATTTTAAATTTATTTCGTATCAAATTAAATTAGCTAGTTCATTTGAAACTTACCAATTAACTTCTGATCAGTTATATAAAATAATCAAACCAAACTAACATCTAAAGTTGATTTGGTTTACCATGCTTTTAGTTTTTATACTAGTGTAATACCCGTGTTGTCATATGCATTCAATATTATCAAATTATATACAAATATAGAGAATTTACTTAAAAAATAGAAGATAAGTGTTGTGTTTTGTATAAAGACTTATTTTAATACATTTATTTTATTTGATCACTTATGTAAAAGAAATATTTGTTGTGACCAACCTATCATATGTTACTTGTAAGATATTATATTTTTCATAGGATATCTCATTTGAAGTTATAGAAAATAAATTCAGTTAAGAATACTTCTATCTTATGAGCTATATAGTTGGTAAATTTTAAAAATTTTGAAAATATATATTATTTGTACTTTTAATAATACTTTGCAATAAAAAATTAAAAAATAGAAATTAAAATTTTTAAATAAAAAATGAAAAACTGAAAAAATTAAAACTTAAAAACTAAAAATTTAAGAAAATAATTAATTTTAAAAATTAAAATTAAACATTGAAATTTAAAAAATAAATAAGAAGATAAATAAGAAGCTGGTGCTTTAACGTTTAAACGCAAAAAAAAAAAAAAAAAACCTTTTTCTTTCCCAATGTAAGTGGAGGAAGATTTTTTTTAATCAGATTTTAAATGATGCTTTAAAAGAAAAACGACGGGAAAGCAAGTGACTTTTGCTGAGTTAATGACTATTGGAAAAAAGAAATAAGAGGAATTAACAGGAACGTGATAGGTGGCAATATATACTGTAGGTGGATATTATTTTATTAGATAGTATATATTTAAAAATTAAAGTTACTCATTAAAAATTGAAAAAAATAAAAAAAAAACACGATAAATAAGAAGCTGGTGCTTTAACGTGTAGGTACCAAGTTGGAACACAAATCTAAAACCCCAAAAAAAAAAAGAAAAAAACATACTTTGTTTTCCCCAATGTAAGTGGAGGAAGATTTTTTTTTTTAATTCAAATGTTAAATGATGCTTGACGTGGCAACATATGATACAGGTGAACATTACTCTATTAGATAGTATAGATAGATAAAAAATATTTAAATTTCATAAAAATTAGAAAATAAAAAAATTAGTAATTTACCTAACAATTTTAAGAAAAAAATTTTTATTTAATAATAAACTTTGATTTACCATCCATATTATAAGTTTAACTAACATAGACATAATATTAAATCATGCAAAGGATTATCTTTGAATACTTTTCTTCCAATATTTATGCTATCCATAGACGAACTTATTTTTCACACTAAATATATTAGTTTTTTAATTGATAATATTACATATATATACGTGGCAATATATAGTGTAGGTGGATATATATATATATATATATATATATATATATACACACACACACTAGTCAATCACCTATGCGATGCACAGGGAAGTACAATGTTATTTTATATGCATAGCATTTTTTCAAAAAATTAAGATAAGTGGCATTATGTTGAAATAGTATCATTATTATTTCTAAATAATTACAAAAATATAGATTCAAATAATTAAATTATGTAAATTTGAGTTAAATTACAAAACAAAATATGAATAATTAAATCATTTGGAAAAATAATTTACATTAAAATTACTAAGAGAAAGCAATATAGAAATATGGGAAGAAGATTAAAATAAGAAAAAATATATCAATTAAAATAGGTCATGATTTGATAACAACCAAATTGAAGAGTTACCATAGATATCTGTAACCAATTCAGATTGCATGTCATAATTTTGGAATGTAATATGTATTAAAATAAATTAGAAAATCAATGTAAATCTCATTAAAATAAAACAGGATTTTCACAATTAAATGTAATGTAAGAGTGCCACGTGACAAAAAGATGTTAAGAATGCTATCTATGCGACACTTATCATTATTATATTGCAAAGGATTCTTCTATATAATATAGTATATATATATATATATATATATATATATATATATATTATGTATGTGTGTATGTATGTATATATATAAAAGATAAGTTTCAGTATATAAAGTAATCTTTAAAACAATTTCTTAGCCACCTTAGATTTTTCTGGTAAGAAGATCCACTATCAATTTGCCTATTTAATTAGCCATTAAGTACGAACACTTTTGCAAAATAGTGCTTTTGCAAAACAATAACTAAATGGTGTTACATGATATCCTAACCGAACATATTAAATTATCTTTTAAAAAGTTTTATCAGTTTATTAACAACAAAGGAAAATATAGAGATTAGGAGGTAACTCAAGTGATTGCGACTATCTTTCTTAGACGTGAGGTCATGGTTCAAATTCTATGGGAGGGGAGTTCAAAAAAAAATAAAAATGAAACAAAAGAAATATGATAAGCTATTAAAAAAATTAAATACAAGACTAAGGAAGCCACCAAGGAAGTCAATTGGCATCTTACCCAAGCATTAAATAATTTAAGGACAAACACTCTCTTTAGCGATAAAAGAGAAAGAAAAACACCAAAAAGAAAGTAAGAGAAAAAAAGGAAGAATAACACCTTAATATTTTTCCTACTTTGATTTACTAATTTTTCACTAAATTGACCTATTTGATTGGCAAAAATTAAGATCAAAATTGATTTATCAGAATTGACAAAATATTATCAGAACTGATCCAATTTAAGTCAACTCCAAAATAAAAGGCTTTACTACTTCGGTTTACTAATTTTTCACTAAATCGTTCCTTTTTAATTTGATAAGATATATCAAAATTTTTCACTAAATCGGTCCTTTTTAATTTGATAAAATGTATAAAATGTATCAAAATTGAATTACCAAAATTGAAAAAAAGAAGAATAACACCTTAATGTTTTTCTACTTTGATTTACTAATTTTTCACTAAATTGACCTATTTGATTGGAAAAAATTAAGATCAAAATTGATTTATCAGAATTGACAAATATTATCAGAATTGATCTAATTTAAGTCAACTCCAAAATAAAAGGCTTTATTACTTTGGTTTACTAATTTTTCACTAAATTGTTCCTTTTTAATTTGACAAGATGTATCAAAATTGAATTATTAAAATTGAAAAATCTTACTAGAAAGGTATAATTTAGATCAATTCTAGGATTTATCAAAATTGATTTAAAAATATTTACCAAAATTAATTTATTAGAATTGACAAATATTATTAGAACTGCTCAAGTTTAAGTCAACTCCAAAATAAAAGGCTTTACTACTTTGGTTGACTAATTTTTCACTAAATCGTTCCTTTTTAATTTGATAAGATGTATCAAAATTGAATTATCAAAATTGAAAAATCTTACTAGAGAGGTATAATTTAAATCAATTCCAAGATTTATCAAAACTGATTTAAAAATATTTACCAAAATTGATTTATCAGAATTGACAAATATTATCAAAACTGATTAAGTTTAAGTCAACTCCAAAATAAAAGGCTTTACTACTTTGGTTTACTAATTTTTCACTAAATCGTTCTTTTTAATTTGATAAGATGCATCAAAATTGAATTACCAAAATTAAAAAATCTTAGTAGAACTGATTAATTTAAATCAATTCCAAGATTTATCAAAACTGACTTAAAAATATTTACCAAAATTGATTTATCAGAATTGACAAATATTATCATAATTGATCAAATTTAAGTTAACTCCAAAATAAAAGGCTTTATTCTTTTGATTTACTAATTTTTCACTAAATCATCCTACTTAATTTGAAAAGATTTATCAAAAATAAATTACGAAAATTGAAAAGATTTTTTTTTACCACCAATCTCCATTTCCTGAGGCAAACCCCCGCCATTGATAGCACCAAAAGTATTTTCCCACCACAAAATCACTTCACTGCCACCAAAACACTCAAACATTTAACTTTTTAGCTTCCATCACTTCTCTGGTCTTTTGCTTCTGATCAAACCTATCAACAGAGAACACTAAAATTGATCATATTCATGATCACAAGAATATTCCTTGAAAGGCCGGTTGATCAACTTCAATCCTTCATCTTTAATAGTTCTATTCCAGGGACATCATAGGTATGTGCTCTTGTGACTCGTCAACTTCAAGGTTTCTTCTTTGATATTTCATCTTTGATACTTCATCGCAAGAACATATGATTCTAAGCTTGTGCATGTACGCGATTTTCATCATCATATAGTCCATCGAAGGTATATATGATTTATAGCATGTGTTGTACATGATTTTCATCTTTGTTAGTTCATCGCCACCAAAATGATCAGCCTTTTGCATGTACTTGGTTTTCACCTTTGCTCATGATTTTTGTGTGCATTTAAGTTTTCTTACCCGTCGCTGTGTATAAGAGAAATAGAAGATTTTGTGGTTACAATACACGGTAGTCATCTTTGCCACTGATTTTCTAACGAGTGAACATTACTGGTTTTAAAGAGAAACAAAGGACTTTGGATTACAATGATTACAATCATCAATTTTATTATTTCATTTTTTTGTTATGAGCCGAAAACCTTCTCTTTGTCGCACACTATTTTGACCTTTTTTTAATCTATATACATTGATTTTAATTTATTCAAATAAAAAGTTAACAATCCCAAGTGGTGCACTGATTAAGAGCTGTGATGATCCGTGAAGGTTCGATCGTACTTGATTATACAATTTTTATTTTTGGTTGATGGAATGGTAGTCAACAATTTGATGTTTGCAAATTTGCTTTATCCACTAAGTGGAATGATATTTGGTTTATCCATAATTCCTGAATTAGTCCTGCAATTCATGATAAATATGATATATCTTCACTGATTATTGCATTTAGTCATATGAATTTGTAAATTATATTTTTGTGACTTTCACACTGTCTTGAATTAAAGGAAATCTATTAAGTTAGAACATGAAAGTATTTTATGGGTATACAAATTTATCTCGTCTGAGAAGTTCTATAAGTCGAAATAAGATTGTGATTACCAAAGTTCTTCATTATTTCTTGATGGTGCCATTATTTAGTGTTTGGATTGCTAGTTGTCCTAATATATATGTGCTAGATTATTGATTTTGAATTCTACATAAAAAAGATGACTTTTTTCTTTTTTCTTTTTTTGCCTTCATTGATAAATTCATGATAATTTCTAGGTAATGGTCCTAAGAAGATCAAGTAGGCCATCATCTTCATATATACCATCATCTTGCTTCAATAGTGAAGATGATCAGCCCAGCCAAGGTAATTGTGTTTAGTCATTTTTCCCAGGATATCATGCATTAAGACTTCATGTGTTTATGATAAATTCTCATAAGTACGTGTATTTGGGTTAATGCTTATATTGGTTGGATAACTCAAAATCTAATGGTAACAAAAGAACACGAGGTAAATCAATGTGCAAAGAGAATAGGCATCTTCCTCTAGATAAACGATATAAGATTGAGCTTAATAATGAAAAACAACTTGTTGGGCGTTATGCTGGCAAGTTATCAACAAGTATGAGCGTACTTGCTCGGATGAGCAATTATTGTTCAATTTCTAAGCTTGATTAGAGGCATTTCAAGAAGCCTGAGAAGGATGCAATAATAAATTTCATGAAGGTTAGTACCAGACTACATTTAGGTATTACTTATGTTTCTAAATATGCATTCTTTCCTGTTTTAGTTTTCATTAAACAAATTCTCATCTTTGTTAGGAGCGTTTCATTTTTCTGATGACAAGGAAGATTATGAAGCATGTGTGCGCTATGCTTTTGGATCTATTGGGAAGCTATGGAAAGATCACAAATACAATCTAAGGAGCATGATCTATGAACTTGAAGCAAAAGGAACCCCTGTAGATGAAATTTATCAAAACATTCCAGATGGAATGGATGATGGTCAGTGGATCTCATTTGTAACTGAAGCTTTAAAGATTGAGACTAAGGTAATTACCATAGAATTGCCTAGCATTGTACATTCATAATATAATCAAATTTGTTATTTTGTCTTACTTTATTAAGTTTGTTGTTTGTATTGCAGAACAAATCAGCTAAAGGAAAACTTAGTAGAAGTTTTCAAACTAAGATACATACTTTTGGTTCTAAGAGTATGCTTAGAAAAAGGCATGAAATGGTACCTAAAATTATATCTTTTAGGCTGATTTATTATTCTTTCATGATAAGTTATTAACATTATATTAATAAAATCTTGCAGGAAAAAAAACGTGGTGAAAGAGTAAGTGAAATAGACTTCTATATTGCAACCCACAAGAAGAGAAATGGTGAAATAAATAATGCTGGTGCTGTGGATGTCTTGGTAATTAATAAGTTTATTGTATTTTATATTTTGCCCATTAATTGGCTCAAGTGTTGATTGATAAAATCTTGTTAATTATACAAAGTTTTCTAAGCTAGATGCTGCATATATGCTTATTGTATTTTATATTTTGCTCATGTAATTAATCCTTCATTTTCATTGAATTCTTAATATGTTTGAGTGCACTTAATCTAGCTAATGAATAATGGCTTATTATTTAGGACTGTCAAGATGAGATACTTAACAATATTTAAGCATGAGAACAAAATTCTTGACTGAAATTCTTATAAATTAAATGCTAGACTAATTGATTTATCAAGCTATTGATGAAGATTTTGTATGTGTAGGACAAATGTAAATCATTGATGCAGGAAAGGGCCTTTCATCTCAAGTTAATAATATCACTCTACAGAATCATATTATTCATGAGATGCGTGGTCCAGAACACGCTGGTCTTGTTAGAGGGCAAAGGAGGGGGCTTACTCCATCAAGCATGTTTGGCTTTAAGAAGAATCAAGCATCTATTGAGGTATAATGATTGCAGGATGAAGTCAAAATGCTGAAGGAACATGAGTTAGAGCGAGAGGTAGAGTTGAAGAAAATGAAGGAAATGCTAGAGGAGCTCATAAGCAGCAGGTACATTTTAATATATGACCTTATGATATTTTTAGATTAAATCATCTTTTTCTCATTTTCTTTTTCGTCTTGGGGTTGCAAGAGAGTCATTGTTA
Organism: Cordia subcordata; assembly: GCA_028554755.1. Lineage (NCBI taxonomy): Eukaryota > Viridiplantae > Streptophyta > Magnoliopsida > Boraginales > Cordiaceae > Cordia > Cordia subcordata. Next base: position 4,566,923 of record JAPTOF010000010.1, on the reverse strand, counting down.
TAGATAGTGATGGTAATGTTTTGAAACTACTTGGCATGGCTTTTTCTTTGAGGTTGATTAATCTTGTTTGCATATACTTTTATATCATGCATTAGACCATGGGTTTTGTTGAAGCACTTCACTTTAGTTAAAAGGAACATAGGAGATCAACACATGTGCTCTATCCAGACCATATATCTCTTTATAGATATCATGGATTAGCACTTATTTAGTTTTCAAACTTGATTGTACTCACAACTAATGCTTTAATGTGTGTTTGGAGAGGGATTGGTGTATGGAAGGGAAAGTAGTAGGAACTGGAGGAAGTTGAGAGCTTGTGGTTGTTTTGTTGGTTGGGTAACAAATGTGTGTAAGTAAAAGAGGGGACAAAAGAAAATAAAGGAGGTCTTTGAAGATTTATATATAAGAACATGGTTATACAATTGTGTTTTTTATTGCAAAAAGGTCTAGGATCGTTGCGTGGTTTAACTGTCTTACACATTGCCTAATTGAAGTGTATGGGGTAGAATTAAATTAGGAAAAGGAGACAAAAGAAAATAACGGAGATCTTTAAAGCTTCAAAATTTATTAAGAATAAGCAAACATGTTACTTGTTCTTACATAAAAAGCTGTACAATGATGTGCAAATCCTTGATCCCTCCTCACCTTACGTTGTAATCTATTTTCTGACAATGTCTTCTTTATTTGTCCTCTAGATAAAACTTACATGAAAATACACAAGTAGAATCTTATGTTTTGGAGCTTGCATGGTGTAAGTGACTATATCATTCACCTTTAGGAATTATAATAAAATAAATAAATCAAGATACTAAATGTAAATACTAATGTGCTTTCTTTTAACTTTTCAGGGGATGAATTCTATTGATTCAAGGCTTATGATTCAGCAACACTTTTTGATCACTTCAAAATAGCTCAATGCTTCCATACTTTTTGCTACTTATGGTTTAGCAACAAATTTTGATCACTTCAAAATAGCTCAATGCTTCTACACTTTTTACTACTTATGATTAGGAGTTTGATATTACTTTTTGCTTGCTTTTTTTTGGATATAATTCAACTTGGTGATCAGGTTATTTTGTTTACAATACTCCATGTCTTTATGCAATTACTTATGGAATTGCACTTTTATTAGCAATTTAATTACTTTGATTTTATATGTTTAAACGAATATTATTTGTGATTTTGTTTAAAGTTTTACATTATTTTTAGTCCATTAAAATTATTAGGATACTACAAATCTTTACAGTCAAGTTATGCAAATTGCTAATTACTATTTAATTACAAATTAAAACAACAAAATGACAAAAAAAAAACACTATGGGTTAGGCGGCGTTTTAATCAATTGCCAGCTATATGAGCTATTCATCACACACACAAACAAAAAAGGTCCTTAGCAGCGGTCAACAAAATGTCAGCTAAGAAAATTGAAAAATTCAACTAAAGCTATTGGTGGCGTTCTTGTTAAACCGCCGGCTATAACGTAACTGCCGGCTATTACCGTGCCCGGCAGTTCTAACACATCATCTATAGGCGCCATTATTAACGACGGTTGGTTATTAGTGGCGTCTAAGGAAACCGTAGCCTATTATTTGCCGACGCTTTACTTAACTGCCGCTGTTATCATAGGCGACGGTTATAGAGTTGGCAATTTAGTGAACTGCTGTGATGGTTATAGACCTAGCGATTTAGTAAACTGCCGCATATTAATTACTGGCACGAGAAAACAGCCGCTAATAAGGTCTCAAAACCGTCGCCTATGTGTGAGTTTCTTGTAGTGGTAATGCGATGCCAAATGCTAACGAAAGACGCAATATTCTGATGCTCTCTAGTGCTAACAACCTACTATTTATAGGATGAGAAGCACCTGACCATTCTAAATACCAATAAATGGAGGAATCAAACGGATGAAACTCTTGAATGTTAGACGTTTTCCCAACAAACGCTGCAGCATGTTTCCACTTATGCCTTGCATGCGGTACGTGACTTACGTTTCATACTCCCAAGTAATGCCGTCATCATGATATCCAATCATGGCTAGTAAAACCATAACCAGACATGGCTAGCAATGATGGCCTTTAGTTTGTAACTAAGGCATTTGAAATGGTTGGACTTTATAAGTTTGTAACATCAAAAGTTTTCTCCCGCTAATTTGATGATAGTTCAAAATGTCACTAATCATAGATTTATCAAAATTATATCAACGGTATAATTGTTCTATTTTAAAAAAAAACTTTATCATCAAATTTTTATTCACACCTCATCAGTTTAAACACATAAAAATTACAAATGAAACTGAGTTTTTTTTTTAGAGTTTTAACTTTTTTTAAATCTAATTCAAATATTTAACAAAAAAAAAAGATGTGTTTTTCTCAAAGAAAAAAAAAAGTATTTTTTCCTTAAAAAACTAATCCAAACAGACCCTAAAACTATTGACATGTAAACCTCAAATTTCTAAATCTTCAATATATATACCAATATCATATCTACATTCTATAGATGAATATAATCCTTCCTTCGTATTTCCAAGTCTTCAATCCTCCTAAGTCTTCAACTCTTGGAAGCCATTTGCTATGTTGGAATTACCTGAAAAAGAATGGCCTTACCAACTTTTGGTTTCCATTTTTTAGTTTGGTATAATAAATTAAAGTTGGAAAGGTCATTCCTTTGGAATGAACTTTCCAAGAAAAAGTTAGAAAAATCATTTCTTACCTCAACTTAAGGAATGGATTTTCCAACTTCAAGTGGAAACGATAAAAATTATAATGGGAGTCATAAAAAAAAATTATCCTCCATTTATTTTCTTTAAATTTTTATAAAACATTAAAAAAGTAAAAAATTTACAAATAAAGAAATTAACAAAATAAAAAATTTTAAAAAACTAAAATATTAAAAAATTAAAAATTAAAAAAAATACATTTTGCATTGTCATTTTTTACTTCTTTCTTTCTATAAGACATATGTTTTCTTATAAGCTAGTTAATATTTTTATCTCAATCATGATAAAACAGTAAACATCACAAAATATGGTGTTAAAACTAAAAACAATAAATTAAGTAGTATTATGTATTTTTATTGATAAAATACTGGCTATATTATTTGTGTTTATGTTGATATTGTAAAAACTATTGATCAAGTTTATTTTGAATATATAACTTTTTCTCTTTTTGAATTATTTAGCAATATATCAATATTGTTTTACTGGAGAATGACTTTTTATTTTCTAAAATATTTATAAATCTATGATATAATACTAGATATATCCTTTTTAAAGTTGCACAAAAAAAAATGTAATTGCCATCTATAAATTTAAACTTATGTCAAATTAAAGAATAACGGTATTTCAATTGATTATTATTCTATTCTAGCTTGTGAAAATGATTTTACCAAGTATATGAAATAAAACAGACATTCTATTATGACTTTTATTATATCTATAAATGAATAAGTATTCCATGAGCATCCCAACTTTGAATTCTATTTTACCTGAAATGACTATTTATTTTCAAGCCATTCCGTCATATTAAATGAACCCTTAATGAATATAGACAAACTTACCGGTGAATCCTGAGAAATCAAAATCACATCTACACCAATCTAAAAAAACTTAAAACTGTTCACGTTTAAACTTCTAAATAAAGCAATATGCCTGCATACGCTCAAATTTCAAAGTGTTCGATATACTATTCTCTCTACATTCTAGACGTCAACATAGTCCTTCTCTCAAGTTTCCAAGTCTTCAATTATATATTCCAAATATTGAAGAACACAGACAAAATTTCCAGTCAATTCTGAGAATTCAAAAGTCTTGCTAAATATTTCTTTCAGGATATGCATGCGTTCAAGAAAAAAGTAATTTAGATGTTGAAACAAGTCCCTAGCAACTTCTATAAAAGGGTCACTAAACTCTGTCTGGTATCGCAACACTCATCATAAGCAAAATGTCTCCAACATATTTGCTAGTAGTATTCATAGTTGCTGTGGCAGCTCTCACCACTACATATGCCCAGCCATCCACTTACCCTCCACTACGACACATGCCACGACGACCTTTCCGCAAGCCACCACCTCCACTAGCCAAGCCTCCACCACCAACATCGCCACCACCTTCCGGCAAGCAATCTCCACTAGCCAAGCCTCCTCTACCACCTATCCGCCGCAAGTACCCTCCATTAGTGAAGCCTCCGACGCCACCATTCTACCGAATTCCAGAAAGTCCTTTGACATAAGATCGTTACAGTGGACACCCACGAGGTGCAGGCAACAATTAAGCTACAATGTCCAGTTTCATGATGACTCAGTAAAGCTATCGACATAGTTTGCAATAAGAGCTGATGCTTTGCATGTCTTTTTTATTTTGTGATGTTTGCTTTAATTTTCGTTTAAACCTACCCATTTCTTGTATCGATGAGCGAGGATGGTCTTTGTGTAAAAGCAGTGAGCGGTATCAATAACTGAATTTCGTCAGGGGAAAAAAATCAGGAATTGAATATTATGTGATGGTTTAATTTGATTTTAGATTTATTAATCAATTAATTTTTAACTGGTTATATCATATAACCGAACAGAATCAACATTTTAAATTTGATCTGGTTTGTGTGGTTTTGTTTTTTTTTTAATAATTAATTAAATTTCATAAGGACTAAAAAATTAAAAAAAATAGTCAATAATTTTAAAGGAAAAAAACATTAACTAATAATCAACTTTGATTTACCATTTATTACAAGTTTAACTAATATAGACATAAAAATCAATCATGCAAGGGATTATCTTCATTTACTTTTCTTCCATGAAATATTTATCCATTAAGAACTTATTTTTCACACAAAATATATTAGTTTTTAATTGATAATATTACATATATCAGTTAAGTTTCAGTGTATAAAGTGATCTTTAAAACAATTTCTATTCGCTGCCTTAGATTTTTCTAATAAGAAGATCCACTTTAAATTTTGCCTATTTAATTAGTCATTGAGAACGAACAATTTTGCAAATTAGTGCTTTTGACATAATTATCCAAACGGATCAAAATATAAAGGTTGAGATAGAAAATTTGTTGTTCCCCTCAACGATTTGTACACTTGATCTCTAGGTAAACCTTTTGTTAAAGGATTTGCAACATTATATTTTGACTTCACATAGTCATTAGAGATAACTCTATTAGACAGCAATTGTCCCACAATATTATATCTACGATGAATATGTTTAGACTTACCATTGTACATATTACTCTGTGCTCTTCTAATTGCTGGCTGACTATCGTAGTGTGCACTAGTTGTTGGCGTAGGTTTTAGCCAATTTAAAATATCCTCTAAGAAATTATGAAGCCATTATGCTTCTTCTCCAACTTTATTATAAGCTATAAATTCATATTCCATCGTAGATCTAGCTATACATATTTGTTTAGTGGACTTTAAAGAAATAGGTGCACCTTCTAAAGTAAAGACATATCCACTCATAGATTTTGAGTTTTTTGTATCTGATATTCCGTTAGTATCACCGTATCCTTCCAATACAAGAAGATATCTTGTATAATGTAGGTTATAATTTAAAGTGTATCTTAGATATCTCAGAACCCTTGTAAGAGCAATCCAGTGATCTTGTCTTGGATTACTAGCTAATATATTGGCTAAATTAGCTCACTGCAAACCTATATCAAGTCTCATGCAATTCATAATATATATAAGACTATCAATAATATGTAAATACTCTAATTGAGATATTCTTTCTCTAGTACTTTTGGCAAGATGTACACTTAAATTTAAAGGTGTTCATGCGACACTAGTGTCATTTTTATTAAATTTGTCCAGCACCTTCTCAATGTAAAATCAAGGCTTTTTTTTTTCCTTTTTAAAAAAAAAGTTCAAGGCTACATTCTTTATTTGGTGAGACTTCCAACAAATCTATACTTTCTTTATTACCATCCATATACCTTTCTTATTTTATTTTCTAATTTAAATATTTTATTCAATTATAATTGAAAAATATGTTTAAAGTAGAGAATTTTATTGAAAATTAAATGTTATAAAATATATTTATATCTTATCTCCATATAAATCCTAAAAATCTAATTATAATTCACTATCAATAATTAATAATGACGTTAAACGTATTTATTTTCTTGTGCATGGGAATAATAAAGACCATTTAAATTATTTATTATTTCGTGCAGTGCACAAATTATATTCTGGTTCCTATAAGAACGATTTGTTCTCTTCATAAAGTCCTTTTGATGCCAAAGTTTCTAAAATCTGTGAAATCGACTGGTTCTCTCCACACACTCGGAAAACTACGATGATTATCTCGAATATATAGAACAAAAAATTATGGAGGCTAGGCTATTGTAGCGCCATGCCCTCTACTGCCAAATCCCCTCAAATTTGCCTTATATATACATACACTAAATGTTGTATGATTTGACCTCATTCCAATTAAAAAAAAAAAAGAAAAGAATTCCAGCTTATCATCCATGGCTTCCCAAATCACACTGGCATCATCACTGAAATTCAACATTCCTGACCATATCATACTTGAGATACTCTCAAGATTATCATCAAAAACTCTCCTCCGTTTCAGGTGCGTCTCCAAGCTATGGCATTCAATAATATGTAATCCCAACTTCCGACTTGTGATGCGAAATCCAAGACAAGCCAAAGCAGTGTTGTGTGACGGAGATGCCAACTCGTTTGCGTCTATATATCAAAAGTGATCTTTCTGTTGAAAAGCTTGATCTAGATCCAAATTATTCTTCTCTTCAAACTAGGTTCTCTAAAATCTTAGGTTCATGTAATGGTCTGATTCTAGTCAAGATCGAGGAGCACATCCTTTTGTGGAATGCATCGACAAGATATTGTCAGAAAGTGCTTGAATTAGATACAGGTATAAAGAACTCCCTATATGATATTAGCCTTTCTGGATTTCTTTATGATTCCTCCATTGATGATTACAAGGTAGTAGGATTGCTTGAGAATATCAACGCATCAGAAGAAATCCTTATTTTTTTGCCTGCTTAAAAACCAAAAGATGGAGACAAATCATATTCCCTTATCGTAATGGTTGTACTCGTGAAGGCGTGGTGGTGAATGAACGGCTCCATTGGTCAGTGACTGTGAACAAGATTGAGATTGTCTGTTTTGTTTCATGTGCCAATAAATTCGAGATGTTACCTATTCCTGATCGTATCCGCAGAGAGAAGAACGAAGATGTCATCTACGGTTTAGGGGTTTAATTTTAGATGAATGCCTTTGCATGACACGGAGAATAACAATTTCGAATTATGACTTTTTGGTCATAATTTGTTTCGCCGAGTGGGTACCACTGGAATGAGAATGAGAATGAGCACAAGGGAATGGCATCCATACATGGCCTTATTCGACGGGGATGGCTCAATAGGTTTAAAAGCCTAACGCGCATATGCAATTAGTCGCCTTTCATAAATTTTACTTCAAATTTATTTTTCTAATTTTTTGACAACAAAATTACTAATAGAATTCTTATACTCAATTTCTTCTAATATATGTTCTTTTAACTGACATTATAACCAATTCATTTAATGTTTCTTGAGAAATTGTTGATCTTAGGTAAGATTTTATCAATTTTCGTTTTAGAAATTGAGGAGTAGTTTAATTATTTTGAACCATAATTTTTCTTGTCACAAAAAAAAAAAAAAAAAAAAACAAAGTAGTTCAGGATGGAAACTGGGCTGACCTGGCCTGGCCCAAGGCCGCAAAACCTGCATGTTGACCGGCCAGTCCGGACAAGAAATCAAACAGCCCCGCCCGCATATAGCTGAGCTGACCTAGGCCTGGGCTAGCTCATGGGCCTGGTAATGGGCTTGGCTGAGCTAAATGGGGACGGGCTGGCCCACGTGCTTGCAGATTTATTTTTTAAGCATCTTTTTAATTTATTTAATAAATAATCTTAAAAATATCAAATATATTATTGACAAGTTTTGAAAACATAACCTCTTGCTTTAATGTTTAAGCTTAAACTACTACTAAGCTACAAGTCCTCTTGTGTATTAACTTTGCAAATGTAATCACTAATCAGTTTGTAATTTATTTAACAAATAAATTTAATCACTAATCACTTTATCATTTATTTAACAAATAATTTTAAAAAAAAAAACTGTATAAGGGACAAGGTTTTAACTCATAACTTTTTAACTCTTATTATGATTTTCAAGCTTAAACTGTTAGAGCATGAGTTCTTTTATATACTCAATTGTAATCATTTTAGATATAAAAACTTCAACAAACTAAAATTTAACTTTATTATTCTAAATATAATTATCTATTATTAAATGAAATATATGTGTAATACATAATGGACGCTTTATGTATATTTGGTTTGTTTGTTCATTAATTATAAAATTTACTAATGGTATTAAATTTGCTAATATTTGTAAATATAAGTTATAGATAGGTTTACATTTATATATATATATATATATATATATATATATATATATATATATTAGTTTTGGAAGAAAAAAAGTAGTTTTAGGGTTTGATTTAGTTGTGCATTTAAATTAATTAGTTTGAATTGATATAAGCACAAATTTAATATAGTTTTGCTTATAAACAAAAATTAATAAATAAAAATTTTAAACTTCAAAGTCTCATGCTTGCACAATAACATATTTTTCTGGGAAAAGAATTATTGTGCATTTTAAGTATTAAATTAATGCACAATAATTAATTTACTATATTTTTGCTTATTAATTAAAAATTAATAAATGAAAACTTTATTTTATTAGTTTAAGTATTTATTTAATAATATTTTGTATAATGAATTTTATTGCTAGTTTTATTATCATTATTGCTATTATTGATGTTTTTATTAGCATTATTATACTACTATTACTACTACTATTACTACTACTACTATAATGTATATAATAATGTATTTTTATATAAATAATTTTCAATAGTATACGCATACTAACTATCAAATATGAATTTAGAATAAATATCAATTCCTACTATCATTCTTATATTAAATCAAACACGCAGTATATTCAATACCAAGTCAATTTCCATTCCCAAACTTATTTATTTTCTTACATCAAACATAATTAGTTGAGTGTAACTTAATTCATTAATCTCTGACATAATTATATTGTAAGGTCTGGCCCATATTCTAATAGTATCTAAAGAGGTTTGGCCCGTATTCTAATAGTACCTAGAGAATAGGGGAAACTTATCATATTGTTGTCTTGCCTTTTTTCTTGTTATGTCTTATTTGTATTTCTGTATTAATTGTATACTGCCATATCTTGTAGTCTTTGAGTCCTATAAATAGGTACTTAGCTTATTGTAATAGGTGTGAGGGAGAGATAGTTAGTTTTTTTTAATAAGTGTGAGGAAGAGATAAAGATGTGAGACAGGTAGCAGAGAGCGTTTAGAGCTAGAGCAAGATTTTATCTTATATTCATTATCGACGTTATCTTAATAAAATTCTCCTTTTGCCAGTAGAGTAAGAGTCGAGAGTTTATCTTATATTCATTATCGACGTTGTTTTAATAAAATTCTCCTTTTGCCAGTGAAGTAAGAGTAGGCCGAACCACGTAAAATAATTCTCCTTTTGCCAATGGAGTAAGGGTTGGCCAAACCACATAAAATAGTATCGTTAATTTCTTGTTTATTTCGTCTTGATTTAGACCATGTTTTTCCCCAACATACATTAAGTTGGTTGATTTCAATCTTAGTGCTAATTTAATTCCATACTTAGATTTGTTGACTCTAATCATATTAGTTAATCAATTAGTTAATTGATTAATTTATTACACACCACGTTAAATTTAATCGATTGTAGTTATAATATTAATTTTACTATATTTGCTCAGATGACGATACTTGCACGCGATATACTCAACTATAATCATTTTAGATATTAAAACTTCGGCCACTAAATGATTAAACGCGAAGGTCAAACAATTTATCCTAAGAGCCTGATCCAGCAAGGAACATCATGGAGTCTGATTGAGATGCTTTAAAGCTTGTGACTCTGCGCTGAGATGGTTCATTAATTCAGGACTCCAGAAATCTTATTAAGAGTATATCCATGGTTTTACAATATGTTTTGAGTGAATGATCCAGACCCAACCCCTACTTAGAGGTTTTAGAACAGATTGTGCAGCACAAGAAGGGAAACAAGCAAGAAGCGTGAAAAGAGAGAACAGAAAGATAAATCAATTAAGAACCTTCGAATCTCTTTCAAGAGTTTCTGCAGGAATCCTACCTAGAAGAAAAGATTAATGAAATTTCTTGATTGAAATGGAAAATTCTTAGGATAAAAAATATCCTTCAGCATATGGCTAAGTAGTTGCTGATTATATTAAATGGGGCACCGAATCATTAGAGAACAAACAAGTGAACAAACTTGCTCGTCGTAGTTCCTACTTTTTCTCAAGTTGCTTATCACTCTTAGGCATTTGATCACCAAAAAGGTCAACCTGAAAGTAGATGTTTGAAACAAGCAACAGAATGGCTAAGTAGTCACTGATTATTATAGGAAGCAAAAAGGTAAAGGAAAATGATGAAACGTGAAAATCATTAATTCAAAATGTTTTATCTGGGCAGGTTTATGGGAAATTCTGCATGAGGGAAGTATCAGTACCTGATCAAGCATGGCCTTGAAGGCTTGAATAGATAGCAGATGTATTGTGCCCGTGGAATCAATCACCTAATAATGATGGAAGGCACGTGACGGACTTCGTCGAAATCTTCTCCTCCCTCATTGTCCTCTTTGACTTGCAGCCTGCTCTTAGAATTCTTCAGGCATACCACTAATTCTCAATTCTTCGAGGGTCCTCAGAAATCTCAACTCATCAGGAATCATCTTCAGTTCTGTACAGTGATCAATTACCAGATGAGAAAGGTTTGGCATGGCTCCTTCTTCTATGCAGCAGCTCTTCAAGTTTCTCAAACCTTGGAGGTGCAGAAATTTGAGTGGAGGAAAACCATTAGCATGGCAAATCATGTCTTCCCCCATGTACAAGTCTCCAGATAGATGTAGACGTCTCAAGTTGGAAAGCTTTTCTAGTGTCCTCGTTAGGTCTTCCTCCATTGTAGTACCCTGCAATTCTAATGGATGAAGATTTGGGGAGAAATAAGGTTCACACTCTGGTAATTTGCTTATCTTCCCAAATCTTATCTTCAGATGATTGAGACGGCTGCAGTGAAACAACTTTCTAAGCAAAGTTGATCCCTTCTCCGATCTAAAATCACATCCATCAATTTCAAAAGACAAGAATCTCAAGCAGGTCAAGTTGTTTACTCGGTCGATGAATTCCTCCACGTCCTCTAGCTTGTTGTAGATGGTCGCCACTAAAGATAGAAGATTTGTTAAAGTCGAAACGACTTCAACATCAGTGTACTCATTATTCAAGCATTCTAGTATCTCTAAACTCTGCAAGCCATCCAATCGAAACTTAGAATGGTATCGAAGGTATAGGTGCTTCAGCCTTTTCAATTTCCTCACTGCATTTGGTATTTTTAATCTGTTGGTACAACGTAAATCAAGAGTTTGTAAGTGCTCAAGCTTGCCTATTGATGATGGGATAATAAACAGTCGACTATCCCTGAAACTCAAGTATCTCAAGTGGATAAGTCTACCTATTGCTGAGGAAAATCTGAGATGATCTATTACAGCAAAATCTCCCTCTCCATAACTTAAATCAAGTCCTTCAATAGATAAAACTCTTAGCATCCTGAAATCATCCATTAGGGATTTCATTATCCTCGTTATTAGTCCCTTGTCCCATCCAGACCAGGAGAAAGTAAATGATCGAAGGTTTCCATTCAATTCTTTTCTAGAGAGAACATGTTGTGTGTGATCCTCCTGTTGCAATGCTACATTAACTTCTTCAGATTTCTCCAGTCGTCCAACAGGATCAACACTGAGAACTTCCGCATGGGTTCCAGTCTTTCTCATTCGAAGCACAAGATCTACAGCATCAACATCACCCACAGCTGTCATTATCCCCTTCTCTCTATCATGTGCTACTGTCTTAGCACCTGCAAATTTAGAAGAAGAAGAAGAATATAGTGATTGTTTCATTAACCATGACATCAAGTGATACCATATCAACAACTGTAAATTTAGGAGAAGAATATAGTGGTTGTTCAATTAACCATGACCCCTTGCTGTATAAACATTCACATGTTCACTGTTATCCTCTAAATAACAAAATTAGGTAACAAGAATAACTACTCGAAAATTTACACTTCAATTCTGGCAGCCAGTCGAATTGCCTTTCTCCAGCCCCTTTCGTTACGAGTACCAATCTCGAGGACCACTCTTTTGCCGGCGGATCTTGCAGACCTGTGTATTCTAGACGAAATATCAAAATCAATGATGGCAAGCCTAGAACTTCTAACAGTGGAGAAGTCCACGAGCTCCTGGCCGTTTCTGTGCCCATAATCGATTAGCTGAAGCAACTTTTCCTCTTTTGCCTTGTGTGAGCATAGTTCTCTCATGATGCCGTGAAGCCGACATGATTTAAACCCTCGAATTGAAGGCACATCTTCTTCCATTTCAACAAAAACCATGCACCTTTTTGCTAATTCTTCCAAATAGCGTTCTGCGACATACATCAATCCATTTCCACCCCAATCCTCCATGGATATCAGACCTTCAGTCATCCAAATCTGGTAGAGTGACTCTGTCTCTATATAAGCATCTTCTACATATTATCTTTTCATTCTTTGACTTTCTTGGGTAAGCCTGCACATATCTTTCAAGTATTCAACATTAAAAATATATAAGAAACGGGCATAGTATTAGCAACTGCAACATTCCTCATTCATCACAATTTTATAGGACAAACTTCAGTTGTATTGTTTCAAATAATAGACATGGTATCCTTCAATAATTTGAGAATTAAAACTAATAATGAGATATTAATAGGAGAGAAGAGATTATGACATCTCCCAGTACTAATATAACTAATTTGAAAATAAAAACAGAAAAAGAGAAAAATTTAAACAAAACAATGAGAATAGCTCAACCAGAGGGAGCACCTTGAGAATATCTTTCTATTAGCGATTTCTTTTTAAACAGCACCCAACTTTCATCATTATTTAGTAATGGTGGTTGATAGAGGAAACCACTGGCATCTACACCTATGGCAATTCTTTCATTGCGAGTCGTAACCAATACCTTGCTCCCTTTCTCTCTAATTGGGAAGGCTTCTTTAATGGATTCCCAAGCTTCCAACGACCAAATGTCATCAAGTACTACTAGACATTTTTCATTTTTTTGAAAGCCATCCAGTTGTCTGACTAGCTCTCTATCTCTCCCTTTCTCAATCAATTCCCTCCTCTCTGGCATAAATTTAGTCAAGATCTCTTGCAAAAGACCCCTCTTCTGCCATTGTTGAGATATGCAGACCTAGCAAAAGACTTTGAAGTCACGCCTTACATCAGGATGGTGATACACTTGTTTGGCCAGGGTGGTTTTGCCCAAATCCTCCCATTCCCCATATAGATACCACTCTATGGTTTTCACCAATAAGTTCTGCTGCCAGCATTTCAACTTGACTTGCCAGCCCAACAAGATCCTCTTCAGTAATGTGGGAATAAGAACGCCTCAACTGTTATTGCCTACAGCTTGATCCGCTTTGGTTCTCCATGATATCTCTTATGCCATAATCATGGAAAGTAGTAGTAAGGTCAGATATCTTGGCTTTAAGGGATTTGATATTAGACCCAACTTGATGACGATTCCAGAGCTCATCCAAGAGACCAGTACACCTCTTGATGATGCCTCTTCCCCTACGTGATCCGACCTTGAAAGCATAACGCTCAAGCAAATTTTCAGCTTCATAAGCAAGATCTCTAGTTTGTGAAACCCAGTCACGAACCCTTTCCGTTTCACTGTGTCTTGCTTCGGCATCTTTTACAAACCATTGCATTCGCTTCAGATCTTCAAGAAGTTGGCCCGCTTGGTTCTCTACACCATGCAAAAAACTTCCCTCCTTCGATCAACAGATTTCCAAGCGTTCTTACATCCGCAGATATGGCAGCCTCTGCCATGTTGAATGTATTAAGGGGGTTTAAGGTTTAGTAAAGAGAGAAGGAGAGTTAAGCATTACTTCTTTGCAGACTAAGAGTTTTTTCTTAGCTTGCATGCAAAATAAACAGAGCCAAACAGGCTTTTGGTCCCTTGCTTCCCGGTTCCTGCTTCTTTTTTTGTGAGAGAGAGAACATTTCATTGTTACATGCTGTTAAATGTAATTTTCGTCGTCCATTTTTTTTTTCCTTGGTCTAAGTGATTTTCCTCGTCCTTGTAACATCATTTAATAACAACATGCTGTTAAAAGTAGTTTTCACCGTCCTTTTCCTTTTTTTCTTTTTGTCTTTTTGGTCAAGTAATTTTCCTCGTTCTTATTACATGATGTTACTCAACGCCTCAAAATTGATATCTCACCAACCAAAGCATGACGTTTTTTTTTTCTGCATACCGTCTACATTTTTTTTTTTTATTGGTTGAACAATTTTTTTGTTTCACTTTTTACAGGTTAGGGACTTTTTTATGCACTCCTTATACATTGATCATATTGTGTTTTTTGTTTCCTGATTTTCTTTTTCTCGTTTTCCTTTCTTATTTTTGGAAAATTCTTGTTTATATTCGACTACTGAAGCTTATTTTAGTTTTTGCTTAGTTAAGCCATTGGCTACTGCTCTTGCTAATTGGTGAGCAAAAGCTGTTTGAAGTAATTATTTAGTCTATACATTCATTATTTTCAAATCTAAATTTTATTGTTGAACGATTAAGCGCATGCATGATTCGTGAAAGACACTTGATTATTCTTTGTGTTCAATTATTGATCTCCCATAAAAAAATGATTAGTATCGAGGATTAATCATGAATTAAATTCAAAATATAATAACATCCATAGATTGAAATCTAGATACATCAAAATCTATAATAAGATTTATATAAAGTAAAATTCATGTTTATCTTTTTAATCCCCATGTCCTAATATATCCATTTTTCCTCCAAAAATGAGTTGAACTCCAAAAAATATATTATTAATCTTCTATTAATTTTCTTTTTTTTTTTCCCAATCAAATTCTTTTCTGATTTTATTTTCCTCCTTGTAATTTTTTTTATCTAATTATGGTAGGTATCTTATAGAAAATATGATTAGTATTAAAAACTTCTTAAGAATTAAATTTACAAAATATATTTATATTTTTCTCATATTGATGACAAAAATGGCAATAAAAAATAATATGACATTTACTCATCTCTCCCCTATATCGGACAGGGTTGGCTTGTACTCTATTTTTTTTTTTTAATTAAAAGAGTTGGACTGAATTTTACTATTCTTTTTTTTTTCCTTGGGTAATCTTATAAAAATAGCACAAATTAATGATATATAGAGAGAGGATGACAAGTCCAATGTCAATAAAAATAATTAATACATTTAGATAAAATGTAATTATTAATTCTAATTTTTATATTCGTTTTAAATACAATTTTGTAATGAAAATAACTAGAAAATAAAAGAGGTATAAAGGCAATATAACAAAGAGAGAAAATATAAAAGATAAGAGATGAATAAATAATGAAATATATCTAAAATCTAGATAATAATAAATTAGCCAATGAACATCCATAGCTTCATTAAGAGTGCCTTGTGGAGACCCCCAGAGGACAAACGAGTGAGAGCATCCCCAAGTCTTCTCTTCTCTTCTGTAGACATCTTCCATAAACATGTTCCAAAACTCAATGACATAAGAAGACTATATAAGAGAGATTTATTTTTAACCAACGTATTATAGCTAATAATATCCTGAACATGATCACAACATAAATCAATTTACACTAACATCATCTATGTTATTCTTCATACACAAATCAGACCACCTAATCATGAAATTTACACATGGACACAGATTTTACTGAAGTACAGAGATTATTCAGGAAACACTATGAACTAAATTGATTGGGATGAAACTGTTGGAGGAAAATGTCCAGCTATTCGGATTAAAAATTGGGGCTCTCAATGTCCCTGACACGGATGGAAATGAAGACGACACCACTGATCTAAAATAATAAAGCAATGCGCATCTGATCATAAATCTATTTTTGGTGAAATAATGTCATCGTTTGCTGAGTGAGATTGGAATGCGACAGAGCTAAATGATATGAAAATAAATTTTGAAACTTGGCATTATATTCTTCATCGATCATGCAAATGCAATATCATAATAATATAACGAAGAAAACCTTAATTATATTTCTTACAATATTGATGCCCCCTTACATTAGTCAAGTCATTTTTGAATTTTCCCCCTTTAATTTAATTTCTTGGTTTGTTAATGGTCGGAGCCATGGGCAATTGTTGGTAAAAAAAAAAAATATGTAGAATTTTATGCCATTTATGGTGCCATGCTATGCTTTCTCTTACCCGGACAAGTTACTATATAATCTTGTTTTCTCAACCCAAACATGATATATATTTTTATATAATAATATATTATATATGGACAAAAGATTATGGTCTACGACCACAATGGCAATTCAAATGTGATCTCATGTATGTCTAGGAGTTATGGTTATTAGTTATTCTAAAATTTACAATATTAGTCTTACTACAAACTTCAAATTTTAGACTGGAGCCTAAATAAATATAACAAAATCCGTTTATAATAACATATGATTTTTAGATAAGATTATCACTTAATTTAGCATCAGAATCTGGATTATGGGGATTCATATCTCTATTTCACTCATTCGAAATATTAAAAGTATTCATATTTACGACCCAAAATACACTTGCACCTGAAAAACACGTTAAATGCAATAAATTAATACAACAAAACCTTTGAATCCTTTCTTGCTATTAAACTTGTCCAGATATATGAAGCAGCAGTAAGGAGATTGTAGACTGTTAATGCAGTTTAACTTGATTTCGAGTATTTGCTGATACCCTTATTTCAGATACCCTTTTGGTGTGCAGCATTCATCTTTGATGATTTTGATTAATTGCTTCTGCAAAGCATGGAAATCCCAATCGTTTACATAGTAGTGTAAGACCATATTATATTCTCTGTTGTGTCCATTTATCACGTTTTCATTTTCCAGTTTTGGGAAAATATATAAATCAATAGTAAATAGGTTCGGTTAGGGAAAATATATAAATCATCGGTAAATAGGTTCGGTTTGCTTAGTTTATCTATTTCCCCTCCTTTAAAAAATTATGCTATCATTTCCTGTTTGGGTTGCTAGCTGCATTTTACTGGAAAGTTTCGCACGTTTTCATCGTTTCCAATTGAAATGTTCAACTTCCACTCAGGATTTTATCAATTGGTGGTCTAACTTCACTAAATGTAGAGTGATTGGGCTCTGCTAATTAAATTCTCTCATACCAAAAAATTATCAAATTAAAGGGAGATTTTGCATGCTTTGATGATATATCCCAAGGAAAAATGCTAATAACTGTTCAAAAAAAAAAATCAAGACCCGCTGGCATCTAGGCTTGTTTCAATTGACTTTTTATAAAAGAATTTTTTTTTTGTACATAACTTTTGAAAAAAGTGGTTTTTGATAAGTTTATATTTTTGACTTCAAAGAAAAATTAGAATTGAGTTTTTTTTTCTTTTTCTTTTTAGGTTTTCAACTTTTTTTGAAAGTCATTCAAATAGTTTTTCCTTTAAAAAATAAATTTTCATAAAAACCCAATCAAACGGACTATCACAAGTGTACCCTCAAACTCATGAAAGATATAACCATTATATTTCTTTCTTTTCTTTTTTCTTTTTTTAAAGCATTACATTTCAATAATGTTCTTTTTATGTTTACTCGAAGAACTATCTCAACCTAAAATTAAAGTGGTCAGTCTCCTTAATTGAAAGAAAGAGAAAGATGACACTTTCATAATATGTTTTGTGATTTTTGCACTTCTTCGCCGGCCTGGCCATTGAAAAGGTTAACTACAAAAAAAATTCTCAACGTCTTAACACTTTTGAAAATCAGTCCCAATTGTTCTAAAATATTAATTAAGTCAATTCTCAATGTTTCTCAAACTTATTCAAATTAATTACTATTTGTTAACTCATTTTTTGTTGAGATGAGAACTAATTGCAATTTGTAAAATATTGAAAACTAGTATGAATGTTATAAGAAAATTGAAATTAATATAAATAAGCTTTTTGTGAAACATTCACAATTAATAGAAATATTTTTTTATTTTTTCTCTTTAAAGTAAGCTAAAGACCGATTACATATTACATATAACTAACGTGGGAATCGATCCCATAACCACTCACACTAAAATTGAGACACATACCACTAAACCACCAGGTCATTGGTAATAAAAATGTTTTTGAAGAATGATAATGTAATTAAATTTGAGTGTTAATATTAGAAATTGGCGTGATTAACCCGCAATTAAACTATTATTACGATTTTTGCGCAAAAAAAGTGTTATGGCACATACGTTTACTTTTGCAACAACTGAACAAATGACCTCCCCAGTCTAACTTCTAGGCCCAACCACAGCACTTGTGACCCGACCAACGATATGTACGTATACTATACGATTTGAATATATTTACTTTCTAGTTATTATTATTTTCTTGTTAACAAACCTCCACCTGGCACTAACTTTTCATCTCCCATGAGATATGAACCCGAGTCATCAGTGTTGACAGAGATACTCTCAACCATTTAAATTAAGTGACGGAGCCATGATTTGAAATTGGGGGGAAAGGGAGAGATTTGAAAAAAAATATTTAAATAATCGATGAAATTTTTTTAATAAATCATCTATATAGAAAATAATATATATATATATATATATCTGAACAAGCAAATAAAATATTTTTTTATTTCCAAACACATTTCAATAAATATAAAGACAATTATTACTCAACCACTAATTGTAAAAAATTTATATATTACATATTTATACACCCTCTTGGATATCTTATCTTATATGACATATAAAAATCATAAAGAGTTAATGTTTAAATTATCGATTATCTCTTTCTTTATTGAATATATTATCACCAAGGAAAAATAATTAATAAATATGTCATAGTTTAATTATTATTAATTAAATTTCTTTAGACTTTTATTGAAATCACTTATAATAAATTAAATAACCAACAATGTTTCGAGATTTTAAATACTCATTAAACTTAATGAGTTTTTCAATTAGTTGGGGGAAGGGCGACAAATCAAGTATCTACGGGCCGAAACATCAGTGAAAAATAAACATGTTTATAAGATATACACTAAAATATTAAAAAAAAAAAATTCAACTAGGGGGTACAGCCCCTGCTGATCTCCCCTCCCTCCGTCGCTGCTTGAATACCACTAGTTTCTACTTCTTTGCTAGTTATTTTCAATAGATTTTTAACACTTGCACCTCTATTCTGTGCCCGATGACTACGAAAAGTTTAGTGTTCTTTCAAAGTTGCAGTCGATGAACAATTGTTAACTCAACATGGTTCCCAAGCAAGGCGTAATTATGACCTTGCACATAATTAAAACTTGAACTCATAAAAAATTTGTAATATTGACTCTGATATTATATTATTTTACTATCTTATATACAAACTTAAAAAATGTTAGTTATTTTATTTTACTAACTCAACGTAAAGAGTATGAAATTAAGCTCTTTGACCCCATTATGATGCAGCTTTGTGAAAGAACATCCCAACATCATTAGGGAAAGGAAGAGGTCTATCACTACGTGTCAAAAACATAGCTAGACTAACAACAAGAATAAAGCCAAATTAATCAGAAGTGCGCAAACTTTATCGACTTTATTAATAAAATAGTTTTTTTTTATTATAGTATTCCACTTAATTTGGAGAACAATTGCATCTTCTCTTTTCTTGATCATCAGCATAACGAAACCTAGGATGATATAAGGTATAAGGCTTACTTTTAATCAGTACTAATAATACTAATAGCGAAATGCTCTTCACTAGAAAAATGTTTAAAAGTATACCCCGTGCTCATTGGTCAGAATTCTTATAGCACTTCTACATAGTGGCGAAGCTAGGATTTTGAACAAGGGATGGCGAAAAAATAGTTACATTAAATTATGATTCGGTTCAAATTTTCAATCCAAATAATAATCACTTCTAAAATGATAATAAATTATAAAATATGGTAAATTGCACTGTACCCCTGTGATTTACCATAAATATACATTTGTCCCATGTAATTTTAAAATTAGCTAGTTACCCCCGATGCTTTTCAAAAGTATAGTACATTATCCCCTTCGTCATTTTTATCATCCATTTTGACAAAGAGTGACACTCACGCTCTATCTATGCGGCTTGTGATATATTTTCACAAAAAAAGTGTTCTTTTAGGGACCAAAACGCCCTTTTTTTTTTTTTAATACCCTTGATTTTCTTTTACTTTTTATTTATTTTTCTTTTTGTTCTTTATCAGCTTCTTCCCCTACCCAACACCCCGTGAGCACCTCGATCTGGCTATCTCACATTGCATTAACAACACCAAAAGCTTCCTCTCTTTCCTGAGATTGTTATGGTGCCTGCAAAAATGATTTTCAAGCCTCTCAATGTTGACTGTCATTGAAGCACAGCCATGGCCTTCCAAGCTTTGTCGGTGCCTTTCCTTGTTCCAGTAGACCATGGGGCTAGTCTGGATTGCTTCCTCATGCATCGGCACTTCTCCCGGTGCCGTTCTCTTGTGCTCACTTATATATATATATATATATATATATATATATATATATATATATATATATATACATATATATATATACACATGCAAATCTAATATATGTACACACATATATATATGGACACAAACCCATACACACACACACATCCAACATATACATATATATAATCATTTTCCAATTTGTTTCTTTGATGCTTTTGCTTCAAAGCCATGTCCAGGGCGAGGACTTGATTAAAGCTTATCTCAGTTTTGGCTGATGTTTAGACTTTGATGCTTGAGAGACTTGTTTTTTTGGTCAAAGATGCTTGATAAGAGACAAACGAAGAGATGTTTAGGGTGCGTTTGGTTTGCCTGTTTTTTTGTTTTCATTTTCATGCAAAATGAAAATTAAGGTAGAAAACTCATTTAGTTAATTATTTTTGTTTTTATTTTCAGAAAATAGAAAATAATTTTCTAGGAAAATAGAAAACATCGAAAAAGAAAATAAGGTGGTAATTTTGTAAATAACTCTAAATAATTTAGAAAATAATGTGTCAGTTTTGTAAATAATTCTAAAAATTTAGAAAATAATGTGGCAATTTTGTAAATAACTCTAAAAGATTTAGAAAACAAGGTGGCAGTTTTATAAATATATCCAAAAAATTTAGAAAAAAAGGTGGCAATTTTATAAATATCTCCAAAAAAATTTAGAAAACAAGGTGACAATTTTGTAAATAAATATAAAAAAGCAAAACACTTTTAATAACCAAACACATTCTCTATATTTTAAAAAACATAAAATGAAAATTGTTTTTAGAAAATCAAAAATGAAAACTAGAAAATGAAAATAGAAAACAAGCAAACCAAATGCAACCTTAAGTTTTTTTTTTTGTTTTCCTTTTTGGGCAAGAACAAAAAATGTTGTGTAGGTATATTTTATTTTGAGGACATAACAATCATTTTGCAGATTCTGTTAGAAAATGTAGACGGCGTTATTGACAGGGGCAAGTGAGCACCTTCTTTTGGCAAGACAATAACTAGTTAATTTTGAAATTACAAGATAGACATACACTTATGGTAAATTACAAGGTAATATGGTGCAATTTACCCTATAAAATAAGATATTATATATTAATAAAACTTAGCATAAGTTTTTAGCATCACTAAAGTGAAGAATACTTACATGATTTATGAGGCAAAAAGTTTTTTTATTATTGTGATAACAATCGGTAAATAAATATAACTTGTGAGAAGCAAATAGCAGGATGAAGGAGAATTTGTTTTTGTTTAAGAATAAGAAGAAAAATAACTTTTACAATGAGCTAGCTTGAGATAATAAATATTGCCCGTTTGAATTGGCTTTTTTTTTCAAGAAAAAATATTTTTTTTTTGAAAAAGTTAAATTAAATTTGTAATAGCTATTTGATTTAGTTTTAAAAAAAGTTGAAACTCTGAAAAAAGCTCAAATACAATTTTTTTTTATAAGCCAAAATTTTCAACTTGTAAACGACAAGTTGTTTTTCAAAAACTGTTAAAAAAAACACTTTTGTAGAAAGCCAATTCAAACGGGCCCTAAGTTTAGAAACTGAAAAATAATGTGGTCTTTAAAATTTAAAAATAAAAAAATAATTTGTGGTATTTTGAATTTTGTAAGTATTTAAAGCCCTTATTTTTTGTCAACAGCCAGGGTATATTAAAGGGGGAAAAATAGTAGCACGATCGAACCAAAAAAAATGCAGCAGCATAATCGAAGTACTGAATTTGATTAAAAGTAGCGGCACAGAGATTCGAAGCTCGCCCATTTTGAAAAAATATTGAACGCATAGCCGCTGGGCTACTTGAGATAGGTAAGTACGCATGTTAAACACTTTACCATACAAAATTAAATAAAAAATAAAAAATTCAGGGAGCCCCCACCATGCGCCACCACTGCAGCTCCGCCCCTACTTCTAAAAGATCCATTTTTCTTAGTGGTGTTGCAAAGTTATGTCTAGTTATTTCCTCGTGCTATCATTATATCATATGATGTAACAAATTACCTACTTTGGTTTCCACTAACTTTCCATAATGTTAAAACACTCATGAATCACTTTAAATTTTGTCAAATTTTCCAAGGAGATAGGATTAGTGGGTTATTTGCATAATTTGACGGTGAAGTAGTTAAGACGTGGGAGAAAAATGTTTCCACGCAAGCAAAGACTACATTTTAGCTTTAGAGAGCATGTCGATTTTTATTTGGATGCTTATAATAAGCACTCAAAATAAAGTAATTTTTTCACTAATTTTTTATTTTAGGTATATATAAACACATAATAAGTACGACCAAACAGCTGTTAATACATCCTTTCTTTTATCTCTTTTATAATATAAAACACTTTTTATATATTTGTAAAGATTTTATGGAAAATAGCACTAACAAGACTATTTGTAGAGTTTAGAATATAGATTATAAACTGATTAACTTAATTTTGTAGTCCTGAAACAATTGTACATATTTTCATACTAATAATCACTTACTTAGCTTAAAAAATAAAAATCAAAACTACAGGCCTCTTACAATTTGTTACAAGGCCATGTTCAAGAATGGTGAAAGCCACTGATTGAATAAGCACGACGTTAATCTATACTATATAATAAAACAAAATAAGCTGTAATTTCGTGCTGTTAAGTGGCGCTTTATATAACAAGCTTTTTATAATTACTTATCAATTAAATATGTCCATTCTTAGATCATTTTTTGTTTTCCATCATTTATTTAGTTCCATTCCTGTATTAAACATTTTAATTTAATTAATATTATGTCATTTCTTTATATATATCATCATTATTTTATTAATTCCATAATATATAATTGTTTCAATAACTATTTCATAAGATTCAAAAACTCTATAGTTTTAATATATTCAATCACATATATCGCTCTCCGTGCATCGGACGGGCGTCATACTAGTTAATAATAAATTTGAGCCACAAATATGTATAATTTTCTTGCGGCAAATCACTCCCACCCCCCAAAAATAAACAAAGGCTATATTTTCCTTTCTTTTTCTTGTATAAGTTATTCTCAAGCATCCCCTGAAAGTCCTTTAAAAATATATGAGGGTCCAAGATATCTTAGGATATATAACTTTACCAAAAAAATGTATAGCTCAAATTAATCATATACAAGACCTATTATTAAACATAATAAATATCAATATGTTTTTATAAATTTAAACTTTTAAATGAAATGATAACTCAAAATATAATATTGAAGCCTAAAAATTGAACGGTCTCAAGTTCAAAACTTATTGCCATCAATTTAAAAGAATTAAAGATTCATTTGAATTGTTTTTGTTTTTTCAAAATCGTTTGTCTAAAATTTTTTTTTTAAAATTACTTTTTTTGGACCTAAAAGTTCAGGTTTCTTAAAAGGAAATGAAACTGAGTTTTTTTTTTTTTTTCCAAAGTTTCAACTTTTTTTAGATTAATTCAAATACTTAACCAAAACAAAAAGTGTTTTTCTCAAAAAAAAAAAGTATTTTTTCCTAAAAAACTAATCCAAACCGGCCCTAAAACTATTCACATGTAAACCTCAAATTTCCAAATCTTCAATATATATACCAATATCATACCTATATTCTATAAGTGAATATGATCCTTCCCTCATATTTCCAAGTCTTCAACCCTCTTAAGTCTTCAATTCTTGTGGGCCGTTTGGTGTGCTGGAATCATGTGAACAAGAATGGCCTTCCAACTTTTGATTCCCATTATTTAGTTTGGTACAAAAAATTAAAGTTAGAAAGGTCATTCATTTGGAATGAACTTTTCAGGAAAAAATTGAAAAACTCATTCCTTAGCTCAACCTAAGGAATGAATTTTCTAACTTCAAGTGAAAATGATAAAAATTATAATATGAGTCATAAAAATAATTTATTCTCTATTTATTTTCTCTAAATTTTTACAAAACATTAAAAACATTAAAAAATTTACAAATTAAGAAATTAACAAAATAAAAGTTTTTAAAAAATAAAAGAATAAGAAATAAAAAAATACATTTCCCATTGTCATTTCTTACCCCTTTCTTTTTGTAAGACACTTATTTTCTATAAGCTAGTTAATATTTTTATCTCAATTATGATAAAATAGTAAACATCACAAAATATGGTGTTAAAACTAAAAATAATAAATTAAGTAGTGCTATGTATTTTTATTGATAAAAAGACTGGCAATATTATTTGCGTTTATGTTGATATTGTAAAAACTATAGATCAAGTTTATTTTGAATATATAACTTTTTCTCTTTTTGAATTATGTAGCAATATATCAATATTGTTTCACTGGAGAATGACTTTTTATTTTGTAAAATATTTATAAATCTATTATATAATACTAGATATACCCTTTTTAAAGTTGCATAAAAAAAATTAATTGCCATATATAAATTTAAACTTATGTCAAATTAAAGAATAAAGGTATTTCAATTGACTATTATTCTATTCTAACTTGTGAAAATAGTTTTCCCAAATATGTGAAATAAAACAAACATTTCATTGTGACTTTTATTATATTTATAACCAAATACAGGAAAAAAAATAAATATTCTATGGGTATTCTGCCTTAAATTTTATTTTGTCTAAAATGACCATTCATTTCTAAGTTATTACGTCATACTAAACGAACCCTTAATGAATATAGACAAACTTAGCAGTGAATCCTGAGAATTCAAAATCACATCTACACCAATTTCAAAAACTTAAAATTATTAGCATATAAACTTCTAAATAAAACAATATGTCTGTACACCCTCGAATTTCAAAGTCTTCGATATACTAACATCCTCTCTACATTGTATACGTCAACATAATCCTTCTCTCAAGTTTCCAAGTCTTCAACTATATATTCCAAAGTCTTTAAGTATTGAAGAATATGGGCAAATTTTGCAGTCAACTCTGTGAATTCAAAAGTCTTGCAGAAATATTTCTTTCAGAGTATGCATGCGTTGAAGGAAAAAATAATTATGTTGAAACAAGTCCCTAGCAACTGCTATAAAAGGGTCACTAAACTGCAACAATCAATCAATCAATCATCATAAACCAAAATGTCTCCAACATATTTGCTAGTAGTGTTGATAGCTGCTGTGGTAGCTCTCACCACTGCATATGCCCAGCCATCCACTTACCCACCACGACGACCTATCCGCCAGCCACCACCTCCACTAGCGAAGCCTCTACCACCAACATCGCCACCACCTTCCAGCAAGCAGCCTCCACTAGCAAAGCCTCTACCACCAGTGCCCAAGAGACGAAGATTGCCACCGCCTCCACTAGTCAAGCCCTCACCACCACCCAAGCCACCAAGATTGGCACCGTCTCGACTAGTGAAGCCTCCGACGCCACATTTCTACCGAATTCCAGAAAGTCCTTTGACATAAGATCGTTACAGTGGACACCCACGAGGTGCAGGCAACAATTAAGTTACAATGTCCACTTTCATGATGACTTCAGTGAAGCTATCGATATAGTTAGCAATAAGAGCTGATGCTTAGCTTGTCTTCTTTATTTTATGATGTTTGCTTTAATTTTCGTTTAAACCTAGTCATTTCTTGTATCGATGATCGAGGATGGTCTTTGTGTAAAAGCAGTGAGCAGTGTCAATAACTGAATTTCGTCAGGGGAAAAAAATCAGAAATTGAACATCATGTGATGGTTTAATTTGATTTGAACTTTATTAATCAATTAATTTTTAACTAGTTATATAATATAACCAAACAGAATCAACAATGTCCGTTATTCATTCTGACTTATCTTCTAAATTTATCTTTCTTATTTTAATTCCAAGCAAAAACAATGTCCCTTCCTTTTGTTTTTCTTCTCCTTTTCTTCTTTTCTACTTTTTCTTTTTTCTCCTAATAAATTTATTTTCCTTTTCTTCTTTTCTACTTTTTCTTTTTTCTCCTAATAAATTTATTTTTTCACCTCCTTTTGATTATTTCAACTGACTTTATTATGAAATGTCAAAGAAGAGGTTAAATGTGGACGAAACGTTTCATGTGTTATTGTATCATTGGTGACTCAAGAAAATGTCAAATGAAAATTGTTACCTTTTGCCAATGCATGAGGCAAGGTTAATGAATTTGAGGACAATCATTTCTGACCAGTTATGTATCTTATCAATGGACTATAAATCAAGAACTCCATTTATGAGTACTCTAGCCAACTCAATTTTATGGCTTGAAGGAACAAAATTGTTTTTTC
The DNA here is from genome assembly GCA_028554755.1 of Cordia subcordata. Taxonomy (NCBI): domain Eukaryota; kingdom Viridiplantae; phylum Streptophyta; class Magnoliopsida; order Boraginales; family Cordiaceae; genus Cordia; species Cordia subcordata. The sequence continues at coordinate 4,540,029 of JAPTOF010000010.1, read as the reverse complement.
TCTTTTTTCTTTTTCTCCCTCTTGTTATCTCTTTCTCTTTAGGAAAATTCTTCAAGCCGATCTGCCCAACCGTTGTCCCCAAGATTAAAAAGTGGGACACGCACGAATTTCGACTTTGTGTAGGACAAGGCGACTTGGGTGGTTATCAGGTCTTTAGCTAATTTTTCTTACATGTCTCTAGTTACTCTTTTTGACCATTTAAATTCCTCCTTTTCCTTTCACATTTTACGTGACCAGCAATTTTATCCAACTTGTTATATTAATTCTTTTTGCACATTAAACTGCTTGAGATGAATTATATATTGTTGATAGATTTGCAAAGTGGATGATGTATTTTATAAGCTAAACGCTTGACTTATTTGAATTACATTTTTGGATGAACACGGTTTCAAGGAGTATGATTTGTTAATGGATTTCTAAAAGAAAACAAACAAAAATTATTGCTCTTTTTCTAAACAAAGTGTTTTTCTAAACAAAAATTATTGCTCTTTTTCTAAACAAATTATTTGCCCCTATATTTCTCTAAATCCTAAAGAGAAAAGAAATATAAATTACCACTCGTCCACTTTTTTGTCCTCTGTGATTTGTTAAATTAGCTATTTGCCTTCTTTCTTTACAAAAATTATGTTTCATTTCCTGTTCGGGTTGCTAGCTGTATTTTGTGTGTGCATGTGCATGTATACTCGTTTCTAACACTTTCTTTATATATTGAGTGTTAATATTAGAGACTGGCGTGATTAACCCGCAATCAAACCATTGTTACGATTTTTGTGCAAAACAAGTGTTACGGCACATACGTTTACTTTTACCACAACTTCAATTTTGAACCAATGACCTCTCCAATCTAACTTCAAGGCCCAACCACAGCATTTGTGACTCAACCAATCGACATGTACGTTTAGTATACGATCTGAACATATTTTCTAGTTATCATTATTTTCTTTTTAACAAATTCCCACTCCAACCCAACTTTTCATGCCCCATGAGATTTGAGTCCAATCCAACTTCCCATCTCCCATGAGATACGGACCTAGATCGATGTGGGAAGAGAGACTCTTAACCATTTGAATTATAGCTAATCTTCTTGTTAGTTACTTTTGAAATGATTATCAACTCTTGCACCTCCATTCCATGTGCGATAACCATGAAAAATTAGTGTTGTTTTAGAATACCAGTCAAAAAATAATTAAGTCAACACAGTTCCCACGCAAGGCGAATTATGACCTTGCACATAAATATTAGAGTAAAATGCATTTTATCTCCTGTATTTTGTGAAAGTTGCATAAAATCTCTTGTATTTTCAAAACTCGTTAATAGACCTTTATGATTTGGAAAATATTTCATATTAGCCCCCGGTGTTGCCTTTTTCGTTAAAATTAACAGAGAATATAAAAACACACCGCAAATGCATTTTAACTTGTTAATAAAAAATAAATAAACTCAAGTAAATTAGTGCAAATTCCCCTTCTGATTTTTAAAATTACGGCAAAATCCTCTCTCTAATTTGAATGATAGTGCAAAATCCCCCCTCTGATTTCAAAATCCGTTTACTTTAACAGAAAAATTAACGGCAAAGACCAATATGCAACGTTTTTTAAATCACGGGGGTTTATTAGCGAGTTTTAAAAACATAGAGGATTTTATGTGACTTTCACAAAATACAGGGAGACAAAATGCATTTTACTCTAAATATTAATGTGCAACAATAATAAAACTTGAACTCATAACAAATTTCTAATATTGACTCTGATATTATATTAATTTACTATTTATATACAAACTTAAACTGTTAGTTATTTTATTTTACTAACCCAACGTAAAGACTACGAAATTAAGCTTTTTGACCCCATTACGCTGGACCTTTGTGATCTAAACAACATCCCAAAATAATTACGCAAAGGAAGACTTCCATTACTACATGTTAAAACATAGCTAGACTAACAACAAGAACAAAGCCTAATTAATTAGAAGTACAAACCTTAGCTTATCGACTTAATTAATAAAATAGGTTTATAAATTATAATATTCCACTTAAGTTGGAGAAAAATTGCATTTTCTCTTTTCTTGATCATCAGCATAACTAAAATTAGGATGAAATAAAGCATAAGGCTAACTTTTAATTAGTAATAATAAATACTAATAGCAAAATGCTCTTCCCTAGAAAAATATTTAAAGTATAACCCGTGCTTATTGGTCAGAATTTTCGTATGGATTTCTACCAGATCCATTTTACTTGGTGGTGTTGCAAAGTTATGACAAGTTATTTTCTCATGTTATCATTATATCATATATATGATGTAACAAATTACCTACTTTAATTTCCACCAACTTTCCACAATGTTAACACTTATGAATCACTTTAATTGTGTAAATTTTTCCAAGGAGATAGGGATTAGTAGATTATTTGCATAATTTGACGGTGAAGTAGTTAACACGTGGGAGAAAAGACTACATTTTAGCTCTAGAGAGTGTGTGGCAATTTTTATTTGGCTGCTTATAACAAGCATTCAACAAAAAATGTTTTTTTTAAAATTAATTTTTTATTATAGGTGTATATAAATATATAAATAAGTACCGTAAAAAACCTGCTTATTATATGTTTATTTTTATCTCTTCTAATGTAAAACACTTATTCTATATTGGTAAATGTTCTACCAAAAATAGCATTAATAAGGTTATTTTTTAGAGTTTGGGATGTAAATATAAACAAATTGGTCTAATTTTGTAGTCCTTACACAATTGTACATATTTTTATGGAGGATCCAAAATATCTTAGGATACATAATTTTACCAAAAAAAAAAAGATAAAGAAGAAAATATAGTTCAAGTTAATCATATAGAAGACCTATTATTGAACACAATAAATAAATACATTAATATGTATTTACAAGTTTACATTTTTAAATGAAATGATAACTCAATATAGCTTAAAAACTCAAAAGTCTCTAGTTCAAAACTCACTCTCACCTACTTGAAAGAGTTAGGGTTCATTTATATTTGCTTTTTTTAAAAGTGTTTTTCAAAGAATTTTTGGAAAAAGTGCTTTTTTAGACATTAAAATTTTTGGTTTCTAAAAAGAATGAAATTGAATTTTATTAGAGTATTTCAAAATTTTAAAAAATTTAATTCAAATACTTGTTGTAAAAAAATATTTTTTTTCATAAAAAGGTACTTTTTCTGGAGAAAGAAAAAACTAATCCAAACAGACTTTAAACTATTCACATGCAACCCTCAAATTTCCAAGTCTTCAATATACTAATATTATCTTTACATTCTGTAGGTGAATATAATCAAACCTTCCCTGAAATTCCAAGTCTTCATTTTTAATGAACCCATTAAAAAAAAATTAAAACCATATATATTCACAGGCAAACCTCTAATTAAATCAAGTCTCCACGGCCTCAAATTTCCAAGTCTTCAATATATTAATATCCTCTCAACACTCTATAGTCCTTCAAATTTCCAAGTCTTCCACTCTTCCAAAGTCTTCAACTCTTAAAGAATATAGGGAAATTTTCCACTCAACTCTCACTACAACAATTTATGCCGGTAATTATATATGTATTTTTTATTATAATTGAAGGAAGTGTAAAAAAATATCTTAGTATAGTTACACTTCTAAATGTAACAAAATATTTTGTATATTTTTTGGTATTTCAATCATTTTATTACACTTGAAAGTGTAACTAAAATGGTTAGAAGTATAAAAAAGTATTTTAATATAGTTACACTTGCAAGAATAATAAAATGTTTTTATATACTTTTTGGTATTTCAATCATTTTGTTACGTTTGGAAATGTAACTAAAATGGTTAGAAATATAAAAAAGTAATATAGTGTAAGTACACTAGTAAGTGTAATAAAATATTTTTATATAATTTTCAGTATTTCAATTGTTTTGGTTACACTTCCAAGTGTAACTAAAATGGTTACACTTGCAAATGTAACCAAATGATTATAGTCATATAAGCCAACAAAACATGAAATTCTTTTGCTTGAATCCCACATCGATAGGACATAAGGGATATTGAGTTGCATGCAGTCTATAAAAGCAATGCAAATAGATTGTTTTTATTAATCCCACTCTTGCGTTAATGACACTTCAAATTTTATGTTTATTTTATTTTATTTTTTTGTGTTCATTCATCATACCATTTTATTTTAGAATTTTGTTTTTGTTAGAGTTATAATAAATATTTTAAAATATTTAAAATTGTAATAATAATATTACAATTTTTATATTTAATTTTTGAAGATAATAAAAAATTATTTTGCTTTAAGTTTAACTAATATAAATATATTAGTATTTTAGTATTATTACATTTCAAAGTGTAACTAATATTAGTCACATTTTAAAATGTAGTAAATTTTAGTTACATTTCAAAATGTAACTAATATTAGCTATATTTTTAAGTGTAACAATATTTTTTGTTACATTAATATTAGTTATATTTGTAGTATATGTAACATGTTCTTTTAATTGCATTCTTAAATATAACTAGAGATTAAAATATATGTAATTACTGGTATCATTTCTGTAGTGCCTGGGAATTCAAAAGTCTTGCTAAAATATTGCTTTCAGAATATGCATGCGTTCAAGAAAAAAATAATCAAGATGTTGAAACAAGTCCCTAGCAACTACTATAAAAGGGTCACTAAACTGCAACAATCAATCAATCATCATAAGCCAAAATGTCTCCAACATATTTGCTAGTAGTATTGATAGCTGCTGTGGTAGCTCTCACCAGTACTACATATGCCCAGCCATCCACTTACCCAATACGACGACCTATCCGCAAGCTACCACCTCCACTAGCGAAGCCTCCACCACCAACATCGCCACCACCTTCCTGCAAGCAACCTCCACTAGCCAATCCTCCTCCACCACCTATACGCAAGTGCCCTCCATTAGTGAAGCCTCCACCACCCCCCAAGCCACCAACACTGCCTCCACCTTCCGGCAAGCAACCTCCAATAGCAAAGCCTCCACCACCAGTACCCAAGCGACCAAGATTGCCGCCACCTCGACTATTGAATCCTCCGACGCCACCATTCTACCGAATTCCTGAAAGTCCTTTTACATATGATCGTTAAAGTGGACACCCACGAGGTGCAGGCAACAATTAAGCTACAATATCCAGTTTCATGATGACTTCAGTGAATCTATCGATATAGTTTGCAATAAGAGCTGATGCTCAGCTTGTCTTCTTTATTTTGTGATGTTTGCTTTAATTTTCGTTTAAACCTAGCCATTTCTTGTATCGATGATCGAGGATGGTCTTTGTGTAAAAGCAACGAGCAGTATCAATAAATGAATTTCGTCAGGGGAAAAAAGTCAGTAATTGAATATTATGTGATGGTTTAATTTGATTTTAAATTTATTAATCAATTAATTTTTAACTGGTTATATAATATTACCAAACAGAATCAACATTTTAAAGTTGATCTGGTTTGCTATGGTTCTAGTTTTTTTTTATAATTAATTAAATTTCATAAGAACTAAAAAAATTAAAAAATAAAGATTTAGCCAATAATTTTAAAGGAAAAAAACATTAACTAATAGTCAACTTTAATTTACCATTCATTACAAGTTTAACTAATATAGACATAAAAATCAATGATGCAAGGGATTATCTTCATTTACTTTTCTTCCATGCAATATTTATCCATAGATGAACTTATTTTTCATACGAAATATATTAGTTTTTAATTGATAATATTACATATATAAATTAAGTTTCAGTATATAAAGTGATCTTTAAAACAAGTTTCTCTTCGCTGCCTTGGATTTTTCTAGTAAGAAGATGCACTTTAAATTTTGCCTATTTAATTAGTCACTGAATACGAACAATTTTGCAAATTAGTGCATATGACATAATTATCCAAACGGATCAAAATATAAAGGATGTGAGTCGAGATAGAAAATTTGTCGTCCTTATAGCGCGCAATGCATGCCAAGTATTGCCGTGTTTGGAATCAGCTTATCATAAAATGTTTTTCTTATTGTGAAAGAGATAATTTTCTTTTTTTTTTTTTTAAGATCACAAATATTCTATGAAAATTCAAAATAAATCATACTTTTGTCTTATAAGATATAACATTCCATGTTTGTCTTATTTTCTACAACTATAAACAAAACATCTTAGCACAAGCATCATGTAAAAACTCAAACCAAACCATAATTTTCTATACAAAAAAACATCTTAAAATAAGTCTCTACTAAACAAAGCATCTATATGTGTGTGTGTGTATATATATATTCATATTAGTCCAGTAGTTAGAAGTCTCTTTTATATATCACTTCATTTTTTGTTTCATTACTCTGAAATATAATAATCATGACTATAATTCTGTCGTAATATAAAAAATCACGGATTTTCTTAATAAATTGATCTTTAATGTTTGTAAATATATGGAGTGTGACAAATTAAATCTATAGTCGTTCATTACATTCAATGGAAAAGCAATAGCAATGAAGAATTGGACTGCGTTTGATCATAGCCTGCCACTATGTTTCGTTTTCCTTCAACTTCTAAAGACAAATAATACTTAGCAAACCATCTTCTTAATTCATTTAAAGAGATTAACCGCTATATCTTAATTACTTAGCAATCATCTTCGTAGTGTCCTTAGGGAATTGTTGAATCGACATGAATTTAAAGTGGTGGAAGAGGCTAAAGAAAAAAAGAATATGCATGGGTATTCATAATCTTCTAATAATATGTACGAAATAATAAGCACACCCCATAATAACAATGTTGCAAACTTGTGTATTACGCAAACTTTCTAAATAAGACCAAATATTTGAAATCGAATCTCATTACGAGTACTTGCTTAGCTAATTACCAAAGAAAACCTTCAATTTGAATATTTAACCTTCTCAATCTAAACTCATGACAACTAATCTCCCCCCCCCCCCCCAACCCCCTCTTAAAGTAAACTAGCATTCATTATTTTCTTAAACAAGGTTGTCCTATAACCATGAAAATTGGTTTAATTTGAGTTAGGATTAAATGATAATACTTATTTAAGTACACCAGTCCTCATTATTCTCTTAAACTGTCTGCAATTAAATTGCATTTCTTCTCTAATTATAGCAAGATTTACATTTTGTTTAGAACTTCTATTTTTAGTAAGTTTACATCGATAAACTGAATTAAGTAGTCATAACCCAAACATACATATCCTCTGTCCCCATGATTTTCTCCCGTTTTCAGAATATTAGTTCAAATCAGCTAGCTGAGCATTATATGCAGCATCTTTAAAAGACACGGGTTACTTAAACTACCAAAAAGAAAAAAAAAAAAAAAAAGGAATAAGAGAAAATCGCCACCTACTCAACCATCGCTTATTCTAGAAGGTCATACTCGCCATTTATGTGAAAAACACAATATAAATAAAAATATTTTAAAAATAAAAAGACATGTGGAAAACACAGATCTAAATAAAAATATTTTTTAAAATAAAAAAGAAAAGGTTGTTATAGGCGGCGATTTTAGCAAGTCACCTACAACTTCTTAAAATTTTTTAACTTTATAGTCATACCATCTACCAGTCAAATTAAGAACTCATTTTTTAATTATATTACATAACATTATATTTATCTATTACAAAATGCCGCGTATTACCTATAATTGCCTTCTATATAAATTTTATATTATTTAAAAATAAGGTGTACCACTATAGACGCCAGTTTCAAGAAAACCACCGCCTATTTGCATTTTCATTATTTAAAAAATAAAATATTATACTATAAGCAAGGGTTCTTGTAAAATTACTGCCTATATATACATTTTCTTTATTTAAAAAAAGAAAAAATCAAATGTGCCACTGTAGGAAGTGTTGGTAAAAACTACAGCCTATAATTACAATTGGAGGCGGAATTTTACAAAAACCTCTGCCTATATTTATGTTTAATGGCAGTTAATAAAATCGCCGCCTATAATGGTATGCCAAAAGAATGCTGCATATTCCCAGTTTTTTTTTTTTTTTTCGTAGCGTTAGATTATTTTCTAAAAATAGGTAGGCAATCAACAACATCATATACGTAGTATATATGCAGTGAACACAACGAATGACAGAGTCACTACGTTAACGTAGACGAGTTAACATGTGCGATTTTGCGTTGGCAAGAGGCCACTTCACTTCGTCCCCCAGGATGATTGTCAACTAAATCGGCGTCGCGTAGGTTGTTCTGAAAACAAAATGACTATTTCACTTTCTTGAGACAATTTTCGCATGTGAAAAGTGCCTTAGCCTATGGTAAGCAAATGGATCGAGCTAGCAATCTCCATGGAGTAAAAATATATACGAGGATCCGAAATATGTATAATTTTATTTTGGCAAATCACTTCCACCCCCCAAAAAAACAAATGCTTTATTTTTGTTTCTTTTTCTTTATGAGTTATTCTCAAGCATGCCTTGAAAGTCCTTTAAAAATATACGAGGATCCGAAATATCTTAGGATATATAACTTCACCAAAAAAATGTATAGTTCAAGCTAATCATATACAAGGCCTATTACGAAACACACTAAATAAATATATTAATATGTCTTGAGATACACACAGCTGTCATAGGCACTCCTTATATATCCAGCACCTACTATGAATGTGTCAAATCTCTTGTACCATTGCAGAGGCGACTGCTTCAACCCATACAAGGACTTTTTTAGTTTGCAAACATGGTTCTCCTTACCAGTAACTATATACCCCTCCGGTTAACTCATGTAAATTTACTCTTCAAGATCACCGTGCAAAAATGCCGTTTTCATATCTAGCTGCTCAAGTTCTAAGTCATGAAGAGCAACCAAGACAAGTAAAACCCTGATGGAAGTATGCTTCACAACCGGAGAGAACACTTCGTTGAAGTCAACACCTTCTCTTTGTGTATAGCCTTTTGCCACCAACCGTGCCTTGCATCGAGGACCCTCAACCCCTGGAGTACCTTCCTTTTTCTTGTAAACCCATTTCCAACCGACAACAAGCTGTCCCTTAGGCAATTCAACAAGCTCCTATGTTTAATTCTTATGAAGAGACTCAATCTCCTCACTCATGGCACCCACCCACTAAGTAGAATCTTTTCCAGATATGGCCTCGTTGTATGAATTCGGCTCATGTCTTTCAATTGTTTTGGCAACAGTCAAAGCATAAGCAACAAGATCAGCATATCCGTGTCTTTGAGGCTTTCTAATCTGTTTCCTTTCTCGCCCAGTGGCAATGCTGTACTTCTGTTGTTCAGGCACATTTTGATCATGCACCTCAGTTGGTTGAGTCAGCTGAATTTGACTGCTACTATTGCTAGATGGAACATTTGAAATATCAGCAAATACCCCCATCTGCTCTTTGACACTGTGGTCTAAACCAGCTACCGCTTTCTCCTTTTCTTGGTCTAATGAAGCAGATTCATTGAATGTCACATCCCTGCTGATAAGGAAACCTGGAGACTTTGGATCTATGCATCACAACCTATAACCTTTTCTCTCGGACGCATAGCCTAGAAATATGCATTTCTTTGCCCTCGGCTCTAACTTGCCATCCTTCACGTGAGCGTAAGTAGAGCAACCGAACACTCTCAATCGAGAATAGTCAGCAGGCTTACTAGACCATAACTCAAAAGGAGTTTTCAATTCAATAGCTTTGGATGTAGACCTATTCACCAAGTAGTATGCTGTATTAATAGTTTCGGCCCAAAAGTCTTGACTCAAGCCAAAATGAGAAAGCATATAACAAGCTCTCTTCACCAGAATTCTATTCATGCATTCTGCAACTCCATTATGTTATGGTGTCCCTACACATGCACGGTGTTTCACAATGCCATGTTTCTTGCAAAACTCATCAAACTCTTTATCACAGTATTACAACCCATTGTCAGTCCTAAGACTCTTGATTTGTTTCCCAGTCTGCTTCTCAATCAACGTCTTCCACTCGACAAATGTTGGAAACGCCTCATCTTTAGTTTTCAATAAGTATACCCACACTATCCGAGAGTATGCATCAATGAAAGTGATGTAATACCTGGCACCTTTCTTGGAAGGAACTTTATTAGGGCCCCAAAGATCAAAATGAATATAATCAAGTGTACCTTTGGTGTTCTCCTGCCCCTTGCTGAACTTCACCCTGGTTTGCTTTCCAAAGACACAATGCTCGCAGAATTCTAGCTTTCCAGTTCTTTGTCCACAAAGTAAATCTCTCTTGCTCAGCTCGGTCAGTCCCCTCTCGCTTATATGGCCCAACCTTTTATGCCATAACTAGGTAGTGTCATTATCACTCTCTATTTCAAACATTTCACCTATGGAAGACATCTCTGTTTGCTCAAAACTCGCACTTTGGGATGGAATTTGGCTTAACGGACCGCAAAAACGGATTCAGCATATCGAAAAACCTTAGGAACACCCCTGGTCAACTTTGGTCAACACCGGTCAAAGTCAAACATATTGGTCAAAGTCAACACCGTCCCTAAACACATACTTTGGAGTAGAATCTGGAAAAACAGAGCCCAAAAATGGACTCAGCACGTCAAAAAATGTGGGGTAAGGCTCTTGTCAAACCCGGTCAGCCCTTGGTCAATGGTCAATAGTCAAACCCAGTCAACGCTGGTCAAAGGTCAAACCTGGTCTGATGGTCAAATCAGTTTTTTTTTTTCCTGGACTAGGCCCAATCAAAATAAATAAATACTCTTTTCTTTTCTTTTCTCTTCTCTTAGGCTATACCTAAAGCCCAAGCCCAAAGAAAATTTTTTTTCTTCTTATTTTAAAAACTACCCAAGCCCAGCAACCAAAAAAAAAAAACTTTAAAAATAACAAACCCAGCAGGCCCAAGCCTAAGCAGCGAACAAGGCCACTATCCCTGGCCCAATTCGAGACCTAAAACCTAGCCCTACCAATCCAAAAAAAACACCCCAGTCTAAGAACAAATTCAAACCACCCAAACCCAATAACCAATCCGACCTGAAACCAAACAAACCCGACCCAGAAAAAAAAATCAAATACCCGTGGGTTGTTTCTTCCTTACCCAGTCTTTAACCCAAACAAGTTGCTCGACCCACCCGACGCTACCTTGCTTCTCTGGCCACCATACTCGACGTCGAGCACACCAGTCTACTCGTCGTCACACGCCGAAGCAATTCCAACCCTTTTAATGCCGATGAGACACTAGTGAAGTACCTCACTGTCACGCTCGAAACCTGCGACCTCCGAGCTTCAGAAAACACGATGCACGACAAGCCAAACGCGACACTGACTTCACCAAAACATGCACCAGTCAACGGCGAGTTTAGTAGCACCTTTCACGCATCGATGAACCATCGGAGAGGCTGTAACCACCACCACATCGTCGGCGGCAAAGTTTTCTTCTCACGTCAGCACGTTTGCCGTGCACCAAACTCGATGAGAGTGGTACCGTTGAGTTTCTTGCGCGATGACGAACACAACGATACCAACCACCGTTGATTTCGTCACTCCAATGAAAAGATTCAACGAAGACAAAGAGGGTGACTCTTAAGGCCCTGTTTGGTGAAGCTTTATTTGGTTAAGGCTTTGTTTGGTTGAGTGTTATTTGTACGATGAGTTTTGATTTTTTTTTTCCCTAGCAACGGATTAATACCTATGCTCTAGATACCAATTTGTTGGGGAAAAACATGCAAACACGAAGAATACGAGAAAAATGGACACGAGAAATTACGTTGTTCGGCCTTAAAGCCTGCGTCCACGGGCAGTAAAGAACAATTTATTGTTGATCACGAATACTACAAGGCTTACTCTGGTTTCTCTCTCACGCACATAACATAATGAGTATTACCACATATTTATAGTGCAAAGGTTTTCTAAACCTATTAAGCAGAAAAGGCAACTAATTAATTATGTGCTACAAAAGGTAACAAGTGAATAAGATAATATGCTAATAAGGAAATCTGCTATTCTTGTTGCCCAAGAATATGGGCCACACTTAACAATAAGTATCTTAAAATAAAATCATTCCAAACACACTATGTAACTAGGTGTAAGGCAAGATTCATAGCTAAGGGCTTTCACCGTTAATATGGAGTGGACTACTATGAAACATTCAGTACAGTTGTTTAGATGCAAAACAGTGAGAATAGTTCTTTCCTTGGCAAGTCATCGTAATGAACCCAATAATGAACCCTGTCCGCTTCACTTTGCCTTGCGTCGCCATTTTTTAGAAACCACAGCTTTTGCTTCAAATCTTCGTGAAATTGGTGTGCTTGGTCTTTTACACCATGTGAACGCTTCCCTTCTTCGATCAACAAATTTCCAAGCGTTTCCATAACAACAGAGATGACAATCTCTGCCATTAGACTTAAGTTGAATGTATTACAAGTTCTATAAGCTCTTAAAAAGCAAGATACTTATGATGTGTTTGATATGTAGGTTTTAGCATAGTTTTTTATGAACCCCATGTTTGGTATGTAGGTTTTAGCATAGTTTTATATGAACCCCATGTTTGGATTTAAGGGAGAGGGTTTAATAAAGCAAACGAAAGGACGCGATCACAAAGAAAAAGAGAAGAAAATATTAATTCTTGTTACAAAGGATTGCGGGTTTTTTTTTTTTTTTGGATTGAAAGGAAACGAAAGCCCTTCACATATTTTTTTTACCCCCAAATAAACTTAAAGTCTGTTTGACTAAACTTAGTTGGGGCTTACAAGTTTCAAATGGTAACAACCATGTGATGGATGCTTTCTTCTCGAATCCTTGTCCTTTGCAGTCTCTCCACCAATTCTAGAATATTCGAGCGTTCTCTTCAAGCTTTATTAAAATTCCTGGCTATATTAAACTCGCTTCGAGAGTCATGAGTCATTGCAATTCTGCGCCCTCGAATAATGTCCAGGCCGTTGACTAGGTAAAATAGGGAGGATGGGGTCTAGGGATTTTGGAGATTAGCGGAAGATGGGGGTTAGGGATTTTGATTGGGTAAAATGTGGGGAAAAAAAGAGGGTTGAACATTGTAAAGGATGGTTTAACAATTTTGCCCAAAAAAAATAAAAAAAGTCTTTGACATGCTCGTGTGATGAACACGTGTGATTTCCGCTCAAACTTTAACAGTAAGTACGAAAAGGAATGACAATAGCACACTTTTAAAACGTGAGGAACTAAAAAATAACACTTTTAAAGATGGAGGTTAAATTGGCAAAAGGCAAAAAAGATGAGAGAATGCCGGGATAATAAACCCTTTTATTTATGCAAGAACTCTTTCTTTTTGGTTCCAAACGCCAAACGGGTACTTATGGAAGAAATTCTCTTCCAGTCGAACATCACAAAGTTGTAATAAAATTAGAAAATTTGCATACTGGAAGCAGATATTTTGATGCCTATTCCATGAAACGGTAACAAATGGGATTGAACATCACTGCTAAATTGATCAACTTCGGTATTACATATATTGTTGGGATTTGTTGGCAATTGTTACCAACTCCAATGTGAGCTTTACCACACAGATATTTGGTGTCTAGACACTATAATACAATATAGAATATGTTACGGTTTCATCTAAATTGTTCAACAATGCTAAAAAAGAACTTTTCAACTAGTTTTTAGTATTTTGACTTTGACAAAACTAGAGTTAAAAAAACTACTCTTCTTAATTAGTCTTGGTTGTTCCTTAAAACAGTTTCTCTCATTAGCTTTTAGTGTTTAGATTAACTTTTACTAAAAGCTAAATAATTTAGTGTTTTGGATAACTTTTAGCTTTTTATTTTTTTTGACAATTCTACATTTTTTTTTGGGTAATTCTACTCTTTCTTCAATCTTCTCTATATTTTTACTTTTTCTTTCACAAATATAAATAGAAAATAACATAAAATTAATTTCAAATTTTATCTACATGAACATATACAAAAAGTATAAGTTTTATTGGTTCATTTTTTGAAAAAATAAATTTTAAATCTATTAAAATTAATTTTTATAATAATGATACAAATACTTATAAAAAATAGTTATATTTAAATATCTACCTATAGAATGAATTATCTTGCCTCAATAATAGTAATATAATTATAATTATCATACCAACAACAACAACAACAACAACAACAATAATAATAACATGATATTAATGTCCTATTAAGTTATTTTGCATTTATTAACTAATCTAGCATTTAGTTTTATCTAACATATTTTGTTCAATGAGCTAGTTAACTGTCAACTAATAGGTAAAATATAAGAGTTATCAACCACCCTAACATCTAATTTATTGAGTGAATCAGACTTAAACTTGTATCTTGAACTCTCATATTATATATTAATATATAAGTTACACTTAATCTGAAAATTGAAAAGTTAAGATAAATTTATAATACATCCAGGAAATTTATCATTTTTAGGCTTTTAGCCATAGTAAAAGCACATCAAAAGAATCCAAGAGTGTTCTTGTTTAATGATTGTAATCTTATCAATCCTTACTTTTTTACTGCTGCGTTTTACCCCCGTCATTTTTTCAGGAAAAATATAAAGTATTATATATAAATATTAAACATAACAGAGCACAAGGAGAACAAAGTTCTTATGAACAAAAACAAGTCTAACTCTAAACAACTTGCACAAGTCCAAACAAAAAGTAAAAAGTTTATCATAATTGAATAAACGATTCAAATTACCACGCATTTAGGATGAATATGCTGAGATGCATAGCTAGTAGTGCACAATACAATATAAAAATTCTAAGTAAAGAAGAGTAACTCCAACTAGAAACTTGAAGAAGCAATAATAAGGCTAAACGGACATGTATTGCATCAAACTAAACAAAAAAGTTATGATTACCACAAAATCAAAATATGTTACACACGAAAAGAAGAAAAACAACGGCCATACAAGAAACAAGAATAAAAAGAAAAAGTCTAAATAAAAAAGATTACAGAACATAAATAAAAGAAAAGAGATCGTAACTCTAACCAAAAACCAAAATACCGTGGGAAACCACCTATGTGGAGAACAGCCTTCAACGTTGAAGAAGAAATCAGTGGGGAAGGAATGTGTTAAGGGAGGCGGAAAGCGGGTTAGAAAGGGATAAGGGAGAATGGAAATCCTCCCACCGCCTCACACCAATCGTTTTCATAAATACATATATATGTCATTATATATATGGTACTCATTGTAGTGATAAAATCCAATACTTTACCAACTCTTGGATTAATTAATTATGTAGTCTCTTGCATTTTCTATTACAACATTTATAGTGCCAAATGATTCGTCTTCGACTACCTAACCATGCTTGTCTGGCCTTCCGTTTAGTAACCATAGATCTAAACTTGCCACAATTAGCTACGAGAGATCTTACTCGTAACAAATTTTGATTTAAGTTTCAAACGAGCCGTGGTAAATGTTGACACTAATTTTCTTCTTTTGGCCACAAATTTTGATTTTTTATGACTAATTTTGCGGCCCAAGTGTTTAATTGTTGTACGTAGTGTCATACGAACATGATTGGCAATTATATAACTAAATATATTAGCGAGACCTCTTCTGTTTTTTCATATGTTATGCACCCTAAATTTCTCTTAGAAGAAGATCAATCTAGCATGTGCAAAGATAGCTTCTTCGTTGCGTCTGCATGCCCTCTCATGATTTGTTTGAAGCAACAAACAAAACCAAAATCTTTGCGGTTTCAATCTTGGTTTACATCACAATTTTGGATTTCAAGGCATTACTTTAGAAGACAATGAGGGAAAGATGAAGTAATTGACAAAATCGCCAGCTTATCCATTGCTGATTATCAGGACAAGCCTGCAAGTCAAGATTCAATTTAAGGGCTAGTTTGGATTGATCTTTTTTTAGGAAAAAGTATTTCTTTCCTAAAAAAGTTACATTATTTTTTGTAATAACTATTTGATATGACTTTTTTAAAAAATTAAAATTTAAAAAAAAAATTCAAATACAACTTTTTTTTTAACTTTTCAAAAAAAAAAATTTCAAAAACTGTTAAAAAAGATGCTTCTAGAAAAAGTCAATTCAAACGAACCCTAAGTTCTAGAAGGGATAATTAAGGATTAATAAACAACGGGTACGGGGGTCGGACTTTTGCAATCTGATACGAATAATCTTTGGCTGATTTTCAAGTTACTCGCGTATCATGCACTCACTTGTTTTTAGTAAGTTTACACCCATAATAACTGAATTTAATTCCTAGTTCTATCCCCACGATTTTTAATAAAAAATTATCTTTATTTTCTGGTCCTTAAGATAATATTTGTCAATATCAAGTAGGTGGGCATTATATGCAACATCTTTAAAAGAGGGGTTAATTGATTATTTTCTTAATAACAATGGCTATGCAATCAGCAATGTCGTAGACAGTAGTCTGCAGTGAACATGGACGAAGCTCATCTAAAATCTCAGCCACAATCATGTGCAATCTTGTGTTGGCAGGTGACTGCTTGACTTCTTCCTCGAGATCATTGTCAGTTAAATCCACATTGCCTCCTTTGCTCAAAAATGAATATTTCACTCTTGTGGCATAATTTTCACACGAAAGGTTTTTGGAGTCATTTTTTTACATGTAAGACCTCATACTTCAGTTTCATCCCAACAGTCTATCTACTCTTAGCCTATTCTTAATTCTTTTCATTTAACAAATATTTTTAATTTAACTAAATCTTATATAATAGTTTCATAAATGACTAAATTTTTAATTAAATATTCTGTAATATTAAATATTAATTTAAAAAGTTATTCATAATATTTAATCTTAGGTTAAAAGTTTTGTTTAATTGATACATTAATCATGATGATATTGAATTTTTAATTACTATTCAAAAGGTTTAGGAATGAGATAAAGGATAGGTTTTCTTCTTTTACTTGTAGGAGTAATCTTTTTTGGGAAGCTCTTCCATCATTTTAGATTGACATCAGTTTATAAAGAAAAAAAAATTATAAGTTTAGAACAAAAATTTATAAGTGTAGCACAACAATTTATAAGACTTTTTAGAAAAATTTATAGCATTTGTTCATAAAAAAATTTATAGGTGTAAAATAAGTATTTATGAGCCTATAAAAAATTTTGTAGGTCTAAAAAAATAATTTGTAGGATTACAAATTTTTTTTTAAAAGTCCTACAAATTTTTATTATAATACTACAAAATTTTGTTTTAAATTTATAATTTTTTTTATAAGATTAATGTTAGTCTAAAGGAAGGAAGAGGAATCTTTCTGTTTTTTATCCTTAAAACATCTTTCATGCATGTGGAAAGCGGTTGGAGTACATTTATACAAGGGCTTTTCGACGCGGAGACTAAAAGGTCACATCTAAAAGTTAATGCTGGAGGTACAAGTGACCAGTCTTACGCCTCAATTTTCCAACTCAATTATCAACTCTTTGGGTCCCAAAACGAATACGGACGCGATAAATAATCAACCCTGAGCATACAAAAGTCTTACTGATAAATCTCGCGAGGATTACATGTCCAAAATTATGATGTCGATAAAAGTCCAGCAACAGTGACTAAAAACCCACCGTAAAAAAAAGCACAAAAATCTTGTTAATTAGCAGTGCAACAATTAATATTAATCACCATAATAACCAAATATGTACGCTAGTGTTGCTTCTTGCCGTGGTTACTCTCACCACCTCCTCTCTTGCACAGTATCCACCACGAGGACGATACCATCCACCACCTCATTGCTATGCACGTTTCGACCAGCGGCCAACTCTGTCACAGCGCCACCACAAGAAGCCACATTTCCCCCCCTACCACCGCAAGCCAAGACACGGCTGTAAGCCATCTCCAGCAAATTAAGCCACGATCATCGATGAGAAGCTTCATCCTCATGTACACCTATATATGGTATCGCTAGTTAGAAATAAGAGCTGATGATGCTGATGTTATTTGAGTTTTGATTTTTCTTCCGCTTTACAGCTTAGCTAATGCTATGCTGAGACTGCTCATGGAATCGAAATGTCCTTGCTCTATCCGATCCGCTTCTTGTATTGATGAGCTCGGTCCTGGAGTTACCACTTTATCTAAAAATTTTAACTTATAGAGAGAATATTATTTAATTATTTAATATATTAACACACCCCTCATGTGCAAGGACCGATCGTAAATTTGTCACGGGGGCCGAGATCTATTTACATATTTGAACGTAAATTACCTTAGGGATAGTCAGGTAAAATAACGAGTCTTTCTCTTTTCTCAAGAGATGGAGATAACAACACATTTTTCAAAATAATCATAACAACAAAAGTTGGGTAATGTTAGATATTTAAAATATAAAAAAGTAAAGAAAAAACTATTAACAAAATAATATAAGATAAAAAAAAAAAGTTTACTGATCCAAAAGGTGAAATTAGATCATTCTTCTCTCATCTATAAAATTATCTAGCCAATGAAATAAATAAATTATATATGAAGAAACTTCCTCAGTAAATTCTCTATAAAAAACAATCCAAAATTTATGAAATTTCTTAAATTTATCTTGTAAATCTAACTAGCAAAATAAACATATTATGCATCATTAAAATTTATCCTTTGAAATTATTTATTTATTATAAAAATTTGATCACTAAAATATTATCTACATAGGAAAAAATATGTACTAAAGGAACGACTACAAGAAGAATTTCAAACAAAAAAAAATGAGAAAAAAAAATTTGGGGGAGGGGGGCCATGAGGAAAGAATTAGAAAAATTTTTACATACAGGTAATATATATTTTATTGAAGTTGAGGGGGAGTGTCAGGGCCCCACTAGCCCTCGTTGGTTTTGTCCTTGCTTACGTGCAGCATAATTTGTTTAAAGTTTGCACATGGATAATTTAATACTTTTGAATGGGTGGCAGTGAAATTCGAACCTGAGACTGTTTGGTTTGTAGGCCCTGATGCCATATTAAGAGTTATTATATTATCTAAAAGTTTAAATTTATAGAGAATATATTAATTAAATTATTAAATATGCTAACACGTTTATGTAATATATAGCATATGAGTGACATATTTATGATCTCTTGATGCATTGACATGCAAAGTTTAGCAATCATATTTTTCCATCTTTTCAGCAGGGAAGTCATGAGTTTTTGTTTACAATTGCTAACTAGAAGTACCATGATATATCCATTCCATGACTCGTGCATCAAATCCAATCAACAATCAAAATGCCTTGTGAATCACCAGCAGTTGAGACCCACCGCGCTGCTTGTTGAGAATTGTTGGCCTCGCACATACTTATAAAAAAGTTATTAAATGTGCAAATTAATTAGCAAACATAATGATAAATGTTTGTTGCACACATATTTATAGAAAAATTAATAAATACGTAAATTGGTTAATGAACATAATACTCCTAATAGGGATGATACTTTTGATGCCTACCCGATAGTACTCTCCGAAGGACCTTGAGCAAGGATGCCAAAGAGGTTGATGATTAACAATTAATTCTCGCGTTGCTTCCACTCTGAAAGAAAAAGAAAAAAGAAAAAAAAAAAAGAAAATGAGCTTGTGAAAAGTACTAGACTGATCACCTAGGGGCTCGTTTGGAACTGATGCTGTTGTTCGTTTCCAGTTTCCGTTAACTTGGTTGTGAAAACCAATGGAAAAAATTTGTTTGTTTCTGTTGAGTGTTTTTGGGAAAAGGGAAACACGAGCAAAAGGTTTTCAAAATTAGAGAAACAAAAAAAAGTGGTTTTCTTTGGTCGAGAAAACCTATTGCTAGAATGTTACCCACGTATGCGGTCTTTTAATGAGGATGGAGGTTCGATTCCTGCTGCACTCTTTTTTTTTTTTGCCTTTTTGCCTTTCTTTCTTAAACCTTATTAGATTGAACTGAACCCTAGCGATTATCACTTTGCCCCTGAACGATTAAAACTTCGCTACTCCTCTTCAGCTGCTCACTATGTATATATACTTTCAATATTTTTGGATTTTTCTCCAACCGCTCCAACTTTTTCTCCTCTCCAACCACTCCAATCAAGTATGGTATTGCTTTTATATATGTACATATGTGCGTGTGTATATATATGTGTGTGTGTGTGTATATATATATATATATATATATATATGTTTGAATGAAGGCAAAAAAAGATTGTAAATCAATTTATAAATATTTATACCACAATTTTCATAATAAAATTTATGTAAAAAATCCAAAAAAATTAAAGTATTTTCAGATTTTGTAGATATTTACATAATATTTCTATGTGCTCTATTGAATAGAAAATACTAAAAGAGAAATTAAAGGTTAAACAATTATGGGTAATCAAACAGGCTTTTTGTTTTTGTTTATAGATTCTACAATTTAATCAAACACGTTTTCAATTTCTATTTTTAATTATTGTTTACAGTTTATTATTTATGATTTTGGTTTCTATTTTTAGAATTTTTTACAGTGATACCAAACGAGCCCTAAAGAAAGACATGGCTGTGTAAAGAAAAATAAAGTATTCTATATTTAAACCCTTGAATAATTTGCTAAACTTTTAGATGAGATAATCAATTAATGTGATATCAGAGCCTAAGTTATGGATTCAAATCTTGTTATTCTCCATTTGTATAATTAAATCTTACAGCCACTTATTTTTAAAACTTTATTTATGTACCCGGCTCATTCAGGAAAAAGAGAAGTGACCTAACCTAATAGGCATAATGTTAGATACAAATAAATATGTTTAATAAACCCCTTACTAATTTAATAAAATTTAAGGTGACCATTTAATAGATTGCGCATTTCTCCATATTGTATTTATGCAAGACTCCTTACTTTTTGGTGCCGAACGGAAAATCATGGAGAAAAATTCTCTTCCAGTCGACATTAGAAAGTCGTACTGATATTGTCACGTTGATGCCTATTTCATGAAACGGTTACAGTCATCTAAGAACTTGATCACATCAGTACTAACATATATTGTTGGGGTGTGTTGACAATTGTCACCAACTCCAACGTGAGCTTTACCGCTCACATAGATTTGGTGTCACTATAATATATTATAGAATATCTAGCAATCATCTAAGAACTTGATGCTATTAAGCGAGTGAAACTAGACTTAGAACTCATAACCTGAACTGTCATACTATATATATATATATATATATATATATATATATAAATATATAAAATTAAGTTTCACTTAATTTAAAATTTTAAACGTTAAAGATAAATTTATATTGTATCTACTAAAGTTGTTACGTTTAGCCATGGTAAAAGCACATCAAAAGAATCCAAAAGTGTTCCCTGTTAATGAGCGAAATTTTATCAATCCTTAGTTTACTACTGCTGCGTTTTACACCAATCGTTTTTGTAGGAAGAATAAAGTATTTTATATAAATATTAAGTGGAGTAGAAAGAGAACAAAGTTTTTATGATCAACAAGCAAGTCTAATTCGAAAAAATGAGTGCAAATCTGAACAAAAGGTAGAAAATTTATTGTAATTGCATAGTAAATACACCAAGTTGCGACGCAATTTCCACAAATATCCTAAGATGTATAGCCAGTAGTGCACGATGGGGTAATGAAATTCAGAGCAAAGAAGAGTAATTCTAACAGGAGACTCGAAGAAGCCATAAGGGTAATTAAATGGACATGTACGGTATCAAACTAAACAAAAGAGCTATAATTACCACAAAATCATAATATATTATGCAAAATAAAAGAAAATTAACGAATATACAAGAAACAAGAAATGCAAGAAAAGTCCAAATAATAAAAATTACAGAACATAAATAAAAAGAAAAAGATGAAGAGCCTTTAACGTTGAAGGAGACATCAGAGGGGAAAGGAATGTGTTAGGGGAGGGGGGGAAAGCGGGGAAGAAAGGGATGGGGGAGAATGGAAATCCTCCCACCGCCTCACACCAATCGTTTTCATACATAGATATGTTATTATATATATGTTACTCATTGTAGTGATAAAATCCAATATTTTAGCAACATTTCTCTTGGATTAATAAATTATGATGTCTCTTGCATTTTTCATTACAACCTTTAATTGTAGTGGCAAATGATTCGTCTTGGTTTACCTAACCTTCCTTGCCTGGCCTTCTCTTATACGTAAGATATAGCTATCAATATATAGTTACGTTCGTCTCTCAACTACAATATTTAAGAGATATAATTAATTATTTGAGTTAATCATTTTAGGTTAGTCTAAGTTTGCTCTCATCCTATTCTCTCATCCTGAACATGTACCTAGTTTGTTTGAAATTACGAGACCTAACAAAATTAGGTATGCTTTATCTTAGAAGATAGGTTCTTTGAATGTAAATGATAATAGTATTACATCATTTACTTGCATTTTAGATGGTTTTGTAATAGGCTTGCAAGTAGTACTTACTGGCTCTTAATTAGGTTGCATTGGACTCCTTTGGTTACATTTTATGCCATAGTTGGGCCTGTCAACGATTGCATCTTAGGTGGTAAAGAGAAAGTTTTAGTTCTTTGTCATTCTCCTACTTGTATCTCTTTTCATTTTTAAGTCGCTCTCCTTCTACCAAAAAAATGTTTTCGTATTATAACGCGGTATCTCATTTTCAACATAGAATTTTGAACTCGATCGGGACGTGAATATAATTGCACGCAGCATTCTTCTGCGTACTGCATGGTTGTATGTGAATCGGAAATGAATCCCGTGGCGGCATCGCAGTGTGAACAATCCTTTGCCTCAATTTTCCAACTTTTCAACTTGTCGGGTCCCAAATGAATATAAACACGACCTATTAGTCAAACGTGGGCATACAAAAGTCTTGCTGATATATTTCGTTGGTTGTGATTTTGACACAAGTCCAGCAATAACAGTACCTTAAAAACCACTATAAAAGGAGCACAAAGCTCTTCTTAGCAATGCAACAACATAGAACAACACAACCAAAAATGTCTCCAACACAAACCCTAGTGTTTCTTCTTGCTGTGGTTGCTCTAACCACCCCCTCTTTTGCTGATGATCACTATGGCAAGCCCCCCACATACAACCCACCACAACACAAACCACCAAAACCTATTCACAAGCCACCTCCAATTGTGAAGCCTCCACCAAAGCCAGAGCACAAGCCACCTCCGATTGTGAAGCCTCCACCAACGCCAGAACACAAACCACCAAAGCCTGAGCACAAACCACCTCCCATTGTGAAGCCTCCGCCAAAGCCTGAGCACAAACCACCAACATTGCCACCACCAATCCACAAGCCACCACCCATCCACAAGCCTCCGACTCAGCTGCCACCGCCCTACCACAAGCCATCTCCGCCGTATGGTCACTACCCTGGACACCCTCCGGCTGAAGATACTGAAGAAGCGGACAGGAAAAGGCACCATGATGAGCCTGGACACAAGAAGCCACATAACCCACCCTACCACCACAAGCCAATCGGCCGTGGCCGTAAGCCACCAGCAGCAAATTGAACTAGGATGATTACTACCTTCGTGAGTTCAATGCATGTAAAACTATGGCTAGTTAGAAATAAGAATTAGTGCTGGCCTTTGCGTATGTTGCATGCGATTTGTTGTATGGATGATCAGGCCGGTAATCTATGTAATGCGATGAGCAGTATGAATAGTATATAATAAATTACGTTTCGATGAGATGCTCTCCATTTAACATGCAAACCTTACCAAGTTAAACAGTGATATATTACATACGGAAAGACACACAAGTCCTCAAGTATATGTTTTATCTTAAACGGATCTTCCAACTTTTAATAATATTTTACGAGTTCTTTCAATGCATTGACTTTGTTAAAAGACCAAAAATACCATCACATTAATATTCATATTTTGCAATTGGCATATAATCTTTATATTTGACACTTTACTTGATACCATTTTGCCTATTTTCGTATTTTTTGCCAATATGTTCACATTAATTTTTACCATTGCTTAAAAATTTAAAGATTAAAAATTCAATATTAATAAATTAAAATTAAAAAATTAAAGAATTAAAAATTAAGAGAGGGTTCGATGTTCAAATTTCAAGTACAAATAGCTAAAGAAAAGAATCGTTCGACAAAACATTCATTTCTCTTAAATTTGTTTGGGCTTTTCAATCGTCTAATAGCATAGCAAATTGCTCGTTTCTGTTAAGACCTTGGCTTTAGCTTCGGCTCCTTAAGTTTGGTGTAAAATTTTCTTATAAAATAATATTTTTCACGTTTAGTTATCATATTGAGAAAAACTTTTGAGTGTTTGGTTATCACTTTAGAAAATTTTTAATTTTTTTCAGATTTAAAGTTTAAGTATTTTAATCTTTTCAGATTTTAAGTTTGTTTATTTTTAATTTTATAATATTTTAACCTCTTAAAATCTTAATCTCATAATCTTTTAATTTTTTATTTTTAATTTTTAAGCCTTATTTTTTAATTTCTTTAATTTTTAATTTTTTAAATTTTTAAATTTTTAAGCAATGAAAAGATTTGGTGCGGACATGTGATGAAAGAGTACGAAAATAGGCAAAAAGGTGTATAACAAAGTATTAGGTATAAAGGTTATATGCAAATTGCAAAATATGACTATTATTGTGAGGATATTTTTGGTCTTTCAACAAAATTAATGTATTGGAAGAACCTCCTAAGAGATTATAAGAAGTTAGAGGACCTATTTAGAATAAAGCATATACTTAAGAGACCTGTATGTCTTTTTTCCTATTATATACACTTCAAAATTAAATTAGAAGGCTTACTCGTTTAGTGAATTCCAAAATAACTAATAAGTTGTTAGCTAAAGTAGTAGCGGTCTCACTCCATAAAGAGTAGAATACAAGTTTGAATTCAAAAAGTACAAATGTTAGAAGAGTTTTTTTCTTTATCACTCTTGGCTTGGCAGGATTAGCTTCAAATTTAACGTGATTGGAGATACCCTAACTAACTCAAAGCAAATAAAAAAATTCCAAAATACCAAAAATTAAAAAATAAGGAAAGGATTTTGAATTTGAGAAACTAGTATAATTCTTGTGCGTCATGTGGGTGTAATACAAATACTCATAAAATATGTAACATGACTGTTATGTCTTTGTCTAGAGGAAAAAATTGTACTGCAACTTACAATATGCTATATTATTGATCGTAGTTGTTTTTTTCTTTGTAGACTTATATTTTCACTTTTTGTTTTGCTTGAAATTTCGTGTGTACATCTTATAAGTGTGGAGAATATAATAATTTGGTGGTGGATATCTTATAAGTGTGGAGTGTATAATAATTTAATGATTTTACTTGTAATTTTTGAATAATTTTTTTTTCTTTTTCATAGTTTATTGAACTATTTGGGGTGCTTGTCCCCAAGTTCTTTCTTAGCAGTAAGGTTGGGGTCTTTCAATCTCAATTCCTACTCGGAATTTGACACTCAAAATAATTTTTTTCCCTTTTATAATTATTTGCAACACTTTAAAACAATTATTTATAACTAGTTTTCTTTACTTTTTTTTAACATCACTTTAAAAGAATTATTTTCCTTTACAACTATTCACGGGTTACTCAAACTTTACTTCACAAAAATCTTTTCAGAGCTAATAGAAAGCATTCATCCAATTTAAAAATCAGTAAGAGGATAAAATTACTAAAATTAATAAGGTCATAGAATGCAATCATCCAAATTAAGAATTAGAAAGAATGATAAAATGACTAGGTTGACGCCACATAATGATACTAAAGACTAAAATAAAACGGCGACAAAAAAAAATTTCTTTCGGGCCAAAAAAGAGAATACAGAATACATTTCTACTTTTTAGAATGCTAATATATCTTTTTTTTCTTTTATTTTTATTATTTTCTATTATTAGGTAATAGATCTCCTCTTTATCTTATTTTATAATATTTTATTTAATTATCATATAATAAAATTTGAATTATATATTCAAACTAATTAAGTCAATTACATGATATTTGCTATGTGACTTTCTGGGAAAGATGTTCGTTTGGTGACAAAATATACATAAATCCAGTAAATTGGTAGAGATCGCTGAATCATGTATTTGATTGTAAAGCTGACTAATCTAATATCTAATATGCATCCTATCACTGTTGCAACAACAATATATAAAAGCTCTATTAAAATTGCATTAAAGGCTCCACTGCGAGAAAAAAACTGCCGTATGCAATGGAAATTTGGCCATGAAATTGTGACGTAAAGTAAACCAGAAAAACGAAAAAAAGGCATTCGTAACTCTGGGGCAAGTAATTACAAAAAGAATAAATAATAAATGATTGCATGGATATATAAATTCGTAAAAATAGAATAGAACAACAACAATAATAATAAATAAATGAATAAATGATCATTACCAATGCGTTAAACAATTTTCTCGTGGTTGTTAAACCATGAAGTCTAAGTAATTTTATGACATCTACATTTGATATTGGACCATAACCATAAAAGAAAAAAAGAAGTTTATAACTTTTGGGCAAACAAAAAAGATAATTCTCAAAGGAATATATTCAAATTTGACAAAATTTATGTGATGATTTCTAAGCATAATAAGGATCAATAATAGCTATTATTATTTCTGAGATAATGACATTTATTACTGAAAAATAAAGAGAATGTATCTTAGCCATATATTTCTGACTCTAGAACCATCATCATCGTCATCATCATTATTATTATATATAATATTATATATCATATTATATTTTATATTCTAAAGGAACAACCAAAGTGTCATGTGTCAATTAATAAGAACTCCTTTAACTAAAATAAATATTTAAAAAACCAAAAAATCTCAAGTACCAGATAAATGTCAATATAAAATATCAGTTCTAGTTTCGAATCATTCAGTCAATCTTATCGATATATAATGATGAAGTAAAAACCTTATTAGATAAGGATAAAAGACTTTGTATCTTTAAACCAATTATTTCATAGGACAGTACAGGTAATAGAAAACGCTAATTATTTCTTTTTCATGTGCAGCTACGAACTTAAAAGAGACGAGGAAGAACAAACAGCAGGCTTAGCTGAGGATGGTGATATTTATAAATGAACATAGAGATCTAGTGATATTTATATTCGCATGACATGAAGATATCAAGAAAGCTCATTTAGGAATATCATGGACATCATAAATGATTCCTGGACATTGTAAATGAGAATTAGGAAGTTTTAAACTACTTTCAATTTCCTTGAGATTGTGATGTTTTTTCATCTGAACACAGATCGTCAGAAGAGATATACATGTATGTGCATGTTGGGTGATCCCACTGTTGCTCAGAGTTAGACTAGCTGGCCAGAAGTGTAATGTAATCGGTTACTGATTGTAATTTTATCAATCCTTACTTTTATCACTGCTGCGTTTTACCCCAATTGTTTTCTTTCTTTTTTCTCCTTTTTTCAGGAACAATAAAATATTTTACATAAATGTTAAATGGAGTACAAAGAGAGGAGTTCTTATGTACAAGCTAGTCTAACTCTAAAAAATTAATAGAAGTCTAAACAAAAAGTAATAAAAAATTTATCCTAATCGCATAGGTCAGTACTCAACGTGCCACACGATTGCCATGAACATGCCACACGATTGCCATGAACATAGTGAGATGTATAGCTAGTAGTAAATAATAGAATAAAGAAATTCTGAGTAAAGGAGTAACTCCAATGAAGAAGAAGCCATAAGGCTAAAAAGGACATAAACTAAAAAACAAAAAAAAAAAAAAACTATAATACAAGAAACAAGAAATAAGAAATAAAAGAAAAGTTCAAACAACAAAAATTACAAAATATAAATAAAAGAAAAGAGACGATAACTCTAATTAAAAGTCAAAATATTGCATGTAGAAAATCGCGCACACGTAGAGAAAAGCCTTTAATGTGAAAGGAAAGATCAGTGGGCAAGGAACGCACGGTACGTGGTGGGGGAGGGGGGGAGGAAATCCTCCCACCGCATCACACCAATCGTTTTCATACATAAAGATATGTTATACAATTCTACTCGCAGGGATAAAATTTCAGCATTTTAGCAAGATTTCTCTTGAATTAGTTACGGTATCTCTTTCATTTCCTACCACAACCTTTGTAGTGTCAAATGATTCGTCGTCGGTTATCTATCCCTGCTTGTCTGGCCTTCTGTTTAGTAGCCACGTGTCCTTTTGTGACTTCCAACCATTATAAATGCGATTAGTTCGTAAGATATGGTTACCAATAGTTACGTTCGTCTTGTCCAAAAAAAAGAGAAAAAGAAAAATAGTTAGAGCCTGTTTAGATTGATTTTTTTGGAAAAAAAACATTTTTTTTCTAAAAAATTTATATTAAATTTATAATAACTATTTGATTTGACTTTCAAAAAAGCTAAAACTCTAAAAAAAGTTCAAATACAGTTTTTTTTTTAAAATTAAAAATTTTAATTTTTTAAAAAAAACTGTTCTTCAAAACTATTAAAAAAATCACTTTTAAAAAAAGTCAATCCAAATGAACCCTTATACTGTCTCTCAGCTAGGATTTTGAAGATGTAAGAAAATAATTGGTTCGTGATGTCATTATTTTATCTTCAACTACTTTAGTCTATGTGATTGTAAGGTTTTATATCAATGGGATAAGTGTTTAATTAAATGCTTATGAGTAAGTGTAGTGCGCGAGATAACTAATTACTTGAATCAATTATTTTCTATAAATATATTAATCCTTACATTATATACATATAATTTTTATAAATTTGTTAGCGGTGCGGGCTACAACAACGCTTCTAGGGTGAACCGTCGCGAATGTATTAGTTCTAAACGCCATTTATGGCTAAAAAGACTTCACCTATTTCAATTCGTTTTCTAATGTATTTGTTATATCTACAATACTAGTCTTATTTTGAACTTGAAATTCAAAGCTCGTGATGTAAATATAATCGCATGGAGCATTCTTCCAGAGCAACTCTTCTCTAAGTTACGCTCGCTAAAAATCTCCTATGCAATTGTTGTATCTGAATCGAAAATGAATATACCTAGCGGTCCTCCAATCGTGATCGTGTGTTATGGCACGTTGTTCAACAAGCTGACTGTGTGGCAAATTGGAGATGCTTCAGCTTCAGCTTTCGATATCCCTTTTTATTTCTCATCAAACGAATGGCATATGACCCAATATATTTGACAAGTCGCATTGATAAATTCTAAGGCTCGGATATTTAATATTATCTTATTTTTTACCGGTGTCTACTATTTAGGCATAACACCGTCACCCATTCTTACTAAGAAATTGAAAGGAACCACAAAAATAGAAGAAAGGCTGGAAAGTGAGAAAGAAAGAGATGTAAAAATAGAAATAGCTTCCGAAATGAAGGGGATTAAAAAGGAACAAGAGGGATCCACCGAAGAAGATCCTTCTCCTTCCCCTTTTTCGAAAGAAAAGAAGGATCCGAACAAAATCAATGAACCAGAAGGATTCCGAGTGAATGGAAAGAAAAAAATAAAGGATAAATTCCACTTTCGCTTTCCAGAGATAGGCTATAACAATAGCCCAGTTTCTGAAGATAGGTTCTCTACCTTTTGATTGGCTTTGTAATCTCTTCCTGTTGAGTTAAATTTGCTTGTAAAAACGGATGCCGAGCCAACGGGTACCGGTTGATGTAGCTACGTTTTGGTTATATTAACATTTCTGCCGTTCTTGACAATCAAAAGAAAAAGAGAGAGAGAGAAAAGAAAAGGATATCCCCGGCGGCGGCGCGAATAACCCTTTGCCTCACATTCCCAACTTTTCAGCTCTTAGGGGTCCCAACATGAATATAGACGGAATATGGATACGATCTATTAGTCAAAACCTGATCGTACAAAAGTCTTGGCTGATATATTTCGTTGGATACGTGTTTAAGTTGTGATGTTCACAAGTCCAGCAACAGTGCTTCAAAACCACTATAAAAAGGGCTCAAAACTCTTCTCAGCATCTGCAAAAACATTCACCATAATTAACCAAAAATGTCTCCAGCACAAATGCTAGTGTTTCTTCTTGCTGTGGTTGCTCTCACCACACCCTCTCTTGCTGATGATCACTATGGCAACCCACCGCAACACAAACCCTACCCAGAGCATAAACCACCACCAACTGAAAAGCCAGAGCACAAACCACCTCCAGTTGTGAAACCTTCACCAAAGCCTGAGCACAAGCCACCTCCAATTGAGAAGCCCTCGCCGAAGCCGGAGCACAAACCACCACCAGTCCAAAAGCCACCACCAATCCACAAGCCTCCGACTCAGCTGCCACCGCCGTACCACAAGCCGTCTCCGTCTTACGGACACCCTCCAGTGAAAGAGACAAAACCACCACACGTAGAGAAGCCGAAGGGTCCCGTGAAGCCGCATCCCCCACCCTACTACCACAAGCCACCAGCAGCAAATTGAACTACCATGATCACCAGCTGCTTCATGAGTTCAATGCATGTATGCCTATACATATGGCTAGTTAGAAATAAGAACTGATATGTGCTGGTCTTTACTTATATTGCTTGCTGTTTGTTTATGGAGATGATCAGAGTACTGGTCTTTTGTAATGCAATGAACAGTATGAATAGTATATAATAAATTACGTTTTGATGAGATGTTGATGCTGATTTTTGCATGCAAACGTCGCACCAAGTTAAACAAGATATATAACCATGTACACTTCCAAATTTTAAGGAAGACTTACTTGTTTGCCAATTCCAAAATACAAAAAATTAAAAAATATGAAGAGATTCAAAATCTAAAAAATTTAAAATAAGATTTGAGGCCTGAATTTGATTCAACGTCCATAAAATTTTTATTCCCAACTTCTTAATTAACACTGGCAAAAGTCTCTGGAATACAAAATTTTTATCTTGCAATGATAGCATTTCTGCTTGCAAGACATGGTAAACTGAAGAAAATAAAAATCTCTATTTGATAATGCAGACTCGATATATGCACATGTGATTTGGATAACTCTCTTCTTTCATGCAAAAACAACCCGTTTATTTTATGGGAAACATGTAATGCTCTTTTTTTTTTTTTTTTTGGAAGAACAGGTCACTAGGAAGGTGACTTTGATACTATGAGAAAAATAAAATAAAAATAGAAAAGAATATATGCATTAAAAATATTAATAGGAGCCACCATCAATGGTGGTTCTACAAAACAAAGACTTATGAAAGCTACATTGTGAACTCTTCATCACATGCAGTGCTTTTCTAAACATAATAATGCTAACTTAACAGCGAAGGTTATTTCTGAAATAATGACATTAATTATGGAAAAATAAAACGGATGTATCTGAGCCATGTATATTTCTGAATGTAGAATAAATTAAAAAAAAAAAGTTACATTAGGGATAAAAAAAAGGCCCCCCCGGTTGATTCTTTTTTTTTTTGGTTAAAAGATTTCCATTTCCACAGAAATTACAATCAGAAATTAGCCAATGCCTGAGGGATTAAAATGATATGACGTTCTTAGCTTTATTTTCCCTCACGTAAGACAGATGCAATACTATTTGAATTTATTTTTCCAAGTTAGCGCTCGAGTTTAACAAGTAAACTACAAACCCCGATACTTGAATTACAATTGAAGGATTCACAACCCAAATTCCAACAAATTTAGCGTTCTGGGATATTTAATTTGCTGCATTTCGGCATTTAACGATTCTGTTTTGGTACAAACTTGCGCAGGAGTCCGACTTCCAATAAAAAAAATATAAAGAAGCAATTGTAGCTGAAAATTAGTCAGCAGGCTAAAAGAACCATGAAACCAACGGAAGTCTTATATTCACACCTAGAGACAACGATCGATCCAAAGAATATACATCAATCCAGAATCTCCTGTACGTAGATATCTTAAGAGTACTGAAATTTAATTCCTTTGGAGCCTTCAATAAAATTAGTTGAACCAGATATAGTGATTACATTAGTTCAAACTATTGAAAAGCTAATAGAAAAAATGACAAACTAATAGGATAAATTTTTAATCTAGTAGAGTGTATGTGGTTGCCCTATCAACTAAACATATATTTTCTCCATTTATCTTGATATCTAATGATGAAACAAGGAGATCTATAGATCTTGTTGGGAAAATTGACAACAATCCACATGCACATTAATACACAGGAAAAATACATAAAAAGAGCACATGATATTTTTATTATAGTTCAGCCGTCAACCTACGTCTATTATCTTTGTCTATTATCCCCTCTGAGATAAACTTTATTATTAAATAATAATAAGTTAGAGTTTTGGCTATCAGCCTAAAAAAAATTATACACGTGAAGAAGCGCCTTGAATGCGAAAGGAAAGATCAATGGGCAAGGAATGTGTTAGGGTAGGGGGAGAGGGGAAATCCTCCCACCGCTTCACATCAATCGTTTTCATACATAACGGTATGTACACAATGCTACTCACAGGGATAAAATTCAATTACTTTTTCCAAACTTCTCTTGGATAAGTCATGATATCTCTTGCATTTTCTACAACAACCTTTAATTCTAGTGCATGGGAAATGATTCGTCGTCGGTTATCTAACTCTGCTTGTCTGGTCTTCTGTTTAGTAGCCACGTGTCCCTTCGTGACTTCCGACAATTATAAAATTAGTTTGTAAGACATGACAATCAATAGTACTTATGCTCGTCTCTCTGCTAGGATTTTTGAAGATATGAGGAAATAATTGGCTCATGATGATGTCGTTGTTTTATTTCCAACTACTTTAGTCTGTGTAATTGTAAGGTTTTATATCAATGGGATAAGTGTGTAATTAAATACTTATAAGTGTAGTGTAAGATAACTTATTACTTGAATTAATTATTTTCAACTAATATATTAGTCCTTCTTTTATTATTGCCGCTTATATATATATATATATATATATATATATATATATATATATACTTATAAATTTGTAATGGTACATACTACAATATTATTAAAAAAATTAATTTTTAGTGACAGTCAAAATTGAACTGTGGCTGAATGAATCGAAAATGAATATCCCCCGGCGGTGGCATCACTATGTGAACAATCCTTTGCCTCAAATTCCCGACTTTTCAACTCTTGGGGTCCCAAAATGAATATAGACACGATTTATTAGTCAAAAACCTGAACATGCAAAAGTCTTGCTGATATATTTCGTTGGACACATGTTGAAATTGTGCCGCCGACACAAGTCCAGCAACAGTGCCTTTAAACCACCACAGAAAGGAGCCGAAAGCTCTTCTTAGCAATTCAACAATACAAAGAGCTTGTTTGGATTGATTTTTTTTTCTAAAAAACAGTTACATTAAATTTGTAACAACTATTTAATTTGGCTTTTAAAAAAGCTAAAACTTTGAAAAAACCTCAAATAAAGCTTTTTTTAGAAGCCAAAATTTTCATCTTCTAAAAAAAAACTACTTTCAAAAGTTGTTGAAAAAAATGCTTTTGAAAAAAGCCAATTTAAATGGGCCCGAACACCATAACCAAAAATGTCTCCAACACAAACCCTAGTGTTTCTTCTTGCTATGGTTGCTCTCACCACCCCCTCTCTTGCTGATGATCACTATGGCAACCCACCCCAACACAAACCCTACCCAGAGCACAAACCACCCCTAGTTGTGAAGCCACCACCAAAGCCAGAGCACAAGCCACCTCCAATTGAGAAGCTTTGACATTTAGTTTACATGTATGATCTGGATAACTCTTTCCTTTCATCCAAAAACAACACGATTATTTTATTGGAAAAATGTAATGGTTATCTTACCATATAATATTGAATTAATAGCTAGGATTATTTCTGAAACAATGACATCTATGTATACATATATATATATATATATATATAAAAGTTAAATCTAAAGGATCTCAAACATGGGCGTCACATCAGCACCTATATATTTGTCAAGTCATCATAAATTATATATTTAATATTATTACATTATTATAAATCTATATATTATAGTGTTTAATTATATTTATACACCACTTTCTAACCTTATTATTGCAATGGAGTTACAAGATATTTAATTATATTTATGTACTATCTATATATTTCTTTTCAATGAGTTTAAAGTAATAAAGTCCAAAAAACTCATTAATTTAATTAATTTATGCATCATATCCTAATTGAAAAAATAAAAATAAGAATAAAAAAAACTAGAATTAATTTTTATAGATATTTAGAAATAATAAAAAATACACGAAAACCAAAAAATAATAAAAAAATCACATCTATAAATATTTTAAAAACTAAAATATACACAAAACCTAAATAAGTCCGTGCAAAGTACAGAGCATGAAAGCACTAGTTTACTACTGAAAAATAAAACCGGTGTATCTGAGCCGCATATATTTCAGATTGTAGAATAAATTCAAAAAAGAAAAAAAGAAAAGAAACCCTCCCGGTCGACTCACTTTCAACGAATCTCCGCGACTACAATAAGGTACAACGATATGGCATTTTTAGCTTGATTCTCCCTTACGTAATGCAGTTCTATTTCAATTTTATTTTCCAAGTCAATCTTCCAACTTTGTTATTAAACTTCTCATTCATTATTATTCAAGTTTAACAAGTAAATATACTACGTACCCTGCCCTTAAATTACAATTTAAGGGTTCACAACCCAAAGTCTAATAGAAAAAAAAATTTTTAGGGAGGTGGAGCCAAAATTAGTTAAACAAATCATCTTAAGGAAAGAGAATCTTCTATCATCTTCTCTTATCAACTTTTTTAATATCGTAAATTAGTTCAACTCGATTGTACATATATTGACTTTTCTATAAACATACTATAACTTATACCCTCGACAGACTAGACAGTTTGCATAAGAAATTGACTTTGTGGGATATTTACTGCATGTCGGCATTGAGCGATTCTGTTTTCGTACGATCTGGTCCAGGAGTTTGACATCGATCCAAGAAAAAATATAAATGAAAATGGCGTCGCAGACGCTAAAAACCAAAACAACCAACAGTAAGTCTCATATTCACACTAATTATCAATTCTAGAAGTTGCAATAGGTTAACCGCTTTAAAATAAATGGAAGCACGCTGGTTTGCTCATCACTTCATTAAAACAGTGTTTGAAATAATTTTTATGTTTTAATTCAATCAAAACACTAATACTTCTCATCTAATTGTTAAGGTCTCGCTTAGCATTTAATGTTTTAATTTGTTTCTTTGGGTTATGCTACTCTATCTTATGATAACAAGAAAGTAAAACAAGCAAAAATTGAAAGAGAAAAAAGAAAGAAAAGAGAAAAGGAAAAAAAGAACATAAAAAATAAAGAGATAGAAATAAAAGGAGATTGAAAGTTAATTAAAAATTAAAAGAATACTTAAGTCACTTAATTTTTAAGTATTTATGTCTCAGTGCAATTTGTTAAGTTTTTTAATAGAACGACTTAAATTAGACCATTTTAAAAAATTAATGATCCTTTTAAAATAAAAATTAATTTGATAGCTAAAATAAGACTAACTAAATAACTTAGTGACCTCTAAAATAATTTACCTTTATATTTATCAATTAGTTCAACTATTCTTTTATCCAGTACATTTTTTTCGAATCAGCTAAGGGAAACATATATCTAATATGGTGAAAAGAAGGTGCATGTGTAGTGGGGAAACTATACATATTTTTCATTTTCTTTTTGACGCTAGCCAAGACTTCACGTGTTTAGAAATAGAAGCAAACCCTACAATGGATTAAGATAAATGAAATATATATCTTTGTTCTAGATTAATTATACATAATTTCCAACGAATTAATAACACCAGTACACAAATTTATTAGATGCTCTCACTTCTTTCTTTTTCTGGAATTCATATTTTATTTAGACAAGATTAATTATTTTAGTGCCAATAAAGGCAAAGAAATTTCTTAGATTCTCTGAAAATAACAAAATTACATTTATAACACAAACGATATAATCATTGTAGCACTTTATGATGTCTACATATTCTTTATAAATTACTGTTGAAATATACGTTCATCTTATAAAGAAAAATCACAAAGTAAAGATCACCTTATAAAGTCTTGGGTCATTCTTCATATTAAACAATTGGTTTTTATGATGGAAGCTCAGTGATTCTTAATATGGTATCAGAGTTAGGTCGATCTTGGCCTAGTCTCTCATCTCGTGCATGTATAATCCATCTTTACTCTTTAGCTAGTTAGAGCACTTGTTCTTATTTTTTGACTCATTTGAGTATTTGTTCTTGGTGGTTCGAATATATACATAACATGCCTCTCACATGGAAAAACCATAAAAAGCCACCTTATAAGGTCATAGGTTACTCGACTAATTCTTTACAATTACGAATGGGTTTTTTGCTTATAAACTCTATGTGTTTAGGCATAAATAAACTACTAATCTCTAAATTTATGAAACTACAATTGAGACCCATGTGTTTTTTTTCAAAGGTTGCATGTTTAGTCCCACTGTCACGATTTCTGTCCATTTTGACGACAAGTGTCTAAGACGCTCCAAAAATGTGACTGGGCTTTGTTTTATGCCCTTAATTGCACGTACACCCCCTGTGTTTTTCTTTTTTCTTTTTTTTTTTTAATTTTCATCATATTTCAAAAATAAAATTAAAATTAAAATCATCGCCCACCCCTCTGCCCCCCCTCCCACACCCTACCCACCCCAACCCCAACCCCAACCCTAACCCCATCCCCTTTCATCATCATCATCAACATCTTCTTCTTCTTCTTCTTCTTTGATGATAGGGTTAGAGGTTAGGGGTTTGGGTGGTAGGGGTGGCAGGGCTGGAGGTTGGCGGTGGTGGGGGTTGGGGGTCATGGGGTGCAGGGCTTGAGGGTTGGGGGTGGTGGGCCAAGGAGGGAGGGGATGGGTATTTTCCTTTTTCTTTTTTATTTTTAAAAAAATTTGTTTTATATTTGTAATTAGAAGAAGGGCTAAATAGACATTTTATTTAATAAAATAAAGGCAAAATAGACATTTCACAAAATTCTTTGATGAATTAATGGAAAAATTAATAAAGAGATAAGTGTAAAACTTTTGAAAAAATATCGAAAATCTCAATTGTAATTTTATGAATTTAGAGACTAACAGTGCAAGAGTCTATAAACAAAAAAAAGGCCCATTACAAAACTACATTTCTAGCATAAACAATGTATAATCATGTCTACTTTGTGATGTCAACTACATCAAAATATTGATCTCTCGAAAATTATGTCTTTCAACAGTACGCGCACGCACACACTAAATTTATCCACATACCCGGAAAGCTTCAGGTACGATGTTGCTGGCTGATACAAAATTGGCAGCACGAAGACTGTGTTTGCTGTTTCCATATGTGTTTATATGGATCACGAAGAAAACATATTTCTTCTCATTGTAAGCACTAAAAATGAATCTACAATGTTCTCAGTGATGCACTTTTGGTTGTTTCATTTACTGCTGCTATATTTTCTGGATACCATTTCATGATAGAGCCATCACCTTATTTAAAAGTTTAATCTTGTTGTAACAGGATATTAGTTTATTTTTTTAATTTGTCAACACGCTCTCTCGTGTGCAACCCTGATTTGTAATCAGCGTGCATGTAAATAGTTTTAATGATTAAATAATGGCGGCCGGACTCCATCTTTTGACCTGGAGTGTGATATCATTTAAAAGTTTAAATTTGTAAATAGGATGTTAGCGTATTTATCTATTGTATCAACACGTTCCTTTATGCACAAGCTTGATTTGTATTTACCATACAAACGAACAATTTTTAATGATTAAATTGTGGTGGTAAGCCTTGAACCTGTGATCTAGAGTCTGGTATCATAATAGAATTAGCATTTCATCTAAAAGCTTGAGTTTGGACTTGAGTTCACACAGAGGATGTTGGTGTGTTTATTTATAGTATTTAACATTTTATGTTATTTTGTTTATTTGACTAGTATTGAATTGATTTGGGTGTTTGGATTTGCCTTGGTGGATTTTAAATGTGTAAATTTTTGTAGTGTTCGATTGGGTGAGCCATTTCATAACACGTTATTCTGTGTTCTACATCTATATACCAATTTTTTCGATATTCGTTTTGGCAGACTTTTGGGGGCGTGAATTGTCGTGAATTTATGGTTCCGTTCTATAACATGTTATTAGATGTGTTGCATAATCATTATGCATTTATTCTGTTGATGGTAGAATGAGAATGTTGTTATAACTTGTGTTAATACAGATTAGTCAATTTTCTTGGTGATTGTTTCCTTGATTAGCACCAGAATCAGTTGCATAATCAAGAATATATAGACTCGGGGAAAGATCAAAATGCGATTCTATTTCTATACAAGTATAATAGTGTTGTTCGATGCATAATCAAGCCGTGGTTTGTAGGGACTTATGTGATACATGGGCAAGAAAAGACACGTAACCTTTGGTTGAATCATAAAGAAAACCACAAATCTGCTTAGAAAAAGAGATAGAATATTGTAAAACAATTTGTCAAGTATCTTCAATCTGTTCAATTCCTTTGCATTGCTCATCATGTCACATATTTGGAGAAAAATGCTTCTCTAGGGAGTCATAATATTAATGTTTGAGAATCAAATTGAGCTTTAAATTTCCTACATTCTAATATTTCATAGTTTCCTATTCTGTATATTTACTATTCTTACCGATAGTCCTCCACACTTTTTGGTATGTAAGCATTTTGTTAATGCATAAGTGAAACTCTGAGCAGCAGACTCATTATTTTTCTTGCGTTTCCTGTCATTTATTATTGTAGCTGTAATTGCTCTTTGCCTTATGCTCTGTAGTATTAATAGTCGGTTTCCATCATGTTGTCACTTAAATGAAGCATTAATAGTCAGTTTCTCTCATTTTGTCACTAAAATGAACAAAAGTAGTTGGGTAAGTCGCCATATTTTTGTATTTTTTTATTCTTTTTTTCAGTTCAGTTTTTCCATGTATACGTGGAAGACGCCTTACCCAACCACCCGCTTTCCTGTGAGAGAAGGGAACTAATAAGGGGGGTCGATGTTGTGGTACTTAGCCGATGTGGGACAGAACTGAGCTAGTTGCCAATTTCAAGCCATTGCAAGACTTCAACTATTGTCCCTGTCCAGTTCAAAAGTAAGCTATGCACCTCATTTTCAAGTATTTGGAGGATGGATAAGCAATAACTATAAGATAAACCTTGTGCATTTTCGGATCATGAGTCTTATGATGTGTTTTTGGAGGACAAATGAGTAATGACTTTAAAACAAATCTTTTGCATTTTCAGGTCACGAGTCTTATGATGTGAAATGTTGCCTGAACCTGGACTTGTATGATCCTCAACCGAAGTTCCTGAGAAATCTCTCTTCTTGATACCATTTCTTGATGCTTAATTCCACTGAAAGCTGAACTTAGTTTGTAAGCTATATCCAATTCAGAAACTGTACACTAGGACTCCAATTTTCTTTTGAGAACTCACACAGCAAGGTACCCCAGAAATTGTGATTCAGACTTTAAATAACTACTTATTAATTACCAAAACAATACCACAGAAGAAAATTTCCTCTTGACGCACATGGATAAGAGAATTCAATATACTGATTGTGTGAAGCTATATATAAATATGATAAATCGATATTCAATAGAACTCTTCTTGGAAACATAATCTTGACTTTGGAACCCCTTTAGAACCATCTATTCATATCAAGAGCGCCATTCTGTTATACTGCAATTTTGTAGAGATTCAGTATCACCAGATCTTTAAAATGGAATTCATGATCTGTGAATTTAAGGAATGTTTGTTGGAAGAAAGATGATTGATTGATTTTCTGGATTGTTGCTAAGGTAATTGAGTTTAACGCATAGATAAGTTGTCATTGAGTTGAGGGCAAAACAATTTCCCTCTGAACTTATTTCTTAGACTGGAAAGCAGGGTAATTTTGGGCACTTTTTTTCTCCGTTGTACTGACTTCTAAAGCAGTAGAGGTACTATAACATATCATTCAGAAAACAGAGCAGCTGCTTGTGAACTGCAGCTCGGCGCTTTAATATCTTGCTAATGTTCCATATATGTATAGCAAATCCATTTGATCTGATTAATGAATTAGTCTCACATCTTGTACATGCTATGAATATTTGGTATTGCTTTGGACCCCATGCTCTTCTAACTGATTCTATTATATTATCAAAAATCATAGTGCAGAAAGTTTTTATTTCCCCTTGCTATCACTAATGGACTAATCTAGATAAATGCTTCCATTGATGCATTCTTACTGAACTTGAACATTTTGTACAGTTAACAAGTAACACATACTTGATCTGCAGTTTCAGAAATTTAACCACTGCAGGTTTCACGCTGTAGTACCACTTTATTGATTTTTAAAGGGAATACAGTTAATATTTATATATAATAGACTCTTGGTTTATTAGTGTACCATTTGAAATGATATCTGTCAATGCAAATCTTATTACTGGCTACCAAGAAATATTAAATATATGATGCAGAATCAATAAGAGTATTTTATGTTGTTAATAATTTGTTCCTATGCTATTCAAAGCTATTTCACATTGATTGCTGTACATTTAGCATCTCTGATCCATACCGTCCAGAATTCCTGACTATTGCATAGGAACAGATTCATCTTCAAAGTATTTTTCCCTTTCAATAATTTTCTATTGGAGCTTCCCTCATTCCTTTTATCGAACGTAACGATGCGAATCAAGCTTTAGTGAGTTCTAATATCCAACGTCAAGCAGTTCCTCTCTCGGTCTGAGAAACGCATTGTTGGAACTGGGTTAGAACGACAAGCAGCTGCAGATTCAGGGGCTCTTAGCATCTCCAATCTGAGATAAGGGACTGAAAATGGGAAAAAGATGTTTCCAGCCTAGGAGACGATGAAAGAACTCGGAGTTAACTTCGCCTAGAAACACACGAGAGAGAGATAAAAACTCTACTATGAAATTGTTTCTGAGAGTAAAGTTCAGATCAGCGTAAACGAATGGGGAGGTGATGAGGATCTCTACTTTGTTATGGTAATAGTTGGACTGTAAGTTCTTATTTCAGTCAATATTCACTTCTTGTGTTAGAAAGTGGTTTTTATCTTGTTGTATTTCTGATCTCTGCACATTGTTATTGTCAACCCCTGGCAATTTAAGCATGGCAGCTGCTTGTTGCACTTGATCAATGTGCATCTCCAATATTATTGCATTTCTTTTTAAATGATTTTGTGATGATTCCTAATTTTGGCTTTTCTCAAACTTCCTTTTTCAGAGAAGATGAGTTTGTAACTTTTAAGATCCATCTTATAGATGTTTACTAATGTAGGAAGACAAAAAGCAAAAGAACATATATAAAACCAAAAGATTTCTAGATTTCTAGATTTCTATTCACTGCATATTTGGAACATATTTGAAAAGGTGAGAACACGTCAATCATATACAACTAGTTTCAGATACAGTTCACCAGCTATAGCAGCCTCCATCACAGATTCTGGATTCATCTCATCTTTTGCACGTTCTGCATTTGGTTTTGCATCTGGCAAATTTGTGGCGTCCTCTGGATTTATAACTCCACCTTCCTCCAAGAACAGAGTCAACAGATTCTTTGAAAATCCACTAACCATCGCGACACCATTCTGTGTAGCTGTCACCGGAGTGGCAGACGAGTCCCTGAGATTCCAAAAGACAATCTCAGGCACTTTCTTGTATCCTTTCTCGCTGAATTTCCTCTGTATCACCTGATAATCCGTCTCCCAGGGAGTTGCAGATGCCTGATCAAATTCCATGTCGCTAAACACAAACAGCCTCTTTATCATCTGATCTTCACTCAAGTTCCCATTCACAGCAACCTCCAAAATATTATCAAAAACCTTCTGGAAATCAGTGTTAGCACCCCAATCCATCCTATGTATGAAGTCAGTCTTGGACTTGAGATTCCCTCCTCTAATTAAATGCAACTGCGGATTACGACTGAAAGTAATGACATGACCTTTCCATGGCTCTTCACTGAGCTCAGAAACAAGTAAACCAAGGGCAACAGCCACTTCCATTGGTGTTCCACTCATACTGCCCGAAACATCACAAATCGCCAAACAATTTGTTAATTTCCCCTTCTTTGACAAGTCCTCAACCATTCTTTTCCACTGCAATTCAGCAACAATTCGTGCTCCACTACTCCCCTTCAAACTGTTAATTATCTCATGTGGAAGCAAAGCCCCAGCCGCGATTTTCGCATCCCCAGATTCAACATTCTCAAGATACTCCTTAAACCTCTTGTTGTCTCTCTGCAGGAAAATATCAGTGTAATTCTTCATAGCAACAGAGGCAACTCTGCCATATTCAACCGATCCCCATTGCTTAGCACTCATATACACCTCAGGCAACTTCAGTCCTTCATGCAATGGCACAAGCACTTCTTTCCTCAATCTATTTCTCACCCTCCTCACATACTCCTCCTCATCTAACCCCTCGTATTCTTGGCTCGACTCACGCGAAAACATCCTCTCAGCAATACTTTTGCAAATCAAAGCAGCTTTATCATATGAAGAATCAATACTTGGACACCATTTAGCAGCTAGACTAATTTTCTTGATCTCACCAGACCTCAAACACATTATATCCGACATCAACAATTTCGCAAATAATCCCGAGATCTGATCATGCAAGAATCGATAATTTCCATCAGAATCATACCTTTCACGAGCCCTTTTAGCCATGTTGATCTCTTTCTCCTTCCTCAATTTTCTAGCTTTCTCCATCTCAGCCTTCACTTTCTCCATATTTTCAGCAACCCTTTTCTCCCTCGGCACTTCAGCTCTCAACCTCTTCTTCTTTTCAGCATCTTCACTATCTCCTTGCTTAGCCCTTTTCTTCGCAAGAAAGATAAACTTTCTTGCTCTCCCTTTCCCCTTAGCCCTCTTCTTCCTATCCCATTCTTCTTTCTTCGCCTTTTGCGATTCGGGTCCTTCAAGAATCCTTTGCAGAATCTCTAACAAGTCCTTGAAGTACCCGAATTGCGCGAAAATCTCAACGTTGGA
Source organism: Cordia subcordata (assembly GCA_028554755.1). Taxonomy (NCBI): domain Eukaryota; kingdom Viridiplantae; phylum Streptophyta; class Magnoliopsida; order Boraginales; family Cordiaceae; genus Cordia; species Cordia subcordata. The sequence continues at coordinate 4,497,237 of JAPTOF010000010.1, read as the reverse complement.
CGCCAGTGTTTTGGGGTGATTCTCATGCAGCCAAAGGGCTGCAGTGTAGAAATTCTCTCTATCAGATTTTCCAGTGCCTCTCACACCCCTTAAATTGCAAACCAGCTTCAAGCTAGTCAAGGGGTTATGATCCCAAGACTGTTGAAGCAATTTGGTCAAATGCTCAGGTGGTGAATTTGGTACGATGTGAAAGAAGAAGTCAACGCATGGATTGGTTGATGTTAAGTACGTCGCCGAGTAGTTCTCCGTGAAACCCATAAAAGGGTTGGGTGGGGAGGCGAGATGGAAGGCCTCGGCTGTGTCGATGGGTTCGTCGAGGTCATCGCCGCCGTCAGAGGCGGTGTTGGTGCCGCCAGATTCTGGCGAGTATGACATTTTGTGTGTGTGTGTGAGACAGAGAGAGAGGGAGAGAGAGATTTTAGAGTTTGTTATGAAATCTTTAAGGGTTTTTGTTTTTGGTGAAAATCTTGAACTGAACGGGTTGGGGGTGTGGAAAAAGTGGTATTTATGTAGGGCGCTGGGGAATAATTTTCTTTCTTGGTGACCAAGGATTTGGGGTTTGGATAATGCATATGCTAGTCCATCGGACTTCATGTGTGTATATTTTGTTTGAGAAATTAATTTAGTTTTTACTGAAAATTTTTATTTATATGATCGACAAATATACATGACAAGCTTTACCAATAAAAATTTGGTTTTTTTAACTGTCAAAGTTAATTAAGTGGTATTGTGAAGGTCAAAGTTAATTAAGTGGTATTGTGAATGTGAAAATTTCTCATTTTTACATTAAATATGCTCGAACTTTTAAAAAATAAATGATTAAAATTGTAAGTTTTAAGTGAGAATGATTGAAAATGGTAATTTTTATATCAAAGAAAATATTAATATAATTTTAATGGGTACAATGTTGTTCTTGTTAAAAAAAAAAATTGTATATGTACTTTTCAGAGAGAATTATTTATGGCCTTTGGGGGCTTAATCTAATTTCTATATTTGGCAGAAGTTTTGTTGTTATTGACCCAAAAAAGAAAAAAAAATTAAAAAAGAAAAAGAAAAGTTTTGGTTGCCGGAATAATTTGTTTACTTGGTGGCCAAGGTTTCTTCTTGTCCTTCTTCTTCTTCTTTCGGTTTTTGGTCAATAGGTCTCGGCGTTGGTGTAAAAGTCTGAGGGTACGCGAGAAGATCTGAAAGAAGTCCTAGGAGCATATGGGTGTGCAATAAATTGATTTTTATATTTGTAAAATGAAGTTGATAAAGTTTTGAAATTTTAGGAGGCAAAGTTTATTTGGTGTGAATGTACTCAAAGTTATTGAGATAATTTTGACATAAAAGCTTTAGATTTGGCATTGATTTTTCAATTTGTTGTTATTTCATCATAATTATAATAATTTCAATTATTTAATCTTTGTCATTATATCGTAATATTATGAATAATTAAACATATCTGTTCTCGAAATTCAAAGCCAGTCAGTGTGTTGCTTAAAAATACTAATTACCGAGTTAAAAGCACCAAAAATGAGTTGTGAGTTTTGACAATGGATTTGGGCATAATATTTTAAGTAACTAATAAAGGGCAAATTTTATAAATGGTTCTTATTGTTTATTAAAAGTATCAATTTAATTCCTATTGTTTCAAAAGTGACTTATTTTTACTATCATTTTTGTTCTTATTATTTCAAAAGTAATCAATTTAGTTCCTAAATTTTTCAAAAAGTGACCTAATTAATTTCTATTTTAGCTTTAAAAATGGTTATCTAATTCCATTTTAGCCTTAAAAATGGTCTTGATGGATGTGACCAATTAATGTAGATAAAATTTGACAATTTTTGCAAAAATTGATAGTTTTTGCAAATATTAAGGGCTAAATGGGTTACTTTTAAAACAATACAGACTAAATTAATTTTTTTGCAAACATTAAGGACCAAACGAATCATTCTTAAAATAATAGGGACTAAGACAATACTACTTGTAAACAATAGGAAACATTTGTGGAATTTTTCTAACCAATAAATATCAATATTTATGAATTGTTAATGTATTTATGATAATATAATATTATAACATTACGACTACTTACAAAATAATGTCACAAAATAATTATAGTAATATTAGATTTCTTTTACAATATTATAATATTACGAAATAATTACGAGATAATTCTTTTTGTGAATTTGATAAAGGAGTGATTGTCGGAAATCAAAACACTGCGAGAAAGATTTTACCAGGCAGGAATCTTTGCATATCTTTCCTGGAATCGTTGCCAAACGCCCAAACCAACCGCCCTCTAGTGTCATCATGAACTGTTTTTTGCAAAAATAATGAGAACGTGGTGAGGCATAACGCAGCAACTGTAAGCTTAAATCGACCATTATGCCTTGACGTTTGACCTTTTCTTTTCTTTCTTTTTTCTTTTCTCTCTTTTTGGGGTCAAATAAAATATATCATTAACAATAACAAAACATTACATCAATAAAGAATGGCAAAGTTTCAATCAGGATAGAGATTTGCGAAAAGGGTATCAGATTCAACTCCAGGAGCTGATAACCATCAATTTTTTCCGATGGCGAACACATGAATATGAAGGACTTTTGCCAGACAAAAACAGAGTAATGCTTTGTTATTTGCGTTTGTAATTCGAGTGATCCTTTCTTTCTTTCTTTCTTTTTTTTTGGAAAAAAATGAGACAATGTCAAAATAAGTTGTGGATCATTTTAGGAGACGTGACACCTTTCATTTCATTCTCTAAAATCTCTTTCCAAAATCTCTCAAAGAGCATTTAAAGGACTTCCAAGTAAATGACACCCAAATTGAAGTTTCAACCCTTATTCGCTAATCATTAAGCTCTTCTGTTAGATTCTCTATAAATTTGTGTGATCGTGTAACCCATTTAATTTAGCATCTTCTTGTATTCTTCTACAGAAAACAAAAGGAGATTCTTGTGATGATAGCTGTCTTTCATCCATTGTAAGAGGACCCCTCCTTTTCAAGAAAAGAATTGTCGAACTCAAATCTCGTTTTAAATAGCAAGAACTCTTACATGCGGAGAGGGTGAAGTAAAAAAGGCCTTACTTATGGGTAAATTACACGGAATCTCCTTATGTTTTGTCATAAACGTGTCTTTATTCCTATAATTTAAAAATTAGCTAGTTATCCTCTATATTTTCCAAAAATGAAGTACACACGCCCCTTTTTCTAACTCCGTTAGTTTTGGCTAACGAAAATGCAAAAAGACAAATTTGCCCTTCGAACCTAGGGGCTAACGGCGCACTTATGACAACTACGAGAAGTACGACACATTACAGCGCTATTTACCCTATTTAGTTGGAAACGTAAAGTAATTAATAATCAGTTAATTAACTAATAATTAAATAATTAATCATTATTTATTTAATAATTGATTAAATAATTAATCAAATAATTAAAAATTAAAATTAATTAAGTAATTAATTTAATTAATGAGACGGTGGTTGTGCGATCGTGATAATAGTGGAGGTTAATTTATTTTCTTATTTTTCACTTCCCAATGACAAAAATATTTACTTGTAGTAATAAAATAAAATGCAAATATATTTGTAGTATAATTGGTTAAATTTTACATATTTTAAACTAAGAGCCCGTTTGGATTGGCTTTTTGAAAAACGCTTTTTTAAATAGCTTTTCAAAATTAGTTTTTTTAAGAAGTTAAAAATTCCGGCTTCTAAACAAAAGTTGTATTTGAATTTTTTTTAGAGTTTTAGCTTTTTTTAGAAGTCAAATCAAATAGTTATTACAAATTTAATGTAACTTTTTCAGAAAAAAAATACTTTTTCCTTAAAAAAAAAAAAAAATCCAAGCAGACCCTAAGACCAAAGTTCAAATCAGAAAATGCCGGCAGAAAGACAAAAAACTCAAGGGAGAACATGCATCTTGATACCACACAACTATACAAAAATTATAATAAAAAAAGCTTCTTCGATTTTTATTCTTTTCGGTGCTCTTGATGTTTCAAATGCATCACTACTACTAAAAACCAGATAAAAAAACAATTGAAATCAAATTGAGAGTATCATAAGAAAGGCAGAAGATTTCTTGTCAATGGATTGTGATAGCTGCTACAATCTCAATCATAGACAATTAGTTCCTGGTACAGTTCACCAGATATTGCAGCCTCCATCACAGATTCTGGATTCATCTCCTCTTTTGCTGCTCCTGCATTTGGCAAATTTGTCAAATCCTCTGGTTTTATAGCCCCACCTTCCTCCAGGAACAGTGTCAACAGATTCTTAGAGAACCCACTAACCATGGCAACACCATTCTCTGCAGCTGTTACCGGCGTGGCAGATGAATCCCTGAGATTCCAGAAGACTATCTCAGGCACTTTCCTGTATCCTTTCTTCCTGAATTTCCTCTTTATCACCCGATAATCGGTCTCCCATGGAGCCGCGGAGGCCTGATCGAATTCCATGTCGCTGAACACGAAGATCCTCTTTATCATCTGATCTTCACTCAAGTTCCCATTCACTGCAACCTCCAGAATCTTATCGAAAACCTTCTGGAAATCAGTGTTCATACCCCAATCCACTTTTCTTATGAAGTCAGTCTTCGACCTCAGATCACCTCCTCTAATCAAATGCAGCTGTGGCTTTTCACTGAAAGTGATCACATGGCCTTTCCATGGCTCTTCACTGAGCTCAGACACCAGCAAGCCAAGTGCAACAGACACTTCCATAGGTTCTCCACTCATGCTGCCTGAGACATCACAGATTGCCAAGCAATTTATCAATTTTCCCTCCTTTAACATGTCATCAACCATTCTTTTCCATTGCAATTCCGCGACAACTTGTGCTCCACTGCTCTTCTTCAAGCTCCTGATTATCTCATGTGGAAGCAAAGCACCGGCTGCGATTTTTGCATCGCCGGACTTGACATTGTTAAGATACTCCCTGAACCTTTTGTTGTCTCTGCGCAAGAAAATATCAGTGTAATTTTTCATAGCAACAGAGGCAACCCTATCATATTCTATTGATTCCCATTGCTTAGCACTCATGTACACCTCAGGCAACTTCAATGCTTGGTGCAATGGCACAAGCACTTCTTTCCTCAGCCTATCTTTCATCCTTATCACATACTTCTCCTCCTCCATCCCTTCATATTCTGGACTCGAATCGCGCGGAAAAATCCTCTCTGCAATGCTTTTACATATCAAAGTAGTCTTATCATACGAAGAATCAATACTTGGACACCGTTTTGCAGCTAGAGTAATTTTATTGATCTCACCAGACCTCAAACACGTCACATCTGATTTCAACAATTTTGCAAATAAATCCGAAATCTTATCATGCAAGAATCTATATTTCTTATCCGTAGTATACCTTTCAAAAGCCCTTTTAGCCATGTTAAACTCTTTTTCCTTCCTCAGTATTCTAGCTTTCTCCTTCTCAATCTTCACCTTCTCCATATTTTGAGCAACCCTTTTCTCCCTAGGCACTAAAGCTCTCAATTTTTTCCTCTATTCTGCCTCTTTACTATCTTCCCTTTTCGCTTTTTTCCTCACCAGAAAACAAGCCTTTCTGGCTTCCCCTTTCCCTTTATCCCTCTTTCTCTTAAACCATTCTTCTCTTTTCGCCTTTCGCGATTCAGATCCTTCAAGAATCCTTGCAAGAATCTCCAACAAATCCTTAAAGTACCCGAATTTCGCAAAAGTTTCAATATTACAAGCCAGTGTCTTGGGGTGATTTTCATGCAGCCAAAGGGCTGCAGTGTAGAAATTTTCTTTATCAGACTTTCCAGTGCCTCTAACACCTCTTAAGTTGCAGATCAGTTTTATGGTAATCAAAGGGTTGTGAGCCCAAGACTTCTTCAAAAGTTTGGTCAAACGTTTAGAGGGTGTGTTTGGAACGATGTGGAAGAAGAAGTCGATGCATGGATTGGTTGAAGTCAAGTATGTCGCTGACTTGTTTTCCTGTGAGACCCATATGGCGGTGGCGCGATGGCCTGCGGCGGCGGCGGCCGTCCATGGAGGAGGAGTCTCTATCACTGTCGGTGGTGTAGGAGCTAGAGGATGACATGGATCAGCTTTTAGATGAGAAGGATCGTATACGACGAGGAGGCATAGTGTTTTAGTTAGAAAAAAGAGGTCAAAAATCGATTACAATATTCATTTAATGAAAAATAATGTGTTTTCTGCAATGGTGGATTAACGGTGTTTGATGTTTATTTATAGGTTTGCTTTGCTTGGTGGCCTAAGGGTTTGCCTTTTGAGGCTTAAATGACCTACTTGCTAATACTAATTCATATTATTCGACGATGAATGTCTGCAATTTTTTTTTAAAATTTTTTAATTGGTACAACATTGTACATTATTTAAATGGTCGTCTAAAGATGTTAATTTAAAATCTTTATTCTTTTCATTAATATGTTAATTTATCACTTTTAATTTTTTTTACATTAAACATAACTCTTGTTTTGTAAAAAGGTATTTTAGAAATGGACTTGGTTAAAAGGACTTTTAGTAAAACTAAAAATACGTTTAGTTATTTTTATATGAAATGGACTCTTATTAAATGAGATTATGTTTGTTTTATATTAGAGGCATTTGACACTTTTACTCCTTAAAGAAGCATTTTGATACTTTTAATAATAAACTATTATTTCCTATAATATACTTTTTTATTTTGATTATATTTTAACTTGTTTGAACAAGTTTTAAAGAAATTGTAGTTAACTAATAATTATTTTTAGTAATTATTAAATAACATATATTTTTATTAATTTTATTTATTATTAAAATTATTAATTATTTATTTGTAAATTGATTTTATTATTTATTATATTTTATTAATTTTTATTACTTTATTTTTATTAAATTTAAACTTTTAAGTTTATTTTCTATTATTAATTATTATATTTTATTTAGGTTTCAATTATAATTGTAATTCAAAAAAAAATTAATAATTAGAATAATGAGTACATTTTTGTCTTAAAATCTTTGAAAACTCCTTCCAACAAACTGTAAAGGGAGAAATAAAAAATTTTAATTTCTCCATTTGAGGCCAAAACTCCGTTCATTTTTTAATCAAACTAACTTTTAAAATGAAAAACTAAGGCCTTCATTTTTAGGTTGCAAAAGTTAGTTTAACTCTCCAAAATAGAAAATCAAACATGCTGTCAGTCCCTTAATTATGAGTTAACTCGATGGTCCTCATGTTTAAATTTCATAAAGAAAAAGATTTTCTTCACAGCATTAACATATAATGTGTTTGGTTCGTTATTACGCAATATATAAGTTGATTTTTTTAAAAAAGAGAATACCTACAAAACGGATGTCGAGTTACATCATGATCAAGGGATTGGATTACTAACATTTTATATTAATAAGATTATTTAATTAATCTTAATGAGTATAATTTAGAAAGACCATAACCATAAATTAGCTTTACTTGGTGGACAAGCTGGCTTTCGGATTTTGTGGGATGATCATCCGCAAATTAGGTTTACTTGGTGGACAAGGTTTCGGGTTTCGGATTGATGTAGGATGCTCGATCAACATCATGCTACAAAATCAAGAGAAAAAAAAAAATCATTTTGAAGGACAATTATTGTGATACTAATATGTGTTGTTAATTTATCATATCGATCATTAGTATTAATTTGTAATCGCATATGAATACGCGAGCCTAAAGGGGTGCGTTTGTATTTTTAAATATTAGGTTGATTACATTTTTTTTGGCCGTCGTAATTAAATAAATGTTAGTCAATATAAAGTATAGACATTTTACGTAAGAGTTTATTTGGTGGGAAAGTAACACCCACAATTTAAGGACCTTGACAACAGAAGAACCAGGAAGTTGAGTTGTTGGGATTGAGGCCACGGTTTATAGGGTGAGAGAGTTGCCACTGATTTTGCTAGGTAGTTAAACATTTGGAAAAATTTTACAAGTAATTTTTGTTATTTAAAAAATAACCTACTTAATCTCTAATATTTGTAAGCAATGATAATTTGATTCTAGCTATTAATTTTCCTTGTTTGACAGGATTCTAGTTGTTAATTTGAAAGTAATTTATTTAGTTCTCAATGTTTGTAAAATATATCAATTTCGTTCCCATTAATTGGTCATATGTTGATCATATCATCACTTGTAAAGGTTAAAATGGAAATCAAGTTAACATTTTTTATAAACATTATTGATCAAATGGATCTTCTCTGAAATAATATGTACCAAATTAACATTTTCTACAAATAATGAAGACTAAGTGAGTCATTTTTAGTTTGAAATAATAATAATAAGAATAATTAAAATAACACATTTTGTAAACAATAACGGTCACAGAATTTGCTTTAAACATTACATGTATCACCTACCTTCTCATGATAATGTAGGAAGAGACTTTTGATCATTCATATTCATCTTAAACGTTTATGAAATTTAAATTTTAAAGAAATGCATAGTGGGAAAGGTAAATTTTTGAAAAAAAAAAAGTTTATCTTTTTGAGTTAAATTGAATTTAATGAAGGGTTGAAAAAAATTTATATACATATAAAGGTTGAAATTAACTTCTCAAATATTGATCACAAAATTGATAGGCAAGAATCCAATCTTGACTTTTCTTCCCTAATATATTTTGGTGACCATTTAAAAACCTTTAGGTGGTGATTGGTATATTGGAATGAATTTGGACAGGAACAGAATGAACTAAGGAATGAAATGGGATCGGGAATAGAATGGACTTGGGAATGAAAATGTTATGCTTGATATGATTAGAAATGAGGATAAGAATAAATGTATTAATTTCAAATTCATGTCTATTAGTTAGTATATTATAATATTATTGAGAATTATTTATATAAAATGATAGGATTATCCTTATGTTTAATGTACATATACTAATAATAAAAAAAAATAACAATAAAATATTTCTAAATACAAGTAATACTAATAATATTATAGAAGATATCTATATTAATACCTTTAAAAAAAAACAATAATAATGATATATGTGTGTTTGTCTTAAGGTAACATTATATTTAACAAATTGCTTACGCTCAGATTACGTCAAGATTTAGACGAGTAGCACACATATTCTTAACACCAAATTCGAGTTGAATAATTTGATAACTAGAAGAAGATATTTTAGTCAACTTTTTATTTTTATTTTATTTTAAATTAATTTGGAATTTTTTTAATTATTTATCATTATTTTTATGTTTATTTTTATAATTTATTCTTTATTTATTATCTTTAATTTTTATTTTATTTTATTTTTAATTTTTTTTATAAGCCTAACTTTGTAATATATCTTAATTTTTTAAAACATATTTTAGTCATTTCATAAAAAGTTTCATTCCTGTGAATATGGGAATGAGCCATTCCTATGTATTTTGGCAAGAATGATTATTCTCATATTCATGGGAATGACATTCCCTCAAGAAAGAGATTTCTTTGTTGATTACTTCCTGCTAATCATAGGAATTAAAATGTACAGAGAAATGTCATTCTATTCCTGGCCCATTCCTCCATACTAATCACTATCTTAAGGTTAGTTATAAACACTTAACAGGCTAATTCTACGGTCATATTCTCATTCATTAGACACCAATAGAGGAGGGGATTGCGGATTAAGATCCTTTCATATGATTTATTCTTCTGTATTAATATGAGAAAAAAAAATTAATCATTCATAAAATTCAAATGATGGAAAAGAAGTTAATATTGGGAGAGAGGAAAAAAGCATTAATTATGCTTCTTCACTCTCTATGCATTAAGAGTTTGTGTGTAGTAAAAGAATTGAATATTAGATGTCAAATTTTAATTCATTTTTTTTTCAAGGAAGGCTTAAACATTAGGAGTTTTAGATAACATTTGGTGGATTCTCAAAATTGTGCATCTCTAATGATGGGATTAATCTAAAATTTGCAAGCCAATAAACCCCGAATGTCTAAGAATCCTCTTACATTCTTCCGCAAAGAACGAGGTCCAATTTCAGTTCACTTTTACTATACAGAAAGATGAAGCACATATCAGTGGGAGTTGTGAAAGCTGGGTGCTAAAAATTTCATCACCCCTGATCTTTGGACACTTAAAATTGTTAAGCTAAGCAAATGGCATAAGGTTATGAATTAATCAACCGGCCTTTTATGCAACTTATCTCTAATTTTTCATCTATTTCCGCAGTAAACCAATACACAATCGGCAAATAGAGACAGAAAGAATTGAAAGAGATTATTGGCAGCAGGAAAAAACACACTCACCGAAAAATATTTTTTTTTAAAAAAATGTAGAATTGAAAGTACCACGCCAAAAAGCATGCCAAATGCTGCTGGATACCAGACAGGAAAATTGAAACTATTAACATTAAAAAAAAATTGTATGAGAAATTTGCATAGTCGATCTCATCAAAAAGCTTAAGGGTCCGTTTGGATTGGCTTTTTTCAAAAATATTTTTTTTAACAATTTTTGAAAAATAGTTTTTTTTAGAGCTGAAAATTCTGACTTCTAAAAAAAGCTATGTTTGAACTTTTTTCAGAATTTCAGTTTTTTTGGAAGCTAAATCAAGTAGTTATTGCAAATTTAATGTAACTTTTTCGTGTAAAAAAGTGTTTTTTCTTGGGAAAAAAAACCAATTTAAACAGGCCAGAAGTTAACTCTCTATATATTTATAACTATTACATCTCATTCGCCATAATCTCAATCGAAAACTACAAGTCTTTGATACTCTTCTCCAGAAATAGCTTGTAGCATTGCAGCTTCAGGGTCCTTAATTCCACCTTCCTCCAAGAACAAAGTCACAAGATTCTTAGAAAATCCACTGACAAGTGTAACACCCTTCTGGTTACCAGGCACAGGAGTGGCCTGAGAATTCCTCAGGTTCCAAAACACAATCTCGGGCACCTTGCTGTAGCCACTCTCCTGGAATTTCCTCTCTATCACTTTATAATCTTTCTCCCAATTATTTGCAGACGCCTGATCAAACTCCATATCGCTGAACACAAATAGCCTCTTTATCATCTCATCTTCGCGTAATTTTCCCTCAACAGCAACCTTCAGAATTCTATCAAACACTTTCTGGAAATCAGTGTTCATCCCCCAATTCATTCTTCGAATGAGTTCCGTTTTCTCCATAAGCGTTTCGCCTTTAATTTCGTGCAGTTGAGGGTCTGCATTGAAGGTAATCAAGCTCCTCTTCCATGGCTCCTCGCTTAGCTCTGAGATTAGTAGCCCCAGAGCCACAGAGACCTCCATTGGTGTGCCTTCCATGCTTCCTGATACATCACAAATTGCCATGCAATTGTTAGCTTGCCTTTCTTTTGAAGATCATCAACCATTCTCTTCCATTGCAGCTCTGCTATATCCACCCCTTGAGGGTCTTCCAACGCGCCGATTATTTCATGAGGAAGCAATGCTCCAGCGGCAATAGTTGTCTTCCCACTCTTCACATCCTCAAGATACTTCTCAAATCGTTCCTTATCGTGCTTGTAGAAGAGTCTCTTGTAAAGGGTCATCGCAACAGACGCGACGCGCTTGTAAGGCAGCTCATTCCACTTGTTTGCGCAGATATAAATCTCAGGCAACTCCAACGCCTTGTGCAGTGGAACAAGAACCTCTTTCCTCAGCCTGTCTCGGACGCGAAACGCGTAATGCGTGTCCGCCATGTCTTGATATTCGATGTAATCGTAGCGAGGAAACATTTTCCTCGCAACGCTTTCTCACATCAGCGTTGCTCTATCGTATGAAGAATCAAGAGAAGGGCACCATTTTGAAATATATTGTATTCAAATATTAAGCATGTGTTATTTGTATCCAATATTTGCTAGTAGAATGCTCATTACAAATTTCAGGTATATTCAATCTTGAATTTTGGCCGATGAAATTCAAATATGTTGGAGGCTATCTAAGAATTTGATTTTATATGCAAAGGCATTTATCTTGGGGTTTACAAATTAATCTCGTTAGCGGATTTTGAGTTCTTGATTGAGGGTATGACGAATCTAAGATCTTAATTACATATTTTAAGGACCTGTTTAAATTGGTTTTTTTTTTAAAAATTACACTATTTTTATAATAACTATTTGATTTAGTTTAAAAAAAACTGAAACTTCAAAAAAAAAAACTAGAAATATAATTTTTTTAAATAAAAAATTTTAATTTCTAAAAAAATAATTTTTTAAAAATTGTTAAAAATATATTTTTGAAAAATTTCAATCTAAACGGACCCTAAACCTAGGAAAATGGAGACAATGCTTAAAAGCTTACAAGAATTTTGGAATACCCATAACCTATCCCATCAAGTTTTCTTGCATAAACCTTTTTTTTCTTTTTCCTTTTTTCTTGGGTTGTGTCTCAGGCTTCCTATGGGGTATGGGACAGTTGGGCGCCCCTTTGGTTTTAAATTCTCGAGTTGGAATTCTTATCTACTGGGCTTTGGCTGGAATTGGACATCGTTCTCTTACTTCTTTGGGGCTTTGCATAGGTAGCATTTCTGGCCCTTCCGTTCAAAAACATTATTTCTGTTAGTAATAAAGCATAATTCTGTTACAAAGAAAAATTGTACCATATGCTAAAGCAGGATTTGGCTAACAAATAAATAGACGAAGTTGACAAGCGTTACCATTGATCAGTGGGCAAAATTCTATACCAACTTATGACAATGGGTAAATTTATACTTCCATAAAACTAGAAGCATTAAAAGCAAAAACCACAAATAGTCTTTACAGAGGTCCAGATGGTCCGGTAGAATGGTGACAGTGGAAGAAGCTCTCTCTTTCAATTGCTGCTCTAGGATGGATTCTTGTTCTGGAGTGGCAGCCAATTCATCCTCTAATATGGAAATCAGAGCTCTACAATTCTTCAGGGCTTGTGACGTTTGGCTTGTTTTCAGAGCTCTCAAACGTCATCTAGTTCTGTTGACAAAGTAATCAAGTTTGCCTTGTCTTGCTGGATTTCGCTGAGAATGGAATTCGCCTGTATGCAAGAGGAGACCACTAAGAATCAGGCAAATGGGGGTGAAGAGCAGAAAGCATTGAGAGGAAGTGTGGTAGTAGATCTAAGGATGTTCACGAAGGCATAGAAGGTTAAAGATTCCCGAATGTCAGAGCTGGGGGGCACTGACGAAAAAGCTAGAAGAAAAGCATTAGTTGATGGAGGAAAACAAATCTTCAGCAGAGGTGCCTCGGTGAGAAGCCAAGAATCTTGCAGAGTCGGTAAGGATTGCGTATAATTCGGAGGTAGAAGCCTAAAAAAGGGTTGTGAGTCAGCAAATGGTTCAGTAGAGGAATCTAATTAGGAGAAACACCCAAAAAGGAAAGGGAAAAACATGCCGAAGGATCGGATACTAGGTCTAAATCCAAGACTTCCTAAGTTGGGTGAGTCAATGATTGAATTGAAGTTGTTTCTGAAAGGAAAATGGCGGGGGACACAGAAGTCACATGATTAGCCGAATGGCGACAAGATACGCTCACTGTGAGAAGACTTGGGGACGATGTTGCCGCTATTAGGCTTTAAATCGAGGCAAGCATTCAGGAAAGAACTCAGCTTCACGAAGTTTGACTCCAGTTCAAAAATAATCTCAGTTACTTTCTTAGCGTTCGAGGGATGTTGAAAGGTTACCCCTTGAGAATTTCACATTAAAACTAATAAATGAAGGACCACCTTCGTAATTACAAATTTGTTTTGTTTTGTTTTTTTTTTTTTAAATATTATTTTTCCCTTTGGACCGTTAGTTTTAACCTAGTTGTAATAGTTGCTATTCTTGAATTAATAGTGTCAAATTTTTTCAAACTTGATGCTTATATTTATTAATTATAAAATTTGCTAATGTGGAAATACCATTTGACATTTAATGCTTAGAATGAAACTCTTTCAGTGTGCCGCATATGAAATCAAATAAGAGAAATGAGACAAATACCCAAATAAACAAATTGCGAGCACTAACATATGGAGTTATTCATAGAACTCCCATATGAAATAGAATTGTAATTGTATAAGCTTTATAAACAATTATGATTTAACAGCTGACCTAATTCGTTATTATTGAAACTAGTACAATTGTAGAAGATGAAGTAAAAATTAACAAAATCTAGAGGAATTTATTTTTAGAAAGAAAAAGTTTTGGCTTAAAGAAAGCTTTGAGGAGAAAATAGAATATAGGTAATGTATATGAGTATCATGATATTTAATATATAAGTTTTAATTATTTCTTATTAAATGATTTATATTATTTGGTAAAAGTTGACTGCAAAAATTTTGTTGGACGTATATGATTTACAATTTGATTAAGAATTAAAATATATTTTAGATAATGAGCTTTTATTTGGATAGAAATAATATTTACTTCAATTTTAAAGAATTAAATACTTTGTTGAGGCTTAGAAAAAAAAATACTTGCAATAAACTTAGAATGCATATATCTTCTTTTATAATATATACAGATTTTTAAAATAAATTAAGAATAAATTATAAAATATATAATATTTAATATAATAATGGCATCTTAATATACATAAGAAATATAAATTTATAACTATCATTGTTGTAAATAGAATTATATTTTATAGTTGTCTTAACTTGATTGTCGATTTTAAAAATATCAAATATTCAACTTATTAAAATTATTTTTATATATAAGCGATCAACCAGTCATTTTTTTTTCTTTTCTCTTTCTTTATCTCAACATTTCTATGTATTTTTTCTTTTTGTTTTGTTTTTTACTTATTTGCTTTTTTATTTTAAATTATTTTTTGGTTAAAAATAAAATAAAATATTAATATTACCTTTTTTTTTAACAATTTTAAGGGGTGCACTCTTATAACGGGACATTTTATATTAATTGGTCTCACATAATCAAAAATTAACAAAAAAGAAATAATGATAACATTTTTTCTTAAGGGGTTGTTTGGATTGAGGGGAATGGGGGGAAAAGAAAGGAAAGGGAGGGATTTTAGTATCCCATTTTTTGTTTATTTTGAAAGTATTGGAAGAGAAAAGATTTTGGAAGAAAAAGGAAAATTTCCTCAAATTTTTTATTTTCAATTTTTCCAAATTAAGGTAAAATAGAGGAAAATTAAGGTAAAATAGAGGAAAAGGATTCTTAAATTCCTTTATGCTCAATTTTTTATATATAAAATTTATTCCTTCTTTTCATTTTTTTCCTAACTAAATATAAAATACTCATAATCCTTTATTGTTCCTTTCCCCCTAAAAAAACTCTAATTCAAACATAAATTACTTATCTTCTCTCCTGCCCTTTATAATCCTTTCCTTCCTCTTATTAAAATTTCCCCCTCCAATCCAAACACACCCTAAAAGTCTGTAAACCCTCTGAAGTCTGTGTGGCTTCGCCGATGCTTCTCGCTCTCTAAAGCCCCAACCCCTACCCCCGCCGCCGCCGCCGCCGCCGCCGCCACTACCGTAGTTTCTTCAACAATGACAACAGCCACCACTTCTCTGACAACATCATCATCTTCATCTTCTGGGCCATCTTTTAATTTCCCATTTGCTTCGAGTGCTTCTCCTTTTGGAACACCTTCTGCGCCGCTGTTTTCGGCTGTGACCACCACCACCGGCGCATCCGCCACCCCTTCTCTGACAACATCATCATTATCATCTTCATCTTCTGGGCCATCGTTTGGTTTCTCATTGGCTTCGAGTGCATCTCCTTTTGGAACACCTTCTGTACCGCTGTTTTCGGCTGTGACCACCACCACCGGCGCATCCGCCACCCCTTCTCTGACAGCAACATCATCATCTTCATCTTCTGGGCCATCGTTTGGTTTCTCATTTGCTTCGGGTGCATCTCCTTTTGGAACAACTTCTGCACCGCTGTTTTCGGCTGTGACCACCACCACCAGCGCCTCCGGCACCCCTTCTCTGACAACATCATCATCTTCATCTTCTGGGCCGTCGTTTAATTTCTCATTTGCTTCGAGTGCCCCTGTTTTTGGATCAACTTCTGCACCGCTGCTTTCGGCTGTGACCACCACCGCCAGCGCCGCCGCCACCCCTTCTCTGACAACATCGTCATCTTCATCTTCTGGGCCATCGTTTAGTTTCTCATTTGCTTCGGGTGCATCTGCTTTTGGATCAACTTCTGCACCGCTGTTTTCGGCTGTGACCACCACCACCAGCGCCTCCGCGCCTGCATCTTCTGCAGGCAGCATCAGTGTTTCCAGTTCAGCTCCTCCTCCATTTTTGTTGGCTTCTTCAGCTGCAACTACTACTACTTCCACTACTACGACTGCTGCTCCATCTAGTTTTACGAGCTTCGGTACCACCAGCTCAACTGCATCCTCGGTGACTAGTAGTTTTACGGGTTTTGGTGCGGCAAGCTCAGCTGCTTCCACGGCCTTTGCGGGTTTTGGTTCCACCACTACTGCTGCGCCCACTGCTGTTGCTACTACTTTCGCGTTGTCTACCAAAACGCCAGCAACTGGATCATCATTGCAACCATCTACTGCTGCACCTTCTTTCCTTGGTAAGGTTTTTCTTTATTTCCTTTTGTTTCTGGTGTTTTGGTTATTTGGTAGCTCTGTTTCTGTTCTTTGTATGTTTGGATTGATAATTTCAGAAAAAAATCATAGATGCTTTAAGTTTTTTGATGTTCTTGCCATATTCAAGCAGGTTAGTTAAATAACTTGAGTCATGAATTTTAAGGGAAACTAAGAAATAAATGGTCAAATGCGAAATATATTTGCTAGTTTCTTGCGTGATATATGATGGTTGCTTTTAGCTATGTTCAATTCTACAATAAACGGATGCATTGCAACAGTGTCTGAAAGGGAAGTGCTATCAAGGGCATTCATATTGGTTGGGAGGATCCATTTTAGAGTCCTTAGGTTGAGTCTGAAGGTATCTCTGAAGATGAACTTTGTGCTCCAGTGAGAATCCTGATATCGTCTATATTGTCTTCCTTTTCTGATTTAAATGAATTGGTCTTTTCTCCGCATATTGCTGCAATCATTAGATAAATTTTTGGCAAGTGTGGTGATACTAACAGAGGGACTATTGGGAAAAGTACAGTGTTCAAGTCAATATATTTGCAGTTGGTAGCTGAAATAGTGCATTGGCTAAATACGGTTTAGACCTTAGGCTTTAGAATTACATGTAATGCAAGGATTGGCAAGTGATGCAACAGCTATAGGTTTTGGTGTGGATTGGTTCCAAGAGAGGCTTAAACAAGTAACTGCGGCAGTCAAACACCAAAATAGCCTTCTAGAGTTGGAGGAATTGCGTCAGCATATTAATGTGGCAAAGAAATCTCTCATGGAAATGAAGCTTCATCAAATTGTTTTGGAAAACAATATAGATTTTTGCTAAGGGTTAACTGCAAGATCATGACTTTGTTGAATCTAATCTCTTGAAGGCTGCTGTGACGGCTGCAATACAGAAGGGTGCTATCCTATAATCTTTAAGCTGGTCTATATTATCCATTTCCTCCCTTTTCTGGTTGAATAGTAATATGAAGAACAGAGGTGAAACGAAATCTATGATCTAAAACTTGTAAATAGTAGTCCCCAATTAAATGAGTCCTTATAATGTCCCACTACTTGTGGTATTCATTTTTTTCTCTTCTTTTCTGTGAATAGGACTTATTATATTATTCATCTTATTTAAGAAAATTGAAGCTGGGGTCTTCAAAGCAGCATGTTAAATTGTTCCAGTTACATTTTAGACTAGGACATCGTGACATTGAATGAAATGAGATCTATGATCTTAAGACTTGTATGTTGCACAAATCCCCAATTAAATGAATTCTTATAATATCCCTATTACTTGTGGTATTCATTTTCTGCCCTTATTTTCTGTTGATAGAATTTATTATATTATTCATCTTATTCAAGAAAATGGAAGCTGGGGTCTTCAATGGACCATGTTAAATTGTTTTGATTACATTTTAGCCTAGGACATCTTGACACTGTACTGCATTATTTTATAAATTTTCACCAACTTAGAGGAAATCATGCTAGATAAGGAGGTTTTGGGATGATTGTGAACTTCCTTCGACAATTGATGAGGCTAACATCTTCTGACCATGTTGATACTTGAAACTGCCCAGCACATCAAATCCATAAGCAAACCTGTGCTGTGGCTATCTTGTAGTACCTCCCATTTAACTTGAGGGGTATTCTTCAGTTATAAAAGACTCCTGATGCTCTTCTCCGGTCTGTATGTAATTAAATGAAATTTTGATACTCTGGATGCGATAGAGCTCTTTACAGCAACTATGATTTTTGCATTGCAAAGTTTGCCAGCTTTTGGTTTCTTGTGAGGGCTCAGATGACCAAGTTTTACTACTTGGCTCAACTTTTTGCTTATGTTTTTCCATTTGTATTTCCATTATTTTATATGGCTGGCTTGCCTTTCGCTTTCTGCAATGTGCCAAATTGAGCTTCTTCTTCTTCTGCTTCTTACTTGGATATTAAGAATGTTGAAACACCTTATGGTTCAGTCTTGGAGATGTATAACCTGGCACTGATTCCATCATTAGACACTTAATAGTTAATATCTGACAGCTATTTAGTAGTGTTTACATTTTCTTCTTTTCTTTTCACGAGGGGAAAAAAATTTGCAGTGTTTACATTTCCTTCTTTTCTATTACTTCTCATTTTCGTCTTTCTGACTTATTATGATTAATTTATGTTGTCTATCACTAATAATTTGTCAGATGAAGTCGGCTCTAGGAGGAGCAAGGGTAAATCAGTAGCAGTGACTAGATTGAGAAATTCAATTAACACTTCTGTAGATAATTCTATTCACTATGATTGTTGGGAAGAAAGAGACAGGCTGCACAAGTAAAATGAAAGAAACTTTAGATTCACGTTTCAATGTGTACATCTGTGAGGTGAAGGAGACTAGCTGTATTCAGTTGCCTTGGCTGTGTGGCATAGTTTATAAAGGAAGGATGCAGTACACTATGTGTGTAATATATTTGATTTGAAGAACTTCTGGAAAAATTATTTCACTGAGGCTTTTTTCCTGCAGAAAATTATAGAACAGAAAGAAATCAGACCTCCATACTCCAGAGATCATAGATTCCTTTAGTCACAAGGGTGATGCCAGCTGTTTTGTTCGTTAATTGCATTGGTTGCCACTGAGATTCGTTTTGGCCCTTTATTTATTTGTTTAATTTATTCATAGTTTCTCAAATGCTATATATTTGACGATTTATGATGCTAATTTATTTATTCTGCGGTTCATGGCAAGGCTATGCATCTACAGATTCTAATTTCACTTTGTATGCATAGCCTGAAACTTCAAAATTCTCTCATCTGTTACCCTACCACTTGAAATTGTCTAATCTAGCTAATTTTCTATACAGTTAGTCTTAGTTCAACGTCTGCAGCTGCAACAACTTCAGGCACTAGTAGTACTGCAAGTCAGACATCATCCTTGGTTGTTGCTTCGACTAGTGGGTAAGTATGCATATTGGGGTCCCTTTTTTGTCAAGAATAACTTGCTTGGGGAAATACTTGCAGTGGAAAATTGAATACTTCTTCTTGTTTGGTTCTCACAATGGAAAATAATTTTGGTACTTGGTTGTCACACTTGAAAATATTTTCGATAGGACGTTTTTATAAAGAAAATGAGTTTTACTATTACAAAACTTGTTAATTAACTTAAAAATTGTATTTTCCTCTTATAATGTTATTTATTCTTTTCTGTCTCTTTTTCCCCTTCTCCTTCTTCCCATCCCCTTCTTCATCTCACACAATATATATACATATGTATGTATATATGTACATATATAATTATATATATGTACATACATACATCTGTGTGTGTATATATATATATATATACATATATATGATAATATATGTATATATGCATGTATTATCATATATATGTACACATTTACCTATATATATGTATAATACATATACATATGTACATACATACATACGTATATATGTGTATATAGATACACATATATACATATATGTATCTATGTATACATATATATGTACACATGTCTATGCACACAAACGCCCCACTTATTCCGGGCCCCCCATTCTTTTTGGGGGGTGGGAGGGTGCGCGCAGAAAAAGAGAACTTTTGATAATGCGACATCCTTTGAATTCTTAGTTCTGAAAGAGTTGCATCAAACATATAGGTAACATAAGTTTTACTAAGATCTTGAAGCTGAAATGAAGTCTAGCTAAGATTGGATATATAGTCATCTGATCATAGTTAACCTTGACACTTGTAATCACTTATTGCCCATGATTTGGCAATCTTTCCCTTGCTATGTCATTTAATGTGAAAGATGGAAAATGCCATCCTCTCTTCCTGCACCCGCCACCCTCCACCCCATTTCCCTAAAAAAAAAATAAATAGACAAATAGGGAAATAGAAATGAAAAATCTGAATCCCCACCTTTGCTTGAAAACAAAGAAAGGAAAGCAAAATTGCAAATGTGTAGTCACTGACTAGCTTGTTCTCAGCAAATGTAAGTTTCAATACTTCAATCATTCTTGGTGTTGGCGTGCTTCTCTCCAGGACTACTTCATCCACCAGTACTGCCGTAGTCTCTGCCCCAAAATTGCCATCTGAAATCACTGGGAAAACTGTTGAGGAGGTAACTAAAATGTGAAAAATCCTCTTTATTATAATATACCTTCTTTGTTGATTTGTTTTTCCCATGAGATCAGGTAAATCATTACAAGTGCAACTACATTATGGTTATTCACTTTTTCATTTTGTGACCTTCAAAAGTGGCAAACTGTTAGTCTACCTATTGATAAGTACAGGGTATATCTCTCTGTTCAATGTGTGGATAAGTAGGGTGCGTCTTTATAGTTGAAACTGCATTACATGTAATCTTCATAAGACGGTTTAATACCACTTTATCTATCACTTTATCTATATAAGAACTTGGGTTATCTTCTTCTCAGAGAATGATATAATACACTATTTTACTCTATGGTTTAACATGGTGCATGTGTGTTATTTTCGTTTCCTCTTGCATGTTCTCTTGATTATAGGCCTCGTCCATTGTTAAAGTAGTCTGTATGTGATGGAACTTTTATAGATCATCAAGGAATGGAATGCTGAACTCCAGGAGCGTACTGGGAAATTTCAGAAACAGGCAAACGCTGTTGCTGAGTGGGACAGGAGGATCTTACAGAATCGTGATATTCTTATTAGGCTTGAGGTCTTTATTCTTTTACTTAATTTAATATACTAAATAATATAGTACTAATAATCATAATCTTCTGTTGCTTGTCTCTGATTATTTTGACCGATTCCTGGACTGCATTCTTGTTAGAGTGAAGTTGCAAAAGTGGTTGAAACTCAAGCTAGCTTGGAACGACAACTGGAGCTTATTGAGACTCACCAAGATGAGGTATTTCAACCAAATCCTTTCACTATGTAACTTTAAGAAGTAAGATGTAATGATGGAGAAATGGGAGAGTTTCATCATTTATTTTCCAGGGACTATTTAAGGGATTATCATTTAAAGCAATATTATTAAGATAGACTTAAAAAAAAAAAAAAACGAAAGAAACTCTTATTAAGGCTTGGAGGGTGTTTGGATCGGCTTATGAAAAAGCTACTTTAAGTAATTCTGGCTTTAAGTGATTTTTCCCTGAACTTCAAGTAGTTATGTATTTGAATAGAAGTTCTTGTTATAAAAGGAAGTATTTATGTGTTTGGTCTAGTGATGAAAAAGTAACTTATATGATCAAATGATATGAACATAAAAATTAAAATGTCAGTTAATATGCAATCTAAACATAATTATTTATTTTTTTAAAATGTATTATTAAAATATTGTAATATAGTCTGAGTATAATACAAGTATGTATATCATTAAATACATTAAAACAATAAAGATAAACGGGTCAGGATAAAATAAAAAGGTAAAGATGGTTGAGAAATAAAGATAAAAAAGTAAGGTTAAAATAGTAAATGGCTTTGTCAAACTTACTCTTTTAAATTGCTTAAGTCGTACCAACAAAGGCTGGGGACGCGGGGCTCTTTTTGTTATGTTTAGAAGTAAATTTAATAAAGCATTTTTTTTTTTTTTTGGTTAATACAAACATGTCTACCAACTTAGATTAGGCTTTAAGTTAGTTTGGCCAGCTTAAAAGCCAAACCAAACACCCTCTTATTCTTCCCTCTTATCCCTGTGGTTGTCGGACCAGAAAATTTCTCGTCAATTCTCGCATTCTTTTTGGACATACCATTCAACTTTTCTTGCACAGAATCCTTTGATTTCTTCATCTTGTTAAGCCTTATGTTCCAAATCCAAATAAAACATTCTCCATTCAGTTAATACGCCAATTTCACTGTAGTTTCTGTAACAACAGTGAAGTCTTTGGTCTACAGATACTGCTTTTAAAATTTAAGGGGAGTTTTGTATAGTTCTAAAGTGCTGAGGTAACTATTACTCTCCAGCATGAAGTTGCCTGAACAAGATTGAGAAGGTAATTTGATTTGTTTATATTGAGGGTTGTTATGCAAATTATCAATTTCAATGATGGCTCCAACATTGAAACTGGCATTATTTCTCGGTCCTGATGTTATATGTTGATTTATCCTCCTTATATTCTGTAGTCTTGGAGTACTAGTAATAGCTTAATTTTTGTCCATACTATTATGGCATAGATATGGCCTATCAAGGGTGTTATTTATTTGTTGTTAGGTTGACAAGGCTTTGCAAAGTATGGAAGAAGAAGCTGAGAGAATATACAAAGATGAGCATGGATTGCTTCTTGATGATGAAGCTGCATCCACGAGAGATGCAATGTAAGTAAAGAAATTCATATTGACAAGGAGTTATGGTTCGGTGGCTTAATATAAACCTTCACATGATGGTCATGTTGGAATTGATGTTTATGGAGTACCAATTCTTGCATACATCGCTTGCTAACTGAGCGTTTGTCTCACTATTATCTTCTAAAGATATAGGCCCTGTTTGGTTTTTGTTTCTAAAAACAGTTTTTAGTTTCTAAAAACAGAAAACAAGAAAAATTTGTCTGGAAAGACTGTTTTAATTTGTTTGGGGAGACTGTTTTAGTTTTTTTTTTTCTTAGAAACAGTTCTCTGAATAATTGTTTTAAAAACAGAAAACAGAGAACAAGAAATAGATGTTTCCAACATCTTGTTCTCCAAAACTCCACAAGAAAAGGAGTCTACTTCAGTAATGACAATTTTGTAGTTAAGATACCATTATAATGGAAAACGCTTTCTCTTTAATCTCTCTCCACTTTATATCTATTTTATCATAAAAGTTACCAAACAAGTCTTTTAAGACTTTTGTTCTCAAAAACTGTTTTTGAAATATGTTTCGAAGAACTGTTTTCAAAACAAAAACAGAAACCAAAGAGCCCCATAGTTTTGGCTTTGTCAATTCTCATGCTCACATAATCACTAGCCTCAGGTTTGTAGGTTAATGAAGCAGCAATTTTCCCGAGAGTTGTTTCTCCTTCCACCCCCGAGTGTGGCAATATGCTTCTCCTGTTCTAGTAATGAAGTGAAATTCTCACCTTACTTAGAAACTTGGAGAGAATTGAAAACATATTTGGTTTATGGTGTGTGCTTGTGTCATGTATTTTGTGGCGCATTTTTAGGTATGAGCAGGCTGAGCTTATAGAGAGGGATCTTGAAAAGATGACCGAGCAGATCAAATCAATTATCAACAGTCTGAATGCCAACCAGGTCTGTATCTTTACCAAAATGCTTCATTTTTCTTGTAGGAAATGCAATTTAATTGGTCCTTTCTTTTTGTGATACATTAAGAGCGGAGAACTTGAAGCAGCTGATGGGATGACTCCACTGGATGCTGTGGTCCGTATCCTAAACAATCAACTCAGCTCACTGATGTGGATTGATGAAAAGGTTAGGATTTCGGTGGATTTCTTATTACGTCATTAAATGTAGCATGGAGTGCTTTTGCCCTTGCCATAATCGTTATAACAACTAAAAAGTAAACAAGATGTCAATTGCGGTTCACATTTTTCCTGTGGCACCCATGTTTTTGCGCATCCCTTCCAAAATTTAAGTTGTAGTGCAGAAAAGTTGTTAGAACTATGTATTTTTGAAATATTATAGATTGCTTTTTCATGAATGTAATTAGCTCGACAAAAACAACATACATATTTTCATTCTTTAACCCTTCCTGTTGGTTTCTTTTTATATCATTTTTAATTACAATACACAACAAAGTGGTAGATGCCGGATGGAAGAGATCTACCTGTACTCTGCTCAATGTGGCCCCTTTCCCAGTGAACAGATTCTTGTTTCAGATGCTAGTAGACCTTCCTTACCACTTATTTCAATTGCTAGTTCTTCCTTAAACTTGTTGCTTCCTGCCTTATGACTCTTCAAAATTAAGTGCTTTCCGGAGTGCATCCTTTATTAGTTTCTTTTGAGTTAATCATGCAACATCAAAACTAAGCTCAGTTAGTCCTTTATTAGTTTCTCTGAGTTGATCATTTTCTTGTATCAATTTGTATTCCACTCTTTATGGCATCTTAAGATGAATAGTTTGCATGTCGAAGTATTGAAGTCAATCACTTGATGGAATTATGCTTTTTCCTCTCTAGTCCTACTATCTTTTAGTTATTCTTAATATAGGGTGAATCCTATTTAGTGAGCCTTTCTGAGTTTTGCGAGTATGATGATATATAGTGGTTACGATTGCTAACTGGTGCCTATTTATGTCTAATTGATTCGAGAGAGTTGATTTGTGTTGGACGTTGTTCTTGATATACTGGCTTCCTAGCTGAAAAATAGGCCCTTTTCTATATATATATTTTTTCTTTCTTTTTTCCTCCCTTTTCCCCTCTAATAAGCAGATATTGCTTCCATGAAATGCGTTATGCTAACTTGTTCTTTCCTTCTTAGGCTGAAGAATTCTCCTCGCGTATTCAAACGCTTGCAAGTCAGGGTTCTGCTGCGGATCGCGAATTGATGGGCCCTAAATTTTGGTTGATGTGATGAAATCATTTTCAATACTATCCTAAACTTAATTCCCTACATGGGAACTGTTGTGGACGTAAAGCAGAAAGGTGTGGCTACCCTACACATTCGAGATATTTTGGTGCTTCTAGTCGATATTGTTTTGGTGTTGATCTTTTCCGCTTTCCCCTCTTTGTGGAGGACATTGGTGAATAGCTCAGATGACAATGTAGTTAATTAGTGCTACTTAGAGAGAGATCATGACTTCATGAAGCGTGTATTTTTGATATGGCAATGCTTCGCCATCAGAGTGGATATTGGTACCAACTTGGTCCTCTGTGCAAAAAATCTGTCCTTTTCTGAAGTTATTCATGATTTGCTGACAATATATCGTTTTTCTGATGCAATCAATTAGAACTTAGATCAGCCGTTAAATGTTTAGTGGTTCTATCGCATTGGCATTTTGTTGACATATGAAGTGTTAATGGGAATGGAATTATTAATAACGTTATAACTTCTCTGATTTTACGAGTAATATCTATCAATTGTGAATTATTGATGTAGCTAGAATGAAAACGTTGGCTATATATATGTATGTATATATATATTTATTACCCCCAATTAAGCTTGAGAGGATTTGCATTTGATTAGAAGAAATGGGTCTCGGTCAAAGTCCACGTAACTAGGTCAAAGAGTATCAAATTCTAATACAAAATCTCTCGCGTGAAGTTCTCAATTTTAAGATTGATCAACATGCGCTGATAGCCGCCTTCTTTCTCTCCTTTCCTTCTTCTCTTCTGATCTTGCAGTTCTTCTCCTTTTCCTCAATTCACTCTCTCTTTACCTGGTTTTTATTTTTCCTTTCATTTTCCATGTAGTTACTGTATTTTTTTTGTTTCCCTCTGATGGTGATTCTTTCGCCAGCCCCATGCAATTTTCAGTTTTTTGTTATCTTGTTTGGTCTGATCAGAGTTCTGGGTGTCGGGTGTGCTTGCTTTCTTTACGTCTTCTACCGCAATTTGTATTGAGTGTGCTGGCTGGCTTAATTGAGGTACGAGTTTGTTTTGTCGGATTTTGGTTCAAGCTTATTTCTCATCCTGATCCTCGCCTACAGCACAAAATATGACATTTAGCGTAGCATTTATTCACTCAGACTCGTTACAAATACTTAAACTCCGATTATGCACAAATAGTATATAAATGCTATGCCAATGCACTCTATAAATCTCAAATCACTTCATCTATGAAAATGCCAGTACAAACACACCCATTTTAACACACATCACCTAATGATTGGTATTTATAGAAATGTGTGCTACGAATAGTTAACAACTAATATTGTCTTTTTCAATCAGGGCTCATTGATTGTTGATGTACAAGAGTGAAAGTTGACCGAATAACTCTTCACAACTAAAAACATCTTTTTCAAAGACTCTTTCAAGTGCTTATCTTTTACAAAAGTTTTTGAGACAAACAAGACATGTTTTTTGAACTTGCTTTTAATATAAAAACATTTTCAAAAAGCTGTTAAGCTTTCGAAAACTCTTTGGGCAATAAGCTTATCAAGAAATTAAGCAATTTTACAAGGAAAAAGTCTATAATCACAAAATAAAGAATCTATGCTATCAAATTCTTAAGCTACTCCTGATGCTCTCCAAATCCTGAAGCCAAGGCTCGTCTTCTCCAAATAAGCTCAAAAAGACAACTTCTTTATCTCTTGCTTTGCTTTTAAGCATGTAAAAACCTTCAAGTCTAAGAGGTCAGCTTTTAATCATCAATGTAATAATTTCGTAACCACACATCATCAAAACAAACATATGCTAACACAATTGTATATTCATAATACATAATTGATTTCATTTAATGTTTTAAATTAATCTTTCAAACAAAATATATCTTAAAATATACATATTTATGTTTTAAATTAAAGCTTAAAAATAAAATACTATGAAATAAACATATTTTAGACTATGATTGGGATGCTTCTTTCTTATCATAAAAATAAGTTCTTTATAATTGAAATTGGCTCTGGCCAAAAGCCTAATATCTGTGAATCAATCGGCTGTGTTTGGCCCAAGACACTATAGCACTTGAGGCACAAAGTTTACAAACCATGTCACACTGTAAAAATGAAAAATGAAAAAGGAGAAGAGTATAACTTCCCAAAAATATGTTATCTCAGTCCTCGACTTTCTAGAAAGCAAGGAGCAGACATCCCAATATTTCTTATGGTATTCCTTCTATGACAATGTTCCTTAAAGTGTTTTTTTTTTTTGGGTCAAGTTCATTAAATTTATCAATGCAATTTTCTCTATTTGAATAAACAATTGATGAATAAATAAGTAATTTGAATAAACACTCATTAAATAAATAAGACATGCACTTGAATATTTCTCTTATCTTAAGTTA
Organism: Cordia subcordata; assembly: GCA_028554755.1. Classification (NCBI taxonomy): domain Eukaryota; kingdom Viridiplantae; phylum Streptophyta; class Magnoliopsida; order Boraginales; family Cordiaceae; genus Cordia; species Cordia subcordata. The sequence continues at coordinate 4,469,950 of JAPTOF010000010.1, read as the reverse complement.
GTAAAAGATATTCTTACATTTATCTATCCATCTGTGCTCTATATTGTGATATACTAGAGGAGTTCCACTCTGAACTTTATACATATTGTAAGTATCATCCGTACGAAATTCAATTTAAAAAATAATCAATACTATTTAAAAGAAAAAATAAATTCAAAATTCTCAAATCCCACGTCAATTAAACACAAACTAACTAGGCATAAGCAAGAACTCATCTACGTTTTAAATTTGAACTACAGATAATTTAGCAATTATTGCATAAGTATTATTTCACATGTTCCATTTAAACTTTTCCAAAAATAAACATTTGTGATTATATATATATATATATATATATATATATATATATATATATATGATAGTGTTTTTGACTTATCATGCTTAAAATTAATAAATAATTTATGTGCGACATAACATGTGGATGAATTCTATCCTTAATTTTGATAATCCTAACAGAATTTTATATTTCAAAGTTTGTCTAATTTCAAAACACTCATTAGTTAATTTGTTCAACACCAAAAGTTAGGTGTTAAATTGACTTCATGCTTAATCTTTTATTTTATTTTTATTTTTTTATACTTTTTAAGGAAAATATCTTGTTCAAGTCATGTAAATCTAGTTAATAATTATAATAGAAAATATTTTTTTCCCTTTTGAAGGAGGCAAATCTGCTTACAAACGCAGTATCCTAGATAATGAAACTTCCCTATAATCCTCTCCCAAAAATCTTCTAAGCTCGTTTAATGGATCGTCCAATTGGTAAAACCCAATCCCAAGCTGCAAGTTGAAATTCGCTAGCCAGTTAACACACTTATTAGCCTCTCTGTACACATGCTTAATCTCAAGCCTCAGATAGTAGTCGCCTATCCCAGGTTCCCCTTATAACATCTATCAATGTTTAACTTGATTCCCTCCCTATAGGCTCCCAGCGGATGAATATCTTCTTCTTCAAAACTCCTTGGGTATTTCACTCCTTCGCTGTCCATGCCTCTTTGACCTCAATTGCATACTTCTTAATCATGATTGCTTTCTCCCTTGCTGTTAGTGCTTTGCGGCCAAAATGTTGCTTGTTGCACCACTGCCATATCCATCATAATGCACAGACAAATACTGTCACCCAAGCTTTGTCCTTAATATTTTCTTGAATCCAGACCATCCATGCCTTGGCCCTAAACACCTGATGGTCCCTATCCCATTGGAGTTCTCCCCAAAGTTCCCTAACATCACCACACTAACGAAAAATATGCTCTTCATCTTCGCTTACCATACCACAGCTACCACAAGATCCATCATCCACGATCCCTCTCTGACTTAAATTTGCACCACATGGAATTCTCCTACGTACCATTTGCCATTCTAAGCATATCAAGCGTTGTGGGCATTTCAATTTCCACAAAGCATCCCAACAAAACCCCATCTCAGCTACACTCCCATTCAACAACGCATAACTTAGTAGCAACAGTGAACTTACTAAGTATGATCGCCACTCCATGCAAGGACATCTTCCCTCTCACTATTCTTCAACACTCTAATACTTGCAATTTGGAGTAAAATACCGCTAGGTAGCAAGTGTTGAAACAGCCCCCAGTTCCATCGTCCATCCTCCAACATGGACAAAGAGATCGACCATGCTTTTTTGCTCCTCCAGCACCTCGCCAAATGCTACTACAGATAGAATGATATTACCCACCCACTAATCAGTCCAAAAACGAACAATTTCTCCATTCGCAACCACCCATTTAAGCCCCTGCTGAAAAACTTGGCACTCATGCAGCACATTCTTGCATATTCGAGAGTCCATAGGTTTCCCATTATACATCAAAAAACCCTAAGAAAAATATTTTGCCTTCATAACCTTAACCCAGAGAAGGTCAGGTTTTTTAAGAATTTTCCACCCAAAAGCTTAGCAAGTAGTGCTGTGTTGTTTTGACTAGCTTTTCTTAGGCCCAGACCCCCATCTTACTTAGGCATGCAAATCTTTTCCCATGCTAACCAATGAACCTTCCTCTTTTCCTCCATTGATCCCTAAATAAAGTTCCATTGAATCTGATCAATTTCTTGACACGTTTGAGCTGGTAATTTTGCATATGCATAGTATGCATAGGTATAGCACTTAGAACCAACTTCGCTAGGGTACCGACTGGTCAACATTTTGCGATGCGAAAAGACTAGATTTTGAAGCATTAAATGATTGCCCCGACTCTTTATAGAACTCCCCCAAGATCCCCTTAATAACCTGCACCTGAGCATTTGAGGCTTCTGCAAATAGCAACAAATCGTCAGCGAAAAACAAATGAGAAATAGGGGGACCATTACAACTTACATGTGAGAGAGCCCGTCCATACAAAGTATGAAAATATATAGGCATAGAGGATCCCTCTGTTGGATAGCACGAGAGGGAGTGAAAGATTCAGTTGGTTTCCTATTCCAAAGAAGTCTAATACTTGCTGTCGAAAGAGAGGTTAAAATCAAAGCAATCCACTTCTCCCACAGCCCAACTTGGGAAAGCGTATCTTTGATAAAACCCCACTCCAATTTATCATACGCTTTTTCCAAATCGATTTCAAATGGCTATAGAAGCTTTCTTACTCTTCTTGACCTTCATCGCATGAACAATTTCTTGAAGCAATAGGATATTATCATGCGTGGAAGGCCCTGGAATGAAACTACTTTGAAAAGCGGTCATCCAATAATCTAAAACCGGGGAATATGATTAACCATGACTTTCATGATGACCTTTCCCAACACATTTGAGAGACTTGTTGACCTAAAATGCTTCATATACTCTGGAGCCTTCACCTTAGGAATCAAATGAATAAGTGCTGAATTTAGTTCCTTTGGAAAAGCTTCATGAACTGTAGCACAAACCGTATCTCCAATTGTAATCCAATTCTTCTGATAAAACCACATAGTAAAATCATCAGGGCCTGGCGCTTTTGGCGGGTTCATTTGAAACAACGCCATCTTTACCTCCTCATTCGAGATGGGCTTACTAAGATCCTCCAAAACATTGCTAGCCATAGCAGGGAACTTCGTTGAGGAGTAACGAAGAGCAGCCGCCCCATTACTAGTGTAGATCTCCTTGGAAAAAATTATATAATTGTTTTTGATTTTAAATAAACTTGGAAGAGGGCGTCATTCGTGATATTATAGTTTATGGAAATATTATCTTAGAATGAATTGACCATTATAAAAAGAATTATTACTTAGTAAATAGCAAAGAAAAGCAAAAGATGATGAATATAGATATATGGAAATGGAAAATAACAAAAAATGATATAAAATAAAAATATATAAATAGCAAACAAATGAAAAAGAAAAGGAAACCAACTGACTCACGCCGTCAATTCCTCATATTTCAACAATTTTTTCGACCTTTTCTTCTCCGTTCCTTGCACGTTGGGGTTTCTTTTGTTGCTTGCTTCGCTTAAACAATATGCATCTTGGCCTAATTAATCGCATTTAACTCTCAAAAAGAAAAAAAAAAGAGATACTACAGTCGGAGACAATGTCGGGAAAGACTTATGTGCAACTCACGAAAGAACGTGCCACCCTTTAAGAAGTCAGCCCTGGAGAGCTTAACCAACCCATTGATGTATCTACGGTTTGTAGTTTTCTTGACACCGTGTAATGAATACACACATCAAAATATGGTTTCTTGTTATGTATCATTTCATGTCTTTAAAATTTGATCCTATTTTTGCAACATATAGCACCATCAAAATTCTCATACTATAAACCCATGTGAACCTAGATAGAAATTTTTGTTTTTGTTCCTTTTTTTATATGTTATAACCTAGTATTATATACATTTCATGCAATACATTTATATTAGATTCTATATTCCTAACGTTACTTTTGTTTTTGTTCCTTTTTGTATATTTTATAACCTGCTATTATATTCATCTCATGCAATGCATTTATATAACTTAAGTTTTATACTCCTAACATCTAGCATGTTTGTAAAATTTATTCTAGATTCCTTTAGTTAATTGGATGCTTGAATCTCCAGATCCTATTATCTTTTATTTTTATATAGTATGTCTGTGTCAATTTCTTTTATAATGTCTATGTCAGAATTTGTATATTAGTGAAAATGTTTCGTTGAAATCCACACCTGGTCTTTGGTGAAATCCTTTTGCAACGAGACGCGCTTTATATCTAGCCACATTGCCATCTGGGTTCCTTTTAATTCGGAAGACCCATTTACATCCCACAATATTTTGATTTGGTTCTCTAGGTACCAGTGCCCATGTTGAATTTTTCTCAAAAGCACCCAACTGTTCCTTCATGGCATTTTCCCAAACTGGACTTTTTAAAGCCTGTTTCACAGTTGTTGGCTCAATTGCATCAAGTGAATTAGCTGAAAAAACATGCATCATGTATTTTTTGTTAGGAACAAAAATATCATTTTTCTCCCGAGTTATCATATGGTGAGTAGGTTGGTGCTTTACTTGAGGTAAGACAGACAAGATAGACTCTATTTGAGGGAGTGGGGAATTGACATCAGTGGATTGGGAGGTGGAGTGAGAGGTAGACACAAGTGAAGAAGAGGATTGGACTGCAAGTGTTGGTGATGCTGGAGAGGACACAATGAAGGAGGTTGATTGTGTTTGTGTGGGACTAAGATTTTGATGAGGTGAAGAGGGTAAAGGACCCGATGTATGTGAGGGACCAACTGGGAGTTTGTGTATAAGAGATGCATGTGCTTCATTTTGGTGGATATCAGAAATGGTGGCTTGTGATTTATCTGTAGTGCCATGTGAAACCCATAAGGGTATGTCAAAGAGTTTTAGTTGAGTGAAACTCAAATTCTTTGATGCAGCTGGAAATAAATCTTCAAAGAATCGAACATGCCGTGAATTATAAAATTTATGATTGACATAATCATAACAGATATAAGCATTGTGACACAAAGAATAACCAAGAAAGATGCATGCAAGAGATCTAGATTCAAGTTTGTGAGCTGCATATGGACGGAGCCAAGGATAACTAAGACTCCCAAAAACTTTTCGCTTCCTGTAATTTGGTGTGGAGTTAAACAGACACTGATATGGAGATTTATGTTTAAGTATAGGCGTCGGAAGTCTATTAATAAGATAAACTGCAGTTTGGAACACAAAGGACCAAAACGAAGGTGACAATGACACCTGATGAAGAAGTACCATACCTATTTCAACTATGCGGCGATGTCACCGTTCAGCAGTTGCAACATGCTCAGGTGTGTATGGAGGAGAGATTCGATGTTAAATCCCATGATATGCAAAAACAGATTTTAAACCAACAAATTTAGTATCACTATCAGAGTAAATTGTCGTAATGGATGTATTGAAAAAATTTTCAACCATAATTTTAAATTTTGGAAAAATAGAATAGACATCTGATTTAAAAGCAAGGGGAAACAGCCAAATATATTTAGTAAAGTGGTCCACAAAGATTACATAATAATCAAATCCATCAACAGATCGAATTGGGGATGGTCCTCAAACATCAGTATAAACTAACTCTAGAGGACGACTAGTAGATAAGCTTGACTGACCAAAAGACAATTTGTGACTTTTAACGGAAGCACATGAATCACAAACAGCAACATGTGATTTATTGGGAACTGGAAGCTGGTTATTTGTGAGAATTTGGTTGAGAATTTTGGCAGAGGGATGTCCCATTCTTGCATGCCAGACTTTACGAGATGCTTTGATTGAGACGGAAACTTGAGGAGAGGACGAAGAACAGCTACGACTTGACCACTCATAGACATTATTTTTAGTTTGACTCGTCGCTAGGTGTGCCCCCGTGGTTAAATCCTTCACAGAAAAGGAAGAAGGGTAAAACTCAATGTAAGCATTATTATCACGACAAAACTGAGATACAGAGATTAAATTTTTATTGATAGATGCCACACATAGAACTTGAGACAATTGAAAGGGACGAGTATTAGATTGTAAAGTAGCAGCACCAACACTAGTAATAGGCAAATCTGTGCCATCACCAATAATAACATCGTCAGGTCCATTATAAGGTTGAGGGAATGACAAATGCGCAGCATCGTACGTCACATGATGTGATGCTTTATAATCAAGTAGCCAGCCAGAATCAGCAATAGTAGATTGGGAAACAGTTGTTGTATTAGCCATGGGTGGCGAAGCAATAAAGAATAGCCGCTTGGCAGCATAACATTGTCGTGCAGAGCGGCCATTCTTTTCACAAAATTGACAAATAATAGAGGATTTGGAGTTGGTCAAAGACCTATTCGAGGTACCTGTTTGTGGCTTAGATGGACAATTTGATGGACGACCATTAGTGTGCTGAGAAGTGTTTGAATAAGTTTTTGTGCGCTGATTCCATCGTTGACTGCCATTAGAGTTGGAAGACTTTTGTTGACGCTGAGTGCTATTGGTCGTAGGCACAATAAGAGACCCAGTAGAGTGAAGTTCCTCTCTTTTTAAGAAGGACTCATAGTCAAGTAGCTTCTCAGTTAATTCAACAAAGCTAATCACCGTTTCTCTGGCACGTATGACAGCAGCAATTTCCTTAAAAGTAGGACCAATACCATTAAGGGTATGAGTGACAAGATATAGGGGGGAACGGGAGCACCCAAAAGAGCAAGCTCATCAGATATTTCTCGAACTTGCGCAAGGTAGTTAGCCACAGGTCCAGTGCCTCTATGAATAAGAGTCAATTGTTCAGCTAACCCCATAACTCGAGAAGAGGACGGATTGGTAAAATGCTTTGCAAGTTTGGTCCATGCATCAGCAGAAGTAGTGCACGACCGAATTAGGGGAATGATAGTAGGGCTGAGAGATCCAATTATGGCAAGAAGTAATAGCTTATCTTGACGTAACCAGAAAGTGTAATTTGGATTTAGTGTTTCTTGATCATCAGTAGTTTTCTTTGTAGAGGAAGGACAAGGACGAGTTCCGTCGATATACCCAATTAAATCATATCCAAAAAGAAGTGCATCAAACTGCACCTTCCATGAGTAATAGTTGGACGACGTAAGTTTCAATGGAAGTTGGCTTGCACCATTAATGGCCACAAGATTTTGTTGGGTATTAGGTGTTTGTGGTTCAACAACGGGGGTGCTGGTTGAGACAAGAGGCGTGGACGAAGCCATGTGAATATAGCAGAGGAAAAGAAAAAAAAAAGAAGAGGATGGATCGATGAACTCGTTAGAGGTGAGGCTCTGATACCATAAAGAGAGTGACTCAATATGAGTGAGAACGAAATACTCTCTTCATCATTTTGTATAGCAGCTTATATAGAGTTACAGTACAAGGTAAGATATGTATGATACAAGATAAGATTTGCATGATACAAAAATACTTGTGCCTATATCTATGGAACAAAGTATATTGGATCAGACTTGAATATGAAGATATAAGATAGAGCTTCTTGATAGTTATCTCTTAATATTAGTACATGTGTTATAGAAAATATATTGCAATGCGTATTTGGGTCGAGTGGGGGATCTAATTATTATATATGTATATATCTATATTAATCTTCATTGTTTTAGAATATAAAAAACTATATGCACTCAGAAACATACGTAACTAATCAAGTCAATATGCTTAAGTGATGTGTAAAATAAATTTTTAAGGATTGTTGATTCAATAATGATAGGCGTGTTACATAGTGTATAGAAGCACTTGTGCTAAATGAAATGAATGAATTCTATGAGGATTTGCATTTGCAAATAAATTCTCTTGTTTTGATCTATAAAATAATTTTATGTCAATTCTGTCATTTGTAAATTCAAATTGTATTTGGAACAGATGTAGAATTGGAATTAATATGTATATTTTAATTGAAAAGCCTTTTGTTATAATATTTTTTGTTATATAATTTGTTATTATAATTTTTCATGAAACAAAAGGAATAAAAATAATTTTATAAGAAAAATACCAATGAAAGAAGATCTTCGAATGAGTAATATCTAAGTTTATAAGACAATCGCAAATGATAAAGGTTATAACAATCAAAGAAGATCTTTGAATGAGTAATATCTAAGTTTATAAGACAATCCCAAATGATGAAGGTTGTAGTTTAAGCATAGTAGTATAATTTTATACAAATAATTATACAGATTTTTTGTCTTTATAAGATCTTTTGTTAATTTATCTTTTGTAAAATTGCAAATGTCGCCTCTTGAACTAGGATTTAGATATAAAGCTTGAACAAATCCAAAACTTGCAAATCTTGAAATTCTAAATAAATTTTATATTTTGAAAAAATGCTACGAAACATTAAAAATTGAATTTACAAATGAAATCCACACACATTTATGGAATTCATTTGTTCCAAACACATTGTTAGTCATTGGTTTGGTGAACTAACATAACAGGTAGTGGTCTAGAAAAAGGCAACTAGTAACTAGTAGATCATCAAAGTAAACAAAAGGAAAACTCTATAATTGATTGAGATACTGTTTATATGAAATTAGGAATTTAAAGGAATTGCATAAATTGGGTAGTCTCGGATATTGTCCAGGAATATGATTGTTCACAACAAATTTTAAGGGAAAAATAATGGGCAATCTCGAATTTTATTATGTAATTTCCCTTAATATTTCCTCCATATACGTGACTCAGTAGATATCAACCATCGCACATAATCTCGCTAATTGATTGGTTGAACAGAGGCAATTATATTGCACTTGTGCTCTAGCAATTGCTCTATGAATGAGAAAAATGAAAATATGCCAATCTTAATAAGTTGAGAAATTGTTTGAAATTTTGTATATTATCACGGTGCTTGGCGTCTCTAGGCTTGATGTAAGAAGGAAAAAGTGAAAAGATATTAACAAGATTAGAGTTTGTTCCTATAGATTCCTCATCTCTACCTCGTTGTGGTGGTTTTAGTGGTAACTCTTGATTACAGTTGGCTATGGAAATTGATGGAAGACTTTGATTCTCTAGCTCTAGAAATGGTCAGTAATAGGAATTGGAAAATTTGTGAGATGCAATCTATACACAAATTAATACCAATATACTTAACTTGACAACGTATTGGCACAAGCAGTTTCCTTGAACATGTACATGTGGTAATTCAACTTGCTCAACCATAGATTGCCTTTAATGCTATGATGACCTTGTGAAAAGAACCTTTCTCAAAGCAAAGTCTTGTTGTACTTTTTCCATTCACTTATGCTTGGTTTTACAAAAATTGATGTAAAATAGACGATTTTTTTTCTTTTTCCTATTTAAAACACAAAATGGAAACCAATTCTTAATAGTCCCTGACATACTTGTATGGAAGTTGAATTTAGTTAATAGCCGGACTATTGAATACTCTTGGGACTTGCCTACTTGTATTTTTTTATGTAACTTGAATGCAATATTTACAATTTTACTACTCAAGGTGTCATTTTACAGCTAACTTCGCGCAAATGCCTAGAATGTGGGCAAGTATTACCTGAATCATACACACCCCAGCTGATGAAGATTAGGCAACTGGGATATTTGGCTGTACTGAAGATCTTGAGAGTTGTAAGGCTCTATTACCCTGTGCCTCTCTCTATAGCAAGCTAGTACTTAAAGTTCTCTTTGATGATGCGAAACAAAATAAAGATGATAAAAAATTTTAAATGCTCCTATAAATGTCACTTGGTATGCTTTTTGTGGTATAAATTGATGGAAAACTACAGACTTTATGACGTTTATAGTGAAAAAGTGATGTTAGTGCAATTCCTTGTTGGCACAGGATGCTAACATATAAAATCAACACTTCTTTGACTCTTATTTTCCATTTTTTTTTCTAAAATTGTACCAGTGAAAGAATGTGATTCCAATATTAATTATGTGAAACGGTGGCTATTTCCTTCTGAAATGAGTGTGTCGAGTACAATTATCTCTCACGTGAAGATAACGACTTGTACTAACAATTATTCTCATCACTGAATCATTATGCTTATCTTGCAGGCCGAACTAGTCTTTTTTGCCCTAATGTGTTGTTTGGTCAGAATGTTGAAAGTATACAACAAGATATCTCTTACTGAAGTGCATGTATTTGTCATGTGTTATGCGTTGAAGGGGGCATCACTCTTGTTCCCTTGACAGCAACACTTAATGGCATTGATCCAAATACTGCATGTCTTATCACTGAAGGTCTTTTATTTGCTTGGTGGATATGTGGTATCTACACCAGCATGGGTAGGCAAATTTTGCAGAGAAAATACCACTTGAAGGTGGGTTGACTTTTAATAAGCTTTACATGAAACAGCCACTTTGCAAGCTATTTATAGGCTTAATCTTTATGTGAAGCAAGAAGAATCTTAGTTTTAATTTATTTCATAGATATTTTGGCCGTACATGTTCATTGTCTAATCATATAGTAAGTGGATACTCTCACACGAGATCTTAAGTTGACAAACCTCTAACTCCTTGATAGTGCTCTTCAATCTTAGTGCAAAATCTCTCTTATATTGCAATATTTTCCTAATTATTTGCATTTGACTAAAGAAAGAAAGACTCTAAATAATCCCCCTCATTATGGATACAAATATATCTCCTCTTATAGTAGTTATCTCTATCAAATGTCCACAAAATTGAAAAGTAAAGCAGAAGACAGAATTGATGCTAAACTTTGGTCTCATTATGACATGAAAAATTGAAGTCCTTGTCATAGAAAATGATAACTTTCTTTTCATTTGCAAATCATGTTCCATTTTATGTCTTTTTATACTTCTGTGTGATTCTAAGATTATGAGGATAATTTCCTCAGGTATATTATTCTTGGCAGTGGTTTATATTATCATTGTATTTGTTATACAGGACAGCCTGTGTGACCCATGCATGGTTCATTATTGTTTCCACTGGTGTGCAATATGTTAAGAGCATAGAGAGATGAAGAAACATTTGTCTGATGACTCTAGCATAGATGTTACAACTATGGACCCACCAGTAGCATACGAGATGACTTCTGGAGAGAAACAGGAGTCCACTTCTACTGCTAAAGAAGAAGGTGGAAAGGCTATTGTAGAGATACGGCCTTTATAAACTTATTGTTTAGTAATCCACCAAGGTGCTAAAATACTCATTTAGTAATCCACCAAGAAAGATATTAAGATGGTAGACCAAATTTACAAACTTATATCTCTATGTTATATAATTATAGAATTCACAACTTATTTATAGATTGTCTTTCTTATTACATATCAAATTTGGTTAAGTTTTGCTTTGTATTCTAAGTACAACCGGAAACAACTTGATGTTGCATTTCGTTTAGTTTTAAAGGAAACAGTTCACTTTTTTTGTGCAGATCTGAATATGCCTTATTTGGTGCAGCATCCGAATGTGCCTTCTTTGCCATTGGAATCAAATTGTGATGGAATATGGCTAAATGCCACTCTCTAAAAACCATGAGGGGGTTATTAGATACACTTTTAAAGATAAGGGGTAAGTAGCGAATTTAGCAAATCATAGGGGATAGTAATCTACATTTTATCCTTACTACATGGTACTTTTTGCATGATTCAGTAGTAGGTTGCTTTTGTATGCTTAATTTGGTTCATAACTTTTGTATTCAACCAAATTTTTATAGATACAACCAATTATCTAAAATACTTTATGTTGTTACATATTGGTTGAGATTCTTCAATCAAGAATATGTAGGGTTGTATTGTTATTATCTACATTTGTTATTTTTCAAGTTTTAAAACAACAAAAGAAAGAAAACAACCTAGGTTGCAAAAAAATAACAAATAGAACATTTATTACACATATGGGCACAAGAATATGTTGTATTACAAGAAATAGGGTTAAGAGTGTCATCATTGGAACGTGAAACTGTTGGCGCATGACTTCTTTAATCTATCAACACCTTGATGATGTCTTCTTTTAGTCTTCTCCACTAAATCAAGCTCCTATAGTTTGGTTGCACTAGTGCTATGTAGTGGCAAGCATAATTTTTGGAGAAATTAAGCTTAATTGAGGGATAATTAGATTGGTGTATGTTTTTGGTGTGTTATGTAAAAATTTTTACACAACAAAAATTGAATACCCAAAAAGGTTTAGATGAATCTTGCCAAATCTCACTGTATATAGTGTGCGGCAACTTTAATTGGGTAAGGTTCCTCAGATATTCATTACTTTTAACAATACCCTCTGTTCCTTTTCTAGAAATGGAATATTCTTTATGATAAGATTGATCTTATTATTCTATCTTAACATGGCAAAATATCTTACCCATATGGGGTCGCTTTCAATTAAGATGCCTATAACTAAATTAGGAAATTTTGGATTTAAGAAACCTTTTCCTAATTCGTAACTTAAATCTTATCTAAGCTCCCATATAATTAGCCATTCTCAATTATGAATAGTGGAGGGACTAAAAGATATAATTACCCTTAGCTCTCAAGATGTCTTCGCCACCACTTTAGCGACATTAAGGCTATTATGACCTTAGTCTATTCCACCAAAAGACCAAAGCCGTTACCTAAAGATAATCGCTGACATCACAAAAGGTCGATGTAAAAAGAGTGACATTTGTCCCTGACCTACCAAGTCAAACCAAAATGCTCCTCTATGTATATCCATAGCCAAGGTTAGTCCTTTCATTTGTATTATCACCTCCAAAACTACATCTCAACCTTGGAATCCCTAGTCTAAAAGAATAATCATCTACTAGTCACAATTCTTTTGATTTAGGGAGTAACCTACAAGCCAAATGACTGATAAACCCCTAAATTTTAATATCACTACATGGAGATTTAGTTGATCATGGGACAAACCCAAGGGGGTAGATAGATTCTACTATTACATATGCATGTCTCAACTAGTTAGAATACAACACCTGATAGGCAAGGCAGAAGATCTACTCACATTGAGATCTTTCCCATGGTATGTCAAAGTGTTGCATGCTAACTTAGTTAGTTCATCTACACACACTCAAAATTAAGAGCATTGACTACTTTATAGATGTGAGTACATTTTCTTCTATATTTATTGTACTATTTCTATAAGCCATGCTCACAGTAATCCTGTCTAATTCGTGATACATGTACTAAGAAGCAAGGTCTAGAAAGACCTTTCAATGATCTAGGTAGATTACCTTATAGGAAACAAGAATAAAAAAATAGGGGGACAAGTTAAACTAAAGGGGATTTAACTATTGGAAAGGGTCAGGGTGACTTTCGCTTGCTAATGGATGATTTTAAACTCTTTCATTATGGGATTATGGGAATTGCTTATCAATGAGATGCTCTGTAGCTAGGTTGCTATTTAATGTCCTAATTTATCCTTATGATTCGGTGTGGGTCCATCCATAATTATGCACTCTTAGTGCTATTGCGTGGTCCTCATGACCGAGGGCCATAGGAAAGACTAAATGGCTTCCTAAGTGTCCTAGAACAAACCTACCCTAACACTTAAACCATTGATTGGATTTAAAACCAAGACCTAGGGTTACTAAGGTCGACTAAACCCATCCGAATTCCTATTAACTGGATTCAAAACTAAAGGGGACTCGATATAGGCTAGTCTTAAATTGTGCACCATTGTTCTATGGTTACCATAACAAGATTACACTTATATGCACATCTCTACATGTTCTAACCTATGGTGTTGTGAATACGTGGACCTGTTTACTATCAAAACATCGTCATGTTTGATTTACACCATCAATAGCAATTGGGTACCAACATGGAGGCAATATTGGAGTTATATTCAATACAAAGCATGCTATTACTCGCATAAACATGAACAAAGCAATACCCACTTCATACAATCCACAAATAAACACATAGACATGAATATAAGATGAATTAAAGGTGTTTAGTAGCAAATAAACTCCAATTTATATACATACTACTCACATAGGCATTTAATCAAACATATAGATATGTATAAAGTAAAAGCCATTAAACATGAAGAACAAAGTATGTATATATACAGGCCGTCAAAATCCCATAACATAAGAGTGTTAAATCAACCCATTACACAGGCTAAATCACCCTAATCTAGTCTACTCAAACATAAATGAAATAAGATGAAAGAGAGAATATGAAACTTCTCTTCTTTCCTAGATATCCTTGTATAAAATTTGAGCAAATCCTTACTCCAAAGTTGTTAAATCCCGCTAAACAAGTTTGAATTCGTGTGAGAATAGTGTGTAAAAGTGTGTGTAAGGTGGGTGAGTTTAGGTTTGGTGTATGTGTAAGGTGGGTGTGAATGTGTGTGTAAATTGATGATTATAAAATTCTAAAGTCGAGCCTTATTTATAGTCTCTGGTGTCATTACCAGTTGACCTTATCGACAAGTTGGTAGATTGGGGGGTCGACCCGTTCCAAAATGCGCTCTTCGGAATTACTCGATTGGCCAAGCCAGTTCGCCCTTCTATTCTCTGGATTTACAGGCTGATCGGCTTTGGGGTCGACCGGCTCCTCCACTTTTTTGCTTCAATCTTTATCTTCTTTGCTTCCAGCCTCTTTCCCACAACCCGTACGTCTTTTATTTTCATCACCCTTTATCGTGTAAGCTCAGCATCAACCCAAGACTTACCTAGATCATAAAAAATGAGCAACTAGTGTAACATTTATCTATTACACTCAACTATGTATAATTACTTTGCTTAAGCATATATCTAGCATAAGTACTATACTAATGCAACTTTACAAGCACAAAACACCTAAAAAACATGAATAAATTACAATGCAAACACACATAAAATTGGAGCACATTGATATATGCCATTTGTGTGTGTTTGTACATAGTGCTTACATGCACGTTTAGAGGTGTTTTAAAGCATAATTGAGTGCATTTAGTATAGAGTTTATGCATAAATGTTAATATTTGTACATAATGTATTTAGATACATAAATACTGTACTAAGTGTTATATTTTGTGTTTTAGGTAAATTTTGGGATGGATTCGAGCTTACATGATGAAGAAATGAGCTAACGAATGAAGACCAGAAGAAAAGGAATGAAGAATGGGGCATACTAACCCAACTAGTCGACCTTGAAGAAGAGCCAAGCAACCTAGAGAACATAGAAATTCTGCTGGTTGAGGTACTTTCAAGAGCTAGTAGACTGGCTAAGTCGATTGAACAGGTCTAAAAAGCCACTTCATTTAACTGGTTGAGCAAGAAAGATGAGCCAGTTGACCAGCAAGGCCTGATAATAGTTATAAATAGATCGTTTTAGCTCATTTACAGGGAAGGAACTCAGTTTTCTTAAACCCTAACCTTCTACCCACTTCATCAAACACCTAAAGCCGCCATCCCACCCCAAACTAAGCTAGGATTGAAGCTTGTAACAAGAGAGAAGGATTTTTCGTTGGGTTTGAGCAAGGATTTGTAGGAGAGTTCCTTATTCCTTAAGCTAGGATTGAAGCTTGTAACAAGAGAGAAGGATTTTTCTTTGGGTTTGAGCAAGGATTTGTAGGAGAGCTCCTTATTCCTTTTCTTATTCTTGTAAATATGCTTTGTAATTGAGTTAGGTCTAGGGTTGATTGATATTATGTATTAGGTTAGGGCTTTTAAAAAAGGATTAGTGTGTATCTTTGGCTCTTAATATATATTTGTTTACATAAATTTATGGCATGATTCAATACGTCTGTGCATTGGAAATCAAACATGTCTATGTGTGAACTTGCATGTATTATTTGTGAATCAAATGCTTTTATCTACTTATATAAGTGATATGATTGTGCTTAATTCATGGCTTTTCTTAGTAGAGTAGGCTTTATATTTAAATCCAGTTAATAGATTACACGCTATACTTAGTTTAAGTGCTAGTCCTTGGCTTTAAACCCAGCCATGCTAATAAGTTAACCTGGACTAGAGTTTTCCTCACCCACGTTAGTATTGGTTAATTGAACCTTAATGTCACATAGTGTTTAGGTGTTAGTCCTTGGCTTTAAACCCAGCTAAGAAGATAGGTTCTAAGCATGTATTGCGTAGAGTAGGAGGGATTGACCCTTAGCTTTAAACCCAACTAATGGGTTAAACACTAGTATTACTTGAGAAACACCTAATCAACACAACAACAATAGAAGTCCCAAGCCATAGATAGACCTAATCCGTTATCATAGCCTGAGTTTGGTTGCAACGCAATCGCCCTAGGTCCCATTCTTCTTTGTTAGGTTTCCTTCCTTCCTTAGCTTGGCACCCTTAAGTTTCTCTGTAGTTTAGGTTTATTTTCCTTTTCCCGAGCTCCCTTCACATCCTAAATATTCATATACACGTATGTAGCTAGTTTTAGGCACCTGAGCACAAAGAGACCAAACTAAGGTAGCCTATCTGTGTAGATGATACTTGCACTCGAATTGGCTATACGATGAATGATCCGTACGCTTGCAGGGGTAAAATTGAAAACATGATCAAGTTTTTGGTGCCGTTGCTGAGGAGACACAGTATAGGTTCTCTGTGTGCTTTTGTGTTTGTGATTAGTTGGTTATTTGTGCTCTATCTTTACTTACTTTTCATTATTCAAAAACTACCAAAAAAATTGAAAAATCTTGAAAGACCCAAAAAAATTGAAAATTTTGAAAATTCAAAAAAATTTTTTTTTGAGTCAATATTGCTTTGAACTTATGTCAAAACACTTCAAACTAACAAAATTATTATTAAAAAAAACTCATTTATTAGCTTACTTTTTATTTTTAGAAATTAAAAATTATTTTCTAAAAAATTAGAAAATATCAGAAAAATAAAAATTGTTTTCAAAAAATGGAAATATAAAATAAAAATAGAAAGTATTTTCCACACCGACGCAATTTAAGATTTTTGGCTTTTGAAAAAAGGTGAATTTGAATTTTTCTTAGGGTTTCAACTTTTTCTAAAAATTAATTGAACCAAATATTTGTTGCAAAAGAATTATATTTTTTTTGAGAAAAAAATATCTTTTCATAAAAAAAGACCAATTTAGACGAGCCATAAGAATCAAAAAGGGAGAGAGAAATTGTTTAAAGTTTATCCAAAAAAAAAAACAGAGAGAGAGAGAAATTGTGGAAAGCCGTCTCGTCACCTAGTTAATTATCCGGGGGATGCCGGTATCAGCCATGGTGTAGACTTCAGCTAGTAAGAGAAGGTTGGACTTCTCTAAGCTAATAGGTGCTAAATTAATCCAGCTAGTCTTGTATGTTTGTTTTTATATAGCTAGCAATAATAAATATTATCTTTTCGTTATTACTTATGGAAATTAGGCATCTATTTAGACTATGGTTCTAATTATCTGCCAACCGTTTTCTTCTTCAAATTATGCAATGAGTCATTGTATTGAATATTTTTTGGGTTTCTCACTTTACCTATGGATAGGGTACTCTGTGGTTTGCTTATAAGTGTATAAAGAATTTCATTTCATGTGAAAATTTTTATAGCTGAAAAGGACTAGAACTACTTAAAATTAGTGGTGGAAAATTTAAGGTTTCAACAAGTTTCCTGTTAGTTCAAGAGCAACCGCATTGGTGGTAATTCGACTCAAGGCTCAAAATGTAAGGAGAGAGTGTTAGATTTTCTCACATCAATTGTATAAGATGTTGGTCGTCGTGTACCAGTATAGATAAAAGTTTTACCTAATAACTAGCTAGATTTAAGATTTGTAAATGCTCAAAATCACCTATTGGTCACATTTTATAAAATTTTGTCTCTCTAGAAACTAAATATTCCGCACAATATATATTCAATAAAGCATGTCTCTTGTCCTACTTTCCATGAGACACCAAGTAAAGTCCCACCTGTTTGATACCAGAAAAACATTGAACAAACCCAAGACACGAATGTGACATTTTAGTTTCACGTACGATGTAATTAAATTCATCACCTCATACGAAGATAAAAAAGAGATCAGATCAGCATATAGATAGTCAATTTGAATGATGCAATAAAAGGATAAAAGATTTCTGGGCCCTTTGAAAGATGACCAAGACCAAGTTCAGTTAACTTAGTAATGACCATTGAGAATCTTCACGGCGAGAAAATAATAGTACTTGAACTAAAAGTAGCTTTTTATTTGTTTTTCCTCAAGTGATTCAGTCTTCGTGTTCCATTTGAACTTGCTTAGAGCTATGCATGTACTGACAAGCATAGTCAATTAATTAATTGGCTATATGAGTTTCATGTCACGTGACAAATAGAAAAGAAAATCTAGAACATTTTTATCAACTTTATGTGCTTCTGATAACAATAAAAGAGGAACAAAAGGGGCGAGGATGTCCAATAAAGTGTAGGAAGACTCTAGGAAAGCATGAGGATGCTTCTATGGAGACTTCCACGCATAGATGGTATTTTCTCTGGGTCATGTTCAATGTATTCCCTTTTCTTTTTTTTCCTTTTAAAGTTATCGAGTGTCTAAATTAATTTACAATATTTTAAACTAACCCACATAACCAATGAGGTAATAATAAGATAGTAGAACCAATGATTTATTTTTAGTCACGCCTATTGTTTTGTCATCTCTCTCGTATATCTTTGCGTATTACAAAAAAGTTCACCTGATTGACCTATATGTAGTTCATCTTTACGTGGCGAATAATAGACTTGCATAGAATTCCATGTCAACATTCATGATTTAATATTACAGACTACAACATTCAATTGTAAACGACACACGTGATACTTTATTGCACTAAAATAGATTAGCTTAGCCAAATAAAGGGCCTATGTAGATTGGCTACGTATTTGGATTAGATTAAAAAAAAAACTTTAATTTTAAATTTTTTTAAATAAAAATTTTTAACTTTAAAAAAAGTAAAAATTTTTCAAAAAAATCGATCCAAATGAACTCAAAGAATACTTGACGCTTGTATGTATAGACCCAATTGCCAAGGAAGATTCTATCAAGCAAATGAACAGTATCCAAAACAGTAACCTTGGTCCTTGAAGTCATTGAGGTACCATCCAATATAGAACTTTCCGTGCGCCTCACAGTTTGTCAAACTATTAATCATCTTTTTTTTTTTTTCCCCCCCTACGTAGCTGTGACTTTAGGGCAAGTGTCTCGCTTTCGTTCGATTATTGCTTATCGACAGCTTTCTTCTTAAAAGGGTTAACCAAAGGAGAACCCCTTTTCCACCTGGCCAGAGGCCCTTTAACCCCCTACGTAGCTGTGACTTTAGGGCAAGTGTCTCGCTTTCGTTCGATTATTGCTTACCGACAGCTTTCTTCTTAAAAGGGTTAACCAAAGGAGAACCCCTTTTCCACCTGGCCAGAGACCCCTTAACCAAGCGGGAGGTAAATCGAGGGATGTGCGTGAGTGGCAGCCCGACCAGGGAGAGGACCAACGGGCGTGGAAATCCAGCAACAGCCCTCGCAATATTTCAGCGGAGTACTGCCGCCACACGGACTCGATCCCGCGTTGTCAGGGTGTCTCCACCCTAGTCACCTGGCCACTTACCAACTCACCTATGCCCCTGGGGGCTTACCGACAGCTTTCTTTTTTTGACGTCAAGCAGTGAACGTGTCTGAAAATATAGCAGTAAAACACTAATCCCATAAAATTATCCACCATAAGCACTTCCATGATAGACTTCTATAAGTATCTTTTTGCCCTCTTTTAACACGACGGAGTTAATTTGTTATACATATAAAAAATGTTGAACTATTAAATATATAAACTTGCACCAAAAAAAATATGGCTCAAATTAATTAGATACGAAAACTAAATATCAAAGTACGACGATAATAGTTGTTAAATAGATAAGAAAATATTTGTCACAAGGATGATGCCAATGATAGCATTAATTTCATTGAGGGTGTTGATGCCAACTACTAAAGAAGCAAACGTTTGGTGGCTCCATTTGCTAGATGCAACTTGGCAACTCATATTGTAGCATTAGAATTGTCTTTCCTGGTTTTGGTGGACGACATCTTTGGCATATTACTTTTGTAACGACAACAACAACTTGTACATATATAAAACATAAAGTAAAATATAGAACAACCTTAAACTACCATTTTACTCGTAAAAGATAACATATTTTAATGTACATTATTAATAAAGATTGGTCTCTAATCTTCACCAAGAAAATCCTCTCCCCTTTTTAATTTGTAAGCGTCTAACTTTTTGATACAAGGACGCTGGTGCCATGTAACTATCATGACCTTTTATATCTTAAAAAAAAACATGGTTAATTTTCGACAAATCTTGGATTGAAATGTAGAACGAAAGTAAAAACAGATATTCACAAAATTTTATCGCAAAACCAATTGTACATCACAAGCAATTGTAACTAAGAGGATTTGATCAAGAGATTGAAGGCATAAACAAATTGGTGCCTTGAAAAGTCTAATTTGAGCTCAAAAGTTGTTCCAAATAATCAGCTCCCAAGTCCTCAAACACAAGCACATTTTCAGCTTTTATCACCTCTTTTTCCTTACTACTTTTGCTGACTTTTCTCCTTCTCATTGAGTGCCTTCTCTTCAAGGCAATCGCTGGAGAACAACCATCAAGCTCAATGCTAGACTTCATGTCAGTAAGCGATTCTCGAACCCTTTCAACTGGGAAATTCATGATAGCAGTTGGACCACGCATCGAATAAGCTGCTTGATCATAAGCCAAAGCTGCTGCTTCTGCACTATCAAAGGTCCCAAGCCACACCCTTATGCCGTTCCGGGTGGAATCCCTTATCTCAGCTGCGAATTTCCCCCACGGCCGCCTCCGTACACCTCGGTACGACTTCTCCTTCCTGTTCTGGTCGCTCGATTTTGAGCTGACTTCGTCTTCCTTCGTTTGATTGTTGTCAGAAGAATTTGTTTCTGCAGATGTTTCTTGAGCCGCCTGTGCTATTACACCATACAGAAGCATTTCTTCGGAATCGTTTTCATTGAAAGGGAGGAAATTGTTGAAATCTTGGCCACTCCATGGGTGGTTTTCGATTGAACCAAACGATGATTCAGATGAGAAATCTGAGTTGAAGGAGTGAAAGATTGAAGAGGTGTCCATGGAAAATGGTGATGGTGGTGGTGGTGGTGCTATGTGATACATATATGGAGCCTACTCTAATGTGTGATATGTCTCACACTTCTTTTTTTTTTTTTTTTTTTCCCTTTTACTAGTATTGCATCAATGGATTGAACATGTTGAGGACTTGCCTCATTTATATACACAAGCCAAGATTGGAAAATTTTGAAGATCTAATGATGAAAAGGACAAAAGAAAAGTTCCATGGATTTGTTTAACAACAAATTATAATGTAAAAAAAAGTAAGAATGACCAAGGAGGATGATAAAATACTTTTTGGTCTTCGGAAACAATTAAAGAGTTCGTTTGGATTAATTTTTTTAAAAAATATTTTTAACACGTTTTGAAAAAAAAATTTGAAAAATAAAAAAAAAAATTTAAAAATTGTATTTGAACTTTATTTTTGAATTTCGAGTTTTTTAGGAGGTTATTGTAAAAATGACGTATTTTTATTTCAAGAAAAAAGCCTTTTTTATTAAAAAAAATTAATCCAAATAAGACCAAAGTCTTCCTTGCAAATGATTATAGTGGTGTTTTTTCTCCAAAAATGGTCAAAATCTAATACAATTTGGCCTTTGGAGGGAAAAATTATGTATATTTTGGTGATTATTTATAGCGAAGCTACAACTATAAGGAAAATTTTTTAATGCCCAAAAAAAAAAAAAAGATCTTACACGTGCGTCCAAAGAATCTAGCCGCCAAGTCAGACAAAGGATGAATGACGTCAGCGTTTGAGAAACTTTTATCACATCACCTTACTTGGCTCCGCCTATTGGCTTACGTGTGGCAGGCGCCATCGATAAAGCATCTCATAAATACACTTTGGTCCACACTAGGTTTTTTTTTTTTTTTTTTTTGCGATGTTTGGTCCACACTTTCTGTTTTCAAATCATTTTCAACTCGTACGTTATGCTTGGCTTCACCAAAATAATAATTATGATGAATTAGCCATCGTGATATTTTTGTCTTCAAAATGTCACTCATTACGTTTAATTTTTATTTATTTAAATAAGCAAACAAAATTAATGAAAAATAATAATTAAGTTAGTGTACCACAATTACTAATAAATATATAGAAATTGATGTTTGGATAACAAATGTAGGATGACCTTTATCATTTTCTAAAAGAATAAAATAAAGAAAGAAGTTGCAAAAAAAAGCAAAGAAAGTATTTCTTTTGTATAGTTAAAAAATTCAAAAAGGGAATGGAGTAAAAAGATTTTACTTTAGATTGGATTAAGGAAGGAAAGAGAAAAAAATAACTTAAGCCAAAAAAGTCATTTAAGTACTTTTTTCATGTTCATTATTATGTTAAGTTATTTGAAACACGAAAAATATTTAAGCTATTTCATTCACCAAACTCTCATGGCAATCCAAAATTATCCATCTCCTTTACTTTTTAGTAGTTTATTTCAAGTTTAGAGTGCATTAGATTATGCCTCATATTTAATCTCCATATATGAGATTAATTAATTGCTCAAGATCGAATGCATTTAAAAATGCATAAAAAAATGGAAGCTGCGCTCTAAAGTTCCTCTCTTGTGAGTAGTTCAATTTGACCGTTAAAGGACAAAGACTGCTGACCCTTCGGCGCTGCTCTTTTCTAGAAAGGTCAAACCTAACAAATTATGTTCGCAACATACATATAAGAAACATTAAACTATAAAATTTTAAAGTTATTCTTTTTTGTTTCTGAATTACTATGATTTAATTCGCTGGTTGTTGCTGTAGAGAATTCCAAGTGTTAGCAGTAGACGGTTGTTTTTTTTATTCATCGGTCCTCCCATGACGGCAAAAAATACAACCGTAAACGCTCATGTTAATCGACTCTACTTAGTGAAAATAGACTTGATTCGACTTGAGTAGTTTGCAATCTTTCTAATTTTGTGTCAAGGGTGTTCTAATTGACTTTTAAACTAGTCAAAATTATTACAGACCTTAATTTAAGTTAGTAAACATATTTTGTTTTTAAAAAGTTTCCATTATTATTCTAGTGGAATGTCTCTCACTTTTAGTAGTGAGTGGCCTTGGAATCAATTCTTGTTAGTTGCATATAACTGGCCTTTGACCTCCCTTGAAGAGAAAAAAAAAAAGTCCCCAGCCGTTATTGGCTTTTGTTTTTTTTTTTTATTGCTTTAATCCTTTAAGAAATAAAATCGACCTATATTTTTACTATTTTATTGCTACCGTTTTATCTTTAATTTATGAGTGAATTGCACAGAACCCCCTTGTATTTTGTCATCAATGTGCGTTCACCCCTTATGATTTAAAAATTAGCTAGTTACCCCTTGTTCTTTTCCAAAGTGAAGTGCACACACCTATTTTCTTAACTCCGTTAGTTTTGGCTAATAAAAATGCAAAAAAACTAATATGTCCTTCAAGCCCAGGGGTAACACTGCATTTGTGGCAACCACAAAGGGGTACAATGCAATTATGACAAACCACTAGGAGGGTACAACACTATTTACCCTGTTTAATTGAAAACATGGAGTAATTAATAATTAAATAATTTATTATTAATAATTTAGTAATTGATTAATTAATTAATCAAATAATTAATTTAATTAATAAGTTGGTGGTTGTGCGATCGTAATGACAATTGAGGTTAATTTCTTTTTTTATTTTTCATTTTTCGATGATAAAAATATTTATTTGTAGTAACGAAATAAAATATATACATGTTTGTAGAATAATTAGTTAAAATTTGCATGTTTTAAACTAAGGTCAAGGGTTTAAGTCTTTTCTCTTCCCAATGTTTTTTCAAAACAAAAAAAAAGGAGGGCATTTTTTACTAAAATCAAGTGTAACAGCAAAAAAATTAAGCGCAATCGCAAGCCCGGCACGTATACCACACGCCTAGTTAAATCTAACGGAAAAAATGACAAAAGGGGATAATGTGCTTTACTTTTGAAAAGCACAGGGGAATAACTAGTTAATTTTTAAATCATAAGGGGTAAATGCATACTTATAACAAACCATAAGGAGGTTCCGTACAATTTACTCTTGATTTATTCCTAAACTATCTTTAGCCTTTTCGTATGTTGCTAGGGGTGTGCTCAGGCGGTTTGGACGGTTTTATTAGTAATTTTTTAACGAAACTGATATTGACAGTTTATAAATTTATAAAATCGAAACCGATCAAAATAATAGAAAAGTCGACGGTTTTGATTGAACTAGTTTTTGAGTGATTTAGGGCGGTTTGGGCAGTTTTAAAATTTGTTTATTACACACTTAAATATGTAATATAATCATATTAATCAAATAATAATTTTCTAAATTCCAACAACAATTACAAACCCAATAGTTCAATCCTCTACTATTTTCTTAATTATCAAGAAACTTTCTTTTTTATTTATTATTTTATTTGGTATATAAACCTAAAGATCAACTTAAGTATGAAGAGAAAATCATAACAGTGAAAAGTAAATACTAAAAAAGTAACTATGCAAATATGTGTCAAAAGTAAGAAATTTTAAGTGCATGCCATTAACTATATATTTTTAAAATTCTTAAAATTTAAAATACTATGTGTATATATATATATATATATATATATATATATATATATATATATATATATATATCTGTGTGTGTGTGCGCGCGCGCGTGGGAGGAAATACTAAAACCAAACTGTTCATTTCAATTTTTAAAAATTGAAACCATAACTGATCAAATCACTTTAAAATCATTGATTTACGGTCGATTAGGTTTGGGTTAAACAGTTTTTTTCGATTTTAACAATTTTATGTTTACCCCTATATGTTGCTACCCTTTTACCTCTATTAATTATTACCACGTATTACTTTTAAATTCATATTCTCCTTTTATGTCCTTATTTGTCTTAATTTGACAATATGAATTACTATTTGAAATTAATGTCACTAAATACGTAAATGCTTATTTTTCAAATCAGAAAAGTCATATAGGATTGAAGTCACTTTAATTGTTCTCCGATAAGTCAATCAAAACGCTACCTCTCTTAGTCTGCATTATTTGCTCAGAATAGTATTAGTTCGTACATGCGTTATCTAAAACCAACTACGTGGTTATCTCAATTCGCTTCCTTCTTTTAATTTTCTTCTGTTTCTTGGTCTCTTCATAGGTTGTCTCTACTTTGGGATTCATGTGAACCAAATTGGAGATAAACCCCCTTTTTTCTTGAAGCAAACCTCACGTAACTGATTCCAATGTAGGCGCACGCCTCGATAGTGACTTCCTTTCTTTTATTATTATTATTATTATTGTTATTATTATTATCATCAGTTTTTTTAGCTGGTATGATGTTGCACCCGTTAAAGTTAACTAATGATCCTATATGTAGGAAAATTTACCATTTAAGTCATTCTCCCGTTATTTATAACTTATTTTTTTAAAAAATGAATGATTAAAAATGGTGAATTTAATCTGAGGTTTAATTGAGAATGATAAGTTTTCATATCAATAAATATATTAATCTAATTTTAACAGGGGCTATGTTACACCTGTTAAAAAGACCAAATATTATTATTTAATTAACAAAAGAATTTCATCTGATGAAGATTTACTCATTGTAATCTAAAATGGCATCATCATCATCATCATTATCAATTGAAATTGATAGGTTGAAATTAGTCCAGATACAGACCCCTTTGAAGCTGCTGATGAAAAATTTTCCAGATTTTCAGTATGAAGAGAGTCTTGAAAGACGACCAGAAAATGAGTGAATGAATGGTTGCTATTGCATAGATGGTGACCTCCCACTCATTATTTTTGCTGCTATTTTCCCGGTATATTTTTGAGGTTTGTAATAAGGAAATTTCTTCGAAGGTTTATTTACTTTTAAGGATGGCTACTTAATTTGGCATCTTTAATGAAATGGGGGCAAGGAATATCCATTTGATCGACCTTGTGTGAATTGAATAAGGACAAAATCATATGAGCTTGGTCCCCCCCAAAAAAAAAGGAAAAGGAAATTAGTCATATGAGCAAATATAGAGGGTTCGTTTAGATTGATTTTTTTTAAAAAAAATTTCTTTTATAAATTTTGAAAAAGTATTTTTCTAAGAAATTAAAATGCTTAGGTTTTGAAAAAAGTTAAATTTGAGTTTTTATTTTTCTCAAAATTATAGTTACTTTTTAAGTCACAATACAAGATTTTCGGTCAATAATTGTATATTTTTTGTTATAATTGGAGCAAGCATTGAAAAGGAAAACATAACTTTTATTCTATTGATGGCTTGAAGTGTAATAAAATATTTGTTATGTATCCAACCGGAACAATCATATTGGAATTTTCATATTTAATTTTTTAAGATAGCAAAAAAATTTGTCATTATGCTTGAAAGTGTAACTAATATAAATTTAAACTTCATTTGGTACACAAGCTTCACTTACAATTAATAAACATTAGCTACGCTTTCAAATGTAACAAATATTAGCTATACTTTCAAGTGTGATATCAATTTTTTATTACATTAAAAACTTTTACGTTTGGAACAAAGTAACTAAATAATTTTGTTTTACTTTTAAATACGTATAACTGCTGACTTTATTTCTTATAGTGCTAAGTCAAATATTTATTGTATGAAAATATTTTTCTAAAAAAAAATTATTTTTTAGTTTTTTATAGAAAAAGTCAATCCAATAACGAGCCATAATCAACTACCTCATTTGTAGATATCAAATTTAAATTTTCTTACCATCTCATAAAAAATAATAAACATGTAATGCTTCGAGGAGGCTGGTGTTCTAATCTCATTGATTGAAACTCACTAACGGCTTGTCTTTTTATTCATTTTCCCCTTCCAAGAGGACAATAGTTTTCCTTTTTCTTTTCTTCGGTAACAAACAACTTATCTTCTGTAAGATTAAATACGTCTTTTCAAAATTATAAATTTTATGGTGTAGTAACGAATGTTATATGTTCTAAATCAATTAGGAATTAAAAAATATTGATTACCAACTGAATGTGGAGATTTTATACGTGCTATCGATATCATATCTGCCAAATTTGTTGTAATAATCTAGATTGTAGTCATCTATCTGGCTCTTGTACATATCCGTGAAGTTTCTTTTTCATCCAAAATTCATAGAGGGAAAAGTATAATATTTTATAGACCAACAATGAATCTATTCCATGAATCGAGTCTAGGTATAGATTTTTACTACCCAAAAAAAAAAAAAAAAGAAAAACAACCCAAAACAAAAAGAGGAAAAAAAAAAGTCTAGGCCTACATGGCCTAGAGCCAAGCTAGTCATTATCTAAGATGAACTTGGTTAGGCGAACTTGGATGCTAACAGATTCATAGTACATGGTCGATTCGTGTTTTTCCACGCTTTCATTACAAAAGATTACCTGGTCCCGAATCTCTTTTCTTGCCTTTTTTTCCGGCAGCTTATTCTTAATCGTCAACTTGGTTTGGGTGCCATTTTATTATATATTAGCGTCCCAAAAAAAAAAAAAACAGAAATTTGTCATTTTTCCAATTCTCCAGTAAGTTATTATGCTATGAATATAAAATCAACATGTTGCATCTCTGAGGAGACATGGTTAGTGGAGTAAGTGTTCTATGAACAAAAAGCCAAAACTAATGAGCTTATAAGTTTCCAGCATCTTTTTGTCGTTGTGGACGAGTAATTGTCGATGCTATCTCCCTGGAAGGTGGGGACGTCTGTAGCCCATCTCCAGGCCTTTCTTCTAGTGCACGTGCAGGCCCATGACACTACAAGAAAAATTATTTTGAACGACGAAAATAAACTATAAACTTGTTTCTTTTTCTAATTGACAACGGCTTAACCACGAATAACAAAAGTATTTCGAGCAAGTCCATGATGCAACAAGAAATTGAATGATGGAAATTAACTTTGAGCTTGTTTCAGTCTCTAATTGACAAACGGATTAACGATGATGTACAAAAATATCTTCCTTTTTTATAACTGTTAAAACGTTTTGATTAACCTTAATATTCATTTATGCGTTAAATTATTATATTCTACACAGCTTCCTAGGCAATGCATGTTTCCAAGATTAATTTAATATGTAGTTAAACAAAGAAAATCAATTTTATATTTAACTCGATTATATTATTATTGAGCATCTGTATTTTGCACGAACATTTGAGGTTTATGTTTGCTTATCGTATTGCAAGGACACGTCAGAAAGGAAAGAAAAGAAAATGGAAATAAGGAAGGAGAGGAAATTGGTTGGCGAAAGGGGGCGGCACCCCATAAGTTTTATTACCACAAATTAAAAAAGATGCAAAGTAGAGGGAGGGGGAGGCACTTCACCCTCTAGTCTATTCCTAAAAATATTAAGTTGACAAGTCAACTTAGGAACAGACAAAAGAAACAACATACAAATGTAAATGCCAAAAAGCAGTAAATAAGATAGTACTATTACTTTTACAAGACAACTAAAAGCAAAAACAATTGAAAAAAATAATAAATAAGATAATACTACAACCCTTACAATAAAACAAAACAATCAACAAGTAAATATTACATTGTAAAGAACATAACATAAACTGATGGGCCTAAAATCACTCCGCCATTTTGCTTTTTCTTTCTTGGGGATAAGAAAAATGGAAGTGGTGTTGACTCCCCCATGGATATTCTCACCATGCCTCTGGTATATCAAACTTAATCACATCCCAACAATGCCTAAAGAAGGCTGACGTATATCCATCTGGGCCCGCCGCGCTCTCCTCATCAATAGAGAAAATCGCATCCCTGACTTTCTCCATAGAAGGGGTCGCATCCAAATCGTCATTAATGACATTACGATATTATTAGTGAAATTTAAGATTTTAAATTATTTATATAATTGTGATGAAAATGATATAAATGAGTACATATTGATCAAATCCTGCTCATAATATTATAATAGGGTAAATGACGCCTTATCCTTTATGATTTGCTATACATGTATATTATTCCGTTGTATTTTTAAAATATATTAATAGCACCCCCCACTTGAATTATAGCATGTAACCGTCCTATTATCTTTTATGTCCATTTTATGTTGTGTTTGGAATAAGCTTATTATAAGATGCTTATTTTATTGGCCTGAAGAAGGTAATATTTATTATCTCTTTTTATCTTATAAAATATAAGACATTTTATAACAAGTATTTTATGAAAACTCAAAAACAACCATATCTTTTATCTTATAAGATATAAACATTCTATCTTTGACTTATTTTTTATAATTATACATGAGATATCTTATTACAAGTATATTATGAAAATTTAAAACAAACTGCATATTTTTTATATATAAAAATTAAATAAGATAAACGTCTTATAATAAGCTTATACCGAATATAACATTACTTACAAGTAGCATTCATTCTTCACTCATGCAACTTGAAGAAAAGAAAAAAAAATTTCTTACATGAAGTTTGACAAAAAAGCTCCTTTAATACTAATTATTCTTCTTTTCTTTTCACTTTCAAGGTAAGTAACGCCTTATTCGCTTGTGGTTTGTCATATATGTGCACGCAATAGTCCCTTGTACTGAATCACAGTTTAGTCATCAACGTACTGCTGTTAAATAAATTAAACAAAGTTAACAAATGAGACAAGTGTTTTACACTTTTGAAAATCATAAAAAGATTATTAGCATATTTTAAGAGTACAAAGGATAATGTAAACCCATAATAAACCATAAATAAGATATCATTTACCCTATTAAGGTATTACGAGGGCATCTTTGTTCAATGATTAACATCATATATTATTTTTAAATTACTTGAGATAGTTAAAAAAATGAAAAGAAAAAGAATTTGAACTGTGCAACGGAAATAGCTTTTCCCTACTCTAAAATGGGAACAAAATTTGGGAACATATTGATTCTCAGCGCCTGCCTTTGAACATAATGTATCTACTTATTGCGCTTGAGTTATCTTACAAAAACTTATCGATTATTAACGTTTAATATTCCAAATAATTCTTAAGATTCTACATCATATCAATGGACTTGAAAATGCTTTACAACTGGCTTCTTTTCATAGGAACCAAATTCTATTTACAACAACATGAAACGGTAAACACTGTCCTAGAGGTATTTGACAGCGTTTAGTTGGATATTTATAAACACTTAAAATAAATATTTAAATAAAAAATTTTATTTTGAATATATATTTATAAATATCTAAATAAATACTGCCAAGCACCTCTTAATCATGCCCATTAGTTTATGGGCGTTACTGTAATACTCAAGATCCAAACCAAGACAACTCACTTCAGGTTTAAATCTTACTTCTTTGTTGTTTAACTATTTATATATTGATCGTAATTTCCTCCCGTAATTAAACTTAAGTAATTGAATATATTCGTACACTCATGTGAAATGTGCAACTCCATTCTTAGATGTTGTTCTAGATACATGAAGAAACATATAACACAACAATCCTATCTTCAACTTTGCTTAAAACTATACTAAGTTATTTCTTTTTCACAATCAACTCATTCTTTCGTAAATATCTTTAACGAATTAGTGAACCTTCATGAGTGTAGACATAAAATCTACAATTACAAGAGACGGAGGCACCAACAACTTGTGAAAAAGAAGGCAAGAAGATTAGGGTAGTTTTTTGGCAATAGTGTGGTATTGGCCTAAATCACTTCGACGTCCAAAGTGACATGGGTCGGTAGAAAGGTATTTAAGATAGTAATTTAATCAAATAGTAGGGTGAACCTCAGCTATTATGTAGGAGTAGTGGTATAGTAGGATGTATGTATGCAAGCTATACAATGAACTCGAGTATCAATTATTTGATTGTTGGATGGCTTTCCCCTTAGAGGGAGAGGGTCTATTTACAGTTGTAAAGTCTGGAGACCATGTAATTCATTAACTACCAGACACTTGGTCATCCTCATCGTGATAGATCCTCATTGAATTATTTGTAGTTATCCCCTTAAGAGATTTAGCGTGCCAACTCTTACGAGAAAGGGATAATTAAGAGATTTAGCGTGCCAACTCTTACGAGAAAGGGATAATTAGAACTATATTATGCTAACAAAAATGAGTTTGAGTGAAGTTTCATCTGTATCATAGGAAACCCTTTTTCTGGATAAACATATTAGAGCTATAAACTGATATCTAAGTAGTTGAGATTTTAGTTAACTGTACAACGGGTATTGCCAAAACATGGTCATAGTCTTCAAAATCGAATCTAAATAGACCGGGGGAGCCTTCAGGCCCAAGCCAACTTTGGTAATTCCAAAATAGTATAAGATTGCTTACCCTCCAAAACGGTGCAGGTGGTGGTAGTTATAAGACGGAAATTTTTTAATTTTACCCTACTTTTAAAAAACTTTCGCAAAAATACCCTTGTTTTGAAAAGGATTTCAAAAATACACGTTTCGGTAAGTCACCTACCGAAACGGTAGGTGACTTACCGTTCTCGCATTTCTCGGGATTTGACAAAATTAAAAAAAAAGAAAAGCCGTTGGGTAATTAATTTTTTCGGTAAGTCACCTACCGAACGATAGATGGCCTACCGTTTCTGTTGCCTTTAAATACCCCCCTTCCCCTCCCCATTTTTCCCGACCTGTGCTGAAAACTCCTCCCCGCTCCCCGGCGCTTGCAGCAGTGATTTTGAACCAAAAAATACCCCCTAGCCCTTTTTTTTTGCCAAAAAGTTTGGCCCCACGCATAGGAAAGTGCCTTTACTTGTAAGTTTTCTAAATTCTCACTTTTTTGTTTGTTATATATTGATTTTTACTTGTATATACGTATTATTAATATGCAATCATATGTATATGTGTAATGTATATAGCATGTATGTATGTATATAGTATATGTACATGTGACATTAATATGTCTATAACTATTTATGTATAATTATATGTGTTTTAATATATATGTGTTTATTTTAGTTGCATATATATATATATATATATATGTATGTATGTATGTATGTGTGTGTGTTTATTTTACATGCATATGTGTATATATTTTTGACATGCACATGAATAACCGTATTAAACGTAATTTTGTAATGTATGACCTTTCATTTGCTAGAGATTTATAGTATTTAGAAATATTTAAGAAAAAGTTATGAATTTTAGAAATTGCATAGAATCAAAATTGCCCATTTGACGTTTAAAACTTATGCAAATTTAGTAGGAATATAGTGTGATTGATTGTAATGTATTAGGAATATGGTGTAATTTATTAGGAGTGAGAATGTTGTTTAGTTGGTTAGAAACGTAATATAATTTAATAGAAAATTAATATAATTTATCATAAAATAATTTCTAAGAAATTTCCTTAGGAATTGCTTAAAATGTACTAGGAATTTAATAAAGTTTATTTGATTAGAAAATTAATATAATTGTTTGTAATTTATTAGGAAAATTGTACAATTTATTAGGAACAAGAATATGGTTTATTTGAATAGAAAAGTAATATAATTTAATACGAAGTTCAAAATAATTTATTAAATAATAAATACAATAAATTTCCTTAGGAATTTCTTATAATTTTTAGGAATTTAACAAAGTTCATTTGAATAAAAAGTTAATATAGTTGATTACAATTTAATAGGAGTATGGTGTGTTTTATTAAGATTTGAATGTAGTTTATTTGAATAGAAAAGTAATATAAGTTAATATGGAATTAAATAAGAACTTTATAAGAAATTTTAAGATATTATGTAATTTAATATTATTTACGCATGATAACTGTTTGATCGTAGGATACAGCATGGATGTCCGCCTTAGACCCCAGGATGCATCTCTTTTGGTACATTATGCCCACCACAAGACGCAAATTTTGACGGGGGACACCGCGTCAAAGGAGTTGCGCACCCAGCGAGGCAACGGGTACTTGTTCTAGACCCCTGAGCACCCGTTAGTTTAGGAAGAGTTATTGCATGCAGAGTTCTATGGGTGTTATAAGGCAGGTTGGCATGAACTCGACCACACCTTATTGACAGCCGTCGTTGAGAGGTGGCGGACAGAGACACACACGTTTCACTTGCCTGTCGGAGAGGCCACTATCACATTA
Organism: Cordia subcordata; assembly: GCA_028554755.1. Taxonomy (NCBI): domain Eukaryota; kingdom Viridiplantae; phylum Streptophyta; class Magnoliopsida; order Boraginales; family Cordiaceae; genus Cordia; species Cordia subcordata. The sequence continues at coordinate 4,437,059 of JAPTOF010000010.1, read as the reverse complement.
TAGGATGTGAGGGTTACCCGTGTCTAGTGATCCCATCCCGCACTTAAATACCACGAGGCGGGTGTATAGTGAGTGGGCTGGGCTTTTCCTTGATCTTTGTGGCATTACGGTGGGTGAATCACATATTGAGGTGAAAACCGGAAAGATCAGACTGTCCGAGGTTAAGAGGTTGTATGAGATAACTTACCAGCAGGAGCCCAATGGTGCATCCGCAGTGTGACGTGCCCATTTATGGATGTTCGGCTACATAGTTTCTCATCTCTTTGCTAATGCCAGTGGCAGTTGGGGGAACATGAATTAGCTGCTTTTTCTACGAGACATTGAGTCCGTGAAGGGATTGAACTGGGGTGCTGCAGTGCTTGCACATTTGTACAGAGGGATGGATGCCTTTGTTTTTTCTGATAGGACATACCTGTGTGGCGGGCTCACCCTCATACAGGTATTTGGCATAAGTAAATTAAACCTTGTTTGTAAATATCATATGATTTCTTAACTGTATTAACGTAACTGTGATATTTATCTGCAGTGGTGGGTATGGGAAAGGTTTGAGTGTTTTCGGCCCACACTCGTTTAGTCTAGGCCCCAGGACATCCTGAGCAGGATGCACTTTGCCGAGGTCGGATAGAACTTACCGGACGCGCCACGCAGGGCGTTGTACCTTATGGAAAAGTCCTTTATAGACACGGCCAACGGGAGTCTAATACTTTACCGTGATGTTATTGACAAGCTTCAATCGGACCAGGTTTGTTTGTAATAGCAAATTTAGACCATATGTTAACTTTTTATTTCAATGTTAACGAAACAGTATTAACCCGAAGTATCTATGCACTTTTACTTTGCAGTTTATTTGGCAGCCATATAAGGACATTATCGGGGATCTACCGGATTACTGTACGGAGGGGCCAGACTGGTAGAGGACGAAGGTCCCCCTGCTATGTGGTGGATTGGTTGAATGGCATCGAGTCGATCGTGTGTTGCGCCAGTTTGGGATACGCCAGTCGATCCCAGACGCCCCTAAACCGTTCATGTCACAGTCACATTTGAAAGGTAAGGAGATGTTGAAGCCAGCGGACATGGAGCCTTTGCATGGGTATTAGGGCAATGTACAGGCAGTTATAGTGAACGGTGTCGTAGAGGATATGCCAGATCCGGTGCACCTGGAGCAGTACATGCAATGGTACCGACGCCGTTCTATCATTCGGATTGGCAATCTGTCTTGGGTGACTCGTTGTGCGGGATATATGGCGATAGCACAAGACAAGCATTTTATGGTAAGTGTACCACATTGGTTATTGGCATACTTCATAACGTATTTGTCAATGCTGTATTATATGAAGTCAATCCCTTTCACTAAATATGTTTTGCAGGCTTCGACATTGGGCCGCGCATTTCATCACATGCGGCACGCCTCACAGTAGTATAACCAAGGAACGTTGGCACAGGAACGTTTTTGGCTGGAGATGGATCATGTTGTGTCCCAGATGCAACGGGCCCTAGAACAGACTAGGCAAGCCGACATTGTCGCAACGCCCTTGTATTTTGACATACCAGATACATCGACCCAGCCATCGATGCCGACTCAGTGGTCTCAACCGCCTTCGACATATCCATGGACCCATACGCCATCCCAGCCCGCCCCGTCATACTATTCGCAGCCTGCCCAAACACCTACACAGCAGCCCCCCCCGGTATACCCATGGGTACACACCCCACCGCAGCAGCCCCCATCAACCTACCATTGGGGTTACCACAGTCATATCCACCACCTCCCACACAGTGGGCTCAAACCCCACAGTGGGGCTAGTCGGGGCCGATTGGATCGTCCTACATGCAGTATACCCCATCTACTCAGGGTATCCATCCGTTTACATAGACACCAGCCGCCCCCTCGCTTCCACCCATGTCATCTTCGTTTGTGTATGAGCCGACGCGGATGACCATGCCACCATCAGTATCGACTGACCCGTCCACCTCTCCATTACAGGTTGAAAACTATCTTGCCCTATCACAGGATGAACAGGGTGCGGATCAGGGTGGTCGTCAGAGCGGTGGTGAACAGGGTGGGGATCAGCAGTCCACGACCGAGGATTTACCGCCACAGTGAGCTGGGAAGCGCCCGGCTACCTCGCAGCCCCAACGAGTTCAACCGCCTCGCGCGAAGAAAGGACATCCTCCGGGGTGTGGGACACATTAGCTTTGGTTTTTTATTAATTTTTTTTGTCATTTATTAATTTATGTAATTTATTTTTTTTATGTATGTATAAGAATTGGTTACCTTTAACAAACAAGTTTTACTTGCATTACATTTCAGTTTAATAATTTTATGTATGACAAAACTGCACAAACTTTGAAGCAACCCACTTACATTACATCAAACATTACATCCCGGTCCACATTCAACATTAAAGCCATTCAATACTTTAAACATTGCACATAGTGATTATAATACGATACATCCCCATTAAACAATATTAGTTGTGTGATGCTAGTTTGATTTTGAGGGCACCTAGCAACGTTGTGACTCAGTTGACCGCAATTTGAACACCTTCGTCTACCAACTTGGTCCAAGTGATCCATCTCATTAGGGATACGCCTACCCCCTGCGGGTCCTCTACTTCTGTGTCGCAATCTGGCTCGATTGGGTTGCAATTGTCAAGCAGGTGCATCTGGCCAATAATCATTGTGTCTCAGAGGTTGAAATGGGTTGGCATACGTATTTGTGTATGCTTCGACTTTATATTCAAGCAGGAACATGTTGACTAACGTTACATTCAAATAGTGTGCAATTGCCTGTGCATGTGAACATGGTAAATGGTAGGCTGTTCACTTGCCGCAGGTACATGTCTTCTCATTAAATTTGACCACTTGTACAGGACGTCTGTCAGTAAATAATTCTGGCAAGTGGCCGACCTGTGCTGTACCAGTTTTGTAGTGAAAATTGAACACTTTATGAAGGTGTGACTTTGCTTCCCACTTGTCAAACAATTCTCTGACTCTAACGGGGATGACAAATTCTTGTCCTGCCAAGTGCCTCGCATGTATAGACTGGTTGTAGAAGTATTCAGCACATTTTGTGAAAGTGTGCGACACTAACGCTGTAATAGGCAAATACCTCTCCCCAACAAGGACACCATTGAAACACTCCACCTTGTTTATAGTCATCATACCCCACCTCGAACCTCCATCAGCACACAGCGTCTACATCTCCCGGTCTATGTTGGTGAGATAGTCGTATGCCCGTTTACCAGCCCCGCTTGGTGTTGGGTCAACTTCCAAAATTTTTCGCATCACTTCTACATGTTTGCGGACTTGATTTTCCTTACCAGCTCTTCAACATAAGTCCTTTATATACTGGTTGTGGAATTGTTTCATGACATTATTTTTGAGGTGCCTCAAGCATATTCGATACTTCACCTGCAATTGCCCATCAGCTGAGATACAATTCACGGCAGAAAAAATTCCTGCATGTCTATTAGACACTATACAAATCTCATCCATGTAATGCAGAAAATGCCGACGTACCAGTTGAAGGAACCATGGCCAGCTTTCAGTTGTCTCTGCATCGACAACTGCAAACGCCAACGGTAAAATCTGACCGTTCGCATCAGCTGTCAATGCTGTTAGAAGATGGCCCTTATATTGCCCGCGTAGGTGAGTACAGTCGAGAGAAAGCACTGGACGACAATACTTCCACGCTACAATGCATGGTGCAAACGCCCAAAACACATAATCAAAAATTTTGGTTCCTTGCGTCGACCCTTGGAAGAACTTGTATGTTACAACTGTTCGTGGATTAATTGCTTTGACAGCTCTAAAAAATCACGTAAGTAACTGGTACAACTCGTCCCAATCCCCGTACACCATTTCAATGGCCTTATTTCGGCCACGCCATGCCTTTTCGTATGAAATGTTCACGTGAAAGGTGTCCATAATGTGTGCATGTACAAAACCCACATCGAAATCAGGCTTGTGTTTTACGAAGTGCATAACCGTATAACCGACTAGTGCAGCGGTAACATTTTTATAGTCGGCCCTTCGCCTATCACCGAAACAATTATGCACGCCCCAATACTTTTTTATTTCAAACTGGCGATGCGTGGATTTCCGAATTACCTGTAATTCCCACCTACATGGATTTCTAAGGTTGGAAGCATTTACGTAACAAACAACCCATAAATCTGGTTCAGACCTCTTGACTTTGTATTCACATTGTACCTTTATCGAGTACATCTGAACCGCCCGAATCACCTTCTTCTTTGACGGGAAAATCATTCCTTTGGCCAATTCCTTCTCATCCCAAAATATTTGCATTTTGTGCTCCTCCATACTATTCATATAGTATTCTTGACTAACGGTATGAAGTTGAGCAATTTCATGCACATCGTGCATCGGTAGGGCACACGAAGGTCCCCCCACACCAATTGACGGCCTCTCACATTTCGCATTAACGTTCGCAGTGTTTTCATTACCATTGAAGATGTCATCATCGTTGTACCAGGCATCGTTCTCGTTCAGGGCCATGTCCTCATCTTCTTCGTCAGGTTCAGACGGAAATGTGTCCATGTTCAAGTCCACCCTCACATTATGAGATGGCCCCGCTATGTCACTCCCAGCAATGTAATGTGATGGTTCGGCATTCAAGTCGAGAACAGCGCAACCAGACTGGAAATCACTGCTTCGTTGCAGAATGTACACGTCGTCAGCCTTTACTTCCACAATAGCATGAGCATTATTCATGTTATTATCATTACACGTTATTCGAAACACGTCCATCAAATCATTATCATTGTTGATTGCCGCCTCGCTAAAATATGGATACAGTAACTGTACGACCCCCGATTAGAAACGATGCGATAGCTCCACCCTGTCGATGCCATAACACAAATTAAGCTTCTTATAGACACTATAAACAAATTCATTGTATGATGTTTCATGTGTTATTTTGACCTTACGAACAGGCTTCGTACTTTTATATTCGATACCGTACGGGCCATTAATTTTTTCTCCGCCATAATATAAAAGAACAGAGACTGTATTCATATTTTCTTACTGACTAAAATATTAAATGAATAATATACAAGTTTGTATGTGTGGAAGATAATTGGAAAGATTTTGGGCGATTTAAAAATTAAGGATACTAGGCGGATTATATATGGGTTATAAGAAATTTGGATCTTTGGTGTTGGGTCTTCTGAGAATGAAAGAGCGGGGATTAAATAGGAGTTCAAGCCATAAATATTCGGTAAGTGACTTACCGGTCAAGGAGAACAATGCACAAATGAACGGTAAGTCACTTACCGTTCAAAGGGGAATAACGGTAAGTGACTTACCGTTCTCCTGACAACGTGGCAGACGGTAAGTTACTTACCGTTTTATCGAGAGATGCTCTGACACATGAGAGAACGGTAAGTTACTTACCGTTTTATCGAGAGATGCTCTGACACATGAGAGAACGGTAAGTTACTTACCGAAACAGATATTTTTAAAATGATTTTCAAAACAAAGGTATTTTTACGAAATTTTTTTAAAAGTAGGGTAAAAATAAAAGTGGTTTAACTATCGATATGACACCTATCGCCCTCCACTGTTCGTTGCCCAATTTCGGGCTGGCGTTGCATACCTATAGGTACTTGAGTCTTCAGATCCTTTGAGTAGCTGTTGCGTCACCGATACCCTGATTGCCTCTTTTTGCATTCCCAACGCTAGCAAAATCTACGGACCTAATGATTACTTCCTGATCCGCATCGGAAATTTTTTTTTAACCTTATTTTTTTAAATACTTCTTAAATTAATTCAATTTTTAAGAAATTTGAAAAAATAAAATTTTCAAACTTTTAAAATTTGAATTCTAACTTTGAAAATTTGATTATATTTTTTTACCCTCGTTCAAAAAAAAATTAACATTTACAATTATAAACTTTGAAAGTTTGGAATCGAATTTTCAAAGTTCATAAGTTGGCTTCTCGAAAATTCACGCCAACTTAAGAATTTTGAAAGTTCGAAATCATAAATGTTAATTTTTTTTTAATGGGGATAAAAAAACATAATTGAACTTTCAAAATTTGAATTCGAATTTCAAAAGTTCAAATAGTCAATTTTTTTTCAATCCCTTTAAAAATTGGGTTATTTTTAAAAGCATTTTAAAAACAAGGTTAAAAAAAATTATCCCATCCGCATCCATGAGATTCTGAGGTTTGAAACCTTTCCTTGCCGGATTTTTTTATTTATTTATACCTTGATTTTGAAAAATTTTAAAAAAAATACTTTTGTTTTTGAATTCGTATTTAAATTTATCGTTTTTTGGTGTTTGAATTATCGAAACGGTAAATGATTTTCATTTTCAATACATTTCAAATTTTCATGTTTGAATTTTTAGTAGATTGCAAAATTAGAGTGAGAAACAGAAAGTCACCTTCTGACCTTTCTTTTTTTCTTTGTTCTTTATTCCTAGTTTCTTGCGTCTCACTTATGGAGGAATGATCCAGTAGAAGAAATAACCTTACTTACGCATGGCCCCAAAACATCTATTAACCCAATATTACACCCTACATCACCAAATATTATCAAACAACTTCAGAATATCATCTTGGTTGGAAGAATCATCGGTGATAGGCCTATTCTCTCACACATAGTTCAAAGCATTGCCTCAAAGACTTGGGGTTTGAAGGAAGAAATTGAAGTAAGGTCTCTGAAAGATAATATTGCTAAAGCTCAAATCTGAAGAAGACAGAGCTACGGCATGGGACAACAGGTCACAGACGAACAGCTAATCTCTTTGGCTTCGCTAAATTGCGCGAGAAAGTGAAGAGATATATGGAAAAGGCATTGTTTCGATTACCAAAACAATAGATAAATTACCAAACTCGCATTGATTACGCAACCTATTTAAAATTCTAACATGAAAATCTAAAACGTCTCGGATACGGTAGCTCATTCAACGTTTCGATACTTCAAACACCGAAAAGAGTAGATTTAAAAATAAATTCAAAACAAAAATATTTTTGAAAAGACCATGTAAAATCAAGGTATATAAAAAAAAAATTCAGCTATTTGGCCTTGCTTTCACCTATTTGGCCTTTTGGCTCATTCCACACCAACACGCTACGTACCCCACACATGCTGCCTATCTCTGATCATCGTAAATGTCATCTCATTTGAATCCTCCAATCAATACCTTTGTCACTTGTTTTGTAATGATAAAGCATTATAACTCGGACTTTGAGTTTAAAGTATCCCTTGACCATCATTGGTAAAATGATGTCACCAAATACGTATTATAAATACTCCCGTCCACTTTTCCAAAGAGATGCTGACATTTTCTAAAAGGAAGCCAAAGGTTTTCCTTTCTCACCGGTGTCAGAGGCTCTATGATCAAGTGAAATATAAATTAGGAATGTATATGAGTGACAGTCCTGTTAGGGAGAGAACCAACGGGTCACGAACCCAGCAGCAGCCCCCGCAATATTTCAGTAGGGAACTGCCATCACACGGATTCGAACCCGCGTTGTCGGAGTGTTTCTACCCCAATCACCTAGTCACTTACCAACTCACCTATGCCCCTAGGGGCAAGATGCTGACATTTTCAATATACATACTAGAATTTTACTTTTCTCTTTTGAAAATCCAACTAAATTGAGCATCAAAGAATTGTTAACTAGCACTGTGCTAATGTCTAACTTTTGATGTTTACACTACGAGAATACGTGGGGTAGATATGATTGGACACTACAAGAAAACATGAAAGTAGGCGGCGGTTTTGTGGTGACGATTTGGGTGAATTGCTGACCATAAACAACATAAGCGACAGTTTAGCCTAAGCACCTCTAATTACAGATATAGGTGGTATTTTTTTACGAATTACCGCTAATTGTCTTGCATTTTATTTTCTCAAAATAGTAAAAATGTGTTTCTATTACACTTTATTTTTTTCGAATTATTAAAAAGCTATAGGCAGTGGTATCCTTGCCAACCACCGTTAATTGTCCTACATTTTATTTCTTTGAAATAGTAAAAATGAGTTTATATTACATTTTATTTTATTTTTTTTGAATTATTAAAAAGCTATAGGTGGTGGTTTTACCATATCGCCACCCAGAATGATAAATATTTTTTTTAAAAAACAAAGAAATAATATTAGACAGCAAATTTTCCATAATAGGTAGCGTTTTTCCATAATAAGCGGCAGTTTCTTTAATAGATACGTATACTTCTATTTGAGATAATTAACCACTAAATACTTAGCTTGTTTGGTAGGTACAATGGTTATAGGGCGCTACAGTAATAAACGATTCAAGTTTAAATCTTGCAAGAAGCAAAATACTATTTTATTTCCTTTTATGTTGCAAAATTATTATTTTAATTTTCTTAAAATATTTTTTATTTTAAATTGTAATTGTCACATAGGCAGTGGTTTCCAAAATCGCCGCCTATGGTGTAGCATAATAGGCGACGGCGATATAGACGGCACAAACTTAAGCGGCGATTTTGTCATTAGCAATAAGCTTTGAAACCGTTGCCTATGTCTAGATTTTTTGTAGTGAGATTATCTAATTTTCAAATTATCAGTAAATATTTTTTTGTTCGTCCAAATGGAGTATGCCCTGCCGCAGAAGAGGAAGAGACATGAAAAGATAAAAAGATTGCGAGTGTCGACTAATCAACCGAAAGATATGAAAGCTAAAAGAGATCAGGGTGAAAAATCAAAGGCACATTTGTGAGACAAAAGAAGCAAACAAGTTTTGATTGATTACTTTATACGATTCGATCTCTTAACTGATACCTTGCATCTAGAACTTTGTATAAAATTTTTAAATAGAGTAGTCCTTTTTCTTTACCCCTTTTTGCTTTTGGGTCAAGGTCATGGACATTGTTCTTAATTTAGGTGAACCAAATATCATCAGGTCAAACGAATTATAATGGCCCTAGGAATTAGGGCAGCACTTGGTTCTGAAACAAGCGAACAGTCTTAACATTCTTACGACTCCAGATAATTGGGCGGGTTTTCTTTTTCTGTACCTGAAATTTGGAGTTTCCTTTTTGAATCCAAAAAGAAAAATTAATTAACACAGCATACGAATTCTTCCAAGTCCAAAGGAAGCTGGATAGAAAACAACAGGCTAGCTAGGGCTCAAACAACCAAACACAAAATAATACAAGAGCCAGTTCAACCAAATCCAAACTCAGCGTCCTACCCAAACCAACCTTCGAAGCTAACTTCGAGTGGAATCCCATAGCATGAGAAGATATCTTTACACCATCATTATTTAACATCATCTCCTCGGTCACCAAAGTAGCAAAACTATAAACATACTTTTGAGAAGCCGTATTAAAAGTTGCCAAAACAATAAGCATTGAGGAGAAAACATTTGTGGCACAAAGATGAGTTTATCGGGACTTGTCAACCTAGATAGTGGTTGGGCTCACAAAGTCTAAATGGCCTAAGTTTGAATAGGTGGCATCAAAGGCCACCTTATTACTTCTGCAATAAACGACCACAACAACGGGTTTAATATTAAGCAAGTGAGCTGTCAAAAACACAAATGTTCAAATGTAAAATTGTGTTTAACAGTTAGTAAATTAAATTGGGGGTTTAGGCATGCCTCCATTTGAGGTGTAATGATTTGTTATTTGTTTTTGTTATGTTTTCTTTCCCATAAGACGGGAAATTCTCAGTAGGAAAAAGTATATTAAATCCATCTCAAGAGTCAGTTAGGATTGGGGGATTTATTGAAATCTCAGTTCCGACAAAATAAAATAAAATAAAATAAATCAGCCAATTTGATATTATATATTACTTCTCAAGTAGCTACTTCAACCAATTTTTTTCTTTTTGCAAAATCAGAAACATGCACATGTTAGAAGGAGGATAATGTCAATTTATTTAGAAAATTTATCTCTCCCTCTTATTTTCTATTCAATCGAAACAAAGAACGCTCAAAATCCTTTACGGATCTTTCCTTTAGAATTTTACCATTTAAACAAATTTAATCGTCCCTTCCTCGATCTGTTCTTTATTATTGAGTCATTTCCTCTGTCTTCTCTTCCTCCTGAATCCAAACAAATCCTTCTTCAATTATTTTTTTCCACCTAAATCTAAACAAATTCTAAAACTATCACTAATAATAATTGGTGGATTTTAGACGGAAATTTTCCGTCCCACAAATTTTCTAATAAGCTAATACATATTTAAGACGAAAATTTGATATAGAAAATTTTTTGTCTTAATTAGAGACGGAATTTTGCATGTCAAAATTTGAGACGAGAGTTTTTAGGATGGAAATTTTTCGTCTCAAACCTATTTTGAAATGGAATTTTTTAAGTTTGAGATAAAAAATCTTCGTCTCAAATCAAAAATTTGTTTTGTAGTGGATAAACTACGTAGATTAGCGGTGCACTCAGTGCATACTCTAAATCTTTCTAAATGGTCAAATAATATTTGTGACGAAAATGGTATAAGCAAAAAAGAAAAACTAATTAATAAGATCAAAAGTGATCGAGAGGCAAAAAAAAAGAATTTTATAAGTGCACTGTAGAAAACGGTGGACATATTATTCATCGTTATTTGATAATGGAAGTATATGCAGTGATATAATGTACAACCTGTACATTCTGTATGATGATGATTCTGAATTTTGAGGTAATTCAGAAGGAAAATCAGCTTGGAAATGCATAATCAGCTAAGATAGAGAACAAAATTGAGTTCATATACAAATATACTTGAATATGTTCTCGTAATCTTCCACTTTAAATCCTTTGACATGATTTAAGAAAAGATGGAGGGAACATAATTTGATCATTTTATTCACTTTTGATCGTCAAACGCTGGCATTACACGGTTAACAAGATTTGATTATGATAAGGGCCAAATTATCCAGTAAATAGATCTTATTCCTGGCCAAGAAAGTCTTGTAGTTGTGATATCAAAAAATTATACGAAAATAGAAGCGAATCTTAACCCTTGAATATCGATAAAAGATACTTTAGCATTCAAGTCAAAAATATATTGTATAAATTTAATAATAAGTTCTAGTATTTAAAAGAATATGTTAGAACGATAAATGTGCTACCTATAAAAGAGAAGTGATATAGGGTATCCACAATTTATTGATCTTGGTGGCCATTATTTTGGAATCGAGGGACATTTCTTGATCGCGTTTAAAATGGTTGAGAAATTCTAACACTGAATTTATTAAATTAAAATTTTGTTAAATATATGTGAACAATAATGATGACACATTTCCAACGAGATTAACCGTATCATATGCCGTGGCACAACTTTTAGCTCCCATAAAGAAATCATCACACTTTTGACCACCGTAAAATAATGAAGCTCGAACCCTAATCTGTGAGATCGTAATGGTATCAAACGTGATCTACTAGATTCCAGATTTTAGATATCTGATACCTTGATCGATTCTTACATTGTTGCTTTTTCTTTTTTCTTTTTTCTCAATGACAATAGAATCTAATTGACGGAATTCGACCTCTAAGGAATAAATTCTCGCTTATAAAGTTTTATCTTAAAGATGTATTAGTTAAGTTTGCTTTTCTTTTTTTCCTCTTTCAATGACCAAAAAAAAAAAACTTAACTAATGGAATCCAAGCATTAACAAATAAATTCTCGCTTATAGAGTTTTCTCTTAAAGATGTATTAAGTTTAATTTTTTTTTCTTTTTTCTTCCCAATGACAAGTGAACCTGATTGACTAAATCCAACCACTAACCAATAAATTCTCGCTTATAGAGTTTTGTCTTAAAGAAGTACAAAGTGAGTTAGAACTGAAACTTTATAAGTGGAGAATCAAACCTAATTTTACTTGAAACGCCTCCTCAGTTCTAACTAATTGAGCCATATGCTAACATATTATTACGTTGCTGTGTGCGTCCAAGATTATCAAGGATCTGCACGATTATTGTTGAGGCAAACAAATCTAACTTCCTTTTTTGCTCAAGAAAAGTGATCACAAGTTGATCAAAAGAGCTGTGCGGATAAAATGCTTAGAGGTCAAACCATATTCAAATATCCCTTTGAATATCATACTAGATTTGGTCGAATAATCGAATTTTCATTGCACCATTGAAGAAGCTTCTCAGCAATATAATTATTTTTTAACAGAATGCATATGTAAATGCTCATTGCTTCCGTCATCTGATCTATATATATACATACATGTTTGTGTCCATGGAAGCCAACATCAATCGCCTTATTTTTCAACAACTAATTATAACACTTGAGCACCAATTTTGAGACCATATATAAATAAACGTTAGAATTTGGAAAAAAAAAAAAGAAAAAAAAAAGAAGAAAGCATGGAAGGGACGTCTAGGGGTAAAGCCATGCAAGAAAAGGAAGGTGGAAAGGGAAGAGAGGAAGTCCGCTACCGAGGCGTCCGAAGGCGGCCGTGGGGCAAATTCGCGGCGGAGATACGTGACCCGACAAAGCACGGTGCACGCCTGTGGCTGGGAACGTTTGACACGGCGGAGGAGGCCGCTCGAGCTTATGACTCAGCGGCATTCAACCTCCGAGGTCATCTTGCCACCTTGAATTTCCCTAATGAATATTACTCCCGACTTCCATGCCCTCCTTACCCACCGTTTTCCGACTCTCCGGCCACCGGCCGGGAGAGGAGTCAGCAAGGAAGCTCCTCGACTGCACCAGGCGGCCATGGAGTGTTTGAGATTGAGTGTTACGACGACAGTTTGATGGATGAGCTTCTTCGACCAGAAGAGCAAAAAAAGAAATGAAAGGAATGTTGATCATGTATCCATATACTAAGAGACACTCGTCATGAACGCCTTGCCTTTCTCTTTTTTTGTCGTCTTTATTTTGGGTTATTATGGAGTTTTCAACTTGCCCTTGTTTGTACTGTGAAATTTGCATCTTGAATGCTAACTTTACGGTGTATATTGTAGAACTTTATTATATAAGGAAGGATGAAAATGTGAACGATTAATCATATAGCCTAATTGAGTTGAATAAGCTATGACCCTCTTTAGATCGTTCTGTAATATTCCAGTGGTTGCTGCAAGGAATGATGTCATAACTCCTTCAAAAGTAATAACAATCAAAGTCGTAGGTGGGTATTCAAAAAAAAAGGGAGCACCTTGCTATCATGAAAATTACATCACATTATGCAATAGAAATGCATGGTAAAGTAATGCAAAGCTCTTGGCTGTGTTCAAAATTCTCTGTTTTTATTGATTACTTCATATCATTCATGATTTGATTATCTCATTCGATATGTCTAGAAGAACTGTCTCGAGATTTTATCTCTTCCCCATTTCTGAAGAAACAATGAGCTTAATTAGAATCAAATCGGCCTAAAATAAAGTCGTATAGGTGCTCATTTAGTAAGCATTTCGCACATCATGATCTTTATCGACCTTTATTACTTTCTACATAGTTATAGTCTTATGATGAACATTTCGATGATTTGTAGAGGGCTATATTTCTCTAACTCATGCATTTTCACCTGGTTATTTCGATGTGTGTATGAAATCTTGAAATGCAGATTGAAAGAAATACCAATTAAACGTTGTTGGTATAAGATATTTGAATCCATATTAAATGAAAAAATTGCAATTTTGGACTAACATGGTGTTCCAAATAATTAGAAGTGTATACATTTTTATCTATTAGAAAATATGTGTCTCAAGACTTGGCAGTAACTTAAATTGCATTCTTTAATTTAACATGTTCATTGCCATGGCTTTTGGGATTCTCAACTTCTTTAAGTATCTCTTTTTGGTGACACTAGGGAAGAAGAAAGAAAACGGAAAGGGAAAAGTGAAAATGAGAAATGGTTAGGGAAACGAAAAATGAGGGGAAAATAATATGATAAACAAAGACAATATAGTCATGTGATTATGCTAATGACATTATGCTAACATTAGGTCGAGCAGACAGTATTCAACACTTTTACCAAACATATATAGGGGGTATTTACCTATTTTTTTAACACGGGGAATTAGTAGCAAATTAAACATATCTGGTGGAGTGTTCTGTCGTTTATCACTGATTAATTGATAATGCTAAAATCATCACTCAGACTCAGCTATTTGACCTACGAGTTACCTACAAAACAAGCAAAAATTAATTGGGTCAACTTGGATAAGTCGAGTACTATTGGATAAAACAGACTCTAATACTCGAGACAGTAAAAAGATCGAATAACTTGAGCAAAGAAAGGTTAGTTATATTTTTGAAAGCTTGCTAATTGGACCTTTGTCTATGATATAACTTGGTCTTTATATATTCTTGAATGGAAAAAATTGTACGAGACCTGCCTCTTGAGGTTGATGAGATAGTGGCACAAGTGGTGGAGTCCCAATCGAGTTAGCTTCTTAGAGTTATTGGAACGTGATGGTGTCACAAGAGCTTGAAACCTAACTAAGTGAGTGTCCTTTTTAGGTTGAACAGTACAGGAACCTAGAAAATTCACATATCAGGATGGTTTTACCCATATCAAGTGAAATTAAAATACAAAAGAAATCAAGGGCACGAATTAGTGTCCATTATTCAGTACTCGTCACGTGATCAATTTGCTGCATCTTTTTCCCCATGTCCTCCAAAGATATCATATAGATTTGGTTTGGAGAAGTGTGGCTGGTTAACTTCTGGGTAAAGAATTTAAGCATCATTTTATCCGTACTTGGTGATGATCAGAATCAACGCTACAAATTAAAGGCAACTGAAGAATCTTAAGGGCAAGAATAAAGTTGATATATCTCATCTAAGGATACGAGATAACAAAAGGTTGAAAATCAAATAGCAGTAAAAAGATATATAGATTTAGGATCTGATCTCTAAAACTAATTGCGACCACATAAACTGAATAAGCATAATAAAGTTCTGTGTAATTCCAAGCTAAATATTCTGCAACTCTCATGGAGATTTGTTAGGACTAGTGATCAATGCACTAGAGATTTCTTTTAGCACCTGGCTCTTTAAAAAATTGAAAGTATGTCATATATAGCTAGGTCTGTGAATTCATTTGGCCTAGCTAGGAGTCAATACTCTATTATTGCATCATGTGCTTACCATACCAATCTTTGATGCATCTCTGGCTTCTCAAGCTGCTTAGGGGATCAAGCAGGATTTTACAGTCTTGGAGCATCTAAGACTTTGAGATGATGACCACACATTATATGCTTTCGTTTTCTTTTTGTTTTTCTCTTTAAATTGAAGTTAAGATAGTTATGTCATAGGGAGATGGGTCTCGTATGCTTTTCTAAATCTTACCTTGAAACGTTGATGAAACACTACTTCAAATACAAACACTATGTACCTAAAACACTATCTTACTTGACAATAAAAATTGAAAAAAAAATGTTTTGATCAAGTCAAAATACTACTTAAAATGTTGTTACCGAATAAGACTCTGTTTGGCCTAACTATAAGATTTCAGCTGTTGAGTAGTAAAGCTTTTAGCAGTAAATCTTTGAGTAAAAGTGCGGTTGAATAAAAGTTGTTGATTATTTGGCTCTGTATTTTTGGAGTCGAGCTTTTAGTTGTTTTGAGGTTAATATTTGACCTACAAAATTATAAAAACAATATTTTGAGAAAAAAATAAAGAAAAATAAATTTTTTGACATGATATAAAAACAATTTTTCCAAGGTCTTTTATGAAAAGTTCCAATTTAGAGTTTCGAGTTTTTTAACTTTTTCCAACTTCAGCTTTTATACTTAAAAAAGTACTTTTGAGCCTCCAAAAACTGGACCAAACAAACTCTAAGACCTAGGGCATGTTTGGATTGTTTTTTTTTTCCAAGAAAAAACACTTTTTTTTCCTAAAAAAAGTTATATTAAATTTGCAATAACTATTTGATTTGACTTTTAAAAAGTTGAAACTCTAAAAAAACTCAAATACAATTTTTTTTAGAAACTAGAATTTTTAGCTTATAAAAAAAATTATTTTTTAAAAGTTGTTGAAAAAAACGCTTTAAAAAAACAAACCAATCCAAATGGGCCCTTATAAGCATTGGAATCCAGTATATAGGATTTTCTAGTCAAAGTATTACTTTCTCTAGTTATTGTTCTTTGGTAGAAGGGTGTCTCATATACTTTTTAGTGTTTAATGTAATTTTTATTAGTTAAACATTAAAATTATTAATGTTTTAAAATGACATTTAGCATCTCACCATTTCCTGTTTTCAATCCAACCCATAGAGATATTCTTCTCCCAATATGTCCTCTTTATCTTCTTAATATTTCTGTACTTCTGCTTCTTCTTTTCTAAACATATATCAAAATCATCTCAAAATCGGTTTCAAATTCTATCCACTAGCTGCTACTTTGTCAAAATTTATTAACATAAATTCTATTAGTCCATTTATTAGTTTTCTTTGACAAAACAACTTTGTATCTACGTACTAAAACAATATTTTTTATAACATTGATATAAATAATTTATCAAAAATTAACTTTGTTATTTTTTAATAATAAATCATTATTACCATAAACATATATAATTATAAATGTATGATCTAATTCTGGTGATAGTGATAATAATTATAATATACGGCATAACAATAAAAGCAATAATAATGTGACACCTATGTGTTTTGTCATTTGATATTCATCACCTAACTCAGCAATTAGCTAGTATTATTAAACACATCTTCATTAATTAGCTAATTAACAACTATCTACTAGTAACTAAAATATAAGAACTATTCACTATTAAAACAAATATCAACTATCTAGAGAATTAATTATATTTTTAACTAGGAAAAATTTTATCGCCAAAATAACTTGGCCAAAATGGGGATAAATTTGTCATTTACTATATTTGATGACATACTTACCCTTATTAAATAATTTCTAACTTTTTCTTTTCTCTTTCATCATTATTAGCTGTCTAACTACCACCAACATATATATTATCATTTTCAATGCAATGTCTATGCACACACATATATGAACCTACAATTTTAATTATAACAAGTCCCTACTTGACTATGTGAGAATTTATATTTTTCATAAAATATACGTTTCTCTATGGTAAGAAAATTAAATTAATCTACATCAGAAGAGTACTAATACTTCAAAAATAGCCACGGATTATTATAACGATATAAATTTCAATTTTAGGATATGATGAGCTCAAATAGGCATAATCTGAATTGGGAGAAATGCATTTGATATTAGAAAGAGGTGCATGGACTGATCTCATTGGTTTCTATTTCTTTTTTCTTCACGATAAGGGAAATTTAATTGGTGAAATTCGATTACCGGAACAACCAGTGAAGCTCTACCACCAAATGAGAAACTTCGGGTACGCAGCACTTATAGCCTTAAGATAAAATAAATTTCGTCAATGTATGTATCCTACAATTTCTATTTTTTTCCCCTTCATGATAAGGAAAATTTAGCTAGTGAAATCTGATTACCAGAACAACCAGTAAAGCTCTACCACCAAATGACAAACTTCGGGTGCACAACACTTATAGCCTTAAGATAAAAAAAAATTGCGTTAATATATGTATCCTAAAAAATTATCTAATTGTGTTTATTTTTTTGGAAACAAATTTCTGCAGCATTTCTTTAGCAAAAAGGGAAGCATTATATATTCAATAGGGAAAGGAAACTCGGCAAGTCTAGGATTTTACAACCTTAAATAGACAAACTAAAATTATCTAAATGGTTATTTATTTTCTTAGAAATTATTAGTTCCCACTTAACGTAATTGCCAACGAGAATTTTGTTCTTTTCTTTTAGAAAAAAGAAAAAAATAAGAAAATTATAAGCTGCTTGGCGACCAAAAAAGAGAACAGAGAATCAATCTAAAAGATATACGTACACACACACATACATACTAGAAAAATTTTGACTTTTCAAATGAGAAAAGTAGTCACTGTTTATAAGGTGTTTTTGTAGTAAACAAATATTTCTTCAGTTTTTCCATTTCTTCGACTAACTAGGATTATGCTACAACAATTTTATGTTAGCATACTACTACTCCTCCTCTTCCTCCTCACTAATTAATACAATTAAATTAGAAGACGAGCTTAAAATTTTGTCTCATATGATCCATTCAATTAACAAAATAGATGCATAAGTCCTCTTAGATAAGCAATGCAATTAAACAAATTCTTTTAGCATATATATAAAGATGATACTTTCAATCAAGTTTAAGTTCCGTGTAACAAGGAGCCAAAGTGATAAATAACCAAAATAATTAATTCGTTATAATTATATCATTGATGTAAAATTTCTTTGTGTTGGTATCCAAATCCCTTTCAATTAGCTAGTCTATTACTTTATAATATCAATGCCTTATTATTTAACATAGTCTGGTCTATAAACTCGCACAATAATGCAGCTATTATATATTTTTAATTTTATATTTTGTGTGACTTAGTAATTATTATATGGTTAAAGATGAATCGATTTCATCTTGAAATAATTACTCATCATAAATTATTTACCATAAAATATTTTTTAAAAGGTTATTTTAATAATTAAATATATAATTGTTTAATTAAAATAATTTTTTTTGCCATCATAAAATCATAACTAAATTTGCCTAAGTATACATGTTAATATATACATGAATGAGAATAGCCAAGAAAAAAACCAATTTAATTAAAAGAGGTTGATGGAATCAAGTACAGGAGAAATTGGACATATGATTTATGTGATTAATTAGTAAACTACATTTTTAATCAAAATAATACTATTATGATTTGAGGACAAAATAGAAAATCAATAACAATAAGTACTAAAAAATGAAGAAAGGATTGCGCGATTTACATAGATCACTAACTTATAATTACACTCCAGCTAACAGATAAAAAGGTATAGCTCATAAATTAGTTTACCTTTCAATTTTTTCTTTTATCAATTTGCCAAAAGAAAACAATGGTGTTTATTAAATTTATAAAAAGAAAATTGAAGAAGCAACTACAAAGTATTAGGTCGTTCTGTATATACAAATATTAAATAAAAAACAAAACTTAGCATTGTATAAAAAAGAATAAACTATGTTTTATCAACATTCTAAAATTAGACACCGGTGATGATGATGATGAATCATTAGTAAAATTAAAATTTTAATAAATATTTTTTATCAACATTTTAAAATTAGACAATGGTCAGTAACACTTAAAAATAACTTTTCAATTATCTTTTAATATTTTGACATAGTGAAAACACCACTTCTTCTTAATTTATTGTTTATGAAAATAGTCACTCATATTAGTTTTTAGTATTTGAATTATTTCCAAATGATTAGAATTTTAACATTTCAAATTAGTATTTAGCATTTTAGCCTTTTATCCTTGCGTTAATATCTTATTTTAACCTTTTTTTCATCTTATCCTTTTTATTATTATTATTTTTTTGTATCCTATCTTTACGTCTTAGCTTTTTCTCCCTCTATAATATTGTTATGTTTTTACTTTTTTTAAATTATGTTTCTTTACTAAAAAATTTTTTTTTAGTCAATCTTTTTTTGCCATGGATAGCTTTGTTTTTTTTGTGATTCAAAAAGATGACCCTACTTGTCTCTTATATTTTTAATACATGAAAAATGACCGTGCAACATTTTTATTTATTTTTCTACTTGAGTAACCATTTAAAAAAAGTAATAACATAAATATTATAATAATCATATATTAAATTATTTTTTATAAATTATATTAACATTTATAAATTTAAATTATGACCTTAAAATCACAACATAAGGGTTTATAAAATAAATCTTGAGTACCATGATTCATCATGGATGATTGTGTGAAATTACTTTTATTTTAAAAATAAATTTTTGGAGAAGAATTTAGATAAAATTATAGAGCCAAAGTTTTGAAAAATAAAAGGTAAATGACTTTTGCAATAAAAATAAAAATTAAAACTTAAAAATACAAGTGAATTTGAAGAGAGAATATGTGTAGTGTAATAATTAGGAGAGAAATAAAGAGAGTGAAATGAGGGGGAGAGAGGCATTCTCGGCTCATGAGATGAGAGAGAAGAGAGAGAAAGAGAAAAAAGTATTTAATGAAGAAAGAAAATTTGGTATACTTATTATTATTATTTTTTTGTCTGAGGCTAAGCCAAATTACACATGTATTAAACGTGGAAAAGAAACTCCTCTCATATCGTCCCCGAGCAAAGTCCTAAGCTGATGGGTTTGGTTCCTTGATAACATGTACTCCAATCGGCAACTGCAAACCAAAATTAGATAACTAATCTGCACATCTATTGGCTTCTCTATACACATGTTTTAAGGTGAACTCAGGATGCTCATTCATAATCCTCCTACATTCAGTTGTGATTGGTTGTAGAGCACTACTTGGACATTTATTATCGTCTATCCACTTTGTCAATATTTGTGAATCTGATTCGATTTCAAGCTTGGTAACTCCATGTTGCACAGCCATCTTCAGACTCTCGAACAAAGCTCTTATCTCTGCATTGTTGTTGAAGACATGCCCCAGGTTAACTGCAAATCCCATCAACCACTTGCTATGTGTGTCGCGAAATACTCCGCCTGCTCCCGCAAATCCTAGGTTCCCCTTGGCACACCCGTCGACATTTAGTTTCAAGCCATCATAAGATGGGGTCCAATAAAGATTTCTCCAACCTTTCACCATTGTCAAACCTCCATTATTCTTGGTTAAATAGGCCTCCTGGACTTCTCGCACGTAGTTCCTAATAATCAGGGCCTTGGTTTGCGGGGAGGGTGGGTCTATTTGATTAAATACCATATCATTCCGCCACCTCCATATCCACCAGATAGTGACAACGAAGGTTGTGTTCCATTGTTTATCTCTAACATTTAGTGCCAACCACTCCCTCCAATAAGATTTGTTAAAGACCTTGTGTCCACCATCCCGTTGAATTAGCTGCCATACTACTTCAGTTGCACCACAGACTCTGAAAATATGCTTTTCCGTCTCTTTGAAGCAACCACACATGACACATGTCTCGTCATTTTCATTCCCTCTCTTCGGTAAGTTCACCAGCTTATCACAAATGTATTTTGGCCATTTTTAGATAGCATTTTTTGGCCATTTAGCAACTTCTTTTAACTAACGTGCCTCTCATGCACCAGTATCATTTATTTTGATGGAATATTATCTTCGTGTGAACTACGCACTTTAATCGTAAAAGTTACTCGTCGAAAGTTCGTATGTGGACATTGATTCCTTCTGTTACTGAAGTTTTGGGGACCATTTATCTGTAATATGTTACATATTTTCATGGTAGCTAGAGACATTGTAGAAGCGCGTCTGAGGCTTATTCACAGAGCAATCTTAACTAATAATTAAGCATTAAGAGTTGATAGAGTGATGAAACTAAGGTGATATCTAACATTACTTTTATTCATGCATGCATTTGGAAGAAATTGTATGATTTTTTATTAGGAAAAAAAAAACACATCTTTACATCATTCCTAATTTTCTTGCTCATGATATTGCACATTAAAATTAGTAAATTTTGGGTATATATTTGCCACCTCTTAGTTTTCTTATATATATGCAAGTAAGAATTCAATTTCACTTCACGAAAACTTAAACGACACAAGACTAATTACAACATATAAGAAGGCAATGCAATAGAGTAAAATTAATATAGAATCTATATATGACCATCTATATGCAAAATCTTTCCTCTATATTCTATTTGTGTATTACTAACATCTGCGGTAATTTCATAACTTATTCCTCTGTCGATACTCTAAATCATGAAGTCTTTCATCTCTCTTTGCCAGAAGTAGCAGATTCGTGAATGGGAAGTCCCTTTAATTAAGGTATGAACCTCGAGATTCTTTCCTTTGCAAACCTTTCTTTGCTACTAAATAAGTTTATATTATAGACCCTTAGATCTACAATTAGGATCGTACATAAGCTCGAAACTTGATGATCCCTCCTTAGGTAGGCATCCACAACTTGCATAATATATGGAGGAGAAAGGGGGGAGGGGTGTTAGAAGAAGGTCAAGCACGGACATGGTGTTAGGCAGAATAGATGGAATATAAGCAAAGTTTGTGTGTTAAGGGTTGCCCACAAGGCTAACTGGAAGATATTTATAAGAATATCTAGCTTGAGCACCAAGTTGAGCCTATCGTCTTGGATCAAGCTAAGCCAAATTAACCAATTCCTGACCCAAAAAATAAGTCCTAGGTTGAGGCCAAATTTTTGCCCATTACAAAAATCAAAGACTCTCGAATCTACAATTAGGATGACGATATGCTCAAAACTCAACAATGTTATTTTAGCTGAGCATCAGCAACCTGTGGTATTTAAAAATAAAATACGAAGTGAAAGCTAAGCCTAGTGATGGGATTGGAGGGAGAACAAGAGATGTATAGCAACAAGATTGTTTTGTTATTGGGGTTTGCCTTTCAGGAGCTGGCTAATGAAAGAAAATTTGCAAGAATCTCTCAACTTGTGGCTCAAATTTTAGCCGTTACATTATCCACTTCAAGTACTGTCTTCTAGTCTTAAAAGTACTTATATTAACTTCCATATTCTGGCAAAGAAATGGCATTCAATAAACAAGCGATCTCTTTAATTTTCCCATACCTACATAGCATGTTACAACACATGAAAAGAGTCTCACATTAGAAAATCTCAATATTCAAGATCATCATATAAACGTCCTGGGTCATTCCTCATGTTAACCAATTAATTTTTATGATAGAATCTTAGCGATTCTTTACTTGATATCAGAGCTAGACTTTTTGTCCAATTCTCGCGTTGCGTATATGTTCACGTGTGACCCGGCATCATGCTGCGCATATGTCTACGTGTGACCCGGCAAGCTCGTCCATTGTATACATCCGTTCACGTGATGACCCATCTCTACAAGCAACCAAGCTACATCCATTCTGGATTGTTAGTGGTCCATACAACCATCCCTATTCCGGGCTACACGACCACCCGAGTTCCATTCCAGGTCGTGGTGACTCATCTAGTTATTCTGAGTTACACGATCGTCCAAGTCCAAGTTTAGTTATAAGTTCAGTCTAGGTCAGTTAAATAGAGCAAACAATAATCTCAGTCACACGTGAAGGTGTGTTCCACATCACTACTCCGGATTACACGTGAGGAGGTTGTTACAACATATAAGAATCACATCAGAAAATCTCAGGATTCAAGATCACTATATAAAAGTCCTATGCCACATCTCTCACAAGATTAAGATCACCACATAAAGTTTGGAGCCATTTCTCATATTAACCAATTGGTTTTTATGATGGAACCTCAGTAATTGCAAGGAAAGAAGCCACTTTAATATGACCAATTTTTTTTTTTCCCTGTCACGAATTTCCGTCGCTAATCTGTCATGTTGAGTTTTCTAAATAATCTTCCTGAGTTGTTTGCAATTTAGATTATAATATACTTTCTATCGTTTCTTAGCAGAATAAGACATCCTTAGTTTCCGCTGATTAATTATTAAGACTCTGTAAAGATCCTTAGTTTCTGCTGATTAATTATTAAGACTCTGTAAGGATTAAAACATTTTTGTAGCTAAACAAAATCCTAAATCCTTCTCTAATTAATATATGCTACTCCTAATATAAGCGTCAGAGGAAATTTTCCCTCTTTATTTGCCGAATGAAGTTATTACAAAAACGGAGAAAGAATTTTGTAGAAACTCCGAACTAATGCTTAACTGCCCAAGCATTATGTTCCTCTCTACATTATGTGACTCTCTTTTTTTTATTTTTTCAATGATCCTTAATTATCTCTTTCAATAAATAATATATACAAGTCAATGAATAGATAGAGGAGTAAATATCATGTATCTTTGAAAGATTAGGTTTATAAAAAGATGTTGTGGTTGTTAAGAATCACTGAGGTTCCATAATAAAAATAATTGGTCAATATGAGGAGGATTTAAGACCTTATATGGTGATTCTAAATTTTGGGATTTTGCTATGTGAAAAGTCTTTATATGTTGTAAAAACCCCTCCCTCCCCCCCCCCTCACAACACGTGTAATCTAGAATAGTGCCAGCACCACTTTGATGACTGAATGTGGATGGCCAACAACATAGACTTGAATTTTGATGGTCAGGGATGGGCCATCACATGAACGGATGTGAATAACTAACGCTTGGACTTGAATTTGGATGATCGTGTAGCCTGCAATGGGAACGGTTGGATGAGACGACCAATAACCCAGAGTTGATACGGCTACTTGTTAGGATGGGTCACCACGTGAATAGATGTACAAAAATGAATGAACTTGACAAGTTATACCTACACATGAGCGCAGCGCGAGAACTGGACCAAAAGCCCAACCGTAATACCATATTAAGAATTATTGAGATTCCATTATAAAACAATTGGTCAATATGAGTGGCCGAGGAGCTTAAATAGTGATTCTAAATCTTGAGATTTTTCGATGTGAGAAATCTTTATATGTTATAACAGTATTTAATATAACAAATTAGGATAATCATTTTAGGCCAATACATTTGAGGTCAAACTATTAATTTCTAAATCTCCTATATTGATCTTGCTTGTCAGCTAGGGTTTTAGGTTTGAGTCGAGACTGAATAGTATTCAAAGGTACTAGCTGAACATAAGATCAAATCATTGTGCAAGAGAAAGTTCTTTACCAAGAATAGGTAGTGGCCAGGTATAAGCCGCATCCGAAGTGCCAAACACATGTACGAGCTACCTTTGTAATCTTGCACCGCTTAATTGGTTCCAAGTATATATGTTGCAATTGCTTATGAGATCATCAAGTCCTCATCAAAGAAGTGTCATTGCAATGTCCCCATATCGGTGATTTATAAGTGAGAATTATGTGTAATGCCCCATGTCAGTGATTTATAAGTGAGAATTAATTATGTATGTATTAATAACTTGGGTTTAGAGTAACAAATTTGATTTGAAGTAGTTATTTTTGGAGCTCATGACAACTTGCTTCGTTTAGAGGGTTGAGGTTCTAAAATAGGGACGTTTGAATGCACCTTTTGGAAGGTTCTATTAATTCATTGTTGCCAATATGTAATAAACGATATACAATTAAACTCATGATTTTGTAAAACAGTCGGACAAAGCAAAAGTATCATTTGGAATGGTCCTTGTACCTTGCAAAATCATGAGGTTAATTGTGTATCTTTTTTTTTTTAAAAAAAATTTTGCAAAGTACAAGGACCATTCCCAATGGTATCTTTTGCTTTGTCGATTGTTTTGTCAAAGCCTACTTATATAGGCCTCTATGTATCCTGCTGCTTTAATGGTTGAAAGTAGGGTTTTTTATTTTTTTGACCAATTTTTAATATACTGTGCAAAAATGACCTGCTTTTGGATTGGATTTAAAAAATGACCCAATCTCGTTCTGGGAACGCGTCGGGCACGTTCCCAGAACGAGATCGCATTCCGGGAAAACGGTCGCGTTCTGGGAATACGGCTGGTGTTTTTGCAACTTTTTTTTTTAACATACCTTATTTTTTCATTTTTTATTTATGTGACGGTATTACGCTTTTCCCTTATGCAGTTATTTATGATCCGTGGATGCTTTTATTTCAGCATTATGGACACTACATTATTAATTGGATATTATACATTTAATTCTTTCTGTTCAAGTGAACATTATGCTGTAATTGTAAACAAAACATTACAAAATTACAACTAAGTAAACAAAACAAGATTACAACTAAATAGGATTACTTAGATTACAATTAATATATATTACATAACAACATTCAAGATTACAACTAATACACATTATATAACAACATTACAAGAGTACAACTATACGCTATGCATTTTGATTATTGGGGCAAGTTGGAGCAGTGTGGCCTTGTTGACCGCATGTTGTACACCTTCGTCGTCTACCTTGGTTTTAGCAATCCATCTTGTTTCGAATGCACCGGCCTCCAGCTTGAAATAATGTCCATAATGCTGAAATAAAAGCATTCACAGATCATAAATAACTGCATAAGGGAAAAGTATAATACCGTCCCATAAATACATAATAAAAAAATAAGGTATGTTAAAAGAAAAAAAGTTGCAAAAACAACAGCCGCGTTCTGGGAACGCGGCCGCATTCTGGAAACGCAACCCCGTTCCCAGAACGCGGTATCGTTCTAGGAACGCGCCCGACGCATTCCCAGAATGAGATTGGGTCATTTTTGAAATCCAATCCAAAAGCAGGTCATTTTTGCATAGTATATTAAAAATTAGGTCAAAAAATAAAAAATCCTTGTGAGTGCTGAAAATTCTGTACATTCTATGTTGATGTTTCCAGTTGCGAGATGCTCAAAAATCAACTAATTCATATAATAAAATTATTATCCATCAAAAAATATATATATCATCAACTATCTTCTCATAGTGTCCGATCATATACAGGAGATTAGGCTTGGGGGACCAAATTACTCCTACTGATAATAAGTAGGTGATCAATATTCTGGCCATCGGATTTGTTTTTAAAATAACACAAATTAAATAATTAATTTAAAAAATAGCCTTGTTTTTTGTTGGATTTCAAAACAAGTACTTTCAGTTTTTCAATAGCCAAAAATATATTCGGCTATTCAAAAGCCGAAAAATGGTGGAATTGAGTTTGCACGTTTTCGTTTTTTAAATACCCGTTTTTGTTTATTGAATAACCGAAAGTGTTATTGTTGAAAATCATCTAAACATAAAGTTATTTTTGAAATTAATTATTTAAATTGTGTTATTTATAAAAAAAAATCCCTGGCCATCTTGAGGCTGACAGCAGATTCTTTTGTCATTCTAGTCTTTCAATGTTGTCTACTAAAGCAATAACCTACTCTTCCTACTTCTTATCTACTTAAACTAGCTTAATTACTTTGAGATGATTTTATCGTACAGAGAACCAACTCAACTTACTTTAATTAGTTGCCAAAGAAATATTGTTCTTCTTTTTGGGGATGTATTATGATTTCACTGTATTTATCAATGATATGAATCATGTCCAGTGGCCCAAGAGCCCTATTGCCAATAAATCTTAATTTGTACAATATTAATATTTGCCTATATACACACACACACACGATATATACGTACATATGTACGTTTGTCTCAGCTTTTATTAAGAGAAAAAAGAACTTCAACGAGGCCTTCAGGCATCTGAAATACGCTAAACTTGTAAATGGCATTGCATTCTTAATTAGGAACGCTAATATAGAGGCTTTTTCCACATCGGATGTATGTGACCCTTGCAAGTAGGTGAGTCTCGCCTCATCGGAGGGAGTCCCCAATCTCCCAAGCAAATGTCGTCGTGTCCTCTCTCCTAGGACTTACGAACATATGTATGTGCATACTATTTCCATTATGTTGGACTTATAATCCTTTGTTAAATTATTTTAGTTGAACGTAAAAATGATTAGCCAATGAAGGTAATTACAACAAAATTAATTAATGGGATCCACCTTGATTGGAAAAAATGCACCAGTTTGTTTCAAAGCAATCTTTAATTTCCTGTGATATAATTCAATTGTTATTCTGAAACTTAATTTAGCAATCAAAGTCAAATCTTTCATAATGACACTTGACACGCGCACTGACGCACACCTCTTGGACGACAACATGGTGGCCAGTAAATATAAAACGTTACCATATCTGCGTTTGGACTTTTCTACGTTCCAGCTTATCAAATTCCAATCAGACACACACACATTAGTTTTGTTTATGGCATTAAACAAATTCCAGAGAAGATCAACACACATCATCTTACATGTATATAGACCCACACTTATGTAATACTATATCTATGTATATATATGCATATTTACAAGGGCTGCAACTTGAAGAAGTCAATGACAAAATCTTGGGACTTTGTAAACATTGACATTATTTATTCCGAGAATTAAGCATCCTTAGCTAATTGCACAATCCTTGTCTGCTACTTACGTTGTTAATTAATCTCACGCATCATTACATTGTTAGAGATGATGAAGTGGAAAATGAAAAACCCTTTTTTTGATCGAGGGAAACTCACTTGGCGGAGTTCTCGAGAAGCTTCAACCGCTTCTCTTCTTTTTGTCTTGATCATGACAATCAAGAAGCTCCTCCAATAGCTTATCATCCAAACACTCGAATTCGAATACTTGTTTACCACGACCATCGCCACCGCTACTGCTACTGCCACCGTGCATTGAGTAGGAGGACGAAGATGAAGCTGAATAAAAATGAGAGGAGGTGTGAGGCATGTTGTGCTCTTCTGGGAAATTGAGGATAGCCAAGTGACCTCTCATTTCATAAGCAGCTTTGTCATAAGCTCTAGCCGCTTCCTCGGCCGTGTTGTACGTCCCGAGCCACACTCGTGCGCCTTGCCGTGCTGAGTCGCGGATCTCGGCCGCGTACTTCCCCCACGGCCGTCTCCGGACGCCTCTGTACTTGATTTCTCCAACACCCTTGTCATCTCTGTGCTTCTCAGCCTCATCCATGTTTTTTGTGTTTTCTTAGTTACGACAAAGTGGTGCTGAATATTTGGCGTTTATATCATCGGAATGTTCAAAAGTGCACCATATTTTGGCGGGGGGGAGCCCTTTTTGCCACGTGGACCAATGAATGGCTCAGATTTGGTCAGATGTGGTCAAGAAGTTTCCGATGGAGACACCAGGTTTTTCATGCAGTGTATCTGGATGGTCAATCTGATGGCTTTTTAAAGCTTCCTCTCTCTCCACTTTTGCATGGCGGTTTTTCCAACTAAATTATTTGATGGGAATTAAGAATACATCAGGAGAGAAACCTAGAGCATAAAGAGAAATTAATGGAAAAAAGAATAGTCTTAAAAGAATTTATGCTAGCTAGCTCACGTGTTGATTTTGTCGACAATGATGTCATATGTGGTTGCATGTCTCCGATCTTACGCGAAATTAAATAAATGTTATGTACTTTTTCCACTATAAATTTTATTAATGTATGTATATATAGGGAAGATGTATTTTGACATGAATCGTAATTTTATATAATTCGGGTTTAAAAAATATATATCCTACGCATTCCGTTTCGAAATAAAATAAACATGAAATGGATGGTTTCAAAATCAGTATCAGGATACGATTTTTTGTGTAAGCCTGTCAATTTTTGTTATAGTGACTGTCATGAGAATAATGCATGTTTCTAGGTAAATTATATATAAAAAAAATTATGTAGCACATAAGTAGACTGACGAATATTTTGTTTTGGGGTAATTTTGCTTCAAACTCCCTTTTCAATTTTTCAGAATGAGAGAAAATAAGTATTTGTTCACTTTCAAAAAAAGTAAAAAGTAACAAGTAGGCGATAGTTACTCATTAGAGTATTTTACCTGTCACACTTTTTTTATTACTCAAATAATTATTAGCTATCCTAATATCAATTTTTGCCGAGCAAGCCTTTAAAATGTTGCACCTGCCTCTCTTTTTACTAAAGGTACATTCTGCTTCACAAGGAAAATAATAATAACTTAAGGAAAGAAAAGGATTAAATCATAAAAGAAGTAAGAGATTAATTAAAGGGAGGGCAAATTCTACATGCAACAAATATATATATATATATATATATATATATATATATATATATATTATCTTTAAAACAAAGAAGAAAATAAGTAGCCAAGAAGAAAGGGTGTAACTCATCATATTTCATAAAATGAGTATCATTTATTAAAGTGCAAAGATTTCTCACTTAATGTATCTATAAAAATTTTCCGGTTGTCGATTTGAAACAAAATGCACATAAATGTGATAAGCAAATCGGTGTTTTACTACCATACATTAAAGTATAAATATCTACGATTTTCACTGCATCCATGCATATTTTAAAATAAAAATGAAAACGAAATGAAATTTTCATATGTTTCAAAAATCCAGTTTCCCGAATTTGATTCGTTGCATGTAAGGCTGTCAAACTTTATTACATATAGGTCACTATTATGAGAATAAAAGTATCTCTCTAGATAAAATATTTACCTAGCTTGCACGTTAATATATAAGCAAATATTTTATTGCGCAACCAATGCTTGCCTTGCGTCCTTCAGCCGCATGGAGAGTGACTTATTCCAGTTCTTAACATTGCACGCAATTGTTTATAAGGTTGTGGGGGAGACGATTAGGGTTTTTAATTATAAAATATAAGTATTATATATCAAAGTAGATTGATTGATTTGCATTTCAATTGATGGATACTTGTCTCGATTAATTAGGACTATGTTCTTTGTACATCTTGTAGTTAATAGTCATTAATTAGAGCACTTCTAATGGAGATATCTTAATTAATTTGAGGTGAATTTGTTAAAGAACTAGTTCATGTTCTTGATAATGTACTTGGTAATTTCTTAGATATCTAAAGTGATGCAGTATAACATTATGTTCAACATTAGTTCTATATGAAGTTTATATCCCAATTTGGATTCACTGATATTGCTATTCCAAATTTAAATATTTCGAATAAGTTGATTAAACTTAGTGTAAGGATTAAACAAAGACTAAGAATGGGAAGGGCATAGGTCAAGGGGATGTATATGGGAGATGACTATAGCCGTATAACCATAATGAGTATTACTTCAAGAAAAATCTAAAATATATGTTTTCTGGTACTAATGATTATATACTACTGCAACATAATGACCACATGGTTCAGACGATTAACATACTGTACACCCTAAAATTGTGCATCAATAGAGGACGTTGCATCACTCTGTGCGTGTATAGTATGTGTGAACGGTACTTTTGTACACTATTTTTATATTATACATTCACAATTTTTATGCTACATGTTCAAAGTTTTTAATTATTTGCTAATTTCATATTACATGTTCAAAGTTCTAACTTTTTTTTAAATATTTGCAAATATATTTTCACAATTTAATAATTTATGTTCAAAACTTTCAATTATTCACAATTTTATACGATATATTCATAAGTTTAATTTTTCACTCTCTTACATTATGTTAAAAAATTTTATATTATATATTCAAAATAGACAAAGAACATGTTCACAACTTGTGATCGACATGTTTACATCAGTGAGTGACATGTTCACATTAGTGAAAAACACGTTTGCCACTTTGACCGAAACCTTCATAACTTTGAACAAAACATTCACAACCTCGAATGGAAGGTTTACAATTGTAAACAATATATTCACAATATTTTTGCTTCTGTTATCTTTGTAATTCTTTGTTTGAGTCCTCTATACACACAAAAACTCAAAAACACAAAAACATACACATATATAAAGTTATACATATACACCCCCTCCCCAAAAAAAAGGATTTGAGAGAATAACTCCAAAAAAAAACAGTAGGAGAGAACAGCAAAGAAAGAACAAGAGCTAGATAGCACCCTTAGTGATTGCAGCAACAATTAATTTTGTTTAGTAAAGAGAGAATAGCGAAGGAGAGAATGCTGAGAGCAAGAGAGGAGAGAAACGATTTCCTACAAGAAAGGAGAGGGAAATGATTTGCATAAGCATTTTTCTTTTTTGGTTTATATAGGCATGTATAGTTCACATGCCAATGGGTGCATAATTGTATGGTGTTATCGAGGGTGTATGGTATAATTTACATGATTCATCTGGTTTTCTTGCGATTGAATGAGATAGGTGAAAAGAGTTAAATAAAATGCTTTGGTCAATTATTTAATCAAACAAATTAAAATATTCTCAACTTTGTTTTCCTTCTCATTAACTTTGAGATATCCCAAAATTTTCAAAGGAGAAGTTTGACATGTTTACTGTTGTGAAATATGGAGATTCACCAAAGAAACTCAACAATCGTGCCTAAAGCAAAATGGCTTAGGAGATTGCACACAATTGTTGAAAAATAAAAGCAATATCCTTTGCGTTGGCAATCCGCAAGAGTTGCAAAATAAAATGAGCTATATGCATGCTAAGAAAACAAAATGAACATGGTATTTAATGATAAAGAAAATCAAGCCAAAGTATTTAATGGTTTGTCCTGGTTTTTTTCCTATAAAAGCCGAGAATGGGATAAAGCAGATGATGTAGAAAAATTTTTTTTTTGAGAAAATGAAATAGAGTTTAGTTATCTTTATATTTTCTCTCTACATATTTCTCTCTTTTATAGTTATTTCACAAGACGTTATCGGCACGAGTCTCTGTCAACAAAAAGTTCTGCCAATTATTAAAAGGAGTAAGACTCTACAAAAATTCGATAATGATTCTTATTTTGTTTTTAGTATTACATCGTATCTATGGCATAAAGTTTCTAATATCATATTTATTTTACTTTGTATTTATTTTGAAAATAAAATTTCTATTAAATTATTACTTTTAGAATAGATTATTGCAATATTTTCTATTTAATAAAATAATAACAATAAATAAAATAATAACAAATTTCGTAATTTTTTGAAGACCAAATTACTATGACTTTTGAGGATATGATCACCTTAACTCTTGGACACATGATTATCTGACTTAAAAAAAATGACTTGTGAGGACATAAACACTAACATAATTATATAGTGATTAATTGTAATAATTACTTTAACAAGCTATTTACACTTGAAATTGACATATTATGATTATAAGTCTCATATGCCATACTTGTAATATTTTTAATTTCTTTCTACGTGCTTATATTTATTGGTCAACAAGCTATGTCAAGTAAATATATTATTATTTTAATTACTAATTTGTTTTTAAAATATGCTAGATTTATAATATCAAACCTCATGAAGCTTGAGTTTGTGGTTCTTGATATTTCTGACGACAATTATTTATCATGAATCCTTGATGCCGAAATACATTTCAATACTAAGGACTTTGGAGAAACAATTAAAGAAGGAAATAATGCATCCTTGCAAGATCGCGCTAAAACTGTAATATTCCTTCGTCATCGTGTCTATGAAGGGCTTCAAGCCGAATATCTTACAATAAAGAATCCACAAGTTCTTTGGCAAAATTTGGAGGATAGTTCTGACCATCATAAGACAGTGATCCTTCCTAGAGCTCGTTATGAATGGATTCACCTGTGATTGCAAGATTTGAAAACTGTAAGCAAGTATAACTCCGTTGTATTTAAAATTACTTTACAAGTGAAATTATGCGGAGAAAAGATCATTGATGAAGACATGGTAGAAAAGACGTTATCTACTTTCCACCATCCATCATGCTTTTACTTCAATAATATAAAGAGCGTGGTTTTCAAAAAATATTCTAAACTAATATCATGTCTTCTATTTACTTAACAAAATAACAAACTCTAATGAAAAACCATTAAAGACGACCAACTAGCTCAGAACCATTCCCTAAATGAGTGAAATTGTATCTCCTGAGGTGAATGCTACATGATCAAATAATTATGGTCATAGACGTGGTCGTAGTCATGGTCATGGCCGTAGTCATCGTCATGGCCGTAATCATGGACATGGTAATGATTATAATTTTTATAGATCAAATAAACCAAATTTGGATAGACAAGAAAACGATGACAAAGGAAGTAATTCACAAAATAAATCTTTCTGATGTACCGAAAGTACATGGTATAGATGTGGCATGAAAAGACATTGGTATGAAACATGTCGTACTGCTAAATATCTCGTGGAACTTTACCAAGCTTTGTTGAAAGGAAAAAGAAAAGGTGTAGAAACAAATCTTGCTGAACAACATACTCAAATGAATTACGTATACCTTGACTACTTTAATTTTTTTGAAGATGCTACTGAAAATATTGAGCAATTGATTGGTGATGGAAATGTCCATTTAAATTAATCTTTATGTAAAAGTAGAATGTTTTGTTATGTCGAACTACTTGTCACTTTGATGCTT
Organism: Cordia subcordata; assembly: GCA_028554755.1. Lineage (NCBI taxonomy): Eukaryota > Viridiplantae > Streptophyta > Magnoliopsida > Boraginales > Cordiaceae > Cordia > Cordia subcordata. Next base: position 4,403,350 of record JAPTOF010000010.1, on the reverse strand, counting down.
AATTTTAGTTTGAATGCAATATCTATCTTTTATGAAATGAATGTCAGATCTTTGTTAATATTTGTGTATTTTCTTTATTATTATTGTGAAGAACTATGGATTTGTATCATATCAATGATGGAAAAATATGTTTGGCTAATAGTGCTATAACACATATTATTCTCAAGAATAAGAAGTATTTCTCCTAACTAAAATTAGCTAGTACAAATGTTAATACAATAGCTAATACTGCTAACCTAATTAAAGACTCTAGTAGAGCTTGTGTTATATTCCTCAACGGAACAAAGATCATAAAAAGCGATGCCTTATATTCAAGTGAATCACAAAGGGATCTACTCAGTTTTAAAGATATACATGACAATGGTTATCACGTTGAAACTATAAAGAAAGACAATAAAGAATATCTCTATATCACGTCACTTATATCTAGCAAATAGCATATAATAGAAAAATTGTCAGCATTATCTTTTGGATTATATTATACTTATATAAATTCTGTAGAATCACATGTCGTGATAAATCAGAAGGTAATTGATCCAAAGAGTTTTATTCTGTGGCATGATCGCCTTGGACATGGAGGCATAATAGTAATGAGACGAATTATTGAAAATTCACATGGACACTCATTAAAGAATCAAAATATAGTCTCATCAAGTGAATTTTCATTTGTTGCTTGTACCCAAGAGAAATTGATTATAAGATCATCCCCAACTAAAATTAATGCTGAAAATCATATATTTTTAGAACGAATCTAAGGGGACATATATGGGCCTATTTTTCTAGCATATGTACTATTTCGATACTTTATGGTATTAATAGATGCCTCTACACGGTCTCCTTATTATTCACCCAAAAATGTGGCATTTGCTAGACTACTTACCCAAATAATTCGCTTATGTGCACAATTTTCAGATTATACAATCAAAAAATTTCATCTTCATAATGTAAGAGACTTAACATCCCAATTTTTTAATGATTATTGTACACCAATTGGGATTACAGTTGAATATCCTGTGACTCACACACATACTCAAAATAATTTAGCAAAGTCTTTTATTAAACAACTAGAGCTAATCGTTAGACCACTACTTATGAGAACTAAGTTGCCTAGTTCTAGTTGGGGACATGTCATATTATATGCTATAACACTAATTCAGATAACACCAATTTCTTATTATAAATATTCTTCTTTATAATTTGTTTTTGGTTAAGAACTAAATATATCTCACTTAAAAATTTTTGGCTATGCAATATATGTTTCAATTGCTCTACCACAGCACACAAAAATGGGACCACAAAGAAGACTAGAATATATGTTGGTTTTAAATTTCCATCAATCATTAAATATCTTAAACCTTTAACTAGAGATCTTTTTACAACATCTTTTGTTTATTGCTAATTTGGCGAAACAGTATTCCCAGTATCAGGGAGAGAAAAGCTAAAGCTAAAAAAGCAAGAAACTACATGAAACACATCATCTATGGATCATTTTGATTCTCGCACAAATCTATCTGAACAAAAAGTTTAAAAAATTATTCATCTACAAAAGATTGCTCACCAATTACCAGATATATTCACTGATACAAAGAAATTGACTAAATCATATGTTCCAGTTTGAAATGCTTCCACTAGAATTGGTGTATGAGATTAACATGCGATGACTCAGAGTTTGCTCTTAATTGTCTTCATGAGGGAGAGAATTATACGCGTTGTACTCTTTTTCTTTTAGTCTAGGTTTCGTTCTATTGGGTTTTCCTAACAATGTTTTTAATAAGGCAACATGAAGCATATAACAAGAATATTGTATGCTTTTCATTCACTAGGTTTTTTTCCAGTGGATTTTTCCTAGTAAGATTTTAATAAGGCATATTCTTGTAATGAATGTCTAAGAGGGATTGTTGTGAAATCTTGACATTCACCAAAGGAAGTCTACAAGTGTGACTAAAGCAAAATGGTTTAAGAGATTGCACATAATTGTTGAAAAATAAAAGCAATACCCTTTGCCTGGGAATCTACAAGAGCATGCAAGAGTTGGAAAATAGCGTGAGTTGTATGCATACTAAGAGGACAAAATGAACATGGCATTTAATGAAAAAGAAAATCAAGCCAAAGCATTTAGTAGCTTGTCTTGGTTCTTTGCCTATGAAAGCCGAGAATGGGATAAAGCAGATGACGTAGAAAAAATATTTTTGAGAGAATGAAATAGATTCAGTTCTCTTTATATTTTTTCTCTATAAATATTTCTATCTTTCATAGTTATTTTACTAGATTCACTAATTAATTAATTTTGATCTTCCGGAAAGTTGACAAAGCTTAAGAACGCGTTTGAGTTGTGGAATGTGGATGTCGAAGTAAATAGTGAAATCAATGTAATATATGAACTGTTGACAATTATTAGGTCCCAGAATGAAAAATAGCTTTGGAGAAGAAGGAAAAATTCAACTTGATCTCTTCTAGCCAGACTTAAAATAGTATCTATACGTTTTTCAGTTTCTTTAATATTTTTACTGCCACTGAAATTTTGGTAAGTTGCGATATTCTTATTAAGGAGAAAAAATTAAAGATGTATATACGAACATGCGTAAAACTTTATGCACCCTGTGGAGTCAATATATAACAATGCCCAGAAGGGGGGAAAAAGAAAAAGAAAAGTTTGAAGACTCTCCACATTTTTATTAATATGTTAAACCAGTTTTAGATAGGTAGTCTAATTTAATAGAGCATCAAAACTTAAAACATTTAAAAGTCATAACTTCAAATTTTGCCACTACCGATATTTGTAAATTTATTTTCACATAAAATTTAATAAATTTGAAAAAATCTTATAACTTGAACCCGAGGGATAGAATAAACATGCTCATTTTTTCCTTTTATCAAGCCTCTTCATCATTTCTTATATCGCTCCGTGAGAAATTATATCATTCAGCGTATTTCTCTTGGTCTAACATGAAAGAATAATTTAAAAATTGATACTCTTTAATTTTGGCAAAATTCTTTTCGAATCAAACAATTAGGACCAACTATATATCTAACTATTCTAGAAGTTAGCATAGTCAAACTATATTAAAGATTAAAAGTTCGTATTTGTTTTTCATTTTTATATCAATTAATTGTTGATTGAAGACAATGTGAACGCCCTTTAATTAGTGGATGATGCCTAATCTTTAGCATACACTTTTCTTCTTCACTAGATCTTTCAAAGTGTTGGGAACTTTTTCGGCGCACTACCACCCACTAGTTTATTATGGTTTCTTGTTCTTTTCTTTTTTTTTTTTTCTTCTGGAAGAAATGGAGTGGGGAATCTTTCGATGTTTGGGTGAAGGGTCCAACTTTTTTTTTTAAAAGGGTTAACCAAAGGAGAACCCCTTTCCCACTTGGCCAGAGGCCCCTTAACCAGGCGGGAGGTAAATCGAGGGATGTGCGTGAGTGGCAGCCCGACCAGGGAGAGGACCAACGGGCGTGGAAATCCAGCAACAGCCCCCGCAATATTTCAGCGGAGTACTGCCGCCACACGGACTCGATCCCGCGTTGTCAGGGTGTCTCCACCCTAATCACCTGGCCACTTACCAACTCACCTATGCCCCTGGGGGCAAGGGTCCAACTTTTAATTAGAACATAAAAATGTTCACGTGATATTTATCAATTAATGTATAAAAATGGATATTATAAATTTTTCCGTATCAACTGACTTTAAGATAAAATATCGTTTTTGTTCCTAATTAGGGTATTTTTAAACTATATGTTGGAAAAATGTTCACGTGATATTTATCAATTAATGTATAAAAATGGATATTATAAATTTTTCCGTATCAACTGACTTTAAGATAAAATATCGTTTTTGTTCCTAATTAGGGTATTTTTAAACTATATGTTGGACTTGAAATATGGGGTGAGTTTGCAGTCTTGTTTGTTCGTAATTGAAAGCTTGCAGATAGACTAACCTTGTCTATCTACATTTAACCGATCATCTTTCATATTTTTCTAATAATTTGCTTGCCTTAGTGTCATGTATTAATCTCTTTTTCATCTTTGTTTACCAATCATCTCTTCTTACTGGCTTGCTCACTTTATTACCTTCCGTGTTCATAATTTTCTTTATCAAATTGAGCTACACGTAAAAGGTACATGTTATATATGTACACACATACACACTGTCTTCCTAATACAAAAAATAATTAGTTCTAAAATCAGCATAGAATAAACAACGTCGATTAATAATCAATGAAAAGGAGAAATTATTATTATTATTATTCACCACGTTTTGACAAACATGTTAGAGACTTCATAAAGCCAGTGAGAAGGTCATCTTTTTGGCACATTGTTATTATTCATATATATATAATGTGTGTGTATATATATATATCTTATTTGGTAGGGCTCTGCGCAAAGGCATATCTTTGCCAAACTTTTTAGGGCACTTGACCCGAGAAGTGTTTCATAACCTAACACAAGTTGTCATACATAAGTCAAGTGTTTGGGCAAGTCAACGTATATATAGAACTGATCATCACGTGGATGAGGTTGTTAGATGGTCAAATCTCTAATGACAATGGTCCCGGGCCCATGACATGAAGGTGTGGCCTGAACCTAGTCAAGGTGGCTGCATGGATGACCCCATTAATTATTGCTTTTCACGTGATTTTTCTTTTTCTTCAGATGAGCATAGTGTTAATTGTAACCGATCAAGTCGTTTTATCCTAAAATCAGTTGATATTAAAAAGAGTAATTCAAATTCTTCCATATAATATATATTATTACACCCTCTACAGGTGATTTGATTTAATGAATTGTGAGTGACCAAAACAACTAAAGCGGTATTGGACCAACATTGAAGATACAGCTAAAGTAAACTATATAACCGAGAAAAAGGTAAATCGCCACGTGAAGACAGATGCATCCCAAACAGTCTTAATTTTCTCAAATATTATTCATAGAACTAAATTATATATCCCAATCATGAATCACAATGTGAGTATAGCGTGTAGGGTTGTGAAACGAATTCAACTTGAAGCACTGCTCGAGATTGACCCGTTCAAAGTGCATTTTGAAATTGAATCGCGAAATTAGTAAAACAAGTTTAAATACAAGCATTTTGAAATTGATTCGCGATATTAGTAAAGCAAGTTTAAATACAATTTGATGTTAATTAATTTGAAATTTTGGTTTAGTCTTAACTCATTGACATTCATTTCCATTCTCATTAGAATGGATACTATGATTTGCATTTCGAATAGGCATGAATACAACATTTATGGGATAAACTTCCATCTTAAAAGTTATGTAGCGTTTTTGTAAGATATCCTTGATTTCTCTCAATTTATAACTACTATTTTTATAAACAAATAAAGAATTACAAAGTTGCTCGAGTTTGCTTGTGAATTGGGCCAATTAAGGAGTCATTAAGGAGAATGTAAGGTCAACTCTTCTTTTTTTTTTTCTTTCTTTCTTTTCTGGAAAGTAGACCATACCAAAATTAACGTGTGATCATTCCTAAAAATGTTCCATTCCCCAACAACCTTCTAATTAAAGTCATCTCCGTAAGTAAACAAGTCAAACTGAAACAATATTTTAGGCTCGAAAAGAAATAAAATGAACTTGGAATAATCAAATTTACATATTAATCAAATTATTCAAATTAGTTGTTTAATCAATCTTCCATAAAATATTGTAACTAAACTTCGAATTCAGAACACAGCTAGACGAATAATTGGAAAGTGACTTAACGGAAAGAATCCAAATTCAAATGGTTATGTGCATGCTCGTTGTATTTGTCAATGATTGCCTAAAGAAGCCATCCTTGTAACCTTCTTAGGCAAAGTTCTTTTCATATCAAGAATCAGTTCTCAACACAGACAAAACTTCTGTTTGCTTTTTGTTTTCGAATCAATTATTGATTAATGTATGCATGCTAAGAATTGTATAGAGATGCATATCAAAGATCGCTTTCATAATATTAGTGGCACCAATAAATCTACACGTCCTTTCTCCAGTAGTTGCCACCTACTCCTTATCATGAACCTTACACCTCGTATTTGGCGCATGAACTTCATTTCACAACATCGTTTAGAGGAAAAAAAAAAAGTCAGATATTAATTTTTTTAAATTATCCATTTATCACATTCTATACATATTCATGGTCATGGTATATATTCAAATTTAATAACTTTTTTCATTTCTCTATTTACTTTTCTGATGCCAACTGAGCATATATATATATATATATATATATATATATATATATATGAAAAATTATAAATAAGTGATATCAAATTAAACAACGCTCTTTTTCAAATACTACGTTATTAATGGAATGACAAGCGAACCTAGTCATATAGCATAACACAAACGAAAAACAAAAAAAAAAAAAAATGCCCCCATGCAGGATCGAACTACAGACCTTCAGTTTACAAGACTGACGCTCTACCACTGAGCTATAGGGGCCAGATCTTTGAGAGTGAATAATTAATATCATAATTGAGGTTTGTTTTGACATCGGGCTACACAAAAACATCTGGTCCAAACCTGCTTTAATTTGGGCTGAAAAGGCAAGTCTGTCCCTGTTATCAAAGAAAGGAGGATGGGTTATTCAAGTTTCATTTGATTGTTAGAGGTGAATTGGAAAAGCTAAACAATGGTAATTTTAAAGATTTTTGGAGGAAAAAATAGAGATGTCTTGTGACGTTATTCATAATATGTGGAAGTATCAATGTAATTTCGTAGAGTTATTAGGTTTATCGTTTCTAGATATCTTAATCTAATGTGGGATTTCTTTTCTTAGTTTGGGTGGGGATTGGAGCCAAAATTATATTAAATCTCATGATATTGATCACTATGAGAGAAATTTAATGATAATAAATTATACAAAATATTTGGTCTTAAGTTTATAATCAATTCATTGGGGGGGGGGGGGGCAGGGTGGGGGTGATTTAGTGGAGTAAAATATAGTTTATCTGTCAAATTTCTAAGTCCAATATGCTTAGGATTTCCACTTTCTTAATTAGGTATGTACAGATATGCTGCGATTAAAAAGCAACAATATCTTTCGAGAATGAGTTGTTTTATATACTTGGAAAATCTCACAATTTTGTAATGTTATCTTTGACGTGAAGACCTTGCATTCCCACAGAAATATAATTCAAAATTCGCAGCTTAATTGCTTCTGTATTAATTAATCTCTTACTTTTGCAAATTATTTTGATTATAATCATGTGTGTGTGGACATATATATGCGGATGAGAAATCCCTTGTGCGTCATGGAAAGATGATGAAAGCACATCTGGCCGGTTCCCAAGCAAAAAAGTTACAAGAAAAAGTGTGGCTTATTTTATTTAAAAATAAATAAATAAAGATTAGAGGCGAATAGCTTTAACTTTAAAGGAAAAAATAATTAAGTCCAATGTCTATAAAATCCACACGGAAATACATATATATAGTTACGACGTTCATACCAATAAAATGTTTTCGAGTGGGAAATTATGAGAGAATATGCTCATGAGTGTTTTCGTGCTGATTAAGGATATGTACATTAATGGTCTGGGTTAAAACAGGATTAGTTAAGCGAAGAAACGGATTAGAATCCTCTATTTAGTACAATATCTTTTAGTTATGATGAAGGATGTGAGATTCTAACTATTCATTTTATAGGTAAGAATCATTTTTAAGAAGTTATTTATTATTTCAATTTCTCTCCTTTATTTTGTGCCTTTTTACTATTTCGTTTGAAGTCCAATAGCTACAAAATCCACACGAAAATATATACAGTTTATACCAATAAAATGTTTTCGAGTAAGAAGCCAACATCCTGCTGGATGAAGTTGGAAATTATGAAAGATTATGCTCAAGAGTGTTTTCGAGCTGATTAAGAATTTATACATCAAGGATTAGAGTTAAAACATAACTGAATTAAGATCCTCTCGTTATTACGATATTTTTTTAGTTATGATGGAGGATGTGAGATTCTAACTATTCATTTTATAAGTACAAATCAGATTTAAGAATTTATTCAATTATTTTAATTTCTCTCCTTTTGTTTTGCGCTTTTTTGATATTTCTTTTAGTTCTTTTCTCTCTTTCAAATTCAATTATTTTAATTTCTCTACTTTTGTTTTTGCGCTTTTTTGATATTTCTTTTAGTTCTTTTCTCTCTTTCCTTGCTCTCAATCTAAACTATTTAGTATGAGATGAGAGGAAAGGTTATAACTTCATCTTTTAATTATTAAAAGGATATGAATAATGATCAGGAGAATCCAAGCCTCTAAAGGCAGATTTGGTCATCCATTACAAGATTGGTAAGTCGATGAGTAACAGACCATAATCTATCTAAACTTTATAAAGTTCAGTAAAATGAAAAACTAAAATGACACAATCTCATATGCTTTCAGACTTTTTAAACTTCATATGCTATCTAAACTTTATAAAGTTGAGTAAAATGAAAAACTAAAAGAACACGATCTCATATGTTCATAGAGCCTTAAGAACAAGTCCTAGGACACGTGATAACACGTGCACCTACCCAAGTTTAACATAATCATATATTCGGAAGCTTTTGACCCCCCCGGCCCCCCCTCCCCCACCCAAAAAAAAAAAAAAAGAGAAAAAAGAATCATAAATTTAGAAGCTACTAGTGGCTACACTAATGTCCTCTTCTCTCATAACGTATTCTATGGTTCCTTTTCTTCCACACATGAAAGATCAACATACAAGGAAAAAAAAGAAAAAAGGATAAGTAGTGGGAACTACTTTTTTTCTCAGTAGTGACCAAATAATAAACCAAAGTTTTTCAATTGTAAGGTCTGAATCCGCTGCTTTGAGGTTAGAGAGTAAGTCAAGTAGTTAAAATTATTCTCTCATAAATGATAATTTAGGTTCGAGTTTAATGAGAACGAAGAATTGAATTTGAGTTGAGGTTAAAACCGAAAAGGTCTGGCTCCGAATTTTGATTTCCTTAGTCGTTCCTTCTTCCAGAGTCTCCTAGTAAAGTTGCACGAAAAGGAAAAAAAAGAAAGAGGCAGTTCCTCGTTTCCATCACATTCCGTCAGAACACACAAAGTTTCGTGCATCCCATGGTTTTCATTTTTTATATTAATTTACATTTTGATTTAGAATTTAGTGATGTCTTTGCTCACTTAATAATAATAATAATAATAACAATAATAATAATAATAATAATAATAGTGAAAAGCGTAGAAGAACTACGTTGCTAGGGTAGCATAAATTGTCAAGATAATAAATAAATATCGCATATTAAATTACTGTCCAACAACTTAAATATTCATACATATTATCACTTGACATTTATGGTATTAGAGTTTAATTTTCACGTTTTAACAATGCTTAGCCGCGTTTAGCTCCTCTCCTACACGACCCATGCACTCACGTGTGTGAGCTTCTGAACTTTGCTTGAGCCCACATGCATACTCCACAACTGCGAGACAAAGTCTACGTGGTATCAGATAACAAATCCTTAATCATACAAAAGACATCCATGCAAATATGCCCATAAAATTACAATAAAATAAATAAATAAATAAATAAACAAATAAATTATATATTTCTACCTAATGTAATTAAATATATTCGTAAGCCTAGTGTGTGTGTGTATATATATATATATATATATATATATATATATATATATATATATAACTGACACAATGGCACAACATCAAAAAGAAAAACTAAGGATTGTTCACATCGGGCGTTGTTTCCAACCCCGGCCCATCTCCTTATGTAAAACTGCCTCACAACACAGCTACTTTAGTCTGCCATGTGCTCCTCTCATCAGTTCATTGTGTTGCTATGTACAAATCTACGTCTTCAAGTAGACTGATCGAGTGGGATGAAGGGGTATTTTAAGTGATTAAAACCACCTTTTACAAGAGTAAAATCATATGTTTAACTCTCGTGAGGGACTGGCGTGGGTTGGGGGTGCGGGATTTGTAAAGTAGAGTGATCGCTATTGGAATGGTGCGAAAGGATTTATATTATAAGATAAATAATAGTAATGACAATTAATTCGTCGTTATCACGTCATCAATTTATTAACATTGGTTTTCTAAGAGAACTTTTTGCGTACCACCGAGAATAGATTTACAGCTTGTCTGGTCAAATAACTTCTCACAACTTTTTATAAAAAGTACTTATACTACCACATATGCACTTATTTTTTTTTTTTAATGAATAAGGGATTGCGCCTTTTTTTTCCTTATAACGGTAATACATATAAGCTAATATAATTACGGGGACATAATATATGGGCAAATTCTTGGCATTTGAACAATGAGGGTATCGTGGTTATGTATGATCAATTTCTAGGCAAGTCAAACAGCAAGTTGGTATACATGTGATTATGAGAGATTATATATAATAGTAGTATCTTAATTACTATTGGATGGCGCAAGAAGATTTGAATTCACTTAATTGCATTGTTGATTGCTGGTTGGTCAACTAACTTGAAGACCAAGACACTGGTTTGTTTCAATTAATCCTGAAGAAGTTGTGGATTCTAAAAGAAGCTTTGATATAATTATAATTAATTCTCTTTTCTTAGTCAAACATTGAAGCTTTAGCAGTTGTCGGAATCCTAATTTCCAAATCCTAACATTTCTTATAAGGGGGAATATGTTTTTAACAAAACTCCCAACCATTTTCACGATATTCAAACCCAAGTTATCATTCGAAAAGAAATAATCTCAACCAGTTGAACTATCTCTAATATCGAAAATATTACATGGATTGCCCTAAAAGTATTTACAAAGTGTGGTAAACATGTATGTGAGATACAATAATACTTTTAACATGATTTATCTCTAACTTATCTATATATATGGCTATTAAGTAAATGTGCCTCACATGTAGGCACCTTTTATTAAACTTTACATTTCGACGTAATTGTTTTATAAATAGCTAATTGTTAATTTTTAACATATGACCTGACCTGTAATATCATATCAAGTGATTATCTGACCATTACAAACTTACGTTATTATTACAGAAAAAAATTGCTTTATTTATTATTTTCAACAAAAAATTATCTTTGAAAAAAATCCATTATGTAAAATTAATAGTGCATGGCTAGACCTTGGAACAAAAAACCTGAACATATTTCGGTAAAAGAATTGATTGTCAGTCATCTAACTGCATGCTAATTCTTCATATACATATACACACATATATATATATATATGTATGTATGAAGATATATATCAGCCTAAATGAACGGAAACTGGAATCAATTTGTATAGAATAACTGGGGCCAAATTTTGTATACCGTTGTACATAGCAACCATGACAAGACTTACACACACACACACAAACATATATATATATATATATATATATATATATATATATATATAAAGGAATATGTAATTGGCTCCGTTGATGAAATGACTACAGTTGAATAATATGTTTCTACATTGGAATACGTAAGTAATGGGCTTCTCATCACCGCCTGGAAATTAATATGTTTTTTTGCCATTGTGTGTAAAAATGTTCTCCCCACCTTCCGCTACTTTTGGCTTTACATTGTACGTTGAGTTCACGTCAATGAGAGCTGTCCAGCAATCTGTAATCATATCTTTCTAGAAATTCAGAAGTTTCCATGCCGTGCCTGTATACAAGGCCTCAACTAGAGAGGAATCTAAAATTTTTATTTAGGGGAATGCTAAAGCTATATATAACTATATACTTTTATAACGAATAATTTTCTTTTAATGGAAACACAACTTGGTGCATGCTCTTATTATACGAACAGTTCTTTTAGTAGAAAAACAATTCTAGTACTCATGCACCAACAAATTTTTCAGCAAAAATTAGATTCACTTAATTTGTAGTGTGAACATACTTTTGGAAAATTTAATATGTGGAATTCCCTAGCTCACTTTCTAGGCCTCATATAAATTGGCTTTTTTAATAAAATAATATATTTTTTATAATAAGTATTTGGTTTCATTTTCGGAAAGATAAAAGCCTAAATAATTCAAAATCATTTTTTTCTAAAATTAAAAAATTTTAACTTTTTAAGAAAAGTATTTTTTTCAAAATTATAGAGAAAAGTGGTTATAAAAAAAAGACCAATTCAGACTAGCCCTTCATAGACTCACGGGCCTCATTCTTTAACACTTCGGGGGAAGGAAACCTCTTTTTCTTTAAAAAAGAAAAAAGAAAAAAGAAAAAAACAAGTTACCTAAGAGATTTGTATTTCCATAATCAGTCAATAAAGAAAAGAATACATGGAAGGTGTCGGTCTTTTTATCTTATAAAATTATAACATTCACTTTTTAGGATTCTTTCTATTCTGATTATTTGACTTTCTAGCGTGTGATATCAAACTTTTGTTGACTATAGCTCATCTAGGTTGGGTCCCAAATTGAAATTATCCCAAACGTGTGTTGGTTTGTGTATCGGCTTAGTTTTTTCAAAATTCCAAATTATTAACCGGGGGGGCCAAAAGAGCATGAATGCTAATTTAGATGCATATCTTTTCAACCTGGCCCACTAATTAGTAATTTCAATTTGTGGGTTGCATGTGCATTAGAAGCTTTTGATTTTTAGCTTGATGATTAGGGATGGATTAGCTTATCAAATCTCAATCTTGTACTAGCGTTAGATTCTTGTAAGGATAGATTGATGACAAATAACTTTTAAAAGTTGACGACAGTCTTGTGTGATTCAATGACAGTATCTTTTATTTAAGACTTTTGAATCTCACAATATCAGTTTCTCTCGAAAATTGTAAGTGAGAAATTACTGTTAATTTCCTTTTAATATATATAAGTTGTAAAAGCATGGAAAATGATAATAATGTTTGCCCATTGTCTAATAATTTAGAGAATGTGCGCCAATTTACCTGTATTGATTCCGCTTTTGAAAAAAAAAAAGAAAAGAAAAACTTGTTAATTTATTATTAAAATACTTATAGCCATGATAAAATATATAGTTACAGAATAAATTTATAGTTATTATAATTTTTATTATACAATTTTATTTATAACTTTATAGTATAGAATAAATTCAATGTGGGGTTTTTTTTTCGCAATGAATTGTTAATTAAAATAGCTTGTAAACTAGAATACATACACCTTATTGAAAAGTTTATAGTTATAGAATAAATTCAATATGATTTATTTTATATAACGAAAAGTTCATTTTACAAGACTATATATAAATCTTGTAATACAATATCGTACTCCAAAATTACCCTACGTGAGCTTTTCATTATAAAGAGAAGTTCGAGTAGGGGTAGGGAGGTTCCTGTCAATCAATTTTTTTACACTTTGTGTGAAATTAAAGCTTTCCTCAAATTGAAGATATAATAATGACCTCTCATCTTCTCTGTTCATCTTGTAATAATTTCTTTCTTTAGACTCTTACCTGCCATGATGCAATCATATCATATAAAGGGTGTGGAGTTAGTCATGAACTAACGAAGTTTGATGAGAATTGAAACTGCATTGCTCTTCAATTCTCTCTGTTAGGTCACCCATAAATTTGATGGTGTCAAGCAAGCCACTATTAGAGAATCCCAATTGAGAAAGAAATTGTCCAAATGCAGAGAAGCCACACAAAGTTTGTCAACCATTAATTTTGCCTTCAAGATCTACTTTCTTCAATTAAAATAGCTAGAATTTTCTTTAAATGATTACAAGAATGTGTTCTCTTTACCTTTTCCTGTATCTAACAACTTTGTAACTGAAGGAAGTTCAAGAAAAGTAAGCCAACAGTGAAATAGAAATGGATATGAGAAGGGTAAGAAATTGAAGAAAATGGAAACATAAATAAAATCAAGTGTTCTTCCATTATGTCAAAAGTCTTTTTATGTACGGTAAAATGCACCACACCCCCCTGTGGTCTACCTTAAATGCACAACACCTCTTATGGCATCAAAAGTTTTACAACAAGCCCCTATGATGACTAAAAGTTTCATGCATATCCCTCTACCGTCTATACTCACAAATATTGTTAAAAGTTAAAACAAAAATAACATTAATAGCCTTACCCTAATTGTTCAATTAGCTTCTCTTTTCCTTTTAACTCATCACATATAAGATAGCTCAAATTACTTTTGATCTTAATACAATGAAGAAATAATTTTCATTCAAAATCCAAACGTAAAAAACTAGAATCCGATGACAAACAACAAATAAATTAATAAATAGTAATTATACAAATCGAAGAAAAACAAACAAATAACTAATAATATTTAATTTGTAATTAAGAGCTTAAAAGAGGAGGTGAGCAGGAGATTGATTTGGTAGAAGGCAAACATCATCATGGTAAGCCATTTTTGGACACGAAAAGGAAATTCTATATATGAAGAGAACCGGAAAGAAGAAAACGAGACTTATAATACACTCTAAGAAGGAAGCGCACAAGAGATAGTGAAAGAGAAAGATGAATGTTGGAAAAGAAACGCAAGAAATGAAGGGAAACTCTTTGGACTTTGGACGATATTATTTTAAAAAAAAACAATGATAAGGTTATTAATGTCTTTTTGCTGTAAAATTTAACACCGTTAAGGGAATGTAGACGGTAAAAGGTGCAATGGAACTTTTAATCACCACAAGGAGTTGTCGTGGAACATTTGGCACCACAAGGAGGTATTGTGCATTTATAATAGACGACAGAGGAATCTAGTGCATTTTACCATTTTATGTATTAATTTTATTATCACGACCTTTTATCTGAATTTAATGTCATCCTAAAAAAGGCACTTATTTGTTGCATTAACAAGTAAAAATTTGTTTCAAAGAACTCAAGTTAATTACCATACTTGCATTTCTTAGACATAAAAATACCAAAAAATTGAAAAAAAAATAAACTTGCCATAATATTCTGTATGCTTAGGCAGGACCACTGTAGTCAATGGACCACAGAAATTAATATTGTGAACCTTACTCAACTCTTGTGTGCCCACACGTATTATGTGGCTCAATCATACACTAGGGTTGGTGTACCATGCCACAGCCCATACAACCTCCTTGCATAAGAAACTAACTAGTCCAGGCCATACCCTTATTAATAATAATATAATAATTACAGTAACCAAGACAAATGGTTCTTAATTATTAAATTAATTTCTTGCCAACCAAACGTCTTACTGGGTGCAAAGATTTCCACCAACTTTGTACCATCGCACAATTAGTCTACTTGGTCTTCATCTGTTTCTGACCTTAAAAATATGGCCTAACACACACACACATATATAAATTTATTAATCTCCCTTAAGATTTAATTTCTCTCCAATTTCTCCCACTCTTGCCTCTTTTAGAAGATTTCTTGCTTCACACACCCTTTTCGCTAGTAGCTTCTTTAATGCATTTAGTTTGTAGATTTGCTATATATTCTTGTTGAAATAGCATAGACTTGCTTAAAAAATTTACATTCTTTTTTTCTCTCTAGCAAATAAATCTTGACATTTTTATTTATGCCTCCCATTTCTAGCCTCTCATGGATCTGGTGAGCCAAAAATTCCATGTCCATGAATCTGCAGAAGCATTTTCTCCATTGACAAGTCCACCAAGCTCACTCTTTGGCAAACCAGTGCATTCTTCACATGCTAGTTTTCCCATCATAGCAGTTGCTATTATTGGCATATTGGCCACAGGCTTCTTGCTAGTGAGCTATTACATCTTTGTCATCAAATGCTGCCTGAATTGGCACCGGATTGATCTCCTGAGGCGGTTTTCGTTCTCCAGGACGCGGCGCGTTGAAGACCCTTTAATGGTTCACTCTCCAGCAGCCGAGAATCGCGGATTGGAAGAAGCTGTGATTCGATCAATCCCGATTTTTAAGTACAAGAAAAGTGTAGATGAGGATGGAGAAAGAAGCATTTCTGCAGAATGTGCTGTTTGCTTGAACGATTTTCAAGAAAATGAGAAGCTGAGATCTATACCAAACTGTGGCCATATTTTTCACATAGACTGCATTGATGTGTGGCTGCAAAACAATGCAAATTGCCCACTTTGCAGAAACAGCATTAGCATTCCAATGGATCATCATCATCATCATCATCATTATAATCAAGTCATAATGTGTCCAAGCTCTTCACCTCAGAATCCAAATCCATACAGGGACAATTTTGCAGGCAGAGATGAAGAATATGTTGTAATTGAAATTGCAGAACAGAACCATCATACTAATCAACCATTGCTTAGAGTTCAAGAAAGATTGAACAACACGGGTGATGAATCATCAGCACAACCCACAATAAGCCCTTCACCAAGAAAGCTGCCCCAACCAAAACTGTTGCAGAAGAAGGCTAAAAAGTTCAACCACATTTCAAGCATGGGGGATGAGTGCATTGATATTAGACACAAAGATGAAAACTTTGCTGTTCAGCCAATAAGAAGATCTTTCTCAATGGATTCGGCGTCGGATCGACAACTTTATTTAGCAGTTCAAGAGATTGTGCAACAGCAAAGGCAGCTGCTAACTGATGTTAGTCCAAGTGAAGGTTGCAGCAGTAGAGTTAAAAGGTCATTTTTCTCTTTTGGCCATGGCAGGGGATCTAGAAGTGCAGTTTTACCAGTTCATATGGAGCCATAAAGCCAAGATTTCACTTTATTCTAAAATTTCTCACTTCTTGTTAGGCAAAATTATTCTTCTTTTTTTTTTTGTTGATATAGATATAGAATTGTCAGAATTGTTTAGGCACCATAGGTTAGTTTTATGACATAGATAGATCATATAATTTTTTGTTTTTAGAACTTTCTAGCTGTATTTGATTTTGGATTATTCATTTGCAAATGTGTGTAAAGGCCTTTGGCTGGACCACATCTCTAATCTCTGAGATAAGAGAGCCATGATTATGTGCATCATTAGCACTTTAACCACCACCATTCTTGTTTTTCTTTCTCTCAACTTTGTCCTGTTTGCTTTTCCTAATCATCTTTTACATACATCAAATGATTGGTTTTTTGTTTATTGTTTGATTATTTGTTGGATGGGACATACATAACTCTTATAACTATATGTTAAAGGGTTTTGTTTTTGCATTGTCGGTTTGGAATTTGGGTATGAGTGAAAGATAGAATTAAGTAGTTGGCAGCTAACTTAACTACTTTTGCTTCTTCTTAATATAGCTATAAAGAAAAAAAGAAATGATTTAGACTTTAGTGTGGTTTAATTTAGTTTAACGAGACAGAGAAAAAGGAACCAATTGGTGTAGAGAGTTGGTCTATAAAGGTGTTTCCAATAGCTGCTGGAGGCTGAAGGGTATACCTGCTTTTAAGTTCCTCTCAACTGTTAGGGTCTATTTGGGTTAGATTTTTTGTGAAAAAATATTTTTTTTTTGGAAAAAAAATATATTCTTTCTACAATAAATATTAAGATTAGAATTAAAAAAAACAAAAAGTAAAACTCTGAAACTTTTTTTCATGAGCTAAAATTTTTAGTTTGTCAAAAAAGTACTTTTTTCAGATGTTTTAGAAAAGAACGGTTTAAAAAAAAAAAACTAATCCAAACGAACCCCTAGCCTTGAGAATGAACATGATTCTTGCATTTCCAAATAAGATAGGCTGCAAACTACGGCCTCTGTCAACCTATGGATTCACATAAATTGAAGATATTATATACTAACTTCTTATTTTGTTGAAAAAAGATAAAAGAGGGAGAAATTTTCTCTAGGATGATTGTGAATTAATCGTGCTATAGCCTCTCTTGGAGTTCAAAAAGAAAATTAATATTAATAATAGAGATTTGCCACAAAACCTTGAGTCTTAGAGTCTGTTTGACTAAATTTATTTGTGACTTATAAGTTACAAATAATAAAAAATACTTGAGAATTTTTTTGAAATACTTATAACAGAGCCAAGTAGGCTCTTAACAAGATATCGCACTTTGAATTCAGCATTCAATGGTCAAAGCAGTGTTGAATTTCGAGGAACAAAACAGCGCCTGCATTATAAACCAGTCAACGCTTCCCCGCTCTCCATCAGACAAGATTGTACAAGTCCTTGCAACCTTGCACCAAGTCAATAGATGAACGTGTCTGGTACACGACTTGATATTTGTAACATCACGAGCAAAAGGAATCTTAATTAAGTAACGATGCAATTACTTTTAATTTCTTCTACATTTAAATATTTAGATAATCTTATTGTGAGTTTGCATTACTTTATTACTTTTATCTTTTTATCTTTTTGGCAAAAGATTACCAAGAGAGGGGGATTTAAACCTAACCCTCTTCTGACTCCTAGCGTCATAGGCGTTTGGGAGGCCAATCTCCAAGTACATCATGCAAGCTAACCTACTACATGCAAATGTAGAATAGGAATGAAAAATAAGATAGTATTATTATTATCTCTTTGATTGTAATATTATTATAACCTTTTAAAATAATCCAGATCCTAAAATCTACATTCGCAAACCATCATACAATTCTAATTATACATTGTCCCCACTAAATCCTGGAATTTTGAGACCACAAACGAGATTAATGTCATAGGTTTATGTATTATGACTCAAAACGAAAAAAAAAAAAAAAAAAAAGGACCTATGCAAAATGACAGTGCTTATAAGTTCACCTTCGTTGACCAATCCGGTCCGTGTTGGGCCGTGGACTCTATAAAGTGGAAGTCAGAAACAGATCAATTCGGTGTTATCTGCTGGGAAAATCTGTAGGCCCAATGATTGAGGGAAGTCCAAGTAAAGCCCATGGGCTCTGCTTACACACCCAATCCTGGGAGTGATCGATGTTTCTGAGTTTCATCAACTGACCACAATTTTTATAACTATGTAACAATCGCTAGTCATTCCATTAGAAATGCATCATTAACTAGATGCTATTGAATCTCACTCATAATGTAAATCATAATTCGATTCATAATGTTAGTACGCTGCAAGAAAAATCCACAATTTCTAACTATCAATATCATTTAACTATAACTATCAATTAAGAGTTGAATAACATTTAGTTGAAAAGATACAAATATTTTAAAATCTTCAATTATAATAAATTACTGTTCAACTATTTTAAACAACACTGGGCTAGTATTCGGGTTGATTCTACTACTAATGAGTAATGATTATCGACATACAGCTCGTTTGAATTAGTTTTTTCTCAAAAACGTTTTTTCCTAAAATATTTAAAAGTGTTTTTCTAGAAATTAAAAATTCTGACTTCTAACAAAAATTGAAATTGAGATTTTTTTCTAGAATTTCAACTTTTTTTTTAATCTAACCTAAATACTTATTCTTAAAAAATATTCTTTTTTACTTTCCTGTGAAAAAAAAAAAGAGTTCGATCAGACCAGACCCAAAAACTCCTACAACCCAAAAAGGTTGGGCCTTGAGCCTTGGGCCTTGGGCCTTGGGCCTTGGGTCATTCTCCTTTGTAATTTTGCTGAACTATTAATTTAAAAATCGTTCAGGGAAAATAATTAAAAATAAGACAAACTATAAATTTCAAGATTTCATAATCATAATTTTGATTTGTTCTTTTTTGAAAATATGTTCCACGAGAATTATTTAAAATGTTTAGCAGAATCGAAGAGTTGGCAACGCCAATCTCCTATTCATCACCACTTTCATCAACTAAAACACTCCACCACCTCTAAACACTTCACACAAACACACACACTCTCAATCTTCAATTCTTCATCTCAAGAAAGCAACCATGAAGATCATGGTCGCCATCAAACGTGTCATCGACTATGCAGTTAAAATCCGTGTCAAACCTGACAAGGTAAAATAAATATTAATTAAAAATACACCCACAAATTTTTTTTATTTAATCCAATACAAAGAAATGAAAATTCATGAAAAATATATACACCCCAGATTTTTTTTTTTAAATTTAGCTTGATTTCTGAGTTGTAATTTATTTTGTAATTTTATAGAGTGGTGTTGAGACGGCGAATGTGAAGATGTCGATGAACCCATTCTGCGAGATAGCACTAGAGGAAGCGTTGAGGATAAAGGAGGCGGGCCGGGCTTCGGAGGTGGTGGCGGTGAGCATGGGCCCGGCACAGTGCGTTGACACGCTTCGAACCGGGCTAGCCATGGGGGCGGACCGGGCCATCCACGTGGACAGCTCTGCGACTCTTTATCCACTCTCAGTTGCCAAGATTCTCAAGGCTCTCGTTGATGCCGAGAAGCCTTCTTTGCTTCTCCTTGGCAAACAGGTCCTATTTGTTTTATAGTTATTTTACGAGCTTTAAAGATTTGATTTTTTTTTTTGTGGTTTTTTTGATTGTTGTCTTGTTTAGTTATAAGGATTTGATGCTTCTGTACTGTGTCTAATCTTTGGAGAGTTCATTTTGAGCCTTGGATATCTATTTCCATTCTAATCTGCTATTTGCGGGAGCTTTACTATTATCAGGGCCCATTTGTTTAATTGTTTTTGTCCCGTGAAGAATTGACAAAAAGTACTCTTTCTTTGCTGTATTAATTTTAATTAATATCAGCATAAGCTGAAACTCTAAGAAACTTCTCAAAAAAGGCTCCTTAAAAAAAAAAAAATCTAAAACCCAATCCAAAAGAACACTTAGCCAGTTGTCTTGATCGTGGAATATCATTCAGAAATAAGAATCGGTGTTATCAAAAGATTTCCTGCTATTATTTGTAGTATGGAATGAGTCAATCGTCCGCTTTGGTATCTTATTGAACAAAAATGGTGATATTGTTCCTCCATTGATTAAGAATTTCGATTTTTGGGAAGTATCGTGATCATCCAATAAGAAGGGTTTCAATTTTTTCAAAAGGACAATTTGAAGACCTATTGATTCTAACAACTTATTACAGGGTTGATCATTCGGACCTTATAATTCATAGATGTAGATGTTATTTTTGGGAGTTTTTTTGTACTTGTTATGACGTCTAGGATATTTGGTTTTTAGGAACTTCTTTGAAAAGTTATATAGAAAAGTACTTTTTTCTAAAAAAGCCAGTTCAAACTAGCTCCTGGCCTTATTAAGGGGTGCTTTTTGTTTACTGGTTATGGCTTTAGAAAGATTTGATTTTAAGTTGTCTTGGTTGTTTATTTCCCGTTCAGTTTTAGGTGCTTTTGTAATAAGTGCGCTGAAGAGTATGTCTTTTAAACAGATGGTCCTGAGGCTTTTCTGTGTCTAGATTCATCACTTTGCTATTTGAGGGAGTATTCGGCGTTGGTTGTGACTTTTAGACATTTTGTTTCTAGTTTTTTTGGTTGTTTTGGTTTAGTTATAAGTCCCTTTGTCATATAGTTGCCTTGTTGTTCACTTGCACTAATTTAGGCCCTTTTATTTGCGTAATGGAGTATCCTTAAATTGTTTTCAGTGGTTTACTTTATAGAGTTTCAGGTGTTGTTTCTACTATGTGCTTGATGACTATTTGAATACAGCTTTGGCTTTGAAGCTTTGATAGAGTTTTGTCATAATCCTTTTGTAATAATTGATTTTTGGGGCTTCTATGTCGACAATTCTTTAAGCTTTGTTTTCTGTGTGTGCTAATACAGAATGTTGAAAAGTATTTTACTTATTTGGAACAAATTGCTCCAGGTTGATGTTTCTGATGTTCAGAAGTTATGCAGGCAATAGATGATGATTGCAATCAAACAGGCCAAATGGTCGCAGGGCTTCTCAGGTGGCCACAAGGGACATTTGCTTCAAAGGTTTGGTTTCTATACTAAAAGCCTTTTTTTACTGAATAAATTTCACATTTTTCTTGACTACAAGATCACAAATCCCAAAAGCAGGCATGGAATCACAGTTTTATATCGCGACACTAATTAACTCATGCTTGCAGTTTAATTATATCCACTATTGGTGTATCAGTTTTACTCAAGTGTATCTGAAGAAGTTTTCTCATCTGTTTTCCCTTCCCATTGCCCTCTTGAGCTCGCATGTGTGGTTCTCCCTTTTCTTTGGAAAACTTTCTAATCATTATCTAACTTGAGTTAAATCATTAAGACATGAAGATGAAAATCGTAACTCTTCTCACTCATCAGTTGTCACATTTAAGAGCATCTTTCGTCATTGTTCTTGTGCTTGTTATGGCCTAAATCATTGTGGTACAATTCAACTGTCTCATCATCCATCATTGTTCATGATTAGATGCTAATTTTTTTCTCATGATTCTATCAGGCTTGTCAGTGAAAATTGAATCGCAAATATGTTTTTGAAGCATATTCCTTTTTTAAAGCTGCTTCAGAATCAAATATGAAGTATAATCAAGCTTGAATTCTTCAAACCTTCTGAAAATTACTTGTTTGTCTTTTCCCTTGCCATGAGAGTAGATATGCCTTAAGAACCGTCAGTATACTTAAACATAGAACTGTTATTATTTGTGTAACTACCCAGAGGCTAATCTTTCTAATTGAAGATGAATGATCAATTGTGCTTAGTCATTTGGTTTAATCACTACTTAGGATATAATACATAAAAGCCTATATTCTATTCTAAGCAGCCTTAAACAATGTTGATTTGTCTTCCTATTTAGAGGCTAATCTCTTCAGTTGAAGTTGAATATTCTATGTGTAATTTCATCTCCTATTTACTAATTTTGGATATATGGGTGCTTTCTAGGTTGTGCTGGACAAAGAGAAACAATTAGTAACTGTAGATAGGGAAGTTGATGGCGGTATCGAGACATTATGTTTGGAGCTGCCAGCAGTTATCACGTAATATCCTGATGCTTTCTCTTTTATCAAATGTACCATCAGTTAGATGTTCTCGCTAAATGCCCTACATAATCGGAATTTTGATATTAGGAATCCATTTGTTAAACATTTTTCTATCAGCATCCAGTTGCCTAGAAAGTCTATATAGTAATACAGCATTCTCTTAGTCCTATCACATGCAAAGTACAATTTTTACGCTTGAGCATCATACTCTGTTTCATCTTGCACTTCTTAACCTGGTGAATTCTGCTCTTTTGTGCTATAACGCAGAACTGATTTGAGACTGAACCAGCCAAGATATGCCACACTCCCTAACATAATGAAAGCAAAATCAAAGCCCATAAAGAAAGTTACTCCAGAGGAGTTGAACGTGGACATTAAATCTGATCTGGAAGTTGTTGAAGTGAATGAACCTCCCAAGAGAAAAGCTGGAGTTATACTTTCTTCTGTGGATGAGCTCATTGACAAGCTTAAAAATGAAGCACATGTGATTTAGTGTCTCTCCGTTGTTAATGAAGCTTCAGTGGCTCGCTTGGATAATCCTGTTGGACTCCTTTTATGATTGCACGTACAGTCCAGGGGGCGTAGGAGCCCCAAAAAAACAAGTTCCGCATCAACTGCATAATATTCCACATCATCTGCATGTGATTTCAGCAAAGCACGCTCTTTTACCTCTTCCCCTTCTCAGGGCATATTGAGTTGAGGATCAATCACTCTTGCATTATGTGATTTATGCATTTTCTAAATAATTGGCGAATGCCTGGCCAGTAGCTCGCATGTACGAGGCAGGCAGACAATATATGTTGAAATGTTATCACTCCTTGAATGGAATGTCCTGTCCTTTGGAAAGAGATTTCCAGACAATGTGATAAAGTGTGCAGTAGCTTAGTCGTCTTGCTTTTTCCGGTTAGCAAAAGCTTTTCATAACTCACCATCATCACTCCAGAGGAATATCTTAAATGAATTAGATGAACATATTCAAATAGAGCCAATAGAAGATTTGACTCTTTAACAGGTATTGAGTAGCATATTTATTTACTCAGTCTTACTTTATTTTGATTTGTTTAGTCGTCATTATTGTTTCAAACAAACAAACAATATGCTTTGCAGATTCAAGAGGCAAATAGAGGCATGAAATGTGAGACGTAAGGGTGCTTTTCATTATTGTATCCTGGAACGTGTTGCCTTCAGTACGAATTCTTCAGTTTACGCTGAAAAAATATTAACACTGCTCTTTGCCTTGTGTAGCAGAGTGAAATATCAGTTTTTCTACGCACAAACTCGTCAATATAGACGCTAAATCATCTAGTTATTGTAGAATCCTTGTTTCATTTGGAGCCAACTTAGAGCAAGGACCAATACCAATTCATCTTTGGAGAAGTGACTAAGGTCTTATATTGGAAATCTGCAGCCACTTCACACTTGATTTTGAAAGTTTGATATCTCTAACACGTTCCACACGTTGCATTGGCCTCTTTACTGGAGCAACAAATATGGCTTAATTGTCAGAGTTAAGCTTGGGATCAGGGGTAGGTAAAACAAGATTGACCATTATTTGCAGTCTATCCCTTGAATCTGCTGACAAGTATTGATAACCAGAGACCTCTTGAAGCCATTAAAAACAATGGTTAGGCCCCTATGCTGCTTATTCATGCTCATAGCCTCTGATTTCCCCGGCACATGCTTATGGAAACAATAAAGTATCATGAAATCACACAATAGTACGCTTTTATTCCAGAGATTTTACATAACAGCAGTTCAATGCTGTTCTCACATACATGAAACATGGTACAGAGGTATATATCACTCAGCTTCATAACCTGTAATAGTCGACACTAAGCTTCTCTTGCAGTCCTCTAGAAAGGAAGTCCGTGAAATATTCGCTTAGCGAGATTTCCCTGTACAAAGGTGGATATTCTTCTGATGTCAACTCCTTTATGGGGCCATAAAGTTTCGGTGCATGAATCGGTCCAGAGAAGAAGCATGCAACAGAAACTCGAGGTCCAACTTCATTTGCAATGACCCTATGCTCAATGCTCCTAAACTTGTCATTTGATACCAACTGCATGGGGATCAGACTTGGTTATTTGTTTCAGAATATAAACCAGGAATAGAGAAAGGCGTAGTGTGGTGATGCTGGAAAAACACACCTGGAGGAGATCCCCAACGTTTATCGCTAGACCACCTCCTACCGGGAGGATATCAATCCATTTATCTTCATAAAGGATTTGAAGGCCACTTATTTGGTTTTGCAGCAGGATGGTGAGAAATCCTGGATCTGTGTGCTTGGTGCTTCCTAAAGTTCGATCAGGCTCTGGGCATGCTGGATAGTAGTGACAGGAAAGCCGACAAAGATTTGCGCATTCCATGGCCTGGAGATGGTTGGATTTGAGTCCTAGTGCCTCTGATAGTAGCTCAAACAATGTATCTCCCAACTCCTTGACATGCTTTATGCACTCCATTACTGCCACTCTGCACAATTGACAACTGAATTAGAATCCAATTTAGAAGGGATAATTGTTACATTACAACTATGGAGTCCTGGTGGGGAAACCAGTAATCTCGGAGACTTTACATGCCAGGTGAAAGAAATTGGATCGAGGTCGGTGCCCATGTTTAGGTCGACCAGACCCAAATTCAATTGGATAAAGTTAAGAGACAACTGTTAGTTATCTTTGAATAGCTGCTTAATAGCATTCTACTTTGACAATAACTGAAGTACACAGAAGAACACAGAAGAAAGGAACTTCGAAGTTTTCTACTTTCTCTCTGTAGATTAACTCTTCACCATAATAGACATCCAGAAAGAACAAGAGACTTTTTCCTCTTCTCCAGAACCTAGGGCATCTAGTGTGGTGAAAACAAGATTTATCCACTTTTAAGCTAGTCAATGATCAATGACAAGTGGTTTTTCCGTACAAGAGGTAAGTTCCTTTCCCTGTCAATACCAGGTTTCAGCTGATGCAAGAAGAGAAACTTCTGCCATAGTGACGAACGCAAGGAGAATATGAATCAGAATGGCAACAGACATGATCATATCCACATTTAAACCGTTGTATTCTGTGATCTTCTTATGTTCTTGAACAAGAGAAAAGCCATAGATGTAGTTATGGTATTATGTGCTTAGAAACTTAAACAATTCACTGAGATTGTGTACCTGGAAATATTTGACAGTTTCAACATAAATCTGGAAAAAATTACTGAATCTAATAAGCATGTACCTGCATACACCTGGCAATTCACTGGGGTCTAGTTCATCAGAAACTGATACTGCGATTGTGTCCCTCCAGTTAACACTTGTTGACTTGTACAGGTCATAGTTGGAGTTGAAACAAACAGTTCTCGCGCCATCACGGGTATAAAATTCTTTCTTCTCCTCAACTCCAAGCTCATGGAATCTGCTAACCCCATCAATCATCTCATTCATTATATTTACAGGAATTGAATGATTCACAATCTGGAAAAAGCCCCACTTCCCTGCTGCAACCTTAATTTCATTCACGATCTCCTTGCGCCGTTCTTCTATATTGATACCTGTTAATATAATAAATAGATTAATCTTTTAGACGAGGTGTTCAAAACTCACGATCTCTTATTTAAAAATATTAAAAATACCCACATACAAAGATAATACGATAAATAAATTAACCGATATTCTTTTTAGACTTTTAGATGAGGTGGTAACTCTAACAATACTTTTGAAATCAATGATCGGAACTTCAAAATTATGAGATTTCTGGACATTAAGCTCCCCAGGCTGCAGCTCCTCTGTTGGTCTTAAGAATATCCTAGGAACTCTAAGAACTCCAGCATCTACAAGCCCCTTGACACCAGCTTTTGTTTCATCAAAAGCCTTTAGCTCCTCAATATACTCATCCTTTGCAGGTTCACCTTGAGATGATTGATAACCTGAGGTGTTCTTTTTCTCATCCATCTTCAAGAAGTACGAGTTCTTTCACTTAACGGAAACTTGCTTTATAATTAAGCTGGTAGCTAATACTTAAAAGTCAAAGTAGATGATGCTTGTGTAAGCGTTGGTACCAATTTTGAAGTACCTTGTCTTTTAACACCTTGATCCAGATCTCATCATTGCAATAGTGACTCTATTGTTAACTGCAAATCTGATTGATGCAATACATTTGTCTGCCACGTGTACTTGCACATTGTTTAATGTCACTTGACTCTCACAAGTAAATTGTCAAATATCAATTATTGATCATTTATTTCACATGCGTATATGAAGTTTGGCTAATATATTCCGTTGAAAAAAAATGGTGTTTAATCCTTGCTAGATAAGCATCAGAATTTCAGTCAATGGCTCCGCATGTTTCTCTAGGAATAGTCAACTTTGTTGGGCTTGTATGTATGGGTGGGAATTCGGGTTGGGTATCCGAACCCGGCTCGAACCCAAAATCTCAATGGGATGAAAATTTTACAAAAATTTCGGGTTCTGATATATCCGATATCTGGTAAAATTACCGGATATCGATTAGCAGTTCGAATAATTTTTTTCAATCGGAACCCAATCCAAAAAATCCGAAAAACACACACCTCACACACCACTCCATTGTGAATCATTCATCATAATATTCTAATATAGCACATATATAAACACATATGTTATATAATACATTAATGTTAAATATACAAATAAAAAAGCATTCTACATAAGTAATAAGAAGTTGAATAACATAATTAAGCTTTTTGTGAATAAGTTTGATAATTGAGTTTAGTTATATAACTAGAGTTAACAAAATGTAACATTTAATTTAGCATAAATAATTGATATGTTTAAGTTAGATAAATGTGGAAATATATTTGTATAATTAGTATCAATTAATTTTTACTGTTTTTGGTTGGTAGAATGGAAACGTCCTTATATTTTAAAAAAAATGGATTTGCCATTGTTATTTTGAACAATCTCTTTTCTTTTTGGTAGTTAATTAATAACTTAATACTTTGAAACTCTAATTTTGTATTAAAATTAATGTTTTAATTTTGTCTATTTTTAGTTGCTAAGATTTATTGTTGTTGTAATGATTTCAAATTAATGTTGTTGAATTGATCAATAATTAATAAGCAACTCAACATTTTCTAACTCAACAAAGTATCCGAAAATCCGAACATGAAAAACCCAACATCCGAAAATCCGATATCTGACCGAATAGTTACTTTTATACTACCCGATCGAATTTTAATTTTCCTAATCCGAAAAATCCGATTATTTGAAAACTCATTCTGATTTCCACCCCTACTTGTATGGCATCATTATTTTTGCCTCGCGTTTTCAAGAATCTGATCTTGGAATATTGAATGATGAAGACACCCATTTTTTATTGGTCAACTTTCGCCCAGTGACATGAATGTCTACAACATTAGGTTCAAACTATCAGTTCACCACCTACTTTGTGAAATAAGACTTAATTTAATTTGGTTTAATTCGGAGTTTGAAATTTTATTTTTGTTCGATTTCAGTTAAAAGTAAAAGTTGATGAATTTGGTGATTGCAAAGACTTCCTCCAAGAATAATCTCCATTTACTCTTAGAAAATCTGAATATTATTATGCTACTTCTTAGGAGCAAGAACAAGAGATTGATGGTCCCAGAGGCGTTGTACAACAATATTTGTCACATTTTTATTTTTATTTTTATTTGGGTTTCTGCAGAAATCTCCTAATAAATTTTGTTGTTATCCACTTAGTTTAATATAAACCTCACTGAACAAAAATCTTGAATCCACCCCGGCCGAGACAAAAAAGCGGAGCTTTGGCGATAGGCAATCAATACAAAATACTGTATATGCTTGAGCTCAAAAGCATGGGTGGAGGTACATAGGCTTGGCACCCCCTGACTTTTTCATAAAAATTTTATCATTACTTTATTTTGTTAATTTTTTAATTATGGGAGATCAATTAACATGAAGTGCATTCCCTCATAATATAAGAATGCACCCCCTCATGATTGTGATAAAGGTAGTATCAACACTTTTATTTTATTTTTCAATTAAAAAAATAACTTTGGACAAAAAAAGCAAATAAGTAAAAAATGAAAAAAAAATAAAAATATACATAGAAGGATGAGATGAAGAAAGGGAAATCAAAGAAAAATGACTACTTGTCACTTATATTAAGAAATGTTTTTAAGTTAAATATTCAACGTTTTTAAAATCTGTAGTCAAGCTAAGACGATTATAAAATATAGTTCTATTTTCAATAATGCTAGACATTTATTTATATTTTTATGTATATTAAAATACCATTATTGTATTAAATATTAGATATTTTTATATTTAATTTTTAATTTATACTAAAAAATTATACATATATAAATGTATACCCACTGGACCCTAGGTCTTGGCTTCACCACTGCTCAAAAGGCTGACTTCTGAGTTGTCATGCTCTAGTTGCTCAATTTGAACATGTAGAGATTAATACTAAATCCATTTCTAGTAAAGGAGAATATGTCATCTCAAATCTATTGCCAGAAGTGGTTACTATTCAACTCACACTACTAGCTCATGTACTCTTATCAAGTCTCCCATCAATGTCAAACATTGAGAAGAGATTAAGACATAAAAAGCCAACCCAGTCCTTGCTTTTAATTCTTGTGAGTTGATGAGATTGCTATGACTTATCTATTTCAGCTTGAAGTGTAACAACGTGGGGGTTCCATCGATCCCCTTGTTGTAATGATAAGTAACGTACTCTTTATTTGTGGTTTCTCTGTAGATTGGTGAATTCCCTTCCGATAACAACTCCTTGATTGGTCCATACACTCTTGATTCACTGCCTTCTTGAAAGTGCATTCTGAAAAAAACTTGCCACTGAGATTCTGGGGCCAACATCTTTTGCTTGTACTCTGTGATTCACACTTTTGAACTTGTCATTGGTTAGGAGCTGCAGATATAAAACATGTAATCATTTGATGAGTGTCACTATTATTCTCTACTACAATTTCAAATTGTAAATGAACAAAGCAAAAATAGAGGGAAAAAAGGATATGTATAGCTTGCAAGAATTGGCATTGATAATGTAGCGCCATGAATGCACAACTTTATTGTCACACCTCCAAATCCATCCACCTGAACTCGAGGTTGTGATCGCTACGAGCCTAAGCAAATTGCTCCTCCTAAGCCCGCAAGGCTCTAAAATGCAGTATTAAAATAGACATCTCACAAAATTCCATCAGAGCACTAATACTATCAAAACCAATTATTTTACAGATTCAAGTTGATGACATATAAATCCAAGTTGTAAGTTAATTAAATTACATCCACAAATGCCAAGAAAGGTCCTCTCTTGAATTTCCAACCATCACCCTGCAAAAACATGTAAATGATATAATGAGCGAAACAATGCTCAGTAAGCTAGACACCCAGAGTTAGAGTTAGGCTCAGGGTAACCCCAGACGAAAAAGCAGGGCTAAACACCACGTACCTCATACATACACCTAAGTAGATAAGATAGAAATAAAGTATATACCACTTATAACCCAAGCTTAACCCTCTCATACAAGGTACCTCTCAACTTCTCAACCACTCGGTGTACCCAATCATATTCCTTTCAAACAAGCACATTACATATTATTTCACATAGTACCTCCTGGGGCTACGATATATAATATACTTCAACACTATTCACAAACACACTAGGCCTAGACCTCACTGCTAGGCCTCTTCTGGTCTAGTGAAGCATCTCCCGCCAACCTGGGCACAGTACGGCTACCTGCGGCCCCACACCTCTATACGGTGAATCATCTCCTAGATACGGGCACAATACAGAACCACATTTCATACTAAGATACTAGGTAATCTCACCTGCCAGATAGGTGTCGTAGCCCCAGGAGTTTCCACGTAGTACACATAGCTCATCATATTCACAAGTTTCACACATTGCATATAACATAGGATTTCAAAGCCCAAGTGCTCAAAGTAATCTCATATAATTCCCAAGCTGAGAATGGACATAACTGACAAAGAAAAGAACAAAAACAACCGTATGTAGGTATCAATCATAACATCCAGGTAGCTTTTGGGAAAGTAGTTTAGAGGGAATATCCAACTTACCTCAGTCCAGCTTTACAATCAAACCCTCTCATTTCTTAGCAATTATGACCAATTCTAATTAACTTGACATTACAATTAATAAACTTAAGGTCAAAATCCCACACTAATTTATACCAAACAATAAAACACAATTATAAGAGAGTAATCACAGCTACTTATCAAAGACATGTTAAAACGACATTACAACGCTCTTAAGAATAACTATCACATAAACAGAACATTCACCTACTTTATTCCATCAATAACTTAATGTGGGTGGCAAGATGAAATCAGTTATGTATATATATACATGTAATTATAAATTACACTCTTTAGTTCACCAAGCTTGATATTATTAAAGTCACACTTCAATAATCCCAATTAAATCTCTCCAGAATTCCAGCAAAACTCCTCAATATAAGCCTAAAGAAAACATACAAGTCCAATAGCTAGGCAGGTACAAATATTCTTAAAATTCTCATCACTTGCTCGAACTCCATATTAAACCTAGTTTCTTTCTCTTAATTTCCAATTTTATGTATTCGTATCTCAACACATATATATGCTATATTTTTTGATTATCGCTTTAGTTCACAACTTAATATCAAACAATTACACTTTCATACCATCAATATACAGTTTACAGCTTCACTAAGCTTTTTACCAATTTAAACTTCATATACAAATATCACAGGTGTCTCGACGAGCAAATATACATATATTTCCCTATACGAGACAATTTAGAATATCCATAACAAGATATAGAAACCATTATTCTACAAAATATTTCACCTTCATGCATTTCGGAAGTTATTAAATGCTCATAATTTCATGTAATTCCGGGTCATCCCATAAAGCTCTACTTTGCAACACATATTCACAAGCAGTAGCATATACATCTCTATATAAAACATAATAGAGTTGAATTTAATATAACCCAAGTGAACTATTTGTTGGAATATCTAAAATTAAACTGGGTTCTTTCTTAAATTTTTGGCCTATATACACACATATACACTGACATACACAGCTGTACTCCATTTTTGAGTCCTAGAAAATTATTAAGCATGCTCAGATATCTCAAAATTATCAATTACCTTAAACGACAGAAGGATTCAAGCTCATGAACATGTATATAATGACACACTAGAATGTTTATACACAAAATAAAGTGATACCACTTACTTGGTTACCCAAAATGACACCATTAAACCTTTGAATCTCAATTTCTTCTTCCTTCTCATAGCCAAAAGCATGCTTCGCGCTGTGAAGATTTTCGGGTATGGGTTTGGGAAACATAGAAACAAATGGGTTTTGCCTTTTGTTTTAGGGTAAAATGTATCAGACCCCAGGTAGTCTATCATAAGTGCACAATACGTTTCTGTGGTGCCAAAAATCCCACAACTAACCCCTATGGTAAATAAAAGTTTTACGCATGCCCCTTACTTGTTACATCTCTCCTAATGGTGTTAAAATTTATATAAAAAAGACATTAATAGCCTTAACCCATTTGTTCAATTTTCTTTTATTATTATTATTATTATTATTATTATTATTATTATTATTATTATTATTATTATTATTGTAATTTTATTTTCAATTAAAATTTTTTGATATAAAATTATTTTCTTGTTAACTTACTTTTTGTGTTATCAAACACAAAATACTTTAAAAAATATATTTTTTAATATATTTTAAGAAATATTTTTTTGCAAACAAATGGATCATTAATGATCGAAAATGTTAAAGCTTTGACCCATTGGTTTGGCTAGATTCGACCTTCAACGATGTAACCATCATCGAATTGAGTATTTGATTATATTTTTAGATTAATTAGGACTTATTTCATGACATGCAAATTTTTTTTAGCTAACCAAAACCAATGCTCAATAAATAGAAAAAGGTCATTTGTTTCGAACGTCGAAAACAAAAAAATTGAGATTTCTATGCAAGTAAATAAAAGCAACACAGGAACGTAATTTTTAAATTTCTACAATTTGCTCAATTTTTCAAAATTATTTTTTAAGTATTTAATGTCTGATAACGTAGAAAAATAAGTTAAAAAAATATTTGTCTATCAAAAAAATTTAATAAAAAATAAAATAATAATAATAATAATGACGATGATGATGATGTGACAACGATAGAAAATTGAACAAGTAGAGCAAGGCTATTAATGTCTTTTTTAATGTAAATTTTAACACTATTAGGAGGGATGTAAATAGTAAGAGATATGTGAGAAACTTTTACTCACTACAAGGGTCTGTTGTGAGACTTTTGACATCACAGAGGTGTATTGCGCACTTATGATCGACCATAAGGGGGTCTAATGTATCTTACCCTTTATTTTAATCAGATAGATAGATATGTAATTTTTGCCTTTTTACACTTTGCCCCCTATAGTCTAGCATATTTAGTCAAATACCCTAACACATGGCAGGCACACACCACACATGTGCACACGTGGAAGAACTCATGCAATTTTGTTCTTTTTTTTTCCTCTTTCAGGTAATACATTTATAACATAGTTATTTTTTTTTAAGCAAGTATACATAAATGGAAAATCCAGCAATCACAAGCAGATTTTAGATAGTTGTGCTTCTGGTGTTTTTCTGTTTGACAAAACAAGGATTCTTTTTCAGTGGGACTATCACACATTTTTCACCATTAACGCAAATATCTCAAGGACTAACACAAGTAACATTTCGTGTGCTGAAAATGAATAGATGTTTTAAAAGAATTGATGAGGCCGGTGAGGACTACAACCCCGCTGGCCCAATAATGCATTGCGACTGTTCTGCTGAATGTCATTATATGCGTATCGAGTTCATGATGATCTAAACTTGCCTGAATCACAGCTCCAATGTTTATTATCAAAGCAACTCAATAATCAAGTCCTCTTCTTTCTAATAATTATAACAAGTTATAGTTAACACAACAAGATAATTATCACGTTCAGAGACAAAGATCAAAATTAGCTGATAACAAGTCAATATAAAAGAATTCAAAGGGAGTAATGAACCATAATAATCCAATTACATCCATCCATCTCATGTCAGTTTATTTAATTACGCCAAGTCGATCCTAATAAAAGCATTAGTCTTATTTTAGCTTTCCTTTCTTTTACTCAAATGATAGTCATTCATGTAACTCAGAAACAAAAAGCTAAGCAGATTTATACTTAACTCTAACAGGATATATGAGCATCCATACACATGTACAATTTAGTAACAAGAACTCATCTATTATATATCTTTATTCATATGAAATTGTAAAACTCAATCCCTAATCAAGCGGATACATATAAACACATGAAGATATCTAACTTTTATATTTCTTGTAGTCATGCCAAACTTATCTCACTTCTCAAAATTCCCGTTAAAATCCTTCCGTCCTATATAAGGTTCACATACGTCCATCATGGGTAAATCCTCAACAAATACATATATCATAATCAATCTCAAACTCAAATATTAAATTAGAAGCCAGTCTTTTATCAGTAGCCTTGAGTCGAGTAATATTCACCTCAAATTATTTCCTAGTTACTTTTCTATTCTTTCTTTCCCTGTCAACAACAAACACACCACAACCATGCCAAGCCCAACCTGCCTTACTTCAATATACCAATTCAATCTCAGATATATGACTTTATACGCATATATACACATTTGTAACATACCAAAACATCAATATAATATATTATCCCTCCTAAAATAGTGCAGCCGATTTCACAAGATTATAAACATAAGACAACATATCAATTTCAACATCATAAGTTATGCTATGCTTAAGAGTGCTGTTTACATTTTGTTGGTTCTCTCACACATTTCCAACTTCACAAGCAGCTCTATATGCCTAAACTCATACAAATATTCATGTAAAACATATGAATAAATTAAGGTACCAGTAATTTAGATAAATTAACTCACTCACTCGATTTTGCCAAAGGAAAAGACTGAGTCTTGCTTTGATTTAGTTATCCGCAACAGCAAGTTTGAGGAGGAAAATTGGGTTTTACAGGTGAGAAGAGAAAAAGAATAAGAAAGGAACATAGAAGGAGAAAGGAAGGAGAAAATGGGTTTAATCAAAGCACGCTCTTTAACCTTTTCCCCTTCTCAGGGCATATTGAATTGAGGATCAATCACTTCTTGCATTACTTGATTTATGTATTTTCTAAATAATATATGTTGTAATGTTATCAGTCCTTGAATGGAATGTCCTGTCCTTTCATAGAAAGAGATTTCCAGACGATGTGATAAAGTGTGTAGTAGCTTAGTCGTCTTGCTTTTTCCGGTTAGCGAAAGCTTTTCCTGACTCACCATCATCGCTTCAGAGGAATATCTTAAATGAATTGGATGAAAATATTCAAATAGAGCCAATAGAAGATATGACTCTTTAACGGGTACTGAGTAGCATATTCGTTTACTCAGTCTTAGTTTAGTTTGATTTGTTTAGTCGTCATTATTGTTTCAAACAAACAAACAATATGCTTTGCAGATTCAAGAGGGAATTTGAGGCACGAAATGTGAGAAACAAGGGTGCTTTTCGTTATTGTATCCCGGAACCTGTTGCCTTCAGTATGAATTCTTCATTTTTTGCTGAAAAAATATTAATACTGCTCTTTGCCTTGTGTTGTATAGTGAAATATCAGTTTTTCTACACACAAACTTGTCAATATAGATGCTAAATCATCTAGTTAATGTAGAATACTTGTTTCGTTTAGAGCCAACTTGGAGTAAGGACCAATCCCAATTCATCTTTGGAGAAGTGACTAAGTTCTTATATTGGAATTCTGCAGCCACTTCACACTTGATTTTGAAAGTTTGATATCTCCAACACGTTCCACGGGTTGCATTGGGCTCTTTTACTGGAGCAACAAATATGGCTTAATTGTCAGAGTTAAGCTTGGGATCAGGGGTAGGTAAAACAAGATTGACCATTATTTGTAATCTATCCCTTGAATCTGCTGCCAAGTATTGATAACCAGAGACCTCTTGAAGCCATTAAAAACAATGGTTAGGCCCCTGTGCTGCTTATTCATGCTCGAAGCTTCTGATTTCCCCGGCACATGCTTATGTAACCAATAAAGTATCATGAAATCACACAATAGTACACTTTTATTTCAGAGATGTTGCATAACAGCAGTTCAATGCTGTTCACATACATGAAACGTGGTACAGTGGTATATATTACTCAGCTTCATAACCTGTAATAGTCGAGATTAAGCTTCTCTTGCAGTCCTCTAGAAAGGAAGTTCGCAACATATTCGCTTAGCAAGATTTCCCTGTACAAAGGTGGATTTTCTTCTGATGTCAACTCCTTTATGGGGCCATAAAGTTTTGGTGCAGGAATCGGTCCAGAGAAGAAGCATGCAACGGAAACTCGAGGTCCAACTTCATTTGCAATGACCCTATGCTCAATGCTCCTAAACTTGTCGTTTGATACCAACTGCAAGGAGATCAGACTATAGTTATTTGTTTCAGAATATAAACCGGGAATAGAGAAAAGAGTAGTATGGTGATGCTGGAAAAACACACCTGGAGGAGATCCCCAACGTTTATCACTAAACCTCCTAGTACCGGGCGGATATCAATCCATTGGTCTTCGTAAAGGATTTGAAGGCCGCTTATTTGGTTTTGCAGCAGTATGGTGAGAAATCCTGGATCTGTGTGCTTGGTGCATCCTAAAGTTCGATCAGGCTCCGGGCATGCTGGATAGTAGTGACAGGTAAGCCGACAAGTATTTGCGCATTCCATGGCCTGGAGATGGTTGGATTTGAGTCCTAGTGCCTCTGATAGTAGCTCAAACAATGTATCTCCCAACTCCTTGACATGCTTAATGTACTCCATTACTGCCGCTCTGCACAATTGACAACTGAATTAGAATCCAATTTAGAAGGGATAATTGTTACATTACAGCTATGGAGTCCTGGTGGGGAAACCAGTAATCTCGGAGACTTTACATGCCAGGTGAAAGAAATTGGGTTCAGGTGGGCGCCCATGTTTAGGTTGACCTTACCCAAATTCAATTGGATAAAGTTAAGAAGAAAACTGTTAGTTATCTAAGAATAGCTGCTTAATAGCAATTTACTTTGACAGTAACTGAAGTACACAGAAGAAAGGAACTTCGAACTTTTCTACTCTCTCTCCAGATTAGCTCTTCACCATAATACACATCCAAAAAGAAAAATAGACTTTTTCCTCTTCTCTAGAACCTAGGGCATCTAGTATGGTGAAAACAAGATTTATCTACTTGTAAGCTAATCAACGACCAATGACAAGTGTTTTCACGCTACAAGAGGTACGTTCCTTTTCCTGTCAACACCAGGTTTCAGCTGATGCAAGAAGAGAAACTTATGTCATAGTGACGAACGCAATGAGAATATGAATCAGAACGGTAACAGACATGGTCATATCCACATTTAAACTGTTGTATTCTGTGACCTTCTTATGTTCTTGAACAAGAGAAAAGCCATAGATGTAGTTATAGTGTTATGTGCTTAGAAACTTAAACAATTCGCTGAGCCAGGTGAAGGGGTGATTCATAGGACTAAGATGCATCAATCATGGAAATATTTGACAGTTTCAACATAAATCTGGAAAACATAACTGAATCTAATAAGCATGTACCTGCATACACCTGGCAATTCACGGGGGTCTAGTTCATCAGAAACTGATATTGTGATTGTGTCCCTCCAGTTAACACTTGTTGACTTGTACAGGTCATAGTTGGAGTTGAAACGA
Organism: Cordia subcordata; assembly: GCA_028554755.1. Lineage (NCBI taxonomy): Eukaryota > Viridiplantae > Streptophyta > Magnoliopsida > Boraginales > Cordiaceae > Cordia > Cordia subcordata. Next base: position 4,365,963 of record JAPTOF010000010.1, on the reverse strand, counting down.
ACAGTTCTCGCGCCATCACGGGTATAAAATTCTTTCTTCTCCTCAACTCCAAGCTCATGGAATCTGCTCACCCCATCAATCATCTCATTCATTATATTTACAGGAATTGAATGATTCACTATCTGGAAAACGCCCAACTTCCCTGCTGCAACCTTAATTTCATTCACAATCTCCTTGCGCCGCTCTTCTATATTGATACCTATTAATACAATAAATAAATTAGGCTTTTAAATGAATGGGTAACTTTAACATGGTATCAGAGCTTAAAAACTAAACGGTTTCAGGTTTAAAACTCACGGCCACTCATTTAAAAACATTAAAACTATCCACGTACAAGGGTAATACAATAAATAAATTAACCAATATCCCCTGAACAACTTAGGCTTTTAGATGAGGTAGTAACTCTAACAATACCTTTGAAATCAACGATCGGAACTTCAAAATCATGAGATTTCTGGACATTAAGCTCCCCAGGCTGCAGCTCCTCTGTTGGTCTTAAGAATATCCTAGGAACTCTAAGAACTCCAGCATCGACAAGCCCCTTGACACCAGCTTTTGTGTCATCAAAAGCCTTCAGCTCCTCAGTATACTCATTCTTTGCAGGTTCACCTTGAGGTTGTTGATAACCTGAGGTGTTCTTTTGCTCATCCATGTTCAAGAAGTATGAGTTCATTCACTTAATGGAAACTCGCTTTATAATTAAGCTGGTAGCTAATACTTAAAAGTCAAAGCAGATGATGCTTGTGTAAGAGTTGGTGTCAATTTTAAATACCACGTCTTTTAACACCTTGTTCCAGATCTCGTCAGTGCAAAAATGACTCTTGTTGTTGACTACAATGAATAATGCAATACTTTTGTCTGCCACATGTACTTGCACATTGTTTAATGCCACTTGATTCTCACAAGTAAATTGTCAAATATCAGCTATAGATCATTTATTTCACATGCGTATATGAAGTTTGACTAGATAAGCATAAGAACTCAAGTCACTGGCTTCACATGTTTATCTAGGAATGTTCAACTATGTTGGGCTTGAATGGCATCATTTTTTTTTTCTCGCATTTTCAAGAATCTGTTCTTGGAATATTGAATGATGAAGACACCCATTTTTCATTGGTCAACTTGCTCCCAGTGACATGAATGTCTGTAACATTAGGTTAAAACTATCAGTTCACTAACTACTTTGTGAAATAAGACTTAATTTAATTTGGTTTAATTCGGAGTTGAAAATTTATTTTTGTGTGATTTCAGTTGAAAGTAACAGTTGATGAATTTGGTGATTGCAAGACTTTCCCCAAGAATAATCTCCATTTACTCTTAGAAAATCTGAAAATTATTATGCTACTTCTTAGGAGCAAGAACAAGAGATTGATGGTCCCAGAGGCATTATACAATAATATTTGTCACATTTTTTTTTTTTTTTTTGAGTCTCTGCAGAAATCTCCTGATAAATTTTGTTGTTATCCAATTATTTTAATTTAAACCTCACCAAACAAAAATCCTGAATCCACCCCGGCCCAGACAAAAAGGCAGAGCTTTGCGATAGGCAATCAGTACAAAATACTGTATCTGCATGAGCTCAAAAGGCTAACTTCTGAATTGTCATGCTCCAGTTGCTCAATTTGAACATGTAGAGATTAATACTAAATCCATATTTAGTAAAGGAGAATATGTCATCTCAAATCTATTGCCAGAAGTGGTTATTATTCAACTCGCACTACTAGCTTATATACTTTTATTAAGTCTCCCATCAATGTCAAACATTGAGAAGAGATTAAGACATAAAAAGCCAACCCAGTCCTTGCTTTTAATTCTAATGAGCTGATGACGTTGCTATGACATATCTATTTCAGCTTGAAGTGTAACAGCGTGGGGGTTCCATTGATTCCCTTGTAGTAACGATAAGTAACGTACTCTTTTCTTGTGGTTTCTCGGTAGATTGGTGGATTCTTTTCTGATAACAACTCCTTGATTGGTCCATACACTCTTGATTCACTGCCTTCTTGAAAGTGCATTCTGAAAAAACTTGCCACTGAGATTCTGGGGCCAACATCTTTTGCTTGTACTCTGTGATTCACACTTTTGAACTTGTCATTGGTTAGGAGCTGCAGATATAAAACATGTAATCATTTGATAAGTGTCACTGTTATTCTCAAATATAATTTCAAAATGTAAATGAACAAAGCAAAAACAGTGAGAAAAAAAGGATATGTATAGGTTGCCAGAATTGGCATTGATAATGTAATGCCATGAATCAACAGTTTCATAACATAGTTACTCTTTTTTAAGCAAGTATACATACATGGAAAATCCAGCAATCACAAGCAGATTTTAGGTAGTTGTGCTTCTGATGTTTTTCTGTTTGACAAAACAAGGATTCTTTTTCAGTGGGACTATCACACTTTTTTCACAATTAACGCAAATATCTTTCAAGGACTAACACAAGTAACATTTCATGTGCCGAAAATGAATAGATGTTTAAAAAGAATTGATGAGGCCGGTGAGGACTACAACCCTGCTGGCCAAATAATGCATCGCGACTGTTCTGCCTAATGTCATTATATACGTATCGATTTCATGATGATCTAAACTTGCCTGAATCAGATCTCCAATGTTTATTATCAAAGCACCAGGCAAGAAAGGGACATCAACCCACTGATTTGCATGAAGGACTTGGAGGCCGCCTATTCGGTCTTGCAAAACAATAGTCAGGAAGCCACTATCCGTATGATCACTAAGGCCTAAAGTCAGATCTGGTTCAGGGCATGCAGGATAATAATGGCCAATGACAAACAGCCCTTCAGCACAATCCATATCTCTTAAGTGGTTTAAATGGAGTCCAAGAGCTTCTGAGAGCAACTCAAACAGAGTGATCCCCAACTTCATTATGTAATTCGTGTATTCAAACGTAATGTCCCTGCAAGAAAGAAATTGGCAACTGAAAGATAGAAGTACAGATCAAGTACGAATGGAAGTGGACTACTACGCGAGTTTCCCAATCTGCTAATTGTTTTAATACAAGGAAAAAGGATATTGAACTATACTACTGTTATCAGACTCAGAAGGGGTGCCTTAAAAAAAGTGGATAGCATATGATCCCAGTAACTGTCAGAAATCACAGAAAGATGATGTGCATATTATCATTGTCATGCCACGGGCCGAAAATATCAAGGTAATCTAATTAACTGGTTCAAAATGTTTAAGCCCGTGATGATAATAGTAGTAAACCCAAGCTATTATAAACTAAAGACAAAATTTCACAACCAATTTTGAAGGGCGTTACAATCTCTCTTCCTTAGACGTGACGTCCTCATCGCTCTAAATACAAATAGAACCACAATCTAGGAACCCCAGGTAATATGGAATCTGTCTAAAGCCTGCTACAAAACCAATTTAAATTACTTAGGCTCAATTACTAACTAGTCACCACATTGAGCTTAACCTAACCGGCCAAAATGCTTAAACCCGTAATAATAGTAATAGCGAATCCAAGTTATTATACAGCGAACACAAATTATACAACCACAAATTTCACAACTAATGTAGGAGGGCGTTACAGCAACAAACATGACTAGTATTTCTTAACTTAAGAAATAACTATTTGAAATAAGGCCACCACTTCTTGTAAGTAACTCACCCACTTGAATTACTCGCTAATACCGAGCAACATATCTAGTTGAGTTAGGCAAACACTAATCAAAATGAACATATGTATACGATTAAATACCAGCACTACATTGCATACCGAATTACTTCTGGCAATTCTTCAGGAGCAGGAGGTTCAGGAGCCATGACACAATAAATTGAATCCCTCCAGTTAGTTGTTGGTGCCTGGTGCAGATCAAAGTTGCTATTGAAAGTAACTTTTTTCCTAACATCACGCGAGTACAACTCTTTCTTGGCCTCCACATCTTGCTCATGGAACTGGCGAACCCCTCCAATGATTTTCTCCATTACATTCTCTGGAACTTCGTGATTGATTATCTGAAAGAAACCCCATTGCTCACAAGCTTCCTTAACCTTCTCTAAAATTTCGTCGCGCTTTGCTGCATCTTTATCTAACCCTTCAAAATCTATAACCGGAACACGAAGCTGTTGTGTGTTAGAGGTTGATGATTCAAATGATTCCTGTTCGAGTTTGTATTGTTTGTGCAAAAATATGGGTGGAATCTTAGCCACCCCAGCATCTACAAGACCCTTTACACCAGCTTTTGTATCATCAAAGGCTTCAACTTGGATTTTCCTATGGTATCCATGTCTGGTCTGTGTCTGAAGTTTCATATTGCTGGTGTTCACCATTTTTAATTTATGTAAGCAATGACAAGGGTTTTTTTCTTACGAATCGAAGCAACAAATGATTGAATCTCAGTAGATAGTGATAGCAAGGCTACACTGTCACTTACAATATCCCGTATTTAAGTCGTTTCTACCCGCCGCTTAACGAGTAATGACAAGGTTGTACAAAACTGCCAGCAAATATATGATGGTGAACAAGTAAACAAGATTCTTTTGCCAATGGTAATGCAAGAAAGGACAAAGATGATGATGCAATTCTCATACCCTGAGGCAAGTGGGGTACAATTTTAATGACTCTTTCTTAACATCAAACTCTTGGCAGCATTTGCCACCATTAAAACAGCCAAATAAGTATCTGAATGAGAATGAATTTTCTTTTTAGCTCCACATGGAATTACAGAGGTTTGATTTACATCCTTTCTGCTTCAGCTGGCTCAAAACTTGTTAGAAGCAATTTTTTTCTTTTTCTTTTTGGGCATTCTGAGCAAAGATCATAAGCTAGTAAAGATGTTAATTGGACCGAGTATGTCAAACCATTCAGATGCGAGTGACAGAAATTAGAGTACGGACAAAAATGGATCACTAAATAGAAATTGGTAGCAATGGAAAACATTATGTTTCCATTTAGAGGTCGATTCGACCGACTATCATTGGACAAGAAAAATGGACACGGAATTGTGACGAATAATATCTAAAAGTATGAAACAGATTCCTTCTAATTTGTTAAGTGAAAAGAATTAATTTCTTGCATCAGTCAAAGATATAATCTCTCAGGATCGATGGAAATCATTGTGCAAAAGCTCTTGTAACTAAACATGAGCTGCTACTAGCACAATATTTAGCAACGCAATTCGTCGTTCAAAACAAGTCCTTCTGGGGCGTAGTTTTACGAGAATTGGAAGATTGACTTGTATGTCATGGAGTTAAGTAAGAATTATCATGGTTTTATTAAAAGACATGTTAATCGCATGCTAAATAGAGTTGTTTAGGTACAACTATCTCCTAATAGATTAGATTAGCAACATTTCTAGTCAGCTTACATGTTACATCCTTCTAGTACCATGACCTCAATGGATGTTAGATTGGTTGACCTATTCCTATCATATATATATATATATATATATATATATATATATATATATATAGATATAGATATAGATATAGAAAGGTGTAAAAAGATAACAGAAAAACAAAAGATCGTGAAGAATTATGCATTATGCAGCTCCATTTTGACTAGTACGAATTGAACGCCAGAGAGAAGAAAGAGACACCTACATATTAAGGCTATTACAAGTAGGAAACTTAATATAATTTGGAATTAAATAAAGTATTTCACTTCAAAAGGGAGCAATTTTCTTCTAATTTTTGGTAAAAATTGCAAAAGAAACCAACAATGAATTGTAAGCACAGACATACAGCGTACGTTTGGATTGATTCTTTTATTATTTGAAGAAAATAATTCTTTAAAGAAAAATGTAACTTTTTTCATTAAAGAAGAAACTTCCTAATGTACCTTTAAATTAACTTTTTATTAAAAAATTCTGAAAAATCAAAATTTTAAATTTCTTTAAAAAAATACTTTTTAAGAAATTATAAGGAAAAAAAAAACTATTTTTATACATCAATTTAGAGGGACCAGGAAATTGAAGCATATGGTATCATTTAGTGAGCTTTATGGACTGTAATTTAGGTAAGCGACGATAGAAGATTCTTAAAAGAGCTTGACAAATGGGAGAATGACCTAACCTCCATATATGATAACATTGCATAAAATTAGAGAAAAGTGGAAAAAGAAAACGAAAAAAAGAGGAAAGAAACAAAGGCTTACATCCACACGATATAGGCGAATAATATAATGTCACTTTTGCATGCATTACTACACAAACAAGTCAGTTATTTGAAACTCAGCAAAAGTAACTCCTTTTCTTTTAATATTCGAAATAAACACTAATTTAAGGCTTTTTTTTTTTTTTGACTAAATTATTCCACAAAAGAATGAGCTTCATAGTCATTCGCTCGACTTTGCAAGAAACTTATTACGAAAGCAAGAATCTAGTTACTATTATTTACTACTAATAATTACCTAAATTATTCCACACAGGAATGAGCTTTATAGTGATTCGCTTGACTTTGCAAGAAATTTATTACATAAATAAGAATCTAATTACTATTATTACTACTAATAATTAATTAAATCACTTTGCCATCTACTCAAAATTCTTCTCCTTTCCCTTCGTAAAGCCTCCTAGGAAATTGAAGAACAATAGTCGATAGCATATATATACTTATTTACTCTAAAATAAATAATTCGAAAGATATATTGATATGGTTAGAGAAAGATGTTTTTCTCTCTATATCTTCAAGTAAATAATACGGCTCAAATATATAATACAAAGCCTAACAACTAGTGAGAAGAAACAGGAAATAAAGTTACAACAGAAAACAATAATTACAAAATTTAAAATTCAGAAAGATGCAATCTTATCACGCCCCCGCAAGCGAAACTGCATCAGAAACAGCGAGCTTAGACCGAAGATATTTGAAGCGCGAAACCCAAAGACCCTTGGTCATAACATCGGCCAATTGATCAAGCGTGGAAATAAAGTGAACTTGCAATTCCCCTATCACAACTTTTTCACAAACAAAGTGAATATCGATTTCAATATGTTTTGTACGAGCATGATAGACAGGATTGACAGCAAGATAAGTAGCACCCACATTATCACACCAAAGAATTGGAGTGACAGAAGCAAGAAAATTCAACTCAGAAAGTAAAGATTTAAGCCAACAGAGCTCCGAAGTAGCAAAAGCAATTGCCCTGTACTCAGTCTCTGTACTCGATCTAGCTGTTGTAGACTGCTTCTTTGCAGCCCAAGAGATCAAATTAGGACCCAAAAATATACAATAACCATATGTACTCCTTCTATCATCAATACAACCAACCCAATCCGAATCAAAGTAGGCATGCAAAGTAAGATCAAATGAAGACCAAAGTTGAAGACCATGACTACTAGTTTCTTTCAAATAACGTAGAATTCTCTTAATTGCTGTCCAATGTTCATCAGTAGGATTATGCATAAATTGACAAACCTTGTTAACAGCAAAGGCAATATCTGGGCGAGTCATGGTGACATATTGTAAAGCCCCAACGATACTGCTGTAAAGAGTAGGATCCGGAAAAGGATCACCACTACGAGCAGACAATTGTTGATAAGGCGAGATTGAAGTGGCAACACCTTTTGCATTCTCCATTTTTGCACGCTGCAATATGTCAAGAATATACTTTTGTTGATTAAGAAGCAAACCTCCATCTGGAACATGACGAACATGAACACCCAAAAAGAAAGACAGAGAACCCAAATCTTTCAAAGAGAATTGTTGATGAAGATTGGAGATTAGTTGTTGAAGAGTGGCATCATTATTCCCTGTCAAAATGATATCATCAACATACACAAGCATGACAGAATAATCAGTAGGTGTGGACCTAATAAACAAAGAGGAATCTGAGGTAGAAGCCACAAAACCAAGAGAGACAAGATATGTACTCAAACGAGCAAACCAAGCCCGCGATGCTTGTTTCAACCCATAAATAGCTCTCTGCAATTTGCAAACATGGCCGGGGTAATTAGAAACCCAGGTGGCTGGGACATATAAACATTCTCATCTAAGAACCCATGCAAGAAAGCGTTGTTGAAATCAAGTTGTCGAATAGTCCAATTTTGTGACAATGCGATAGAAAGAGCAACGAGAATGGTTGTCGGCTTCACTACGGGACTAAACATCTCATTGAAATCAATCCCCTCTTCTTGACTGTAGCCTTTAGCTACCAAGCAGGCCTTCTAACGATCAATCGAACCATCGGATTTACGTTTTATCCAAAAAACCCACTTGCAACCGACTATATTGTTCAATGCCTCTCTGCCGAAATGTTTCTGGTTGGAAGCTTTTTTCACTTCAGTTTTCTCGATTAATCGTCTTCCCACTCCAATCTTACAAGGTGTTTCTCCATTTCAAAATTTGTTTTGCACAGCTCCAGATTATTCTAAATTAAGAGTATTTGGTTGTCTGTGTTATCCTCACTTAGGTGCATATAAAATTGATAAACTCAGTCCTAAATCCTTACCATGTGTCTTTTTGGGTTACAGCTCTGATACCATGATATGGTTAAAGAAAGATGTTTTTCTCTCTATATCTTTAGGTAAATAATACAGCTTAAATATATAATACAAAGCCTAACAACTAGTGAGAAGAAATAGGAAATAAAGCTACAACAGAAAACAATAATTAAAAAATTTAAAATTCATAAAGATGTATATACACACACACACACACATAAAATCCAATTAAGCTCTACTAAAAACTTAATTTAATCCTCATCTATTATAGTCCTATAAAAGGAAACAAGAAAAAATACACAAAATCAAACTGTCCGATTGCAAATTTGACTTCTCTCTCCCTAACAAAATCAAACTATCGGATTTCAAATCTGACTTTACCATTGTGGCCACCATCTCTGCGGGATCACAACATTGGTCTTCAATCTTTGTGCTAATTTTATTTTACTGTTGACCACGAGTTGTCGCCGCTATTCTTTTTTTTTTTAGTGATTTTCTCAAATCTATAACAATATATCAGTGTATGTGTGGTGGTGGTGGTGTATAGCGTTTGTAGTGCATATGAGTGAAGGATGGAGAACTTGGTTGTCTACCAAGTGATTTAAAATATTGCAAATTAAGTATTTGATATTTTGGCTAATCAAATTTATCTATTCCCTTCATCAAACTTTTTTGAACATACAATATATAATCTATGAACATATAATAAGAGTTTTGAACATAAAGCAAAAAGTATTTTGAACATACAATGTATAATCTATGAACATATAATATAAGAGTTTTGAACATAAATTGCAAAAAGTTGTGAATTAGTATAAAACTTGTGAAATATAAAATTTAACATTTACTAATATTCGATATTGAACATATTGTCTAAAACTTTTGAACATGTAATATAAAAGTCTTGAAAAATTAAACTTATGAGCTTATTGTTAAAAAGTTGTGAATAATTAAAAGTGTTGAACCCAAAATATAAAAATTTTGAATATATAATATAAGAGTTTTGAATACTATCTAAAACTTTGGAACATGTAATATAAGTGTGATAAAAAAATTTAAACTTATGAATTTATTGGTAAAAAGTTGTGAATAATAAAAGTTCTGACGATAAAACATAAAAATTCTGAACATATAATATATAAGTTTTGAACATACAATATAAGAATTTTGAACACATATATTACTATATACTTTGTGTGTACTATCCAGTGTACAGTGCTCATGTAAAATACTGTACATATGGTGCATAGTATAAGGATTGGAAAAAATATCCTAAAGGATGAAGTTTCAGTTGCAAAAATGGGTAAGTGTGAACATAAAAGTGCAAAAATTGAAAAACTCACTTAGGCTAAATAGAATCGATCATAGTTGGTGATTTTTAGAGTGGTTTTGTTGATCATAGTTTCAATTTTTAAAAACTGAAACAAGCAATTTGGTTTTTGGTTTTAGAAATTGTAGTCAAACCAAACCACTCGTCATACACACACATATATATTTCTAATCATTTAAAAAAGTACATGTGGTTAATGACATACACTTAGTTTTTCTTACTTTTAACAAATAGTCGCAAAGCGTTACTTTCTGAGTTTCTACTCTTCACTCTAACAATTTTCTATTTAGACTTGAGTATTTAGGTTTGTACACCAAGCAAAATAATAAATAAATAAAATAAGAAAAAAAAACTTTTGATAGTTAAAAAAATATCAGATGATTGAATCATTGAGTTTGTAATTATTGTTGAGATTTAAAAAATTATTGCTAAACTAATATGATTGTGTCACATAACAAGTATGTGGTAACCAAATCTTATTAAAACCCCTAAAACCGCTCAAAAAAGCTCAAATCGAAACCGTCAACTTTTTCATTATTTCTGATAGTTACAATTTTATAAAATTATAAACCGCTAAAACTAATTTGATGAAAATATTAGTAGTAAAACTGAACAAACCACGGGCGGTACACCCCTAGAAATGGCAAACAATCAACTTTAGATATACTATAAAACTAGGGGTGTAGAAAAAGTCGAAAAAACAGCAAAAGCCGATTCGGCCTAATCGAATCGACCGTAAACCATCGATTTTTAACGTAATTCGATCGGTTGTGATTTTAATTTTTAAAAATTGCTTTGGGCGGTTCGGTTAACGGTTTTGAGGGATCAAAACCGTGATTAAATCGAACCGCTCGTATATTACTATTATTTATATTTATATATATACATATATATATATATGTATATATGTATGTATGTATGTATGTATGTATATATTATATATTAATAAGTAATTAAATATGTGGAAAATATATATTAGTGTTAGCCTCCCTGTACTAGGGTTTGAAAAAGCACTCTTTATTGTTGGTTTTGCAAATGCAGCATCTACAGCCTAAATACAAATGAGAACTTTTAGTACAGTTCTTTTGAAGAAAGGGGTCATTGATGTTTAATTTTAGAGCAATGTAGAAAGTTGACACTTGATGATTCTTCAAGTTGATTAATTAACCAAATCATGGATCAAATAAAGTATCCGTCTATGCAAATTCTGGCTATCTAATCAAATATATGTATACACGTGTGAGCACATACATATATATGTGTATATAGATTTAAAACTGACCAAAAAAATCGCTTAAACCGTACAAACCGTATTGACCGAAACTAACGATTTCTTAATTAAAATGGGCAACTTTAATTTTAAAAAATAAAAAATCATAAATTTATGTTCGATTAGAATTTTCACGCAAAAATCGACCGAAATCGCCTGCTTACTCCCCTACATAAAACCAGGACCACTCGGCGCACCAAGTCTCCCCGCTCAGATTCTTGCTTGCGTGTCTTCAGGTGATTGGTTTCCAACGATCGTAAGTGGCAGCGACGCATATGCTATGTGTTCCTTCGGTGAGTTCCACGAAGCATGGTATTGGTCCGTGGACACGTGTCCACTTGTCTGTAGTCATTTGCTTCAACTCGACACCTGTTCACTTCCGGTAAGTGCATGTCTATCTCCAAGAATTGGGCTCGTTTGAATAGTTTTTTTTTAACTATTTTTTAATAATTTTTGAGAAATAAATTTTTTTAAAAAAGTTTTATTTGTTTGTTTCAACAGTGTTAATTTTTTAAAAATTAAATTAAATAATTATTGTAAATTTAATGTAATTTTTTTTAAAAATTATTTTATTCTAAAAGAATTAATCCAAACGTCATTTATCCTGCGTGTCCTCATTCAATTGGTCTCTCGAACTTATCAGAAACAAGAACGTTTTATTCAATCCTGCAATCTCATTCGATCGCTTGTGTTTGCCGGTGAACTTTTGTTTACTGCTGATTTGCTATATTTACCGCTGTTCTAAATTTTAAATTGCCTAAAATTTAAATTGCACGCCCACATAAAAAATGCCTGTAAAAGGAAGAAAAGAATCACAGAATTGGACTAAAATTTTTAATTGCCTAAAATTTGCAGTATGAACAATTTCGGGTATACGAGGATGATACTACAGCAGCCAGTGATTATTCATTGAACATAAACATTGAGGCTCTAAATCGCCCTTAACAAAACTACCTTGGCTGGAGGAGAGGGACCATATTTTTGCCCATATTATTTTTTTCAGTTTGATTTAATTAATTCAGAAAAAAATTAATTTATTAATTTTTTATTTATATTATAAAAAATCTTTTATTACAGACCCGTGCAACGCACGGGGTTAATCCCGTAAGGATAATGGTCCCAAAAAAAATTTTTTCTTCTTCTTTTTTTTTTTTTTTTTTTTGTGGGTGAGAATGGTCCCTAACTTGTGTCTTGTGAGGACGCTAAAATATTTCCTCTTTCCGGCAAAATTGTGTTTTTTGTGTATGGGTTCCTTTTGGATCCGTTTGTATTCTCTTTTGTTAGAAATGAAAGTTATTCTTTGACAAGGAAAAAAAAAAAAGAAAAAGCAAAATTGACTTATAGTAGACGACAAGTACACACGGCTTTTCTTTTTTGTTTGGTTAAACGTGGCATTTGCTGTTAGATAAGAATGACGAATAATTGCCTTTTTACCCTTAAATGCATATATATATATATATATACACACACACATTGATTTTAACTTCTATATTTCTTTTACTTTTTCTTTTCTTTTCTTGGTTTGGATTTACTCGTTTTTATGTGGAAAAAGTATAAAAGCAAACATGATCCAGTTTGAATTTGAGCTCTGACACTTATTTATTTGCTTTTGTACTTTGCCAATTAATAGCAAGAACAGCAGTGGAGTCGGAATCATTTGGTTAAAATATGGCTTTTGCAATAAACAAGTTATTCGTTGATGTAATAGCTATTATTTTTATAAAAAAACGAATATAAGTTCAACTTTCACGGCTCACAAAGTACACTAAGAGCACATATGGTCCAATCCAAACTAATCGACAAATTTAAATTGGTTTGATTATTTTACATGGCTAAAATTCAATTGATTTAGTTTCAAATAAAAACTAACTAGCTTAGTTTCGTTTGAAATAATTCCACAAACCGAACCAAACCAAACTATATTTATTCCTAATTTTATGTGATATCAGTTAAACTTTTTTTTTTTTTTTGGCTAGGCAAGTGTAAATTTCATTAATATCAACAGAAATATAAAAAGGGGATGTACATTTGTAGATTACTAACGCTCCTTAATATCTCAAGCCCTCAAAATAGCCAAATTTAAAAGAGATTTCCTGAATTTCCTAACCATATACAATTTACCCTTTATATCAAAAAGAATGTTGTTAAAAATCCGTTCTTCTGAGGAAACATAGTCTATGTAGATCCTTTGGTTTCTCTCCTTCCACGCATGGGAAATATATGCAGCCAGGAAGATACGAGCAGCAAGGCTTTGCAGAGAATTTGTTCTGGACATAGTAATGAACCATTCTACAAAATTTGTCCAGTTCTTAAGCTTAGTTGGACCTTTAATTTTGTTCCAACCTCAGATTCCAGATTCTCCTAGTGAAAGAGCATTCAAAAAACAAGTGTTTTTTTTATCTTCAGTGCAAGCAAAGCAAAATTCACAAAGCGGATTGATTGGCATTCCCCACAAAAGAAGTCTACCTTTGGTTGGGAGTCTATCCAACCAAAACAACTAGCAACAAATAGCATGCTTTGGGACGCAAGTTCTGAACCAGATAACTTCATACCAACTAATCTTAGTATAGTTTTGACGAACCACATCCCAAGCCACACCTCTTGAGTAGGAGTGATTGAGAGCACTAATCTAACAAACTCTGTCTTTTCGGAGGCAGTTACGCCTTATACTCCTAATATTATGACTGATAATAGAGAAAATAGAATCCTCAGGCCAATCACATTCTCCAAGTTAAAGTTATCACCAAAGCTTAAACTTATAGAGAGGATATTGGTGTCTTTATCGTGTTAAAACTCCATTAACAATGAATGCATCAGTTTTTAGCTTTGGATCATAGTCAATCACACAAGTCAGATTAAAATAAGTTGCCAGTGGGCCTAGGGGATATATAAGTTAAACTTGTACGAACTATGTTCACCTCTAATTTTATGTGTATATTAGTTAATTATATGGATAGTAAATCAAGGATGACCTATTGGTTAATATTTTTTTTTCTGTGAAATTATTAGGTAAATTTTTATTTTCTTTGCTTTTCTAAATCTTTTGATAAAACTACTTTTTTTCTTTTATAAAAATCCAAACTAAACAAGACAAACCAACTTTAGAGATGTTGCACTGGTTTAATTATTTTATATAACTAGAAACTAATTGGTTAATTTCTAACAAAAACTAACTCATTTGACTTAGTTTAAAATAGGTCTAAAACTAAACCAAATCAAACACATTTACACCTTTTAAAGGAACTTTTGGAGAAAATACAATTTGAGGATACTTTAGCAGAAAGCAAAATGTATGGCTTGTTAGTTTTACCCTTTGTGTCACCCAAAGAATGCTTATCTTTAAGGGGTTAGATTACCTACAACAAATCTCCTAAACATCTAAAACGGCTATATTTGGGAGAGTTATTGCTGATTATGCACTCCAACAGCTCCTTTATTTGATCCCTAAAATTTTAGGAGCTCTTTTAAGCAAAACTAAAAACACCCATATGTAGGGATTTTGTTTGATCCCCTGAGCCATCCTCTGAATCCCGTCCCTCATTACTGTGAGATTGTAACGGTGAAAAATAAGGGAATTGTTGGAGTGAATTGAAATAAGAATTTTTTAAACTTAGAGTTTGATGAAAAATAAGAAAACTGTTGAAATAGAATTAAAAAAAAACAGGAGATCTTAAAATGTAAAAAAGACTTAAACTACTTAAATTTAGAAGAAAAAAAAAATTAAGGAGTTGTTGGAAGCAGCTTCAAGGAAGTTCCTTGTATAGCCAATGAGGTTTGAGTCGTTTGGATTAACTTTTCTCCTTAACAAATAAAATTTTCACAAACATTCGAATTTATTTTTAAAAATATTAAAACTACTTTTCTTACAAATCGTAAATTAAAAAGTCCTCATTATATGACATAATAAATAGTGTGTGACTCATGACTACTCCTGCGCGACTGCGCCCACCAGAACGAGCACTCAAAAGAAAACGACAAAAGAAAAATCTGACGTATTATTTAAGTGACACGCCACTTGTCTTTTATATTTTACGGCTAAATTTGCTTTGTTCACGGGAATTTTAATTATTTTATATTCGAAATTATTTTTTGTCAAGAATTCAAAATTATATTTGTATGAGATGTTTCATCATTATGACAAACAAAAAAGAAAAATACAACTTATCATCACACGTATGCTTCAACCAAAAAAAAAAAAATCATGACACTTTTTTTTCCTTACAAAAAAAAAATTTAATTAACTAAATTCGACTACTAACTAATAAACTTTAGTTTTACACTCTAGTTAATCCGATAACCCGAATAATAAATCGAGTCCACCGACGATTCTAATTGTTGAAACATTCCCAAAGAACACCATGACACGTGTGTTGACAAAATACGAAACCCACTAGGCCACCCAGTCACCCACCGTGCCGCTTAACTTAATTTACATTATCCCAATTTCATTTCATTGGGTTGATCAAAAAAGCACGCCAGCATATCTTTTATTGTATTCCAAAATTATCACACAAACGATAGGTTTCTCGTCAACGCATCCCACTATGTGCACGTTAGAGAAGCGGGGCAACATCTTCTATCTTACGCTGACCGGCGACGATGAGCACCGTCTGAACCCACAGCTGATTGCCTCCATCAGATCGGCTCTGGCTGAAGCCAAGTCTCAAGCCGCCAATGGCGCCGTTCTCATCACCTCCGCTCATGGCAAGTTCTTCTCCAACGGCTTTGACCTCAGGTTTGCACTATGCAAATTCACTTTTATCATTTAAAAAAAAAATCAATATATCTATAGATATTGAATTTTTTGATCCAAGATATTTTTGCTGAACTGTTTCATTTTCGATATAAATGAATAAGATTTTATCTCTTAGTGGTTCAGAGATACGAAATGATTAGTAGAGGATACAAATTCATGTGGCTGATGTGTTTTTGAGTATTGTGATGAATATTTTATGTTCGTCACATGTTTTAAGGATGGCGACTTAATTATTTTGCTTCTTCAATTATTGTTTCTACTTCTGGCTTAGTAGTTTGGTAAATGATTTTACATGCTTCCTTCTTTGTCTGATTAATGGCCACTACAGTTTAGACATTCTTCTGGGCTTGCTATAGATTATAGGGAGAAGAACTGAAATATTTTTTTTAGTATCATGACCATATAAATTGTGATCTAATGGCAATTGTAATAATAAGTCTCTATGGTTTCTGGAAGCTTGCACTTTTGGAAGTACGTTCGCGATACGCGATAAGACACGATGCGATGCGTCAATACATTGTTTTCCAAACAACTAGATACGATATGTCGAGGTACTTTAAATAAATTATATTTAAATATATATATAGTACATAAATATTAATTTTTGTCATAATAAAAAAGAATAAACAAGATTAAATGACCAAATTAATATGTTATGTAATATGAATACTAATAATAAAATGAAAATATATAACAAATAATTAATATGTGATTATGCTATTATATTTATTACGTGACTAAAATATTATTTTAAATTTTAATTAAAATCATTTCATAAATTAAATATAATTTTAAAGGTTAAAATATAAAAAAAAAAATTAAATATCAAATCAAAACTCACTTAATCCTTTTTCTTTCAGTTTTCACGTCAGTCAAGACAAGAACACCAACCCACCCCCTTCTTTTTCTTTTCCCGTCAGGCGCACACGCAAAAACACATACACAAACGCACACACATACGTAACAATGACAGCAATGAAAAAATGCCAAAGTTTGAGCGTTGTCATCAAGAGAATATAGTGAACTACCTTTCGACTTTCAAGTGCCGACAATACCAAGCAACAATGGAAGTTGTAGTTTAATTTTTTGAGTTCAGAGCTTTTAAGGCATGTCGCAACGTGTCTAAGATGTATCTGTCCGAAAATTCTTTTTGAAAAAAAAATTGTTGGACATGTGTCCGAGCGTGTCTAGCGCGTGTTAGATACGTGATACGAGGTGCTTTGGAAAAGTGTCGTTGTTTCTTAACTTGCGCTCCACTGTGGTGGAGATTATTTCTATTTTGTATGTTACTTTACCATCATTGATTTCTCTTGTGACAATGTTAATTTGACTATCCAAATCCGTTTCTTATCTTTCTTTCCCGACGACTGAATCGATCTGTCATTTATGAAGACTGTTTAGGAGATGATTGGAAATTGTAGTGGTGTTGTTCATGCTTGTCAAGTCTTACTCTTGACCTATAAAAATTTGGATTTTGTTAATCATAGGTATGCCCAAGCAGCCGGCTCGGCCGGAGGTGCCAAAGATCGGCTCCTCAACATGGTGGACTTATTCAAGCCACTGGTAGCCGATCTCATCTCACTTCCAATGCCCACCATTGCTGTCATAACTGGCCACGCCGCGGCTGCTGGGCTTGCGCTAGCCATGAGCCATGACTATGTTACGATGAGGTCAGACAAGGGCGTACTCTACATGAGTGAACTGGACATAGGAATGACATTGCCAGATTATTTCATAGCCCTGATCAGGTCCAAGATTGCCTCCCCCGCTGCTCAACGCGGCGTGGTTTTGAAAGCCATGAAGATAAAGGCCGAGGAGGCGGTGCAGATGGGGATCATCGACTCGAGTCATCCCACCGCGGAGGAAGCACTGCAGGCCGCCATCCGGCTAGCTGAAGATTTGGCCAAGAAGAGATGGAATGGTAAAGCGTATGCTGAAATACGCAAGTCGTTGTATCCGGAATTGTGTGCTGTGCTGGGGTTGTCTGACACTATGGTGTTGCCTTCAAGACTCTGAGAAGACTTTGCTTTCACGTGAGGTCCATCTTTGTTTCTTGGCCAAAGGGGTTAACTGCAAAGCACGAACTTAGACTTTGCTTTCAAGTGAGGTCCATCTTTGTGTTTTTTTTTTGGCTCGATGGGTAAAGATTTCATTAATATCAACAAAATATACAAAAGTAAGTTTGTTATCTAAATGTATTTATATTCCAAGCACTGAGAATAGCTAAATTCAAAAGAGAATAACCAAAGTGAGATCCATTTTTGTTTCTTGGCCAAGGGGGTTAATTGCAAAGTACGAACTCATCTTTATTTCTGTCTCTGTTCCTTTAGACAATTCTCTTTTCTTAAGATTCGTTTGAATTAATTTTTTTCAAGAAAAATTATTTTTAAAAAAAATTATATTAAATTTGTAATAATTATTTGATTTAATTTTTAAAAAAAAATTAAAAAGTTGAGATATAGTTTTTTTTTTAAAAGTCAAAATCTTTAAATTTTCAAAAATAATAAAAAATATTTTTAAAAAAAGCCAATCCAAATAGGCCCTCGATTTTGATATTTATGTTGTTTCTTCTGTAAATTAGATGAGAACATCAACGTAAGTGGCACGTTATAATATCAGAATATCTTATCCTCTTTCCTGGCTTAATGAATGGGACCTTTAGGGTTTGAATTTCGCGAAGCAAAACCTTTACCATTAGCTTATTTTGTTCTTTTTCTAGTTTTAGTTTACTTTTTCTTTTCTTTTTTCTTTGAGCCAAGGCAACTCAAATAACGTTAAATTTGAGGCTAACCTCAATTGGATCGAGAAAGCAGCATCTTATTCTCTTCGCGAGAACTTTCGAATTGGAGAAGCATTCGGAACGGGCTCCGCATTCATTTCGTTGGCAGAAAGGATCCAGGGGCTTCGGGGAGTTTAAAAACGAATTTGACTTGATAGATAGACAAGAGATAGATAAAGGGTATCTAAATTTCACTAAAAAAAAAAGCGATAAAGGAAAGACTGCGTACATCAAATAATTAGGAATTATACAACTGCAGTTTTATAAGTTTTACGAAAGAAGTTATTCTCTAATGTAGTTGAATAACAACATTTGAGTATTAATTTAATCCAATCCTTCGCATCAGCAGAAATGGTCGTTTGAAGGATACAAATTCTTCCATCAGTTGAACTAATGTCAGTTTAATTGAAAATTTTATATTTTTCAAACAAAAACTCATAGGTCAAGAACAAAAAATTAATAGGTCAAGATAAAAAATTTGTAGGCAAAGAATAAAAACTTTTACTTATGAATTTTTGTTCTTGATCTATATGAATTTTTGTTCAAAAACTACAAAAGTTTATAGGTAAAAGTTTTTGTTTTTGACCTACAAATTTTTTGTATTAACATATGAATTTTTGTTCGAAAACTATAAAGTTTCCAGTTAAATTGATATTAGTTCAACTGATGGAAGAGTTTCACATAATTAACTGATTAGAATAGTGTTCTTTTATATCATACATCAATTATCTAGACAAACCAAATCAGGAAATTTTTTATTTTTACTCTCATTTTGAAAAGTTCTATTCATAGTCGAATCTTTTGTATTCTCTTATTTATTACCTATGTCTACTATTTAGGCAAAATACCTTCATCCATTCTTACTAAGAAACTAGAAGGAACGTCAAAAAATGGAAGAAAGAGCAAAAAGTGAGATAGAAAGAGATGTAGAAATAGAAGCAGCTTCCGAAATGAAGGGGATTAAACAGGAACAAGAGGGATCCACCGAAGAAGATCTTTCTCCTTCCCCTTTTCAGAAGAAAAGGAGGATCCGAACAAAATTGAAAAAACGGAAGAAATCCGAGTGAATGGAAAGGCAAAAACAAAGGATGAATTCCACTTTCATTTTCCAGAGACAGGGCTTGGATTGGTATTAGTCTAGATATGGTAAAATCATTTTATTAGATCGAGTAAGTACCTTGTGTTAAAATTGATAAATTCTAGGGACTTGCAAAAATATCCTAGTTTTGAAAACGTTTTCAAAAAAGCCCTTTTCGGTAAAACACCTACCTAAACAATAAGTGACCTATCATTAAGATGACATCTGAGATGATGTCACCAAAGACGGTAGGTCACTTACCATTATGATAGTCCAGCGACCGAAAGCATCTTGGCTGAGACGCTGGCAACTTGAACTGTAAGTTACTTACCGTCTACATTGTCATGGTAACTGAGCTACCTAAAGCCTTATAGTCAAAATCACGAATCAATTTTGAACTCGAAATAAATCTGAGACGAATATATTCTTAAAATGATTTGCAATAGTGGCAACTTCTACGGTAAACAAGCTACCGAAATGATAAGCCACTTACCGAAATAGTAATTAACCTATCATTGCGGTGCTTGTCTTACCATTTTTAAGCAGCTTAAAGCCCTATATAAAGCCCCCACTCCTTCCTCCCTAGGTCATTGAAAACCCTAAACCCTACATAAACCCTAACCCTTATATAAACCCCCTAACTCCTTCCTCCCCGAATCATTGAAAACCCTCCAATTATTTCAACTCTTCTCTTCTCTACTCTGATACAATTCCTAAAATATTTAAAAGTAGTCAAAATATATGAATACATTTGGTGTTCTTTTTTATTACAAGGAGCAAAGAAACAATAGCCCTTACGGTGTTGATTACAAAACTAGCAAGCCTGCACATAAGGTCAAAATAACTCATAAAACATCATACAATGAATTCGTCTATAGTGTTTATGAGAAGCTCAATTTGCATTATGGCGTCGACAGAGTTAAGTTATCTCATCATTTCCAATTGGGTGTCGTAGAGTCACAATATCTATATTTTAGTAAGGCGGCAATCAAAAATGACGAAGAATTAATGGACATGTTTCGGAGGGCTTATGATCATAATAACGTGAATAATGCCCATGTTATTGTTGAAGTAAATACTGATGACGTATACATTCCACAACCAAGTAGTGATTTCCCACTTTATGGTAATGTTCCCAACTTGAATACTGAGCCATCTAATTACAATGATGCAGGGTTCGGCATTGCAACTCCTGTGATAGAATTTGTTGCACTAAATGTGTCTTCACATGGCATGTTTGACATAGTGGGGCCATCTCATGGTGTAGGGCTAGACTTGAATATGGACACATTTTAGTATGAGCCTGATAAAGAAGATGATGATATGACCTTAAACTAGAATGATGCTTGGTACAATGATGATGATGTCTTGGACGATAATCAAATGCTGGGAATGTAAATATTGACAGTGCTAGGCCGAGTGGTGGTGCAAGGCAAAATGGTGGTGCAGGATTGAGTGGCGATATGGGATCAATGTTCGAGGTATTTGAAACTGCAGAGTTACATACCGTTAGTCAAGAATATTATATGGATAACATGAAGAAACAAAAGAACATAGTTATTTTGGGACGAAAATAAGAAGGAATTGGTCAAAGCCATGGTTTTCCCGTCCAAGAAGGATGTAATTAGGGCCGTTCAGATGTACTCGATAAATGCACAACGTGATACAAAGTCATGAAGTCTGAACCAAATTTGTGGCTTGTTTGTTGCAGAAATGATTCCAACCTTAGAGATCCTTGCATATGGGAATTACAAAAATTCTCGCACCGTCAATTTGAAATAACGAAGTATTGGGTAGTGGGACATGCATAATTGCTTCGGTGATAGAAGAAGGGCCGACCATAGAAATCTTACCATTGTGCTGATTAGATCTACGGTTATGCATTTCATAAAACATAAGCGTGATTTCTAGGCGGGCTTTGTCCAAGCACACATGAAGGACACCTTTAAAGTGGACATTTTTTATGGGAAGGTATGGCGTGGCCGAAATAAGGCCATCGAACTAGTGCACGGCGATTGGGATAGGTCGTACCAATTACTTCTGTAGTTTTTTATAGCTATAAAGACAACAAATCCAAGGACGGTTGTAACCTACAAGTTCTTCCGAGGGTCAAAGCAGGGAAACAAAATTTTCGATTATGTGTTTTAGGCATTGACACCATGCATTGTTACGTGGAAGCATTGTGACTAGTGCTCTCTCTTAATGGCACCCACCTGCATGGTAAATATAAGGTTATCTTCTAATAGTGTTGACAATAGATGTGCACGGCATATCTTACCACAAGCATTTGTAGTTGTTGATGTAGAGACAACTGATAGCTGGCCATGGTTCCTTCAATAAGTCCAGATGCATTTTCTTCAAGGTCTGGAAGGGATCTGTATAGTACCTAATAGACATGCAAGAATTTTTGCTGTCGTGGATCACATTATATCCGATGGGCAATTTCGGGTAGACCATCGAATATGATTGAGACACCTTAAAAGCAATGTGATGAAACAATTCCATAACCAGCATATAAAAGATGCTAGCTAGCTGGCAAGGAAAATCAAGTCCGCAAATATGTGAAAGTAATGCTGAGAATTTTGCATGTTGACCCAAGACCAAGAAGAACTGGTAAACAGGCATATGACTATCTTACCAACATAGATCGCCAGATGTGGATGTTATGTTGTGTTGTGATGGAGGTTATTAGTGAGGTATAATGACAACGAACAATGTGGAGTGTTTTAATGGCGTTCTTGTTGGAGCAAAGTATATGCCTATCACGACGTTAATATTGCACACTTTTATGAATTGTGCCAAATACTTGTACAATAGCTCGATACGTGCGAAGCATTTAGTGAGACAAAAATTTGTCATCCAAATTAGAATAAGAGAATTGTTTGACAAATGGTAGGCAAAGTCAAAACATCATAACGTGTTTCAATTTCACTAGGAAACTGGTGCAGCACAGGTTAGTCGATTGCCCAAATCGTACACTAACGGACGTCCTATATAGGTTGTCAGATTTTATGAGAAGACATGTAGCTGCGGTAAGTGGGCATCTTATCATTTGCCATATTCATATGCCCAGGCATTAGCGCGCCATTTGAATGTAATTGCACCAACCCTGTTCTCGATGAAGTATAAGGTTGAAGCATACAATGCTACATTTCCATCCCATTTCAACCATTAAGACACGTCGATTATTGGTCAGAGGCACTTGCATGGTAGTTGCAACCTAATCCAGGATAGTTGTCGCAAAGAATGAGAGGACCTGTCGGAGGTAGACGTATCCTTAACAAAATACTAATAATAACAATAGCAATAATAATAATAACAACAACAACAATAATAAGAAGAAGAAGAAGAATAGTAATATTAATAGCAATAATGATAATAATAATAGTAATAGTAATAGTAATAAATAACAACAACAACAACAATAATAATAATAGTAATAGTAATAATAGTAGTAGTAGTAGTAGTAGTTCATAAATTCTAAGCAATCATACATTATTATAAAAACCTAATTTCAAATAAATTCCTAAATAAATTCTTAATTTCTAATTAATTCATACATTCCAATAAGAAAGTTATTATATTCCTAAATTCTTAATTTTTAATAAATTCATAAATTCTAAATAATCATAAAATTCCTTTAATTTACTATATACAATAAACTCATAAGTTCTAAATTTCCATTAATTAATAAATTCATAATTTCCAAATTTCATTCCTAACTGTAAACAAATTCTAAATTCCATTAAATGCTTAAATAGTAAACATATTATTAAATTCCATTAATGTCCTAAATTACATTAACTGATAAATTTTGATTTTATCAATTAAATTGTTAAATTTCAATAATTTCCTACATTCAAATATTTTACTATATTCTAATAAATTCATTGCTTCTAATAAATTCTTAAATTTGAATAAATTCCTAAATTCTAATCAAATTTTCAAATTTAAAAATTTCCTAAATTCTAATAACTTATTTATTTACATAAAGTCATAGGTTACAACAAATTCTAAAAACATTAAATTCCTATAAGTTTCTAATTTTCAATAAATTCCTAATTTCTAATGAATTTTCTATTTTCTAATAAATTCTTATAGTTCAATAATTTCCTACATTGCAATTAACTCATAAATTAGAATCTCTAAAATAAAAAAATAAATCATAAATTATAAAACTATCTAAAATGTCATAAATTCTTATTTTCAAAACTAATAAATTTCTTAACTTACTACAAAATAATGGAATATATATATATATATATATATATATACACACACACAAATATACATATATATGTGTGTGTGTGTATGCGTGCGTGCATGTAAAATACATATACATGGGGTCGTTGCATCTTGTACCGTGTATCAAGAGAGTAAAGAGCAAGCGGCAAACTAACGTGATAGAATAGAGGGAAGGTGGTGGGGTGGACGGCGATGGTAGAATGTTTGGACTAGGCAAATAGTACAAAAAAGGAAAAGAAATAAAAATTTTAAGTACAACCCTAATTCAATAGATTCTGTGCCTCAAGTCCCGTGATAGGTACTGATGTCAGCCTTAAAAGATTTGACAGGATGAGGACAAAGACATTATATTGAGGGTATTTTGGTCCATTTATATTTATTGTATAAATTATGCAATGTACCAACGAGGACTTTGGTGCAAAAAAAAGACGACGAGGACCCGGGGGGAGGGGCAATTAGTAAAACAAAAATAGTTGAGATTTCAAGTTATAAACATACATAAAAATGATTGTGAACATGTGAGAGTCATGAATCAACAGTTCATTTTTCATCACTAATTTTTCATATCTAACTATATAAATGAAAAATCACAGATTTCATATTGTTTCATTCTAAAAACTCATCCTACCATATTATGCCGCATAGTAGTACCATTTGCTTCTATTTTCATTTTTCAACGCCTTTACACACATGAACAACATCAAACTTTGCCTTACTTTGCAGACATATATGACATGATCTTCCAATTTTCCTCATAAAATCTATTTACTATAATTCTTCTACAATTGTTAATGTTCTATCTGTCTAAAAGTATTTTTTTTCTAATCTATTAAATCTCCTTTTTATTTTATTTTTAAATTTAAATATCCTATTTTATTTTTCTTATTAAGTATTCTATTACTCCAAAACTCTTATTAAAAATAATTATTATTAACAATTTAAAATTTTATTAACATGTATGTAACATAGAATTATACTCCCGTCGAAGGATGGGTTATTTTTATTTTTAACCTTATTTTTTATTTTGCTTCCAAAAATAGTCCAATTTTAAGTAGAATTGCAGATTTAGACTTTCGAAGTTTAGAAGATTGAGGTCGAATGATGAAAGCTCGATATCGAACTTTGGAAGTTCGAAAATATTTCAAACAGGCTTTCGAATGATGGAAGTTCAACATCGAACTTCAAAAGTTCGAAAATGTGAATAGTAAAAATTTCAAACTTCTGAAGTTCGAAACCAGGGTGCTGAACTTCAATTAGGGTTTGCAAGATTCCTTCTACAACAATGTGACGGAGGACAGAGAATAATATCAGAAGGTAGACAATAATAGAGAAAAATATCGTGTTTCGAACTTTAGAAGTTCGAGTTTGCAAGATTCCAACGTGATAGAGGGTAGAGCAAAGCAGATAATAATATTTTTGGCAGCGATCTACTTTTTCGAACTTTAGAAGTTCGAATTTTTTAAAATTTCAAACTTTGAAAGTTCGAATTTTTTGAACTTTCAAACTTCAGAAGTTCGAGTTTAATGTTTCGAGTTTTTACAATTTGAGTTAGGTTACAAGTTGAACTTTAGAAGTTCGAGATGGATATTTCGAACTTTTAACATTCGAATTAGGGTTCCGCCTTTATTTCACCTAGGCCAACGATTTGATGGCATGGCAGGAAATCTGACATTTGAAATTCAAAATCTGATTTTCTAAGTTCGAATTTGTTACTATATAATGCACACCCCACTTCTCCCTTCATCATCTCGTTCCAAAATCACTAACCCTGCAAACGTTCACATGATAAGTCACGTTATGTAGTATTTTCAAAATTTAGATTTGCTGCTATACCACTAACCTCTCCACTTCCCTCCCTTCTGCAACTCATTCACATCTAAGTCACATTATACATTTTCTTTCACCTAAAAAGATGAATGCAAATGTTGATGCAGTTATCGTATATTTATATTATGGTGGCAACAAAATTGAAACAGATCATGGGCTCGACTATATACGTCCAAACTTACCACGTAAACTAAAAATTCTTCCCGAAACGACATACAATCAATTTGTATCTCGTATATTCACGAAGCTCCAATTACGGCCTACTGTCGATAGAGTTGAGTTGTGTTATCGTGATCCCAAATGGGACACAAACCTACAACAAATATATTATTTCCCGAGTGGCATTAAGGATGACGAAGATGTACAGGACATGTACGAAACAGTTTGCATGGATATGAATAGGCGATGTGCGCACGTTGTCGTAGACGTGCAAAGTGATGTTGTGTACAATCCACAGCCTTCAAATGAAGAAGTAACATTACAAGAAGTTGTTGGTGATTTGCTATATTTGAACGTGGAACCACCTTATTATGTCAACGCGGAAGTCAACATTCCAACCACAACGGCAGAGTTTGCCATTTTTTCCCTTTCTCCACCTCCATGCCTCACATTTGAAGTTGGAGGACCCTCTCAAGCTAGTGACATTCCGGAGATGTTCAAGGTGGGATTAGATTCTATTTTATCTGAACCGGAAGAAGTAGATGAGAACATCCAGTTAAACGAGGAGAAAGATGTTGTGTTAGAGAATGTTTAAACTACCAAAATGAAGAGGTTGATGTGGGGCCAGGCAATGGCGAAGAGCCAGAGCCAGAGCTAGAAGAGGAAGAACCAGTAGCTTTCCACACAGCTAGGACAGAATATTACATCACTTCAAATGAGCCTCTAATGGAGAGACCAATGTGGGACGAGACAGATGGAGTTGGCCAAACGCATGGTGTTCCCAAAAAAGGTTGATCTTATACGGGCAGTCCAACAAAACGTGATCAAACATAAATGAGAATACAGGGTGGTGAAGTCGAATAAGTCGTTGTGGGACATACGTTGCTACGAATCAAGCAATCCTAGGACACCATACAAGTGGAAAGTTCATGCAGTAAAAAAAATCCACACACAAGATGTTCGAGATCACGAGGTACCAAAGCATGCATATTTGCATGGGAGATAAATGCGGGCCAAATCATAGAAATCTAACATCTAGTCTGATTAGTTATATGGTAAGGCATTTTGTTGCAAAGAAGCCTGATTTCAAGTTACGTCTTGTCCAAGCCCACATAAAGAAGAATTTAAATGTTGATATAACATACGGGAAAGCTTGGCGTGGTAGGAATAAGGCAATCCAACTAGTTTTTAGATACTGGGACATGTCATACAAGATGCTGTCAAGTTTTTTTGGCGCCGTAATTGCTAAGAATTCGAGAACTGTTGTCCACTACAAGTTCGCCCAGGGTTCAACTGAAACAGAAAAAAAATTTCGCTATGTTTTTTGGGCTTTTGGTCCATGCATCATGGCATGGAGGCACTGTTGACCTGTACTCTCGTTGGACGGAACACATCTGCGTGGGATATACAAGGGCCACCCACTCGTCGCCTTAGCAACAGATGCCAACGACCATATATTACTTTTGGCATTTGCCGTAATCGATGGCGAGAGTACAAATAGTTAGAGGTGGTTCCTGGAGAAGGTATGTCAGTGTTTTTTAAACGACATGTCAATAGTGTGCATTCTGTCTGATCGGCACGCAGGAATCGCGACAGCTATCAATACAATAATATCCGACGGCCGATTTCAAGTGAAGTATCGCATTTGCTTGAGACATCTAAAAAGCAATGTGATGAAAAGATGGCACAACCAATTCATAAAAGACATGTGTTGGATAGCTGGAAAAGAAAGCCAAAAACGGAAGCACATCGCCGCCATGGACATTATTCGTAATATCGACCCATGACCCACTGGAGTTGGTACACGGGTGCACCAGATGTTAGCCGACCTCGGTCCAGATTCATGGACCTTAAGCCACGATGGGGGTTATAAATGGGGAGTGCTAACGACAAATAATGTTAAATGCTTCAATGATGTTATTGTCGGAGCCAGGGATTGCCCATTACAGCACTAGTAAATAACACTTTTTTAAAGCTAAAGGGATATTTCCATGATAAGTTGGCAAATGTGATGCACATGTATAGAGATGGTCGTATTCTCACGGATTGAGCGAGAGAAAAATATGAAAAGTGGGAGACGTTTTCACACCGGATGCAATTGCATGCATTCTATGAGTGGTACCAGGTCGGTCGAATGCCAGAACAATGGGACGATGTTCCCAACGAACAAGAGTCTAATTTTGAAATGTAATGTATTAAGCAACATATAATTAACATATAAAATAAACCAACATGATTAATATTCCACTAAAATAAACAATAATGTAATTTTCAAATTAAAGTTGCACAACAAATAAAATTAATAATGCTTAACATTATCTAAACGTCAAAAAAACTATTAGTAATTAGTTTAGAACTACAACTTTAATATTTAACTAATATATCACTTCATCTTAAAATGACTAATAATGAACATAATTAATCCTAAAACTTCACTAAAACCCTAACTTCAGCTACTGATTATATGCCCTATAACTTTAATTTTTTCATTTCTTAAATTTTATATCATTTAAAATTTATAAAAATTCATATTAAATAGTTTAGAACTACAACTTTAATACTTAATTAATACATAACTTCATCTTAACTTGACTAATAATTAACATAATTAATCCTAAAACTCCACTAAAACCCTAAAACGCCACTAAAACCATAAAACTCCATATGATTAATTGAATAATTAATCCTACAACACCACTAAAACCCTATCGCCAGTTACTAATTATATGCCTACAAGTTTAATTTTGCTAATTTTGTAAAATTCATATTATTTTAATTTTTCTACTTTCATACTAATTAAATAACTAGTACCTACATTTTCTAATATTTATAAATTCACACTAATTATATGCACAATGATTAATACATCCCATCATCATAAAATGATTAATATTCCAAAAATAAATCGACATATAATTAACATATAAAATGAACCAACATGATTAATATTCCACTAAAATAAACAATAGTCTAATTTTGAAATTTAACGTATTAAGCAACATATAATTAACATATAAAATAAACCAACATGATTAATATTCCACTAAAATAAACAATAATCTAATTTTCAAATTTAACGTATTAAGCAACATATAAAATTAACATATAATTTTGAAATTTAACATATTAAGCAACATATAAATTAAACAAACAAACACATTAAAACATATAAATTCGATACAAAAATAAAAATAAGTAAACTTACAAGATTTAGGCAAAATCCTAGGATGTGGAAATTTGTATTAGATTTTCGAGTTGGGTGGGAGAAAAATGAGAGAGGGATCAGAGAGAGTTGGAGAGAGCAAAGAGGTGAGGTTTCGAATGGGAGAGGAGGGATTGGGGCGGGAGCTATAAATAGTAGAGATGTCGAACTTCAGAAGTTCGACATTGAGGAACAAAAGCTCGAACTCAAATTTCTGAAGTTCGACATCAAGAAACGATAAATAGATTTTGAACGTCTGAAGTTCGACATCATGAAGTTCGAACTCGAAGTAGCAAAGTTCGAGTATGTTGAGGATATTCATTTTCACAAAATTCGAACTTTTAACATGAGATTTCGAACTTGAAAAATTCGAGTAAACTATTTGAAATTCAGAAGCTCGAAAATGAACTTCTGAAGTTTGACTGCGAGTATCTTGGAATTCGGATAAGGAAGCTGGGCTTTTTTGAAATTTGAAAGTTCAAATGTGCACGTCTCGAAGTAACTGTCACTGCACATAACAGACAGGGCATTAAAGCAGAATCTCGAAGCTCGATGTCGAATTTTTGAAATTTGAAATTGGTAAAATCGAACTTCAAAAGTTCGAAAGCTAACTGGCACATCTCAATGTCGAACTTCAGACGTTTGAAATCTATTTATCGTTTCTTGATGTCGAACTTCAGAAGTTTGAGTTCGGACTTTTGTTCATTGATGTCGAACTTCAGAAGTTCGACATCTCTATTATTTATACCCCCGTCCTAATCCCTCCTCTCCCATTCGAAACCTCACCTCTTTGCTCTCTCCAACTCTCTCTGAATTCCAACTCTCTCTAAATTTCAAATAGTTTAGTGTCTCTCTGAATTTCAAATAATTTAATCAAATTTTCCAAGTTCAAAATCTCATGTTAAAAGTTCAAATTTTATAAAAATAAATATCCTCCACATACTCAAACTTTGGCACTTTCCTCAAAACTAAATCATTTTTAGAAACAAATTAAAAAACATGGTTAAAAATAAAAATTTTCCATCGAAGGATTCAGAATGCAGTAGAGGGTCGGCCAAGCAAGCCAACCCTATTGAGTCCCACAAATTATGCCGGCCATATGTCTTGATAGCCATACAGCCCTCACCAGACGCGGGTGAGAGTGGCACATTTAGCCAACCGACCCTTTTTAAATCAAGGAAATTCGAAGCACCTTTTATTTATAAGGAGCTGGTCCGAGTTGGTTGCTTGGCATTCTCGATGTGGGAAAACATAAAGTAGGAAAAAGATATTCGGCCCAAAATGATTTTACCAAAATAACCAAATTGATAATATCTTGCAACATTTATTGTTTATTTTGCCTTTAGTGAAAGAAAAAGTAAGATTTCAAATTTAAACGATTTGTTATCTTTTATCATTAAATACCCAACAACCATAAACTTTATTACTATTCTCAATAAATTGGACCACTGTAGCTTCAGCTTTTTCAATTTCGCGAATCCCAGAAAAGAAAAGTATTCAAAGAAAAACTATAAAACTCTTCTCCACAAAAAGATTTCAAAATTACAATTCCTCTCATTTTTCATATCTATATACTGTAACTTTCTTAATCTATTCTGGAAAAAAGGAACAAAAAAGACTTTCTTAATGTGAAAATGTTTACTTGATAAGAAATAATTCCCTGAACAATATAATTAAATTATTAAATTACTTCCAAAAAAAGTTGTCAATCTGCATAATACATGAGATGGCATGGCTTAAACACCATAACAAAACCATTCGTGTTACTTATTATTTTCTACTAAGTAGTGTGGAGAGTTGTGAAATATCAATTGAAAAAGAAACAACAGAAATGACAAAACAGAGAACCCCAAGGTGAATATAGCGGAGAGAAAGATGGGCAGAGACCAAGGGGTGATTATTGGATTATAATCGATCGAACAAATACTAAATAAGGCAAAAAATAAATAAATTTATCAAATTTAATAATTGAAACCGAGCTGAACTTGTTTGATAACCGAATTGGTTTGATAAATTTATCCTTGCTCATGTATCAGTGGGACTTTTTAGACTAATGCAGGAAAAAACTAAAAAGAAGAGAAAATGTACTACAACATGAAACAAAGGAGAAATCTTCTAACTGCTTGGGGGTATGAAGTGGGGTTCAATGCAATAGCCACTCTAAAGACTCAATCCTAATCGTTCTATCCTATATTTTCACAATGATCTACTCTTCTACAAACTCTTTCCAGGTGCCTATGCTGCCTTCGTTTTAGGAGTCTTCTTCTTGATTTGCCTCCTTGCAATAGAGTTCTTCATTCCAAGGAAAAACAGCAATGCGCCAAAATATGCCACACTAACAAGAAATGTAAATGAAATTAACCGGAAATGCCAGTGATATGTGGCAATACCAGTATGTGATCAGATGTAAGTTCAACATACCTGTAAGAAATCTTGTAACAACGTGAAAAATTCTGGCTCACCAAAATTATAGTTATAGAAGTCATACAAAACAGGGGCAGTATACAACAAGTGATATATCTGTAGAATTGAAAGCCAAACCCAAAGAATGAGTTCCATAACGAATGTATACATGATTAATCAAAACCCTGGTACGTTGGAGGAAGAGGATCTCACCAGCATATAGGCTCCCAAGGAGCTTCCAAATACAAAGAGAAGGCCTCCTAACCCCTTCAGAGCAATAGAGGCTGCAACAAAATGCCTTACCTGAATCAAGCAGCCTTAGTTGCATGAGCATCTAAACGTAGAGACAAAGAACAACTATCCAACTTACTAAAATGAAAAGAAAGCAAAAGTCTTACGTCAATATTTATTCCACCTTGCCCAAACTTAGAAGTAAGAAACTTTTGCACACCAGCCAGTTTGGGAGCAACTTCCTTTGCCGCAGGCCCTCCATCAACACCAAATTCATTGAACCTAGGACATTGTGAGCAATATAAGTAAAGAGCATAGGCATCGGAAAGGCCAAGTGAATTAACCATGTAGATGGAGATAGTCAGGTTTTCATTATTGATATATTTGTTAAGAAAGATGGGGAAAAAGAGAACATAATTATCAGCATCTACCTTCATTAATGATTTCGACTAGGAGTTTCAGCATTTACTTCCATAGATGGTCTTTTATAGAATTTAAACACTCTTTCTTTGGTAAGTAAAACTCAAATTTAATCAGTAGGCACACTTAAATGCAAATTGACAGTTAAACAATCACATTACTTAAAATTTATTGGACAATTCTAGAAAACAATGTGCAATGTTGCTGGACAATGTGAGGTAGCAAGGTGTGAGGAAAAACATCTGACCTGCTTGGCTTATTGAAGGTGAAGGCAGGGCTATCAGCCTTGGGAAATTGGGAAAAATTCTATAGGACAAGCACTCCAAAATGGAGACACACTTGAACCAATACAAAAGCAAAACGTTGCAAAGTCCAAGAAAGTGCATTATCAATATGAGAACCAAAATGCAGCAGTAAAGGATATGCACGTAACTGTAGCAAGAGACGAGCCTCTGTCCAACCGTGGGTGTAAGAGGCCATAACACACAGCTGAGTATGCTTTAGAACACAAAATAGAAAGAGTAACACGTAAAAATTTATACCAAACTTTTCCAGCAAACTAGTCCTGTTTACTTTCTAACTTAAAGCAGAGTTCAATATGTGTTTCTCTGTTTTCAATCACAACCGTAGGTGGTGAAGATGTTATTGTTAAGAAATACAAAAGGGAGCATCAACCTTCTTTCTAAAGATCTCAGGCAGTGTCACACAAATGTGAAGCCCGACAATCAATCAATTGTATATTTTCCTTCTGTTTTGATCATTCAGCCTCCTCCTGGCTCAGATTGAAGTCCACCCTATGAAAACTAAGATCCTAAAGAAAACACAGAAATGTATGATCTTGTTACAGCTGGTTCTACGGGGCCTTTCCCAATTATCTTACAGAACCACTCTTATCACCCAGCAACTCCTATAACTGGCCACTACTCCACAAAGGCATCATTAAGGAGCTCCACATCTATCGATCATAGGATTCAATCCCATATTATAAATTCACAGATATCCACCAATTCATTCATATGTTTACTAGAAGGTGTATCAGAAGTATTCTCTTAATCACTTTGAACATCTCAGTTAATTTTCTAACCATGTATATACTAATTCACCTTTAACAGCCTCTTTACCAACAGGCAAGACACTAAGCATGCATATGCCTACCTCGCCCCAACAGAGGGGATCAAGAGTGGAAGCTAATAGGGTCTACTGAAGTTAGCCGACCGAATCAATATTAACAGACCTATGGGAACTAAGTGAGACTAGCAAAGTCCGAGGATTGTCCACACTACATATACCACCAAACTTTCAAGATCCTAATCGATTTTTCGTACTAAAAATACAGGTACATTTGAAGTATTTTACATATTCAGAGGGGAACCTTGTATCATGACTTCACAATACTAATCTACCTTTCAGAAATGATTGCATTGTCAACTTACCCAGGAAAAACAAAAGAAAAGAGAAAAAAGCCAGATTATATTCAAATACTGAACTCATGAAAGTAATATAATCTATCTAATGTGCAACAAAGCAGAAACAGGGAAAAAAAAAGCAACAGTGATATAGTTGCAATAAAATATAACAATATAGTAATATTAACACATGGGATTTTGGGAACAAAACTAAGTCAATAAAGAATAGTACACGAAACT
This sequence comes from Cordia subcordata, assembly GCA_028554755.1. NCBI lineage: Eukaryota > Viridiplantae > Streptophyta > Magnoliopsida > Boraginales > Cordiaceae > Cordia > Cordia subcordata. The sequence goes on along the minus strand of JAPTOF010000010.1, from coordinate 4,332,206 downwards.
CTCGTAATGCATAAGACGCGAAAAAAAATGGATTAGAACGTTACGTAGACACAAGTTAAATAAACAAATCTGTATACAAGAAAATACATTTAAAAAGTCAAATATAGAAGACAGATCTGAATATAAATATACAGAAAGAGAAGAAATACATTTGCCAAGCAGAGAGGATGAAAATGGAAGCGAAAAGGACACGACCCATGAACGAAATGAACCCCATTTTCGATTAATTTTGCTCCTTTTCGGCTTTGCTTTATAGTTATGGCTTTTGGGTCGCAAAGCTGCGGAGCAGCTGGGCACGAAAATGGACGATGAAGATGGATTTTTTTTTTTAGTTTATTATTTTAAGCTTTTTTTTTTTTTTCGAAGAGACGAGAGATATATTTTAAGCTTGTTTGAATCAACAAAATGGATTTATTTATTAATTATTATCGGTGTAATAGTAGTAGCAGTAGTAGACGACTAGCAGCAGTAGGAGAGTTGTTTGCGTGAAAATTAAAATCAATTTTTGTATATTAAAATTGAGACATTAATGTCAAAAATTCACAATAAATAAGGAAAAATAACAGTCTTATTGAACCTTTAAGTTAAATAGGATAATTTCTAATTCTTTTCCAGTTTGTGCACTGCAGATTAATGAACGTAATTTTCTTTCTTTTTTCTTTTTTCTATTTGGGTTGAGCAAGCTTGAATAGTGATACTTTATCTTTAATAATCTAAGTTTAATTATCGACTTGTCCCCACATTGAGTCTAAATCATTACAAGTGATATTAAGGGCCTGTTTAGATTGGCTTTTTTTAGAAAAAAAAGTACTTTTTTCTCTGAAAAAGTTACATTAAATTTGCAATAACTACTTGATTTGGCTTTCAAAAAAGCTGAAATTCTGAAAAAAAACTTAAATACAGCTTTTTTTAAAAGTCAGAATTTTTAACTTCTTAAAAAAAGTTGTTTTTAATAAGTTGTTAAAAAAAACGCTTTTTAAAAAAGTCAATCCAAATGAGCCCTAAAGCTGGTTCTGAGCAGATCTCACACTACTTGGGGTTAAGCATTTTAAGGGGAAAAATTTGTAACACCCTCCTACATTAGTTCTTTATTGGATTTGTGCACAGGCTTAAGCATTTTCAGTTAAGGCTGTGCATTTATCAGGAAAACCCGATCTCCAACCCGAAAAATCAGGTATGGGGAAATAATTTCGGGGGAATTGGGGAAAAATTATTGGGGTTGGGGAAAAATTTCAGGGGAACAGGTTGGGGATCAAAATAAAAAAAACCCAAAACCCAAATTTTTTAATTTTTTTAAAATTTTATATTTTATATATGTGTGTGTATGTATATAATATATATGTTATATAATATCTTAAATTTTTTAAACCTTTTTCTTATATAAATATATGTATTCTAAACTAAGGCGTCAGAGTCCACACAACTTCACAAATCACGCTACTTGTTCTTTTCTCTTCTTCACCTTCACCTATCAGATTTAAATATATTTTTATTTATATTTTGAAGTTTAAATTTATAATTATTTTATTGATGGTGATTATTTTTTTCTATTCAACAAAGCAAGTTAGTACTTCATAGTAAAATTAGCTAATAATTGAAACTTGAAAATGTAAAAAGTTTGATATGTTAGTAGTAGAATTAATTTTAAACATTTTTTTAAAAGAATTCGGGGATTCTCGAATCTCCGGTATTTTTTTCCCATTCCCCATTTCCCCAAATTGTGTTCCCCATTGGTGAATTGGGGCGAGGAGCAAAACAAAATTTCTTTTCCCAAAAAAATTTGGGGAAAAAAATTTTGTTGATTGGGGCGGGGATTCCTCAATGAACACCTCTATTTTCAGTTGACCTGATCAAACCTACTTAAAGCCCAATTTATCATAATGGAAGCATTTGTTTAATTTTAAAAAGTATTCCACCCCCGACTTCTGCTTTTTATGGTTTTAAACACTTTGATAAAAAAAAAAACAAATTTGATCAAATCATTTACCATCTTATCCTTACTTTTTATTTTTATTACTAAAATATTTTTACTTTTTTATCTTGTAGTTACCCTTTAAATTCTATTTTAGTATCTTTAATAGTTACTTTAACCATATAAGTTACTTTTCAATCCATTTTAATCAAACACGTAAATACTTTTTTTATAACTATAACTTTGATTCAAACACATTACTACTTAAAATCGACAATAAAAAAAAGGGCTTAAAACCCAAAATACTTTAATTTAAGTAGCTTTTTGATAAGCCAATCCAAACACCTTCTAAGCTCAATGTGGTAGCAAGCCAATAATTAGGTCTAAATCATTACATTAACCAATTAACTTAATAATTTACTATCAAAATTCTAACAAAAAATCATTTGAGAATAAAAAGGCCATTTCAAGACTTAAATCCTTAAGTAAAAAGCTGCATTGAAAAACATTTATATCTTTTATAGATTGCCCGTATAATTAACTGTTTTGCTATTCTTTTATTTTTATGTTTAAATAATCTGATCAGAATCAAAATAAAATTACCAGCTAAATTTTTATCTTTTTAAAGTAATTACTATTTTGTTGGGATAAGAAAAATTGCAAAAGAAGAAGATGAATGAACTAACCCATAAAGAGACAAAAGCAAATGGAGAGAACTAGAGCATATGAAGAGAATAAAGGCTGGTCTAGGTAATGTGGCATGTCTCATTAAGTTTTAAAAAAATTTAGCTAATGCGGCATATTTATTTGAGCTCCAAAGAAGTTAATCTATTATATAGACTCATGTTGTATTGATTTTGAAAAAAAAGTTGTATTCAATTTATGATTTGAATTTGTATCATATTAATGCAAGTTAAGCTTTTCTTTTGGAGTATGATTTTATTCTATTCAATGTAATGAGGACAGTATGTATTTAAAGGAAATAATTGAAACATCTTCTCTCACCTTAATTATTTTAAAACATTTTGTACTAGTTATCCCTTAAAAGGTATTGTTAAAAGACCATCAATTCGTAATGAAATGGATGTTTGACTTAGAAGAAAAGGAAAGATTATGGTAGCACAAAATAGACCATGGCAAGAAACGTCAAAATGATAATGATTATTATTCTACTTCATCAAGTGTACCATTATAAAGTCTTGAATTTATTCAGCAACTAATTAGACTAGAAATATTTATTCTTAATGTCTAAATATTGTACCAAATATCTGATTTTATTTTTTACTTTTGTTATAGCATTGGCTCGAACTTTCTCCTTTTTTTGAAGGAACATTTCTTGTTTACTACTTCTCTATGTGGTTAAAATCCACGGAAGAATATACTAATTTCTTCTCACAAATTGCAACACTGTACTCCTCCAAATTGTTTTCTCTTTTAACTATTAAAGAGGAAAGAACGTAACACTAATGGTATATCTCTTGATTTAGAGGGTGTTTGACTTTGCTTATTTGGTGCTTATAAGCATCTAAATAATAAAAAACATGTAAAAAAGTGTTTTTTTAGGTACTTATAAACACCCAAATTAAGCAAAGCCAAACACCCTCTTAATTTTAACCTCCTAAAACATGAAGATTGTTACCACATTGCTCTATGATTATTGTTTCTACGTAGATATATATAGAGAGAAACCCCTTCATTTGCAAGCAAAACCAGCAGATGTTTTAATAATATATATAGATAGATAGATTATTATTGACACCTGTAGATTATCACGTTAACATTGATCTAATGGAAATACTAATACTGCCCTTCATATGTGGTCGTCATATAGGGGTATAAATTAATTCTTTATTTTTGTAATTTGTAATTTTATTAATCTTAAAAATTAAAAATCATAAAAGGTTCTTAAAACTATAAAAAAAAGTAATAATTTAGGCACGTAAAAAAAGTTAGTATATACAATTTTTTTTTATTTTACGTGACTCAACTCTATGTTCTCAAATTGTTAATCCATGTCATGTATAAAGTTAAAGAAATATTTGACTTGAGAACTAATAGCTTCACAAATTATACAGAAAAAAGAATGAGACTTAATTATTAAGAAAGTCAAAACAAATACGTCATTTACCTAAATTTTTTCCCACAGCAAAAACCATGTAATAAATTCTAAGTAATAGGTGCATCTTCAAAATTATAGAGGAATAATTGGCATGTGCCACATGGGACAAATTGCCTTATTTTCTCCAATCTACATCATTTTTATTTACATAAAGCAAATCTTGAACCTCTGAATAGATCTGTTCTTTTTCTTTTTCAAACATATTGCGCATGCCAACATTTTCTTTCTCATAAAACATAAAATAATATCCAGAGAACAAACTATATATTTGTCCAATTAATCTGATCTCTAACTGAATTATGCACGTATTTCAGAAGTTCAGATCCCATCATCTTGCATGTGCCCATGCCGGTGAAATATAATTAATGGAAAGATAAAATAGAATATGGATTGTTTTTTTCTTATGCCAAAATAAAATAATGTTACTCGACTTGTGATTCACAGACGAACATCAAATTGGCAAAGGACCGAAATGGAAAAACTTGCGTCCCTTAGTAATGCTTTGGTGGTAAAAGGTATGAGAAGAATACCACTCATATTTGGGTTTCAAATTACATTGGTTATTGTTAGATTAAGTGCTTACTTTATTTTGTGCAATGATTTTGGAGAAGATTATCTTACTCGAGTTTACTAATTTGTGGTCAAGCTCCACTAATTAAAATTGCTTTGTATCAAGAAAAACAGGAAGAATTTTCAATGATTTTGTTCCATTAATACTTTACGCTGGAGCTCTCATTGCACATGATCCAAAAAAGGGTTTTGATTCTCTTTAAACTCTTATGTGACTTTCAAGTCTATTATACGTAAATTTATATTATATTTTTACCAAAAAAAAAAAAAAAACCAACTTTGAATATTGACTTCTAGATCATACATAAACAAATATTGCATACCCTGTTGTTTCACGTCTGATCTTGTTCTTGAGAAAACAAAGACAAGCCAATGGATGCTCATGCACGAAGCACAGTTTGATTAATAAGAAGCATCTAAGGAACGTGCAACAAGATAGCTTGCTTGTGCAATGTGTCAATCTTTAGGGTTTATTCTCCGATTTGCTTTTTGAATTTTTTATCCTACCAATTGCAGTTATGATGAGTAATCAATCAATTTACAGTGTGGCAACCAATTTCTTTAATGAGGGGATCGATCAATAACAGGGATGTAATAAATGGAATGATGTTGTGGGTGTCCGTGGTATACTCGTTTAACAAGATATAAATGGTTAAGATTTTTTTCATATTAATATGAGAGAGTATTTGATATGAGAGGATCCTAATCCTGTTTTCTGTAGATATGATGTTAGGATAAAATATGTAATAATATGAGAAATGTAGATAAATCTTTTCATATTAAAACTCACCAAATCGCGATTTCTAATTAATATGGACACATGTATAGATCCATTATTAATTAAAATTATCCAGACAATCAATTTTGGTGTACCACACTAGCAATTGATGCTTGCTTGCTTATGAGTGTCGTTGAGGGTTGGACTGTTGACAATTAATACGTTAATGAAAGTGGAGGCCTCACTGGCTCACTAGCTTTTCTTGAAATTAAATGAGTTATTGTTCTCGTTTACCCTATTCCTACAAACAAAGCAATAACTCAGCGTTTTTATTTCTTTTAAGAGAAAAAGACTCACTTTAAATAGAATCATATTAAATTTTACTAAAAATATCATAATGTACCAATGCGTATCATTGCGTATTCCACTACTTGAGAAATTTTAATCAACTAATGGTGCACCATGCAATCGCCTGGATTAGGAAACTAATCCGAATGCCTAAAATCTTCTTGATGTGACACTACATATCTATCTATCTATCTATCTATCTATCTATATATATATATATATATATATATATATATATATATATTCAAAATCATTCCAAACTATAATAACCAGAATTTGCCTTTTGTAAATTGATATATTACTGGAAAATGTATCTAAATAGTAAGCAAGAGAAAGAAAGGTACATTGAAAGTGTGGAAAATTAAAAAAGTGAATAGAACGAAAGAGAAAGTATATATATTGAAGACTATTAATAGTGACTCTAAAAAAGAGAAAGACTTACATATATTTACATAGTGAATTCTTGATATTTAAAAAATATAATAGAAGAGCTTATTTATAAGTCTCATAATTTAATGACTAAGGGCTCGTTTGAATTGGCTTTTTACAAAAACGCTTTTTTTAATAGCTTTTGAAAAATAACTTTTTTTGAGAAGCTGAAAATTCTAGCTTCTAAAAAAAGCTCTATTAGAGTTTTTTTTTCAGAGTTTCATCTTTTTTGGAAGCCAAATCAAATAGTTATTATAAATTTAATGTAACTTTTTTAAAAAAAAGTGCTTTTTTTTAAAAAAAGCCAATTCAAACAAGCTCTAAGACTACAGAACTAGGTTAATAAGGTAAGATGCTACAGAAGCTGGCATGTTAAGAAAACAAGCGAAATAAGAAAATAACTTGATTATTGCCTAAGCTAGTACTATAATATATAAAATCACATTACAAACTAACTATTCTTCAATAGAAAGAAATTGGAGTTTGAATTACACTTTGTAATGTTTTAGCTTCAAATTTCACTGTCCATCTTTGATATATATTTTTAGACGTAGAATTATATTCGATGTAATTTGATGATGTAATTTGATGCTATAAATCATGTTTTAATATTTTAAATTAATCAAGGGTCAAAGTTTATTTTTTAAAAAATGAGGGAAGGTAATCTAAACTTTTTACTAATTATATTCTTATAATGTTACTTAAAAACAAAAGAGAGAGACAGAAAGAAAGGAGTAGACAAACAAAAAAGATCCTAGTGGTCCTCCAGAGATGCAAGCCCATTCAATTTCACAAAGATTAAAAAATCGCCACTCTTCCCATACCGTCGCGTGTAGAATTACTTAATACTCGCGTTTGAGACTTGCCACGTACTCTCCAAATGACTTGCTGCACCAATCCTCATTGGTCCAGCTTATGTGTCCCTTTAATGATATTCCCGATCTCTGCGCACCGCTCAACCCAAGAGCGAGTATATAAAATCCCACACTCTCCTGCCCGTGGGGTCCATTGCCGCTAGACCCGCAAAAGACCCCGCAGCCGAGGTGAAACCGTTAACCACGATAGAAAAGAGAAGGCTTAATTGCTAAATAGACCCTACACTTTTCCACAATCTCATTTTGCTTCATAAAACTTTTGAGTGCATGATTTTTATTGGTTTAAAATTGTGATAGAGCCCCCAACAAGACTCGTTGTATCTTTGATATCTCATATCTAGGTGTTTTTGTTATTGTTTTTCATTAATTTGGACAAATTTATAAATTAGGGAGGTAAATTAGTTTGAGGTGAGTATATATTGACTTGAGGCAACGACTTAATTAACGAGTATTCAAAAAACTATAAATATTAATTAATGGTGTTAAGTGATTACACATATATCAACTAAATTTAGGACAAATTGGGAATGAAAAGAGTCCAATTTAATAAGCAAAATTCTCCTAAGAATGGTTGGATCCTAATCAAAGAATATCTTATACATATTGAAAATTAGTATATCATTACAAATGACCCTATGTTCCATATATAAAAAATGCAAGCAAAATTTAAGTGTCAAGATAAGATTTAAATGGTGTCTGACTTTGCTTTCGTTAAACTTGCTTAGAAGTAAAGAAATAAAAGTTATATGTTTAATAAACCTCACTTATAAATAAGTAGAAAAGGCTTATAAGTAAGTAAAAAAAGCACCCTTGCTAATTTTTTTACTTGCTTATAAGTAATACATCTCAACCAAATCAAAGACTTCCCTATCCTTTAAAACATAAGAAAAGCACAATATTTACTATTAAAGTGTCACTTTCAGCCATTTTAACAAACTCTTGCTATTTATAAGCCCTTCAAATAAGTCAATTGCTTATAACTTCATTTTATTTAAACATTCCCCTACTTATTTAGCATTTGCTTATAAACACAAAGACAAAATTAAACGGGCTCTTAACAAGCTTTTGAATACACCTTATTAGACTAACTCCAACAAATCCTCTAAATAGCCTAAACACTAATATTTAGGGGAGTTATTGGTGATAATACACTCCAATAGCTCCCCTATCAAATCTTCAATATTTTAGAGGTTCTTTCAACCAAAACTCAGAACACCCATATATAGAGGTTTTGTTTGATCTCCCAAAGCCCACCCTCCGTAGGTCTAAGGCTGTAATGTTGTAAAATAAGAGAGTTGGTTGAGTAAAATTAAAATTGTAATTCTCTAAACTGAGAATTTGATAAAAAAATAAAGAAATTATTGGAGTAAAACTAAAAATAGAGGATCTCAAAAGATAAAAAAAAATGATTCAAATTACATATATTTAGGGAAAAAAGGGGGAAACGGTTGGGGGCAGCCTTACAAAATAAAACTTCGTGGGGTACCAAATACAATTTAGTTTCCCTTCGGGGCCAATTGTGCAATTATCCGTCGAAAAAGGACACATATATCGAAGTTCATGTAATCTCTCTCTGTATAAATATCTCTTGCAGCTTCCCTTGTTTTCCTCTCTTGTTTTGAATCTCTGTCTTGTTCCTTGTCCGAAGAGAGAGAAAACTTCGGAGAGACCAAAAGAAAAAGTCGCAAGAAGCTGTCCGTACAAAAATGGCCTTCGTTTCGTTTCTGGGTAGACTCCTCTTTGTCTCAGTCTTCATCCTCTCCGCTTACCAAGAGTATGTATTGTACCCACACTCAGATCTAGTAGCCTTTCACCTTCACTGTGTGTATTTTACGCTTGCCTGTATCTGTGTTTATGTATGTATGGTGTGAATGATCAATAACTATTTTACTTATTTTGTTCAAATTTTTAATTTTTATTCATTTATTTTAGAGAATTCAGTACTGGGTATGTATCTGTGTGGTTGGATCTGCTCTGTGGTTTTAGATTTGGAGTTAAATATGCAGATGAACACTAGATTTTGCTTTAATGAGCTCAAAGTTAATAGCTTTTATTTTTTCGGTTTGGAAATTTTGAACTTTTTTAGAAGATTGATAGCTGTTGTTTTTAGCTGCGTTTTGAGGATGTTTATTGAATGTTACGTGAGTTTTAATTTCAGTTATTGGGTCTCAGTTTGAAACTTTTCGATACTATTTTCTCAAGCATGGCGGCTTTAGAGGTTCTGTTTCAGGTGTTAACTATATGGATCTGGCTATGCTATTGTCTTCTGTTGAGAGGAATATTTTCAACTATATAATTGTGGCAGATATGTCTGTTTTGCTAGATATAATAAATTGGTGGCTATAAAATTGAATGTAGGGAATCCTTTCATAGTGGAATTTAAATACTTAATGCTTTTGTTGCTTTTTCTTTTTGGTGATCTATAAGAATTAAAGTCTCTTGGTAGATGGAGATTGGATATACTAGAATAGGATAGAATCTGATGTCTTTATGAGTCTTGAGCAATGTCTTATGTACATGTATTTTACTCATTCTTTATTCATGGTTGAAGGCATCTTATTTACTTGCAATGTTAAATAAGCGTGGAAAGTGGCTTACGAAGCATTTTGGTAGTACTTTTGTTTCGTGATTATGTATATAGTTTTGGAAGTGGATCCAGGAAGTTAGCTTGGTTTATTATTCCATTTTGTGTTTCTTTGGGAAAGTTGGCTCGAGGAGTTAAAATTGGGTCTACTTAGATTGAGGGTTTGCATTATAGGTGACAGCCTGGGTGAACTTATACTGATGGTTTTAGATGTTAGAATTACTACCAAGATTTTCCGTCGCTTGCTTGTTGTCATGTGGCAGTTCGGGCTTGAGCTCAATGTCTGTTCAATTCATTGGTCTTTCGAGAATTGTACCAATTCTCCTTGGATTGTTGAATTTTCAATTTGAAGGCATAATCTTTTGTTTCAAGACTGTACATTTTAGTGAAGTATAATTTTCTTGGTTCATTACCTTAGCATTTCATCATTGATGAGAGTAATTGATCAAATATACTTTGTGCTAATTCTCGTACTTCTAAATTTCGATTTCCACTAGCAAAGTAATTTCATTTGTGTTCTTCGATTTCCCCTAGTGAAGCAATTTCATTTGTGTTCATGTGACCCATATGTCTTACACACCTCAGTTATAGTATGTATACCTATATAAAGTTTCCTGTTCCTGCTTGTAGATTTAATGAGTTTGGTGTTGATGGTGGACCGGCTGCCAAGGCCTTAGGACCAAAGTTCAATGTGTTCTCAAAGCATGTTAAGACCCATACTGGTTTCGAAGTCCCAAAAGTAGAAGTAAGAAATCTTTGCTCCATTTAATATCATTTTTTGTAGTAAATATTCTTGCAAAATCCAAATAGTGTACATTGTGAATAATTGTGTATCTGTCATTTACAGATGAAACTTCTTGTTTTGGGTGCCCTCGTTGCGAGAGGAGTCGGCAGCCTTCTTTTTGTTTTTGGCAGCTCTCTTGGAGCTTATCTCCTGGTTTGTGTTTTTACTTTTCTTTCTAATTCATTGTCAGAAAATTGTTTTTGTCAAGCGTGCTTGACTTACCTGTTGTCTTTGTTATTTTCCTTCTCAGCTTTTGCATCAAGCAATCGTCACTCCTATCTTGTATGACTTCTACAACTATGATGTTGACAAGAAAGAATTTGGTAAACTATTTGTCAAGTTCACGCAGGTATAGTTACCTAGTCCCATGTCATGATTTATCTCCTCTAATTCGCGTTTCTGTGAGTTTGGCTAACGCGAGGGTATCATATACCATATTTAATTATATTGAGTTGCGCTTTGTCTTTCTCTTGTTTCCGAGCAGAATCTGGCACTACTCGGGGCTTTACTCTTTTTTATCGGGATGAAGAATTCAATGAGGAGGGCGCCACCAAAGAAGAAGGCTCCTAAACCCAAAACTAACTGAGCAGGGCTAGGTTCAGTTTTGGTTGGTAAATTATGTTCACTGTCCCAATATACCTGGATACTCGATGGTCCCTTTTGTTGTAAACTTATATTCTGCAGCTTCACAGATCTTCGTCTTATTCCTTTTGATTAAACTTATCAATTTGTAGGGACAGATTTGGTTTCTTTTGAGTCGGGAGTCATGAAATTTTGGATTACAATTGAGAAATTTACAGTTAATCTTTGGCGAAAATTTGAGATTATCTCGTTGATGCTCATAAATCTCTCTATCCTTTCCTCCTTCCCCCGAAAATTTTGCTTTGCATGAGACTTGAAGCAAGGCTTGTCCTTGATGTCTTCAAAAGGGTGAGAGTCAGAATTGCTAGAATGCGTTAAATAAAAATAGTTTAAATACTTTGCTATGCATTTGTAGGACAATTTTGTCTTTATTTATTAGTAATGTGATATGTACCTTTTATGTCTAGAAAATCTTATGATGGTAATTGATTAGCATTTGATAGAGTAGATTGTGGTATAATTCCAACATGTTTGTGGGTCCTTGTTGAAAGATTTCTTTAAGAAGCGATCTACATAATTAGGGTTAGAACGTGTGCTTGAGAATTTTGCATTTTGATTGCTTTTGGCAGAAATTTATGACGTCGTTTGTTTTATATAATCGGCATTATTAAGTTGGACGAGACTTTATTGGGTTTGAAGAAACAAGGATTATTCACTAATTCAGCTAGCTGTTTTATCATTCTCCCACAAGAAGCCATTTTTTGATACTTAAAAAGTGGTAGTCCTGAATGAGATTATTACAAAATGCTTGTAAAGTTAGCAAACGCATTGCGTGGAAAAACTATCACGTCTAAAATATATTCCTTGTGTTTTACCTTTGATGTTTTCTAGCCAAAAAATGTAGACTATGAGAGGATTTGGTGCTTATAAGCACCTAAGTAGTAAAAAACATGTGAGAAGAAGTTTTTTTTCAAGTGCTTATAAGCACCTATTATAGGCAAAGCTAAACACTCTCTTAATCCAATGTGATTTGGGGAACCGTGTGATTTTGCGTGCAATATTATTTAGTATAACATTTTCAAAGATCGTTTATGTACAATATTCTTTTGGGAGAATGTTTAGTTAGTGATTATGCATCATTAAAAACTTGAGGAGTGATCTCCCGTCTAGCATCCAACTCCAAAAGAGTTTTCTTATTCTAAGGAATATAATCGATTAGATGTTTTCCCGATGTTTCCTACTCCAAAAGAGTTTTCTTATTCTAAAGAATACAATCGATTAGATGTTCTCCCAATGTTGTGCCAATAATTCATTGATTAGTTCTAATCGCGATCTAAGTGGGCTGTTGATGTTGAACATTGAAATGGAGAAAATTAACCTAAAAAGTGAGTAATTGGTTCCAAAAAAGTCAAGGGAAGACAAGAAAAGAGGCTAGAGGCGGGAGAGAGTGATACACTTGGGGTTTGTTTGGATTGGTTTTTTTTTAGGAAAAAAATATATTTTTTTTGAAAAAGCTACATTAAATTTATAATAACTATTTGATTTGAATTCCTAAAAAATTGAAACTCTAAAAAAAATTTAAATACAATTTTTTTTAGAAGCCAAAAATTTCAACTTTTCAAAAAAAAAAAAACTGTTTTTAAAAGTTTTTTTAAAATTTTTTTTTGAAAAAAGCTAACCCAAACGGGCCCTTGGTCATTTCAACACATTCCACATCAATCACAAGTCACACAATACTTATAAACATGCATTTTGCACTTGAATCATATGAAGGGATAAGAGTTTTGCATAAGCACTATATGCTTTCTTGAGGATTTACTGTAGATCCAAGTTGCATTTTTTTGTCACAGGAGAATGCCGTTTCCCCCCATGAGTTGTAGCATAAATCCTAAACTTTCCTGTTAAGATTTATTTTTACCCACTTTCCCCCATGATAGTAAGTTCACCAAACAATGCCTTATCTTAATTATTCTTTTAGTTTTTGTGTTAAGTTTTTTAAATTGTTAGTTTATAAAAAGTTATATTTTGAAATTAAAAAAAATTTAATTTGATACACACATATATAAAAGAAGATTTTATTTAATTTTTTATTAATTTGTATAATAACTATTTTTACTTTTTATTTTTATTTTTAAATGGTTAGCTGGTTGAAAACATGATACGATTGGATAAAAAAAAATAATTCAATTTGAAATACATATTAGAAACAATTGTTTTAAAGTGAATTTAATTTTTCTTTAATAGTGTGTAGAGTCAGTTTTTGTAAAATAAGTAGCTTTTTTTTTCTTTTTCTTTGTATTTTGATTTGTTTTTGTGATTTTTTATTTTATTAGTGACTCATCAATCTATTGAATGATTTTATTAATTTTTTTGTCTACTATCTTTCTTTTTCTTTTCTTTTCTCTTGTGGGTTATAAAATTAAAAAAAAATAAAGATGCCTTTAATATAAGGCTTTGTTTGGAAAAATTAAAGTGATAGAGGAATATTTGTAAAACTAAAACTTTATGGGGAAATTTAAGTTTTAACTGAAAACTCATGGGGGGAAATGGGATTTACCCTTTTTGTCACAGATGTGTTGAAGACCGAGACCATTTATTTTTTGAATGCTCCTATGCGAAGCGATTGTGGATTGAAGGGACGAAGAAGTCAAATGGTCCGTCTTGGTTGCACAAGCGGGAAAATGTCACCTTGGGGATGATTGAGAAGTTTCGAAGGAACTTGTTACAAGCTACACTTATTAAGTTATTTTTCTTGAAACAGTGGTATATTATATATGGTGCGAGAGAAATGGCAGGTTGCATAATAATTCATCCTTAAATGAGGATCAGTTGTTGGATCTTATGATTTTTGACATTAGACAGAATACTTTTGTTTGTAAGAAATTCAGGGACTGTACTTTCAATAGGGCTATATGTAAAAAATAGTACATAGATAGGCAGATTCTTATCTGATTCTTTTGTTATCCTCTGAGACTCAATGCAAATATTGTTTATATCAATGAAAAAAAAAGATATATAAATTCAAATTCAAAACTTTTAATTATAACAAATTTATTGTCTATTCATTTCGTGGGGAATGTTATTTCGTATTTTGTTTTGATGCCACGGAATAAAACGAAAATCTCATGGGAAAATTCCGTGATTAGCGTTAAATTGATGTGGTAGAAAATAGAATTTACCAGTCCAAGAAATGTCACACAAATCGCGATTAGGCAGCTGGCATCAGTCTGTACCACCACAGCTAAAGAAGAAGCAGAGCACTGCTTACTGATCTCGCACCATTCAGCCCCGAAAAATGGCGTTGCTCACCATCTTTGGAATTTTTTTCGACAATAGCATACTTTTTTAAAATTATTTTAAAATTAACTTTCGTTTTAGACGATTTTAAAAAATAATGCTTTTGGGTTTGTAAACTCCAAATTGGGTTAGCATTCACCAAAGTTTGGCCAGTTAAGAGTATGCAAGTTGCATTTTTCGGAATTAGGTTTCCAAAACCCGAAAGCTAAAATTCAAATTTTAGATTTCGAGTTTTGAAAACCCAATTCGGGTTTTTGAAATCTAATTTCAAGAAATGCAGATTAGTGCTCTTGACTAACCAGATTTCGATGAATGCTAACCTAATACGAGTTTTAGAAACCCAAAAGTACTATTTTTGAAAAGTGCTTGGAAAGAAAATTAATTTCAAAATAATTTGCAAAAAGTAGGCTACTTTTAAAAAAAATCCAACTTCTCTTCGTCTCCATCGTTTTCTCTGCTTGGCAAGAGTATGAAATCTCTATTTCTACATACTCTCACCCCCACACTATTTTTAATATATTTCTATGCATTCATATGCATTTATAAATGTTAGTAAAATGAAATTTTAAGTTGCATATTATTTTGCTTTTGATTTTATATATACTAACTGAATAATCTTCTTGGTTAACGTTACTTAAGTGATGTTAAGCGTAGTTAGTCATTGTTTTGTTCCTATATTTATTCTTGATCTTACAAGGTCGTGATTGTTCGTATTGATTAAATATTTACTTATTGAATACTTTGTTTCGGGTTTATTTTTTGGATATTATTGGGTTGGACTTTTATTTATGGACAAGTGTTTAGATGTCTTGTTTAGTGTTGCAACTTTTATTTATCAATAAATGCACAACACCTATGTGACTAAACGGGAATAGTCCTATATCTTAGATCTTTTTCGTTAGGTAGACTCGGCTATACAAATTTGTAAATTTATTTACAAATTGAAGGTGTATTAAAAATGTAATGTTTATTTAGTAGTTCAAATTTTCTTTTGCGACTTCCAAATCTATTTCCTAGTAAATGAAAATTTGTCCCTTGATAATTCTTATTATGGGTTTTTAATTAATATAGGTTGGCCACGTTGATGCTTGTTTACGAGTTTGGTGTCTTGCAGTGATTGATCAAAATGGAAATTGGAAATGTTTGTGTTATCTTGGTCTAAATATGCTTTTCCATGAGATTTTACTTGCGTAAAGTCAATAGAGATAATGACTCAAAAGTAATAAATGGTGATTTTGATTCATATAACCAACTTTATCAAGTAGTAAGATAAATTTAATTTGGTTCAATTAAAGATTTACTAGGTTTTAGTCAACTTTGCTCTGGCGGCTAACAAGGTTTCTACCAAATTAATTAATATTCCAGTGGTATACTTGTTGGAGTTTATATGCTGGTCTGGCATAATCTCAATATTCAATATGTGTTCCTGAATAATTTCTTGTTATTTTTTGTTTTCTGTACTCTAGTTTTTACAATTGCTCTAATTTTTCTTGTTGCAGCCACCCCAATTTTGTATAACTTCGACTTCATGGATGTCAACAACATAGTGTTTACTATAACTCTTATGAAGTTTACGAAGGTCAGTTATTTGTCTGGATTTTCCGTCTTAAACTTGTTTTGAAACATAGCGTACATGTCTCACGTCTGGAGAAAATATCCTGTTTTGCTCTAGAAAAAGTAAATGATACATTTGGTCCTTACTTTTTACTTTTCTGGCAATTAAATTTATTAACTTTAAAACATGATAATTTAGTCCTCATCTTTGTAATTAGTGACACTTTTAGTTCTAAGTCAAAAGAACATAAACAAAATAATATTTTTCAGTCTCTTATCTTCGTAATTTATGATTTCATTTGGTCCCTTATCTTGTAATTTATGACGTTATCAATCCATTATCTTTACAATTTATAAAAAAAGTTAGTTCTAACCTTATTAATTTCTTGACTTTTCAAATTTGGGAGCAACAACGTCACACATTACAAAAATAAGGAATTGAATTCTTTGATTTTGAGAATTAGAAACTTTATTTTCAAAACCGTCAAAGATGAGAGACCAAATAAATTATTCACCCTTTCAAAAAGTAGACGAGATTATGAGGGAATTTTCAAACATAGAACCATAATCCGGCGTACTTTAGATAATAGTAAGTGGTTCAACCCTTTTTACCCGTTGAGCATGTTGTTTCGAAATGAATTAAAATTATTCTGTCTTTGGGTGCAGAATTTGGCACTTACTGGTGCACTGATCTTTTACATTTGGATGAAGAAGGCTATCGTAGGAGAAAGATTAGGCTTGTGTGGGTACCAGTTGAGACTTGGGATAGACTGAACCTAGTTTGAAAATGATCTTAACAAATCATATAAAAGATAAAAGATAAAGTTTAGCTTAGACTAGTTTTAGGAATCTTCTTCATTAATTTTATTTATTTATTTATTTTTTGAGGGCGAGGTGTAAAGTCCATTATGGCCAGCCAAATTTTGAGAAGTCCTCCAATAGCAAAATCGTTTTGATTTCTTTTTCCTTTTCTTGGTCAAAAGAATCCTGTTGATATCTAAAATTCTAGATCATGTTGCTTTGGTTCTCGCTTTCCTGTCTAGTAGTGCCTAAATTTTAGGCCCATTTGGATTAATTTGGTCGATTTAGATTTATATTCTTTGTTGATAACTAGATTGATTGACATTAAAATACTTGGGTTCTTGACCCTTAAAAAAGAAAAGGTTCCTTTTTAAGTATTGACTAATATAACCAAATCTGCTATAGTCTTTCTAAATATTCTTTGTCAAAGATGGTTACCAGGCACAGGGCTCTTGAATTGATTTTTCGAAAGCAACTTTTTTTATATAATTTTAAAAAGTCGAGATTTTAACCTTTGAAAAAATTTAAATTTGAATTATTACAAAATTTTAAGGTGTATTTGATTGGCCTATTTTTTTTATTTTTATTTACATGAAAAATGAAAGTTAGGACATGAAACTCATTTGGTTAACTTATTCTCATTTTTATTTTTAGAAAATTAAAAACAGTTTACTAGAAAATTAGAAAATATGAAAAAAAAATATTTTGAGTATTTTCTAGAAAACTTTGAAAATAAGGTGACCATTTTTTAAATAAAAAATTTCTCTAAAAAATTCAGAATATAAGGTGGTAATTTTGTATATAAATATCAGAAAAATGTTTTGAGTGCATGTTTTCCTAGTTTTTATTTTCTAAAAATAATCTTCACATTTTCAAAATTTTACAAAACCAAAAATAAGAATTATTTTTTAAAAAATAAAAATAAAAATAAAAAATAAAAAAATATTTTCAAAATAAAATGCAACCTTAACTTTTTTTCTCAATTCTAATTGTATTACAATATTGAAAAAACAGCCAACTCAAACATGGCCATGATATTCTAGGGTGAAATAGGATTTCACCACCAAATCTTGAGAAGAATTTATTGCCCCAGAGTCCAAAACACGTACAGTTTTCTAATTGGGTATTTTACAGACACATGTAGCTGAGGCATATAAACTCTCGACTCCCGACAAAAAAACTTTTTCTCGACCAGACAGAAGAGATAACAAGCGATATCGATCCGACGTGTGTCGAACATGGACCTTGGGTTTGGTTTGAGGCTCAGAAATCACCACGTAGCTTCGATCATCATCGTGCAATCAATCATAGGGATATGCTAGAAATGTGGCTTCCCGATGGATTAACATCACCCATGAAAGTTAACGTTTTATTTAGTTTACTAGATACTATATGATTAGAGTTGAAAACAAATACCACTCATAATTTAAATTTAAATATGCTCTCTTGTCTTAGATTGAGTGTCTTCGACTTAATCGGTACACAGTATAAGAATGTACTATACACTCGAAATTTGCTAATTGATAGTCGTATTTCGCTAAATGTACTAGTAATCGAACTCAGTCAATTAAATTCCTCGCAAAAAAAAAAAAAACGGTTCATTTAGATGAGAGAGATTGAGAAAGTGAAGGGCTCTGATCCCTCGACAGAATTAGTGTTCCTAATAATGTTATCAGGTTTTAAGAAACAAAAAGAAAACGAACAAATTAGATTATTTTATAATTTCCCCATCAATTTTATATGCTATCATGGTATGGTCAATTTCATAGAACAAACTAAAGGCTAATTTGGATTTATTGTTTCAAAAACGTCTTTCCCTACAATTTCTAAAAGTCCTTTTATAAATTTTCTTTTTAAATTTTTAAAAGAATTTCAAAATTAGGATTTTTAACTATTTCTAAAAATTAATTTAAAATATTTATTGTACTAAGATATCTCTTCTAAACATATATCTTTTTCAAAAGAAAAATTCAATTCAAAGGAACTTAAATAAAAGAAGCAGGGGCTTAGTCAGCAGCATCTCTTTGACGCAGCAAAACAAGAGCCTTTCGGTTGGAAAGTAGTTGTAGATGTGCCGAGTCGGTTGCTTAGCTTGACTACAGCATTTTCCCAGGTGGGCTTTGCTGGCGTTGAGTTGCTCCTCATCCACTTGAATTACTCCAAACTCCCTTCTCGTCTCTAACAAAATTCAAACTTAGATCATCATTTTTAAAAAATAGTTTTAATCATTCAAATTATCCTTAATCTTAATGCTTTACGTTAACTTGCTGGGCATGATTATTCCAGTCTTTTTAGTTAACACTAGATCAGCATTCCAAATTATTCAACTTACTTTTTTATTTGATTCGAGCAAAGTAAATTGATCAAATAAATATACCTTATTGATAACAAAAATCACCGTAACTAATCTAAATCACTGGATTACGGTAACATAAATTTCCCAACTAAAATTTGTTTGAGTGCTCAAACTATTAATATTGAGTTGGACAAGTGAAAGAATTATTTCAAAATTCAAAATTAAATCACAATATAATTCGAGTTTTAACCAAGATCCATAATTCACATACGGCTTATCATAATACACCCAACATCCAGCTAGCATAAAAGCCGAGCCGCATTTCCACAACAGAAAAAAAAAAAAAAAATCTCTTTCCACCACTTTGACCGTTGACGGAATCCAATTTTTAATCTCGTAACGAACTTTTGCGCACACAGCTTTACACTCTACACACGTGAACGTGTCCTCCACGTGTCCTCTTATATATACAAACCCTCCTCTCTGCTCCTTTTAGCTGTTCACTCGCCTCATCTTCTCTATTATCTTCTCTCTCGACAATATATCAATAATTTTTCTGTAACTATTCATATATATACACATAATTCGATCTTAAAGACGTGTTTATATATATGGTCATGGCGGAAAGGAAGCAAGCCGGAAGAGAGCCGAGCCGGTTGCAGAGGAAGGCGCCGGCGTTGTTGCAGATAAACCGGCAGGTGGATTGGAATGAGGCGATACCGCTGTTATCGCCGTTGGTTGAGTCCCCTGATCGGACGGTTGAGATTGCTTTTGCTTCTTGTTGTAATGATAGGAAAGACGAGAGTAGGAAGAACGACAATAGTGAAGGCAAGGAAGCTCCGGCGGTGGTGCCGGGGCCGGTGGTGTTCAAGAAATGGCAGCACCCGGCGGCGCCGTTTTGTTACGAGCCTACTCCGTTAGTGCCGTTTGTTTGTAGCCGTGGTGTGGATAGATGATTAATTGTTAACGGCGTTTAGATTTACTCTTTTTTTTTTTATTTAGTTTTTCTTTTGAGTTTTAATAGATTTATTTTTTTCTCTTTTTGGTTTGTGAGTTTGTATTTATAATCTGTAAGCAATTTCTGACAAATTTTAGATGTTAGCGTTATACGAGCAATAATATAATTATAAATTATGAATTATCTTAATTTGATTATCCAAATCTTCATAACATAGTCGTATTAGAAAATTTTGAAACATGTACGAGGTTTTATGGGACTTTGACAAAACAAATAGTATTTTAAACTTTGTTCAAGAATAAAAAATGTTTAGATGAAGAGTGATGATTATTTGATATTTATAATTATATTGGAATTTTAATTTTCATTGAAGGCTAATTTATCCCTTTCCGGACAAAGAATGTACTAATATATGTTGAACTGAAAAAACAATGTACCAAGTATTGAGCAGGCTGATTTTTGTCTGGTAAACTAAGAAATGCTTATTATTTTCTTCAAGTGGCAAAAAGAAAGGACCATTCCATTATTTCAGAGTATATAGAAGGCACTCATTTCTTTTTTCTTTTTCTCTCTTTAATATCCACATTTGGTCGAGATGTAAAATGGGTGTGAAGTGAGTATTTGAGGTTTAAGTCAGTTAATTAACTTGGGCTGGTTGATTTGGCACCAGAATAGTTATTACAAGACGTCTTGCTCGCAATCAAAGTTTCAAATGTGGGATATGAGATTCTTTTCTCTCTCTCTCTGTTTTTTTTTTTTGTTTGGTTGAGGAGAAAAACTTAATTAGGAGAATTCGACTATCAAAAAATTTGACAGGATTTGATTATCAATTAGTAAACATCCGGAGAGAGGACGACTCCAATTATTTATGCTATCTTAAATATGTCGTTTTGTTCATTGCCAATTGGAGGTAAAAATATGTTAAGAAAGATAAGAGATTATACTTTTATTGAGAAGGAAATTGTTTGGAAATAGTTAGATGCACGCATTTCCAGTAAATCGAGAGAAAAACGCCTTCAGAATTGATGAATTATTTGCTTAACTAACAAAAGTAAATAAGATTGTAACTTCCGCGCTTCGTTTGTTTTCCTTTCATTTCTCTCTATTTTTCAGAGTGTAACTTCCGCGCTTCGGTTTTTTCTTGGCCGTTATCTTGCTCCGGTGACGGCTTTCAAATGGGTAACCCATCGGTGGTTGATGAAATTTCCGCTTTGCTGTCGAGCGTGCCATCTACAAACGCCAATCCCATAATGGCGATTGTTTCTGGTATTTTCATGCGTAAAGGCTCTTCTATTACTGGTGCTCTTATGCACTTTTGCAAGGCTGTTTAGACCATCTGGGGTTCTTATTTCTTTGGCCCATTCTCTGTTCGGGGTGATGAGTTTCGTTAAATTCATCTTTGACTTCTCAGCTCTCGGCCTTCCGCCAATTATTACTTTGTCAATGCAGTTTTTGGATCATAGTAAGTGTTGTGGTGCTTCGCTAGAATCTGCAGGCTTGGCATGTACTTGCCATGGACATGATGGTGCTGTTTCTCCTTGTTGTTGCTTTGTGTCGGAACCTGAAGATGCGTCGTCTGCCATAGTTGAGGCTTTGTTTCAGCAGTATTTGATGGCTGAGGAACCTGGCCTTTTATGGAATCCAACATACCAGATTCTACAATTTCTTCTCAGTGATTATCATGTTGCTGATTGGCTAGCTAGATCTGTTAGAAGACTTGTTTTCCAGGACAACTGGATTTCTCAGCCACCTATGTCTTTGGGTGCTATGTTAGCTCAAAACATGGCTATTGTGTTGTATTTTGACTTTGGTTATTAATATATTCTCTACTTTTTGACAAATAAATAAATAAATCAAGGCACTCCAACCTAGGGCAATTTAGGAAGCTAAATCCATAAGTGAGAATTAAGAGTAGAATGAAAGGTGAAGCAGTTGGGACGTTGATCAAGGATACAAAGGCTCTCAAGTGTTCAACTTTGCCATTCTATCCAAAAGGGTAAAAAAAATCCAAAGTTGAGAAACGATTAAGGGAATTCCATCTTTACCTCTCGCCCTTGCGTGAGATTTGGTGTACAAAACTCGTATTATAATTGACCTTTAAAATAATTCGATCTATTTTAAAATCTATTATACACAATCTAATCTTACATTTTTACAAATAATATGTTTTATGACTTTGGGGTTGTGATGTTCAAATCACACTTAAGATTCGCATATCGAAGGACACAAAACTCCAAATGGAAAAACATAGAAGAATCTCGGACATCTTTTCTTTGCTGGATTGGTATGATGACACCATGCAATGTCTTATCACTCGGAACAGCTTTCAATTTTCAACCTCAATGAACGGATCATTTTTTTGTTG
Organism: Cordia subcordata; assembly: GCA_028554755.1. NCBI lineage: Eukaryota > Viridiplantae > Streptophyta > Magnoliopsida > Boraginales > Cordiaceae > Cordia > Cordia subcordata. Next base: position 4,310,014 of record JAPTOF010000010.1, on the reverse strand, counting down.
GATTTTCAATTTTGCTTCCCATGTCACCGTAATAACAAACAAAAACTAGAATACAATTATATTATAATATTACTGCCACTTTGACTGGCCTGTCTTGGTTTGAATGCGTCTATATATAAAAAAAAAAAAAAAACTTTACAGCATGGAAAACACGTATATCTAATATACACTTAGGTGTAAAACCCTCTCACATACTATTAATTTAATTTGCAAAAGAAATCTTAAAAATTAGGTCGATCACCTTTTGATTATATATTTTGAGGTCACATGAAAAGCACTAGTTCCGGTTTCATCCGTAAGTTTGATCCACTTTTTATGTTCTCTTTTTTTTATATGAAACTACATCTTTTGGTTCTTTTTTGTTTGATAAACAAGATCTATCATTTAATTTCAAGCCACAAATACAAAGGTGACCATGAAAGGATCCAGTGTTCATTCGTGCTGCCAATTAGGTATAACTTAACAGTCAACCTCCATGAAGTTCTACGAAAAAATTATTTATAAACACTCAAAATAATCGCGACTGAACACCTCTAAATTATAGACGGATCCACACTAATTGTTTATAACGCTACTAGTCTAATTAATCCCACAAAAAATTAGAAATACGTCGATAATTTTAGTGTGAAAAACCATTTTTACTACTACAACACCATTAAAGTTTTGATATTTGAAATATTTTAGTCTTTTCTAAGAAATCCTACTAGACCCTTGCCGGGTTTGTATTAAATGAAATGTAAATTGTGGTTCCTATGACATTGGAAATCTACTCAGAGTTAGTTTACTTTCAGTTTGAAAATATCGTTTTATAAAAAAATTTTTAGAAACTTTAATGAAATTAACCAACAATTATATATATGTAAAAAGGTCGCCAACCAGCTAAGAGCCTGAAGAAAGTGAACAAAACGCCAACCTTGTATGACTGTAACTGGTCAATTCGTTCAACCGAAAGTTGAAGGTTCAAACATATATCGATAACTCGTTACCTTTCTGATAAGGACAACCTTAATCCAAAAGTTTAAAGATTAGATGTTGAGTCGGGTCTTCATACATTAACAACTTGTTACCTTTTTGATATTTTAAAGTGAAACAAATTAATTAATTCAAAATATTTAAACTCTATCATGATAGCAGTAATAGTAAACTCATCTCATTCTAAGCTAATCAAAATAGATTTTGCAAAGTACCGATATAAAAACACTTTAAATTGCTAGCGTTGAAAGTCTTTAGTAGAGATAGGTTTTAAAACGCATAGCTCATTGCTCTCTTATTAATATAACGGAGTAATTAACTTGTTCATTTCTTTCACTATAAGAAAACCAAGAATTGCCGGCGATTTCTTCCCGACGCAAGAAAAATAGTCTGTTAACATATGTACACCATTCTTTTTTTTTTTTTTTTTTTCCCGGCGGCTAATAGAACCGGAAAATAAAAAGATATTGCATACGATTTATTAAAACGTCAATTTCATATAGTGGTTGGATTTTACGAAAGACTCATCGCTTTCGAACTAAGTTGGACACTACTTGCATCGTCACATGAATATAATTATCAGTATCGTGTTAGACAAACTATATATGTTGGATTGTAGTTTTCAGTTTACATGGTACGTGGTTGGAAGGTCTGTTATTTCTATCTTCTTTCAAGTTAATTATTTTACTCTGGAAGTCCAATTTGAAACAAATCTTCAACTTTAGACTATATCCTTTTTGAATTTTCTAAGTAGTAAAAGAATTTTAATTATTATACTAGTCGCAATCATAGTATCTAATAGTTCTAGAATGTGTTACCTTCAAAATTTTATTTCAACGAACCAACCGTAGTAAGTCATCGGAAAATGTATGTAATAATTGCTTATTTTTAGTGGAATACACATTACATCAAATACGAAAAAGATTTTTTTTTTTTAAAAAAGATTATCAACCCAACCAGCCGGCCTGACTGGTCCAGGAGGGACACTTTTATTTGAGCTAAATTAAACAGTATTATTTGTCTAAAGTTTTCTCCAATTGGATTGGATAGCTATTTTCTACAGAAAAAAAAAGAAGCATGAAAAATTTCAGCTTAATTCTCATGTCTTAACTTCCTTTTTTTTTTATTTTATGCCTGCTTACAATAATCTACTTCACAACACTGTATATATAGATTCATACGCCATAAATTTCAGATTAACGACCATTTGAGATAAAAGGCATCTTTGTTAGATACAACAAAAGCGAATAGTAATACTAAATTCAATCTCTTCATATCTATGACAATTTTCGTTCTGCTTAAATCTATATATCTGGCTTATTTTGAAAAATGTACTGTTATGAACCATGTACTGATTACAGTGTTCATTTGCATTGTGCTTTTTTAGAAGCATAATAAATAATAATGAAGAAATCTGCCAATAAGTTGGTTCTATGGTGTAGTGGTTAGCACTCTGGACTTTGAATCCAGCGACCTGGGTTCGACTCCCGGTAGGACCTCATATTTTAAACAATTTGAAATGATTTTGTACTTGTACCGAGGAGGCTAAAAAATCGAAGGTACATATCGTGAGTAATCTTTTTATTTTACTTTTTGTATGTTAAAAATTTATATTCAGATATCAAATCTCTCGTTATATGATAAATATTCATTTACGTGCAATAATTTTTTTAGATAGATAACAGCGAAGGGATCGAAGTTACATATCGTGAGTAATGTTTTTATTTTACTTTTTTGTATGTTAAAAATTTATATTCGGATATCAAATCTCTCGTTATATGATAAATATTCATTTACGTGTAATAGTTTTTCTATATAGAGGAGTAATGCTCGTATATAGTCTGTTTTTGACTTTGGGCTCATTTGGATTGGCTTTTTTCAAAAGCGTTTTTTTTAATAGCTTTTGAAAAACAGCTTTTTTGGAGAAACTGAAAATTCTAGCTTCTAAAAATAGTTGAGTTTTTTTTAGAGTTTCAACTTTTTTAGAAGCCAAATCAAATAGTTATTGCAAATTTAATGTAACTTTTTCAAAAAAAAAAAATATTTTTTTCTGAAAAAAAAAGTCAATCCAAACAAGTCTTTTGTCCCTGTTTTTTGGGCTAGTGTTATCTTGTTCCAGTCAGTGGGCTAAGAAGCCTGGAATTCACCTTACAAAGATCATGATCCTCCTGCCTCTTGGTATGCTACTGTAATAAATATAGTCACAGACCATTAGAAAAGCCCACCTCCTAATTGGCACAAATTTAGAACCCATTTGGCTCTACTTAGGACCCGTTTGGATTGACTTTTTAAAAAAACGCTTTTCTTTAACAGTTTTTGAAAAATAGTTTTTTTTAGAAGTTGAAAATTGTGGCTTCTAAAAAAGCTATATTTGAACTTTTTTCAGAGTTTCAGCTTTTTTGGAAGCCAAATCAAATAGTTATTGCAAATTTAATATAATTTTTCTAGGAAAAAAAGTATTTTTTCCTGAAAAAAGTCAATCCAAATAGGCCCTTATTTCATAGCTTACAAGCTCTTAGAGAAAAATACCCTTTTACATACTTTTTATTATTTGCAACTTATACGCCTCAAATAAACTTAGCCAAACAGGCTGTTAGCCTAAAACTGGAGGTTGGCAAGCTGCAAATGAGCTCATAAGATAGCACAAATTTGATGTGTAAGAAGAATCATATAGAAAATCATGCAGTGGGATGATAAGATTTTGGAAATGTGAACCCAAATTCTTGAAATAAGTAATAGAAAAATTTTATGTTTTTGCTTGATACAGTCAATATATGATTATTAAGATGGAGGAAAATACGTAAAGTAAAATAACTTTTTGCAGACCCTCGAATTCATAATAAGGATCCTAATTCCGGAGCCCCAAGATTCATTTATTGCGAGGCCGTTGATGGTGGAGGTGTGAGTAGAAAAGACTAGAGATAATTAATGGAGTTGAAAGGAAGCATCTATATCTAATTAATTAGGGTCCCTTAATTTTGATTCATTATTACATAGGCTCGGGTTATCCTGAAAATAATTCACTTTTCTTGGGATACAGACTAAACCTAGGTCAGATTTTGGCAACTAATTTTGTTATAAAAAAATAATTATATATGACATGGTATAGAAGATTAAGCAAATTTTTTGTTTCATGTACTTTTTCACTTCAACAGAGACCAAAGGCCAATTACAACATGCATCTAACAGAAATTGATCCCTGGACCTACTCATACTAAAGGTGAGAGGCATATCAATTGATCTTGAAAGGAAAAAAAAAAAAAAACGCATAAATAGACATTGATGTTTTCTTGTCCTTTTGTGTTGTGCAAATAAATATAAAACAATCCAGCTTTTGGTTTAAAATCTTGTCCGGAATCCTTTTATTACAATAATCGAGGATTGTTCAAATGCAAACGAATCGAATGAAAATTAAAGCTATGTTAGAAACCTCGTGGTTACTTTCTCATATTGTTTGGAAAATTTTTGAAGATCATAACATATGTTTGAAAATATTCTGCAAAACAAAAATAGAGCATGAGAGGGGTTTCAAGAAGACGAAAAATTAAACTACTATTTGTTTTCATTGCCACTTGGAGGATAACTTCTTGATTAGATGATGAGGTCACTTTTGTAAAGCTTTTGAATTTTTATTACTGAAGATTATTATTTGCCGAACCAAAAAAAACCTTGTGATTGATACTGATCTTATCCTGTTGTACATGATAGATTAGGTCCGTTGATTATCTCTGTCTTATTCTTCTTCGAAGCTTTATACATTGCACGCATAGGCCCAAGGCCATGTTTAATGACATACATATTATTGATGTGACGACGTGAAATGTTACAGTCATTTTCTTTATTAAGCATCTTGTTCACACGATATACATACATGAAACGAAATGACAACTCCTTGTGAAAAAAGGAAAAGAACCTTTTGAGAAACATCACCAAAATTCAACAAGAATCAAAGATTGCATGAAAATTATCAATCTTGTATTTGCCAATTCAAGTTGTTTTAGACACTTTCTTTACGAAAGTACTTCCCGCTAGCGTCTACAAATATGAGACTTAACAGAATTGGCCAAACGCTGAGCTAGCAATAACATGGTATTTGACTGCAACTAATAGTTGGTGTAGGTCAATTCCTAATTAATTAGGTGAGGCGTGACGATAAATATTGTACGAAATATTGCTCCATGCGTTTGTAAATGCTAGATGCTGTTCATTTTTTTTTATCACCCGTTTATTACCTGTTATTTTTTTTTATATATCTAGTTGGAATATCAAAAGAAGAAAAAAATTTTAAAAAATTGTTATGTTAGTATACCAATTAAGTCAATATCTTGAAAATGGTAAATAAATGAAGAAAAAATAAGTGATGTCCAATAATCGTAGCTTTCGTATACACTTGTGCAGTTAGCATTTCGTATTGCAGAAGAAATAGACATTTCTTAGTTACCATGCTTTTCTCCATAATTGCTATTGCCAATTGTGGTCCAACATGATCAACTTGGTCTTTGATAAAAGAAAGTTACTCATGTTTGTCTGTTTTTACTTTCTCTCATTTTCAGCGTGCCTTACTTTTCTTTCCATCCATACTAAATATATATATATATATATATATATATATATATATATTCTTACAAGTCACAATAAAAAAGATTTCTCTCACAAACTCATAAATTTGTACTAGTAAAGCGAGGCTGAGATTGCCTTCAACTTTAAAAAATACCCATTTTGAACTTCGATATAGTAAATTCAACTTATTATCTTAAACCTATCATTACACCAATTTATAAATGATATATTATCTCGGTTAATAGCACAATATGTGACATGACAAATTAAAAGAAAGGGTAACTATATAACTGATATTTATTTTGGTTTATGAAACACAGAGAGGACATTATAGTAAATGCAACACAATATCCAAACGTAAACCAAAAGAGGGGGGGGGGGGAGAGAGAGAGAGAGAGAGAGAGAGAGAGAGAGAGAGAGAGAGAGAGAAGATAAAAGGGAGTGGTCAATTTTTCCTACTAGAATTAAAAAACATAACCCTAATTGATTGTGTTACAGTTGTTAATAAATTGATAGTCTTGGTGTGAATCCAAGGCTACAGCTTGTCAAAAGACATATACCTAAAACAATATGACCTGAGAAAGAAAAGCAGCTTCTTCTCCATGACAGTGACACTTGCTTATAAGTGATTTCGTTAAGTAAAAAAAGGAGTCACAGCCATGCACTTGTGGGGGCAAGTTCAACAGCCTTGTTTTTATTCTCCTGTGAAAGATGATTCCAAACACAAACTTATAAGCACATGGAGGGAAAAAAAAGAGAAAAAGAAAACACTCAGCTTCTTTCATTGTCTGATGCTTGAATTCTCCACTAACTGAGTGATTATTCTTTTGGTGGCCTAATCAAATGATATGTGCATAGTTTTTTTTTTTTTTGTCCTAAAATGGACAAAAACAGTTGTTTAACATGGGAACTAATTAAGGCTGCATGGTTTAATGGAACAGTAATGCATGGCTGCTGATCAATGTCACTTAAATCAACCTACCCCTTTCATGTGCTTTTTAGTTGAATATTGTTATTAGATCCTTGTGAAAGCATCCTGAGTAAATGATACAGATGGAAGTTGATGACCCTAGCTCCTTAAAGGAACATAGCATAACTTCATGGAGTAGCTTTGTTGGTTTAGGAGATCGATAATTATTAAGCTCTAGGTGTATCTTAAATTTCAAATTTCAAACGGTTTTGTTAATGTTGTGTTTGTCCTAATTAGAGTATTCGGCAGTGAATACACATCAATTTCAAATTTCAAATTGTTTTTCTTTTGGAATGAGGAAGTAGTTCAAGTATGATTAATTAAAACTACTTCACCAAAGTGAGGTCTTCGGTTTAATAGTGTGTTTAGAATGATCTTATTTTAAGATATTTATTCTATTAAAATTTAGAGATATCTTATAAGATTTAATATATCTTATAACATATACTATGTATTCTATAGTTGTAAAAAATAAGATAGGAAGTATTGCTTATTTCTTATAAGATAAAAAGTATGATTTTATTTTGAATTTTCATAGGATACATGATAAGATTTCTTAAATCTTATAAGATATACCTTCATTTCAATGCATAAATCTTATGGTGATGGAGAGTTGGGTAAGGTGAGGGTAAAAAAGAAGAAAAAAAGAAAATTTAAATTGTTTTGTTAACGTTGTGTTTATCCTAATTAATTTATCCGGCAGAGAATATGCATCAAAAGTCTTTGACTATGTAGATTAGCATCTAGAAAGAGGAATTTAAATATATGACATCATAGAGCATCCAATTATTTAGGATCAGTCAAATTATTGTATCTCTAAAACCATTACGCCCATATTTGCTATGACTTCTCACCAAAACTAATGGTACATGTCCATCCTCATTAAGTCATAATGGAAATCAAGTATACCTCATTGTATAGCTTTTCTAAGCATTAATAATGCTTATCTAGATTCAAATCATATAGGGCAAGTAAATGTATACATATCCACCTCAAGCCTATAATATCAACTCATATTTAATTAATATAAATCCTTTATTCTGTGTTGGTCAAATAATAGATGCCACTGCCATCTGCTATATGGTAGACGGAATGATGATGCTAGTTTTAAGTTTGATGTTTAATTGGATGTCACCTAACATTATATGTTATGTTGAATTTAAATTTGTTTGAACAAAATTTCGAAAGGAAAAAACAGCTACTTTAGTTTTGATTTCAGTTTTGGTTATTAATTGAAATATTATCAAGATGACATCGTCTTGATAATATAGATACTTTCTCCATACAGTTTGCTGCTCACGGATTAAAATTCGGTTATTTGGTTATTTAAAAATTTTCAGGAATATGGTCAATATTGGAATGTTACGTGTGCTTTTGCATACAAAGTTATCTCAGCTATTAATAAAAATCAAACTAAAAATCTTTCAGTTATCAAACTAATTCACTACAAAAAATCGCTGCCGATATGGGGACTACATCATGTTTTATTTACGATTTGAACTTTGAACATTCTTTATTGTAATACTCTATAATCACACTTTCTACCAATCAAGCTAAGAGTATATTTATTAATTATTTCTTGTAAAAACATATCTATGTATTACCCAAAATCCCTCCCTCTATAATAAAATTGTCGCTTATTTTTAGTTATTTTGTAGTGAAGCTATCGCCTATTTATTTTTTTCGTAATATAATTTGACTTGATTCCAATTAATGATTTTTATAAATTTAATTATTTATTTATTAAAATTTTAATTTGATTCAGTTCGGTTATAATGTGATATTTTCCTTAATTAAGTTTACCCAAATCGAATTATCCAAAAATAAGGCCATGAGCTTCGGTGTCTGGATTGATTCTTTCTTTTTTGTCGCTCTTTGCTTCTCTTGGGATCATCAATTAACTGAACATAGGAAAGTTTTGTCCTTGTGAGATCAAATCTAACAACTCCCACTATATAATCTCCTTTTTTGACAAAAGCATCCATGGTTTTGTCAATTTTACACATGTAAATTGTCCTGTCCTCATAATTAAACAACACATAAACACATCCAATCTATAGTCTTATTGTTTGTAAGAATAAGATGCACATTATTTTTTGTTCTTTGTTTAATTAATTAGTTATTTTTGTATTTTAAAACTCATTGTATTACTCTTTATACTTTTTAAATTAATTAATTAGACAAATCATATAAAAAAAACATGTATTTATCATATTTAACATTTTAAAGGGAATCTTCTACATTTTATATGGAATCGAACATTGACATACAATCTTAAGTTCAAATGCTTATTTCAATATTTTACGGTTAAGGAATCCACGTTATAATTGATCATTTGGAAAAAGGCATGATTTACATATAAAAACAAGTCAGCTTGTTGATTGTTGATGGTAAAATGGTGATGCATGCAAAATCAGATATTATGCCCTTTCAACAAATCTTTTTGTTTATCTTTTTAATTTTCTGGTGAAAGATAGGGTATCAACATCATTTATATTTAGTAAATTCTTTGTTTTGAATTAAAGTATGTCAAGTAATGTTAAACTTGAAACTAATACTTATTGGGTCACGAGTGATGAAAGAAAAATCCTTCCTAATAAGTGAGTTCAAACTTGTATTTTTCTCTTTGTAAAGACGAAGTTATATTGATACCAATTCAACCAATAACTTGATAGTCATTCTACAAATTACTTCTTTTTCTTTTTCCCTTTACTTTTTGCCTCAATCAATTATTGCAGTTGTGCTATTCAAACTGGCCAGTTCCTCAACCATAAAGAAGAGATCAGAAGTTCCCCTATATAGTTTCCTTCTCCTTGTGTTCATTAATGCGTGTCCGGATAGCTGATTTATTGACCAAGAAACAAATAATAGTCTGATTTAAATTTTGTTGTCCATGTAGTAGTTGACCCTCTTTAAAAAGATATTTCTGCTACTTATGACTGCTTGTGGATTTTTCAGTTTTAATTTTTTGTTTTTTCGTTTTTCTAGTTGAATTTAAACCGATTCAACAAGTTGTTTAATGACATTTTTGTTATCTCTTGGATGTTTTACCCCTTCAATAAATTTGGATAAATTGGTGAAAAACACTCAGCTTATATATTCAGCCCTGACACTTAAAAATTGTTTCAAACGAAAATAAACAAGACTTTTCAATTCAAATTGATGGAAAACATGAAGAAAAACACTGAAAGATCAGGGTACCAAACACTACCAAAAATCAATAAGGTCCAATTTGGTGATGCAACAAGTCAAAAGCTTTTATCTCATCCAAGAACAAAAATAGAATTTGAAAAAATAGATAAAATAAGGACAAAAAGAAAGTCTTCTCTGACACAATGCTCTCCAGAACCACTTTGGCCACTTTCAAACTCTAACCTCTTTTTGCCTTTTGATAAACATCATTACTTCAAATCAAACACACACACACACACACACAAACACATAAAAAGGTCCATCTTCATAACAATCAATTCTCCAACTCCTTTTCCCTCCATTCTTTAACACACATAATCTTCTCTGTTTTCAGCAATCAATTACCCCTTTCCACAACTCTTTCACCAGGCCTGCATAGAAACCACTCAAAGCCAGACCCTCTTTGACACCATGCGCGTTTCGCACTTCTCTGCATTGTGTCCCCTTTTCTAAGCACAAAATCAATGACCCTTCTCAACTTACTAAAGAAACTCATAATTTGGTGCTTCCATTTTCACAAGTTGCAACCTTTAAACTAACCCTTTAACCAGATCTACCTAAAGCTTGAGACTTTTATCTTGTTTCCACACCAGAGTAAGCAGAGAAGATGGTGGCTGAGCCTTGGATATTGAAAATGGGGAATCAAGTAAGTAGCAATTTCAAGAGTGCTTTACTTTTGGAAAATTCAAAGAATTTGAAAAAACAAGGCCAAAAAGGCCATCAGGAAAAGCATGTAATTGGTATACTTTCATTTGAAGTAGCTAATGTTATGTCCAAGGTTATTCATTTACATAAATCTTTGACTGATAGTGAAGTTTCAAAGCTTAAAAATGAGATCTTGAAGTGTGTAGGGATAAAGAACCTTGTGTGTGATGATGAAAGGCAGCTTTTAGAGCTTGCCCTTGTGGAGAAACTAGATGATTTGAATAGGGTTGCTAGTGTCGTGTCTAGATTAGGCAATAAATGTACAGTGCCTGCACTACAGGGGTTTGAGCATGTGTATGGGGATATTGTTTCAGGGGTGATAGATGTGAAAGAATTGGGTTTTTTGGTAAAGGATATGGAGGGAATGGTGAGGAAAATGGAGAGGTATGTTTGTTCAACGACGAGTTTGTATAGCGAAATGGAGGTGTTAAATGAGTTGGAAGTGGCCACTAAGAAGTTTCAGATGAACCAGCACGAGGAGAGTAGAAAGGCCTTTGAGCAGAAAGTGGTGTGGCAGAAACAAGATGTGAGACATTTGAAGGATATTTCGCTGTGGAACCAGACCTATGATAAGGTTGTGGAGTTGTTGGTAAGGACTGTGTGCACAATTTATGCACGGATCCGTGTGGTGTTTGGGGATACAAGGTTGAGGAACGATTTCTCGAGTGTTTCTGTTTCTGGGATTCAGATTGGCTCTAGCGGGATTTTGGATAATGCCAAGCAACAATTTGGGCAAAAGTCCGGTCAAATTGATCGAGAGATCAGGTCTCAGGCATCCGTTGATTCAACGAATCCCGTGCTGAGCAAGAGTAACAGTCAATACCATTCAGGGCCCATTAGGAGAAGCGTGTCAGTAAAAGGGAACATGAGTATTAGGCCTCGGGGTGGACTTCAGAGGAGTGAAGGAGGCTTGTTTGGTCCAGAAGATTTTAATTTCGCTTGTGGAATAGGGCCGGGGAGGCTGTTCATGGAATGTCTAAGTTTGAGTAGCTCTGCGTCGAAAGTTGATGACAATGAAGAAGTTGGCTACAATGATCAGAGCAGTCAAATTTCAAGTTGTTGTAGTATTGCAAGTGGTTTGAAGACAGAGCAACATGATGTTTCAAGTTGCTTTAGTCAGTCCGTAAATGGAATTGCTTTTAGTGGAGATCCTAGGCGGCTTAAGGGTGGTTCTACAAATGGCACAAGATTAGGCCCCAGAAGTAGGATTATGCTGTATGCTCCCGCTAGCACTGTTGGGGGGTCTGCTCTAGCATTACATTATGCCAATGTTATTATTATCATAGAGAAGCTGCTTCGCTACCCACATCTGGTTGGTGAGGAAGCTAGAGATGATCTATATCAGATGCTGCCAACAAGCTTGAGGAAAACCTTGAAGACTAACTTGAAGTCTTACATGAAAAGTTTGGCAATTTATGATGCACCTTTGGCCCATGATTGGAAAGAGAAGCTAGATGAGATACTAAAGTGGTTTGGCCCGCTTGCCCATAACATGATCAGGTGGCAAAGTGAACATAACTTTGAGCAGCATCAAATTGTTAAGAGAACGAACGTTCTTCTGCTCCAGACATTGTATTTTGCTGACCGGGTGAAGACAGAGGCTGCCATCTGTGAACTGCTAGTAGGGTTAAACTATATATGTCGATATGAGCAGCAGCAAAATGCTCTGTTGGACTGTGCAAGCAGTTTTGACTTTGAAGACTGTATGGAGTGGCAGATGCAATTCAGAGCTTCTTTTGATTCTTGATTAGATAGTTGTAGCCGAATAAATAATTATGGCGGTAATTTTCTTTACCCTCCTGCACTTGTGTGATAATTAGGTGAACGATCAACACGATGTGAATATGTGAGCTTTGGCCATGGAATATGTTTATTTTACATTGGAGTTGATTGCTGTACTTCAATGTAAGTTATGTGAAAGTCTGTACATCTGAAGTACATATTCAACTTCGATAATAGATGAACCTAATCTATCTGGATTATTGGTTAGTTGCTCTTGAAAATCTTTAAGCTTCCTTATATTAATGCTAAATTGCTAATTTAACTTTTCCTGTAGTTTACTTGTGTTTTGAATTATTGATTATTTCAAGTCTAGATCATTGTGCACAATGAAAGCTGCTCTTGTTCAATGATCTTCTCTTTTGTCAAAGCAATATCTATTCTGTGCCCCTTGCTTCTGATGCAACTTGCCCTTGCTTCTGTTGCTGCCTGGGTCAATTATAAATTCATCCAACAGCTAAAATGCTGTTCTCGTCGAGATTTAGATTCCCTTGAAACATATAATGATAAAATTATGAGAGGATCCAAGTCCTCACCGAAGTATAAACAATTAATGTTGAATGGCCAGTTTGTTCGAACAGTTAAATTATGACATAGCATTACATATTTGCCCATATTAGATGTGTTTTTCATATTTCACTTTTTAGCCTTGATTAACGTAGATTAAAGTAGATAACAGCCCTTCATTGCAGCTTTTACTTGTACTCAGCATGGTTAAACAGCCTGATGGTTTTTATAACATAATTTTTGTTTTGATAGCAAAGAAAGTATCTCGAACTAGTTGTGATCATAAGTTGAGAAACTCTAACGTATATCTTGTTATCACAAATGTTGTCTCACTCTTGACTGATCTAAAACATATATCAACGTGCTCTCAGCTGCACCTGCTATATCACAAAATTTGTGATTTAAAGTAGATCAAATGTAGCTCCACTAAAATGAGTTACTCTTCGTCAACAAGAGAAAGAAAAAGCCGGATTTGCCTAATCAAATCAAAACAGTACAGCTATGTTATTAGATGAACTACCACTACTTCAGGAAGCAGATAACCTAAACCAAATCAGAGCCTGGAACATTTTACTCTGTTTACAAACCATAATCACTAATCTCTTCTAGTTTTCAAAGTACACAATGAGGAAAATTACAGCAATCAATAGCCTGTTACGATGTCATCTAGAGGATTCTGAGGTCATTCGTCTCTTATGATGTCAGCTAGCGGATTATGAGGTCATTCTACAACAAGAAGAAGCTAGCGTATTATCTTCTACATGTATATCGTGAGGTGAATAAATGTACGCACTGGTTAAACATCCTGTAAAGTAACTATGCAGTGGTTATATTGGTTGCTAATATATATTGTATTGTAGTCTAAACTGGCCAAGCCTCCATTCCATTTAAAAGGAAAAAAAAAGAAAAAAAAGGGGGGCGTGTAATAATCAGCAGGATTCTCTTTTTTCTGTTCCAATATTAATCGAAGGACAGATTGGTGACATGTTAGGTGTAACCAGGCATACTCAAGGGTGGATGAATATGAACTTGACCCCCCCCCCCCCACACACACACACACACATATATATATATATATATATTCTTTTTTTCATTAAAAAGATTATAACAAACCTTGGATCCACTCGTGAGCTTTTATATCTCTCACTATGGCACGTGTAGAGTAACACAATAAGTCATTGCCTAAGCACTGTATTATTTACCTTCATCACTGTATTATTTACCCTCATTATAAAACGTGCTTATTCTCTTTTTTGGTGAAGATAACGTGCGTATTCACCTAATTGACTTGTGAATATTCAGAATTTAGCTACTGTCTGTGTGCGCTTTTTCCTTTTCCTTTCTTACACCTGACCTCCATTGTTCATGAAATTTGAACCCGAACCATTATTTTTCGCAAATGTAGTCTAAGCCCGAACTACTTTCTAATCCTCATCATGTGTGCACGTGTGCTTCATTCTTCAAATTCACGTGTTTTCATATGGTCAAATTCTGCTTCCTCTGGAGCAGTTCCCTTAGGAAAAAAATTTCCTGGCAACAACGAATTTGATGTCGGTGTATAATTTTTAACAAGTTTAAATTATTATAGAAAGGGCCTAAATAGCATGCTGATCACCATGTTTGACTGCATTTAGCATGCTTGTGTGAGTGTTATATTGACTTTTTGAAAATGAAACAAAAGATAATATCAATTAGTGCTCAAGAATGGGCCAAATTTGACTACAAAAGTCAGATTGTACTATAGCAATACATTCCGGGCTCTATTGTCTGTTATTGTATAACAATTTTATTACTTTAGTAAGAGCTGGATAGGCCACACGGCTTGCTTTTATTGGACATCGAGTTGGTCAAGTGACTACTGCAGATTAAGTTGTAAAGAGTATAGCGAGATAGCGCAATAAAAATATGAGGCACCCAATTGTTTAATCTAGCTTTTATTGAAGTTTTAATAATTTATGGACTGGTTGTGATGTTATCATTTTTACTTGTGAATCCTTCTGCTTAATCTTAGAAATATGAAAAGCAAAATTTTATGAATTACAAAAATATTTGAATTGGATTCATTAAAATTAGTGCTTGTATATATTTTAGGCAAGAATCGAGGACGCCAATTGTTCGTCTTTATATCTTCCTCCTTTTTGTTGAAGTCTTGTTCCAATGGCAAACAAATTTAAAGTTGTTTTAATATAATGTGTACGAATTTAGGCCCGATGAGAATTAAGAGGTCAAATGAAACGCAACATATGTATATGCAATGTCAGAATACAAAGTATTGCCCCATTATTTTCTCAATGAGAATAGCCATTCTATGGAAGATGGAAGGAATGAAAAATGGGAATTTTGGGGGGACTGAGTTTTTTTTTTCTCTCTTTCGTATAAGATACTAGTTAAAGAGTTCACTTCAAGTAAAAATACATTAAGTTTATCAAGTTATAAATCGTGTGATACAACAATCGCCCTTATTACATGGCACAATCGACCTTATTACATGGTCTAAAATAGTATTTAATTGTGATGGACCTTTCAAGAAATTTGCTTGCGTCAGATTCAAGATTGGAATTCGAGAATGTAATGATCGATTCTTTCCTCCATATCAATAAATGTTTTTGCCGTTGAAGAGCTAGCATATATAGTTATTATTTTGTTTCACCATATGTCATGAGTTTGTATATATCCTCGTCTTATTTTCTATAGTTTTACTTGGATGATGATACATTGAACTAATTAATAAATGAAGAGCATTAATTTCCATCCTACTGCAGTTGGAAGCTGTAGGAGAATGGACAAAAACGTCCGCATTTATTAGACACAATTATATATGAAATATTGATCAAATTCTTGAGATTTGATAAATAAAAAAGGATAAATTAATTATTAATGGTTCCATTTCTGCAGTATCAAAGACTTTTTGTTCCCTTATCTTTTAAATGGGACATTTATGGGACATTTTGGTGTCTCATTTTACAAAACAAGGGATGTCTTAATCCCTTGGCTAATTTTCATCAATTTTTTAACAGTAGAATCACGTGTTTTGCACGTGATTTAATTTCTTCCTTATTTTGCTAGACAAATTGGTCTTTTGGAAAGCAGAACAAATTAAAACCCACCCCCCTTCCCCACCTGACCAGAAAACGCCCAAATTCCAAACAAAACTTCTCACCCACCTACCCGCCCAAAACAAAATCCTGAACTCAATCACATACGCAATGCCTCAAACATGTACATTATGTATGAGGTGAGCTTGAACTTTGAAGCTTCAGGTAATCGCAACATTAAATCTTTAATTCATTCTCTTTAAATTCAATAGAGAAATTACAAAGAGAAAATGATAATCTCAAATATTTGAACATATATTTTATGTAGGAATTTGATAATCTATTTTTTCCCAAACATTTAATTCATAGCTTATTCACAAATATCATCAATTATCATGCGGATCGTTATCCAAATTTCTTCCAAAATTAGAGAATATATTTGTCACATTATGTAAATTTAAACATACATAAACGTATATAATTACACCAAATTATCTATTTATTTACTTTAATCTTTTTAAAGATAATTAACTTTGATGGATGCAAGAAATAACTCAAGCAGAAGCCCTGGCTTTACTCCAAATATGCGATATAGTGGGTAGCTCGGATGAGCAAGTATCACTCTCGAAACTAAGGGTCTGTCTGGGTTGATTTTTTTGCATGAAAAATTATTTTTTAAAAAAAAAATTAATTAATTAATTATTTATTTAATAACTATTTAATTTGACTTTTAAAAGAACTGATACTTCAAAAGAAATTCATTTACAACTTTGTCTAGAAGCCAGAACTTTTAGCTTCTAAAAAAAATACTTTTTTAAAAAGTTGTTAGAAAAAAATACTTTTGAAAAAACCAATTCAAATGAGCCCTAATTCGACTGAGCTATTTTTGGAAGTTGCTGAAGGGAGACAAATCTCAAACTGGCTGGCTTGTTATCTCTCTCTATACCTACATATATATAATCTTTTGGTTTTGAGTTAGAGTATCCTCAAATTATATTAGGCTTAAAACTAATCTCTATGGAAACAGAAGCAGTAAAGGGAAAGTCTCTAACCAAATGCATTTTCCAGTATTTAAATCATGAAAACACAGGATGCTGTTTCACTTCTCTCTAATTGCTCAACTCCATCAGCCTTTGATTCACCACCATCTCAACTAAAATGCTTCTAATGGTTCATGTTCGTCGTGATTCGTGGTGGTAATGAAAGCGGGATCAAGATGGTGCCCAAAGAGGAAGGGGAGCATAAACATTTTTTTTATACAAATTAACTTATCACTTTGTTTATTAATTTTGTTGACCAAAAAATTATTTGAATCTACTAAATATATATATATATATTTTATAATATTGATGAAAATAATTTATTAAAAAATATTTTTGTTACACTTTAATAATAAATTATTATTATCATGAATATACATCTAATATATCTACAAATGTGTCATCTTATTTTAATATTATTAATAACAATAATAATTATAATATTCATAAAAATAATAACAATAATAAAGTAATAATTATGTCTTTTTATACATTTTACATCCATTAGCTAAGCTGACAACCAATTCTGCCAAACATATATTTTTTTAACAATTAGTTAACAGCTATTCGATAGCAGCTAAAATTTAACAATTATCCGCTATCAAAACAACTATAATTTATTCAAACTTATATCAGCTATCTTAACAACTAATTGTGTCAAACAAGCCTTTAGATGAAAAAGCAAAATGTCTCATTTAAAAATAAAAGACCAAGTCTTTGACATTAAAGATAAAGGACCATTGAAATAATTTACCCAACAAAAAATATGTATTTATGAAATTAAGAAACACAATTGGTAAGCCGTGCAGAAATCATATATATATATATATATATATATATATATATATATATATATATATATATATATATAGACACACACACACACACACACTCATAATATGAATATATAAAACACGAGACATGCGCGTAACTCACATAAATTATGGCACAATGTCATTAATAGGATTTCGGGTGTTAAAGATATCTGGGATTTACTTCAGGATTAATCGATTGATCATTTTAATCTCGTCAGAATTTTCCCTAGTAAATGATAAACCTAAGCTTGAGCTTAACTTGGAAACGCCTTTTGAACCAAAAAAAGAGAAAACTTGGAAAAGCCTTAATCGATTAATCTTGACTTGAATATTAAAATTGATCTTGGCTGGAGAAGGTTTTATTGTTATTTTCTTTTATCAGTTAAGAGTGTCCCTTGAAAGCTAATATCTTAATTAATTAATTGAAAATTGTCATGTTAGTTCCACATATGTTAATTCCTATAATAAGTGTCAGTTATTTGGCCAAGATATTATCTTATTTTCAATGATCGTACATTGAGTTAAATATTTAATTGTGCTTTCTTATACATAAATATTGTGTCACACATTGTTCGAGTTATCTGACTGTAGTTTGTGTATTGTATCATCCACCTTAATGTTATAAATAATGTTTTCAATAGATGCTGTAGGTCAATCAAAGGGAAAGGTGAAAAATATTCAAAAGATAATGTAAAATTCTTTTGCTTTAAGATAAAGTATGTGTCCCCGGTTTACAATGAACTTGAATTAATCTCCATGGAATCGAAATAATGAAGGAAAAACTCTTCCACCAAGTGTACTTTACTACAACAAGTTGATTAATCATTCCATTTGCTGTTCGACTTCACACAATATCTTTTATATTAATTATAATTATAACTAATAAAGTGACCTATGCGATACATGCATACGCTAAATTGTGGTATTGTATAGATTGTAATTAGGGGTGTACATGATTTGATTTGGTTTGGTTTTGACTATATTTCAAACCAAACCAAAACTAGTTGGTTTACATTTGAAATAAACTAACTAGTTTTCTATCATATAAATATAACCAAACCAAATGAACATAGATATGTTGCTTTGGTTTGTTTTGGTCTTCGATTTTCAAAAAAAAAATTAAAAAATTTCAATTTTCATAATAAAATTTAAAAGGAACCAACTCAATTTACTATATGCCCATATTACAAATTTAATATCATAGGATTTTATTATTAAAACAAAGCAAAAGCGTAGCTATAGTTTTATGGTTAAAGTTTGGAAATGTAATATTGAGATTAAAGGTTTAACTCTTAAAATACATAAAATTAGAGATAAATATAATTTAGTTTGGTTTGATTTGTAGATCTATCTATTTCAAATCAAATCAAAACAATTATTTTTTATTTAAAAAAATAATTAATTTTTAACTATATAAAATAACCAAATTAATTCTTATTCACACGTAATTGTAATGTGAAACATTTGCAAATTTTAATTTGGTTCATTGCACACAACTTGCTCATTCTTCATCTCTCTCTCTCTCTCTCTCTCTCTCTCTCTCTCTCTCTGTGCCTCTCCAGCGGCCCTCTAGCACTATGGTCTTCGTTCAATATGTCGGGACACGAGACAACGACATGCCTACCACCTTTCCACGCGCAGGGGACCCCACCAGTGAAACCCTAATTCGGAGCAACCCCAAAACACCAAATACAAAATTTCTTAACTAGAGACTTTCTTTCTATAAAGAAATCAAAATCCTCAGCAGCTTTCTAAATCACTCAACCAGAGCACTTCAAAAACATTAAAACTCTTCCATTGTTGTTGTGTTGTTCTCTTTGTAATAAAGTGATAATTAGTTTTATATACCAAAAAAAAACATACTACTAATCTTTGTTTTCTGACTTTCTTTATCGTGCTTTATTGTGGTTTGAGTTGTTATGCTGCATCTCATCTTTCTTTGCTCCACTTAGATCACTTCTTTGGTTTCTTTCTCTTCTTTATCTATCTCTTTACTTGAGCCCATTAACCACTGCATCCAATACTCTTCTATTCTTTACATCATCCTATGCATCTCCTCTCCCTCTCTTTCCCCCTCTCTCTGTCAACAAATGGAAGTCTGCAAATTTTTTTTAGTATTATCTGTATAATTTCTTCTTAATTATCGAAATAAATGAATAGAAAGCAGGAAGATAGTACATCTTTAAATAATTTACTATTGGTTTAAGACTTCCAGCTTTAATTTTGTCAAAATTGTGAAGAAGGGTATCAAAAACTATTGCAAGAAGGGCAAATTAACTGTTAGGTTTTATTGTGAATTTTAGCTGAATTACGTCAGAATTGTAATCCTGGCTAATAGGTGGTGGACAGGGCAGGTGGCCTTGCCGGGCATCGAACCGGCGTCTTGCTTATCTATGCTGGACAAACATGATGATGATCATCATCATCATCATCATCATCCAGAGCTATCCATGGCCAAAAACTGCATCAAGGGTATTGGTAGATGCGATGAAGATGAAGGAAAAGACCACGCCGATGAGCCTAAAGAGGGCGCGGTTGTAGCAGGTACGCGCAGACCTAGAGGCCGCCCTCCAGGGTCCAAGAACAAACCAAAACCACCAATCGTTGTGACCAGAGATAGCCCTAATGCACTGCGCAGCCATATCATGGAGGTGGCCGGCGGCGTTGATGTCGCCGAAAGCATAGCTCAGTATGCAAGAAAGCGCCAACGTGGGGTTTGCATACTAAGTGGAAGCGGCACCGTGGCCAATGTTACCCTGAGGCAGCCAGCTGCGCCCGGTTCAGTTGTTGCCCTCCGCGGAAGGTTCGAGATTCTGTCTTTGACCGGCACGTTCTTCCCCGGCCGAGCCCCTCCTGTTGCGGTGGGGCTAACGGTTTACTTGGCTGGTGTACGAGGGCAAGTGGTGGGGGGATGTGTGGTAGGATCACTTCTTGCAGTAGGGCCTGTTATGCTGACTGCTGCTACTTTTGCTGCTCCAAGTTATGAAAGATTGCCTATTGGAGAGGATGATGAGGCGGCCGGTGGCAGCGCCACCAAGCGCGGCCAACTGCCCAGCGCGGCCGGGAATTCACCACCTGCAATTGGAGCCAGTGGAGGGCAACAGCATACTTTGATGCCTGATCCTTCATCACTGCCTCTTTATAATTTTACACCAAATCTGTTACCAAATGGTGCACAATTGAGTCATGATGCTTATGCTTGGGCACATACAAGACCACCTTATTGAGATAAAGAGAAAGAGGTGAAGGTAATTATGTATCTGAATTTTTCATGTTTGTGTATTGCAGAAAGAATATGGAAAGAGAGATATACATATACTGGGAGAATGAAATGAATGAGAGAAAGCGTAGTTTTATATGTATTTTAAACTCTTTTTTAACTTGCATTGTGTTTCAATAAAATAAGTTCGCTTTTTTTTTGGAAAAAAATATCTCCCATGTTTAATATCATGGTAAGTGTCTATATGTGTCAGAAAAACATGTGCTCTTTCTTTTGTGCCCGGATAACTTTCAATGATGGCTAGAACTTCAAAGATTTATTAGGTATAATATGGAGGGTGGAACACTTCATGGCAGAGATTTTCTTAAAAAATTTGAAAGAAATTATTTTTTATATATATGCCTTCAAGACACTTCTAGACATCTTTCTTGTTATGATTGGCCTCAAAATGGTGGAACTAATTCATCTGATCATAAATTTTTTAAGCAGAAAATTGACTAAGCATATTGCTCTGAAGATCATACTTGCATATCATGTTAATGAAGTATTAATGTGTCCCTTTTTTCTCTACAGATTCTCCTGGCCTTGAGATAATTCTAATTTTAATGTTCTAACTATTCAATTTCTCAAGAATGATAGTTAATTGTCATGTGTTTTTGCAACAATTATAAATATGATTTGCTAGATCCATTGCTTTGGTCTGAAAGAGCTTTATTAGTTATAGATGTCTTATTATGGTTTGGCATCATAGCTATGGAAGAATGGGATGAAAAAACTTGACACATCAAGGAAGAAGCTGAAAGTTAAAAGGTTTATGTAACTTTAATTTGGCCAAATTATTTAAAATTATATTTTCATATTAAACTTGTCCAATATTATTATTTTAAGATTTGATGAATGTGGTTCATAACAGTGCGGCATATTTTAATTTGTATAACAAAGCTATTCTACTCACTGATTTCTAAGAGAATATTAGAAAGAAAAACCAATTGACAGTAATGCACCAAAATAGTCAATTAAATGGTAGAACTTTTATGGGACAACATGGGGAAACATTACTTGCCTTTAGGCTTCTAAGTTGTATTGGAGGATGGCAATTATCTTATGCATGTTTTCACTGGCATCAATATTTTACTCCAACTATAGTTGTGCAGTACTATATATGAGTTCAATTTCTAAGCTTGAAACTTTTCATTATGCAATTTCACTGGTGCAACTACATATGATTGTTGCTTGTCCAATACATGCATGTGTCTAGAGCAAAAGAAAAAAACAGAGGAAAAAAGAAAAGGAAGTATATATATACCACTGGGAGTAGTTCCTATATTTCTTCTTTCTCGCTAGAGTGTGCTAATGTTTTAGTTTTCTAGCTTGTACCTTTTGGGAAATCAAGACTATAAGACGAAAAAGAGTGCATTATCCAGCATTCCTAACATGGATGGTTCAACCCTCCAACCTGATCCAACATTCTATTTTTCTCAAATGCTTTCCATCCAAAGTTTTATACTAACTTCTCTTTACTACTTGGTTGGCATGATTAGAGAAGATGCCCCGTCCGCTTTTTATGGGATTTAATAAACCGATGAAGCAGCTATTATGAGATAATGACTTTGGAGAATTCATTATAAATAGATCTACCATGTAATAATATTTCCTCCATGAAACCGTGAGAAAAATTTCTTTCTTTACAACTTAACATGAGCTTTCACCCCCTAACGAGTACCTTTTTTCTTTATGGGCTAAGAATCAACTACCTCCCAAAGTACCAAAAAGATAAAAAATGATTCAATATCCCAGGTTCCCAAACCAAGGATAAAGGTTCAAGGATTATAATCCTTGAAAATTATTAACACAACAAATAAATAAACCAATATCCTTTCTACAAGCTTAAGCTTTTAAATGAGGTGGTAACTTTTTTATAGTATCAGAGGCTGGAAGCCAAAAAGCACAGGTTCGATCCTTACCCCTATCCATTTAAAAAATATTAAATTATCTGCGTACAAGCTTTAAACAGGTTCGATCCTTACCCTCATTCATTTAAAAATGAACCCCCACCCATTTAAAAAATATTAAATTGTCCACGTGAAAACTTTAAACAAATTACGCTCATTCATTTAAAAACAAACCCCCACCCATTTAAAAAATATTAAATTGTTCACGTGAAAACTTTAAATAAATTACGCTGCACGTGAGGGGACATGTTAACACAACAAATAAATAAACCAATATCCTCTCTACAAGCTGCACATGAGGGGGCGTGTTAACACAACAAATAAATAAACCAATATCCTTTCTACAAGTTTAAGTTTTTAGATGAGGTGGTAACTTTTTCAGAAACAATCCTTAACATCAAGTAATCTTATTTCTGATGATTGATTAACACTTTTGAGATGGTCAAGAAAAGTAAATTCTTTATAATTAGGTATATAGTCATTTGGTCTTATGATTCTCTTCTAATTCTTTCCCTTCCCCCTACAAATTAAGAAGTCGAGACATATTTTGTCTAAGAGAAAAAAATCTATTTTGGAGGAGGAATATAGGAGAAGGATGATTAGAGACTGTACGACGACCTTAAAGGAAGGCACGCATTCGCCTTGGTTGACTAAGAGCCTGTGACCAACAATTTTCTCATAGAAAGGATAAAACCTAATAGAAAGGGGTTTAAACTACAAAGTTCTTACAGGAAAAACTTTTCTTGCATAGATAACAACAAAAATAAGCAACATATCCAATTGAATTACATCAAGAACACCTTATGTCCATTAGGGGCCATCAATTATTCTAGGATAAAAGTACAACTTTAGAGACCTAAGTCTCATAAATAAGTTACATAATCTTCTACCAAAGAGCATGGAACTTGGGGACTAATGATGAGAGTGGAAGATGTTAGTCTACCTTCCAAAATGAGACTACTTTCCTTAACCAAACATATAAAGAAATGCATTAATAACACTAAAATATAAAGGGTTCTGAAAGAAATGAGTCCACTGCAAATAAAACACTAAAATCCTACATGTTCTATGAATCCAATGTGGTATGAGGGACAATGTGATGGATGGGAAAGCTAGTGGAAGATGTTAGTCTACCTTCCAAAATGAGACTACTTTCCTTAACCGAACGTATAAAGAAATACATTAATAACACTAAAATATGAAGGGTTCTGAAAGAAATGAGTCCACTGCAAATAAAACACTAAAATCCTACATGTTCTATGAATCCAATGTGGTATGAGGGACAATGTGATGGATGGGAAAGCTGGTGATATTTCAACTATAATAAAGATCAACATAAAAAATGAATCTATCCATCTATGATATTAAGCATCATATGTGTGTTGTTCGGTATGCAATTATATATAAGTTTTAGGATTATCATGGATAAAGCATAAATCCTAGCTATATAAGCCAGTTGATGAACTACTTGGAAGAAGATTGTATATTGGCAAAAGATGTTTCATTCTATTGCTCATGTGGGTAATATATTCAAATTCAGAGTTGGCATACACGGGATATTTATAAGATAATTATGAAATACAAGCAAAAGAAAGGTATGAATAAAGCGACTGATAGAACTAAAGAAGAAGCAACATTTGCCTAATTAATAATATAAATAGAGATCACTCGCCATATTTTTTCGAATATATGCTAAACAAATTATCTACTAATGTAATATAATTTTTTTTTATGTGAAAAAGATCTTTTTTTGTATATAATATGGATTTAATTTTCAAAACTTATTACAATTGGTGTAAGTTCTCCATTTCCTCCCCTTATAAGGATTGCCTTTGTACAAGATTTCTTGGAATTTTCTGAATTTTACACCGTAAGGCTTTCAAATTATTCCACTTGTCTTTATTTATCTCATCATGATGCACTTTGCCACGAAACCCCCAACACAAGTGACTAGTGCTTCAACACTCTTAAGTGAAGACAAGTTCTTTTTAATTATGCTTAACAAAAGCAAATCGAATACTTAATTGTTAGTGTGTTAAAGACGATGTTTGACTATGCCATATTAGAAAGAATTTTCTGTTAGCACTCATGGGATTCTAGTGGTGTAGAAACATGAAGGGCCCTCTTCACATGAATTCACGTGTCAAAGATAATTAATCCAAAAACCAGCATAACTTAGATACAAACATCCCCCATCCATAAAGTCATATGATGGGCCCTTAATTTTTTTCAATAATTACCTGTTTCTCAATTAAACTAATCTTGATAGAATGGACAATGGAACAAAATGATTCTTTGCTTTTGTGTTGTCATATATGCCTTTCCAAGTGTATAGTTCTCACAATTCCCAAAAGTTAGTCTAGTGATAAACTCTTTGGAATATGAATACGAAATTTATTAATATTTTAAATAATTTTTAAATATTAATTTTAATAAATCTTGTATTTAATTAACTTAGGCTACATAACTTTAAATTAAATTTATATAAATTTGAAAATATTTTCAAAAGAAAGGCCATCATAGAAAAGAAATAAAAGGTGTAGGCACAATACCACTAAACTAATCTACTTATAGGTAGCTCCTTCGAGATACACTAAAGGCCAGACAAGTAGATCACCTTGAAAATAAATCCACTAACTCGAATTAATGAAATGTAGACCACCCATTAAAGCGAATCAATTATTGTGCACAAGAAATTACTTGTATTGCTGGTGGGACCGCTGCATATATATAATCAATTAAATGATTAATCACTGCTACGAAGCATATTTTAGGTTTTATTTCGAGTCCGTATTGATACTGATTCTGACCGCTACCTTGTCCATTCATGGTACATATCGTGTTATTCGACATGTGAATTCCAGTTGACTTTCTTTTTCTTTTTTTAATTGGACGTGGTTAGATATCATTTTATCTTAATTACTTATTATTTTTATGTCTCTGTTTAATTTTCATAATCAATATAACAATTTTTTGTTTTTTTATAGCATGTTAACTAAGCATGCATAAATTTTAGATTATACGCTCTCATGAAAAACTCAAAAGCTCTAATTCACCATGTATATAAGGTTTCAAATCACTCTCTAAATGACTTATTGATTTTAAGGTAAAATGTCATTATTCTTAATTAACACACCATTAGAGTTGGAGTTTGGTCCAACATTATTTATCTGATTAGGGACGGCTCCACGTTTAAAGGGATGGTGTCAATTGACAGCACTAAAACTTTAAGAAAAAAAATATATACATATATATTTTATATTAAAAAAGTTCTTTTGACCCCATTAAAAAATTTATTAGCTTCACCAAAATATATCTACTGACCTTTCACTCTATGGATTTGTAAATGATTGTTTAGTTATTTTTGTATTTTGATAACATTGAAAATGAAGTGATTATTCAAAACTTTCAAACTATGAGATTCCATTAAGGTCAATTATAGCATTTCCATTGCGAAATAATATTGAAACTTTTTTATTTATGAATTATTTTTATATTGACACCAATAAAAAAAAATTTTGGCTCCGTCACTGCCGAGCCACATTTGCCCCATCTTTCATTTAGTTAGCATACTTGGCTCAATATTGGCTCTCAGTTCTCACTAAGTGGCACGTGAAAGGGGCTAGGAGAGGAGGGGTGTTGAAGTATAAATACTCCTATATAAAAAATCACACACTCAAAGTTCACCACATAAGAATGTAGCCTACTCTTGTTAGCATTTATTGACTCTAGGACAGAATCCATTTATCTTAACACATATGCAAGACGTGACAAACTTGTGATAAATATAATAAGATGACGTATATGTTTTCCTATTTATTAAAACCTGTCGATATCACTAAGAGACTGATATATAGAGTAAGCTTTCTGCAACTTAGTTTTGGCCAAGATCAATACTGTCTTTTCCTATGAGCTTATGTAATTAAGGTGAGGAATCCACCAACACCGTTTGGAAGTATTTGTTTATTTTTTATTTTTTTGGTTGGATTATCAAGCACGGGGCATAAGAAAAAGCTTTTGCATTATTTAAGAGTAAAAGGTAAGTTTTATTTTGAAGAAAAGGAACCTGGCATATGAGTGATTGTGAAGTTCATTTAATTCTCTCGGGTAAAATGTAATGTAATCAGTTAATTGATAAAAGATTTGTTTCATTCTTCTTTTTCAACAGAAGATCAAGATCTTTGTTGGCTTCCTTTAAAGTCTAGAAGGTAGAATTTTTTTTAGGTTGAAAATAAAAAAAAAAGAAAAATAAAAAACGAAGGGGAAAAACAAGAGGTTGAAAAAATTTTAAAAAAAAAGGAAGGGGAAAAACAAAATATTAGAAAATTAGAACTGCACCAGCCGGGAATCGAACCCGGGTCTGTACCGTGGCAGGGTACTATTCTACCACTAGACCACTAGTGCTTGATGTAAAAAGGGCACAATTTCAACAATCTTACCTAATGGCAGATCGAACTTGGTCAAGCTCTTAACATTTAAGGCTAAGAGCCTGTTTGGATTGACTTTTTCTAGAAGCACTTTTCTTAAAAAACTGAAAATTCTAGCTTCTGAAAAAAAATTATATTTGAACTTTTTTCAAAGTTTCAGTTTTTAACCAAATCAAATGATTATTGCAAATTTAATGTAACTTTTTCAAGAAAAAAACTATTTTTTTATGAAAAAAAGCCAATCCAAACAGGCCCTGAAAAATACTCATCCATACTAATGGAAAAGATGTTTGGAGCCTCTAATCAAGATAATCTTTAGGCCTACTATATGCTAAAGTTCTCCCCTGATGACACACATCGATATGCTTTTGAAAACAGACATTATACTAAGTTTAATGTGATACCAAAATTAAGTGCACTCTATGAAAGAGTTTTGCAAGCGAAACTGCCCTTCGTATTTCCAGAATCTTGCTCTCTTTCTTGTAGTTGTTAAAATCCACGAAACTACAATGTCTAGGAATTTAAGGGGCATATTATATCATTGTGATGGGGTATGTTTGTATTCGTTTCTATATATGTAACAAGTTTAATTTCTAAAAGGCCAACAAATCCACGTTATCTTTAGCTAATTCATAGTCATAAGGTTCTGGCGCCTATTTTCCTTGTACAGCTGTATGTCAGGACTAAGAGGGTGTTTCGAAGTGCTTTTAAATACCCATAATGAAAAGCTCTTGCAAGCACCCAGAACAAAAAGTTAGTACGATGTGTTTCTATTTTGAATGTTTATAGGCACGCAAATAAGCTCCGAGAAACACTCTCTTAGCCCAAATGAAAATTGACGAAGCGCAATGATCTTTCTTTTACGTGTTTGCCGGCCCAACTTCGTAATATCGTACTTGGCTAGAAACGAGACATGGAATGATCCGTTCCGTTCAGTATACATATAGACCATATCAAATTAGCAAGTCATTTATTTGGGCCTATTGGGCCATCGAATTTTTCTCTCCACAATTTCATATTTTCTTTTAGATTAAGCAAGAGCCTGTTTGGCTCTACTTGTTGGGGCTTATAAGTTTCAACAGTAAAAAGCTCTTTTGGAATTTATAAATCCCAACAATTAAAAGTTCCTCTCACATACTTTTTATGTTGAGATTTAGGGCCTGTTTGGATTGGATTTTTTCAGCAAAAAGTACTTTTTTTAAAAAAAAAAAAGTTATATTAAATTTGTAATAACTATTTGATTTGACTTTCAAAAAAGTTGAAACTCTGAAAAAAGTTCAAATACAGCCTTTTTTAGAAACCAGAATTTTCAGCTTCTAAAAAAAACTGTTTTTCAAAAGTTGTTAAAAAAAGTTATTTTGAAAAAACTTAATCCAAACGAGCCCGTATAAGCCTCAAAATAAGCAGAGCCAAATATGCTGTAAAACTAAACAACTCCCTTGTAATATTGCTTCTCAGGAGTTCCTCAAAGTAAACTGTTGGTTTGCTAAATTGGGATCCTTAAAATTCTTCATTAAGTTTTTAAGATCGGGAATACTATTGATGTCAAATTGAAATAGCGAGTTACTAAAATAGAGATTGGTTAAGAAAATAAGAAATGTTATTAGAGTTAAAACTAACAATGGACGGTCCCTAAAAACAGAGAGTTAGCTATTTGACCCAAGGAGACAAACAAAAAATAGTCAATAATACAAAATCAAATAATAGTTAACAAAAAGCTAATGAACCCATGATCCACTTTGACCCAGAAAGACAAATCAAAGAGAGAAAAAAAAAGGGAAAAACCCTTGATCTAACCATAATTTTGTAAACCAATTACGAAAATTTACAGAATGAAACCAATCTTATTCTTCGTGTTGCGAGTATTGAATAAATTAATGAATAACTAAACGTAATCATTAAT
Organism: Cordia subcordata; assembly: GCA_028554755.1. Classification (NCBI taxonomy): domain Eukaryota; kingdom Viridiplantae; phylum Streptophyta; class Magnoliopsida; order Boraginales; family Cordiaceae; genus Cordia; species Cordia subcordata. The sequence goes on along the minus strand of JAPTOF010000010.1, from coordinate 4,280,937 downwards.
TTCTCAGGAGCTAGCAAAAAGAAAATACCCCGCATGGCCACCTCAATTTCTTGAAAAGAAAACGCCTTCATGAACTTGGGATTCATTTATATTAACTTTTATTTTAAAAGTTTTTTTTTATAATTTTTGCGAAGATTTTTTTTAAAAAAAAATTAAAAATTTTAACTTCTAAAAAAGTTATATTTGAGTTTCTTTTTTTTTTCAAAATTTCACTTCTTTTTTTAAAGAATCTAATTACTTATTGCAAAAAAGATGTGTTCTTTTAAAGAAAAATAAGTATTTTTTACTAAAAAATACAAACAGATTCTTAATTAATTATTTTATCGATGACATAATTTGATTTCTTAGTGTTGATCTTGATGCAAACTCAAACGAGGCTATTTAATTAATCAAGGACAACAAAGTCCAAAAAATTGTTCAATTTACTGAGCTCTCCGATTCGACCCTTTTTTTGGCCTCTAAATGAAGCCTTTTTTTCCCCCCTTGTCCAGGTACGCTATCATATTTTTGTGCCAACTTGCTTACCTTTTTCTCCGACTTAGCATCACGCCAAGGCGTTTGACATCTGCCAAGGCCTTGAACGTTGCCCTACCTCGCTTTTTATATTCTGGTTTTTTTCTCATTGGTTATTGAGATACAGAGCCCCTAGTGCATAAGCTCATTTCTCCACGCGCAAACAAAGCCAAATCATTTTAGCAGCGGATTGACATAGTTGACGTTGATGTTACCCCGCGTGTCGTTATAAGAGAAATTCAATAATATTCTAAACTCAAATATTTTCTTTAATAATTCACTGGATTTTTAAAGTGACGATAATGTTACATCATTTGTCGTTATAAGAGAAATTCAACAATATTATATGGAGTGGGACTATTGTTGTCGTTATAAGAGAAATTCAACAATATTATATAGAGTGGGACTATTGGATTCGAATTCTGAGCTTCAAAGGAATACAAATCCATTAACGTGATGCAATAGATTGCATCTCTTGCATTTGGTTGAGATAGCCAAGATTTCATACAATGTATAACATCAGCATGCAGATCCCTTGGCGCAAACTTTTGCTTGAATGTGATGCATGCAGATAATCTTATAAGTAGTCTAAAAAATGATGATCAAGTTACAAGTGTGTTAAGAGAGATGGTCACTGCTCCTGACTAAATCAAAAAGATAGATGATAAAAATAAAAAGAATAAAATACATTTTATTTCCCTGTGTTTTACAAAAGTCACATAACTTCTCTATTTTTGTGGTTTCAAAACTCGTTGATTATCTCACGTGGTTTCAAAAAATTTATACATTGAACCTGTCGATTTAAATTTTGTGCATATTTCCGGTCTGATTTCAAAATTAATGCATATTCCTCCTCTTATTTTACATTCACAAGAACCAATATGTAACGTTTTATAAACCATCGAGCATAATGAATTCTGATACCACAAGAGGTTTTATACGACTTTTGTATAACAGGGGTGGTAAAAATGATTTTACTCAAATACAAATTCAATTAAGAGAGATAAAAAGATCTATAATCTCGACACTTTTTTTGCTTGTGAAAGCATGTATGATTCTACACAACCAGAACATACAAGTTTGGCATAAGAGAGCACTCAAGTGGTTGAAGTTACTTCTCGAAGCGCAGGTGTGATCAAAAGCGTGGAGCAGGCTCCAATATTAAATGAATAAAAGCATCAGAAAGCTATTAGCTATTAACTCTTCTAATAGTGGATAAGGATGTCTGCCGGGGCCTGAAAGCGTCTCAACGTAAATGTACCTAAACAAAAATCCATCTCATGAAGTAGACAAATGACCAAAATATCACCAACATCCATCTCATGAAGTAGACAAATGACCAAAATATCACCAACCTACTACCACCATTGTTTTGGAAAATGGAGTGAAATGGACGTATTGACAAGAAAATGATGGATGGCCAATTGTGGGGTGCAAAATCCAAATGTCATGCATGTATGGAGTAGTCACAATATTCCGATAAATCTGAACGGATAAATTTAATATATTTTATCAATAAAAGTTAAATAATCTAAAAATCAAAATTTGGAAGACTTTTCCAAGTGGGTATTACAAACTACTAAAATTGTCCACTTGTAAAACTCTAAATAAATCACATTTGCATGTGACTGGGTGCATTAGTATAACATATAACTACACCAATATTCTCTTTACAAATTTAAACTTTTATATGATGTGATAGCTCTAACGTGGTATTAGAGCTTAGAAACCAAACAGCCTCAAATTCAAAATTACATCACTCATTTAAAAATATTAAAATTGTCCACATGCAAAGCTAAAAAATTATTGGTGGAAATAATGAGATAAGAGCATGGGGTTCAAGTGCGCTAGAACTGATGCAAAGAAGATTGCAAAGAGACAATGCTTGACTGATATTTACCCCATGTTCTCCCATAACCTTTCCACTTGCAATGGCAGGAGACACAACGGACCCCCCAACTAGAGGCACATGCAACAAATGGACATGAGACATGGTTGACGTTAGCTCATATGAATTCAAGTAGATATGAACAGGAACAATATCAGATGAAATATTCAATCAAACTAGCAGACTATGATGCCATCAGAATAAGTAACACCAGAGCAAGAATGAAATTTATCGGACGATCTCAACCAAGCTGGCAAAAGAGCATAGGCAATGCTAAGATTTTCCGCAGTGTCCAGGGGAAAGGTACTTGCCACTAAGCCACGTATATAGATCTTGATTAAGCTAAGCTAGTTGCAATTGAGCTACATACAGATTGTGATTAACCTAAAGCACAAAATACAGTGAGAACAGATGCCCGGCAACCATTAGTCATAGTAATAATATGAGTAAAATTGGAAATGAGAATTAAAGACCTTATCAATAATGATCAACTTTTCAGGAGTTTGAATCAGAGCATGAAAGGAATAAATCTCGACAACTTTCAAATGCTACTAATCTATACAAGATGGCAACAGATACAGGTTGAACATGCAAAGCGACTATAAAGTGATAATTCATTTTGTTCCTCGTTCCAAAATATAGAAATGCAGCACCTGAAATTTTCTTTTCTAGCTTTGTTATGCAGTAGAGTAATCTATTGAATAGGACAATTTTCTGTTCTAGCAACTATAAAGTGATAATTCAACTGTTAAATGTGGCTCATATACGTACTTGATAGGATTCACGCCATATAAAGTCAAGAAGAATCTTGGTCCCAATCCCTAAAGAACAAAACAAAAATAGCTGTTATGCAACAAAATGTGAAGATAATTGCAAAACTTAACAGCCATGAGCTCATTACTCAACTGATCCTGGAAACAGTACACTTTCTCATATATAACATTTGTGAAATATGTCCTGCTACCAAATTTTAACCTGAAAATTTTCATTTCTAATTGCTGAGAGAAAAGAAAATCCCTCTTCTGAGTTTTTCCCTAACCTTTCTAGGACCAGTAGACCGAAGATCAATCATCAAACAATTTTAAAGGTTTTTCTCTCTACAATAGGTAAAATTTGTCTTACTATCTGCTAATATATTAACTGGCTGTCAATTGATTACAGTGTTTAAAAAGAATGAAAAAGAAACAAAATGAACTTTCTATACCGATTTGAGTAACTGTAGTGGATGTCACCTCCATATGCAAGATTCTTAGTGGAAGAAGCATTTTCATCCCAATGTACTCAATTCACGTTCTCTAATCATGAGACAGGCTACTGCATTCACACTAACTCCCACCACCTTAAGCTCTGGGGAAATGCAATGTCAGCATCATGACATAACTCTATTTGCCTGCAGCAGCACTCTTCGAAGCTCATCAGCGATTCCTTGCAAGAGAACTGGTTTTTGTATAGCTCCATTCATTCCAATCTGCAAGCATCTTCTCCAAACATCTTCATCATCATTTGCCGTTAAGGCAATGATCAAAGGCCAGCTGCGGCTGTGAAATTCCCTAATCCTCATAGTAACTTCAAATCCGTCCAAGTCAGGCAGATGAAGATCCAAAAGGATAATTTGGAATGAAGAAACAGCTGGGCCAATCGCACTGAGGCATTCATTTCCAGATGTCACAGCAGAAATGGTGCATCCAAGTTTCTCAAGCAGCTTTCGAGTCACAGCCCTATTCATGTCATCATTATCAGCTAAGAGTATCTTAAGGCCCCTGAAAAGAGTGTCTGAATTTGAGTGATCCGGAGACTGCTCATGTTCAGATATCCCTCGTACAATGGATGGTTGGATTTGAAAACGAAGAAGAAGTGCCATGCTTTGATCAAAGCCCTCAGGATGTGGGACTACCCAAATGTTGCCTTGCATCAACTGTCACATTATTTAATTTTCAAAATGGTGTTAAAAAAATAGCACATGAGTGGAAGATAATTAAATAAAATACATAAGAATAGAAGCTTAAGATTGTTGTGAATCTGCACAATTTTTTTTTCTCTTTTTTTTCCCTTATTTCCTGCTTGAATTGTATGATAAACTGAAATTTAAAAGCCTAAGCAACCTACAAACCATTCTTAGTACCCCCTTTCGCCAGAGTCCTAGTCTAACCATTTGAAGATTTCATTAGGTTTCAGAAAGATAGCCTACTGCCTAATATTAAAGAACGAGCTACACAAGAATCTCCAAAGAAGAGAAAAAAAGACAGAAAATTAAAGCGAAGAAGAGGAAAGCACCAATAATACGGAAAATTAAAGGGAATAAGAGGAGAGCACCAATAATCATAAAAAGAACAGGTTAATTTGAAGCATTATTACGACAAAAGTTCTCATGTATATTCAACATCCCTATGCTGACAAATGCTATAGGAGGAGGCTAACTTCTGAGCATATAAAACTACAAGAACTTCTGACATCTGTTGTATCTGACCAAACCTTACTGATCAAAACTTAGGAAATCCCAGATGAATTTATGCTAGTTCAGAATGAAGGCAACTTGCGAAATATAGGTGAAGTGGAAGCTTGGAGAATTGCTGCAGTTTTCTATTAATTTTATGTTAATTTTTCATCTGAAGATGAAAGGACAAAATCAGGAGTCAGAAAATGCAATACAAAATATTTTGATGGGACAACAAATTTAAACTATGATTAAATGTCCTGAAAGACTGAAGTAACAACCTTCCCCCTTTATTTTCCTGAAGATATGAGCTATAGACATATAAATATACCTGAACTAGCCTTCTGCATACGCTGAAGCTCAAGCCTTCCTCACCTTCCCCAGAGCAATATCTCTGGAAAGTGTAGGCCATACTAGAACACAAGCTTTCCTTCTGAGAGCCTTTGTTGCTAACTCCAATTTCAAACCTAATATAAACATAGCCATCAGGAGAATCTGATCTCCATGGTCCCCATCTTTGACCATTCTTTTCCTGTCCACCGGCTGAGCAGATCCGAAAGCAGAGAATCCCTCGAGTACTTTCAACCAAGAGATTCCCAACCATATGTAAAATAACTTGAAGAACTCTCCTCTCATCGCCCATAACTTGATCAGGCAAAGACTTATCAACCTCAATGGAGAACATATAACCCTGATAAACACATAAACATTTTGCGAGGCAAGCAGCTTCTCTTATTGTCGAATGCAGATGAAAAGGTCTCATCTCCACTGGGAACCTTCCACTACTCTTTGTGGAAGTATCCATAACATCATTTATCAAGATTGAGAGGACATTACTAGTCTTAACCATAGCATCAATAATAAGCCTCTGTTCAGAACTTAGGTTATTATCTTGCATCACGGAGAGTAGACCCAAAATTGAGTGCATGGGCCTTCTCAACCCATTGCTCATGACCATCTGAAATGCATTCCTGGCCTGGCTTGCCATCAAAGCTTCCTGCCTTGCTTGTTGCAAAGCTCGATTTTGCTCAACTAATTTGTCTCTCATTAGCTGAGACTCTTCAAGCACTGCAGCATGGGAAAGAGCAACAGCAACCTGATCCGCAACAACCTTCACTATTTCAATTTCCTGGTCACCCCAATATCTGCCTTGTCCACCAGGAAGAACCAGCACCAGAATAGCATAGCAAGCCTGAAAACTTTCTGGAGTCCCACCTTTGAAGTTACAAACCCTCAGCATTGGCATTCTAGTTGCAGCAACGGCCCCTGGCTCAGCAGTCCCTCGGCTACTTGCAGCAGCCAGCGGAGAATCAGGGTCAAGTAGTTTTACTCCAGTGTTCCCCTTGATCGCTTGTACATCTGGATCACCAATTGGTATAATAAGGCTGCACGTATTTGGGAAATTCCTTTCTTTCAACTCATGAGTTAAGTGCATTTCCGTTTTGATCTCATTAGGCATCCAGACAGCACAGTTCTGCAAATCCAATGCCTTGGATAGTTCCACCAGAGTTGTGTACAGTATAGTATGCCGATCAATTGACTTCCTGATCTCCTGAGTAAGCATTCGGACATGCAATCCAGCTTCTCTCTGCTTCATTATCATCCCAACTTCTCGACCAAGGTCCCAGGCTTTCTTCCTTAGCATAAATTCTCTCACTTTAACTTTGAGCAGCAAAGGAATGAGGGTGAGGAGGGTAATAGCAGTAGCAACAGAGACCAGAGCAGTAAGAATTTTGAAAATGGTGAGTGAAAGCATGAGCTGAAATGGATGAGGGCCATAAGTCCAGCCATTGAGCAAATGAGTCATGCCACATAGAACAATGAAGGCCATGAATTGAAATAGAACCCATTTGAATGGTATATTCGAACAACTGACAAAGTAAAGGAGCTCAATTGGGATCGAGAAATAAGCCACTGCAATCAAGAAATCACTCACTTTTTGACATACCAAAATACTCTCAATGCTCCAAAATCCCTCTTCATCACAATTACACCGTGGAATCCCAGTATCAGCAGCCGAAACAGAAATGAGGAAGAAGCAGATGAGGAGCCTAGATGCTAATGTCTTTAACATTGCATCCACTTCAATAAGTCCTCAATCCATACATGAAATACTGTTAATATCTTTCTTGGCACCTCAATGCAGCTAACTGAACATATAAAGAGCTGATCCTCCAACTAAAATTTTTCAAGACAACCAACTAATACTCGTTTCCTGTTCCACAAATGTTAAATTAAATGAAAACCCAATAAAAAGAAAAGCATTCTCTTTTCTTTTATCATAATAAACTGAAAAATTATGAAAACTATTCTGCGCACAAAGCTAAGCAAACAATTTAGCGCAAAAAAAAAAAAACCAAAGCTAAGCAAACATCTTAATTGAAAAAAAAAAAAAAACAAAGAAAAAGAAGAAACTTTGTACACACTTCAATCGTGCAAGACACCAATTAACATAACTTAAAGCTGCAAAATTACCTACCAATCTTAAAACCAAAAGGATCTGACACACCAACCAGCTGAAAAAGGTAAAAATAAGCCCAAATCTTTAAGTTCATTATTAACCTTCTTCTCTCATAAAGTTAACAATTAATCAAACACTCAACATGTTGATTAACTTATGGCATAGAACATAAAATGATGCTTCCGTCCACCATCATTATCAACAGAAATAAAAACAAAAATAAAAATGTTCAAGAACTGAATAATAACACACTTTATCTATAAATTAAATAAGCAAGAAATCCAAAAGAGATTTAAAACAAAAAATTGCAGGCAAAGTTCAAAATTTTACCTGGGCAAGAAACATTCTCGTGCTGACAACACCACACCAGAATAATTCTCAATCCAATCCTTGGATCTTATCTTTCACTCACATGCATGATATATTTACATACAACACATCCTTATATATACATACATATAAGACCTATAAAAATACACACCTGACAGATATTTCACTATCCCCTTCTTATCCATAAACTCCATCATCATCAACACCAATGCTCCTCACTTCCCTTGCATTGTTATCCGTGTATCACCACCACTAGGCCTTGCACCACATCTTTTCTAGACAAATAAAACAAAAATAATCCCATGATCCAACTCAAAGAAACTTAGCAAAAATACCCAGACAAAAGAAAAAAAAAAAAAAGAAGTCTATTCTTTTTTCTATTTTCGTTTTATTTTCATGCCCCCTCTTCCTTCAAAAAGATGGGTTCTAATTCACCTCCTCCAGCAAAACTTCACTTCTCAGCTCTTACTCTATCTATACATTTATTATTTAATAATCATACATGCATGTAAAGTATGTGATATATCTATATGAATGTATATATATGCGGATATATATATATATATAGAAGAAACTTCAAGTGGACTTTTCTTTGGCTGTTTTGTTTGTATTTCCTAGTACTATGTACTATACACACACTACGTTCTTTTTGTGGGCGTTTAAAGCTTTCAAAAGAGAAGTTTTTTGAAGAGTTACAAAAACCATTTTTTTTTCTTTTCCTCTCTTTTTTTTTTTTTTTTAAAAAAAGTCTTTCGTTTCAAACAGAAGTTTCTAAGTGCATGTATGTTCATTCATGTCTATGTAGCGAAGAGGGGTGGGGTGGTTTTTGGCGGGGTGCGCCGTTGTTTTTGTAAGAGATGGAACAGCAAAGAAGAGGAGAGAGAGAGACGTGGGGGAATTTAACGAAGGGATGTGTGGGACCCACAAGGGCCAACATGAAGAGAACTTGGACGCATTTTCGCTGGCTGCTTTCTCTAAAAAAAAAACCAACGTCCCCTTCAGTCTCCCAATAAAGTTTGTCACTGTTTATACATATATATATATATATATATAAACGTGTCTTATATCATACGTGTACATTACTTCATATTGTTATAAATTATATATTATCTTTGTACTCTATATCAAAATTACTTAATTACTTTCGTACTCTAAGCTATATACACCATATCCCAGTAATATTAAACTAACTAATTATTCCCTAAATTTTTTAAAAATCTATAAAATACTTCCTGAAGTTTCTAAAAATATGCAAAATACCCCTTGAAATAGATGATGACAGGAGATATTTTGCACACTTTCAAAAATTTCAGGAAAATAATAAACTAGTTTTGATACTACAGGGTATAATGCACATATGTCAGAGTACAAGGGGTAATTAGCTAATTTCGATACTTTATGGGGTATAGTGCAAATAAATCAGAATACAAAAGAGTAACATGCAATTTACTCTTTTGCTATCTATATACCCAAATAATTAGGTTTTGAATATACAGAGCAAATTCCACAATTAGTCTTTATTGTTCATAAAAAATATTTTTTTGAATTTTTATTGCTTTAAACGAGATTTACTTAATCTCCATTATTTGTAAAATTTACTAATTTGATCACTATTATTTTAAAAATAACACCTTTAATCCCTAACATTTAGAAAGAGTGTCAACTTGATCCACATATTGGCCGACGAAAGTGGTCATGTGACTAAGAGGGCGTTTAGAAAAAAGCTATTTAAAGTACCTTTGACTTTAACTGACTTTTTTTTTTTTACTTTAAATAGTTACATATTTGAATAATAATTATAGTTATAAAAATAAGTACTTACATGTTTGGTTAAAGTGGGTTAAAAAGTAACTTATATCATTAAAATAAATATTAAGAATATGAAAATAGATTTTCAAAGGGTAAGTACAAAATAGAAGACTAAAGATATTTTGGTAATAAAGATAATATAAAATAGTAAATGATTTGGTCAAACTTACTTTTTTTCAAAATACTTAAACCCATAAAAAAAAAAAGCTAGGGTGGGGAGATTTTTTAATTCTACTTAAAGCCAATTAAAAAGCACTTTTTTTTAATAAAACAAATGTTTTTACTAGCTTAAATTTGACTTTAAGCAAGTTGGACTAGTTTAAAAACCAAACCAAACCAAACACATTTTAACACATGGTCAATAAGTGAAGATGAATTGACCTATTTTATAAACACTCAGGATTAAATTAGTCATTTTTACAATAACAGGGACTAAATTGACACTTTGTATAAATATTAGGGACTAGTTTGGTATTTAGTTGTGAAATTTAGTTTTGTGAAAAAGCATTTTCAAAATGGACTTTTAACTAAATGGATTTTTTGGTGAAAACAAAATTATGTTTGGTTATTTTTAAGTAAAATGAATTTTTACCAAATGAGACGGTGTTTGGTTTTATATTTGAAAATAACTAATGGTTGCCTTAATTATTGAAAAGGATATTTTGAAACTAATATTGTTTACTTTCTATAACATATTATTTTATTCATATTTCTACTTGTTTGAAAAATTCTCTGAAAATTATATTTATAATTCAAAATATTAATAGCAAAAATAAAAATATATTAACAAAAATAAGACCAAAGGTCATTGCGATACAATGAGAAGCTAAAAACGTCAAACAAAACGAAATAGGGATAGGAAAAATATGAACCTTAAAACGTGATTAATTTTGAACTTCTAGCACAAAACGCGCCTTTTTTTTTTTGGTTCAAACATAACTGCCATGGAGCATGCTTGAAGACTTAAAATTTTGGACTTGAAGCGTGATTATTCTTTCATTTACAAAAATTAGCTCAATGCGATAAAGCTTTTACTGACAAAAGAAAGAAAAAGACCTAGTGGCATTGGTCTAATGGTATACTTTTCACCGTTAATATGAATGGTTCTAGAATTCATTCCTGCTAATTGTATGTTATGATCGGCCTTTGATGAACCGAGAAAAGAAACAGAAAAAAAAATTTTAGTGGCCCAATGTGATGCACATCATCATCGACTTCCTGTGTATGATCAGCCAGGTCTTGGCGTGGTTATGAATCTTTAGGGTAAATTCCACGGAACCCTCTTGTGTTTTGTTATAAGTGTGCGTTTACCCCCTGTGATTTTAAAATTAGCTAGTTACTCCCCGTGCTTTCCAAAAGTGAAGCACACTACTCTCTCCATCACTTTTTCCGTTAGATTTAATCAAGCGTGTGGTACACACACTCGACCTGGGACAGGGCTTAGTTTTTTTGCCATTAAACTTGATTTTGGCAAAAAAATGTCCTTTTTTTTGTTTTAAAAAAACATTTGTAAAAGAAAAAACTTAAATCCTTGACCTTAGTTTAAAATATGTAAATTTGAACCAATTATACTATAAACATATTTGCATTTTATTTCGTTACAACAAGTAAATATTTTTGTTGTCGTAAATAAAAAATAAGAAAAGAAATTAATCTCTATTGTCATCATGATGGCACAACCAATGTCTCATTACTTAAATTAATTATTTAATTAATTTTAATTTTTAATTATTTGATTAATTTATTAATTAATTATTAAATTATTAACAATTAACTATTTAATTATTGATTAATTAACTAATTATTAATTACTCTATATTTCCAATTACATAGAGTAAATAGCACCGTCCTCCCTGTGGTTTGTCATAAAGTGCGTCATACCCCTTTGTGATTGTCATAAGTGCATCGTTAGCCCCTGAGTTTGAGGGTAAATTAGTTTTTTTGCATTTTCGTTACCCTAAATTATCGTCGTTAGAAAAATGGGCGAGTATACTTCACTTTTAGAAAAAATAGAGGAGAGTAACTAACTTATTTTTAAATAACAGGGAGTAAACGCACACTTATGACAAACTACGTGGGTTCCATGGAATTTAACCCCAAATTTTTAAACAAAAGATAGATGACCGCACGGGGTGGTTATCATTGTATCCAGCTGTGCCAAATCGAACGTGGAGATCTTCTTTACTAGATTTGTTCATACAATCTTTCCATTAAGAGATTGTATCAAAATTTATCATTTTTATATTAAATATAATAATACAATTCGCGAAAGAAAGAATAATTAAAAATAATAAATTTAATACTCAATACTAAATCAATATAATAATATAAAAAATTGATAAATTGAGTAAAAAGTTAAGTTAAAAAGATAATTTCTAACTCACTCGCTCTTTTCGTAAATTTCTAATTATATTTAAGCCCCAACTCAGAAATTGAGTAGAGGATGTCCATCCTCTTAGATGCACTTTTCTCAATTAACTTGGCCGAATCTAATTCTCTATAACCATCGATGAAGTTTTTCAATTTTTCTTACTAAGGTGAATATATTCAATTCATGCTGAATTGGTAAGGAAAATATAAAATATCTTTTGTCAATTAATATTACTAAAATTTCAAATTAATAAAAAATACACAATCCAACAACCTTAGTTACTAGATCCAATTTTCACTTTTATTATATCTAAATCTTATTAGTGAAATATCTTAAGTTCATCTCCCGTTACAATAACTTTATATATTACCAAAAGGAAAAATATTTCGACTTAGGCCTATCTTAAACTATTTTTTTTTTTTTTGAAAGAAGCACATATGTTTTGCTAAGAATTTCGTGTAGTTTCACTATGACAAGATCATCAGAATAGCTTTAAATTCCATTGGCTTACGCCCATTAGCAAAAGGTTGGCTATCCCGCGGTGACATGATGAAGATTTTGCACTTAGGCGATCAAATAAAAATTTTAACTTTAGGAGGATTTTAATATTTTCATGTTACATATTTAAATTTGAGAATTCGGAGCAATAATAGCGGAAATGAAGTTGGATTCTGTTCTATTTTTTATTATATCCAATACATAAGAAAGATAATCTCAATTATTCAAATAAAATTAAACTAATCTTAACCTTTTATTTCAAAACAAAAAAGAGAAAAGAAAGATAATGAGAATCAATTTGGATTTTGATATAAAAGGGTCCAGATTAAATTAGTCTTATCTGAAGAGTTAAAATTATCCCTCTTATATAACAGAGAAAATAAAAAATAAGAGATGATAGAATTAAAAATAGAAAAGGATCCACATTCTACGACATATTTTATTTTGCATGCTTGAATAGTAAATAGAAGAGAATCCAAAATCTATTAATAAGATAATAAAAGATCCTCGAGCAAAAATAAAAAGTCATGATCTTAATAGTTCATGGTTTGCATTGTAGCAGATATATAGGAAGGGGAATGTATCTCTCTTGTATTGATGACTTTACGCACTTTTAACCAACAAAAAAGATTATTCAAACTTTTCGTTTCTTGGCATGTCTATGCACCTGAACTGAATTAATTGATTCATTTGCACTTTTTGTCAACATTCTTCTTTTTATAGGTTAGGTTTGAATTTTTAGGGTTCCGTAATGTTTTAGCATATTTAAATAAATAGTGCAAGCTTTTTATTATTTATTTAAACAGATAAGTCGTGGAAAAGTATGAACGACAGCACCCTTTTATTCTTTAGTTGAAAGCTGCAATCAGACATGCCATACTTGGTTAATTAATTAATTAATTCTCTATCAATTTTTTTAGAGGAAAATTAAATAATTTAAATACTATAAGATATGGGGAAATGTAAAGTCGAGACCTTTTAAGTCATACTCGTATAGAATTGACAAATTTCATTTTAACATATAACTTAGTATTAACCTAAACTATTGCTTTTTTGATATAGGCTTATATTAAGATGTTTTTTTTTATATAAAAGATTATGATTTGATTTGAGTTTTTATAAGATATTTGTGATAAAATGTCTTATTTATATTTATTAAAAAAAAGATAAAGATGAATTACTTATATCTTATAAGATAAAGAGTATGATTTATTTTAAATTTTCATAAAATGTATATGCTTGTGATAATTAATGTCTAATATAAATATTATAAAATAAAAAATAGTGTTTTGTCACATCAATAAAAAAAAACATCTTATAATAAGTTCATTCCAAACACAACATACCGATTTTGAAAATTTTCCAATTTAATACTCGATTAACTAATGATCCTTTTAGATAATAAAATTGTCTCATATGGGCTCGACAGTCGTGTTATAAATTAATAATCTTGATCAAAGAAAAAGAATATCTAGCTTTTTTTATTTTTCTTTTTCTAAATTTATTTGTTGATAAGCGAGTAGATAATATAAAAGACCACTTGTTGAGTATCCCATGCATCTCGACTTCCTAGTTTATCTCCCTTTCGATGCACACATATATACATACACACATCATATATATATGTGTGTGTTTTATTATATTCTACCCATTGTTTTTGACTTATGGTATAGTCTACTTAAATTAACCGGCGGCTTCAAAAGTAATCGTTATCTATCAGAAAATGAGGGAAAAAGACTTCATTCAAGATTAGTTGTCCCATTTGTTATGGATGGTACTTTTTAGAAAAGGAAACTTTTTTCCACTAATCGTATTATTCATTAAACATTGACTTGATATTTCTACAATTAAAAGCCAAAGTGAACCAGCCAACGGCAAAGCACTGTGCGAGGGTATATAATCATGGGGTGTAATGGAAAAGTCCCAAAGGATTAAAAAAGAATCAATACCCTGTTCTTAAATTGGAGACAAATTTTCCAACCCTTAGAGGGAATTCTACTTTTGAATTAGAGTGCTCATTCATGTTTACTAAGTTTGGTATACCTCTTATTAGGTTTAATATTCCTATCGTGCTAGTTACGTATATTTTGTCTTGAACCTATTGTGGTAAATTTGCCATAATTTACCTATTGGACGACACTTTCTTTGTTTTCTTTTCTTTTTTTTGGTCATTACCTATTTGATAATGAGTGAATAAGTTTTGAATTTTATATTTGTACATATCACTTTGTTATTCTTCCTAGTTTTACTGTACTTCTACTTATCTAGGATACTTATTCATACTTGTGTAAGTTGTACTATTTAAACAGACTCTTTGTACACATAAAGATTATCAAAAAAATACAATTTCTTTCATGGTATCACGCCTGCATACAACTGGCGCTTTTTTTCGATTACTTCCTATGGCGAACTCCAAAAATTCCTTTTTTTTTCTCTACCCTCACATACTGTCAAAATTTATGTTACAGTTATCTTGGATCATACTAATTATTTGACCTGGAAGCAGCAAATCACTGATTGCTTCACCTTCAGTAATCTCTTGGGATTTATCGATAGTTCGAAATCCAAACCTACCACAAAAACAAGGGATACTAATTATTTAATGTAGTTATCACGCCATTTAAAAATTTAAAATAGTAAAAAGAATATTGGCATATTTATTGAGTAAAATGAATGTTATCTCGTTGTGAGTTGTCTAATTAGCTGATTACCACTTTTTGTTTTAAAACTTATCATATTATCCCCTATACTTTCGAAAAGATGGCACCCAAATTATTACCTTTGGTTTTTCACCAAAATTAACTTAATTTTGTATTATAATCTTTTTTTTTCTTTTTTCTTTTTTGTATATATGAGTGTTTAAACTTGCAATGTATTATATATTCTTAGAAATGTCATTATTTTAGCTAAGGACGTTCAAATTACAATAAAAAAACGAGGGTATGGTGCCACATTTTGAAAAGTGGAAGGGGGTAATGTAGTAAGTTTTTAAAAACAAAGATATAATAAGCTAAATAGACAAACAATTAACAAGGAACAATCGACTAAGAAAAGAAACCACCGCCCGGGAGCGGGGGGGGGGGGCTGCAGTTAATTAGCTAATTATACATACCACACGGAGGTAATGTATATTTTACCCTATATTTATTTAAACATGTAGAGAAGATATTAGTATATTAATTTATTGTATTGATATAGTTCTTGTGTACAAGTTTGGTACGTGCATTTTATCATATATTTATTTAAACATGTAGAGAAGATATTAATATATTTATTTATTGCACTGCGTGTAGGTGTGATTTGATTAGTGTTCTATACTTGAACAATTTTAATATTTTTTTAAAATGGGTGGCATTAAATTTTGGACCTAAGACCTTTTAGTGTCTAGGCTCTGATACTATATTGAGATTACTATCTCATTTACTTATAGAGAGGATATTGATATATTTATTTATTATATTAATCATATTAATTTTTTTTTAACAAAAGTTAGAAGTATGGAATGTTAAGTTTGCCTCCTTGATCTCTTGCCTTGGTCAAAGAAATTACAATATATAATACAAGGAAACAAAAAGGGCAAAAAAAGAAAAGAAGAAGAATCTTCTTATTCAAATGTAAGTACCATCACATCTAAATTCAAAATATAGATTACAACCTGATACAGTAGCCAACTATAAAGAGCTTTTGGTGCGTGGGCCAACAACTTTTGATGATGAGTATACAAAATGATATCTCTAATCAAGTAAGTAATCACTAATAGCATTAATGTTTTGCCAGTTGTTGCATGCATATATGTGTTCTCATATAAATTGTTTAGGTTCAGTGTTTGATGAAGATTGAAGAAAATCCCTATAAATTTGTTATTGCAACTTTAACAAATCTAATTAAGACCATGCAAAGCTTTCAGTTCACTTTTCATTTAGAAAATTCAAAAGAAAAAAAAAAAGTTGATTGAAAGATTAATTAATTGGGGGTGTTTTGTTTCATGTTGAGAAATTTCCGTGGACTGCAATTGCTCAATGATATGCAGACAGGGAATATGAATAAGGGGGTGCAGATGTCAAGATATTATACCAAGACATCGCTTTTGCGTCACGTGCTCTCTACTCATAGGAATCAATAAGTGGGAAAATTTTGATCACTAGACAGTGGTTTGGCACATGTCTATACATTCCATTTCTCAGACACAAAATTGTTGACATATCACATTTAAGTTTGGTAAAAACCTAGGGAACATGTAGTCTTCAAGTTCGTACATCTCCAATATATGATGGCCAATATTGGCCATTATGCTTTGGTTCGAGCGTTAGGTTTAATGAAATACTTACTCGAGTGCAAGGTTTAGTGAAATTCTTACGAGTTTAATGATATACTTACTTATCAAAATAGATATTGGTTTTTGATGTTTTCCTTGTAACGCTTCTCTCACATTGAATTTTTGTGATGATTGGAGCATTTTGGAACAATTGTTAAGCTCCCTGTACTAGCAGACCAGTAAATTGTATTTGGGTTGTTACACCTCTCGTGACCAAATTCAGCTGAAAAATATGTATTTGGTTATGTTGTAAAGACAACTTTGGACCATCAAATTTGTTGGTTAAGTGTCCTTATCCCTTGGACTCATTCAATCAATGCAAATTCTTGAGAGTCCTACAGTGAGTTTAATTGCATTGCCTATTCTTTGTCTCCTTAAAGGCTTCAAGCAGCGCTGCATTGATGACACGATGTTATCTATCTCAATATACACAAGGCCATTGTGTGTGTTTTGACCTCATTGTTGCAACTGTGATTCTCATGGTCGGCCAAATTAAACCATCCAATGTGGCTTGCAACAACTTAGTTAAAGAAGAGTAAAGAACAATGCAATTTTGTAAATATTCCCCCTCAGATTTTAGAAGTCACATCAACAAACCTAAGATGCATGAATAAACATTATAACTAGTAGCAGGAAACTAATTCCAACCGGTGGTTGGTTGCGACACACTTAGTGTGAGATGTGCAATCAACCTCGTGCATGCAGGATTTGTTTTTGAATGGTGATCATAAGTGTAACCCCTAATAATGGTCCAATTCTTGAAAAATAGTCCCTACTCCTACCAATGTATTTTCTTTGGATAGCGTGTAATCTGCCAATTACAACTCGGTCCATATATCATTGGGTGGCCCAAGCCCAAGAGCAACCTCGGACTATTTGGTTGCAAAAATTGAGGTTTTAAATATAGACGTACAATCGTCAAACAAATGGCGCGTAACGTCAAACTTGAATTGATCTTTAAATAATTTCTTTTTTCCAATAAAGTAAATGGAGTGACTAGAGGCGGGATATTGTTTATGGACCTATAAGGACTATTTTATTTGGAAACCCTAAAACAGAATGTGTTCATTGATTAAAAAAATATTTGTATATTTAAAGTATTCAGTAAGATCGGTAAAAATTACAATCTCTACTGGTCGATCCCTATTCTTCCGGACAAAACAAAAGGACGAACATTTTCAAATTTCAACAAATATGCATGAAAATAGACAAAATTCCTCTAAAAAAAAATAATGAGACCATAATACTTTAGTGCACGCATGGTGGCAGCAATAGAAGATTCAACTGATTATAAAGAACATTATTTATCTCTTCGTACCTGGTATCTTGTCTAGGAATGTATTGTAATTCTCTCAATAAATGGTGGTGACTCAGTTCTGAGGAAAACACTAAGCACACTTTGATAATCCCTACCGCTTTGATAATCCCTAGCGCTTGAGACAAAGAAAACTGTCCTTAATTATCCTCATCATGGTTCCCCTATTAAACCTCACTAATTAATATATTTAAATATGTTGTCACGACTCTACAGTTGAAGCACAAACTAAAAGACCAAATACTCTTGACTCACCCAAAAAAAAAAAAAGGAAATTAAAAAAAGAAGAAAAAAAGACCTAATACTGCTAAGTGCTCAGAAAAAAAGACCTAATACTAATAGAACAGTTTGAGCTTTTTTTAAAAAAAAAATAAAAGAAAAAGTATTTTAAGAAAAAGTCAATCCAAACTCTAAATTAACAAAAATGCACAATTGTAAGAATATAAACTATTAGCACAAAAATTAAGACTTAAGATTAATTTGAAGCTTAAAAGACATACTAACTAGATATAAAACTCTTGAGTTGTTACCAAATAATCAACTTGCCTAGCTAACTGAAACAAGCTATAAGATAACGAAAAATACTTTCATAATTTACACATTACAAAGCTGTTTTACATGCATTACTGTCTGTACGTACAACTGTGTATATATACATACATATATATATATACATACATATATATACATACATATATATATATACATACATATATATATATACATATATATATATATATATATATATATATATATATATATATATATATATATATACGTAAATAGAACAGTTGATCATGGACGCTGGCCAAGACGCAGCTCCAAATCCACCTCATTGTCATCCTCATTTTCGATTCTTCTTCCACCATATTCAACATGGGTAAACAAATTCAGACCAAGAGCTAGATTATTCCCATGATCTTTGTGCAATATACTAGGTTGATAACAAGGGTTTAATGGTGGAATATTGTAGACTTGATAATTATTTCTTGCCCTTATAGCCTCATTATCATCATCATGGTGAGGTACTTCACTTGAAGAAGTTGTTGAAAAATACCTGGCCTTAAAGTTGCTTGTCAATGGCGGCTCTTTAGAATTTTGCTCTTTGGCCTTGGCTAGTTTGTCTTTCCTGTGTATGTTCATGTGGCCTCCTAATGCTTGAGCATTAGTGAACCCTCTCTTGCAGAAGGTACAATCATAGCTTCGGCGTGTCCCGCTGTTTTTTCCGTTGTCACGAAATATCTCCGGCCGATCATCTTCGTCAATGGAGGGCTTGCGATTGCTATGCTTCTCCGCTTCCATGTCTAATTGTGACTGCTTTGTTTCTTGATCACTTCAATGACTTAGTAACTAGGCTATGTTGTTTTTCTGTTGGAACGTGTATCTCTAGTGATGGAGATATTAAATTATAAATATAGATAAAGAAAGATAAGGACAATTTTTTATTTTATTTTATTTTTATTTTTATTTTTATTTTGTGTGTGGGGTGTTTTAACTCTTATCCCCAACTCAATTTCCGACCCTCATTTGTAGAACTAAAACCTTGAATATTACTTTTGAATCAAATGAAATAGTTTTAATTAGTATTAGATGGAGCAATTATACAACTTAAATCTTGAATTTGATGATTCACTATAAAGTAGGCCAACAACTAATTAGAGTTTAACTTTCATTGTATACCAATATTAAGAAATATTGGAGTTTCATCTTAAAACCTGTTGATATATTACGATCATTGAACATTTTATATATTAGTTTTGAATTCGATAATTGAATAATGTGGGATGACAATTGTATGCTATAACAACTAGTATGGTTCTTCACGTCACAAAGATTTTACTGCCATAGTTTCAAGTGGTTGCTGCCTACACTACTAAAAATATTAGTATGAAATAAATGTATATATCTTCCCAATCAGTTGAACATATGCTCAGAACTACATGTATAGGTGATATTGAGATCAAACTACTTTCCACTTTCAGAAATTTTGGCGACTTTTTGACTCATCACATGGGGTTGACGTCACAAATTCGTGATAAATTATAGCTCTATGCTTAGGATTATAAATTTAGACGTTGACTAAGAGCTACGAATTAAGATATATATCATGCGAAATTATCTTTGAAGATCTTAGTCATAGGCTCAATAGCCACAAATTTAAAGGAAAAAAAATTAAATTCGATGCTTATTGAATATTTTCTGTTACATTATAACATTATCGTACTCCAATTTAATGTATGTGCTAAGAATGCAAGTTGCCTCTCGTGATGGCTCCGCTGTTCCTCCTAGGACTTTTCTATTTATGGCCCGAACAACATGTGGAATAGTTCAGTTCAGAACTGATGTTATGTTGGCAGATGAAGTTACAGGTCATTTTATCGAAAGAAGCTTCGTATCTTTTGGGATGTAGGGAATAACTCAAGTGGTTAAAATTATCTTTTTGCATGGATAATGTTTTGGATTTGAATCCTATGAGAAGTGGAGGGATAAATTAGGGTGGGAGTTTAAAAAAAAATTAAAAAGAAAAGCTTCGGAACTTTCTTGAAAGATTATTGAAAGCATTAAACCCTTCACTTACTTGGTGGAAGGTCAGTTTTAGCCCTATTGGTATATATTTGAGCCTAATACAGTTCGTTGTTCATTTAAAAGAGAGTTTATATTGAATCTCGTGAGGAAATTACTTACAAATCTATGTATAATATCCATCAAATTGGTATCAGTTTTCTCAATGTTTCGGAAAAGAAAAGGAAAAAAAAATGTAAGACATTGTTCGGACTCAATAAATGTCGTTTCTTGTCTAATGTGCGAGGTTGTTCAACTTGAAAAGAAAAATAAATATTTTGACCAACTTGAAAAAAAAAAATAAATCTTTTGACCAGTCAAAACATTAGGTCAAAATAATAAAAGTTATTTAAAAGGATTATTTAGGATGTTGCCGAATAGGGTCTAAATGATTTAGATCGGATCCAACAGTCAACAGATGGGCCACCATTACACGTCTACTGCAAGTCGGTGATTATATAATTCAGGCAGAAGAGGATGGTTAATTTTCACAAGATTTAGAAACCGCCTCTTTGAGAACTAAATATTACAAAGAGCTCGTTTGAATTGGCTTTTTTAAAAAATATTTTTTAACAGCTTTTAAAAAACAGCTTTTTTTGAGAAGTTGAAAATTCTGACTTCTAAAAAAATTGTATTTGAACTTTTTTCAAAGTTTTAATTTTTTTGAAAGCCAAATCAAATAGTTATTGCAAATTTAATTTAACTTTTTCAGAAAAAAAGTGTTTTTTTCCTGAAAAAAGCCAATTCAAACAGGTCCAAAATGCTGTGAACAACTTGAACTAATAACGTTAGTATTGTAAAATCTAATTATATATTTGTATTGAATAAATAAATCATAAATTTCAAGTGCAGTTTATAAATTTTTTAACTGCTCCACCTGAAACAAATCAGTTTCAAAATTGTATAAAATTTTTCAACGAGTATTACAACTACCTCAGGTTGTAACGCGTACGAGTACAAATTAGCGCTCTATGGGCTTTACGAACTTGTTCTAGTCGTAGCTGGAGAAGCCCATCGGGTAACTCTTACAAAATTTTGAGTGGCAAATATTTGAGAAGCCCAAATGAAGGTCCATGGGCTTAGGCTTGACTCCTTCCATATATAGGAGAATAGCATATAAAAATCAAAGTTAGAAAGCGAAAATTGACACACAAAAAGGAAAAAGGAAAAAAAAAAAAAAACCAAAGAGAAAAAGTTGTGGAAAAAAATCTCAGATGAACTTGATTTTGTATTGAGCTAGTGGCTCACTAGGTGATAAACCATTTGACTCTCCACACTGATCGATCACATCAAGTGTTGCAGAGTAATGCTCACTTAAGAAGTTTTTCTTAATACATGAGATATCATTTAGTTAAAGGTCAGTTGAATAATGCACGCATATCTTAAGAATTAATCTTGAAACTTCTGTAATTTACTTATCAAGAATTCATGATCTTGAAACCTTTGCACCTAAGTCTCAAGATGAAGGATATAATACTATATCATTTTGCATGTGGTCATAATTAAGAAAAAATTGAATGAAGAACGTGATGAGGAGTTTAAATCGTTGGTTATAAATCTTCTGATACTATGAAAGATTTGCACAGTGGGAAACTTCTGTATATATTCACCAACCAAAATACGTACAAGAAATATTACATGTATATTGCAACACATGGATAAAGATGAAGCATATCAACATACGACAATAATTCAATACACTAAGAGGTCCTATCAACAATAACAATCTTAATAACTTCGAGAGATATTGAAAATACAAATTCTCTCCTTCATGACAATATCTTAATAGTCCAATATCTTTTTCGTGTCAAATTCTTCATCAAGTGTTGCTATTTTTCATTCTGTTTCTTTTCGGATATCCATCGTGGACATATATGTGCTGAAATTTGTATTTTTCATCTTTTCCATCTTACACTATTATGTTGTCCGTACTATTGCATAGAATATGACGAAAATAATTAACTTCATTGTCTGTATCTCATTCTAGTAGTTTATTACTTATAGGCATGGGCTAGGTAGGGATGGTATGTATGTTGGTAAATAGAGTGAATGAGAAATTTAGATTAAATTTACTTGGTATTTGAAAAGATAAACTAAAATAGAATTTAATTTAGAATTAAATTTATGTGTTGCAACTTTTTCGATCTAAAGGTTATAATTTTCAGTTATAACTTTTCTTGACTAAAGGACACATCCCTAACTAAAGATTATAACTTTCTGAACTAAGAGTTATAACTTTTCTTAGCTAAAGGACACGTCCCTTGGCATGAAACATTGCCATAGCTTTTCTGAACAAGCTTCTAGCATTTATAAATAGGCCATTCTAGGCATTCAATTTGTATCATTCATAGCATACACCATACATATTGTGCAATAAATCTCTCAGAGCATTAATACTAGTTTAAGGCATTCTAAAAATGAGTTCATCGCTATTTTGGTTCGCTGAGTTTTTGAATTTGGAGTACTCCTATTCAAAAACGAAGTCGTTGTATCCTGGGAGACTATCGTCATCACTGTGAGCACCAATACGGGACCATTAAGTTTAAGGACACTAAATCAAGTTCAGGCCTCAACTTAATTCTTTGCATGTATGTGTTAATTCATTAAGTGTTGTAAGTTACTTATTTTGTGTTATTTTATTATATTAATCAAATACTAGTTTTACAAATCAGTGCTCAATTTTTAACAATTTATTACTGTTTGTGTCTAACTAGTGCTATATTTAGTTAATTTTGGGTTAAGTTAATTTGTAGTGCTACAAGAATTTGAATAATTATAAATTCAATTTGACTTGATAATTAATATAATGATATAAATTATATGATGAGATAGAATGTAATAGAAATGAAAATAGAGTACAGATTGCCTAATCTTGACTATTTTGATATTTACTCACCAGTTACTAGAATAACTTCTATTTGGTTATTGATTGCAATAGCGGCCATTAGATGTTAAAACAGCTTTCTTAAATGGAGATTTAGATGAAGAGATCTATATAGAACAACCTGAAGGGTTTGCAGTTCCAGGTCAAGAAAATAAGGTTTGTAAACTTGTTAAGTCTCTTCATGGCTTAAAGCAAGCATCGAAACAATAGCATGAAAAGTTCGATAAAGCAATGATCTTAAATGGATTTAAGATGGATAAATGTACGTGTCTATGTTAAAGGCACTGAAGAAGAATATGTCATTGTTTGTTTGTATGTACACGATATGCTTATCATTGAGAACAATATTGAGATCATTAACTTTACCAAGAAAATGTCGGCCAGTAAATTTG
The DNA here is from genome assembly GCA_028554755.1 of Cordia subcordata. Classification (NCBI taxonomy): domain Eukaryota; kingdom Viridiplantae; phylum Streptophyta; class Magnoliopsida; order Boraginales; family Cordiaceae; genus Cordia; species Cordia subcordata. The sequence goes on along the minus strand of JAPTOF010000010.1, from coordinate 4,257,165 downwards.
ATATGAAAGATATGGGTGTGACAAATATAATCTTAGGAATGAAGATTATTAGAACATCTGAAGGGCTGGTTCTATCTCAGTCTCATTATGTTGAGAAAGTGCTTAATATATTTAAAGGTTATGATAATAGTCTTGTAAAAACACCCATAGATTTGAATTTACATTTGACCAAGAACACTGCTAAGGTTATATCTCAACTAGAATATTTTCATATTATTGGTAGCTTAATGTATATTATGAATTGCATGGGATTGAATATAGCATACGCATTTGGTAAATCGAGTAGATATATGAGCAATCTAGGGCAAGTTCACTGCATAGATCTTGTGAGAGTTCTAAGGTATTTAAGATATACATTGAAATATAGGCTGTATTATGTTAGATATCCAGTAGTGGTTAAGGGAAATAGCGATGCAAATTGGATATCTAATTCAAGTGAAACTAAATCTACAAGTGGATATGTTTTCACTTTGGCAGGAACAACAATTTCATGGAAATCCTCAAAGCAAACATGTATTGTCAAATCCACAATGGAATCTGAATTCATTGCTTTATATAAAGTAGGTGAAGAAGCAGAGTGGCTTTGTAACATTTTAGAGGATATTCCATGTTGGAATAAACCTGTGCCATCAATTTGTATTCATTATGATAGTCAATCAACAATTGGAAAGGCATAGAATAGTATGTATAACAGAAAATGTAGACATATACGTTGAATACATAATACCGTTAGATAGTTATTCTTGAGTGGTATAATATCTGTTGACTATGTGAGGTCGAAATATAATATTGCAGATCCGTTAACGAAAGGTTTACCAATAGAGAGAGTATATAATACATCGAGCGAAATGGGTATAAAGCCTATGAATTAAGAATTACCATAATGAGAACTCTACCTAGTTGATTGGAGATCCCAAGATCTAGGTTCAAAGGGAAAACTGAATTATATAACTACGACTCTAGTATAAAGCATTGTGGGGGTTTACCATTTGATCTATTCCTATGATGTACAGACAACGCTACTTGTAAAAGTTTAGGTTAAGCTATAGCTTTTAATGACTCTTATACCATGGAAATTCCAAGTGGGAGTGCAGTAGGAGCCTCTTAATAAAAAGTAACCTATGTGAGTAAGGATTGGACTAGTCCTATGAGAATTCTAAGGTTAAATTCTCAAAAGTACTCATGAAAACCAGAAATTATTTAGGGCCAAAATGAATACAACAACGAGAATCTCAAGATAGTGTTGAGTGGTATTGTGTGCAGTACTATTGTCTTGATTTACATAAAAGCTGAACAGTTCAAGAAATCACATTCACTGGTTAGCAAGTAAATTCGATAGTGCTCACTAAAGAAAGGTCAAAGCTGTTAGCTATCTATTTTGATGTAATATCATTCTAGATGAACTTTTTCGTGTGTCGACATAAATTTGCATTTCTAATAGCCTATTTGTGGGAATGAATCAATTCTCATTCATGTGGTGGATTGGTAGTAAATAGAATGAATAAAAAATTGAGATTAAATTTAATTGGTATTTGAAAATATAAATTAAAATAAAATTTAATTTAAAAATAAATTCTACGGGTTGCGACCTTTCCGAACTAAAGACTACAACTTTTAGTTATAACTTTTCTTGAAAAAAAAAGACACATCCCTAAAGGTTATAACTTTTCCAACTAAGAGTTATAAATTTTCTTAGCTAAAGGATACATCCATTGGCATGAAGAGTTATGTCTAGCAGCTATAAATAGACCATTCCAGGCATTCAATTTGTATCATTCATAGCATACAACATACATATTCTGCAAGAAATCTCTCATAGTATTCATACTAGTTTAAGGCATTCTAAGGAAGAGTTCATTGCTATTTTGGTTCGCTGGGTCTTTGAATTTGGAGTGCTCCTATTCAAATATGACGTCATTGTATCCTGGAAGACTATCATCATCAACCGTGAGCACTAGTACGGGACGATTAAGTCTTAAGGACACTGAACCAAGTTCAGGCCTATACTTAATTCTTTGCATGTACGTATTAATTCATTAAGTGCTGTAAGTTACTTATTTTGTGTTATTTTATTATATTAATTAAAATATTAATTCTACAAATCAGTGCTCCATTGCTAACAATGTATTAAACTGTTTTGTTTCTCCCCAGTGCTGTATTTAGTTAATTTTGGGTTAAGTTAATTTGTAGTGCTACAAGAATTTATATAAATATATATTCGATTTGACCTGATAATTAATATAATAATACAAATTATATGATGAGATAGAATGTAATAGAAATAAAAACGGAGTAAGGATTGCCTAATCTTTAGCTCTCAAAGCATGTTATTATTCCCAGCTTACCTTCTGAATACGTTTCCATGTGTAGAACGTCACAACTCCTCAATCATATCCTACATTTGTGATCATGCATGCCTTCTTTGACTCCTCTCCGAAGCCAGATTTACTTTTTAAGTGTGGGGTCTGTAAATATAATTTTACCACCTTATAATATACTTTAAAACATTCTTATGTTTTCAACTGGTTAAAATCACACTATTAACACAATAAATAAATACACCAATATGCTTTGTATATCACTAATAAAAACTATCAAATTTAAAACAGAAAATTTGAGCTTTTAAATGAGCTGGTGAATGTAATATGGTATCAGAGAATACAATTCAAATAATTTTAGGTTCGAAATTCATCGTCACTTATTTAAAAACATTAAAATCAAGGGCAGAGCTAGGGGTGTCAAGGCTCCCTTGGTCCTCCAAAGCTCCAAGAAATTACTTTTATGTGTATATAAGTTGTATTTAATTAAAGAGTAAAAAAAGAAAAAAATTTCTACTTTGGTCCAATTTTTTTTTTTTTGTTGGTGGGTATATATTTTAAAACATGACACAAATACAATGACAACAACAATAATTTTTTCTAAATATTCATCGTAATCTTTTATCTTTATTTTTGGTTTTAAAACTTTGAATTCTTGTCATGGTAGTTTAGTGAGTTCTTTAGTTATTTAAAATGATATTTAAGTGGTCAAATTTTTATAAAGGATAGGTAACTAATTTTAGTGGATAAAATTCTAGTAATGCTTAATTTGTTTATCTTTTAGTTAGGCATTTTAAATGTTCAATATAAAATAATTTACTTTGAGTCTACAAATTATTAACTAATGTTGAGATGAAAATGGACTTTGTAAATGAAAAAAAAAAACTTTTTTTAATAAGTTTTTGGAGTAGCTTTAAAAAAGACAAAACTCTAAAAATAAGCTTTTTTTTCTATTATTATAAAGAGTGTGCTTTTTTTATAAGCAAACCGAAATGGATCTTTCGAACTTTTACTAAATTTTCAAAGGGTATATATATATATATATATGTGTGTGTGTGTTTGTGTGTGTGTGCGCGTGTCTAAACACTAACTTTTAGAAAGATAGCTTGATTTTCTACATGGAAAAGAAATTATTATCGCGTTCATGTAAATGTAACAATTGACTTTGTTTATCAGGTGAGTCCAACTTCATTAACTTAATTAATTAACTTTCTTTTTCATATATAACCTTACCTTTTTTTTTTCCTTTTTGCTAAATAGTATCATACTTTGTTATCACTAAAATATGCAATATTGTTTATATTCTTAATTAAGTCTCAACCTCCCTAACCTTAAATTTCGGGCTTCGCCACTCCTGATTAAAATTGTCCACATTCAAGACTCAAAACAAACCCCGCCTACATGCGAGAATATGTTAACACAATTATAAATAAATATATCAATATCCTCTTTACAAGTTTAAAATTTAAATTAAATTGTAAATCTAACAACACATACTATTCTTACTAAACGTACGTAATCATCTCATTTTCAAAACTACTTACTCCCACTAATAACACAATCTAGATCCACCTGCAATCATCTCACACACAAAAAACACACACTGACACACACATCAAGCAAAAGCAAAAAGAATTTTAGAGAGTTGGGAACATGAGAAAGAAAATGACATGCATCGATGGCATACTACTTGTGCCATACTCGATCTTTCACAAAATTGAACAGTTGGGCATCTCTTCTAAATGTTAATTGTCTCTACCTATTCCTATCAAGGTTCATTGTCCATGCATGTGACCACTACTGCAACATGCCCTTCATAATGGTACTTTGCCATAATATTTACTCATCAATTTACTGTTTCTCTTATTCAAATTTGCTATGTGTATATTATTCTAACTTTCTGTACCCAAAATATTTATTCTCTGAGTTCCAATGTGTCGTCGTTCAGGTTTTCATCCATCAATGCCAATCTCTCTCTGCCCCCCTCGGTGTCAGTCATATTGAAGTTTGAAAGAGTTAACATTTATCATGTCTTACATGAATTAGTCAGCATGATAGAAGAAAATGGATCACGTCTTGTTTGATTAATTACTTAGTCTCCATGATAAAAATAATGAGATAGAAAAATAAATAAAACAATTTATGTTTGATATATTGATCACTGAGCAAATATTTACGAAGTGATAAATAATGCAAGTGATGATAATACTGTGACAACTAGCAACCCTCTTTGTTAAATTTCTTTTCGCCATAATGAAACCAGAAACAGATTATGAGAAACCTTGACCTGATTAATGGACCAAAATTAAAGACTACTTCAGATTAAATTCTTTTCAATTAATCGTTCTCCTAATTAGTCATTGGATTTATAATTCTTTCTCTCACGCGAGAGACGGATTTGAGATTTTTATTTTAAGAAATGTAACTTCAATTCACTCTTTTTCTTAAATTAAAATTAATAAGAACTGCAATCCTACTAGCTAGTTCGTGAATACATCCACCCATAATGGTACTATTCATCTCAATTGAAGAATCAAGCAAAAGCAATCTAGATGCAGATCTAAGTTAGGTGGGCCATGGAAATCAAAGAGAAAGTAATTCGAAATTGGAATTCTCTGAAATAGGTTGTCTAAACTGTACTATCGACCCCAAACATTTGTCCTGGTGCTGTAAAGTTACCTTGAAAATGTTTTGAGTGCACGACTGCATGTAAATAGCACAAGGGGAATTGATTACTATTTAATTCTCTTTATTTCTTTATGCGTTATCGTACAAAGTATTCTCGTATTTATTTTTACGTTACAAATATTATTTGAGTTTTAATTAATATGGAGTGTGAGAAGATGTACACTTATGACTCCACAAAAACTATAATTTTAGGACGAATTTAATACGATTCTTACTAACATAAGTTTTTTGTATTAAGATTTTGGGATGTCAATTAGCGATCAAGTCATGTCTACTACACTATAAATTTTCATTCGTAGATTTGAAATTTACCTTTTAATCCATGCTATAACACTTAATTTAGTGTAATCATCTGAAGAACTTGTGAATTTTAATAATCCTGTGAAGAGAACTACAACGGCATGTGCATGTTACGTTAGGCATGCCTTCACTAGATGTTCCCTTTTTTCTCTCCCTCTCCAACTCTTGTATGGTGCCTTTCAATGGAGCAAGTCAAGCCTAATAGGCTATTAGAAATAAGGGAGAGAGAGATTAGCCTTAAAATGTTTTATTGGGTGTTCATCAAGTTGCCTGTTGCCCTAATATCTTAAATAGACCTAACACTTTACATATCACACCACTAAAAAAAATAATATTAATGAGATGGAACTAGAGACAACTAGAATAGATTGCTATAAATAATATTTTAGGTTTTATCGATCAACTTCAACTGGTTTTTCAAAAATATAAAATATCTCAATCAGTGACAACCCATAATTTAATAAAAATTTTAAATCTTTTACTTGGGCAAAATTGATTGGTTATACTGCAATGTTAGAAAAAATCATCATACAATTTAAACACCCAAAAAAAATTTTTATGGATAAAACCAAACAGATTAATTTCAACTTTTGAATATCTAGTCAAATATAATCGGCTATATAGGATCTCAAAGCTCATGACTTTCGTATTGTTTACCAGGTGCATCTTGTATGTTAATGTTCCTTTTTCCTCGTTAGGTCAAAGATATCTATATTGGTGAAGAGGAGATGAAAGCACTCATGTTGAAGAAAACGTTACTAGTTCCACCAAAATGTGATTGATGACCAGGTTGGTTTGTCCAATTCGTAGAAAACGAGGATGTCTACATTAGTGATATATGAGATCAACGTTAGCTTTGAAGATTTATGATGCAATTTGTAAGTATGTAAATGTCCAGAATACTATAAGAGGAAAGAATTGGGGGGGGGGGGGGTTCTTTCAGTTGTGTGTGGAAATGCTTTGAACTGAGCAAAACATCTCCATGCTGTTTAAGGAAATGTCATGATGACATTTGACACCCCAGGCCTTGTCGGGAACATGCAAACCATCAGGTTTTTGGGAAAGCAAACATGACATACTCAAAAAATCATTGTATTGACACACACACACACACACACACCCACCCACCCCACCTTGTTTAAAGCTAGCGTTGAAGGGCTACGTACTGCTAAAAGTATAATCCAACAGTTGAGATGAATGACAGAAATTGATTTTGTTTTTCATGAATTTGTTTCATTTCATGCTCGATCTCCTCTTGAGCTGCTTCAGCCATTTGTATGTAACGAAGCTTAGGTAATTAAAGCTACATATTTTATGGAGTGAAGGTCAAATGGTTTAGAATGTCAAAATTCGTAAAGACATGAGAGTACTACGTTGTGTAGCTTTTCAAATGGGAAATATCAAAATACTTTTAAAATGTTTTCCAGACATGAGCTCAAGTTTACTACTAGTTGAAGCGCTTGATTCCTGTTTGATGATGTGATCCATATATAGCCAAATGACTCACCCATGCGTGAACCAACAAAGAAAGGCAAAGGTTCAAGGACGGCTTCAACAGTATCATGGCACTTGATATGGCATCTTGCTACTTGCTCTTGCAATAGAACAAGCAGAAGATTGATGTTTTACGGACTTAAAAAAGATCGGACTACAACCCTCGCAATATACCATGTCCGCTCGTGAAATTCCACGAATCGTTTTATTAACGTATTTGAAGCTATATTGTATATATTTGTATATATTGGAAAGATTCTGTGTCCAAGTACTACCTAAGGTGGTGTGTGTATGTGCGTGGGGAGTTCACTTGATATATATAAATATCACAAAATCTATCATATGGCTAATTAATCTTATGCAACCACAAAATCTTCAGTGCTTCCTATGGCCAATTAATTAATCATGGGGATGCATCGTTTCGTGTATCGATCATATTGAGACATAAATGACCTGTCTTTTAAAAAAAATGGTCATTTATATTTCTGGTCTAGACTTTGACATCTTGCTCTTCACTTTCCCAAGAAAAAGATTGCCCTATATACAATTTGAAAATACTTTAATGTTCTCCACCTTTTCATTTTACAGTTCCCGTTAATTATATTACTTCTAACAATTCTACGTACTACATTATCAAACAGGAAATAATTGATTCCGGACGTTCACTACAGCAATAATGAGTAATATTTATATTATCCTTTTTTTTATGATCAAAATTTATATCTTGAACATCAAATCTCTTATAACTCAGGTTATTTATGCAAACAAGCATAAAGATGTAATTATTGAAGTGATAACAATAGATCACAATTCATGAAGTAGAGAGTGCGGTAACACATTATAAGACCATCTCTCATATTACTAAAAAGAAATTGCATTTGAGATGAAAAACGTTCAAGTAATATATATATATTAGAGAAGCAAATTATATAATCATCAATGCTTCATATATCATGCACCATGCATCTTTTAATGTTTTCCTCATAAAATGCAGCTTAAATTCACCTGAAAATCAAGTACCATTATGGGTCTTGAAAAAGTTGGCCTAACTGCATCCAAGTCGAAGTTCCAAGTCCAAATCCTGCTTTTTCCCACTGAACAGCCCAATTTCTAAGTCCAATGTGACAACATTTTCTGCATTCTTCTTCATCACAGTACTGCATTTTGTCTCATTCTTTAAGCAACCCAAATCTTCCACTGCAAAAAGTTGTTTAGTAGTTTTCTTCATCAAATGATCTTCTTTTGGAAGATTGAAATGGTTGCGTATTGCCCCAGGAGTTTTCACCAATGTCTTCTTAAGCTCAGTTGCAGAAGCTGAAGATGCAGCAGAAGGAGGTGGAGACAATGTGGAAGCTTTGAAGGGCGGAAATTTCGCGAAAGGAGATGATTTTGGTGATGGGGATGAAGATGAAAAACTAGGGTTAGGGTTGAAAAGTAGGTTATTAGGGTTTGGCTTAACATTAAGATTCAGAAGAGTATTATCTCTTGGTGGTGATTGCTTCAGCTGCCTTGCTCTATCTCTTCTGTGGACATTCATGTGACCCCCAAGAGCTTGAGCAGATCTAAACTCTCTCTTGCAGAAGCTACATGTGTATGATCTTGGTGGCCATGGGAACCCACTTAACAAGTCTCCTTCTCCAACATTAAATCCACTGCCACAGTCCCATGATGTTGGTTTAATGTTGTAATTGCTGTGGTCTTTCATCTCTCTTTTTACTGATAAGAAAACCTAGCAAGATGACACAAACAAGTTAAACTGTTATAACACAGTATGTAATGTAACAACTAAAAATCTCTCTATATGTGTGTTTGTAGTGTGTGTGTGTGAGAGAGAGAGAGGAGTTGAAATTAGAGAAGTGAGTGACCTGGAGAATAGAATTGTAAGGCAGGGGCTAGATAGAGATGTGATTGGAAGACATTAAAGAAAAAAAATGCATGGTTCCCGATACAATTGGCCACTACTTAAGACTTGCAGGAGCTTGTGCTGGCAGGGGTTATACTTTTATGCTATTTTAGGGCAACAAATCAAGTGGATGTTTCCTTTTTCTCCCTTCAGCATTTGTGCATTGATCTCTCTCTGAATGATTTATCATTAGGTAGGTTCCAACTCTTTTACTATCTTTCACCTTAGGGGCTACAAAATAATTTCAATATTTTTTACTACTTGTATAATCAGTAATATTTTCTTACAACCTTGGGTCATATCAGCTTCATAACATCAAGATCAAGGATGGGAGTGTGACTCTGTGATAGAGTTATTACTTCATTTAAAAGTTTAAAATAGAAAGGATGATGGTGTATTTATTTGTTATATTAACATGCCTCTCCACATGCTGGTAGGGTTTGTTTTTGAGGCTTTTAAGCAGACAATTTTAATGTTTTTAAATGGATGAGGGAGTTGCAAAACTAAGAGTGTTTTATTTTTAGGCTCTGATATTATAATAAACTTACCACCTCGTTTAAAAGTTTAAACTCGCAGAAAGAATATTAATATATTTATTTATTATATTAACATTCTCAATATGTTAATGCTAGATTGCCATTCATTAAACCCTTGGTTAACTTTGTACTGCAGTGTTTGGAATATGGAAATAAAACTTGCACAAGATTCGGCTTTGAATATTCTAGAGTTAATTATCTAAAAGTAAATTTCAGTAAATCTTATGCCTGACTAGCCTAAGCCATGGTTGTTCCAAGTTATATATGTGTTCTTAGGGATCATATTATTAACTTTTGCCTAAATGTGTAGCAATAACACAAATTAAAAGGTAGGCAAGAAACATGTACTCTGTTCACATGTATCACTAAACTAAAGTGTTGCTTTACATTGATCACTCAAAACTCGTCAAATTACCAATTTAGATGTCCCTCTTCTCTTGAATATTTTGTGTTTACATGAGAAGAGAACACATGCTTTCTTTTATTACTCCAAAATAAAACAGTTTCAGACAGAAGATGAAGTACAATTTTTTTTTTTTTAAAACAAAGACAATACATTCAAAATCCAAGAAATAATAAGTTCCTAGCTGAATTTTTTTTTCAAATTTATTGGATTCCAATTAAAAAAAGAAAAATAATAATAACAAAGAAATTTATGCCTCCACACGGTTGACCGAGGGCGAACCAGCCATGGCCTTCTTCATGTGGATGCTAGCGTGCTAGGCAAGGGAGCTAATGTTGTGCCTGTATTAGCCTCGATTTTTTTTTTTTTGGAATTTATATACGTATTTATCATAATATTTTCAAAATACATATATTTTATTATGAAAAAATGAAATCAACCCTTATTGAAAAAATATTAGTATTTTAACCATCAACGTAATTTGAGATCCGGCCTTGGTGCCGGGGAGGCTTAGAGTGAATTTAGAGATAAAAATTATAAGCATAGGAGCATTCGAATGTAAAGGTGAAAAGTTATGCGGATTTTCTCGTGTTTTTATTTCCTAAAGTACCGATTATATATATATGGTCAGGCAATAATAGATAATAGATAGTGAGGTAATGAAAAACTAAAGTAGCATTGTTGTTTTGACCCAAAAAAAAAAAAAAGAGTAGCATTGCTTTCTTTCCATCCAGTAAATTCATCAAAACGAAAATGTGACGACCAACAAGCCTAAAATGAGCTCCAATTTCTTTGTAAGTTTTTTCTGCTTTAAACTAATTCTTTCCACTTAAGGTTTAAATTATCTTGTAATATAATAACCTTATAAACAAAATATAGTGATTAAAAGTTATAGAAATTATTTTGATTCTTTATTATTGAATCTCTCAAGTAATATTACAATATTATAGATAGGGATGTCTAAAGTCTGCCCCATCAAATTACTCTAATTTCCTACTTTTACTAAATTCCCATGATCAACTATCGATCCAAAGGAAAAGAAAAAAAAGAAAAAATCCATCGATTTGACGTCTCAAATGATTCTTGCCTGGGCCATATATAATATATTCCTCCCACTACAACATCCGTTCGAACGCCATCAACAATTAGTCATTATGTTGATGCCCAACGAATAATTACGTAGAGCCAAAACAACTCTCAAGGACATGAATCATCACGTTTTTCTTTCTTTCTTTCTTTATTTTTTTTTCTTTTGAAGTATCAGCACGAGATAAATAGACAGTCTTGTGAACTGGTCTTGCATGTTCATGCAATGCTATAATATTCATAACCGTGAATCATCACCGCATAGCTTGTGAACTTCTAACGAGTTAATCATTAAATTCTCTCATAATGTTATGATATTAAAGAAAGATCTTACTAACGTTTAACATTTTATGAAAGACTTAATTCATTTATCCGCAGCTTTCTGTAATTCCTCCGTTGGACTTGCAATGCTTTTGCATCCATCTCATGATGGCTAATGAGTAATTGTCAGCCATTTTTATTTCATTCAGAAAAGCTTTGATTATAGTGACTGAGCAACCCGGGGGGGGGGGGGTAGGTATACACAACGCAACCCCTCCTTAGATCTCAAAGAAAATGACATCCCAGTGAACAAAGATTTTAGCTTACCATTTTCATTAACAAAAGAGAGATGGATTTCTCAGAGCACTCAAACAGACAAAAGATTGGTACCACATATAGCTAGAGATTTACTGAACAACCGGTGGTCAATGACAAGCTACCATGCCAAATTACCATATAAAGTTGACATTTTATGAGGTAAAAAAGCCCAAGTTGCAGTGTTTACCTTTAGTGTATTTGCCGTCTCCTCTATATATATAATAAAATTTTATGAAAGCAAAAAGGCATATATAATCGAGTGGCATCAAAGCATGCATTTATTGAAAGTGCCACCAGCTCGTGATGAGTTTACTGTGTTTGTATATGACAAAAATGAAGTAGAAAAAACGGGCGTGTTCACTTTGCTGAAAATTCATTTTGGCGAATGGAGATGCTATTCTAGCTAGTCATCTAGTATAGCTCTTTTCAGTCTTGAAATTCAGGTCAGTCATTGCTTTGTTTACTAAATGAACTATCGATATGATAAAATAATTAATATAGAGCGTCTTTAATTTTTTCTCAAAGTTATTTTTAGATAATTGGTGGTCATAAGTAACTTTTGGTGTTTATACATTATTAATAACAAGAATGAAAGTATTTTGAAAAGATATTGATCTTGTAAGTTATTGACATGTTTGAGATTAAAAAGTAGTTCAAGTAGTTGAAACTACCTTCTCTAGTGTAAGGCCTAAGTTCAAATCCAATGGGGTAGGGAGTTTTCTACAAAAAAAAAGGGTTTTCAATATATATATGTTCAACAAATATATACTTATAAATAGCCATGTTTATTGAAATTACTAAAAAGAACCTCTTAATAAAGTATGTTGCTTTCTTTATTAAGGTATAAACATGTCTTTTTATCAGGTCAAATCTTCTTACTCATAAGCACTTAGAAAAAAGTAAGAAAAGTGTTATTTTTCTCTTTACGTGCTTGTAAATAGTACCAAACAAACAACTCTTTGTTTTCCTCTTTGTAAGTATATTGAAAAAACACTCTTGTAAATATTTTACAATTGTTGAATTTTACTTGTAATTTTATAAGGTTACGAAAAGAAAATTTACTCTTTGTTATGGGATTTCTGTCTTTTCTACATGCATTGAGGTTTTTGTATTGGAGTGATGGTATTCCATCAATCTCTGTTTTCTTTCTTGTGGGATCGAATGAATGGATACAGCAAATTATATGGGAACTATCAAAAGGCGTGTCAATTGATATATGCTTGTAATAGTGTGTTTTTATGAGAGTCGACAGAAGAGTTATACACATAAAGTATTGTATTCTGAGGTATGTTTAAGTCTGTGGTTGGTACAAAAGGGAAGAGTTTGACAAGGGTGACATTGTCCCAAAAACGTTTCCCTTTTTATTCTTTAAGATATGATCAGGCACATTTTAAATTTTTGGACAATAAATAAAAGCATCCCATTCGAAAAATAAACAAAATCAGAATCTAACAAACAAATGAGGGGGAAGGGTACTTGAGACCTAGTCTCTAGGCAAGCATGCAGTTCCTAAATTTAGCTTTAGCAACCCAATTACATGGCTTGTTGATAGTCCTACTTATGCACTTGAAATCCCAAGAAGAATTTCGGAACCAATTTTTTTAAGGTCTTTCACAAATGGATATGCTATCCAAGAAAGAGAAGGTCTCGGAGAACTAATTGCATTGAGGAATATCTCTGCGTCACTTTATGAAAGGTTGCTGTATTAAGTGTGTTTGAATACATGTACAGAGAGTGGTTTATGTAGAAGTATGGAGAATCATCCAAACAAACTAATGAGAGTTCAAGAGGATTTTGGAGAGATCCCAGTATTATTGGTACATTATCATGCCCCCTGAAGCACAACGTGTTCCTCCGCGTTGAACTCGGATCGAAGTAATTGAAACTTTGAGGGTTGCAGTCCTTCGGTGAAAATATCAGCCACCTAGACATTTGTGGATATAAACTGAACAACGACTTACCCAAATCACATCAACTTCAATATGTTCTGTATGTGCGTAAAAAACAGGATTTACTGCCAAGTACGTCGCTCCAATATTATCACACCAAAGTACCGATTTTTCAAACAGTGGACATCGAAGTTCATTAAGAATGATTTAACCCACCAGTGTTCTGAAGTGGCTAAAGCAATTGCTCTATATTCTACTTCTGCGCTTGATCTTAAAATTGTTGTTTGTTTCTTTGATGCCCATGATATTAAATTTGATCCAAGAAAAATTGCATAACCATGCGTACTACGCCTGTTATCTGGGCATCTTGCTGAGTCTACATAGGAATAAACATGCACATTAAAATTGTAGAACGACGAATGTGTAAACCATGAGATATTGAACCTTTAAAGTATCGAAGGATCTGTTTTACTGCAGCGAAAAGGCACGCATTACAGGTGGATTTTAGGGTTTAGGGTTCAACAGAAAATGTTAGAAAAAATTTAACTATTGGAATGACAGAGATTTTGGGGATTTTATATAAGATAGTAGACAAGACTTGAAGCGTGTTTCTTAAAGAAAAGAATTGTTGTAGTACTACAGCATACTGGCTATTGCAATTTGTATATTTCTTGATCATTTTTTCGGATTTTAATTTATCTGTTCCGATTTGACTTTTCAGATTAGGCAGTCTGAATATAGATTTTGGTTTCCTTATAAATTTTTAGATTGGATTTCGGTGTTACATTTACACCCAAACCTGACTCAAAAACTCAAATTCTGTTCCTTTATTGTTCTTTTTTGAATAAGTACTTTATGTAATTTGCGATGAGTTAGCACTTAAACTATAATTTAAGTGAATTTAAACTTTTCATTTTTATTTTTGTCCAACGTCCATGTCCATTGTCAAATTTGATCTAAATTTTGACAACATAATCTATCAAATAGGAAAAAAATAAAACCCAAACTCAAATATTTGAAAGGATCGATCTTATGATTTTTAATACTCAAACGGACAATTCTTTTAGCGTACAATATTTGAAATTTCAAACACAAAAGTCCAATCTGATCTCCACCTGTACTTTCAATAGAATGCTTTTAGTAATTAGAAATTTCCATCAATTTAGATTATGTATAATAGGCCTATAAGGGTTCTACCAAATTTAATCAATAGGGTTGTGATAGACCCCATTTTCTATATTACTTAGGGCTTTAGTAACATATTTAAGAATTAAGTTCATATCTACTGCAAGTTTGTCTTCTTATTTCACATTCTTCATTTCATGTTACAGACCTGTGCCTCGCGTTTTATATTTTTTGTTATCTATTATTAATTTTGTTGTTTCTATTTTTTATTTTACTTGCAATTATTCGAACTTAGATGTCTTATCTAATTGCATAAGTTTTTTATCAGAGGTTGAATCGATCATCAGAAGAAGAATTAGGCCAAAAATTAGGATTCCGTTCGAGGAAGTACATATTTTACCCGGATCTTCTTCCATAATAGTATGAAAAATAGAATAGCTGAGAACTTTAGGGGAAAAGAACCCCAACAAAAGAACTTGGTGCACAACACTTATAAACAAATAAGCCACTAGCAATGCTGCAATATAAACTAGATTATTAGGGGATAATAGAAAGAATTAAAAATTTCCAGATAATTCAAATTAACAGATAAAAACATAGACAAACAAAAGGAAAATTCGACTTAAAAAGATATACATATACATATATATATATATATAAATAGAATCCTAACTAAGATTAGTTTTTCAAAAAAAAAAAGACCAACTTCATGAAGAAGCCATGTTTAATGTTTTCGTGGTTGTTACCCTTAACGAGTCATCAACATTGCTCTAAAGATTTGCTTATTTGTAAACCATATGGTACTGTGTTAGCGCATATGAAAAGAAAAGCCCAACACAAGTGAATACTGCTCAAGAGGGCCCAGAAACTAGTGGTGATTTATTGGGCCCATAATTGAATTATATGTATCCATTAATGAGATGAAAAATAATGAAGCCCAAAATCAATAGTGCAATTGTAACTCAAATTTTGAATATAATCTTCGTAACATCAAATTTCAGAGAATAAATTCCATGCAACTCTCTTCAATGACATAAATATGCTTGTGATATCAGAATTTCTTAAATTCATTTTATTGAAGCCCCAGATGTTATTCGCACCATAATAATTATTATTTGCCATGGTAAAAGGACAAAGTACAATAATATTTACAAGATTTGCGAAATCAATAGCTAGGGGATGTAATATTTGTGAATTTTTTTGTCCCATGTTTAATAACAACTGTAAAATGGCATGTGCTATTCAATAATCTAAATCTAGTGTTGGTAATATAAAGACTAAAATTGATTTGCGATTCAGCAACTTATTACTTGTCTTACTACATACAAAAAGAAATGGTGAATATAACTGAAATGTGAGCAATGGTTTATT
Organism: Cordia subcordata; assembly: GCA_028554755.1. Taxonomy (NCBI): domain Eukaryota; kingdom Viridiplantae; phylum Streptophyta; class Magnoliopsida; order Boraginales; family Cordiaceae; genus Cordia; species Cordia subcordata. The sequence goes on along the minus strand of JAPTOF010000010.1, from coordinate 4,241,473 downwards.
ACACTAAGGGTAGTCAAAAGAATATGTCTAAGCTTCATCTCTACATCTTTGACCCGTACTAAAACATTTCATGTTAGTTTAGAATGTTTTTGACATGAGGTCAAAGTAGTATTGACTTAATTTTTTAGTTGGGTCCCGCACGTCAAAATAGTTGGTTATTGGTTCCTTTTTGTTCCTCATTTCGAGTAAATTAACGTAGTATATTTACCTGTCAAAAACGAATTTAAGATGAATGAGAAATTAGCAACCAAAGTTGAATACATTACTAATTTAGTTGTTTGATTTGGTTGTGCGTGGGTTTGTATCTCTCATTGGAAACTAACAAAGTTTTGCTCACTTTATATATTATAGATTTCTTTATGAGGTGTGGCAACAAGATAAATGAAGGGAAGACTATACATAGTCATGCTACATAAGGCGAGGCTGGGTTTGGGACGCAGCACGAGTGTGGATGTTGCTTTCACTCCAGATTATTCTTTTTGGGCAAAAAATTCTCAATCACCTTGAAAATTTGAAGAGAACGTAAAGTTTTTGCTCCAGATTTTTCTTTTTGGGCAAAATTCTCAATCACCTTAAGAATTTTAAGAGAACGTAACTGAAACATTTAAGCTTGGGATTTAATCTGTCCAGCTCGTTTTGCTTATTTCGTGGTTAGGTGTGCTTATTTCCTGGGCCTTTTTTATTGTTGAAGGGACAACTTTATTATCCCTTTGAATGAGATATTATCCGATTGCTCATCCCTGCTTCTCTATAAATAGCAAATTTCAAGAGGTGTCTAACACACAATTCTCGTATAGCCCCTTCACCATACTGCATATTCTTCATTTCATTCTACTAGTTTTAGATCATCGAACAGAAGCACTTCCTGTACGCAAGATCTTGGATTGGCGTGCTACCATACCCAAGAGGTACGATTGTTGTATCTTGAGAGAGATAAGCTATAACTTTTAGCACCAAGTGGAGGGACGTAAATTCCTTTAGGAGATCGAGTTTCTCGAGCCTCAACTAATTCTGTTTAATTCTATTTTGTCATATTTTCAGCAACTAGTTTGTTATTTTCATTTCCTGTTTATATGTATTTTGCATTTTTAGTTTCTGTTCCTTGATTTATATTGCCAACATTTCAACAATAAGATAACTACACAATGATAAAATGGAAAGGTTGCATACTGTTTGTAGAGTTGGTTACTGGCAACTGAATGTCATGTGTGTGAATTTGAAATTCCAAATAATGAATTTGCAGGCATTAAATTAACAAACATGCATAGACTGCATGAATGATGAAAACTTATGATAAAGAATTTAAAAGGTCCACCCTCTAGACTGCCTAAATTGTCAACAAAGATCTAAAGTTCATAGATCATTCTGAAGTGCCTTATTTTTCTTCATAATGATCTAATTTCTCTTCATAAAATAGAGTTCATGTAGTTTCTTATTTAAGAGATTGAACTAAGAGGTCATTTATAAAGACCTCGCACACTTAAATAGCCTACCTTTGGTGCCAGTTAGTCACCTAGTTTGGTACAATCCATTCCCTTTCTTATCTCATTGTAGCCTACTAATTCATTGTCAACTCTGTACCTTCCATGTTATGCCATCTTTGTTTGCATTTATTAATGCTTTATGAAAAACACACAAAAAGATTTCAGAAAGAAACTGGTAGTCATAATATCTTGCAGATTAATGTTAAAATCAAATTTTCTCTCTGGAAAACTAAACTTACAATGATTATAGAGAGGTATTGGGTTCCTACCAGTAGTGGAGCATTTCAATTTTGCTCTCTGTCTTGTCCTAAATTATCAACAAGAACTATCAACAGCTTTTCAAAGGTTGTTTATCAATGTCACCTTGTAATCAATATGGAAAACATCAAATTTCTAATAAATGCAATGATTCTGTCAAGACTGGAAAACACTATAACAGAGACACCAAAAAGGAGAATGAAGAGAGAAATCATAGACTCATTGCAAAATAGAACCTATAATTTGGATGAAATAATTTTGTTAGATCTTCATATATTATCTAGTGATTCCTATAATTATTATACCGAAGCTTAAGCTTTTTGCTAGCATCATCTTGTCTAAAAGATCTCACAAGTTAACAAGAGTTGGATGCTTTAACATGTTTTATATTCATACAATCCTGAAATGATGACTTAATATTACTAGAAGCAGAAAAGAGATATGAATAGAGATAGATATTCTTACTGACCAAAAAGATGAAGGCTGAAAATCTAAATCGACTGGTGTAAATATAATTAAATCACCATTGCAAGCCTATGTTTAAGAAATTTAGTGGACATTTGTAAATGTCATTAAATCATAATTGCAATGCTTACAATTAAGAAGTTTATGTTTCTTACAATAATATACGCACTGCATGACCACTACCCAATGATAACTGAATGATGAGTTTGCCTTATCTCTTACGGCAATTTATGGGGTTTTAATGAGTCGAGAACTTCTTAACATGAGTAAAACATGGGTCTACTTGTTATGTACAATACACTTTTATGAGCAACTTTTAAAGCGTTAAAACTAAGCCACAAGCAACACAGGGTACTACGTGGCACATGTTAAGTGCTCTAAGATCATTTTGATCTACAATTATATAACTGTAATATAGATATATGGATAAATGAATAGAATATATAGATATATCAAAAGTCATGAGTAGCACAATGTAGAACAAAGACTATTCATATAAAAAAGAAAAAGAAAGGGAACAACTTCTTACGAGAAAAATTAAACGGTAATCGCTGAAACAATGTATTTCCGCTCATTGCAAGTTGTAATGTACAAAGATATAAAAGCATAAATGCTATTAACACACAACAATGTACGCAACTTATGCCAAACTAAAACTTATGATCCATGCCACGTGGCACATGTAGATATTACCAAAGTTTTTGTTATGTACAAAGTATTAATATTATGTTGATATAGACATAGATATAGATGCATAGGTGCATACAGTACACAGATAAATTATAGTACATATTATATATTATATAGATAACAGATTTTGAACTTGTAGGTTAGAACATGTAATAGATTGTGGATCTAACAAACTTTTGTGAAGAATTAGTTAACCAACTATCCAAAGAATTATATGGTAAGATATTATTAGATTAAACTCCTAATATATTAACATAACATCTCCTTAGATCTCCAAAGTGCATAGGCATAGATTTATTGAAGCATTTTTTTATATGTTCTATTTTATAAAAATTTTATATTAAATTTGACATTATTGTGCATATTCAATTTTCTCCAAACATCCTATAAGTGCAATATTCTCATATTACGACACTACTGATAACTTGAAAACCCTCATATATTTTATTTCATAAAAATTTGAAATTATGAAAGATAATTGAGTTACATCATTTTAGTCATTTATTATTAAATTATTAAATATTTATCTATATAGATTAAATTAACTCTTTTTTATTTAAATTTTTTTGAAACGATCAAGGCTGACATGAAAAAGAGAAAAAGAAAATAGTCTGAACTTGTGATATGATTTTTCTCATTTGTTAACGTTAAATATTAATTATTTCATATATTAAATAACAAAATGGTGCCTACAAAAAAACTTATTGATTTAGTACCTCCAAAGACACTTTAAGACAAGACGAATGGCATCTCCTGAAACAGTCTCAAACATGAGATATTACTTTATTACTACTATATAGATATATAGATATCAAGATATAAAAGTGTATAATTAAAGACACTATATCAAGTTTAGACCATGATTATAGGTTTAAATAAAGTCAAGTAAACTCTTCAATCCGAGGTTAATTTTAAGAGCTTACAAGCTCAAAAAGATTCCACTTCTGATTTCTTTTTCTTTTTTCTACATTTACTTTTTATGAAAAAAATCCTTCTAAAAAATGGGCTAAATAAGTTAATTTACTTTTTAAACTTATAAGAACTATTTTAAGTGACTAAAGTTTGGCCGAACTAAGTAGGGGTAGTCTAGAAATGCAAATATCTAGAGGCAATATGCTTGGTCCCACTCATGAAGTCAAATCAATGTATTCTAAAAAGAAATATTTAGATATTAATTTTCTCGATATCATCAATCTCGTATCAAGTCTCATCCCATGATGTTTATGATTTTAGAAATAAGTTCTGGGCAGCCCTCGAATTAAATTACTACCTTAGTCACTAATTAACTTATCTATTTTCTTTTTTTATTTTTGGGTCTCATATTTTCTCCTTAGCTAGCTATTACAATTAATACCCTTGAGTATATAATGTGTTGTCGAATGCACTCTCTTCTTCATATGTATCTATCAAGAAATTGTATGCAAAGAAGCCAGATGTTATATGGATTACACACGGATTATAATTATAACAAGGGGATTGAATGCTCCCGAAAAACTGAACCGCCATATCTTTGATATCTATTTCCACAAAACAAAAAGCAGTTGAAACTTCACATGCACCAATGATCAAACACACACACAAACAAACAGTTGTTATCAGTAACACATTCGTCGCCGCTGCCCAAAAATCAAAATCAACTTTCAATTTCTTCACAAGAAAACCGTGTCAGCTTTTAACCCTCCCACCCCTTCTTTTTCTTTCATCTTCTCGAAAGAAAACTCCATTACTGAACTCTCAACACACATAAAACTCAAAGCCGCACCTTCTTTTTCAAGAAAACACAAAATCTCACAACCCCATCTCTGAAAACACATGAAAAACAACAAGAACACTGCTGCAATGGCAGCTCATGAAGAAGAAGAGACAAGAAAAGCTTCATACCCTTTAGACCCTACTTCATATAAACTTCTTGCTGAAATAGGCCGAGGGGCAACCGCAATTGTGTACAAAGCCATATGCATTCCTGCAAACAATTCTGTTGTAGCCATCAAATCAATCGATCTTGATCAATCCAGAGCAGATTTTGATAATGTCAGACGCGAAGCGAAGGCCATGTCTCTTCTTTCTCACCCAAACATCCTCAACGCGCATTGTTCTTTTACTGTGGATCGTTGCCTTTGGGTGGTGATGCCTTTCATGTCTGCTGGATCTTTGCAGTCCATTATAGCTTCTTCTTTTCCTCAAGGTCTCTCTGAGCCATGCATTGCGATAGTTCTTAAAGAAACCCTTTGCGCCTTGTCGTATCTGCATGATCAAGGCCATCTCCATCGAGATATCAAAGCTGGAAACATTTTGGTGGACTCTAATGGCGCTGTCAAGCTTGCAGATTTCGGCGTCTCGGCATCGATTTATGAGCCAAGTTTATCTCATGGATCGTTTTTATCATCATCTTCATCGTCTTTAATGTTCACTGATGTCGCCGGCACGCCGTACTGGATGGCGCCGGAGGTGATACATTCCCATACGGGATACAGCTTCAAGGCTGATATGTGGTCTTTTGGCATCACAGCATTGGAATTGGCTCATGGGAGGCCTCCTCTTTCGCATCTTCCACCTTCAAAGTCTTTGCTGATGAAGATAACGAAGCGATTCCGATTTTCGGATTATGAAAAGGGTAATGAGAACAAGAGCAAGAAATTTTCCAAGGCTTTTAAAGACATGGTTGGGTTGTGTCTTGATCAAGATCCTTCGAAAAGGCCATCTGCAGAAAAGTTGCTGAAGCACTCGTTTTTCAGGTACTGTAAAGGCCCTGATTTTCTTGTCAGGAATGTGCTGCAAGGGTTGCCTAGTGTTGAGCAAAGATTCAGGGAGGCAAAGATGAAAAGGATGTTGTCAGTTAACACAAGTAGCGATGATAAAGAGGATGATGAAGATGTTCTCTCAGGTGAAATTGTTAAACAGAGAAGGATCAGTGGCTGGAATTTCAACCTGGAAGGATTTGAGTTGGACCCTGTTTTCCCAACTGAGAAAGATGATGATAACATTGTGAAACAAGTCCGATTTGGTGGTGAAACAATCATTCAAGACAAGGGGATTGGTGATCATCTATCTGATGTATCAAGTGTTAGTTCACCAGGGCAGGTTGTTAAAGAGTTACCGATTCATCTAAAAACTTACATTTACAGACACATATTGATGTATTTATTTATTGCAGTAATATGCCTCCTCACGTATTACTTTTGAGCACCACACCTGAACAATTTCAATACGCCTTCTCAAAAATATTACAGACACCAATGTATTTATTTATTGCATTAGTATGCCTTCTCAAAAAATTTGTTATGAGCTCTTTTGGTAATTATACTATACTATAGATATATTTCATAGTATAAAGATTACAACAAACACTTAAATTTAAATTTGAAATATTAACAAATATCATCTCCTATCACAGGTTGCAAATGAAGCACTCCAAGTACATCATGATGTTGAAAGCTTGGCTAGTGCTATTGGTAATGGAGGTGGTGGGGTTAACAAGGAAGCCACGTTGGGCAGCTTAATGCTTTTGAAGAAGAGCTTGGAGGATCAAAGGCAAAAGGTGATGAATATCATTGCGTTGCTTGGTGGTGGAGATTACAATTTGGAGATGAGCAGAGAAGAACAATTGATGCAGATGATTGAAAGGTTGAGAATTGAGTTGGAGAATGAGAAGAAGAAGAATTATGCATTGGAGATTGAGTTGGAGTATCACAAATTGCAGTCTTCTAATGAGTAGAGTTGTTTTTAACTAGACTTGGCACCATAGTATCCTTTAGGACTCTCTCATACATGCATGTTTTGTTTCTGAATTAGCTTCTTCATATTTTCTCCAGCTTAAGAGATTCTGTATCCTCATTTGGTGGTGTACAATTGTGGTGTTGAAACATTCCCATATATTGATGTGTTAATGTAGAAATGTCACACCCCCTACGCCTAGGCTTGCAAGCGAGATTGGTGTTATAAACATAACCAATAACTACTTGGGCTTCTAATTGAACTGGCCCAAAATGATTAACTCAAGTTATTTGTTATACCACACCATCTATTTATAAACAAGTCACAAACCATCCCACAAACAAATGTGGGATATTAGAAGAAACATGTTCATCTTGTAATTGTTCACAGATTTCTTTTTTCTCTTCTTACGGTGAAGAACTTACAACTAATAAATTCAAATTGAATTCATCAAAAATTATAAATTTCGTAATGGAGCTATATATACCAACGCATGATTCAAGACAATTAAAACCAAATAATATTTATAATGTAGGATTTAGATTACAATAAATCGTTATTTGACCACTTTATTTAGCCCTTAAAGACTTGTTCATAGGTGTATATATTTAAGCGATAAATCTATTTCGGCATGTGTAGAATATTATTACACAAATTATTGCTTCTCACAAAGAAAACGGAGGGAGAATTTTGGTTATTGTTGACTTGGTGTCCTTAGCAAGAATCAGGGTACTTCCATGAACACAATATGCTGCAACTTTAATATGATGCATTTTTCACTTCAATGAAAAAATTAAATTATCACTCCTTCCTTGCAACAAAGAAAAATAGTAAATAAAAGCAAAAACTGTAAGATTTAAGATATGAGTTCAAATATGTAATTTTCAAGTTAGCCGAAGGAAAGTGATAAAAGCCATTACCTAAACAAAATAGAGAATTTTCCAACAAATAATTATCTTTCAACATTATAATTAGAATATGTAGAGACATAGTTTTAACCGAATGGTCAATTTGTTCTCGTATGATCTTAAAGTCATAAATTCGAATCGTACAATCAAATTTTCAAATTGTACATATCAAACTTATTATATAGAACGAAAAGAATTCAAACAAAGAATGGTTAATGAAAACGCAGCTGAAATCAGAGTGACTTGAGGAGGGATCCGCCCTTTGTCCCTCCTGAATAGCATCCCTTCAACTATAGGGTAACTCACAACCAAGATGAAAAATGAAAGGAAAATTTGCCCAAACAATTCTTTCCAAAGTCCTGCAAGAATTGCAAAAGCTGTTCCCCAAATGAATGAAACCATGTTTAGTATGACCAAGGTCACCAATGGAGCAAGCAGTGTAGTTGAAGCTTGAAAATCAAACATGTCCATTTGGTATCTTTTCAGTTGTTCATCATCAGCAACTTTGTTTGTTGGCATGAAGCTGGCTTTTGCCAAGCCAACCAGCTTCAGCACAGCATCCAAGCCTCCATAGAAATAAGCTGTTACGGACTTTATCATCCATAAGCGCCACACGTTCCACCACGCCTGGATTGTCCTCCCCGTACAAAGAACATCCCATAGATATTTGGCCAGAGGTGATAGGAAAGCAAATGAGTATATAACGAACCATGGACTCGAAACCTGCAAAAGAATTCATAACTCAAACCTGCATACACTGAAATGGCACATGATTAGGATTTTTCAACAGATTGTTTTTACCTTGGGATAGATTGGGATAGCTTTCAGTAGGCACAACTGTGGGACAATGCCTAGACACCAGGCAGGGAAGCAATAGAGAGGTTGCGCTGCAAGGTATGCATAACACATGCAATCAAGAAGAGGTATTCGTGGTAAACCATAAATAAGAGGGCACATCCTTGAGAGGAAAACTTCAAACAATCCAGAATTCCATCTCGTGCCCTGGACTAGTGTGTCACTCAGATTTGTTGTAGCACTACCCAGGAATGCAGGCTTTAATGGTTTACAGTACACAGAAATCCACCCTTTACAATGCAATATGAAACCTGTGAAGTAATCCTCCACCACAGAGTCATACAAGAAACCTATCTGTATGATACGAAAATATATCAGAAGTCAAAAGTACAAAGCGCAGCAAATTAAACAAGGAGATTGAATGTCCAATTGGTGAAGACTTTACCTGTTTGCCCCATTGTGTCTCATTCTCATAGATGCAGGACGCGACAAGCTTTGCCTCTTTAATCAGTGTATCAATTAAGTGGTCATTTTCTAGAGCAACATGCTTGTTGCCATAATTGTTGAGTGATTTTAAGAACTCATTTGAGGCACCAAAAGAATTTTTTAGCAGGGAGAGATCTTTATCTGGTTAAAGAAAATGACAGATGATCAAATTATTCGAATTTCCACATTAATAAGTATAACCAAAAATAGAATGACAATTTTATTTTCAGAATGAGATGAAGAGCAAGAATAAAATGGTTCACTCTGAATTTTTCATGTTGATGGAGGTGATCGAGACCTCCCCTGTTAGCAGAAATTGAATCAGATGATGTTTTTCAGATCAAGTTCTATTTTAGCACAAGAAAGGGATTGTGCTTGTAGTTTGAATGCACAATAATCCAGCTATGCACAACTGTTACTCCAGCATAATTGCTAATTTGGGACGACATTTCCGGTTTTAGGAATGAACTATGGAGTTCAGTCACTCGGGTAAGAACTTCAAGCATTAAAAAACGTTCACTCCAGCGATTACAAGAATAGCAAAGTGTCTGATTAAGATATTTCAACCATGTTAGGATTGGATATACCTTTCTCTGTTTCAGTTCCATATAGAGCTTTCCTCTTTATGTAGAAACCTGTACCAGACAGCATTGGTCCTCGTAGCCCGTCCATACCTAGCCACTTGACCTTGATAAGGGTAATACATTATGCTAACCTGGTCAATTCTCTCTTTATATAGTAACAACTTGTACCATATAAAAAAAATGATAAAGTATAACCGGGTATATCAATGCTCTAAATTTTGAAAACGAATGATAAAGGAATTGATTGTCGCCTACATACCTCAAATACTGATATCAAATCACCAGCATAAATGTTATTCTTGGTGATGTTATGGAACTTTTGAGGAAATTGGACGAAAGCTAGTGAGGGTGAGATTTTGTGATCAAGGTGGAAGCACATTGCTTGGCGAGCTGAAGATGGATCATTGGTGTACATGTCACAGTCTAGTACCAATATGTAAGGAGAGTTGCTCATTGTGGCAGATACCCGGAGCTGCAATATCAGAATATGGTCAAACCACGCTGAATATTAACGTGGCTTACGTTATAATATTATGAGAGAGATTAATGATAGAGAAGTATATAATGATGCAGTTATGGTAAGTCCAAAAATGTAATAACTAAATTATCACTTTATCGTTGTTGATTTCCCTTATAACATTATCTGCTTTATATTGACAGAAAAGGTAAGAGCGGAGGGATTGTTTAAACGTACCAGGACATTAAGGGCTCCAGCTTTGAAATGATGGGAATAAGAGGGGTTCTTCTCCCGGGAAACATAGACAAGAAATGGCATCTCAGTAGAGTTATAAGAACCTCTTTCACTAATTATCTGCAAGAAAAAATTGCATTACAAAAGCTTCTACAAGGGAAGAAAATCAAAGCATGTAACACATTGTTTTAACACTGGCCTGCTAAGCATACATAAGGTAAATAACTCATTTGGTCATTTATGTTTGACCTTTTCGACAATAAGATCACTTATCTTTGAAATACGATAATGCAGCACTTAATCCTTGAAATTTGTGAGAGTTGTTAGTACTAAACTAGGAAAAAGTACAATAAGGTCACTTATCTTTGAAATGCGATAATGTAGTACTTAATCCTTGTAAAGTAAAGAAAATAATGATGTTAAAATTAATGGTGTCAAAAAATGCATTAATAAGGATTTGGCGACATCACAAATTGCAAAAATGAGATGCTGAAAGATGTTATTCTTTTGATATTTTCTAAACTCAAGACTAAACTACATTACCAAATTGTCGCATTTTAAAAATAAGAGACTTAAATGTAAAAAATAAGAGACTTAATCAAATATATATAATATATTTATATTATATTCTACCTTAGATAAAGTTACAAGGACCACCTTCTATCTCTTGAAATTGTTTCTGTTATTTGGTTTTCTTGCTAAATGTGATCAAAATAAAATGTCAGTTGCTCACGCTTCTTTTGTTTTTGCTTTAAATATTCGCGTTTTCATTTTCTAATTTTGCATGTCTCATTTTCTATTCTGTGCTGTTTTTAACGTTTTATTTCGTCCATTTGAATATCTAACCATATAGACACCTTGGATCAATTTTTAATAACTTCCGAAAAAGAAAAATTCATGAACAGTTCAAATTTTAAATTTTTGAAAAACAATCTTAATATGAGCTCTACTTTTAAGGGTTTCAATTTTTCTAAATTAATTCAAACGTCAATTTGAGCAAATAGTGTTTTTCATTTCGTTTAATAAAAATATAATCCAAACGGAATTTTCCTCATTGGGTCTTTTCTGATACTTATCCGTCGCCAAAATTGACTTGTATGATTTTACTTTTGGTAACTAAGAGACTTCCAAGATGAAATTGGTTGGAATTTGACCCTTGGCAATTTTGTCTTTGATGTTTGGCCAGTAGCTGACTTGGTCAAACTTATTATAATTATCACTCCACTGTTTTTCTTCCAAGCCACTAGAAGAGAACGACGTGTTAAAGAAAAATATCCGATTATGACGTGCTACAGAAGTCTTCTGGAAATATGCATGGTTTTTTCTTCAAATTTAGTACTGCAAACCAAACTCAACTCCCATTTTCAATGATATTTGAATTCAGATCTATCGAAACATTGTTACACATTACTTTCTTTTACCTCTTTACGTGTCACATTAAATTAATTCTTATATACGAAAGAAGGATAGAACAGTAGACGGATATGATATATTTTTTTTTTTTAAAGTTCTGTGCATCAAATCTAAGTCCAATTCGATTTTCAATGGTATTTGAAATTTTGAATTAATGCTAACATATCTAAGTCCAATTCGATTTTCAATGGTATTTGAAATTTTGAATTAATGCTAACATACAAGAGAAGGGTAAAATGATAAAAGAATAATATAAAAACATGACTCTTTAAATTACCTGAACGGTGGGAGGGTGACTTCCATGTTTACTGCCTCTGCTCTTCATTTCTTCCTTTTCACTAGCCACCATCAGGCGCTCCTTGAATTGGCAGTACTCCTCCTGAATGCATATATGCCGCCATTCAACGAGCTCAAACTTACCATTAAATCAACTTGCTCATCATCAACTCAACTATTAATTTCTAGTATCACCATAACTGTAATTTCCTTTGTTTTTGACGTAAAATTATAATTTTCTGATAACAATTAAGTAAATAGTTATTTTACATTAAGTGAATAAAGATAAAGGTTAATTCAATACACAAACTTATGGGTAACAAATATATTAATAAGGGTAAATTGCCAAAGGTCTTCCTTTAATCCTCTAAAAGTGTGTCGACCCCCTATAGCACAAAAACTTCTTATAATCCCCATGATCACCGAAAATAAACATATACCCCATTTGTTCAAAAAAAAATCATCATTTTTAATGGATTGTTATCTGAAAGTAAGGACAGGCCCCTTGCATTCCTTTCCTCCTCTAAAAGTGTATCAAACTCCTTTATCGTATAAAAGTTAATTTGTTAGTTTAGTTAATAATTTATTAAAAATAATGATTTTATAGACAAAGGGATATTTGCTTTTTTCCAGTGACCACAAACACCTAAAGGGAGTATCAAATGAGTGTCCCATGTACTTTATAGGACTATGGGCATGTATAGATTGGTTTTTTTTAAAAGTGTTTTTTTAATAATTTTTAAAAAATAATTTTTTTTTAAAGTTAAAAATTTTAACTTTTAAAAAAATATTATATTTGAGTTTTTTTTTAAGTTTTAACTTTTTTCAAAGACAAATCAAATAGTTATTATAAATTTGATGTAATTTTTTAAAAAAAAACTTTTTTTAAAATATTTAAAAAAAAACCAATCCAAACAGGTCCGGTCCATAACAAACAATATACTTAATTAGTAAAAAGAAGGAAAAGGATTAAACAGCATTATAAGAAAAACATTACTCTCTTTTACGATCTTAGTAATAACCTAATTATACGAAGTGAGCAGACCTCAATCTTTGCTCTTTCTTCTTCAAACTCACGGCAACCACCATGATCCTCATCATCATGAAGAGCTGAAAAATAGGCCTGGGGGCACCTAGTCTTGATTTTGTACCTCCTGCAGAAACCAACCCATGACTTGGCGAAACCCCAAGCCTCCTTAATAGCAAACAACGTCAAGCTAGACCCTCCATCATCAGACAAATACACAGAAAGCTTCTCAGGAGGATAATCAAGCGCCATCGCCGATATAATAGTGTTCATAACCTGTTAATACAACAAATAACTAAACCAATAACCTCTTTACAAGCCTAAGCATTTAAGTGATGTCATAATTCTAATATGATATCAGAACTAAACAACCAAATGATCTTAGGTTCAAAGCTTGACACCACCCAATTAAAAGAAAAAGAAAAAGAAAACATTAAAACTGTCCAGCCTTCACCGTAAAGGAACGTATTAGTATAATAAATAAATAAATCAATATCTGTCTACAAGTTTAAGTTTTTAGATAAAGTGGCAATTGTAATATAACCTCCAAGGGCGGCTCCTTCTTGGGGTCTGCAGTGCAGATGAAAACATCGATCGCCGGAAGCTTGTCGTCCGGGGGAAGTCTCTCGGGGTGAACAGTCCGAGAGAGAGGCCTCCACCCATAGGCTGTAGAAAGAAGCCATAGGAAGGCGAGGAAAAGCTCAGAAGCAAAGACTAGCAGCCATGGCAATAGAGGTGGTGATTGGTTATTATCTATAGGGAGAAGAAATGAAGAAAGCCTATCGTAGAACATGGCTATCAGAGCTGTGGAATGAAGAAGTGTGTGTGATCTGTTGATAAAGGCCGGCCATTTCTGGACTGTGTGTTCGTGTAGAGGAAGCGGCTCCATTTGGAGTTTTGTCAATCTTCTATGGCTTGGTGAAGTGTTTGTTTATATATACAGGTGTCATTTGCTATGCGCAGACGAACGTCAACCATTTGTATATTAGGTGAAGTTATCCAAACCATTCATAAGACAAATTTCTAAAAGGGTAGGTAATGGGAGGTAAAAAAAATTATAAAAAAAAATCTAACATGGATGGCTTAGAATTTTTAACCACCGATAAATAATCAAAATTTTTCTTATATCAATATAAAAAAAATCCTGACATGAGAAAATTTTTAAATGCAAAGGAGTGGGGGTGAAAATCAGATCGGATTTTCGCATAGTCGGGTTTTTCGAGTTTCGGATGAAAAAAATATCTGATCGGATAGTTAAAAAGTAACTATCCGGCGGGATATCGGATTTTTCGAATGCTGAGTTTTTCGAATTCGGACATTCGGATACCCGACATTTTTGTGAAGCTAAAAATACAAAATTGTTTACTATTTTTTTTTGCGCCAAGTTAACAAATACATTCATTAATAGTCAAACTAATTACAGTCAGGTACACAAATAACAAACAACACTATGCTCAAAACTAAGCATCTGCTCCAATAAACAAGAAATATCGGGTATACAATAAACTAAGTGTCAGCTCCAATAAAAGAAAAAAGATTGTTCAAAATGACGATAAACAAATAAATTCTTTTAAAAATATAAAGACATTTTCATCATAATTATGAACCAAACAAAAAGGAAAAATTAATAAATATTAACTATACAAATATATTTCCACATTTATCTAACTTAAACATAACAAATATTTATGCTAAATTAACGTTACATTTTGTTAATTCTAATTATATTACTCAATTTAGTTGTCTAACTTATTTACAAATAGCTTAATTATGTTATTTAATTTCTTATTACTTTTGTAGAATACCTTTTTTTCTCTTTTTTTAATTGTACATTTTAATATTAATCTATTATATAAAATGTGCGTTTATGTATGTGTTACATTAGAATATTATGGTAAATGATTTACTGTGGAGTGATGTGTATATTTTTTCAAGTTTCTCGGATCGGGTTCAAATAGAGGGAAAAAACTATCCGATCTACTATCCGATATTCAGAGATTTTATCGGATATCGAATTCGGGATTGGGTTCGAATTTGGGTACTCGATCCGAATTTCCGGCCCAATAGAGGAGAGGGATTTGATAGATTTTTTGTGGAAGACAAACGATTCACAGTCTAAACCACGGAACATTAGAGATTTTGCAATCTGAATTTACGTGGATACTGATAAGTGTCATGAGGTGAAAAGAATAAAGTAAGTTCTTGTGCTAGACCATTTGGGGCGCAACAAATTATCGGAAGCGTGAATTTAATAATGTTAGGTTTGATGACTCAACGCGCTGACACAATACCATGTTGGAAATTATATAAGAGTGTTAATCGTAATAGAAAAAACTTTGGGTCCGAATGGTCCAAAATTCATTCAATGATGAAAAAAAGGATCCCACATGAATTTAGAATTTTGTATGTGAGAGGAGAGGTTGGGCGATTGACCAAATCAATGAGTTTTTCATCATAATATTTTTATGTCGTTTTGACTCTAGATTTATGCTAATGATTTCATTTGGTATAAATATATATTATTTAATAATAATCGGCATAGTTTTTCTACAGACATTATAAAAAAGTGATATAAAAAAGATAAGAAATCTATTGAAGTGGGCCTTTTCTTTTGCGAAGAAAAAAAAAAAGGCCCACTTCAATAGAATTTTTACAAGCTAAGGGTCCACGTTGAATTGAAAACATGGAATCGTGGTGGGCCCTGATATGGGATGAAAAAGATGCCTCGGTGGACTTCCATAGTCCATTATTGTACAAAGGAAACCTCTTGCAGGATGAATTGGTCGTTGCCCGAAAGGAGTTTTACTACCAATGGTAGAAGAATGCAGAAGACTGGCCAACAATCATGGCTTTTCTTTGGGACATGTGTACCGCAGAACTTAAGTGTCGACTGGATTGCAAATTTTGGGTTGCTACTGTCTTTGGGTGTGTAATATTCGGATGACTCAACAACTCAAAATTAAACTTGGAATAAGAGAGAGATTCAAGTGATCGAGACTATTTTAATGTAATAGTATAATCATGAATTCAAATCGCATTAAAGATGAGAATTGAGTTGGTAGTGAGAAAAATATATAAGAGGGGTGACCTTTCAGAAATTTGTTCTCACTTAATTTGGCGTAATTTCTTTTAAAGAAAAAGGGATTTCAATTATCCAATATTTTTCCATCATTCGAGAGTTGATAATCACCTATACTTGAAATATATATGTGTTACTAGCTATTGAAAACTGAGACCTTTGTTGAGTGTAAAAGATCAAATTTTATTTTCTAAACAAATTTTGCACCAAATTTTACGAGTCACCATATCATACAAGTCACTAAATTCAATGACGGCAATTCATGAGGTGCTAGATCTCGTTCAATAAATATGATGTTAGTACTGATGTCGCAAAGAGCTCGGCCTACTGACATCTAAACAATTAGGAGTATGTCTTGTCATAACGAGTGATGTCATGAATAGATATAATATTATTATGTAATGGTGTAAGTAATTTACAACGTTAAATTTTGTCATAATAATATAATAGGGTAAATTGCACGAAACTCTTTTGTGTTCTGTCATAAGTGTGCATTTACTCTCTCTGATTTAAAAATTAGCTCGTTATGCCCCTCTGCTTTCTAAAAGTGAAGCACACACCCATTTTTCTAATACTGTGAGTTTTGGCTAACGAAAATATAAAAAGACTAATTTACCCTTCAAACCCAGGGACTAACGATATACTTATGGCAACTATAAAAAGGTGCGACGCACTTATGATAAATCACAGGGATACAGTGCTATTTACCCTATTTAATTGGAAACGTAGAGTAATTAATAATTAGCTAATTAAATAATTTATTATTATTAATTTAATAATTGATTAATTAATCAAATAATTAAAAATTAAAATTAATTAATTAAATAATTTAATTAATGAGACGGTAAATGAAATAAAATATAAATATATTTGTAGTATAATTAGCTAGAATTTATATATTTTAAACTAAGATCAAAGGTTTAAATCCTTTCTCTTACAAATATTTTTTCAAAACAAAAAAGTAGAAGGACATTTTTTTTTTATCAAAATCAAGTTTAACAGCAAAAAGAACTAAGTCTAGTTGTAGGTTCAACGCGTGTACCACATGCTTGATTAAATCTAATGGAAAAAGTGACGGAAGCAGGTAATGTACTTTACCTTTGAAAAGCACAGGGGATAATTAACTAATTTTTAAATTACAGGGGCAAACACACACTTATGACAAACTATCGAAAGGTTCGGTACAATTTACCCAATATAATATTACAAGAAAATAATCTAGTAATTACCCTTCTTTAATATAAAACTGGAGAAGACTATCGTAGAGATCACCCACAATGTAGTGGGGCTTGGGGTAGTTTAGTGATAAAATGATTGCTCCGGAAGTAAAATATGATACTTGTTTATACTTTACGTCTCAATTAATTAGGGAGTTAAATTATTTATAATCAATTTTAATACGTCTTTATCTGATTAATTGAATATTCTAAAGATTGACACGGTTAATATTAATCCCAAAATAATATTAAGGAAAGTTAATGCATTGGAGCTAGAAACGTGTCCTTTTCTGCGGATTAATGTGAAGCATTATTTGGGATTAAAGCAATATTAATTATTAAAGTACGGCATCAACGGTTTACAAACAATACTTGAAATATAATAAACATGTTAATTTCATCAGCAAATGAGATACTGCCACAGCCACCACACATGCATTAAGTTTTCTTTCTTCCTTTTCCCCATTTTTGGCCGAAACCTTACGCATTAATTAAAGCATGTAATTATGTAGATCAATTTTAGTTGGACTTATTCATATATGATTTTAGAGTGTCACGATCAACCAGTCGCGTTATAATGATAAGCTAAAGAGAGAAGGGGGGCAAAAAAAAGAAGAAGACAGTTGTTTGAAAAAAAGTAATTTGTAGGTATTTTCATGACGATTGTGTCGTGATGTTGAAACGCAATTAGTCATATTTACATGATAAGACAAGTTTTATGCGCAACTATCTTGAGGTTTAGGATTTTTTTGTAACGTTAAACAAAGATTAATGGAAGTGTGAGTGATTGTACAAAATTTGTTTTGTTGGCCCAAACGCAACTAGTCATATTCACATGATAAGACAAGCTTTATGTACAACTATCTTGACGTTTAGGATTTTCTTGTAACATTAGACAAAGATTAAAGAAGTGTGAGTGATTGTACAAATTTTGTTTAGTTGGCCCATGTTGTGCTTGTGTCTGATTTGGTTTCCGGTCCCGTCCAATTATTGAGCTTATGCTTTGCTTGTAATGTTTTGTTAATATTTTAAAAGTAGTTTCGCATATCCAAACTAAGCAACTGGTTAAAGTGTTCTTTCTAGCATTGCCATCTGTTTCGCAGCATTTTGGCCCTTCTAGGCACTGAGCTAAACTTTACTAGCCCCGTGTAACGCCTTCCGTCTAAAGAAAGAACTCATCTCAAAAGTCTAGTTGCTTAAATAGGGAATCGCTTAAACTTAAGAACGAATTTCATAAAAGTAGGATTTCCTAAACGGGAAATAATTACACCCCACTACCGCCAACCCCAACAAGAACAAGGAAGAAAATTGGGATGCAAAATTCTCCCTGGTTGATTTCTGCCTAAAGGCAAAAGATTTAGTAAGTGTACCATGTCTCTGCAACTGCAACAAGCAATTCAGCCCTATGACCAGACAGGTTCCATCTGCAAGTAATATTGCGATTCCAAGTTGCAACTTCCATGAAAACTTTCAGATTTTACCATGCTCTAGACACAAGAGTCTGTGAGGTTCATAGAAATTTTCATCATCAATGCCAAAAACTGTCTCCCTGAATCCATGGAGCAAGTGGATTTCCTGGCATCCTCAACTCTATTCCTTAACCCATCATTTTCCGTTGTCCTTCTTATGATGTCTATGGGTGAATTATCTGCAGCAGCATGTCCAGAAATAGATTATCAGACTTGGACAAAATTATCAACCTGAAACTACATATAGTCTGAAGAATAACTTACAAATCCCAGCATATCACCATGGAACGGATAATCTATAGATAGAATATGACTAAATTTATCAAAATCCAGTCTCCAGATACCTGTCCACATATGCATCCAGTGTCCGCTTTTCAGGATAATTTTTATTGCACCATATGCACAAAATTATACTACGAAAATTTACAACCTTTTTTGTGCAATATGTAATCAGAACATCTAGTGCTCACACTACCACTTTACCGGACCCGCACATATTACTACCACTTCACCGAGAAGGCTAAAAGAAATTATTAGACAGATAAGTATCAACATGAGGCACGGAAATGTAGCAGCATGAAAAGCAGGATTCCTTAAGGACAAGAGCTACATTTTCAAGACAAATCCTCGACTTTCATGATATGATTCACAAACAATAGAGATGGTCATCCAAGAGAAAACTGCTGCTGTTTTGAGGCCAAGAACATTACCATTTCAAATACAATAGAAAAGTCTATACAGAATAACTAAGGGAGATTGTTCAAGACAAATCATATATGTGACTTAAAGTATAAAACACTGATAAAATTTAACTTGGATTCTATATAATTGGGTTATACACTGCTCACAATAGTCATAGAAGTTATTAAAAAAAACACACACACACAATGTTTGACGAGATTCTTATTCACTGAGGTAGCCATATATGTACAATAATCCAAGATATAAGATACTTAATGCATAAAGCTCAACACCACCATCAAACATGGTGCCTTTCTATCTAGTGAATCATTATACACAAGAAAAGTTTATAAAGAAACATAGCATTACATGTGCTAGTAAGAAAAACACCAGATTATCAGAGACAGGTTGAAAATAACCATGGAAGCCTAAAACTCTAGCCACTTCCTAGCGCTTCTATACGATAGATACTTCCTCCATTTCCTTTGCAGCTCTCTGCTGCAACATGAATTCATGGAATTTCTCTGCTTTCTGCCTCATCCCTAAAATCATATCTTCTGTCTGATCAATAATTTGCTTCGGCAAATACTCCTCCAAATAATCAAACCACTCCCCTAACGTCATCTTCTCTAAATCTACTTGGACACCAGTCTCCTTCACTCCAGAGGTACTCGCCAATCCACCATCACCTTCTCTTCCGACATTCATGTCTTCCTTCTCTTCCATCCCAGTGGCTCCATCCCCCTCTAAATTCCCTTCCTCTCCTTCACAAGCTGCTCCCAGCTCCGGCTTCTCCACCATATCCTCCTCTCTTATTTTCCCATTCTCAACACTCTCCAATTCTTTCGTTTGTACATTCTTACTCCCTCTCCTACCATTTCTCGCCCTTCTCCCTTCAACCACATCCAAATTCCCAACCTTTTCACCCAAATTATCCTCTTTTATCGAACTCCTCGTTCTCCTTAGATCAATTCTTCGTCCTTTCTCCTCCTCCCGCACCTCTAAATTCTTCATTCCTTCATCATCTTCCACCTTATTCTCCACATTTTCCTCCTTCCCGCCCCTCCTCCTCCTTAAACTCACTTTCCCAGCTACCACATTCCCGGTTTCTTCGCCATTTTCCAAACCTTCCGTCTTTTTCGAGCTCCTTCCCCTCCTTAAACTCACTTTCCCGCCTACCAGATTCCCCATTTCTTCCCCGTTCTCCGAATCGCCCCCTCTTTTCGAGCTCCTAGTCCTTCTCATCACATTTTCACCCAAATTTTCGGACTCTTCAACCTGATTTCTACCCTCGGTAACCTCCTTTTTTGGAACCCTACCTCTTCTACCCCTACCCTTCCCTGCATTCTTTTCCCTCAACTCCTCACCAAACCCTAACCCTACCCCTAATTCACTATTCTCATCAATTACCCCCAAATTAGAACCGGCCACCGCCTCAGCCGTGGCCTGCCGCCGTGTTATCCTCCTAGGCCTACTACCCTCTTCTTTCTTCTTCTCTTCTTTGACTCTTCCGCTGACTTTGACTTCGAATTTGACTTCAATATCCGTCAGCTCGCCTATCTTGATGACGTCACCATCGGAGAGTGCGGACGGCACGGAGGGCTTCAGGGATTCGGTGTTCAAGACGGTGCCGTTTGACGAGTCGAGGTCTGTGACGGTCCACCGACCCGACTCGGATTCGAACTGGACGGCTAAGTGCTTGGAGGAGATGCCGGCGTCCTTGATGGCTAAGGTGTTGCCGCGAACGACCCGGCCGATGTGGATTTTGGATCTGGGCTTGCAGTCCAGGACTCGGCCCGATGACGGCCCTTTCTTCACGGTTAGCTTCAGCTCTGGCGCTTCGTGTTCGTCCATTTCTTCTCCAGTGAGTGAAGTGCGAAGTGAGTGAGGGAGTGTGTGAAAATTTGAAAGCCTTGTAGTGAGAGAGGGAAAAGCCTCCTTGTGTGATAAATGCTGTGTTTGTTTAAAGCTTATAATAAGCATCTTATCTTATTTTTCATCTTATTCAAAAAAGCATGTTTGTTTTGTACTTATAATAAGGTGCTTATTTTAAGATGACTTATTTGTTATGTAAAAATTTAAGCAAGTAGCAGCTGTCTTATTGCTTATTGGGACACGTTTGGTATTATGTAAGTTGTTAATGAAATTCTTTTTTTCGTTATTACCCTCGTCTTTTTTGCTTAATGCTATAATTGCACTTCCTTTGCTTTTTCTGTTTTGTTTCCACCGACAGAGAGAGAAAGAGAAAAGAGAGGCAAATCCCTAAACTCTATCAAATACACAATCGAGAAGAAGAAGAAGAAGGAGAAGAGACCACGGAAGAAGAGGAAGAAGACCACGCCAGGTAATTTTTTTTTTCAAAATATTCTTATTTTTGAACAGTTATCGTGAGCCCTGATTTTTGAAGCTTTCAACACGCTAAGAAATCTGGATTATTTTGTTATATTTCTTCTTGTTGCGCTTGACCTGTTTTTCAAATTAAATCTGGATTATTTGTTATATTTATTAGATAATCTTTGGTTGCTTCATAGCAGATAGAACGTGTGCGTGTGTTTTCCGTGAATGATGAGATCTCCATTGTGATTAATTGGAAGAAAAACAACTTCTCAAAAGGTTTTTGCACTAGATTAAT
Organism: Cordia subcordata; assembly: GCA_028554755.1. Lineage (NCBI taxonomy): Eukaryota > Viridiplantae > Streptophyta > Magnoliopsida > Boraginales > Cordiaceae > Cordia > Cordia subcordata. The sequence goes on along the minus strand of JAPTOF010000010.1, from coordinate 4,219,604 downwards.
TTTGAATGCGTTACATTTAAAATAAATAATATCATCATGAAAATCCATCAGAAGCTGCGAGATGAGGCGATCGATAACACAAAAATTACTACATATAGTGAAAAACAAGAAAACAATAAGACAGAAACAATGGTACATTCCCGTAGTGTATATAGCTAGCCATTTTAACCCTCTTCTTGTCTTCTTGAGCTTGAATATAAATTATAAATGCAAGTGAAAGCAACCAGGGAGAGGGGGAGCTACAAGAAGAAGCTGAGTTGAAGGTTGGGGAGGTTGATCAAAGTTTATATTATCCGGTGGTGATGTGGATGTCGATGGCAATAAGGAAAATAGTGATGAGGCCGAAGAAGAGGATGGTGTGGATGAAGATGGAGATTCCGCTAAGTTCAATTTTCATCTTAATTATCCAAAAATGTGCCATAATTTCTTTGGATAGAGGATCATTGTATATATCATGGATTCAATAAAATAATATCCAACATTTGCCCCTTAATTATTAGTATAGTTCTCTCGATCTTTGATTAAGTTAGATAAAGCATCGCGTATAGTTACAAGAATCGGAAATATACAAGCTAAAGTTAATGCAGTTCAATATATTTCTTGTCAAAAAAAATTAGTGTCCTTGTCAAAAAAAAAAAATGGTGAAAATAAAAGAAGGATATTTTGTATTCATTGGCTTATTATTTATTAGCTTTGGTTTTGGTTTAATTTACATGGCGTGCTGCTATGATCATTTTCTACTATGAAAATTGTGAAGATCAAAAATTTTCTTTTAGGGTCAAAAGTATTGCATAAAACACGACAGGGACTACAATGACTTCACCAACACCCTTAGGGTGCAGATCTTAAGCATGAAAATTGTGAAGAATTGAAGTAAATTTTTTTTTTTGAAGTTCTTATTAATGTTATTTTAATGATATTAAAATTTTGTTTTTACTTTGTAAGAAAAATAGCAAGATGTCAGCTCATTGGGATCCATATAGTAACAAAATATTTCTCGAGCTATGTGTTGAGGAAATTTGAAAAGTAAAAAAGTCACCAAAAGTTTTGAATGCTACGGCTTGGGATGACATCGCGACCAAGTTTAAGGAGATCACGGGTAAAGATTATGTAAAAAAGCAACTTAGAAATCATTGGGATGCACTAAAGGGGGATTGGAAGCTTTACCAATCATTAAAAAGAATGGCATCTGGAGTTGGTTGGAGTGAGGATAAAGGTACCATCACTGTATCTCCTACCTGGTGGGAAGACAAAGTAGAGGTATAACATTTACAATATTCATTATTATTGTTTATGATGCTTAAATGCTAAGGGAAATAATTAGATATTTACTTGTATATTCTTGCAGAAAGACAAAAAATACTCGAAATTCATGAACAAAGGTTTAGAGAATTATGATTTGTTGGAGGAATTGTTTGGTGACATTTCTGCTACAGGAAAAGATGCATAAACTCCAAATGCAGGTTGCCTCATCCAACTATGGTACATATGCAAGAAGAATCTCAAGGTGTTGAAAGTAGCCCAAATGCTAATTATATTGGTGATGATCAAGCAACACCTCGATGATGATGCTAAAAGGACTAAGGTTGCAAAGGTCACAAAAGGAGTTAAAAGGAAGAAAGAAACAAAAGATCGCTTCTTCTTCATGAATGAGAATTTTGGCGACTTGTTTACTTTTTGAGAGTACCTCAGCAACATCACGTGTGCAACAACAAAAGAATGATATTAGTGATGTAGTGTCTGTTTTAAAAAGGCTTCCAGGAGTTGAAAGAGGATCACCAATGCAAATGTTTGGAGTACACAAGGCGACTAATATGTCATGGAGACAGCTTTTATGGCTTTGGAAGAGGAAGACCTTCAATTAGCCTTTCTAAAGTCGAATGGGAACGAAGCCTTAATACTTCTTCATCTTCCTCAGAGCTTCTTAGACTTCAAAGTTCATTATACTTTGAACTCTTTTATGGTTTACTTAAGTATTTAGATATTTAGTTGTTATGTAAACACTTTGTTTAAATATTTGGGATAATGTTGTGTTGAATTCCTATTATATGATTTTATGAGTTATTTGGAATTTATCATAGTTATGTTATGTTTTACTTATGCACAGGTTCAATTGAAGAAAAGAGTAACATGAATGCTGAGATATGTGATCTTGATGCTTGTTGTGAAGATATGGATGATAATATAAATGAGGATGTGGAAGATAATAGGAGGAACTCCTTACTATATGGAGGAATTGTTTATCTTGAGCAGGTTGCATCTTCTAGTAGACCTATTGAAAAGGTGCCATGCGAACTTCAGCATTGAAAGGTTGGCCATGGATTCTGGAACTTTTGAATGACAAGTCAAAATCAGATAGATGTAATCAAAATCTTCGTATGAACAAAATTAATTTTTTGAGATTGTGTGAGTTGTTGGGAAATACATATGAGGTATCATGTAGTAAAAATATAAGGATCGAAGAGAAAGTTGCCATATTTTTATATATCGTTGGAAGAAGTGCGAGTAACAGAGCAACTCAAGAAAGATTTCAAAGATCTGGGGAAACCATTCATAAGTATTTTCATGAGATTTTGGATGTTTTAGTGAAGATGTCTATTGATAATATCAAACAAGAAAATGTGGAAGGAGTTCATCCGTATATTTATAATAATTCAAGATATCATCCCCATTTTCAGGTATGTTCTATTATAACTAAGTTATTTTTTATTTATCATTAATTCATTTAACATATAAAATAAAAATAGTTTAATTTAAAATTTTAATTGCTTTTTCTTTGTAGCATTGTGTTGGTACAATTGATGGAACACATATTGAAGTTTCTTTATCAACTGAGAAGAGTTATCTATTTTATGGAAGAAAAGGATATCCAACTCAAAATGTCATGGCTACTTGTAATTTTGATATGTGTTTCACATATTGCGTAGCAGGATGGGAAGGTTCAGCACATGATACTCGAATATTTCTCGATACAATTCATAATCCAAGCAAAAACTTCAAACTACCTGTTGGAGGTTAGTGTTTGTTTTTGTTTTTTTTGGAGAAAAAAAATGCTAGCAAGTTTCTTAATTTGCACCCATCACTAATTTTTTTTTTTTATGTAGATCAATTTTATTTGGTAGATTCTGGATATCCAAACACGAAGGGATTCCTTGCTCCGTACAAAAATCATAAATATCATTTGCAAGATTATAGAAATGAAGATCCAAAAAATCCAAAAGAGCTTTTTAATTATTGTCATTCTTCATTAAGAACTATTATAGAGAGAACGTTTGGAGTGTGGAAGAATAGATTTCAAATAATGAAAAAAATCCGTTGTGGATTTGATTGGGAAACACAAGTGAAATTAGTCCCGGCAACTATGGCACTTCACAATTATATTCGTCAACAAAATTTAGATGATGTGTTTTTTGAAGAAGTGGTGGCTCAAAGTGATGACGCCGTTCATTGGGAAAGTACAAACATCACAAGTGCTAGTAACAATATGAACCAGGGGGAGATGGATCAAATTCGTGATAACATTTGCTATAATATTTGGCAAAGGAGAGAATTTGTATTGTAAATGGGTCACCATATTTATAGTGTAATGATTGGCAAAGTAGAGAAGTGCTTTATAAACTTTTATAATTTTGTATTAATATATTTGTTGTCACTTATATAATTTTTATATTTATTTAATACAATTTTTAATTTTAATTATATAATTAGTTACATTATAGTAATATATGCGATAACACAAAAGGGTTTTTTTTTTTGTCAAAATAGGTTATATGAACAATTGCAGAGTAAATTTATAATAGTTATTCACCAATCAATTCTATTATTAAACATTTCAGGGCATTTTGGTCAATTCAGCTTATTTTAGCATTTCAGATTATTCTAATAAGACTCCAGACCAAACAATCTTTTTACATCAGACACTTATTTCTTATCAAACACTTATCAGATAAGATGCTTATCAGATTTCAGATTTCAGATAAGACCATTCCAAACACACCAAAAGACGTTGGATCCGGATCTTCTTCTAGGAGAATTGCCTCAAAATTTAAATAAGGAAATCTTGTTTATTTAATTAAAAATATAATTAATGTATTAAAAAATAATTAATATTTCTTTTTTATATTTTTTTCCTATCGCAATTTAATTAAAATCTGTTAGGACATCCACTTTTCTTTTTTTTTTCCCCTAAGCACAATCTAATTAAAATATGGCATATTTCGTAGACTTTGTCAAATTACATCATCTTCTCTTTTTTCATTGGTTGCCCTCTATAGGGAAAAAAAATCATGGTAGACGAAATAGTTTATCGCCTATAGGAGATTGTAGAGGCTATTGATAATTTTGATGAAATTAGAATAATTAGGCTGCGCGAATATGAAAGTACATACTGAACAGGTATGCCAGAAATCTTTTTAACATTTTTTTCATCTTTTTATTATAATTTGTGAATGATACGAGTATATTTGCTTTCGAATTAAAATTGTGGTAGAGAATGATATCTAAATTTTGATAGAAGAAAGTTGAAGACCAAAAATTTGAAATAGCACATGTAACACATAGCATTAACAAACTAGTAGTTTTATTTGATTGAGATAGCACTTAAAGCTTTTACGTTGTTCCTATGAGCAAAACGTATAATTGATGTTATTGCATATCACTAGCTGATGTTTATTGTGAGAAAACGACATTGTGGTTTATATTTTACAAGATAGTTTGTTGTATTAGGTATAGTTTGGTGGTTTGATGATCAAAGACTTATTATGGTTGTTCTTTTCTTTTCTATTTTAAATGAGCTCCAAAAGAATTCATTTTATTTTATATGTTGAGAATATATTTTTAGAACCATCCATACAATATTCTCATTGGGAATTAGTTATGTTGACACAAATAAAAAAGTGATCAAACACAAAATACTAGTAACTATAATATTATCTATAAAACTCAGAACAATAACCATACACTACAGCGTTCAAGTTTCTAACTTTTCTAAAGTACTTTGCACAACACACTACACAAATTCTCTCACAAAATATCACTCAAAACTAAACTCTCTTGCAGGCAATACTCACTTTTTGGATTGAACTCACTTACCTTAATCACTCTTTCTCGAATTCACTTTTTTCTTGATCTACAAATGAGCACTTGAGCCCTTTTTATACGTGCATAAGTTGGTGGAGATATGGCGGGGAAAATGCTTGAAGATCTGAAATGCTTGTATATTGAATCATCAACAGCATATACAAAATTATTTTGTTGACTTGATAGATGCTATTGCTTTAATTTGTGAGATATTAAATATATTTTTGTTTTATTTTTATCAAATTAAATTAGTTGTATTTTATAGTGCCAGATTTGGTCAGTGCATCAGAATCAGCCAACAAAAATGAAGAACGCAATGATTACAACAAACATATACCATATATTGGTATGGTTTTTGATAAGAGGAGGCATATGTAAATTATAACGGTTATGCTGGAAAGGTTGGATTTAGTATAAAAGTTTAGGCTCATGGAAAAATAAATAAAGATGGGATGCTAACAAGCAAGTTATTTGTTTGTTCAAAAGAAGGTGCCCGAAAAGTTGACAAATGGGATCATCTTACAAAAAATCCTAAACTGGCTGAGACAAGAACAGGACGTGGTGCATTAATGGGGGTGAGATTGGACAAATCTATAGGAAAATACATAGTTTATAGATTTGTCCCTGAACATAACCAGGATGTGATAAGGTTTGACCTTTTACATATGCTTTTATCTCATAGAAAAATATCTATCACACAAGGTGAACAAATAGAGTTAACGGATGATTCTGGTATTACTCTTCGTCGCTCCTATAAGCTAATGGGAAAAGAGATTGGTGGTAGGGATTGTATTGGGTTTCCAAAGATAGATCAAAAAAACTATCTTCAAACTAAAGGCAAAGAGATTTGGCCTATGGTGAATTGGGATGCATATTAGAATTTTTTTCAAGACAAAACGGCTGAAAATGCATCATTTTATCATGCATTTCAATGGATAATGCGGAGAAAATCACTAATATTTTTTGGGTTGATGCGCAAATGATCATTAATTATGGACATTTTGGCGATGCAGTTTCTTTTGACACAACTTATAAGACAAATAAAGATTGTAGGCCATTTTGTATTTTTGCATGATTTAATCATCACAATGAGGTGTCAATTTTTGGAGCTGCATTAATTTATGATGAAACATCTAAATCTTTTATTTGGTTGTTTGAGACGTTTTTACATACCTTGTCAAATAAGCAGTCAAAAATGATCTTCACTGATTAAGATGCTGCAATGGTGAAGGCCTTGAAACAAGTTATGCCCAACACTTTCTATCACCTTTATATAATGGAAAATGCAGCAAAACATCTTCATTCTTATTTTTCATGCCCAAGTTCAATTAAGAAAGTATTTGCTCGTTTTTCTTATAAGCCAGATGTAGAAAATGAATGGCTTGTTCAATGGGATGCCATGTTAAATGAATATGATCTTAAAGATAATACATGATTAAAAATGATCTTTGGATTAAGGGAAAAATGGGCATGGCCATATGTGAAACAACATTGGTCTACTAGGATGTGTAGTACACAATTGAGTAAGAGTAACAATGCTTTATTGAAAGGGTGTTTTTACGATCAAATTATGGGTTTTCTCATTTTTTTTCACTCATTTTGAGAGTTTGCTTGAAGAAAAAACGCACAAGGATCGTGAAGCAGATTATTTTTTGAGTTATAAATTACCCTAATAGAGACTATCATGCAGATGGCAAGAGCATGCTGGCTCAATATTCACTAGACAATTTTTTTAAGAATATGATGCAGAATGTCATAATTCTATCGAAGATACAGGGAAGGAAAGAAATTGTCAATATTTCATAACATTTCCTTCTCAAGGATATAATAGAGTTTATCGAGTTACAAAAGGTGAAAATAACACGCTATCATGCCTTGTGTTCACATGATAAAAGTATTAAAAGAAGTCATGCATCACTTGATGACTCTTGACAGTTACATTCTAAAAAGATGAACAAAGCTAGATCAGAATATTTAAAAGACATGCATGGCCATAATGTTGATATTGATCCAAGAAAACAGCAGACTTTGAGATTAAGACATTAAGCTCTATCTTAAGATTTCATGTGCAGGATCTGAAATGAAAGAAACATATCAAGTGACTCTTAAGGAAAGAGAAAAATTATTAGATAGCATTGAAGGGATGCTTCAAAAAATTCAAAGTAATGAACAAAGGCACAACATTGACGTTGGATTAACTAATAGTGATTCAATGGAGCAGGAAACTCTAGCCAAAGGAGTTGTTGTATGTAAGCTTACTGGTCCACGTGGAAAATGATATGTAATTGGCTCGTTTGAAAAGAATATAAAGAAAAGGCAAGAGAGCTTACACGTATATTACTAGTATTTTTTGCTTTTTAGGCTTTTATGTGTAGTCTTGGTTAAAAACTCCTAGTTATGACAATTCCTAACATCAATCTTAATTGTAGCTTCAACCCCAATTTCAACATCATACATAACCTTCCATGGGCTAGTCCTCCTCTAACCTCTCAGTGCAAGCAATATCATCTCACATGCATTTCTATCATGTTAAAGTGTTAGTTTACCAAATATATTATTCATATATTAACGTTACTTGTTGACATTACAATTTTATGTTTATGACAATCCTTCAACATAAATGCAAACTATTTTAACTTGGATTACAATCTATGAATTGATTGGTTCTAATGTACAGTACCTCAAATGTCTCATTAGTTTTAAACTATTTTTTGGATTATTTCTATTATAATTTTTTTCTCACCCTGTGTATTGATGTCACAAATTCAAAGATCTGTTTTCAATTTATTTCTTATTATTTCTACATATTGCTGGTACATTGACTTATATCTCCTCAAAATTTGTTCCCTACGTTTTTGTTGATGCAAATTGTTACAAGAGCAAGCACAATTAAATTAAAAGTGAGTGTGTGCCCTTTCTTCGCATTTTAAGCAAATAACAATTGTTGAACAAATCTAGCAAAAGACAGTGGCTAGCATGATGTGCGAATAAAGGTAACAAGTAACTTTCGACAATTAAATTTTTGTACTTTTCAATGATTCACAGAGAGCCCTTTAGCAAACTTAGATTGCCAAAGATTTCTTTCTAGTTGTAGAAGAACATTTCGGTTTGATGTTTTTGTGGTCTTGGCAAATTGAATATAGATAATTCAAAATAGATATCAATGATATAGAACTATAATATGTGTGCATAGATATACAAAGGGTTAATTCTTCTTATGGTCCTTTGACTATGCGTCTTGGGATAGCTTAATTCCTAAATTATCAAATTGTAACTTTTAGTACTAAATAATTGGCAATCGTACAATGTTAGTTTAATTAATGTTTTTTTTCCAAAAATTAATGAAAATTTATATGAGAAATGCTCGTTCAATTCTCTTTAAAGCTTCATCATTGCGCATGTGCATTTCTTGTCTCAAGCTATAAAGCCCATTTTTAATTCATCTTCTTCTTTCCCTTAAGTAATTCAAATATTTTAATTAATTAGAGTAAAAGTCAAAATAAAATTTCTACATTGATTAAAATTTTTTTAAATCAACTTAGAACATACCAAGAACTTTGTCCACCGTCAGCACATACTCCGCGACCCATTGCCTAAGCACTTTTTCCGTTGCCAAAATCAAATGCTGGAAAGTGATTCTTCCTCCAATGAGTGAGAGAGACAGCAATTAATGATTGACATTCATATAATGAGAAATATAAACATTCGTGACTGAAAAAAAATGCCACATTTTAATTAGATTGTGTTTAAGAAAAAAATAAAAAAATGAAAATATCTTGACAAATTTTGGTTAGGTTATGACTACAAAAAATATAAAAAAGGAAATATTGTTATTTTTTTAAATTCACTAATTATATTTTTAATTGAATACCAATATTTTCCTATTTAAATCTAAGGAACTAGAATATATCTTCTTACCACTCGAATAGGACCTCACTCGAAGAGGATCTAGATCCTAAGACGTTTGGCTCATAGGCAATTCTTGTAATTATATAAATTGTTGATGACGTGGAAAATTAACAAGTTTGGATTGCTATCATTTAAAATTTTCTTTAATGAAAAAATATTTTTTTTTGAAAAGGTACTTATTTTGTAATAAATATTTAGATTAGTTTCTTTAAAAAAGGAAAATCTGAATTAAGGTTTGATCTAAATTAAGGCTGCATCTAACTTATTATGGGTAGTTTTGTTTTTCGATTAAACTAACTTTTAAAATTTAAAAGTTCATTTTGAATTAAAACAAGTGTTTGGTTTTTCATTTTAAAATTTAGTTCAAGTTTGAAGGTCAATGGAATAAAGTTAAAAATTTTGTCTTCTTTATATGTCATTGGAGGGATAAAGTTTCTTAAAAAATTTTGACAAAACTATATTCATTAATTTTGGATAATTAATATAAAAATATACTAACCAAAAAATAAAATTAAAAAATTTAAATTCTATAAAAATAAATATAATAAAAAGTTTAAAAATAATAAATTAATACTTCCATATGTGATTGGGTTACTAACAAAATTTAGAAATTACTTATCTATGAACTGGATATTATATATTCCCCTCAAATCGGTAATCTCGTGTTCGGACTTTAATCCCACTGGGGTTGGATAACTTGTAATGCTTTTTCCTGTGCATTGAAATTGCCTTTTACGAAAAAGAAACAAAAAAAAATCTTGGTTTTTGCGATATTGTTAGTTTTCCAAATAAAATCCAACAAAAATAAAATGTATCCAATGGATGATGAAAGTTTTCAAGGGCTCCAAACTTGACAATTGAGTCCAGGCCCCTAACCCAACCCATCAGAGCACTAACGTAAAATTAGCCCAAACCAGTGGACCCCACTTATTGTTCATCCGGTCAACCATCAGTGAGCAAGCCCAAAATCGAAAACCCCCCTCTTTTTAGCCTCAAAATATACACATACACACGCATCTATATCCAGTGAAAATATTACACCATTTAATCTATTTATTAACTAAAAAGTTTGACAAAAGATTTTGTTCTATTTAAAAATTTTTCTAAACTCAGTTATCTAGTATCCAGAATATGAAAATCCTTAATTTTTTTTTATAGAAACCCAGAATATATAATTATACAATCGTCTAATGTATCCAAAACTTGGCAATTTTTATTTTTCTTTCATTGGCCCACTTTTTGCACAACCAATTTTTGTTATAAAAAGAAATTTAAAATGACCCCCCTCCACCTTACTATTCGAATATTATTACTCAGTTATAAAAGTGCAAAATACATTAATATTACTCTAATGAGTTTAATTTACTATTCGAAATAAAAAAATTCTTTAATTTTGCCTCATTTACCTTTTTGCACACAAAAAGCCCCACACTAGAGTATACAAATTTAATGAAAACAAATCTACTTTAATTTACTATTATAAATAAGAAAGTCTTCATCTAATTTCTTTCCATATAAGCCTTTTCTTCCAAACAAACAATATCAATAAAAGAAAAAGAAAAGGAACACGCATCTACGATTGTATCGAAAATAATTCATATAAAACAACAGGAAAAAACTATATAAAACCTATCACTAAAAAATTTATTAGAAAAATCTTTTATTTCTTCTTTTTTCCCCGCAATTTTTATTTCATCTCAATGGCCCTGTTTTTGCACAACCCATTTTATTAACAAAGCAAACAAGATAAAACAAAAAAAAAGAAAAGAAAAAACAACATACCCACATCTATCTGTATATATATTGATAATAATATTCACATCACACACACACCAACAAACACTAACACACACGTACCCTCATCTATATATACACATATATGTATGTATAAATTGATATCTTAATATACGATACAGCGACATAGAAAAGTATATAAATTAAATAAAATCATTATCGTTATTGAAGAATAATCTATTTTTATTTTTATTTGTCTGCTGCACCTCCGGCCTCTCAAATCTCTCTCTCTATTCTCTCTTCTCTCTGCAGCTTTTTCTTTCGGCCATTTTGACGCAAAAAATAAAGCTTCTTCTTTCTTCTAAAGGTCTGCTCTTTTTATCTATATCTCACACGATCTACACACACTATTACAGCTATTAGGGTTTTTTGAGTAAAAAATTAATTTATTTTTTGTATGGGTATTTTTGGAATTTTATTTTTGGATCAATTTTTTTTTTTGGGGGGGGGGGATGAAATGGGGTTTTGTAATCTTGATTAGATATTAATTTTATTCGGTAATTGGGTTGGTTTTTTGTTTTGGATTATCATTTGCTTTAAAGGTTCCATTTTTTTATGTGGGTGTTTCCATTGATTATTGAATTAGGGTTTATTGGGATTTTTTTTTTTTTGTGATTTTTGATTTGGGTTTTGAGTGCGAAGAATTTTAATGTGAGGTTATTTTATTTTATTTTATTTTAGGATTTATTGGAATAATTTAACTTTGGGTTTTGAATCTTTTAAATTTAAAGAGTTGGAAATGTGTGAACTTGAGAAGATCGTTGAATTTTTATTGAACGGATTATTTGTTTTTGATTATTTAAACTTGTTCACTTCTTACATTAGGCATGGGTTCGAGTTGTGAAAATGTAATCTAAGTTCGAGTTTGGGAAATGTAATCTAAATGTAATAATGCATATATATTGTCCAAAGTGGGTCTGAAACTTGCTTTTGCCTTAAGCACAAGGGGAAGCTCGGTACGCCGGGTTGCCCTTTTAAGTAAATGGATATTGAAGATATTGTTGATAGTATTGATTGTAATTTATTGCTAGTTAAATATGAAGATTGTGGGCTAAATATGTCTTGTTATATGGTGGATGAATTTTGTATGTAAATGTACTGGAAAGGGGTTTATCTGAAGTGTGGGTTTTACTGTTGTGTTGACAGAGTTGGAGTAGGAGGAGTTGTGGAGTGGGAGAATGGCAGGGAATGTGACTGAGGAGTCTGGAGTTGGTAGGTCTTTGGAGGGCGTTTCGAGTGGGCAGCAGAGATTTCAATCCGGGGAAGCATTGGCGGAATGGAGATCTTCTGAGCAGTTGGAGAATGGGATCCCTTCTACTTCACCGCCTTACTGGGATAGCGATGACGATGATGACGGTGGTATGCCTTTTTAGCTTTCAGGAATTCTTGATCTCGTGTGCTTTCTGGCTTTCATTATTTTTCCTGATAGACCTGATATGGATTAACGGTTGAAAACTTTGATATCTGATGTTGTTGAAAGGCAAAGAAGTATCTTTTATTGCCTTTTCTTTGGCATCTTTTTTTATGTTACTTGGACTTGAGGGATACGGGTACATGCAAAGTGTTAGATTGGTCAAGTGTATGATAAAGAAGATTTACGGATATGGCTAAATTTTCATGCTTTTAACTAATTAATGTAATTTATGCAACAAAAAGTGTTTGAAATATATCACTTCACTCATATCGGATAATTTTAACTTAATAGTGTAACTTTATGCAAGAAAGAGTGGTTGGAAATATCACTTCACCCATGTGGGGTAGGTATATGCCAAATAAAGCACACTAAAGGTACTCCATGTATTTTATCATGCTACATTTTACTTGTAGCTCTGTCTGTACTAAACGGGAAATTTCCCATGCCCTTGTCGGAGTGTCCAGTTTCGGACATGGGTACATTTACTTCGATATGTACTCTCCTGTATCAGTTGAGTATCTTCTGAAATGCGGTCCTATATTTTTGTTTCTTGGAGGTTTATATAGAAATGATAGCATATCTGGTAATTAATTTTTGCTGTTGGAAAGTGAATATGCAGGTGGATGCTTGTATGGCATTTATCAGAGAGTAGCTTCGTGCTGGAAATGTGTTTTTGATCACCTCTAAAAGTTAATGAGTCATCAGATTTTGCACTCTCCTGAAAGAAACAAGAAATTACTAGTCTTCATTACTTTTGTATCAAGTGCAGTTTTAGAGATTGATCCACCTTTCCTTGGTATTGTTTGACATGGCTTGGTAGGAAGTTGAAGCCTGAAGGGCAGTGCTTCCCTTCTTCAGTTGACGTAAAACATAAATTGATTAAGGCAACTCCTAAGATTTAGAATTATTTGGTTTTTGATTGTACTTGAAAAAATCCAGGTTAACCATATTTTACTCCAAAATGTGCTATTAGCAATATCATACTATGTGGATTGGCGTGTTGGTGCTGACGTGATTCCTTATTAAAAATGATAAGTTGTTGTGATTTATGGTAATAGCGGATGACTAATCATGAATATGGCTAGTGCATAATGAATGAAAAGATTTACTGAAGATGGTACCCTCTAAAACCAATACTTGAGTTGGAAAGATGATTTAGTTTCCCTGTCTTTCAATTTCACTACTTTCTTCTTTTTCCTTTTCAGATGTATATAAGGTTTATAAATGATAAATTGGTCCTTGCATTAACAATTCATTAACTGCTTTGTCATTTATTACATTTCAGGGCCAAAACCATCTGAATTGTATGGAAAGTATACATGGAAGATTGATAAGTTTTCACAAATCAATAAGAGAGAACTTCGCAGTAATGCATTTGAGGTTGGCGGCTACAAATGGTATGATGTCTGTGAGCAAAATGTTTTGAAATGATTTATCAGGACCATGGTCTTCTTTTGTCTTATCATATAGACTGTATTGTACACAGTTCATAGGATGTGATGGCAACACTTTTGCAGTCAAGTTGTGGGCTACAAATAGATTTAGCTAGTGCTCTGTTGCTTAGGAATTCCAATGACCAAAATTTGTAAGCCATGGATTTGGGTCAACCATTATATATTCTCCCGTTTCCATAGAGGATCAATGGTATATCTACAAGCCTCAAGTGCCTAGCCTGCTGTGGTTCTATTATTTCCTTATTATAACTGTCAAGGAACAGTCTGTGTCCATTTTTCTGACTCACATGTATGATGCAGGAGGTTTCGCTTTTGCCTTTTTCTTGTGTTTCTGTCTTGCATCTCTAGTCTTTATCATTTTCTCTTTTTGGCATTTATGAACATACTGCTTTCACTTCCTTGAATCTTTCTACAATATTTTGTTGTTATTCTTTTCCTTTTTCTTCCTTGAGAACTGCAACAAACTTCATTTTCTTGGTACAGATATTTTCTGTTTGTTTGTTCCAAATTGATGCTCCTAACATAGAGACACAATAAGCACAAGCATAGCATCTCTGTCATACTATTTACATGTGTACTTGCAAGTCTCTTTCGTTTACTACTATCTCTCTGTGTGCCCGAGAATGCCGCAAAAGCAATTTTAGCTTTTGCTTTCAATAGACAAATATTACCATATAATAAAGTGGTGTTTACATCTTATGGAAAGTTAGTATCAGACTTCATGTAGCTTTTAGTTTCTGTGAAGTTGCTTTTCATCTGACATTATGCTTTTTGGTTTTATAATTTTTTGATCTTATATTAAATTCTGTTGTCTGAAAATTGGTTGATGTTTCCTCACTCTAGTATTTGCATGAAGTTAAGTTTATCTTAATTATATGTATTTGTTGGAGCTTAATGCATATGACAACTTTAACAGAAAATGATCATCTTGGATATGGCCATTATACGTCCAGCATTAAGATTTAGTTCTTTTGACTATTGAAGGATCAAATAGCATTCTGTTCACATTATAAGGCAACATTCACATAGGCAAGTTCTATAATCTACTTTATTATATCCCTGAATGGCGCAAAGTGAGGGCGTGACCATCATATGGGATCTTGAGGCATATAAAATTAATTCTTCGTGGGTTAAGTATTTTAACTTTATCAGATTGAGTTGCTGTTTTGGATTTGCTCTGTAAATAAGACTGGTAATTAATTCCTTTATCTTATCTAGTGTTGAAATTTCTTCCATTAATGACAATAAACATTTCTTTCCCAAAGCATGTTCTTTAGGCTCTCTTTTGCTCTGCTCTATCACTGAGAAGATATGCATGTCTTTGAGAAATATAGTTCTCCTCCTTTTCGAATCAAGAAGATATGCATTTGTTAACTTGATATCCTTCTTGTCCGAGTGATATAGTCTCTGGTTAGATTCTTTACTTCCAAACAGCAGTGTGTTTTCTTTGTTCAGAAGATGGTGTCATCTTCCTTTGCCTTCTTTTCTTCTCTCTTTTAAAGTTTATTTTCTGTGGGTTAAACTTGTTTTGCTATTTGTGTTTCTCAAACATTTTTGTAGGTTTGATAATACTATGGATTATTTATGATATTTATTAGCCCATACCAGTAATTAGGCTTAGAATAGAAGATTGTCCAATGTTGACGTGGAGCTAGTCCATGGATCATTTTGCTTAGTTCATTTTGTGTAAAAGAGCTTGCCTGTTCGACCTAGCTAAAATCCTTATTATCATGACAAGTATTGTGTCTCAAAAATTTTGCAGGTTTGATCAGGATTTTGCTTTTTTCTTCTATTTGTGTATTTAGCATGCTATAAATTTTGTTTTTGGTATGAGTACCCATGTCACCTCGTGAAGTTGCGGCAGGCATTTATCTGATCCAAGCTTTGTGTGGTAGGTATATTTTGATCTACCCTCAAGGTTGCGATGTCTGCAATCACCTGTCTCTGTTCCTTTGTGTGGCGAATCATGACAAGCTACTTCCAGGTGGGGTGATTACTCAATCTATATAGCTTCTTTTAATGCTATGCTTGGGAGTTTATGTAAATGTTTCTTCATATGATTTATTTTGCTTGGAAGTTTGTATAAATGTTTCTGTTTCATTTGATTTTTCAAATAGGGTGGAGTCATTTTGCCCAATTCACAATTGCTGTGGTGAATAAGGATCCGAAAAAGTCTAAGTATTCAGGTTAGTTGGTTGAGTAATTCTTTGTCTTTTGCAATTAATTTTCTGAAGGCTGTTATCTTGGTATTATGCGTGACTTGCAAAATTTGCAGATACACTACATCGTTTCTGGAAGAAAGAGCATGATTGGGGATGGAAGAAATTTATGGAGCTATCAAAAGTGCTAGACGGGTTCATTGATGCTGGCACTCTAATAATCAAAGCTCAAGTCCAAGTTATTAGGTGTTCTGCAGACTACTTGATTTTTGTGGGATGTCTCAGTTGATATGTGTAACTTTTTAAGGATCCTTCTGTTGCCTATGTGGTTATTTTATAACATGTTTCTGGTTTTAATTTTTCTTGAAACTGGTGTCTCTATATCTCCTGTGACTAGTTAATTGAACTGAATCAATTAAGGCTTACTGATATTTTTCTTCCTTCTTTTCTTTTTATTTAAATGTCAGACTACTAGTTGATTCTCCATTTCTTTTCCTTTAATTCTGCATGTCTACATGTTGAGCATTTGTGTGCTGATTGCTGTTAGTCAAGATAGAGTTAAGGCAGTAAAGGATGAACGATGAAAGCATACCAGGAAACAATAGATCTGGAACACGTGGAACAGTATTATTGTCATTATTGCACTATATATACAAATGAATACACAATTACAGGTACATAAAAGCTTTCCACCGTAGTTTTGTGTGTAACTCAAAAGAAAAATTAGTTGCTGAATCTATGTGAAGAATTTGTCAACCTCATACTTTCTTTTCATGGAACTGGGAGGCCTCATTGAGTGTAGCAAATGGCTAAACACAGAATATAACTCTGATATAGATTCTATAGTATTTGCAGTTCCTACAAGCTCAATATTAGGTAAATCATTTTGTTGGTCAGTTAGTAGGGAATGGTTGTCCCAATTGCATTACAGGGGTTGACCATCCTGTGAATTGATTTTGACCTCTGCTGTTGGTTTTCAGGGAGAGAGCAGACCGGCCTTTCCGTTGCCTTGATTGTCAATATAGGAGAGAACTTGTGAGGGTATATTTAACAAATGTTGAACAAATTTGCCGCCGTTTTGTAGAAGAACGTCGAGGCAAGCTTGGGAAGTTGATTGAGGACAACGCTAGATGGACAAGGTAGGAGCATTGAGTTCTATCAGTGTTGCTTTATTAATTTGTTATGACAAAGGAAATTGTTTGATATACTTCCAAGTCAAATTGTCATCTCGTTTCTCTGGTTGGAGCATTTGACATTGTTCTGCATCTCCTTGAGTTGATCGGCCAGAAGCAATGCTTGATTTACAGGCTGCTTGGCTGTGCTGTTTACCTGTTTATAAGCAGGTGTTATAAAAGCAGGGGACACCGAGCTTTTTACAAATAAGCACAACCACCTCGTAGTCAGTTTTATACTAATTGTGACATTCTTTTATCTGTCCAAAAATTCTCTTCCAGCCATTCTGCTTTAGCTTTCTGCCATTTCTGACCTGGAAAAATTATTATTTAACTACATATAAGTGAATAATTTGTAATGAATTTCAGCTTTTGTCAATTCTGGCTGGGAATGGACCAGAGTGCTAGGCGTCGCATGTCCCGGGAGAAAATGGATTCGATATTGAAAGTTGTTGTAAAGCACTTCTTCATAGAAAAAGAAGTTACATCCACCCTGGTTATGGATTCCTTGTACAGTGGATTAAAGGCTCTTGAGGGCCAGACAAAGAGTAAGAAAGGCAAAGGAAAACATTTGGATGCCGAAGAACTACCGGCTCCTGTTGTTCGTATGGAGAAAGATATGTTTGTCTTGGTAGATGATGTATTACCATTACTTGAGAGGGTAGCTATGGAGCCGCTGCCTCCAAAGGATGAGAAAGGTCCGCAGAATCGCACAAAGGTGAGCCAAACTATGTGAACCTGAGCAGGCTACTTTTTTTGTTGTTTTCAAATTATTGTGGTTTAATAGGTAAGGAAGAAAGGAGGTTTTTCCCTTGTCATTTGGTTCTATGTAAATTTGGAACTTGATGTGTATTCTTTGCATGCCAATTCTACAACAAATGTGTTTCAGGATGGATCTTCTGGAGAGGATTTTAACAAAGATTCCATTGAGCGGGATGAGAGACGTCTTACTGAGTTAGGACGTCGGACTATTGAGATATTTGTCCTTGCTCATATTTTCAGGTAGTCTATTGTACATCATATTTCTTTTTTATCTTTTAGCCATATTTTAAGTCCAGATACGCTCTATTCATCTTCAATATTTTCTGTTCTTCCATTCTCAAGTGCATCTTCCGAATATTGAAATACATGTTGCAGTTTATCTCTTAAATTAATCATTTGGGACTTTAATTGCTTTGCTGTTTCAAGATGCGGGAGCTACTTCTGGGTTTCACATTGAAAACTAGTAGTGCATTCTCACTGTTAATTCCCATATAGCACTGTTTTGTGCACGTCGTTCTATTCCTTTACTTTTGCTTGCTCTAAGACAACCTTTGCTTGTTGACATTTTATGTCCTTGCTTGCTGAAACTTTTTGTTTGGTGTGGGGAAAGCAGATTGGTCCAGCCTTAATTGTGTTTTAGGACATTACCCTAGTCTGCTGGAACAATCATTAACTTTTATGAAGTGAAAATATTGATACCCAACTATGTTACTTGGGCTCAGGACATGGGTGTCGGACAAGGATATGGATGCAAGTGGCGGACATAGAAATTGTCAAAATTTAGAATCTGAGACTTGGTCAAATAAGTTTCTTGACTTTAGATTTGGATGCAGGGACGCAATATTGTTAAATTATTAAAATCATCTATAAACCTTTCAAAGTGAGAAAGAAGTAATTGTGTACGTTATATATGTAATTCTAGGACAAGAATATGAAACCTCCAAATTGTCTTGCAAACAAATAGACCCTTTGATAAAATATAAGAAACATACCCTACAAATTTTTGATTGAATACTTTTTCATTTTTCAATTTAAAGTGTCCAAATATTGCGTCTGATTTTGAAGAATCGGACACTTTTGGAGTGTCGTTTCCCATGGAAACAAACACCCACAATTTAAGAGTCTTGTAACATAGACACGCAGGCTTCTACCAGACGACCAAAACTCAATTGATTTTGTTAAATTAATTTTGTTACTTTCTGTGTTTTGCCTTTTGACGGAGTGCCATGTCTATGTGCAACATCGATGTATTTTGATAGGAGAGATGATTTGACTTTTGTGTTCATTTAGATTGAGGACTTCAGATGGACGCTTTAGTCAAGTACCTTTGCATTTCTTAGTTACTTGTCATGGGCCTCAATTTCTCTTTCACCATATGGTTATTAGTTAATCAAATCTGTATTACATTTGTGAGAGTATAGATGGTTCCTTTTTGATTGTTCTATCGTATCCTAATCTTTCTGTTATCTTCTCTATGTTTCAGCAGTAAAATTGAGGTTGCATATCAGGAGGCTGTTGCTTTAAAGAGGCAAGAGGAGCTCATCCGTGAGGAAGAGGCTGCCTGGCTGGCTGGAAGTGAGCAAAAAGCAAAGCGTGGTGCAGCTGAGAAGGAAAAGAAGTCAAAGAAAAAGCAGGTACGTCAGCTTGATTTATATAATCTTCCTCGAAAGTAATATAAATGCATAATAGGTCACTAGAGTTCTTTTTTAATTATTGAGCATGGATTAACATGTTCTTTTTACCTCATCCCTCTTGTTCCAAACAAAGTTCTCTTGCCTTCTATTTCTAAAATTTCTTCTGGGTTTCTTGCGTTCCTGGTGGCCAGGTTTCATCCTTTTTTCTTGAAAAGGGTGATTAGGGGTTGTCTTAACAGATTCAATAAGCTTCAGTGACTGTGTTTCAGTGACTGTGTGGCTATCTACTTCATTACTTTGCAGTGGCAGAAAGGAAAGTGGCAATGGTTACTTTGACGAGGTGTAACTGGTTTAACCATCTGTGTTCTTTGTTTCAGGGCAAGCAAAAGAGAAATAATCGTAAGGCCAAGGACAAAGGAAGAGATGAAAAGTCTGATTTACTGGTGGAAGATAATATTGAACAAGAGAGTCCCACCGGCAAAATTAAAGTAGACCTAACTGAGGAATCTGAAGTGGTAAATGCGAAACCTGACACACCAGAAGATATTTCTGACATGTCTGATACACTAGATTGTGCTCCAGAAGTACTTCTGCCTGATTCAGAAGAGAGAGGTGCAAGTCCTGTCAACTGGGATACAGACACATCTGAAGTTAATCCTCCTACAGAAGCCAGTAGCAGTGGCGTAAGTGCCCTCTCAGCTGTCCAGACTGGAATGGGCGGCAGAAGTCCATCAGTGATGGATGATAGTTCATCTACATGCTCTACAGATTCAGTTGCTTCAGTAGTAATGAATGGGCCTTATAAAGCAGACCATAAAAAACAGAAATCACCAAACAGGTATTAAATTATCCTACCCTGAATAGGTGTTTTGTCCTTAAAAGTATTTGGTTGATAACTAATGGTTCAAGCCAACCCCACCAAGTGGAATAAGGCTTAGTTTGGTTTGGTTAACTAATAGTTCGGCATGTCAAATTTTAAGAGGACGGAGTCAACGTGGCAAGGCAACTTGTGGCAGACACGATTGGGCTAATGGGACACACAGCGAATCATTTGAAGCTGTGTCTGATGTAAGGAAACCGAATGATGCATCTGGAAATTGCAAGACAGCTGAACCCGGATCCCAAGCTATGATTACCCCCTCAAAAGAACGTAGCAGTAGTCATGAGCAGCATGTGACAAAGGTTGCTTTTCTCTTGCTGACATGAGTTCTAATTGAAGATGCAGGGAGCTTTAGTACATATAATATTCAATATTTGAATTTCTTACCGGCATCCTTGAATTTACTTTGTTGCTTCCTTGTGCCTGGTCAAATTTTCTTATGTCAAGAAGATGCATTGCTTTTGCTGCCATTTATCCTTCACTTATGTACCATAATCTCACTTTGACACTTACTTTAGTGTGTTTATCTTTGTTTCTATCCTGTTATTCTGTTTTACTGTTAGTCACAAGAATTGCCTTGATTGGGTAAGAGGGTTGCTTGATATAAGTTTACTGGTAATGTGCTTATTTGGAAAGTGTCACACACCTGTCTCAGCATCTTCTTTTGTTCTACTTGTCAAATCAGGGGGGGGGGGGGAAGAGTTAAAGAAAAGGAGTTTGGGTGGGTTATGTTTCCCCTGAACTCTTGGTCAACCATCATCTATGTTCAATTTATAGCAGCACAAAGACCTTATTTGGTACTCAAGGGTCATTTTTAATTAGTGACTGGAGGGCCACTTTACCTAGTATCTCTGTTCTTTTTGCTTGGATGTTTGTGCTTTGTGAGTATGTTATGGCTGTGATTAAGCTGCTGCCTTTTTTCATGATATAGGCAGAAGAAGGCTCACATCCACGGAAAGGCAATGCTAAGACCGAGGCGGATGCAGAAAGACCCTCTATTGAGAAGAGTTTGCCACCTAATGCCAGGAATCACACAAGAGACGTACCATCCGTGGCACCATTGAACTCAGAGCTGAAGAATAATGCTGCTGCTGATCCTATTCCAGCTAGAAAACCGGCTTCAGACAGCCCCAAACAAACAAATGAATCAGCTCGACTGAAGAATTCAGCTGAAACTGTGGTTGTGTTGA
This sequence comes from Cordia subcordata, assembly GCA_028554755.1. Taxonomy (NCBI): domain Eukaryota; kingdom Viridiplantae; phylum Streptophyta; class Magnoliopsida; order Boraginales; family Cordiaceae; genus Cordia; species Cordia subcordata. Next base: position 4,198,157 of record JAPTOF010000010.1, on the reverse strand, counting down.
ACAGAAGTGTGACACCAAAGCCGTTGGAGAAACCCTCTGTCCAGCAAGTGCCCATCACAACTGAAAAGCCCTCAACTTCCCAAATGCCTGTCATGTCAAGACCTTTAAGTGCTCCTCTTGTTCCTGGGCTGCGGCCAACTGCTCCTGTTGTGTCCCTGGTTCAGTCAACGCCGATCCTTGCACGTTCAGTCAGTGCAACCGGCAGATTAGGCCCTGAGCCTTCCCCTGCATCACATAGTTATATTCCACAGTCCTATCGGAACGCTATAATGGGTAACCCTGTGACTAGAAGTTCTACTGGTTTTTCACAGCCTCATTCTTCGGGTTCTGCTATGAACTCATTGCATTCATATTCACAACCGCCTACCCCAGTATCTGCTCCGTTGTTTTTACCACAGAGCTCCGAAAGGATGGACGCAAGCTCGATTAAACCAACTTTTTCCTATGGAATGGTAAATAATGGTGTATTGCAGAATGGACCTCAATGGATTGATTGCCATCCAAGGGATTCAGGCCGGAGCAGACCGCCTGATCATCCTACACTTCTCAATGAGATTAGAAACTTTGAAGTGTACCATCCTGTACCAAGCAGATCCCAGGATCAACTCCCATCTGAGTATCAGGCTTGCACATCAGGGCGTCAGACCCATGGTGGAATGGCAGAGGAATTTCCTCACCTGGACATCATTAATGATCTGCTGGACGACGAGCATGGAATAGGCATGGCTACCAGAGCAAACCCGAGCTTTCAGAGTTTCAGCAATGGGCCTCAGCATCTGAACCGGCACTTCAGTTTTCCTGGTGAGATTGCTATGTCAAATGACCTAGGTCCCTTGACAAGCTCTTGTCGGTTTGAGCGCACCCGAAGTTATCACGAAGACGGGCTACAACGTGGCTACGGCTTCTCTGGAGGCCCATTTGACACGACAAGGGACATGCTTCCCCATTCTAGTCCACAGCCTTATGCAAATGGGCAGATCGATGGTCTGGTTCCTAACCAGTGGCCGATGTCAGGTTCTGACTTATCTTTCCTTAGCATGAGAAATACAGAAAATGATGGTTACCCCTACCATATTCCGGATTATTCAAATCTATCATGCGGCGTCAACGGCTATGGCTTGTTCCGGCCTTCTAGTGGACTTTGATAAGAAATACTTCCAAGGGAGCTTGCCCAGAAATTTCTGGGCCGTTGTCCGGGGTAATAGGTGTATCTGAGGGGAGTCTTAGATTGGTGTTTTGAGTTTGTAACCATTTGGTAAGATTAACATTTTGTAAAGAGTGTTTCTGCGCTTTGTTTCCATTCTTAGCTTTTACAAATCTGGAATTTCTTCTCCCCTGACTAGGGTATGATGTTTGAATAGCTGGCCCCCTACTTGCTATAAGGCTAACCAACATCCACTCTGTTTAATAATGCTATGCATGTCAATTTGATTTCGTCGAGGAAAGGGGGAGTAAAATGGTGAATAGTACTGGGCACATTATGCTCTGCTGGTATTTTGTCAAACATGGAAAATGGGGTTTACCTTTGGTTGACTGCTAAAAGTTGATACCTAACTTACATGTTGACCTGTTGCTAGTCCTTATAGCTGCCTGCGTTGCTGGTTTCATCCTTCGTTTTAATCCTTATAAGATTTTCATCATTGTTAATCGTTGTCGGTTGCGTCCGTAATTAAATCAAAATAAACCAAGTTTTATCTTATTAAGTGAGTTATTTATGGATCTAATTATGTTGCTCGTTTCCATCTGAGGGCGTTTGTTCAGTGATTGTATGTTATTTTCGTCAATTCTTGTTGAGGGTTGTCTTTCTATAATTTCATTATGTGGACCTAAAAGCGTAGTTGTCTTAAAGTGTATCGGAATTCTTATTTTATAATTACTCTACAATTGCTGTGTGTGTAATATAGGAGTGCACTGCACTTAAGGTAAATTTCAAGGTTTGATCAAGATAAAAAAAAAAAAGAAATGCAAAATAGCGGTCATCTAACTTTAGTGCGTATTGGCCAAGTAATTGAGTGGTCAAAATTTTCTAAGTTATGAGATTACTATTTCGAAGGATAAGGATAAAAAGGATTTAGGATTATAATCTCTGTACTATGAAAAAAAAATTAAATAATGAAAGAAAAGCGTGGAGGAGCTTTTAAAAGATTCAATTTGAAACCCTCCATCATCAAGGAATTTCCTGGAATAGAATTCCTCCATTCCACACACTCCGGTCAAATCCCGCAAAGAAAATTAAAAGAATCAATCACACGGTTAATTGGCAATGTTGAATGTTGGAAACAATGGACAATTGACGATAAGAAGTAAGTAATAGTGGGACTCCGAGTTCAAATCTCAATTGTATTGAAAACAAGTATCTTTTACACCACCTTAAATTTAACGGGGTTTTTGTAGATATTATTTTTGTATATCTTTCCGCTTTTGTATACTCGTTCTGAAATATACAAATTTGATCAAGGAATCCTGTTTAGACAGGAAAAAAAATGGGGAATCTTAACATAACGATAATGTTGGTAGTACATGTTCTTGTAAGTAGGGTTCAACCAGGGAACACTAGCAGGGTGTTGCAAGATAAATAAAAGTTGGAGAAGTACTCACTTGAGAGAGTTCCAGTGCCCCATCCGGACCATCCGGCTGCGCCTACATCCCTGGAAGTGGAGGAACAGGCTGCCCATCAAGAATGCATTGAACTTTGATTCCGCTGATTCTCATCAGCGCTAAACGATACGATTCACGATTTAAATTCCTCATAGTAATACAGGAAGAATTGGTTGTTACTGAATTTATTACTGATCATTGTATCAAATATATATTGACTCGTAAATCTAGCAAAAACAGTCATGGAAGTTTTTATTTTTCTTTTTGTTCATTCATATATATATATATATATACATATATATATATATATATATATATATATATATATATATATATATATACTTATGTTCATGTTTGATCTGTTGCTATACTTTCAAGCTATCTGCATGGCTGGTTTCATCCATCCTTGTAATCGTTATCAGGTATCTGCATAGTAATTGAATCAAGATAAACCATACCTTATTATCTCATTTGGTGATGTTACATTTATGGATCTAATTATGTTACTCATTTTCATTGAGGGTCGCCATTTGTTTTGTGAGTGCATGTTTACCAATTCTTGTTCAGGGACGTCGGCCTTAATTTGACTACATGGATCTAAAAAAGTTGTTATTTTAAAGTGTGTTGGACTCTTTGTATTTTACCTCATAATCCTCCGGTACATAATATGAGGTGCAACATACTTTGGGTAAATCACAACAGGTTAAAAAAAATAATAAAAGTGCAAAATAGTGGTCAGCTATATATTATGTTGCGTGTCATTCCATTTTTCTGTCTCTCTCTATATTTTTTTTTTGTTAATTTTGACTAATATAACAATAAAAATTAGTATAGTATATAGGAAACCACAGAGGAGAAGGTTGACTTGATGATTCTTTGTATTCTTTAATCTGATCTTTTTGTTTGGAGATATGAAGAAACTTTAGTTGCGTATTAGCCAAGTTATTGAGTTGTCAAAATTTTTTGTTCAAGTTACATGAGTGTTACAATTTCGAAAGATAAGGATAAAGGGTTTTGAATTATAATCTTTGTACTTGAGAAAAAAATTAAAAAAAAATAATTAAAAAAAGAGCGTAGAGGCACTTTTGAAGTATTAATCAATTTTCAATCCTCCTTCACCAAGAACTTTCCTGGAACAGTATCAATCCGGTCAAATCCCACAAAAAAAACCACCAATAATCACATGGTTAATTAGCAATGGTGGAAAACAATGGACAGTAGATGATAAGGAAAAAGAAACAGTGGGACTCGAATTCAAATACCAATTGTATATTCTTTTCTTCTGCATGCATGCTTTGACTTATCCAACAAGGAAGATAGCAAGAAACATCTCCCAGATTTTCTTATAAATAGCCTCCAGCTACTTCGTAAATCCTCTCAAGTCACATGCTAATACGCGTATTAATTGATCAAAAAAGATGGGGAGTCTTGGCGTAACGGTAATGTTGGTTGTACTTGTCCTCGTAGGTAGTGTCCAACTAGGGAACACTAGCAGGATGTTGCATGATAAAGAAAAGTTGGTGAAGTACTCACTTGAGAGAGTTCCAGTGTCCCCTTCCGGACCATCCGGCTGCACCTACATCCCTGGAAGTGGAGGATCAGGCTGCCCCACCAACAATGCAGTGAATTCTGCTGCTGCTGATGCTCATAATTTGCCGCATGCAAACACCACGTTTTCGCTTGGTGGTGGCTAATCAATAATCAGGGATATGAAACGTGTCCTCAGCACTAAACGATACGATTCACGATTTAACAACTCACCTTTAAATTGCTTGTAGGTATATAGGAAGAATTTGTTACAGTCAACAAATATATATAGACTTGTAAACCGAGGAAAAAGGTCATGTAATTCTTTAATTTTCTTCTCTTTTGTTCATTCATTAATTCTTATGCTCAATTTTGTACAAATATTTCAGACCTAGATATTCTTTTAAAGGACGGATAAGGATTAAATTTGTACTTTTCATTAATCCATTAAGTGTATGATACTTCACTGATTCGATCGTTTGGTTTAGTTTTTGAAGTTCTTCGACCATTTGATGGAAAAGATTCATGCATTGTCAATACCTTCTGAAATCTGTGAACTAAGTGATTTGTTGGTTGCCAAAGTAAATGAACCCAAAAGTAATCTTTTTCTTTTATCAATTGAACAACTTGATTGTTTGTTAGCAGGCACAAATATTTAAATTAATACTTTAGATTAATTCCTATCGACTTGCGCCGTTCTATGGGATTAATGATCATCAGTCATAAATCAAAGAGGATCTTGTCTAGATTAAGACAAGACCTTGCTTCTATTTCTTGTTCATTTTAGCTTAACTCATTACTATTAAGAAACAATATTGAAGCAATTAAATTCGTATGTATGAAGAGCTTCCTCTTGTTTAAAATTAATTTGCATCCCATTAATCCAAATATGGATATTTTTATGGTCGAAAATCACTTTTGAGGGCTAAGGTTAATTCCAATGGTAATATGAAACGAAAGATATGATCATATCATGAATTGTATGTCTTCATGGTTTCTTTATTTTAAGAGAAAACAAATTTATCATCACAAAACCATGGCGTAAAAAAGAGCAACTAGAGCTGTAAAAATCAATTGCCATTGTTCTAATTAATATATTTGTCGTGGCGCAAAGGGAAGTTTGGCAATATTGTAGCTTTCTCCAATACGACACTTTCTAAGTGGAGGATGGATTAGTGGGCGTTGCGTATTGCACACTTCCAGGACTTTGGTTTAGGAAAGGATAAGGAAATTATCAATAGCTGCTTATAGTTGACCCTTTTTTGTGAACCATGATGCACTCAGTTTATATTGTTTTTTAGTCATCATCATTTAAGAGTTCAAATGATTAAAAAAATATTTATGTTATTAAATTATAGTTTCAATGTATTTTTTTTACGTGTGCCGATTTTTTAAATATATAAAATTGAGTATTACATGTGACGATATTCTTCTTAAAAGGATACAAATGATGGGATTTGAATCGGAAATCTTTGATTGCTTCACTCACAAAAATGTAAATTATTCACTTTAGTCTTAAGAAGAATGCTTCGTATAAATAGTTCACTTGTTGGTTTTCGACCTCCTCATGAGTTGCCATTTATTCCCTCAATTAATCATTGCAATGGGACGTGTTTGTTTATTTATTGATCTCTTGACTTGATTTTCCTTTTTTTTTTTGTTTATTTGAGTTTACCTATGATGATATTCTATTCAAAAGGATACTATATTATGATAATTGATAAGATTCGGATGGAAAACATCTGATTGATAATTTGACTGACATATCATGTAAAAATAATTAATCACCTTAATTATTACATGTTTAAATTATGGGAATCTTTTTTAAGCACTAGAATATGAAAATTATTTCTTATATCTCAATTTCAGTTTTTCATAAGCATGATCACATACAACTAAAAAGGCAGTCCATGATTTTTTATCACTTAATTTAAAGTAATTATGTGATAAAATAGTTCCCGAGCTTTGACTTAGAATTAGAGGCTACATATATGAATGAGTGAAAGATTGTAACATTTTTCTCCAGAACTGATGCTAGAGCCAAAATCATCATACATGCTTGTAGCTGTTCTCTTAGATCACACTGACGAAGCTACAAATGTTGTCATTCCTTATGACAAATTCCTTTTAAATTGGCTTTCCTCATATATAAAATTTTCTCAAAATATCTCTTTCAATCATCTTTTCTTATGACGAGGGGATAGAATATAATTATATATAATGGATTCACCTATTCATTGCTACTATGTGTTTTATCCGATACTTCAAATTAATTATTACTTAAGAGTCAAACATTATTTGTGATCCTCTATTATTTTTTATGCTAATAATGTCACTGATTTGTCATCATTTTCTATTGAATTAAAGCATAGACATAGGAGAGAATCATAAGAACATTACCCTTAAGTGAGCATATACAAAGAAGAAAAAAAAAGCTATATTAATTAAAATTCTCTTGTCAAGATTTGAATTACATCACCTTTTAAAAACAAGAGATATTCAATAATAATAAAACAAATATATAGCTGAAAGTAAAACTTTGAAAGTTGATTATTTATATATATATATATATATATATATATATATATATATATATATGAAGCTCAACAGCGGCTGGGAATATTAGTGCATGGAGAACCAGCAGATGGTGCGACTGGACCTTTTGGAAGAGACTGCAGCAGAAAATCATGGTTGTTCAAAGCTCTCGTGGCCTCTGCGAGTTGCACACCAAATGATATAAACAATATGCAAAAGATCATCAGTAACATGAGTGTAATGTATCTGACCCTTATAAGCAGATCCATTATTCTATCTCTTATGCAAAGTTTTCTGGGGTTGTTAACTAGTCTAGGAAATATATCGATGTGATACACAACTCTCTCTCTCTCTCTCTCTCTCTCTCTCTCTCTCTATATATATATATATATATATATATAAGCTTCTTGGAGCACATGTTAGAGCTGGCTTGACTTGGACTCAACGCGGTTTCAGATTTGTTGACCTGGCCACTGCAGTTTGAACCAACACAGTCATATTCTAAATCGAAGGCACGGATTTTTGAACTACAGAATAATATATATCGACATTTAATTTGTTGACAGTTTGAAAAGTTTGGAAAAGTAACTCTAAGAGCATGGTAGCAGAGGCCGCGGTAAGGCGAAGAAAAGTGTTGATTCGCGTGGCCTTTGACAGAACAGTTTTCAAACTTGATAACTTGCTTGTTCATACTTCCTGGGGATACTAGTTTCTTTGCAAAGCTTATAGTTTTTTTAGCACCTATAAGGTGAGATACGGGATATTCCATGTACCATACTGCTTTGTCATAGGAAATGACAACATTGGCAACCAAGGGGTGACGAGAGCAAGACAAGAACTCATAAATAGGCTTTGTCCATTGGGCTACTCAGAGTCTTAGAAAAGTTTAGCATGAACAACCAGAAGCCGCAACAATAGAATAGTATCAAAGAAAAGCGATTCCACTCTTTTTCTAGAATCCTAACCTACAGGATCATAAGTACCTTAATCTGATAAGCAACCGTCAGAAATCAGTGAGTGAAATAAGACGGATGGAGAGAAATTCGAATAATAAGTAGATGAAGCCTTAGTCCATTTTAACATCCAATCAACTCAAGTATGCAGGCAGGTCAGAAAGGCAGATGGGCATGTTCATCCCTTGAAACTGCTTCCATTGGCATGAGTTAGAGTCCTCTCCTGCAGGAACCTGGCACCTTCAGAGCTCTATCTTCGTTGCTTTCAGCTGCATTTTTGTTTTATTTTCTGCAGCGAGCGAAGTGCGTAACTGAGCGGTGGACTTTTTTTTTATCATCCGGTTTTTTTTAATAAAATTCGCCCTTTTTTGATAGTCCATTGCAGCTTATTGTGGGCTGTGTCCTTCTCCATGGGCTTCTTTTGTTCTGCTTTTTTGTGGATTCTTTGATTCGATTTATTCAATGGCCCGCCCCTATCTCTACTCTAAAGGGGCTTACGCACTTCGATTCGCTGCTGTATGCACCAAAATCCAATCATTGTGCA